>JAPVLV010000009.1:35000000-37500000 GCA_029168935.1 Oxyria digyna
ATTTGGGTTCGTAGACGCTTGCGTAAACACATAGATAGCGTACACGTCTCTACCGTTGGTGTGGGTGCTATGGGCTATATCGGCAACAAGGTTCAAATTAATCTTCCCCTTCACTCCATTATCTTATTTGTAAAGGGAGAATCTAGTGAAAATAATTCCTATCGTGCGAAATGTGACCTGTGAACATTACTAGATTATATGTGAATCTATAGTATTAATTCACGTATAAGGTTCACAAATAACCTTATATGTGAACCTTAATTGTTCATAGTTAAGATTCACATATCTTATAGTAATGTTCACAATTATGGTGAGTTTGCATTTCACACCGTAAGATATGTTTTCACCGTAAATCCCCTTTTTATTTATTTTTGTCGTTTCTTTGCCATAATAGTTCTACTTTCTATCTTATTCATTCTATGTATTTAACTTGGTTGATCTTTAAAGACAATCAAGCTTCATCACTTTTCTCATAGAGATTCTTTAGCAATGTGAAGATTCATAGAAGCACTAGATATATCTAGAATAGAAATAAAAATGTAATTTGCTTTGTCTTAATTATAAATAAAAATTAGGGTCAATGAATCTATATAATCTATTAAAGTTGAGTATTTTCAAGGTTTCTCCTTGATTCTGACCATACCACATCCATGTGGCAATCTTTTATTAGTTTCCTTTTAATTGTTTTTATATTTTTATTTGATTTAAAATAAAACATTATTTTCTAATCACTTTTGTAGGTAAATATATATATACACATAACTCCTAACAAATATGACTACAAACTATACTACTAAAATAAAATATTACTTAAACATTTGTTACATTAATGTGTCATATTTATAATATACACAATTTTTCACCTTTTTTTAAAAGCCCTCACCAATTTTAGCCTTCTTTATAAAGATCAGATCCAATTTTTAGTTTTAGCATTTTTGTTAAGTTGATTGATAAATAACTTTGATTATATATCTCATTGGTTTAAAAAATTCCACGTTATTACTAAGTTAAAAAATAATAATTCTAAATATGCTAACAAATCGTAAACTGAATGATTATAAATTGATTTAATAATTATTTTTTATTTAAGTTATTGTTTAGTAAATAGATATATCAACTTAAAAATAATCTTAATCTATTTTAGTTATCTATCTAATATCTACATCTTATCTATATAAAAGTTGGTTGTCCATTGCCAAAATTGAATGAAATTGGTACCAATTTAATGCATTACTCATTTCTTAATCACCTCCTATTGGACTTTTGGGCATATATTTAAATATCTTTCTTATATCCCTATGTTATATTTATTTATAGTCTACTTGATTAAGTCACAAATTAAATTAATGTGTGAGCTTCTCTTATGACAATGCAAACTTATTCTAATATTATGTTTTAAAACTACTTCAAACATAAATATAAGGAAATAAAAAATACTTATATTTACAAATATTAATAAATTTGATAACAACAACAACATATTAACAAATAATGTATAACTATATTAAATCACATACGAAAATCCGTAATTTTTTCGCGCGAGGCCCGTATCTAGTCTATATTAAAACAAAGGGTGCTTTAAAATTTTAAAGAAAATGTATTTAATAGCTCCATCAATTTTATGTGGCATGTACTCATTTTGTTATTAAACCAATATATCTTTAACATGTTCTAAATGTTTAACAAATACAATTTGACTACTTGATTTGTTATCGATTTTTAAGTCTCTAAGATGATTTTTTAATATTTTATCTTGTGGTTTATAAATCGAGTTTGCCAACAAAGAATAAACGTAACGTATGAGAACATTTCAACAAAAACTATATGAGAATCGCTTATAAAATTTGTTCTAACTAACTTCTAAACTAATATTTCTTTGAAATAAGTGTTTTGAAGTTGCATTAGAATTTATTACTAAATAGTATTTAATTTATATAACTATGATCTTTATTTTCTCGATTTGGTTCATGGATTTTTTTTTAAAGGACAAATACTATATCATTTGATATATAATTGTTTTTCTTTAGGTATTTTCATAAAATTATAAATCCATATAAAGTCATTAGTTGTTTAATAAGTTATAATGGCACTAGTCTATACACTAGTAGGTTTACGGCGTTCTTATATATAGCCCGGTACTTTATTCAAACGCAGTCTGGTTTCTCGCGTTACGCGAGGGACGTGCTTCTCGCGTTACGCGAGAATAGCAAAAATATTAAAAATTTAAAATTTTATTCTCGCGTTACGCGAGGGACGTGCTTCTCGCATAACACGTCCCTCGCGTAACGCGAGAAACCAGGTTGCGTTTGAATAAAGCACCGGGTTGTATTTAGTAATGGCCTAGGTTTATTGTAATTAAGTCTTGGTCCAAATGACGTAGGATATATGTTTGATAACTACTTTATTTAAATTTTGTTAGACTAGATTGATTATCAATGTTAGGAAATTAAATGTTTCTTAGGATTGTCTAAATTTTCTTAGGGTAAATGATGTATATTCAAATGGATTGCAATCAAGTCCTTATCAACAAAATGATTTTCCATTGGCTTTGAAGAATTATAGTGGGATAATTTCATATGAAAAACTTTCATGTAAAATGTGATTTTAGGTGCAAACTTGAGAATAGAAAACATCTACAAGGTTGGTTGGTCTAAACATATTTTTTATTTTTTTATTTTTCCAATATATTCAATGTTGTTTAGATAATGATGCATACATCTGTATGATGAAATTTCGTATAGACATGTAGATTAGTGATGTTGCATTTGGTACATAAAATACGATAGACATATTAGGATTAGATTGTAATGAAGATCAATTATGTTGCATTTATAAAATAGAATAAGAATGTTATGATTAAAAAAAAAATTAGTGCATTAAAATATCGATTAGTGTTGCATTTATTTAAGCTTAACCCATTTATAAAAATTAGTTAATATGTGACTTGACAAGTTGTTGCTTTTAAGTTAGCAACTCTTCTTATAACTTACACCTAGATTTTAATTTTACAGGGATCAGTATCTATTAGCATGTTGATACACCAAACACTATTTTGCTTTATATGTACTCACCTCACATCTGGAGAAAAAGAAGGAGATGAACTGAAGAGAAATGAGGATGTGCATGAAATCCATCGCAAGACGCAATTTTACCCAAGTGATGGTCTAGGATTCCCCAGACATATCCATGATCATGAGTAAGTTCTAGAGGTTAATTACATTGTATATCTATGATGTTATTGAATAATTTTGTGACAATCTGGGGTCCATAAGCAAGAGTTCGGCGTGGACCAGCTATATAGACTGAGGGTGTGTACACACGAGCGCATATGCGTATTAGGCCAATTAGATAAGCTCAATGGAGTTTCACCCTAAAGCTAATTGACAATAGGGGTAATCCATAGGCTTATACACTTGAACACACAGTTGGGCTGATCCAGGACATAACCTAGCTCTGATACCATGTGACAATTTAGGGGTCCACGGATAAGAGAAGAGTGCAACGTGGACCAGTTAAATAGACTGGGGACGTGCACACACGAGCGCATATTCGCATTAAGTCCAACATATAAGCTCAACTAGGTTTCTTTAGTCTCAGCTTCTGATGTGAGATACTATTCTCAACAAATTTTAGAGGATGTGAGCAATTTTTTCTTCAAAGAAACTGTTTTCTTCATCTGAGTAGAGGATCACATTGATGTTTTTTAACAGATAATTTTGTTGCAGGAGAATAATTTGGTTGGGTGACTTAAATTACCGTATCAACTTTCCATATGAGGGGACTCTGGAATTGATATCTAACAAGGAATGGTCGAAGCTAATTGACAAGGATCAGGTATCACCCTAACTTAATAAAATACCATTTGGTGCTCTTAATCACAGCATGTTCAGCTCATCATCAATCAGTAACCTTTGTCATGGCAGTTAAATCAAGAACTAAGAGACGGTTGTGTATTTGAGGGATGGTACGAAGGAAGATTAGACTTTCCACCAACTTATAAATATGAGCCAAACTCACAAAAATATTACGGAGAAGACCCGAAAGCACCAGGGAGACGTAATCCAGCTTGGTAAATATACTATTACATCGTGAGAACAAGGTTTAACGTAGGAAAAACGAAATTTTCGCGCTCACAGATAACAAGCTAATGCTCATAATTTAAGTGATAATGTTTATAATCTGGGAGATAAAACATTTTTGGTCATTTTAAAAAGAAAAAAAATCAAAGTCTGCAGTAATTACAAGTATGTCAACGTGATCCTCATTGAAAACGTTCAAAATTTTTACAACCCAGATTATAAACATTATCATCAAGAATATGAACATTGACGTATAATCTGTGAACGCAATCCGTTCGTTTTTCATACGTTAAGAGTTATTTGCATCGGAACTTTCCTCATTATATCATTTATATTCATAGAAAAGTTCTGGTAGGCTTAACGTAGGAAAAACGAAGTTTTCGCATTCACAAATAATGAGCCCTAATGTTCATAATATGGACGATAAATTATTTTGAAGTCATTTGAGAAAAAATTACAAAGTTCTCAGTAATTACAAGTATGTCACCGCGTAATGTTCAAAAATTTATATGAACATTGACGTGTAATCTGTGAACGTGATCTGCTCATTTTTACTATGTTAAGAGTTATTTTCACCAAAACTTTCCTCTTTATATTCAACTACACATAAATTTGATATGCTAGCTAGATTCCTTGATTAATTACCATGCATGCATGGCACTTTGTTTATTTTAGGTGTGATCGTGTTCTTTCGTACGGGAATGGAATCGAGCTAGTGAATTATAAGAGAGCAGAGCTCATGTTCTCTGATCATCGACCGGTGACAGCTACTTATTTGGTTGAGGTGGAGGACTTGAGTCATAGGAAGTTACAACGAGCTCTTACAATCACAGATGCCGAAATCGAATCCCTTGAAATGATAGTTGTTGATAAGCAAAAGAATATTAAACTGGGTCAAGTGAGACCCAAACATGAATGAATACTGTCTTTATTTTGAACATGCTTGCAATTTGACTAGTTTTTTGTAAAATAATTGATCTCCGAAGTTAAAATTTGTTTGAATCTTGATATATGTTGCGTAAGCGAACGTATCATGGTACATTACATGCTTCAACTTAATATTCAAGTGGGAGAGAGTATGACATATCAACTTATCTAAGTTGTGCTTGGTTAAACAATTACTATTATCGATGAAACAAGCTTTTTAGAGTGAAACAAGAGTATCATTTCCCACATTTAGATTAGATTAGAATGAATAGCTAAGATTTGTAGGATCTGTATGTTAATACGAAGAAAACTGAGACGCAAAGGTGTTCAGTTCCTAGGCACAACGGAAATAATCAAGTAAGCTATCAACGTAGTTACTTAAGGTGGAAACCCTAGATAACCAACTAGTTAGATGGAAATCACTTCTCTTTCGGAGATCAAAAGTCTACTTGTATATTAAAGTTGCAGTTTAGAGATGAACAGTAGATTATTGTTTTTTCCTCCTAAGAGTTAACCTTATTCCTATCAGAAACACACAAATCAATAAACAATACGACTTACTTGATGTTCTTGAGTAAGAACACTTTTTTCTTTTCTCAACCAGATGCATTTTCGAAGTTCTTCAAATGAATAGTGATTAAGGCGTGTATCATTGAGTATTTATACAAGTAAGATCACAAGAAAAGAATATATGTGCACCTTAATTCTTGCGGTGAAAATAATTTTTACGGTGCGAAGTGCGAAATGCGAACTGCGAACATTATAAGATAGTAATATTCACATATAAGATAGTAATATTCACAGTTAAAGGGAACTCACATTTCACACCGTAAGATATAAGAAACCTCACGCATATATGTAGCCAAACATGCACGCCTCATGCCCTCATTACATCGTGGTCATTTTATACTCTTATTTAATATGTACTCCCTCCGTCCCATAATCTTGTTTTTGTTTGCTTTTGGCACATTCACGGATGCACTTCTTGCACCGTTTATATCTTTAATTAAATGTTATCGAAAAATTATAAAATTTTGATGTTATTAAAGTACTCATCGATACGAACCAAATAAGATCTCATATGACTTTTTTTTTCTTATATATTTGATATAATCTTGCAAATTGTATAAAATTGTGAATAATGTCAAAAATAGAAACAGGAACATCATAATTATGAGACGGAGGGAGTGATAAAAACTTAACAAATCCAAGCATTCAAATTAAAGATGCACGGTTGTTTTTGGCAATCATGTCAACAACCTTAACCCAAGCAGCCCTAGACAATAGCTTGTCGCACCACTTTCCCACATGTATCCTTGTCTGAAATGCAATCTTAAGGTGTGTGGTCATGAGCATATGTATGTAGGGCGAGTGAGTCAAGTCAGCTGAAGTGAACTTATCCCCTCCTAGAAATGGGGAGTTGGACAATCTCTCCTCATATACATCCAACACTCGAGCCAACTTCTTTCCCTCATCGACCACAACTTCCTCATTGGTGTTTAGGCCGTCTCTAGGCTTTTCAACAAGCTCAAAGATGAGCTTCATTGCAACAGGCTGGAAATGATGGGTCTCCACATCAATCCATGTTGTTGCACAACCTTGAATGAGAGGTGTGAGGTACACATGTTCTATGGCCTGGCTCGCATACTCATGGGAGATATACCTCATTGCTGCTCTTGATTCTGCACATTGATTTTGGCGTATAAGAAATGAGAAAAGATCTCGTGAGGATGAATCGTTAAATGAGGACTGAGGATGATGCAAACAATCGCTATATTTAATGCGCACACGTTATAACTCCTTCTCACAGTATTTAGTGATGCACCCATACACACACTGCAAGCATTAGTTATAACTCGTGTGTGCATGAGTTGTAACATTTGTTTGCATCATCCTCCGTCCTCATCTAAGAACCCGTCCTCACCAGAACCAAACCCTAAAAAATAAGAGAAGAAGAGATTTAGGCAAATAACCTTTATAGGATTTTCTTTTCTAATTTTCTTAACAACTAATACAACCCCAAGACAATTCTCGTATAGGCCTCAAAACTCAATCTTTTGAATACAACACCAAGATCCTCCTTATAAAAGTCTCAAGTTCCGATATACAAAAAAACTCGATTAAGATAAAAAAAAAAACTCTATTTATATCATCTCTCTTTGCAGCAAACTCTATCTATATGTAATATCTTATCTTTATTTTAAGATACCTTAGAACATATACATAAAAGAAAAAATACCAAATAATGTCAAGTCTCCATCTTGAAAAACGGGGAGCTCTCCAAAAGGCTGTCAATAATAACATGAACAACAAATGTATTAGTTCCCACAGCTAGCTTGATTAATGTTTACGTAGGATCTATTTTTGGGAAATAATATACTTCTAACTAAAATATCACAAAAAAGCACATCTCCTAACTTTATAGCCTAGATAATCAATACTATGTCATTACATGCATGCCGGTAGATAAATAACTTACACTCAATGAAAGAAAAGACAGAGTCATATTTTGGGCAGCGTTGACATCTACAGCCACAAACTCAAACTGAATCTGGTGCTCAAACAGGCAAGCCATCACCCTCAGTGTACCAATGTTATCTACTGATCCCTGCAGTTTTGGAATCGCCATGGTTTTCGATTGATTGACGAAGAACAAAAGAAGTAAGAGAAGGCCGATTGATCATAGCACTTCTATTGTATACATATAGTTGTAACCATTCCAGATCTGATTATAATCAATTATTTTGCTTAGTTTACTGTGCACGTGGCCAGTTGAATTGGAACTGAGATTAGGTGAAAATATCAATTGTAGATGTTGAATCGTATTCACCTAATCGTTAAGCACGTGAGAACCAGCTAATTTGCTTATATGAGCGTTACCTTTGTCGCTTGGGTCCACATAGAAGTTGGTTTATATATTCAGGCACTGAAGGACCAAATGATAATAACAAACAACAACAAATTAAGAGTTTAACAAATTTCTTGTAAATGCCCAATCTTCGTGCGCTAATAGCACATATTGTGAATGCCCTCGTACTGAATTACCTAGGAATGCTGATGTTGATGCTGATGTTGCTTATTTTGAGCAGAGCAAAGGGAGGAAGCAAATGAGAAAAGCGTTGCCATTCCCACGCGTTGTCATTCCAATACTCGGCCACTGTGCAGCCTAATTCTTCCTCTGTAATGTTGCCAATAACAAGATCCTCTAACGGGTGGTCCATAACCCAGGAATGACTCCAAAAGAGTGTACGGGTGCCATTACCAATATCAGTTTTGAGCCCCTGCAGCAGCGTATTTCGAGCCACCCTTCCATAGATTCAATGCCCCAGGAGTAGGTAAGAACATGTCTCGATCACATCTTCCATTGCAGTATTATTCCGGACGACTCTTGACCATAATGCATTTGGCTCATTTACCAATCTATAGCCCATTTTGGTCATGAATGCCGAGTTCATTTTCCGCATGCATTTCATTCCTATGACACCAACTTCTTTAGGGCGACGTAGTTCCTCCCACTTTAAGAGGTGCATTTTCCGCTTCTCCTCAGTCGAACCCCAGACAAATCCTCTAGTCTTCTTCTCTACATCATCCCATATACTACGAGGCAGGTGGTTGGTTTGCATTGAGTAATACGGCACCCGAGTGAGCCAGGGTGACCCGACCCGCCATTGATAAGAGCTTTGCCTTCCATCCAGCAAGCTTAGAGTTAACTCTATCAAGTACATGTTGGAAAGAAGCCTTATTCAGATTTTGTTTCGACATCGAGATGCCAAGATACATGCCTAAGTCGTCTGTTGCTTGCATATTCCCTTAGATGCAGATCTGGCCAGCCAAGTTTTCATCTACTGAATTTGAGAAGCAGAGTCTTTATTTGTTGAGGTTTATCTTAGCTCCCGAGGCGCTGCAAAATCTGTTGAGACAGAACTTCATCACCCGCATTTGTTCGACTGAGGCTTCTCCAAAGAGAATCAAGTCATCAGCGAAAAATAAGTGTGACAAGCCTGGGCCTTGTGGAGAAAGGAATACAGGTTGCCAAGCTCTAGAACTCACGGCCTCTTCTATCATATGTCCTAAACGTTCCATGCAAAGAACGAATAAGTACGGGGATAAGGGGTCGCCTTGTCGAACGCCTCTTGTTGGTCGGGACTCTTCACTCAACGTCCCATTCCACATGACTTTCATATTACCAGTCGAAACACATTCCATTATAACATCAATTAGGCCAGACGGGATTCTCAGCTCACAAAGTGTGTCGCGAAGAAAAGACCATCTAACTCGGTCGTATGTTTTAGATGTTTTCGTATCCGAAACGTTTCCGTGTTCGAAACATTTTCATGTCAGAAATGTTTTCGTGTATGAAACTTTCAAGAGTTTCCAAAGTAACACAATCTATATATATCTTATCTATATAAAGACTGGCTGTACAATTGCATAATTGAATGAAATTAGTACTGCATTTAATCCATACCTCTGTATTTAGGGTTCTGTTCACCCCGTCCCTCACCCTTCTCTTCTATTGTATTTCTTGCGATGAATTCGACTACCAATTTGACGACATCGACACCTCCGTAGACGATCGATTGGCTTCTGTACGAGTCTGCTATCATCACTGCTATTGGAACTGGAACAACTCCGGAAAATCTAAAAGTGTATTGCCGTCGCTGGCCACTTCTTTCACCCTCTCGCTGCCGCACACCATTACGACGTCACGGAGGCCGCCGCCGCCAGATTCGCGCACCACTCGCCATTAAATTTCTAACATCCGGATAGCTAGGCGGTGGAGCCGAAGGTATACGGCTTTATCCCACACCAGTCGCTAACCTTCTCCTTCCTCCCTCATTCCGCCTAGCGCCCACCCCTGGCTCTCTGTATTCGCCGCAGAAGGACTGTGCTACCGCTGATGAAGTCTGGATTGCCTGCGGGCTGTTTCACTCTTTGTTGTTCGTTGATGGGAAGGTCTGGAGTAAAGGGGATGGGAAGGTTCTGATTAGAATTCTAATGTTTAGTTGGTCATATTTGTTCACATGTATGTTTAGAATGGATCACTAGCAAACATTATCAAGCCCAAAGGCTTCTTTCACTCTTCTATTGTATTATATTTTGTGGCATCAGGGCATTTCAATGTCTTTCGTCTTAGAATTCAAATTCTGTGATTTGACAGGTTTTGGTAGAACGCAACCAGTTTGAGATAAACCTCATACTAAACAGGACAACTCAATGCACTCTCATATATCATGGTATGTATTTGATATCCTATTACATGACATGCTATCGGAAGATTGAATTTTTTATCCTCATCATTGGAATGGGATAATGTTTTTTATTTGTTTTGTTTCTGAGATCATATTGGCTTTCTTTTTTCTTAGGTATAATCCCAAAGATTCAGTTCGTAAATGTACTTTTATGGCAACTGCTGGATATTTTTTGTTTGAAAGCTTAACTCCTCCTATAATAGTTGATTAATTTATACAGTGCTGTAATATGCCCCTACAATACAATAGCAGTTTGATTCATCTTGTTTGGTAAGCTCCTGTTATTAAAAAGTTTCAAGATTCATTTGATAATTTTTGTAGAAGATTTAGTTGTGTTACATCTATACATTGACTGAAAATTAAGCCTCTTACTTCCAACTCTTGTCCCTTGAAACACGTAGATATTTATAAGATCAACAAAGGAGCTGCTCATGGAGGGAGATATCATATAACTTGATATACATCAATCAAGATAAATGATGTTTTATTAACTTTAAGTATAACTTGAAATATGTCTACGACTCTAGGGAAGAAGGAAGTAAGGTTTCAACAAGAAACTTTTGTTGATTGAAATTTGATGTTTACTTCTTGTTCTAATATTATTTGATGTATAGGTTTCTCGACTTTCGGAACTTTTTGTTTCTTATGAAGACGATCCCGATGTCAAGCTGATTATTTTGAAGGTATCTTTTGTTCTTTCTAGAAGTATAAATTAGGTCATGATTATTGCTATTGAGGAGTGAGAGCTCTAAATGAGTCTTAACTTCATACTCATAGAAGGGAGAAAATTAAGTCTTAACTGTCTGTTAATGGCTAACTTATTAAAATTTCCTTTTTTCTCTTTTCTGAATTTCATTCAATTCCAAATGATGACTTTAGCTAATGGATCCACAATGACTTCCCAAATGTAGGAGTCAACTTAGCCAAGGCCGTAAAGTGATGTCTACGCTTGACATGCTATCAAAGTTGGTGCAAAGGGTAACTTATTCTTCACTTTTATAGTGAAACTTTAATATGGTCAAGTTAAAACAGGTGTTTCCAATTGCTCATTCAATTCTTGCTGTAATTATTCCTTGCTCACTTTTGTAATCACTAATTATCCATACCTTCTCTGGATTAAGTATTGACTTCTTAGCTAAATATGCTCACTTGTGATGCAGGAGGAATCAATATCAGCTGTCATTACATATGTTGGAAACTTGGTTCCTCAGGTTTTTTATTCTAATTCCTGAGCTACTTGAACATAATATAAAAGCTTCTAGAATTTGTAATCTCTTTGTTATTTAGTCTCATTATATTGTATTTACTTTCTGTATTGAAACCTAGATGATTTTTCTAAGTACAGATTTCCTGTTGTGATATCTATTAGAGATACCTTCTTGAAAAAAAAAAGCAGTTGTTGATATTGAAGATGGGAAACTTCTGAATGAGGAAAATGATCTAAGATCTGTGAGTTTTTTCTTTTTCATTTATTGTATATTAACATGATACAGTCAGTAAGTTTTTTTCCTGGTCACACATTCAGTACATTACGTAGGTAATGGGTTACAGTTGCTCCTCTTTGCACTAAGAAAAGATAATGTTTAAGGCTTGTTAAGAGAGGCCTTTATATCTACACTTTTGAGCTTTTCGGACGAAGAGTTGATGTTAGGAACGTAGTTTTTGGTATCATTAAGTATTATTGTTGTCGGGGTTTTCCCTATTCTTAGGTTTCTTCTCTGCCTTATCAGTTGACGGCTCCCGCGCTCACGCTTTCGCTGGTTTTTAGGACCGAGGAGTCGTATTCTAGGTTTGAGGAGGCTAGGAAGGCGTGGAATGAGGTCATCGATGGGACTGATGATTTTGCTAGGCAGGTTATTTCTTCTGTCAATGCTTTGCCTGATTTGGGGATTAAGAAAGCGCTACTGCAGTATATCATTGCCTTCCCTGTTGCACTCAATGTTAGCTACATTTGCTTGCTTTTCCGGTGTTTTGGTTTGCTGGGTATATGGAATCAATAAATCATTGAGGCCGTCTGTGATGACTGGAGGTGCATATAATAGTGTTGTCGAGATAATATATTTATCTCACCAATAATGCGCAAACCCTATAGTGAAGAGAGACACACATGTTTCATTGTATTTGGCTCTGTATTAATGGAAAATCCATGTTGATTATTGTATAGGAAATTTACAGAAGACAACGTGTTAAACATTTTTTAAAGAGGATTCGTGTCTAACAGAAGATTATATGGCCATAGGTGAAAATGTAGTCAGTAAGGATCACTGAAGTAGCAAAAGACCAAGTTTTCAAAAGAATTTTGTTCAAAAGAGTATTATATATATGAAATTTACAGTAGTATATTTTCTATTCTAAAGAATTCCTAAAGCTTCATTTGTTCTTTATAAATTCACTAAGTTTTCAAAAGATTTATTTTTACATTCTGCTTATTAGATTAGATTTAGTGAAAACAAGCAAAAAAAAAATTGTTGAAGTTATTTGTGATCTTCTTATACAGATTTTTTAGATTGTTTGATGTCTCTTGCTTTGAGAATGCGGCAAATGCCGAAGATCTGCTCAAGGAGATGCCTAAGATTTGCTCAAGGAGAAATCACTTAGTCTAGGAGGATTTGCCCGAAGATCTGCTTAACGAGGAGTTGTCGTCACATTCAGCTGTTTTCTTGGCTAGGTTCATGGATTTATATGATATTCAGCTTAATTACATGTTTACGCCTAATCCATCCTGTGATCATATATTTTCACTATGTTTTAGTGTTGAAGGTATCTTCGAGTGTCGTTAATTTAGTTGCAAATATCATGTCAAGTATCAAGAGCTAAACAATGTATTTGGTATTGGTTTGTGGTAAAGTGGTGAAAAGTTGTTCATTTGATACATCCAGTACGTCGTCTATACAATCTCTTGCATGCAGATAGCTAAAGAAATAGCAGAAAGATGGAGACTAATCAGGTAATATTCACTTTGATGAACTCTCATTTATTTCTCAGCAGGCTTTTGATCAGTCAATATGATATAAAACACTACTTTTCACTTGCTTAAAACTCCTTGTCAGCCACATTCTGTGTGTACCAGTTTGTGTTGCTTTCTTTTACTCGACTTGTTGCATATTATGCTTAGCCGTATCAGTTTACTCATGTCATGCCAGGTGACTGACAAATGTTCATTTGGAAATATTGCCAAGGAAATAGAGATAATGTTGCTGAAAACATTAGATTTTCATGGCTGAAATTATTTACAGCAGTGCAGTATCCATTTTCAGTCAATGAAAAGGTCATGATCAAGGTGAGTGATCACTATGTAATTTTAATTTGATACTTGCTTAGGTTGACCGTTTTCCTCTCAATCATGAAATATGCAGAGAAATAGGAGAACCCCAGACAAATTTGTTGGGAAAGAAGCTGTCATTACATCTCAGTGTCTAAATGGCTGGTTAATTGACATCTCCGTACATTTTAATACTTTAGATGAAATTAAAGTTTGTTGTTAGATGGTTTTGCATAATAATTTCAATGTTGTCAATCTGGTTGTATCTCACGTTACATGTCTTTTATACACAAGGGAAAATCATAATAATCCTAACCAGTGTAAAGTTGTTACAAGAAGACTTAGCATGGATATTCAATGCACTTTGAATAAAAAATCCTATCCCATTGCCTTCAATTTTTCATAGGGGTGTTCACTTTTTTACAGAGGTTTTATGTGGTGCAAAACGCTCAAGTAGAGTTTTTTTTTCATGAAGACTCTTTTTTGTACTACTTTATAATTTCTTTATTTGTTGTTTATTTGGGCA
Source organism: Oxyria digyna (assembly GCA_029168935.1). Lineage (NCBI taxonomy): Eukaryota > Viridiplantae > Streptophyta > Magnoliopsida > Caryophyllales > Polygonaceae > Oxyria > Oxyria digyna. Next base: position 35,014,047 of record JAPVLV010000009.1, read on the forward strand.
AGGTCTGCATCTACTTTGTTATTCAAGCTGCAAATGCATTTTTGGAGTGATTTGTTTGTTCCAGTTATTAAAATTACTGACTATTAGGAAGAAACAAAATTTGAAAGCAACAGTTTACCACTATGATATTTTAACAAAGATCAATAAGATTGGATAATTTTCTTAAAATTGAATATGATTTTTGAGAAGTAGGTGATTTGTAGATATTGACTGGATTCATTATTTTGTTGTTTTTTCTTGAATCCTGCTGCTCTGATCATTTTTGCTTTTATTAAATGATCAGGTACTTGGTTCAGATTATGGGAACAGGGGAAAGAGTTAAGTTGCAGCATCGTTCTCTTCAAAAAGTCTCATTCTCTCAAGCAAACGAAGTCGAAGATAGATGTCCATCTGAACCAATACAACAACAAAATAGCAGTTGAATATTTCAGGTCCCCTCTTTATCCTCTGGAAACATGCATCCTATAGGGCTTAGTTGTTCCATATTTTAAATTCTTGGTAACCTCATGAAGATCTCTGAAGCAATTCTATATATATCTACAGTCTCATGGGTAGAGAGATGATTTTGCTTCAGGTGTTACTCAATCTGTGTAAAATGAGGGCAAAATGCAACTAAGTAGAATCATAGTTAAGTATCATACAAGGTTTTTGAAACAAAAACCTTACAGGATTCAAATTATATGTTAATATGGGCAATTATAAAGGGTTTTGAGTAAATGAAGGCGGGCACTGTTTGTGTCATAGAGTTAGGTGAAATAGCTGGTAAGTTAATTGTCATTGACTTACCATTTTAATTACTTTTTAAAGCTTTTAAGTTTATTTTAACTGCCATTATTTTTAGAGGACATTGAGTCAAGAATGTAAATAGAAGCCCTTGGTCAATTATCGACATTGGTAATTTCATTAGTTTATCTGAGTATCGTATGCTTCTGATTTCGTTTGTTATGTTCACTTCACTGTGTCATACTGTAGATCAAACTCTACATTACAAGTTTCTAATCAAATTTATGTCAACTTCTTAGTTCTTTTTCTATTTACTATATCAAACTTATATGCTATGTTTATTATTCTTATCTAGGTTAAGTCTTGATTCTATTTTATAGGTTCTTAGCATGCTTCTTGCTATCTCAAATTGATGGGTAGTCTGGTATGTAAGGAGTATCATATGTTGTTGTCAATCCCACTCTTAAAGTCCTACGAGTTACCTCTTCTATCAAACATAAAGTTTTGTCTCTAAGATTTCCTTACATTTGACTTAGCTATGTTAAATCAACAACAAACATGGGAGAAAAAACAAACCTTGCAGCTGCAAACTGAAGTTGAAATCTACTGGTCTACGTAAGAGATTGTGTTTTCCTAAGCTTGAAGCAGAAAAAAAAATGTCGCAACTAACAATGGTTGATCATACAAATTTAATTTTATACAAAGTTCAAGGTTTTTTAAAGCAACTTGGATGACCTTTTCTTTATTTTCTCTTTAAATTTCAATTGAAATTAAGACAGAAAATGGACTGGCCGGAAAACAAAGTCATGAGGGAAAATGTGTGCATAGTTTGATGCCATTGAGGATAAATTTGAGTACTGATCCAAGATCTATATAGGATAGCATGGAATGAAAAAAGCCATTCTTATACCGTCAGAGCTACATGCCCAATTAACTATTGCCTTACGTGATCTGAACTAGGCGAATGAGATAATGGTTTTAGTTGCAATGGATAAAGCTCATGCCCTCTGTGAATTGGAGAAGTTGAGAAAAGATACCATCTTAATCTTGAGCTTTAAAGGATTTGATATGTATATATTACTAATGCTATCACTCATTTTGTGATAAAAAGGAATCGTGTACTCAAACACTCTAATGGTATTTACATCAAGCTCCACAAGGATCTTGTCAGTTTCTAAAGTTAATCACTTAATCTCGATCTTAAAAAGTTGTTATGGTCACCAGAGAAGGGAAACACTGGTATTACAAAGTTGTGGTGTTAAACAAATATCTTTGTGTTTGTGTATATTACATGTTTACAGGAAGTGTTGCCCCTTTGTAATCAGAAGATGATCTGCTTATTGTAAACATGAGTTGATCAGATCAAAAGAGTCTGAGTTCCTATCATAGGATGATGTTTGGATTTTACAGTTGTAGTATTGTATCATACCAGAGACTTCAATGAGGGTTTTGGTATACAAATTGGATCAGGTGAGAATTTGTTTATCTTACGAATATACAAATACACGCACATTCTTTTATATTCACATGCCCTTTCTTTCATATTTACATGCACACACAGACATGTGTATGTATTTTTTTTTATACATTGTTAAAGACATGTACACATCTGCGAATGTACATGTATTGTGAATGTGAAGAAATGTACATCTGAATTTTCTATACATTCCATACAATAAAAATCATTCTCACATAAATATTTTCCTTTATATAGTCTCATCTTTCTTACTATGATTATATTAACTTAGTTACATGGTACAGTGTGCTAACAAAGTGCTTTAGATATTAATGAAAGAGAGTTAGGACTTGATCTTGATAGAATGAAGAGTTGCGGAGGTGCCTTATAATGAAGACTTTAACATACTCAACTCTTTAAATTTTGTTACACGTTTAATTTAAATTTCATTTTACCTCAAAGAATACATGCTTAAATTAAAAGAATTGGTAGAAAGAATACATGTTTAATTTTTTTGGGTAGAAAGAATACATGTTTAAAAATTGAGTGAATAATCGAACATGAATTCTAAACTGATCAATTTGATGTTACCGCCTTGGATTGGAACTTAAAATGTTGAACGATGATGATTGAATTACACTATAATTTATCTTCTTTTGAAGTTGGGTTTGCTTTTTTCCTTTTTTTTGGTCTGAACACGGGGCAACATCCGTTTGATAAGTTTTATTAAAATAATATCAGAAATACACACTAGCCAGATGCAACCAGGTCTACATCCAAAAGGTTTTGCATTGTATCAGGAACATAATCAAAGGAAACAAAATCAAAATGACAAGAAAAAGAAAGTTGAGGTAGAGCATTTGCGACTTCATTGTTGTGTCGCCTTGTGTGTTGGAGCCGAATTTCGCCTACATAAGAATCAATCAAATGCCAACATCTTTGAATTAAATAGAAGCTCATGTGAGTTGGTATGCTTCTACTTTTGATCAAACGAATAGCCTCTTCGGAATCGATTTCTATGATCAGCTTAGTATATCCTTGTGAACTAGCAATGTTCAGACCATGAGTAATAGCCTTCAGTTCAGCTTTCAGCGCATCCCCGAATCCTTCTTTGAATGCGTATGCGTGCAGGAAGGAGCCACTCCATTGCGGAAGAAGCCGCCCCCCAGAATTGCCTGGATTACCTTTACTGGCCCTGTCACAGTTCAGTTTCGTCCAGCTCAGAGGTGGTCTCGTCCAACAACTCGCGAGCGTAGCACGACGAGATGCTGGGAGAACTTCTGCAGACGAGCCCTTGCTGAACGAGCAGCAACAACAGCGTACACTAGCAACTGTTTAATAACAGTGGTCGACATCGAGCTGATGTTGTCACAATTTTCAAACACCAGCAAGTTGTGTGATTTCAATATGAACCATAGCATCATAGCAAACATTCCACACCATTGGGCATCCCGGTCTAGGTCTGCTTCAATCCATTCCCTAGGAGATAGTGCAGATATGAAACTTGGTGAAAGGTTATTACCTGTTAAGGCCAACCAGACTTTGTGGACAGCTTCACAATCTCTCAGTGCGTGCAGCAGTGTCTCCTCATGACCACACCGTGGACATGTTGCGTCAGTATCGACGTGGCGACAGACCCGTTCGTAATTACATAAGACCCCCTCATTGGCCACCATGTAAACGAATTGGTGAGTGCGCTGTTGTGCTTTAATCTACCGGATCTTCTTCCATACGGGTGAAGGGACAACATCATCAGAATTGCTAAGGAGACGCAAGGCTGATTTAGCAGTAAATAGCCCTGAACTGGCGGTCTAGGTTTGCTTTTTTTTTCTAATACACTCTATAAAGTATGTTCGTTCTAAGTTGGGTTTTGCTTCTTTTTCTAATACAATATATTATCGCTTACATAGTTCGTAAAAGACCCGCGCTTCGCGCGGGAACCCGGTTCTAGAAGCTGCATTGTTTTCTAGGCATCAAGGTTTCATATGAACATAGGAGATGTTTTAGACAAAAGAATAGATGTTAATACAGTAACACTACAGACAAACTTAGAGAAACCAAAAGAAGTATGTTAGTGAAGGTTAAACATCGCGATCAGATTTTAATATGCTCAAGGTTTTTTATATCTCCACCAGGATCCCGAGTAGTTACAAGTAATTTCACTGTTAGATGACCAAGATTTCATCTCAGTATACTCTGCCGAGTAGACTGAGATACTCTTGTTTAAGATATTTCAGTACTTGATGTTACAATTTTATTCTACTGCGTCTTGACTGAAATGTTGCATATTTTTCAGAAACTAACACACTAAGTTTGGTGCTCTAAGTTTCTGCTTTATTGCTGAAGGCAAGTTCCCATAATAGTTTGTATTTTAAAAGACCATCAAAGATCTTATTTTCTTAACTTAAAGCGAAGTTTGAGCCACCTGTGAATCATAATAAGATTATAAAACAAATTGTGTCATGAAAGGAAAGCTTCAAAATTTAGATGTCACTCTTGTTAACTTATCATGCTTGTTTATCGAAAACTGGTGTCCAGACCATATTCATAAAGCTTTCATTTCAAATGTAATTGAGAAATAAAATTCTCACATGCAGATCAAAATCGTGATCAGATAAGAACGTTGTAGCTGTCTCTGGCAAGGTTAGAGGATCAATTGCTTTTCCAAAGTTCATCCCCAGGTGGAGTCGGCTAACTTCCTACAAATCGTACAGTTAAATGTTCAAAAGTTGTAAAACTTCTTCCATAGAAAGTTCAAGGATTATTAGTAATGCATAAGCACATTGATATCAAACAAAGGCAAAACTCTAATCAACTGAATACATCATGCACACTCAGAATCAGAGCTAACCGAAGAGGATAGAGCTTCTCATTCAATGGATTTCTTGCACATACTATTTTGTCCTGCAAATCCGTAATCTCTTCTAGCATTTCTTTCAACTCCTCGAATCCCACACCAGTAAAATCTAGAGTATGAGGATTCCCTTCATCAATAACATTCCCATCATCATCCACAACATTAGGAAATCATATTTTGATTTCTCTTTCGAAAGCATGGTGATCGATAAATTGTGATTTCAACAACAACACTCGCTGCTTTCTTCTCACCTTACTTTGTCTATATCACAGTCGGAGTTTCAAATTACGAAGAAACTGTACATGGGATTAGGATGATAACGCCAAAGAGCAAGGCGCCCTGAAAATTCGGGACAATTACGAAATGAAGGCTTGAAAGGAGGGTGGTGGCTTCCAGCGAAGCGAAGGCGGTTGGCGATGAGGCTTGGAAGGAATGCGGGCAGTAGTGGACAACCCTAAGGCTCTGTTTGGAAAAGGGTATTAGGAGGGAAGGGGAGGGTAGGGGAGTTGACTATGCACATGAAAAGACGTGAACTTGAGTAAAAACTGGTTTAAAAATTAAAAGATGAGCAACTCATAAACCCGGGATTTTAATGATCGGCCCGTATCAAGCCCAATACCGATTTCATTTAATTTTGGCATTGGAAAACCAATCTTATCTATATAAAAGTTGGATGTCCATTGCCAAAATTGAATGAAATTGGTACCAATTTAATGCATTACTCATTTCTTAATCACCTCCTATTGGACTTTTGAGCATGTATTTAAATATATTTCTTATATCCCTATGTTATATTTATTTATAGTCTACTTGATTAAGTCACAAATTAAATTAATGTGTGAGCTTCTCTTATGACAATGCAAACTTATTCTAATATTATGTTTTAAAACTACTTCAAACATAAATATAAGGAAATAAAAAATACTTATATTTACAAATATTAATAAATTTGATAACAACAACAACATATTAACAAATACTCCCTCCGTCCCATTTTGTTAGTCCCATTGTTTTTTGTGACACTATTCACAAACCGAGAGAATCTTGTAGATTTCTCCTAATGTATAAGAACAAACATAGCCATGTGGGGTCTTGTTTGATTCGTCTTAATGAGTACTTTAACAATATTAAAAAATTATAATTTTTATTAACATATAATTAGAGATATTTACGATACAAAACGTGTCTCGGCATATGTGAAAAAAGCAAATGGGACTAACAAAATGGGACAGAGGGAGTAATGTATAACTATATTAAATCACATACGAAAATCCGTAATTTTCTCGCGCGAAGCGCGAGGCCCGTATCTAGTATATATAAATGTTGGTTGGTTTTAGCAAAAAGTAATGATAATTTATATTAATTAATGATGTAGGTTCCTTTCCTTTTATTTCTTATCCCTAAACTAGGAATTTGCCGCCCGCGCTACGCGCGGATTTTTAGTCTTGTATAAAATTTATTCATATTATAGGAAAAAAATTATAATATATGTGAAATGAATAATATTATGTATTCTTTCAATATTTTGACATCTTTATGTTATTAACAGAGACCACGTGGCTCAAATGTATCGGCGACGGCTGTAATCCTTTAGTCGTTCATCCATAATGAGTGGAGATATATGTGTTTCGGTTAATAGGAGGGGAAAACAGAGGCTGAAGAAGATTAGGATTTTTTGCTTGAGTATTGAATTTCGATTTAATAGAAGGTGTTTACTTTCAACAATCTCACATATTTCTCTTAGTTGGTCTAAAATTTCATTATGCATTTCATATATCATATTGGTTGACTTTGAAATAGCGCTTTTTTAAATGTATAAGATACTAAATAGTAGTATAACTGTATAAACCATTATACTTGGTAGTATAAGATAGCGTTTTTTCATTATTTTTATGCAATTTATAGGATTTCAATATTATAAGCTATAAATCATAAACAATATATAATAAGATACTACTTAATAATATAAGTATAAATATATTATAAAAAATATTAACATGAACACACGCTAGTGATAACCAATAGGCATTGCTTATATATTCATTGCAATGTTTCATTTCAAAAAGACAATAACACAACACAAATCAAAGATAGTTACACAATACCAAGATAGTTAATTAAGAAGTTGAATACATGGGGCGAGATTGAAATGATGTTAGAATATGAAGATAAGATCTTATGAATAATATAAGTTGATTACTTGACTATAATTATCTTCAAGGATTAATGTAAGATATTGCCTTATCTACCATTAGATGCTAACCACTTATAGCCACACTTCAATATGAAATGTTTCAGTTTAGGAGTACATATTTGATATCTATATTCGAAGCTAGAAAATAAGCTTAACTGAGAGTACATTATGCAAGGATGACGAACCAAGCGTAATCTTTATTTAATATTTTGAACAACCCTTGATCTTTTAGTCTTGCTCTTGCATAAAATCTGAAATCAAAAGCACTAATAAAATATGAATTATGAAGGCGGTATTTGTTATAAAAACATAGGTATATAACTAATTGTAATCACTTTTCAAACTGTCATCCGTTACAAAATATTTTCTCTCTTTCCTTCTCTCTATCTTTTCCTCTAATTAAGCTTTGTCAACGAAGCTTTGGAGATCAATAGATTCCATTGATTGATTACATTGTGTCAGGCCATTTGAGTGATCGATCGTCCTAGCTCATTCTCTTCTGTTTCTGTCTGTTCTATTGATCTTTCTGTCTACTAAATCTCTTCCGCAACAATGACGGTGAGTTGCAAAATCCTCCAGGTTGGTTTCTTCAATGAAACTCTAATTCTTTACATTTCTTAACACAAATAATACATATCCAAACCATGATGACAACAGTAATATCCTAAACGCTCTCTAGCCGGACGATCGGTGCCCTTGAATTCCACGCTCTTTGGACTGCGGCGGCCGCACCACGCGCCCCCGCCCAGTCTGTCGGCGGCGCCGAGGAGAGGTGTGTTAGGTGTACTGCTCTTGGTGGAGAGAAGTTTCGGTTCGCAGACTTCGTTTCGTGTTGTTCAAGGTTCGTTCTTTGCCCTAATTTTGTGTTCGTGGTCTTTGAGTTATGGCGGCTGCGGCGATCACTAGGGCTGAGAAAGAGGTGTCGGGAGGGGAACAGGGTAAGCGCACGGTGGCTGAAGTGGTAAAGGGCAAACGTGCGGCTCCAGTCCTGCGTGCCCTAAATATCCTTGATATTCCAAATCGTGATACGTATGATTTCTCGTTTGAAGAGGTTGGGAAGGAGATAGAGAGATCTAAGTATACACTGGTCGGTGGTGTTATGGGTCCGAACAGTTGCTTGGATGGAATGATGCGGTTTGTGAATGATTGTTGGGCAGATTTTCTGCCGGAGGTCAGCCGTCGACGTAATGGCATGTGGTGTTTTAGATTTGCCTCTGAGGATCACTGTATGAGGGCACTAGAAGGCGGGCCGTGGCTGTATGATAACCAGGTTCCAATTGCTCTGACTCGTTGGGAGGAAGGTCGGCCTATGTCCTGGTCGATATTTGACTCGGTTCCGGCTTGGGTGCAATTGAGAAATATCCATCATATGTTTACATCGGCGCATATGATTGATGTCATGGCCAATATGATTGGCACTCCCCTAGCCATTGATGATAGTACTTTGCCGGGAATGGTGATCGAGATGGCTCGAATTCTCATCCAGGTTACGCCTAAGGATATCATGAAGGGGAAGTTGATCTTGAGAGACCCGAATGGCAAGGAATATTTTCAGCGGGTATGGTTCGAATGGATACCTTGGAGATGTAGCCATTGTGTGGCGTTTGGGCACTCTACTAAGCTCTGTAAGCATAAATCTCCGGAGGATAGCAAGCATTCTAGTCCTGCGGCTGAGCATTTGGAGAAGCAAGCGGTGCCTGCTGAGTCCTCATCTCAACCTGATAGTGAGGATAATGTTTCTATTCAAGGGAAAGGTACTGATACTGAGGCTACTCATGATGTGTCAAAGGAGAATGATTCTGTAGCTGAACAGCAGACATTTGAGGCTAGTACTTCAAAGACGGATACGGCTAGGGGCGATGTCCTGCCACCGGATCAGTCTAAGCAGAAGCAGCATCATGCTAAGAAGCATAAGCAAAGCAATATTCCTCACCCACCATCTCACAATCTTAGAAGCAGCGGCCCGGGTCGGGCGCCGGGGAAATGAGTACCGCCACTCTAATCGCCTGGAACTCTAGGGGGTGTAACTCTGCCCCTAGAGCGAGGCTGCTTTCAGAGTTCTTGAGGTCTAATAAAGCCAGTATGGTAGGTATATTGGAAACTAAGCTTGACAGAGATCGAGAGGATTGGTTTGACAGAAGGTTGAATTTGGGTTGGTCCTACGTCACCAATAGTACTGCGTCTGCTAAGGGTCGTATTTGGGTTGCGTGGGACAGCTCTTCGCTAGAGGTTACGACTATTCGGACACTTGGGCAGATGATTCATTCGCTTGTTCGGAGTAGGGATGGAAAGTTTCTATTTTTTGCTACCTATATCTATGCTAATAATGATAGTGCGGGTAGGATGGAGCTATGGAGTGAGCTTCTGCAACTACGTAGTGCTATTACTCACCCTTGGGTTCTTTTAGGAGACTTTAATTGCATAGCGCAACTAGATGAGAAGCTTAACTTTACTCGGCAGGCTGTTGAGGTTGATGCTGAGTTCTGCGATTTCCTTTCTCATTCTGCGTTGTCTGATCATGTTTCTTCAGGGGCTCACTATACCTGGAGCAACCAGCAAACTGGTACTCGGCGTATTGCGTGTAAGCTTGACCGGGTCTTGGTGAGTGACAATTGGTTCGATTCCTTTCCGAACTCTACTGTCTTTTTTGACCAGCCGTCTTTTTCTGATCATTCGCCTAGTATCTTGCGTATTGATCCGGAATTTGTCCACAAAAGGCTGCCGTTTAAGTTCAAGAATTTTTGGGTTGAAGAACCGGATTTTTGTGATGTTGTCCGTCACGTTTGGAGGGGGAATATTCAGGGTACTGCGCAGTTCTCTCTTGCCACAAAGCTGAAACGCGTTAAGGGAGAGTTGAGGAGATGGCAACGTGGTCGATTTCGGGACTTGCAAGTGATGGTTGATGAGAGTCTTGCTGGTCTTAAAGATGCGCAGTTGAAACTTCAGGCTGATTTTTCTAATGTTCGGTTGCAATCTGCTGTTCATGAAGCGAAGTGTTTGCTGGATAGGAGGACCGTTCAGCTTGACAGCTTCGTTGCGCAAAAGGCTAAAGTTGACTGGTTACGCTTGGGTGAGGAGCGTTCTGCGGCGTTCTTTCGGGGTATCAAGCAGGTTAGGAAGCGGAGTACCATTAATTGCTTGCAAGATGCTGCTGGTGTAAATCTGACGGACTGTAATGATATCTCGGCTGAGATCTTGCAATTCTTCACCAGCTTGTTTGGTTCTTGTATCCCGACTAATGTCCCGGATTTTGTTGGTCTGGCTGGTCCCCTAGTCGACTACAGAATGCACTCTGCCCTTTGCATTGGCTGCACAGATGATGAAATTTGGAATGCGCTGCAGTGTATTGGTAACGTGAAATCCCCGGGTCCAGACGGATTCGGTAGCCTATTTTTCAAACATTGTTGGAGTTTTGTTGGTGATGATGTCAAGGCTGCGGTGAGGGAGTTCTTTCGGAGAGGGAGGCTTCTTCGTCAAACCAATGCCACATTTATTAGCCTTATTCCAAAAGTTGACTCGCCTTTCTTTGTGAAGGATTTTCGCCCTATCGCCTGCTGTAACACCGTCTTGAAAATCATTACTAAGATTCTGGTGCTTCGTATCCGGCCGCTGCTTGATGAACTTATTTCTCCTAATCAGGGAGCGTTCGTTCCGACTCGGCGTCTGGCGGATAATATTGCGGTGGCGCAGGACCTTGTGAAGGGTTATGATAATCGCCGAACTTCTCCGCGTTGTCTTATGCAGATTGACCTCCAGAAAGCATTTGATTGCGTTAGCTGGAAATTCTTGCGGTGCACTCTTGAATACTTCAATTTCCCATATCAGCTCATCAACTGGATTATGGAGTGTGTTACTACTCCGTCTTACTCGGTTATCATCAATGGTGAGGTCGAAGGGTTTTTCAAGGGGGAACGGGGGCTGCGGCAAGGGGATCCGCTATCTCCCTTCTTGTTTGTTCTTGTCATGGAAATGCTCACTCGCCGTATGACAAGGGCGAGTTTAAAGCCGGGTTTTGCCTTCCACCCTAAATGTAAGCAGCTGCGGCTATCGACTCTTGTGTTCGCTGATGACTTGCTGATTTTTTGTAAGCCGAATTTGGCTACCTTGCGTATCATTAAGGGGGAGTTAGAGGCGTTCTCCGCGGAATCTGGCTTGGTTGCTAACGCAAACAAAACGACTATCTTCTTTGGTGGACTGGATGCGCAGAGGAGAGCTGATCTAGCTGACTTCATGGGGTTTCTTCTTGGCCATTTTCCGGTCCGTTACTTGGGGATTCCGCTTCATTCCAAACGGCTGACTTCGGGTGATTATCAGCCACTTCTAAGCCGTATTCAATCTGCTATTGATACTCGACAGGCTCGGTTTTTGTCTTACGCTGGGCGAGTGCAGGTAATCAAAACCGTTCTAGAAAGTGTGGTGAGTTTTTGGATGCAAATAATGGTGATTCCGAAGGGTATTGTCCGTAAGATTGAGGCTTTGCTTCGCTCCTACCTTTGGACTGGTGAAACAAGTAACAAACGTGCTCTCGTCGCTTGGCGTAAAGTCTGCAAACCAAGAGGTTGTGGGGGTTTGGACTTCAAAGAGTTACTCTCGTGGAATAAAGCTCTCGTCTTTAGGTTTGTCTTCGATATCCATGTTGAACGAAGGAGTCTATGGACGATTTGGGCTAGCCGTAACCTCCTGAAAGGCGTGTCCATCTGGCAGGTTTCAGCTGCAGCTACTGCCTCTGTTATGTGGCGTCAGATTGTGCGTGTACGGGATGAGTTTGGGCGCCTGTCAAATTCATCCTCTTCAGATACCGATCTGCTGAACAATGGGAGCGGGAAGTTGAATTCAGCCGCTGCTTACATGAAATTCGCCCAGCCAGCTACTGAACTTCCCTGGTGTGGTGTCATTTGGTCGGGTATTCACCCTCAGAAATGGGCGTTTTTGTGCTGGCTCGCAACTCTCAACAGGCTGCCCATGAGAGCTAAATTGGTTCGTTGGGGGCTGCTGTCTGATGATGCTTGCGTTCTCTGTAATTCGGGGACGGAAACTGCCCGTCATTTCTGGTCCGAGTGCTCAGTCACGACTGCAATCTTTGACGCGGTTTTGAGATGGCAGGGAGTGACTATTCGGCGGCGAAATCTAATGGCTTGGTGGTCGTGGTTTGTTCAGTGCAGACAAAGAAGCAATAATGTGTATTTGTCTCGGCTTAATGCTCTTATGAGTTGTGTTTATTATTGTTGGAGACTTAGGAATGACGTTGTCTTTAATAATAAAGTGATTAATGTAGGTGAGACGGTTAGGGAGATTATCGATTGTTGTAAGTTCCGAATGCTGTATAAGCTAAGGACAACGGGTAGACGTGGGCGTGCCATGGTTAGGAGGATGCATTTGAACTAGGTTGTAAAGTTTTGCCATTCAATACAATTATTTACCTTTTGGCAAAAAAAAAAACAGTAATATCCTGAAATCAAAATTGGCTCAATCCTATCACCAAAATCAAATTCATCAATCCACCCAGTGGCCATCAAAAGAGATCACTTGGTCAATTAATCATCAACACCCCCAAAACCTCTAAATTCACACAACATAAGTTGTTGTTGCAAAATAGAAGTTGTATAAAAGAGATGCAAAATTGCTTGGATGACAAAACTTGTTGCTAGTTGTTGCAAAATAGAAGCTTGCTGCAAAACTGTTGCAAAACTGTTGCAAAACTGTTGCAAAACATAAGTTGTTGTTGGTTTTTGCAGCAAAGAATAGAAGTTGTATAAAAGAGATGCAAAATTTCTGCAAAAAAGAAGTTGTTGGCTGATGAAAAACATGAACTAAAGACATAAGCTAAAAATACATAAGCAGTTGTAAAGGATAAAAGCTTGTTGTACTAGCTAAAATAGAAGCTAAAAACATAAGGAAAAGAATTAAATTGCATGATCTGTATTTATACATAGAAGCATTGCTCATATTCAAGGGGAAGATGGGTAATTATGTTGTATTGATTCTATTTTTAAGCTAATGATACATGATTCTTCTTGGAATATATATTATTTTCTCACTTTAATTGTCCAGACTAAAAACATTAAACTTCTCCAAAAAAAGTCATCAGTCAAAAAATCAAGAGAAGAGGTCCATTACCTGTTGGAGGGTATCATCACACTGCAAAAGTCAAATGAGGGTAGTTGTAGAGAAACCAACATTGCTCAACCGAAAAAATCGCTTATAGTGTCACTTCATAAGTTGAACCAAGATCAAAACTGGTAAGCAATAATAAATTGAGAAGAATATTAGTCGCTAAACAAACACATTTCCCAAGAAAAAGAATTGTTTATAAGAAAGGAGATATGAGTCAGATTTTACTATCTATGAAAAATTGAAAAGTGAAAAAAGAGAATAATTAGGACAACGTTAAGTGTGAAAAATATGTTTAAATCAAGATTAAAAGTATCTTTATTTATTCACCCTGGAATTTTTTATACAAAATAAATAATGATGTCATATGAACTTGAAAAGACAATGAATATTACTAATGGGTATTATGTATGCTGGTATAGTCTCATTTTTTCTCTTATGTAGACTTGATGATATTGGAAATGTTCAGCGGAAGGGTAGGAAATATACAAACCTGGATTTGCTAAGTTTGATTATGTCATCAGTGAAGTTCAGGATATGCATCAGTACGGTACCTTTTCAATGTAGTAGTCGTCACAGTTTTATCCTACAGTAAGTGTAGATATCTAAGCAAAAAGGAAAAAATAGCAACAATTCATTAAATATATATATATATATATATATATAGGGTCAGGATCTGGTGAGAACACTTTTTTAGGAGAGAACAGGTGAGAACGAATCTCATCCGTCCATTTATTGGAGAGCTCGGATTAAATGAGAAGATCTCCTCCTCACTCAACTCAATCTTGCTCAGTCGCCGGCTCTGGTCTCAATCGCTATCCCACAAGGGGACGGACGCGTATGTCGCCGATGAACTCCTCCGTCAACATATCTTCGACCTCGATCAGAAGCCAACAACGATAGGGATCCGCCTCACGGAGAGCCGAAGAATAAGTTGAATCGGCTCAGGATCGCCAAATCCGGCGTCGCCGTCCCTCTGATTTCGCTCCATCTTTATGGTTTACCGATTGAAGCAGCTCCATCTTCAATACATGGTAACAAGTTGTCTAATTAGTAATTTCTGTTTGATTATGAATGTTTTTGAAGCCTTTGTTAGGATTTTTGGTTTCAGAGAATTCCCCAATTCGATCATTGCGCGATTATATTGTTTGGGTTATGAATTGACAGTCTCAGGTGACTCTTCGGAGAGTCTTCACGGCGTTCCTTGATTCCGCTTCTGTTGCAGCGCAAGCGAAAGCTCAGTCGACCTTCCAAATCCACCGCCTATTCATCGGGGATGCCAATTTGAAGTTTGCTTGGTTTGGTACTTGCAGAGACGGAGTTGATCGGATCATGTCTCACGGGACTTCACTTGACATTTCTATCTAATTTCTTGGTGTTGGTTTGCTTTGTGGACATGAGTTGTTATTCTAGTGTTGCTATATTTTTATCTGGTAGATGACTAAAATAAGAACAGATTATGTATATACTGCAACTGTATCTAGCTTGCACGTGCTTATCTTTAGTTTCATGTCCATCCAGGATTACAGTGCACTTGATTATCAAGAGAAAGTGCTTGATGGCTTCTATGATGTCTATGCAATTGATATGGAACCAATAGGTCAAGGGAAAATGCCATCTCTTGGGGATCTTGAAACAAATTCAGGTGATTCTGGTTACGAGGCCGTTATAGCTAATAGGACAATTGACCCCATGCTTGTGGAGTTGGAACAAGTTGCCCATTGCATTGCAATAGACTGCCCTCCCTCCAACGCCAATTTTTTTTTCCAGAGACTTGCTGAATTGGTTACAGGGAACATGGGTGGCCCAGTGAAGGATGCAAATATTATGTTAGCTAGGTGGATGGAGCGGAGCACAGAATTAAGGACGTCTTTGCATACAAGTGTGTTTCCTATAGGCTCCTTAAAACTTGGCATTACTCGGCACCGAGCTTTTCTCTTTAAGGTTATCTTTGAATTATCTAAAAAGATTCCTATGTTTACTTAAGTTGAGCAGTCCTGAATGTGTTCCTGGCTCCAAAATGGAGAGTGTTTCTTATTTTTGGAACTTCTCACGTCATAAGTTATTGATGATCCAGAATCTGTTTTTAGCTTCAACATGGAGAAGTTTGTCTCCTGTGATTCTTTATTGGTTTATTTTTAAAGTCGGATTTGTGGAAAAATTGAATGTGATGTGTTGGTGCTACCATAATGGTTCTCAAATCCGTGCACTTATCCTTAAGAACAGTGATCTCAATAGCTTAAGGTAGTGTTTTTTTATAGCTAATTGATACTGAAGTTTATGTTAGATGCTTTAATTTCTCTAGTGAACCTGATAAGGAATTTGATGTTCAGCACAGCAGCTCATTTTAAATAGAAAAAATTTGGATAACATTGGCTGAGAAGATGGCTTATAGTGAGTGTTATAAAAAGACTTCATTTGGAGGATCATGGTGTCCTTATATAGTTATGCTTTCGAACAATAGATGTTTTCCTAGAGATTTATGAAATAGTCTGGCAAGCTAATTAAATTTTTACTTGCATGTCTCCTTGATAAACAGAGCGATCAATCTCAGAATTGGAGGCATTTTGATTTATTAATAACATGCTGCCTCATATGTATATATTTTTTAAATTTTTTTTATGTTTCTTTGATGAAGCTTCATAAGAATGTATTGTAAAAAAGTGAAATTTTAATTGCTTCAATTTAATAAGTGTATATGAGGACTGCTCAGCTCTAGTTTTCATTTATCTAAGCACTTTAAGAAATGGTTTTCATTTGTGCTGCTTCATTATGTACAGGTATTAGCAAACAGTGTTGGGTTAAGGTGCAAATTGTTGAAAGGAAGCCATTATACGGGTGTTGAAGATGTTGCTGTCAACATGATAAAAATAGATGACGCACGGTAGAAATTTTCTCCTTGTTTAGTATCAGTCCACTTGATCAGTAATGTAAAGTGACTCCCTATTGCATCATGTATAGGTTTTACATTATGCTAGAAAGTAGTTAGCAGTAACTTCTATCTTGTATGTTCTGTTCCCTCTCTCTCACTCCTTACCTTCACCCATCCAAAGTAAAGAATATCATTACTCGTGTGTTTCTATATCTTTCAAATTTGAAATAGCTAACAGTGTATCCCTGGATTCAGGGAGTTTTGGGGTGAGCATCATGGGACTTCACCGCCGATTCATCGGGGATGCCAATTTGAAGTTTGCTTGGTTTGGTACTTGCAGAGATGGAGTTGATCGGATCATGTCTCACGGATTTTGTCTCCCGGAGTTGAACCAGAACATATGGAGCTTTGGAAACTCCAAAACATATGGAGCTTTGGAAACTCCAGAAGTTTGCTTGGTTTGTTTACTTTGGCTGATTTCTTTTATGTACTTGTTACTTATGATTAATATTGAAGTTATATAGTGTTATTGTACATGTCTCAGGTGTTGATATTCTCTTAGGAGGTATAATAAGATTGCAACTGGAGTTACTGTCAGTTGATGTTCAGACCTAGTGATTTGGTGACATGCATTTATATCTGTTTTTCTGTAATTGTTGCTTGTGGTTTGTTTTTGTATTGTGTCTGTGAAATTGGATCTTTTAATTGTCAATTGCAAATGTTAAGAGACGCTATGAATCTGTATGCACAAAAGATACACTTGTAACTGAAGTTAAAAGCCATTGTAACTGAGAGAAGTTTAAAGCCATTGTAACTGGGCAATTGGTGATCAGGGATCTCAACAAGAACTAGAGATCACAAAGAAGCTGATTGGGAAGTTGGGATTGGAGGATGGAAAACATAAGCTAGGGTTTCGACAATATTTTGACAAGGTATGATGATTGTTTTATATAGTTTGTTTGTAATCACAAATTATGATCATGATTGGTCTATTTGCTCCATTTCGTGCTTTTGTTGCCAGTAAAGATTTGCCTTTTGAAATAGTTATCCTTTACTAATGATGATGGTTTTAGTTGAGCGTTTACATTGAGTTGTCTAGATATTCTGCGGTAAAAGACTTTACTCTGTGTAGTTGCTTATTGTGATGCAATGCCTCATAAGCATGATAAACTTTAAAGTTATCTGGATCATTATTGACATCTAAGATGCCTAATTGTGTACTATTATCTTGCTGGCTTGTTAAAGTGAGAGGATGGGGGATCATTTTTTTGCTGTCACTTTTGAACATCAATTGAAATCATATTTGAGTTGTAAATTTGTTCACCAACACCAGTTACTATAAGAACGCATTCAATACTTTTTAGAAGACTAGATCATTTCTTTTAATCAATGATGAAACAGTGGACTTGTCTATTAATTAACATTGGCCTTACCTGTGTTTCTTATTCTTGATGAAACATATACAGAGGGTGACTCGGTTCATGACCAATGCTGCTCGCCCTAATGAAGCATCTTCTTTCGTGAGAAGAGTCCCCGTTATACGCCCTTCACTACCGTCTCCAGGGGCTGCTCCATGGCATGTGATGAGCTTGAGATAAGAACCACCGCCAGACTTATCTACTATATATTTGCTTGTATGAATATTGTCAGGGATACTGCCTTTATTCTAATCGTTTCAATATGGATTATATGTTCTTGGCATGCTAGTCAAGAGTTTGAAGCTTTTCTTTTGAAAATAGCTTTTCTATTTTTAGTATATAGTTTATGAGCTGAAAGACAAATCAGTGATCCTAGAGTGCCATCTGTTTTGTTCGAGTGCAAAGTTTTATCCCCATTTACAAATTTGGTGTCTCAGTATGAGTATAATGATATTTTTGGATGTGACAGTGTTATTATGTAGTACTAATCTTCATGAAGGCAGTAGAATCAATCCCTGAAATCAAAGAAATAGAAACTTTTATTGAAAATAATTCATATCACTGGAAACAAAAATAAGAAACATGAGATTATCCAAATTAGCATGACTAAACAAACATCCAAAAGTGTTATTATGTAGTACTAATCTTCATGAAGGAAGTAGAATCAATCCCTGAAATCAAAGAAATAGAAACTTTTATTGAAAATAATTCATATCGCTCGAAACAAAAATAAGAAACATGACATTATCCAAATTAGCATGACTAAATAAATACGTTGTATCCAATTCACAAAAACTAAGTATGAAATTCACATAAACTGAGTATGCAATTCACAAAGAACTGAGTATACAGTTTACAAAAACTGAATATGCAATTCGTAAAAACATACTAGTATGTAATTCACAAATAACTAAGTATGCAATTCACAAATAGCTGAGTATGCAATTTACAAAAACTGGGTATGCGATTCAAAAAAACTTAGTATGCAATTTACAAAGAACTGAATATGCAATTCACAAAAACTGAGTATGCAATTCACAAAAACTGAGTATGCATTCACAAAAACTGAGTATGCATTCACAAAAACTAAGAATACAATTCACAAATAATTGAATATGCAATTCACAAAAACTGAATATGCAATTCACAAAAAACTAAGTATGCAATTCATAAATAACCGAGTATGCAATTCAAAAAAACTGAGTATGCAATTCACAAATAACTTGCTTTTAGAAAAAAAAAACAAGTTTGGACTTAAATTTAATTTTCAAAAATTCACATACAAATAGACAATACATTACAAAATGCATATATTATTGAAGTGCATTTTTTTGGACAAGCGCACATGACGTGACTCGGGAGATGCACATGACGTGGCTTCGAAAAGCACATAGTGTGTCTAGGAAGAAGCACATGACGTGCCTCGAAAAACACGTGACGTTGCTCCGGAAACCTCGTATTGTGGCTAAGAAAAGCACATTTCTTAACTTGGAGAAGCACATAATGCGACTAGGGAGATGCACATAACGTGGCTACGAAAAGCAAGTGGCATGCCCAAGGAATAACTAAGTATGCAATTCACAAAAATTGAGTATGAAATTCACAAAAAGTTGAGTATGCAATTCACAAATAACTGAGTATGCAATTCACAAAAACTGAGTATGCAATTCACAAAAACTGAGTATGCAATTCACAAATAACTTAGTATGCAATTCACAAAAATTGTGTATGCAATTCACAAAAATTGAGTATGCAATTCACAAATAACTTGCTTTTACGAAAACAAGAGTTTGGGGTTTACATTTAATTTTCAAAAAGGTACATACAAATATACAATACATTACGAAATGCATATATTATGTGTTACGATATGCATATGAGATGCATTTTATTTTCTTTTTTGGACAAATATTTTAGTTACATGCAATTTGCAAATCAATTAGTATGCATTTCATAATTCGGTTAGTATGCAATTAAGAAGTCACTTAGAATGCAATTAAAAAACACTTGATATGCAATTCAGAAATCACTTAGTATGCAATTCATAAAACATTTGGTATGCAATTTAAAAATCACTTGATATACAATCTAGAAAACACTTGGTATGCAATTCAAAAATAACTTAATATGCACTTATTTTAAATGAATAATCTAAACCAAACGAAGTAATCATCACATAGACAAGAATCACATCAGCCTTGTCTATGATAGGTTTTCAGAAACTTTGCAAGAATGGCAACAATATTTGCTTGAGCCAACAAATTTGACACATAATTTGGAGTGGTTTTGTTTTCCATTTGACCTTCATTCTCAGCCTTTAACATTTCATGGCAATCCTTAACTTCTTACCAGCATTCAAGACAGAGATGTCATTTTCTTTGCAGTCCGGAATGATTTTGTCTTCCATTTGATCTTCATTCTCAGCCTTCACCGTTTTCTTTGCAGGAGCAAATGGGCGGGATCGAAAGAAGCAAGTGACGTGCTTCGGAGTAGCACAAGGCGTGATTCAGGTTTAGCACGTGGAGGCTTTGCAATGTCAGTTGCTCTCGTCTTTTCTACCTTGGCCTTCTAAAGTTGCATCACTCATTTCTAAAGTAGGTCTAGCGAATATTGTTGGTCGATTTTGTGCTCCTCCACACACTTGATCACAACTTTCAGACAAATCAGCTCCCGTTCAGTGACATAAACCTGAAAAGCTTGCAAGTTAGTAAATCAAACTGAGTTGCTTTCAGAAATGCTTGCAAGTTGTTTAGCTCTCAAGACTTCAGATTTCTATTTCATAGGTCAAATTACAACATCAATATGCTTCCCAATATTTATCAACACTTCATATCACACCTGAAAAGCACATAACACTGAGCTACTCTACATCCCTAGTAGGAAATTTAAGCCCTCCTGGATTAATAATGAGATACTCTAACAGGGCAATACGTAAGAAAGTATGGTTTTGGATCATAAAGCACAGATGCAACTTAAATAGTTTTAAGGGAAAAATGACTTCTAAAAATATGATAGACCTGACATTCTATTAAAGAGTCTGATTTCGTAGTGCACCATAAGCATTAGCTCCGATTAAAAACCATAAGCAGTGCAAGAAGAGAGCTTATGTACTAATGTTAATGTCTATGATATCATTATAATGCAAGAAAGTTCATCATAATGCGCGACATATACAGACCCCTAATGTTTCTAGCTACAAAGTTGCACAACTGACAAGTTGCTGTGAATATTGGATTGATTCTCTTCTCAGCTTTTATCTCCTTTTCCTCCTAAAAAAATGCTCTCCATTGCACATTCTCATCCATATCAAAGAGATCTAGCAAGCCGAGAGGAAAACACATGTTTTCCTAAGTGCATTCACAGATAATTCAAGTACTCAAACTTTATTTCCAAGGAAAGCAACAGATTATCAGGTAACCCTGGCTTTGAACTTCTAATATTTTTCATCTTCATCTGAGCCTGAAAAACTAATTTACTTAGTCTATTTTTAGCATTTGAAGAGCATGCATCATTATAACAAGGAAACAACATGTACTCTTCTCCAAGAATATCATTCCATCACAAAATCTTTAGAAAGAACTCTAGCATTTCATCGAACAAGTACTGTGCACAATTCAAAAAACAAAGGAAGCACAAAGGCAGCCATTGAACATATGAAGAACAAAGGCACCGAGTTTTACCTGAATCATTCTCAGAAATGTGAGCCATTAAACCCCGACTTTCCCAAGCTCATTCTGAGACATCGATTCAAATGAAGGGCACGAGTTTCTCTCTGCTGAGAAGGTCAAGTCGGAAATGTCGTTGATTCGCGAAGCGCTCTCGAGACATATCAATCGCTCTAGCCACTTTCCTCGATCCATCTGATTCTACAAGCTGCCCATTCCGCTTGAAATCAACGATCTCCTAAATTTCTTCTCCCTCTTCGTCCTCCGTATCTTCAACATCCAGTCTCAGAAGTGGCCGCAGCGGAATCAAATGCCAATTCGAACACAACGAATATTATTTGGGGAGTTAGGGTTTGATATGAATATAAAACATGACAAAGGAGTGGTAGGGTCTCCGTCGATCAAACCACCAATTGCTGAAGCTCATTCCGACATTTCGCCGCGACCTTGGTCGTCGTTTGAACCAGTAGAAGCCGGCACTCGAACTAGGAAGAGAAGAAGAGTTGGTTCTCACTGAAGAAGACGCACTAACGACGAGAGGGAGAGTCTGGCGCTTGTAAATGAAGAGCGCGGGTTAAAATATGGAGCGTTCGATCGTTTAAAATCCAACGGCTGATATTAGTTCTCACTTTAAGCTGGTTCTCCCCTGAGAGTTGGTTCTCACCTGAACCACTTCCTATATATATATATATGGGAAGATAGGTTTCCCTTTCCCCCTCTTTTGTTGAGTAAATAGAATCAACAAATAGGCAAAATCCATGTCAAATATTGTAATTTTGAAAATGGTAATCAAGACCAAAAACATAGAAGCACGCATAGCAACAGCAGAAAATAAAGTAAATCCCTCCTAAACCCAAACTCTTTGATAAGCCACTCTTGTAACCGAGCTTTTGGAGCACCTCCAAAGGTGAAGAGTTATGATTGTAAAGCTTTTGATTCGCCAACATATGTGAACACAACTCGTATTTGCAAATGAATTTTACCTGTTTGACGATATTTCCGGCCTGCGAGAGACATTTTTGCCTCTTGGTTGTAAGTTTTGTTAGGGTTGTGGTGTAAATTCCTCCGATTACATCAAGCAAAGGAACAATAGATGTAGTTACCAATGCTAGTTTCCATACAGCAGTAAAAACCCGAAGAGTAAGTCTGTAAAAAGCTCTCGGTTTGCCAACATACGCAAACACAACTTAAATTTGCAGTCGAGTCTGTACCCAAATTAGGAATCAAATTCAAGGTTCAGAATTTGCAGTCGAATTTTTGCAGTCGAGTCTGTACCCATGCTAGTTGCCACAAAGCAATAAACCCCACCACAAACTCGGACATAAATGCTTCCATGTAATGAATGAAATTACCCAGCTGGACAAAAATGGAAAAAATAGAACCAAGGTAAGTATTAGATGCAGCACATATGAGAATTTCAGCCAAAAAAATAATAATTGAAGTAAAATCAAAATACTCCCCTGGGTATTTAGTAATTACTGTGACCTTCTCAACATAGTGTATGTCTCACCAGAACCACTTGCGCCTCAAGAGAGCATTGATCCATTCCTACCTTCAAATACAGTTGCCAATAATTCTACAGGCCTGCAAGCAAAGTTCAACCACAAAATTTTATTACTTGCCCAACTTTCTTCAGTTTTTCCAAATCATTTAAGTAGATGGGTTTCATTAACAAATTAGACACGCCTTAATTAACGGAGATCCTACAAATTGTATTGATTCAACCTTACTTTGGATGTACACCCTCATGTTCAATGTATTCACAATTAGTAAATTATGTTAGTGACTGGGGAGCTGAACTTGATAAAGATATGTGCAAATGGAAAATTTGTATTACTAACTCTAAATTCTAAATCAAATCCATCACCAATTTGACAAACTTGGGAAAAAGGAAAAGTGTGATAATAATCTAGTCAATGGGTGTTTGGCAGAGTAGATTCTACGACGACAAACAAACTTGTAGATTCTACGACGACAAACAAACTTGCAGATTCAAACTCAAGTTATTGACCTGAAATGCAGGTTCAGACTCTTCTTTCCTAGGAACCAACATGCACTTCATATATAAACTTACAACATAATTGCAATTTATCAGAATGTATTTTCAGCTTAGCTGGAGCAAATTACCATTGGAATCCCATTCACACTCCTCCAAATGTTGACCAACCCAAAAAATATGAAGTTGAAGTTAGTAGAAACAAACGGAAAGAAACTAAAGTTGTAAAAAGTACATAAAATAGTAAAAGAATACCTGAATATCCTCGATATATTAATGCATCTTTCCCCAAATACCGTCCCTTGAGTTTTTTTGTTGCATACGATTGTAATGGTATATGCTACACTTCAGCAAACCCGGGTAATCGCTGATATGTCACCATTTTTTTCTTCCAGCTCTGTAACTTTCAGAGGGGCAGAAGATGACCTAACCAAAAAAATCGAGTTGTGACATTATTTGGGGCTCCAGGATCAATAATCCTAGCAGCAACTTCCATGATATGAGCTACATAATTAGAATGAATAAACCCCAATTTTGTAATAGGAGATAAAAACTTGTTCTGAGTGGTAGGGAAAGATTTGGATGATTTCTCTGATGCAATATTCTAATATCATAGTGCCAACGACATTTGTACGTTTAACCTGCCATGAAACTCAAAAATCATTCTCAAAACATGAAAAACTAAAGTGAATATAGAAACCACCATACAACTCATAAACAATGTCCTAATCAACGATTTGATCACAATGTCCTAAATTGTCATCCAAACCTTACGA
Source organism: Oxyria digyna (assembly GCA_029168935.1). Taxonomy (NCBI): domain Eukaryota; kingdom Viridiplantae; phylum Streptophyta; class Magnoliopsida; order Caryophyllales; family Polygonaceae; genus Oxyria; species Oxyria digyna. The sequence goes on from JAPVLV010000009.1 coordinate 35,038,115, forward strand.
TTTCATCACAATCTTTGCAGCTTTCCTGGTAAAGCTTTGGGGGTGTCGATCTGAAGTGGTACACTTCAATTCTAGATATGCTTCAGCTGCGCCCAAGGTAAAGCATTGTTAAAAAGATATCCTCTAAAAAGAAAGAGAGTAAGATACCCTTGCTATTTCGAATTAGTTTCATTTTATATGCAATATAAATTGTAGTGGAATATTGCAAACAGTTTTAATATAGATATGATAAAAGATAAAGTAAATGGTAAAGTAGTAGAGGTGCAAAGTCATTGCATGGATTTCATTATTTTAGGTTTGCAATAGATTTAAGTAGAAGCGCAAATTCTCACAGCTTACTAAGCCCAACATTTTCAGTTTGTAATAACTTCATCAGGATGTTAGGAATATGTTCAGTTTTGGACGTATTGAACCTTGTATGCTGGTGTGTGCCATCATTCTGAAAATTACAGTTCCGCCATATAGAGTGTCAGTATGAGTTAAATCGAAGAAAATCTAATGTGATTTAAATCTAATATGAATTAGCAAAGCGAAGAAAATCAGTACCTTCCATTAAGTGCCGCTGAAATCCTAATCGGATCGAGCTCGAGAACATTTTTGTAAAAACTAATTCATTTGTCTTTCATCTTCTTCACTTTGGTTGCGTCCTGAACAGAGAAAGTAAACTGAGAACACAATTGACATGAAGATACTGGGAACAAGGATTTTTTTCAGATTGACTTCATAATTACAATCACGATATATTCATGGGGATTGCGTATGTGAGTATCGTGAAATAAAGAACTTTAATCCATCAAATGGCTAATTCAATATCCCATTTGCAAAGACTATGGGGAATATATATTGCAATGTACCTTATTTTTAGAACGTTCCTTCTCCTTCAGTTGCTGCTGATATTTATCTCGATGGTAGTCCATGATTTTGCATACAATAGGCTTAGTACATAGACGCATAAACAATAAAAAAACTACAGAACCAGAATAAAAAGTATTGTTTGGCTGAATAGAGCTGGATCATAATTCACAACCTCTCAATTCAAGTCGTATGTAAACAGAAAACATGCAGAAGATGAAAACAAATGAAAAAAATATGATTATCAAGTACGTAGCAAATTGCCATACTGATGAACTAAAACTCATAATTGAGATGATTTCTTCACGGCATAGTACTATATCAGAGGGAAGAGATATGCAACAGTTAACATTCCCCACGAAACAATCTACCAAGCCATAGTCCGATCTCGAACACAGAAATTCAAATCCACAATTCAAATTTATCAGACACACTCTAAATTTTAAAACTGCTAGACACAAAAAATGTGGATTTTGTTCAACCTCCATAAAAACATATAAGATTCAATCATATCAGGAAAAACAAAATCAAATCAATCAATTGAGTGAAAAAGGTACCTCGAGGGGATGAAGACTAGCGTTGAGATCGCGGAGCACCCGTTCGCGATCTTCAGCTCTTTACCGGAAAGAGAACGATTCAGCAATCCTCGATCGTAGTTAGACGCGGAGTCTGAAACCTCGTTCTCTGCTACATCCATTTACACTCACCCTGAAAACCCTAATTGTGCTCTATGGATGGCAACAAAAGCGAGACCCTTCCAACCTAGAATAGAGCAATCTGATAGCAGAAGGCTCACCGCTCTGCTCCAATTCGCAGCGTTTGATGGTGAATCATCTTCAGCGACCCGGAGACGATGATCCGCGATGGCGATCGACAGAGTGGGATACTCAAACCCCTGATGGCGATTATCCTTCGGATAAACAACGATTCCCGTCATGCTTTGGCCCTATTGAGGAATCTCAGAGAGGAAGCAGGAATGGAACCCTAGATGGAGGTAAAGCAGGAATGGAAGGAAGAGGAAGAACGGTTTCTGATGCTTTGCTTGGTGCAAATGAAGCCCGCCACAACAACCAAATAAGGCCCAATCTCAGTCCATTAGTTCAGTTTGCAGAATGGGCTTCATAGTCCATTAACGGACCCGATAACAAATAAAAAAAAAGATTATTACAAATGCAGCTTCATTAGGCTGGGTATTAATGGTGATTTATGGACTTTATGACCCCAAACATCCAAGTTTTATATATATTAGGATTAGGATTCTAAACCTATTCATCCTCCGTTTGACATCTTCTCCGCCTCTTTAATTCTCCCAGATTCTCCTCTCTCTCCCCGGGATGATAGCAAAAACCGCTCAACAAGGATTTGATCCGGCAGCGGATGGAAGAAATCAAAGATTTGATCGATGAAATGGTGAACTAAGATGATTCGCAAAGGGCTGTTTAATCAGTGCTTCAGTCACCTTCGATGAGGCCAGAGCCCAAGCGCACGTTTTTCTCGGACAAGTTCATATATTAAACTAAGCATAAAATTAGGACATTTTAAAAAATGAATATATAATATAATATCGTATCTTATACTGCTAAAGTGTCGCGCGTAGCGCGGCGTTTAAATTATAGTCTATCTATATATAAAAGTTGATGAGTTTGAAGAAGTAATGGTAATTTGTACCTAATAAATGCTAATGTTTTAAATTTTATCCTAATTATCTCTTCTCTTAAATGTTAATTTCATCATCAACTAAGACCACATCATTTTGGTCTCCTTCCTCTATCACAATCTCCAAACTCATTCCCGTCTTTATCCCGTTCGTCAATCTCTTCGTTTCATCCCGGTGCCTCCTTCTTTGGTTAAAAATTAATCTAAATGCTAATATTTTAAATCTTTACCCTAATTATCTCTTCTCTTAATGCTAATTTCATCACCAACTAAGAACACATCATCTTCGTCTCCTTCATCTACCACAATCTCCAACTCATTCCGATATCTACCCCGCTCGTCAATCCCTTCATTTCATCCCGATGCCCCTTCTTCCCCGGTTAAAAATCAATCTAGGGAAAGTTGTGGAGTTGTTTAAGGAGATGGAGGATGATGGTCATCCTCCTGATATATCGAATTGGTGAGAATGTGAGGTGATAAGTTGAAATTTAACCATATACATAATTGTTGTTTCATATACGTGCCATATTTTTATTAAAATAAATGAAAAGAAAAAAATTTAAATCAAAGAAAAAAGGTCGCTCATCGTCACCATCCTTCTCTCGAAGATCTCCGTTTTATCTTCATCTCCACTGTCGTCCTCCGACTATCTACACCCTAAACCGCCTATTTACGACATTATACCGTATACGAAAATCCGTAATTGTCCCGTGCGTCCGAATCTAGTTTAATTAAGTTATCTTGTGGAAATTGAAAAATTAATGTATGAGAAGCTCATTTCATTTCCCCTTGTCCAAGCTAAAACCCTCCATCGTGGCGTGCGTGCATCTCTCTCTAAAGTATAAACCCTAAGCTAAGCCGACCTTCCCTCTTTCCTCGACCTTCCCTCTTTCCTCTTTCTCCGCCGAGATGAATTTCAACAGAGTCCCCAACGTCCCCATTGGAGGTGCAGCTTCTGCTTTGATCAAGCTTGGCGTTGTTGGTGCTATTGGTGTCTATGGAGTCGCCAATAGTCTTTACAATGTTGATGGTGGTCACCGAGCTGTGGTCTTCAACCGGATCTACGGTATCAAGGATAAGGTATCAAACCAAACTTCATTTTGGCCATCACTTTGGTGTCTTATCGCTCTACTATCTGAATCAATTCTTTAAATGTCTCCGGAGCTGTTGGATAGTACTTTCACCTTCAATCTCATATTTCCCCCTTCGTTGTGATGTTTGCTTGCGATTTTCTGGATGTTCATTGTTGTAGAGGCCTCTCATCTGTACTCTAATCTGTTACGGAACTTGTTTAGAATTTCCCTTGAAAGAGGATTTGGTTCTTTAAGTATGGACTAGTCTTGCATTAGGCTTTATTTCACCAGAATCTCAGTCAATGCTCAAGTTGTTGGACAGTGAGTGTCTTTCAAAGTCCTCTAGATGATATGGATGAGTACATCCTGTGTAATGTTGATTATCCTTTGATGTATTGGCTTCAACTGGTACTGGTTGTTTGATCTTTTGAGTTTTGACATTGGTGGGGAGTCACGATACAATGCTTGATGTTGGAATAAGAAAAGTATAGCCTATTCAGCAAAGCTGTAGCTGTATAATTTTTTGATTCATTAACAGTAGAGGTAGCTAAGTGATATTATTTGACTTTCAGCCCTGTGTTATGACTCCAAATCATGCTATCTATAATAAAGTCCATTTTCTTGCAGTTGTATATCTATTGCATGTTTATTTATGTCATCCGTCAGTGCAATCTGCAACTATTTCTGATAACTATATTGGCTTATTTACTTTATTCTGTTTTAACTTGTGTTTGGATAGGTTTACCCAGAAGGTACACATTTGATGGTCCCATGGTTTGAAAGGCCAATCATATATGATGTCCGTGCTCGACCTAATCTAGTGGAAAGTACTTCTGGAAGTCGTGACCTTCAAATGGTATACATTTTATCCTCTTTTCTTGACAATTCCTCTGTTTATAAGACATGTTTTATTTGGTGTGTAATATTTATACAATGTTAGTACTCAAACTATTACTTGTAAATTGAAATACTTGCTTGAATACATGCGACTTTAACCAGCGTCTCTTTCGCAGTTTAATTCACTATTATTTTAGCAGTGATTTATGTACTACTCTAATTAAAAGACAAAATACACAACCCAGCTATAAAAATCCAACCATCTGAGAAGTAGTCTAAGAGTAGTGTTATTAAGATTATGATACGTTCCAAATTTTGTTGTAGTTGAAACTTTTTTATGTGCATATCTGAAGCTAACTTGTTTTTATAAGACACTCAAACTTTCTAATTGAACATTAGAATTCAGTTGGAAGAAGTGTACACTGGGCTGATCTTTGTGCTATGTTACTTTTTAGTGCCTCCATATGTTTCTACTATCCATTATGTTTTGCTCTGAACTCTAAACTTTGAAGTAAAATTTGAACTTGTCTGAGTATCTTGCTAAGGTGCTGGAGCATGTTGTTTAATCATTCTTCTGATGTGTACATCAACTTCATTACTGAAAGAGTGTTACTGCAGTACTCTGTTTTATTTGTATAAAATGGATGCTGTAAATTTTCTATGTTTGCTTGCTTCTTTTTTATCATTCACGCTTCAATTTTTGGTATGTCATTTACTTGTATCAACATATTGAGTATCAATTTTTGCCTGATTTAACTATGTAGCTGTAATCAACCTAAGGCCGATTTTTGTATCTTATCATTTTCCTATTACTGGAAAACGTGTCTGAATACCATGAATTTGTTTTAGCGGTTTCACGATACGATATCCTGATATTGCTTAGTGGAGATATTTTGTGTCTAGCAAGTTCAATGTGGTCTACTACGGAAAATGCCTGATTGTGCCTCTATTGATATGAATAATTGATCTCATTTGTGTACTTCTCTGTTGTTCTTCCCCTCTGAATAATTATTGATTCATTGTTTGTGCTTCATAGCAATTGGCCTTGTAGCTGTATGTCAGGTTGTGTAGCTTTTGTTGCTGTTGTTGTTTTTGTGTATTACATTGCTTTCCCAGTATAATCAAGACTGGTAGACTAATATTGGGACTTCATTTTGCTTCATAGGTCAAGATTGGTCTTCGTGTTCTTACCCGACCCAAGGCTGACCAATTGCCCACAATCTATCGAACTTTGGGTGAAAACTACAATGAGAGAGTCTTGCCATCCATAATCCACGAGACTTTGAAGGCTGTGGTTGCACAATACAATGCCAGCCAGCTCATCACTCAGAGAGAGGTAAGTTGTTATCCTTATTCAAACTTATTTAGGTTTAGATATGGATTCACTAATTTACTGTCAATCAATGTCAGAGGGGGTTTAACTTTTCGTAGTGGAAATTTCTACTTTTTGACTTCATTATAAGTTGAGCAACATATTTGTTGTATTATAGAATGTGAGCAAGGAGATAAGGAGGGTGCTGGTTGAAAGGGCTGCAAATTTTAATATTGCATTGGACGACGTTTCTATCACAAGCTTGACTTTTGGGAGGGAGTTCACTGCTGCTATTGAGGCCAAGCAAGTTGCTGCGCAGGAAGCCGAGAGGGCAAAGTTTGTTGTGGAGAAAGCTGAGCAGGACAAAAAGAGTGCCATAATTAGAGCTCAGGTCAGAATTACAAATAAAATCGTTTTCAGGCTCGGAATGTTAAAGTTTGTTGTGGAAAAAGCTGATTGTTTTTGTATGTTTGTCATCTGTAGGGAGAGGCTAAGAGTGCAGAGCTAATTGGAAAAGCTGTTGCAAACAACTCTGCTTTCTTAACCCTTAGAAAAATTGAGGCGTCAAGAGATATTGCTCATACAGTCTCGAACTCAGCAAACAAGGTTTTCTTGAGCGCTGATGATTTGCTGCTCAACCTTCACGATCTTTCTCCAGATGCTGCAATCAAGAAGTGAAAGCTCTCGTATTGAAAGCCGTTTGTTCTGTTCTTCCCAATATCGTGTCAACTGGGAAATGTTAGAGACTATAAACTGATGGAACATTTCATTCTCTCTCTGTGGACAGGTGAAAAAGTGCATAAGAAATTGTCAGCTTGTCAGACAAACAATTCTGAAATTTCGAAAGAAAGAAACCTTTTTGTTGCAAATCCATCTAGTATTGTTTGCTTTGTAGTTTTCTTAGCTGATTCTTCTACCTTGCTGATACACATGGGCTTTGGCCATATAGGTTGGTTTGGTGCTGTCCCGGACCAACTCAATATCGGCCCATGCAATGCTTAATTATCTGTTCTCTTAATCAAGTTCTATAACGTCATTAGGTTGACTATCAAGTTCATAAGATATCGTACGGCTGCTTATTTGTTTAATAGATTTTTCTAATACACTAATGCTTGATTATTTACACAAAGTTGGATGATAGTCGGGAAACTAACTCGGGAAACTAACTGAGTTTTTCATGAAGAACACAAAGTTGGATGATAGTCGGAAAACTAACTGAGTTTTCACTTCTTGATGAATGCAAAATCCTAATCTGTGTAAAATATATGAACCACCACTCTTGACATTATTAAATTGACTAATGAAGAAAGCTCTAATGCGAAAACGTGTCAATAATCCTTCCTTATTTAATTCCCCAAACGTAGAGAATGTGAATGAAATGAACCTATATCCATTTTTCTCTTGAAAACATATTTTTTCTTTTAAATATATTGATATCCATGAAATCAATCACAAGTAGTAGTATTTATGAGCATTTATGATGAATTTGCAGTCTAATTTAAGTTCAAGTAGGTGGTGGTCAAACAAAAAAACTACTCCCTCCGTCTCATAATATAATTCATCTTTCACTTTTCACATTTGTCGAGACACGTTTTGTATCGTTAATATCTCTAACTATATGTTAATAAAAAATTCTAAAATTTTGATATGTTAAAGTACTCATCAAGACGAATCAAACAAGACCCCATATAACTATGTTTGTTCTTACATATTAAAAGTTATACGACAAAATGTATTAAAAGGTGAATAGTGTCAAAAATGAAACAGGAATTATATACCGGGACGGAGGGAGTATGTTCAACTAAGGAGTAGTAAGCATGGCAAGTGGCTATAGTCTGATGCTTTTTGCATACTTCAATGAAGAAAATATTGAATTGGGATGATTGTTCAAGTTTGACGGCCCAAAAATATTCAAGAGAAATATAGGAGGAACAAAACCTCTACAAGTTACATTAAAAAATGGATGACTCTATCAAAGTCTTTAAAATCTGGTGGTCATGACTCATGACATTAATTTCACTTTCATGTCGTACTTCTGTCTTCTAGTAGTATATTTTTTTTTTTTAAATGGATCTTTATTTACTAAATGCCACTATCCATAAATATTTTAGCCACCTTAATTAAACTCAATAATATGAAGGAACTTTCACATCTCGTTCGTTGTCATTGCTTTACGGAAGACTTGATTGCACCGTGAATATTTATTAATTGAGTCGGTATCATAAACGCCATGTAATGGCGTAGTTTTTTTTTCACTTAGTTTTTTCTAAACGCTATTGAAAAGCGTTTTAAAAACCTGCTCAAAAATGAAAACCATCGGCTCAATAACGAAGCCCCTTGCTTTAGGCTTGGTCTATATGCACACGTTTTTTATGCTAAATGCACACTATTCTGTGCGGTAACAGTTGCAGTACAATTATGTGCGTTAAGTATTACCGCACCAAAGGACTCCGGGGCATTGTTGGAATTTTTTCTAAAACCTATACGACGCTGGTGCGGTAAGAATTACCGCACAGATCTATGCGTTAACATTTAACGCACACAGTAAATATGAGATTAACCCCAAAAAAATTTTAACTTCTGAAAAACCTGTGCGGTAATTGTTATCGCACATGATTTTTTTTTTTTAAAACAAATAAATTTAAAAAATAATAATTAAAATATGAGTACAACCTGTGCGGTAATTGTTACCGCACAGGTTTTATATATTAAAAAAACAATAAAGTGGTGCGGTAACCCTTACCGCACCACTTTAAATAATGAATAAACCTGGTGCGGTATTTGTTACCGCACCGGTTTTTTTTTAATAATTATTTAAAAATAATTAAATTAAATTTGTAAGAAAATAATAAATATAATCTGTGCGTTAACTGTTACCGCACAGGTTTTTTTTGAAAAAATGCCCGTTGGAATTTTATGCCCGTTGGTGCGTTAACTATTACCGCACCAACGGGCATAAAATTCCAACGGGCATTTTGTGGTTGTATATATAGGTTGAGCTCTCTTGTTGAAGTTTTGCAATGCACACCACAATGTCTTATAATTATGAGAGTAGTGAGGATGATGGTAACGACAATTGGATATCAGGGGTCGTGGAAGAAGAATACGAAGTCGATGAAGAAGAGGAAGTGGACGAAGAAGACGAAGAAGTCGATGAGGAAGTGGACGAAGAAGAGGAAGAAGGCGAAGCAAATGTATCAATTGCATTAGGCGATTGGACTCCGTTACCGATTTTGGTTAGTATATTATGAATTTAAATTTTGTATTTAATTGCATGAGATTTTGGTTAATTAGTTAAAATTGCGTATCTAAGTAATGTAGTTTAATCAATATAGGAAGAAGACTTTAGACCACATTTTAGTACTGCGCAAATGTGGGATAGTAAAGAAGAGATGATGGAATGGACAAAACAGAGAGCAAGGGATTTAATGATAGTTTTGGTACATCGTACATCTAGCAAATATTGCGTTGATTTTGTATGCGATAGGTTTGGAAAACCTAGATCGGGTAGGCCGAAAGTGAATTTAAAAAATCCAGAATTGCCGGTTCCGAGGCTTCGTGACCGAAAATCGAAGAAATGTGGTTGTACATTTGAGTTATATGGGGTTCGTATAAAAGAAGGGTCTTATAGTTATAAATGGATCGTGAATGTTGTAGAAGGTCGTCACAACCACACCCTTCCTACTAGTTTTCATGGGAATTCATTCGTGGGTAGAATGAGCAAAGAGGAGGAGAAAAAGCAAGGGAAGCGGGGGATGATCGCAAGACGCCAAAAAACATACTTATTCAGCTTAGGGAAAGAGACCCGCAAAATGTGACATCCATGAAGCAGATTGCCAATTTTTTGCAGAAGATCAATTTTGAAGATCGTGGTGAATTGTCAGTTACTCAGTGGTCTCTAAATTTTCAGAAAGAGAACAAGTATTTTTGTCAACCTTTGAGGAACACGAGGACGAATGAGGTTGAAGTCCTTTTTTTCGCTCACCCGGAGTCGATTCGTTTGTTCAGGAAGTTTCCTCACGTGATTATCATGGACGCCACATACAAGACAAATAGGTATGATATGACTTTAGTGGAGATGGTTGGTTTCACTTGCACGCACAAGACGTTCAACATCGCATATGCATTCATGGCTCAGGAGACAGTAATGCATTACAAGTTTGTGATGATGTGCGTTCATGAGTTGTGTAGAAATTTGGGAGTGATGCCGAAGGCTATAATGACCGACTGTGAAAAGGCTTTGTTGAGAGCAATCAAACTTGTGTTCAAAGACACTGATGTGAAGCAACTATTGTGTTGGGTGCACATTAAGCACAACATCCAGTCACACGCAGAAAAAGTGATTAAAAATACTAAAAGGGCGGAGAACTTTGTTACGCAATGTTGAGGGATATTTTGCTCGAGCACCGAAGAAATCTACGAAGAGAGGTTGAGAAAGCTGAGAGATTCATGGAAGAAGGGCATTGTTGGTTACGTTGAAAAGTACTGGTTTACTCCGTACAAGAAGTTCATAGTTAGAGCGTGGACGGACTACACTCTTCACTTTCACACAAGGACTACAAACAAGTATCTTTGTTTGTTTAGTTGTTAATTTGGACCACCATATTATTAATGCTAATGATTAGAAATTGTGTTTATTTAGGGTGGAGGGGATGCATAAGGTGTTGAAAGAAATTGTGGGTTCTAGTAGAGGAGGCTTCAACAGAGTGATCGTGAGGATCCACCATGCGGTCATAGTTCAGATGGACCTGATTAGGGCGACGATGAACCAAGCACTTACCACTCGGCAAATGGTCTTTGATGACCCAACCTTTCCTCCTGGCATTCGAATGTTGTTTTCAAGGCTATTTTACCGAGTGTCAGATAGGTGTTTTATGTTGTTGTTGGAAATGTACCAGCAAATATTGAAGGAGGAGTATTCAAATGTTTGTGATGATCATTGGGTTCGAGATTGTCTTGGGATGCCATGCGTACACGATCTTGCTAGGGCAATCATTTCAAAGACACCTCTTGTTCCAGATGATTTTCATGACTTCTGGAAGGAACTGAGATGGGAAGATGATGCAATAAATTTGTCCTTACCCGACGACAATCGTTCAATGTCTATTCCGGAGATCAGAATGCGTGAAATGTGGGCGAAATGGGAAAGTGGAGATTTGAGGGATGGAACTCTATTCAGATTAAGTGAGTTGTACATTGACTTGGAGCATCCGGAACAAAGTTCTTTGGTAGAGCCAACAAACTTGTTTAGGAAAGGAAAAGGAAGGCCGCCGGGATCAAAGAACAAGGAGAAGCAGCGAAATGGGAATTCTCCTCCGAGAGAAAAGAGGGAAAAGAGTTACCACGAGTACGTTAGAGAAGACTTAACAAATACTGAGAATGCGCAAAAAGTCGCAAAGGAGAAGGCAAATAGGCAAAGTGAACGACCAACTTGTCCTAAAAAGCAAGCAAGTCAAGTGTCGTTCGACTTCGGATCACAGTCCCAACCTGAACCATTGTTTTCAGAGACCATCGATTTAGAAGACGAAGACATGAATGCCGTACCCCTAAGAGCTTGCTATCCAGATCGAAACGAAACAGAGGAAGGAGAAGATGAAGAAGAGATTGAAGAAGCCATAAGTTATATGGGGGTGAACTTGGGGGTGAAAAATATTGACTACTTTTGGCTTTCCTACATGACTTCTGTGAAAGATGTGCGTTCAGACGGACATTGTGGGTATCGGTCAATGGCTCTACTTACGGGTATGCAACAGGGTCAATATCGTATGATCTGTGCTGCGTTGGCAGCGGAGCTTCTTGGAAACAAAGAGACATGGGAGCCCATACGACGTGGACTACGGGTAGGAACATGGGATGATCTTATTGCTCAAGTTAACTACATGAGAAGTCCTTGTGAGAGACCATTTTGGATGGACATGCCATTTATGGGTTTGGTGTTTGCCACAGTGTATAATGTTGGTTTAGTGCAACTATCCTGGGATGCGCCGTGTTTATGTTTGCCAATAAGGCAGTCTACAGTGAGCCCTGGTCCTCCACAGAAGAGTTTTGGGATAGCTCTTGTCGGATGCAGTAATCACTGGATACCGGTAAGAATCTGTGGTAATCTAAACAAACGTCATGAAACGTCGAAATCATTTATATTTATTGATTAATTTTCTTTGTATATCTAGGTTTGGCTCCGTGATGGGGCACCATTGCCACGTTGTTCCGGTTCGTGGAGAAGATTTGCAGATGACAACATCAAGTGGTGGGAAGGGATATATGCTGGCCAAGTGGACTTGTTTCGACAATACCGCTTTACTGCTGGAAAGCGTATGGACTACATGACTTGATTTGTAATAGTTTAGTAGCCTTGATCTTTAGACTTCGATTGGAATTGATTTATAATATGTAATGACTTGTCTTGTCTGCTTTGAAATATGTAATGACTTGTCTTGTTTGCTTTAAATAGTGTTTTCAGTAGAGTTAGATGAGGTAGGTGAAACAGTGAAGTGAAATCAGTGAATCCATAAACTACAACACACTCAGCATAAATTAAAAAGACAACAGACTCATTAAGGAAAGACAACAGACTCATTCTTGAAATTTAAACTAAACACAGACTTAACAGAGATTCACTGATTTGATACCAAGATCCCTAATCGGAGTCACTGTCATAAAAACTAGGAACAGGGTCATTGGGAAACCTCTGTTGTATCCAGTGTTTGGCTACTTCAATACTCTTAGCCTGGTGAAAATATACCAGCTTCAACTGCTGGTCAACTATTTCCTTCAACAGTTTTGCAATGACTCGGAGATGATGACTGTCGTATTCTGGCTCAAGATACACGATCATGTAGTTACACTGACATGTGGTATACCTTCGTCCATACGTATGGGGATTGTTCTTGTCATTACCAGTGAACACCTTGATTGTTCTTGAGCACCTTCTACTCGGGCACTGGATCTCACTGCCTTCTGCTGGAACTGGGGAGGATGAAGATGATGCCATGGTTGTTTGAATCTGTAATACAAAGTAAGAAAACATGTTAGAAACAATGAAGATATCTAACGAAATCAGAAAAAAATGAGACTTTTAATTGAAATACAGAGTAAGAACTTGAAACCTAATTATTTTACGGCGCAGTGAGAATGAGATAATAGGGTTCACTGAGGCAGTGAATTTATAGCCGAGGTTTTACTAGGGTAACTTAGATTTGGGCCGATGTAGACAAAAGGTCCACAACAACAAAGGCCCAATAACGTAATTCGGTCATCCAAAAGTGACTTACATCTGTGTAGTAGCTGTAACACACTCGAGCAAAATATGGTGGTGCGTTAGCAATAAACGCACAACTGATAACACAACTTCGGCAAGATCCAACAGAAAAAGCCCAGCCCAACAAAGACGACCAGCCCAAATCTAACAATTAACGCACAGAATCTGTGCTTTAATTGTTAACGCACCAGTATCTGTGCGTTAACAATTAAAGCACAGATTCTGTGCGTTAACAATTAACGCACCAACCCTTTTACCCAGAATCAAATGTTTCTGGTGTTTGTAGGGTTTAGGGTATTAGGGTTGGTGCGGTAACTGTTGTAGTACCAACCCTAATTACATAAAAATTCATTTTTTATGTTGTTTTCTTATACTATTTGATATTATAAAAAGTTCTATGACCCAAAGTAATGTTATACTACTGAAATATGTCGTTATTGAGAGTTTTGTGAATAATTTTATCAAGTTTTACTAATGTAATATGAGATTACGAAGAGTTATATGATAAAAAATCATATTATACTAATGAAATACGAGGTCAGTTGAGTCAAACGATAACAATTAAGTGTTAAACTAATGTTATATGATGAATAAAACACATTATATGAAGTTCATTTTAGTAACGAAGTGGTATCACATACATATGAGTATAACTATACAACTTATATACTTGAGAGTAGTAGCATACAGGTGAAAGTCTTCGTTTACATACTTCTAAGTGTTAAAGTTGTTAATTTCTTATAAAAACGATAGCGTTTGATTGGTAATGCTCAAATATTAATGTTACATTTCTTGACTTTTACGTTTTAAGTGCTTATTAAGCCGTTTTATGTCGTTTTTTGTGTTTGGGCCTCATTCAAAATTCATTAGGCCTTATTAGGCCCGTTGACGTTTTCGATAATAATTTTTCGATTCCGAAAAATGAAAATAACTATTCGCCGTATTTGTTGTCATGTTACAATTTCAAAATTTTGATTTTCATCGTTTCAAGGCGTTAAAACGATATGGGCCTAAACTATACACATATGACATCCATTATCCATTACCCACTATCCATTATCCATTATCCACTATCCATTATCCATTATCCATTATCCATTATCCATATTTCGATTTGACTTGTTTTATATCGTTTTGAGTCGATTTTTTTCGTTTCTTAGTCGTTTCGAGACGTTTTTAACCATTTTTATCAATATTTGACGTACTTGGTCGTTTTTCGCCTTTTTCAAAAAACTCAAGTTTTGCTAAGATTTGCTCAATTTGGCCATATTATGCCATCATTTTGGCCACATTTTTACACTTTTTTACAACTTGTTCGGAATTCCTTCAAATTTCGATTTGGCTTGTTTTATATCGTTTTGAGTCGATTTTTTTTCGTTTCTTAGTCGTTTCGAGACGTTTTTAACCATTTTTATCAATATTTGACGTACTTGGTCGTTTTTCGCCTTTTTCAAAAAACTCAAGTTTTGCTAAGATTTGCTCAATTTGGCCATATTATGCCATCATTTTGGCCACATTTTTACACTTTTTTACAACTTGTTCGAAATTCCTTCAAATTTCGATTTGGCTTGTTTTATATCGTTTTGAGTCGATTTTTTTCGTTTCTTAGTCGTTTCGAGACGTTTTTAACCATTTTTATCAACATTTGACGTACTTTCTCGTTTTTCGCCTTTTTCAAAAAACTTAAGTTTTGCTAAGATTGTGCTATCAATATTTGACATCACTCCAAGTCACGACCCTCATTCCCACTACCTTGCCCACTACCTTGGCCTTCCTCGTGGATTGAATGCCGAAAAAGCTGAGATTGACGAACCGGAGCTGGAGCCATCGGTGGAGCCCCGTCAGTCAAAACTCCAAGGAGACGCCTCATGAACTCATCGATATCTGCAGGCCTCCTCTCTGGTGGTGTCTCCAAGAAAGCTCGAATCTCACAAGTCACTAGCTGGGTCCGCTATATTAACAACATATCAAAACATTACAATCAAATATACTAATTGAATGAATATGACTAATAAAATTTATAATCGTACCGCAAAACTGTCAACCGAAGGTGGAATACGCAGCGGACCAACTGGACGATCGAGTCTACGTGATCTGGGATCCACCAGAGGATGAGAAACTCGATCATACCAATCGAGATAATCATCTGTGACTGTCCAATAGTACGTCGCTCGTGGCTCCCGAATCTGTATCAAAGGCCTGGGGTCCTGATCCCACACACCAAGCAGATCCTTCTCAAAGCCAACTGAATAATGCGTCAGCCTGTTGTTACGTGTCACCTGGATGGGCTCTGGGGGAGGATCTGGGATACCCTGCACATGTCCAAACTGTCGCAGCAGGCGACCTGGCTGATAGAGCTCCTCGATGTCCAGACAACGGAGAATGCCCTCAAACAAAGACGGGGCGTACTGCGGAAGTCTGAAATCCACATTTGAAAAGGGAAACCAGTTAACCTGCAACAAAACATTACAAAACAGTTAGTATAGTTTACATTCACACAATATAACGAAAGCATACATTCTTAAAATCTGACCTCCTCATAACGAACATTGTCAAGCATGCCACGAATGGCAACCAAACGATCCATGCTCTTCCCCTGTGGCACCTCTCTGCCCTCCCTCGTAGCAGCTGCGGCGTGGTCCATAGAAAGTGGATCTGTCACAAAATGTCCACGAAAATGTGGAAAATATGCCCAGATCCACGACTGCAAAAAAAGGATAATTAGAACTCGACTTCCTAAACATAGCCAATCGTATAGTTGTTTGCGTACTAACCCGCAAAAGAATGCCAGAACTCCCCATCCCCATAGCCAATCGCCTCGACGCCTGTCCAAGGTTGCGATACAGATGAGCTAACACTCCAGCTCCCCAAGCATATCGGCCAGTGCTGTCGTGGTCGGCCAAAAGAACTAACCACCAGTTCTTGACTGTTGTAGTCGACTTGTCCACTAGAACTGTAGTGCCGAGAAGCAACAGTAAGTACATAGACGCAATGAGGCTCTCATCTCTCTGTCCATCCTCCATCCGCATCATATCCTTCAATCTCTGCTGAAGATAACCCAAAGGAATGCCTCCATCCCTATACCAAGTCTTCACCAGTGCCTCCTCTACGTGAAGCATCTCAGCAACAAAAGTGAAGATCTCCTCCCTGCTCAAAACTGAGCTACAACTCCTGCCATGTATAGGCAGCGACAAGATCTCAACCACATCGTGAAGTGTAGGACCAATCTCTCCAAATGGCAAATGAAATGTGTTGGTTTCTGGGTGCCATCTCTCGACGAAAGCAGAAACCAACACATGATCGACAGGACCGGACCCGATATAGCGTAGATCAGTCAATCCAGATCGCTCTGCAAGCTGAAACCACGAATCTGGACCAGGTCTCCTAAACGCCTCTAGTGGAGTGTAGTAGGCGGTGTGGAAGTGAACCTTGACGACCTTCCGTGTCTGGAAAAAAAGTAAAAAATTAACACAGTTACTTCTACAGAATGCCGTTCATATTTCACATATGAACATTATAGTTCAAATACATACCAAATCAAGAGGAGCCTCGCCTTCTGGAAGATCAACAGGCTGTGGAAAATCAGCATGATCTGCAGCATGTCCACGTCCTCGTCCTCGTCCTCCGCGGGGAGCGCGTCCACCTCGTGCTGGAGGATCAGCAGCGTCTGCATCAGCAACATCATCATCTGCCTGAGCTCCTCGGCCTCCTCGTTGTCTCTGTATAAATGGAGGAAGAGGACGGGGGCCAGCTGGAATCACAGGTGCGGGAGGATCAATAACTGTAAGCTCATAAATAGCCCTGGCGATGTGCGTCTCATAACTCTTCAGCAACTCATTTGTAAAAGGACCTCCGGGCATCCAAGGTACAACAGGAGGTGGTACAGGATCTACATCGGGAGGTGGTACATCTGGCGTAGAGACGAAGGACCTAAATCTGTAGGAGCTGGCGATGAAGGCCCCATACCAGCATGATCCTCTGAAATAATAGGAGGGTCGTCTCTCCTAAGCTGATCTGTCGGTATCTCGGGATGAGATACAATATAATTTGTACCTAAACCCTCACCGTCTCCCAGCATATCATCATCCAAATCAACAACTGTATCATCGACGTCCATATCCTCCTCCTCACTCTCACTGTAACCCTCATCATCAGCAGACGGATCAACATCTAGACCACAATCCCTAACTGCCCCAGTATCTGTAAGTGCACCAGTAACATCAGTGGGTGTCGAACTAGAAGCATTCATCTGGTCTCGAGCAGTAGCAAAACTCTGACGTATGGACGCTGTAATCTGCGTCCTCCTAACACGCTCTGCAGCAACAGGAGCCCCCGGAACAAAACCACTAGAAGCCATCGTATCTCGCACCCCCTAATGTTGTTGTTATAGCGTAACGTTATTTTCATAGCGTTACAAAAATAACGTCAAATTCAAAAACGTCTTTTCCATGACGTCGTAACGTTACAAACAATTGTTATAACGTCAATCCTAATCAAAATCATCTCTAATTTCTAAACATTTTGTTCATAACGTTACGAAATTAACGTTATAATTCACCTAATTTCAATACTTTATATACTAATAATTCATAACGTTACAAAATAAGAGAAGAACAATGTCATATTTCATAAAATAATTAATTCATTACTTTTACAATATAGAATGTCATATTTCATAACATTATGAAATTATTATATTTCATAACGTTATAAAATTTCATTAATTTCATAACGTTACGAATAAATTAATTAATTTCATAATGTTACCAAATAATATAATTTTATAATGTGACGCAATAAATTACTTAATTTTATAACGTTACGCAATAAATTACTTAATTTCATAACGTTACGCAATAAATTACTTAATTTCATAACGTTACGCAATAAATTACTTAATTTCATAACGTTACCATATAAATTAATTTCATAATGTTATAAAATAAATTAAATAAATTGATAACGTTAGGAAATTTATTTAAATATTTCATAACGTTATCAAATATTATTAAATTCATAACGTTATGAAATTAAATAACTAATTTCATAACATTATCAATTTAATAAATTAATCAAATTAAATAAATTGATAACGTTATGAAATTAAATAACTAATTTCATAACGTTATAAATTTAATAAATTAATTAAATTAAATAAATTGATAACGTTACGAAATTTATTTAAAAATTTCATAACGTTATCAAATATTATTAAATTCATAACGTTATGAAATTAAATAACTAATTTCACAACGTTATAAATTTAATAAATTAATTAAATTAAATAAATTGATAACGTTACGAAATTTATTTAAAAATTTCATAACGTTATCAAATATTATTAAATTCATAACGTTATGAAATTACTTATTAAATAATTTCATAACGTTACGAAATAAAATAATTAAACTATTTAAAAACATTACAAAAGTTATAGAATATTTAATAAAAATACATACTTGATGTAGATCTACGGGAGTCGAAAAAGCTTCCGGTTGCGCCTCGGTTTGAGAATTCAACCTTCTATTTGCTCGAGTAGCGTACCCGGGACCGACGTTTTGGACGGGTCGCTTTCGGTTTCTTGGCCTCGGAGCGGGTTGGGCTGCTGGTATCGGGTCGGGTCGGGCTTCGAGAATCGGGTCGGGTCGGGTCGGGCTTCGGGGATCGGGTCGGGTCGGGCTGTGGGTACGGGATCTCGTCGGGCTCGGGATTTTGGCCGGTTCCGGGCACCACCACTGTAAATCAGTGGCACCTCGGCTTCCTCCTCGTCTTCATCCTCCACAGCCAGCCACGGAGTCGCCGTCGTCGCCGCAGGAAGAGCTGCCGTCGGCGGGAAGCTTGGACCCTCGTCTTCGGCCGGATTTTTGGGCCCAGAAGATGCGGCTTGCTCGGGGGAGCTCGAATCCATCATCAATTTGTGGATTTGGTGGCTTAATCGACGGGAAAATGGACGGAGGAAGAAAAACTGTGGCGGCGGAGGAAAAAACGCAGAAAGAGGGAAGGAGGAAGAAAGGTCGGAGATATAACCTAAATTGGTGCGGTAACACTTACCGCACCAATTTATTATTTTTTAATTACTTAAAACTGGTGCGGTAACACTTACCGCACCATATTATATATTTTTTTAATATATTAAACCTGTGCGGTAAGTGTTACCGCACAGGATATTAGTATTTTAATACTTTTTAAAAAAAATTATTAATTAAAAAAAATAAAATTCATGTGCGGTAAGAGTTACCGCACAGGTGTTTAAGTTAATCAAAATCTGTTTTTTTTGGGGTTAATCTCGTATTAACTGTGTGCGTTAAATGTTAACGCACAGATCTGTGCGGTAATTCTTACCGCACCAGCGTCGTATAGGTTTCAGAAAAAATTCCAACAATGCCCCGGAGTCCTTTGGCGCGGTAAGCCTTAACGCACAGAAGTGTACTGCAACTGTTACCACACAGAATAGTGTGCATTTAGCAAAAAAAACGTGTGCATATAGACGCAGCCTTGCTTTATTATTGGGCTTTAAGAAAATATAAATCCTTGAGAAGTAAGGAAGGTGTTTACGTTTTGTTGGATTATATAACGTCATCAACTAACCATATTAAAGTCGGAATATTGTACTAATATTATTCATTTGATGGAGCCACCTCACATATGTTAAAAAATAATTACTTTAATCCTACATATTTAGTAATTCAATTAATTGATTATCCTAAAATTTTGTTGAAACACCGAAGAAACAATGACAAATTTTAAACACTCCTTATGGGGTCGAAGAGTTGAGAAAACAAGTTTTTCATATCTATATAATCTATTAAAGCTGAGACTTTTCAAGGTTTCTCCTTGATTCTGGCTCCACCACATCCATGTGGCAATTTGTTATTGGTTCTCTTTTAATTGTTTTTATATTTTTATTTGATTTAAAATAAAACATTATTTTCTAATCACTTTTGTAGGTAAATATATATATAAACATCACTTCTAACAAATTTGACTACAAACTATACTACTAAAATAAAATACTACTTAAACATTTGTTACATTAATGTGTCATATCTTATAATATACACATATTTTCACTTTTTTTAAAGTCCTCACCAATTTTAGCCTTCTGACAAATCGTAAACTGAATGATTATAAATTGATTTAATAATTATTCTTTACTTAAGTTATTGTTTAGTAAATAGATATATCAATTTAAAAAATAATCTTAATCTATTTTATATATCTATCTAATATCTCTACATGTATATTTAAAGCAAAGGGTGCTTAAAAAATATTAAAGAAAATGTATTTAATAGCTTCATCAATTCTATGTGCCAAGTACTCATTTTGTTATTAAACCAATATATTTTTAACATTTTCTAAATGTTTAACAAATACAACTTGGCTTCTTGATTTATTATCGATTTTTAAGTCTCTAAGATGATTTTTTAATATTTTATGTTGTGTTTTATTAACCGAGTTTTCCAACAAATAATAAACTTAACGTATGAGAACATTTCAACAAAAACTATATGAGGAATCACTGATAAAATTTGTTCTAACTAACTTCTAAACCAATATTTCATTGGATATAAGTTTTTTGAAGTTGCATTAGAATTTATTATTTATTAGTATTTAATTTATATAACTATGAGCTTTGTTTTCTCGATTTGATTCATGAATCTATCTTATATATTAAAGCTGAGACTTTTTTAGCCTTGAGAGTGATTTTAGCAGATGTTGTTAGCCGTCTATTTTTTACAAACAATTATTAATTTTAAAAATTAAACAACCAATAAAAATGTTATAATTATTAATGAAGTGTCATACTACTATTTGTTTAGTTTATTATCTTGAATTGTCTAACTATTTTATTTATCTATTGAAAAGTTAATAGTTAACTATTTTACAAGTGTATAATTTTGAAAAAAAAACTTGACATAAAAACTTATTGAGGTCGTAGTAATACAAAATAATATAAATTATATATAAAATATGTCAAACTCAATTATTAAAATACTATTAATTAATTTTATAAGCATATCCCCGTGCATGGCACGGGTACTACACTAGTTTGAATTAAACGTTTTCACACACATGCACACATATTTTAGTTCTGTCTTGAAGTACGAAATATCAAACCTAATTTAGACAACAAATCGGAAATGAAGTTCAAAATGCACAAAATTTTTATAATTACTCACCCGATAATAAATTGTTTCACCATTCATCATCTTTTAATTTATCGCATGTTAGGGGTCTCAGATCACTCAAAAATGCAGGATATTTCAAGCGCCCCCCATACGTTTCTTGAGGTACAAAATGTAAATTGTGCACAGCACACGAAGATATAGTATAGTTAATTAATAATTGATGGTAAATATGTGTTGGGTTTTCCCTCCTTAGCCCAAAATAAATGGACTTATCTATCACAAGCTAGAAGCCCATTAGTTGAGAACTCTAGAATTATTTAGAGGATACCCATTAGTTGAGAACTCTAGAATTATTTAGAGGATAATCTTGTAGAGTAATCTAGAAGTTTTAAGCCTAGACTAATCTATAATTCTCTTGTGTAATCTCTAGCAACCCCAACTAGTATAAATAGGGGTTAAGTCTCTCATTTGTAATTATCCAAACAAAGCAATACAAAGCAAGGTGTAAGGAAGCAAGAGAGTAATACAAGGTTAGTTCCTTAATTCTCCTAGTTGCCCACAAAAATTAGTTAGTCTTGTTCAAGTCTCTTTCCTAGCATATAGCTTGCAAGTATAGTTGTTCCATTCCCGTCTCAAACATACGAAAGAGGAAAAAGTCCTAGTTTTTCCCAACAAGTGGTATCAGAGCAAGGTTACGACTACAACCCGGATAGCTCGTGCGGTTGAAGATGGAGGGTAACGCCACCTATGACGGTGACATGTTCAAGCTTACGACGGACAACTATTCGTATTGGAAGCCAATGATGGAAGATCACTTGTATTGCAAGGACTTGCATGAGCCCATCATCCACAAGGACAAGCCCGAAGGAAAGAACGCTAAGGATTGGGAACTCCTAAACCGAAAGACGGTCGCCATGATCCGTAAGTACATCGATAAAACTCTCTTTGAGCATGTATCTACTTTTACAAATGCCTTTGAACTATGGACAAAACTCGAGTCCATGATTCAAAAGAAAACACCTCGTAACAAGGCCCACCTTGTACGACGGTTGGTAAAGTTGGAGTATAAGGATGGAAAGAGCATGATTGAGCACTTGAACACTTTCAAGGGGCTCGTAAATCAGCTCACCAAATTCGACATAAAGGTCGAAGACGAGATGTTAGCCCTTCTACTCCTTAGCTCCTTGCCAGAAAGTTGGGACACGTTGGTTGTTACTATCAGCAACTCGGCACCAGAGGGGAAGCTTGCCATGGATACAGTCAGTGATAGCCTTCTAAACGAAGAAGCTAGGAGGAAGGAACGAGGTATAGACACTCAAACGGAGGCGAACGTCGTAGACAACCCAGGTAGAGATGATACACGTGGGCGTACCAAAAGTCACGGCCGAGATCAATCTCGAGGACGATCCAAGTCACGCACAAGGGTTACATGTTATTATTGCAACAAGGTAGGCCACAAGAGATCGGAGTGCCGATATCTCAAGAAAGATCAAGAGACGGGTAACGTCAAGCCAGATCGGTTCAACCCATCGAAGAGGCGGGATGACAAGACCACCACTGCCTTGGTAAACGAAGACGGTGATGTATATCTCGTTGGAGGAGATAATCTTCTAAACATTGCCTCTGATGACAGCTCTTGGATCGTCGATTCTGGTGCTTCCTTCCACGTCACCCCTCACAAAAGCTTCTTCACAACCTACCAAAGCGGTGATTTTGGTAATGTCCAAATGGGAAATGAGGGAAGAAGCAAGATCGTTGGAAAGGGGGACGTCGTCCTGATATCAAGCACAGGATGCAAGGTCATTCTCAAGGATGTAAGACATGTTCCTGACATGCGCCTCAATCTCATATCAACTGGAAAGCTAGACGATGTCGGTCTAGAAAACCACTTTGGTAATGGAAAGTGGAAGCTCACCAAAGGAAGATTGGTCATGGCTCGAGGAAGAAAAGACGGGTCACTATACGTGACACATGCCAAGCTCTATAAGGAGGAGGTGAATCTTGCTAGCAATGACATGGAGATATGGCACCAAAGGCTCGGGCATATGAGCGAGAAGGATCTTCATATCCTCGCTCGGAAGAGACTTCTCCCTCATATGAAAGGTACGTCCCTCGAACCATGCTCTCACTGTTTAGCTGGAAAACAACACAGAGTAACTTTCCAGAGATCTTCCACACCTACAAGAAGAAAGCGCATCCTTGATCTCGTGCACACCGACGTGTGCTCCATGTCAGAGAAATCCATTGGTGGTGCATCATACTTCGTCACCTTCATAGATGACCACTCAAGAAAGATTTGGGTGCATTTGCTGAAATCTAAAGATCAAGTTCTTGATGCTTTCAAGGAGTTCGTATCCCGCGTAGAACGAGAGACGGGCCAAAAGCTCAAGTGTGTTCGTTCCGACAATGGTGGCGAGTATCGAGGTCCATTCGATGGATTCTGCAAATCTCGGGGAATCAGGATGGAGAAGACTCCACCTAAGACGCCACAGCTGAACGGGATAGCTGAGAGAATGAACCGAACGATTGAAGAAAAGGTTCGGTGCATGCTCTCTCACGCAAAATTGCTTAAGTCATTCTGGGGAGAAGCTGTGATGACCGCAATTGACATCATCAACCTCACACCATCAGTTCCTTTGGAAGGAGATGTCCCAGAAGAAGTTTGGTCAGGAAGGAAGGTCTCCTACAATCACTTGAAGGTATTCGGGTGCAGAGCGTTTGTTCACATCCCTAAGGATGAGCGAGCCAAGCTAGATTCCAAGACCAAGGAGTGCATCTATCTTGGCTCACCCAGAGATGAGTTCGGTTATCGGCTTTGGGATCCAATAAACAGAAAGATCGTTAGAAGTAGAGATGTTGTGTTCTTTGAGGAACAAACAATTGAAGACATCCAGAGATCAGAGAAGCCAAGGTCAAGAGCTAGTAGGAGCAGAGATCCTCTTCCTTCTCAGGAACGACATAACAACCCAGAAGAAGTAGTCGAGAATAATGATGCAAATACTGAAGAAGGTGCCCCTACTCAAGATGAGGAAAATCAAGAGATGGATGAAGAGGAGCAATCGGAACGAGAAGAAGATTCAAGCACCGAGCCAGAGCCAGAGCTTAGGCGGTCCTCCAGAGATAAGAGACCGTCTATCCGATACAACCTAGACGAGTATGTGACCCTAACGAACGAGGGGGAGCCTCAAAGCTATGAAGAGGCTATAATTGACACTCACAAGGACGAGTGGGTAAAATCCATGCAAGATGAGATGCAATCCTTGCATGAGAACCACACTTATGAGTTGGTGCGGCTGCCAAAAGGAAAGAAAGCCTTGAAGAACAAATGGGTGTATCGAATAAAGCACGAGGAGAGTAGCCTAAAGCCCCCATACAAGGCACGACTTGTCGTGAAAGGCTTCAGTCAGAAGAAAGGCGTTGATTTTGAAGAGATATTTTCTCCGGTGGTGAAGATGTCCTCCATACGAGTTGTACTTGGTCTAGCAGCTAGGCTAGATTTGGAGATTGAACAACTCGACGTCAAGACGGCCTTCCTTCACGGTGATCTCGAGGAGGAGATATACATGGAACAACCTGAAGGGTTCAAGGTCCCAGGAAAGGAAAACTTGGTATGCCGACTACAGAAGAGTCTATATGGCCTCAAACAGGCCCCAAGGCAGTGGTACAAGAAGTTTGACTCGTTCATGGCAGATCATGACTTCAAGAAAACCATGAATGACCATTGTGTCTTCATGAAGAGGTACGCAAGCGGTGACTTCCTCATACTTCTCCTTTACGTTGATGACATGTTGATCGTAGGTCATGATCGAAAGAAGATAGACACTCTAAAGAAAGACTTGAGCAAGAGCTTTGCCATGAAAGATTTGGGACCAGCAAGGCAGATTCTTGAGATGAAGATTACTCGGGATAGATCGAAGAAGTTGCTATGGCTATCCCAAGACAAATACATTGAAAAGGTGCTGGAGAGATTCAACATGCAAAATGCGAAGCCGGTAAGCACTCCGCTGGCTAGACATTTCAAGATCGATTCGGAGCAGAGTCCAACAAGTGAGAAGGAGAAGTTGGAAATGAAGACCACCCCTTATGCATCAGCAGTAGGCAGTCTTATGTATGCCATGGTGTGTACCAAGCCTGATATCGCATATGCAGTTGGCATTGTTAGCCGCTTCCTATCAAATCCAGGGAAGGAGCATTGGGAAGCAGTCAAATGGATCCTCAGGTATCTACGAGGTACATCAAAAAGGTGCCTACGCTTTGGAAATGGGAAGCTTGAGCTGCAAGGATATACAGATTCATACTTGTCTGGTGACAAGGATTGCGGGAAATCCACATCGGGCTATATAACTACCTTTGCAGGGGGAGCGGTTTCCTGGCAGTCGAAGCTACAAAGGTGTGTTGCCTTGAACACCACTGAAGCAGAATATATCGCAGTCACTGAAGCCTGCAAGGAGATGTTGTGGATGAAGAACTTACTTCGCGAGTTGGGAGTAGAGCAAGACAAGTACGTCCTGCTATGTGATAACCATAGTACCATTCACCTGGCAAAGAATCCAACCATCCACTCTCGCTCGAAGCACATCGATATTCGATATCACTGGATTAGAGAAGTCCTTGAGGAGAAACACCTACATCTTGACAAGGTGCACACAGACAAGAACTGGTCAGACATTATGACCAAGGTACTGCCAAGCAAGAAGTTTGAAGATTGTTGTCAAGGCACCGGCGTTGTGACACATCCAGACTAAGTCGGTAAGGGGGAGATTTGTTGGGTTTTCCCTCCTTAGCCCAAAACAAATGGGCTTATCTATCACAAGCTAGAAGCCCATTAGTGGAGAACTCTAGAATTATTTAGAGGATAATCTTGTAGAGTAATCTAGAAGTTTTAAGCCTAGACTAATCTAGAATTCTCTTGTGTAATCTCTAGCAACCCCCACTAGTATAAATAGGGGTTAAGTCTCCCATTTGTAATTATCCAAGCAAAGCAATACAAAGCAAGGTGTAAGGAAGCAAGAGAGTAATACAAGGTTAGTTCCTTAATTCTCCTAGTTGCCCACAAAAATTAGTTAGTCTTGTTCAAGTCTCTTTCCTAGCATATAGCTTGCAAGTATAGTTGTTCCATTCCCGTCTCAAACACACGAAAGAGGAAAAAGTCCTAGTTTTTCCCAACAATATGTATGTAGCTTGATAAGCAATATCCATATGCTATGAAGTATTCAAACTAGTTACCCTTTCTCACAAACTAGCCATGAGCCATTTATCTAATCTTTTTAATCTTATCTTAATCTAATCTAATCTATCTAATATAATATAAAAATCGCAAATAGAAAATTAAAGATCTAACATTAATTTCTCCTTATTTTGATTGGTTAATTTACACTCCTCAATTTAATGTTGCTATCTTTAATTGATGGTTTTTTATACATTATAGAACTTTATCATAACCGATTCGAACTTCACTTTAATTATAGAAACGGTGTTTAAAATGATATAAATTCAACATTTATATATATGTCGCTTTTCAAATAAATTGTAATTATTTATATATAAGAAAAACAATTCTTTTGTAAAATCTACTAACAAGAGTTAATCCAAAATCGTATATAGTTGAAAATATAAATAATATAATATATAAACAACATATTGATAGTTTCACACATTTGAAATAAATATTCACTTCTATTACCTATAAATGCAAATTTAAAAAACAATTATACACTAATCTTAATATTATTTTTAAAAATAAAAAGGCATATATTTTCTCACACGTAGCAAAAATATTTCTACCTAAATAAAACAAAACGAAGCTAATGAAAACATGAATACACATAAAAAAAATAGTATCTTATCTATATAAAAGTTGGCTGTCCAATGCCAAAATTGAATGAAATTGGTACCAATTTAATGCATTACTCATTTCTTAATCACCTCTTATTAGACTTTTGGACATATCTTTAAATATTCTTCTTATATCCCTATGTTATATTTATTTATAGTCCACTTGATTAAGTCACAAATTAAATTAATGTGTGAGCTTCTCTTATGACAATGCAAACTTATTCTAATATTATGTTTTAAAACTACTTCAAACATAAATATAAGAAAATAAAAAAATACTTATATTTACAAATATTAATAAATTTGATAACAACAACAACATATTAACAAATAATGTATAACTATATTAAATCACATACGAAAATCCGTAATTTTCTCGCGCGGAGCGCGCGGCCCGTATCTAGTACTATAAAATTAGGGGTTCCCCAAATTAAACACACTGCATTTAATGCTTTGTTTTTAATTTATCAAATTTTTTTAATTTTTTTCTTTTCCCATTTCTTTCCTACGTTTACGAATATATCGCCCAAATGAAGATTTTGACGACCCATCAACACATGTCTACAATGGATTCGTATAGAACATATCATCATCTTCTACTCTTTGATTCCACAACGCCTTATACTATAATATTATAGTATAATGAATCAATATGGAACATATCATCATCTTCTATTCTTCGATTCTGCAATCCCTTATTGTGAAGTTTTGTAGGCCCTAAAACCTGCGCGTAGCGCGGACCAATAAAGTCTAGTATACAAGCTGATTTGTAATCCATTAATATATAAGTCCAATATGAAACTAATACATACAATCACAACACGAATCAAATTGTCATTGTCATCGTAATCTATAACATATTTTCACGTAGTAGAAGACTTGAAGGTCGTTTACGACGGTTCAACTCTTTAACGTCTGCAATAATATCGCCCGTTGAAAGAAGCAATTATAATGAATCTCCATTCTTTATTAATTATGTTTGCGCCTTCTCCCTATTATAACCATAAAAAGATAATACTTGCATGCATTGTGACGAATTATTTAATTCAAGTTCTCTCTTTAATATTGGTATAATAATCACCATATAAATAGGTCTACCCTCAATACCGTAGTCACACAATAGCATTCTTTAAGATAGGTAACGCAAAAACTTAATCACATATTAATTTGAGATGTCAATGATATTGATCACCCAGTTTATGGTGTTAGCTCTAATGGTGGTTGCATCCATGGCCACCAGCAACCGAGCAGAGGTGACGTCTGGACTATCGCTGTTGTCCAGACGTCGAGACCACCATCCGCGATCACCTCAAGGTTGTTTTTGAGGTTGACATCGGCCTTGCCGCTGCTCTCCTTCGTCTACATTTCCATGACTGCTTTGTTCAGGTACGTATATCGTAAATTCAACAGACTGGTGGCCATGTTTTTATTTCTGTTTTAACAGTTCATGTATTATTAGGTGATTACGCACACGTGCAACGTAACACTCCTTTTGTGAAACTTTTTCTTTTGAGGTTCGTGCCGCTTTATGTGTCCATGTGTTATTATCATCGACCAATCGACCATAGTTTTAGGCCCTTACTATTTAACGCCCACCCTTTTTGCTATTTACCGCCCAGGCGCCGTGCGCCACGCATGGATTATAACCTTGCGTGACGCATGGTTTAAATCTACACGTCACGCACCGAATAAAACCTTGCGTGACGCATGGACACAAACCATGCGTCACGCATGGATTTGTTTACCTATAAAAGCCCAAAAATGAAACTCTACCACATTATCATCTTCCTCAACATTGTTCCACGGCGGCTACGCTCTCAAACGCACCGATTTACCCAAAAACCATCATTCTCATCATCTTTTTTGCATATAAGGTATGTAAACATTAAGATTTCATTGTTATGGTATGGTATTGATGTATATATGAGGTTTTCATGTTGTTTTGATGATATTTACTTCAAAATCCAATGTGTATGTTAATTAGTTGATTAGAAATTATTAAACTTGTAATATATGAATGGATTGTGTACTTTGTTGATAATTTATTGACCAATTTGATTTTTTCATGTGTATATAGTTTATTAGGGTTTTGATATTGAATTAGGGTTTTGTGAATTAGGGTTATGAAATTAGGTTGTTGAAATTTGGTATGGTTTTAATAAAATTATTGAAAAACTGTTAGAATTTTGGAAAAACTGTTGAGATTAGGGTTTGAAACATGGAAAAACTATTGACGAACAATTTCTGGAATGTGCAATTCCACACGTCACGCATGGATTGAATCCATGCGTCAATTGTGTTTTGCAGTTTCAGATTGGATTTGATGATATACTGATTGAGTTTTTGATGATATGCTGATTAAATTCAGTAAACTGATTAATTTTGTGGAATTGCACATTTTATGATGCAGATATGGATGGTGGTCGTCGACCTGGACGCGATACTCGTCAAAGAAACAGAGAACTGAAGAAAAAAGATCTCATAGTTCTAAAACCAAGGAGGAAGAAGAATAGACAAGAATCGCCTCCTCGTCTTTTAGAGTTTTCTGGTGAGATGCAACAACAGCAGCAACAACAGCAGATACAAGAGCAACAACAACAACATCAACAACAACAACAACATCAGCAACTAGCTTTGTCTGCTGCAAGTTTCGATCCCCAGGGTTCCCCTCATTACTTTCCTAGCACCCCCATTCTGATCCCACATCAAACACTGTTTCCACAACAAACACAGTTTCCAGGCTATCCACAACAAGAGCAATCATTTGTGGAGATGATGAGACAAGCTACTGGTTCTCATAACTTTCAGAACCCTCAGACGGGTGATGACCAGTACGCACTGGTTGCTTGTAGCAGTGCAGGGCCATCAGCTGGGGGTGCAAATGCTGATTCTGATTCTGATTATGAGCAGGAGCATGAGCATGAGGAACATGGTGAGGAAGAGGATCGGACATATGAGAATGTTCATGAAGAAAATGAAGAAGCGGAAGAGCAAGAGGAGCGAGAGGAACAACCCAGAAGACGACGACGGCGACAACCTCCGGTCAAAAAGATATACGTCCCTCAGTTAGAGGGGGGTACTCCTGGAGGTCCACAAATTCCGGAGCTGCTCATAAGCTTTGAAGCTCATACAACCTTTTTTTTGCAAAAAGGAAAGGTATGTAATTAGAATTTGGTTTATAGATTCAATACTTATCATAACTAATTTAATGTTAGGAAAATGGTTGAAAAAAATGAAAAAAATTACATTCAGTTCATTATTTGATTATATGAAAGATGAAGTATGTTTATTTTTATGTATGAATTGTAAATGTGTTGTGATATTAAATTTGTTAATGTATGAATTGATTTGATTAAATTGATGGATTATTTGTTGAACTATTTGTAGTTTTGTTGAAAATTTGGTTAAGGTGTGCTGCACAGAATGCAGAAACTGGTTTCTTTGCATTTTGTTTAATGCAAATCCACGCGTGACGCATGATTCATGTCCATGCGTCACGCGTGGATTTTCATTTCAAAGAATGTCAAAGTTTCTGCAGTTTCTGGAAAAAATTTATGCGTTATTGAAATGATTTGTGTTACGTAATCAATTTACAGGATAGAGGCGTACTCCCTTACCAGACCAGACAATCACAACTGAAAGATTGGGAACTTAATTCTGACTTGCCATGGGGTAATCACGCAGTTGCAACGGAGCTAACTCATCTCAGGCTGTTGATGTACGATGTGATTGATTATCCGCTCATCTGCGCCTTTATAGAAAGGTGGCATTCTGAAACAAACAACTTCCACATGCCATTTGCTGAGATGACAGTGGCGTTGCTCGACATCAAGAAGCTGATGTTGCTTCCTATTCACGGGAAAGCTATGGTGACCGACCCCACCGCTTCAGTCGGGAGAACTACGAACAAGAACTATTTTGGTGAAAAGGGACGGCAAAATTTTCATCTTCAAAATGAACAACTCGATAGTTATTGGATTAGAGTGAAGGAGTTTAAGGCGCACATTGAGGGCCTAAATGATCCCGTAGTTCATGGAATGGGCTATATATTCCACTTGTTGGCTTCCACAATCTTCACTGACAAGTCACAACATAAGCTCCCGGTGAGATTTGGTGCATTTCTAGGGAGTGTTGAAGAGGCAAGAAGTATGTCTTGGGGATCTGCGGCGCTAGCATATTTCTATCGCCAAATGGGCATCGCTACACGCCAAAATTGTGGTTTGATCTCATTTTGTTTCACTCTCCTTCAAGTAAGTTTTTAATTATTTAGGAACTACATTTTTTAGCAATCATAACTTATTTCTATGGTTTTAATGCTAACTATATTTTTTAAATGGTAGGGTTGGATATACACATACTTCCCATCCTTAGCAGCTGGTGTTCGGCTTAATCCTGATTGGTCAGTTGATCATCCTTATGCGTTTCGGTTTCTACCAGAGGAAGCGTTGCCAAACTACGACCTTGAAGCACGAAACTACAGAGCTGAACTAGATGCAATGAGGGCGGATCATGTATTTGTGTTGCATTTTGTTTATATTTTTAAGCCTCAGTTTTGGTACCTCAGTTTTTTTGCAATTCCATGCATCACGCATGGATCTGTTTCATGCGTCACGCATGGATTAATTCTATGCGTGACGCATGGCTTGATTCTATGCGTGACGCATGGCTTGATTCTATGCGTGACGCATGGCTTGATTCTATGCGTGACGCATGACTTGATTCTATGCGTGACACATGGAATTGCAAAAAAAACTGCGTACTATTTTTTACCTCAGTTTTGGTACCTTAAGGTGTAAAATTACTGTTTGAGTAATGCAAGACGTTGATATCGTTTTTAGGTTAATTGGAACCCGTATGGTGAAATCGACTTCAATGATCCTGCCTATGCTCCTGCTCTTTTTTCGGGGTGCTGAGCTGCATGGACATAACCGAGCCCCACCATCCCGATAGGTCGCCTAGGCAGTTTGGTAGGGTGCAGATGATTCCCAGGCCTCCAATTTCACCCCTTAAAGCCCATAGGCTCATCAGCCCTAGGTCATATGTGGTGAATTATGATAGAATGGCGTGGAGTTGGGAGGGGATGGATATCCACAGGGCGACCCTTGAGCAGATGGGACCACCTGCGGAGATAGGTTTTGAAGAAGCTCTGGAGTATCTTGTGTGGTACATCCCCCGCACTCATCGATTTCTAATACCCGACAGACACGCTAGCTTGGAAGCACAGCAGGTAATACATTTATCTCATGTAACTTGAGATCTTGATTTTTTTAAGTTTGATTTAAGGTAAACATTATGCAAATAGCTGATTTCAATATTTTATTTTATTTGTAGGTTTTTGACAGGGTCTACGATCACTTGTCATCATATTCAACCTTGCCTGATCCCTACGATGTTGCTGCAATACATGGAGCCATAACCGAGGTCCTTCAAGATATTGAGCCGTGGACAACTATGTATCAACAACATCGGTGATGATCTCGTTGGATTGGGTTCGATTGTTTTTTATGAACTGTTTGTTTTCGGATTTTCAGGATTGTCCGTTTTTCGTAAGGATTGTTTGTTATGACGTTGTTGAACTTTTAAATTCTGGTTAGCGTTGTTGAATTTGTTGGATTATTTGTTTAGGGTGCAAAAGACATAAATCCGCATTCTGTTGGTCAAATGCAAAACCATGCGTCACGCACGGATTCATTCCATGCGTCACACACGGTTCTCTTCAATGCGTGACGCATGGAAGTGTAAACCTAGTTTAAAATCGCCTATAAATTCACTCCCTCAGCATACCATTTCAACTCATTAATCTCTCCTTTTCACTCCCTCGGCCTGTAAGTTGATTTTTGAAGTTCTTCTTTGAAGCTTCATATTCCACATCTTATTCCTTACTTTCTCACTTGTTTTCTTACATTGTATTACAGATTGGAAACCAACATGGCATCATCCTCATCATCATCTTCAATACCACGAGAAGGCAGCACCATTCAGTGTCCAAATAAGAGGTGTAGGAAGTCTATCACGGTTTTCAGCGCTAATGACAAGATGAGAGCAGACCAGTATGGCCGAAGGTTTTTTACATGCCAATATAACTTCAGGTGGGTGTTTCTTGATCCTGAGTATGACCGTCATCATCTCCGTGTTATGACGAAATTGTTGGAGGAAAACCGGACACAAGCCATGAAACTGAAAATCTTTAACGAAGAGAAAGATTTGGAAACGGCTAAATGGTGGGTGAAGGAGCTCTATGAGGATATTGAAGAGAAACTAGCTGATTCTGACGATGCGTAGTGGTCTTAGTATTTCGTTCCTTTTAAGATGTAATGTGAAGTGTCTTGGTGTTTTGTCTTTGTTATGTTCGTTTTAATTTACGTTTCAAGAATGAGTCTTTTTTATGCTGTAATGAATCTGTTTTATTTTGTAATGTATCGGTTTTTTGGTGTAACGTATCTGTTTTATGTTGTAATTCCGATGTCTTCTTTTGATAAGACAACTTATATGTCTCCTATTGATAAGACTACTCATATGTCTCCTTTTGACAAGACAACTCATATGTCTCCTTTTGACAAGACAATTCGGAAGTGTTGCTTTTGACAAGTAAAGCTGAAATGGAATTTCTGCATTCTGTAAGAAAATGATGCACGGATTTGTTCCACGCGTGACGCATGGAATTGCATTTTTCTTCCATGCGTGACGCACAAAATGACACATGATCCCTTTGATTCTTAGTAACACTGATGTGTGCATGATTTCCAATCAAAATAAAATTACATATTGTCAAAGGTTGAAAATTTAGGCCACGTAAGAAGTCCAAACAAAGGATATGCTATTTTACAAGTTAATAGGTGTTATTGGGAGTTACCCACATGGTTAAATATACCTAATAGGCATTGAAAACAAGTTTCATTACATTCGGACATCGTTTGAGTGTCGTTTCGCCAAAAACCGCCTTAAGTCCATTTAAGGGGTTTTTAGTGGTTTTAGCGTTTACGTGCCTCATTTCGTGTGAGCGAGACCTTGTTTCTACTGAATATCCCTAATAAGAGTAAGTTGTATAGTATTTTCAACAATAATCACCGTCAATGTTGTAGAATATACATATTGCGACAAGTTAGAGAGTTACGACTAGTATGTTTTTTACAAAGGAGGCGGTACTTTAAAAGTTAGAAGTTGT
The DNA here is from genome assembly GCA_029168935.1 of Oxyria digyna. Taxonomy (NCBI): domain Eukaryota; kingdom Viridiplantae; phylum Streptophyta; class Magnoliopsida; order Caryophyllales; family Polygonaceae; genus Oxyria; species Oxyria digyna. The sequence continues at coordinate 35,072,232 of JAPVLV010000009.1, forward strand.
GATTGGGAGTTACTCACATGGTTAAATATCCATAATAGCCACTGAAAACAAGTTTCATTACATTCGGACATCGTTCGTGTGTCGTTTCGCCAAAAACCGCCTTAAGTCCATTTAAGCCGTTTTTAGTGGTTTTAGCGTTTTGGCATAGTTTTGAATCCCGTTTTGTATGTGTGAGACATTATTGGGACTTTATATGCCTTATAACACATTTGTGTATAAATTTTTCAAACATACGTGAACATCAATGTTGCGACCATATATATTGCAACAAGTTAAGCTTGTGGTGAGTAGTTTGATGTTTTACAAAGAGCGTGTTACTCTAAAAGCAAAAGGTTTTGATGTAAAGTTACGGACATGGTTAAATATCTCTAATAGGCATTGTAAACAAGTTTCATTCCATTCCGATGATGTTTTGACGACGTTATGGCAAATTGTGGTTTTAAAGCCTTTAAAAACAACACGGAACATGAATTATTTTGTGTGACATAAGTACAAATACATTGAATACATTGACATGGACCACATAAGCAACAAAAAAATACATTGACATCCATGCGTCACGTATGGTGTAAAACCATGCGTGGTGTGTGGATGCATTCCACCCGTGACGCATGGTTTTATGTTGCAAAATCTTATTGTTAAATTTAGAATGCTTATATTGTTGTTATGTTGACGAATGTTCAACCTTATTATATTTCAAATTGTATATGGTGCGCCATACATATTGCGACCTCGTTCGGTTTTCAAACTATGTTTCACTTACAAAGGTATAAATTTGATTTTCAAGTTACACACATGATCAAATAGACATTATAAGGATTGAAACAAAGTTTCATTCCATTTCGATAAAGTTTCGATGACGTTTTTGTCGAATTGGGCTTTATCGCCTTAAAAAAGACAATAAAAATGTGTTTCTTTGCACACTTAACTAGAAATACATTGAATACATTGAATAACCCTAGAGTCATATATGCAAATCCATGCATGACGTATGGATACAATATGTGCGTCATGCATGGATGATATCCGTGCGTTTTCTGGAATGTGCAATCCGTGCGTCACGCACGGATGAAATCCATGCGTGACGCACGGATGAAATCCATGCGTGACGCACGGATGACCTGGGCGGCAAATAGAAAAAAGGGTGGGCGTTAAATAGAAAGTATGTAGTTTTATGGAGTGAACTTGGTTAATCTGAAAGTTCCAAATCTGGATCTTTTATATTTCGGCCTTTTAATTATATCCATTTGTTTCAACTTGAGATTATTATTGACCCTACATGTACGTAATATTATATTGCAACTTGCAAGACGTACTTTTATGTTAGTTTGTCTAATTTTTCTCTCTTCATTTCTCTAGGGTTTTTTGTCTCTTAGTTCCACTAGTCAATATTAATCAATCTTTCATGTTTCATGAGCTCTGCTTGTTGTTAAAATTTGTATAAATTATTCATTAAGATCGTCAATCATGATGATTCAAGAGTGTATTAAAAATAAATCTTAAATGATTCAAAATAAATCTTAAATGATGATTCAAGACCAGGTACGAATTTACTAATACATGCACATTCTTCTATACTAGATACGAGACCCGCGCTTCACGCAGGGAAATTATAAATTTCCGTATTTGGTTTAATGTAGTTTCACATTATTTGTTAATGTTTTTTTATTGTTATCAAATTTGTTAATATTTATAATTATAAGTATATTTTTATTTCCTCTGTTTGGAGTAGTTTTAGAACATAATACATACAACTTAGTTGAATTGACTCAAAAGTCTCAACCTACAAAGATTTTAAGTGCAATCAGTGAAATCTGACAACATTAAACCTTTAATACGAAATGAGATAAGTTCAAAATTACATTCGTGAAATTTTTATTTCTAATTTAATAGTAATTCATTTTAATCATAAAAAACCCAACATAGAAAGCGAAAAAACATGTTAATAGAAATTGTTATGAGGAGTATTTGGAGTACTGATTGTGATGGAAATAAGTATCAATTGCATGAACTTTTAACAAAAGACAACGAAGTTTTCAATATATGAGTTTCTCGAAAAATGATAAAGCACAATCCACCTAGAATTTGTAGTCCGCGCTACGCGAGGGGTTTAAACGAAAGAATTGAAGTAATAATGTGATGTTGTATAGTTTATATCTTGTTGTAATTGTAATATGATTGATAAGTTATATAGTTAATAAGATTTATCGATCTCAAACTGATGTTATATGTTGATTCTAGATAGATGTCTATAGTTTTATTTTAATGTTATTATAGAAAAGTCACAATAATAAAACGGGTATTGTTTTACGAAATTCAATTTTGAAGTCCAATTTTCAAAGTAAAAATGCAATAAAAGGATTAAAAAAACATTAAAAAAGGTATTAACTTTTGAGAATTTATTACGAAAGAAGATGAAGGGACTAACGATGTCCCAAATTAAAGGTTCATTTTCTTTTTGGCATAACATTAAGTTTTTTATTAGATTAAGATTAGATTTTCTATGGATGTCCATGGCCCAAAAACAAAGTCCAAAACAAAGCCCGTGAAGTGAAGAGATCTCTTGGCCCAATAACATGGTCTATTAAACGATGTGGTACCAATTTCATTCAATTCGTTCAACGGACAACTAGCCTTTATATAGACTAGATACGGGCCTCGCGCTCCGCGCGAGAAAATTACGGATTTTCGTATGTGATTTAATATAGTTATACATTATTTGTTAATATGTTGTTGTTATCAAATTTATTAATATTTGTAAATATAAGTATTTTTTATTTCCTTATATTTATGTTTGAAGTAGTTTTAAAACATAATATTAGAATAAGTTTGCATTGTCATAAGAGAAGCTCACACATTAATTTAATTTGTGACTTAATCAAGTAGACTATAAATAAATATAACATAGGGATATAAGAAAGATATTTAAATACATGCCCAAAAGTCCAATAGGAGGTGATTAAGAAATGAGTAATGCATTAAATTGGTACCAATTTCATTCAATTTTGGCAATGGACATCCAACTTTTATATAGATAAGATAAGATTCACATGCACATTACTTCATATTCATATGCACGTGCAGATATGTGCATGTACTTTTTATATATTGTCAAAGACATGCACACATCTGCGAATGTGCATGTGAATATAGAAGAATGTGCATGTATTTGTTCTGAGTTTATAAGATGAGGTTGTTATATATGTTAGGGGTGTGACGCATCGGTGCTCCTAGATGGATCACAAAGCGAGCAAGACGCGCCTCCCAACTTGACCCTAAGACCCGAAGCTCTTCAAGCCATAGAGGACCTCCGTGGTTTAGTCCACACCAACTGCGGTCAAGTGGTTTCTTGTGCTGACATAGCCGCTCTTGCTGCTCGCGACTCTGTTTATTTGGTACATCTTGCATTCATTTCCTTGCCATCTCTTATAACTTAATCAACTTATTATTCATCACACAATTATATTTTATCTATATATATAAAAGTTGATGGCCTTGAGAAAGTAATGATAACCGATACCGAGTTAATGTATTTTAAAAAGTTGATATTGAAAAAAAGGTTTGACATAAATCATAAGAAATCAATGAAAAGAATATTCAAACCTTGAAATCAACAAGTTTATTGTCTTCGTTTAAGACGTGATGCTCAACCATTTATGTTAAGGAAACAAATTATGTATGAACATTGATGTATTCATATCACCTATTTAGAGGGGCTAGAGTGACTCTCTTTTTTCGTCGAAAAAATTCATTTATCATTTTCTTAATTGATTTTGTTTATAAATTTAACTTTGTTGAGGTTATATTGTTGCATTGGAAGGTTGTGAACATAATTTGTCTCAATTCAATTTTCGAACGCCTATCTAACTTTAAGCCGTATACAAAATTATTTTTGACTTATTTATTTTGTTTTTTCAGTCAGGTGGGCCGGATTATGAAGTTCCATTGGGAAGAAAAGACGGTTTAAACTTCGCAACAACCAACATCACCAATGCCAACCTCCCTTCCCCATCCACAAACGACTCCACCCTCATTTCTCAGCTCTCGGACAAAGGCTTTGACGCCACCGACGTAGTAGCCCTCTCAGGGGGCCACACCATAGGTCTCGCTCACTGCCCATCCTTCACCAGAAGGCTCTACCCTAACCGAGACCCAACTATGGACGACTCGTTTGCTGATGATCTCAGTGTCACTTGCCCTACCCGCACAGCCGACAACACAACCATGATGGATGTTCGGTCTCCCAACGCGTTTGACAATGAGTACTATGTTGACCTTGTGAACCGCAAGGCTTGTTCACCTCGGACCAGGACTTGTTTGGGGACCCGAGCACTAAGGATATTGTCGTTGAGTTTGCTAATGATCAAAGCGTTTTCTTTGAGAAGTTTGTGAATGCTATGATCAAGATGGGGCAACTCGGTGTGCTCACGGGCATAGAAGGAGAGGTGCGTGCCAATTGCTCGGCTAGGAATGTCGATAACGAGCGCTTGTCATCGGTTGTTGGAGATCATCAACAAGGAAAAGAGCACTTTTCATTGTACTAATATTGTACTATTGTAGTGCATTTATCAATGTTTAGATGGTTGTTAAAATAATTCACGGTACTATGTACATTGAACTCTAGATAAATTTGTGTTTTATGTCTACTTCATGTACCTTAATAAGTTCATACATATGCAACAATGATCACATGTACTTTAATTCTACGAAAATGTATGCACATTAATGTTAGGCTTATTCTGTAATCAATCCCTTGTCTACGTTCACCACTTCACTAATACTTGCATGTAATTTATTCTTATGGTTTTGATATGGTTGTTGGGTAATTTTGATGTATTGTAAATAGTGTTGGTAATTGAAGTGAACTCGTATTCGCTTGAATCTACCTCAATTGCCCTAGATCTAGTGCAAGTGAAGTAATGAAACAAAATGTAAAACAATTTTGAACACAAGAGTTGTTGACGCAGTTCGAATATAAATCCTACATCTGCGGAGCCTCAAGAGGGGGAGACTCGCCCAATCCACTAAGCAACAAAGGCTATGAACGAGTCCAGTTACAAGAAAGCACACACAAGCGGAAAAAACTAAAGACAAATGACTTAGAGAGGAACAAGGCACACAAGTCAGAAAGAGAGCAGAGAGAAGTCCCCTAGAAGGACAACCTCGAAGCTTTCAGCAAAGCTTTGAACCAACGTCTCAAGAGCTCACAATCTATCTTTGAAGTTCTCTCAAAGATTCAGACCAACAACTCAAAACACCATGGATGCACCAGAGAATCGCTCACAAAAAAGCTCTCTAGGGTTAACCATGAACATCTGAGGGAGAAGGAAAGAATGCGGCGATTTAGGGCATAAGGAGAGACGAAGAGTATAAGCACTCAGCCAGGGAAGCCCTAAACAAAACGCAACACTTCAAGTCCGGAGACCAACTTCAGCAGGAAATGGGCCAAGAAAATATGGCCCAACATCAACACCAGCATATCAGAGGCCCAAGAACACAAATCTGCAGAACAAGTCCAACGAGAACAAGAGCCAAACCCAAATACCAAACAAGAACACATTTAGCCAATCATGGCTCAATGGTTCAAGTGGCACTACAACTCAATGGTTTGAGCAACATGGTCAGACCTGCCTAAGCCATAAGTCCCTAAGTTTCTACCTAGCCTAGTGTGCTTGCAATAGTAAACCGAAAAGCATAGTCCATAGTTTAATGCAACAACTTAGGATTAGATACATAACAGTAATCATATTCGCTAAGTTAGGTTTGGGTTAATTTATTTATTAAATAGCTCTTGTTTTTGGGTTAACCAGATTCGATTCGGATTGGTTGAGTTCGAATCAAGTTTAAATTTTGACTCAGTCCTGTATTTTTTTGGATTTTAGCTTGATCGGTTAGATTTTGACTATGAACATCATCTTCACTGGGAGATTAAAATTAGCAAAAGTCATTAAAAGTTGCATTAACTTCTTAACATCTCATTAAAACCACCAATCAAACACAAATCTAATTTTAAGTTGTCATTAAGTTTTTGACTTGAGATTTAATTTTTAATTAGATTAAGATTAGGATTAAGATAGGTTAACATTGATTTGGCTAGCTGAGACTCTCAGTCAGGAATTTAGATATTTTCTGATTTGGGTATGTTTTGTAATTTCTCGAGAAGTTTTTGTTGAGTGTCGTACAGTTAACGGCTGTGTCTCCGCCCTTCCGTAAGGATTTTTCGCCACCGGAATGGCCTTTCCGGTTGTTCCGAGGGGACAGGGGGTGTCGACAAGGAACACATGGCGTGGTGAAGGTAGGAATTTTAGGAAAAAGGTTCTCGAGGGAGATGATTTGGAAGGAGTATAGAACTAATTGTGGAGGAGGAAGATTGCTCACATCCATCGCCGATTATGAGAATTGTCAATGCAAAAGTGTCATTACGAAATTGTTGCAAAAATGTCATTGGAAAAATGTCATTGAGGAAGCGTCATTAATTTTTTTTTGTTAGAAAATCATTTAAAAAATATCGTTACAGAACGTGTCACTACAAAAGTGTCATTAAGAAAGTTTCATTACGCAGCTGACACTAACGTGTTATTACGAAAGGGCTAAAGTGTGTATGAGAAAGTGTCATTAGAAAATCATTTAAAAAATATCGCTATAGACTTGTCATTACAAAAGGTGCTTGCTATTCACCGCCCATCATATTGTTATTCATCGTCCACCTAAATCCATACGCGACGCACCGATGACATGAGTACAAAACGCATTCATACGTCTGGATGTTTTTCAAATTGAAAACTATGAAAAGTCCAATGGACTACCCTCTCTCGATCCAATAGCCGTTGGAATTTTTTGAACAATAGAGTTGGCATGGACCTGAGCCCTGAGTCAGGCTTTTAAAAAAACAAGACGGCCCAAAATAATTTTTATAAGCCCAGCCCATAAAGAGTACACTTGTGTCCTACAACTGCTATTAATAACCCTAGCAGCTTAGTAGTGAATAAACCCTAGTAACAACAGCGTCTGAATTCCGCGCTTCTCTTCTTCTCCTTCTCTCCTCGCATTCCGGCGGCAGTAGCAACATGGTATGAGAAGCCATTATCGCTTCCTTCCGTCTCTTTCTTTGAGTCTCCAACGAGATTTCGTTTGCTATCTGGATATAACTTCTGAAATTGATTTGTTGTTTTTGCAGTCTCTGATCGCGAACGAAGACTTCCAGCACATTCTTCGTGTGCTGAACACCAACGTCGATGGAAAGCAAAAGATCATGTACGCCTTAACCTCCATTAAAGGTATTGGTCGCCGTTTCTCCAACATCGTCTGCAAGAAGGCCGATGTCGACATGAACAAGAGGTTTGTTATTCTATCTTAGATCTCTGATTCCATATTTCATGTTATCGTTCAATTCCATTGCACAGTGATTGACATTATACTTCTGGAATAAAGCTTAGAGAAACAGGAACGAAATAGGAACTATAGGTTTTTGCATCTTGTATTATATAGGCCTCATTAATTAATATAGTGAGGCTGTGAATCAACGTTGCATAGAGAAATAGCTGTTAACTCAGCAGTGGCCAGACAACCATGGAGATTTATCCACAGATGAGTTGCTTATTGTGCTTCTTGTGTACTAATTTCATCTTACATTTTAACTCATTAGTACAAAGTATTAAAACAAAATGAATCTATCTTGTTGGTGATGATACTTGCACTTGTCTTAGGCTTTCATTAGCACATAATGTTGCCTTGTACTTTAGCTGCATATAAAAATAGCTGTTAACTCAGCAGTGGCCAGACAACCACGGAGATTAATCCACAGATGAATTGCTCATGATGCTTCTTGTCTACTAATACCATCTCACATTGTAAATCTTTAAAATAGTGTATGAAATATAAAAGTTTGATGTTTGCTTGCTGATCTATTGATGGGTGTACTTTACCTAGAATCTTTTTATCAATAGCACCTTTTAATACTCAGGCTTCACTAAATCATATAGTGTGGCCTTGAACTAAAGGTGCATAAAGAAATAGCTGTTAGTTCAGCAGTGGCCAGACAACCATGGAGATGTATCCACAGATGAGTTGCTTACAATGCTTCTTGTCTACTAATTTAATCTCACATTATAGTTATCTCACTAAGTTTTGACTATCATTATTTGCACTTAATAAAATGTTCCATTTCTTGGCCATTGCACTTATATAACAGGCCTCACTTTATAGATAGTGTGGCCTTCTACTATAGGTGCATAGAGAAACAGCTGTTAACTCAGCAGTGGCCAGACAACCATGGAGATCAATCCACAGATTAGTTGCTCACAGTGCTTCTTGTCTACTAATTCAATCTCACATTTGTAGTGTTTCTGTTAGTATTTCAAAGAACTATAATGAATAAGGGAAAAGGATTAAGGAGCTTCAATTACTCTATTTTTGTTACAGTTTAACTAAATTTCTTTTTTTCTTTCAGGGCTGGTGAACTTTCTTCTGCTGAGATCGACAATCTCATGACGATTGTTGCTAACCCTCGTCAGTTTAAAATCCCAGACTGGTTTCTGAACAGGAAGAAGGATTACAAGGATGGAAGGTACTCTCAGGTGGTGTCAAACGCCTTGGATATGAAGCTGAGAGATGATCTTGAACGCTTGAAAAAGATCAGGTACTTTTATTTTTTAAATTGCTCAGGAATAATGCAGCAACCATTCGAGCTTTCATAGATCTCCGTTTGACTAAAATGCTGGTTTTGTCAGGAACCATCGTGGTCTGAGGCACTACTGGGGTCTCCGTGTTCGTGGACAGCACACAAAGACCACTGGACGTAGAGGAAAGACGGTCGGTGTCTCCAAGAAGCGTTGATCATTTTTCCGTTGTTTCTCTCTTTCTGGTCTTATTTTATTTTGTTGGTAGACAAATAGCCTCTGAAGTACAAACATATGAGAGAGATCTGCCCGGGTTCATTTTTCCTTTGTACTTGATTATCAATTAAACTAGTTATATTTTTACGCTGTTTTCTCCCCTCTTTCGTCCCAGTCACTTCAAAAAATGTACTATATACGACAAATTGAGAGCGGGTTTGAAAGTGCATTTCGATATCATATACTTTCATTTTATATCACAGATTCTACATACAACCCGGATGAATTACGAAATACTGCCCGGTTCGTGCATAGCAATCCTAGTGTAAAATTTCAGAATACACTCGTGCTTTGTTACGCATGAATCTTTCTTAAATTTGTTTTTTTCCATAATTTTGTAAAGATTTTCAATATAAATGCGTGAATATGAAATTCGTCCAATACAGAAAATGTTTCCTCCTTCAAAAGCCTAATTAAAAAAGAATATATATTGTAAATAATAATATGCTGAAGTATAATGAACCGTTACTTATACATAAAAGTTATGGTTATATTTAAGTATCAAACTTATCATTAAAATGAACTAATTTTGTATCTTAATTAAGTGTGACGAAATTGATATATAAGTTAGTATTACTTAGACGTAATAATGTGTTACTATACTATATATGTAATAAAGTACATAAAATACTTAAACATAATGCTTTACAATAATATGTAAGTAGTATTCCATCATATTCATTCATAATGAATAACTATAACATATGAGTATAAATTTCTTACTTTTGGGCCTATTAGAGGGTAACGATATTTGTTTTGGATGAATTATATATGTACAAAGTCATCATTAAATTCTCCACCACGTTTTGCGAGAAAGTGGAAAAATAGTGTGTTAAGTTGTAAGGTAAACTTGTTGACGCTGAAAATTATATGTGATATATTTGTGCTTTGGCCTTTTGAAGGGGTAAATGATGTCTATTCTAAACGAATTTTATATGCACACGTTCGTATTAAAATTCTCTACAAAATTACCAGAAACAAAATTAAAAAATTCATGCATTCGCATGAACCATGTTGGTGCGTTATAAATGTTTTTTATTTTGAATTTTTCAATTCATGTATAACAGAACTAGGTTGGTGTGTAACGTATGAGAGTGAGTGTTATTTGTTAATTTTGGGTGAGCTATATATATACTCCCTCCGTCGCCTATTATAGTTCTCGTTTTTCATTTTGCCGTTCCGAAATATAGTTCATGTTTTCCTTTTATATTTTTTGTCTTATTATCAACATCACATCAAACTATACTCTATTTCCTCCTTTTTTTACATCAAAACCCACACCAATTTATTTTTTATCTTTTCTCTCCTACATAAAAAAAATTCACACTCACTCACAATTTCTCTCCTCTCCACTTTTTATTCTCTTTTTCTCCACTTTTTATTCTCTTTTCCTTAATGGAAAAATAACTTTAAATAATACAAACTATTAACATTCAACCGAAAATAATTCGAACTTTCAAAATTGTAAAATTATACCCGAACTATTTCACTATTAACCGAAAATGATATGAATCAATTTTCCGGTAACAATTCCGGCAACTTTGCCTACGTGGAACCGGAAACATGAGTTGTCAATATTTTTTCTTTACACATCAACTTTGGGATTACATGTCATCAAATTAGGGAAAAAAAAAAATTAAAGCCATGAACTAAACCTACTGGGCTTTATCAAGAAGACGAACAATGCACTGAGGGCGAAGCCGAAGAGACTCGGAATTCACACCATGAATGAAGGCTGGAGAGAGGGATGTTCTTCTGCGAACTCATTTCCGGGGAATCGATGAACGAAGATCTTATTCGTTCACCCTATTACTGAAAGTCAATTCGAGGTTGAAAAATCAGAAGAACAAAGAACTGTGCTCGATTGATGCGCTTTTGATGAAATTGGTCGGGTTTTTGTAAGGTTTTGATTATGCATCTGAAGTTAATCTTTTACGTTAGTAAGTTGTTCGTTAATCCTTGTTTTCCTCCTTTGCTCTCTTTGCAATTCAGGTCACACGTTCGAGATACGAAGGAGAGTTTGAAGTTTGGTAGTAGGAGTTTTCTGAAACATCAGGAAGCTGAAATTTTCAGTAGTGAGTGTCATTTTATAAAACACCAAGAAGTTGAAGTTTAGTAGTAGGAGTTTTCTGTCTAGATTTGGAGTTTTTATACGATTAGCCAAGCCTAGAATTATTCAGGAAGGTACTTTCAGCTGCAACCTTTGGTTCATCAAGTTTAAATTGAAAGACGAGCTGCCTTACGGAGGACGTACTTTCAGCTGCAACCAAGAAGAAGGTTGATGCCGCAAAGTAATACAAAGAGAAGCATTGCAAATTGTTAGCTTTAATCTGATTCATGGTGTAGTAGGAGTTCTAGATGAAGCAGTAGGTCAATCTACTTTGGTGTATATATCATAGATGATTTAGCTGCTGTAATTTATCCTTGTGGGTTGTGACTGAATATAGCTTTTGTAACTCATTCTTGATAATGTATTATTTGAGATTTTTAATTCAAGGTTTCTCTAAGAGTGGTTTAATTCAAGGTTTCTCTAAGAGTGAATTTAGCTTTTGCAAATTGTGGGTTGTGACTGAATTTAGCTGCTGTAATTTATACATGCTGAATTTTGACAGCAATTGAAGTTGCTGAAATTTGACAGCAAGTTGCTGAATTTTGATTCAGGTTGCTGAATTTTGACAGCAATTGACAGAAATTCAGGTTCAGGTTGCTGAATTTGGACATGAGAGCGTAAAATAGAAGATGAATTTGGATAGGAAAGCATAAAATAAATGCTGAAATTTGAAAACGAAGTACATGCTGAAATTTGACATGGGAGTACACTTTTTTGGCTGAAATTTGACAAGTTGGCATTATAGTATTGAGCAAGTTGGCATTAGAGTATTTAATATCAAAAGTTTGATTTTATCAAAAAGAAATGACAAGGCTCTAGCACTATGGTCCCATTGACATCTGGTTGCCACTGAAAGGTGTTGAATGCTGCATTTCTTGAGATGCTTGGTGAGTTGCTGGATTCCCACCACCCATATGACCTTCATTAGAGCTATATACTTGTCCTGATGCACTTGATCTATATAGAAAACCACCACCCCTTTCTTCAAAAATTAATCCAAAACCTGTAGCAGCCACATCTCTTCCTCCTCTGTACTAAAACCTACGATGAAAGTTAGGGTTTATTAGTGTAAATGATATCACACAACTGTGCATACAGATATAGTCGAAAACCTTAAAGAAGATATACATATGTACTAACCTTTGTTGTTTTGAATAGGAATTTCAACCTCGAATCTACGTTCATCCATATTGTGAAGAAATTGAGTCTTTGTATGTAGATTCCACGGATTTGAAACTTCCTTGGCCTCCGAGAGTAGCGAGAAACACGGTTTTGCGGAGGAGCTTCCCTCTCCAGAGCCTTCGTTCATATTTTGATGTTGGAGTCTGTTCGTCTTCGTCGTCCGTCTTCAATGTTGTGTTCACGTTCTTCTTGATAAACCCCAGTAGGTTTAATTCATGGCTTTAATTATTTTCCCCCCCTAATTTGATGACATGCAATTCCAAAGTTGATTTGTAAAGGAAAAATATTGACAACTCATGTTTCCGGTTCCACGTAGGCAAAGTTGCCGGAATTACTACCGGAAAATTGATTCATACCATTTTTGGTTAATGCTGAAATAGTTCGGGTATAATTTTGCAATTTTAAAAGTTCGTATTATTTTCGTTTGAATGTTAATAGTTTGTATTATTTAAAGTTATTTTTCCTTCTTTAATTTACCTCGATAATAATAAACGGGGACGGAGGGAGTATAAGTTAAGCCTAAAGCAACAGTCAAATTTGCTACTACAATTGTTTTTCCGTTTCTCTTTAATTTCCAGAGTAAGTTATGCTAACGAAAACTTACCATCATGTAAATAATGATTACACAACTATACAAGCACTTTAACAATACGAAAACATTGACTCAAATCGAGCGATTAGAGTGGAACACTATATAGTCTGTATCAATATTAGATTCATTTTGTTGATATTACCACTCTTATCGAAATGGTTTGGATGTGAGTGTAAAACCAACAAATTTGAGATTCGATGTTTGCCCACTAATGTACACACGGTAAAGGATTTTTTTTTTTTAAAAAAAAATTCGGTAAAGGAATTAGCCACGTACGAGGGAGGTTTGGCTTTGGTACATATCAGATTAGGGGAGGATACAATTAATTAAATAATTGACCTAGGACTTTAAAACTTATAGGTTTGGTTGGTGTCATCTCTAACGTTTTGTTTTGGGTTTAAATTTGGCTTATGTCTCTAGATGATTGCTTAATTGATGTAACCATGTATTCCCACTCTAATTAATCTTCGAGCATGTCCATTGATTTGTAGACATATACCAATTCCTCTCCTCTTCGGTGCCAATTATTTCAATGTTCTTAACGTTTCAATATACATGGGGAATAAAGTTAGAATTTGACATTGTGGTGAATTTATACCACGAATCAAGGACTGTTGAACACACTTTAAAACTGATCAACGAACAAGATTTGTTATTATTGTTTGTCATGTGGGATAGGGCTATCTCTCGAATGATAACTATTTAGCCCTTAAAAGCTTAATAAAACTGTAAGTTTTATAATCCAAGTTCATATATGACCTAAGTAATTTGCACATAGGTATAACAAGGTTTAAGTGTAGGAATTGGTAGATCACTTAGGACTTGGTTCTAACTTTGAGAATAATCTAAACCGGATAATTATGCAATCTCGGATAACCGGTTGGATGACATAATCTGGTATTGGGTTATATCTGGAGTTGGGCTGTGTTGTTTGTTTGCGCTGTTTCTGTTGATCAAGTGGTTGGGGTCCGCTTGGGCTATCTGGCACCACTTGCTGAGATGATGACCTAGCTATATAAGCTTCTCTTGTTGAGAAAGCTTGCCCTAATTCATTCACTGTTCACGGCGCCTCATCACAGAAAGAGAGAGTTTACAGAAAAAGAGAGAGTTCTTGAGAGGCTTCTGCAGAGATCCCAGGGTGGCGATTTCTGGCGATTGAAGACTTGAGTTCTCATTGTAGCTTTTGCCTTGAAGCTACAACAACCTATTGGGGGCCGAATCCCATTTTCCTTCTCTTCCTCATCTCTTTGTTAGATCTGTGTTAGATCTTGCATGTATTATGTATTTGCCGTTCTTGCCTTGCTTTGTAACTCTTGTGTAAACTCCCTGAGAATTTAGTGCATTGTTAGGCCGAGTCTCCCCACTAAGACTCCGGAGAGTAGGGATTCCCGAACTGCGTGAACATATCTTGTGTCCCTTTGCATTCAAATTCTTACCTTGATTGTTCAACGAATCGATTGTGGTTTGAGAACTGTCGGTTCTGTTGTCGAGTGAATTGATCGAATCGATATTACAAATTGGTATAAAAGCCAGGTTAGGGCTTCTGATATCGATTTCGTCCTTGGTTGCTTCCGCTGCGCCAATCTGATTTGATTCTGAGTTCTTGTTTCTCGTTTTTTGAGTATTCGAGGTAGAACAAGGGTTCCTTGTGTTGAATCTTGTTTCTTGAGTTTTCTTTATTACTCAAGCTAGATTCTGAGACTAACTGCGTGCTCTGTCTGACAGGAGATATGTCTGACAACGCAAGACTCAAGCCCTTTGATGGCAATGGTGACTTTGCCATGTGGAAATTAAAGATGAAGGCAATTTTGATTAGGGAGAAGTGCTTCAAAGCCGTATCTGAGGAGTGGCCACTTGGGATCTCCAGTGCAGACATGAAGGATATGCAAGATCTTGCACACTCAGAGATCATGATTAGGTTAACTGGCGACGTGGCTCGTCAGGTGGTATGTTTTACTCAACCTAAAGCACTTTGGGATGAACTTGAGTCCATATTTCTCTCTAAATCCTTGCCTAGTAGAATATCTTTGTTGTGCAAGTTGTTTACTTTTAAGATGGATGTGTCTGTAACTGTGCAAGAAAATTTTGATGCATTTCTGAAAATGACACAAGACCTTAAAATATGTGATGATGAGATAAAAGAAACTCACCAAGCTGTTTTGTTGCTTAACTCACTGCCTAGTCAGTTTGATACCTTAAAGGATGTAATTCAGTATGGTAGGGATGAGCTTACCTTGTCTAAGATAACCGAGTCCATAATCCAGGAAAATGAGACCCTTAAGGTCTTTAAACTTAAAAATGGCCCCAAATCTGAGACTAAAACTGATTCCAAGAATGAGGTGATGATGGCTAAAGGCAAGTATAAGAACAAAGGAAAAGGTGGTAGACCTAAACCTGAAAAACAACATGATAAAGACACTACAAATGTTAAGTGTTTTTACTGTAATAAGATGGGTCATTATGCTTCTGACTGTCATAAAAAGAAAAGGGATGAAAAGAATAAAGACAAGCCTAATCACTCTAATGTGTTAGAAGATAGCCCTCGGTATGATTGTGAACTTCTTGTTGTTAGCTCTTTAATTGACAGTGACTCCTGGATCCTTGATTCAGGGTGCACTATGCATGCTACTCCACATAGAAAGTATTTCTGCTCTTTACAACTGTTTGATGGAGGTGAGGTCATGTTAGGTGACCACACTTCCTTGCCTATAAAAGGAGTAGGAAGAGTTCCTCTTAGGATGCATGATGGTGTTATTAGAGTCTTACAAAATGTTAGGTGGGTGCCTAATTTGAGAAGATATCTTCTATTTGAGTCTGTTTTTGATGACTTAAATTGTCACATTAATACTTATAATGGAGTTAGGGAAGTGATTAGAAATAACATTGTCCTTATCAAAAGCATTAAGAAAGGTGGGCTTTACTATGCTCACTACAAGAAAAACCATTTATAGCAACGAGCTTTTACAACGACTATATTATGTCGTTGCGAAAAATATTTTTTAGCGTTGCCAATGTTGTTGCTATACATAAAATTTTCATTTCCCTCCGCACAATTTTGGCAGGAAGAGGGGATAAAAATTAGAAGTTATATATGGCAACGACAAAGTCATTGCAATCACTACAAGAAAAACCGTTTTTTGCAACGACAAAAGTCGTTGCGATACATAGCAAGTCGTTGCAAAAACTAGATTTTGCAACGACATTAGTCGTTGCCGGTAACGCCGTAGGCAAAGGTTTTTGCAACGACGTTTTCCGTTGCCAAAAAGCGTTGTTTTCGCAACGACATTGTGCGTTGCTAAATGTTTGTCGTTGCAAATTACAGCACACACTAGTAACATATTTTGCAACAACAAATGTCGTTGCAATACATTGGTATTTTTTTACAACGACTATTGTCGTTGCAATACATTTCCAATAATTGACAACGAATGTTGTCGTTGCGATACATGCCCAATAATTGACCCAAACGTTGTCGTTGCAATACATTGACAGTATACCATTTTTTGCAACAAACTTTGTCGTTGCAATAAATATATTCTACTTCTAGCAAGAACTATGTCGTTGCAATACATCTTAAACCAGTAACACATTATGGTTTGGCAACGACCTACATATGTTGTGCTAGACTCATTTTCTAATGACCTGTTCCCACAATTTTTATGATTCACATTCATTTGTATCCATACAGCATGTATTCAAGACAATAAAAATAATAAATTTGGCTATATAACCTTCAAGATACAACCTGTATCAATTCATACAACTTGTGTAAAAAAGATGTCTAAAAAATTCCATTTCCCAACCTGCATCCAAAAGCATACAATTTGTATCCAAAATCATTTCATAATACTCTCTTCCAGAATATCCAAAAAAAATCAACCTTCAACGCTTCGGCATCCAAAAAGAAGGCACCTTTCTTAGCAAAATCATTTTCCAGCCTGCAATCACTTCAAAATAAAGATAACCCTAAAAAACAAGAAGAAATCAATAAATAGATTTATGGAAGGTTTTGCATCCAACAATAATAGTTGAGAAACATGTGCATAGAAGTCTTATTTGCTTTTACGAAACCCAAACAATCCTACAGCAAAAAGAAATTAGCATATCTTCATTTACCATATATTTCATCAATTCAATATAAAGTTTAAGAGGTGGTGTTATATTATGATACTCAAGTATAAAAGGTGCTGCTACTCTTGAAATTAACACACTAACACTCATTCATCTACTAAAA
Source organism: Oxyria digyna (assembly GCA_029168935.1). NCBI lineage: Eukaryota > Viridiplantae > Streptophyta > Magnoliopsida > Caryophyllales > Polygonaceae > Oxyria > Oxyria digyna. Next base: position 35,089,244 of record JAPVLV010000009.1, read on the forward strand.
TCCATCTTATTTATTGAACATTATACAAAATCAGATCCATTGGGCTTTTACCTACCTACATCCCAAACATCATGGCTAACTCAAAAAGTTCAAGTACTGAATTATACTTTTGCTTAAGTCTTGCCTATTCGAGCTTCGCTTGAACCTACTACTAACCTCAATGACAAATACGTTCTCTGAACCTATTACTAACCTCGATGATAAGGACATTCTCTCAGGTGCAATTGAAAATTTTCCACACAAAAAAGGATCCTCAGCATATGTAGACCAACAAACCTGCACTTTTTTTGTAACAACATCCTAAATTAAAAGTCCATCAAATTTCATATTCATCATAAGATATATGTGCTAAAAATAAGAACACAAAACCTTTATATAAACAATTATTGTCTAGAAATCACCAAATATGCAATTGCATACTAAAATAACATCACTAACTTGTTCCAAGCAAAGACAAGGATGTTAAAGACCCATAAACATCAATGGACTTCAAAAACTATTGTGGGAGAACCAGAAGCATATATTACGTGAAAATAACATACCTTCAGTCCTCTCTTCTAGTCATCCAGGAGCATATTATGAAGTAATCCAGGAGCAACAACACTACGACTGTTGGGTTTCTTTCCCCCTCCTCTTCTAGTCATCTTTACTGCTTTTTCTTCCTCTTCCTTAAAGTTGAGTAAAAGAACCAGGTAACATAGCATTTGGTTAATATTTTTACATGAGTTGCACAAATAAGAATAAATTATGAATCAAAAACTGAAAGGCACAAAAAAACCCAAATAAGTCATACTAGTAACACCAAAAATATAATGTTCATAAAAATAAAGGGAGCAAAAAGAGGTATTGTATGCCAACAAAAATAACATACTCCTTCAACTTTGTTGTCAAAAAGAGCTCAACAAAAATATAATGTTCTAGTCTCATAAGATACAATCTAGTCTTACAAGTGATCAATTTTTATGCAAGTCAAATTAAGATTGCTTTTAATCCTGAACTTTGCCCGGTACACAGAATTTTTGTGACCGAAAATTTGTGAAAAGAATCAAGAACGATTAGTGTTGAAAATAAAGAATCAAGTATCCTAATGAATTAAGTGCAGTAACAGGAAAGAAATGATAAGTGCAGTAACTTAACATTGTTTTTAATCCTGAACTTTGCCCAGGAAAGATTGCTTTTATTGATATTTTATTACAAATCTACAACTACAGTAATCATAAGTATTTTGGTTAAATGACAGCAAAGATAAGCATAAACAAAATACAGTGAATTTACTCGTGCCTTGAGGATGAAACTGAAGAGTCCACACTCGCAAGTTGCAATATTATGACAATAGTCAACCAATACTTGTTTTTTTTTATATTAGAAATCAACTGCATGTTAGAGAAAAAAATAGAATTAGTATTTATTTGCCAATGCAATTATAAAGTATATTTAGATATATGTAATTATAAATGTTGGCTAATTTTGGGATTCAGCACAATTTACAACTAATTTTTTGTGATCAAAGTAGAAGCAACTGTATCAAGTAGCTAGAGAAAAAATTTCTACCAAAAATACTAGCCGCAGAAGAAGCTTTCCTTCACAACTTCAAAAACTAATCACTCAACAATAAAATTCACATTCTCGCACCAAGAAATCAGATATATATATATATATAATTATGAATTGAGTAACAAGACTAAGGACTGTTTTCTATGTATGAATACATGAAAGTAAAAGATAAAAGTAAGGACTACGCTCTGAAAAAAACAAGAGAAAGGAAATTACTACATTTAAGTAATAATTAAAGAGCTACATAACAAGTTATCTATATTATAAGTTGTGTTAGATGTTATGTATTGAACCGATAGGTAACCTTATATTACCAAACATTACTATGCACGTACATTATTTGTTCTTATGCCACTTACAGTATTTAAGCTCTTGATCTGTTTATATGACTATGAATGGTAACACTTGTCTCCCCCAAAACTAGTGCATAAGTAACTTGAGAGGACTTGTCACTGTGTGGTCACACAATTTCTCAAAAATGACACCACAAAGTTGATTAAGGGCCAAGATGAAGCAAAAAACAATGTACCATTCAAGCAAATTAAATAAGAAAATGTGGAAAATGTTACCATTTCAAACGATAGATTCAGAAGTGAGTTTGCAGCAGATGATGAGGGAGCTCAAAGGAGTTTGCAGCAGATTTTAAACTGTTGTGTTACCACAAGCTAGCTGCAAAGAAACAAAAATTATATAACACAAGCTAGCTGGAAAGAGGCTGGAACTAATTTTTAAACAATGATCACCTCTCTTTGATTTTCAAACTGAGATGCCAGGAGTTGATTATACTCGTCCATGATCTGCATACAAGAACATATTAGCTCAGCAATTCCACTGTGAAATAGGAGCCAAGATGAAGCTCTTTCAAAGGCTCAAATATAATCTTAAATCAAACAAGCATCAACAATAGTGAAACATAGAATATAAAAATAACATACTGCTTCAATTTTGCTGTCAAAAAGAGCTCAACCGAAGTCAGAATCTTCACTAGCACAAGTGCCACAATCCTCATCCATCGTAGCGCATAAAATGAGAATTCATTTTCCAATTCAACCTAGAAAAAATTATCAGCAAACCTTAAACCCTGATAAAAAAAATCAAAACCAAAGAGTTAATCATCAATCGAACAAGAAACCCCAAATTTGAACCCTAATCATTAATAGGAAGAAAAATATACCAAAGAGACCTCATATTCGAGTAATCAAGGTGAGAAAAAAACATGATATCAACGCTGAATAAGCACCTGTTAGTCAGATGAAGAATTTCGTTGGAGAAGGGAGATTCGAGAGATGAACAACGCCGACGCCGAGAAACTCGAACCGCACCAGAGAGATGGATGGCCGTCGTGAAGGAGTTGCGCTCTGTCGTTCGTCGTCGTGAAGGAGTCGTGCCGTTCGGCAAGAAGCAGGCACCAACATTCGAAGAGGAATTGAAGGAAGAAGATTGGGAAAAGTTAGGGTTTTTTATGATTTTAAAACCGCGCTTACAATTTTAACTAGCCGACTTTCCTCTTATTTTTTGCAACGACAAGTTTACTCAATTTTTGTAAACTATTAATTGCAATGACATTTGTCGTTGCAGTATTAAAATGAGTTTTTATTGCAACGACTTTTATCGTTGTGAAATAATTTTTTCACTCTCGGCAACAAATTCGAAGGAGGGTTACGAAAATTTTGTATAAAGCAACAGTCATTGGCAACGCTTATCACTATCGTTGCCAATAATGTTTTTCGCAACAACTTTTGTAACGTTTAACTTTAGTCGTTGCGAAAAATATGTTTAGCAACGACAAAATTTTAGTCTTTGCAAAAGGTCGTTGCTATAAATGGTTTTTCTTGTAGTGAATAGATCTTATAGATGTATAGCAACGACATATGTCGTTGCAATAAATATGTTACAGATTTAACAACGCATTTGTCGTTGCAAAAAACAGATAAAAAAATATAAAAAATATAAAAAGAATATCAATTCTCTCCTTTTTTTCCAGATTACTCGCGTCTTCTCGTTCCTCTTCTCATTCCCAGCTTCTATTCTCTCCTTTCTTTCCAAATTTCAGTCTCAATCTTTGTCCTCGTCCTTCTCCAGTCAGTGTCGCGAGCCGCCGCGGAGCCCTTCTTCGTCTGCGCGGCGTGTCGCACAAGGTGGAGTACAAAGCAGCCCTAATCCGGATCCCATCTTCGTCTGTGCGGTTTGCCCTAATCCAGAGTCGTCGCTCCTCTTCGCCTCGTCACGGTCGTTGCCGGCAGAACCGTAGTCTAGTGCGCATTAGGTAATATGTTTTTGTCAATGCTTGCTCTGTGGTGTTTATGCCATCTAGGGTTCCTTCAACATATTTTCTCATTAGGAAAGTTGTCGTTTTATTTTTTATGGAGGAATAATATGTTTTACTCTCTATATTGCAGCTTCTTCAAAATTTTAAGGTTCACTATGTGCCTGGTTGGGATTGTCACGGTCTTCCATTTGAGTTAAAAGGCAAGTGTTAGGTTAGTACTAGAATGTCGAGCTATTTACTTATAGCAATTGATTTCTGATTTAACTTGCTTTCTTTACTTTAGTTTTAATCTATAATAAGTGATATGCTATTTTTTGTGATTCTCTGTATATGTGTTAGCAAATGTGATGGTTATTTGTCTATAAAGTATGCTGCTTTGATAAAAAAAAATTATCAAATTGTGTTGGCTTACAATCGGCTCTAAAAATTTGTTATGGACAAAGTTCATTTGACATTTGTGAGTAACTAATAATTATCTTGCACAATATCATTTTTTTGTAAGGAAAGGGTCTCTAGTCTAAAGAGTAAAGGAAATGTAGGGCCTTCATTTTTTTGTTGGCTGGGTTTTGATGTTGCTGTCATTGTTGTGTTGTTGTTGTGTTGTTGTTGTTGTGTTGTTGTTGTGTTGCTGTTGTGATGTCGTTGTGATGCTGTTGTGATGTTGGTGTGCTGCTGTGAGTGTTGTTGCTGCTACTGTGCTGCTGCTTCTACTTTGCTGCTGTGCTGCTGCTTTTACTGTGTTGTTGTGCTGCTGCTTCTACTTTGCTGCTTCTACTGTGCTGCTGCTTCTACTGTGCTGTTGTGCTGCTTCATACAAGAAAGTCAGTCGCACAACGAATCATCATTTCAAAAAAAAACATTTTGCTTTCATACAACAAATTTAATTACCTAAAAAGCATGGACTGAACTTGCGATTAGCTAACATGGTATCTACTACATTTTTTGGAAATGTCACTAGACTGATCTTTAAATCTCTTGAAAAGAGGTTTTAAAATGAGATAACTCTGTTTTTATGAACATTCTTTTTTTGGTGTTGCTAGTATGACTTATCTGTATTTTCCTAGCTTTCTGTTTTTTATTCATAATGTTCTCTTATTTATGCAAGTCTTGGAGAAAATATTAACCAAATGCTATGTTTTATAGTCCTTTACTCAGTTTGTCAATAAGGAAGAGGAAGAGAAAGCAGCTAAGATGCCCGGAAGAGGAGGAGGACAGAAACCCAACAGTCGTAGTGTTATTGCTCCTGGACGACTTCATAATATGATCCGATCTACTCGAATCAATGGGTGTAATGCAAAAGATGGTGGTACATTGTATGGAAAAGGTAAATTTTAAATTTAATCTAGCTATATTTCCATCAAAACATGTCTATTGTTTCTATTTCATGTTTCACATCAATTAAGGGTTTTTGTCTTACTAAAATCAAGATGATATATATGCAACTATGCGAGTGCATGAATCTCTTACATTTTCATTTTAGTAAAAGTCTACATTATATGTTTTTTTAACTTTGAAAGGATGATATGGATGACTGCATTTGTATTACCCTTTGTAAATGAGGGCAAAAGATATTTGAGTTCATCTTCTAAGCAGCCAAACACATAAGCTGAATACTATAATAATAGCCAGGTTAGAGCATTTTCATGTAGAAGCTTCTGTAGAATTTGTAGTTTGTCATTAGTTTACTGTGATATATACTGCAGTTTTCATGTAGAAGTTGAATACTATAATAATTGTCCTGTTTTTTTGCTCTTTCAACTTTTTCAGGAACAACAATGACAAAGTCTGCCCTTACTAAAAGGGTGCATAATCTTCCATCTCACATGGATGTTGAAATTGTTACAAAAAGTAATGATATTACATGTTTCACTTTCGTTTTTTTATTAAGCTTTATTTTGATTCTTGTCGTTGATATGGTTGGATTATTACTCAATGCTCATGTAAATTTAGAAAGACAACGAGCAACATTGAGAGAAACACAAAGAGAGCAACAAATTTTGAGTCATACCAATCTCGAGCATTCTTTAAATCAACAAGTTCAAGAAGAGCAAGTTCAAGAAGAGCCAAACATGGATTGTCAATCTGAAGGTTTTGTGAATGGGAGGACTGAAGGTATAGTATTGCCACTGAATATATGTTGCTCATTCTGCCACATTGGTTCCTTTGCTTTAATAAAATAGAATGTCGTTGTTTCTATATTCATTTTTTTTGCTAGTGTTTTTGGCTACTAATGTGTGCATATATATATGGTTGTAGATATAGTTGGCAAAAGAAAAAGGATGACTAACCTGGCTAGTAGAGTTGGTATGTCATTGCAAGGGAATGAAGCTGTAGTTCCTCGTCCTAGGAAAGTAAACATTAATCGTGTTGTGGAGAAGCAAACAGAAACCACAAATGGGGACTCAAGTGTAAATGAAGGTAAAATACATGTTTTTTGTACTAAGTTTAAAAATTTAGATTGGGGTTATAGAAACAACTAACATTACATTTCACTCATTGCATGTTATTAGCTACAAGTAAGACAACAACAAGAGGTAATAGAGGGAAGTATAAAAGTTTTGTGATCGATTCAAAAATCAAAGGAAAAGGCTCAAAACTAACAGTCGAGATTCCTGATGAAATCGATCAAGCAATTGGAGAAAATGCACGACATTTGGTGAATGAGTGTGGTCGTGTGGTAAGAACCAAAGCGCCATTAAATGTTAAGAATTGGAAAGAATTTTTATCTATTGCAAGTGACAACATGTGGAAGGACATTCAGGTACTTTTTATTAACTTTTCTTTTGATTTGCTGAATTTTGGTATATATTTACAGGTTTTCTTTGCTGATTTTTTAGTTTCATATACGGGGAAAGAAGTATACACTGGATGAAAATTAATTATGTATGAAAATGAGGAGTATGAAGTGAGATAGAAAAGTTTCAAGTTAGTGTTCTTATTGGTAGAGCTGCATTGTATGACCTTATGACTGTTTATGCTTTTTATCTTGCAATCATTTCTGGTCTTGGTTGCACACTGATTTTGCCCTTTGTGTGCCGTCGAGTGCCTGCACTGCCCATTTCCATTGCTTTGGGGATGTTATTTTACTTCTTGACCAGATTGTTATTGAAGCCTTTTGTGGTTGGTGTTTCCACCAATTTGATGATGTTTTGATCCCTATAGATCATTGTTTAGGCTCTAATTCTTTAGCTCTTGACTCAACAGTTATTATTGAAAGCCAATGATGTTCAAGAACCCAACAGACTGATACATGATCATGTATTTTTTGTGCAGTGAATCATACTTAAGAAGGAAATGTAGCATGCTTTGCTCTAATCTTGTTGTTATGTTAGTTTTGTTCGAGTGAAATAGGGATGTAATGACTAACTTGGTTTACTCAAAATCCTTTATAGTGACTCATAAAGACAATGTAAACTCAAGTCTTCAATGTGTTGCTTGTTTAAGGCCATATAGTGATTTGTGGAGCTTACAAATGTGAGAAGGTAGGGAAGAGTTAACAAAACCTGGAGGTTGGACGACAAAGACGTCCTCTTGAAGAGTCCCGTGAAGAAAGGCGTTTTGGATGTCGAGTTGCCGGACCGACCATTGCCGCATTGCCGCCAAGGAGAGGAGAAGACGAAATGGGTTCGGATGTGGGAGGTGTGGTTTCAGATGGATTTGATTAAGTGGGCTCACTTTGTGGGAGAGGGGAAACTTGGTTAAGTGGGGCAGATATGGTAGACGGGGAGGTGGGCTGTGGAGGAGAGTTGGGTTGTGGACCAGGCCCAAGTAGAGATGGTATCTGGCACCACTTGCCGAGATGATGACCTAGCTATATAAGCTTCTCTTGTTGAGAAAGCTTGCCCTAGTTCATTCACTGTTCACGGCGCCTCATCACAGAAAGAGAGAGAGTTTACAGAGAAAGAGAGAGAGTTTACAGAGAAAGAGAGAGAGTTCTTGAGAGGCTTCTGCAGAGATCCTAGGGTGGCGATTTCTGGCGATTGAAGACTTGAGTTCTCATTGTAGCTTTTGCCTTAAAGCTACAACAACCTATTGGGGGCCGAATCCCAATTTCCTTCTCTTCCTCATCTCTTTGTTAGATCTGTGTTAGATCTTGCATGTATTATGTATTTGTCGTTCTTGCCTTGCTTTGTAACTCTTGTGTAAACTCCCTGAGAATTTAGTGCATTGTTGGACCGAGTCTCCCCACTGAGACTCCACAGAGTAGGGATTTCCGAACTGCGTGAACCCCTTTGCATTCAGATTCTTACCTTGATTGTTCAACGAATCGATTGTGGTTTGAGAACTGTCAGTTCTGTTGTCGAGTGAATTGATCGAATCGATATTACAAAAACTGCGAGAAAGGTGAATAAATGGTGATATGATTAGTGATTGAAGAATAGTCATGTAACATGTGATTTGGCATAAAAATCCTTTTCTAATGCTCTTGAGCAGAGTTAGGTAAGCTCACAATCACATACTCACAAAGTATCTCCATTATAAAAACAAGTTCGAAAATGGAGAAAAGGGATATATTCTGTTTAAGAATCCTTTCTATAATCATTAGGAATATCTTAAAGTCAAATCTTTAGATTGAACACAACTTTGAGCCGTGAAATTCTCTTGTCCTCTTCTTAGTTTATGAATCCCTGTTTCTCACCTCGGTCTTATATATTACTGTACTTCCGTTCAAGTAACATTTTACTTTTTTGACATTATTACTTTTTCTCGTTTTCTTCTAATATATAAAAATATATATATATATAGATCTTATTTAATTTTTTTTAACAAATACTTTGATAATAATAAAAAAAAAAAATTATTATCATATATTTAGAGATATTAACGTTATAAAACATTTCTCGACTAATTTGTTAAAAGCAAATGTGTCGGTGTCTTATATGAGGAAGTATAATACAAAAGTGTATACTAGAAATTGTTCTTCTCCGTAAGTAATTTGAAAACAAGATATACTAAATTAGTAAGCATATATGAAAATAAGAGTGAGACACATAATTTAAAATCCAACGTAGGATCAGGCAGATGAGGAAGGCGGGAAACGAGTGGAGTCCATCGAGGATGATGTGGTATTAAGAGCAGACCCATCAGCTTGACCCGGATCTGGTGGTTGTGGATACACCCATGTCTGGTCAGCTGAAAACGACGGGGTGATTGATGATGATGATGACGACGACGACGATGTCAAAGGGAAAAGCATTTGGTGAAGAGAGGTTGAATCCCCTGTCGCGGTACTCTGCAAAAGTTGAGAATACTCCCAATAATCTCTAATTACGTCCCTATGATCCTGAGGACTCGGACTTTGTATGATGGCAGTTGGCGTGAAAAGAGGCGGTGGCAGCCGAGCCTCCTCGGGGAAGTTGAGTTTGGCGCGGCTGCCTCGAAAGCGGAGGGCGGCTTCGTCGTATGCCCTAGCCGCGGCCTCAGCCGTTTCGAATGTTCCTAGCCAAACCCTAGCAGCTTTGTGTGGGTCCCGTATCTCCGCCGCCCATTTTCCCCATGGACGTTGTCTCACTCCTCTGTATCGCCTCTTTCCTGCTCCTTCATCACCTGCTGCTCCTACCCGCGCTGACGGAATTCTGCTTTCTTGCGTTATCTCTACTCACATACCAAAACCAACATCAGCTCTAACTACTTCAAAAGATGCATGCTACAAACTAACATTTATACTATTCTAGTATTCTTGTGTTCCTAGATTTGCTTCATGTCACGTGCAATACTACTTTAACACGTCAAAAAACTATGGGATATATATCTTCAACGTAATTCACTCATCTTTATCATCTTTCACACGAAATTATACTTTAAATAAACTTGCATAGAATAATAGCTTCACACCAATCTATATGATAAGAACACTAGACTTCATTCACTACCCTTCAATATTGATGGCGTCGACCACCTTGAATTTCATCAAATTTCGGACCCATTCTTATCAAATTAACCGTTACGTGTATTTGACAAAAATACGGATGAAAATAAGGCTTAACGTAGGAAAAATGAAGCATTCTCGTTCACAAATAGCAAGCTAATGTTCATATTCTGGATGGTAATGTTTATAATCTGACGATCGGGTCCGTTTCGGTCATTTTACAGGAAAAAACATTGTTTAATAATTGTTACAGCGTGCTGAAAAAGTTTAAAATTGTTATTATGAATATAACCATCCAAAATATAAACATTAGCTTCTTTTTTTGTGAACGCAAACTCTTCGTTTTTCCTACGTTAAGTCTTGTTCTCGTCTGAACCTTCTGTATCCATTTTTAGGAAAGATCCAACAAAGAATGTCATAAATTTCATCATCTTGCAATTAATGTCTTGTTTCTTTTCAAGAATAGAGAGTTGAAGAAGATACTAACCAGAAGTTGGGGCAAGAAAAGATGATGAACCGGAGTAAATACTGAACCGGCTATGAACCGGTGGACTTCCCAATTGATGTTGGTGTTGAATTGTGAACTGCTCACGGCTTCTCTTTTGGCTAACCGATGAGCTCGAACCGGACCCGTCAAACTCGACTGCAGAACCGCCCTGACCGGAAACTACCCGGGTCAGGGCGGTCACCATGGCAGACATCTCCTGACTCGATTCGACGCCGCCATCTTCGGGGGTGGGAAAGTATACGTTTTTATCCTCCGAGTTCGCCACCTTTGTTTGTAGTATTAAGCACATGTAAACTCGGATTTGGAAGGGCAAGAAATGATTACTATATACAAGCTTGTGAATTTGGTAGGAAAAAAGAAGAAGAATAATCTCTAGTTTTGTGTAGATGGGTCGGTTTTTGGAAGTGGGTTTTGTATTGGATTTTGGAAGGATATATTATATAGGGTGATCGAGTTGGGTAGCCGTCGAAGCAATAGTTCGATCAATTTGAGTTCTTAGAACCTAGTCTTGTACGACCTTTATAAATTCGGTACTTTCCTCCAAACCAAAAAAGCCAGTGGAGGTTTACACACACAAAAATAAAAGCTATTTAAGGAAAGAATGAAAGAGATATTTAAAGAAGAGAAAAGTCTCGGTGCAAATAACTCTTAAAGTAGGAAATGCGAACAGATTGTGTTTATAAATTACATGTCAATGTTCATATTCTGAATGATACTGTTAATAATCTGGGTCATAAATTTTTTTGAACGTTTTCAGTGAGTGACGCGGTGGCATACTTGTAATTACTGCGCACTTTGTATTTTTTGTTATTTCTCAAAATGACCTCAAAAAAATTTCTCTTTAAAAAAAGAAAAAAAATGAAAAAAGGAATTTAGACTCCGATTCGACAAAGTCTTTTTTGCACATTACAAAGCTTAATTTTTTATTACATCTACTTAGTAAGTGTTAGGTAAAACAATATTTATCTCGCTTACCAAGCTTATAATGTAGATTAAAGTATCTTAATTTGTTAATGTTACACCCTTGTTTAATTTAATTTTTAATCAACTATTACCCTTTATTAATAAAGATTTAAATAATTTATTATATCATTTTTCGTAATTTTACTATTATTACTAGAATTGCCGCCCGCGCTTTGCGCGGGAAAATCACGGATTTCGTATGCAGCTTGATTAAATTTCAATAAGATGGTAGGATTTAAAACAATCAAGATTAGAATAAAATAATAAATAAAAAAAGATAATACAATTCAACAATCAAGAAAGGAAGACGAAAGGATAAACGGATGAGAAAGACGATAATTCATAATATCAACAGAAGGATTAAAACTTAATTGCATTGTTGAACGAATTGACTGCTGCCCAGAGAATATGCAAATTTAGCCCAATAACGGAATAACCTATATAGGCCCGGTGAATTATTGATTGCGGCCCGGTACGAATTGTCATTACTTCATCAAACCCAACAACTTTTATATAGATATATAGATGTTTGAAGTTTTTGATGTGTTGTTCATATATTGCATTATTTATAATTTTTCAACTTATGATTTTGGATTGAGTCTTTTTAGTATAGAATATAGTTAGAGATGAATTTCAAATCGGCTATGATTGAAGCTCTCCTATATTTGTTGAAAAAAAAAAAATCATCTTCTAAAATCTAAAAATGCTATAAATCTTTACACATTAAAGTTTATTTTAGGGGAAAACCAATTAATTAGAAAATAGTAATATAAAACTAGGAGTGTTAATTAACCAATAAGAATGAAAAACATTTAATATTGTCCTTAACAAATTTTTTATACTAAAAACAAGTACCTGAATTCCATCTCTAATTACATGAGAGTCTGAGATCAAGGGTACTTTTGCAACACCAATAACCATTAACTAACAGAAAAAAAGAATGAAGTAATCCGAATGGATGATCCGAACCGCTAGAATTAGACAATAATAAATATTATCTAAGACTCCTCATATAACCACGAGGTAATGTGGTAGCTTGTACGAGTAAAACAATAGAGTTTAAGTGTTTAATTGATTAGAATCTACACATTCCTTAGTTAGAGAGTCTGCTGCAAAATTGGCTTTCCGGTAGCAGTGATAAACCCGGACATCATGATTTTTTTTAGAAGAGAGTGGATATCCGTAATAGTAGTACTTTTTGTAATTATTAGAAGTGTACTTATTTTTTGAGGTTGGTTTACTATATGTGTTTTTAAATTGTACAACAACAAACAACCCAATAAAACCCCACCGATAGGTTTAAGGGATCTAGATGTATGCAATTATTCAACGAGCAAGTCGAGATCTTTCTAATGGTTCCACAATCCTAATAAAATCCTTCCAAAAGTTTTGGTCCTGGATCATGTCTTCTGCCAAATGTGCGAGATCTTTCTTAATCACATTTTTGAACTCTTTTTCGAAAGACCTCTACCTCTCCCTAATAGTCTGAGGTCAAGACATTCTCATGTGTTTTTAAATGGTAAAATTCATAATTTTTATGATTAATTAGCAAACTATAATTTTAAAACAAATATGAAATCTTCATTTGCAATAATTTATCATTTGAAGAAGTAATTAAACGAGGGTTAGGTGAGAAAGATAATCCTTGATACATACTACAAATAAACAAGCTAAAAAATGTGCTTAATAGGTTTAACGTGTATCTGGGCTTCCGAGCCCAAATTCATCATACTGGTGGGCCTGTTTATGTGTGGTGGATGGTGGGCCCAATGAACTATGTAATTCCCCTATTATTCGTTTTTTTACTTTTAGACTTTTGTCTTATCCCTCTATCCATTTTTATTTCTATCCATTTCTTCTCCTTTTATAAATGTGTTTGGTTCATATGAGTAAACTGAAATTCCATTAATTTATTTTATGTAAAATAAATTTGTGTACTTTTTATTTTATGAAAATTAGAAATTTGTGTTTGGTTAACAATTTAAAAAGTAAAAAATCATGGAAAAATATTTTACTCACTCTCCTAGGTAAGATGAATTATCACATAAAACATGATGATTTCTACAAAAATTATTTCCAACCAAAAGATATTTCATCATATTTCCAGAAGATTTTCAATTCATAAAATTTTAATATCTAACCAAACAAACACAACGAAGAATTATAATAGTAAGTTAATTCATGAAAACTAAATTGATGTTATCTCTAATGAGAGAAATATGTTTGATTAAGGTAAGTGGGTTTATATAGTTAATAAGGTGTAAATCATACTTACCTAGAAGAAGTGGGTAAGTATATTTCTTGTGTTTTGAAGGGAAAAAACAGAGAAAAATATTTATTTACTTCTTGGATTTTCTAAATTATGAGAACTAAAATGCTAACCAAACAAGCACTTAACCCATTTCTTTTTCTGATGTGTTAAATTCTTATTCTTTTTTGGTTCAAAGTCAAGGCAACACTAAATCATTACAACGAAGGAATAGAGGGATTAATGATCGCAAATGCCGGTTAAACCGAAAAGGCTCGATCTAATATATAGGTTAAATTTTGGACCCACCAATGACTTTAGGTTTGTTTGGTGAATGGTTTATAAACTAGTTTATAGTTTATAAACTGTTTTTTTTTCACGTCTTTTTATGTACGAGGGTAACGTTTATCGAAAAAAAAAACTGTTTATGCAAAAAAACAGTTTATAATGTGTTTAACAAACAGACCCTTTGGGACATATTGGATAATACGGAGTATCGTATAGTAGTAGCCCCAGCATAGATAAGTTGTTATCTACTTCCTTCGTCTCTTAATTATGTTCTAATTTCCCTTCTTTTCACGAGAATTAAAAAAAGGAGAGAAGAGAGGGAAATGGATGAAAATAGGAGAGAGAGGGGAAATTGATGAAAATGGGAGAGAGAATGTATTGGGATGAGAGAACGGTGAGAGATGAGAAATTAAAGGGTTAAAATTGAGTGATAAAATAATGAGAGAGAGAAAAATTAAAGTGTATTTTGAATTGTTGTGGTTTTGGGGAAAATTAATGGGTTTTGATGAGGTTATTTTGGTAAAGATTTGTGGTTAAAAATGGAAATAAAAACATCAAATTAGAACACCAAAAATGAAAAATGAGAACATAAAAAAGGGACGGAGTAATTAACAAATGGGTCAGAATATACGGATAGGAATAAGAAGTGAACAATGAATTAAGATAACTCGTGATTCATCAACATTTTGATCCACTTATAGTGGATGAAAATTTGAAATGATCATATTATATATCATATACTTTTATTCGGATATGAATACATAACGCGTCAAATTTGTTTGATAGTGAAGGGCGTTGCAACTTGCAACTCACTGAAGGCGTCGCCTTGAAAAACTAACCCTCGAAGATTTGACTCAGACGATGTCGCTCGCTGTCTTGTCCACCAATCCTTCCAACTTTTCCACCTAATGAGCCTGAGTCCAGATTGCTTAGTCCCGATTTTCTCCTTTCCTGCACACAAGACAAGTCCCGAGGGTGGCCTCGGGATCGTCACTCCGACGCTCAAGTCAGTATTCAGTTTGAGGAGAGGGTCAAGATTCACAAGATAAAAATAATTCTTTTCTTATTATCTTAATGTGTGTTTGATTTAGTGTTATCCTTCGTTATATCTGAGATCTTTTGTTTTCTTTCAGGTCATGCAGTGTTCAGTATGATACTTGTCTTTTTCTCCCCAAAACTTCCGTCCCTTCTTTATTAGTTTACTCTTCCTTTTATAGTAGTTTCATTACTTGGGGCTTAATCTTCATTACTTAGTCGAGTATACTTACCTTTGACTAAATCTCCTTTTTACCCTTCTCCTTGGGTTGCAAGTTTTTATTTACTTCGAGTATGATTTTCACTTAAGGAGTTTACCTAACGATGTTGTTTTCTTTACACTTGTCAACTATATCGTTTCCTATCCATTCTACATGGATGCCTCCTCCTTTCCTCTTAATGCGTTTTTACGATGTAGATGGGTGGGACGGAGTGTAAATAGATAATTAGGATGGGTGAAAAAGTAGAACATATCCTAACGGGTAGGAAGGATTTCCAATAGAAAGGTAGAATGATACTATAGCCATCTAGATAGATTGGAATTAATCACTTAGTGTGTAGGGATGTGCCATTCTAGAGTTGGGTCGGCTAGAACAGATGATTTTGTACGAAGTAGTCCTTTCTGGCTTGTGCCTTCCAGGATGGATGATATTTCATAATAGCGCTTCTGGGTCGTATTTGTCAGTATGGACAACTATTAGACGGGTATGATTTAAGCGTTTCAATAATAAATGGGCCTCGGACCGTCATGCATAGTTTGTGAATATGGGTTGTTCATAGTTTGTTTGGGCCTTTAGAATAATGATCCGGTACTATAATAACTCAAACACTTATAGGGTTATTTTGGGCTCCCACACTGAGATTCCATAGAACCACAAATTTTGGTGTATACATGTTTCCATTTGTGTTTTCCCTGTCACTAAACTGGTGGATTCCTATCGCTTCTCCAAGCTGGAATTTGATCCTCTGCAGCTCCTGTCAGCGCTGGCAATTCACATTGGACCAGACCTTCAGCTGGGGCAATCAAACTGAATGTCGATGTTCCGAAATGAAGCTGGTGGCTTTATTAGGGGATTTACCTTCAACTGTTTCCACAACCTTAGGGAGAGTTTAGATTGTTATACAAAATCCAAACAGATTCTTAACTACGTTTATTTAGGCTAAGCAAATGACATCCATCATACCATTCTTCATCTAGTACAAAATTTCATAAACTAGACTCATGTCCAAGGATTACAACACAAATCCAAAGTTCAAGTGCAACATGAAAGATTATGCAATACCAGTACTGAGTATGGAGGTGGGAAAATCAATACAACAATGACAAAGGAAATTACACAAACATGAACCCAAACCCAAATAAATATACAAAGACAATCCTCCCGACACCACGCTACGTTTTCCAGCCTGAGAAAATACGCGCTATATCGATACAGAGGACACAGAAGTGCAATTATGTTCATCAAAGAGGGGGAAAAACACATAACTTACCTGCCAATTATTTTCTCCAAAGACATTATATTGCTTGGGACTGAGAAAACGAAATGCGAATGACGGACCCACCTAGAGAAGTAGCGTGCTTGGACATGAGAGCTTCAGTTGCCTGCTCCTCCGTTTCGAACAAAACAAGAGCTTGTTTTTTTCCATTCGTCTCAAACAGCTTAGAACCCGTGATGGTACCGTGTTCCTCTAAGTGGCCCATGATCTCCTCCTCTGTGACGTCTTGAGGGAGGGTAGAAAGGTGAATCATCTTTGTAGGGGAGCAGCAGTAACGGTAATTCTTGGCAGCGTTTCGGTTGAAACGGTTCAGACTCGAGTTCGAGTATTCGTGGGTCTCGGCGCCAGGTGTTATGGTTGGATACTTTGAAAAATTGACATCCAATTGCTTTCCGAAAATTACCGCGCCCTGCATTAATTTCCGATTTCAAGATTGTTAAACAGGATAAAGAGAGAGGAAGTAGAACGAGGGGTAAAAGAGTCATTTTAACCTTCAAAAAATGCACAGCTAATTCCGCTTGGAATCCATCACCCATCTGGACGAGAGCGTGATCAGGTTTGTTACGGAGAAACTTGATTCTTACAATGTTTCCATACAAGGAGAACAGATTGAACAGTTGATCCTCGTCAATACTCTGCATAGGTATAGAAGGAGATAAGCAATAGAAATAGATGTGGTATAGAAGGAGATAAGCAATAGAAATAGATGTTACACTGATCGAAGTTATTAATCAACCATTAAAAGTTAGACTTACATCATTGTTCAAATTAGATGCAAGGACTGTACACCTGTCATTCATTCCAGTTACTCCAGGAGGTAAAATCCCTTCAAAGGCAGCTGTAGCAGCAGCATGATTTGTCATCTGAAAGAAAATTACAATAGGATGTTTTAATGATGTAAAAAAACTCATGAAAAGAACTGCAGAATTTCAGTAGCTAGAATAATGACATTTAACATAAGAGTTAATGCAAACTATTAAATTAAAAGAATACCTATATAACAAAGGTTGTATAAAAAGAACCATTATAATAACAAGTGTGAGAATACTTGAGAAGGAAAGGTCAGAAGGAGCCGCCGCGCCGCTGTCCTCTCAATAAAAAGACAATGATCGCCTAGAGCACTAAGGGATGCACGAGAGAGCTCTATAGTATTACTTTAAAACTTAGCATTAAAATATAGGAGTTTCCCCTCTTTTATGGCTAACAGATTCCGAGGAATTTCCGAGACAGAAAACTCCACTACTGGAATGTCTGGGTATCAAGGTATAAGTTACACAATGATTGATTAACAACTATAAGCAAGTAGATAGAAAAACACAGCAGTACAAATTAAAAGATATGAACATCACCAACATAAAAATAAAATGCAAAAGCTCATCAAAGCTGCAGTACAGGACCAAGATGTATCACCTGTGAGTACGCCCCTGGAAACAAGATAAAGAGGGAAGATATTGGTGCCAGTTGGTGAAACAATACAATTTGACATTATATACAAGCATAAGATAGACATGCACCTGCAGGAGCCCCAGGGGCTTGCGCATACATATTTCCCGCGTCTGCATAATTTGATTGCTGCATCAACAAAATAGTTTATAAGATAACCTTCCAATAAACTATAAGTGAAACACTGAAACTTATCCTAGTAAAAGTAATATTGGGATGATATAAGTGCATGAGCTGTTATCATACCTGAGAAGACCTGCCTTTTGGTTCCACTGGAAGAGATGGATTAGTAAAATCTCTGAGAAGAGTGAATGAAGTAAAATGATCAAAAGGTTCCCATAGACTCACCACTGGTTTTAGATAAACAGAAGGGAAATACTTCAGGATAGAGTTACCTTGTCCGCTCAGTGTTATGATTTACTTGCAATTCATCAAGACTACACCAGCATAACAAAAAATAAATAAATATTATTCCAGCTGGAAAAGAAGTTTACTTGCTAAATTAAAAAAGTTCAAATTATATCAAAATAGAACAGAAGAGCAAAGGACAAAAAGTTTTGAACATACTTTGAGAACTGAATATCAAGCTGACAGCAACCGTCGTAGATGTTACGTCCCTGATAATTTATGGTCAGTCTTTTTTGCAACCTAAATACAAAGTATCAAATGGAATAAGGGATACATATAAAAACCTGCAGCGAAGTTCTTGCATTTACAGCACTCTGTTGTGAATTGAACTGTATTAAGGCTTGAAAACCTGCCAGACATCAAAGCTAAGTTAAAAGGAACCTCCGCTGAAGTTCATCTAATTACTACAATACACCCCTTTCATCCAAATGTGCAAATAATGCAAGAACCAACAAGATGGAAAATATATGAAGAAGTGAAAATCCATTAGAGGGAATAGTGCAATAATGACAAACATATTTCTAAATATTAAAGTTGTCTCATTTTCATAGATTCAGAAGTTTGAAAAAGTTCCAAAACAGAGAAAAAAGTGAGAACATAAAAAGTCTGACCCGCTGACTTCTGAAATGTGACGATCTTCTCCACCATTCCATGAGAAGAAAAAACTTGGTGCAGCACATCCACGTCTATTCGATATAGCATTTGATGAATTG
The DNA here is from genome assembly GCA_029168935.1 of Oxyria digyna. Taxonomy (NCBI): domain Eukaryota; kingdom Viridiplantae; phylum Streptophyta; class Magnoliopsida; order Caryophyllales; family Polygonaceae; genus Oxyria; species Oxyria digyna. The sequence goes on from JAPVLV010000009.1 coordinate 35,108,039, forward strand.
TAACTAAGAGAATTCGGTTAGGCTGTATACCCAGAGAGTGTTCCAGAGCGACCAGCATAGAGACACAGGAAAGATGTGAAGGGAGGAATGAGAGAAGAGAATAAGTAGAGAAGAAGATACAGAGTGAAGAAGAAAAGGCAGATAATATAAAAGAGACAGCAAAAATTCAATTAACATGTGCCAAGTGAAGAAGAAAAGGCAGATAATATTAAAGAGACAGCAAAAATTCAATTAACATGTGCACAAAATGCATTAAAAAACGGAATTAAAAAACTCAAAATAAGCAAAACTTTAACCAACTGACAAGGTGGGAATACTCCATAATATTGTCAAAAAAATGGTTCATTTTGCAGTTATAACATTCTTCATTACTCGGAGTAGCAGGTCAAGAAGGTTCAACGTCATCAGGTAATAGAAGTCGAGGGAGGGTCTAACTGAAGAAAGTATCCAGAAGTACAACAATGTGAACAATATATGCAAAGCCAATGAGTAATCTTCAGTATCAACACAGATTCCATCCATAAGCTGGAGCAAGATTCCTAGTTTACTTTTCAATCCTTAGCAGCTTCCATAATATAGTGCTATGAGTTCTATCTATTTAAATATGTCTTCCCTCTTTATGCATGTTCTTTTTCCGGCTCCTTGACCCTCACATCATTCAAGTGGATAAACCATTCTTCTCAATGTGGCTAAGAACTGACAAATCACTTGAGTAATATTTTATTTTTTAGCTTTGAGGTGTATTTGGCATTAGCAATAAAAACCAATTAAATGTCTTTTGTCTCAAAAGAAGAATCAAGACAAAGTGACATGCAAAAACTAAAACCAGCCAAAAATTGAGCATACAAGACAATTTCGTCAGAAGCTTTTATTGAATGAAAAGGCAAGATATGAACCTCATCTGCACGAGGATGTGCATTCTGCTCCACTGTTGTTAACTCCTGATGTGACGAGAACTGAATGTAAACATTCCTTCCCCTACAGAAGTTAAAAAAACATCAAAAAGAATTCACCAGATACCTATAGGTGCATTTGTGCAAAATTTATTGTACAAAAGGCAAATGAACAAAAGATAATGCAAATTTTATGCTCACTAATGCCACTTATCAGCAACAGAGCATGCATTTTATCTCATTGACATCTTTCAGTGCGTCACGTTATTCTCAATGGGGGTCATATTATCTATTCTAGCAAAAGAACAAAAGATAATGCAAGCCAATCAATGAATTCATTGCAAAAAAAGGTCATCAGAAATTATCATCAGCCAAGACACGACAAAATACATTATTAAGGTTGCCAGTGTAACTCTTTCTGTCCCTTTCTTACATGTTTTATTCTAATCCAACAAGTAAATAGTGTAAAGAAAAAGATGACAGTATTCATCAACCTAAATTCACACAAATGCCAAACATCCAGAAAATAATCCAGTTGACATAGAGGGTCTTGACGTCTAGTCCCAGACTCCAATTTGATTATTTTGAAAGGGATACAAATTGAGATTAAATTGGTACAGGACTCGATTATTCATATACCTTATGCTTGGCTGAACCTCTGAGCAGTATTGCACTGCACTGACAGCTTGAGGAATATCTTGCATTTGAACTAGAGCCTGAAGGTTTGCAAAAAAAAAGTAAAATATAACATCTAAATATTGTGCCTACAAAAAAGTAAATACTCCAAACATGGCGGTAGAGAACCTGATTCTTGGCGCGCAACATAACAAGTTTAGTAATTACTCCAAACGACTGGAATATCTGAATCAAATCATTCTGGAAAAGCATTTAAAAGTAGTTAGGAATTCGGAAGTAAAGTTGTATGCAACAGAAAAATTGATTAAAGCATATTAATCAGGAATTTCTTCATCTCAAATTTAAAAGAAGAGATAACCTGACATATGCAAAAACAATAAACAGATGTAACTAATAACATGAGAAAAATTAACAATGTAATAAAACATGAGTGACCAGGTCTTACCTCAGATATTTCTTGCCCCACATTGCGTACATGAATCACCTTGGAAGGCTCCGACATTTTCCACGGATCCTAAATCAATCAAGTAAATGATTTTTTCAGTATTTGATCCCTAAATTGATTCCAATTCGAACAACTACCCCCTTATCACCTCAAATTCACACAGATACTGAACAATACAATTCAATCAGGAAATATGTCTAAACGAACAGCAAAAAGGAGTAATCTTCGCCTAAAAGTAATACTGTAGAATCAATTGGAGCAGCAGATAAATTAATTACGCCCATTTCCTATAATAGAGGCTCAAAACACCACAATTAAAGAGCAACAAAATCATTGAGAATGATGAATGACAGAAGTGAAATCAACAAAAATAGTATCAGGATTGAGAGGGAGAAGATCGAGATTACAGGGGGGTGTAGTGGTCGGCGGTCTGGGGTGCTGGTGGCCGGAGAAGAGATTTGTTAGCGCGGAGAGAGAGGAAGGCGCGGCTCGGGAGAAAGATAGATTACTGAACTGATAGGGTTTTTTTGCCCTTTAAAGTGCACTTTCATCTTAGCCCAAAGGGTATATTTTAAGAAAACTGTTATGGACTAGTCCAATGCACTTCATCTTAGCGCTTGTTCCCTCTCGTGTCAACTTTACTTATTGTGAACTTGGCCTTGAATTGTCAAAAATAATATGTTTACTTATAAATTATTATATGTACTATGATTAGCGCGGTCGGATTTGGGTGAGACGGTAGTGTGTTATGTTTGTTGTACATATAGATATCATTGAAGTAGTATGAGGTAGAGTGCGAGATTTTTGGAAGAAAAAATACGTAGTTGAATTTATTTTATATTTTTTAAATGTATAATAATCAACAAAGTTTGAATTTGAGTCGTAATACTTTTATATGTATTGTGGCGATGAATGATATAGGGAGTGTTGATTCGTTTATCAAATTTGTTTTGGGTATTCGGATTTTACTGTTTGGTGCCCATGATTTTATTAGCCTTTACCTGAAAGTTTGAATTTAACTTGTTAATATATAAATGAGATATTGCTTGAAATAGGTGTAATAGTTGTTTGTATAGCGGATGTGTATTATTTAGCCTTTACCTAAAGTTTGAATTCAAATTAGTAATATATGAATGAGATATTGATTACACATCCAATTAAGGGATTCTATTAAAATTATTAGAGGAAAGTTCTGATAGGAAATAAGTTATGGTATGGAGTGCGAAGCGCTTTTGTTCACAAATTACACGTCAAAGTTCGTATTCTGGATTGGTAAAGTTCATAATCTAGATGGTAACAATATTGAACTTTGCAAGTGAAACACGCGGTGACAATTTTGTAATTTCCGTGAACTTACATTATGAACATGGCCCCCAAATTATGAACATTAGCTTGTTATCTGTGAGCGCGAACACTTCGCACTTCGTACCGTAGGGTTTGTTCTCGCTTGAACTTTTATCAAATTATTGTATATGTAATATCACCTGAGTATTTATCCAGATTTGTACAACTACTTTAGAGATAGGTATTTATTGTTTAAGTTGTTTTGACGTCCACATTCGATAAATTAACACAATCAAACCAAAACTAAAAATACAAAACGCCTATATACACGCGACTTTTTCACTATATGCACGCCAATCTGTGCGCAGTTCTTATGCGCATAAGTCTATGCGCAGTTGTTAAGCGCACGGGGGTATTTTGGGAATAAAATGAAATTGTTGGCGTCGTCTGACAAATTAATGCGTTGATGACACGCGTTTAAAAAGAACCTGTGCGCAAAACATCTGCGCACAGCGTTTCGAATTCTAAAACCTTATGCGCAGACGTTTTGCGCATAAGATTTGTGCGCAACGTATCTGCGCACAGGTTCTTTTTAACCTAACCCGACGTCTTCATCTTTCTCCTTCTTCTTCTCCGTTTTCCACTTCCGACGACGGCCTTCGTTTTTTCTCTCTTTCCGATCGATTCTCTCACCGAAACACAATTTCATCAATGGATTCGCAACCTCCACATCCTTTCGCTCCCGAAAAATCCACTTTCGTCCCGATCCCGACACCTCCGGCGACCTCCGTCACAACGGAGCCACCTCCGGCGACCTTGTCCGACGATGAAGCCTTGGTGGATGGAGGCGGCCGGCGGTATGCGAGTCGAGTGGCGTTGGCAGCGGCAAATGCTCCTCCGACGACAATTCCGGCGAATATTCCTGCGAATATGATATGACTCAGGGAGGATGCGCACCAAGATGATATGACTCAGGGTGATGTGCATCGGGAGGATGCTCCGCCTTATACTCAGGAGACTCAGGATTAGACGCTCGACTTCTATTTTTGTTTGATGGATGTTTTATGTACGATTGATGTTTTATGTATGCCTTTTTTTGTGTGATGGTTTTAACTTTTATGTTTCGCTTGTTTGAATATTCAAAACAACTCTGAACAATAATGCAAATATAAATCTGAACAACAAGACGTGAAAAACTATATTGACTTGAAAACGAAATACAAATTTCAACAACAACACTACACAAAGAGATGGTGAGGAAGACCAACCTATCAAGATCCCCAAACCGATGATTGGTTTCGATGTTCGGAGTCAACAATATGTACCAACTAATAACCAGTTTCCAAACTCTTATTAGTTCGTACATTTTGCTAAATCCGAACATCGAAACCAATATCGGTTGGGGATCTTTATAGGTTGTCCCTCCTCACCTTCTCTTTGTCTAGTGCTATGCTTGTTTACTAACGATTACAACAATGACTTAACTAACGATTACAACAACCACTTAACTAACGATTACAACAACGACAAGACTAACGATTGATATTTTAACGATCATATTCCAACGATCATATTTTAACGGTCTTCAACCGTGCGCTTAACACCTGTGCACAAGAAGTTGTGCGTACTCGAAATGCGCATAGAAATGTGTGAGCAGACCCAATGCGCATATAAGGCCTCCAAGGCGTTTTTGTGTTTTCGCGTATTTTCGATCAACTTTTTGTGAAGGGGAGACCTTATACACACTTTATATATGCCTAATAACACATAATTGTATAAGTTTTTGAAACATAATCAACATCGATGTACTAGACCCTTCATATCTCAACTACTTCAACTATTTCGAAGAATGAAAGACTAGTGAAGGTTTACAAAGGAGGTGTTACTCGAAGAGTTCGAGTTTTCGACTCGAAGTTACCGACAAGGTTAAATAGCTATAATATGCATTGAAAACAAGTTTCATTGCATTCCGACGTCGTTTGGGCATCGAACCGCCTATTCTCGACCTTAACAGGCCATCTGGACCGATAAGGCGTTTTTGCGTTTTCGCGTATTTTCGATCAACTTTTTGTGAAGGGGAGACCTTATACACACTTTATATGCCTAATAACACATAATTGTATAAGTTTTTGAAACATAATCAACATCGATGTACTAGACCCTTCATATCTCAACTACTTCAAACCAGATTTCATCCATGCGTCAAGGTTATGCGCACCTATTCTGTAACTTTTTCAATCTGTAACTTATTGTGCGCTGTTGTAAAGCGCACAATAAGTTACCGTTAAATCCGTGTGCGCAGATATAATGCGCACACATTTTGAACGGTAACAAACTGTGCGCAGGTATGTTGCGCACACTTTGTTACCGTTCTCTTTGTTCACCTTTGGCCTCCCAGATCTTGGTTTTCCAAATCTATCGCACACAATACTTATTTGGTACGGACTTGAATTACGCGTTACCAAAGCTATCACTAACTCCTTTCCTCTATCTCTCGCCCACTCGTACAATTCTTGCGGAGTATCCCAATATTGTGCGGTTCTAAAATAATCCGAATAATCTTTCCCCTATACGTAATTGTAGAGCGACAATTACACTACTACCAAAATAACAAGGCAAAATACGAATCATTACTTTAAACTAATTAGGCTATCATATGAAACTAATTAGGCTATCATATGAAACTAATTAGGCCATCATATGAAACTAATTAGGCTAGCATAAGAAACTAATTAGGCTAGCATATGAAACTAATTACGCTAGCATATGAAACTAATTTGAAACTAATTACGCTACCATATAAAACTAATTATAACATATTATACTAACCACAAATTCACCACTCGGATCCCAGTCGCCGAACTCTTCGTCTTCTAAGAAACCATCCAACCATTCGTCGTCGTTCGGGTCGTCTTCCTCTTCTTGTGATCCGCTATCCCAATCGTGTTCTTCATCACTATCTTCACAACTTTGATTAATCAACTCTAACATACGAGAGTTTTGATTACGACGAGACATTTTGAATGAATTTGTTGGAAAACGAAGAGGTTTTGAATGAATTTGTTGGAAACGAAGAGATTATGGCTTTATATAGGCACATTTATGACTGTTGTGGTCCAAATGGATGAATCCTAAACTGTAAAGACCCGTGCGCTAACCATCCGCGCACAAACCCAAACCCTAAAGCACCTGTGCGCAGAACCTAAGCGCACAGTTTTACATTTATCGGCTACTTTTTTCAAAAATTTCAACGGCTACTATGTTTGAACAGTGCGCAGAAACACGACGCACAAATTTTCAACCTGTGCGCAGTAGTTAGGCGCACAAGTTGTTACAGACTCTGAAAATTTACGAAAAGTACCCGTAATACCCCGTAAAACACGTATGCGCATAAGACCTGCGCACAAATGCGTGTGCATAAGTTGCGCGCACAAAATCGCGTGCATATATGCCTCGATTCGCGTGCATATATGCCTCGATTCGCGTGCATATATGCCTCGATTCGCGTGCATATAGCCATTGCCTAAAAATAAGGTAAAATAGGCTCAACATCATCTTAAGCCCCAAATGTAGAATAGGTCCAATAAGCTACATTAGAAAACCTTTCCTATTCGGAGTTAATGATCATATCATGTGTATTACATTATATGTATTTTATTATAAATATATGAGTATAGTTGCATTGTTGTTTACCCACATGCAATTAGACAAATGTATATAAAAATGAGGTTTTACCTGCTACGTACTTATGCATAATCGTATGAAATTTTTTTCATATAATATTAGAGTATGAGGAACTTACTAAAAATAAGGTAAAATAGGCTCAACATCATCTTAAGCCCCAAATGTAGAATAGGTCCAATAAGCTACATTAGAAAACCTTTCCTATTCGGAGTTAATGATCATATCATGTGTATTACATTATATGTATTTTATTATAAATATATGAGTATAGTTGCATTGTTGTTTACCCACATGCAATTAGACAAATGTATATAAAAATGAGGTTTTACCTGCTACGTACTTATGCATAATCGTATGAAATTTTTTTCATATAATATTAGAGTATGAGGAACTTACTTTGATAAGTACATATTATATAGGAAATCGAGGAATGCACTTTGTGATTAATGAGTATTCTTGTTTTGGTATTTGAAATTTATAGGAAGTGAGAGCCCGCGTCTCTTTATTTGGATAAAATGTCGTTTTGTTACCTGTAAAACCATATGTGTTTGACATAATCAAGTTAATAAAAAAGTATTTAATAGAATATATGTTTCTTCATTGGGTCATACACTTTTAGCCCATGGCTTCAAAAAATTTCCTAGTCGTAGTCTAGTACGTATTCAACCATAGTCTTCTTCCTTGTTCGATCATAATAGCTCTTAATTTTTTGTTATCCATCATCGATTTCTTTATGAGAGGCACACATTATCCATTGCGGTCATATCTTTCCATGACATATGTTCTCTAGATTTGATATACATACATGGTCATTGTCGACCGTCAGAAATGTTGGAGGTCTCTATTTTGGCCTGCAACATTGTTCATCCATCTTATACAATCATGGATGTCAGCCCAATTGATTCTGGTTCCAAGTAATTTTTAATCGCAATGAATTATTATACATACAAGTTTGTCATTGAGAATCTGTAGCAATTCTTTAAACTTGTATTGTTCAGCTTAATCAAGAATGTTTAAGATTCTTAATTATGATATTTGTAGTCCATGAATTATTATAGTTTAGTAGAGAAAACTCGTAATATATGTACTCCATGAATCATGACATAGTTTAGTAGAGAAGAGTGTACATATAAACCCAAAATATATACTCCGTATTTCTGTAAGTGAAGCTAAAATGTAGTCCGGAAGAAAACTAAGTTTAACTCTCCTCATACTATAAGGTGCAGTAGGTTGCCTATGGGAGAGGGGTGTGAAGAGAACAGCACACCAGATGACTTGCTTTGCCGATCTCAACGGCACAAACCCGATGACATCTGGAAAACTAATGGCCCAAGTTTAGACTCAATATAAACGTGCATCATTGAAAAGATTTGTTGCGCTGCAATCGTTGTTGTCCAACACCACGAAGTATTTATAGGGCAATGCCCGGAGATGTCATCATATGTGTTTTCATTTGATTCGTTTAGACTGTTATTTATGCCTCGTTATAGTTATTAAATAGAACTGCAAATAATAAAACATGAGACTTGATCTTACTCTATTCGGAAGGTGTCTATTTGTTGTATTTTGTGGACATCTCTATTTGCCAATGAAATTATGTTGTGAGTTTCAATATGTTGTTTTCCAAGTTTTTCATTCTTTAAAAATCGAAACATTATTAAATAATTTCGTATCTGTCTCACCCTCTTAGGTTCTGTATATAATAGTGTATATATGTATATTATTACTTTTGTAGCTTATCCTTGTTGAGATGCTTTAATTTTGTACTGAGTAGAGTATTCTACAACACCCACAACTATGGGGGCAATAATTAGCGCACCTCATCTTTATCCATCCCTTTTCAATTTTGTTTTCGTGTTCTTCTCCTAATGAGGTTGTGATTTCCGAATTTGTGTACGATATTACGGTTGCTAATTAAGGTTGAATGTGGAAGCTTGAGGCATGTACATACAACATTCATTTAGGTACTATAATACAGTGGAGATAGTTGAATTCTTTAACCTATTTAGTGTTTTTATTGAGTTTCGTTGGGCTGAATTGGAATATAATCGTTTTTTGGAAATGGAAATTAAAAGTGGTTAAGTATTACTGTAGTATATGCTTGTTTGTTTCAAATTGGAATGTTTTGTTATTGTTATGTGTATATTTAATACAGTAGTTGTTGTTCCACTGTAATTTGCATTTAAGAGAGGATGAGTTTTAATTTCCATAAAATATAATTTGTTTTTACACGGCCATGTTTTGGCCTCGCAATGGAAGTGGCCTCAGTGTTTTTTTTTGTCCTTTTGCGAGCATTTGATTCTGCAATTCTATGCGTAGAAAGTTAAGGAAAGTAGGGGACTTCAATGTTCCACGCGTTTTTTCTCCTGGCAGAGAAGAATTTCCTTTACTACGGGGCATGTTGACGTTTTAGTTGTTCTGAAAAGCTTAGATTTTAGACGTAGTGTTGAGTGGATTGTTCGTTTCTGTTGTGGGGTTGAACGTGAATTGGCGTCCGTTGGTAGAATCCCTAATTTGCAGGGGTGGCGTTGTCGGTGATTAATCCCACACCCTATCTCCTCCTGCAAGTGGTCTTCCTTCATAATCTTTGTGAATGTCGGTTAATCTTTTTTGCTACACTTGTAATTTCTATTTCTTACCTGGATTTGGGTGTGGATAGGTTGAGTAGGATATATTTGGTTATATTCGTGGACTTTGTTTGAGTTCAATGTAGCTATGTTTTGAATTTACTCCATGTACATCATTTGATTTTTTTTCCTCTGGATCATTTTTCAGCTTGACTATGCTGCTTCCATCCTATTGTAGTTGGGTTAATATGCAAATTCCGATGTCAGGGGTCTGTTTTCTCTGCTGAATTTGTTCCTGCAACCGAATGGGGCCCACTAATCAGGTACAAATCAATGCCCCATTCTTGTGGTCTTTATGCTTTTGCAGGATTATGTGCCTAATAGTGTGTGCAGTTTATTTGGCTAATATAATTCTTCAAACAACAACAAACTATGTAGTGGTGTAGTCAAGTATATGCACCTGTATTTGTCAACTTATATGGTTGGATGATTCCTTGAAAACTATGTTCCTTGTATAGTTCTTAGGTTCTTTTCCATTGCGTAGAAGTAGTATCTTCAATCTTTGTGGGTCAGTCACTCTAGACATTGCCACGTATAGTTGTCTGTGGCAAAAAACTGGATTAGGCATGTATAGTCCTACGGGCTTCAGTGATTGGCCTTGACTTTTATTGACTGTCATAGCAAAAAAAGGTTTGCGTGGGAAATGACGCCTTTTGATGACCAAGGCCCATTTTGTTTGGGTAGAAGTTAGTGAGATTCTTGGGATTAACACTTTATCTCCCAAGCATGTTCCGATTATTATTTGGATAGGACTTAAAAAAATGCTATAATTGGTGGGATCTTACACGAATAGAAGTCAACATGGTACTTCGTCACTCAATGATCATAGAATGAGTTGAATCTTATATCAATCAATGATTTTTTTACTGAAGTTATCTTTGAATTGAATATGTTTCTATTTCCTCATCTATATCTTCTTTCCAAATCTTCTTTAACAACATAAACTTATCTCTTAAATAAGTGTTTGTCTTCTTTTCTTGATTCTTTTTTAATTGGTTTTTCAATCTGAGAAATAAATATGATCATTGTATTGAGAGTTTTGGTCCAGTATGCTATTGATAACTACCATTTTATTGGAGGAATGATTAATGTCATAAGGCTATTAAGAATGCAAGATGATATGGAGAGTGTAATATATTGCTTTTTCCTTGCCTTATGAAAATTTTAATGAGGATTTGAGGAATCATCATAATTGCACTGCTGTTTTATAGTATTGTACATACTCAATTATTCCTTGTTGTTGTCATAAAATGAAAAATGATCATCTTTGAAACTTAACTATTTGTATATTCTATCAATAGGTAACTCCTAACAAACTTTATAGTCGTGCGATCTACTCTCGTCGTCTCTCATGTGAATACAGATCATAATAGAAATCCTTAATATTCTACTTGTCGTGATTCTTACATCACACCAACATTTCAAAGTTTTCTATTGATTTCTTCTTGACTTATGCCCTTTTCGTGTTTAAAAGTTGATAAAGTAAAACATGTAGCTGTTAAAGTTTCTATGTTTTTGAATTAGCTAAGCTTGTAGAAGTGTCTTTGTAATTTTTGTTTGTTCCTTTGAGAACTTGACATTCCTTCTTTTTTGCTGGCTTTTTGCGTCATTGTCACCTCTGTTTCCCTTTGTGATTTATCCCCCTGCAATTGAAGCATTGGTAATATTGTGTTAGTGGTAGTTGTTTTGTTGTTTTCAATTATGTTTTTTTTTCCTTTTGGAATGTTTAATATTCAAAGAACAACTATCCTTACCTGATTATGTCTCATTTAGTATGACGTTAGGTCATCTGTCAGAGTATTTGTCCATGATTTTTTTCCCTCTTGTTGTCTAATGTATTCTTGCTGGGTTGATTCTAAAACTGTTGCCATTTCAGCTATGTGATCGTCGTGTATCCAATAGGTATGTTTGTTTTTTCTATACCCGGCTCCCTCGTCATATTCCAGAATTCCCATCTATTTGCATGTGTCCTCGTAGCTCCCAAATTGTATTCCATCCACTGTTTTTATGTCCTCAAATGATGCCGACCCTCTTACTATATTTAGAAGCATGCGTAGACAGTACTCTTCCCTGTTTACCTTGTTGACGCTGAGTATTCTTCCAACTATGTTATGGGTCTGTTCTGCTTTCCATGTTTTCGAAATTTCATTACATTTGTAGTGATTTGGTGTTTCATTATATGTGCACCTTCTTGCTGTTGGTGTTGTTCTGTTCAGTTCTAGCCAGGAAGTGAACATGGATAGTTGTGTTATATTTTGGCGCATTATGGCATATTCTGTTTCGTCACGTGTGGGGTCAACATCTGTATTTGCTTGGATGTGGAAAAACAGCCTTATCACTTTTGGGGTGCATTTGTGTGCTTTGATTCCTTGTATGCGTAGGGTTGTCTCTGTTACAAATTGTTTCCTTGATTGTAAGTATGTTGTTATTTCATCCACCCTTGGTTCGTGACATGTGTATGTATCTTTTGGCGACTCATTGTTCTGGATCAGATTTATGATGTTTGCCACATTTCCCGCCATTGTGTGTCTTAGCAATAACTTTTTTGTCTTTGAATTACCGCCACACTCCAAACTGATCTCAGTGTTGTATTTTTGCATCAGTGCTCTTTTATATTTTATCATGAACTAACGGTACAATGATCCCTCCTTTTTCCAGTCACATTAGTATCCGTGCTTTTGGGATGCCCATTGTGTTGAAGTGTATTGTCTCCATACCTAGTGAAATGAATCAAACTGGTTAATTTTTTTTATAAATAAATATACAGTATGCGGTAATGTGTTTAACTTCCGAACTCACGCGTTTGTGTCCCCTATGTTAGGATTTGTTTTGAGGTCTTCTATCAGCTGGTCTAGTTTTATCTTGAACAACTTTACCAATACTTCAAGTCTTTCATATGTTGTTTGTTCTGGTATGTTAGCAATGTAATCATACATCTCTGCCCAATCTTTATTAGTAGAAAAGGTGATTGGTATTGTAGGGGTGCCATATTTCCCACAAATAGCTGTTGCGTCCATGTAATTTTGTATTGTTTTCCTCGCCCCTCCGTCGAAAGTGTGTGGTAGAATTACCCTTGCGGCTAATGTTCTTCTAACCTTGGCGTGTCTAGTTAAGTTGTCATATTCATTGTTGTACATTTGTTCTCGTATGATTTGTTGGTTGCTCTTTATCCATGTCATTTGTTGTGTTTCAATGGCAATATATGCATGAATTATGTACTGGTGGTATAGTAGTCCTCCTTGTATGAGTGAAGTTCCTTCCCCAGTTCTCTGTTATAGCCTGGCTGAGTAGTATTGCCTTATATTCAACTTCTGCTGTTGAGTTTGGAGCACCCCTTTTTTCCTTACGTAACTTGACCATGTGTTGTATCCATCGTTTCCATCGGGAGCAACAACGGGTACTAGAGTGACATGTACAATAGGTGTATCACGTGCACCCTTACATAGCACGAATCGTTATATTAGAGGTTGATGTCATGGTTGTCATGTCTCTCTGTGTTGTCACCCATTATTAGGGATCCTATTTTTGTCACATCTGTTCCATTGTCTTCTACCACTTCCTCTAAACTTACACCATGTAGTTTTGAATGTGTATTCTTTTCCCGGGTTGTTTTTCGCCCACTCCTTGGCAGTTTTGAACATCTGCAGTGGTAAATTATTTGCATGTAGCATATCATTGATTTTTGTAGTTATGTCATTGTCCACTGCATGGTTGTTGTTTTGTTGGATTATTAAATTTCTGGTTCATGTGTTCGTTTCGTTGTGACACTGGTCTTCAGGATTGTTCTCCCATTCGTCATCCAGCAATAGCCGTGGTCTGCATATGTGGTAAAACTCGCCATACGATTTTAACGTATGCATTGTATCGGTTCTCTGTGGTGGGTCTTGAAGCCAACCCTCACACCTACTCATAGAAAACATCGAGTTATACATGCAGATGTTTTTTTAAACGACTTTGCCTGTTCGGATCGTCCCTGTAGTAGTTCATCAAGGATTGCTGGATTTGTTTTTATTTTTTGCAGCATAATCCCTCCATTATTACAACATATTAATTGTTAGTGTGCTTCTTTCCTCATGCCACCCTTTTGCGCTACACCACTTGCATACTTTTGACATCTTCCAATTTAATATATAGTTTATGGTATAAGTTTCTTTGTCTTTTACCATTTTATTATTCTTTATCACTCACATTTTTCTTAGTTGTTATTGTTTTTGGTTTTGGTTCTTATGATGAAAATACAACTACCTGTTGATATTATATCTCTGTTTCGGGTTGTTATTGTATTTTCTGTGTCGTCTATCATGTCTTCTTTCCTGGACTGTGTATTGTCTGCTTTGTAGTGACTTTGTGTGTCGTGACTCTGTGTCGTTGGTCATGTCTTCTTTCCTGGACTGTGATAGACATGAAATTACATTAAAATGTGAGTGATATGTTCTTCACCTTCGGTTTCTTGAGTTATGTATTCCTCTTTTTGCTTCGGTTTTTTTATTTTGAGTCCTCGTAGCAATCATTTGTGTACAGTGAACTTGCATTTTATATGGGTGTATTTGCGTGTGGTCCACATTTGTCTTTAATGTTTCAGTTTTCTCCGAAATTATTTTTCCTTTTGAAATTGGTATGAAACGTTTTATTTATATGAGGTGTTATTGTACACTTTAATGTCATTATTTGTGTCGTTGGGTGTTTGGTAATAATAAAAAATTTATTCTTTATTCAGAGAAACCGTTATCTCTGTTGTGTTCATCCTTCAATCCCAAAATATCTTGTAAAGTTATGTTCAAGGCCTCGAACGCATGTGCGTCATTGGTGCCTCATCCCATATAATAAGCTTCACCTCAATTGTGTATATGGTAGGCCTCGTTTCTAAAACTCAATTGTGTATATGGTTGTGGACGCAGAATATTAGTTCGTTGTTATTTTAAATGTAAACACACTCGAGAGTTTTATGTCTTTGTTTTTTTTTGTATTACCTGCATTAGTGTGCGCGGATATTTTTTTTTTACGTAAATCATCCATGAGTTGGCTCAGTTTCCGTTTGAATATACGCGTCATCACATCGGGCATGTCATTGGGATGAAGGCCTTCCAGATGTTGTAGTTTCTCCTTTGCTTTTGGCCATTTAGGGTTGGCTGTAAATGTGATGAATAGTGATGGATTTCCAAAAGTACTACATAAGGTCATTGCATCTTGGTAATTTTGTATCATGTATCTTTGTCCACCTATGTAAATTGAAGGGAGAACAATTCTTTGTCCAACTGCTTTTGCGTCTGTATCTCCCTTTGTAACAGCATCATATCGGTTGCTGTATGGTTCTGATCCCATTTGTCTTTGATTACTGTTAATCCACCGCAAACGAGACTCTTCTATGGAAATGTACGTGTCCACAATGTACTTGTGGTACAAACGTCCGCCTCTTATCAATGAGTTTGCTTCACAGTCGCGATGTTGCATTCTTTCTGGGTTGAACTCTTTCATAGTAACCACTCTCCTTTTTGTTTGTCTTGGTCCAGAATTGGCATTATACGGGATGTTTATATGGAACTCATCCTCACCATGTGAAAACAGTCATGGGTATTGTAGTGACATATATAATGGGTGTATTTCTGATATCCGGCTAGGGCGCCCTTTTTTGCTTTGGATGTAGACATCGCGTGGCTCTGTTCCTTTTCCAAAATCCCCAACAATTAGGCTTGCTATCTCTTCCGTTGTTGGTAGGTTGTATTGTTGTTTTTCTTTTTTTCTTTCTCCTATTAGCCGAAGTGTGAAATCAGTAGTTTCAGTATTGTGTGCCCAATCCCTTGTCATCCTAAACACTTTTGCAACAACGCTGGTTTAATCCAGCATACTTATCAGGATGTTCACAATGTCAAGGTTGATGTTCGATTTTGTCAGATTTGTACACCCCATTCTGTTCTGCAGTTCTGTGTCAGACTCACTGAAATATAGTTGAGCATATCTACGTGGGGCGCTTTCCTCTGGTATCAGTAATTCGATTAGATGGTAATTTTGACCAGATATTCTGAAGGTGTATGGTCATCTCTTCTTGTTAATTTTGTCATCTATTCGTGCCCCAAAGGATGTAAATGAAAATAGGCTATTGTATATTCTTATCCTCTCCCTGAATGTACTTGATGTTGGGTTGGTTCCACTAAGCAATCCTTTCAATGGTTCTGGTGTTTCTTTTATCAATGGCAATATGACTTTCCCTTCATGGCAACCTATGGACGTTGTAAATTGCGCTTTTGCTGCTTTTCCTGATTTCTCATCTAACCACATTTTCGCCCCACATAATCGACATACATATGTTGGTTCCCCAAGTTTTTCATAGGTTATTGAAGCTCCTGTCAGTATCATCACATCAGTCGGTCATTATGTGATACTTTGTTTGTTTGTTTTTTTAAATTGAATCCAACTGAAACACACCTGTTGGATTACGGGATGCATGTTATTTTTTTGGCTATGGTGGTCTTCGATGTTGCTTTGTACATGAAAACCATTTTTGTTGTTATACAATAAAACCAAACGTTATTCAGTGACCCTTTGATCTTACTATTTTGGTCGTTTGTTCCATGTTTCGTTGATTGTGTTGTTTCTGTCGTGTCTTTCATGTTTGTTACAAAAAAAGGTTGTAACATATACTTGTTTCCTAAAATTTATTTTTATCAAAATTTATCCTGCTTTCTATCACCAATTAACGTGGTGTTTTTTTGTGGTACAATAATCAGTACCTTGTATATCTCTTGTTAGTACCAACACGCAGAAGGTTACAACCCTTTCATCTCGTCCTTTGATATATGTTTTCCGAAACTGGAGAGGGTATGACTGCCATGTTACTGATGTATTTTACGGGAGCCTTTAATACACCGATGGTTTTTGTTTTTGAGCCGTTCTATTGAAAACGCTATATTTCGGCGCTTTCGATTCCTTTTAGAAAAAGATGAATGCTACTACATAGCGTTCGGGTATGCCGGCTCAAAAATGAGATTTACCGGTCCAAATATTAATTCCTTTATTTTAGCTACATATTAATCTTTATGATTTCCTAATTGAATTCAAACATTCAATTGAAACGTACGTTTTTGCTAACGAAAAGAGTTGATTCGATTTATCATAATTATAAAATATTATCAAGATTTCTTTACTTTTTAATTTGTTCTTGTATAACCCATTTTTAAATTTAAAAGGAAATAACACTATGCAAGATGGTTAAGATTATGCTGAATAATAATCTTTCTAAAAATTGCAAACGAAAGAGCAATATATGAGATTTGTGTTTTCTAACGTACTTACATAAGATTTGAAGGAGAATAATAAAACAGTTTTCCATATTATAAAGTTATAAAATTATTTTTCACTTGATCCCGGTCAATCCCGTGCAAGATTAGAGAATTAATTTTATAATCCTAAGTGTTTTTCATTACGTTAAGAATAAAAGAGGAAATAAATAACCATCAAATATCTTTTTTTTCTATTATATATAGTTAGGAGGAATGAGATATATATTGAATAAATTTAAACCCTTAATTAGCATTCAATGCCTCATATTTAGGGTATTAGGAATTATCAATGGACAACCTTTATATATATTTAGATTTAGATATGATGTTGAATTGGATTTGTGTATTGTAAGAAATAGATCTGCAAGAAAGAGAGCTCTTTGAGGTCAGGGACGCAATACAATGCCTTCTTTTTAGTTTTTTTACACGTTTTTTCGTGTGTTGTTTCATTTGAAAGAGTCACAAGTTAGAATAGTATTTTTATTTAATTGATCTTTGTATACGATTCTACTTAAAAAATTGTGTTGAACTGTGTTGTGTACAACGTTGAACTGATTAAAATATTTTATTTGTCTATGTTTGATCTTTAAAGCGAATAGTATATTATTAATTTTAATTGTGTGTACGTTTGATTAAAATTATGTTAAATGTTATGGAATCAAGCCAAACAGATCTCAGTGACAAAAATTATCGGGGTCTCCACTGATGACAGACAAACACAAGCATTAAAAAAGTTGTAGTCTTCATCTGAGAAACACTCCTCATTCGATCTTTTTTTAAATTTATCTAATCTAATTAATCTTTCTATCTATCTATCTTCTATAAACCTATAAAATTGAACTCTAGACTAAAGCAATTAGTGATTTTAGGGAGTACATTTAGGTTTGAGCATTTATGGCTGAGCATTTGGAGTTTCCTTCTTCTTCCTCTGCCGTCTTCAATTAGTTCTCCGCTCATGTTCTTTTATCTCGCCTCTCCCTCTTCCTCTTCCCCGCAGGTTTGTTTAATGTAGATCCCTGGTCGTTTTGGTTTCTCAACGATTGCGTATGGTAGTCGGTGTGTCGTCCTTTTGCTATATAAGCCTCCTTGTCGGTCATTTGTTGGTTGTTTGGTTCTACCAAGATGTCTCAGCGAAAAAGCCCTGCCGCCGGTCTCCGTCTACAGTCCCGCGAGGTCTCTTCTTCCAAAGGCAGTATCGGTGGTCCTTCTGTCGACGGCAGCGTGGAGAAGGGAGTTGTTGAATATGTTCATTTGTCGATCGTTGTTGTTTCGTATTTATTTTGATCAAGTATGCTTCCCTACTCCCTAGGTTTGAAACTTTTGATAGTCATTTATTGGCGGTTTCTTCCTTCCTATTCCCGGTGCTCTCCCTGATGCCTTGCTCATTCTCCGCAACTTTTTCTGATTTTAGTTAACTTATGCTGTTTCTATTGGTTCTTGCCTTCTTCTGATTTATGGTTAACTCTGGCAGAATTTGGCTTGGTTGTTGTGTATTGTGGGAAGATTATTGTCTCGTTAGGAAGATTGCTGTAGGACTTCAAACACGTATGATTTTGTTTTTTTGTCTATGTGGTAAAAATTGAGCTCTAAAATTAGTAAGAAAAAATAAGCACGTGTGGCAATTTCAAATTTTAAGGCTGAGAATGAGGATGCTAGAGGAAAGAAGATGAGTCAGTTGCAGATGTTTTGAGCTAACGAGATTTTTACATATGTAGGACTGAAGAGTGGTGTAGTGAATAATGAAGTGGCCAAGGAAATACTGTATAATTTTAGCATGATTTGAGGTTTTCCTGGTACTTATCCGGGTAATGGTGTTGATGTACTGTAGTTATGAGCTATCTATGCATTTTCAACTGATGCAAGTTCTATATACTGAGTGATTAAGATTTTTTCTTCTTACAGGTTACAACTTACAACTCATTTTTGTTTCAATACTGATTTATTTTATTTCTGGTATCCTTTATTATTCAGTATCATATTGTTTGGAAGCACAAAAACGGCTCAAAGTCAGGTATCAGTTGGAATGGGATTGCTAGTTGGGTCCTCTGTGATGCTTCTCACTGTAATTTGGGGATCGTGTGTTATCGTCGGCAAATGTGATCTGCAAGGCTCAATTGCAATTGATGGAACTGATAGAAAGGGATTTAGCTTAACTGGTACGCCTTTATTTGATCTGCAAGTTATGAGGTCTTATTCATCATCACGTGTCCTTTAACCACCATGACATAATTTAATCATTTATGTTTGCTCTGCATACGATACCCATCTTGGAGAGAAAGTTGCAATAAAGAAGATTAATGATATTTTTGAGCATGTTTCTGATGCCACACGTATACTTAGGGAGATTAAACTTCTCTGACTCTTGCGCGATCCTGATATTGTAGAGATAAAACACATTTTGTTGCCGCCTTCAAGAAGGGAAATTAAGGACATCTATGTGGTGTTTGAGCTCATGGAATCTAATTTACATTAGGTTATTAAAGCTAATGATGACTTGACTTCCGAGCATTATCATTTTTTTCTGTACCAGCTCCTTCGAGGCCTAAAATACATACACACAGGTATGATACTGACATCATTTTCCATTTGATGATGTCATATTGATTCACTGGTTTCTGTTAGAAACTTTCTAATTTAGAATTTCTATTGTGTCCAATAGCAAATGTCTTCCATCAGGACGTGAAACCAAAGAATATCTTAGCCAATGCGGACTGTAAGCTTAAGATATGCGATTTTTGGTCTTGCACGTGTGGCGTTTAATGATACTCCAACTGCAATATTTTGGACAATATGTACTCTTATCTCTGCCTCTCTCTTTTTTGTTGCCATCCTTCTGCCACTGCCCTTAACTTTTTGTCGATGGGTCCCATGTAATACTTTAATTTGGGCAGAATGCAACCTCTGAAGAAATTTCAGAAGACCCTCTTGATAATAATGAACTGCTTCAAGATCAACTCGATTTTCTGCCACATCTATGCAGATTTCAGGTATATATTCTAATGCCTCTTCAATTTGTTGTAGTTTGTAATTCTGAAGATGTGTTTCCAATGAAATTTGACACATTGGGTTTCTTCTTTGTAGTATGAAGGTTGTGGTTCATACATTAATACATTATGACAATTATGGACCCAATTTTACAGGCCTGTGGTAAAGTTGACTATCTTAGCTCTGTTTTCATCTTCTCTCTTATTAATGAAGGGAATTTTAAAGAGGCCTTGCAACATTTGAAATATGTGAAGTCAATATGTGTTAGCTGGAATTCGATAGTTTTCAACATATTGATTGATATGTTGAAGAGGAATAGATTTGCATCTGAGATTCTTACACTTGCACGTCCTTGGTGCATAATCTATGCACGATGAATATGTATAGATTTGCATCTGAGATTTTGTTCTCTGCTATAAAAAGTGGGATGAATATACTCAGACTTGTTCGGAGGGTGGTTTTTGAAGGTTTGCGTGAATCAGGGCTTGTGGTGGAGGCAAGGAAGCTTCAGTATGAAATACGTGTTGCAAAATTGATGATGCATTAGTGATTGGTCAACTTTGTGTAAATGGAACCTTCATCTCTGCAATTGGACCCTTTCGTCTTTGTATTTGGATGGTGAAGGTGAGATTTATTTAGTTAATTTTGTTGTTGTTGAAGAACCTTTATAATAACAGCTTCTTATATTGTCATTCTCTATATTTTTCAGTTTCTCCTTATACAATGGTGATTTAGCAATAATTCATTATGATATAGGGATAAGTTGGGATAGTAAGATGTCACATATTTAGAGCTTAATCTACAATTTGTAACTTGTGTCTACAACCACAATTTTGGAAGTGAGAGTTGTGATCTTATCAGTTCTAAAGGCTTCTTATTTTTTAGTTGAGCTGAAAAAGATAGAAAAAATAAAACTTATACCCCAATTTGTTTGCGCTACCTTTTTAATGGTAGTCGATTAATCTATTTTGGTATAAGAGTTGCAATGAAATGTGTTGATTTTTTTGTTATTTTCTTCCATAAATTGTGGTGCTGGATTGATTATGTTTTGAGTGCTGGTTGCTGATTTCATTTAAGAACATTGTAGTTTTAATTATGTTGATCAATTATCAATGAAAATTTGTAGGTTCCCATGAATTTGATAAATGAGTTGTATAGGCTCTGCAAATTTTGGTTGGGAGACGAAATATTTTATACTTATGACCTTCTATTCACATCATGGATTGGTATTAACTATCAGTGATGTCTAACTCAATGAAGGCTACATGCCACCAATCAAAACTTATTTTTCTTAATGTCACTATTTTATCATGCCTAAGGTTTTGTCACTTGCAAAAAACCCTTGTGGTAAATGTTTCACATCCACTATTAGTTTTACTGTCAAACATTTTATTTTTCTCAAGCTTACTTCTGTTTTTACAGAGAGCTCCAATTGAGCATAAAATTGTGTGATCATCGCTAGAGCTTAGTACTTACGGAAAATCAGGAGCCGTGCATCGCACGGGTTCCGTAGGACTAGTAACATATAATCCTGACCTCTTGATTTAGATTTAATGAAGTTTATTAAAGAATTTTATTATTATTATTATAACTTCTAATCTAAAGTTGACATCTTGGATTAATGACGTATTTAGTGTATTTTCGGAAATATTTCTCTAATAGTATTCCGCACGTGCTCAAGTGCCCGTAGAACAAATCTATTGAAACAAATACGATTAATGCGATAAGATATTTCCTTAATTATTCTTCTATATTGGTTACAGAGTACCAGTTCTTTTGGGGTTATAGTAGAAGATTTTTTTCCCAATTTCATCCCTATTGTTGTATTGCATAACCGGACATGAGAATTTCTTCCCATCGGACTCCTCGCGAATGAAATGATCCCAAAATGGTATATATATTATTTGAAATAGAAGTTACATATTAAAATAGTAAAAAAATTATTTAGATTTTTATCGGCATAAAATATACCAAAAATTGAAATAAAGACTTTATTTATTTTTTAATAAGTTAATAAATGTAGTTATAACAAATTTTTGTTTTCTTTTCTCTTTTTCACATCAGATCGTCTATAAATTCCTGAGTCAAGACATAGATGTGCAAGGATGAAATAATATTCAACTAAACGATAAAAAGGGTTTGAAAGCAATTAATACAATATTAAAGAAGTTTCGATATCATTAAGGTATGAATTTGGAGGATGTAACATGTACGTTTTGTAATTGTGTGATTCTTAACTGATCGTTGTATACATTTATCTCTATTAGTTGTGAGCTAAGTAATTGCATATGTTATCAGTTTTTTTGCTAAAAGAATGGGAAAACGGATCATTTTGCTCTCCGATATGAAAAATAAGTTTTCCCTTTATTATTTACTAGCGTGGTGTCCCTTGCAATGCACGAGAATATATTTAGTAATTATATAATCACTTTTAACATATTTTGTATCTAATTTATAATATTTTGTATTACTACGACCTTCATAAGTTTTTATGTTAAGTAAAGCTTTTTTGAAAAATTTATGTGCTTGTTCGATGGTTAACCATTAACTTTTCTGTTGATAGTTAAAAACTTAGAAAATGCAAGATATTAAGTGTAAAATAATAGTTTATGAAACTTTACAAACAATGCCAACATTTTTATTGACTATTTAATTTTTAATAGTATTAGTTTTAATAAAAAAATAGAAATAAAGCTTAATAAACTATGCTAAAATCACTCTAATGGCTAAAAAAGCTTTACCTTTAATATATAAGATAGATTAAAGAGCCCGATATGACATGGTAATGTTGGGTATGGTGAATTACTGGATTTCATTAGTTTTGTACCAGTGAGTGTTGTTTATATTTTCATTTTGGGGTATTTTTTGTTCATTGGTTGATGTTTGTGAACATGGATCCTCTCACAGATATGCTCTTGCATGTAATTTAAATTAGGACACCAAAACGGTGCTAGAAGTATAGTATTCAGTTTAACTAAAAACGTGGCACTAAGAAGTAATTGTTGTGTGCAGGTTGTAACGATTTTCTAACTAATCTCCAACACATCGTCGAGATGGATGGAGGTTCATAAGATCATGTATATCTCGCAAGTAAATTTGAAAAAAATCAATGATTTTGGGGATAAGTCTTACGAGTATATATTGAATCAAGTTGATTTCTTTTTATTTATAAATACCAATTACTAAAGGAGAAGAATCTTTTACACCCACCACTCGTTTATATTATCAACACATCAACATATGTGTTTCTAAAGAGATAGAGTTCAATAGTTTTACTCTTAGTAATTATCATATAACTTTACGAACCAATTCGATTAATATTGTATTGTATAACTGAGTATCAAACCAGACTATTATGTTCCAAAACTAAAAAAAAGGCACCATCTTTTCTCATATATAAGTTGATCATTTTGAACTGTCTCATAAAACATCGAGTTTCCGGTACTATGAATTTGTATTTAGATCTGTTTGTAGAAGCTTACATGAATAAACTTTCAGATGACCACTAACATATAAGACCAATAAAAGACATACTTAATAATACATGACGGAAAACACATCTCAATACAAATACACACAAAGTCTAGAATCATATACAAAATGTAAAATAGCCTTACAAATGGCCTGAGCATCGTATGAGCACATAATACATAATGATTGAAATCAAGGTACACATAATTATATCCAAAAGTTGATAATAACATTTATAAAATAATCAAAGATAGTTTATATCTTAATGATTGAAATTGTCCATTTATTTTGAACTTACAATGATATATAAACATGCAAATAATATAATGATTTGGGGGTTAGTTAATGTGAAACCTTCTACCATTTACCTTTATGAAGACAAAAAAAAACACTGCTCATTACAAAACTCATACACAATGTCTAAACGTCATATACTAACACTACTCTCTATACTATTGTTATTGTTGTTGAAATGATATATGATATTCAATTAGAGACATTATGAATTGTATCATATTCTATCATTCTACTTTATCACAAACAATACAAATAATGATACAGTTGCAATTAATTTGCCTGACAATTACAGTCGATTAAAACCTGAAATACCAGCTTTAAAAACAACACTTTTCGCTAAAACATTACCACACAGGGGCCGTGCATCGCACGACCTTCGTAAGGCTAGTTTCCTCTAAAATTGATATTATTGATTATAATGATTCTCAATTATATAATCTAAAATTTATATTACGATTGATTAGGATGATCATGACACAATGATTATGATAGTTATGATTTCTATTTTATAATTCCTAAAACACCTCTTTATAAAAATAAAATAAAATAGAAATAAACTTTGCATATTCTATATTTATTCATAAAATACATATGCAGAGCGTTATAATAGGGGAGATATATCAAACTTCCACGTAATATCCGATCTGCTTGACTTTTTGATTGATCATCGTGAAAATTTATGATATAATCGACAGTTGTCGTCGATATACGTTTTGCATCGTCAATATCCTTAATTTTATTTTAGTAAAGATTATAAAAATTTAATATTACTAAAGTATTTATCAAGACGAATAAAAACAGATCTCATATAACTATATTTCTTCTTCTATATTAGAAATTATCTCGATAATTTTCTTAAATTATAAATTGTGTCGATATTTATCATGAAATGAAATAAATTAAATAAGATAAGAGGGGAAGAGTATATTACAGAGTTACAGCCTGCCCATCCCCATTCCAACTACTCCGTAGTAGCAGATATATACACATGCATCTCACAACTTGCATCATTGCACATATAAAAATATAGCTAAGACCGGGAGAGATCGAGAGCATGTCTTCAACCACAAACACCCACCCCTTACGGGAAATCCCTGGTGGCTACGGCCTTCCCGTCATCGGCCCCCTCCTCGACCGCTTCGACTACTTCTACCGTCAAGGCGACGACGACGTCTTCTTCCGGTCCCGCCTCGAAAAGCACAACTCGACCGTGTTCCGCACCAACATGCCACCGGGTCCTGGCCTCCTCTCGGCCACCCCGAACGTCATCGCCCTCCTCGACTCCGCCTCGTTTTCCGTCCTCTTCGACTCCTCAAAAGTCGACAAACGCAACGTCATAGACGGCACTTTCCTTCCCTCCCTCCGTTTCACAGGCGGCCACCGCGTATGCGCCTACCTTGACCCCTCGGAGCCCTCCCACCGCCTCCTCAAGTCCCTCTTCCTCGGTTTCCTCGTATCCCGGGCCCACCGCTCCCTCCCCGTCTTCCGCTCCTCGGTCTCCTCCATGTTCGCCTCTCTCGAGTCTAAAATGACAACTTCTGACCATAATCAAAAGAAAGTGGAATGGGGCCCGCTAAACGATGACATGTCGTTTGACTTTGTTTTTAGGCTTTTCTGTGATCCTGGAGCGCAGAAAAACAAGAAAGTGGGCCCCATGTCTTTTAACAAGTGGTTGCTTTGCCAGCTGTCGCCTTTAGCCACGCTCGCCCCTCCGAAGCTCCTCATCCCCATCGAGGATCTTGTACTCCACACGCTCGGACTTCCGGCCTGGCTGGTGAGCTCCGACTATAAGAAGTTGTATAACGCGTTTTGGGAGGGGGCGACGTCGTTTTTGGACGAGGCCGGGGAGGTTGGGATCACGAGAGACGAAGCGTGCCACAACTTGGTTTATCTAGCCGGGTTCAACGCCTTCGGAGGGATGAAGGCGTTGTTCCCGGCTCTGATAAAATTGGTGGGCGGTGCAGGGGAAACCCTGCATTGCCCTCTAAGAGAGGAAATAAGGAGTGTTGTAGGGAGGAATGTGGAAGAATTGACGGTGGAGATGTTGGAGAAGATGCCACTAATGAAATCGGTTGTCTACGAGGCGTTGAGGCTCGAGCCTCCGGTTCCGATCCAGTGTGGACACGCCAAAGAGGATATGGTGGTCCAGAGCCACGACGCGTCGTTTTCAGTGAAGAAGGGGGAGTTATTGTGCGGATACCAACCGTGCGCGACACGGGACCCGAGGGTGTTCGAGAGGGCGGATGAGTTTGTTGGGGATAGATTTGTGGGCGAGGATGGAGAGAAGTTGTTGAAGTATTTGTATTGGTCGAATGGGAGGGAAACGAATGATCCGACGGCGGATAATAAGCAGTGTGCAGGGAAGGATTTGGTGTTGCTCATGTCCAGGGTGTTGTTGGTTGATCTCTTCTTGAGATATGATACGTTTGAGGTTGAGAGTGGGAAGCAGTTTCTAGCTACCGTTGTCACCTTCTTGTCTTTGACCAAGGCTGAAGTCTAGTCACTCTTCTCTCAAATTTGAATTATTTTTGGCATTGAATCATATACTTTTGGCATGGTTATGGTTATGGTTATGGTTATGGTTATGGTTATGTATGTGTAAATGTTTATTGATTAATGGACATAGTTCTTGTTCAAGTTTGTAAGAGTCTCCAGTCATTTCAATTATCAATCTAGATATATGAATCGTTAACGTTTTCTTGGTCAAGTGTTTGTCGGGTCTTTTCAAGTTTAGATGAATTTGCAATCATTTTCAACTGAACAACAAAGAGTCCTATGCAACATACATCTTACTTGAATTCTTGTCCATACTTTTAAGGTGAGCGATTTTCTATCCGATGTTATTATTGAAGAACAATAAAGAAGCAAAATGGGGATGTAGCTCAAATGGTAGAGCGCTCGCTTTGCATGCGAGAGGCACGGGGTTCGATCCCCCGCATCTCCATTTTGATTTTTTTTAGGTCGGTCGCCTGCCTTCGAGTCTTTGACACAGTTTTGGAGAAGTATCATTTTGCTCACATACAGACATTTCGAGTCTTTGATTTTTTTTATCGATTGAAATAAATTAAACTTGCGTATTTGGAAAACAACATTTAGTACAATTGATCTTTGGCCGGATACGTATGTAGGAACTATGATAAACAATTGTTTGTTGTCGTTGGGCTGTATGTACTTAAAAGAAGGATAGTCGTGATTCAGGAGCCATAACCGGGAACTCGCATACAAACCACCCTGCAAAAAATTGAGCACGGATATATGGTTCAATTCACATATATACATTTATCATATACGATCATGTTTACGATAAGGGGTGCGGTTCTGGTGAGAACAATTTTTAAAATTAAAAACTTGAGTTTTACACACCAATTTAAAATGTCATGGCGTCGAGTTTAAAAATTTACTTTATATCACGGTTATATGAAATCCGGATTATAAGGTATACTCTTTTACCTCGGTTATGAAAACCCCCGGATTATAAAGTCACTAAACTGTTTGAAATCCGAATTATAAAATTGATTTTAAAACGCTATAATTGTACAATGTGGTATTTTACTACTTTTTACCATGAAATTTTCAAAACCGTGGTATAAAATCAAAAGCTAAACATCACGTAATAGCGTTTTTATTTCAATGTAAAATTAAAAAAACTTAGTTCAAACAAGACCCCGAAAAAAACTAAATTTTTTTTATATCTTTCAAAAAAAACTTATTGACGTCATTGTTTAATTGCTTGGATGTTCCATTATTGAATTGCCAGTATATTGCATTTTATATTTCCCTCGAGAACGTACTATAAGATACCTTACCTGGATCAGGATGATTACAAGGGTCATATCCAGAAAATCTGCAGGGTGGACTTTCTGGTGGTTCATCTTTGTTACATTTGGATGGTGGACTTTTTGGAGGTTCAACCTTCTTAATCTCTACTACAGATGTGTCTGGACCGGAAATGGGCAAGTCTTCATGAAGTAAAAAAAAAGATTATATATTTGACCAGATATGTATGGTAGTGAAAGAAATAGTGCAAAAATATTTACCTGAATGTTCGTACTCACACTTCTTTGAAGTGAAATGTTTCCGAGCTCGACGGTATACCGGCCTAATTAGAGCATAATAAGATACAATCGAAGTTGTTGCACCAGCTGTTGAGATGCCAAAATCTCTAAGTATTCTCCATTTTGCTCTTGCTTCACATAAGAAAAAAAAAACACAGAGTTGTTGCACTAGGTGTTGAAATGCCAAAAATGTGGTTGAGATCGAAGAAGATAATTGTTGAGGTGTAATGAGTTTTCATCAATGACAAACATTTACTAATTATTTACTTGAGTACTTAGTGGTTACACTAATAAGAGATGACTTGCTGGATTACACAAGACGTAAGGTTACGTCGAGTGAGAGACAACTGTACGTGAAAGGTCAAGGTCGAGATATTATGGAGGATGACTTTGGAGTTAATGAAAAAGAGTTCATTTACAAATTAGGAAAGAACAAGATTACACGCGAGGTATGGAAATAATATCTAAAAAGAATATTTTCTTAGATAGAATTTTGTGGAGCGGTTATTTAATGAAGGCCGAGATCAAAGATTGAAGATTTATTTGGAGAGCAAGTTGAAGAGTTACAAGGAAAAGAATATTATTTATTTTAGAAAGTGATTTCCTTAGATATAATATTATTTATTTTAGGATAGATTTTATGGAAAATACATCTTATAAGAAATAAGATAGAACGACTAGATATTGTATTAGGTTAGAGTTATTTAGTTTGCTATATATTATTGTAATTGATTTACATAGCTTAGGAAGACTTTGACCGAGCGAAACTCTAGTGCATTGTTTAGAGAGTTTCACTAGAGAGAATTTAAACGTGTCTACTTGTATTGTTGATTTCTTAATTAGAATAAAACTTGAATCAGTTTTCTAGATTTCCCATCCGGATCTCAAATGACTCTTCCTACTTGAATCTCAAGGTTTTTTTTTTTTGTTATTTACTTTCTTTACTATACTACTCGTCAAGGAACAAAGCTTTGTTCTTTGGTATTTAGACGTTGATCCAAGAATGGATTAATAATGAGAATGAATCAAGAGAGGATAGATATACCGCGTCGTTGACGTTGACGGCGGCGTCTGGAAGAGTCACGATCGTCCTCATCTTGGTCGGTATTGTCGTCGTCGTCTTCATCTTCATCTTCATCGGTTGGATTGATGATGAATCTATACTTGACCTGACAACTAGGTCTAAAGATGATGACCCACTCCCTGCTCCATCCACAACAGGAAGGAATAACATTGAGACTGGCTTTCAAGCAAGATTCACACTGAGTCTCAGTCATCTGAGGCGCACATTGCACACTCCCTTCAACATCCAATTTTGACTTCACTTTCACTCTCTCCCTCCTATAAAACCTCCCTAACCCTAACTCACCCTCCAATTCCCCCACAAGTCTATCAAACACACTTGTTACCACGTCACTACCGGAGCCTCTGACGTCACCGCTCTCGTCGGAGACCCACCGCGATTCCTCGTCCGAAGGCGGGAAGGCGTTATTCGAGTAGCGTAAGGTGCACTCCTCGTACCAGATCACGGCCTCCTTCGACGTCGGACAGTCTTGCACGACTCTCGTGGATGCTGACTGGACGCACACGTGGCAGTCTTCGGGTCCCACGTCTCCTCTACAGTAGTAGAGGCCGTGGATGACTTCTACGTCGTTTTGGTTAAGGAACTGAGTCGTCTGAACGGAACTGGAGTCAGAAGTTGAGGAGTTGAGGAAGTTAAGGAGGAGGGAGTTGAGGTTGGATTGAAAGAGGGTGTTGCCTTCATCTATGCCTATGGTGTTGCAGAGTGTGTACACGAAACGTGGGTTTGAGCTTGTGATGGATTGAGGTAGGGTTAGGATGATGATGATGAGTAACATTAGGTAGCGGAAGATGGATGTGTCATCACAATGGCCTTCCATCACAATTGTTGCTTTCTTCATCAACATTTAATTTGTTGTTATGAAATCAATGCGCTCAAATTGGGTTCATAATATATTGAATGATCGATGTAATATAGTTAGCTGGATTAGGTTCAAATAATCAAATGTATATACCTCTATTATAGGATTATGCTAATTTAGAGAATAATAATTGGTGATAATTATTCTAATTAGCCTATAGGACATCAATAAACCATATTGTGAGAAATTACAGTTTGAGGATCGGGGAAATAGTTTAGGGGTCCTATGATTTGATTGATTAGTGTTATAACATTTTCTACATATATACGTGCTATGTATTTGTGTACATGATATATATTTTCTACCTCCATTTATAGTATCTTGTATGTCTCTTATTTTATTATCGATTTCTTGTGTTATCTTTTTTTTTGTGAAATAAATTTAGGGTGAGGGCACTTATAAGGGGGTTTATATAGGCAATGGCTATATGTACGCGAATCGAGGCATATATGCACGCGATTCTGTGCGCAGGTCTTATGCGCATACGTGTTTTACGGGGTATTACAGGTACTTTTCGTAAATTTTCAGAGTCTGTAACAACTTGTGCGCCTAACTACTGCGCACAGGTTGAAAATCTGTGCGCCGTGTTTCTGCGCACTGTTCAAACATAGTAGCCGTTGAATTTTTTGAAAAAAGTAGCCGTTAAATGTAAAATTGTGCGCTAAGGTTCTGCGCACAAGTGCTTTAGGGTTTGGGTTTGTGCGCGGATGGTTAGCGCACGGGTCTTTACAGTTTAGGATCCATCCATTTGGACCACAACGGTTATAAATGTGCCTATATAAAGCCATAATCTCTTCGTTTCCAACAAATTCATTCAAAACCTCTTCGTTTTCCAACAAATTCATTCAAAATGTCTCGTCGTAATCAAAACTCTCGTATGTTAGAGTTGATTAATCAAAGTTGTGAAGATAGTGATGAAGAACACGATTGGGATAGAGGATCACAAGAAGAGGAAGACGACCCGTCAGAAGAAGAGGAAGAAGAAGAGGATACGACGGATGGCCATGTTCATTTCTTGTTACCGTTCAAAATGTGTGCACATTATATCTGCGCACACGGATTTAACGGTAACTTATTGTGAACTTTACAACAGCGCACAATAAGTTACAGATTGAAAAAGTTACAGAATAGGTGCACATAACCTTGACGCATGGATGAAATCCGGTTTGAAGTAGTTGAGATATGAAAGGTCTAGTACATCGATGTTGATTATGTTTCAAAAACTTATACAATTATGTATTATTAGGCATATAAAGTGTGTATAAGGTCTCCCCTTCACAAAAAGTTGATCGAAAATACGCGAAAACGCCTTATCGGTCCTGATGGCCTGTTAAGGTCGAGAATAGGCGGTTCGATGCCCAAACGACGTCGGAATGCAATGAAACTTGTTTTCAATGCATATTATAGCTATTTAACCTTTTCGGTAACTTCGAGTCGAAAACTCGAACTCTTCGAGTAACACCTCCTTTGTAAACCTTCACTAGTATTTCATTCTTCGAAATAGTTGAAGTAGTTGAGATATGAAGGGTCTAGTACATCGATGTTGATTATGTTTCAAAAACTTATACAATTATGTGTTATTAGGCATATAAAGTGTGTATAAGGTCTCCTCTTCACAAAAAGTTGATCGAAAATACGCGAAAACGCAAAAACGCCTTATCGGTCCTAATGGCCTGTTAAGGTCGAGAATAGGCGGTTCGATGCCCAAACGACGTCGGAATGCAATGAAACTTGTTTTCAATGCATATTATAGCTATTTAACCTTGTCGGTAACTTTAAGTCAAAAATTCGAACTCTTCGAGTAACACCTCCTTTGTAAACCTTCACTAGTCTTTCATTCTTCGAAATAGTTGAAGTAGTTGAAATATGAAGGGT
Organism: Oxyria digyna; assembly: GCA_029168935.1. Classification (NCBI taxonomy): domain Eukaryota; kingdom Viridiplantae; phylum Streptophyta; class Magnoliopsida; order Caryophyllales; family Polygonaceae; genus Oxyria; species Oxyria digyna. The sequence goes on from JAPVLV010000009.1 coordinate 35,139,511, forward strand.
CTAGTACATCGATGTTGATTATGTTTCAAAAAATTATACAATTATGTGTTATTAGGCATATATAAAGTGTGTATAAGGTCTCCCCTTCACAAAAAGTTGATCGAAAATACGCGAAAACACAAAAACGCCTTGGAGGCCTTATATGCGCATTGGGTCTGCGCACACATTTCTATGCGCATTTCGAGTACGCACAACTTGAAGGATTAATACGAAATAATAATCACTACTATTACTAAAAAATTACGATTAATACGAATTCATAATAATTCTCTTTAATGCATAATAATCTGAAACTTAATCGTAATTATAAAAAATTACGATTAATAAGAATTCTAATATTTAATTCATAATAATCTGAATTGTCGCCGAAATATTCGCCGGAATTGTCGCCGGAGGAGCATTTTCCGCTGCCAACGCCGCTCGAGTCGCATACCGTCGGCCGCCTCCATCCACCAAGGCTTCATCGTCGGACAAGGTTGCCGGAGGTGGCTCCGTTGTGATGGAGGTCGCCGGAGGTGTCGGGATCGGGACGAAAGTGGTTTCGTCGGGAGCAAAAGGATGTGGGGGTTGCAAATCCATTGATGAAATTGTGTTTAGGTGAGAGAATCGATCGGAAAGAGAGAAAAAACGAAGGCCGCCGTCGGGAGTGGAAAACGGAGAAGAAGAAGGAAAAAGAAGAAGAAGACGTCGGGTTAGGTTAAAAAGAACCTGTGCGCAGATACGTTGCGCACAGATCTTATGCGCAAAACGTCTGCGCACAAGGTTTTAGAATTTGAAACGCTGTGCGCAAATGTTTTGCGCACAGGTTCTTTCTAAACGCGTGTCATCAACGCATTAATTTGTCAGACGGCGCCAGTAATTTCATTTTATTCCCAAAATACCCCCGTGCGCTTAACAACTGCGCATAGACTTGTGCGCATAAGAACTGCGCACAAATTGGCGTGCATATAGTGAAAAAGTCGTGTGTATATAGGCGTTTCGTTTATATATGTCTCACCTCAAGGAGACTAGGGGAATACGAACCCGCATCGTGTCGGTTTCGATTCATGTAATGCTTCACTAGACAAACCCTTAAGGTTAATTTCTTGTCTTATTTGTATATGTGTTTATTACATTGGTTCGTATTTTGTTATGAGTTTTCTCGAGAAAATGTCGACCCTAGTTGTTCAGAAAATTAATTATATCTTAATTCTCTTAGTTAACCCGTTCAAGCAAGATAGAAACTATGAATCCGTTTGACAACTAGTTTATAAACTAGCTCTTTGACAAGTAAATTTGTCAAGCAGTTGATAAACTATAAACAATTTATAATCTAATCCACAAATCAACCCATATAAAATTGTCATTGTTGTTTATGTACCTAATTTAATAGGTCCTCTGCTAACCAAAAGAGTATCTTTGTTTTCTTTGTCAAGTAATCCAAAAGCTTATTCTGCCTTATGATAAGCTAGCTTATGGAATAAAAACTGCTCTGACTTCTCTCTAGCCTTGAGAGAGAAGTTCTTTGTGCTACTCGAGCCATGGCTCAAACGCCCACTGCTCTGTCTCCGGAAATGGTGCTAGAAACTCAAGAAACCGCTAATGAGATCTTGATGGAAGAGGAGTCCAGCGATCCAGGTTTTCCTCCGGGACGTCCTCCTGAAGCGGGCTCTTTGGAAGGTACGGTTGCCTCTACTCATAATGATACTGAGATGGTAGGGCAAGAGTCTGAACCTCGAAAACTTGAAGAGGAACTGGGAGTTAAAGCTCTTAAAGCCTCTTGGAAGGATATCGTTTCAGTCAAGGAGGATGAACGCATCGTGCTCTCGGAGAGTTTCTTGGCTGGGAAGATTACGGTGGTCTTTTCGGAGGGAGATGGGTCGGATCTGGTCATTACGATTCAGCAAGATATCCTTGAAGCTCTTACGTCGGTTTGGGTTTCTTCACTGGTTATTAAAACCCTGGGTACGGTTATACCCTATGAGATTATGATGAGGAAGATAAGGGAGATTTGGAAGCCTACTGGTAAGTTTCGCCTTCTGAATGTGTTGACGGGTGGTCCTTGGGCTATGTTTGGTCACTATCTCGTGATTAAACCTTGGACGCCTTCATTCGCCCCCCTTACCGATGTAGTCGCCACTACGCCGGTATGGGTCCGAATAACCAACCTCCCGGTTTACTTGTACGAGGAAGCGGTCCTTCTCCAGATTGCTATGGGGATTGGAAATCCCATCAAAGTGGATAGAAGAACTCTACATGCTGATCGTGGTAGATTTGCGCGGGTTTGTGTGGAAGTCGACATCACCAAATCTCTTACCGGATATGTTTTTATCAATGGCAAGCGTTTCTTCTTAGAGTACGAGAAACTGCATACCATTTGTTTCCATTGTGGCAGATACGGGCATTTCCAACCTTCGTGTCCTCTCTTGCCGAAGAATATTGAAAAAAGAATGGAAGCTGAGAAGAAGAAGGAGGCCGAATCCGGCTTGGGAGGCGCTGATATTGTGGACGACCAGAAATTTGGTGGGTGGATGGTTCTGAAGCAACGGCGACGTCCCACCCCGAAACACGAGCGGCCTATCCAGGACCCCAATCCGGCAAAGAGTAGTCCTAACCCGACGAAAATCAGTCCAAAACCTAATTCGGTGAAGAACAGCCTTAACCCTAATTTGCCCAAAGGAAACCCTAATCTAGCCGTTGATGCCTTGAAAATAGGGCAATCAGGTGGGCGTGTTCCCATGCATGGGGAATATAATGCTGAAAGGCAAAAGTCTATTAATGTTAAGGAGAATTGTATGAGGAAGGGGAAGGAGCAGTGTCAGGAAATTATTACTCAAAACGAAGCAAATAAGGCCATTATCTTTGGGAAAGATGACGATGGGAAGGAAGGCACATCGGGGGGACCACAAGCTGGTTTTGGGAAAAATCCAAGAAAGGGATATAGGGGCATTACCAAGGCAATGAAAAGAAATAGAAGAAGAAAAGCTGGGAGGAGAAGCAGCAGGGCCAATGCCTTTCAATTAAATGATGGGGCCGACATGGTGGATTTATTGGGCCAAGCTAAGCGGACCCGATCCAATTACGAAATGGGCCATAGAATTGTTTCCCAATGTGATCAATCTCTTGAGGCTATTGGGGCCTTGGGCTTGGATCCAGCTAATAGACTTTGCCCATTTCCTATTTCTTCTAATATGGTTTCTAATATGGTGTTCGTTAATTCGCAGGTCGTGGATAATGGTGATCCGAATTCCGAAGCTGCAACGAGGACTGAGAATCTGGATTGCGAGGAAGCTCATATGGATGACTTGGCGGAAAAATTGGGAGATGTGGGAGCCTCACTGTCTCCGACTAGCTCCACATCTTAATAGGCGTCTTTGGGTTCTTCGTTCTGTTTTTATCTTAGTTTTTCCTATGAATTTTGTTGTTTGGAATTGTAGGGGAGCGGGAAAGCCCAACTTCCCTAGGACTGTTAATTATATGTTGAATTGTCATAGTGTTGATTTACTCGTTCTCTCTGAAACTCATATTTCAGGTAGTCGGGCTCAAGATGTCTGGAGTAAGTTCCGCCTGAAGGAATCTGAAAGAGTCAAAGCCCAAGGTTTTCAGGGTGGTTTGTGGATGTTTTGGGATTCTGACGATACGAAAGTTGTTATTTCTGTTAAGAATGAGCATTTTATTAGTGCCGAGATCTCTAAGGGGGAGTTCATTGGGCAATTTATTTTTGTCTATGCTCCTCCTACCGTTCACCGTAGATCGAGGTTTTGGAGTGCTCTTGAGGCGGAGATTACTAGAGTGAAAGGCCCTCTTTTCTTAGGTGGCGACTTTAACTGCATCGTTTCTTCGGAAGACCGGCATGGGGGCTCTGGGGGGTTGCACCCTGATTCTTGTGTCTTTCAGAGCATCATTGCGGATTATGGTCTTATTGACATGGGCTTTTCGGGTCAGAAATTCACTTGGTCTAGAGGTAACTCAGTTGATAATCTGATTTCTAAGCGGTTGGACAGGTTTCTGATGAATATGGAGGGGTGCCTCAGGTGGCCGAATGCGGTGGTGCTCCATCTTCCTAAATTTGGCTCGGATCACACTCCGCTTGTTCTTCGGATGGCACCTAGGGTCTCTTTTGACAGAAATCGCAGACCTTTTCATTTTGAAGCTGCTTGGGCCACCCATCCTGAGTTCCTTGAGTTTATTAAAGCTTCCTGGAACCGTGAGTGTCCTGCTAATATTGCTCTTGCTAATCTCAAATCGGCGTTGTTGGATTGGAATAGAACCTGCTTTGGTAATATCTTCGAGAAGAAGAGGAATCTTCTTGAGTTGCTTGATAAAACCCAGATTGAGTTAGCTGCTAGACCATCAGATGAGCTGCTTAGAGTTGAGAGCTGCATTGCCAAGGATCTTGACGTGGTTCCTAGTCAGGAGGAAATTTTGTGGAAGCAGAAATCCAGAGAATCTTGGCTCTTGGAGGGTGATCGTAACACGTCTTTTTTTCACGCCTCTACTACTGTCAGGCGCAAGAGAAATCGTGTGAAAATGTTACTTGATTCCTATGGGGCTTGGGTTGAGGAAAAGGCTGCTTTGGAAGAGTTGGTTGTTGATTTCTTTCAGTCTCTCTACTCTATTCCGTCTCAGGAGCTTTTCCCTATCTCGACCCCTCATGGTGGCTTTCCCTTGCTGGATCGGTCGAGGTGGGAGGAGCTCAGCAGGGATTTATCGAATGAGGAAATTCATTTGGCTATCAAGTGTATGGGTAGTGTCAAGTCGCCTGGACCAGATGGTTTCCAACCCCTGTTTTTTCAAAAGTGTTGGTCGACTGTGGGTGATTCGGTCATCGGGCTGGTTTTGGATTTTTTCAGCAGTTGCAAACTCCCGACTGGTTTGAACGATACCCTTATCACTCTTATCCCCAAGGTGGATAATCCCGACAAGGTTAGTCTTTTCCGTCCCATTAGCCTCTGTAATGTTATTTACAAAACTATCACGAAAGTGCTTGTGAATAGATTGCAGCGTCTTTTGTCGGACTTGATCGGACCTACGCAGGGTAGTTTCCTTCCGAGTCGCCTTATCACTGATAACGTTGTGCTTGCTCAAGAAATTGTTCATTCTATGAGGTTTAAAAGTGGGACCAAGGGTTGGATGATGCTGAAAATCGACCTTGAGAAAGCATATGATAGACTGAGATGGGATTTCATTGTGGATACTCTCCATGATGTTGGTTTTGATGATACTTGGATTGGCTGGATTTCTGAGTGTATCTCTTCGACGTCGTTGAATGTTCTTTGGAACGGTGAGCGTACTAAGGATATTGTGCCCACTCGGGGGTATCCGGCAGGGAGACTCTATCTCCCCTTACCTTTTTTGTCTTGTGTGTTGAGAGGTTAAGCCACATGATTCTGAATGCTGTTGATGATCGCAGTTGGATTCCGATTCAACTTTCGCGTGGGGGCCGAGATTATCCCATTTGTTATTCGTTGATGATATTCTTCTGGTTGCTGAAGCGTCGGTTGATCAGATTGTGGTTATCCAGAATATTATGAACAAGTTTTGTTGCTCTTCGGGCCAGAAGGTGAATCGGGACAAGTCGAAACTCTTTGTTTCTCCCAATGTCCAGCAGGGGTTAGCTGATGATATCCAGAGGGCTTGTGGTTTTACTCTCACTACTGATCTCGGTATCTATCTCGGTATGCCTCTTCTTCATAAACCTATTAATAAGAACACCTTTGATCCGCTGGTTGAAAAGATTAGTAACCGTCTTATGGGCTGGAAGAGTAGTCGTCTCAGTCTTACGGGTCATGTGACGCTTGCTAAGTCCGTTTTGCACTCTCTCCCGGTTTATACGATGGCGTCTATAAATCTGCCGGCCTCTACTTGCGAGAAAATTGACCAAATCACCCGCTCCTTTATTTGGGGGAGTTGGGGTGGTCAAAAGAAGATCCATCTTCTTCATTGGGAGGAAATCTCTAAGCCTAAGGAGTGTGGTGGTTTGGGTGTGAAGAGTATGGAGGATATGAACTTGGCTCTCACTGGCAAGCTTGCTTGGCGCTTTCTCAAGGACGAGTCCAGTCTCTGGGGAAACGTGTTAAGGGCTAAGTATGTCCGTCCGTCCCAGGCTATTCATGGTCACCCCTCGCCTGCTTGGAGAAGTATTCAGAGAGCGAAGACGGCGGTCATTGAGGCTGGGTCTAAATGGCTTATTAGGAATGGTAAGCGTACCAGGTTTTGGAAAGATAAATGGTTACTGGATGTTGATCTGCTTCAGTTGGCTTTGAGACCCATTTCGGGTGCGCAGGTGGAGGTGACTGTGGAGCATTTTTGGACCCATGAGGAGGGTTGGTGCTGGAATCGTCTGGATAGGTTGTTACCTGCTAGGGTGCTTCTGAAGCTTGCTGTTGTTGTGGTTTCCAATGAGGTTGATTTTGAGGATGTTCGTTCTTGGAGCTTATCTAGTGATGGGAAAGAGTGCGAAGAACGAACATCCTCTGAACGAGCACCTGGCGTGAATAAGAGAGTAAGCCGAAGAAACGTTGTAATTCCCATCACAACTTTGGAGGCTCAGGGTTCAGGAAAGAGTGCGGTATTTTATCTGGTTGACGTTCAGAGGTGGGATCGTGACTAATTTGGAGAGGGTTAGGCGCCATATCAGCTCTTGTGATGTTTGCCCCCGCTGTCGTGGTGCTCCGGAGTCCCTTTTGCATTTGTTTAGGGATTGTTCTTCTAACCAGGGCGTCTGGTCGGGTCTGCAACCCCCCTTAGCTTGGGATGAGTTTTTTGGTTGGAACTGGGCTCAGTGGATGCATCACAACTTGTCCGATAGGACGGTTAGGAAAGGGGACATGAAGTGGGCGTGCATTTTTGCTAATGCTCTCTGGAGTATTTGGAAATGGCGTAATGAGTGGGTTTTCAACAAGAATGTTTTTTCGGGTGACAAAGCGGCCCATATTTTGAAATTATCTGAGGGGTATGAGCTTGCTTTCAGTCGCACTCAGGCGAAGATGGTTAGATCTTTGGAGAAGGTTTGGGTTCATTGGTCCCCCCGGTCGCTTCTTGGGTGAAACTTAATACCGATGGCTCTGTGGTGGACGGGTTGGCTACTGTGGCTGATGTCATTTGAGATGACAATAGAGCTTGGCTTGGAGGTTTTGTGCAAAATATTGGTATGTGTTCGGTTCCTATGGCGGAGCTCTGGGGTATTGTTTCTGGTCTCAGGCTTGCCTGGGATAGGGGTTACAGGAGGGTTGTTTTGGAAACTGACTCGCTTTTAGCGGTTCAGCTTATCAATAAACTGACTCGCTTGTAGAGACTGAGAAATCCAGTTTCGGCACATCTTCCGCGAGGCGAACTCGGTGGCCGACCGCCTTGCTTCCCTTGCTTTTCATTTTCCGCGTGGTTTCATTTTATTGTTTTTTCGCTCGATTGGGTGTCTCTTTGTATGTCGGATGATGTTAGGGGTTTCGCTACACCCCGCCTGGTGGCCAAGTAGGATTTTTTTATAAAATTCTCGATAGTGCTGTCTCTCTTTTACCAAAAAAAGGTTAGCTTATGGAATAAATAAGCTAATATTTCAGGCTTATAAAACAAACATGTACCGAACAGACACTTGGAAAAGTTGCAAGTTGTTCAATTGTAATTAAATGTTCACTTGCGAGTTGTTCGATAGTAACCGTCTAAATGTGCGTTTACAGCTGTTCACCGTACTATAGTTGTATACATGTTTATTAAAATGTAAAGAGTAGTACAATTAATAATGAAAATTCAATTGTTTATGATAAAACGATTGGTATACAAATTTATATAACATCTAAGTATTATATATTTAGTCCGAACCAATAATTATGTTTGATTGAAGAAGTAGCTCAGAGAAAGAGCGCAATAAACAACACATCCCGAAATTTGGTTGAACAAGTAGCCCATTAAAGAAAATGCACGGCTATTTCTTTAGAAGAAAAACAAATCATTTATTAATCTAAATCATGTGAAAAGATGTAGTTTGCTGAATTTGCAGAAGTCTTTCAAAGTCAAAGTGGTATTCCATTTTTTATTGCTTGGCACTGGCATGTTTTTGTTCTGTTCTACAACCAATGAAGTTTGTCTCTTGTACTAATTCAAAGGCGTATACAAATTCCAAGATTTTGAACACCATTGAAATCAGAAAAAGATCACACAGACGATAAAAATTAGATGAGAAAAATTAGATAATGATTAAGGACGATGCACATCCGCACACATGTTGTGACTAATGCATAATTTTGATAATGCATATAATTATTAAATGTGCGTGTGTTACGAGGCTTATGTACATGAGTTATATGTGTTCATCGTCAAACATCTTCATTTAAATCATCATCCTCACTGGTTCCGGACCATGAGATATGTAGGTAAACATCGAGCTCTTTTTATCATTCCAAATTTCACTGCCGTTGTTTTTCATCTTTTGGTTGGCTTAAATGAACATTTGAACTGCTTGATGCACTGAAGTTAGTCTATTGATCTCCATGTAATCAGTTGAACATTGAGATGCTGCATAAAAACTACTTATTCCATCTAGGCAAGAGAAAGCCAGTTGCTGTACATGGCCAAATGCCAGAAATTAATAACTATGTGCATCAAATTTGTACATTACTTCTGACCAAACTCCGGCAAGTTATCCTGCAAAACAAAGTGACCATCTATCTTTTTCTGAAACGCAAGCAGCGGAGACAAATTTAACGGTGAATTCATCTCACTAAAACTGGATGCAGGTGCAGGCTTGAACTCATATGGACCTTCTTTTACTCCCCACACCTGTTGCAATAAGAAAACATTCCTCCTTCAAAATTGGAAAAAAATATGATAAAAATTAGAACCAAAGACACGTTCTATAGCAAGTAACTTACTTGATTTCCATCGTTGTCGTATCCTCTATCCCAAGCATGTATCACATTATTCTTCAAGACGGACATCTCAGATGTATAATATGAGGCACCACTCTGTCACACAGGTGAAATCATAAATCTTTAGGTAGGGAAATATGGGAAGAAGTTCAGATTCAAGAAATTTATTTCCCAGTTGAAATAGGTGGACTACCCATGAATTAGGGAACCCTCCAGGGGGAGTTGAGCCCTCGTACATGCATTTCTTTCCACGATCACAACGGCTAAGGTGAACGGTAGCCAGATGCTCTGCAATGTCCTGTACATTGTATGATCAAATAAAGATACAAATCCTAGGCAGCACAGATAAAACTTACTTCTATTGGATGCAAACTATCAGAGCATTCTGCAAAGGATTTGAAGTTACAAAGCGCATATTCTAGTATCCATCTGTAATTTATTTTAACACTAGCTTACACTGAGATGGTGAATTAAATGGCCTTTTTCAATTCTTTAAGGAAAAGATCCAGTGATGGAGTTTATAGTAGCTGGAATAATTGCCTTTAATGGATCCAATGGAAGACCTTCCCTCACCGACAAAAATTAAATCAAAGTAAGAAGAAAGGCAGTTAACTTTTACACTACAAGGAACTATAAATGTAATATCCATAACAGAATCTCATCTCATTCGAATGGAAAAGTACAAATATCAACACATTGATCACCTAAAGCAAAGATTTGTTTCGGTCATTCTCCCATACTATATACTTTTTGCTCGTGCAGATTAGCAGATATGGAAATATGGAGGCTGTAAATCCCAAAACTAGGCAGGACACGACATGGTAAAAAAAATGAATTGTATAATTTACGTGTTTTTTCAAACAAGAATAGGAGGTTGTATGGCAACAATGACATTAACAGACTAACTGTAAAAGCATGTATATATAATCATGTCTAAATACAATTTTATCTATAACACTTGTTTTTTTTTGTAAGGATTTTATGTGCATTCCAATTTCTTAAGGAGTAAGAACTTCCACAAAAGATTTAGTTTATATATAGTTTAGATGCAAGTATATCTTGGGAATAAGTCTATCTATACAAAGATAATGTATAATGAAGACATACTATCATTTCGATTGTAAAATAACAAATTTATATGCATACGGATTTTTTCTATAAGATTTTAGGTACCAAAATCTATTGAATGAGGATGATGTGGTTTATAGGGAATCCATGTGGCATAACTGTGCTAGCATAAGTATTATAAATAGATATATGGATATAAGTCATATAACTATGTAAGGAAACATGGAGGCCTATTAAACTATATCATCCTCATCGCTCATCAGAAACATATCTAGACTCCAACTTGACTTTAAGCATGTAGGCTCAGTGAGGACCAAAACAAAACAAAATGATCCAACCCTGAACTAGGTTACCATATTCAATTGCCACTTCAAAGAGGTTGAATAGCGCAAGAGATGACAAATATATTTGTAAATATAAGTTAGGAGGTATATGACCTGTTCAACCCTTCACACTGTTACTGAAATACGAAACAAGGAGACAGGCAAGCAAACTCACTCCAATCACTTCATCAGGAGGAGGGCGTTGATCTTTTGGGCGATCACAAAAGTTTCTGTACTCCTCCATGTCCCTGATGGCATATGTACTAAGCTGCAAACAAAGAACAAAAGTTGGAAAAAAAATCTCCAATCTTCAAAGCAGGTAAGATACAAGCTCACCATGTATATAACAAATTTTCCCACCAAGTCTACTTGTTATGCCCCTAAAATTAAGGGGTGTAAGAAATTTCAACACAAGCTAGATTTTGGACTAATCACTACCCTTCATCAAAATTTCTACTGTCTGGTGTACTAATAAAATACTGAAACTTATTGTTTGCAGGATGATTTGAGGGCAGTCTTCCTAATAAGTTTATTCCAACTCCCAACATACTCATTTTTTAGGAGAGGTAAAAACTAACTATGGAAAGTAAGTGTTTGATGATTCTTACTCCACTGAAAATGTCATTTGGTGAGCTTCAGTGGGGAAAAAGAATAGAGAGAAAAAAAATCGAATGAAGCTACTTAAGGACAATGAGAAAGCCTGAATAAAAAAAAAATAGAACAGTCAAAAAGCACAGAAAAAATTATCAACCTACCTCAACATCACAGTTCATCTCCTTTGGGCAAGGCTTCACCATATAGAATCTCTGCATCATAAAGTAGTTGTACTAAAAATTGTTATCAACAGATAAATATGCAGGAAAATCTTGGAGGGACAAAAGCAAAATAACAAACTGAGGAGCTAATCTATGATCATGTAAAATTTGATATGCAAGCGACTCTTTCAACGCAAAAGATACAGCCACAGCTCTTAAGACCTTGTTCTGTGCATACCTGCCTAAAAGGTTTCTGAGGTGTTCTCCAGAATGCCTGACAAAAAACAAGGATTTCTTACAACCTATATAAGATTGAATTGAGAAACACAAAAAGGCACAACGGGTAGTTGCTTATACTTGTTCATAATAAAGCAGTTTAGAGCCGTCAACCATCTCTGCTGCAGGGCACAAAATCATCCTGCAATTAAGAGGTTGTATGAGCTCACAAATCAAAGGAGCAACAGAAACTCTATATCATGTGGAAAGGGAAATGATCAAGAAATTGAACTCAATCATATTTTGAAGGCTTCGATTCTTAATACTACTGTAAACTTGATCTTAACGGGAACATGAAGAAGAGACTTCAATTCTTTTGTTGCAAATTGACATTTCTTCTGAAACATCCACCTATTTAACTAGAGAAATCCTCACAGAAAAAGTTATCAAGAGTTCAAGACATATAAAAAAGATTGTCAATTATTTCACTTTTGCTCTTGCTTTTGCAAATCGAAATATTTATTCTTTTTTTTGCACTTCAACATACCTACAACATGATTGTATGTTCTCCTGTTTCCACACTATCACCTCGAATTTAACACTTTTAAAGATGTCCACCCCTAAAAAACTTAATTCGAAATTACTGAGGGGAAACAACTTTCACAGCATGAAGAATATCAGTCATCAATTTTAGGTGCGAATATGCAAATGCAGCATATGGTTAACACATATAACCGAAGAGATTTGATCTGTTTACATGCAACTAATAATATTAGGTGAAAGAACCTACAACAATGGAGTGAAATAGTGAATGGACAGATAAATGAAATGCATGTCACTTCGAAAAATGAAAAACATTTAAGCCGTTAGTCCTTTGCTCCCCTTACTCATGTATATGAGTAAGGTATCGCATTTTTAAAATTCAACATAGATAAGAGTACGAATATAAAGAGACGAGACTTGATTACAGATTAAAGAGACGCATCATTTCACAATACAAGGCAGCATACAACTACATATGTTTTCATTGCCACTATTCCATACATTGATTATACAATATAATCCATTTAACAAAATGTTTCTTCAATTCCCAGCAAATGAAAGGAAATGGAATGCATCCAATACCTAAAGTTAAAGTAATTGGTAGGGTCTTTAGCGGCCTGCTCTCTAGAATTCTGCAATAAAAAGGCCAAAATATGATGGAGTGAATCGACGAAAACGTTTGAGAAGAAAGATGATGAGAGAAGCATCACCTTCTCGCCGGTAAGGGATTGAGCAACAAGACGAGCATGATCCCAGCGGGTGGTGGACTTGGTAAGTCTCTTGAGAAGAAGACCTCCTCCAATTAACAGTATTGTCTTGATCACTAAACCTCTTGGACTGATCCATCCATTCGACTCAGAATCAGATCCAGTTACCATTCTTCACAATCAGAAATGCTCTTCAACCGTGCAGCTTTCCTAGTTCTCCCTAATCATCTTAGGGAATGACTCTGACACGAAACCCTAAACATTATATTTATAAATTGGAACCGTTTACTGATTATCCAAGAGAGCTTCGGTGTTATCGACACAAAGCTTAGAGTGTTATCGGCTTCAACTTTGGCAAATTACAGCCTTGCAATGATTCCAACGGGAAATTAGCCAAGAAAGAGGATAGAAAATAGAGACGATTCCGGCAACATACAACGTAAGGGGAAGGCTAAAGAGCGGGCTAGTCAGGACGTTTGTGGTGGAGAAGGGCAGCTGTTGGTTAAGGTGACAGAAGATAAACGATTGGTATACATTGTTGGGCCTGTTTTCGGCCCATAGCATATCGAAGCCCAAGTCCATCCGATCAACCGCTCCAACGGTGTTATTCTCGGGAAAATCCTATTGTTTACTTCCTATAAACATTGTAATTCATGCATAATTGCCTTTTAATACTATCAAGCATTCGAGCTTTTCCAATCATTCATTCATTACCTTACTGATCAACAATCGTTCAAAGACAACACAGAAAGAACTCTTAATCGATCAATATCGGTATCTTGCATTCGATTATCTATTTTGTTGGATAGTTAGTTCAATTACTTCTGAGGGAACAAAGTGTATTGTTCCTTCAGAGGTATAGCAGCGGAATATTAACGCAGGAAATATAGAAGAACACAAGTATTTAGAGTGGAAACCTCAACCACTAAGAGTTGAGTAAAACCACTACCTTCAAGCTTCTCACTTGAAAGATTTGAATGAGTATACTTATCTTATTAATCTCTTGTTTGTTACAAAAGAAAGCAAGGATTACGATAACGAATCTCTTCTTTCACTCGAGCCCAAACTCAACGCCTATGACTAAGTATTGCTCACTCTTTCTCTCTTTTCTTCTTGTTCTTCTTTTGGACGATCACACTTGATTCACACAAGCATAAATTCTCTCAATCGTCTCATCTATTCCTAAGCCTAAGACTAGTTTATATAGCAAAGATAAAACTAGGTTTAAACTAGGGAACAAACAAGAATATGGAAAATATATCTTTCGCATAAGAAGATATTATTTCCATCTTTTAATTATATCTCTTTCCCTAACTTCTTCATGATATCTTCTCAGCTCAAACCATATTTTCCATAAAGAAAACATGATATCTTCGTTGCGCTCCCTCAGCCCTTTCTTTCCTTAATTAGCTCGCCTCTGTTGAGTAACGTTCCTGCTCAAGTAGACATCCTGAAACACTCAAGTATACATTAGTAGGAATGTTTGTTACCATCAAAACCAGAATGAACTTTACTTCAGCCGTAGCTTCAACAAATTCCCCCTTTTTGATGGTGACAAACATACTCATTGAATACTTCTAAAACTCATCTAAACAGTTCTCCTAAGGGAACGTTACTTATAAGGTATAAGTACAGATGTTCCCCCTCAAACCTTGACCATTCCTTTCTTCCCCCTTTTGGCATCATCAAAAAGCAAGTCTAAACATGCACTTGAAATAAAAGAACTTCAGAACACATCAAAACAAGCAAATCATAGATTAAAAACAAGCGCCATAAGAACAGACGCTGATACATATACTGGACGGGGAATAGAACACACAAGCATAGAGAAATTAAAAGAAGACACATAACACCCTAAACAAAGGGTACAATAAGCACAAGAGAAGATAGATAGATATGCTAGGAACAGAGAGTGGGGCTCAGAGAGAGGAGGAAGGGTGTGGAGAAGAGACTTTTAAACTGCCAAGGGAACCTCTAGTTGGATGACGTCCAACGACGTATCTCAGCCTTCAAGGCAGCAACTTCATTCACCAGAAGCCTTTGTTGTTCAGTCAAGGTGGCAACTAGTGAGCACAGCTCTTCCATCCTCTGTTGTTGGTAGACCAAAGTTGGCTCTTCACTCTGTTCCTGTGGAGGATCCTCAGATATATGCTCTGTTTCACAAAACTCAGCAGAGCGGACCCAATCTCCATCTTCATTCTTCTCAAATTTCATCTTCCTTAAATTCGCTTCAGCTAACTCCCTAGCAAAGACAACCTCAGAATGACCAGCTTCATACACCCTCAGATACTCTAGGATCTTCTTAACTACGCCTGGGAAGGGAAGACCGTGCCTATCGTTCCTCCGGGCATGGGCCATGTGTAGCATGATGATCTTTGGTAAGTTTATGGCTTGCCTGAGGAGGAGCTTGTCCATGAGAAGGCAGTCCTGAATAAGGATGGTAGTGCGCTTCTGCTCTCTGGGAGTAACATTACTAATTAGGTAGCTATGCAGGATCCGGTTAGCTACCCCCATGGACGAGGTGGTCATCTCCCCAACAACGTCAGTGGTGTAGTTCTGAGATACCCTTTGGATTGCAGCCAGCCCTATGTCCTTTGGCCACTGCCCTTTGACGTACTCTTCAAATCCTTCGTGAGGTACCCCGAGTATGACTCCCAGTTCGGTGCTGGAGACCATGTGGGTGTCCTTACCAAGGACGAAGGAGGCTTGGATGGCGTGTGGCCTCTCAGTGATAGTGAAGGAACTATAGAACTGCCTTATCATTCCCTCATTGACCTTCGGCGCAGTGCAGAACAGGTGTTCCCAACCTTGGTAGCGGATGATGTCGACCAAGATATCCATCTTGTTGGCGGATAGAAACTCCTC
This sequence comes from Oxyria digyna, assembly GCA_029168935.1. Taxonomy (NCBI): domain Eukaryota; kingdom Viridiplantae; phylum Streptophyta; class Magnoliopsida; order Caryophyllales; family Polygonaceae; genus Oxyria; species Oxyria digyna. Next base: position 35,154,834 of record JAPVLV010000009.1, read on the forward strand.
ATCAAACAGAAGATCTCTGATGATGGTTCGTTTCCCCAAGGCTTTTCCTTCAGCCACTTCTTTGGGAACTTTCCTTCCTTTGGGTGGCTTTGCTGCAGTACTCCTTGTTCGTGGACGAGAGAGGGAAGACTCCACTTTGGCTCTTTTGAGCACTGGTTCCTGAGCCTCGTCGTCTTCCTCACTGAGATCCAGAATCTCAGGGAACTTTCCCTTGGATAGTTGCAAGTCCTCCTCCTCGATTTCGGCGAGGATTTTGGTGATGCACAGGTCTGTTTTTAGGGGAGAGGAGTGTGGAGGGCTAGGGATGGTTTCTATTTGGGCTTGTTCTTGAGAGATTGGGCTTGGGATCTTTTCAGTGGAAGGGGAGGCCAATTTCTCAGTAGAGGAACTTGAGAGGGATGGGACAGGGGTGGCCGGAGGCGTTGTTTCTTTTGCCGGCGAGGGTTCTGGATTGGTTTCTTTTGGAGGGGATGAAGGTGCTTTGGCTGGGGATTTTGGTTGTGGAGCTTCTGTGGGGATGCCTAAGGAAGCAAGGATGCTTCGTAGTGTCTCAGGGCTTTCATTTCCTGTGAGGGATACAGAGGAGGTGTTCACCATTTTTGCAGGGAAGGTTTTTGAGGAAGCTTGTGTTTAGGAGACGGTAGATAGAAGGCTTGTGACGATGAAGAGCTGGGAAAAGTCCTTTAAGTAATTGCCATCCGTCAAACCAATCGATTCAATTTCAAAACTCCTTTTTCCATATCTGAACCACCTTCCATAAATGTGCCGATTTTTTCTCCAATCAAAGATACTCAAAATCCATCATTACCTTTTTAGGTTCCAGAACCTACTCTAGACCTTAGGCTTCTGCCGAATAACTGTCACCTCAGAGCTATCAATCCCCTCAACAATTTTTCAAATCTCAACCCTTATCCTTTCCTTTCTCAATCTGATATCGTAGGTATTGTGACGCTTGGGGTATGTTTACCAGAGATGGTACAAAAGAACATCACATAAAAAAACATTTCACATAATATGAATTTAAAACATTTTATATCATGATGAGGGAGTCCAGTTGTGGATGGAAAAACATGGCTCATAGGACTATCGATCATGAAGGTTTATAGGGTGGCCGTAGATTCCCTCTATCCTCTGGGCTTGTATTGAGGGATCAGTACATCAAGAGGGATCTTTTGGGTTAGAAAATAAGACCTTTGCCTAAGGAATCATGCATTTATCAATTTCAATCACTAGCAAGGTATCTTTCCTAATCACGTATAGATCATGCAAGCAGTTCAAAGGACTCAAGTTTATTTCATAGAAAAGCAGGTATGAATATGCTTAAAGGACTAATACTCAAGATGAATAAACTCACTAATTTCTCCAATCATTGGGGGTTTCAAGGAAGATCAAGATTAGTTGAGAGAAATCATACCTAGACCCATACGTAATTTCTCAAAGGGAGCCTTGTTTAGTGGCTTTGTGAAGATATCCGCGATTTGTTCCTCAGAGCGGACATGTTCCATAGAGACAATCCCTTTCTCCACACAATCACGAAGGAAGTGATGTCTTATGTCAATATGCTTAGTCCTAGAGTGCTGCACAGGATTCTTAGAAATATCAATAGCACTAGTGTTATCACAAAGTATAGGAACGTTACCTAAAATGATGCCAAAGTCACTTAGCTGTTGTTTGAGCCATATGAGTTGAGAACAACAAGCTGCGGCGGCGACATACTCAGCTTCGGCAGTGGATAGGGCGACAGTGGTTTGTTTCTTTGATCCCCAAGACACAAGACAAGGGCCAAGGAATTGAGCCATCCCAGATGTTGATTTCCTATCTGGCTTGTGTTCATCAAAGTCAGCATCTGTGTACCCTAGTAATTCAAGACTTCCCCCTCTTGGGTACCACAGACATAGATCATCAGTCCCCTTAAGGTAACGCAGGATCCTTTTCACAGCAATGACATGAGTTTCTCTAGGACTTGCTTGAAATCTAGCACAAAAACATACACTCTGCATGATATCAGGCCTACTGGCGGTTAGATAAAGCAATGAGCCTATCATCCCACGATAGACCTTTTGATCAGCTGCTTTCTTGTCAACATCCATTCCTATTGAATCATTTGGGGACATGGGGGTCGAATAGTTCTTTGCATCCATCATACCAAACTTCTTGATGCACTCTCGCAGGTACTTTTGTTGATGTACCTTTGTTCCTTCCTCTGTTTGAACAACATGTAGGCCTAGAAAGAACTTAAGCTCGCCCACCATACTCATCTCAAATTCACTCTCCATCAACTTTATGAACTTGGTGACTAAGTGCTCGTTGGTGGAGCCAAAGATTATGTCATCCACATATACTTGTACTACCAAGGTATGCTTTTCCTCTCTTAATAGAAATAAAGTTCTGTCTACTTCCCCTCTTACGTAACCATGAGATAAGAGGAATTGAGAAAGCCTTTCATACCAGGCGCGAGGAGCTTGCTTCAGACCATAGAGTGCCTTATCAAGTATGTAAACGTGGTCAGGATAGGAAGAATCTTCGAATCCAGGTGTTTGTTCCACATAAACTTCTTCCTTTAGTACCCCGTTCAGGAACGCTGTCTTGACGTCCATTTGTTGCAACTTGAATCCATAGTGGGCAGAGTAGGCGATCAAGAGGCGTATTGCTTCTAATCTTGCAACTGGCGCAAAGGTTTCATCATAGTCAATTCCCTCTTGTTGGTTGTAGCCTTTTACCACCAGTCTTGCTTTGTTCCTTATCACTTGTCCTCTATCATCCATCTTGTTCCTGAACACCCATTTGGTACCTATGACGGAGCGATCCTTAGGTCTGGGAACTAGTCTCCATACTTGGTTCCTCTCAAATTGATGAAGTTCCTCTTGCATAGCATTGACCCATTTTGGGTCTTCTAGGGCATCTTTCACTGTTCTTGGTTCAGCTGTGGAGACAAAGGCACAGAAGGCATGAAATGTAGGATCTAATGTGAGCACGGAACAATCCTTGTCGCTGGGTTCTAGAGATACATCGGAGGAGGGAAGCGAAGCACAGTTGCATACGTAGTCCATGAGTCTTGATGGGGGCCCATGGATACGAGTGCTGCGTCGCGTTCCTTCCTCTTCATGGTGAGTATCTTCTTCAGATTGTTCCTGAGATGGGGATTGTTCCTGAGATGGGGATTGTTCCCCCTGAGTTCCGGAATCTCCATTTGGTACACTTGCATCTTGATCTGGGGCTGCTTCTTCTTCTGCGTTCATGTCCGTAGTAGGGATGAATTCCTCAGCATCAGCGAGAATGAATTGTTCCCTGTCGGCTTCAGTCAGTGGAGGAACGTTTGGATCATGGACAACATTACCTTCCATGATCTTTTCATCAAAGACCACATGGATGCTTTCCTCCACCTTCCTTGTCTTCTTGTTATAAACTTTGTAGGCCCTACTATGAGTGGAATAACCAACAAACGTTCCTTCATCACTTCTTGGATCGAACTTGCCCAGATTGTCCTTTCCATTGTTGTGGACGAAGCACTTGCACCCAAAGACCCTTAGATGGGAAATGTTCGGCTTCCTTCCTCTGAACAGCTCATATGGTGTCTTCTCAATCATAGGTCTCAACATGGCACGGTTCAGTACATAGCAAGCAGAATTGAGTGCTTCAGCCCAGAAGTTTCTTGGCAATCCACTCGCAATTAGCATTGTCCTTGTCATATCCTCCAGAGTCCTATTCTTCCTTTCAACTACTCCATTCTGTTGAGGCGTTCTTGGCGCAGAAAAATTATGATTTATGCCTTTGTTCCTGCACAAGGAAAGAAACCGGGAGTTCTCGAACTCTGTTCCATGGTCAGTGCGTATAGCCCTTAGATGAAATCCAGATTGATTTTCAATAGCATATAACCAAAATTCAAACTCATCAAACACATCCTCCTTTGAAGCAATGAAAATAGTCCAAGTATACCTAGAGAAGTCATCTACAATGACAAACACGTACTTGTTTCCTCCACGGCTAAGTGTGCGCATAGGCCCACACAAGTCCATGTGAATAAGCTCTAAGGGTTCAGAGGTACTTACCTGGTTTTTGGACTTAAAGGATGATCTTACTTGTTTTCCTCTTGTGCAAGCAATGCACACCTCTTCAGATTGACTCTCTATCTTTGGTAAACCAATAACTAGGTCTTTGTTGTGAAGTTTGTGTAGAAGTTTGAGGCTTGCATGAGAGAACCTTTGATGCCATAGATTGGATTCCTCAGATTGTGCAGAAAGGCACAGTTCCTCTTCAGGGATAAAAGATGGATCTACTCTGTATAGGTTGTTCTCTATGATTCCCCTGAGGAGAACTTTCCCTGTCTCAACATTCTCAACCAAACACTCATTAGTAGTAAAGATAACCCTATTTTGACCATCCTGGCACATTTGACGTACGCTCAATAGATCGAAGGTTAGGTTATCCACTAAAGTAACGTTATTCACAACAAGATTGTCAGAGATCCTTACCTTTCCCATGCCAATTACTTCCCCTTTACTGTTGTTCCCAAAGGTTATAGAACCTTTGTTTTCAGGATGGAGAGATATAAACCATGCTTTGTTCCCTGTCATGTGTATTGAGCAAGCGCTATCTATATACCAGGAACTCTTCTTCTTTCCATCCTGCAAGTAAGGGATTAGTTTTTGCGCACCCAGGCAAGCCTAGGCTTACCTGGAATGAAGAACAATCTTCTATCTTCATTATCTTTTAAAACAACCTTGATCCTGGGAGTGTTCCTAACAAAGGAATTATTGCAATAATTGTAGGCTATCTCCTCATCTCTTGATTTTTTCCAACACTCTTGTTGGTAATGTCCTGACTCACCACAGTACCAGCAAACTCTGTGGTGTTTCAGATTGACATACCTACTTTGTCCGGGCCAGATGGTTTTGTTTTCAATTCTAGACCTAAAATCCACCTCTACTGGCTTAGTGCTTTTGACATGTTTTTGCCATATCTTATACGCCTTTTGTCCATCAAACCACACCTTCTCTTCCTGAGCAATTTTCTTCCCTTTATCTCCAGAACCATTGTGGGAACAATGTGTGATTGATCCTCCACAGGGTCCTTTATGACAGAGGGAATTTTGTTTACCAGGAGACAAGATGCCAGTTTGTGAACAAGAGGCGCTATCATAGCCTAATCCAGCACGTGGTACAAAGCGTTTAGAGAAATCAGCCTTCTCCTTATCAATCTTAGAGGTGATATATTCATCTAACCAAATTTTCCTTTTGTTTTCTTCCTCTATTAGAAATTCATCAACTTTCTTAGCAAATTTTGAGTTATCCTCAGTCAAAGTTTTAATTTCAGATTCAAGAATGGCAATTTTCTTTTCCAGGGAAGCTATATCAGACACATACTTAGGATAGGATTTGCACGAGTCCGACGAAGGGAACAAAGCCTTTTCAAGTCTAGCAACCTTAGAAGCCCAAGGCTGGTTTTCCTCAATTAGACATGAAATGGTTTCTTCCTTCTCGTCGATCAAAGAATTCAGATTACTTTGTTCCTTTCCCAGAGAATGAATGAACCTAATAATCTGAGCTTTTGATTTGTTTTCTAAGAAAGAGTCAAATTCTGAAGTGTTTACCTCTTCTTCGGATTTTTCTCCTGTAGCCATTAGACACGTGTAGAGAAATTCGTCTTTAGAGTCAGATGTCCCTCCTGTAGCCATTAGACACGTTTCCTTGGGAGTGTAGAGAAATTCGTCTTCAGAGTCAGATGTCCCCCATGTTGCAATCATCGCTTCCTTCCTTTCCCTTTGAGGGACATTTGCTTCTCCTCCCTTCTTTTTAAAGCAATTTCTCGCGAAGTGTCCCTTCTTCTGGCAGTGATAGCAGATGATAGTACTCATGTCTTTGTTCCCATCAGGGAGACGTTGTTTTTCTCTGCTATCCTTCCAAACTCTTCGAAAGGCTCTTGTGAAGAGAGCAACTTCTTCATCCTTATCAACAATTTCATCCTCTTCCTGAGCAAGATCGAAGGCTTTTTCGATTTTTAGAGCAATGTTCTGGGACTTCTCTGCCTTCTCTCCTTCCCTTCGTAGCATCTTGCTCTGTTGAATCCCCGCGTTGCTCTGGAGACCGAGCAACTAGTTCCTCCAAGGTGATGTTTTTGATATCATTCTGAGCTTGGAGTGCAAGAGAGAACGCGTCCCATTTAGAGGACAATCCCTGAAGAAATTGATGCGTCAGTTTCCACTCAGGGATTGTTTCCCCTAAGAACTCGAGTTGGCCTACGTATCCCTGGAAACGTGAATGGTAGTCATCCAAAGACTCATTCTTTCCTTGAACAGCACTATCATACTCCTTGATAAGAGTCAAGATCCTATTTTTCTTGATGTCTTCATTTCCCTCATACATCCTTTTGAGGGATTTGAATATGTCGTGAGCAGTCTTGTACTTTAGAACCTTCCTTTGATCGGATGGACCAAGGGCAGCGAGTATGACCTTCTTTGCTCTCATGTTGAGCTCCAAGACTTTGTAATCAACATCTTGATAATCTTCTCTTTTCTTGAGTGTTCCTCCAGTCTCATCTGAGGGATCGAGAATCTTCACATCCCCAAATTCCACTATCTTCCACATCTGTCCATGCAGGGAACATATATGTGATTCGATCTGTTCCACCCAGTATGAGAACTCTCCTGACTTGAGCATTGGTGGCTTCCAAAAGGAGTCGTTGATGGCTGTTCCTGACATTCTTCCTGCAAGGGTAACAATCTAGAGACCAGGCTCTGATACCAATTGTTGGATCGTTAGTTCAATTACTTCTGAGGGAACAAAGTGTATTGTTCCTTCAGAGGTATAGCAGCGGAATATTAACGCAGGAAATATAGAAGAACACAAGTATTTAGAGTGGAAACCTCAACCACTAAGAGTTGAGTAAAACCACTACCTTCAAGCTTCTCACTTGAAGGATTTGAATGAGTATACTTATCTTATTAATCTCTTGTTTGTTACAAAAGAAAGCAAGGATTACGATCACGAATCTCTTCTTTCACTCGAGCCCAAACTCAACGCCTATGACTAAGTATTGCTCACTCTTTCTCTCTTTTCTTCTTGTTCTTCTTTTGGACGATCACACTTGATTCACACAAGCATAAACTCTCTCAATCGTCTCATCTATTCCTAAGCCTAAGACTAGTTTATATAGCAAAGATAAAACTAGGTTTAAACTAGGGAACAAACAAGAATATGGAAAATATATCTTTCGCATAAGAAGATATTATTTCCATCTTTTAATTATATTTCTTTCCCTAACTTCTTCATGATATCTTCTCAGATCAAACCATATTTTCCATAAAGGAAACATGATATCTTCGTTGCGCTCCCTCAGCCCTTTCTTTCCTTAATTAGCTCGCCTCTGTTGAGTAACGTTCCTGCTCAAGTAGACATCCTGAAACACTCAAGTATACATTAGTAGGAATGTTTGTTACCATCAAAACCAGAAGGAACTTTACTTCAGCCGTAGCTTCAACATATTTCGCCCATCTAGCTAAAGCTCGCCAATTATTCACTTTATTCTTGTTATTTTGTTTGATCTGTATTCGACGTCACATTTATTCTTTGTCCGACTAATTAGCTCCATTATTAAGGCAATTTAATAAGTTGGTAGTAATTATTTTCCCAAAACAATTTTGGCGCTCACCTTGGAGCAATTAGCCTGGAGCAATTAGCCGATTCAAAGATATAATCGTCGTCGGCAATCAAGAAAATTGGTGCATCAACTTCCAGGGGGTATCGTCGATGGACTACCTGAGAACGATCCTCTTCTCAATACTCTGAGAACGAGGAGACACTCAACACGTCTAGAGACAATCCCGCCAAGAAGACCACTAATGACACCACCGTGAAGAGACTGCCCTCTCAACTAGAGAAGATATATAACTTATGGTTGCAGCTTATGGCTCAATCCATAGAGACTCTCCGCCAGGAGATGGTTGACCAGTGCCAGCGCTACGAGGCTTTAGCCACAATCAATGGGAATATGTCTTTAAAATAGCAGGTATAATCCGTAGGATCCAACGCCACAAGGGCCGGGAGAGTCGCCAACGCCACTGACGTACATGCAAAGTTGGATCAAGAAGACATTCAAATGACACCGGTGAACAATCACGTCGTCCAACCATGAACTTAGTAGGATTCCTCCGGTTAAAACTAACACGGTTACCATTGTTTCTCCCACCGATCCAACCACGAATCGAGAGATCGAATCGCATGCTACACAAGAAAGTAGCCTTCGGGTGCTTATTGAGCAGGCCCTCAAGGAGCGTTTAAGATCCTTCGACTAAAGAATTGTGAGAATCTTTGGCGTCTCTCAGCTTATCAAAAGAGAGGCCTTGGATGGAATGGAGGACTCACCATTTGTCTAAGAGATTGCTTGGGTCGACATCCTCAAGAAGCTCCACTTGCCCAACATGGTGAGTTATGACGGGACCAGGGATCCCAATGATCATATTGCGCTCTACAAGAAGAAGCTCATGACTATCTCTATCTCTCACGGGAGCAGAGAGGCAGTCATGTGCAAACGTTTTGGCACGTCATTATCTGGACCAATGTTGACACAATTCATACACCTCCCGCATGGATCGATCACTACGTTCGCATACTTAAGTCAATGCATTTAAAGTTCAATTCGCTAGTAGTCAGAAATTGGAAAGACAATCCATTGACCTATATCATCTTATCAAGAAGAATAATGAACCTTTACGTGATTACTTGAATAGGTACAACAAAGAGAAGGTGTCGATCCCACACTGTGACGTGCCCACATCCATCGAAGCCTTCCGACGGGGATTGGTCAAAGGAAGTGAGTTGTATCGCAAAATGACGAAATATCTCCGTCGAAGCTTTGAAGACGTGAAAGCCAAGGCCATGGCACATGTTAGGTTGGAGGAATATGAGGGACCAATCAGAATCAACCCCAGTCTTGACCGTGTCGATAGACGATCTCCCGGAGACAACCGTAGGGATCGTTGAAGCCAACCCTATCCTCGTGACCGTAAAGATAGGGGCATGACGTATCAAAATTGCGAGAGGGGGAGAGAATGGAAGGAGCATCCCTCCCTACCCCCTAAGGTACAATCTTACAATATTAGTGTTTCTGTTGTAGAGCTGGTCAAAACGTTCGACAAATTCGGGAAAGATGTCAAATGGCCACGAAAGAGCGACAAGCGCGAATCAAAGAAAGACATGACTTGTTCGTGTGACTTTCACGCGTGGATATTGACCCAAGGTTTTCTCCGAAATGTCATCTCGGAGAGAGCTAAGGCGACCCTCGATTGATGAGACAAAATTCCAAGCGACCGATCCCCTTCGCCAGTGCCGGAAAATTTTATCAATTGTATTTCGGTGTGTGGGGGGGGGGGGGGGGGGGGAGCTGTGTGGGATATCATATTCCGCCGCCAAACGACACGCGAAGGTAGTATCTTAGATGCACCCCCACCGTCGGATTCCAAGGCCAAAAGGGTAAGTGATCTTCCCTTAATAACCTTCCCTGACGTCGACATGTGCGAAGTTGAACATCATGATGGGCTTGTTATTTCATTATCTATTGGTAATTGTCTAGTCCGTAGAATTCTTGTTGACACATGTAGCTCGACCAAAATGATCACTCTGAACGCTTTAACAGAAATAGGCATAAGTGAGGCCGACGTAAGCGCTTAAAAGATACCCTTAGTCAGTTTCAACGGCGAAGTGAAAATTCACTCGGGGAGATAGTCCTCACGGTGTACACAGGAAGTGTAAAGCTAAAGGTGAAGTTTAACGTTATGGATTGTAAATCTCTGTATAATTGTATCATTTACAGGCCTTGGATTCACGCAATGAAAGCAGTCCCTTCGATGTACCACCAACAAATAAAATTCCCAACCAATGGGCTTACAAGAAATCAAGGGAGAACAAATATTAGCTAGGGAATGTTATATGGTGTCCATGAAGCAAGAAGTCGAAGATCAGACATCATAACAATCACAAGAGGAGGAGAGGTCGAAGAGGTACATCGAAACTGAGACAGAGAAGCTAGATGAGATCGCCCTCGACCCCTCCTCACCTAGTCAAGCCATCTGGATCGGGTCCGATCTGGCCGACGAGACGCGTGAGAAAATGTTGCAATTTATTCGATCAAACTTCGACTGCTTTGCTTGGTCACATGAGGACATGGTAGGTATACCCCCTGAAATTATGACTCGCCGACTTAACGTGGATTCTAGTCTTCCCTTGTCAAACAGAAGCGCATGAAATTTCTCGCGGAACGCAACAAGGTCATCGATGATGAAGTAACCAAACTCTTTCAAATGGGCCTCATTAGGGAAGTCAAGTACCCTGAATGGCTTGCAAACGTCGTGGAAAAGAAAAATGGCAAGTGGCAAGTCTGCGCCGACTTCAATGATCTCAACAAAGTGTGTTGAAACGATACCGGACAAGACATTGACAGAGGCTGAAGAAGAGGAAATCATGAGCATACTGATGCGCCCCTGCCTTGCCTAGGATCAAGCCATGGCTCACCTCAACGAGCTCCTCCTGCCTATACTACTCATAAGGACTATTTTGAAGTTAAGCACCGTTGGCGCTTCATTTTCATCCTTGTCGGACGCTCCGACCCTTCATGCGCCAAGCTTTGTGCCAACAACAGCACCACGGGCGCCACTCTAAGTCCACCGACGCTCTCGTCGGATCTACGAGCGCCCCTCCAGGGACGACCTGCCACCTAATGTGCGCCGGAAGCAACCTCTTCGGCGCCGACAATGCCCTCTCTAGCATCTTGGCGATCCAGCGCCCCGTGCCCAAGCCTCGTCATTGGCGACCTCCTTGGCTTGGCACTATGGCGCCTCATCGAAAGCCTTGGTCAACTTGGTATGATCAAGCCATGGTTTTCCCATGCCTATCCTTTATCTTTCATTTGAGACTATTTTAGGCACTTTCGGAAAACTTACTATTTTTAGCAGTTACTATTTTTAGCAGGTTGCTATTTATAGTAAGTACTATTTCTAGCCATTGTTTCCCGGGATAGAATTGCATTGTTGAAATTTCTATTTTTAGTAACTTTCCATATTTAACAGGTTTCCTTCTTAGGAAGGTATAGGTTCGGGTTTTGCTACAGTTTTAGAACTTTCTATTTTTTAGAAGGTTTCTAAATATGAAGTGGTCCAGCCTTGCATGGTTTGGGCCGTCCTAATAGGCTCTTGGCACTCAAGCCCAAGAACACCCAACCCTAGAAAGCCCTAGCCGTCACTTCTCCTTGGAAACCCTAGCCGTCTCCTTTGTTTTTCCCTTTATAATGGCTTCGCCTCCATCATTGTAACTTATGTTTAGAATATTGAATCAAGAACCTTGTTGAGACGAAGCATTCCTCCTCTTCTTGATCTAGGCGTCACCAATCCTTTGGGCTCTGTCTTCTCATCTCCTTCACCATATCTTCTAGTCCCTATCTTCTACATCCCTAGCCTCATAAGTTCCCATAGCTTCTAATCCCTCTCTTCTACATCCCTAGCCTCATAAGTTCCCAGAGCAAGTGTTGCAGAGCCCCGATGGAGATTGCCATACTGATGGTGGCGATCGCGACAATCCAACAGAAGCAGCCAAATGAGCCCAAGTCTGACCGCGATTGCCATCCTGATGTAGCGATCGCGGCAGGACAACAGAGAGCTCTCAGATTTGTCCGAGAGCCCGATGGCGATCGCCACCCTCATATGGCGATCACCATCGCCTATCCTGCAGGTTTTCCGTATTTTCCTTTTTAGACGTTTTCTTTAATTGTTTTGCGTTTAATTCGGTTTAGGGCAGCGAAATTAGGTTTAATGTTAGTAGCAGCCTCTCTTATAAGTTGAACATTTTCCATTGTTGTTTTTCACGTTGAATTTTATAGTAGAGCTTAAGTTTGAGTTTGAATCTCTTTCCTTTGCTTCGACGTCATTCTACTGATTGGATCCGGAGTTGTTCTCGTTAGCGAACTGTCTTCAAGCCAACCGATTGAATTCGTTCATATCTTGAGTGGACTCTCAAGATATCGAGTTCTTGGCGAATCGAAAGATTTGTTACTTATCAAACCCTAGAAGAGTTCTAGAAGCGCATCGACTTCCCTTTTCTCCACGATCCTTCCCGAGGGCATAAGAGTCATTCAAATTCGTATCAATTGGTATCAGTTTCCATCGGTTTAAAGGTGTAGTTATTCTAAAACTTTTTCTTTCACGTAATCCCTTTCGTTTCAACCAAATTCCGCATTGTTAAGTAAACTGAAAAATTCGAGTGAAACCCTAACCCTAGGTGACGAATTCTTGTACTCAAGAAAACGTCGTGGCTTTACTCACAAAAACAGAAAAACCGAGAGAGATTGAAGATAACTAATAACCCGAAGATCGCAGATATCTTAGGCTTCATCAAATTGTTAATTCTTTGACTGTTGCTTGAAGTTTTTGTGGTTTACTTGATTATCTTTCATTCTTGACTGCTTTACTATTGTCTCTTCTTTACCTTTAGCATCAAACGAAACTGCATGCTATTCTTTCTATAAAAAAAAACAGCACATGAGTTCATAAGTCGATCTTAAATTCGAGCAAAAAGAAATCCACAGGAGATCTAGACTAGTAGTCTATTCACCATCTCAAGTGTCCATTGTGCCTATCCCTTCATTCTCTACTCATAAGTTTGGTGTCTTGATTGCATGCTAGTTAAGTTTTGATCAATTACTTGCTTGCATCTTTCTTTGATTTCTGAATTTGTTGTTGACTTGGATATATTGATCTTTGCCCTGAGCTAGCCTATCCTTCCCTCACGGATTGCTGAAATTAGTCACCTTACCACGTGATTGATAGTGTTTTGTTTGCTACTCTCTTTGAGCTCAGTTTTCTGATTACTGTAGATATCTAACCAAGGTACAAAGGAAAAGAAGTCTCTCAGACGTTGAAGCTGAAATTTCTCGGCTCAAGGAAGAAATGGGCGTTATGCAACAGACAATTGTCGAGGCAACATCATACAATCAACGAGCTAGAGACAAAGGCAAAGGATGTAGTTCAGCGTCTTGCTATTTTCATTGAAAATGATGCTCTTACGGATCGCTACAAGCCACATCGATCTAGAAACGAGTCAGACGAAAGTGGCTCTGAGAATGATGAGACGCCTAACCATGAGGAGTACAAGCCTTTAGTTCGGACTAAATCCCGGCCTAGTAGGTCGAACATGGCTGCTACACACCGCCGGGAGTCCTCTAATAGGAATCCCCGACGTCCTCAGCGAAGTGGAACGCCAATTGCTTTTGGCGAGTACGATGAAGAAGATCTAGAACTTTATGGGCAAGCTAATCCCAACAACTTCCATCCACCACTTCAGGACCCCATTGAGAATCAACATTACCCCGAAGGTTATCTTCCTCCTCCTGAATATACAAATCCTCCTGCTTTTCGTAATTACAGGAATGATGATCGGGGTTACAACCATGATGAGTACCATGGTGTGAGACGTCCATGGGTACAACAGAGACGACGAGGACGTGCCAATGACGGAAGGGGCAATGACAGACGTGTGCAAGCTTTCTATGAAGATAGACGTCCAACCCGTCGTGACATCATCGTACGTATTGAAAATTTTGCAGGTGAATATGATGCTGCTGTATTTCTGGAATGGCAGCAGACAACAAAGCATATTTTGAACCATTGTCACTATGAGGATCATGAAAAAGTGGAGGTTGCAACTCTACATTTCACCGGGGCTGCAAAGACATGGTGGAATAGAGATGTAACCATGAGAGAAAGACGAGGGTTCCCACAGGTTGACACTTGGAATCAACTGATGTTCATCATGACACAAAAATATGTGCCAACTGATGACAAGAATGAGCTGCGTTTGAAGATAGCACTTGCTAAACAAGGTACACAAACTCCCAATGAATTTTATGCTTCTTTGGAAGATATGTACTATAAAGCAGGTATGAGTGTGTCAGCAGCTACAATTCGAACCAAGTTCTTGAGTGGTTTGAATGTCACAATTAGAGACCAATTGGAGATTTTGCCTATCAAAGATCTCAACTCCCTTGTGCACACAACGATGAAAATCCACAACCAATTAGTGCGCAAGAAATCCTCTCCATGGGCTTCCAATCAAAGGTATAACTCTTGTGATAGTTTGTCAAAATCTATTAATTCTACTCTAGATGTGCAGCAGAGAGGTCAAGGACAAGCTAAACCACCATACAAGAAGGGCACACCAAAACACTCCCCAGATCCATCCAAAGGTACCAACCGCACCAACAATGCTTCGTCTTCTACAAACCGAGGTAGCACAACAGACAAGGAGTGCTACCAGTGTGGAGGACATGGGCATATCTCTAGAGAATGACAAGAAAAGTGTTGCTCAATCAACAAGGTGGCTATGAGAGTGTTGAAGAGGAGGCTGAATATGAAGAGGCTGCACAAGATGAAGAAGATAATGATCCTTATGTTTGTGCACCCTCGGATATGCAAGGAGGTACAACACTTAGCCGTGTGTTGAGATGTGATGAGTTTTGATTATGACAAACATCTACTAATGATTTACTTGAGTGTATAGGAATGTTACTAGTGATTGCATGATGCAGAGAAATGCTTGCTGAATTTCATGGGACGTAAGGTTACGTCGAATGGAAGCCATCTGTGCAGAATAGGTCCATCCGAGGAAGAATATTGGTCGAGATATTTTGGAGGATGGCCTTGGAGAAATAAGGAAGAGTTGACTCACAAATAAGGAAAGAAGATTTCTCAAATAAGGAAAGAGGCAACTCGGTGGAGACTTGGTCTTGAGACGCGCGCCCGTTTGATTCATTGAAGAAATAAGGAAATAATATCTATAAGGAATATTTCCTTATAGATAATATTTCCTTATACATAAAGAAGCAGCGTGCCTATTGAAGACCTAAGTTGAAAGACTTGGAGATCAAGATGGAAGATTACACGAAAAGAAAGTATGGAAATTATATCTAAGGAAGAGAATTCCTTAAAGATAGAGTTTACCATATATTTGATGAAGATTTTTGGAAAGTCGTATTTGAAGTCTTGGAGAAAAAGATAGAAGATTATTTGGAAGGAACGAATGATATTTTATTGAAGGAAGAGATTTCCATAAATAAAATATATCATATCTTTGGTTAAGCTTTATGGTAATTCAGATTGAAGACTTGGAGCACAAGAAGACGTCTAGTTAGGGTTATTTAGTTTGCTATATATTGTGAGGGATTCATGTAGTTTAGCAAGTCTTTGAGAGCCGAAAAAGAACTAGAGCGTTGAGAGTTGTGAAGAGAGAGACTACGAGTGTTAGAGATTGAGTTCAAGTAGAAGAGAGATTCGAGATCTAGGTGAGAAGCTTAGAAGAGTGATCCAAGTTCTTATTGTAACAAGAAATCAATAACACAAGTAGACGATTCAAACTCCTTCTAGTGAGAAGCTAGAAGGGAGTGGTTTTTTCCTGAAATACTTATTGGTATTAAGGGTTTCCACTATATATCCCTGTGTTCAGGTTTGATCTTTCCTTTGTTGTTTTTAATTCCGCTGCATTACGTTCCAGGGAACAAAGCTTTGTTCTTTGGTATTTTAAGCTAACCGATCCAACAATTGGTATCAGAGCCTGGTCTCTATATTGTCTAAGTTAGCTTTGCAGGAAAGATGTCATCCAACAATGCAATCAACGACTCATTCTGGAAACCCCCAATGCTGAAATCGGGAGAGTATGACTGGTGGGCGATTCAGTTTGAATCCCATACTTAATCCCTTGATGCTCAACTATGGAAGGTCATTGAATTCGGAGATACAATTATTCTTGACCTTGCCGGTGAAGACAAGACTAAGGAGAAGAAGAGAATCGACTACGACGATGTTGACTTTAAAGTCTTGGAGAAGAATGCTAGGGCAAAGAAGATTATTCACATGGCACTAAGTTCAAGTGATCTCAGAAAGGCACTAAAATACAAATCTGCGAAAGAAATATGGGATGCACTTAGCAGAATTACTCAGGAAGTAGCGATGTGAAGAGAAATCGCCTCCTAGCGGCACAAAAGGACTATGAAAAGGCTCTCCAAGAAAAGAACGAATCTTTGGAAGATTTTCATGCTAGATTCGAAGGATATGTCAGCCAAATAGAGTTTCTCGGTGAAGATATCCCCCAATGGAAGGTTACGCACCAATTCATGCAAGCTCTAAATTCCAAGTGGGATGGATTCATCAATGCTCTACAAGCACAAAGTGACATCAAAGATATATCCTTAGAAGATCTTGTCTGCCGTCTCAAAAGCCATTCTGATATTCTCGAACGAAAGTTGTTCGCAAGGAAGGAAGCAGACAAAGGCCAATCAATTGCTCTAAAGGTTGAAAGGGCATTTGATCTATCACAGATGGAGAATGCTGAGATTAATGATCATAATATTATTAATTTATTCGCAAGGGCTTTCAGGAAGGCTTTGGAAGGAAGAAAAAATGCCCCCCGTTCCTCAGAAAGGAACACAAATGTCAAAAAGGTGACATGCTATCATTGTCAGAAGACGGGGCACTTTGCGAGAAATTGCTTTAAGAAGAAAGGTAAAGAACTCTCTGTTTCTGAGGAAAAACGTGCAACGACGGCCATATGGGGAGATTAAGACTCCGAAGCTGAAGGAGACAATACTCGAAAGGAAGTATGCCTCATTGCTGACAAGGACTCGACCGAGAACAAGGTAAGCCAATCCTATCTCCCCAATAAACTGCAAGGTAAAACCAAAGCTCAATTAATTTCCATTATTAATGCTCTTGGTGATGAAATTGGGAATCTTCACGGTGAGTTGGAGGTAATGGAGGAGGAACTATCTAACACGGTTGACGAAAATAGACTATGGCCTGAAAAAGTCACCAAACTTGAAAGTACCTCTTCCTCTACATCCAACTCGTGTAGGATATGTCCTAAATTCAAGTCCTGTATTAGCACTCTTGAAGGTAACATTACCAAGCTTGAATCTAAAATTCTTTCGCCTTCTGTGAGTAATGAAAAGTTTGGTAATGAACTTGCTGACTTCAAGAGGAATGAGGATCGAAAGAAGAAGTGGTGGACAAATGAGTATGTTACTTCCAAGATAGAAGGCTTAAAAACCGTTCTCACTAATCAATTTGTGTCGTCTTGTTTTGGATTTGGCTATGGTATGCCCAACTCCTCAAAAACTCATGTACCGCCTAAAATAGAGCTTGAATCCCCTAAGGAAACATAACATGAAGATCCCCATTATGGGTGTAATCATAATGTTGCAACCTCTGGTAGGAACAGTTCTATTGAAGGCAAGGGTACATGGTCTGATGGGAAAAAGGCTTACGGGATTAGTCATGTCCAGAATACCAAACCGACACAAATTGACTTTGAATCAAGGAAAGTTAACATACTCATCCGGCCACAACAAAGTAAGTACGTTGACCCTAAGCAACATTTTACTTGTTGGAACTGCGGTAACGTGGGGCATTACAAGCATGAATGCGAACTCAAAAAGTAAGTTGAGGAAAGGTCACATAACTGTCATCGGTCTCATGCTAATGGTCAACCCGAGGGTACGCCAAGGGCAAGGGTTGAGGATAATCAACCCAAACCTAAGGTGGCGCCTAAAGGTCAACCCAGTGGTACCCCGAGGGTAAGGGTTTAGGTAAATCAACCTAAGCCTAAGGTGGTCCCCAAAGGACTGCAAAGGCATACACCAAGGGTAAAGTTTGAGGTTAATCAATCCAAGCCTAAGGTAGTATTCAAGGATCAGTTTGCTCTCATGCCAAGCAAGCCTAATGTAGGATCTGTATGTTAGTATCAAGGGAACTATGACAAAGAGTTGTACAGTTTCTAGGCACAGCGGAAGTAATATAACAAGTTATCAACGCAATTACTTAAGGTGGAAACCCTAGATAACCAACTAGATATCTTTGGATGAAAACCACCCCTCTTTCGAGGATTTGAAAGGTCTACTTGTATATTCAATCAATGAGTTTAGAGAAGAACGAGATTACAAACATATTGCTAAGTACTAACCTAGTTCCTATCAGAAACTCTAAGATGATAATACCAGTGAACTTACTTGATGTTCTTTTGCAAGAACACTTTTCTCTTCTCTTAGTCTGATGCACTTCAAGCTCCGTCAAAATACATAAGCCCTAAGAACATAAAGATGATCATATATATAGGAAGCAAGTCTGCCGTATAAAGATATTCCAAGAATATATTATACGTCAAAGTTCTTTCCTAATTTATGACAATCTCTATGGCTTTCAAGTTAACCTAATTAACTCGAGATTTACCAAATATTACATAGACAATATTACAACCAACTCTAACAATATCCTAACAAGGAAAAGATCTCCTATAAGATCTTCTCGGCTCGCCGCCCACGCTAGGGTTAGAAGCAACACGGATGTAACACAGTTCCTTCTGACTTCCCTTAATACTTCATCAACTTCAAATCTTCAATCTTTTCATCTGAAATATCAAGATAAACTATACCATAGTATATGCTAAGGTTGTCATCGTCAAAACATAGAGTAATAGTGGAAAGAAACCTATTGAGGAACCAGAGTTCCTCAGATCCCTATTCCAACAATTTCCCCCTTTTTGATGATGAAAAACTCATATAAGTGTAATCACAGAGACAATAGACAAATATGAATATGAATCTCAGGACAAAGATACTTAGACCAAAAGCTTCAAATGGTTCCCCCTTAACATTTGAATTTTCTAACAAGTTCCCCCTAAACATGATACCAGTCCTATTGGTTCCAAGATTTCAGAGTATATTCCCGCTTTTGACATCATCGAAAAGATATGAAGATAATATAAGGAACTATGATGCAAAACATGAACGTGCAAGACTCACAAGGCATAGAACATCAAAATATTATTATTATCATTCATGAGCCCAAAGACAGTTGCGACTCATACAAGCAAACACAAAAAAAATAACAAAAACCATGAAGCAGATAAAAAAAAACAGAGGGATTGATCTGCTGGGGAACCCTAAGGGAGAACTATGCCAACATCGGAGGAACTGCTAGAGGGACCCTATCCTCTCTGTGCAGTGAGAGCTTCGACGAGCTTGATGAAAGCAGTGTTGAGGTCACGAACAGCAGCCGAAATCTCTCTCAGTTCCTCCACAATCTCAGAGGAGGCCTCCTCTTGATCTTCTGCAGGAGCGGGTCGAGCAGGTAAATTTCTGGAGGGCCTTGACTTCTTGGTGACCGTCTCCTCCACCTTGAGACTATTGATGTAGGAGCCATCCATCTTGTGGGAGAAGGACGTTTCTCCCTCTGCTGCCGGGTAGATGTCAAGTCTCTCCAAGAGGGCCTTGATGATTGTAGGGAACGACAGGGAGTGGGATGGATGGCTGTGGCAGGCCTGCATATGATGCATAACAATCTTCAGCAGGTCTAGCAGCTCCCCAGAGATGATCTTATCCATGAAGACAGCATCAACAATTAGGACAATGCTCCTCTTTTCCTGGCGAGGAACCACGTTATTGATGAGGAAGGTGTGAAGCAGCTTCATTGACAAGGAGAGGAACCTGGTGTTGAGTTCCTTGAGATCTGGGTTCCCAAAGACTGTCTTGGCATAGTCGCTTTTCTTTGTGGGCCAATGCTTTTTGTGGATAGCAAAGAACCCAGTTCCTGTTGGAATGCCTATGACCGAGGAGATCATCTCCGTGGTGATCTTGTACAGCTTCCCCCGGATATTGACCACTATATCCTGGGGATTCTCAAACTCCGACACAGAAACGAAGGACATGGAGGAGTAAAAGGATCTGATTACCTCCTCATTGACGCTCTGAGGAGCGGAGAACAGTGATTCCCAGCCTTGGGAAGTCAAAAGGGAGCGAAAGGTGTCAACTTCGCTCAGGTCCAAGTTCCAGAGCTTGGGGTCCACAAAGAGAGGACCTAAGATTCGCCTCTCTGCAAATTCCGTTTTGAGAGAGGTGGTGGCGGTGGCGAGGGAGCTGGAGGAGGAGACTGTCGGCTTGGCAAATCTGGTGCGAGCAGCGAGAGTGTTGGTCTTGGGCTTGTTAGCCTGTCGACCACCGTGAGTGGTGGTCTTGGTGATGAGAGGCTCATCATCATCAGCCTCTTCCCTGAGGCGCTTGAAGAAAGCGTTGCCTACGCTCTCCGGGTCGGGGATGGAGGGAGGATGGGAGGGATTTTCTGTGGAGTGGGGAGAGGAGTGTTGTTGGGATTTGGCAGGGGAGTGAGTGGAGGAGTCACTCTTGGCAGGGGAGAGTTCGGCTTTTGTGGTGCTCTCTAGAGGAGGAGGAGAATTAGCCGGAGATGTGGGGGGGGGACATAGGGTATGATGGCCATGGCTATAGGATCGGGGGAGGGAGATTTTTGTTTGGGTGGGGAGGCCGATTTTGTGGAGGGCAGTGGAGTGGAGGAAGAAGAGGGCATGTCGGCTTGAGTGGCTGCCTCCGATGGCAGAGCGGAGGTCGATGGAGTTTCCTTCTCCACCTGTAAAGCCCACAGTCGGAAGAGTGCCAACTGCTCGTCAGTTAGGATCACGGGTTTGTTTTGAGCGGCCATTTGAGCTTGAGAGATTAGGGTTTAAGAAAGATAGAGTTTTGAGAGGAGGCGAGAGATAGATAAGATCAGGGGAAGGGAAAAAGGGTTTAGAGCAACCCTTAAATATATCTCACACCATGATCATAGGGAAAATCTTCAAACGGTCACAAAATTATCTTCCCCAATCACCGCTGATTCAAACGGTCACAAAAATCCCTAGAAACTCGGCCTTAGTTTCCATAATTATTTCATCCCCAACGTTCATATTCTCAATCAATATTTACCACAAAATCGATCATCATTACCCTGCAATAATCGACACAAGGAACTAAGCGGAAAAAGCAATCTGTCAGGCGGCTTCGCGTGTTTCCGAGGCAAAGAAGCGTGAGACAGAGGAGAATTGAGAAGTTCCTTTCACAGTTCCTTTTCAGTAGTTGGCAAGGAAGGGTTTGGATGCATTTATGTGATAGGTAATAAAATTAAAGCAAAAATACACATCCAAACAATATAAATCAGGGAGGGCCAATTTTGACACAAACATAAACAAGTTCCAGAGTGGTGCTCATATAAAGAAGATCATAGGAACAATTTATGTAAGTCAAGCTAGTGAGGGTCTATAATCAATCTTCATTTCGGCTTAAATTGCGGGTTCAAATAGATCCGATTGATTATTTTGTGTTCAAAGAAGTACGATTTTGTCAATTTATCATGAGTGAAAGTAAAGTCTGTATATTATGCACGTCACAAAGATAATAACATATTTTGAATGATTATGACAATAGAATCAAGGACCATGTAAGCAAGCAGGGAACCATAAAATCAAACAATCATTTACTAGTCAAGACAGGGAAATATACAAGGGAACTCAGAACCGCTAATCAATGGCAATCATGCCCAGGAGTAACCTAAAGTATTCAAAAGGTTCTCTATTTAGAGCTTTAGTAAAAATGTCAGCTATTTGGTCCTCAGTACGACAGTGTTTCATGAGAATAATACCCTTTTCCACATTATCTCTAAGAAAATGGTGCCTTATGTCAATATGTTTAGACTTAGAGTGAAAAACAGGATTCTTAGATATACTAATGGTGCTAGTGTTATCACAAAGAATTTTTAGTGGACCATAGGACTTACCAAAGTCAACAAGTTGTTGCTTGAGCCATAGGAGATTTGCACAACAAGCTGCTGCTGCGATGTACTCTGACTCGGTGGTAGAGAGGGAAATGGATAATTGCTTTTTGGATGCCCATGACACTAGGCAAGTACCAAGGAACTGAGCCATCCCAGAGGTGCAGGATAGTATTTCAAAATCATCACTCTTCGGATACCATAGACACAAATTTTCAGTTCCCTTGAGATATCTAAGGATACGTTTGACTGCAGCCAGATGTTTGACTCTTGGATCTGTTTGGAATCGCGCACATAAGCACACTGAGTACATGATATCTGGACGACTGGCCGTCAGATGTTTGACTCTTGGATCTGCTTGGAATCGCACACATAAGCACACTGAGTACATGATATCTGGACGACTGGCCGTCAGGTATAAAAGGGAACCAATCATTTGCCTGTAGAGAGATTGATCAACCTTGATGTTTGTGGGAACCAGCGTTAGTTTGGTTGTAGGAGAGATTGGAGTGGCGAATGGCTTAGAGGAACTCATTTGAAATCTGTCTAGGATTTCCTTGACATACTTTTGCTGATGAATTTGAGTTCCCGTGGGAAGTTGATTTATTTGCAATCCCAGAAAGAATGTGAGTTCCCCAATCATACTCATTTCAAATTCGCTGCTCATGAGATCCTTGAACTTCTCTACAAGGGACAGATTAGTGGAGCCAAAAATAATATCATCGACATAAACCTAGACAACCAGGATGTCTTCATTTTGTTCAAGGAGAAACAAATTTTTATCAATTAAACCTCTTCTGTATCCATTGGATATCAGGAACAAAGCTAACCTATCATACCATGCTCGTGGTGCTTGCTTGAGTCCATAAAGAGCTTTGTCGAGGAAGTAAACATGATCTGGTCTGCTTTTGTCCTCAAAACCCGGGGGCTGCTTGACATATACTTCTTCTTGAAGAAATCCATTTAAGAATGCAGTCTTGACGTCCATTTGAAATAGTTTAAAGCCCTTATGAGTAGAAAAAGTCTCATCATAGTCAATGCCTTCTTGTTGACAATACCCTTGGGCGACAAGTCTTGCTTTATTTCCGGTGACCATGCCTGAGTCATCAAGTTTGTTTCTAAAGATCCATTTAGTTCCAATGATAGTTATGTCTGAAGGACCAGGAACCAGACGCCAAACTTTGTTCCTTTCAAATTGATGAAGTTCCTCATGCATAGCATGTACCCTGTCCGAATCATTGAGAGCTTCCTTGTAGTTCTTAGGCTGAAGAACAGAGAGGAAAGCCGTGAATGCACATAAGTTATTCAATGAGGATCGGGTGGAGGGACCTGTCTTGTCAAATGGAGAGAGAATCTGATCAACTGGGTGAGATCCCTTGTATTTGTAGTTGACTACAGGAATTGATGATGAAGAAGGTTCATCCTGAGGAACTGCATTGTCTTCAATATCATTTGAGTCTGGGTTCTCTGAAGGAGGAACTGTAGCTGAGTCAGAGGAGTCGGGAAAACTGGGAGAAGATTCATCATTCTGCACAAGGGAACTTGGTCTAGAATTTTGAGTGTGAACTTCCTCAGGGTGATCATTTACAATTCCGGTAGGATCTAATGTGAATTCAGGTATTGCAGAGGAGCCTGGAGCAGAAAGATCCTCTTCTTCATCAGCATTATTGTCACCTGTGGGAAATACCTGTGAAGACACGTGAAAAGTAGATTCATTGAAAACAACATGAATGGATTCTTCAAACTTGGACGTCCTAGTGTTGAACACTTTGAAGGCTTTGTTGTTTGGAATATATCCCAAGAAGATTCCTTCATCACTCCTGGGATCGAACTTCCCAATGGGAGATTTTCCATTGTTGTGGATGAAGCACTTGCACCCAAAAACCTTGAGATGAGATATGTTGGGAACTCGTCCATGAAGGAGTTCATATGTAGTCTTCTCAATTTGGGGTAGAAGCATGGCTCTGTTTAGAATATAACATGCAGTGTTGACAACCTCAGCCCAAAATCTTTGAGAGAGACCAGCTGAGATAAGCATAGTGCGAGCCATATCTTCAAGACTACTCCGATTCTTTTTTTCAACCACTCCATTTTGTTGAGGAGTTCTGTGCGCAGAAAAATTGTGAGTGATCCCCTTTTCCCTGCAAAAGGTTAGGAACTTTGCATTTTGGAATTCGGTTTCGTGATCGAAACGGATAGCCTTAATTTTGTGTCCCAGTGACATTTCGAGAGTTGGAACTATTTCACAGAATCTATCAAACACCACGTCTTTCGATTTTATGAAAATAGTCCACGTGTATCTCGAGAAATCATCTACAATCACAAGAATGTATCTATTACCTCCAATACTTTGAGTACGCATAGGACCACAGAGGTCCATATGGATCAGTTCCAGAGGTTTGGAGGTACTTATAACAGTTTTTGGTTTAAAGGAACTACGTACCTGTTTGCCTCAAACGCATTTGGAACAGAAATCAGATTCATCTACCTTGATAGAGGGCAGGCCGTGGACAAGTTCCTTTCTTTGAAGTTTGTGAATGAGGTTTAGACTTGCATGACCAAGTCGTTGATGCCACAGAGTAGATTTGTTCATCATTGTGGCAAGGCAGAGCTTTTCTTGAGGAGAGTAGCTATGGTCAACAATGTAGACATTGTTGAATCTCTTACCTTTGAGAAGAGTTTTCTGAGACTCAGGATGAATCACAAAGCACTCAGAGGGAGTAAATAGGACGTTGTTCCCTCCTTGGTCACACAGTTGTGACACACTGATTAGATCAAAACCAAGATTATCGACAAGATGAACGTCACTTACCTTAATGTTTTAAGAGAGATCTACAGTTCCAGTTCCCAGTATTGCACCTTTCTTCTTGTCACCGAAGGAAATCTTGCCTCCGTTGTATCTTTGAGGTGAATGAAGTTGCTCTTTATTACCTGTAAGGTGACATGAAGCGCCACTGTCTATGTACCACTTAGCAACATTCTTCACTTCAGCCTGCAGGGAAAACATTAATTTTTATGAACCCAATCCAACCATGCTTTTCTGGGTAAGTTAGTCTTAAAGCTCCCTTGTTGGGGAGTTCTGACGATTTTCTGAGTTTTGGACTTGGAGTCTTTAACATTTTCATAGTATTGAGGGACATTAATGTCATTGATTTGAGTCTTTCCATGTCTGAATTTTCTAGAGGCCTTTTCTTCCTGTTTCCTCTTTTTCTCACAATCATATATAAGATGTCTTTGGTTCCCACAGTGCCAGCACACACGATTGGTGGGAATCCACTGATACTTATCCTGAGTTTTGTAGTGAGATTTCTTTTTACCTAGATCAACCTTTTTCCTGGGGATATTTCTAGGTTTACCCTTTCCCATATTTTTATACATGTCGTGAATGTGGGGACTGAAGTATGGGGCACAGGGTGGTTCCTTTGTAGGGGAACTCTCAATCACTTTGATTCTTTGTTCCAAATATTCCTTTTTGCTATTTGAGGTTTGAAGAGCTAAGTCAAGTCTTTCATTTTTGGCCTCAAGATTTTTGGTTATTTCATCAAAGTTGGAATGAGAGTCACAAGGAGGATTAGACACGTCATGAGGTTTATAGCTTAGTCCTCTACTGGGTTTAACAAAGAAGGTCTGAGTGACAGTTTTCTCATGAATACATTCAGTAAGAGAGTCAAGTTTCTCAATAATGGTTTGCAATATGGACTCAGAAGGTTGTGAAGGGGAATTGTTTCCTAAGTTCAGTTTTTCATGCAAGTCACAAGTAGGACAAGTGGTGATTTTGTTAGCATTTTCATATTTCTTGCACCAAGCTTCACTTTCATCAGAGAGAATAGATATTTCTTCTTCATTTTCAGCAAGTCTACTTAGCAAGTTGTTATTTTCTTTGCTTAGAGATTTGATAAGTTTGATCAATTGTTTCTTATCATATTTGAGAAGAGTTTCAGATAGTTCAGAGAAAGAAGATACCTCAATAGTTGGTGACTCATTTTCAGTTTGAGCCATAAGACATACTTTGGTCATGTCGTCCTCAGAGTCACTGTCTCCCCATATAGCTTCAGGTTCCGAAACAGTCATGAAGCAGACCTTAGATGGATTTAGATCCAGTTCCTTGTCAGAGTCGCTATCACCCCAAGTTGTGGTAGCAACCAAAGCCTTTTTCTTAACAGGAACCTCTTCTTCTTTAGGTTTGTCTTCATTCTTAGGGCAGTCTCTAGCATGATGCCCTGGTTGATCACATTGATAGCATCTTAGTTCCCTCTTTTCCTTGCGATTCTCATTCCTGGGGAACTTGCCTTTATGAAATTTCCTTACAGTGCCTGTGAGCAAAGCAGTCATTTCATCGTCATCATCATCAGAGTCAGCTCCAGTGGAGAGTCTTTCCAGGACTTTGGTTAAGGCAAGAGCAATGCCAGCCTCAGTAGAACTTTTCTCATTTCCCTTCATTTTATCTTCATGACGTTGAGCTTGCCCAATGAGTTCCTCTAAGGGGAGTTCCCTAATGGAAGGGGTCTGAAGCATGATATCTTGTGTGACATCAAATTTTGAGTTTAATCCATTGATGAATACCATGGATTTTGACCATTCCTCGAGCTTGACTCCACATGCGCGAAGTTTGTTACACAATATCTCCAGACGACCATGATAAGCAGATACGTTTTCAGTTTCTAGCATCTTGAATTTGTGATATTCTCCTTGTAGATCGAATTTTCTGCTATTTTGGAGTTGAAAGTTTCATGAGCTTTCCACATATCTTTAGCATTGTCAATTCCCATAACCTTATCTTGATCAGCTTTCGAGAGAGCATTCAGAATATATTGTCTGGCTTTGGCATTCTTTTCTTGTTGAGAGAATTGTTCAGTGGTCCAGCGCTTGAAATCCAGTTCTGACTTGTGATCAGCCGGATCCTTTGGGACTTCGTAGTTTCCATGCTCAACAATTTTCCAGCATATCATGTCATTAGTTTGGAAGAAACTAGTCATCTGTTCCTTCCACCATTGGAATTGACCAGGTTTCAACAAGTATGGCTTGTTTGTAGAGATACCTAGTTCTGGTTTGTTTGGACGAGACATGTTGATAACCTGCGAGTAACACACAATCTAGAGCTCTAGCTCTGATACCAATTGTAGAATCTGTATGTTAGTATCAAGGGAACTGTGACAAAGAGTTGTACCGTTCCTAGGCACAGCGGAAGTAATATAACAAGTTATCAACGCAATTACTTAAGGTGAAAACCCTAAATAACCAACTAGTTATCTTTGGATGAAAACCACCCCTCTTTCGAGGATTTGAAAGGTCTACTTGTATATTCAATCAATGAGTTTAGAGAAGAACGAGATTACAAACTTATTGCTAAGTACTAACCTAGTTCCTATCAGAAACTCTAAGATGATAATACCAGTGAACTTACTTGATGTTCTTTTGCAAGAACACTTTTCTCTTCTCTTAGTCTGATGCACTTCAAGCTCCGTCAAAATACATAAGCCCTAAGAACATAAAGATGATCATATATATAGGAAGCAAGTCTGTCGTATAAAGATATTCCAAGAATATATTATACGTCAAACTTCTTTCCTAATTTATGACAATCTCTATGTCTTTCAAGTTAACCTAATTAACTCGAGATTTACCAAATATTACATAGACAATATTACAACCAACTCTAGCAATATCCTAACAAGGAAAAGATCTCCTATAAGATCTTCTCGGCTCGCCGCCCACGCTAGGGTTAGAAGCAACACGGATGTAACACAGTTCCTTCTGACTTCCCTTAATACTTCATCAGCTTCAAATCTTCAATCTTTTCATCTGAAATATCATGATAAACTATACCATAGTATATGCTAAGGTTGTCATCGTCAAAACATAGAGTAATAGTGGAAAGGAACCTATTGAGGAACCAGAGTTCCTCAGATCCCTATTCCAACACCTAAGCTTGCTTGGGTTTGTAAAAACTAACCTCTTTTTCAGGGTGAGGCGAAGAACTATTCTCAGCACGTAACACCACATAACTAGGAACAAAGGATGGTTTCGCTCACTTCATCAACACATCGGAGGTTCCATTACCTTTGGCAAACAAGAGTAAGAGAGAAGTTTTTAGGCACGAACCAGGGATCTGCACCAACAGTGTGTACAAAGTCGGCTCGACTTTTGTCCCTGAGGAGGAATACAACTTGAATGTTGCAGGTATCACTCCCAGTCAAGAGCCCTCAACTTATTCTGGATCCAAAACAGGGGGAACACAAGAAACATCTGAGGGAGAGACTGAGAGCAGCACTGGCGAGGAAAGTAACGATC
Source organism: Oxyria digyna (assembly GCA_029168935.1). Taxonomy (NCBI): domain Eukaryota; kingdom Viridiplantae; phylum Streptophyta; class Magnoliopsida; order Caryophyllales; family Polygonaceae; genus Oxyria; species Oxyria digyna. Next base: position 35,182,750 of record JAPVLV010000009.1, read on the forward strand.
CTTTAGAGAATATAGATGATAGTTCCCTAATAGGGAACACACAGGAGAAAGTCGTTGCCCAAATAGCCATTACAGAATCTCGTAGTGCGGACCTTCCAGGATGGCCCAATGATCATGTTTGCAACGTAGTCATTCAAGTAGACAATGCCTCATCATCTCATTCCATCGATGATGGCTCCACTGAAGTAACACTCCCTCCATTTCCTTCAAATGAATTTTGTTCTTTCACCTCTTTTGTTTACTTGGCAGAACCAAAGGCTGGTGGTGAAGGACTACAACCAACAAGAAGGAAAGAGTACACTGGTCATGCAATTGTATCTAGATGATATCATCTTCGGCTCCACAAATGGCTCCTTGGAGAAAAAGGGTGTGAAGCTCATGGAAAGTGGGATAGAAATGAGTATGGTGGGGGAACTCATGTTCTTCCTAAGAGGGCAAGTGTTTCACGGTGAAAATGGAACAAGCATGCATCAACAGAGCATCTAAGATAATTTTGAGATATTTGAAGGGAAAAGATGATTTCTGTGTATGGTATCCTAGAGGCATCAATATGAGCCTGGTAGGATACACGGATGCTTACTTCACAAGGAACAAAGTTGATCGCAAGCATGTCGTAGCTGTCGTTTGTTGCTCACAACTCCTATGGTTACAACAACAGCTAAGTGACTTTTTTTTAGTCGTCCTGATTATGTTCATATCTTTGTTACAACACTAGTTCTATAAATATCTTTAAGTATCTCATGCAGCACTCAAGGGTCAAACACATTGAGATAATGCACCACTTTATTCGTGATTGTGTTGAGAAAGGGTTGGTGACTATAGAGTTCGTAAGAACTGAAGATCAAGTCGCTGACATCTTTACCGAGGCACTCAACAAGGAACCCTTTGAGAGACTTCGACTAAAACTTGGTATGATTTCCCTTTAATGATTGTGCTTTCCTTATAAAACCCCCAATGACTGGTAGAAACTAGGAAGCTTACTTATTATAGACATAATCGTATAAAGCTCTACAACTCATCTTTTTCATTATTTGTTTTGAGCGTCTTGTCTAGCTGAGCCTACGTCCATGATAACTGAATTGATTATGATTACTTGCTCTATTTGTTACTTTGCATGAAAAGGTTTTATTTTCAGCCCAAAAGTGCCCTCTTGATGATTTGAACCCACATCATAAGCCCAAAGGATAGAGGGTCTCTACAGCTGTCCCTAAGCCTAGTCATGGTTGCACATTCCTATGAGCCAGTTTTATTCATCCACAACTAGAATCTCTCACCATGATTTAAACCATATGAATTCCATGAATACATTTATTGTTTTGTGTGTGATGTTCTTTTGTACCATCTCTGGTAACGATACCCCCGCATCATACCACTCTATCTTCTGGAAACCATGGAATTGGCGACGATTGCTCTTACTGGACGGGGAAGTGTGTCTGAACATGGAAATATTGCAGTGAATCGATAGGCGCCGCAGTGATGGAGAGACAATAATTACAAAGAAAAAAAAGAAGGAGAATGAGGTGGCGTTCTTTACATGCTTGGATGAAAGTATCTTGAGGAAAATGGAGTTTAGAAGATATAAAGATGCAGATTGGAGTTAGCATCTTCTTTTGTGTTTCTTTGTACTTTTTCTTGCTTGGTTCTGATTTTGCTTGTCTTTTATTTTCTTTTTAAGTGTTATGGGTGTATGGTGTCTATAGGGCTAGGTGCTTTTAATATTAATTGAAAATTTTGCTTTTGTTGTGTCGTTCTATGAGCTCTAGTGTCTATTACATTTAAGTATTCCTTTTTGATGATGCCAAAAGGGGGAAAATAAAGAGGATAACATGAACTGAGGGGGAATTCGTATTCTTGTTTTAGTAGTTGTTAATCTGAGGGGGAATTGAAGTGTCGAAGTAAACTTTCGTCCTTAGCTAGTACATATGCATTGGGTTTTTGCTGTTATTGTTAAACATGTTTGTCATCATCAAAAAGGGGAAAATTGTTGAGATGTGATGAGTTTTGATTATGACAAACATCTACTAAAGATTTACTTGAGTGTATAGGAATGTTACTAGTGATTGCAGGATGCAGAGAAATGCTTGCTGGATTTCATGAGACGTAAGGTTACGTCGAATGGAAGCCAGTTGTGCAGAATAGGTCCATCCGAGGAAGAATATTGGTCGAGATATTTTGGATGATGGCCTTTGAGAAATAAGGAAGAGTTGACTCACAAATAAGGAAAGAAGATTTCTCAAATAAGGAAAGAGGCAACTCGGTGGAGACTTGGTCTTGAGACGCGCGCCCGTTTGATTCATTGAAGAAATAAGGAAATAATATCTATAAGGAATATTTCCTTATAGATAATATTTCCTTATACATAAAGAAGCAGCGTGCCTATTGAAGACCTAAGTTGAAAGACTTGGAGATCAAGTTGGAAGATTACACGGAAGGAAAGTATGAAATTATATCTAAGGAAGGAATTCCTTAAAGATAGAATTTACCATATATTTGATGAAGATTTATGGAAAGTCAGATTTGAAGTCTTGGAGAAAAAGATAGAAGATTATTTGGAAGGAACGAATGATATTTTATTTAAGGAAGAGATTTCCATAAATAAAAATATATCATATTTTTGGTTAAGCTTTATGGTTATTCAGATTGAAGACTTGGAGCACAAGAAGACGTCTAGTTAGGGTTATTTAGTTTGCTATATATTGTGAGGGATTCATGTAGTTTAGCAAGTCTTTGAGAGCCAAAAAAGAACTAGAGCGTTGAGAGTTGTGAAGAGAGAGACTACGAGTGTTAGAGATTGAGTTCAAGTAGAAGAGAGATCTGAGATCTAGGTGAGAAGCTTAGAAGAGTGATCCAAGTTCTTATTGTAACAAGAAATCAATAACACAAGTAGACGATTCAAACTCCTTCTAGTGAGAAGCTAGAAGGGGGTGGTTTTGCCCTGAAATACTTATTGGTATTAAGGGTTTCCACTATATATCCTCGTGTTCAGGTTTGATCTTTCCTTTGTTGTTTTTAATTCCGCTGCATTACGTTCTAGGGAACAAAGATTTGTTCTTTGGTATTTTAAGCTAACTGATCCAACACCTTGTCACAAGGAGAGCCTTAACTATCAAAGAAGTCGCGCTAATGGACCAAAGGGAGAATTTATTTCAAACAAAATGCTTGGTTCAAACGGCATCTTTGAGTGTTATCATTGATGGTGGGAGTTGCTGCAATATTTTGAATGATAAGGTGGTTCACCACCTAAATCTCAAGACAACTCCACATCCTCAACCATATGGCCTTGAATGGATAACCGAAGGTAAGGGTGATGTGGTAAACAGGCAATGCCGCATCTCTTTCTCTATTGGTCCATACAAAGATATTGTTTTATGTGATGTTATTGCAATGGATGCTACACACCTTCTTCTTGGTCGTCCTTGGCAGTTTGATAGGAAGACGGTGCATGATGGCCTCCTCAACACTTACGCGTTCCTCCATGGAGGAAGACGTGTAACCTTGCTGTCCATGACACCACACGAAATACTCATGGATCATCAAGAAAGGAGCAGAAGGCCTTGGAAGCATCCCACAAAGAAACACGAAGCCAAAAAGCTCGAGAAGCTACTACACAGAAACCCGCGATCGCGGCCAATGATATGGCGATCGTGAGAACCCAACAGAGAGCTACTGTTTTTGACGAGCCAAAGGCCGTGATCGCGGTCCATATGGACGCGACCACGACACAAAAATCGAGCAACAACTCTGATTTCTCAAATACAGCTCGAATGAAAGATCAATACCAACAAAAGTCGGGAATACAGGGACGCTGTGAGAACAGATTACTACTTACACGCTCTCGGGATATCACTCCAATTATTCAGGGACGTTCTCCTTGCTTTCTTTTGATTCCTAAAGCGTGTCTTTCTAGTAACAAACAGGATGATTTACCTCTTGTCATACAATCTCTTTTGCAGGACTTTACAGACGTCTATCCTGACGACTTACCAGGTGGATTGCCTCCAGTCAGAGGCATCGAGCACCAAATTGATTTGGTTCCGGGCGCTTCCTTACCCAACAGAGCTGCATACAGGGCAAGCCCGGAAGAGACAGCTGAGCTACAACGACAAGTTCAAGACTTGATGGATAAAGGCTATGTTCGAGAAAGCCTGTCGCCTTGTGTAGTCCCGGTTATCTTGGTGCCAAAGAAGGATGGCACATGGCGTATGTGTATGGACTGAAGAGCGATCAACCAGATTACAGTGAAGTACATGCATCCTATCCCCCGCCTGGACGACATGTTTGACGAATTGCATGGTGCTACTCTATTCTCGAAGATCGATCTCAAGAGTGGCTACCATCAAATTCGTATGAAGGAAGGTGATGAATGGAAGACAACCTTCAAAACAAAGTATGGTCTCTATGAATGGTTAGTAATGCCTTTTGGACTTACAAATGCACCAAGTACTTTCATGAGATTAATGAATCATGTGCTTAGACATTTCTTAGGAAAATTTGTTGTGGTTTATTTTGATGAAATATTGGTGTATAGTCGTTCATTGCATGATCATGTTGACCATCTTAGACAAGTCTTGGAATGTCTTAGGACTGAGAAATTGTATGCTAATTTGTCAAAATGTGTATTTTGCTTTATTTCTACTGCTTTCCTTGGCTATGTTGTTTCTAAAGATGGATTGCAGGTGGACCAAGAAAAGGCCCGAGCCATAAAAGAGTGGCCAACTCCTACTACTCCCACTATGGTAAGATCATTTTTAGGTTTGGCAGGCTTTTACAGGAGATTTGTGCGAGACTTTAGCACAATAGCAGCCCCATTACATGAGCTCACAAAGAAAGGATCCAATGTAGAATGGAAGGACAAACATGAGGCTGCGTTCCTCCGGCTCAAGGAAAGTCTTTGCAATGCCCCATTGTTGCAACTCCCAGACTTCCAAAAGATGTTTAAGGTTGAGTGTGATGCCTCTAATTTCGGCATTGGTGGTGTCTTGCTCCAAGAGAAAAGGCCTATTGCCTACTTCAGCGAAAAACTCTCAGGTGCGACACTCAACTACCCTACTTATGATAAAGAACTTTATTCTTTGTATTCAGCCTTGTTAGAATGTGGCTGGATACACTCCATATGGCCGTTGCAACCTGATTCCAAAGCAGCAATAAAAGGAACATTGCACTTGTGCACCTCGTGACTAGTGGAGCATTTAATGCCCTTTTGACTTGTGCCATTCACCAACGGCTCCATGCCTGAATTTTCAAGCTTCTTGCCCGCCATACCTGCCTGAGTTTGGCCCAACGCCATATTTGGTCACATTTCGAGTAAGGCGGCTGAGGCTAACCTTGCCCTTTCCCGGGCTGTTGATAACCTTTGCGCTTCGCCGGAGTCTTTGGATGCCAAGCGTGAGGTTGAGGATGCCAAGCTCAAGGCTAAGAGGTTGAACAAGGCCGAGGCTTCATTTCTTGGTCAACAAGCCAAGGCTAAATATGTGCTAAAAGGAGACCAATGTTCCAAGTATTTTCACTCCTTGATGAAATCGAATGGGAAGAGGAATCATATTGCCTCTCTTTCCAAGTCGGATGGGAGTAGAACTAAGTCTTCTAAGGAGGTGAATGATGAGTTCTTAGGGTTCTTTAAGGGGCTCTTTGGCTCGGAGATTGATGTGGAGTTGCCTAATGCTAGTGACTTTGCTAATGGCCCTTTAGTGAGTCCGGAGGAGTGTGCTTTACTTGAGGGGGTTGTTTCTAATGCCGAGATTAAGGAGGCTATTTGGGCCATGGGAGATGATAAGGCTCCGGGGCCGGATGGGTTCAATGCCAAGTTTTTCAAGGCTACTTGGGATCTCACCGGGGCTGAAATTTGTGTTGCAATTAAGGAATTCTTTGCTTCCGGTAAGTTGCTCAAGGCTTTTAATCATACCATTGTTTCCCTTATACCCAAGGTGGAGTCTCCGGACCGTGTGGAGCACTTTAGACCTATTTCTTGCTGCAATGTGGTCTACAAGATTGTCTCCAAGATTATGACTTCTCGCCTTAGCAAGATATTGGGCACGCTTGTCGATCCGGCCTAAAATGCTTTTGTTGAGGGAAGGCTCATGTCCGACAATATATTTCTGGTTCAGGAGCTTCTTAGGAGGTATAATGTGAAGAGGGACACTCCTAGGTGCTTCCTCAATGTTGACTTAGCCAAGGCTTATGACTCGGTGTCTTGGGACTTCTTGAGGTTTGCCCTTGTTCATCTCGGTTTTCCTTCCAAGTTTATTTCTTGGGTTATGGAATGTGTCTGTTCTGCCACTTACTCCATCAAGATCAACAAGAGTATTCATGGTTTCTTCCCGGGCAAGAGAGGCTTAAGACAAGGTGACCCTCTCTCCCCTCTCCTTTTTGTATTATGCATGGAGTTGTTTTCTCGCCTTGTTAAGAAGGAGACATCTAGGAGTTCTTTCCATTTCCATCAGCATTGTGAGAGCTTGAGGCTCACCCATTTGACCTTTGCTGATGATGTGGTCATGTTCTGCCGGGGTGACAAGAGTTCTGTTGATGTGCTTCTGGGGTGCTTAAGGAAATTTGAGGCCATGGCCGGGCTTAGTGTGAATGTGGGGAAGTCCTCTATGTTTCTTGCTTCCGTTGGGGAACTAGAAGGAGCTTCCTTGGTTGCTTCTTCTGGTTTCAAGGTTGGTGAGTTTCCCTTCAGATACCTTGGCATTCCCATTAACCCCCATGGCCTCCAGATTATGGACTACAAGCCCCTTCTGGACAAGGTTAGCAACTATCTCAATGCTTGGACCAAAAAGTCTATATCTTTTGCTGGGAGGAGAGAGTTAATTGCCTCGGTCTTACAAGGGGTTGAGGGGTTTTGGCTCTCTATCTTGCCCGTGCCTGTGGGTGTCCTTAAGGGATTGACTAGCATTTGTCGTGGCTTCTTATGGAGACGGCCCAAAGTGAAATGGGAGGAGGTGTGTGTTCCTAGGAAGGAAGGTGGCCTTGGTCTCCTTAGTATTGGCTTATGGAATAAGTGTTTCATGCTCAAGCAGTTTTGGCATATCTTTAGCCGGCGTGATAGCATGTGGGTTAGATGGGTCTATCACAGATTCCTTGGGGTTGTGGAACCTCTGGATTGGAATGTGCATAGACGTGACTCTCCCCTGATCGAAGGCATCCTTTCGGCTCGTGATATGATTGTGCAGTTTAATGGTAGAGTGCTAAGTGTTGAGGAGTCTCTCTTGGAGTGGTGCAAGCTTGGCCACTTCAAGGTTTCCTTAGCTTACGAGGCGCTGCGTGTGAAGAGACCTATTGTCAGATGGCATAGGGAGGTGTGGTCTGCCCATAACACCCCTAAGCATATGTTTATTCTTTGGCTTGCTAACCTCGGCAAGCTCTCTACGTATGATCGCTTGTCCTTTCTTGAGGTTGAGCCGGGTTGTAGGATGTGTGGGGCTGACCTGGAGAACCACAAGCACATCTTCTTCGAGTGTCCCTATTCGACTGATATATGGAGAGAGATTAGAGTTCGATTCATGATCCCGACTGAAGCCACTTCGATCAAGTCCACCTTGCGCTGGCTCCGGAGGCGCGCATCCAGGCGTAGCTGTCTCGCCCATGCCCAGGTATGTTCCTTATCCTCTACTGTTTATTACCTATGGCATGCTAGAAATGCTCTTGTTTTTCAGGGTAACAGGATTCCTAAAGAAGACATGGTTCGTTTAATTTTAGTTCATGTTTTTAGACTTTTACATGAACGATTCCCGCCTGAAATGGTTGGGGCCTTGTAATGTGTTTCTCTTGTTGGATTGTGTTTGTGTTTGTGTTTGGCTTGTTTGGTTTGTTTGCTTGGTTTGTTTTTGTGTAGCTTGGAGGGCTTGTTTGCCTGTCCATATACACTTTCTTTTGGTTTGTGTAGCTTGGATGACCTGTTTGCCTTTCCATATACACCTTGTTGAGCAGTTTGGCTGGCCTACGCGCCTCTCCAAGTGTGCTTTGATTATTTGATTGAACTGAATTTGTAATGCTTCTTTACCCTCTTTAGTAGGGTCATATTAATACAAAATTAACCGAGGGTGCCGTCCCTCTTTACACCAAAAAAAAAAAAAAAGAACTTTATTCTTTGATTAGGGTATTCAAGAATTGGCAACACTACCTATGGCTAAAACAATTCGTTGTGCACACAAATCATGATGCATTGGCGTATTTGAAGCAACAATCCACTCTAGGAAGACGCCATGCCCGGTGGGTAGAGTTTGTGGAGACCTTTCCATATGTTGTCATGCATAAGAAAGGTAAGGAGAATGTGGTAGCCGACGCCCTTTCTCGCAGGTATGTTCTCTTAACTCACCTCCAAACTAAATTACTCGGATTTGCATTGATAATAGACTTGTACATGCAAGATGATTTCTTCAAGTCTATCTATGAGAGTTGTTTAGCTAAAGGTGAGGTAGATGGCTACTTTTTGGATCAAAAGTATCTTTATAGACGGGGCAAGCTTTGTATCCCTTCTAGTTCTATAAGGACACGTTTAATTCACGAGGCTCATGAAGGGCGAGGACACTTTGTAATAGCCAAAACCTTAGCCGCTCTTCAAGAGCACTTCTATTGGCCACATATGATCAAACATGTCACACGATTTGTCAATGGTTGTGTGACTTGTCATAAGGCGAAGAGTCGCTCATCTTCTTCGTTGTATACACCCCTACCTATTCCCAATCAACCTTGGGAAGACTTATCTATGGATTTTGTTATGGGTGTGCCTACAACTAAGAAGGGGAGTGACTGCATCTTTGTTGTGGTGGATAGGTTCTCCAAAATGGCTCATTTCATGGCATGCAAAATGACTAATAATGCTACCGACATTAGTAATATCTTTTTCAGCATGTTGTTAGGTTGCATGGAATTCCTAAAACTATTGTTAGTGATAGGGATGTGAAATTTGTGAGTCATTTTTGGAGAACATTGTGGGGAAAGGTAGGTACTAAACTCCTATTTTCTACTAGCTATCACCCACAAACTGATGGACAAACTGAGGTTACGAATAGGACTCTAGGCTCACTTCTTAGGACCATGCTTCGTGCTAATCCTAAGAGGTGGGAGGACTTACTTCCGTATGTTGAGTTTTCGTATAACAGGGCCGTCCATTCGGCAACAGGGCTGAGTCCATTCGATGTGGTGTATGGTCGAAATCCTTTGACCCCGATGGACATGATTCCACTTCCCTTGAAAGATGGTGAACAGGTTGCAGGAGCTAACCGGGCTGAGATGATCAAGGAATTGCATGAAAGACCCAGGGAGCAGCTGCAGTGCCGTTCATTAAAATATGAGTACAAGGCAAACAAAGGGAAGAAGAGGGTCACCTATGCCCCAGGAGATCTCGTGTGGCTGCACATGAGAAAGGAACTCTTTCCAGCTAGACAAAAGCACAAATTGGATGATAGAGGTGATGAACCCTTCAAAATTCTTAGATCTTTTGGTCCTAATGCATATGAGCTTGAATTGCCTCCAGGTATTGGTGTTCATGGGACTTTTAATGTTGCTGATTTGTCCCCATATATTCCCCCAGACTTAGACATTGACGACACGAGGATGTGTCGAGGCCAAGAAGGGGAGAGTGAAACGATACCGGACAAGACATTGACAGAGGCTGAAGAAGAGGAACTCATGAGCATACGCTCACTAGGCCCAGTGACCCGAGCTAGAGCAAGAGCGGTAGCCAAGGCTACTCAATCAATGGTCACCAAAGGCTTAGCCAAAAATGGCGACATCGGTGCAACCGAGAGAACGTAGAGCTTGACAACGCTCGAAGAGGTGGATGACTACCAGACACTTGGAGAAGCAACGCTGGCCTTCAATCCAGCCTCATTAGTTAAGGGTCGACACACGGGTTAGTCCGCCATCTCGAACGAGCCAGAGCAAGTGTTGCAGAGCCCCGATGGCGATCACCATGCTGATGGTGGCGATCGCGGCCATCCAACATAAGCAACCAACTGAGCCCGAGTCCGACCGCGATCGCCATCCTGATGTAGCGATCGCGGCAGGATAACAGAAAGCTCTCAGATTTGTCCGAGAGCCCGATGGCGATCGCCACCCTCATATGGCGATCGCCATCGCCTATCCTGCAGTTTTTCCGTATTTTCCTTTTTAGACGTTTTCTTTAATTGTTTTGCGTTTAATTCGGTTTAGCACTGCGAAATTAGGTTTAATGTTAGTACGTAGCAACCTCTCTTATAAGTTGAACATTTTCCCATTGTTGTTTTTCACGTTGAATTTTATAGTAGAGATTAAGTTTGAGTTTGAATCTTCTTCCTTTGCTTCGACGTCATTCTACTGATTGGATCCGGAGTTGTTCTCGTTAGCGAACTGTCATCAAGCCAACCGATTGAATTCGTTCATATCTTGAGTGGACTCTCAAGACATCGAGTTTTTGGTGATCCTTCCCGAGGGCATACGAGTCATCCAGATTCGTATCATGTGTCCTAAGGACTCATTCCCCCCACCACACATAGACGCAAAGATCAATGCGACAGTGGGGCCATGAGATGATGACATTCATGGACGCCTTCAGCGGCTATCACCAAATCCATATGGATCCCGCAGATCAGGAAAAAACAACCTTCGTCACAATTCGGGGGACATACTGCTACAAGGTCATGCTCTTCGGCCTGAAGAACGCAGGGGCAACGTACCAACGCCTAGTCAATAAAATGTTCAAGGATCAGACTGGGGACACCATGGAAGTATATATCGAGGATATGTTGACTAAATTGAAGCATAAGGAGAACCACATCGAACATCTTCAAGACACATTCAAGGTACTCAAGAGATACAATATGAAATTAAATCCGACTACATCTTCTTTTGGGGTGTCCTCAAGTAAATTCTTGGCTATATGGTGAATCAAAGAGAGATCGAAGCAAGTTATGAACAGATCAAATCCATTATCAACCTTCGGTCCCCAAGGTCTATTGTAATACTTACACTAGGTTACACACCATTGCAATAGTTGTCCTTGTCGTAGACCTATTTTATTGGTTTGATAATCTAGTGTAACAATCACCTTTATTTAATAAAGCATTACAATGGTGTTACATTAGATTATGAACCATTACACTAGAAGACCTATTGTAACACCGAAAAAGACCATTACAATTTTTTGTGTTACATTAGCTCAGTTATTTTGTAGTGCTCCGTTTGATGCTCATCTTCTACTCGTTCATCTTCTTCTTGTTCTCTGAGATATGTGTGTATAAGAATAAGAAAATTCGACAAAAAAAGAATTATAACAAAGGCGTTGTCATTAACAACGTCTTTGGCTTTTTTTTCTTTTTTCTTTTAAAATAGCTTTTACAAGAGTTGTTGTTTGAAATATTGACTCTTGTACATTTTTCCTTTTAAAAAGAAATGGATTCAGATTAGTGTGTTTGTTTGAAACAACGTCTCTTCACCGTCTCACTTTTCCAAGACAGAAAAAGTGACTATTGTGGGGAATAAATTTGAAAGGAGCTTAACTCGGGAATTTTTTCAAAAAAATAGCCTATTTAAGAAAAACAATTCTCAAGTTGGTAACATAAAGATTATAAGCACCTGAGTATTTTTTCATAGTTTTTATTTACCGCCCACTCAAATTGTTATTTACCGCACAGTCTCGTGCGTCACGTATGGATTAAAATCATACGTCGAGTATGGATTACATTTAAAAAAAAACTAATCCATACGTCGCGTAGGGAATTGTTCCATACGTCACATATAAAAAATTTTATTTTTTGTTTGTTTTTTTCCATAATCTTGTAGATAATTTCAATATGATCGCGTGCATATAAAATTCGTCCAAAACGGACATCGTTTGCCCCTTCAAAAAGTCAAAAAACAAAGAACATTTGTGTAATTTTGCTTAAGTGTAACAAATTTACTACTTATAAATTGTACGGAGTAGTTATTGATTATATTTAAGTATTACCATTACTAAATACAATCTTTGTTAAGTTATCTACCATATTATAAAAAAAATAAAAAATGATGTGTTGAGTTTTAACGGACTTGTTGACACAAGAAATTATGTGTGATAACTTTGTATTTTGGCCTTTTGAAGGGGCAAACGATGTCCGTTTTGGACGAATTTTATATGCACGCGATCGTATTGAAATTATCTACAATATTATGGAAAAAACAAAAAAAATCATACGTGACATATGGAACCATTACATACGTGACGTATGGATTGATTTTTGAAAAAATGCAATTCATACACGACGTATGGTTTTAATCCATGCATGACGCACGAGACTAGACGGTAAATAGCAATTTGAGTGGGCGGTGAATAGAAATCACCTATTTTTTTAGTGAAGCATATGAAAGGTACTAGAGAAAAAGGGGCGATTCAACCGGGCAACACTTTTTTTACATCGGGCACCCCCCTCTCGTTCGGAACACCGTTCCGAACGAGATTGTAATTATTATTTTTTTTAAATTCTCTTTCGGAATACCATTCCGAACGAGATTAACCGGGTTCAAATTTGGTTTAAGAAACCGAGTTAAAAAATATCGAAAAAAATATCCGGAATTCTCGTTCTAAACGCCGTTCAAAACGAGATTTTTTTTCAAAATTTTTTAATGACGTCAATATTATTTATAAATAATTTGTTTTTTTGGATATCCGCATCTCGTTCGGAATACCATTCCGAACGAGCAGCGGTTTTTTTAAAAATAATAACGTAAAGGTCGAGAATAGGCGGTTCGATGCCCAAACGACGTCGGAATGCAATGAAACTTGTTTTCAATGCATATTATAGCTATTTAACCTTGTCGGTAACTTCGAATCGAAAACTCGAACTCTTCGAGTAACACCTCCTTTCTAAACCTTCACTAGTCTTTCATTCTTCGAAATAGTCGAAGTAGTTGAGATATGAATGGTCTAGTACATCGATGTTGATTATGTTTCAAAAACTTATACAATTATGTGTTATTAGGCATATAAAGAGTGTATAAGGTCTCCCCTTCACAAAAAGTGATCGAAAATACTCAGAAAGGCCTTATCGGTCCTGATGGCCTGTTAAGGTCGAGAATAGGCGGTTCGATGCCCAAACGACGTCGGAATGCAATGAAACTTGTTTTCAATGCATATTATAGCTATTTAACCTTGACGGTAACTTCGAATCGAAAACTCGAACTCTTCGAGTAACACCTCCTTTCTAAACCTTCACTAGTCTTTCATTCTTCGAAATAGTCGAAGTAGTTGAGATATGAAGGGTCTAGTACATCGATGTTGATTATGTTTCAAAAACTTATACAATTATGTGTTATTAGGCATATAAAGAGTGTATAAGGTCTCCCCTTCACAACAAGTGATCGAAAATACTCAAAAACGCCTTATCGGTCCTGATGGCCTGTTAAGGTCGAGAATAGGCGGTTCGATGCCCAAACGACGTCGGAATGCAATGAAACTTGTTTTTCAATGCATATTATAGCTATTTAACCTTGTCGGTAACTTCGAATCGAAAACTCGAACTCTTCGAGTAACACCTCCTTTCTAAACCTTCACTAGTCTTTCATTCTTCGAAATAGTCGAAGTAGTTGAGATATGAAGGGTCTAGTACATCGATGTTGATTATGTTTCAAAAACTTATACAATTATGTGTTATTAGGCATATAAAGAGTGTATAAGGTCTCCCCTTCACAACAAGTGATCGAAAATACTCAAAAACGCCTTATCGGTCCTGATGGCCTGTTAAGGTCGAGAATAGGCGGTTCGATGCCCAAACGACGTCGGAATGCAATGAAACTTGTTTTTCAATGCATATTATAGCTATTTAACCTTGTCGGTAACTTCGAATCGAAAACTCGAACTCTTCGAGTAACACCTCCTTTCTAAACCTTCACTAGTCTTTCATTCTTCGAAATAGTCGAAGTAGTTGAGATATGAAGGGTCTAGTACATCGATGTTGATTATGTTTCAAAAATTTATACAATTATGTGTTATTAGGCATATAAAGAGTGTATAAGGTCTCCCCTTCACAACAAGTGATCGAAAATACTCAAAAACGCAAAAACGCCTTATCGGTCCTGATGGCCTGATAAGGTCGAGAATAGGCGGTTCGATGCCCAAACGACGTCGGAATGCAATGAAACTTGTTTTCAATGCATATTATAGCTATTTAACCTTGTCGGTAACTTCGAATCGAAAACTCGAACTCTTCGAGTAACACCTCATTTCTAAACCTTCACTAGTCTTTCATTCTTCGAAATAGTCGAAGTAGTTGAGATATGAAGGGTCTAGTACATCGATGTTGATTATGTTTCAAAAACTTATACAATTATGTGTTATTAGGCATATAAAGAGTGTATAAGGTCTCCCCTTCACAAAAAGTGATCGAAAATACTCAAAAACGCTTTATCGGTCCTGATGGCCTCTTAAGGTCGAGAATAGGCGGTTCGATGCCCAAACGACGTCGGAATGCAATGAAACTTGTTTTCAATGCATATTATAGATATTTAACCTTGACGGTAACTTCGAATCGAAAACTCGAACTCTTCGAGTAACACCTCCTTTCTAAACCTTCACTAGTCTTTCATTCTTCGAAATAGTCGAAGTAGTTGAGATATGAAGGGTCTAGTACATCGATGTTGATTATGTTTCAAAAACTTATACAATTATGTGTTATTAGGCATATAAAGAGTGTATAAGGTCTCCCCTTCACAACAAGTGATCGAAAATACTCAAAAACGCAAAAACGCCTTATCGGTCCTGATGGCCTGTTAAGGTCGAGAATAGGCGGTTCGATGCCCAAACGACGTCGGAATGCAATGAAACTTGTTTTCAATGCATATTATAGCTATTTAACCTTGACGGTAACTTCGAATCCAAAACTCGAACTCTTCGAGTAACACCTCATTTCTAAACCTTCACTAGTCTTTCATTCTTCGAAATTGTCGAAGTAGTTGAGATATGAAGGGTCTAGTACATCGATGTTGATTATGTTTCAAAAACTTATGCAATTATGTGTTATAGGCATATAAAGAGTGTATAAGGTCTCCCCTTTACAAAAAGTGATCGAAAATACTCAAAAACGCAAAAACGCCTTATCGGTCCTGATGGCCTGTTAAGGTCGAGAATAGGCGGTTCGATGCCCAAACGAAGTCGGAATGCAATGAAACTTGTTTTCAATGCATATTATAGCTATTTAACTTTGACGGTAACTTCGAATCGAAAACTCGAACTCTTCGAGTAACACCTCCTTTCTAAACCTTCACTAGTCTTTCATTCTTCGAAATAGTCGAAGTAGTTGAGATATGAAGGGTCTAGTACATCGATGTTGATTATGTTTCAAAAACTTATACAATTATGTGTTATTAGGCATATAAAGAGTGTATAAGGTCTCCCCTTTACAAAAAGTGATCGAAAATACTCAAAAACGCAAAAACGCCTTATCGGTCCTGATGGCCTATTAAGGTTGAGAATAGGCGGTTCGATGCCCAAACGAAGTCGGAATGCAATGAAACTTGTTTTCAATGCATATTATAGCTATTTAACCTTGTCGGTAACTTCGAATCAAAAACTCGAACTCTTCGAGTAACACCTCCTTTGTAAATCTTCACTAGTCTTTCATTCTTCGAAATAGTCGAAGTAGTTGAGATATGAAGGGTCTAGTACATCGATGTTGATTATGTTTCAAAAACTTATACAATTATGTGTTATTAAGCATATAAAGAGTGTATAAGGTCTCCCCTTCACAAAAAGTTGATCGAAAATACTCAAAAACGCAAAAACGCAAAAACGCAAAAACGCAAAAACCGGGTAATCTCGTTCGGAACGCCGTTCAGAACGAGATTTATGACGTCATAAATATTTTTAAAAAAAAAAAAAAAACTCGTTCGGAACCCCGTTCCGAACGAGTGTCGAACCGGTTCGGCATTTAATAAATGAAAAAATCATTTTCCAGACCGGTCTTGTTCGGAACCCCATTCCGAACGAGAAATTTTAAAAAATAAATTAATTAATTTAGGGATTCTCGTTCGGAACACCGTTCCGAACGAGATGGTGTTGCCGAGTGTAAAAAAGGTGCTGCCCGGTTGTCACCCGGGAAAAGGGGCATACTTTATATCATCGCTGATCTACATGGTCTACTAAATTGGAAGCAATCATGGTCTTAATATAATAAAATGTCCTCTTAGCCTCTAAGAATAGGCTAGTTGTTAAGGACCATTCCATATCATGTGTGCTTTGCTATCTTCTACTTTGTTTGGCTATGTATTTCAGTTTTCTAATGAACTTACTATAATACATGGTATTTGCTTTTGGAAGCTACACTTATACTTTTATAACTGGCACCCGCTTTGGGCACATCCCGGGTGCGTCCAATTTTTTTTTTTAAACCGTTTTTTTATAACTGACACCCGCTTTGGGCGCATCTCGGATGCGTCCAAAACATTTTAAAAAAAATCCGGGTCAGTCTTGGGTGCACCCTCGATGCGCCCAAGAAAAAAAAAAAAAAAAATTGCCGTCAAAATTTAAAAAAATCCGATTTAACTTGGGCGCATCCTGGGTACGCCCAAAACTGAACCGGATTTTTTTAAAAATGTTTTGGACGCATCCGAGATGCGTCCAAAGCGGGTGTCAGTTATAAAAAAATGGGTGCGGGGTTTTTGTCGGTGAATTAACGGAATCGGACTTCAGGCCCAGTATACAAGTAATACAGAGTACTAACAAACACATCTACGGATTCCCAACTCGACTTAGGACGTCGTATACCTTTACTGGAACGTGACTCGACTCCGGGAAAAAATAACTTAGCTTTTTGGCTACTTTTGATATTTGAACATAGAGAATCCATTTTAATCAAGTTATGGCTCATTGGGTTATACTATTTGCTCTATTCTTAAGAACTATTTGTGCCCAATACACCTTTTGGTACTAAAACTTAAGTTAATAAACCTGTTTATTAAACACTAAGTAAATACCCTCCCCACCCCCACTTTCCCTTCTTCGATTCTCAGAGCAAATATCCGGTCCTCCGTCACCCACTCCAAATCCCAGAAATCCAACACCGATGACCTCCAATCTCCGACCACTAGATCTCGCGCCGCCAAGGAAGTCGTTTACGCCGAGCTTCAGAGCTCCCAACATCCGTACGACATCAGCACCGTCCAAGTCGCCGACAAAAGCCTCGTTTCTGATCTCGTCGTGCAGGTTGATCTCAAGCATAAGCTCAACACCAGAGCTCTCAATCTTCCTCTGCCGACTTCAGCAACCTCCTCGCTGAGATTCAGGAGCAGATCCAACACATGATCCAAATTATCCGCCACGAGGTTGAGGAGAAAGCCAACGAGCTAGGTATTACAACTGGGAAATTTCAAATCTGGACGCGTTGATTTTACCTTATTGAGGATTCAAGAGCAGTTCCAATACATTCTAATTTCAGATCTGATTGATTGGCAGGATTTTAACACAGATTTATATTGGAAATTCGCAGGATTTGCAGGATTTTAAATCTGTTTGAAGTGGGGAAAAAGAAGGTTTGCAGGATTTTTCTTTTTGTGATTTGCAATTGGAAATCTGTGATAGTGTTGACAAATTCCATCGACTTGGTAGATTTACGATCAGTTGAATTGCGTTGTTGTCAAATAAACCTTACTGGATTTCAGTTTGGCCTTTAAATTCTATTTTTTTAGATTGGATCTAGGTATCCTCTTCTGTTTGAAATCTATAGGAGTGGAAGATGATGTTAACAACGATATGCAATACACTGAATCATCTGTGTAGACTAACATCTTTGCTTATTATCTGGAGATAACCCTAACAACCCGATGGCACACGCGCTGTCAGGGATCTGCGCGACTGTGATGAGCGACGTTGTTTTCACGCCTATGGATGTGGTGAAGCAGCGTCTTCAGCTCAGTGGTGGGCCTAGCGGGGGATATGGTGGGGGTATGGGACTGTGTTGCAAGGATGATGAAGGAGGAGGGGTTCAGGGCTTTCTATGCATCGTATCGGACAACAGTGATCATGAACGCACCGTTTACGGCTGTGCATTTTGCCACTTATGAGGCGGCAAAGAGAGGTTTGACCGAGATCTCGCCTGAGAGTGCGAGTGATGAGCGCCTTGTTGTCCACGCTACTGCAGGGGCACTGGCTGCTGTTGTTACCACCCCGCTTGATGTTGTCAAGACTCAATTGCAGTGCCAGGTTAGTGCTGTCAATGGAGCTTCATTAGTTTATAATCATCAATGTTCTAGCTGCATTATTTTGCTGCATTTTTTTAGCTATAAGGTAGTTTATAAAGATATAAATTGTCTGAACTATATGTTTTGTGTAACTTATAATCCAAATGAATACTTATGCTTATATGCAGCATAATAGAATCAGAGAGGGCAGTACCAAACCCATCAATCATGAGCGACTAGGCCAACAAATGGATGGCCAACTCATCCACAAAATTGATCTTTAATCATAATTCTGATTTCAAGTTGAAGAAGACTACAAGTGAACATTTAGTCTAGTGATTTACATATTCAACTTCAGTGTCCTGGTTTAGACCTTTAATAATCAGTGGGTACATATTGTTGTAGTCTAATATACTGTTGTAGTCTAATCAGTGAATTATTTTTTTGACAATGTAATTTAGTGGTGTTGACAAGTTTTGTAAAGTGTTGACATTGTTGACAATTTTGTAATATTACTCGTGTTGTATGTTGTTGACCGTTTATTAGTCGTGTTGACAACCTATTTAGTCGTGTTGACAACTTATTTAGTCGTTTTGATAACTTATTTAGTCGTGTTGACAACTTATTTAGTCGTGTTGACAACTTATTTAGTCGTGTTGACAACTTATTATTATTCTTGTTGACAACTCTATTAAAATTTTTGTTGACAGCTCTGTAAAAAAAATTGTTGACAACTTTGTAAAAAAAATTGTTGACAGCTCTGTAAAAAAATTTGTTGACAGCTCTGTAAAAAAAATTGTTGACAGCTCTGTAAAAAAAAATTGTTGACAGCTCTAAAATTTTTGTTGACAGCAAATGGGGTATTTTCTTATAACTTAAAAAAGTGATGCAAAAACTTAAAAAACATAACAGTTTTAGGGTATTTACCCAAAAACTGGCTATTCTTAAGGCAATTTGATTTATACGGATAATTTGCCCGAAACACCTATGTAAAGAATTAATTTGAAAAAAAATGCTTACTTTAACAAGAACAAAAATCATGTTTTGATTGAGTTATGTATAAACCATTGTAATCCCTTCATCAGGAAATCAATCGAGCTATGAAGTTGTTCTTCATTCTTCTTCCTCTTTAATTTCTCACATATAAAACAGAACCAGAAGTTGCAACCTTGCATATATCACAACAAATCAACAATTGACAATATGCAACATATTAAGCAAACAATACCAATAAAAATGAACATATGCGGTTGAACTGAAAAACATAGTCATATAATATCAGCAAATGCTGCCTCTATTTGCAGAGAAATCCATGAGGGATCTTCTTCCCACATCCATTAAGGAGGAGGGTGATGGCTATAGGCACTTTAACCTTGACCACACCGAGCACATCAGCCTTGATTGCAGTGCAAAGGCACACAGCCGCCTCGAGATCAGCTAGGCCTTTGACAAGAGTGCAGCATTCGGGGCTCGGTTTCGTCCCAATCACCTCCCTGACCAAACCGAGCCAGCTCCCGCACACCCCGAACTTAAGGGTGTCCCGAGGGCACTTGACACTGCTGTGGTGGCTGGATGAGGGAGGTGGAGGGCAAGGGACTCCATGAGATGAGACACTTGTAAATAATACAATGTTTAAGAGGAAGAAGAAGAAGATAGTTGATGATTTTCCCACCATGCCCATTTTTCATGTAAAATAGTGTGCTAAGTTGGAAGGACACTACTTGTTTTTATTGTAGTGGTGAGGATGTCAAGTAGAAAGCTTATATGTGTTGTAGATATGGCTCATAGTTCCACCGTAAAAAAGAGACAAACTACTATCCAATAGTTCTAGAAGAGTTAGATTTGATAATGTTATGGGAATCAAAGATATGGTTTTAGAAGAGGATATGATAACCACAAATTTATTACGAGTAGGTCTGGAGGGCAGATTTTTTTAGGACCATGTACAGAGATAAGTGGCTACCAGTGCTTGCAAATTAAAGTTGTGCATACAACTATATACTCCCTCCGTCCCAATTTGATAGTCCCATTTGATTTTGTGACACTATTCACGAATCTAGAGAATCTTGTAGATTTCTTCCAATATATAAAAAAGAACATAGTCGTGTGTGGTCTTATTTGATTCGTCTTAATGAGTACTTTAAACTTAGCGTAAGCTTCGTAGAGTATTCCAAAGGATTAGAACAACGATCAACTGGATTAATATACCGCAAACAAACATCCGGATGATAACCCAATCGGAGGTAGTAAGTTTAGCCATGGTGGTCGGAATTAGAGAGGAAGAAGATGGAGTAAAAATGGATAAGGATGAAATTTTAGAGGTGGATATTTAAAGAGATAATGTGGTAATAGTAAAGGATTAAAAAGATAGGATTAAAAGGGTGGGAGAAATAGGAGATTTAGAAATTTGTATCATCTTCCCATAAATTTTGAAGATCATGTTTTCATCTTGAAAGCCTTTTGAAAGAAAGTTTTATGCATGCAAGAGATGAGCTTGAAACATTAGAAATGAAACTTTAAAGTAGTCTAGCTTGCATGCAATTCAAATTCACGTGGCTTTTTGATCTCAAATGTTAGACACCCCTCTTACAAATCCAACTCTAGAAGTAAAATGATGATTCATTACCATCATGTGAACCATTTCACTATTCACACACTATTTATTGGAATGACTAGATATAGATCATCATTACTTGTGCATGTGAATCAATATATTTGACTTGTTTACATATATCATATACCTACATGATATATCATATACGTACATGATACGAATATTTGTTTTATATAACTTGATTATTCATAGCTCCTTAATCAAACACACGTACATTAATAATATAAATGACTCTCTATGATTTCATATACATAAATATTAGTTTAATTATTATCTTAAGTTAACATAATTAATATATGTGTTAATTTTGTAGTTATCAAATGGCAAATATTACAAAACGAGAGTTTGATATTCTCGACTTGTCCGGCCAAAGATATCTGGAATGGAGAGTTGACACACTGGCGCACCTCCAAGCAAATGGCCTGCAAGAGACGATAAGAGATGCTGAAAATACTTCCCCGCAGGATAAGGCTAGGACGATTATATTTCTTCGCCATCATATTCATGAAAGCCTTAAGTCTGAATATCTGCTGGTGGAAGATCCTAAAGAATTGTGGGAGAGTCTTAGACAAATATATGGCCATCAACAGGAGGTCTTGCTCCCGAAAGCCACATATGACTGGGTGAACTTAAGGTTCCAAGACTTTAAGTCAGTCAGTGATTATAATTCTGCCTTATTCCGCATAACATCTCAACTGCGTCTGTGCGGGCAGATAGTCACTGAGCAGGACATGCTTAATAAAACATTTTCAACTATGCATGCCTCTAATTTTTTGTTGCAACAACAGTACAGAGAAAGAGAGTTCAAAAAGTATTCTGATCTGATATCAGTATTACTTGTGGCTGAGCAGAACAATGAGCTCCTCATGAAAAACCATAATATGAGGCCAACAGGTACTATGTCGTACCATGAGACAAACGCCACACATGGAGTATTTCCAGGTCCTTATGCCTCCCAAAGTAATGGTAGCAGGCATCAAGCGGATCGCGGACACGATGGTGGTCGTGGTCGTGGTCGAGGTCGTGGTCAAGGACATGGGCGTAGAAAGGGTCCTGGAAATTACCCAAGGCGACATGCTCCTGAAGCATCCTCTTCTAGGGGGAATGATAAGCAAGCGGTCCAGAATGGTCCTACAAGACCTCACCAAAAATCCAAATCTGTATGCTACAGATGTGGAATGACGGGTCATTGGGCAAAGGTTTGTCGTACAGCCAAACACTTGGTTGAGTTATACCAGGCTTCCCAAAAGAATAAAGGGAAGAACGTGGAAACTCATCTTGTTGACGACGCTTCCCCCATACCCAACCTAGATGTCTCTGACTTCATCATCGATGATGAGTTTGAGATAAATGAGAATATCAACTAAACAGAAATGATGATCCCTTAATGTAATATATATCATGTAAGATAGTGTGGTGTGCTGTTTTTCCTTATCAACATGCATATATCATATAGCTACTCTGATGTACTATAACATGATGTATCATAAATAAACTTGTTGTTAAGTTTGTAATAATATTTGTTTCATATTTGAAGATATGGATGGAACTCAAGATCTATCAAATGGCAAGGATCAATGCCTAGTGGACAGTGCCACTACGCACACCATCTTGAGAAGTAAAGAATACTTTACACATTTGACATTACTTGAAGCGAATGTCAACACAATCTCGGGTGTGACGAAACTTATTGAAGGTTCTGGAAGAGCTTGTATTTTACTTCCTAAAGGAACAAAATTAGTTATAAATGACGCATTATATTCGAGTAAATCTCGAAGAAACTTATTGAGTTTCAAAGATCTGCATCAGAATGGGTTTCACATAGAGACTGTGAATGAGAATGACAAAGAATATTTGTGCATCACAAAACAAATATATGGCAATAAACATGTCCTAGAGAAATTGCCAGCCCATTTCACTGGACTTTATCATACACATATAAGTCCAATAGAAGTCAATGCAACATCTGATAAGAAATCAAATGATAGAAAGATGTTTACATTGTGGCATGACCGTTTGGGTCACCCAGGTCATGGGATGATGCATAAAATAAGTGAGAGCTCAACTGGACATCCACTGAAGAGTGTGAAAGTCCTCAGAACAAGTGATTTTAGTTGTAGAGGTTGCTCACTTGGTAAGTTAATCATCAGACCTTCCAAGAGTAAGGTTAAAAGTGAGAATCCAACGTTCTTAGAACGGATACAAGGAGATATATGTGGACCAATAGTTCCACCATGTGGGCCATTTCGATATTTCATGGTGTTGATCGATGCATCGACACGATGGTCACATGTGTGCCTCTTATCAACAAGAAATGCGGCATTCGCTAAACTTCTGGCCCAGATTATCAAGTTAAGAGCTCAATTTCCGGATTATACAATCAAAAGAATCCGACTTGATAATGCGGGAGAATTTACATCCCAAGCATTTAATGATTATTGTATGTCAATTGGGATTATTGTTGAACATCCAGTGGCTCATGTTCACACACAAAATGGTCTTGCAGAGTCCCTCATTAAACGATTACAGTTAATAGCAAGACCATTGTTAATGAAGTCTAAATTGCCATCATCTGTCTGGGGACATGCAATATTACATGCAGCAACTTTGGTTCGATTAAGGCCAACTGCATATCACAAATATTCCCCATTACAATTAGTGACTAGTAAAGAACCAGACATATCACATCTAAGAATATTTGGATGCGCAGTTTATGTTCCTATTGCTCCACCGCAACGGACAAAAATGGGTTCACAAAGAAGATTGGGGATTTATGTTGGTTTTGAATCCCGATCGATTATTAAGTATCTTGAACCAACAACAGGTGATCTATTCACTGCAAGGTTTGATGATTGTCATTTTAATGAGAATGAATTGCCAAACCTTGGTGGAGAAAGGAATAAAGAAATTACGTGGAATGCTCCATTATTATATCATCTAGATCCACGAACAAAAATGTGTGAACAAGAAGTGCAGAAACTAATACACTTGCAGTGTATAGCAAATCAATTACCTGATTCATTTACAGACACGAAGAAAGTGACAAAATCACACGTGCCTGCTGTAAATGTCCCTGAAAGAATAGAAATCCCCACAGGGCAGTTAAGCAAGATTCCTGTAAATGAGCCTACAGTACGCCGAAAACGTGGCAGACCACTTGGCTCCAAAGACATAAAGCCAAGAAAGAGTAGGAGACACGATAACATAATAAATATTACACCAATTTCTGATTTAGGGGGAGATCAGGACAAAAATGAACATGGCATAAATAACTCTGAGAATCTGGAAGATATATATGAAAAAGAAACCATTCCAGATGAGGATAGAAATATTACTAATTATGAAATTTCTATGAATTATGCTTTCACTGGAAAACAGTGGAATAGAAAAGAGATTATCCTTGACGAGATATTTGCATACTCCGTCGCTACTAAAATAGTAGCAGACAATGATATGATATAGAGCCACAAACTATTGATGAGTGTCGTCAAAGACACGACTGGCCAAAATGGAAAGAGGCAATCCAGACTGAATTGAAATCGCTTGAAAAGCGCGAAGTGTTTGGTCCTATAATTCCCATCCCAATGGGTACAAAACCAGTAGGCTATAAATGGGTGTTTGTACGAAAAAGAAATGAGAAAAACGAAATTGTAAGGTACAAGGCAAGACTTGTAGCCCAAGGATTTTCTCAAATACCCGGAAGAGACTATGAACAAACATATTGTCCGGTAGTTGATGCAACTACATTAAGATTTTTAATTAGCCTAGCTGTTTCAGAGGAACTACAAATGCGACTTATGGATGTTGTAACCGCATATTTGTATGGATCACTTGATAGTGATATCTATATGAAAGTTCCTGAAGGACTAAAACTTCCAGAAAGATATAAAGCAAAAGATCGGGAAATGCTTTCTATAAAGTTACAAAGATCATTATATGGTCTAAAGCAGTCTGGAAGAATGTGGTACAATCGCTTAAGTGAGTACCTCATTAGAGAGGGATACAAAAATGACACAATCTGTCCATGCGTTTTTATCAAACAATCCAAATCCGGATTTGCCATCGTTGTAGTATATGTTGATGATTTGAACATTATCGGTACAACCGATGAGCTTGAGAATACTGCAAAATACTTAATGAAAGAATTTGAAATGAAAGATTTGGGGAGAACCAAATTCTGTCTCGGACTACAAATTGAGCATTTAAATGATGGGATTTTCATCCATCAAACCAGTTACACCGAGAAAGTTTTGAAAAGATTCTACATGGACAAAGCACACCCATTAAGCTCACCTATGATAGTTCGTTCTCTTAGCGTGCAGGATGACCAATTCCGACCTCGTGAAGAAGACGAAGAAGTACTTGGTCCTGAAGTCCCGTATTTAAGCGCGATTGGTGCATTGATGTACCTTGCAAACAATACGAGACCGGATATTGCCTTTGTTGTAAGCTTGTTGTCAAGATACAACTCACAACCAACAAGACGACATTGGAACGGAATAAAACATGTGTTCCGTTACTTACGAGGTACCTTTGACCTTGGATTATATTATCATATAAATGAAAATGCTACTCTTGTCGGCTATGTAGATGCAGGATATCTGTCAGATCCCCACAAAGCAAAGTCTCAAAATGGATATGTATTCACATATGGAGACACTGCGATATCTTGGAAATCAACAAAGCAAACGCTTACGGCCACATCGTCAAATCATGCAGAATTGATTGCACTCTATGAAGCAGGAAGGGAATGTGTTTGGTTAAGGTCGATGATTGGATATATACAAAAGGAATGCAAAATGAAGGCAATTACTGACTATCCAACTAAGGTGTATGAAGACAATTCTGCATGCATCACACAAGTGAAAGAAGGATACATCAAAGGCGATCGAACGAAGCACATCTCGCCGAAATTGTTCTCAACCCATGATCTAGAGAAGGAAGGCAAGATTGATATCCAACAAATTCGATCATGTGACAACCCCGCAGACTTATTCACCAAATCATTGCCACCCAAGAAGTTTGAAGAGCTTGTGTACATGATTGGAATGCGCAGATTCAAAGAAATACGTTAAACTCAGGGGGAGAATTATACACTATGTACTCTTTTTCCCTTCGACCAGGTTTTTATCCCACTGGGTTTTTCCTGACAAGGTTTTTAATGAGACAGAATTATGAAGCGTATTATACAAGCTGTACTCTTTTTCCCTAGGCTGCGGTTTTGTCCCATCGGGTTTTCCGAGCCAGGTTTTTAATGAGACAACATATACCCATACTGTGAAAAAGGATGAACATTCAAGGGGGAGTGTTGTGAATAAAAATAGAGGTGAATAGTTCACATTTTTACTGTAACTTGGCCTATACGGCCCTTTCCTTTACGGTCCTTACGGCCTTCAAGAGACAGATGATAATGGTTGACAATTTTTGGTCTTATAAGGCTGAAATCTTGCTATAAATTGCATGCATCAGATTGTACAAAATTATCCAAGAATCAAGAACAAGTTTTCTCTAGTTTGCTTAAATCTCATAACATACACTTAGTTGTAACTTTGGTCTTTTATGTTTGATTGTACTCTCTTTATAAGAACTCAAGGATGTTGTGCTCATTGTCCAAATGTAATAATGTCCCACAATAATGTAGTTCGAGTAATGGCGCTCATAGCCAAAGAAAATTGCTTAAACTTAGATCTGTGTTCTTTTTTTTTTGAAAATATTTGGTAATTACTAATTAGAGAGCCTAAAAGCTGCAAATACAGGTGATTTGTTCATTCTTCAATAGATAGTTTTTTTTTATATTCTATGTCCTAAGATCATATGTTAAATCAAATAATTTAGGACTCGTGTCTTGCACGGTGGCTATAATTAACTTAAAAACTTATTTAAAATTTAATTTAAAAAATATATTTAAAAGTAATAATAAAGAACAACATTTGATAACGCTCTTATCGGTATTTTGGTTAGTAACAACGAACATCGATAATATACATTATTACATTCTAAGATTTTTTTTAACGTCACTTCCTAAATATACTAACTTGTAACTTTGTGATGCGGGGATAAGCCGTTGTTGTCCGATCTAGACACCAAACCTCGAACAGAAACTCAAACAGAGAAGATAGGCGGAATTAGAATGAGATGAAAGAAGGATAAGTCAAATGATAGGTCAATTGAAACCAAATCAAACAACGATAGAACCCTTGAACTTAGAAACAAGAACATTGCCGAATGACGAAGAAACCCCAATGGATTACAACCAAACACAATGGCTATGGTAGGCCAAGACACCTGGAGGATGCTCTATGGAGTCCCGATAGCACCAACCTTATGGAAGAGATTGACACACACAAGTACAACTAGGGCGAGTTCAACAACAATGCACACGAGGCACTCTTCTCACAAATGCTTTCTTTTGGAGGAACGAAAACAACGTTTTCTCAATTAATAATAATCATAGTCTGTCTGGCTCCCTAAAACAATAAGTTGGACAAACCTTATATATGGTTCATAAGGTGGCCAATTAAAAGAAATGAAACAAATAAAAGTATTAATTACCAAAAATATCCTCAAAACAAATAATCCCGAAAGCAACTAATTATGGAAATCTCGAACACTTCTGCTGTCTGGAAGATGGCGATCGCCATCGAATTCCCGCGATCGCGGCTTTAAGACTTTAGCTACGACATTTGGTGAATTTATTCACCCGAGCAGAACTGTTGGATGGCGATCAGGACGCGATCACCATCTCCATCACGCGATCGCGTGCGTAAGCGTGTCCCCGACAACTCTTTTTGAAACGCCTCGTTCTCTCTCGTCCGAGATCGGAATTAAGTGATTCCAAATCTCAGAGTTTCGTCTTAAAGTCTAGTTTATTTCATCTTAAATACTTGACTTCTCATCTTGACTCGAACCGGATCTCTACGAGCTTGAATGACTACCATACGAGCTCGGGCTACTATCAATGACTCCAATGATGACTCATAGTGGTATTTTAGCCCTTTCTCCAGTGGTTAGCACATCTCTAAATTTAGGACGAAGTGTAGATGATAGTTCGGATGCTCTTGATGGTAGCTCAGATGCTCCCGCATCACTTTGGTTAAGATTAAAAAGTTTAAAATTAGAAAATATTGATGCGGGAGCATAAGTTTAAACTGACAAACTATTTGAAAGCTATAGTTATGTTGTTTCGTATCATAAGTTTGTAACTCGGTATGTCCAGACAAGTTGGGAACTTCTCTGGAGAAAAATCAACAAATTTATGTCGCTTCATTCCATAAAACAATTTTATTCGGCCTGCGGGCCCGGGCAGGAGTCGGCCTGCGGGCCCGGCCACAATTTCCATCCTATTTTCTAATAGTTTCTAAGTTCTAACATGTTTATCACTAAGAAAATCTTCTCCATTTAAAATAGGATAGGGTGAAAACTGTTTTTAAAATGAAAATGTGTGAATGATTAATGTGTATCAAAATATACGTAAATATACCAACAAGCATGTGGTCGGGTGGTAAGGGACCTCAACCACCCAACATGAGGTCTCGAGTTCAAGACTTGGTGAAGGTTAAAAATTGTTTGTTGGGAGAGTCACCCACGCAGCTCGAACTCTAGATGTAAGGGTAGTAGGGGAGTCCCCTAACCGCTAAACTAGAGTGGGAAACCAAAAAAAAAAAATATACGTAAATATGCATCAAAAGTTTTTGATGCACATCTTTTGAAAAAATAATGCACATGTATAATTTTTACCTGAATGTTCTTCAGTTTCTCAATAAATTTTCTTAAAACAATGAATTTTTTTCAAATTTTGAATGTTTTTAAGTTTGTTAACGAATGTGCACCAAATTAATTAGTATTAAATGTTATATCATTCTCACGTTCGTATTTTAAAAGTTATTCCCCCGACACTTTCCCTTTAAAATATAGTATATAGTTGACTAGATGTATTCAAAAGTTAAATGAGCTAGATGAAGCTAGAAGTATTCTTTTGGTTGAACGTGAGAATTGCATTTCATAAAATGTTACTTTTAGAAAATTAAATTACTCCCATCGTTCTTATATAAATAGTCTAAAAATTTGAAAGCATGGATAAAATGCCATTATAAGATTTGAAAGAGGTGGTTTAAGTAATTTTAAATAAAATATTAATATAATATGACACGTGACATAAATTTTTAACGGAAGTTAGAGAGGGGTGGTCGTTGAGTGACAGAGTGGTTCATAGGGGTGGTTTCCGGTAATATTGAAACATACGGGTGATTTTGAGCAATATATGGTATCATACGGATGGTTTCCGGTAAAAAAATCATATTTTAAACATGGTGTTTAGTTGAGATTTTACATATTTTACGTACTAAAATATGGGAAATAGAACTTACTTCATGTATTTTGCAGAAATTGAAAATTTCAGGAATTAGTTTTATTTCTCTATTTTTCTGTAAGATTTTTTCCTACCAAACTACTTCCTCAGATGTTTGCAGTTCAGGGGAATTCAACTCAACCATTTTTTAATGTGCTTCATTGTTCAATGTTTAACAAAAGCCATCACAAATATTTATGTGTAAACATCACAAGACTTGGAAACTTGTGTGGAATTGTCAACATAACTAGAACTTGCGAAGGAAGAAGCCAAAGCCAGAACAAATCCCTAATAAAAGTATATGTTTAAGCCAGGCCAAGCTTATAAATAAAGCCAATTTGCCTAATTTTTCATCCATAAACATCAAGAAGAAATAAATGGGTTTGATGAGGGTGGGATTCATATTCTCGTTAGGGGCTGTTTGGGGGATGTATATGGTACAGAACTATGATGTTCCTGATGTCAAGTCGAGAGTCGACAGGTGTGTAGTCAAAGCCAGGCAAGTAGAGGAGAGTTATCGCAAGAAGCATGATCATGGAAGCAGGGACGACGATGACAGACGCAGATACTAGAATTGCTTTGCTGCACAAGTCTGATGCTGATGCTGATGCTGATGCTAAATATGTGGATACTTTGTTCTGTTCTTTGTGTTTCTGCATAATCATGAGCTGGTGTGATTGTGTGAATCTGTATATAATATAAATGATCCTGTTGCTTTGGTTTCATAAACTCAAAGTTTACTCCCTTGTAAATATAGAAATGTTGTTAGGTTTTATACAGTATCCGTACGCACAGAGACTAAAGATCATGCACACGGCACACCTATATGTATAATTGAAATTCGCTAAACACACAAACATGTACATTTAATTTCAGTTCATATGAATCTTCCTTTATCATAAAAGAATGTAATTGTAGCACCATATAATGAATACTTACAAAGGGTTACACATAGCCCGCCAAAAGTTGACCCGACCTGCATTTTTGTGGGTCAAGACTCGGAGAATATTTTAATTCGATCCGAATTAACCAGACTCATTGAATCCGAAATCGCGGGTCATTTCCGGGTCAAAACCCGACCTGACCCAAAAATCTGTTATTTCAAATGCTTTTAATGGGTGGTTAAAAATAATATTCAATAGAGCGGGTGTTATGAGTAATATCGGGTGGTTTAATCCAATTTTGCCTTTATAATATATATTGAGTAAAATACTATATTTTATGATTAAAATATTATAAAATTATATTTTTTTATTTTTTTATTTTTCTTTAATGAAAATATTATTTAATAGTTATCTCGAGAAAATTTGACCGCGCTCTCTCGACCCGATGGATCGATCCGAACCCGACCCGAATTCAACCCGTAAATAGTGACCCGGAAACGACCTAACCCGACCAAGGAGGGACCAAACCCGAACCCGACCCGTTTGACAGGTCTAGTTACACATCACTTCAACTATAGGTACTGGACTACTGGTACAGGTAATGATCAAGAGTCGGACAAATCAGTACAATTGATACCAGGTTCTACTCAAGCTCTGACAAGTGACGACTATCCAATGGATGCGGCCCTTTCAGCCCAATACTTAACCTTCTTTTTTAATACGATTAGATGACATTTTGTTCGTTAAGGATAATGATCTTGCTTGATTACAAGCAATATAGTGTTATTATTCAGTTGAAATAAACCTTTCTAATTCACCTAGTTTTAAAACTCAACAGTTCAACATATTATTTGGATCAATCGACACAACAAATTAATCGGAAACAGAAACTCCACAAAGCATGGTTTAATAATATCCAAAATGAATGTTACAACAAATCTTCACACTATATCACACAAAACCAACAAGGTATAAGAACCACAATCGACTGAATCATAAATGGAACTTATGCAAGAATACAGGATCACTGTGGACATTGATGGGAAAAAGAGCAGCAAGAAGGTGTTCACATGAATAATGACCAAGTATATGTAGTTCTGTAAGGATGATGATCAAGCAGAAGATACTTTCAGTTTCTTTGCGGTTGTTGCAAGAAGCTGACCTTGGTGGAAAGCAATCCCGAGCTCAAGCTCGGTAGGCTGTCTGGACCCGTCTCCTGCAAACGTGCCAGCACCATACGGGCTTCCTCCCTTCACTTTCTCCATTTCAAACATCCCCGCACCATACGTGTAGCCAATTGGGACAAAGATCATCCCATGGTGAACCAACTGAGTAATGGCAGTCAGACTGAAAACAAATGCATAATAACGAAATTGTTACCGTAAATTCGAAATTATAAACCCATGACAGCAAAATAGAAATCTCCAAAATGAATTAAAAACCCACAAAATATTTTCATTGTAGGCTTCTTAACCTATGCCCTCAAATTAACAGAAAAACTATAAAGTTTCCAGAGTATTTTTTGTGGATAAAAATGAATATTCATGAAAGTTAATGCAGGAACTTACGCAGTAGTTTCTTGTCCGCCATTCTGAGAACCAGTAGAGATAAAGATTCCAGCTGGCTTTCCTGCAAGTGATTGTGTTCTCCATAGACCTCCAGTTGAGTCCAAAAATGCTTTGAATTGTGCAGCCATCATACCAAATCTTGTGGGAAATCCAAAGACGAACCCATCAGCATGTTGAAGCTCATCAGCTGTAATAATGGGATCATCACTTTTAAGGGGTGCGCTCATCTTTGAAAGAACTTCAGCTGGTAGGGTCTCTGGAACCTATATAAGCCAAGTGAATGCAATGAGCCTACGATATGGGGCATAGCAATTTCTATCACAAAATATTTGTTAATTACCGTTATTGAACGGAAAATGTAGAAAGTAAGTAATGTATACCTGCCAAAGTTTGGCCTCCACACCTTCCACAGATTCAGCTCCTTTCTTTATCTGCTGTGCTAACTTGTCAACATGTCCATACATTGAGTAGTACCTGCAAAAATGTCCACGGGTTGTTCAAATGATTAACAAAATGTACAAATCATATTACTTTTCCTTAGCTGAAGCATTTTATCCTCCTATCAGATTTTCTTTTACTCTGAACCATCACATTTTGAATAAACCAGATAAGAGTTGAGTAAAACTGAAGTTATGGATCAATTGTGTCCAGTAGAAGATTCTGAGAGGTTACACATAATTATTAGGAGAAAGAATGTAATGTCAGACTCCATCAAACCATGATGGACACTATGATAACAGATTCAACACATCTGGTCGGCTTCATCCCCAACCGGGAAGATAAATGGAGAAGCAACAGATATTTCCATCAGTGCTTCACCTACCTTTACCTTTTTCAATAAACTTTCTACCTGCTTCTCCACTCCCCAAAAAATTAAAAATAAATAAAAATTAAACCAAATCTAGACAACTCTCCGGATCTAATTCCAGACCTAGCTGAAAGGTGTAACAAGGATGTAGATCCTACTTCTAGCATCAAGGTCTAAGGAATTTGCAATCACAATTCCAGTGGAATGTTCAAGGTTCAAAAATAGGTCAAATTTGGGGTAACAACAATTCATCTCAGTAACTTAGCAGAACAAAATTGAAAGGATATCTTGGAAATTGATGCTCCAGTAGTTAAGATTTTACTCATATCATTGCTTTTGATCTTGGTGAATTTAAACATTTCGAATTGGCATTTGCAAACATATCAGAAAACATTTTAGTGCAGATAGAGCTAAAATTAACTCCCAAAACATTTCGATTTAACTCCCAAAACAACAGACAAATTCTACCAACGCCGGTAATATCCACTGCACAATTCTAAAATTAAACAATCAGAGCGAGAACAGACAACGACAATTGGGGCGATTAACTGCCAAATTACTCAAAAACAGATAAGGCTAATGAATAAAAAAGTCAACGATTCTGATCACGGATCAGCCCAGTGCAGTCAACCCAGCAAATCTGAAGAAATTAATGAAAGAAAAATCAGCCCGCAATAAGCAATTAAGAGTGAGCTTACACAATGTAGACTTTGGTCCCCATTGAAATAGATTGGTTGAATGCTCGATTTTCTTCTTCAGCTTCTCTCCTTGATCGCTGATGAACTACATAGTTGAAGACAGAGATGGGGTATATATAGTAGGTTTTGAAGTAGACGCACAGTTTAATTGCATGATTAGAGTGCTAATTAATGACGTGTTAATGCCTTACATTACATGTTAGGTTAACACAGATGTCAACGTAACAAAAACGGCGTCGTATCGAGAAGTTTGGGTGAGGGAGAATGATGTGATGATGCGGTCACGCTTATCATCATTTGAATTCCATTAACTACAACTTTGACCCGTCAAATGGGTCGAATGATTCGCGTGATAAGTTTTTCGGATTGGATAGTGGTAGAGATAGAAATTATGGTAGTAAACCCCGAGTTATATGTCCAAATTTATAGACTGATTTGTACCAAATACCTCGTTTGGGATTAAATCTGTGATTTTTAGACTCTTTTTTTAAACGCTATGAAAATACCATTCTTCTAACCTTAATCCCTTCTCCAGTCTATTCCATCGCCGAACAAAAGGCCACTACCGCCCGCCGTCATCTCCCCCTCCGCTACCACTGTCTCCAATGGCGACTCACCATCATCTCTCCGCTACCACCGTCGGCATCTCTCCCTCCGTCTCCCTTCTTCTCTCCATGGCGGTTCTCTGCTCCGACCACCTCATGGCCAAACCTTACTCCGTCATCGGCCGCGTCTACTGTGACATATGCCATTCTTCGACACTCCCGTCACCTCTTACATCGCCGGTAACTCCTCCTCCTCCTTCCATTTCATCCGATCTGATTCCATTTTTCAGATCTGATTCCATTTTTCAGTTTGCGACGCTGTGCTCATCAGCAGCGTTGTTCGCGCCTGCGGGAAGCCGGATCCATGTAGGGATCGCTCGCGCGTGGTTCTCATGAGCTACAACAAATCTCAGGCTTGCTGCAACAAAACAAATATATGTCAACTTGCTGCAGATTTTGAATTCAGGCTTGCTGTAGATTTTTAGTTGTTTGGATGGAGTTAGGATTGTAGCCTTGTTTTTAACAAATCTCAGTGGCAACTAATTGCCATTGTTTGCTTTAAATCGGTGGACAAATTTGATTCTTGTGTACTAGTTAATTATTGTACTAAAGCATGGTAGAAAATATATGGAGCATGTTGAGCTGATGGGAAATATGATACAGATATATGTTGTCTTATTATTTAGCTTTTTTGACACTTAAATTACTGTTTCTTAGGCGTGTTGATCGTTTATTAGTCGTGTAAACAATTTATTTTGTTGGGTTGACAGCTTATTTGTAGTGTTGACAGCTTATTTGTAGTGTTAACACTCATTTGTTGTTTTGTTGACAAGTTATTAGTAATGTTGACAGATTACTAATTATGTTGAAATTTCACTTGTGTGTTGTTGACAAGCTAAAAGTTGTGTTGATTGATTATGAGTTATGTTGTCACTTCACTTGTTGTGTGTGTTTTTGACAAGTTAGTGGTTGTGTTGACACTTCATTTGTGTTCTTGACAAGTTATTAGTGATGCTGACAAATTATTATTCGTGTTGACAACTTAGTTTATTTTTGTTGGCAATATTAATAACTCTTGTTCGTTTTATTACTCTTGTGTCAGTTTAATCGTGTTGACAATTTTGTTATGTTGTTGACAAGTTATTATTGGTGTTGACAACTTATTATTCTTGTTGACAACTCTGTTTAAAAATTTGTTGACAAATCTGTTAAAATTTTTGTTGACAGCTCTGTTAAATTTTTTGTTGACAGCTCTGTTATAATTGTCACGTCAGCAAAGGGGTATTTTCATATAACTTAAAAAAGTGATGCAAAAACTTAAAAAACATTACAGTTTTGGGGTATTTACCCAAAAACTGGAAATTTATAGGGTAACCACCCGTCATAAGGCTATTTATAATTAACCACCCAAATTGTTAAACTTTCTTACAATCAACCACTCATTAACAGATTCCGTCTTATTTTCCTTTAACAAAATAAAATGACGATTTTATCCTTATATTTTTAAAACATAAACAAACAAATTAAAGGGTAAAATGGTAAAATCACTAAATCATTTTTTAAGGCAAAAAAATTTAAAATCAAATGATGCTCTGTTTTTTGTGAGGGAATGGGGGCCACCGGAGCTACTCTCCTCAAGGGAGCCGCCTCGTTCTCCATCCGACACCGGAGACCTCAGAATCTCACAGCTTGGCCGAGGCTAGCTCTGTCTCCTGCAGATCAAGCTTCCGCGTCTTCATCTCCGGCAGTCGTAACTCCATCTCCGGCCGTGAATGGTTCTTTAAATGGAAGTTCAAATGGTTCGGTCCTCAGACCGGAGTCGAAGCTACTGGAAGCTGGAGAAGATGACGAATTTAAAGGCACCGCCGAGGAATATTTCGAGCAAGCGAGGGATCTGATTAGGGCAGATGGTGGCCTCCGAGGTGATTTTCTCCATTGGAGTGCAGCGGAGGTGGAAACAGATTGAAGAATTGAATGCACCCCTGTTTCTTTATTTGCCTGGTTCGTCGTCTTTTAATAACACACTTAGTTGTTTCTCGCAGGAAATTGTGGGTTTTCCTTGCAGGAATTGATGGACTCGCAGGAATTGATGGACTGGGTATTGGCCTCACAAGGCACCACAAAAGCCTAGCCAAGTAAGTTTGTTAGCGCAACTTTGATGATGATGCTCATTTAATGTCTAGTGCAAAATAATAAGGATAAAAAATGATTTTAATTTTTTTTTTTGGTTTTATAAAATGATTTAGTGATTTTACTATTTTACCCTTCAATTTGTTTGTTTATGTTTTAAAAGTATAAGGGTAAAACCGTCATTTCACTTTGTTAGCGGAAAATTAGACGGGATCTGTTAAGAGATAGTTGATTGTAAGAAAATTTAACAATTTGGTTGGTTAATTATAAATAGCCTTATAACGGGTGGTTACCTGCAAATTTGGACATATATCGGGTGATTTCCGGAAAAAAAAACCCCTATAAAAAATTACTTTTTTCATGTCTCTTCTCTTCTTTTATCAAGAGAGATATTGATGTTAGACTTTATTTTAATAGGGAACGCCCGGTACTTTATTCAAACAACGTCGGGTCACTCGCGTTCTGCGAGGACACGTACACTCGCGTTCTGCGAGATTAGCAAAAAATTAGGTTAATTACATGCATGCTAATCTCGCGTTCTGCGAGTGCACGTGTCCTCGCAGAACGCGAGTGTCACGTCCCTCGCAGAACGCGAGATTAGCATGTCAGATGGACGTTGTTGTGCGCCATTACTACATGTCTTGTCCCCACCTAACTGTAATAACTACCCCCTTATTTTAAGTATTCCGTAACACCTATTAACCCTACCCTAACACCTCTTTTTATCATCTTTCACCTCTTTCACCCTCCATTAAAACTCATTTTCAAAACCTTAAAACTTCAAAACACTCTAAAAACACCTAAAATAATGGAAGATGAAGAGGAATTCA
The DNA here is from genome assembly GCA_029168935.1 of Oxyria digyna. NCBI lineage: Eukaryota > Viridiplantae > Streptophyta > Magnoliopsida > Caryophyllales > Polygonaceae > Oxyria > Oxyria digyna. The sequence continues at coordinate 35,219,300 of JAPVLV010000009.1, forward strand.
ACAAAGGAGGGAATGAAGATGGTGGTTCATCAAGTTACCATTCAAATGAGGTAATGTTCTTACTTAATTTTTGAATTTTAATTTGTTTTGCACCATTAAGAGCTAAAATGAACTTATTATGTTGTATTTCATGTTAAATCTAGTAGTAGTGGTAAGTGTTGAAGAGATGACTTTTGCATATAATGTCCCAAACTTAGATGTGTTCATGTTTTTAGGGTTTTTATGGTTTTGAATGTAGGAACTCATGTTATGTTAAATTATCCCGTTCAATGACTAGTTTCAGGAAATAGCAACTTCTCGCGTTCTGCGAGAGGAAGCCACTCGCAGAACGCGAGAAGTGCCTCCCTCGCAGAACGCGAGAATTTGCACATTACAGAGTATTAACAGAAGCACTGTGTATAGAATGCAATCCAGTTGAATGACTACACCTACCCCTCGCGGAATACGGTGCCCGTTTCGCCACCGTCATTTGATTTAGGGATTGACGACTTTGGATATTATCATCAACCATCTTTATATGAACAACATGTGCCATCTACATATGAATTGCCTGTGCCATCTACTTATGAGTTGCCCGTGCCATCTACTTATGAATTGCCATGTACATATGAGGTGCCATCAAGCTATGATGCGTTTCATTCACAATTTGCTAACCCACCTACAAACGTAGGAGAGGAGATGTGTTTTCTTCCCTCTTTACGCACTGCACCAAAGTTTGATAGTCCCGTATGTGAGGAAGAGGTTGTTTCTAGGGATTATTCGGAATATTTCACTACGGAGCAAGTGTTTGCCTCTAAGGAGATTGGTCATTTGTGGGCTTTGAATGTTGCAAAGCAACACAAGTTTATGATCTCTATTGGAAGGACTGTACCATCTAAACTGGGGCAAAGTGGTAAGATTCAAATCATTTGTGAGAAAGGGGGAAGCCATAGGCCTAAAGGTGTCGGTGTTAGATCAAACACAAAGAGCAAGAAAACGGGGTGTAAATTTCAGTTGAAGCTCATGGAGAACCGGGTTGAAGAGAATTGGAGATTAGTGGTTGTTTGTGGTTTGCACAACCATCCTATTGGAGATAGTTTGGTCGGGAATGCATTTGCCGGGAGGCCAACCCCGGATCAAAAGAAAAAGGTTCGTGAGATGGTACTTTCACATTGTTCTCCAAATCAGATTTACACTGAGATAAACAAGGATCCCGGAAGTTGCACAAAGAAGAACCAAGTGTACAATTTGGTAAGACATATAAGGGAAGAGGAAATGGAAGGTAGAACCGTGGTTCAAGAATTCTTTCACCAATGCAAAGAGAGCAACTACTTCATGGAGTATAGGCCAAGTGCAACGAACCCTTCGATAATAGGCGACTTGTTCTTTGCTAGCCCCGAATCAATGAAACTCTTAAAGGCGTTTCCATATGTCCTTTTGATGGACTCGACTTATAGCACGAACAGGTAAGTATTTATCATTCTGTTTTTATGTTGTATTTATCTTACTGTATTTTGGTTCCAGGTACAATGTTCCCTTCCTGGAGATAGTCGGTTTGACTTCTACATGGAAGAATTTTGTTGTGTGCGGGGTATGGTTAGAGGCTGAGAGCGAGGATAGTTATTTATGGGCGTTGCAGCAGCTGCAGACGATGTATTTGAGAATAGGAGCATCGCCTACTTGCTTCGTCACTGACCGTGAGATGGCTCTTATGAATGCAACAGACAAGTTATGGCCAAATGCAAAGTTTCTCTTATGTAGGCGACATGTAAGGAAGAACATAGAGGCGAGAGCGAAGATAGCTATGGGCACACAAGCATTGGGGGTTAATATTTCAAATGATTATTATAACGTGTTCGAACAAACCACTGAAGAAGATTACAAGAGTACTTTGAAGAAACTTGAGGACGAATGGCGAGCTTATCCAACCGTATTGAAGTACGTGAGAACGAATTGGCTAAACCGTTACAAAGAAAGACTTGTTTCAGCATGGACGGATAATGTCTTCACTCTCGGGCATAACACAACAAACAGGTATGTTCTGTTATTTATGTCTACCTTCTACATATGATAAAAAGAGCTTCTGTAATGCACACCTCGCAGAACGCGAGGGCATACCAACTCGCAGAACGCGAGTAAATTCCTTGTATCAGTGTTGATGCATTTTCGAATGCAAAGATCCTGGAACAATGTATAAACTCGCAGAACGCGAGGTGTACACACCTCGCAGAACGCGAGGAGTTACACATTACAGAAGGATCCACAGGTTCTGATTTGTATTTGCATTTTATTGTTTTTTCGAACATTTTAGAGTTGAAGGAGCACATTCATGTCTTAAGTCATACTTGTCAAGTGGAAATGCTAGGCTAGACACAATGTTCAAAGAATACAAAACAATGGCGGAGAACCAACTTAAGGAGATTACTGTGTCTTTCACCGAGAGTTTGAATAAGAGCTTCACAGTTGTTGAAGGGGCGGACTTGTTTAAAGTCTTGAAGTTCAAAGTCTCTTACAAATGCATAGAATTTTTGCTTAAGGAATACACGAAGGGGGAGAGATTAGGTGCACACTTTAATATGTTTTGTAGCTGCGGGATCAAGATTAGAGATGGGTTGATGTGTGTTCATCAGATTGTAAGACATTGGAAGGAGCAAAGACCACTAAGAGTATCAGAGTTGCACCCTTTCTGGAGTACTTTGAGTTTGGAAGAAGTTGATGTTCCCGGCATACTGGAAGTTAAGAGTAAGGTGGCAAGGCGTCTTTTTCAGACTTTCTATGAGGAAACGTTTCCGAAATTGTGCCCCCATGATCAAGAAAAGTGTGCACAAACTGTTTTAGACATTGGGAAAGTAAATACTCCTCTAAAAGAGCCGGCTATTTCAAAGCACACCGGAGGTCGTCCAGTCGGAGCTCCTAACAAACAACCTAGGTCAACGCAAAGAAGACCGTCTGCATGGGAGCACACTAATGTTGAGATGGATGCTAGAGATTTGGAAGAAACACCCCCAAAGAAGCAAAAAAATGCTTCTAATTCTGAAACATTCAAGAAACCAAAGATTAAGGTGATTGGCAAGTACAAGTCTCACATACCCGCGTCAATGCGCACCCATGTGAATGGTTGGTTTGAGGTAAATGGAGATGGAAATTGTGGATTTAGAGCAATAGCTCATGAATTGCATGACAACCAACACTTATGGAGGGAAGTAAGAGAGTTGATGATAGCTAAGGTCAAAGAGATTTGGCACCTAGTTCAAGGAACTTGGATTGGACCTCCACAACAACCAACTTTGGAGAGCGCTTTACACCAACTTACATGGGAAGGAATAGGAAGGGCTCCAGAAGATCACTGGCTAGCTACCCCGGAAATGGGATGCCTTGTGGCATCCACATTCAACATAGTGTTCGTAACGGTGGGAAAAAGTGCTAACTACACTTACCTTCCTCTACAACGTCCTACTTGGTTAGAAGATGGTGACACACTTCCGACGTTCTGCTTATTCTATATTCAGAGTGAGAGACATTTTGTTCCGGTAAGTTTTTGGATCTACTTATGAATTACTATCTAATATGCAACTTCCTAACGTTGTTGTTTTCTTGTAGTTGCGTCTTGAAGAAAACTGCCCATTACCTCATGTGTTTACTCCTTGGTGGCGAAACGCTGAAAGAGATGCTTTTTCTTTGCACGATCTTGTGTCACATCGATGTGCCGCCTTTGAAATGTAATGTTGAAGTTATGTTTTATTCGCTGAATTTGTAATGTAATGTTGAACTGGAGATAGTTTTTTAAATTCTTAAACAGGAACTCATGTAATGGACATTTTCCAGAAAATGTAATTCTTCGCGTTCTGCGAGGAATGTACACCTCGCGTTCTGCGAGAAGGGTACACCTCGCGTTCTGCGAGAAGGGTACACCTCGCGTTCTGCGAGGTTATGCAAAAAACGAACAGAATTGAAAAAACGCCAACATATCCCTAAACATAATCCAACAAAATTATCCACGCAACAAAACACCTAAGAAAGCAATCCAAAACACAAAACGAAAGGCTACTCGTCTTCTCGTGGTCGGAAGGGAGCGAGATTTGACATACATAGTAGCATTTGGGCGTGATATGAATCAAAATCCTCTGGAGTGGCAAACCGATACCGGTCCATGTCATTGTACACCCGGCCAATCACCTGTCTCTCAGTAATCATCCCAGGGATTGCAGGACGGATATACCTATGGGTCCTCTTGATGTACCAATCCATGTAATCATGGGAGCATTCATGTGGTGCATAGGCAACTGGCCCCATATCATCGAGAGACAAAGAGTGAACATCTCTTGACTCCCAAAGCCATTGGTTGGCGTCATAAAAAACACTATAAAACCTAATGTTTTTCAACCTATGAGCTTTGAGCGGTTCGATGACTGGCCTAGGAATACGCTGCACTCTCCCAAATTGTCTGGGACACCTATCAGGCATGTGTGGTTCGGTGATGTCACAGCAAGATAACACCCCGTGAAATAGAGCGGGAGCAAGCTCAGGATCGGTGAAGTCTTGTGCTCCATACGGGTTCCAACATACCTAACAAAATGACAGAAAAACGCATGGTGAAGTCTGTAAAACACCAGAAACTGCAGAAACTAGGACAAAATGCAGAAACTTGCATTTTCTCGCGTTCTGCGAGTGTGTGCATCCTCGCGTTCTGCGAGGAGCCACAGACTCGCGTTCTGCGAGAAAATGCTGTATAATCAAAGAAATTACTGCTGCGTACTAAAAAAATGCAGAAATCCCAGAAAATGCAGAAACTTACCATCTCCGGCATAAGAATATCGAGCGCTCCCCTATAGTCCCTTCCGACTTGCCCCTTCTTCAGCTTTACATTCTTAGGCATCCACCGGTATGCCCATGGTTGCTCCGCTCTCCACCGAGGACGTTCAGTAGGTCGGAAGTGTGGGAAGTAGTTGTAGATCCATGCCTAAGAAATACAAAGTACGTTAAATATGAAAATATATATAAGTATGTAAATTAAACGCTTAGAAAGTATAATACCTGCAACAAGGTGTAACAGAAAGACATCTGGGCACAACCCTGTCGTGTGCATACCCCCAGCTGCCTATACAGATGGGCCAAAGCAGCTGAACCCCACGATATGCCCGTAGCATGGGCATAGGTTTCCAAATAAGGCCCATATCTAAGCCGGATCAAGTTCTGTGACTTGTCCGGAAATAAGAGCGAGGAAGCAGTATACAACACCCATCCTAAACCCTTTCGCTCTGGACCTAGGTTTTCACAATGCCTTCTAAACCAATCAGCTTTCACCCTCCCAGAATCTAAAGTGTGCGGATCTACTCCAAAAATTTCCGCCCCCTTCCTACCATAGTATTTTATAATCTCATCATGACTAAACTTGGCACCCAGTTTCTTACAAGTAGTCATTGCTTTCCCTTCTATAGGTAGGCCTAAAATCATATGTACATCCAGAAGGCCAATAGTGATCTCACCACAAGGGAGGTGGAATGAGTTAGTCTCCGGTTGCCATCGTTCGATGAACGCTTCAATCAACGGATAGTCGATTGCTTCGTACATCATGTCAGGTAGATCTGACAATCCAACAGCACCGGGAATCTCTGACCAGTCATCGTTGTCCAATGGCCAATCACTGCTTTGCTTTGTCCGTTGTTGTGGCTTCATCGGACCTTTCAACTGCAGAAAAATACAAAATTACACACTGCTGGCCAAATTTACAAAAAATACAGTTTCTGCAGAATTATCAGCTTCTGCAGAAACCAAGCATTTTCTCGCGTTCTGCGAAGAGTAACAGCCTCGCGTTCTGCGAGTATGCCACTCCTCGCGTTCTGCGAGAAAATGCACAGAAATTGCATTTTCTGATAATTCTGCAGAATTTCTGTTAATGTATTAAAAATGCAGAAAATCAATAAATTAGTAAATTACCTCCCCTTTCTGGATGTGGAACGCCACATGTGCTTCAAATCCCTTAAGCAACTCGGGATCTTCTGGACCGCCAGGTGTGGCATGAGTGAGCTCAGGATCATACTTTGGCTCATTCTTCTTGGACTTCCTCTTTCTTTTTGGTTTCTGGACCAATTCTTCTTCTTCTTCTTCTTCTTCTTCTTCATCATCATCATCATCATCATCACCTTCTTCTTCGTGTTCTTCCCCAACACCTTCATCCTGGTACTCTTGTTCCATCGGTTCTGGTTGAGGATTGTAAGAAGAAGAACAAGCTTGTCCACTTCCTTGACCCATGTCTTCAGGAACACTTCCCTCACCAAATCCACCTCCCCAACATTGTCCACCGACCCAACTTTGTCCACCCCACCCTTGTCCAACTTCCACTACAGCATACTGAGGAATGAAATTGTCCCAGCTACCCGATTGTTCATATGGAGTTGATTGTGGTGCCCATTGAGTTGACGGTTGTGCACATGAAACTGACTCTTGAGAATAAAGGTCCCAATCATCATTTCGATACCCTTGATATGTATCTGCTCGTTCTATCCCACTAGGCACAGAACAGTCTTCCCCGGCATAACTATGGACACCACTGTACCGCTCTATGGGGCGATAATCAACGTCGGGGAGCCCCTCGGGGAAGAGCTCTACCGGTGTTGTATTCTTTGCTCTCCTTTTCCCTTTTGCATTTTCAACCGGTGGATTTTCTCTCACAGCGTTCCTATTTCTTCGACGGGTTGAACGTCCAGGAAGATCCATTACCTAAAAAAATGTAAAGTAGAATCAGTATATAAATATAACATTATATAAAGTAAAATCAGTATATAATAAAAATCTGCAGAAGAGGAAAGAATTTCCAGTTTTGTCAATTCCTCACGTTCTGCGAGTACCATGACACTCGCGTTCTGCGAGTGACATGACCCTCGCAGAACGCGAGTATACTACACCCCTCGCGTTCTGCGTCAATTTGCACTATAATGAGTTTCCGGCAACAGTTTCCGGCGAGATTTTCCGGCGAAATTTCAATATTTTAGCTAAAATACCTATCAATTTAAGTAAATTACCAAATAAACATCAAAACCCTAAATAAAATCAACAACCCTAATCAAAAACCCTAACCCTAATGAATTTCAACATAAAACAACATCCACTCATCCACCATAATTCAAAATCATCATCTTTCATCCATTATACAACCATTTCTAAATCAACATTCAATATCAAAACATCATATAATATGCAATTTCCTATACTAACAACATATATTCATCTAGAAACAACATTAAAAAGCATAAGAGTATAAGAAACATACCTTATATGGAGATTTGTAGTGAAAAGAGGAAGAAGAAGTAGGTTGAAACGAGAGAGATGGTGAGAGGCGGCGGTAGAAAATTGTGTGTGATGTAAAAAATGGGCCGAGTAGGGTTTTTCCCCTTTTATAGGGAAAAAACACCCTCGCGTTCTGCGAGGATGCGTCACCTCGCAGAACGCGAGGATGCGTCACCTCGCAGAACGCGAGGGTGCGTAATTTAGGAAACGCGAGGATGCACATTAAAGCGTATTAACAGAAGCATTGTAGTTAAGTGTGCAAAATAACACATTTTTAGTGTCTTTTTTAAGGCGATAAAGCCCAATTCGGCAAAAACGTCATCGACACTTTATCGAAATGGAATGAAACTTTGTTTCAATCCTTATAATGTCTATTTGATCATGTGTGTAACTTGAAATTAAGATTTCTTCCTTTGGAAGTGAAACCTAGTTTGAAAACCGAACGAGGTCGCAATATGTATGACACACCATATAAATAAAGAAATATAATAAGGTTCAACACTTCAAAGGTGCAACATAATAAGGTTCAACATAATAAGTAATTCTAAACAAACAACATTAAACGGAACAAGCAAACAAAGAAGGTCGATAAATTTTCAAAAGAAAGATCTAACGACGAGGGTTGAACGGCCTGAAGAGGTTCCTGAATTCTCGTGCGGTCATCCTTGGTCTAGTGGATGGTTCCCCTCTCTCCCTTTGACGTTCTTGTCTCTCCCGTTCACGTCGCTCACGTTCTTGTCTCTCCCGTTCAAGTCTCTCCCGTTCAAGCATATCAAAGTTGTCTCCAATGCTAGACACCGTACTAATATCAGAAATATCAGATTCTTGATTGGAATTGGACATCTGTATAATCACAAACCTGACCAAATTATAGTTACATACTCAATCAAATTCATAATCTATACAAACAACAACAATGCTTATAATCATAGTAGCAGATCAGCATGACTCTCGCGTTCTGCGAAGGGCATGACCTCGCGTTCTGCGAGTACCATGACCCTCGCGTTCTGCGAGGGGTGTAGCGTTCTGCGTCAATTTGCATTATCATGAGTTTCCGGCGAGAATTTCAGGCGAAAATTCAAAATCAACATCCACTCATCCACCATAATTCAAAATCATCATCTTTCATCCATTATACAACCATTTCTAAAACAACATTCAATATCAAAACATCATATAATATGCAATTTCCTATACTAACAACATATATTCATCTAGAAACAACATTACAAAGCATAAGAGTATAAGAAACATACCTTATATGGAGATTTGTAGTGAAAAGAGGAAGAAAAACTAGTTTGAACCGAGAGAGATGGTGAGAGGCGGCGGTAGAAAATTGTGTGTGAGGTAAAAAATGGGCCGAGTAGGGTTTTTCCCCTTTTATAGGGAAAAACCACCCTCGCGTTCTGCGAGGTGACGCACCCTCGCGTTCTGCGAGGTGACGCTCTCTCGCAGAACGCGAGAGCCCGGGCGTTATTTAGAAAACGCCCGGGCGGTATTTAGCAAGGGCCTAGAAAAAGAGCATGTTAAGTTACTTAAGATTGTTGGTGATTTTAATCTAGCAGATTTTATCACTAAGATTGTTCCTACAGCCAAGTTTTGTTTTTGCAGGGACAATTTTCATGTCGACGACGTTCACTGAGACATGGAAGAACCCGAGACAGTTTGAGGTCACCCAAATGCACTATTGATTAGGGATTACAATTCTTTATAGGCTGCGTCTATATGCACACATTTTTTTTGCTAAATGCACACTATTCTGTGCGGTAACAGTTGCAGTACACATCTGTGCGTTAAGGCTTACCGCACCAAAGGAGTCCGGGGCATTGTTGGAATTTTTTCTGAAACCTATACGACGCTGGTGCGGTAAGAATTACCGCACAGATCTGTGCGTTAACATTTAACGCACACAGTTAATACGAGATTAATCCCAAAAAAAATTTAACTTCTGAAAAACCTGTGCGGTAACTCTTACCGCACAGGAATTTTATTTTTTTTAATTAATAATTTTTTTTAAAAAAGTATTAAAATACTAATATCCTGTGCGGTAACACTTACCGCACAGGTTTAATATATTAAAAAAATATATAAACTGGTGCGGTAAGGGTTACCGCACCAGTTTTAAGTAATTAAAAAATCATAAATTGGTGCGGTAAGTGTTACCGCACCAATTTAGGTTATATTCCCGACCTTTCTTCCTCCTTCCCTCTTTCTGCGATTTTTCTTCCGCCGCCGCACTTCTTCTTCCTCCGTCCAATTTCCCGTCGATTAAGCCACCAAATCTACAAATTGATGATGGATTCGAGCTCCCCCGAGCAAGCCGCATCTTCTGGGCCCAAAAATCCGACCGGAGACGAAGGTCCAAGCTTCCCGCCGACGGCAACTCTTCCTGCGGCGACGACGACGTGGCTGGCTGTGGAGGATGAAGACGAGGAGGAAGCCGAGGTGCCACTGATTTACAGTGGTGGTGCCCGGAACCGGCCAAAATCCCGAGCCCGACGAGATCCCGTACCCACAGCCCGACCCGACCCGATACCCGAAGCCCGACCCGATTCCTGAAGCCCGACCCGACCCGATACCAGCAGCCCAACCCGCTCCGAGGCCAAGAAACCGAAAGCGACCCGTCCAAAACGTCGGCCCCGGGTACGCTACTCGAGCAAATAGAAGGTTGAATTCTCAAACCGAGGCGCAACCGGAAGCTTTTTCGACTCCCGTAGATCTACATCAAGTATGTATTTTTATTAAATATTCTATAACTTTTGTAATGTTTTTAAATAGTTGAATTATTTTATTTCGTAACGTTATGAAATTATTTAATAAGTAATTTCATAACGTTATGAATTTAATAATATTTGATAACGTTATGAAATTTTTAAATAAATTTCGTAACGTTATCAATTTATTTAATTTAATTAATTTATTAAATTTATAACGTTGTGAAATTAGTTATTTAATTTCATAACGTTATGAATTTAATAATATTTGATAACGTTATGAAATTTTTAAATAAATTTCGTAACGTTATCAATTTATTTAATTTAATTAATTTATTAAATTTATAACGTTATGAAATTAGTTATTTAATTTCATAACGTTATCAATTTATTTAATTTGATTAATTTATTAAATTGATAATGTTATGAAATTAGTTATTTAATTTCGTAACGTTATGAATTTAATAATATTTGATAACGTTATGAAATATTTAAATAAATTTCGTAACGTTATCAATTTATTTAATTTATTTTATAACATTATGAAATTAATTTATATGGTAACGTTATGAAATTAAGTAATTTATTGCGTCACGTTATAAAATTATATTATTTGGTAACATTATGAAATTAATTAATTTATTCGTAACGTTATGAAATTAATGAAATTTTATAACGTTATGAAATATAATAATTTCATAATGTTAAATATAATAATTTCATAATGTTATGAAATATGACATTCTATATTGTAAAAGTAATGAATTAATTATTTTATGAAATATGACATTGTTCTTCTCTTATTTTGTAATCTTATTTTGTAACGTTATGAATTATTAGTATATAAAGTATTGAAATTAGGCGAATTATAACGTTAATTTCGTAACGTTATGAACAAAATGTTTAGAAATTAGAGATGATTTTGATTAGGATTGACGTTACAACAACTGTTTGTAACGTTACGACGTCATGGAAAAGACGTTTTTGAATTTGACGTTATTTTTGTAACGCTATAACAACAACATTAGGGGGTGCGAGATACGATGGCTTCTAGTGGTTTTGTTCCGGGGGCTCCTGTTGCTGCAGAGCGTGTTAGGAGGACGCAGATTACAGCGTCCATACGTCAGAGTTTTGCTACTGCTCGAGACCAGATGAATGCTTCTAGTTCGACACCCACTGATGTTACTGGTGCACTTACAGATACTGGGGCAGTTAGGGATTGTGGTCTAGATGTTGATCCGTCTGCTGATGATGAGGGTTACAGTGAGAGTGAGGAGGAGGATATGGACGTCGATGATACAACTGTTGATTTGGATGATGATATGCTGGGAGACGGTGAGGGTTTAGGTACAGATTATATTGTATCTCATCCTGAGATACCGACATATCAGCTTAGGAGAGACGACCCTCCTATTATTTCAGAGGATCATGCTGGTATGGGGCCTTCATCGCCAGCTCCTACAGATTTAGGTCCTTCGTCTCCTACGCCAGATGTACCACCTCCCCCGACTGTACCACCTCCCGATGCAAATCCTGTACCACCTCCTGCTGTACCTTGGATGCCCGGAGGTCCTTTTACAAATGAGTTGCTGAAGAGTTATGAGACGCACATCGCCAGGGCTATTTATGAGTTTACAATTGTTGATCCTCCCGCACCTGTGATTCCAGCTGGCCCCCATCCTCTTCCTCCATTTATACAGAGACAGCGAGGAGGCCGAGGAGCTCAGGCAGATGATGATGTTGCTGATGCAGACGCTGCTGATCCTCCAGCACGAGGTGGACGCGCTCCACGCGGAGGACGAGGACGAGGACGTGGACGTGGACGTGGACGTGCTGCAGATCATGCTGATTTTCCACAGCCTGCTGATCTTCCAGAAGGCGAGGCTCCTCTTGATTTGGTATGTATTTGAACTATAATGTTCATTTGTGAAATATGAACGACATTCTGTAGAAGTAACTGTGTTAATTTTTTACTTTTTTTCCAGACACGGAAGGTCGTCAAGGTTCACTTCCACACCGCCTACTGCACTCCACTAGAGGCGTTTAGGAGACCTGGTCCAGATTCGTGGTTTCAGCTTGCAGAGCGATCTGGATTGACTGATCTACGCTATATCGGGTCCGGTCTTGTCGATCATGTGTTGGTTTCTGCTTTCGTCGAGAGATGGCACCCAGAAACCAACACATTTCATTTGCCATTTGGAGAGATTGGTCCTACACTTCACGATGTGGTTGAGATCCTGTCGCTGCCTATACATGGCAGGAGTTGTAGCTCAGTTTTGAGCAGGGAGGAGATCTTCACTTTTGTTGCTGAGATGCTTCACGTAGAGGAGGCACTGGTGAAGACTTGGTATAGGGATGGAGGCATTCCTTTGGGTTATCTTCAGCAGAGAGTGAAGGATATGATGCGGATGGAGGATGGACAGAGAGATGAGAGCCTCATTGTGTCTATGTACTTACTGTTGCTTCTCGGCACTACAATTCTAGTGGACAAGTCGACTACAGCAGTCAAGCACTGGTGGTTAGTTCTTTTAGCCGACCACGACAGCACTGGCCGATATGCTTGGGAAGCTGGAGTGTTAGCTCATCTGTATCGCAACCTTGGACAGGCGTCGAGGCGATTGGCTATGGGGATGGGGAGTTCTGGCATTCTTTTGCGGGTTAGTACGCAAACAACTATACGATTGGCTATGTTTAGGAAGTCGAGTTCTAATTATCCTTTTTTTGCAGTCGTGGATCTGGACATATTTTCCACATTTTCGTGGACATTTTGTGACAGATCCACTTTCTATGGACCACGCCGCAGCTGCTATGAGGGAGGGCAGAGAGGTGCCACAGGGGAAGAGCACGGATCGTTTGGTTGCCATTCGTGGCATGCTTGACCGTGTTCGTTATGAGGAGGTCAGATTTTAAGAATGTATGCTTTCGTTATATTGTGTGAATGTAAACTATACTAACTGTTTTGTAATGTTTTGTTGCAGGTTAACTGGTTTCCCTTTTCAAATGTGGATTTCAGACTTCCGCAGTACGCCCCGTCTTTGTTTGAGGGCATTCTCCGTTGTCTGGACATCGAGGAGCTCTATCAGCCAGGTCGCCTACTGCGACAGTTTGGACATGTTCAGGGTATCCCAGATCCTCCCCAGAGCCCATCCAGGTGACACGTAACAACAGGCTGACGAATTATTCAGTTGGCTTTGAGAAGGATCTGCTTGGTGTGTGGGATCAGGACCCCAGGCCTTTGATACAGATTCGGGAGCCACGAGCGACGTACTATTGGGCAGTCACAGATGATTATCTCGATTGGTATGATCGAGTTTCTCATCCTCTGGTGGATCCCAGATCCCGTAGACTCGATCGTCCAGTTGGTCCGCTGCGTATTCCACCTTCGGTTGACAGTTTTGCGGTACGATTATAAATTTTATTAGTCATATTCATTCAATTAGTATATTTGATTGTAATGTTTTGATATGTTGTTAATATAGCGGACCCAGCTAGTGACTTGTGAGATTCGAGCTTTCTTGGAGACACCACCAGAGAGGAGGCCTGCAGATATCGATGAGTTCATGAGGCGTCTCCTTGGAGTTTTGACTGACGGGGCTCCACCGATGGCTCCAGCTCCGGTTCGTCAATCTCAGCTTTTTCGGCATTCAATCCACGAGGAAGGCCAAGGTAGTGGGAATGAGGGTCGTGACTTGGAGTGATGTCAAATATTGATAGCAAAACTTTAGTTTTTTGAAAAAGGCGAAAAACGACAAAGTACGTCAAAAATTGATAAAAATGGTTAAAAACGTCTCGAAACGAAAAAATCGACTCAAAACGATATAAAACAAGCCAAAACGAAATTTGTAGGAATTCCGAACAAGTTGTAAAAAAGTGTAAAAATGTGGCCAAAATGATGGCATAATATGGCCAAATTGAGCAAATCTTAGCAAAACTTGAGTTTTTTGAAAAAGGCGAAAAATGACCAAGTACGTCAAATATTGATAAAAATGGTTAAAAACGTCTCGAAACGAAAAAATTCGACACAAAACGATATAAAACAAGCCAAAACGAAATATGGATAATGGATAATGGATAATGGATAATGGATAGTGGGTAATGGATAATGGATGTCATATGTGTATAGTTTGGGCCCATATCGTTTTAACGCCTTGAAACGATGAAAATCGAAATTTTGAAATTGTAACATGACAACAAATACGGCAAATAGTTATTTTCATTTTTCGGAATCGAAAAATTATTATTGAAAACGTCAACGGGCCTAATAAGGCCTAATGAATTTTGAATGAGGCCCAAACACAAAAAACGACAAAAAATGACATAAAACGGCTTAATAAGCACTTAAAACGTAAAAGTCAATAAATGTAACATTAATATTTGAGCATTACCAATCAAACGCTATCGTTTTTATAAGAAATTAACAACTTTAACACTTAGAAGTATGTAAACGAAGACTTTCACCTGTATGCTACTACTCTCAAGTATATAAGTTGTATAGTTATACTCATATGTATGTGATACCACTTCGTTACTAAAATGAACTTCATATAATGTGTTTATTTCATCATATAACATTAGTTTAACACTTAATTGTTATCGTTTGACTCAACTGACCTCGTATTTCATTAGTATAATATGATTTTTTATCATATAACTCTTCGTAATCTCATATTACATTAGTAAAACTTGATAAAATTATTCACAAAACTCTCCATAACGACATATTTCAGTAGTATAACATTACTTTGGGTCATAAAACTTTTTATAATATCAAATAGTATAAGAAAACAACATAAAAAATGAATTTTTATGTAATTAGGGTTGGTACTACAACAGTTACCGCACCAACCCTAATACCCTAAACCCTACAAACACCAGAAACATTTGATTCTGGGTAAAAGGGTTGGTGCGTTAACAATTAACGCACATAATATGTGCGGTAAGTGTTAACGCACAGAATATGTGCGTTAACTGTTAACGCACATATTCTGTGCGTTAACAGAATTTGGGCTGGTCGTCTTTGTTGGGCTGGGCTTTTTCTGTTGGATGTTGCCGAAGTTGTGTTATCAGTTGTGCGTTTATTGCTAACGCACCACCATATTTTGCTCGAGTGTGTTACAGCTACTACACAGCTGTAAGTCACTTTTGGATGACCGAATTACGTTATTGGGCCTTTGTTGTTGTGGACCTTTTGTCTACATCGGCCCAAATCTAAGTTACCCTAGTAAAACCTCGGCTATAAATTCACTGCCTCAGTGAACCCTATTATCTCATTCTCACTGCGCCGTAAAATAATTAGGTTTCAAGTTCTTACTCTGTATTTCAATTAAAAGTCTCATTTTTTTCTGATTTCGTTAGATATCTTCATTGTTTCTAACATGTTTTCTTACTTTGTATTACAGATTCAAACAACCATGGCATCATCTTCATCCTCCCCAGTTCTAGCAGAAGGCAGTGAGATCCAGTGCCCGAGTAGAAGGTGCTCAAGAACAATCAAGGTGTTCACTGGTAATGACAAGAACAATCCCCATACGTATGGACGAAGGTATACCACATGTCAGTGTAACTACATGATCGTGTATCTTGAGCCAGAATACGACAGTCATCATCTCCGAGTCATTGCAAAACTGTTGAAGGAAATAGCTGACCAACAGTTGAAGCTGGTATATTTTTACCAGGCTAAGAGTATTGAAGTAGCCAAACACTGGATACAACAGAGGTTTCCCAATGACCCTGTTCCTAGTTTTTATGACAGTGACTCCGATTAGGGATCTTGGTATCAAATCAGTGAATCTCTGTTAAGTCTGTGTTTAGTTTAAATTTCAAGAATGAGTCTGTTGTCTTTCCTTAATGAGTCTGTTGTCTTTTTAATTTATGCTGAGTGTGTTGTAGTTTATGGATTCACTGATTTCACTTCACTGTTTCACCTACCTCATCTAACTCTACTGAAAACACTATTTAAAGCAAACAAGACAAGTCATTACATATTTCAAAGCAGACAAGACAAGTCATTACATATTATAAATCAATTCCAATCGAAGTCTAAAGATCAAGGCTAGTAAACTATTACAAATCAAGTCATGTAGTCCATACGCTTTCCAGCAGTAAAGCGGTATTGTCGAAACAAGTCCACTTGGCCAGCATATATCCCTTCCCACCACTTGATGTTGTCATCTGCAAATCTTCTCCACGAACCGGAACAACGTGGCAATGGTGCCCCATCACGGAGCCAAACCTAGATATACAAAGAAAATTAATCAATAAATATAAACGATTTTGACGTTTCATGACGTTTGTTTAGATTACCACAGATTCTTACCGGTATCCAGTGATTACTGCATCCGACAAGAGCTATCCCAAAAATCTTCTGTGGAGGACCAGGGCTCACTGTAGACTTCCTTATTGGCAAGCATAAACACGGCGCATCCCAGGATAGTTGCACTAAACCAACATTATACACTGTGGCAAACACCAAACCCATAAATGGCATGTCCATCCAAAATGGTCTCTCACAAGGACTTCTCATGTAGTTAACTTGAGCAATAAGATCATCCCATGTTCCTACCCGTAGTCCACGTCGTATGGGCTCCCATGTCTCTTTGTTTCCAAGAAGCTCTGCTGCCAACGCAACACGGATCATACGATATTGACTCTGTTGCATACCCGTAAGTAGAGCCATTGACCGATACCCACAATGTCCGTCTGAACGCACATCTTTCACAGAAGTCATGTAGGAAAGCCAAAAGTAGTCAATATTTTTCACCCCCAAGTTCACCCCCATATAACTTATGGCTTCTTCAATCTCTTCTTCATCTTCTCCTTCCTCTGTTTCGTTTCGATCTGGATACCAAGCTCTTAGGGGCACGACATTCATGTCTTCGTCTTCTAAATCGATGGTCTCTGAAAACAATGGTTCAGGTTGGGACTGTGATCCGAAGTCGAACGACACTTGACTTGCTTGCTTTTTAGGACAAGTTGGTCGTTCACTTTGCCTATTTGCCTTCTCCTTTGCGACTTTTTGCGCATTCTCAGTATTTGTTAAGTCTTCTCTAACATACTCGTGGTAACTCTTTTCCCTCTTTTCTCTCGGAGGAGAATTCCCATTTCGCTGCTTCTCCTTGTTCTTTGATCCCGGCGGCCTTCCTTTTCCTTTCCTAAACAAGTTTGTTGGCTCTACCAAAGAACTTTGTTCCGGATGCTCCAAGTCAATGTACAACTCACTTAATCTGAATAGAGTTCCATCCCTCAAATCTCCACTTTCCCATTTCGCCCACATTTCACGCATTCTGATCTCCGGAATAGACATTGAACGATTGTCGTCGGGTAAGGACAAATTTATTGCATCATCTTCCCATCTCAGTTCCTTCCAGAAGTCATGAAAATCATCCGGAACAAGAGGTGTCTTTGAAATGATTGCCCTAGCAAGATCGTGTACGCATGGCATCCCAAGACAATCTCGAACCCAATGATCATCACAAACATTTGAATACTCCTCCTTCAATATTTGCTGGTACATTTCCAACAACAACAGAAAACACCTATCTGACACTCGGTAAAATAGCCTTGAAAACAACATTCGAATGCCAGGAGGAAAGGTTGGGTCATCAAAGACCATTTGCCGAGTGGTAAGTGCTTGGTTCATCGTCGCCCTAATCAGGTCCATCTGAACTATGACCGCATGGTGGATCCTCACGATCACTCTGTTGAAGCCTCCTCTACTAGAACCCACAATTTCTTTCAACACCTTATGCATCCCCTCCACCCTAAATAAACACAATTTCTAATCATTAGCATTAATAATATGGTGGTCCAAATTAACAACTAAACAAACAAAGATACCTGTTTGTAGTCCTTGTGTGAAAGTGAAGAGTGTAGTCCGTCCACGCTCTAACTATGAACTTCTTGTACGGAGTAAACCAGTACTTTTCAACGTAACCAACAATGCCCTTCTTCCATGAATCTCTCAGCTTTCTCAACCTCTCTTCGTAGATTTCTTCGGTGCTCGAGCAAAATATCCCCCAACATTGCGTAACAAAGTTCTCCGCCCTTTTAGTATTTTTAATCACTTTTTCTGCGTGTGACTGGATGTTGTGCTTAATGTGCACCCAACACAATAGTTGCTTCACATCAGTGTCTTTGAACACAAGTTTGATTGCTCTCAACAAAGCCTTTTCACAGTCGGTCATTATAGCCTTCGGCATCACTCCCAAATTTCTACACAACTCATGAACGCACATCATCACAAACTTGTAATGCATTACTGTCTCCTGAGCCATGAATGCATATGCGATGTTGAACGTCTTGTGCGTGCAAGTGAAACCAACCATCTCCACTAAAGTCATATCATACCTATTTGTCTTGTATGTGGCGTCCATGATAATCACGTGAGGAAACTTCCTGAACAAACGAATCGACTCCGGGTGAGCGAAAAAAAGGACTTCAACCTCATTCGTCCTCGTGTTCCTCAAAGGTTGACAAAAATACTTGTTCTCTTTCTGAAAATTTAGAGACCACTGAGTAACTGACAATTCACCACGATCTTCAAAATTGATCTTCTGCAAAAAATTGGCAATCTGCTTCATGGATGTCACATTTTGCGGGTCTCTTTCCCTAAGCTGAATAAGTATGTTTTTTGGCGTCTTGCGATCATCCCCCGCTTCCCTTGCTTTTTCTCCTCCTCTTTGCTCATTCTACCCACGAATGAATTCCCATGAAAACTAGTAGGAAGGGTGTGGTTGTGACGACCTTCTACAACATTCACGATCCATTTATAACTATAAGACCCTTCTTTTATACGAACCCCATATAACTCAAATGTACAACCACATTTCTTCGATTTTCGGTCACGAAGCCTCGGAACCGGCAATTCTGGATTTTTTAAATTCACTTTCGGCCTACCCGATCTAGGTTTTCCAAACCTATCGCATACAAAATCAACGCAATATTTGCTAGATGTACGATGTACCAAAACTATCATTAAATCCCTTGCTCTCTGTTTTGTCCATTCCATCATCTCTTCTTTACTATCCCACATTTGCGCAGTACTAAAATGTGGTCTAAAGTCTTCTTCCTATATTGATTAAACTACATTACTTAGATACGCAATTTTAACTAATTAACCTAAATCTCATGCAATTAAATACAAAATTTAAATTCATAATATACTAACCAAAATCGGTAACGAAGTCCAATCGTCTAATGCAATTGATACATTTGCTTCGCCTTCTTCCTCTTCTTCGTCCACTTCCTCATCGAATTCTTCGTCTTCTTCGTCCACTTCCTCTTCTTCATCGACTTCGTATTCTTCTTCCACGACCCCTGATATCCAATTGTCGTTACCATCATCCTCACTACTCTCATAATTATAAGACATTGTGGTGTGCATTGCAAAACTTCAACAAGAGAGCTCAACCTATATATACAACCAAAAAATGCCCGTTGGAATTTTATGCCCATTGGTGCGGTAATAGTTAACGCACCAACGGGCATAAAATTCCAACGGGCATTTTTTCAAAAAAAACCTGTGCGGTAACAGTTACCGCACAGATTATATTTATTATTTTCTTACAAATTTAATTTAATTATTTTCAAATAATTATTAAAAAAACCGGTGCGGTAACACTTACCGCACCAATTTATTATTTTTTAATTACTTAAAACTGGTGCGGTAAGGGTTACCGCACCATATTATATTTTTTTTAATATATTAAACCTGTGCGGTAAGTGTTACCGCACAGGATATTAGTATTTTAATACTTTTTAAAAAAAAATTATTAATTAAAAAAAATAAAATTCCTGTGCGGTAAGAGTTACCGCACAGGTTTTTCAGAAGTTAAATTTTTTTTGGGGTTAATCTCGTATTAACTGTGTGCGTTAAATGTTAACGCACAGATCTGTGCGGTAATTCTTACCGCACCAGCGTCGTATAGGTTTCAGAAAAAATTCCAACAATGCCCCGGACTCCTTTGGTGCGGTAAGCCTTAACGCACAGATGTGTACTGCAACTGTTACCGCACAGAATAGTGTGCATTTAGCAAAAAAAACGTGTGCATATAGACGCAGCCTCTTTATACTAGTTAAGCTTAGAAGGGAAATTGTTGTAATTAATAGCCCGTCTTGTATATATGATACAAAGTCTTGTAGTGGAAGAAGAGAGCGGGATTCATAAGGTGATTTGGGCTTCGTTTGAATGTCATCCGAAAGGCCCATAACAATGGTTACAATACAAACTCAGCCTATCACACATAACCCGCTCAATCTTTGACTTGACATACCTCAACCTCCAAACCCAAAACTTAGGATTAGATAAATCTTAATTCTCAACGATATATTCAAACATTTGAAAAAGATTATGTTTTAAAAATCCACCAAGAAGAAATACAAACTTACACTTGAGCGTTGCGTACAAGCTAAAACACGCTTAGGTCATCCACAATGAAGAAATACAAAATTGAAGACCTTTATTATGGATTGAGAAACTTACTTCAAATCAATTGCTACACACGTTTTTGGATGCATGCAAGTTACACAAAAACTACAATGAAGAATTAGAAATCTTGCGAGTTGTCAAGTACTCGTCATTTTGCTTTAAAAACCCATCAAGCCCAACCTCAAACCTTTGCAACGCATCCGGTGTCAAGCAAACCGTGACGACAACACCATTCTCCCCATTCCGAGTGGTGAAGTTCATGAAGCTCGAAACATTAGCATTTGGGGGAGCCCCAAAAACCGGAATTCCCCAACCGAAGTTGATCTGAGATAAATCGACACGCAAGTCGGAAACCATGTAGCATTGTGGCTGCAATATAGTTAAAAAGGGTTGATCTCCATCAGATCCATCATTGATCTTATTTGCTCCTCGGTTACTGCTGCCTTAGCTTCTTTCACAAGCCTCAAGGCGTAGCCTAGCGAGTCTTCGGTTTTTGGCTTTCGAAATTGTTGTTGTGTACCCCAAACGTGTTTCCATAGTAGCCACTTAATGGAGGATTCATCCTCCCCCTCGCATTCACTGTCATTACCACCCGCACCTGATTTCCCACCATGAAATTCAATCTCAATCGATCTCTTTCGTCTTAACTTTGAACATTATTACTATCTTGTATGTGAACTGTGAACATTACTGTTGGATCGTTAGTTCAATTACTTCTGAGGGAACAAAGTGTATTGTTCCTTCAGAGGTGTAGCAGCGGAATATTAACGCAGGAAGTATAGAAGAACACAAGTATTTAGAGTGGAAACCTCAACCACTAAGAGTTGAGTAAAACCACTACCTTCAAGCTTCTCACTTGAAGGATTTGAATGAGTATACTTATCTTATTAATCTCTTGTTTGTTACAAAAGAAAGCAAGGATTACGATCACGAATCTCTTCTTTCACTCGAGCCCAAACTCAACGCCTAAGACTAAGTATTGCTCACTCTTTCTCTCTTTTCTTCTTGTTCTTCTTTTGGACGATCACACTTGATTCACACAAGCTTAAACTCTCTCAATCGTCACACAAATTCCTAAGCCTAAGACTAGTTTATATAGCAAAGATAAAACTAGGTTTAAACTAGGAAAAACAAGAATATGGAAAATATATCTTTCGCATAAGAAGATATAATTTCCATCTTTTAAGTATATCTTTTTCCTTAAGATCTTCATGAAATCTTTGCAGCTCAACCGTATTTTCCATAAAGAAAACATTGATATCTTCGTTGTGCTCTCTCAGCCATTTCTTTCCTTATTTAGCTCGCCTCTGTTGAGTAACGTTTCTGCTCAAGTAGACATCCTGAAACACTCAAGTAACCATTAGTAGAGATGTTTGTTACCATCAAAACCAGAAGGAACTTTACTTCAGCTGTAGCTTCAACAAATTCCCCCTTTTTGATGGTGACAAACATACTCATTGAATACTTCTAAAACTCATCTAAACAGTTCTCCTAAGGGAACGTTACTTATAAGGATTAAGTACAGATGTTCCCCCTCAAACCTTGACCATTCCTTTCTTCCCCCTTTTGGCATCATCAAAAAGTAAGTCTAAACATGCACTTGAAATAGACGAACTCCAGAACACATCAAAACAAGCAAATCATTGATTAAAACAAGCGTCATAAGAACGGACGCTGATACAAATACTGGACTGGGAAAAGAAAACACAAGCATAGAGAAATTTAAAAGAAGACACATAAAACCCTAAGCAAAGGGTACAATAAGCGCAAAAGAAGACGGATAGATGTGCTAGGAACAGAGAGTGGGGGTCAGATAGAGGAGGAAAGGTGTGGAGAAGAGACTGTTAAACTGCCAAGGGAACCTCTAGTTGGATGACGTCCAACGACGTATCTCAGCCTTCAAGGCAGCAACTTCATTCACCAGATTTCCAACCAGTGAGCACAACTCTTCCATTCTCTGATGTTGATAGACCATAGTTGGTTCTTCACTCTGTTCCTGTGGAGGGTCCTCAGATATATGCTCTGTTTCACAAAACTCAGCAGAGCGGACCCAATCTCCATCTTCATTCTTCTCAAATTTCATCTTCCTTAAATTTGCTTCAGCTAACTCCCTAGCAAAGACAACCTCAGAAGGACCAGCTTCATACACCCTCAGGTACTCTAGGATCTTCTTTACTACGCCTGGGAAGGGAAGACCATGCCTATCGTTCCTCCGAGCATGGGCCATGTGTAGCATGATAATTTTTGGTAGATTTATGGCTTGCCTGAGGAGGAGCTTGTCCATGAGGAGGCAGTCCTGAATGAGGATGGTAGTGCGCTTCTGCTCTCTGGGGGTAATGTTACTGATTAGATAGCTGTGCAGAATCCGGTTCGCTACCCCCATGGACGAGGTGGTCATCTCCCCAACAACTTCAGTGGAGTAGTCCTGAGAAACCCTTTGGATCGCAGCCAGCCCTATGTCTTTTGGCCACTGCCCTTTGACGTATTCTTCAAAACCTTCGTGAGGTACCCCGAGTATGACACCCAGTTCGGTGCTTGAGACCACGTGGGTGTCCTTCCCAAGGACGAAGGAGGCTTGTATGGCGTGAGGCCTCTCAGTGATGGTGAAGGAGCTGTAGAACTGCTTTATCATTCCCTCATTTACCTTTGGTGCTGTGCAGAATAAGTTTTCCCAACCTTGGTGGCGGATGATGTCCACCAGGATATCCATCCTGTTGGCGACTAGAAACTCCTCATCAAACAGAAGATCTCTGATGATGGTTCGTTTCCCCAAGGCTTTTCCTGCAGCCACTTGTTTGGGAACTTTCCTTCCTTTGGGTGGCTTGGCTGCAGCGCTCCTTGTTCGTGGACGAGAAGGGGAAGGCTCCACTTTTGCTCTTTTGAGCACTGGTTCCTGAGGCTCGTCGTCTTCCTCACTGAGATCAAGAATCTCAGCGAACTTTCCCTTAAATAGTGGCGAGTTCTCCTCCTCGATTTCGGCAAGGATCAGGTCTGTATGTGGGGGAGAGGAGTGTGGAGGGCTAGGAGTGGTTTCTTTTTGGGCTTTTTCTTGAGAGATGGGGCTTGGGACTTTTTCAGTGGTAGGGGAGGCTAGTTTTTCAGTAGAGGTACTTGACTGGGATAGGGTGGGTGTGACCGGCGGTGTTGTTTCTTTTGCCGGTGAGGGTTCTTGATGGGTTTCTTTTGGTGGGGATGAGGGTTCTTTGGCTGGGGATTGTAGTTTTGGAGATTCTGTGGGAATGCCCAAGGAAGCAAGGATGCTTCTTAGTGTCTCTGGGCTTTCGTTTCCTGTGAGAGACACAGAGGTGGTGTTCACCATTGTTGCAAGGAGGGTTTCTGAGAAAGCTTGTGTTTAGGAGAGGGTAAAGAGAAGGTTGTGGCGATGGAGATCTGGGAGAATGCCTTTAAGTAGTTGCCGAATTTTCCATATCTGAACATCAGATCACTCGTTTCAAATTCAAAATTTCTTTTTCCAAATCTGAACGGTTTTCCATAATTGTGCCGCTTTTTCCTCCAATCAAATATACTCAAAAACCATCATTACTTTCTCGGTTCCAGAACCTACTCTAGTCCTTTAGACTCCTGCCGAATGCATGTATCTGTCACCTCAGAGCTATTAATCCCCTCAGCAATTTTTCAAATCTCAACCCTTATCCTTTCCTTTCTCAATCTGATATCGAGGGTATTGTGATGCTTGGGGTATGTTTACCAGGGATGGTACAAAAGAACATCACATAGAAAAAAAAAAAAATTTCACATAATATGAATTTAAAATATTTTACATCATGATGAGGGAGTCCAGTTGTGGATGGAAAAACATGGCTCATAGGACTATCGATCATGAAGGTTCATAGGGTGGCCGTAGATTCCCTCTATCCTTTGGGCTTGTATTGAGGGATCAGTACATCAAGAGGGATCTTTTGGGTTAGAAAATAAGACCTTTGCCTAAGGAATCATGCATTTATCAATTTCAATCTCTAGCAAGGTATATTTCCTAATCACGTATAGATCATGCAAGCAGTTCAAAGGACTCAAGTTTATTTCATAGAAAAGCAGGTATTAATATGCTTAAAGGACTAATACTCAAGATGAATAAACTTACTAATTTCACCAATCATTGGGGGTTTCAAGAAAGATCAAGATTAGTTGAGAGAAATCATACCTAGACCCATACGTAATTTCTCAAAGGGAGCCTTGTTTAGTGGCTTTGTGAAGATATCCGCGATTTGATCCTCAGAGCGGACATGTTCCATAGAGACAATTCCTTTCTCCACACAATCACGAAGGAAGTGATGTCTTATGTCAATATGCTTAGTCCTAGAGTGCTGCACAGGATTCTTAGAAATATCAATAGCACTAGTGTTATCACAAAGTATAGGAACGTTACCTGAATTGATGCCAAAGTCATTTAGCTGTTGTTTGAGCCATATGAGTTGAGAACAACAAGCTGCGGCGGCGACATACTCAGCTTCGGCAGTGGATAGGGCGACAGTGGTTTGTTTCTTTGATCCCCAAGACACAAGACAAGGGCCAAGGAATTGAGCCATCCCAGATGTTGATTTCCTATCTGGCTTGTGTCCATCAAAGTCAGCATCTGTGTACCCTAGTAATTCAAGACTTCCCCCTCTTGGGTACCACAGACATAGATCATCAGTCCCCTTAAGGTAACGCAGGATTCTTTTCACAACAATGACATGAGTTTCTCTGGGACTTGCTTGAAATCTAGCACAAAAACATACACTCTGCATGATATCAGGTCTACTGGCGGTTAGATAAAGCAATGAGCCTATCATTCCACGATAGACCTTTTGATCAGCTTCTTTCTTGTCGACATCCATTCCTATTGAATCATTTGGGGACATAGGGGTTGAATAATTCTTTGCATCCATCATACCAAACTTCTTGATGCACTCTCGTAGGTACTTTTGTTGATGCACCTTTGTTCCTTCCTCTGTTTGAACAACATGTAGGCCTAGAAAGAACTTAAGCTCGCCCACCATACTCATCTCAAATTCACTCTCCATCAGCTTTGTGAACTTGGTGACTAAGTGCTCGTTGGTGGAGCCAAAGATAATGTCATCCACATATACTTGTACTACTAAGGTATGCTTTCCCTCTCTTAATAGAAATAACGTTCTGTCTACTTCCCCTCTTAAGTAACCATGAGATAAGAGGAATTGAGAAAGCCTTTCATACCAGGCGCGAGGAGCTTGCTTCAGACCATAGAGTGCCTTATCAAGTATGTAAACGTGGTCAGGATAGGAAGAATCTTCGAATCCAGGCGTTTGTTCCACATAAACTTCTTCCTTTAGAACTCCGTTCAGGAACGCTGTCTTGACGTCCATTTGTTGCAACTTGAATCCATAGTGGGCAGAGTAGGCGATCAAGAGACGTATTGCTTCTAATCTTGCAACTGGCGCAAAAGTTTCATCATAGTCAATTCCCTCTTGTTGATTGTAGCCTTTTACTACCAGTCTTGCTTTGTTCCTTATCACTTGCCCTCCTTCATCCATCTTGTTCCTGAACACCCATTTGGTACCTATGACGGAGCGATCCTTAGGTCTGGGAACTAGTCTCCATACTTTATTCCTCTCAAATTGATAAAGTTCCTCTTGCATAACATTGACCCATTCTGGGTCTTCTAGGGCATCTTTCACTGTTCTTGGTTCAGCTGTGGAGACAAAGGCACAGAAGGCATGAAATGTAGGATCTAATGTGAGTACGGAACAAACCTTGTCGTTGGGTTCTAGAGATACATCGGAGGAGGGAAGCGAAGCACAGTTGCATACGTAGTCCATGAGTCTTGATGGGGGCCCATGGATACGAGTGCTGCGTCGCGTTTCTTCTTCTTCATGGTGAGTATCTTCTTCAGATTGTTCCTGAGATGGGGATAATTGTTCCCCCTGAGTTCCAGAATCTTCATTAGGTACACTTGCATCTTGATCAGGGACTGCTTCTTCTTCTGCGTTCATGTCCGTAGTGGGGATGCATTCCTCAGCATCAGCGAGAATGAATTGTTCTCTATCGGCTTCAGTCAGTGGAGGAACGTTTGGATCATGGACAACGTTACCTGCCATGATCTTTTCATCAAAGACCACATGGATGCTTTCCTCCACTTTCCTTGTCCTCTTGTTGTAGACTTTGTAGGCCCTACTATGTGTGGAATAACCTACAAACGTTCCTTCATCACTTCTTGGATCGAACTTGCCCAGATTGTCCTTTCCATTGTTGTGGACGAAGCACTTGCACCCAAAGACCCTTAGATGAGAAATGTTCGGCTTCCTTCCTCTGAACAACTCATATGGTGTCTTCTCAATCATAGGTCTCAACATGGCACGGTTCAGTACATAGCAAGCAGAGTTGAGTGCTTCAGCCCAGAAGTTTCTTGGCAATCCACTTGCAATTAGCATTGTCCTTGTCATATCCTCCAGAGTCCTATTCTTTCTTTCAACAACTCCATTCTGTTGAGGCGTTCTTGGGGCAGAAAAATTATGATTTATGCCTTTGTTCCTGCACAAGGAAAGAAACTGGGAGTTCCCGAACTCTGTACCATGGTCAGTGCGTATAGCCCTTAGATGACATCCAGATTGATTTTCAATAGCATGTAACCAAAATTCAAACTCATCAAACACATCCTCCTTTGAAGCAATGAAAATAGTCCAAGTAAACCTAGAGAAATCATCTACAATGACAAACACGTACTTGTTTCCCCCACGGCTAAGTGTGCGCATAGGCCCACACAAGTCCATGTGAATAAGCTCTAAGGGTTCAGAGGTACTTACCTGGTTTTTGGACTTGAAGGATGATCTTACTTGTTTTCCTCTTGTGCAAGCAATGCACACCTCTTCAGATTGACTCTCTATCTTTGGTAAACCAATAACTAGGTCTTTGTTGTGAAGTTTGTGTAGAAGTCTAAGGCTTGCATGAGAGAACCTTTGATGCCATAGATTTGATTCCTCAGATTGTGCAGAAAGGCACAGTTCCTCTTCAGGGATAAAAGATGGATCTACTTTGTATAGGTTGTTCTCTATGATTCCCCTGAGGAGAACTTTCCCTGTCTCAACATTCTCAACCAAACACTCATTAGTGGTAAAGATAACCCTATTTTGACCATCCTGGCACATTTGACGTACGCTCAATAGATCAAAGGTTAGGTTATCCACTAAAGTAACGTTATTCACAACAAGATTGTCAGAGATCCTTACCTTTCCCATGCCAATTACTTCCCCTTTACTGTTGTTCCCAAAGGTTATAGAACCTTTGTTTTCAGGATGGAGAGATATAAACCATGCTTTGTTCCCAGTCATGTGTATTGAGCAAGCGCTATCTATATACCAGGAACTCTTCTTCTTTCCATCCTCATCTTCGGATTTTTCTCCTGTAGCCATTAGACATGTGTAGGGAGATTCTTCTTTGGAGTCGGAAGTCCCTCCTGTAGCCACTAGACACGTTTCCTTGGGAGTGTAAAGAAATTCGTCTTCAGAGTCAGATGTCCCCCATGTTGCAATCATTGCTTCCTTCTTTTCCCTTTGAAGGACATTTGCATCTCCTCCCTTCTTTTTGAAGCAATTTCTCGCGAAGTGTCCCTTCTTCTGGCAGTGATAGCAGATGATAGTACTCATGTCTTTGTTCCCATAAGGGAGACGTTGTTTTTCTCTGCTATCCTTCCAAACTCTTCGAAAGGCTCTTGTGAAGAGAGCAACTTCTTCATCTTTATCAATAATTTCATCCTCTTCCTGAGCGAGATCGAAGGCTTTTTCGATTTTTAGAGCAATGTTCTGGGACTTCTCTGCCTTCTCTCCTTCCCTTCGTAGCATCTTGCTCTGTTGAATCCCTGCATTGCTCTGGAGACGAGCAACTAGTTCCTCCAAGGTGATGTTTTTTATATCATTCTGAGCTTGGAGTGCAAGAGAGAATGCGTCCCATTTAGAGGACAATCCCTGAAGAAATTGATGTGTTAGTTTCCACTCAGGGATCGTTTCCCCTAAGAACTCGAGTTGGCCTACGTATCCCTGGAAACGTGAATGGTAGTCATCCAAAGACTCATTCTTTCCTTGAACAGCACTATCATACTCCTTGATGAGAGTCAAGATCCTATTTTTCTTGATGTCTTCATTTCCCTCATACATCCTTTTGAGGGATTTGAATATGTCGTGAGCAGTTTTGTACTTTAGAACCTTTCTTTGATCGGATGGACCAAGGGCAGCGAGTATGACCTTCTTTGCTCTCATGTTGAGCTCCAAGACTTTGTAATCAGCATCTTGATAATCTTCTCTTTTCTTGAGTGTTCCTCCAGTCTCATCTGAGGGATCGAGAATCTTCACATCCCCAAATTCCACTATCTTCCACATCTGTCCATGCAGGGAACAGATATGTGATTCGATTTGTTCCACCCAGTATGATAACTCTCCTGATTTGAGCATTGGTGGCTTCCAAAAGGAGTCGTTGATAGCTGTTCCTGACATTCTTCCTGCAAGGGTAACAATCTAGAGACCAGGCTCTGATACCAATTGTTGGATCGTTAGTTCAATTACTTCTGAGGGAACAAAGTGTATTGTTCCTTCAGAGGTGTAGCAGCGGAATATTAACGCAGGAAGTATAGAAGAACACAAGTATTTAGAGTGGAAACCTCAACCACTAAGAGTTGAGTAAAACCACTACCTTCAAGCTTCTCACTTGAAGGATTTGAATGAGTATACTTATCTTATTAATCTCTTGTTTGTTACAAAAGAAAGCAAGGATTACGATCACGAATCTCTTCTTTCACTCGAGCCCAAACTCAACGCCTAAGACTAAGTATTGCTCACTCTTTCTCTCTTTTCTTCTTGTTCTTCTTTTGGACGATCACACTTGATTCACACAAGCATAAACTCTCTCAATCGTCACACAAATTCCTAAGCCTAAGACTAGTTTATATAGCAAAGATAAAACTAGGTTTAAACTAGGAAAAACAAGAATATGGAAAATATATCTTTCGCATAAGAAGATATAATTTCCATCTTTTAAGTATATCTTTTTCCTTAAGATCTTCATGAAATCTTTGCAGCTCAACCGTATTTTCCATAAAGAAAACATTGATATCTTCGTTGTGCTCTCTCAGCCATTTCTTTCCTTATTTAGCTCGCCTCTGTTGAGTAACGTTCCTGCTCAAGTAGACATCCTGAAACACTCAAGTAACCATTAGTAGAGATGTTTGTTACCATCAAAACCAGAAGGAACTTTACTTCAGCTGTAGCTTCAACAATTACTATTTTATATGTGAACTGTAAACATTATTATTTTATATGTGAACCTTAAGGTTCACATATAAGCTTAATTGTGAACCTTATATGTGAATTAGTAATATAGGTTCACATATAAAATAGTAATGTTCATAGTTCGCGTTTCACACTGTAAGAATTATTTTCACCGAATCCTCTCTCTATATATTCTCTTGTTTCTTAATTGGATATATTTTACAAAAATTATATTAGGAAAGATTCTTGACGAATGGTTATAATCAGGCCCGACCCAAGGGCATGGGCAGCAAGGGCGACCGCCTAGGGCCCAAAACATTTAGGGGCCCAATTTTTTTGAATATCCATATATACTAGTAGGAGTATAGATTGGACAAAATAATAAACTGGCGCAACGGTAATGAACCTTCTATACGAACCTGATGGACAGCAGTTCGAATCTCACTCCTTCCTTCTTTTTTAAACAATTTGATGTAAAATGGGTCCTCTTTTTGGTTTGTGTATAAGAGTTTTACTTCGAAATGGGCCCCATTCCAATTAGAAGAGGTCATTCATTAAATAATAAAAGAAAATATATAAATGAAAATACATATTACACCATACATTAGCACATAGCTGTAGATCAAAGGTCGGTTTGATTTTTCAATTTATATTGTTATTATATGGAATTTGACATTATAATAATATTATTGGGAAAATTAAAGTGAACCCATAGTATTTGTAGCATGTCTAATCGGTTCCTCAATTTCCTTCTCTTTTCAAAATTTTCTTCAACATTATGTTAAGAAATCTCGAAAAATTCGGTGATTCTTGAAGAACGTTAAGCCATGAAATTTCAACGACTCCACTTATTTATATATCTACCTTTGTATCTTCTCTGGTTTTTCTATTCAATCCCAAATAACATCTATCATTCTCATTCATCTTTTAGTTTCACTAAATTTCCAGTTACGGCATATGAAGAATCTGAAATTGAAATTGATTGTTACGGTGGAAAATAAAACTTATTCTAAGAGTATGTAAAATTTAAATTTAGCAAACTAAATTTATAAATTCTTATGGTTTTGTTTTAGCTCACTAATATATCTTCAATTTCCCCAAATTCTTATGGTTTCTAAATTCATATCATAAATTGCTCTACTTTTGTTTGTATCGCATGATATATTTTGTAATGTTCAAATTTGCAATACTTTTCATATAATTACATGAAATTTTAATCATAATATATCTGAAGGTAAATTTTTTCGGGGCCCTCAATTTATTTTTGCCCTGGGGCCTCTAAAACATTAGGATCGGCCCTGGTTATAATTAATGTAAGAACGTCTACTAGAATGCATATACCGTCAAATTCACTTGCACATATTGCGTGTACATATATGTTTTGATGTGTGTGGTAGCGAATTCACTTTTAAACTGGTGGATGTATTTTTCTATGTTTATGCTAGCGTTAGCTTCTGAACTGCATCACATGAGAATCAGGTGGTATATGTATGTGAGTAGGCAATCTTACGTTTGTACGTTAATAATCATTTGTACTTGTACCAAATTAATTCCCTTTATATATGAGATATGGATCCGCTAAGAACGAGTATGATCAGAATGATCGTAAGAATCAGTATGACCAGAATGGTGAAAACCAATTAGGGTAAAATGTCAAGTGAATGTACCTCTTCGTCAGGGTGGAACTGGAGGGCGATGGTTCGATAACGCCAAATTGAAGCAGTAATGACCATGAATATCTTGAGAGACGAGCTTGCGAAGGTAAGAAATATGCCCAGGTCCGAAGAAGAAACTCATCAACACAAGCGGTGATAGCGACAGACAAATCTTCATACTCTCGGTCGGTGGGTGTCACGCGCGGCGGTGATCTGGCTTTCAACGTCGCCATTGGATTGTACTTGATCAATGTCAATGCCTTACTTATAAAGCCTACAAATATTTGTTCAAAAGCCCGCATTTATGGTGCATGAATTTAAAAATAAGTAAGTCAAGTTCAAGATGTGTGTCTGCTAAAAATTAATTTTGACGGCTCTTACCATAATTTTGACGGCTCTTAACAACATTATTATTAAAGTAGATAATCTTATAATTATTAACTCTATTAGAAATATTTGGAAAATTCCTTGGGAAATCAATAATTTAGTAATTTAGTTGTTGATATTCAAAATAATCTCAATTCTATTCATAGTGTTAGAATTTTCCATTGCTTTAAAAAATCAAATAAAGCGGTTGACTTTTTAATGAAGTCAAATGTTAGTACAAATTTCCTTAAAAATGTACTATCATGTAATCAGGATAATTATTATCTGATGACTATATCAGAATGATGAGACCAGTACTCTTATAGTCCAGTATTGTTGTTGATTACTTGGACTTTTTAGGACCATCCGTAATGATGGTCAATAGTTGTCACTTGGAGACAGATGAAACTCCGATTCTTGCCATTTTCAAAAAAAGAAAAAGATGTGCGTTTGTTACGCCTACATTGTCAATTATTGAACATATTCATTAGCACATGGTGTGATAAATTCCCAAACCTAGAAACTCTATTTTTCCCGAAAACAGTGCCAGACTCAGGATTTCAAGTCAGTGGGAGACTGTTCGTATACACAATCAAAATTAATAATCATCTCAATACTATTTGCATCAAGGATCAAGCATACACAACAAAATATTGACCAGCTCAGCACTGATGAATACGAGTTTCGTTTGAATGCAAAATGAGAGCTCAAATATGATTGTTTACAATGGAAACATATTTTGATTTTTTGCGGGATAAATCTTGTCCCACATTAGAGGTGGAGATTGGTAATTTGCTAGTATATATACTGATCGAACAAATATACTAGGGATGTGTTCTAGTGTTGAGAGGAGACTCCTTTGAGAGGGAGGAGTTCATCAAGACCACAAGCATACGGTTCGGAACGGGATAGGACGGGGTGGGGGGAGCTCGGGCTTGAGGCTTGGGTCCTTCCAAAAACGGGGTAAGTAACCCTTTTTGCATTTTGAATTGTATTTTCTAACCTTGAAAATTTCTAGTGTGGTAACTAACCTCTTGAATTGATGACAACTTGGGTTGATGACAGTTTGGGTTGATGACAGTAATATTTTTTGATGACAGTTTGGGTTGATGACAGTAATTTTTTTTGATGACAGTGATTTTCGTTGATGACAATAATTTTTTTGATGACAGTAATTTTAGTTGGTAATTCGCATTGACGACAGTAATTCGCATTGACGACAATTTTAATTGATGACAAATTTTGATTGATGACAATTTGGTTGATGAAATTTGTAATGAAAGTATAGGTTAATAACATTTTTTATAATATTAAATGTGAGATGAAATGTCATCCACAAAATAGTGTCATCAAAACTACAAAACTGTCATAGGAAGAAGATAACTTCAGCAAATTGAAATTCTCAAACACAATAAATTGCATACACATCCACAAACACAAATTTACTGTCATCAAATGAGAACTTGTTATTGTCACCAAAAAACTTCCTTTGCTCCTGCATTTATCGGCCATGAACTGTCATCAACTTGTTATCAGCCATGAACTGATCATCTACTTCATGTTATCAGCCAAAAAGCACAAAAGGATGCAAACATCAACCACTTGCGAACATCACTGACAAACCTCACTACACCAAATAAACTGATTCATTATGATGAAAATATCTTATAACTATAAACTTAATCACTATTAAAATGTCGTCATCATCTTCTTTATTAAATCAATCTGTAGTTAAAGATGAAAAATAATTAAAGAAGTATCAAAAATTGATGTAATACTCCTTGGAAAGATCCAGCTATTCGATTAGACAACATATAAGTTGTCATCAAATTTATAGAAATCTCTCATCAAACTAATAGAAATTTGTCATCCAGCCAAATTTCGCCTGCGATGAAGGTAAAGAAGATCAGAGAGGACCTGGTAAGCGAGCGAGGTCCGTCGGAGATGGTTCGAACAGAATGTTCTTCGTCTCTAAGGATCTGTCGTCCATGTACTCCGGAAGAACCTGGATCTCGCCGATGTGGTCGATCATGTCGAGGCACTTCACCACGTTAAGATTATCCACGCTATGGACAATCTCGATCTCCTTCCGGATCTAGCGCCACTGATCTACAAATCAACCGAGTGCCTCCCGACGAACCTAGGAGAAACCAAAACGGCGACGTTGCTTCTGTAATCAAACGGAGATCGGATTGCACATCGAATTCGACGGGAAAAGGTTTGGAGGGATCGAAGACGAAGAAGATTGAGATCGAAGAGAAGAAGAGAGGAAGAAGAACCTAAGGCGACATTTGGAAAGTGGAGGCTGAGATAAGGAGGAAGAAAAAAGTAAATTAGGGTTTAAAAGAGGTTAGTTTCCTCTCCTCAAATTTTCTAATGTTAGAAATTACTACTGTTTTTAATTTAGGGACAAAGGGCCCCGTAATTCGTTGGGTCCTTAGTCCTAAAGGGTGCTCCATTAACTTTTTTTGGGTTATGGCCCAATTAATTTTGGAACAGTTTCTTGGACTTCCAACAATTTATACCCCAATTTGGATTGTTTTTTTGGACCTATGAAATTTAAGCCTTTGACTGATTCCTGCGCCCGACTTAGTCTACAACAAATTTTAGGCCCTTACTAAATACAGCTCAGGCGTTATTTAGTAAAACGCCCGGACCCTCGCGTAACGCGAGAAAGCGTCACCTCGCAGAACGCGAGAGTTTATTCCCTATAAAAGGGGAAAAAACCCTACTTCTGCTCATTTTTTACATTCACCGCCGCTTTTTTTACTCCTCATCTCAAAAACGAACTTCATCTTCCTCATTTCAACACAAATCTTCAATTAAGGTATGTTTCTTCTTCCCTTATGCTTTATAATGTTGATTCTAGATGAATATATGTTGTTAGTATAGGAAATTTCATATTATATGATGTTTTGATATTGAATGTTGATTTAGAAATGGTTTTATATAGTATTAGGTTGTTTGGAATGGATGAAAGATGATGATTTTGAATTATGGTTGATTAGTGGATGTTTTTTTTATGTTGAATAGGTTGAAATTCATTAGGGTTAGGGATTTTTATTAGGGTTTACATTTTATTTAGGGTTTTGATGTTTATTTGGTAATTTACTTAAATCGATAGGTTTTTTAGTTAAAATATTCAATTTTTCGCCGAAAAAATGTCGTCGGAAATGTCGTCGGGGTGTATAAGATCACCGGAGAAGAAAGTGTTAAATCAAGCGTCACGCGTGACGTCACTCCTCGCAGAACGCGAGGATCATGCCACTCGCAGAACGCGAGGGTCATGACCTCGCAGAACGCGAGAAATTGCCATAACTGGCAATTTCTCCTTCTGCAGAACATGTGTATTCTGCACAATTTGTTTTCTGTGTTTTTGTCTTTATGCGTTTATTTACTGATTTTATTTTGTATTGTTTTAGGTAATGTATCGTCCTGGTCGTTCAACTCGTCGGAGAAACCAAGACGTTGTGAGGGAAGAACCCCCAGTTGAAAAACCAAAAGGGAAGGGGAAAGCAAAGAAGACTGCACCTGTGGAGCTCTTCCCCGAGGGACTCCCCGACGTTGATGAACGCCCCCACAATTGGTCCCAAGGCAGTTATTCAATTGGACAACCGTGTACTAGTTGGAACTCATATCCAGTTGGTTGGGACCTTGTTTCCCAAGATAGTTATTCAATTGGACAACCGGGTTGTTGGGACCATCTTTTTCCACGGGATGCACTAGTGGAAGTCGGACAAGGGTGGGCTGGACAAAGTTGGGGCGGTGAATAGGGGTTTGCTGGACAAAGTTGGGGCGGTGGACATGCTGAGGGAAGTGGACATGCTGAGGGAAGTGTACATGCTGAGGGAAGTCGACAACCTTGGTCCTCTTCTTCCAATCAACAACCAGAACCGATGGAAGCAGAAAACGAGGATGAAGTTGTTGGGGATGAAGAAGAGGAAGCACATGAAGAAGAAGGTGATGATGATGATGATGAAGAAGAAGAAGAAGAAGAAGTGGTCGAGAAACCAAAAAGAAAGAGGAAGTCCAAGAAGAATGAGCGAAAATATGATCCTGAGCTCAGTCATGGCGTACCTGGAGGTCCAGAAGATCCCGAGTTGCTTAAGGGATTTGAAGCACATGTTGCGTACCACATCCAAAAAGGGGTGGTAAGTCATTTATTTAAGGGATTTCTGAAGTTTAATACCAAATGCATATTTTCCGAATTTGGTATTCTCTGCAGAAACTGCACATTTTTCTGCAGAGAATACCTAATAATGTGTATTTTTCTCGCAAAACGCGAGGGTGACACACTCGCAAAACGCGAGGGAGCGTCATCTCGCAGAACGCGAGAAAATGCACATTCTCTGCATTTTCTTCCATTTCTGCAGAATCTGTATTTTTGGTAATTAATGTTTCTGCAGCGTATAATTTATATATTTTATTGCGGATCAAAGGTCCGATGAAGGCACAACAAAGGACAAAACAAAGCAGTGAATGGCCATTAGACAACAATTATTGGTCAGAGATTCCCGGTGCAGTTGGACTGTCAGATCTCCCTAGAATGATGTACGACGAAATCGACTTCCCGTTGATTGAAGCGTTCATCGAAAGATGGCAACCCGAGACAAATTCATTCCACCTCCCTTGTGGTGAGATTACTATTGGCCTTCTTGATGTGTATAAGATATTAGGCCTTGTTAGATTCTGGGAGGGTGAAAGCCGATTTTTTTAGAAGTCATTGTGAAACCCTTTCTGAACAACGAAAGGGTTTAGGTTGGGTGTTGTATACTGTTGCCTCGATCTTATTTCCCGACAAGTCACAGAACTTGATTCGGCTTAGATATGGGCCTTATGTGGAATCCTATGCCAAGGCTGCAAAAATGTCGTGGGGTTCAACTGCTTTGACACATCTGTATAGGCAGCTGGGGATATGCACACGCCAGGGCTGTGCCCAGATGTTTTTTTGTTACACCTTGTTGTAGGTATTTTACTTTCTAAGCGTTTAATTTACCTACTTATTTATATTTTCATATTTAACGTAAATTATATTTCGTAGGCATGGATATACAACTACTTCCCACAGTTTCGACCTACTGAACGTCCTCGGTGGACGGAAGCACAACCATGGGTTTACCGTTGGATGCCTAAGTATTTAAAGCTGAAGAAGGGGCAAGTCGGAAGGGACTATAGAGGCGCGCTCGATATTATTATACCGGAGATGGTAATTATCTAATTCATTTTTAAGTGTGTGCATTAGGTTGTGTTAAGTTTCTGCATTTTCAACAGCGTCTGCATTTTCTGCAGAAAAACAGCTTCTATATTTTCTCGCAGAACGCGAGGTATGTGTTACTCGCAGAACGCGAGGATGCACACACTCGCAGAACGCGAGAAAATGCACATTAAGGTGCTGATTCAATGATCTGTTTGTTAGCTGTTTCTGTAATCTTCTGCTATTTCTGTCTGTTTTTAGATATGTTGGAACCCGTATGGATTCCAAGACTTCTCTAATCCTCAGCTCGCTCCCGCTCTATTTCACGGGGTGTTATCATGTTGTGACGTCACCGAACCACACATGCCGGATCGGTGTCCGAGGCAATTTGGGCGACTGCAACGTATTCCAAGGCCAGTCATCGAACCGCTCTAAGCTCATAGGTTGGCCAACATTAGGTGTTACAATGTTTTTTATGACACCAACCAATGGCTTTGGAAGGCAAGATCTGTGCACTCCATCTCTCTTGATGAAATGGGGCCAGTTGCGTATGTACCACATGAATGCTCCCATGATTACATGGATTGGTACATCAGGAGGACCCATAGGTATATCCGTCCTACAATCCCTGGGATGATTACTGAGAAACAGGTAATATTATTTGTTTTGGTTTATCTTGCGTTTCTAGTCTTTGTTTGTCTCTAATATTAATATAGAATGAATGTTTACATGCTTATAGGTGATTGGCCGGGTGTACAATGACATGGACCGGTATCGGTTTGCCACTGCATAGGATTTTTATTCATATCACGCTCAAATGCTACTATGTATGGCAGATCTCGCTCCCTTCCGACCAAAACAAGAAGAGTAGCCATTGTTTGAATTTCCTTAAGTTGATGGATAATTTTTAATTGTGTTTTGGATTGTTTATGTTTTTGGATTGCTTTGTTGCTTGGATTAGTTGTTGGATAATTCAGGTTGTTTACAGCTAAGGGATAATTCATATGGTTTACAATTCTGTTTGTTGCTTGCATATTCTCGCAGAACGCGAGGGACACACACCTCGCAGAACGCGAGATATTGCATTGAAGTTCTTGTTTCAGAATTTAAAAAACCATCTCCAGTTCAACATTACATTTCAAATTCAGCGAATAAAACATAACTACAACTACGTTAAACTATAGGCGGCACATCGATGTGCCACAAGATCGTGCAAACAATGAGCATCATATTCCGCGTTTCGCCACCAAGGAGTAAACACAAGAGGTAATGAGCAGTTTTATTCAAGACGCAACTACAAGAAAACAACAACGTTAGGAAGTTGCATATTAGAAAGGAATTCATAAGAAGATCCAAAACATACGGGAACAAAATGTTTCTCCCTCTCAATATAGAATAAGCAGATCGTCGGAAGTGTGTCACCTGCTTCTAACCAAGTAGGACGTTGTAGAGGAAGGAAAGTGTGGTTAGCGTTTTTTCCCACCGTTACGAACACTACGTTGAATGTGGATGCCACAAGGCATCCCATTTCCGGGGTAGCTAGCCAATGATCTTCCGGAGCCCTTCCTATTCCTTCCCATGTAAGTTGGTGTACAACGGTCTCCAAAGTTGGTTGTTCTGGAGGTCTAATCCAAGTTCCTTCAACTAGATGCCAAATATCTTTGACCTTAGCTATCATCAAATCTCTTACTTCCCTCCATAAGTGTTGGTTGTCCTCCGTCTCATACGCTATTGATCTATATCCACAATTTCCATCTCCATTTACTTCAAACCAACCATTCACATGGGTGCGCATTGACGCATGTATCTGAGACTTGTACTTTCCAATCACCTTAATCTTTGGTTTCTTGACTGTTTCAGAATTAGAAGCATTTCTTTGCTTCTTTGGAGGTGTTTCTTCCAAAGCTCTAGCATCCATCTCAGCATTACTGTGCTCCCATGCAGACGGTCTTCTTTGCGTTGACCTTGGTTGTTTGTTAGGAGCTCCGACTGGACGCCCCCCGGTGTGCTTTGAAATAGCCGGCTCTTTTAGAAGAGTATTTACTCTCCCAATGTCTAAAACAGTTTGTGCACACTTCTCTTGATCATGGGGGCACAAGTTCAGAAACGTTTCCTCATAGAAAGTCTGAAAAAGACGCCTTGCCACCTTACTCTTAACTTCGAGTATGCCAGGAACATCAACTTCTTCCAAACTCAATGTACTCCAGAAAGGGTGCAACTCTGATACTCTTAATGGTCTTTGCTCCTTTCAATGTCTTCCAATCTGGTGAACACACATCAACCCATCTCTAATCTTCATCTCACAGCTACAAAACATAGTAAAGTGCACACCAAATCTCTCCCCCTTCGTGTATTCCTTAAGCAATTCCTCTATGCATTTGTAAGACACTTTGAACTTCAAGACTTTAAACAAGTCGGCCCCTTCAACAACTGTGAAGCTCTTATTCAAACTCTCGGTGAAAGACACATTAATCTCCTTAAGTTGGTTCGCCGCCATTGTTTTGTATTCTTTGAACATTGTGTTTAGCCTACCCTTTCCACTTGACAAGTAAGACTTAAGACACGAATGTGCTCCTTCAACTCTAAAATGTTTGAAAAACAATAAGAACAAACATAATATGCAAATACAAACAGAAACTTTGCATCATTCTGAAATGTGCAAATTCTCGCGTTCTGCGAGTGGTACACATCTCG
Organism: Oxyria digyna; assembly: GCA_029168935.1. NCBI lineage: Eukaryota > Viridiplantae > Streptophyta > Magnoliopsida > Caryophyllales > Polygonaceae > Oxyria > Oxyria digyna. Next base: position 35,258,851 of record JAPVLV010000009.1, read on the forward strand.
CGTTCTGCGAGCATGTGCATTACAGAAGCTCCTATTCTCATATATAGAAGGTAGACATAAATTAGAGAACATACCTGTTTGTCGTGTTATTCCCGAGAGTGAAGACATTATCCGTCCATGCTGAAACAAGTCTTTCTTTGTAACGGTTTAGCCAATTCTTTCTCACGTAGTTTAATACGGTTGGATAAGCTCCCCATTCAATCTCAAGTGTCTTCAACATTTTGTTGTAACCTTCTTTAGTGGTTTGTTCGAACACGTTATAATAATCATTAGAAATATGAACCCCCAATGCTTGTGTGCCCATAGCTATCTTGCCTCTCGCCTCTATGTTCTTCCTTACATGTCGTCTACATAAGAGAAACTTTGCATTTGGCCATAACATGTCCGTTGCATTCATAAGAGCCATCTCACGGTCTGTGACGAAGCAAGTAGGCGATGCTCCTATTCTCAAATACATCGTCTGCAGCTGCTGCAACGCCCACAAATAACTGTCTTCGGTCTCGGCCTCTAACCATACCCCGCAGACAACAAAATTCTTCCATGTAGAAGTCAAACCGACTATCTCCAGGAAGGGAACATTGTACCTTAGACCAAAATACAGAAAGATTGCACCTTTAATTCAGAGTCTTAAATGTTTCTACTAGGAATAGCATCTGTAATGCTCTTTCTCGCGTCACGCGAGGACACACCACCTCGCGTCACGTGAGTTTGTACTTTGTCCAGAATCTTTGCATTCAAAGATTCATAAACACTGAATCAAGGACATTCCTCGCGTAACGCTAGGTGGTGTGTCCTCGCGTTCTGCGAGAAGCATTTTTTACCACAAATCTTCAAATTTTCATGAATTTTAAAATAAAACATAAAAACAGAATGATAAATAATTACTTGTTTGTGCTATAAGTCGAGTCCATCAAAAGGACATATGGAAACGCCTTTAAGAGTTTCATTGATTAGGGGCTAGCAAAGAACAAGTCGCCTATTATCGAAGGATTCTTTGCACTTGGCCCATGAAGTAGTTGTTCTCTTTGCATTGGTGAAAGAATTCTTGAACCACGATTCTACCTTCCATTTCCTCTTCCCTTATATCTCTTACCAAATTGTACACTTGTCTCTTCTTTGTGCAACTTCCGGGTTACTTGTTTATCTCAGTGTAAATCTGATTTGGAGAACAATGAGAAAGTAGATCAGGGGTTGGCCTCCCAGCAAATGCATTCCCGACCAAACTATCTCCAATAGGATGGTTGTGAAAACCACAAACAATTGTTAATCTCCAATTCTCTTCAACACGGTTCTCCATGAGCTTCAACTGAAATAGACACCCCGTTTTCTTGCTCTTTGTGTTTGATCTAACTCCGACACCTCTAGGCTTATAACTTCCCGCTTTCTCACAAATGATTTGAACCTTACCACTTTGCCCCGATTTAGATGGTACACTCCTTCCAATAGAGATCATAAACTTATGTTGCTTTGCAACATTCAACGCCCACAAATGACCAATCTCCTTATAGGCAAAAACTTGCTCCGTAGTGAAATATTCCGAATAATCCCTAGAAACAACATCTTCCTCACATACGGGACTATCAAACTTTGGTGCAGTGCGTAAAGAGGGAAGAAACCACATATCCTCTCCTACGTTTGTAGGTGGGTTAGCAAACTGTGAATCAAACGCATCATAGCTTGATGACACTTCATATGTACATGGCAATTCATAAGTAGATGGCACGGACAATTCATATGTAGATGGCACGGGCAATTCATATGTAGATGGCATAGGCAATTGATAAGTAGATGGCACGGACAATTCATATGTAGATGGTTGATGATAATCACCAAAGTCGTCAATCCCTAAATCAAATGACGGTGGCGAACATGGCCTTGTTTTCCGGGAGGGGTAGGTGTAGTCATTCAACTGGATTGCATTCAATCGAGTGAACAAAGAAAAAATCACCTATACACAATAAAGAGTTAATACTCTGTAATGTGCAAGTTCTCGCGTTCTGTGAGGGAGGCACATCTCGCGTCACGCGAGGTGCTTCCTCTCGCAGAACGCGGGAACTTGCTAACGTTGAAACACAGTGAAACGGGCTCATTTAAAATAAACATGAACAAATCTAAATCTACTAAAAGATTAAAGTCAGCCTCTTCAAGGGGCTCTATCTTACAGCCACGTGACAGTTTTTTACAGGCCTAAAAAAAATAATTAAAACCTAATTTTTTCAGCCCAAATTTACAGCCCATTAACTATTTAACGCATATTCTTTTTGTGTCAGCAGTTCCCGTCTTTTTCGCTCTCAACTTCTCTACAACCTTCTCTTCCTCTCTCACGATCTCTGTAAGTTCTAACACCACGTTCTCCCCAACCGTTTCCCTCCTCTCTTTCTTCTCTATATTAACTCAAACCCCTCTCTATTTAACTTTTCTCGTCCCCAAAACTCGGACTAGCTCTGCACCATCTACTCCCCCGCACACACTCCACCGTCTTCTTCCCTCGCGATCCTAGATTTTAGATAGATTAGGAGGCGAGAGCCGAGTGTCCGGAATCTTGTCGGAACGCCTCTTGGAATGGTTTTGAACGTCCCGGCATGCTCAAGTGTTGGACCTTTCACTGTTTGGGAGTATGATATCTCCCTTCGTGCGTATAGGTATGCTCAAGTGTTGAATCTTTCACTGCATTTTATGTATAATTTGATTTCAATTTGTTTTATCTACTACTAATAACTATTGTCTCTGGTCTACTGTAGGAGGCGGAAATTATCTTCTTAGGGCTTGCTATTGTCGATCCAACTCTGTTCTCTGTCTTCTTCCGCACTCTTTCTTCAACTGCACCATGATCTGAAAACCACCAACCTCTCAAAACTTTCGGCTCGCATTGAATTCGTTGAGACGTTGCTCATGCGCCTCTCATGGGAATATTTTTCTTCTCCACTTCTCCCAGGCAGGAACTGGGGGAGGAATTAAGATACTGTGGTCGAGGGGAATGAGCTACTCTTCGTCGCGAAGGTGATGGGGGCGGAAGACGACGAGGAATCGAATCATTCGATTCGCAATTCTACTGGAATAGTTAACCCGAATTTGACCTATTTATAGGAGGTATTTCCTAGTCGTTTCTGCAATTTAATTAGGAAGAGAGAATTGGTTTAATTTAGCAATTCTGTTAATTGATATCTCTCTCTTAGCGTTCTCTTATTTCAATTTCTAAGGTTGAACCTGAAGAATACAATATCAATTTGCTTTTTGCGACTGTTCAATTGGTTTACGGACAATTCCTTGTGATGCAGGAAAGTAGCTGTTATCAATTTGGACCCTGCCAATGATTCATTACCGTATCCTTTGCTCTTTAGTTGGTGCTTAATACTTTTTTGAGGATCTGTATGATATGCTTTTCAATTCTCTTCTGTTTGATTTTCTGGGCCAAGTTGAACTATTTTTCCTTCATTCAAATGCCAAGGCAGTTATAGAGAAGCTCATAAAAAGCTAAATCTTAGGGTATGTCAAACTCCATAACAGTTTGCAGTGCGTTTTTTTTTTCACTTCAAGTTAAAACTTTGGGCCTCTTTTTGCAGTTGATTGTTGTGCATTTAGTCGATGCTCATCTGTGCAGCGATGCTTCAAAGTATGCAAGTGCTTTGATGCTTTCATTGTCAACCATGCTTTACTTGGAGCTTCCACATGTAAATGTGCTGTAAAAGATTGATCACATTGAAAACTACGGAGAGCTTGGTGTGCTCTAACATTCCATTTGCATTTAAATGTCCTGTTTTATGACCTGCTATATCTTATTTCTATTTACAAAAAAATCTATTTTCAGACTCCTTAATTTCTACACTGATTGCCAAGATATATCTTACTTGCAACAATGCCTTGATCAAGATCCACGAGCTGCAAAATACAGGTGTGTAAAACTGGAAAAATGTTTGCTCTTTTCTGCCCTAATAATTAAAACCTATGGTGATTTCATTGTAGGAAGCTCACAATGCAGCTATGTGAAATTTTAGAAGATTAAAAGTCTTGTGAATTTCACCACACTAGATATTCAGGTAAGCTAGCATGCCAGACATTCTTGAGCTTTTGTCTGATATCCATGGAGTTTGATGGGCCTTGCAGTTTTGCAAGATAAAGAAAGTGTAGGAAAGTTGGTCATGATGATTGACAAGACGAACGGGTATGTATTTGTTGGCATAGATGCAAGTGTAGTCGAAGTTGCAGTTCGTGATGTTGATTTGGATTATTACGGATATCCTTTTTTTCTAAGCCCTTCTCTTGATTATCATTTCTTGAAAACATTTTTTTTTATAGGATCAAACTTCTGTGAAAAGTTTTTCTACTTTGATTCAGTGGAATAACTTCCCACTGAACCCTTGGATCCTGAGGCCATTGAACACTAGATATGATGCACAAATTTTTGTGTTTGGATCAAAACTGCAAAAGAAGCTTGAAGAATCCAAAGTTATCAACATAGGCAAAACTCAAATTTCTGAGGAAATGAATGTGCCATGTCATCACATTTTATATCTAAAATTTATGATGAAATTTGTTCTCATTTACCCAATGAGATGAAGGAAGTTATTTCTTCTTTCTTTTTTTTCATTTGTGGTTATTCTCATTCTATCAATTGATAGGTTTTCAACCAACAAAAAAATCTCTCCTTTGTGCTAGACCTTATTCTTGGAGCTATGTCAAGGAAAAGATATAATTGTTTCGTTCCTGCTTTTGCACAGGTACAATTGCAATGCTTGGTTTAGTTTGTTCAACCTTCATTTTACTGCGAGATTCCAATCTGGTAGGTGAACAAAATCTCAATCGCTGGTTCATGCCTAACCGAACACGTGCATGGCACGGATTAAAATGTTCATTTGCTATCTTAGTTAGTTAAGTTAGTAATCATCTTATATATTCATCGTATGTCATTTCTCCTGGTGCTCTTTTATTCTCCTCCAGGACAAATCTCAACTTGGCCTCAAAGCAACAGAGGAGAGTTTAAGAGATGGATCATTTTGGAAGTAGGCGAACTACCCCTCAACAAAGAAGTACGAGCAATGAGTTTAAGAGAGCACCTTTCTTCTATCTAGATCTTTTTCTATAACCATGGAAACCGGTAAGACATGTTGTCGGCTAAATTTTGTGCTAAATTATTGTTTTCCTGAGTTACTTTATGTGTACAATTTAGTTAAATAAATCTACTAAAAGATTAAAGTAAACTCCTTGGGGTCCTTCTATCTTGTAGCCATGTGTCACCTTTTTTACTAATTGGGTTATTTGACCAGTTTTTCAGATTTTATATTATATATAGATCATGTGTTGATAAAATACCTTGATATTTGGTTTAGTTGATAATTGATACATTATTTGAATCCTAATATATGAATCTATTTTTATCTAATTAAACATATTTATTACTTTGAGATTGACATGATGTATGGCGCGCCTGTGAGAGCTGAGAAGAAACCTACTTTGTCTATTTAACTATGCAACCTACTTTGTCTATCGTTTGATATCTATTTTTTCTTGATTAGGGCGCCTCTGTCCTCTACCTAGAAGGTTTATGACATGATTTATATCATACATGGTTATAAATTGGACCAAGTAATATGTATAAGTTAAGCCGTGGATAATCGACTGATGTTCATTGGTTGTGCAATATGTACCTGTTTATATAGCTTAAATCGTACCTAAGAACTTGATAGGGCACCTTGAGGCAGTGATTCAGGTTTCTACTTTCTGCTCTGCTTCTTTTGCATTTATTAGTTGTGAGGAGGAAACTTGATTATCTCATCTTTGTTCTTTACTAACGCAATATCTTTAATTTTATATTTTCACATACAAACATATATCAATAAAACTCATAATAAAACAGGCTCAAATGCCAAATCTACTTTACAACTTGGGATTTTTTTTATTGAAATCACTTTTGTTTTAGGTGATTGTCCTATCGAATTCCCTTAACAACTATAGTTTATTTCGGAAAAAAAATCCTTTTTTTTCCAATTCCAAGATTATGACTATTCTAACAATGTTTTTTTTCCAAGAATGTATTAGGCGTGCACCAATTTTATCTCACAGCCTAGATGATGCACCAGGTTTACTTCTCATGTGCCTTTCTTCTCATCTATGTTTGTGATTTGAAGAGACATGAAATTTTGGATTGAATTGTGGTTTCATTTCAGATTTGTTAGGTATAATGCGAAGAGCAAGCACTGGTGCTGCTAATATTGGGTTCTAAGGTGTATCCGTATTCCTTAAATTTGTTCTTACATTTGAATTTTGTTCCAATCTTGGAATTTAAGCTATATATATGTTGTTGTATGATGGTTGGAAGGATAAGTGGTTTGCTTGATTATATTCTTAACTGCAAGGCTGGAATTGGAGAGAGTTGACTGGAGATTACCACTTGATCTTGACAACAAGCATCTATCTGCAATGGTTGCTCGATTTCGAAGCTCTCAAGCTGCAAAGTTGTCTTATTACTGGTAAAGATGATTTGGTTTTTGGATTTATCATTTTATATTGATACATCAAAGTTTGGTATATAATATTTCACTGGTATTAATGATGGATGATAGATCATTGATGCAAGGTAGAAGGTCATAGTATTATGATTTCCGTGATGGATTATGGCTTCCTACGTGCTTTATCATTGATGCAAAATTGTCATTTATTTCTGCCAGGCATAACGTTTTTAGAGGTTTGGGGCCTCATTAGAGGTTTGTTCATATCTTGTAATGAGTAGCTTGGTTGATTGTAGAAAATAAAGAGAGATTGCTTGAGATTTGTGAGTGTTTCTGCAATGGCTGAAAATCTGGGAACACTTTGTGAATTTTGTAGAGTTGCGGTGGTTTTCTTGGGGTGAGGAATCTTTCCACGGGTTTAGGGTATTTTACGGATTTCGATTTGGACTTGTGTGTGGAAAGTTATGTGCCTTTTTGTAAAGGTTTTGTGATGTCGACTATTTTGATCATTATACAAATCTCAGGCTGAGCGGTTGATTACAGAATGGTTGTGATCGACTACGAACGTTGTCGAGACAAGTTATTTGTGAACTTTTTACCTGTTATAGTCGATTAGCAGTAGTTTAGGCAAATGTGTGTTGCACGAGTACAAGTAACTCGGTAGTCATTTGACATATGCATATGATTCATTTAAATATGCTGACTTGATCATATCATCATCTGCTAATAAGGTGATTATAATTGATTAAGGATTATGTTTATAATGCTATGTGAAACATAGATGATATTGTGTTTATGAGGAACTAAAGATGTGTTTATATGGAATGGTAATTGTGTTTATTATGGAGATGTGAACACCACTATGTTCAAATATGTTCAAATTTGAATATGTATCAAATAGAGCACAAATGTATATGTATCAAATATGTTCAAATTTGAATTTTGTTGCAGGTTTCACATTTAATACAGGTGTAAAGTTTTTTATACCTTGCTTTGTTTTCGGAAAATCGACACAGATATGTATACGACCATTTAATATTTTACGGCCATGTTCGTATTCGGAAATTCGACACAGTTATGTATACGGCTATATAATATTTTACAGTCATGTTCGTATTCCTTTTTTAAGTCTTTTCTGTGTCTTATTATTATTTTATTTTATATTTTTTTTGCGTTGAGAATAATAATTAAAACAATCCAACTTAGAAGGTGTTAAAATTATATGTATTTAGATAAAATTTTGATTAATAATATAATACTTAATACAAATTAAGTCCATTTTCTTAAACCCTAAACACCGATCTCTTTCTGTCCTAATTTTGCTCGACGGTGCTATATCTAGACTCATTAAACATTAAAGTAAGACAAATACACCTAACCCCCAAAACACAGATCTCCTAACCTCGCTTTGATACCAATTTGTAACACCCCAACTCTTGGGCGTTACCGAGGCTAAAGACAACAACATAACGATCAGTACAGCGGAAGAGACTATAATACAAAGATATTCTAAAACCCAATACGAAAATTATAATATAAAATACGCAACTCTAGACACTATACTAGCACCACCGTCGAGCACCTCCAACTCTTCCATGCTATAGTAGATCCAGACACTGCAAAACTTAACAGACTTCGCCTAAGATATATAACCTATCCTTCAACAATATTGCATAAATTTTTTGAACAGATTTAAAATAACCACACATACATGTATTCTCCAAATTTGATCTACATAGAACTCTAATACGAGCACCATCATTCTTGAGGAATGCTCTCAATTCGATCTATAGCAGGGAGTATGATCAAAGCTAATAACCATTCCTTATCACCTTAACCATTAAATATATAATCTCCAAAATTAAAATCAAAACATAGCTAAGACTCAAGAAAACTGTCTTACCTCATAAGCAGAGCAAGATAATGATAGTGGAGGCATGGGTGTTTGACATCGGTAATCTAGGTCTAGGTTTAGATGAAGTAGGGTATATATACTAGGGTTAGAAAAACTAATTAGAATTAACTTAATCACTAATTGAGAATAATAATAAATTATAATTATAATTCTTAATATATAATATAATTCAACTTAAGTTGTTAAAATCTCAAAATATATATATGAGTCGATAGAAGTATTTAAAAATACACAACTCAAGATAAAATATACGTATTATTTTTATTGAAACAATCAATAACCTTTTAAAAATTATACCTCTTTCTTTAAAACCAATTTTCAAATCACTCAAACAAATACAAATTCTATCGAAATTAGGGATATTACAGTATCATTCTTAAATACTATAATTATTTATTTTGTTTCGGGATTTATTCTTGGCTCTTTGCCTGCATTATTTCAGTTATTTCATTATTTTTGTAATTATATTAAATCTGGTAAAGGCACACTTCCAACACATATTTTAAAAGATATACAAGAGTCTATTACATAGTCTGAATCTATTCTCCCATGCCTCAAAGAAACTACTGTCATTGAGCTCTATTGATTTCTCTTTTCATCTTGTACTTGCAACTGGTTTTGTGCTTTGGGTTTGTGGATGATCCAAAGGTTATGTTGCAAACTGTGTAGAAGAAGATTAATTGTATCAAGCGGTTTTTGTTTTACAAGCTATAGACACGTTAATTAAATTTGTTTTTTTTATGAACGTATTCTGTTTGCAAGGATATCATGTTGATTTATAAATCCCAACATGTAGCATTTCCATATTGTTTTGACTCTTTCTTACCGACTTTAACTGGTTTTGTTTAACTTTTGGTGCCAAAGCCTTCATATGTACTGATTTTTCTATAGAAAAGACGAGTGTTTTCTCATTAAAAGAAAAATCACTATTATGTAGAGATGCCTTAAAATCAGTACTTTCAGTAGGACAAGAAAGCAGAATAAGAAATTCGTAACTTTTAACTTAGCTGAAGGATAGGAAGCTCCTTTCATAACTTAAACTAAGATATTGTATGGAATAAAAACACTGTTTTTATGCAGCACATAGAGTTATCTTTGTTGTTAATACTTTCTTGCTTGCTTTGCGAATGATGTCAACACAGTTAAAAGTCGTTTCCTCTATGTTGTTTATATGTTGGAAACTTACAACTGCACAAGTTTAAAGTTCTTTTTTCAGTTGAGAGTCGCTTTTGATAATAAAATGAAGATTGTATTGTTGAATTGTGATAGTTTTCCAAATGAAAAATGAAAGATTATATTTAGCAATAACTATAACTGTATTTTTTTTATATATTTCTTTTCATTATTATGTGTGCTTTTATCATATGACACAAATCAAACATTAGAATGTTTTCATCAATTAAAATCTTAATGACCTCTTATCTTTGTGAATGATCTGAGTTAATTCTACTTTTGTGGATAAGTTGTTACATATTTTATTTTAGGAAAAGGGTATTTCATGCAGAAAGAGATTCTGATATTTTTCTGATATTGATTCACATAGACAAAGAGCTGACTATAGCAGCAAACAAATGATAGCTAATGTATTATGTGATATTCAATTTGGTGTGTACTGATTCACATAGACAAAGAGCTTCTCATATTTTTTGAATGTGTGTCTTATGAACGTAGTGTCCTGAAAGCTTTGCAACTCAGCAGTTGGAGCTGCTGTTTGAAATAGTTGTCTGGTTTTTTCCTGGTTCGATATTTCGCCACTGATTTTTGGCTTAGCCTGTATATTTGAGTATGGTTAGTAGACTTAGATTGTAATGATTCCATTGTTTTCTTTTCTACAATTTAACTAATCTCGATTCTCACATAAACTCTTCTGGTAGTGTTTCTATATGCGTACATGATATACTGAATTTTCTTGATTCTTCCACTTTGATTCATTCAGGGTTCCTAATACATAATTCTAAAGCTTCATAGGAGGGTTTGATATTGTGAAATTAATAACAGTGACATTTCTCTCCATATCCAATTGTGGTTTTGGTGAATATATGATAGTTTATCAGTTTTAGAGATGGGTTTGCTACTAATGCGCAACTGAATGTTGAATTTAACAATTATTGTGCAGCAGAAAGTGAAGCTTGAACAGTTTAGGGAGTCACTAATTTCCAGTTGTTCTCGGCATCTCCAGGGTCATCTCTACTCTAGATTTTCAGGTTCTATGAAATATTCAATTATTCTAATCCATTGTTGATTTCATAGACATTGTACGGACTCAGATCAAGGAAGGTGGTGGTGTTAGGGATAGGACCATTGGGCTGGCTGCCCTTGCTAAATCAGACAGGAAAATGTTCAGTCGACATTAAAAATGCCCTGCAGCTGTTCAACACCAAAGTCAGGTCACTTTTTGTAGATGGATTTAATCAGAATCCGAAAGGTGCTCAGTTCATCTATGTGGATACCATGAACATCGAAGTCGTCAAGGCTAGCGGATTCAATTGTAAGTAAGGCCAAGCTCAGATCCAAGTTTGGAAATGGAACCTCTCTTGCTAGAAAATTGTACACAAATTCAGGATTTGGAAACGAAGAGGATTTATCTTCTATTGGAATTGGAGGTGTGAAATGGAATTTGATGAGGAGAGGTTGTGGTTTTTAATTTTTTTTAGGGTTTTCGTAGTTGTTAGCTAAATTGAAGTTGAATTTTGGATTGAATGGTGATTGGATATGAAATTAATGGATGCTGGAGTAGAAGACGGAGGAGGGAGAGATTGAGGGAATTTTTTTAAAAAAAAAATACATAAGGCGTTGTTTCATCCATCGTCTCATGTGTTTTTAATTTTTTTTTTATAAATTATTAAACTGTAAAAAGTTAATCATCCAGCATTTCTTACAATTTTTTTTTTAAATGCCTAGCTTCGGGGAGAGATGTTGTTTCATCCCGCGTCTCTCCATCCTCCAATTTTTCCGAACAAAAAAAGTGCCTATTTTCGGAAATAAGTTTAAAATAAGCCTATCTTGAGAATATTTTTGTAAAAAAAAGCTTACTGAAGAAAAAAATTTTGCTTTCATGGGCATGATTGGTATTTTAGTGTCGTGTCCTTCACTGATCAACTTTTCAGGAGTTTTTATTCTATAAAAGATTCAATTAGTTTAGGCAGTGGTGCAATTAATTTCCTTCAAATCTGTTGGTGAAGTTTTTTTCCCAATACGCTAATTGGTCGTGCTATATTGTCTTACAATGATATAGACTAATGTTGGATCGTTAGTTCAATTACTTCTGAGGGAACAAAGTGTATTGTTCCTTCAGAGGTGTAGCAGCGGAATATTAACGCAGGAAGTATAGAAGAACACAAGTATTTAGAGTGGAAACCTCAACCACTAAGAGTTGAGTAAAACCACTACCTTCAAGCTTCTCACTTGAAGGATTTGAATGAGTATACTTATCTTATTAATTTCTTGTTTGTTACAAAAGAAAGCAAGGATTACGATCACGAATCTCTTCTTTCACTCGAGCCCAAACTCAACGCCTAAGACAAAGTATTGCTCACTCTTTCTCTCTTTTCTTCTTGTTCTTCTTTTGGACGATCACACTTGATTCGCACAAGTAAAACTCTCTCAATCGTCACACCATTCCTAAGCCTAAGACTAGTTTATATAGCAAAGATAAAACTAGGTTTAAACTAGGGAATAAACAAGATTATGGAAAATATATCTTTCGCATAAGAAGATATTATTTCCATCTTTTAAATATATCTCTTTCCTTAAGATCTTCGTGAAATCTTTGCAGCTCAACCGTATTTTCCATAAATAAAACATTGATATCTTTGTTGTGCTCTTTCAGCCATTTCTTTCCTTATTTAGCTCGCCTCTGTTGAGTAACGTTCCTGCTCAGAGTAGACATCCTGAAACACTCAAGTATACATTAGTAGGAATGTTTGTTACCATCAAAACCAGAAGGAACTTTACTTCAGCTGTAGCTTCAACAAATTCCCCCTTTTTGATGGTGACAAACATACTCATTGAATACTTCTAAAACACATCTAAACAGTTCTCCTAAGGGAACGTTACTTATAAGGTTTAAGTACAGATGTTCCCCCTCAAACCTTGACCGTTCCTTTCTTCCCCCTTTTGGCATCATCAAAAAGTAAGTCTAAACATGTACTTGAAATAAAAGAACTCCAGAACTCATCAAAACAAGCTATCATAGATTAAAACAAGCGTCATAAGAACGGACGCTGATACATATACTGGACTGGGAAAAGAAAAACACAAGCATAGAGAAATTTAAAAGAAGACACATAAAACCCTAAGCGAAGGGTACAATAAGCGCAAAAGAAGAAGGATAGATGTGCTAGGAACAGAGAGTGGGGGTCAGATAGAGGAGGAAAGGTGTGGAGAAGAGACTGTTAAACTGCCAAGGGAACCTCTAGTTGGATGACGTCCAACGACGTATCTCAGCCTTCAAGGCAGCAACTTCATTCACCAGGTTTCCAACCAGTGAGCACAACTCTTCCATCCTCTGATGTTGATAGACCATAGTTGGTTCTTCACTCTGTTCCTGTGGAGGGTCCTCAGTTACATGCTCTGTTTCACAAAACTCAGCAGAGCGGACCCAATCACCATCTTCATTCTTCTCAAACTTCATCTTCCTTAAATTCGCTTCAGCCAACTCCCTAGCAAACACAACCTCAGAGGGACCAGCTTCATACACCCTCAGGTACTCTAGGATCTTCTTTACTACTCCTGGGAAGGGAAGACCATGCCTATCGTTCCTCCGGGCATGGGCCATGTGTAGCATAATGATCTTTGGTAGGTTAATGGCTTGCCTGAGGAGGAGCTTGTCCATGAGAAGGCAGTCCTGAATGAGAATGGTTGTGCGCTTCTGCTCTCTGGGGGTAATGTTACTGATAAGGTAGCTGTGCAAGATCCGGTTTGCTACCCCCATGGACGAAGTGGTCATCTCCCCAACAACTTCAGTTGAGTAATCCTGAGAAACCCTTTGGATAGCAGCCAGCCCTATGTCTTTTGGCCACTGCCCTTTGACGTATTCTTCAAATCCTTCGTGAGGCACCCCGAGTATGACTCCCAGTTCGGTGCTTGAGACCACGTGGGTGTCCTTCCCAAGGACGAAGGAGGCTTGTATGGCGTGAGGCCTCTCAGTAATGGTGAAGGAGCTGTAGAACTGCTTTATCATTCCCTCATTTACCTTTGGAGCAGTGCAGAATAGGTTTTCCCAGCCTTGGTGGCGGATGATGTCCACCAGGATGTCCATCCTATTGGCGACAAGAAACTCCTCATCAAACAGAAGGTCTCTGATGATGGTTCGTTTCCCCAAGGCCTTTCCTGCAGCCACTTGTTTGGGAACTTTCCTTCCTTTGGGTGGCTTGGCTGCAGCGCTCCTTGTACGTGGACGAGAAGGGGAAGGCTCCACTTTTGCTCTTTTGAGCACTGGTTCCTGAGGCTCGTCGTCTTCCTCACTGAGATCTAGAATCTCAGGGAACTTTCCCTTGAATAAAGGGGAGTTCTCCTCTTCGATTTCGGCAAGGATTAGGTCAGTTTGAGGGAGAGAGGAGTTTGGAGGGCTAGGGGTGGTTTCTTGTTGGGTTTTTTCTTGAGAGATGGGGCTTGGGATTTTTTCAGTGGTAGGGGAGGCTAATTTTTCAGTAGAGGTACTAGACTGGGATAAGGTGGGTGTGGCCGGCGGTGTTGTTTCTTTTGCCGGCGAGGGTTCTTGATGGGTTTCTTTGGGAGACGATGAAGGTTCTTTGTGGGTTTCTTTTGGAGGGGATGAGGGTTCTTTGGCTGGGGAATGTAGTTTTGGAGATTCTGTGGGGATGCCCAGGGAAGCAAGGATGCTTCTTAGTGTTTCTGGGCTTTCGTTTCCTGTGAGAGAAACAGAAGTAGTGTTCACCATTGTTGCAGGGAGTATTTCTGAGAAAGCTTGTGGTTAGGAGAGGGTAAAGAGAGGGTTGTGGTGATGGAGGTTTTGGGAAAAAACCTTTAAGTAGATGCCGAATTTTCCATATCTGAACACCAGATCACACGTTTCAAATTCAAAAATCCTTTTTCCAAATCTGAACGGTTTTCCATAATTGTGCCGCTTTTTCCTCCAATCAAATATACTCAAGAGCCATCATTACTTTCTCGGTTCCAGAACCTACTCTAGTCCTTTAGACTCCTGCCGAATGCATGTATCTGTCACCTCAGAGCTATTAATCCCCTCAGCAATTTTTCAAATCTCAACCCTTATCCTTTCCTTTCTCAATCTGATATCGAAGGTATTGTGATGCTTGGGGTATGTTTACCAGGAATGGTACAAAAGAACATCACATAGAAAATATTTCACATAATATGAATTTAAAATATTTTATATCATGATGAGGGAGTCCAGTTGTGGATGGAAAAACATGGCTCATAGGACTATCGATCATGAAGGTTCATAGGGTGGCCGTAGATTCCCTCTATCCTTTGGGCTTGTATTGAGGGATCAGTACATCAAGAGGGATCTTTTGGGTTAGAAAATAAGACCTTTGCCTAAGGAATCATGCATTTATCAATTTCAATCTCAAGCAAGGTATCTTTCCTAATCACGTATAGATCAAGCAAGCAGTTCAAAGGACTCAAGTTTATTTCATAGAAAAGCAGGTATTGATATGCTCAAAGGACTAATACTCAAGATGAATAAACTCACTAATTTCACCAATCATTGGGGGTTTCAAGGAAGATCAAGATTAGTTGAGAGAAATCATACCTAGACCCATACGTAATTTCTCAAAAGGAGCCTTGTTTAGTGGCTTTGTGAAGATATCCGCGATTTGTTCCTCAGAGCGGACATGTTCCATAGAGACAATCCCTTTCTCCACACAATCACGAAGGAAGTGATGTCTTATGTCAATATGCTTAGTCCTAGAGTGCTGCACAGGATTCTTAGAAATATCAATAGCACTAGTGTTATCACAAAGTATAGGAACGTTACCTGAAATGATGCCAAAGTCACTTAGCTGTTGTTTGAGCCATATGAGTTGAGAACAACAAGCTGCGGCGGCGACATACTCAGCTTCAGCAGTGGACAGGGCGACAGTAGTTTGTTTCTTTGATCCCCAAGACACAAGACAAGGGCCAAGGAATTGAGCCATCCCAGATGTTGATTTCCTATCTGGCTTGTGTCCATCAAAGTCAGCATCTGTGTACCCTAGTAATTCAAGACTTCCCCCTCTTGGGTACCACAGACATAGATCATCAGTCCCCTTAAGGTAACGCAAGATCCTTTTCACAGCAATGACATGAGTTTCTCTAGGACTAGCTTGAAATCTAGCACAAAAACATACACTCTGCATGATATCGGGCCTACTGGCGGTTAGATAAAGCAATGAGCCTATCATTCCACGATAGACCTTTTGATCAGCTTCTTTCTTGTCAACATCCATTCCTATTGAATCATTTGGGGACATAGGGGTTGAATAATTCTTTGCATCCATCATACCAAACTTCTTGATGCACTCTCGTAGGTACTTTTGTTGATGCACCTTTGTTCCTTCCTCTGTTTGAACAACATGTAGGCCTAGAAAGAACTTAAGCTCGCCCACCATACTCATCTCAAATTCACTCTCCATCAGCTTTGTGAACTTGGTAACTAAGTGCTCGTTGGTGGAGCCAAAGATTATGTCATCCACATATACTTGTACTACCAAGGTATGCTTTCCCTCTCTTAATAGAAATAAAGTTCTGTCTACTTCCCCTCTTACGTAACCATGAGATAAGAGGAATTGAGAAAGTCTTTCATACCATGCGCGAGGAGCTTGCTTCAGACCATAGAGTGCCTTATCAAGTATGTAAACGTGGTCAGGATAGGAAGAATCTTCGAATCCAGGCGTTTGTTCCACATAGAATTCTTCCTTTAGTACCCCGTTCAGGAACGCTGTCTTGACGTCCATTTGTTGCAACTTGAATCCATAGTGTGCAGAGTAGGCGATCAAGAGACGAATTGCTTCTAATCTTGCAACTGGTGCAAAAGTTTCATCATAGTCAATTCCCTCTTGTTGATTGTAGCCTTTTACTACCAGTCTTGCTTTGTTCCTTATCACTTGCCCTCCTTCATCCATCTTGTTCCTGAACACCCATTTGGTACCTATGACGGAGCGATCCTTAGGTCTAGGAACTAGTCTCCATACTTTATTCCTCTCAAATTGATGAAGTTCATCTTGCATAGCATTGACCCATTCTGGGTCTTCTAGGGCGTCTTTCACGGTTCTTGGTTCAGCTGTGGAGACAAAAGCACAGAAGGCATGAAATATAGGATCTAATGTGAGTACGGAACAAACCTTGTCGCTGGGTTCAAGAGATAGATCGGAGGAGGGAAGCGAAGCACAGTTGCATACGTAGTCCATGAGTCTTGATGGGGGTCCATGGATACGAGTGCTGCGTCGCGTTCCTTCCTCTTCATGGTGAGTATCTTCTTCAGATTGTTCCTGAGATGGGGATTGTTCCCCCGGAGTTCCAGAATCTTCATTAGGTACACTTGCATCTTGATCAGGGACTGCTTCTTCTTCTGCGTTCATGTCCGTAGTGGGGATGCATTCCTCAGCATCAGCGAGAATGAATTGTTCCCTATCGGCTTCAGTCAGTGGAGGAACGTTTGGATCATGGACAACGTTACCTGCCATGATCTTTTCATCAAAGACCACATGGATGCTTTCCTCCACCTTCCTTGTCCTCTTGTTGTAAACTTTGTAGGCCCTACTATGTGTGGAATAACCTACAAACGTTCCTTCATCACTTCTTGGATCGAACTTGCCCAGATTGTCCTTTCCATTGTTGTGAACGAGGCACTTGCACCCAAAGACCCTTAGATGAGAGATGTTCGGCTTCCTTCCTCTGAACAACTCATATGGTGTCTTCTCAATCATAGGTCTCAACATGGCACGGTTCAGTACATAGCAAGCAGAGTTGAGTGCTTCAGCCCAGAAGTTTCTTGGCAATCCACTTGCAATTAGCATTGTCCTTGTCATATCCTCCAGAGTCCTATTCTTTCTTTCAACAACTCCATTTTGTTGAGGCGTTCTTGGCGCAGAAAAATTATGATTTATGCCTTTGTTCCTGCATAAGGAAAGAAACTGGGAGTTCTCGAACTCTGTACCATGGTCAGTGCGTATAGCCCTTAGATGAAATCCAGATTGATTTTCAATAGCATGTAACCAAAATTCAAACTCATCAAACACATCCTCCTTTGAAGCAATGAAAATAGTCCAAGTAAACCTAGAGAAATCATCTACAATGACGAACACGTACTTGTTTCCCCCACGGCTAAGTGTGCGCATAGGCCCACACAAGTCCATGTGAATAAGCTCTAATGGTTCAGAGGTACTTACCTGGTTTTTGGACTTAAATGATGATCTTACTTGTTTTCCTCTTGTGCAAGCAATGCACACTTCTTCAGATTGACTCTCTATCTTTGGTAAACCAATAACTAGGTCTTTATTGTGAAGTTTGTGTAGAAGTCTAAGGCTTGCATGAGAGAACCTTTGATGCCATAGATTTGATTCCTCAGATTGTGCAGAAAGGCACAGTTCCTCTTCAGGGATAAAAGATGGATCTACTTTGTATAGGTTGTTCTCTATGATTCCCCTGAGGAGAACCTTCCCTGTCTCAACATTCTCAACCAAACATTCATTAGTAGTAATGATAACCCTATTTTGACCATCCTGGCACATTTGACGTACGCTCAATAGATCAAAGGTTAGGTTATCCACTAAAGTAACGTTATTCACAACAAGATTGTCAGAGATCCTTACCTTTCCCATGCCAATTACTTCACCTTTACTGTTGTTCCCAAAGGTTATAGAACCTTTGTTTTCAGGATGGAGAGATATAAACCATGCTTTGTTCCCAGTCATGTGTATTGAGCAAGCGCTATCTATATACCAGGAACTCTTCTTCTTTCCATCCTGCAAGTAAGGGATTAGTTTTTGCGCACCCAGGCAAGCCTAGGCTTACCTGGGATGAAGAACAGTCTTCTATCCTCATTATCTTTTAAAACAACCTTGATTCTGGGAGTGTTCCTCATCTCTTGATTTTTTCAAACACTCTTGTTGATGATGTCCTGACTCACCACAGTACCAGCAAACCCTGTGGTGTTTCAGATTGACATACCTACTTTGTCCAGGCCAGATGGTTTTGTTTTCAATTCTAGATCTAAAATCCACCTCTACTGGCTTAGTGTTGTTGGCATGTTTTTGCCATATCTTATAGGCCTTCTGTCCATCGAACCACACCTTCTCTTCCTGAGCAATTTTCTTCCCTTTGTTTTCAGAACCATTGTGGGAACAATGTGTGATTGATCCTCCACAGGGTCCTTTATGACAGAGGGAATTTTGTATACCAGGAGACGAGATGGCAGTTTGTGAACAAGAGGCGCTATCATAGCCTAATCCAGCACGTGGTACAAAGCGTTTAGAGAAATCAGCCTTCTCCTTATCAATTTTAGAGGTGATATATTCATCTAACCAAATTTTCCTTTTGTTTTCTTCCTCTATTAGAAATTCATCAACTTTCTTAGCAAATTTTGAATTTTCCTCAGTCAAAGTTTTAATTTCAGATTCAAGAATGACAATTTTCCTTTCCAGGGAAGCTATATCAGACACATACTTAGGACAGGACTTGCACGAGTCCGACGAAGGGAACGAAGCCTTTTCAAGTCTAGCAACCTTAGAAGCCCAAAGCTGGTTTTCCTCAATCAGACATGAAATGGTTTCGTCCTTCTCATCGATCAAAGAATTCAGATTACTTTGTTCCTTTCCTAGAGAATGAATGAACCTAATAATCTGAGCTTTTGATTTGTTTTCTAAGAAAGAGTCAAATTCAGAAGTGTTTACCTCATCTTCGGATTTTTCTCCTGTAGCCATTAGACATGTTTCCTTGGGAGTGTAGAGAAATTCGTCTTCAGAGTCAGATGTCCCCCATGTTGCAATCATTGCTTCCTTCTTTTCCCTTTGAGGGACATTTGCATCTCCTCCCTTCTTTTTGAAGCAATTTCTTGCGAAGTGTCCCTTCTTCTGGCAGTGATAGCAGATGATAGTACTCATGTCTTTGTTCCCATCAGGGAGACGTTGTTTTTCTCTGCTATCCTTCCAAACTCTTCGAAAGGCTCTTGTGAAGAGAGCAACTTCTTCATCCTTATCAATAATTTCGTCCTCTTCCTGAGCAAGATCGAAGGCTTTTTCGATTTTTAGAGCAATGTTCTGGGACTTCTCTGCCTTCTCTCCTTCCCTTCTTAGCATCTTGCTCTGTTGAATCCCCGCATTGCTCTGGAGACGAGCAACTAGTTCCTCCAAGGTGATGTTTTTGATGTCATTCTGAGCTTGGAGTGCAAGAGAGAACGCGTCCCATTTAGAGGACAATCCCTGAAGAAATTGATGTGTCAGTTTCCACTCAGGGATCGTTTCCCCTAAGAACTCGAGTTGGCCTACGTATCCCTGGAAACGTGAATGGTAGTCATCCAAAGACTCATTCTTTCCTTGAACAGCACTATCATACTCCTTGATGAGAGTCAAGATCCTATTTTTCTTGATGTCTTCATTCCCCTCATACATCCTTTTGAGGGATTTGAATATGTCGTGAGCAGTCTTGTACTTTAGAACCTTCCTTTGATCGGATGGACCAAGGGCAGCGAGTATGACCTTCTTTGCTCTCATGTTGAGCTCCAAGACTTTGTAATCAGCATCTTGATAGTCTTCTCTTTTCTTGAGTGTTCCTCCAGTCTCATCTGAGGGATCGAGAATCTTCACATCTCCAAATTCCACAATTTTCCACATCTGTCCATGCAGGGAACAGATATGTGATTCGATTTGTTCCACCCAGTATGAGAACTCTCCTGATTTGAGCATTGGTGGCTTCCAAAAGGAGTCGTTGATGGCTGTTCCTGACATTCTTCCTGCAAGGGTAACAATCTAGAGACCAGGCTCTGATACCAATTGTTGGATCGTTAGTTCAATTACTTCTGAGGGAACAAAGTGTATTGTTCCTTCAGAGGTGTAGCAGCGGAATATTAACGCAGGAAGTATAGAAGAACACAAGTATTTAGAGTGGAAACCTCAACCACTAAGAGTTGAGTAAAACCACTACCTTCAAGCTTCTCACTTGAAGGATTTGAATGAGTATACTTATCTTATTAATTTCTTGTTTGTTACAAAAGAAAGCAAGGATTACGATCACGAATCTCTTCTTTCACTCGAGCCCAAACTCAACGCCTAAGACAAAGTATTGCTCACTCTTTCTCTCTTTTCTTCTTGTTCTTCTTTTGGACGATCACACTTGATTCGCACAAGTAAAACTCTCTCAATCGTCACACCATTCCTAAGCCTAAGACTAGTTTATATAGCAAAGATAAAACTAGGTTTAAACTAGGGAATAAACAAGATTATGGAAAATATATCTTTCGCATAAGAAGATATTATTTCCATCTTTTAAATATATCTCTTTCCTTAAGATCTTCATGAAATCTTTGCAGCTCAACCGTATTTTCCATAAATAAAACATTGATATCTTTGTTGTGCTCTTTCAGCCATTTCTTTCCTTATTTAGCTCGCCTCTGTTGAGTAACGTTCCTGCTCAGAGTAGACATCCTGAAACACTCAAGTATACATTAGTAGGAATGTTTGTTACCATCAAAACCAGAAGGAACTTTACTTCAGCTGTAGCTTCAACAACTAAAGTTCTAAAAATTACTCCCCTCTTAAAAATAAAGCCTAATCTAATTCTCTTTTGTGTCCAAACAATATATAGGAATATTTTAGCAACTTCCCTGTGTTTTTCATCTTAGTAACATGACAAGCCTACAAATATTTAATTGGCTACCAAACTATCATGCAATACAGTCAATACTCTGCAAGCAAAACAAAGTCTTAACCTCTTTTATGGGCATGTAGTGTTAAATAACAAATATAGTAAAATTCATGTTTTGTTATATAAGATTTGTATCGAAATACAACCTTAAAAGAGGTCACTGTTTTATTTGCCTGAGCAAAATTTGCAGTGTAATCAGATGGAACTTACTTGGCATGAAAATATTACTCTAGATTATTGCTTGGAAAAACAGAAATGAATTTGAATTGTGGCATCTCTAAATTCCTTACACATAACCTGGATTCTCTTGTGAAATTATTTTAAATTCTAATGTTGTCTCTTACTGATTTAGTTATTTTTTCTTCAACTTTTTCATGTAGAATGCCCCCGTCATCTCTAGTACTGACTTTAGTAGATGATTGAAGATTTCTTTTGTAGTTAAAACAAGGTCTTAACTTATTTGTTCGGCCTCTAGTGCGAAGTGAGGATAGACTGAAGTGAGGTTGATTGGATGTAGTAAGAATAGAATTGTAGTCATCTGCAGCAAAGAAGTTAGGAAAGAGGCCAAAAGATTTCCTTTTGCGGTGTTGCTCAGATTTATGTTATTTAGGTGTTTTTCATCTTTCTCTTATGAATTAAAGATGAATGTAATTCTTACGGGATGAAGTTCTGTAACCTATTTAATTTCATAAAAAAGAGCTCGAGGATGAGGGTAGCTGATGTCGGCTGAATCTTACTGCTCTTTATCAAGTATTTCTGATATTTATGTTTAAGTTGTGTTAGTCGCCACATTGAATTATTTTTGGAACGGTGAGTCTAACTGCTCTTTATCCATTATTTCTGTATATATTGTGTTAGTCGTCAGATTGATTTATTTTTGGAACTAGATACAGGTTGTGTTTTAAGGCCTTGATGAGTGAGGAAAGAATGGGCAATTCAAAGGTTACACTTTGTGGCATTGGCGTTGCTGTTTGTGATCCAAGAGATAATCTGATCCCTTAAGGGCATTTTGAACCATAGAAGAGCTGAGCTAGAAGCCTTGACTGAAGGGCTTGCTATGCCCTTCTTTCGGGATATAAAACTCATAGTAGTCTATTGCGATGATGACTATCCCATATATCAGTATGTAAGTCTCATTTCTTTTGGTATATATGGTATATATGAAATATGGTATCATAACACTTCATTTTACTACATCTTGTATTACAAAAGTCTGATTAGTGCTATTTCAAAGTTAAGGAGAACCTAAAATTGGCATCTGCACAATTACTGAATTTGCTGGATACTCTGCAGATTGCAACATTCTGTTTTAGTGCTAAACTTTCTTATGAAAGTGAACTGTTAGAATCTGTTTTTAGTTTGAGAAGAATGCAGGACCAACCATGTAGAGAAGCGTATAAGATATGAGAAAGTTCAGCACTCCAACTAAAAGTTCAAGATGAACTGGTTATGGTATATTTTGTTCTTGGTATATTTGATTTTTGCTCTCTGGGTTGTATCCTCATATTGGGCGGCCTTTTGAAATTGCCAGAACCACTAGTAGAAAAAACACCTGTTGCAGCCCCCCTGTTGAGGCGGTCACCTTAAAAACCGACGCAAAAAGTCTTATTCTACTATCTGTTGAGGCGGTCAGTCGTTTAGTTCGCTGCAACAGGTACTTTAGAGGCGGGCAAATATCCGTTCGCCTCAAATAATATTTGTGTTTTTGACTTGTTGAGGCGGTCAGTAAGGCGCCCGCCTCAACAGAGCCCAAAAATTAGAGGCGGGCAGTAAGGCGCCCGCCTCAAATGATGCGACGAAGAGATTAGAGGCGGGCAGTCATGCGCCCGCCTCAACAAATGCTTAAAAAAAATTAGAGGCGGGCAATATGCGCCCGCCTCAACTGCTTCGTCAAAAACTGTAATTAAGTTACAGTCGACTGCGCCTGCTTCATTTGCTCGTTTTCAGTCGACTGCGCCTCCTCTTCGCAGCCTCCTCCTCGCCGCTTCCTCCACGCCTCACCGCCTCCTCTTCGTCTCGCCGCCTCCTCCAACTCACCGCCTCCTCCTCGCCTCGCCGCCTCCTCCAATTCTACTTTTTGGTTCTGCAGCCACCTCCAGCTGATCTCCTGTGGCAGCTGCCACCTCCAACTCGCCGCTTCCTCCACGCCTCACTGTCGAACGCGTCGACTGCTCCTCCTCGTCTCCTCCTCCTCCTCCAGCTTTCGTCCTTCGAGTCATCGAGGTAGGTGAAACTTCCTCCTTCGCAAATTGTTTTCGGATTTTGATGTGCAGGAGTTGATTCCTTTTGTGGTATGAATGGTTGATTTTTGTTGTTGTGGGTGATTAGTACCTTATTTGGTGGAATTTTGATTGATTATGTTGTTTTGGTTCTTTAGGAAATTTTGATGCACTCCAAGTGTTCGGTAAAATGCCTAGTAGAAAATTTAATCTTAATCTTGTCAATTTTACTAGTTCTACTAGTTCTTGTTAATACCTTTCATGTATGTTTAGGATTATGCTCTACCTCTTGTCTATATAGTCAATTCATATAACTAGACTTAATTTTTTCACTTTTTAGCATGACTTGATAAAAATTGTAGGAAAACAAATGAAATATGTCGATGAGTGATTTTAATGAGTTTTGCATGAGATATTGTTTTGTTAGCTAGATATCCAAATAATTTTATTTTATTTCAATGAGTGTTTTCAATGTTATGTATGTATTGGTCTTTCTACAGTTTTCTTCTGTTATTAGAAATGAGTCGTCGTTGGATGTACGGTGATCATACTACATCTGAATATTTGAGTGGGGTTGGGGAGTTTATTAGATGTGCTTTAGCCAACCAACAGAGTACAAAAGCCGAAAAAATCTATTGTCCCTGCCGTGATTGTAACAATGTAAGGAGGTTAGCAGACATTGATGAGATTGAGGATCATTTATTTCGTCGTGGGTTTAAGCAAGATTATCATGTTTGGTTTTGGCATGGAGAGAAAATACCTGATCGTCCAAGTTCTAGTGTAAACGAATTTGATCTTCAGGTAGACAATGATGAGAGTGATGATAACATTTCTGAGAATTATGAGATGGATGATGATGATGATGATGAGCAAGAGGATGAAATGAATGAGATGATGGATGGGGTGAGAGATCGCTTGGATGAACGACCTAAGGTGTTAGAACAACTAACAAAGGCTGCTGAGACGCCTTTGTATCCTGGGTGTACAAAATTTACCAAGTTAGAAGCTTTGTCAGTGCTATACAACTTGAAATCGAAGAGTGGCTGGACTGATTTGTGTTTCACGACCTTATTGGAGTGGTTAAGTGAAGTTTTGCCGGAAGGCAATGAGTTGCCCACGTCTACCTATTATGCCAGGAAAGTGATGTGTCCCTTTGCCTTAGAGGTTGTCAAAATAGATGCTTGTCCAAACGATTGTGTTCTTTACAGAAAAGACCATGAAAATTTGGATGAGTGTCCAAAGTGCGGTGTATCTCGTTACAAGCGTAAAGGGGTAAATTCCGCTAAGAAGGGGCCGCCGGCTAAAGTTATGTGGTATCTTCCAATCATAGATAGATTTAAGCGTTTGTTTTCATTAAAGAAACAAGCAAAAAATCTGAGATGGCATGCAGAAGGGAGGAAGAAAGATGGACTCCTTAGACATCCTGCTGATTCTCCTCAATGGAGAAATATCGATAAGAAATATCCTGAATTTGGCAAGGAGGTTAGAAATCTGAGACTTGCTCTGTGTACAGATGGTGTGAATCCTTATGGCACTCTAAGCACTCAGCACAGCACATGGCCGGTTCTTCTTGCGATTTATAATCTTCCTCCATGGTTGTGTATGAAGCGCAAGAATATCATGTTATCACTCCTCATCTCGGGGCCTAAGCAACCTGGAAATGACATAGATGTGTATCTAGCGCCACTCATAGAGGATTTGAAATTATTGTGGAATGAAGGTGTTTCAATGTACGATGCACACACCAACTCAGACTTCACACTGCGAGCTATGGTTTTTTGTACCATAAATGATTTTCCAGCATATGGAAACTTGTCTGGGTACAAAACCAAAGGAGACCAAGCATGCCCAATATGTGAAGAAGACATGGAACCCACATACTTGAAACATTACAAGAAAAATGTGTTTGTAAAGTACAGGAAGTTCCTTAGTCGGTATCACCCTTATCGTAAGAAGAAGAAAGAGTTCAATGGTCACACCGAGGAAGGAGTGGCTCCTGCACCTTTAACGGGATCGCAGGTTTATGAACGTATTAAAAATGTTGAAACCAAATATGGCAAGTTCATCAAGCCCAAGTCTAAAAAGGGTGTTTTATGGAAGAAAGTATCTTCACTATGGGATCTTCCTTATTGGAAAGATTTGTCGGTTCGTCATTGTCTCGATGTGATGCACATTGAAAAAAATGTGTGTGATGCTATTATTGGGACTTTGCTACACATTCCCGGAAGGACTAAGGACAATAAGAAAGTTCGGAAAGATATGAAAGAGAGGAATATGCGTCCAGATTTGTGGCCCGTGAAAAAAAGGATGGTAAAAGGACTTTTCTTCCTCCGGCGTGTTACACAATGTCAAGAAAGGAGAAAAAGACGTTTTGCGAGTGCTTACATGGCATTAAGGTGCCATCGGGATATTCATCTAATGTAAAACATCTAGTTTCTCTCTCAGACCTGAGGTTGATCGGTATGAAGTCTCATGATTGTCATGTACTGCTTAATGTTTTCTTGCCAATTGCACTTCGTGGGATATTGCCGAAACACGTGAGGCATGTTATAACAAAACTATGTGTGTTTTTCAGTTCGATATGTGCTAAGGTGATTGATCCAGAGAAACTGGATAGTCTGCAAGATGATATCGTTGAAACTTTGTGTCGATTTGAAATGTACTTTCCGCCCTCTTTCTTTGATATAATGGTGCATTTAATTGTCCATTTAGTGCGAGAAATCAAGTTATGTGGCCCGGTGTTCTTAAGATGGATGTATCCCTTTGAGAGATATTTTGGGTCTTTAAAAGACAAAGCAAAGAATCCGGCGAATCCAGAGGGTAGTATAATTCGGGGAATCTTTCATGAAGAGATATGTGAATACGTAGCTGAATTTTTGTCGAGGCTTGAGCCAATAGGCCTTCCGAAATCTCGTCATGTAGGGAGGCTTGAAGGGGTGGGAGTAATTGGTAAAAAAGTAATCTCGCCTCCTTCTGAAAGGAAGAATAAGGCACATCTTTGTGTGTTGCAGCATCTTACAGAGGTCAGTCCTTACGTAGATAAGCATGTGCTTGAATTGCAACATAATAATCCTAAATTTAATGAAAGGGCATTGATGCGGGAACATAATCGCTCATTCGTTGATTGTTTTAAGAAGGAAGTAGCTGAGGAACTAAAGAAAGGGCATGATGTTTCTGATACAGTCAAGTGGTTAGCTCGAGGTCCTCGTCTATGTGTTCGGTCTTATGAAGGGTATGATATCAATGGGTTCACATTCTACACGTCAAGACAAGATGAAAAGAGTGTGGTGCAGAATAGTGGAGTGAAGGTTGTTGCATCATCTAGGGTCTATGCAAGCGCTAAGGATTAAAGACCGGTTGATGCGACACAATCGTATTACGGTGTAATCGAAGAAATATGGGAGCTTGATTACAACAGTTTTGTGATTCCTGTTTTCCGGTGCAAGTGGGCCAACAACCATAATGGGGTGAAACAAGATGATATTTACCCGGGTTTAACATTGGTAAACTTTGACCGATTAAGTGAGAGTGACGAGCCATTCATTCTAGCGTCACAAGCTAAGCAAATTTTCTATATCGTAGACAATGTTGATCCTAGATGGCGTGCAGTTGCACAAGGGAAAAGGCATATTCTCGGTATTGATGATGTTCTGGATGAAGATGAGTATGACAACTACGATGACTCACCCCTGTTATCAACTGTTGTTCAACCATTACCAGAGGAGGAAGATGCAAATAATACTAATCACATGCGCACAGATCATAGGGAAGGAATATGGGTTTCAAAGCGCAAATGAATAAGATGACTCTGCTTCTGATCTGATTCCGGTTTGCTTCTGATCTGATTCTGATATGATTATGATTTGCTTCTGGCGTGCTTCAGTTTTTCTTCAGTTCTGATCTGATTTTGATATGATTCTGATATGATTCTGGTATGATTCTGATTTGCTTCTGGCGTGCTTCAGTTTTTCTTCGGTTCTTCCCTTGATTCTGGTTTGTTTCCCATCTTATCTATCATTGAAATATGTTGTGCTGCTAGAATCTTTAATGTATATTTAGTATCTTTAATCTTTATGTATACTCATTGTTTTCTTGCTTATGATGCAGGAGTGTATTCGGAAGGTGACAGTGATCCAGTTATTCCTCCTACAACAGGTGACGAATCACTGGATGCTAGCACGATTACAAAGATTGTCCGTGGTCGATCAAAAGGAGTCAAGGCAAAAAAAAGCTATGTTCCTTGAGTATAATGAGCTTAATATCCCTGATGGAAAGTGGTCGGCGGAATACGGGAAGCAAGTTGGAACTTGTGCTACTAGAATTAATATTAATGAGAAAGAATACCGAAAGATAGATGAGCAAACAAGGAAGGGGTTTTGGGAGGAGACCAAGGTAAAACGTTGGATATGATTTCACATGTTTTTAATACTATGTTCATAATTTAACAGTTTCTGAAAATTGACAGCTTTTGTTCCACATTTATGATGATTCGAGTAATTCAAGGGAAAAATATTTTCACCATGGTGTGGCAAAACGATTTCGAGATTTCAAGAGTAAGTTGGTGCGTCGATGGATCACTAAAAAAGAAAGGATGCCGAAGACACAGTCATCCAAGATGCCTTGGGAAGTCTATGACCACATCACAGAGGAAGATTGGAACACATTTGTTCAACAATACTTCATGCCGGAGTCATTGGTAAGTTATTGTTTTTTATACAAATGGTTTCTTATGCATCATGTACAAATCTGTTTTTGGTGTTGAATTTGGTTTTGAATGGTAATTGAGTTAAATTTTCTTTCAGAAATCATCTTTAACATCCTTTTTGACAGGCTCGTAGTGAAAAGGCAAGGAACAGTGCGTCATTCAACAAAAGCCATCATCGCACTGGCCAGAAGGGTTATATCAGAAAACGACATGAATGGATAGACGATGGACGACTTCCACCAGAAGCAGCATTAACTTTCTCAAGTAGTTCCTCGGTGAACTCTTCTGTCACCTCAACGCTAGCTAGAGTTAAGAAATTTAGATCAAAGGAGTGGATATTGGCTCATCAAGTTCTAAATAAAGATGGAGAGTGGGAAATTGACCCAAATGATAAGGAAATTGCAGAAATTGCCAAAAAAACTGTAAGAAGTGATATCTAAGTAATGTTTATTTTCTTTGATTATAAATTATGAACTAATTCTTACTTTTCTAATTGACATAGATGGAGTACATTGAAGAAGAAGAAAAAGGTAATCTTGTTTTTGAAGATCAAGAGGATGCCCTCACCAAAGCTATGGGGAAAAAAGATCATTGTGGGCGTGTCAAGGCAATGGGTGGAAATGTTTGTCATACAGTTGCTTTTGGTCCGAGAAAGAGACAAAATAAATTTGCTCATAGTGAAGCTTCTTCAGATGTAATTGAATCAATTAGAGCTTCAATGAGAAAGGAGTTTGAAGACGACCTAGATAAAATAGTGGAGAAAAGAGTGCAAGAGGCCCTCCAAAAGCAACTAGCCGCCATGGGACATATGGGCCAGTATGCCTCCACTTCCAACCCTGTACATGATCTCCATGGACATGCTGAACATGATTCTGCCCCTCAACCACGCGAGCTAAAGGTACAATTTAGTCTCATGTTGGCTAAAAATAATATATTACATTCTTTTACTTGTAATCAAGTAAATCTTGTTAGAATAATTCACATTAGCTTCATTATATGAAGAGTACCTAGGAAAGGGTTCCATGTCTATTAAAAAACTGAATCTTGTTAGAGTAATCAAGTGAATCTTGTTATAATCTATTAAATAGAGTATATTTGCATCAATTTCATTATTTATGCAGGAAAGGGTTCCATGTCATCTTGCCCTTGAGGATGAAGTTTTCGGTAACAAAGTCATTGTGGCGGATGGTATGGTACAACCCTCAGATGGTGCATTGACCCAACATTTTAGATTAATGAAGCCTGGTCACTATAAAGTCCAAATTGATTTTGTTTACGAAGGGCATGTTGATGATATTCTTCCGGTACCTACTGGAGATGGTTTAACTAACTTAGGCGGTGCTCAGGGTAGTTTTGTACAATGGCCAATCCACTTAGTGATTTTCGAAGACGACGAGGTATGAATGTTTTGAACGAATATGATAATGCAAGCATTTGCTACATCTAATTGTCTACTCAATCTTGCTCATGTAATATTTTTGTAGGAGTTCACTCCACGCCTGATAAAGAAGTCTAAGTCTAAGTCACTCCAGGTATATGATTAGCTAGAACTTGTATTTTTAGTTCATGACATATGTTCTATTTGCAATTTTTCTTGTTTATTAGTTATGGTAATGCACTGCTGAATGTTGTTCTTATTTTTCTGCATTGTTGTTACAGTTATTGTTGTTACAGTTATTCATGACATATGTTCTATTTGCAATTTTTCTTGTTTATTAGTTATGATAAAGAAGTCTAAGTCTAAGTCACTCCAGGTATATTTTTGTTCTTACATTTTGTTATTATTGTCATATGCAATGAAGTCTAAGTCCAACAAAGAGGTGGTGGGTAGTTGTGATCGTAAAACTCAAGAGTCAGCCGCCAAAAGCAAGAAAGCGAATTTTGCAAACGATGCAATTCAAGGTCTTGGCCCGCAATGCAAATATTTGCATTTTTTCATCTCTTCAGCTCCCGGCGAAATATACGATAGTACTCCCATCAAGTCGGATGCTTCGATTTGGCATTATTCGCAAGATCAAGATACATACGTAACTGAGTCCGATGTTGAAGAGTTCCTTAGAGGGGCGTGCTTAAACATTTCAGTGATCCAAGTCTACATATTGTAAACATTTTCATCAATCTTTATGTTTTAGTTGTTAATTATTCTTTCTGTGAGATTTTTACTTTACAGATACTAATAGTGTAATCTTGCATATTTTGTAGGTATTTATTGCATGATCACAGCTGGGCATTTGAAAGGTCGTCTCAGATTGGATTCTTATGTCCTGAGACGATGTCAAGCACTAGAATCAAGGCTGATCCTAATGTCCCAACAGAGTATTTAAAAAAGATTTTCGTTGCTGAAATTCAAAAGGAGAAGATGAATGATCCTAGCATAACCAAATGGTTTTTGCTTCCATATAATCAAGAGTAAGTGTGATATAGCAATCCTTCTTTCGTGTTCTGACTACATCTTTTGACTTGTTTTCTGATGTTATACAATATCTTTTATAAATGACGCAGAAATCATTGGATTCTATATGTACTAGACCTACGTAAAGCCATTGTGTATATTTTCGATCCTCTCAAAGAAGCACGCAAAGAGTATGATGTATGGGGCATCTTGAGTTTGTAAGTTTTTTACTTAAAAATTGTCTTTTCAAATATTTACAAAATCAGAATTTTTGACTTGTATGTTGTTTATTTTACAGGACATACCAAGTGTATAAGTTTAATGGTGGGGTGCGTCCGAGTAAAACGACTAATTTCAAGTCTTGGAGACCCATTCATATAGAGGTATACCATCATAAATTACCTTTTTCTTTATTTTTTATATCTATTGATCTTAAAACTAAGACGATGTATTATATTGTTATTTTAGTGCGCTCAACAAAGTGGCGGAACCGAGTGTGGATATTACGTTATGAAGTTCATGTTGGAGATTGTCACGACATATTAAGAGTCTAATGAGCGACTAGATAAGGTAGTTACTTTACCTAGTCTTTTCATTTCATATATGTAAAATC
Organism: Oxyria digyna; assembly: GCA_029168935.1. Classification (NCBI taxonomy): domain Eukaryota; kingdom Viridiplantae; phylum Streptophyta; class Magnoliopsida; order Caryophyllales; family Polygonaceae; genus Oxyria; species Oxyria digyna. Next base: position 35,289,969 of record JAPVLV010000009.1, read on the forward strand.
TAATTTTTTTCATGTTAATTACTTCACTAAGACGATGTACTATATGTTTTTGAAGGTCTATGTTCAGAGGAGTGCGCCTTATACAAGTGAGGAACTCGATGTTGTTCGTGAGCAATGGGCTAAGTTCTTTACAACCAAATATCTATTAGTTTAAGCGTATGTTTTGGATATTTGAATAATAGGTTTTGTACTTGCATATATTCTGTTGAAACTGAACACATATTGTATGTGAAATGTATCTGCAAGTGGAACTAGACGTTCAGAATGATTGAAACAGGTTGCTTATTCTGTTTCGTACAAGCTGGTTACTGTAAATTCAAACCGAATATTTTTTAAAAAAAAAACACTTGTTGAGGCGGTCGGGAGGGTGACCGCCTCAACAGGTGCAACGTTTTCTACCTCTGTTGAGGCGGGCAGAAGGGTGACCGCCTCAACAGAGGTAGAAAACGTTGCACCTGTTGAGGCGGTCACCCTCCCGACTGCCTCAACAGACCCCTCTGTTGAGGCGGACGCTGCCCGCCTCAACAGCTCATGACCTGTTACAGCCCCCCCTATTGCAGCGACCCCTGACCGCCTCAACAGGGGTTTTTTTGACCGCCTCAACAGGTGTTTTTTCCACTAGTGAACATAGGGAATGCGTTGATTGCAAAACATGTAATGCATAATTTTGAGGCCTAAAATATTTTCTCAGCAATTGATTATTGTTCATCTTTGCATTCATTTGTTTTATGTTTTTTTTTCTAGAGCTTCAAGAATGGAATGTGGGAATGTTTTATATCCATAAGTATTTATCAGACCTTGGTGTTCACATATAAAAGGTTACCAATTCTTCACTTCTCAAACATGAGACCTAAAATTCTTTTATTTCTCAAACATAAGGAGTTGTTTATGTAATTAGCTGATCCGTACCACAATTTTCACCAACAATCGAATTGGAATTTTTATATTGGAACTAAAGGTACTCAGTGTTACCATCGGATAATTTCTTTGTGTCTGCAATGTTTACAACATTTTAGTTCATTTAACAAATCTTGAACTTAATGGATATTACATGTAAATGTTCATAGTTTTAGACTTAGTCATGAATTTTACATTTTCTAGATTTCCGTGATAATAAGAATATTAGTTTGGGGTTTTGAACTCTAGATTTGATTTTATATATATTTCTATATGATCTACAATAGGATGGTTGATTTCAAATTATAGTACATTAATATTTATGGCATATCAATTCATTGGATATAGAGTTTGTATATATCAAAGTAGATGGTATATCAATTCATTGAATATAGAGTTTGAGTATATCAATGTAGATGATTTTGACAACACATGGGTACTTTGATTATCACATTAATATTGAACATGTAATCATATGTTACAACATGTTATACAATTATACTTTTTTCTTGCAAAATTAATGGAAGTTTATAACATATTTTTATAAAGATTGGCACAAATTAGGAATATTTGATACAATCACCTTGATATAAGTAATTTTTATTTTATTTTATGTTGTCGTAATGAAAATGTAAAATAAAAGGCACCCACGCCTTTAAGGCACGGGAATGTACACTAGAGATACTCATATTTTCCACGCCTTTGAAACAATTTAAGTCTCCGTGCCTTTTAAAGGCACGGGACCGAACACTAGTTTTCTACATTAAAAACCCTAAAAACATGAACAAATATAAGTTTTGGACATTATATGCAAAAGTCATCTCTTCAACACTTACTACTACTACATTTAACATGAAATACAACATAATAACTTCATTTTTGCTCTTAATGGTGCAAAACAAAATAAAATTCAAAAATTAAGTAAGAACATTACCTCATTTGCATGGTAACTTGATGAACCACCATCTTCATTCCCTCCCTTGTTGAATTCCTCTTCATCTTCCATTATTTTAGGTGTTTTTAGAGTGTTTTGAAGTTTGAAGGTTTCGAAAATGGGTTTTAATGGAGGGTGAAAGATGATAAAAAGAGGTGTTATGGTAGGGTTAATAGGTGTTACGGATTACTTTAAATAAGGGGGTAGTTATTATAGTTAGGTGGGGACAAGACATGTATTAATGGTGCACAACAACGTCTATCTGATATGTAATGCTCGCGTTCTGCGAGGTGACGTGCACTCGCGTTCTGCGAGGTACGTGACACTCGCGTTACGCGAGATTAGCATTTTGAAAATTAACCTAATTTTTTGCTAATCTCGCGTAACGCGAGTGTCACGTACCTCGCAGAACGTGAGTGGCCAGGCGTTGTTTGGTAAAGGCACCGGGCTGTATATAACATCCGTGAAATTTTATTACGAGACTTGTACAACCCACGATTTTCTCCACTTCTCCCTCTATGTCGGTGTGCTAACGGTTGAGAATAACGTCTTTTAAAAAGAACGTTTTAGCAGTTCATTCATCATCATTGAAAATCCCTCTAGAGTCTTCTCATCAATTCTTTCTCGTCTCAGAATAAACACACAAAAATATTCGTCGACTTCTATTCTTGAGTTGTGCAGAGGCGCAGAGCAGAAGAGTTGCAGTTTTATCATGGGATTCGGAACACCAATTGAACTGTCACACTAGTGGGCCGTTTTAGAATTAAGGAGAGAGATCCGATCTCGACTTTGCGTCAATTCCTTCGAATCAATTCATTTACAATTTTCGGTATATAAATTCTGTATTTTCGATCGCCTTAATTCTGTACTTTACAATTATTAACTCAAAATGTTTAGGTTTTGATATCGGGTTCCTACAAAGAGCGCGTTGAGTGAGGCGCCAAATGAGTTAACCTCTGTGGGCGAGATCACCTCAAAGATCTAGATCAATTCACAACATTTTCTTGACCTTTATGAGGCCAGAGAGCATATTTGAGGACTCGTTTACATCCGGTTCAACATACGCATGCAACACCTATGCGGATGTCATCTCCGGATTAAGTAGCCAAAACCTCAGGGTTACGACCGTGGCCAATCCTATTTTCGCGGCCGAGCCCCCTATCTTGTCAAGTTCCTTCAATTTGAGTTTTGAATTCATCGAGTGTTGCATGGACAATGAACTATAGGATTTTTTTTAGCAAGTAACCATTAACCAATAAGTACATCATTGTCATTTTCGGATTTTAGTTTGTTCATCATATTATGATTGATGTGCATGCGCAGTTCAGTTGTGCCCTATATGAATTATGAAATACTACATCATGGCAACACGAGTACCGTTTATACTAAATCATAAACGTTCCATATCAACATAAAACAAACCACGATCGGACTTGTTAGTTAGTGATGTAACTGGGTGAGGCGACACCTCCGTTTATCCCAATTTTGCCACAAATAATATAATCCATGAGAGTGCCGTCTCTCTTTTAAAAAAAAATATAACAAACCACGCCCAAAAGTTTATTCAATTACAAGTAAACGTCACTTATTTCTTTGTCTTCTGATGATTATGGGGTTTTTTGCATAAAGATTATAGCTTTAACTGAAAGGTGTCGTAAAGCAGGTTCGACAAATTAAAGAATGAGTCTAACCTCGCTTCAAAACCACCACCATGATCACCATTGATGCCAAAGCGAAAAGGGTTCCACAAACGGAGCTTGAGGTGGGAGGCCAACTATTAGCAGATGAGGTTTTGGCATCTGTTTCACCGAACAAATCATGGAAGAAAGACGACATGTTGTTTACCCATTCAACAACAGTATGCTTCACATTCTGGGTCAAGTCAGTGAAGAAGTTCCCTGGATTTCCTGCATCAGCTGTATTACTATAATCTGTAGAGACATTAAGCTGCGCTTCCTCAGATTCCATGGCTGCATTGAATAAACTTATGTTTTAGACAAACAGATACATGGATAAAACATCCAATAGTTGTCGGACGTGTCAAAGTAATATTTTGACACCAAACTTACATTTTCTCTCAGATTCCAAATATTCCTTAAGAGCCTCGTTTTGTAGAACAGCATCCCAAACGTTGGGATCAGCAGCAATGGAAGCAACAACAGTCTGGACAAAGTATGCAATTTAAGATTTAAGAAATAAAGGGGAAGAAATGGCCATGGCATTCGGACAGAAAATAAAGAAAAACTTCACTAAGATAACATTATCAGAGCTGCTTTAACTTGTCTTTCTCAAGGAATAAATTTGACAAATTCACATGTTAGCTAAATCTGCTACTACCACTTTGCCTTGTTTTCTTTTATATTTGTTTTTGGTGTTCTTAAAGGGTAAAGAAGTAAAACCTGAGCAGCTGCATTTTCTCTAAGCAGACTAAAGGCTTGTAAAGCGTGGTTTGATACGGATGGAACAACTGAACTCTGATGGAGGAAGAAAGTCTCAGTATCTCCACGAGGAGTCGAAGACTCTGACACCAAATTATGAAGATCAGTAGCTGAAACTGAATGAGAGCTACCAGCAGAGTTTGGAAAAAAATACATCCTGAAAAGTCAATTGTCAGTATCAGAAACTTAGACAACAACTTACAATCTTCAGCAAGTCATCCATGGGATTGAAATACGCAACCGACATAACTCCAAGGTATGAAACCTTCTGAATATACAACCCTATTCATTTAAATTATACTGCAATTCAAAGAATGTTTAGCTAAACATAACCATTAGCTAAGAGTCACATCATTTCATATGAATCATGTCAGAGCTCTTGTGCAGCTGAAAAAATATTTTGCTAATTCAACTTGATAAGAATTATGGCTTGACAAGTTGGGGGTTTACAGAGTATCTTAATCCTAATCTAGTCTAGATATTATAAAATTAGGGGTTCTCCCAAATTAATCACATTACATTTAATGCTTTGTTTTTAATTTATCATTTTCTTGATTTTATTCTTTTCTCATTTTTTTTCTACGTTTACGAATATGTCGTCTAAATGATAATTTTGACCCACCAACACATGTCTATGATAAATCTGTATGCAACATATCATCATCTTCTACTCTTCGATTTCGCAAGGGCTTATTATAAAGTTTTATAGGACGTAAAACCCGCGCTACGCGCGGGCCCAAAAAGTCTAGTATAATACACTATAAAATTAAGGGTTCTCCAAATTAATCACACTGCATTTAATGATTTGTTTTTATTTTATCATTTTTTTGATTTTTTTGTCTTTTCACATTTATTTCCTACGTTTACCGAATATGTCTCACAAATGAAGATTTTGAGTGGTTACCCACCAACACATGTCTATAATAGACCCGTATGGAACTTATCATCATCTTCTACTCTTTGATTCCACGATGCTTTATTGTGAAGTATTATAGGCCGTAAAACCCGCGCTACGCGCGGACGGCCCAAAAAGTCTAGTATAATATACTATAAAATTAGGGGTTCTCCAAATTAATCACACTGCATTTAATGATTTGTTTTTATTTTATCATTTTTTTGATTTTTTTGTCTTTTCACATTTCTTTCCTACGTTTACCGAATATGTCTCACAAATGAAGATTTTGAGTGGTTACCCACCAACACATGTCTATAATAGACCCGTATGGAACTTATCATCATCTTCTACTCTTCGATTCCACGATGCTTTATTGTGAAGTTTTATAGGCCGTAAAACTCACGCGTAGCGCGGACGGCCCAAAAAGTCTAGTATACTATAAAATTAGGGGTTCCCCCAAATTAATCACTGCATTTAATGCTTTGTTTTTAATTTTTAATTTTTTTGATTTTATTCTATTTCCATTTCTTTTCTACGTTTACGAATATGTCGTCTAAATGATGATTTTGACCCACCAACACATGTCTATAATGAATCTGTATGGAACATATCATCATCTTCTACTCTTCGACTCCGCAACGCCTTATTCTGAAGTTTTATAGGCCGTAAAACCCGTGCATAGCGCAGGCCCAAAAAGTCTAGTATACTATAAAGTTAGGGGTTCCCCAAATTAATTACACTGCATTTAATGCTTTGTTTTTAATTTATCATTTTCTTGATTTTTTTTCCTTTTCCATTTCTTTCCTTCGTTTACTAATACGTCGTAGGCCGTAAAACCCGCGCTAAAAACCCGCGATCTGACCAGACAATAAACCCTAAACCCGTAACAACCGGACCAGTTTTGACCGGTAGTTTAGACCCGGAACCCGACCCGACTATAATCTCGTTATAACCCGACCGTTTTTTGACCCAATAATATTAGACATGAAATTACCTGACTGGGTACTGGACCCGGACACTGTGACCCGAACCCGACCCACACTACCCGATTGCCCTGTCTAGTCGCAACAAAGAATGAGTTAAACAAAATCTATCATCAGTCGCAGCAAGGCAGATTACAGATTCCAATCTTATCAATTGATAAAATTATTTAAAAAAAGGACGAAAATCATACCAATCAAGAGCTTGTTTGAGTTCGGAAGTTGCCTCCTTGGTCTCGTCAAGAGAAGGAGCAGGGCCAAAGACAAGCCTAGGGTTCTTGTCGTCTACATCGTATCCGGCGAAATCCCAATCGTCGAGTTCCCAAGCGATCACCGGAGCCGGCTGCGAAGAAGCCGCGATCTCGAGCTTACTAGGCTCTTCTATGGCTGTCGCCGAAGACGATGAGAGCGACGCTTGAGGACGGACGGCCCTGCGCACGGAGAAATTCTCAGGTAGTCCGCGTATTCCGGCGTTCTGAATACCAGTACCGGCTGCCTTAAACGCTGCCCTCATCACACCTCCGCCGCCCATCGATATGATTGAGATTAGATTGGGAGAGAGAGAGATTAGATGGATAATCAATTCGTACTTTTTGGGGGTCAGACTCTATAATCGGATTCTTAATTGTTAAGGGAGAGAGGATATTGAGAAAGTAAACGGGTAGAGAAGGATACGCTACGTGTCGATGATTTTGTACTTTGCCGATCTTAATAAGCAAACTTAATTTATTCGCATCTACAATTATTTTTATATTTTAAATTTGGATAATCGGTTTTTTGGTAGATAATCAATGTGCAATGGTGCTGCCGAGAAAAGATCAACTACAAAATCATCTTTTACTACTATATGTCTTTAATTTTAGATACAAACGTTACACTATGTGTTGTTTTACATGTTTATTTTTATAGTAATATATTTTGTGGTTGAAGATTATTTTAACATGTGAATGTTGCAAGGTGAAATATTGAAAATGTGTATCTATAAATACAATAATATATACTCCATATGTCCCATTATATAAGCCCCATTTCATTTTCCGATACTATTCACAATCCGAGAGAATCTTCTCGATTTCTTCCAATTTACAAGCGAAAACATAGTCATGTGAGGTCTTGTTTGATTCGTCTTAACAAGTACTATAACAATTTCAAATTTTTATATTTTTTACTAATACGTAACTAGAGATCTTGACAAAACAAAACGTACATCGACATACGTGCGGGAATGAAATGGGGCTTATATAGTGGGACAAAGGGAATATTTGTTTTGTCCACCCTTTACATATGTTTATGAAATCGAAAAAGAGTTCTCCATTGGCTTCTGGATAATCTATTGTATATTAATATTCCCATAACAATTTTTATCCTATAGGTTACAATTGTCTAATTATATGTCTAAATTTATTTTTTACACAATTTTTACACAATTTTTATCCTATGATGGACTTGACGAACAATAACTACGCATTAAGCCTCCAATAATGAGCGCTCATGATTCGCGCACCTCCCATTTTTACTCGCGCAACCCTTTTTTTGTCCTCAACCAGGGTGAAGACAAAAGTATCAGAAAAATATCCGATTTTTGTCCTCCACGTTATAGCGGCCAAAAAATTATCCGGAAATTCTAAATCCGGTCTAATTATGTACTCTACTTAATAGAGGACAAAAAAATTAAAATTTTCAGAAAACCCTATCATTATAAAACTCGGGTTCACTAATAAAAATGTAAACCCGGTCCCCACTCTCCATCCAGCCCTACCAAAATAGTGTAGCTTTTGTCCGCAACTAAGTAGAGGACAAAAAGTCTTTGATTCTAGTTCAATATTATAAACCCAAATCAGTGAACCAAATCTATTTTAGCGGAACCGAAACTATTAAACCGAGTTTCTCTATGACTTTGGTTTGATTATGTTGAACCAAAATGAACCCTTATATTTGTCCTTCACAAATTTGAAGACAAATCCAATATCCGATTAATTTGTACTATGCTTCGTTGAGGACAAAAACAAATATATATTTAAAAAAAATACATTTGTCCTCCACTAAGTAGAGGACAAGCGCACAATAAATTGTGTTCGTGCGCCTATCAATGGCCAATAATGAGTCACAACACATACATATAGCTTCATAAATTTGTAGACTTTATTGAAATGAGGAATTGAAGGAGTCAATCAAAACACTTCAAAATTAAATACGAAGCTTTCATTTGAAAAAACGCAATTTATATAGTAGATTAGATAGATTTGCCCCTATAATGAACAGTAACTAATTGATTTTATTAAAATGACAAAATTGCCCTTTCACTTGTTGATTTTGTGTTGTGTAAACGGATGGATGTGGTGTTATTTATAAAACTACATTTCTATATTTAATGTTTTATTTGATGTGTGTTAAATTTTATTCTTTTCGATTAGCGGTATTCATGTGTCATCCAAGAATTGACATAATACTTTTTATAATTGTATATATAATTTATAATTACATAGAAATAACATTAATATAAACAAAATATTTACTATATAGTTATATTTAATTTGGTTTGATTTTAAAACACCATTATAAAAATCTTTTACTACTTAAAAGAGGAAGCCCCTCTAATGAACAACTAGACCCGGGGCCCCGCGTTTCACGCGGGCAATTACGGATTTCATATTCAGCTTAATGTTTTTAAATATATGTCCTAAAATAAGATTGATGATAATCATATTAGCAATCTTCTAATATTGAATGTAATATCAACAAAGTTAATTAAGAATTTCTTATACGGTTTAACGTTGTTAAATATATGTCCCAAAATTATATTGAGACTAATCATATCTGCAATCTTCTAATATTGCATGTAATATCAACAAAGTTAGATTTATAAAAGTAATCAATCAAAAAAATGACAAACACATAATGATTTTAGGGGTAAGAAATAAAAGAAATGGGACCTACATAATTAATTAGTACTAATTACCATTACTTTCTGCTAAAATCAACCAGCTTTTATATATATATATATGGGTGATAATCCCATAATAAACTCTCTCTTAGAGATAAATAAGAATGAATCTAAGCCATTGGATGCCTTAGCATCCAATGGCTTAGATTAAACTAGTTACCCCCACTACAAGTGGGGGGTAGTTGTGGTGATCCGGCGACCTCCCGGCGACCACCCGGTGGTTGTCCGGCGACCGAAAGTCCGATGGAGGTCCGGAGGGGGTCCGAAGGGGGTCCGGCGGTGGTCCGGTGGAGGTCCGGCGGTGGTCCAATAATAAATGAAAATGTTAAAGTATAAAATGAAAATTTTAAGTCTAATTCAAATTGGTGAACATTTAAATATAATGTGATGAACATTTAGATATAATGTGATGAACATTTAATTATAATGTGATGAACATTCTGTTGGTGAACATGAAATTAAAATGTGATGAACATTTACTAGAGTATATCAAAATGAACGTTTATAAACATTTTGATGAACATTTATGAACAACGTGATGAACATTTAATTATAATGTGATGAACATTCAGTTGAAAAACTTTTAAGTATAATGTGATGAACATTTATGAACACTTGATGTTCATCAAAAATTGGTGAACATTTAAGTAGAATGTGATGAACATTCAGTTGGAAAACTTTTAAGTATAATGTGATGAACATTTATGAACACTTGATGTTCATCAAAAATTGGTGAACATTTATGTAGAATGTGATGAACATTCAGTTGGAAAACTTTTAAGTATAATGTGATGAACATTTATGAACACTTGATGTTCATCAAAATTTGGTGAACTTTTAAGTATAATGTGATGAACATTCAGTAGAGTATATACAAATGAACATTTATGAACATTTATGAAAACTTGATGTTCGTCAAAGCGGTCCGGCGGCGGTCCGGCAGCGGGGGACAAGGGGTGCCACGTGTCATCATATGAGATGATGAACATTTAAGTATGAGATGATGAACATTTAGATGAACATTCAATTGGTGAACTTTTATGTATAATGTGATGAACATTCAGTAGAGTATGTACAAATGAACATTGTGATGAACATTTATGAACACTTGATGTTCATCAAAAATTGGTGAACATTTAAGTAGAATGTGATGAACATTCAGTTGAAAAACTTTTTAGTATAATGTGATGAACATTTATGAACACTTGATGTTCATCAAAAATTGGTGAACATTTAAGTAGAATGTGATGAACATTCAGTTGGAAAACTTTTAAGTACAATGTGATGAACATTTATGAACAATTGATGTTCATCAAAAATTGGTGAACATTTAAGTAGAATGTGATGAACATTCAGTTGGAAAACTTTTAAGTATAATGTGATGAACATTTATGAACACTTGATGTTCATCAAAAATTGGTGAACATTTAAGTAGAATGTGATGAACATTCAGTTGGAAAACTTGTAAGTATAATGTGATGAATATTTATGAACACTTGATGTTCATCAAAATTTGGTGAACTTTTAAGTATAATGTGATGAACATTCAGTAGAGTATATACAAATGAACATTTATGAACATTGTGATGAACATTTATGAACACTTGATATTCATCAAAGATGGTCCGGCGGTGGTCGGAGGTGGTCCGGCGGCGGTCCGGCGGTGCTCCGACGGCGGTCCGGAGGTGATCCGGAGGTGGGGACAGGGGGGGGGGGCAAGGGGGGCCACGTGTCATCATATGGGCTCTTGGATCTCTCTTGATCCAAGACTCCACATTCATTCTCATTTATCATTTTAACAAGTATTATTACATGACTCTTTTCCTATGTATAGATAGATAACTAATTGATTAAAATGACAAAATTGCCCTTTCACATGTTGAATTTGTGTTGTGTTTCTGGATGGGTGTGGTGTTATTTATAATACTACATTTCTATACTTAATGTTTTATTCGATGTGTGTTAAATTTTATTATTTTCGATTAGCGGTATTCATGTGTCATCCAAGAATTGACATACTAACTTTCATAAATGTATATATAATTTATAAATACATAGAAATAACATTTATATAAACAAAAATATGTACTGTATAGTTATATTTAATTTTGTTTGATTTTAAAACACCATTATAAAAATAAAATGAAATTATGATATTTATAATCTTTTTAATTGATTTTTGTTTAAATAAAAAAATATTAATAAAATCAGGATATTGATGCTTAAATATATATACTCCATCTGTACCAAATAGATGTCATTTTAGTCTTCAATCTTGTATAAAAGAGGTTGCTAGTGTAGCTATTTTGACAATAATTCCTTCAACGTTAACTACATTTTTAGGGATATGTGTAATCCTTTCTACATCACTTTTGAAAATAGAACAATTTTAAGTTTCTTATACAATTAGTTAAATGTATTTAAATTAAATTATATAATTTCTTTTTAGTTGTGCTTTAACTCTAGAATTACAACTATGTATGCGAGAGTTGGGCGAACCCATCCGCTAAGGCCTTATTTTGTCTTCTTGTATGCGAGAGCTTCACGATTCATGGGTTGTCATTAATAATTTTCCAGCAACCTTCAATAGCGAAGAAACCCGGATGTGTCGTCAGGTGTCGATGTTGAAGGAGACGAAAAGCGTCCACCGAATCTGTTTCAACAATGAGTTGCCTTATATTATCATTTTCTGCCATCTGGAGACCGATCTTGAGGGATACGATCTCGCTGGAGAGGGATGTGCCAACCCCCTTCGAGAAGGAGAATGCTTTCAAGAACTGGCTCTTAGCATCCCTAAACACACCTCCTCCACCAGAAAATTCGGGATTACCTCTTGAAGCTCCATCAACGTTCATCTTCGTCCATCTCGGATGGGACCTTTGCCATTTTGATGCACTATGTTGTTGTTGCTGGTGCATTCCCAGCTTGCTGCGTAATTTACTGTCACAAGCAGCCTTGTAGAGTTGTTGTTGTTGAGCGCATACAGTCTTGGAGAGAGTGCCACAGTGTCAATTTTGTCAAACACGAGTTTATTTCGTGTTTTCCAGGTAAACCACACCATGATAGCAAACATTGAGATCCAAGAAGATTCGCCTTTGACATTCATAAGTATCCAGGCAGAAATGTCATCAGTTCTGAAGAAATTCAGATCAAGGTCATTACCCAAGAGACCTTCCCAAACTTTTCCCCCAGTAGAACTTGTCACCCGCATCATCTCTGTTCTGCAGCGTAACACTCCTCAGCCGATCACATCACTCCGCCCATGTTGCCGCCTCCAAACCAAGTGTTATTGGGTTTATAGCCACATCCCAAAGCGGACTCTCAGTAAGCCATCGATGTGTCCAAAAGAGGGTCGATCGTCCATTCCCGACAGCTGTGTGAAGTCCCTTCGCAAGAAGCTTAGATCCCTACACAACCCCTTCCAAGTCCTTGAATCTAATTTTTTTTCGAGGTGAACATATCGGCATCAAGACGCCCATGACAGTACTTCCCTCACAAAATTCTTGACCAAAAGCGTTGTAGGTTCTTGAACTGTTCGCCAGCTGAGCTTAACAAGCAGTGTCGTATTTGTTTCCCTAATTTGTCGGATCCCCAAACCTCCTTCAGTCTTTGGTCGAGCAATAGTTTCCCATGCTAAATAATGAATTCTTCGCTTTTCAAAGCTCGAGCCCCAAATGAAACCTCTTTTCAGGGCATCTACCTTATCACAAATTGATTTTGGCAGAAAATTTGATTGCATAGGATAAACAAACATTCTTGTCAGGACCGAATTGGCCAAGTGACACGGCCTGCTAGAGACAGATGCCTTGCCTTCCATCCTGAGAGCCTCTGCGTGATTTTCTCAAGAATACGATATTTCGTCATTCGGCCTATAGCCGTAGGAACGCCCAAATAGGTACCAAATTCATCAGTGCAAGGCATGCCAAGCAGCCCACTAAGAACATCTTTCATTTGAGCGTGGACTGATTTTGCGAAAAGGATGTTTCTTTTATTAAAATTGATCTTCTCCCCTGAACTAGAGCAGAAACGATCCATACATGATTTAATCACGAGAGCCTGCTGGGTTGTCGCCTCAGCAGACAAGACAACGTCGTCGACGAAAAAATAAGTGGGACAGTTCAACATTTCCGATCGAAATGGGGCGCCAAGAACCATCTGAGACTGCAGCCTGAATAATTTGCGACAACCGCTCCATACACAAAACAAACAAGTAGGGTGATAATGGGTCGCCTGTCTAATATCCCGTATAGGCATGAAGCCACTAGCTTTGCTAAAAGATGGGATGTGAAATAGTAAGAGGATATTTATGAATTATGTTTATTATACGATTGATAGTTTAAATCATTGACAGACTAATATAATTTGTAAGGCTTACTATATACTTATTACATTATCCTTAGTATATGATTGTTTGACGTTTAAATTTATTCAGGTTCAAGACGAGTCTATAGAAATCAGTTTGATCTTCAACGCTCGCGTGCGCAGGCGCATCGCAGCTTAACTAGTTATAGTAAAAGACTCGTCCATCTCGGTCATGTGCAAGTTTATATAATTTTATAGTATGTTAAAAAATAATAATGCATATTATATAAATTTATATAACAAGATTGATAGCCTAAAATGATATTGAATTGATACATTAAATTTTGAAACTTTGAATATAATAAACAACGAATATAAATAAATTTGTATACAAAATCTTATTTGATCAAATTATCATAGGCCATTTTTAATAAATTTATATAAATTGATTTAAACATATATAAAACTATATAAATTTAAGCACTATTATAAGCCAAAGATCTCTTCTCTTATTTATTAAGCAGTAAATCTTTTTATAATATGTCAAATCATAAAAAATAAAAATAAAAAAATAAAATTGTAAAAATAACATAATAAAATATTGGAGGGTAAAATTCTAAAAAGATTTAAGGATTCAGATTTGGTGAGAATAATTAATATGATGTGGATATACGGATTTTTCATTCGCATGCACAACCTTCAATATTCACGAGCACAACCTTTTATATTCACATGCACAACCTTTCACATTCACATGCAGACGCATGCCCGCATGAATTTTTCATATATTGTCAAAGACATGCACACATGTGCGGGTGTGAATGTGAATGTGAAGGAAGGTGCATGTGAATACAGAAGATTGTGCACGTGAATTTTTCATTCGTATATTCTTACAATAGTAATTCATTCTCACCTAAATCTTTTCCAAAGATTAACACACAAAAATCTTTTTGTAATCTCACAAATCTTAAGTAATTTTTTGTGATATTTTTATATCCAATTTAATCTATTTTTCAAAAAAATTGTATGCGAGTATAATTTGTGAAGTGTAAGATTTATAAGATTAACAAGACTCAATAATTTTCTAACTGATCATGGTTTTATTGATCAAAATATACAAGGGATGCCATTCACATGGAAAAGATTTAATAGCAACGCTAATACGGTTATAATGGAGAGACTCAATAGAGCCTTAATACAACCAGGTATTATTAACCTATTTGATAATACAATCCTAAAACACTTGCCTTTTACCACTTCTGACCATTGTTGCATTACTTTACAACTAGGTAGGAAATGTTTTTCCAAAAACTATCCGTTTCGCTTTGATAATAGATGGACATATAATGACATTTTTAAACACTTGGTTATGAAAATTTGGTCTTACCATTATAATGGTTCTCATATGTTCAAATTGTTTATGAAACAAAAACAACTAAAAACAGATGTTAAAAAATGGCTGAGATCTAATGACAAAAACAATTTTGAACAGTTAAAGGTAACTGAGTAAAAATTATTAAAAAAATTCAAAAAGAGTGTTTGGAAAATAAAAATTTAACGTTATTACAACTTTACGATAAAATGATGACTAAATACAATAAACTTTTAGATTTTCAACATACCTATTGGAAACAAAGAGCTAAAATTAGACACCAAACCAACATGGATAAAAATAATAATTACTTTCAAATGACAGCTAAAATTAGAACTTTCAAACAAAAAATCTTATGTTACGAGTCTCTACAGAAGATTAAATATTTTAAACAAGAGGAAATTAAAATCAATATTACCTTGGACCTCCAAACTAGATATCAACCGCTACACTCAATAGAACTAAGGGATAGAGATTTTAAAATTATTCCAAAACTAATACTAAATGAAGACAATTCTATTCTTCTGTCCCCTCCAACAAGCTTAGAAATTAAGAATGTAGTATTTCAGCTTCCTCATAACAAAACACCAGGTGCAAATGGATTTAATGTGGAATTTTATCAAAAATATTGGAATATAGTTGGACCTTCTGTCATTAGTTCTGTTAAAGCCTTTTTTCACTCTGGAGTTATGTTATCAGATTGTGCATAATCATTTATCGCCCTTATACCAAAAGTTGATAACCCCACTACGATCAATAATTTTAGGCCAATCAGCCTATGTACAAATATATATAAGGTAATTACAAAAGTTTTGGCAAACCGTTTATAAAATTTCCTACCTAAATTGATCCATCCTTGTCAGGGAGCGTTTGTACAAAACAGGTCTATATTTGATAATATTTTAATGGCCCATGAAGTCTTTCATTCTTTTCATAACAAGAAAAAAGGAAAAAGAGGTTGGATGACTCTAAAATTTGATATGAAAAAGCCTTATGACAAAATTCAATTGCCCTTCATTGTTAAAGTTTTAGAGTCCTTTGGTTTTGATAAAAAATGGATAAATCTAATAATGAATTGTATACAATCTGCATCATTTTCGGTATTGATTAATAATGAATATGGACCTACTTTTAAACCCAAATGCGGATTGTAAGAGGAAGAGTTCGAAATGACACATTTGAATATGCTATACAGAGTATGCAAAATCAGTTATCAAAATGGAAAGCAAATAGAGTGGTACTCATTCAATCTAATTTACAATCTAAGGCTAATCATTTAATGCAATGTTTCTATCTTCCAAAAGGTGTGTGTGAACAAATGGATAAAGTAAATGAAAATTTCTTCTGGAATATTTCAAACCCAGGATACAGACCAATTACCAGCTGGAATAATATTTGTAAACCTAAGGAGCAAGGTGGACTTGGACTACACAAAACGGAAGACATGAATAAAGCTTTACAACAAAAATTACTATGGAAGATAGCCACCAATAAGAATAATATATGGACCAAATTAATTACTCAAAAATACCTTAAGGAAAAATCAATTTTTGACTATAAAAAGAAACCCAAACAATCGTGGCAATTCTCTAGGCTCCTTTATTTAAGAGATGATTTTGAAAAAGGCATAAATTGGAAAATTGGTGATGGTCAATCTATTAGGTTCTGGACAGACAAATGGCTTCAAGACTCTAATAATTTAGAATATTTTGATGAACACAAAAGTAATATTAATGAGTTAGTATCCGACTATATAACTACAGATAGAAAATGGTTTACTGATAAACTTAGAAATGTTTTACCCGATCATATAGTATCAAAAATCATAAATATCTATATACCCTATCACGAAAAAAAGGACGAAATCATCTGGAATCTAACATCAGATGGTGAGTTTAGAACTTCTTCAGCAAGGAAGATTTATCAAAATAATATACCAAATAACAATTGTGAATTATTTGACTGGATATGGAATATGAAAGTGTCACCTAGAATCCAAAATTTTCTTTGGAAAATAGTATCAGACAATCTCCCTACTACAAGCAGACTTAATAAATACTACAACAGGATACCTTCAAATTGTTCATTATGTGGTCATACCATTGAAACCAAAACACACTTATTCCTATAATGCTTTAACACTAAATCCCAAATTGCCAAGTAAGAATTACTGGCAAATACAAAATTTCCCATCATAGTTCAAAATAGTTTTGATGATTCTTTAACCACAATTATACAAAATTCAAAACCTGAAAAAAATAAAATTGAAAGTTTAATATTTTTGTGGTATCAAATTTGGTTACATAGGAATGCTATTATCTTCAGAGGGGAGAATATTTCACAAAATAAAATTTATGAAAGTGCTTTTAATTAGTTCAAACAATGGGAAAACAATGCTAAGGCTAGTAAGGGTCCGAAAATGAAAAATAGAAGGAATAAATCTAAGATTCATAATAGGTCTTGACTTCCACCTCTTGTAGGATGGATCAAAATTAACTTTGATGGATCATATAAAGAGAATTCACATTCAATTGTTGCATGTATAGCTAGAGATAGTAATGGTAAGGTTAACAAACATATTAAGGCTGTGTCTGCTCTTCATACGGAAGCCATTGCATTCCTTATTGCCACAAAATTTGCATTAACTCTAAAACATAATAAAGTAATGTTTGAAGGTGATAACTTAACTCTTATTAACTCGGCTAGTAAAACATGGAAAATCTCATGGGATATTGATAATATAATTCATGATGCAATCCAAAATATTAAGTCAATAACATTCACAAAATTTATCCATTGTTTCCGAGAAGCAAATAGGGCGGCTGATTTTCTTGCTTGCCCAAATATAAACCCGCATTTCATTAAAATTATTTTGAAATGCAACTCCAGCTCCACTGTCTCTGTTGATTATCTCAACAGTATTAGGCCACACTTGTTGGTTTCTGATCAATACAATCTATATAAACCGTTCTTTGGGATCATCGCTGAAGATGGTCAGGGGTGGTCATCTCGTCGTAGATGACACTCCGTTTCTTGCCTTTTGCAAAAAAAAAAAAAAAGATTTATAAGAAGAATTAAGGACGATCATGTAGACCAATATTTGTGTAGGATCATATAAGCTCGTCTAGTATAATATGATGGTTATGTGCAAGGTAATATGATTTGTGTTGGATCATATAAGCTCGTCTAGTATAATATTGTTGGATCGTTAGTTCAATTACTTCTGAGGGAACAAAGTGTATTGTTCCTTCAGAGGTGTAGCAGCGGAATATTAACGCAGGAAGTATAGAAGAACACAAATATTTAGAGTGGAAACCTCAACCACTACGAGTTGAGTAAAACCACTACCTTCAAGCTTCTCACTTGAAGGATTTGAATTAGTATACTTATCTTATTAATCTCTTGTTTGTTACAAAAGAAAGCAAGGATTACGATCATGAATCTCTTCTTTCACTCGAGCCCAAACTCAACGCCTAAGACTAAGTATTGCTCACTCTTTCTCTCTTTTCTTCTTGTTCTTCTTTTGGACGAACACACTTGATTCACACAAGCATAAACTCTCTCAATCGTCACCTCTATTCCTAAGCCTAAGACTAGTTTATATAGCAAAGATAAAACTAGGTTTAAACTAGGGAACAAACAAGAATATGGAAAATATATCTTTCGCATAAGAAGATATAATTTCCATCTTTTAATTCTATCTCTTTCCCTAACTTCTTCATGATATCTTCTTAGCTCAAACCATATTTTCCATAAAGGAAACATGATATCTTCGTTGCGCTTCATCAGCCCTTTCTTTCCTTAATTAGCTTTCGCCTCTGTTGAGTAACGTTCCTGCTCAAGTAGACATCCTGAAACACTCAAGTATACATTAGTAGGAATGTTTGTTACCATCAAAACCAGAAGGAACTTTACTTCAGCCGTAGCTTCAACAAATTCCCCCTTTTTGATGGTGACAAACATACTCATTGAATACTTCTAAAACTCATCTAAACAGTTCTCCTAAGGGAACGTTACTTATAAGGTATAAGTACAGATGTTCCCCCTCAAACCTTGACCATTCCTTTCTTCCCCCTTTTGGCATCATCAAAAAGCAAGTCTAAACATGCACTTGAAATAAAAGAACTTCAGAACACATCAAAACAAGCAAATCATAGATTAAAAACAAGCGCCATAAGAACAGACGCTGATACATATACTGGACGGGGAATAGAACACACAAGCATAGAGAAATTAAAAGAAGACACATAAAACCCTAAACAAAGGGTACAATAAGCACAAGAGAAGATAGATAGATATGCTAGGAACAGAGAGTGGGGGTCAGAGAGAGGAGGAAGGGTGTGGAGAAGAGACTTTTAAACTGCCAAGGGAACCTCTAGTTGGATGACGTCCAACGACGTATCTCAGCCTTCAAGGCAGCAACTTCCTTCACCAGAAGCCTTTGTTGTTCAGTCAAGGTGGCAACTAGTGAGCACATCTCTTCCATCCTCTGTTGTTGGTAGACCAAAGTTGGCTCTTCACTCTGTTCCTGTGGAGGGTCCTCAGCTATATGCTCTGTTTCACAAAACTCAGCAGAGCGGACCCAATCTCCATCTTCATTCTTCTCAAATTTCATCTTCCTTAAATTCGCTTCAGCTAACTCCCTAGCAAAGACAACCTCAGAAGGACCTGCTTCATACACCCTCAGATACTCTAGGATCTTCTTGACTACGCTCGGGAAGGGAAGACCGTGCTTATCGTTCCTCCGGGCATGGGCCATGTGTAGCATGATGATCTTTGGTAAGTTTATGGCTTGCCTGAGGAGGAGCTTGTCCATGAGGAGGCAGTCCTGAATGAGGATGGTAGTGCGCTTCTGCTCTCTGGGGGTAATGTTACTGATTAGATAGCTGTGCAGAATCCGGTTAGCTACCCCCATGGACGAGGTGGTCATCTCCCCAACAACTTCAGTGGAGTAGTCCTGAGATACCCTTTGGATTGCAGCCAGCCCTATGTCCTTTGGCCACTGCCCTTTGACGTACTCTTCAAAGCCTTCGTGAGGTACCCCGAGTATGACTCCCAGTTCGGTGCTTGAGACCACGTGGGCGTCCTTCCCAAGGACAAAGGAGGCTTGGATGGCATGTGGCCTCTCAGTGATAGTGAAGGAACTATAGAACTGCCTTATCATTCCCTCATTGACCTTCGACGCTGTGCAGAACAGGTGTTCCCAACCTTGGTGGCGGATGATGTCGACCAAGACATCCATCCTGTTGGCGGATAGAAACTCCTCATCAAACAGAAGATCTCTGATGATGGTTCATTTCCCCAAGGCTTTTCCTTCAGCCACTGCTTTGGGAACTTTCCTTCCTTTGGGTGGCTTTGCTGCAGTACTCCTTGTTCGTGGACGAGAGAGGGAAGACTCCACTTTGGCTCTTTTGAGCACTGGTTCCTGAGCCTCTTCAGGAATGATGGTCAGTGCTCTCTTGGGAGTAACCCTCCCTTTCCTGATGATGAGTGGGTCATCATCGTCGTCTTCCTCACTGAGATCCAGAATCTCAGGGAACTTTCCCTTGGATAGTTGCAAGTCCTCCTCCTCGATTTCGGCGAGGATTTACGTGATGCACAGGTCTGTGTTTAGGGGAGAGGAGGGTGGAGGGCTAGGGATGGTTTCTATTTGGGCTTGTTCTTGAGAGATTGGGCTTGGGATCTTTTCAGTGGTAGGGGAGGCCAATTTCTCAGTAGAGGTACTTGAGAGGGATGGGTGACGAGGCGAATTTGTCATGTGCCAAGTCAAGTAATCCTAACATGCAAACTAAGTAATATAGTACGCAAGTAAGGGTCGAATCCCAAGAGAATCAGTTTATCAAATTCTTAAGTTACCACAATGACTAACCAATAAACGTAACCAAAGGGTTTTTTTTGTGGTTTTGATACAAAGTATCGAATGTCAACTTGGTTATAACAAGATTTAAGCGAAGTGTTCCACTTAGCGATTATCCACAATTAGATTAACAAGTTGATCTTAAAATCCTTTTTATCCCTATGTCAAGTTCTTAAGTGATCGTTCTAATTCCTGTTCTTGAATAGTTATTAGTCCAACTAGTCCTAATAACCCTTACTCGATTATAACCTCGAAACTATCAAAGTTCAATAACAAAGTAGCAATGCATTCAGGAATAGATAGATACATGCAATATCATGGACAACTAGTCGGATACTCGACATGTACTCAACTCTCTTCTCTAATAACAATCACAACTAGTTCATGCAAATAGATTGTGCTACACAACAAGTATGATAATTCAACTAGAAGTATCAAACTCTAGCAATATGAACAAGACAAAACTAACTTAGGTGATCAATCTAAAGTAGTAAATCTAGTTCATCGACAATACAAGCAAGAGAGTTGAGACAATCAAAGAGTAGACAAAAGGAAAGGATAAACTCACAACTTGTTGAATCCAAAAGCTTCAAACGCCAAGTGAAACAAAGAACCTTAGCAACTCATAAGTTTGTGAAATACTCTCCAAAAACTTAAGCAAAACAAAAACTGGATGATCAAGGATGATCATCCACTACCTATATAGTATCAACTAATGTAACAGCCGAATTAAGGTACTAAAAAACGTATGGAAAGTTACAAAATTAAACAAAAATTACTTCAAATGGCAAAGACATCAATTTGATTCTTCTGTCGAGGAACCGCACCCGCGGGTTGAGAGCCGCGGGTGCGGCTTGAGCTTTCTCGAATCTTTGTCTGAGGATGAGACCCGCGGGTGCGGCTTGAGACCCGCGGGTGCGGCTTGAGACCCGCGGGTGCGGCTTGAGACCCGCGGGTGCGGCTTGAGACCCGCGGGTGCGGCTTTGTTGTCTGAGGCAGAACCTGCTGCTTTCTTCAAGTCTTCGTCTTCTTCTTCGTCTTCAGCAGCTTCTTCCTTATGCTTCAATGCTTCCAATGCTTGTATCATCTCTTGGAATCTCGTATGTAAATCTTTTCTCGAACAGCTCCATGATACAGATTACATAGAAACAAATAACATAATCCTATACAAAACTAGCTAATAATCCATAGTTGCGGTATGTAAAACACCGCTTATCAAACTCCCCCATACTTAGACCTTGCTCGTCCCCGAGTAAGCTAAAAGAAACTTACTCTTTTACAATAATCACTCAAAGATCCCAGGAAGTATGAAAAAGAAAGAAACTACAAATCACTAACACATTTAGTCTACAAACAATATGATGAGAAATAAATCTATCAATTTTGGTCTTCCATAGTGGTTAACATGCAAAAAATTTTGTCCTAAGACACTCATTTCACTCATTTTGCCTAGGCGCCTCGAAAGGTTTTCACCTAGCCACTCATTTCATTTTCAATCTCACCATTCCTTATCGCCCTCAAGTCCTTTTTTGCCAAGCCTAATGCAAGCCGAACTACCCGCTTATTGCATGGATTTTTCCATCCCAGGATTTTCATTTGCCTTTTTTCGTATTTTTGTGGCTTTTTCTGTTTTCTATTCCATGCAAAGTACAACAAAATAAAAACCGAAGGGAAATAACAAGGAAATGAAACTACTCTAGGATAAGCAATGAACTAATTTCCCTCCCCCATACTTGTAGTGCACAATGCCCTCAGTGTGTAAGACATAGAAAAATAATGAGGAAGAGAGAAAGAAGCTCACTGATCCGGGTCATCCCGGTTTGGATATTCGGGCCAACGAGCATGCATGTCGAGCCGTAAGTCATCCACCGACTGCTGCAGCCTCTCAACATTTTGGTTCACCGTCTGAACCGACTGGTAGACGTACTCAATCCGCTCGAAAAGATGCTGCTCCCAAGGTATGTCAGCAGGAGCTACAGATGATGAGCCTTCGCCCCATTGCCTCTGAGGCTGAAAACGAGGGGCAGGCTCCTGGAAGTCATCATCATCATCATCCTCAAGGTCAGCTGGCTGCTGATCCAGCTGCGGAACCGGCTCCTGGATGCTGATCCCACCGCGAGCTCGTCGTCGAGCCGCTGCACGAGGGGGAGCGGGTGTTGGGTGGATCCTAAAAGTATGGGCTGGCCCATAAGCAAAATCCTCGGTGAGAGCAATCTCGGGAGGACCGAGCCAAACCCACATCCGCTCGTCTTCATTTACTGGAACCGACTTGAGCCACCTAAGTCGAGTTTGCAGAAATGTGGCGTCCAGCAAATAGGGACCCATTGAGGGGTCCAGACTACCTATGCAGTCAAGCGTCTCCCAGTCGGGGACGACAGCCTCTAAGATGAGGGTGATCATGCCACCCAAAGCAATCTGCCCCCTTGGTTTTGAGCGGGCTGTCTTACAGGAGTGAACAAAAAGTGAGAGCCAATCCGGAATTACCTGACATTCCGGCATAAGAGCATATAAATACTTCAGCTGGTAGGCAGGCACCTTGTTCACCTCAGAAAGCCCAAAGAAGGCCATAGAGAGGGCCCGCTGTGTCAGGCGGAGACATGGATGAGACATTTTAGCATTATAGTCATTACCATGAGTGTCCCGAACTTGTCCCGTCCATGTGTACCAGACCTGTGTAGGGCTGTCACCAACTGTAGTGTCATAATCTGCAGAGGGAACCTGAGAGATTCCCAAGATGTGGCGCATCTGTTCAGCCTAAACCGTAAAGGACCGTCCATTGTAAATGAACTGGATGGCTGAGATGAAGGTGGTCTCCGAGACGGTCTTGGACTTGAGGCTTGCCAGAAACTGATAGGTAGCCTCGGCATGAGTGGGAGCTGACCTGTACAAGAAACCCTGCAACCCTGCGTGCTCAAGCATGGCCTCAGTGCATGCAGTCATACCCAAATCATCGAGGGTACGTGGATGAAAAAATCTCGTGGCTACACACTGCTTAGCCCTTAAATAAGCTAAGTTGGTCTGAACCTGTTGTTGCCACAAATCATTTTTGTGGCCTCGAGATGTTCCTGCTGCAGCCATCACAGTATATACACAACGCAAATACTACCACAAATCCGCACACAACAAAGATACCAAGCAGCAGCAGCAGCAGCACAATAGCAAAAAGCCCTCCCCGAGGCGTAAGAAAATCAACAATGACGAGGGTGGTTGTAAAAAAAAAACTTACTGAGGACGACAGAGGCGAAAGCCGCGGGCGCGGGTTGGGAGCCGCGGGTGCGGTTTTTGCTTCGTCTGATTTCTAGCGAGGAGGGAGCCGCGGGCGCGGTTGTGGAGCCGCGGGCGCGGTTGTGGAGCCGCGGGTGCGGTTTGTGCGAGCTGGAGATTTCTTGGCAGGGCGAGGCCGCGGGTGCGGGTTTGTAGCCGCGGGTGCGGTTTCGTCGAGACAGAACTTCTGGGCAGGGTGAGGGTGCGGGTGCGGGTGGTAGCTTTTGAGCCGCGGTTGCGGTTGTATTTGGGCACGGGTGCGGGTGCGTGTGCGGAGGAGGATGTGGTGAGAGTGTGTTGGTGTTGGGAGAGAGAAGGGTTTGGTGGGAGCTTTTTGATTTTTGAGAGGTAGGGTATGAGGGAAGTGGGAAGTGAGAGAGGTTTATGTGGGGGTGGGGGTAGAGAATGAAATTTGATATGGAGAAGGGTAGAAAATGAAATTCGAGATGGAGAAGGGTAGAAGATGAACAGTCAATTCCTTTTTCTTTTCTTTTCTTTTTTCTCTTTTTTTTTTTTCTTTTTTTTTTTCATAAACGAAAAGAAGAACCGTCAATTCCTTTAGTAGCAAACGACCATCGTCTTCTCGTCTTGACTTCCTAGAAAATAGAAAACAAAACAATTAAAAAGAAAATGAAATTCAAGGGAAAAAGAAGAATACCCTGGGTTGCCTCCCAAGCAGCGCCTTGGTTAGAGTCGTGGCTCGACTTGGTTTCCCGTCTTCAATTTTCAAAACTTGGCTCTTCTAGAGCCATTTCATCGAAAGACACTTTGGTGAATCCCTCATGGTAAGGTTTTAACCTTTGACCATTCACCTTGAAGACGTTGTGGTTGTCTTTGTCAAACAACTCCACGGCGCCATGAGGAAAGACGCGAGCAACAACATACGGGCCATTCCACCGGGATCGCAACTTACCTGGAAAAAGTTGAAGACGAGATTGGTAGAGCAAGACCTTGTCTCCCACCTTGAAATCTTTCCTCAAGATGTTCTTGTCATGCCAAGCCCTCGTCTTTTCCTTGTAGATCACCGCATTCTCATACGCATCCCGGCGTATCTCTTCAAGCTCTTCAACCGGTGCCTGCACAATAGAAGGAAGAAGCTTTTCGCTCTCCAAAGTTAGTAGCATGGGCCGACCGGCCAAAATTTTACCCGAAGCGTCTAGACGAGCTAGAACACTTTGAATCTCAGGTGGAAGAGACAAATCAAGTGTTGGTGAGTGAACGATGCTGTGTTTTAATACTATAGGATCAATTACATCAATTGAACAAATAGACGCAGCATCTTCGACGGGGTGTTTCATACACTACAAGAAAAACTATTTATAGCAACGACGTTTTGCAACGACAAAAATTAAGTCGTTGCTAAAAACATTATTAGCAACGACTAAAGTGAAACGTTGCAAAAGTTGTTGCAAATAATATTATTGGCAACACCTAAAGCTAGGTGTTGCCAAATGTTGTTGCGATAAATAAAATTTTAATTTCCCTCCGTATAAATTTGAGGTCGAAAATAGAGATTTATATCACAACGATAAAAATCGTTGCTATAAAAATTCATGTAGGTACTGCAACGATAACCATCGTTGCAGTTAATATTTTACAAATTCACAAAAAACTGTCGTTGCAAAATAGTATAGAAAACAGAAGCGGGAGCCGAAAATTATAACCCGCCGTTTGATAATCCCAAAACCCTAACTCTTACCAATTTCTTCCCTCATTCCCTCATTCTCTCTTTCTCCTGTTCGAATGCTAGTGCCCTCTTCCTTCACGAATAGTGAGCGGTGAACGGTTGTTCCTTCACGGACGAGGAACGACGGCGCGCAATTTGGTCTTCGAGCCGAGAACGTCGACGACCATCCATCTCTCCGGTGCGGTTCGAGTTTCTCAGCGTCGGCTTATTCATCTGTGGAGTCTCCATTCTCTGACGCGATTCTTCATCTCCCCCTTGTTCTACTTCTGGTAAGTAGTTTCTACAGAGCGATTAAAATCTAGCTAACATGTGATTCATTCAGCGTTGATTAGGGTTCAAATTTGAGCTCTTTTGGGTATATTTGTCTTCATATATTAATGATTAGGGTTCAAATTTGTAGTTTTCTTGTTCGATTGATCCATGAGAATCGGTAAATTTGTTTTCTTTTGGTATATGTTTCACTCGTAAGCTTCTCTTACAGCTGAGTTGATATTTATTGATAAATTTGAAGGTCACGTTAGGGCATTTTGCTTTCTCTTGTTTTTTAGTCAAATGTTTGGTTTAAGGATTATATTGGAGACTTGCTTCCAGGATGATGTTGTTTATATTCGATTTTTACTGCATTCGAGAGAACTCTGCTGCTCATGGTTTCTGGAATTTAGGGATTTATTAGTTGCTGAATTGCTAAAGAATTAACTTGTGAAATTTAAGAATCTTGATGATTTTGTTTACTGTGGTTTAATTCTTGACAAACTAGGTTAGCATTCTCATGCTTAAGTGACATAGTTTCTAATGTATGGACTTTTTGTGGCGATAAGTTCATTTTTATGTGCTTCAATGGCTTTGTTGTTAATTCTATGAAACTAAATAACTGAGTTTTGAGGTCCCTTCTGTTTAACAAGTAACACCATTTTTCTTTCGTATTTTTTTTTGTTCAGGTTGAGAAGAAAGATCAATACAAAGATTTGGAGCGACCTAGTGTAATAATATCGAATCATGTTTCATATTTAGATATTTTATATCACATTTCAGTGTACTTTCCAAGTTTTGTTGCCAAGGTTGGTTACTTATTTTCTAAAATTTAAGCAATTCCATCCACTACTATGATGATTCCCCTTTGCTTAAATTTCTTTATATGTCTTGTTTAGCTACTCGTGTTGAGCTTGCAATATCTTATGTAGAAGCTCAGCAAACAAGGGATGGGAGTTTAGCTGAGGTTTTAAATGCTCGTGTGGCCGTGCTAAATCTATCAAGGGATTGGATGAACTAGTCTAGAGTGACTTGGATACAGGTAGCGATAAGTTATAAGCAAATGAAGGCCACTGATTTTGTTTAGGCCTAATAATTTAAATTAGTAGTAGAGTATGTTATTGGATATTTGGATGTTTCTTGGTCTCAAGTAGATTTACTTCGGATTTGTTGATATGCCCAACCAAATAAAATAGTAAATTAGTAAGATTAGTAGGATTTACATACTTGTTCAAGTTGGTCCATAATGTTCAAATATTCATGGTGTGGGCATTTCTATTTTTAGTGTGTTTCATCTTTTGGATCTTGGTGTGTTTTACTGTCTCACAAGGAGATACTGTTTTAGTAATTTATATTTGAGTTTAATGCTAATCTAATCTATATTCAGGGAGGGACGATAAACTCTAAACTAGTTACTATGCTTGTTGATGCTAGGAATGTAGTTATAAAAAAAGGACATATATAGTGGCAAGGAAAGTTGCAGTGGGACAAGGAATGTGCAAGTAAGATTTACATACTTGTTCAAGTTGGTCCATAATGTTCAAATATTCATGGTGTGGGCATTTCTATTTTTAGTGTGTTTCATCTTTTGGATCTTGGTGTGTTTTACTGTCTCACAAGGAGATATTGTTTTAGTAATTTATATTTGAGTTTAATGCTAATCTAATCTATATTCAGGGAGGGACGATAAACTCTAAAGTAGTTACTATGCTTGTTGATGCTAGGAATGTAGTTATAAAAAAAAGGACATATATAGTGGAAAGGAAAGTTGTAGTGGGACAAGGAATGTGCATGTAAGAATCATAAATAATAAGTACCTATACTTATATCAATCTACAATTTAGTAAGAGTTCATCTAGAATAAATGTGTGTTTATTGGAATGTTTGTTGGTCATGGATGAGATAAATTGTGTTTATGCACATTTATTTACAATCTAATGCATTAGGAACTGTATGTGATGTCGATTTATGTATATTTATTTAGTTTAAGCAAGTTCTAATTTGAACAATTTAATATCTTATCTGTGTGTACAGTTCGTTTATACTGATTTTTGTTATCCTTGTAAGGTACCGTGCATTTTGCATCACAAGGAAAATGTGTTGAGTATAACATTAAGTTAATTGAACCCCCTTTGATAAAAGTTTCGTTGAGAGTTGAGACATCTTTCACCAATTTTATAGGACTTAATATTTTACATCTGCAACCGCATCTTATTCATTTTGCTTCAATATTTCATTTCTTGCTTAGCTGAAATACTTAAGGGAAAAAATCATTGCTCATTTATAGTCTTGACTCAGGCTCATCAAAAGATTGTTGCATACTGCTGTAACCCCTTTGAAGAATTTATCGAGCTTTCTCCAAATGTTCGTCATAGGAGGGATCCTACCCTTGCTGACTTCTTTTAATCAACAAACAGGTTCATTGTTCTCCAACTTCCTCATTTGCGTGCAAAAAAAATACTGAAACTTGAGTAGTTTTCTTAAAGTGAATAAGGCTAAACTACCTGCCTCAAAAATAATTTGAAGCATCAAAAGAACAAAATTTGTTCCTAGGCATAATTTGAACAACTGAGGTTACTATTGTACATTATGCATACATTGAATTTCTAATCCCTAGGGCTTCCTTTTCGAATGCAGGTGCATGATGATCAATTAAATGCACCTCTAAGTATTGCTTGGTATATGCTACTAGATTGGCTGCTATAGATTGACTATGTTTCTTCCATTTATGTTTACATCATTGGATTTTGATTCGTTGGGCTTTTATTCTTTTCTACAGCCCCTGGGAATACGAAGGAACTACCAAAAGAGCTTGATGCTATTGATGTAAGTTTCATTCAACCATTTATATTTTATGTCTGGCTGAACAGTTGTAGAAATTTTAATTACACTTGTAGAATTACAATATCTAGATGGTAATTCTTATAACAACTGAGTTTCATTCAGCTGTACATGCTATATTTAAAGTGATCTCTTTGCTTTTGAAAATTTGGTATTTTGTTACATGGTGAAAAAGATGACAAGATAATAGATGTTTGTGTTGATGATTCTCATTTGTGTCACTATAGTAAAATATAGTTTATAGAATTTGTGTTGATGATTATGATATTTTAGTGTGCAAATTTTAGAAAGAACATCAATATTCTACATCGGAGGATGGTGAAGTACAAATGTGATGTGCCAGGGTACAAAAATCACTAGTATCAAACATTCTTGAAGTAATAGAACAAGTTGGTGCTCTGGTTATGCTTAGTCTTTGCAACTCTTTCTTAACAAGTTTTAGAACAAGTTGTGATAAGATTTGACAGAAAATGTGACACTTAAATGAATAAATGTTGATCACTGCTTTGTTTCTTTCATTCTCCCGCAATCACATGATTGGTTGTGAGTTGTTTTATAGTTCTTGACTTCTGGCTAGAATAATTTGCTAAGTCTCTTGAGTCTAATTATTAAGTTCTATTTTCATTTTTTTGACTCAGTTGTGTTTGATATTTTTCATTAAGCACTATAGCCTTTATTAAGCATTTTGTTAGTTGCATTCATATTATAATCAGATTCTTCCTATTCAGTTTATTTTAGATTTTTTCTGTAATTTGTTTATGTATTGTAATTTACTATCTCAACATTGTTTTTTGGAAGCCTTAATCTTGTTTACTTGGATCTTATCAGGGAAAACGTCGACATTGCGAGGTCTGGAATTTGATGCATAGGTACAACACAGCTTTGCAAATGAATAACATATATCTTAGCCATAGATGCAGTCCGGTTCCTTTTGATCCTTATGTAGTAGTAGTAATAATTGAGAAACTAAATGGTGTATATTTGAGTTTTGTTGGATGTTGAAGTTTTCTGGTAAAACTGAGCAAGTTGAGAAAACATTGTATTTTTTGAATTAAATTGTAAAGAATATTTCGATGGAGCATATTGAGCAGGATCAAAATTTAATTTTGCAAAATATATGTAATGCAACAACAACAACTATCGCAACGACGACAATAACTGTTGTCAAAACATCAGATATGTATTGCAACGACAAATGTCGTTGCAATACTTTAATAGGTATTAATACATTAATATGTATTGCAACGACATTTGCCGTTACAATACGTTGACATGTATTGCAACGACATTTGCCATTACAATACGTTGACATGTATTGCAACGACATTTGCCGTTACAATACGTTGACATGTATTGCAACGACATTAGCGTTGCAAAAGATGTGACGAGTTCGGACTGTTATTAGCAACGACAACTAATTAGCAACGAACAAAGTCGTTGCGAAAAATGATTGTTTTGGCAACGAAAAAAGTCGTTGCAATAGCCTTTCACTACGGCGTTACCGGCAACGACCTAGCAACGACAATTGTCGTTGCCAAAACCTGTTTTTGCAACGACTTGATATGTATCGCAACGACTTTTGTCGTTGCTAAAAACGGTTTTTCTTGTAGTGATAGCATCAAAAATGTTAAATTGAACTATTTCCCCATCGAACTCTAAAGTAAGAGATCCACTAGCCAAATCAATCTTTGTGTTAGAGGTTCGCATGAAGGGTCTCCCAAGCAAAATAGGAGCAGCTTGCCCATCATGTTCCATGTCTAACACAAAGAAATCAACGGGAAAGAACAAATTATCCACCATAACCAAAACGTTTTCAACTACACCTTTAGGACACACGGTGGACCTATCGGCTAGTTGAATAACAATTCCGGTTTCATGAAGTGGACCTAACCCGAGAATCTTATAGAGAGAGTAAGGCAACACATTTATCGATGCACCCAAATCGAGCATGGCTCGTTCAAAATGTGTGTCGCCTATACGGCAAGGTATGCTGACCATGCCCGGATCGCTGCACTTCTTAGGCATTCGCCTTTGAAATACAGCGGAGACACGCTCGCTTACCGTCACCTTTTGTCGCCCTTTCAACTTTTGATTCCTCTTGATTGTGCAAAGTTCTTTTAAAAACTTTGCATATCGAGGAATGCTTTTAATTAACTTGAGCAAGGGGATGTTTACCTCACATTTGCTAAACGTCTCAAACAACTCCTTGTCGTTTTCCGGCCTTTTGGTGTTCCTAAGGGCATCGGGAAACGGGGCGGGAGGCTTGGTGGAGTCGAGAGGTGGAAAGTTGGGGCGAACGTAGTTGTCCTATCTCAACTGGAAATCCCCCCGATCCTCCACTTCGAGTTCAGCATTTTGTGAAGGAAAATCTGGAATATTTACCTCGGTGGATGAGCCGCGGGTGCGGTTTTCAACCCGCGGGCGCGGCTCGTCAGTGCACTTGTCTTCTGGCGAAGTGGCAGAGCCGCGGGCGCGGTTTTCAACCCGCGGGCGCGGCTCGTCAGTGTAATTGTTTTTTGGCGCAGTGGAGGAGCCGCGGGCGCGGTTTTCAACCCGCGGGCACGGTTCTTGGCTGTCCTCAGAATCCAATTTTTCTGCCGAAGCCTCGACAAGGTTTTTGGTTTCCCCCAAAATCTTACCACTTCTTGTTGTCACTGCACTTACATTTCTGGTTGGATTCACCACCGTTTGGGACGGTAGAGAATTGGAATTTTGTTGTGCAAAGGTGGTAACAGCTTCAGCCAACTGCCCAATTTGCTTCTCCATGTTCTTGATGCTCGACTCAGTCGTTTGAACATGAGTTGTGAAGTGTTGAGTCAAGGATCTCAGCAGCTCCGCAGTAGATGGTCCAGCATTGGGTCGAGGGCCTTGAGCTTGTTGTTGGGGCTCATTTGGATCACGCCATCGAAAATTGGGATGATCTCTATACCTCGGGTTGTAGTTATTTTGTTGATCACCACGAGGTCGTGGGGGTCCATACCCACCAACAGCAGCATTGACTTCAGCAACGTCTTCACTTTCAAGCTCAGGGCATTTATCTGTAAAATGAGAAGGGTCAGAACAAATACCACATACCTTTACTTGTTGTTGTTGTCCTTTTTGCAGCTGAGAGACCATCTTCTTCAACTCTACAAGCTCAGCTACAAGAGCGGGATCCCCTGAACTTGCTGCGTGCACTCCCTTTTTGGTGTATATCCTACCAAAACTCCTTGTGCTCTCAGCCATATCTTGCAATTTCTCCATGGCATCCTCCGGCGTCATGTTGAGAATATTCCCACCACACGCAGCATCAACCATCCTCCTTTCTTGGTTAAGGAGACCATTGCAAATGTAAAGCACAAGATCCTCGGTATCATACCCATGAAAAGGGCACGAAGCACACAACCCCTTGAAGCGTTCAAGGTAGTCATAGAGCGTTCCGTCTTCACTTTGCTCGACATGGGCTATCTCCTTCTTGAGAGCATTTGCCTTCTTCACTGGAAAATACTTGCTCAAGAACACCTTGTGCAACTTTTCCCAATTATCAACCGAACCGGTTGACAAATGGTAATACCAAGAACGAGCACCATCCTTCAAAGTGAACCCGAAGGCTCTCATCTTGATCTGCTCTTCCGTGACATTTGGCGGTTTGGTTGTCATGCAAATGTCATGAAATTGGTTCAAATGCATGATTGGATCCTCTCCAGCCAAACCATGGAAACTTGGGAGCAAATTGATCACCCCCGACTTGAGCTCGAAAGTCACCCCATGAGCAAGGGGTGGGATAACCACAGCTTGAGGTTGTTGTGTCAGGTTCGGTGTTTGCCGCTCTCTCAAAGTGCGAGTAACACCACCTCCTGGTAACCTTGTCTCAATTAGCTCTCGTTGAGCATTAACGACCAACTGCATGTCAGCCAATTGACGTTGCACTTCAGCAAGAGCTTCTCGATCGGCCATTTCTACTGTCTCAGTCCCGACTCTGTTCTCTCTTCGATTCCGATGAAAAGTTCTCTCGATCTCTGAATCAAGAATAGAAAGAGGCTGATTAGTAGAACGGGTGTTGACCATTCACTAGTCAACACTAAAGTTAGTCAAAATAAGAACTTAAAAATAAGAAAATTTGATTCCCCGGCAACGGCGCCAAATTTGACGAGGCGAAATTGTCGTGTGCCAAGTCAAGTAATCCTAACATGCAAACTAAGTAATATAGTACGCAAGTAAGGGTCGAATCCCGAGAGAATCAGTTTATCAAATTCTTAAGTTACCACAATGACTAACCAATAAACGTAACCAAAGGGGGGTTTTTGTGGTTTTGATACGAAGTATCGAATGTCAACTTGGTTATAACAAGATTTAAGCGAAGTGTTCCACTTAGCGATTATCCACAATTAGATTAACAAGTTGATCTTAAAATCCTTTTTATCCCTATGTCAAGTTCTCAAGTGATCGTTCTAATTCCTGTTCTTGAATAGTTATTAGTCCAACTAGTCCTAATAACCCTTACTCGATTATAACCTCGAAACTATCAAAGTTCAATAACAAAGTAGCAATGCATTCAGGAATAGATAGATACATGCAATATCATGGACAACTAGTCGGATACTCGACATGTACTCAACTCTCTTCTCTAATAACAATCACAACTAGTTCATGCAAATAGATTGTGCTACACAACAAGTATGATAATTCAACTAGAAGTATCAAACTCTAGCAATATGAACAAGACACAACTAACTTAGGTGATCAATCTAAAGTAGTAAATCTAGTTCATCGACAATACAAACAAGAGAGTTGAGACAATCAAAGAGTAGACAAAAGGAAAGGATAAACTCACAACTTGTTGAATCCAAAAGCTTCAAACGCCAAGTTAAACAAAGAACCTTAGCAACTCATAAGTTTGTGAAATACTCTCCAAAAACTTAAGCAAAACAAAAACTGGATGATCAAGGATGATCATCCACTACCTATATAGTATCAACTAATGTAACAGCCGAATTAAGGTACTAAAAAACGTATGGAAAGTTACAAAATTAAACACAAATTACTTCAAATGGCAAAGACATCAATTTAATTCTTCTGTCGAGGAACCGCACCCGCGGGTTGAGAGCCGCGGGCGCGGTTTTGGGTTTCTTCAGATTCTCTGGATGGCAGAGGGCCGCGGGCGCGGCTTGAGCTTTCTCGAAAGCTTTGGCTGAAGGTGAGACCCGCGGGTGCGGCTTGATACCCGCGGGTGCGGCTTGAGCTTTCTCGAATCTTTGTCTGAGGATGAAACCCGCGGGTGCGGCTTGAGACCCGCGGATGCGGCTTGAGACCCGCGGATGCGGCTTTGTTGTCTGAGGCAGAACCTGCTGCTTTCTTCAAGTCTTCGTCTTCGTCTTCGTCTTCAGCAGCTTCTTCCTTATGCTTCAATGCTTCCAATGCTTGTATCATCTCTTGGAATCTCGTATGTAAATCTTTTCTCGAACAGCTCCATGATACAGATTACATAGAAACAAATAACATAATCTTATACAAAACTAGCTAATAATCCATAGTTGCGGTATGTAAAACACCGCTTATCAATGGGACAGGGGTGGCCGGCGGCGTTGTTTCTTTTGCCGGCGAGGGTTCTGGATTGGTTTCTTTTGGAGGGGATGAAGGTGCTTTGGCTGGGGATTTTGCCTGTGGAGCTTCTGTGGGGATGCCTAAGGAAGCAAGAATGTTTCGTAGTGTCTCAGGGCTTTCATTTCCTGTGAGGGATACAGAGGAGGTGTTCACCATTTTTGCAGGGAAGGTTTTTGAGGAAGCTTGTGTTTAGGAGAGGGTAGATAGAAGGCTGTGACGATGAAGAGCTGGGAAAAGTCCTTTAAGTAATTGCCATCCATCAAACCAATCGATTAAAATTCAAAACTCCCTTTTCCATATCTGAACCACCTTCCATATATGTGCCGATTTTTCCTCCAATCAAAGATACTCAAAATCCATCATTACCTTTCTAGGTTCCAGAACCTACTCTAGTCCTTAGGCTTCTGCCGAATGCATGTAACTGTCACCTCAGAGCTATCAATCCCCTCAACAACTTTTCAAATCTCAACCCTTATCCTTTCCTTTCTCAATCTGATATCGTAGGTATTGTGACGCTTGGAGTATGTTTACCAGAGATGGTACAAAAGAACATCACATAGAAAAAAAAATTTCACATAATATGAATTTAAAACATTTTATATCATGATGAGGGAGTCCAGTTGTGGATGGAAAAACATGGCTCATAGGACTATCGATCATGAAGGTTTATAGGGTGGCCGTAGATTCCCTCTATCCTCTGGGCTTGTATTGAGGGATCAGTACATCAAGAGGGATCTTTTGGGTTAGAAAATAAGACCTTTGCCTAAGGAATCATGCATTTATCAATTTCAATCACTAGCACGGTATCTTTCCTAATCACGTATAGATCATGCAAGCAGTTCAAAGGACTCAAGTTTATTTCACAGAAAAGCAAGTATGAATATGCTTAAAGGACTAATACTCAAGATGAATAAACTCACTAATTTCTCCAATCATTGGGGGTTTCAAGGAAGATCAAGATTAGTTGAGAGAAATCATACCTAGACCCATACGTAATTTCTCAAAGGGAGCCTTGTTTAGTGGCTTTGTGAAGATATCCGCGATTTGTTCCTCAGAGCGGACATGTTCCATAGAGACAATCCCTTTCTCCACACAATCACGAAGGAAGTGATGTCTTATGTCAATATGCTTAGTCCTAGAGTGATGCACAGGATTCTTAGAAATATCAATAGCACTAGTGTTATCACAAAGTATAGGAATGTTACCTAGAATGATGCCAAAGTCACTTAGCTGTTGTTTGAGCCATATGAGTTGAGAACAACAAGTTGCGGCGGCGACATACTTAGCTTCGGCAGTGGATAGGGCGACAGTGGTTTGTTTCTTTGATCCCCAAGACACAAGACAAGGGCCAAGGAATTGAGCCATCCCAGATGTTGATTTCCTATCTGGCTTGTGTCTATCAAAGTCAGCATCTGTGTACCCTAGTAATTCAAGACTTCCCCCTCTTGGGTACCACAGACATAGATCATCAGTCCCCTTAAGGTAACGCAGGATCCTTTTCACAGCAATGACATGAGTTTCTCTAGGACTTGCTTGAAATCTAGCACAAAAACATACACTCTGCATGATATCAGGCCTACTGGCGGTTAGATAAAGCAATGAGCCTATCATCCTACGATAGACCTTTTGATCAGCTGCTTTCTTGTCAACATCCATTCCTATTGAATCATTTGGGGACATGGGGGTCGAATAGTTCTTTGCATCCATCATACCAAACTTCTTGATGCACTCTCGTAGGTACTTTTGTTGATGTACCTTTGTTCCTTCCTCTGTTTGAACAACATGTAGGCCTAGAAAGAACTTAAGCTCGCCCACCATACTCATCTCAAATTCACTCTCCATCAGCTTTGTGAACTTGGTAACTAAGTGCTCGTTGGTGGAGCCAAAGATTATGTCATCCACATATACTTGTACTACCAAGGTATGCTTTCCCTCTCTTAATAGAAATAAAGTTCTGTCTACTTCCCCTCTTACGTAACCATGAGATAAGAGGAATTGAGAAAGCCTTTCATACCAGGCGCGAGGAGCTTGTTTCAGACCATAGAGTGCCTTATCAAGTATGTAAACGTGGTCAGGATAGGAAGAATCTTCGAATCCAGGCGTTTGTTCCACATAAACTTCTTCCTTTAGTACCCCGTTCAGGAACGCTGTCTTGACGTCCATTTGTTGCAACTTGAATCCATAGTGGGCAGAGTAGGCGATCAAGAGGCGTATTGCTTCTAATCTTGCAACTGGCACAAAGGTTTCATCATAGTCAATTCCCTCTTGTTGGTTGTAGCCTTTTACCACCAGTCTTGCTTTGTTCCTTATCACTTGTCCTCTATCATCCATATTGTTCCTGAACACCCATTTGGTACCTAAGACGGAGCGATCCTTAGGTCTGGGAACTAGTCTCCATACTTTGTTCCTCTCAAATTGATGAAGTTCCTCTTGCATAGCATTGACCCATTCTGGGTCTTCTAGGGCACCTTTCACTGTTCTTTGTTCAGCTGTGGAGACAAAGGCACAGAAGGCATGAAATCTAGGATCTAATGTGAGCACGGAACAATCCTTGTCGCTGGGTTCTAGAGATACATCGGAGGAGGGAAGCGAAGCACAATTGCATACGTAGTCCATGAGTCTTGATGGGGGCCCATGGATACGAGTGCTGCGTCGCGTTCCTTCCTCTTCATGGTGAGTATCTTCTTCAGATTGTTCCTGAGATGGGGATTGTTCCCCCTGAGTTCCGGAACCTCCATCTGGTACACTTGCATCTTGATCTGGGGCTGCTTCTCCTTCTGCGTTCATGTCCTTAGTAGGGATGAATTCCTCAGCATCAGCGAGAATGAATTGTCCCCTGTCGGCTTCAGTCAGTGGAGGAACGTTTGGATCATGGACAACGTTACCTGCCATGATATTTTCATCAAAGACCACATGGATGCTTTCCTCCACCTTCCTTGTCCTCTTGTTGTAAACTTTGTAGGCCCTACTATGAGTGGAATAACCAACAAACGTTCCTTCATCACTTCTTGGATCGAACTTGCCCAGATTGTCCTTTCCATTGTTGTGGACGAAGCACTTGCACCCAAAGACCCTTAGATGGGAAATGTTCGGCTTCCTTCCTCTGAGCAGCTCATATGGTGTCTTCTCAATCATAGGTCTCAACATGGCACGGTTCAGTACATAGCAAGCAGAATTGAGTGCTTCAGCCCAAAAGTTTCTTGGCAATCCACTCGCAATTAGCATTGTCCTTGTCATATCCTCCAGAGTCCTATTCTTCCTTTCAACTACTCCATTCTGTTGAGGCGTTCTTGGCGCAGAAAAATTATGATTTATGCCTTTGGTCTTGCACAAGGAAAGAAACAGGGAGTTCTCGAACTCTGTTCCATGGTCAGTGCGTATAGCTCTTAGATGAAATCCATATTGATTTTCAATAGCATATAACCAAAATTCAAACTCATCAAACACATCCTCCTTTGAAGCAATGAAAATAGTCCAAGTATACCTAGAGAAGTCATCTACTATGACAAACACATACTTGTTTCCTCCACGGCTAAGTGTGCGCATAGGCCCACACAAGTCCATGTGAATAAGCTCTAAGGGTTCAGAGGTACTTACCTGGTTTTTGGACTTAAAGGATGATCTTACTTGTTTTCCTCTTGTGCAAGCAATGCACACCTCTTCAGATTGACTCTCTATCTTTGGTAAACCAATAACTAGGTCTTTGTTGTGAAGTTTGTGTAGAAGTCTGAGGCTTGCATGAGAGAACCTTCGATGCCATAGATTGGATTCCTCAGATTGTGCAGAAAGGCACAGTTCCTCTTCAGGGATAAAAGATGGATCTACTCTGTATAGGTTGTTCTCTATGACTCCCCTGAGGAGAACTTTCCCTGTCTCAACATTCTCAACCAAACACTCATTAGTAGTAAAGATAACCCTATTTTGACCATCCTGGCACATTTGACGTACGCTCAATAGATCGAAGGTTAGGTTATCCACTAAAGTAACGTTATTCACAACAAGATTGTCAGAGATCCTTACCTTTCCCATGCCAATTACTTCCCCTTTACTGTTGTTCCCAAAGGTTATAGAACCTTTGTTTTCAGGATGGAGAGATATAAACCATGCTTTGTTCCCTGTCATGTGTATTGAGCAAGCGCTATCTATATACCAGGAACTCTTCTTCTTTCCATCCTGCAAGTAAGGGATTAGTTTTTGCACATCCAGGCAAGCCTAGGCTTACCTGGAATGAAGAACAATCTTCTATCCTCATTATCTTTTAAAACAACCTTGATCCTGGGAGTGTTCCTAACAGAGGAATTCTGGCAATAATTGTAGGCTATCTCCTCATCTCTTGATTTTTTCCAACACTCTTGTTGGTAATGTCCTGACTCACCACAGTACCAGCAAACCTTGTGGTGTTTCAGATTGACATACCTACTTTGTCCGGGCCAAATGGTTTTGTTTTCAATTCTAGACCTAAAATCCACCTCTACTGGCTTAGTGCTTTTGACATGTTTTTGCCATATCTTATACGCCTTTTGTCCATCAAACCACACCTTCTCTTCCTGAGCAATGTTCTTCCCTTTATCTCCAGAACCATTGTGGGAACAATGTGTGATTGATCCTCCACAGGGTCCTTTATGACAGAGGGAATTTTGTATACCAGGAGACAAGATGGCAGTTTGTGAACAAGAGGCGCTATCATAGCCTAATCCAGCACGTGGCACAAAGCGTTTAGAGAAATCAGCCTTCTCCTTATCAATCTTAGAGGTGATATATTCATCTAACCAAATTTTCTTTTTGTTTTCTTCCTCTATTAGAAATTCATCAACTTTCTTAGCAAATTTTGAGTTATCCTCAGTCAAAGTTTTAATTTCAGATTCAAGAATGGCAATTTTCCTTTCCAGGGAAGCTATATCAAACACATACTTAGGACAGGATTTGCACGAGTCCGACGAAGGGAACGACGCCTTTTCAAGTCTAGCAACCTTAGAAGCCCAAAGCTGGTTTTCCTCAATTAGACATGAAATGGTTTCTTCCTTCTCGTCGATCAAAGAATTCAGATTACTTTGTTCCTTTCCCAGAGAATGGATGAACCTAATAATCTGAGCTTTTGATTTGTTTTCTAAGAAAGAGTCAAATTCTGAAGTGTTTACCTCTTCTTCGGATTTTTCTCCTGTAGCCATTAGACACGTTTCTTGGGAGTGTAGAGAAATTCGTCTTCAGAGTCAGATGTCCCCCATGTTGCAATCATCGCTTCCTTCCTTTCCCTTTGAGGGACATTAGCTTCTCCTCCCTTCTTTTTAAAGCAATTTCTCGCGAAGTGTCCCTTCTCGCAGTGATAGCAGATGATAGTACTCATGTCTCTGTTCCCATCAGGGAGACGTTGTTTTTCTCTGCTATCCTTCCAAACTCTTCGAAAGGCTCTTGTGAAGAGAGCAACTTCTTCATCCTTATCAACAATTTCATCCTCTTCCTGAGCAAGATCGAAGGCTTTTTCGATTTTTAGAGCAATGTTCTGGGACTTCTCTGCCTTCTCTCCTTCCCTTCGTAGCATCTTGCTCTGTTGAATCCCCGCGTTGCTCTGGAGACGAGCAACTAGTTCCTCCAAGGTGATGTTTTTGATATCATTCTGAGCTTGGAGTGCAAGAGAGAACGCGTCCCATTTAGAGGACAATCCCTGAAGAAATTGATGCGTCAGTTTCCACTCAGGGATCGTTTCCCCTAAGAACTCGAGTTGGCCTACGTATCCCTGGAAACGTGAATGGTAGTCATCCAAAGACTCATTCTTTCCTTGAACAACACTATCATACTCCTTGATAAGAGTCAAGATCCTATTTTTCTTGATGTCTTCATTCCCCTCATACATCCTCTTGAGGGATTTGAATATGTCGTGAGCAGTCTTGTACTTTAGAACCTTCCTTTGATCGGATGGACCAAGGGCAGCGAGTATGACCTTCTTTGCTCTCATGTTGAGCTCCAAGACTTTGTAATCAGCATCTTGATAATCTTCTCTTTTCTTGAGTGTTCCTCCAGTCTCATCTGAGGGATCGAGAATCTTCACATCCCCAAATTCCACTATCTTCCACATCTGTCCATGTAGGGAACAAATATGTGATTCGATCTGTTCCACCCAGTATGAGAACTCTCCTGACTTGAGCATTGGTGGCTTCCAAAAGGAGTCATTGATGGTTGTTCCTGACATTCTTCCTGCAAGGGTAACAATCTAGAGATCAGACTCTGATACCAATTGTTGGATCGTTAGTTCAATTACTTCTGAGGGAACAAAGTGTATTGTTCCTTCAGAGGTGTAGCAGCGGAATATTAACGCATGAAGTATAGAAGAACACAAGTATTTAGAGTGGAAACCTCAACCACTACGAGTTGAGTAAAACCATTACCTTCAAGCTTCTCACTTGAAGGATTTGAATGAGTATACTTATCTTATTAATCTCTTGTTTGTTACAAAAGAAAGCAAGGATTACGATCACGAATCTCTTCTTTCACTCGAGCCCAAACTCAACGCCTAAGACTAAGTATTGCTCACTCTTTCTCTCTTTTCTTCTTGTTCTTCTTTTGGACGAACACACTTGATTCACACAAGCATAAACTCTCTCAATCGTCACCTCTATTCCTAAGCCTAAGACTAGTTTATATAGCAAAGATAAAACTAGGTTTAAACTAGGGAACAAACAAAAATATGGAAAATATATCTTTCGCATAAGAAGATATAATTTCCATCTTTTAATTTTATCTCTTTCCCTAACTTCTTCATGATATCTTCTTAGCTCAAACCATATTTTCCATAAAGGAAACATGATATCTTCGTTGCGCTCCATCAGCCCTTTCTTTCCTTAATTAGCTTTCGCCTCTGTTGAGTAACGTTCCTGCTCAAGTAGACATCCTGAAACACTCAAGTATGAATTAGTAGGAATGTTTGTTACCATCAAAACCAGAAGGAACTTTACTTCAGCCGTAGCTTCAACAAATATGATTTTTGTTTACTAATATGATATTGTGTAAATCAACATGATAGTGTATGCTGATAACATTACGTGTAAACATAGTTAACTAGATAAAATAAGATAAATGAATTAGTATTACCTGGCAATTTAGGAATATAGATATGTTCGAATCGGATCATTTCAGGTTTCAGACGAGGTTCATATGAGACAATTTTGAATTTTGGATTAGTTCGGATCGGACAATTTCGGAGTTAAGATGATTTTGGGTTGATAACCTCGAACATTGGTGTTATTTTCGAGTTTTAGATTTAGTAGGGTTGGATTTGTCTAGAATAGGAGTAATTTTTTTCATTTTTTCGGATTTCAAACAGGTTTTATTTCGATCGGATCAGTTGAGGTTCTCGGATCGGATAAAATTTACACAGCCCTACCTGTCTATTTTTGGTAAATGCCCTTTCTAGCCCTGAATCATGCGGAGGTAAGCCGAATCAGGTAACATTGGACAACAATCTAAACACGTGATGGCAGAAAGACGGAAGTCGGACTGAAGATAGAGAAATGAAAGTACATTGAGCTAATCAAGTTGTAGGCTTGTAGCAATTTAGCAATTTAACAATAGGTAGCAGCAAGTTTACACATGCATTGCATGAATCCAAATTCACTGGCAAGAAAGTTTCATGAGTTCATTATGTATTCTGAATTCGGTTGCTTAATCCGAAATGAGCCATAAGCATCCAAACTAGGGTGAGAAGCTGTCCACCTTTGCACAAATGAGCAGCATGCTCACTCGCCTTGCAGTTAGACGCAGCATAGCACAACAACTCCACCCACACCTTGCTCATCACTTCCCACATATCAATCCCCTCATCATCCATCTCTTTCAACTCCTTTGATAGCCTCCGCGCGTCTTCAAGAACCGAGTTCTTCTCCTGCGAACCATCTCGATCCTTAGTCGCCACCATTAACATCCTACAAGCTCTCTCCAGTTTCGCCCCATCCTTTAAACCCTTGGTATCAGCCTTCCCTGCAATGAGAATTTCAGCCACCTCCTCGTATGTAGCCTGGAATGTTGTCTTAGCCTCAACCGCCACTTGAGACAACATCGTTTGTTCCCGGACTAACAGGAAGGTGATGTAGTCCGATATAACCTTGCTGCACTTACGTTGCTGATCTTTCTCTAGCTCTCCATGAGAGTCTCTGTTTGAAATAGCAGTGTAGTAGCAAAGATCAGTAGCAACATGCCAGATAAGGACGGCCTTTCCAAACTCCAATGAGTCTGTAAACCATGCTTGGATAAACCTTGAAACCAAGGGATTGTTGCGGTAGTAGGTATGGAGAACCCAATCCCCTTTGGCAGAAGACATTTTCTTGGCGACTTGGAACTTGATGGCCTTGGAGGAGCGGTATTTGAGCTCTTTAAATAAAAAAACCCTGAGGTTGTGGTCGAAGATGGCGGGAGACATGTTGTATGCTAAATCTTTGATCTTGAACCAATCCAACACATGATCGGTATCAGGACCGCGGCTCTTGGTGGACATTACGATGAGGCTGTACTGAGATACGCATCCGGACCACCTGCGTCGAGACGAAAATAACCTTTTCTTGAGGGAGAGGATGAAGCTGCGGTGCCCTGCACTACTCCAATCAGAAAGCCTCATCCTGAAGATGGAGAGGGCATCGAAAAGTATAGCGGAGAGAATGAGAATGTAGGTGACTCGTATATCGACTTTTTTGAAGGGGGTCTTGTCGAGAGAAGCCCATACAGAGAAAGAGAGGAGCTCAAGGAACAGAGAAACCAAGCGAGTAACAAACCCGAGTTTCTGAGATAGCACAAGCGTCTTGGTATAGAGCACATCATAGGCGAGATTGAGCTCTGTTTCGACGACCTGGAAGGCGACCTCAGCGTCTTTGGTGCTGAAATACTCACGACTCGGACTCAGCTGCAGAGGAGTGAAGATGACATTGGCGAACACCCCCTTGAAAGTCTGGAAGAACCGGAAAGCCTCTGTCGACACATCAGAAGAATCGGTGGACATGGGAAGAGCATCATTACGGTTACGGGCTCCTCGGAGCACAAAGGGTTTGGTGAACGTCCTGAAACGAGTTAAATTGCCAATTATAAGGGACTGGCTACGCTCAAGGTACTTGGACATTCCGGCCAAGAAAATGGTGTAGAGGGATAGGGCAAGCCAGCTGCGAGGACGGAGGACGATGATGGCTCGGCCTAAGACGAAGCCGGTGAGGTAGGTACGGAGGCTGGTACGGTAAACGGCCTTGTTGTCTTCCAACGAGAAGGCTGTTATGGTGTCGGGGCCCATCAGCTGTATGAATACGAAGGCGGCCCATAAAGCGACCATGGGCCGGTTCGTGTCCGTTGTTGGGCGCATTGCGGTTTGGGTCACCAGCCCTACGGCGTAGTCAACGGAAAGGCCCGCAACAGTGTATGCGGCCCAGAGGACGGCGTTAACTGCTGAGTTGGAAGTCGTCTTCCTTAGGGGGGAAACCAGGGTGAGGATAGTTTGAAGGGTGAGGTTGAATATCATCAAGTTCCGGATTTCCAGAAGTTGCATTACGGTTCCTATAATCCCCATCCAGATCGCCTCGGTCAAGAGATGGAGACAAGATGCACTTCCTTTTTTTCTCTCTCTTTTCCCTCTTACACCGGAGACAACATGATCAATACCAGTATATGCATATTAACTACACATCCTTTTTTTTAAAAACAATTTC
Source organism: Oxyria digyna (assembly GCA_029168935.1). Lineage (NCBI taxonomy): Eukaryota > Viridiplantae > Streptophyta > Magnoliopsida > Caryophyllales > Polygonaceae > Oxyria > Oxyria digyna. Next base: position 35,333,889 of record JAPVLV010000009.1, read on the forward strand.
TCATATAGCCTCGTTTTTGAAACTTATTGTCAACTCAAAAAATATATGTTCAACCCAATCATAATTTATTTATTTTAAAAGAGACGCTCTCGTATAAGACACGCTATACACAAATTAAAATCAAAACAAAATCACCTACACGTGTACGGAACTAGCAGTGCAATTCAATTTTGCAATTGAGACAACTTTTGAGCCTCTGTATTTGTAGCTACTTATGCAAATCATTTTATTTTATTTTATTTATAAGAGACGCACGGGGAATTAAAAAGAAAAGTTCGGACGCTGGCAAAATAAGCGTCTGCAACGTGAATTTTTTTTGAACCACATGAGAGCGTCTATGCTGGGAATAAGTTTCAAAACGAGCCTAAATTAAGAATTTTTTTTAAAAAAAGCCTACTTCATAAAAAAAAATTCGTATATATGCTCTTCATAAATATCTATTTGTTTGTCCATTTAACTATCCTACACTATTTATATTACACTATTTATATGTCGATATAATTTGCATGATACTATAAAGAATGTATGAAATATGTTTATACACGACGCATGAAACTGAACGGTAAATAATAAAATGGGTGTGTGGTGAATAAAAACTACTCTCTCCGTCCCATACTGTTCTTCCCATTTTGAATAGTGTACACTATTCACGGTTGAAGAAAAATCTTCTCGTTTTGTCCTGATATATAAGAAAATATATAATCATGTGGGGTCTTGTTTGATTCGTATTAATGTGTACTTTAATATCAAATTTTAATTATTTGTATTAACATAAAACTAGAGATATTAAGGATACAAAACGTACCTCGACAAATGTGTCATGAAAAAATGAGAAGAACATTATAGGATGGAGGAAGTATGTATATATAATCTCTAGTCAACCAGGGAGCTCTTCATAAATACTCCTTCTGTCCCATGTGCACAAGAATTAATAAAAATTGAAATTGATGGAAAGAAGAAGAAAAATGAAGTTGACTAGATGATTGATTTGATTGATAAAGTATTTTTAGATAAAAAAAGAAGAATAAAATATTGAGTAAATGTATTAATGGTGAAAAATAGATAGAAATGATGATATATATGGTTGATTTGATTGATAAAGTGTTGTTAGTATATGAATAAAATAAATAAAATAAAGGTATTATACGAAAAATTATTGAATAGAAAGACGGGAAGTACAAGAAATGGGAATACAATGCCACCCCATTCTGTCTAGACTTCGACATCAGAATAGTTTTTTTAACATAGCTTGTATATAAAATACTCCCTCCGTCCAATAATCTTCTTCTCATCTCCAACTTTTATACTATTCACAATTCAATACAATTTCCTAGATTATTCTCAATCTATAAGAACCAATGTGGTCATCGGGATCTTGTTTTGTTCGTCTCGTTGAGTACTTTAACAATATCAAAATTTTATAATTTTTAGAAAGATATAATAAGAGATATTATCGACGCAAAACGTGTCTCGACAAATGTGTCAACATGAAATTGAAAGAACGTTAAGGAGATGGAGGGAGTAAGGCTCTGTTCGGAAAGGTTATAATAAGCTAACTTATTTTTCCAAAAAGCTTGAAATCCTAGCTTATTGTTTTCATAAGCTAGCTTATTTTTCTTTGAAATTAAGGGTAAAAAATAAATTGCCGAACAAACTCTAAGTGTTAGAAGAATTAAGAAATACTCCACTCAAGGGTGCTTATAATACTCTGCACGATGACTTTCAGATCCAGATCATATGACGTAATATTAAAAGTCTTCAACGTGTTAATGATAAGAATGACGAACTAACCCTCACAAAAAATACTATTAATTAATGACTAGCTAACTAACCCTCACAAAAATAGTACTTAATGACTAGCTAGAAGGTAAATACAGTATATAATAGAAACTAAAATTTAGACATTTCGCTACTGGCAACACTTTGGCACTAAGTTACGTGAGTTTGCACTAACATTATTAGGAGTGGTAATGTGTTTTTAATAAAATGACTAAGTTGTACGTTTGCTTTTTTAGTATGACTAGTTCATTATCTACATAATAACAACCTCCCGAAAGAAATTTCAAAAGACAACCATGATTCAAGGAGAATCTCAAAAGACATACGCATTGAACATAAAAAAACCGATGAGGGAAATACGATATAGAAACGAACGTACACTCAAAGCATAACTAAAATACCCAAATTAGGAGATTAAATGAAAGGAAAATCAACTGCCAGAAACGAACAGACGTAAGACGATAAATGTAAGAGCCTAGTTAAATGAGGTATTTTTTTAATATATTAATTAACTCAATGTATTAACCTTTAAAAAAAATCAATATATTAATTCAATGCATTAAGTAGGTACCAATTGTCATTACTTCATCAAACTCAACAATTCTTATATCTATCTATCTATATATATAAAATTTGGTTGGTTTTAGCAGAAAGTAATGGTAATTAGTACTAATTAATGATTTAGGTCCCATTTCTTTTATTTCTTACCCCTAAAATCATTATGTGTTTTGTCATTTTCTTGATTGATTACGTTTATAAATCTAACTTTGTTGATATTACATGCAATATTAGAAGATTGCAGATATGATTAGTCTCAATATAATTTCGGGACATATATTTAACAACGTTGAACCGTATAAGAAATTCTTAATTAACTTTGTTGATATTACATGCAATATTAGAAGATTGCTAATATGATTATCTTCAATTTTATTTTAGGACATATATTTAAAAACATTAAGATGTATACGAAATCCGTAATTGCCCCGCGCGAAGCGCGGGGTCCCGGTCAAGTATATATAGATAGATGTTTGAACTTTGTGTTGATCTCTTAATAACTTCAAATTCTAAATGGAAAGTTGATGAAGAAAATGACTTTGCACTGACTTGTTGTGTCAACAATGACTTGTCTTGTCTAATTTTAAAAGTGCAGATGAATAAATCATATTCAAATACATTGTACTGAACTTACATTATTAAAAACATTACAACAACACATCTTTCTGCACTGTATTACATAAAATAGATTTAACATAAGCTAAACAATTTCCATCAAACAGAACATTACATGAAACAGACTAAACATAAACACAGATTAAACCTAAACACATATTCAACATAAACACATAATAAGAACTCTAATCGGAATCAAAGTTATAAAGCCACTTCACAAGCCAACGATTGGCCTTAATGTCGTCCATCAGAAGACGTACTTTCCCTTCCATCTTCATTTTGGCCTTCAGCAATCCAGCGATGACACCGAGGTGATGTTGGTCATATTCTTCATCAAGCCACACGACCATATACGCTACACCCACAGGAAACAAAACTCCGTCCATACTTGGAAGGATTGGATTTGTCCCGACTAGTGTGCACATGAAGTTGTTCATTACACCTATTGATCGGGCACGTTATGTACGTATAAGGTGATGATGATGATGATGTCATCTTGGTTTTTAATCTGTAAATACAAAGTGAGAAAACAAGTTAGAAAGATAAAAAAAAAATGCAAAATCCGCCAGAAGAAAGATTAACCGCTTAGTATTCGCGACATTGCTTTTGTTAGAACATTAAATGCGATATTAAAGTTTCTCTTTGACTTTCTTTTTATGGGCGAGGGTTCCATTTGATTGGACCGAATTAGGGTTTTTACATCCCTAGTTGTATCCAGTTGTAACAAATTTGAAATACATAAAATGCAAAACATTGTGTGACGTGGGCATGCTCTCCATGCTTGACGTATGGTGGTCTTCCATGTGTGACCTATGGTGGTCTTCTATGTGTGACATATGGATTGTCGAGTTAATTGGACTGCCATGAACGTCTTGTCTCACCGAACAAAATTAACTCCCCTAATTTTTATAACCATTTATGTAATACCTATTACACCTATTACTATACCCTATTATCTATTATCTTTTTCATATTCAAAACACCATTAAATATCTTTTCAACCACTATGACCTCCAACTAAACTCATTCTCAAACAAAACAAACCCCTCAAAAAACATGAAATAAAGATGAATTCAACAATAGAAGAGGTGGAGAAAAAAATGCATAATTATATAAAAGTATAATAAATTTAACACAATTTTTTTTTTCTTTTCCTCATTTCCCAATCTCTCGTTCTCGTAAGAAGAACATCACCAACTCATCCCGCATTAAATTCAACTCTCCATCTCACCACTTTTTTTTTCGATCTTTTGCTTGACTCCTTGACTTTCTGTTATTGCGGACGGTGACATTTCTTGACTTTATTTTCTTTAGTTGGGCCAAATGCATTCGTCTGGTACCATCATTTAGTATACGAAGTACCCAACGCTTCGGGCGGGTCTAATTTATTTGATTTTTATCGGTATTTGATTTGTATTTTTAAGACATAATATGTGATACAATATTATTAATCATTTGATATAGTATTGTTTTCCCTTATGTGATTGAAAAGTCGGATTTATACGCTGGAAGTAAGATTTATCGGTTTGGAGGAGATCTGGTTTCAAATCTGGACTAAATTACGATATTTTCATATCAATTTTTCATTTTTGTTTGTGAATTTTGCATGTCAGATATCCTTAGAATGTATGTGAGGAACCCAACTTGAGCGTCTGTGCTATATGGGATCTCCATGTGCATCGATTTTTCTGCCGCTCATCGAAGTCTCAGTGTTCATATCAGCTTCTTGAGTTGTTGAAGTATGGTTGTTCATTTAAGATAAAAACTATTTAATAAAATGAAGGAAAATTAAAAGGTAATGAATTACTATATTATTTATTAGTCCTGCCATTTATTAGTACCGGTTACATTTAATTTTGACCAAGAGCAACCATTTTTTATATATACTAGGATTTTAGGCCCGTGCGATGCACGAGTCTTTTTGTAATAAGTGAGTTTCATAAATAAATCTTAAAATATTTAGAAAAAGAGAAAAAAATTGTGGACATTGATTCGAGTTATATGATGATTTCAAAGGAGGGTGGTTAGTTACAAGATCGTTACTTTATGTTATTAGTGTGTGGGCGAAAACACCAAATCTCAAGCCAGTTCGTGATAAGATCAATTTGATTAAAAAATATTTATGACAAAATACATAAATATTTTTCTCATAGGCAAACTAAAGCAAATGAAGCTTGAAATTACCGGCACTCGCATTATAGTTAGCTAATTATTAACATTTTTCATTATCTATACATATATACTTAAACAGAGAGTTGTTTGACACATGCGTCCTTACGTTTAATTGACATATGTGTCGACCTCTGGGTTATGTCACCTCCTTTGCCAAGTCATCATGTGACAGGTCGTCATTATTATGTCGATCTTGAACTCAAGCTAATAAACTCTACTCGAACTGAAACATTAAATGTGACACGTGTCAAGGCACTTTATTTGATCAAGGCGAAAGCCAAGCACAATCGAGTTCAAACCCATGAAAAGGGCAACAAACATGACATGCTAGGGTTGTTATGAAGGGTAAGGCATCTGCAACTATGTCTAACAAAGATAGGTCCAAAATTCTTCATTAATAATTTACGACAAGATAGATCCAAGGAAGCAGGACCCTGAACCTTCTGGGATCGGCACCATCGATGTCGTCGGAATTGTGTTGAATGTTGCGCAAGACAAATCCCCGTAGACCTGATTTTTTCTCTCTGACCAATTTTCATTTACATCAAGCATAAAAGCTCCACAAAATCTTCACAACGATGCTTTGAGGGAAGAAGAAGGAGGCCTGGCGGGGGATGGTCGACATGAAGTGAGTGAGGGATACGGTGGCGTTAGGGGATTGCAAGAGGAGACAGATGAAGGGAGGTGCAGGAGGTAGGAATGTGAAGATGAAAGGGGCGCCGACAATATCGGTAGGAATGTGGAAGGGGAGGAGGGTAATACCCTAGTTGGAGATTGGCGGCGGTGTAAATCGAAGGTGGAAATATGTGAGGCTGTAAATTGAAGGTGAAAATATGTTGGACTAAATGATGATTCGTTTTAACGGACTCCAAGATGTTGGTAATAGGCCCAATTACAAAGAGCACGAACTGGCTCCAAGCTGTTGATAGTAGGCCCACTTACAAAGAGCACAGGCTGATAACGGACTAAACTCACAACCCATATCAAAGAATTTTGACGGTACATTAATTTCGGGATGAATGGTGGTGCATTGAATGTTGGGGTTTGGAACCTTATACATCTAACTTTATAATATATAGGATGTTGAAATAAATAATATTATGTCTTATTTTATTAAAATAATTATGATATTTTTATATTATTAAGAGAAGCTTGAATTCAGCTGGTGACATGGGCTTAAATTCAGTTGCGACTGAAATCGTTTGATCGATCATCCACAGTGAGTAGAGAGACAATGTTTGTTTGGGATAATACACCGGAGGGGGAAAGGAGGTTAGAAAATATTAGAGTTTTTTATTTTTTTAAATATAAAATATTAATGAAAGTATTGAATAGAAGGAAATCAAACCTTCTACTTTCTCCCATATTTTCTCTTAGTTTGTCTCAAATTTTTAATTTATTATCCATTTAGTATATTATATTTGTTGACTTTGAAATTGCATTTTTTTAGTTTGTGAGAGAACTAATAATGGGATTACATAACATTGAACCATACCTTAATTAAGCAATAAACACTGACCCTAATTTTGAATAATTTTTCGTACAAACACGATGAGGAACATTCTCTTTTGTGGGAGAACAAATCATCGATCTTTGTAGTTCTCAACACCAACAAAAAATTCAGAAGAATACAATTCAAACAAAATAAAACTGAAAGTGCAATCCAATTCCAAGGAAAACCAATAAACATTGTGGTCTTCATTACAATCTGAAGCAACTCAGGCCTCTAACAACATGTGCAGACAAAACTTTAATAAAGCATGAAGTCTCAAGAAGGGAAAAAATCTAAATTAAATATTAATTAAGAGACGATGAATCTACCTTGAAGTGGTTATTAGCTAAGGGACAGTAACCCCGGTTACCCTCAGGCCTCATCACATGAGAAGATCAACTTACATCAGATGCAACTAGAAGGCAAATATGCGCAAACAAAATAGACTTATAAAAAGTGCTATCCTGAAAATTGATTATATTTTACCTAAATATGAAGGAAGAAAAATAGACTTATAGGAAATACTCAGAAATCTAAATACATTATTATACTATTTTGATTCCCACATGTGTATTGTAATGGATAATGTTTACTTTTAAGTATAAGGTTTACCTGCATGGCCATCCTTGAAGAAGTCTACTGACACCAACCTATAATAATAATAATATAAAGATGATTGTTAGACCTATAAATAGACTTCTTTCTTTTAACAAAAGAAAATAAAAATGAAGAAACTTTTATTTCACCATGAATAAACTTTTGCTGGTGCAATAGAACGCTTTCTCGATATCATCATTTTTCACAAAGTTTAGGGCAACATCTTGCACCATGACATATAAATCTCATATTATGGAATGCTTCTCCCCTCTTACGATGTATAACCTTGTCTTAAAACACTCGTCATCAAGAAGCATCAATTCCCTTCTATTTGCTCGGTACAATCCCTGAAACATAAGATTAGGCAATGTAGATTAATCACTCCTATCTAACACGAGAAAAGAAAATAATAAAAATAAACTGCAAACCATTCTTACTAATTTCATGCTTGAGCTCCTGTTTATCAGGTCCTGTTAATGAACTCATAACATTCTCCATCTGAAGTTTCTGGAAGTATTGCTGCAAACAGAACCACAATTTACAATTTCTCAAGTTAGTGTTATTTCTACATTGGCATTAATGAAGCAGATTTTGAATAGAGCAAACAGATGTACCTATTTCTTCATCGTTATATGAGCACGCTTATCAAGATCCATTTGCTCACATCTCACAATCTAGTTACATATCAAGAAGTAAGTTTGATTCGAATTCAAAAGATTGATTAATGCATTAACAACAATATCGAGAAATATGAATTTACAACTTATGTATCCAGCAAACTGAATTCCTTCATCCTATGAAGGATGCACATTCAACTCAATGAACACATAACAAAAACCCAAGCAAAACACACATATTATGCATCAAACATCCTTAATCAGGATCCATCTTCATCCACCTAAAACAAAAAATCCTAAGAAACATTATTCATTGGCATCTCCACTAAGATAACAACAAAAGTCAGTAACATAAGTGCATATAAGAAAATGAGTGCATATTTATCTTGTTTTAATTTTAGATAAAGAGTAATAAAATACGACATGAACATTGACTTAACTTCTTCCCACTTTCTCAACCGTACTTTGCTCTCAACACTCTGAAACACTACGGTAAATATATGAAGAGAATGGTGCATCCTTTTATAGCCTTATAAGAAGAAGCTTTTTGTTAGGAAGTGCCGATGTGTAAATATTATTCTAGTGACAGAAGAAGGAACCACATAAATTCAAGAAGTGCTTTGTTTTACAAATGACAGGGCAAATGATACATGTAAACAAAACAAATGTTTTTCAATCATGTAGCATGTTCCAACTATTTAGGTCTCTTCGATCAGAAAAATAAACAAATGGAAAAAATTGTCAAGATATGCACCTAAGATCCTCTCAATTTAACACTTATAAACCATGACAACATACCATCAAGAATTAGCAAGGTGCCAAATTAAGAACATAAACTAATCGGATCCCACAGATTGCCCTCGATCTCCAATTTCACAATTCATGCATTAAATCAAACAGAAGATAGAAATATTCAAATATTTGGAGGTGATAGAGTCCAAACTATCACTATCTGAGGCAAAACTGAACAAAAAAGAGTAGCCGCCTAGCCGGAGAAGAAGAAAAATAGAGAGGGAAAACATACCGAGGAAGCAGGCGACTAAATAGAGGTGAGAAGAGTGAATCATAGGTTTGCGTAAATTGAACAGTGAAGGGAGAACCCTAATTGAAATCAGTGGAGATCGACCTTTTGATTCAAAGAGATCCCACCGCAAGAATAGCTAAATGGAGTGACCTAATCCCGACCCAAGTTCGAGTTTACCTGATTTGAAGTGGGCAAATCAATACATATCTGTCTTCAGACTTCGAACACCGCCTCTCATTCACCGACCGCCTGACCCCCTTCCCGTCGCCGCCGCCTCCGACCTTGCCGAGGACGCTGGTCGCGAGAGTAGTACTCGATGTCAAAAACTTGTTCGGGAAAGACGATTGGAGAGGCGGTGCAAGGAAACGCTGGAAAATTTATAAGGCAAATCCAGGAGACACGAAGAGGTTGTCTTCTCCATTATTGTAGGGGTGTAACGGTGAAGGCCAAAGGACAGAAGAACAAAGGTCGGTCGGTGGAGCTAGAATTGAAGGCAGCGAAGGAGTAACGAGAGAGAAGAAGAGAAGATCGAATTGAAGGAAGGGGAATGGAAGAAGTGGGCTGGGATTGAGATCATTTTTTTATTTTGCATTGGGCTTGTAATAAGATTGAATCAAAATGATTTAGCCCATCTGAGATGAAGATGGGTTGAGATTAATATTGTGGCCCATCTAAATTGGGTTGATTTGAAGCATTGAATTTTTGGTGTAGCATTTATGGAGTGAAATTTATTACCTATTATTTAACTTTATATTATATTAAGATACTAGATTCGGAAACTCGCGCTACGCGCGGGTATGAAATGCGTTTTTTAAACAGTTTAATGTTGTTGAATTGGTGTATCCAAATTGGATCGGGATATTTTCATTGTCAAGTTTAAGTTAAAACAATAAGGAAATGTCAAATTGGATCGGGATATTTGCATTGTCAAGTTTAAGTTAAAACAATAAGGAAATGTCAAATTATATGGAGCGTTATAGGAGTATCTACTCAATTTTTCGAAGTTCACTGTCACAAAGCTTGATGCTAAAATGTAATTAGCAAATTCATAGTTTTGCACTTCTATTTATAAAAAAACATACTCTTACATTATAGATTCATAGTCCAGTATATACACAGAGAACTCAACATGGCGATTAAAGTTCATGAAGTATGGCAAAGGCGAGAACACTACGAGATCCTTGTAAACGCGTCTTCTCTTCGATTCACCAGCAAAACTTATTTTTCTGTAATAACAAAATGAGCACGGTTAAGCTAGATTTGATATATGAAATGGCAAGCACTAATAAAAACCCGGCAAAATGCTTACTCTGAATTTGGCGACTTCTTGGCTATCTATATAAGCAAGCAATTCCTCCTGCCTCATCAGAGCGTCGTGCAACGCCTGCATAAAGTTTATAAAAGTTACAGTTTACCCAACAGAAATTGTCAACATAGAAAATAGTTGATACAGTAGTATAATTTTTTATCTTTTTAGTAGCAATTAGCTCAGATTCTAGTCCATCTACACGACAGACAACGACATTTAACAGTTCTTCTTTGTGATAAGGCATTTTATAAGGCCTTGATTGAAGTGTACCTACTTTCTCCTCAAGATCACCCACTCTTTTCAGCATTTTTGAGAGGAGTGGAGTCTGATGGTGAATTTGGAGTCGGCTTAGGCAAATTTATAAGTGGATTCAGAGACGCTTCATATTGCTTTCTGAATATGCGCTCTGTTGCTGAACGGAAGAGAGTTAGGAGGGTCAGAAGGAAGGACATCAACATCGTGATGGCCTGGGACTGGTTTTTTCCTGAAGTGTTGTTAGAATCTGGTGCTACATTTGGTCCTGTATGTAAATTCAGTTTCAATTTCTCAAGCCGGATTCAACAAATGGATGGATCATGTCAATTTACCCTTTAACACTATTAACAAAAATAATCATGAAGCTATAATACTACACTACAACTTCCAATAATATGACCCATAAGTCATCGACAAATCATTACCTAAGAATGATACTAAAATGGAAAATATATATATATTAACATGAATTTAAGGCTAAAACGACACTTATTTCTTAACGGAAGGATATAAAACAGTCATTTCAGTTAAGAATCTAAGCTATTACATATACATTTTTATATGTTGCAAAGAAAATGATACCAAATATCATTGGAATAGGTATATAAAAGTTACTTCCTCCACAATGTGAAGAACATTACCAGGGTTGAAAGCAGTTTCATGAACATCCTTGACAGAGAAAAATAACTCTTTCATTAGCCTATAATATATAGTAAAAATCATATAAAGAATGATAACTTACAGCTGCAATGACCATCATATGTTATATTTAAAATATGGGTGAATTCCAATAGAAGAAATTGACAAAGATAGGCTAACACTAAAGTAAGTAAATTAGCAACAACTTAAAGTTTTAGCGGTTCATGATTGACTTGGTAGTTTGGTTTGACTTCCATATGAGCACCATCAAAAGTGAAGTGTATCAAGGAAATACTTACATGCCATACACATGAATAAATCGAGCTTAAAATATCCTCACCGTCAACCTAGAGTAGGAGTAAACAAATAACTCAAAGAGAGAAGATACTATTACCAGAAGCAAAGGAGGCAGAAAAGTTGGCCCGATGATGTCGAGACCGAGGCAAGCAAGAAGTCGAAGCTTCTGGTGCGGATTCAGGGGCGTCGAGGTCATGGTGTTGATATTGCAATTAAAAAGGTCTCAGAGCGTGGCGGTCGGGTAGAAAATACATGAGACATTAGAGGATATATATAAGAGCATTAAAGATGTGAGGAGGGAGGAGATGCGAAGCGAAGAGAGGATATGGGAGAAACAGAGAACGGCGAGGAAGCGGCTGATCACAGGAGTGGAATAAGAGTGAAAATGTAGGGTTTGGCATTGATGGAGCCAATCAATACGAAAGCTGAAAGGATGAGCGCCATCAAAGAGAACCAAGAGCATTGCCATCAAAATCGGCTGCCAACGGAATAACAATTGGAAAAATGCAAGAAAACCTAGGTTCAAAGGATGAGAAGCCCGATTCCCGAGAGTTAAATATTAGGCCCGCTTTCCTTTGCTACTACGGAGGGCATTGCCGACAACAAAGATTTGTAGGGAAGAATTGGACACCATTGGAACTCGAGGGAAGAAGGAGAATGGGCACGGTCGGGAGAAACTGGGAATGGAAATACCTAGGAGATATTGGTGGCGGCGAAGGGTATTTATGCAGATTGAAAGCCCTATTAAAAGGGTAACGGAAAGGAAGATGAAAGGAAAACCGCAAGGAGAAGGAGCCGGAAAGACATACAACGTTGAAAGCATTGAAAAAGAGGCGTTGAGGATTGAGGAAAACTTTAAGAACACCCATAAATTCATCATCAATTAGCAAAACCGTAATGACTGTGAAAGAAAGAGATAGGAAGAAGAGCAAACGGGCAAATCAATATGGCCCATTGACAATCACAGACCCGAAATTAAAAAATTGGGCCCGATCCCAATTGACATTACTGTTGCAAACCCATGAATTTTTATATAGAGATAGATTTCAATTTTTCTAATTTGAAGCTTATAATGAAAATAATTTCTTAATACATTGATTTTAAGTTATATACTTTTACTTGTGATGGGTTTATGTTTAAATCATATAAAAAAACAATTTCTATTTAAAGTATGCTAAAGACATAAAATAGTAAATATATATAGGCCCTTACTAAATACAGCCCGGGCGTTTTACTAAATAACGCCCGACACTTCGCGTAACGCGAGGGAGCGTCACCTCGCAGAATGCGAGGGTTTTTTCCTTATAAAAGGGGAAAAAACCCTATTCAGCCCATTTATTACAACATTCTACCGCTGCTCTTTTACCCTCTCTGGCTGTCTCTCAAAAAACCTACTTCATCTTCCCCTTTTCAACACAAATCTTCAATTAAGGTATGTTTCTTCTCCCCTTATGCTTTCTAATGTTGATTCTAGATGAATATATGTTGTTAGTATAGGAAATTGCATATTATATGATGTTTTGATATTGAATGTTGATTTGGAAATGGTTGTATATAGTATTAGGTTGTTTGGAATGGATGAAAGATGATGATTTTGAATTATTGTTGATGAGTGGATGTTTTTTTTATGTTGAAATTCATTAGGGTTAGGGTTTTTTATTAGGGTTTACATTTTATTTAGGGTTTTGATGTTTATTTGGTAATTTACTTAAATTGACAGGTTTTTTAGTTAAAATATTGAATTTATGTTGAATTTGTGTTGAAATGTCGCTGGAAACTGGCCGGAATGTATGAGATGACCGGAGAAGAAAGTGTGAAATCACGTGTCACGCGTGACGTCACCCCTCGCAGAACGCGACTGTCATGCCCTCGCAGAACGCGACTGTCATGCCCTCGCAGAACGCGAGGAGTTGCCATAACCCCCCTTCTGCAGAACATGTGTATTCTGCACTTTTTTTTTCTGTGTTTTTTTCTGCATTCGTTTATTTATTGATTTTACTTTGTATTGTTTTAAGTAATGTATCGTCCTGGTCGTTCAACTCGTCGGAGAAACCGAAACATTGTGAGGGAAGAACCCCCGGCTGAAAACCCAAAAGGGAAGAGGAAAGCAAAGAAGACAACACCCATAGAGCTCTTCCCCGAGGGACTCCCCGATGTTGATGAACGCCCCATTTTTTCCCAAGATAGTTATTCATGTGGACAACCGGGTAGCTGGGACAATTTTATTCCACAGGGTGCACTAGTGGAAGTCGGACAGGGGTGGGCTGGACAAAGTTGGGGCGGTGGACATGGTGAGGGAAGTGGACAAGCTTGTTCTTCTTCTTACAATCAACAGCCAGAACCGATGGAAGAAGAAAACGAGGATGAAGTTGTTGGGGATCAAGAAGAGGAAGAACATAAAGAAGAAGAAGATGATGAAGAAGAAGAAGAAGAGGAAGAAGAGTGGTCGTGAAACCAAAAAGAAAGAGGAAGTCAAAGAAGAATGAGCCAAGATATGATCCTGAGCTCACTCAAAGCGTAGCTGGAGGTCCAGAAGATCCCGAGTTGCTTAAGGGATTTGAAGCACATGTGGCTTACCACATCCAAAAAGGGATTGTAAGTCATTTTTTTTGCAGTATAATCCAGTTTGCACAGTTTCTGCAGAAACTATGCATTTCCTCGCAGAACGCGAGAATATGCACATTAACTGCATTTTCTTCCTTCTCTGCATTTTCTGTCTGCATTTTTAGCTAATTTTTTCTAATATATATAATATGTATTGTTTACTGCAGATCAAAGGTCCGATGAAGCCACAACAAAGGACAAAACAGAGCAGTGATTAGCCATTAGACGACAATGATTGGTGTGAGATTCCCGGTGCAGTTGGATTGTCAAATCTCCCCGGAATGATGTACGACGAAATCGACTTCCCGTTGATTGAAGCGTTCATTGAAAGATGGCAACCAGAGACAAATTCATTCCACCTCCCTTGTGGTGAGATTACTATTGGCCTTCTTGATGTGTATAAGATATTAGGCCTTGCCATAGATGGGAAAGCTATGACACCAAAGAAGAAATTGGGTGCCAAGTTTAGTCATGAAGAAATTATAAAATACTATGGCAAGTGGGGGGCGGAAATTTTTGGAATAGATTATGACACGTGCGATTCTGGGAGGGTGAAAGCCGAGGTTTTTAGGAGTCTTTGTCAAACCCTTTATGAAGAACGAAAGGGATTAGGTTGGGTGTTGTATACTGCTGCCTCGATCTTATTTTCCGACAAGTCACAGAACTTGATCCGGCTTAGATATGGGCCTTTTGTGAAATCCTTTGACCGGGCTTCGAAAATGTCGTGGGGCTCGGCTACTTTGGCACATCTGTATAGGCAGCTGGGGGTATGCACACGTCAGGACTGTGCCCATATGTCTTTTTGTTACACCTTGTTGCAGGTATTTTACTTTCTAAGCATTTAATTTACCTACTTATTTATGTTTTCATATTTAACGTAATTTATATTTCCTAGGCATGGATCTACAATTATTTCCCACAGTTTCGACCTACTGAACGTCCTCAGTGGACGGAAGCACAACCATGGGTTTACCGTTGGATGCCTAGGCATGGCTCCCGGTCCGATTCCGGTCCTCCGGAATCCGGAACCGGCCGGTTCAGCCCGGTTCCGGTCCTCCGGAATCCGGAACCGGCCGGTTCAGCCCGGTTCCGGCCGGTTCAGCCCGGTTCAGTCCGGTTCGGGCTGAACCGGACCGGTTTTTTATTAAAAAAAATAAAAAAAAATTATTTTTAAAAAAAAAAATTAAATTTTTTTTAAAAATAACCGGTTAACCGCCGGTTAAAAAAATTTTAAAAAAAAAAAAAAAAACCGGCGGTTAACCGCCGGTTCGAAAATCTTTTTTTCTTGAACCGGAACCGGACCGGGTCAAAACCGGTTCCGGTTTTGACCCGGTCCGGTTCCGGTTCGAACCGCCGGTTCCGGTCCGGTCGAGCCACCCCTATGGATGCCTAAGAATTTAAAGCTGAAGAAGGGGCAAGTCGGAAAGGACTATAGAGGCGCGCTCGATATTATGTTACCGAAGATGGTAATTATCTAATTCTTTTTTTATTCATATGCATTAGGTTGTGTTAAGTTTCTGAATTTGGTGCATATTCAACAACTTTTGCAGAAATGGACCTCGCAGTAGAAAATGGGCGTTTCCTCGCAGAACGCGAGGTGGCACATCTCGCAGAACGCGAGGAAACGCCCATTTTCTTGCAGAAACTGTGATCTTTTGTTAGCAGTTTCTTTAATTTTCTGCATTTTCTGTCTGTTTTTAGATATGTTGGAACCCGTATGGAGTGGTAGACTTCTCCTATCCTGAGCTCGCTCCCGCTCTATTTCACGGGGTGCTATCGTGCTGCGACGTCACCGAACCACACATGCCAGATCACTATCCGAGGCAATTTGGGCGAATGCAGCGTATTCCTAGGACATCCGTCAAGTCGCCTATTATCGAAGGATTATTTGCACTTGGCCTATACTCCATGAAGTAGTTGTTCTCTTTACATTGGTGAAAGAATTCTTGAACCACGGTTCTACCTTCCATTTCCTCTTCCCTTATATCTTTTACCAAATTGTACACTTGTCTCTTCTTTTTGCATCTTCCGGGATCCTTGTTTATCTCAGTGTAAATCTGATTTGGAGAACAATGAGAAAGTACCATCTCACGAACCATTTTCTTTTGATCGGGGTTGGCCTCCCAGCAAATGCATTCCCGACCAAAGTATCTCCAATAGGATGGTTGTGAAAACCTCAAACAACTTTTAATCTCCAATTTTCTTCAAAACGGTTCTCCATGAGCTTCAACTGAAATTGACACCCCATTTTCTTGCTCTTTGTGTTTGTTCTAACTCCGACACCTTTAGGCTTATAACTTCCCCCTTTCTCACAAATGATTTGAACCTTTCCACTTTACCCCGGTTTGGATGGTACACTCCTTCCAATAGAGATCATAAACTTATGTTGCTTTGCAACATTCAACGCCCACAAATGACCAATCTCCTTAGAGGCAAACACTTGCTCCGTAGTGAAATATTCCGAATAATCCCTAGAAACAACATCTTCCTCACATACGGGACTATCAAACTTTGGTGCAGTGCGTAAAGAGGGAAGAAACCACATCTCCTCTCCTACGTTTGTAGGTGGGTTAGCAAACTATGAATCAAACGCATCATAGCTTGATGGCACTTCATATGTACATGGCAATTCATAAGTAGATGGCACGGGCAATTCATATGTAGATGGTTGATGATAATCACCAAAGTCAATCCCTAAATCAAATGACGGTGGCGAAAGGGCCTCGTATTCCGGGAGGGGTAGGTGTAGTCATTCAACTGGATTGCATTCAATCCAGTGAACAAAGAAAAATTCACCTATACACAATAAAGAGTTAATACTCTGTAATTTGCACTTTCTCGCGTTCTGCGAGGGAGACACCACTCGCGTTACGCGAGGGGATCCATCTCGCAGAACGCGAGAAAGTGCTAAGGTTGAAACACAGTGAAACGGGGTCATTTAACATAAACATGAACAAATCCAAATTTTCTACATTAAAAACCCTAAAAGCATAAACCCTAAACAAAATAAGGTTGAAGAACAAAACTTTTGGACATTATATGCAAAAGTCATATTTTCAACACTTACTACTACTACATTTAACATGAAATACAACATAATAACTTCATTTTAGCTCTTAATGGTGCAAAACAAATTAAAATTCAAAAATTAAGTAAGAACATTACCTCATTTGCATGATAACTTGATGAACCACCATCTTCATTCCTTCCTTTGTTGAATTCCTCTTCATCTTCCATTGTTTTAGGTGTTTTTAGAGTGTTTTGATGTTTGAAGGTTTTGAAAATGAGTTTTAATGGAGGGTGAAAGATGATAAAAAGAGGTGTTAGGGTAGGGTTAATAGGTGGTACGGTTTACTTAAAATAAAGGGTAGTTATTATTGTTAGATGGGGACAAGACATCTATTAATGGTGCACAACAATGTCTATCTGACATGAACTACTCGCGTTACGCGAGGTTGAGACACTCGCGTTCTGCGAGGTCACGTACCCTAATTTTTTGCTAATCTCGCGTTCCGCGAGGGTACATGACCTCGCAGAACGCGAGTGGCCGGACGATGTTTGATAAAGGCACCGGGCTGTATACAGGCCCGGCCCAAGGGCATGGGCAGCAAGGGCGACCGCCTAGGGCCCAAAACATTTAGGGGCCCAATTTTTTTGAATATCCATATATACTAGTAGGAGTATAGATTGGACAAAATAATAAACTGGCACAACGGTAATGAACCTTCTGTACGAACCTGATGGACAGCAGTTCGAATCTCACTCCTTCCTTCTTTTTTAAACAATTTGATGTAAAATGGGTCCTCTTTTTGGTTTGTGTATAAGAGTTTTACTTCGAAATGGGCCCCATTCCAATTAGAAGAGGTCATTCATTAAATAATAAAAGAAAATATATAAATGAAAATACATATTACACCATACATTAGCACATAGCTGTAGATCAAAGGTCGGTTTGATTTTTCAATTTATATTGTTATTATATGGAATTTGACATTATAATAATATTATTGGGAAAATTAAAGTGAACCCATAGTATTTGTAGCATGTCTAATCGGTTCCTCAATTTCCTTCTCTTTTCAAAATTTTCTTCAACATTATGTTAAGAAATCTCGAAAAATTCGGTGATTCTTGAAGAACGTTAAGCCATGAAATTTCAACGACTCCACTTATTTATATATCTACCTTTGTATCTTCTCTGGTTTTTCTATTCAATCTCAAATAACATCTATCATTCTCATTCATCTTTTAGTTTCACAAAATTTCCAGTTACGGCATATGAAGAATCTGAAATTGAAATTGATTGTTACGGTGGAAAATAAAACTTATTCTAAGAGTATGTAAAATTTAAATTTAGCAAACTAAATTTATAAATTCTTATGGTTTTGTTTTAGCTCACTAATATATCTTCAATTTCCCCAAATTCTTATGGTTTCTAAATTCATATCATAAATTGCTCTACTTTTGTTTGTATCGCATGATATATTTTGTAATGTTCAAATTTGAAATACTTTTCATATAATTACATGAAATTTTAATCATAATATATTTTAAGGTAAATTTTTTCGGGGCCCTCAATTTATTTTTGCCCTGTGGCCTCTAAAACATTAGGATCGGCCCTGGCTGTATATAGCACCCGGGTATATATACTCTCTGGTCCAAGGGAGCTCTTCAAAAAGACAAGAAATGGGAATACAATGCGTCCCCATTATGTGTAGACTTCGACATCGGAATAGTTTCTTTAACTATAAAAATAAGTGTTATTAGAATTAAGAAAGCACGATGACTTTCAGATCCAGATCATATGACGTAATAGCAAAAGTCTTCAACGTGTTATTAAGAAAGCACGATGACTTTCAGATCCAGATCATATGACGTAATAGTATAAGTCTTCAACGTGTTAATCTTATCTTACCTATATAAAACTTGGCTGTCCGTAGCCCGAATTGAATGAAATCGGTACCGCCTATTAATGACATCCGTTAATGGGCTGCAGAATGAGTCTAAAATTTTTCCCTCGGTCCAGCCCATTTCGCTTCGTCCTACATCATGTCTACGCAGCCTTTTAGGTTTGCCAGACTCTTCTTCTACCATGGCTCCCACGTCGCTGTTGCTTGACGGCGCTTTTCTTCGGTCTCCGGTCGTTCGCTCCCCAATTCTTTCAACTCTAAGCTCCAAGTTTACAAAGCTTGTTTCGCTGTCGATGATCTCGAGCATAGACAGCTTGACGAAGGGGTTTTTGGTTCTCAAGGTCGCCAATCCAAGCGTGTCAATGAATCCTCTATTTCTTCATCTCGCTTCAGTTCTCCTCTTTTTGTACCTCCACTGTCGCAAAATCGCCCACCGCGATGCCAAGCCTTTTTGGTAAGATTGATTTTATAGTTGACTGGTTATGTGGATCTCGGTTTGGTAGCATTTAGCTTTGAATATAAGTTTATTTTGGGTTCTTATGAAGGAGTATGGAGCATATTCTGCTAAAGAGAAGCAGAGACTCTGCAAGTTGATGAGAAACTTGATTTTTAATGGAGAACTAGGTTCTGAACCCTACACTCCTACTACCTAGAGTGCAGCAATGGATGTGTTTTACTATCCCGAGTTCAGGGTTGATTTTGGAGCTGGGCTTTTGGACATGCATGCCATGGATGATACAGAACTCCTTTCTGAGGTAAACTTTTCCCCTTTCTATTGTCTTATTCCATGAGTGCTTCATCAACATTGGTTTACAGTTAGCTAACTTTTATTTAAAAACTAAAAATCTGATTGCAAGAGTATTCTATTTCTAAATGTCTGATATTATGATACAGTGAAATAAGTTATCTTCTGCAGGCTTTGTATACATTTTAAGATTTCTTTGTGCTCTATTATTGTTCTTCCAATTCAAGGATTTTCAAGCAACTGCACAAACTTAGTGTATTTGAAACTACACTAAGAATGGTGTATTGTTTCGAATAACAGGCATGATAATAGAAAATAGAGATTTAAGATTCAATTTGCAAGCACAACAGACAACTGCTGTTAATATGGTGTTGATATATATTTCTATCTGATTTTTCCCCACAAATTATTGTTTTGAGAATTTGCAACCCCTCTAATTTGCCTCTGGATCTTGCAGGCGACATGCCTCGCTACGATGACCGCTACAGTACACGCCTCTATCCCGAGTTCAGGGTTGATTTTGGAGCTGGGCTTTTGGACATGCATGCCATGGATGATACAAAACTCCTTTCTGAGGTAAACTTTTCCCCTTTCTATTGTCTTATTCCATGAGTGCTTGATCAACATTGGTTTACAGTTAGCTAACTTTTATTTAAAAACTAAAAATCTGATTGCAACAGTATTTTATTTCTAAATGTCTGATATTATGATACAGTGAAATAGGTTTGCCAGACTCTTCTTCTACCATGGCTCCCACGTCGCTGTTGCTTGACGGCGCTTTTCTTCGGTCTCCGGTCGTTCGCTCCCCAATTCTTTCAACTCTAAGCTCCAAGTTTACAAAGCTTGTTTCGTTGTCGATGATCTCGAGCATAGACAGCTTCACGAAGGGGTTTCTGGTTCTCAAGGTCGCCAATCCAAGCGTGTCAATGAATCCTCTTTTTCTTCATCCCCGCTTCGCCCTAAATTAGAGAGCGCATTCAGAGTAACTCGCACACCAGATCCTCTATTCCTTCATCTCGCTTCAGTTCTCCTCTTTTTGTACATCCACTGTCGCAAAATCGCCCACCGCGATGCCAAGCCTTTAAATTACAAAGGTCGGATTTTTTTATCTAAAACGCTGTGATAAGATTATGTCATTCTCAGCGATTTGACGCTTGATGGAGTTCCAATAAATTCTTATCTTACTAGGTGAAAGGCCTTTTATGAAGCATTGTTGTTTATTTTGCAGGTTTGTTTGGGGTGAGGCCAATCCTACCACGTCACTCTGTGTGAGATAGTTGATAATATTCATGGTTTTGTGGCAAAGGTTGAGGATGATCTCAAGGTATCTTCCATTCATCACTATCTTTTCTCTTTCTATTCATCTTAGGTATATGTGAGTTTGTTCAGTAGATTTATGATCTGTATGACTTGTACGATCTATATTGAAAAAAAATAAAACTGAATTTATGAAAGATCCAAGTTTCATCTCTTTTCTCTGATCTGAGTGGATCATTCTGGCAAATGAGACTTCTTATTCTTCATTGCTTAAATAATTGCTTGAACCTGAACTGTTTTGATGTTAGGTGCTATGTTTAGCAAATGGTTGACATCCTTATCTACTGACTGAAGAGAATATGGCTTCTGGTTTACTTTCTTCTTTTTCAGGTCAGTGGTTATGAGTATAACAATGTCTGTAGTAAGCTTAATGCAATAAACTGAAAGCAGACTGGATGGTGAGACTTAGTTCAATTTTTCAGCGACTTAAAGTCTGATTCTACCCATTTACCAGGGCCGTGTCAAGCCCTCCCATTTAGAAGTTGTTTTGCTCAGTAGAGAAGGGAAACTTTGGTGTTGAACAACAAACAACATTGACAAATGTACAACAACTACAGCAATAGTATGCTGAGCTTGGAAATCAGATTCTGTATGCAAGATCTCAGCTACAGTATCATCCTTTAATAGTAGCTCAAACTTCAGGTGGCGTTATATTTTTACTTCTTCATAATTGCAACTGTAATGTTGAAATCTTCCATTAACTTATTTTTTTTCAGGGTGAATGCGTAAATTATGCCACTTTGCAGGTACTGGTTACTCGGTTTCTGTCATGTATCTTCTTCCTGTGTGTTTCTTGTTTTTCTTTTTCTTATATGCTTCGTTAATTCGACTGGAAACTTTTCTCCGGGGTCTTGGTGGTCAATCCAGCCAGACTGCAGGAGACATTGTGTCTGGTACGCTACTACAAATAATGGTTGCATGTCAGCCGGTACGATACTACAAATAATTAGTTCCATTAATTAATTAAGTTCTCAATCGATGATCCATATATATGTTTGCTCAGTTAAGAATATAACTTCCCTTTATGTAAATATAGGGGCACATTTCACTCCTCATAATGTAAATCATGGGGGGCCTGATGATGGAATCTGACATGTTGGTGATCTTGGCAATTTGGCAGCTGGAGACGACGGTATATGCTATTCTGTATTCATCAACCACCAATTTGTTCATTCTAAACTTAAAAATTGTTTTAATCTTTTGTAGATTTTACTATGTTATAAATTTACAAAGTCGGCTATTTTGGAACCTTATATCTTGCATTGCCATTGGCATCCTTGTTTTTTGGTACAATTCGTCTTGGTCTCCAAATTAAGATGTTTTTTTTTTTTATCATTTCCCATCTAATTATACTTATTAAATTCATATTGGCATTCATCTTCTTGAATATGTTTTTGCTTTTTAGTTCATTCGCCAATGGCAATGCTAAGTCAATCTTCTGCAGGCTTTGTATACATTTTAAGATTTCTTTGTGCTCTATTATTGTTCTTCCAATTCAAGGATTTTCAAGCAGCTGCACAAACTTAGTGTATTTGAAACTACACTAAGAATGGTATATTGTTTCGAATAACAGGCATGATAATAGAAAATAGAGATTTAAGATTCAATTTGCAAGCACAACAGACAGCTGCTGTTAATATGGTGTTGATATATATTTCTATCTGATTTTTCCCCACAAATTATTGTTTGAGAATTTGCAACCCCTCTAATTTGCCTCTGGATCTTGCAGGCGACATGCCTCGCTACGATGACCGCTACAGTACACGCCTCTATGTAGGCCACCTGTCTTCACAAACCCGATCCCGTGTTCTGGAAGATCTCTTCAGCCGATATGGAAGGTAAATGCATGCTTCAGTGCTAGATGTTGTTTGGAAGATTTGCCTAATACAAGAAAAACAGCAGCCATTTTGGAACATTTGATCAACCATATATGATATGATCATGTAGTTTGGATTTGTCAGAAATTGCAATAAATAATTAAATCACAATCTTATGAATTCCCACACCTACTGAAAAAGAAAAGGTAAAGAACTGGGGAGAAGAGAATTTAAGGGTTTTGGAACATTTGATCAACCATATATGTTATGATCATGTAGTTTGGATTTGTCAGAAATTGCATTACTTAATTAAATCACAATCTTATGAATTCCCACACCTACTGAAAAAGAAAAGGTAAAGAACTGGGAAGAAGAGAATTTAAGGGTTTTTGGAAAAGAGAAGTAAGATCACATAAGATGTTCTTCCAATTCAAGGATTTTCAAGCAGCTGCACAAACTTAATGTATTTGAAACTACACTAAGAATGGTGTATTTTTAATCAGTTGGTACCACACTCACTATATTTTACATTAGTTGGTACCACACTCACTATATTTTTAATCAGTTGATATGTTTCCGAAATTATTCTGTTCTTAATATTTTACATTCATCCATATTTTTAATCAAGTACAAACTGGATATATATGGTATACATTGGTGTATGTTTGTGTGGGATGGACCTCCCCATTTGCTTATATATCAAAGAATGTGACAGGATGGGATTCACACTCACTATATACTAAACTAAAGAAACTTTCATATGATTCATGCCATCCTCTTTGCTTTCCTATTTTGTTATTCGTTTTCCAAGTCTTAATGACAACAGTTTAATTTCCCTTTTAATGTCATTTATGGTGTTGATTTACCCTCCCTCTTCATGACAACGGTTTCATATTTGTTTTTATTGTCATTTATGGTGTTAAATTACCCGTCTTTATTATTTTTTGGCATGCAAGTTTCTTCCACTCTTACTGTAACTATATATACAACATTTCCCTCCCATTTCTTCCATCTTGTTGCTCCCCCTCTTCTCTTTTTCCTATCAACACCCTAATGGCTTCCACCTCAAAGCAGATTGGCAAAGCTGTTTCTCCAAATGTCAATCCGGAATCAAAGGATGGGAAGGGGTCTACTTCTTTTCTTAATCTATCTCCTAATGATGTTCGCAGTGTCAACGCAATGGTCTGCCGCAGATGGGATGCTTCCAATATCAACGGCAAGTATCTTAGCACGGAATTCCTGCTTTCTGATGCCATGGTAATAATATGGTTTTCTGTACAATTATTTCTGCCTGCTCTGTTGATTTTAATCACCTGTTTTCTGATATTCCTTATACTACTTTTCTTCTCAAAATGTGTTTGAACAGACTTTGTGTTACCTGCAATTATAATCAGTCTCAACATGGAGATAATCTCATTAGCCATTTGTTGTACTTTTATTTTTGATTTTCCATGTGCAGGGCAATATCATGCATTGTGTAGCCCGCAGCTCTATTTCGCATTGCTTCTCTGGAAGGTTAATCGAAGGAGAGATATACACAATCAATAACTTCACTGTTGTCCCAAACAGAGATTCTTATCGTGTTCGTCCTGATGACAAATATATCATTCAGTTAGAAGGGAACAGTACTGTGAAAAGGAACGAGAAAATCTCTGGTGATTTCTTACGGTATCCTTTCTCACTGGTTCCTATTGAGGAGGTGGAACTGAATGGAAGCAAATTCCTGATAGGTTTGTTTGTATACAGTTTTTTTGTACAAGTCAAATTTGTGATCACCATTTCCCTGTATATTTTAAAATGCAGTGAAATTTGCAGATGTGTTTGGGGTTGCCATTAATATGGGCAAGGTCAAGGCAACAAGGAATGGATCTCAAATGATGGAATTCCACCTGCTGAATGAGAGGTATTTGGTGTAGACAGAGTACATAATTATCTGTGTGACTGTGTTGATTTCAGTTAGCATGGTTTCATTCCTATTCAAAACAAAATTAATAGGGGAAGGAGCATCAAAGCAACACTATGGGGTTCAATATGTGATGGGTTGATAAAAATGAGCGTTGCAGCTGTCCCCCCACTAATCGTGATATTAACCGGGATGAACGTTAGAGAATTCAGGAGTATGTTTACATTTTGCTTATTTTAATTTTTCTGATCATTTCACTAGACACATACATGCAGAATTTTGCTGGGATATTAACAAGTTTTCCGCCCTTGCCAGATGACATTTATTTGTCAAGTACCTCTGCAACAACAATTTATGACAGCCCTGATATTCATGCAATCTCAAGTCTCCGGAAAATTATTGGGTGATTGATTTTGTTAAGCTTTGTCCTTTTAGTGTATGTATTTTAACTATTTTGACAAACATTAAGCGTTTCTGTTTGTCTGTCAGGGAGCCTAACGTCAATGTCGTTTCCAAAGCTGTGAAAGACATAAAAAGCGAAGTTTGCACATTAAGCCAGCTGCTGGATATTGGTCGGTCTAATAAGGCCCTAAAACAAAAGGTCAGAACCTACGTATTGATTTCGTTACTTCTAATACATCAAATTACCCTGCAAACACTGTTTTTTTCCAGTATTTGTGTTTCAATATTCAATTTAATCTAGGAATGACTGTACATTTTGTTTTGGTTTTACCATATTCCAGGACTCAGTGACCATACAATGTGGTGTTGAAATTGTTGATATCCGCCAAAAAACAGTTGGCATTACTTCTCATGTGGCAAGGGAAATTGCAAAAAAGGCTTATCAAGATCTGGTGGTCATTTCTGGTGTGGTGCATGTGAATCACAGTGTGAATTCCCCGTGGTTAGGTATGATGTAAAGCTGTTTACAAAATAATAAACAACCTAGGAACTCACACTTTTCCAACTAGTTCCAAATAGGTATAGAATACACATGGATGTCACAGATGGGAATACATCCTTGGTTCTAACTATGTTTGATGACTTGGCTGAACTGCTTATCAGAAAGAAAGCATCAACCGTGATGGAGGAGTTAGGGGTACTGATGTGGTTTAATACTGCAGAGGCATTATTACAGAATTTGATTCTCATTTGACTAATAATGTAGGTTGCTGTTGTTGACTGTGTTGTGCCTAATGATATCATGATGCTCATTGGTACGAAGCATACTTTTGAAATAAAAAGTCATACGTACTACAATCATGGACTCTATGAAAGTTTTACAATCAGCGACATAGTGGGCGGAACATCGGTCTTGGAGGTTTGTATGTTTTATACAGGTTCATGAATTACATGTTAATAACACTGTTTGTAGTTTAAAATAACAATTGTCCCACACACAGGAGGGTCCCAAAGGTACTGTCAACACTAGAGAAGCTGATGGCGTTATTGGTCTGGACAAATCTACAGAAAAGGCCACTCAACCGGGTGACATTGAAAATATAGATGAGTCCACCCTGTAAGTGTGTTATGGTTAATATTTATTACTGATTGGACGCTTCAGATATGACGATGCCGTTTGGAAAATAGATTTTTGTTTTGCTTAATATCATTGGCGTAAAGGGTTTTCAGTTTTCTTCCCTCACCGGTCATTCCATTAATATTTGTGATTCCCTATTCCCCAGGAAATCCAGAGAAATTACTGAACATGATATCGATATTGAAGGAAAAGGTGTTCAGCTAGAAAAGCATGATAAGAAGATAACTGAGTCTACCACTACCAACCCAGCCGTACATTTTCTGAACCAAGTGTGTGATGATACCATTGACGGGGATGCGTTGCTGTAAGTCTTACCTTTATGTGTTAAGCCAATGTATAGCACACACCATTTTCCCAATCACACTTCTGCAGAAATGTTTTTTTTAAAAAAAAATCCTTCTATTTATACTCATAGGGTGCTCATGCATTGCTTATTATGTCATTTACTGGACTTATATACAAACCCAGGCAGCAAGTCCTTAGGACCTACTCTGTATATATGAGGCCTGTTTATATTTGGGGTTACAAAATTCTCTATTAAATGATTACCTTTGAAATTCATTTTGTTCACAGGAGTGGAGGTAACGCTAATGTTGGTTGTCTTGAGATGTCACTTGCTGATGAGTTAATGTCAAGTACAACTGCAAGGTAGTTTTGTAGCTGTTTGATAATTCATGAATAACTTAATCAACCTTCACAACTTGATGATATTGATTTAGCTGTGGACTGTATTGTGCTGGCAGTGTGGCCGTCGTTGGAGATGAGGACGCAAACAACATTACAGAAGTGGAGGAACCAAAGAGAAAGCAGCGGAAGCTGAAAAAATAATTTAGCCATGGAGCTTAGCTACAATTCCGTTTTTTGGGGACATATTTTCCATATTTCAGCATTGTTTATCAAAGATTTGAATGTCTTTTGTTTGCTGTTTTATTAACACCGGATTTGACTTTTGGGTGTTAGGATGAAAAAGCTTTTCCCTTATTTATTGAACTAACATTAGTTGATCATGCTCTGAAGGTTCACATATGAAAACTGCCATTGTATGTTATGTTGCTTTTTGAGGCACAGGTATTTGAAGATATTGGTAAGCCTGATCGGCTTTTGGTTCAAAATGCTTTGGCGTCTGTACTGATTCAAATAACAGGGAAGCTCACGGAGGTAGGCTATGCGTAAGTCAAAGAATCATCATGGTGAGTAATATAATACTTTATAATTAGATCCATCTCATGTTCTTTTGTCATTGAGTATATGTTTGTTCTGTGCATTAGTTGTCCTTGGATGCCATGAGGCTTACATTCTCATGTAATCCCCAATTTAAACGATATCAAGCCAAAAAAAATTCAGGTGACAATCTGTATTTCTGTAATCTTCTTTACCTGCACCTGTAATGAATTTTCTCTACTTTCCACCTGCGATGAGTACAAACTTTGAATCTAAATCTGTGTGTTTGATTGGTGGCTCTGCGTCTGTAGGTGTTATTCAAGAGGAACAATTACTTAAAGGATGATGTTGTTTTGGATTATACAGAGCTTGAGAATGCAGATCACATTACTCCCATTTTCAACAAGGACTTCAGCTAGCAATCGTAGATCTATCTGTAATTTATGTAGTGATTTATATTTTATCCGACATTCCTGGTTTTTTCGCTCAGAGGCGTCAAAGATACCAAAAGTCTTGGTGTCTTTGTTTGAATTCCTGTTGTGAATGTGAAGTTTATTCTGCCATTGTTTAAGTCACCAGCTGGCTCAAACTGTCTATTCTTTTTCTTTGTTCTTCTTTGTCTTTGAACTTGCAGGCCATGATATAACTAAATGTTGTTTTAGATATGCAAGATGTAAAGAAAATGATTCTGAACGGACATTAGCACATTATAAACATACCAATTGGGATAACATTATTCTCTTAGATATACCAAACTCAGTTTGTTTCCAGTGATTGAATTGCTTTCTTCCTTCTGCTGGCAATTAAACAGAACAATCCTTATTCCAGTTTTGCTGCACAAAATAAACGTTTAAATGCTTTTGACTCAGGGTCACAAATTTCTGGCTAAGAGTGGTCATCATAAGGGTATCTTTTTCTCTATGTTTTTCAATTATGTCATCTCTCATTTTGAGTCTTATATTCAGGGTATAATTGTATTAGAAACACCATTCCATTCATGTCGTAACGCTCTTTTTCAATTGTTTAGTCATTAACTTAAATTCATTAATGCAGGTATTAATTTGTATTGAAAGTCCTTTTGGTCATTTTCAATCAATATTCTCATCCTATAAATTCGGTGTCCATCTCCCATTTTCCACAAGAGTAATGATGTTTATGTTGGGTTTGTTTTAAAGGTGTTCAGACCTTTTTGTGGTGCATCGTGTGAAATTTCGACATTTGATTTACTATCCTTAATAATTGTTGTATAGTTCTAAATACAAATGTATGAGATACCAATCTATCCGCAAGTGCTCTTATTCATCCTCCTAATCGACTTCGATTTTTCAAACTTCGTTCTTCACACTTAAAGCGTTTATAGTAAAATAAATAAATAAAGATATATATAAGAGAAAGGATATAATATGAAAAGATATTAAAAAAAGATAATATAATTTATTAGACACTTCTTATTTTTATAATACGATAAATGATAAAAAAAAAATATAACCAATTAGATATCTTCATTAAAAAAATCTTTTGTATTTAATTAGTTTTTCAATAATATATAACAAAAGATATAAATAAAGACCGCTATGACGTCGGGTGTGATGTGAAAGATAAGGTAACATAGTTTAGAGGCCTACACATAGGCGAATTAAACTAAAGTAAAATGTGAAAATACAATACTTTGTTTCAATATATATACATAAATAGATTTACACATAATAATCTTATTTTATAAGATATAAGAGATCAAAACCGCATCTTAAACAATAAAAAAATATGCTAGGATTAGAGCACTTTTCTATATAAATTGTCTATATGATTCGTAAAAGACCTGCACGTGGCGCGAGTTCCCGATTTTAGTATATATAAAAGTTAGGCGATGGTTGAACGAAATGAATGTAATTGGTACCTATTTAATTCTAAATCTATTTAATTCTTTAAAAGAATACTAAGATATCCAATCTTTTTATAAAATGTAAATTCTTCAACCAGCTGTAATCTGGTTATATATCTGGTTATATAGTATATTATATTTTGTGCTTGAGATATGTAATAAATTCATAATTTCAGCTACGTGAGTAGCGGCAAGATTTCATATGCCATATTGATCCAGAAAACCATGAAACATGTTGTCAATATAGTAGATTGATATATCTTGATCATGCATATTTGGAGTTAAGGCAATATATGTCTATTTCATAAGATCGCCATAAATATGAAAGGGGTTACAAAAAAGCCATTTAATTGGACATTTATAATTAAATTTAAAACACCAATCTATTGCGATTGACAGTCTGCGAATCATCTAAACTTTCCCTAAAAGAGGAGAAGAACTGTTACAGAACACCAGAATTCAAAGAACCTGTCATTCGGTATAGAGGATCGTTGACGAAATATGGGTAGGAAAAAACGATGTGTATCCAAAGGTAAAGTCCATCAATGAAAATCTGTAGAACAAAATCAATACTGTGTTGTATATGATACAATATATATGCTTACTTTTTAAAATTGTCACAGATCGGCTCCCCAGCTTCGGAGGGTTCGCTTTCCCACTTCAAGTTGCAACAACATCAATTAAGCATAGAGATGGATCAGCGCAGAGTTTCTGCTGTTTAAGGATGACGTCATCAGGTCAGACATACGTAGATATAGTGGTACTAATCCAGATAGGATAAGATTACAAATACCTCATAGATAATGAAATGACTTTTATGAAAATAGGTGCAAGTGCAAAGCCTGTGTTCACTGGAACTGGAAAGAAGACATTACGGAAGGATGGAAAAGGTAAAATAGTTTTATTGCTTCTTTGTTTTAGTTTACTGCCTGAAATATAGATATCCTAATTATTCTTTGACAAATCGTTACACCGACTGGTTATCGTTACTGTTCATATGCACATACTATTTCACAGGCAACGGAGATAAGTTAATGAGAAATACAGTAAGAGGTATACCTGATTCATGATTTCTTTTAATATACAACCTCCAAATTCCACAATGTGACTTTCAATCTTCTATGCCATAGCAAAATTACCCAGCTTCTGTGGGCATATATTCCCTCTGCGAATTGACACACGAAATATTGGACTGGATGAGAACAAAAGACAAGTGTTGTGTGCTTTGCAAATGAGCTTAACAGGTACTCTATATTTGTAATTATAACTACGCCACAGCTGTCAGTAAAATTGGAAAAGTCGTTGTTGACAACGAGCTACCTTTGGATTATGTTTGCACGTTTCAACTGCTGAACGAAGAACGCCTCTGCTTCAAGATGACGGTTGCACCTCCTAACTAAGATATAAACCTTTACGGAAGCATATTTTACCACACTAAGAGTGTGTTGGATTTGATATATTTTCATAGCTTCATATTTGTATGTTGGATGTTCCCAAGCTATTGGTTTTCAGAAAGCAGACTAAATCAAGAAATTCAATAGCATCTCTATTCATGACACATGTGAAAACAATAACAGATGTTAATATATGTTAACATATCCTTTACAACGAGCACAACATATAACACTGAGTCATACTTAACAATAACAAACAATCACAGGTAAAACAACTCTGAAATAATGCATGCGAATGAGTTGTTGTGTAAACATGTTAAACCAGCAGAATTACAGTCTTATACATTGTCTGAATAGAACTCCAACTACATAGATGAACTAATGAATGGATTCCACATGGAGCCAACACCAGCAGGATTCAAATCAGCATGACCTGTTCAGATTCCACAAAATCTGGAATTAGATCGCGGATTCAAATTGGAGGATATTCTACATGTACAATTTGGTGCTTTCAGAATCAGGTTTCAATTTGCCAGGGGAAAAAAGAAGGTGTTATAATTGGAGGATATTCTACATGTTAACTTCGTCTTTCATCTCTAATTATCTCTTTTGTTTATTATATGAATGTATTTTAATCCTTCACCAAATTTATTCATAGGATGGAAACAATATTTCCATAAACCGAAAGTTCGATGATCGTGAGAATGGTAATAACGAATCTGAACATCGGTCCAATTAACAAAGAGACATTGATAACACAGATAAGGGTATAATGTAAGTGTGTCTCAGATTAGTTTGTATGTCTTCAACAAAAAAAACCGTGCATAAAAGTCCAATGATAAAGGATATCAAAATGTTTTGGCGGGTGCTACAGTGAAAAAGGTATGCTTGATAGAGTGTTTCCACATAT
Source organism: Oxyria digyna (assembly GCA_029168935.1). Taxonomy (NCBI): domain Eukaryota; kingdom Viridiplantae; phylum Streptophyta; class Magnoliopsida; order Caryophyllales; family Polygonaceae; genus Oxyria; species Oxyria digyna. Next base: position 35,365,423 of record JAPVLV010000009.1, read on the forward strand.
TAAATAGAATTAATAAACTTAATTGTGCATTATTTTGTGACCTCACTGCTGCAGGAGATGTCTTCATGCATAAGTCGGTTCAAGGATCCTAACCAACCAACCTATGTAGCCTATGCAAAACCAAAGTGTTGAGGAATTGAAGCAGATTAGTCATCATCTAAATAAGCAACGCACATGCACAACAAGAATTAATCTGTCACCAGGAAAAACTAAAACGAGTTGATACCCACATTAGTTCCATACTTAATTATAAACTTCCCTTCATTATGTTTTAACATGTACCCAAAACCACAGTTCACTAATCTCTTGACAAAAAGATATAACAAAATGATCACCGATGGAGACACAGACTGTTGGAATAACAAGGGCAATTATAAAGCAACCCAAAACCACAGATATATTTGATTGCATAAATCTAAAAAATAAATGCCCAAATAACCGGTTACAATTGAAAATGGCCGTTTGAAAATGTTGGATTTGGAAATAATTAAACACAAATCACACACCATAAATGCTAAAGCATTACAATACAAAGTAATTGCGTTGATACCACAAACACAGTCTTCAAAATGGCACGGCATGGGGATATATCTAATCAAATGAAATTGCCGTTGTATGTAACGGCTGATGTACCCGGAAAATTCAGGAGGTAAAAGCCATGTATGCTTGCTCCATCACTGTTGAGGAGATGCAATTGTGAAAAAAAAACAATACTACAACATACTCTTATTTTATACACTCAAACTGATATTAATTAAATTTCCACATGGTCATTATCTGTCTTATTATGTGTATGCACTAATATCTTGCTATAAAACGAATACACAAATTAGCACAGTAATGAGATGGCAGTTCAAAAAACTCAACCAAAACGGCTATTCATGAAGATTGCTAGGTCAATGCAAATAAAAGTTCATAATTAAAATTGGGTGGAAGTTAATTAGACACAATAAAAGCTAATTCAATGCTCCAACCAAAGAGCAATACAACCCAACCGGCACCAATAACACGTCATTGGGAAACACTAAAAACACAAAAAAAAAAAAAGAACATTACGTAGCAAAACGAAAAAACTACGTCCAATTTCACTTTTTAATACACTGATAAACTTCCAATTGATAACATTATTACAACATTCTTTAATTGTATTGTTGATAACGCCAAAAAAATTATGATCATCCGTTGTTTTTATCAAACAAATCAAGGTAACGCAGAAAAAAATTAAATCTTAAACAAATAGAAAAAAGATTATGCACTCTATAATCTATCTATTACAAGATAAAGATTGAATATAATGCAAAACAAACGATTCAATAGAAAAACAGGATGTCAATTTCACAAAAACAATGTTGGAAATGGATTCAAAGTAATTGGTGCACACATTGACAGCCCAACTCTAAAACCGATACCAAAATCGGCATCATCAAAACCAGGTTAAAACATGATCAATGTGCGGACATAGGGAGGACGTACATGACACACCTGGTTTGATCAAAATAAAAGAGTAGCAGGGAGGGCAATACCAAACATGATTAACTTTGTTATACCAAACAAAACGCGGCAGCATGATCATCTTCATAATACAATGACTTTGACCTAGGCCAAGAATAGAAAAATACAACAAATAGAAAGAATTAATTATGATGGTCATAAAAACAGGGACTCAATGGAAAAAAACGTTACCCTCCAATAAAGAAAAATTATTCCATATACATTTACTCCTACATGTTTCCCTATAAAATCAACCAATCAGAAAAGAAAAAATAACCAAATCAGGTACAAACAGGTAGAGCCAGAATCACTCCCCAAACTACAACCACATCCAACAGAAAAAATGAACCAACAGATGCTATCCAGAGAAATTGATGCAGCAACTATGGTGGATGTGATCAATGATCATGTGTAAGTATTATAACCAGAATCTCAACTAAAATACTGTAATACTAATTTTATAATAGTTTGTTTTCCATTTGGCAACCAGCGCAATTGACACCAAAGTGCAAGAACCAAACACGGCGCGCAACAACGAACTAACTGGAACCATAGCACAGTTGCTCACATTCGGTCGAGAGCTATGGGCTCATCAATCCAACACTAATTATTCGTCAATCACTCTACACTGTGCAGTTACGATCATTGCAGTCATAGCACGGTCAGGGTGGTATTACTATTCATGCAATGTATGTAAATGCATGAGAGGCGTTCGCAAAACAGACGATGGATATTGGTGCACCTCCTGCGAGGACAATTGTTCAAAGCCACAGAAAAAGTAAAAATCGTAACCTCTTTGGGGAGAACGGTACATACATCTTACACATAACATAAACAAAACAATTCTCCACACCTACTTTACCTGCAGGTTCAGGATACAACTCCAGGTTGGGGATGATACTGGGAGCACTAAAGTCACGTTGTTTGATGAAGTTGCAGCCAAAATCATACCACAACAAATTCTGAACACAGCCGAGGTAAAATATATATGAACTCTACTTTGTCAATCCTATTAAATCAAGTGATACACAACTAATCGCATATATGTCCACAACAATTAACAGGAAAACAGCCACCCATATGAACTCCCAGAAGAAATAGCCAACCTGTGCAACACCACCCATACATTGGAGATTAAAACACATACCTACTATGACCACATAACACACGAAGCTTTCTGCTGCAACAACATTAAGCCACACAGACAGATAACCAACCCCAACACCAAACCTGGCAATGACACCGTCAACATACCTGATGATCAGTGGACACCGGAACCCTACTGCTACAATCAACACCTGGATTTCTCATTCGATGATATTGAAGACACAGACGACTGGGAAGATTGGGTATTTTCCCAAGAGAACAAGAGCGAAAACGACGGAGAGTAAGTACCTGCAAAAATGTATCATGCTTTAATGCAAACAAATATACTAACAAAGACTGACCAGTTTAATGTATGGTTCAGAGACTGCAGTACTGAGAATGGAGAAGAAACACCAAGCGAAGGACAACACGAAATATAGAACATTTCACAAAGGAAGACGACTACAGCTTTGACCAATATGCTCTACCAAAAATAATTACATGCCTGTTTCCCAGGGCATATCCTGCTTACTTTAGGTTTCAAATTAACGTCTTCATTTGTCATACTACTACATATGATACGTTCATTTACAAACTACATCATCATATGGCACCCGTATTATTCAAAATATAAAAAAACGATAGCAAAAACAAATTAATCCATTTTGGTTGAGAAAAAAATAAAGAAAGATCAATAAGGAAAAACAAGACTACAATAAGGGATTTTAAAATAAAACAAGAGGCCAAAAAAGCATGAAATGAAACCAAAAAAACATCCGCAATAAACTCAACAACACAAAACACTCAAAAAATCATTCTAGTCTATATAAAGATTGGTTATCCAATGCCAAAATTGAATGAAATTGGTACCTCATAAATGTTGCTCACTCCATTGATAAATTTAGGATTTCACTAAATAAATTTACGTCAACCATTTTTTCTAATTTAAAAAGATGTCTAAAAGATCAAAACGAAGCGTTTTGCTAAAAAATTAAACACCCTTCTTTTTTTTCTTTCATTAGATCCGTGGTAAAACTGTACAACGGTTAAAATTTTCCAAACTAAAGATTCAATTGTTTTAAATTTTAAGTAAAAATGTGATATACTGATTATACTCATCTGGTTTAGTATCATATAAGTAGTTAGCTTTTTAATATATTTTTTTTAAATTCAATTTACACAACGGTAATTAATTACTAAGTAATTAATAGAATTACATGAAGTTGGTTTGATTTTATTTTTCATGTAATATAACGTAAGTCATTTTAGCCTTTTAATTTTATACACAAACTAGACTAGGTCTCGCGCCATGCGCGGGTTTATATAACTCGATATAGTGAATTAGTAGTAAGGAGTATTATGTAATATAAAATTTTATATGAAAATAAGTTTATATCTTAAAATGATATTGATATATAATTAAGTTTTTACATTTTAAATATAATAAACAACGAATATACATGAATTTTTAATACCAAAAATCTTATTTGATCAAATTATCATGGGTCAATTTTTAACAAATTTAAATAAATTGATTTCAACATATATAAAAATATATAATTGAAAACATTACAATAACACAAAAATATAATTATTTCTCTTATTTATTAAGAAATCAATCTTTTTGTGATACGTCATATCATAAAAATAAAATATATATTTGTAAAATAAAATAATAGGATATTGGGAGGTCAAAATCTAGAAAATTAACACATAAAAATCTTTTTGTAATCTGAAAGATCTTAAGCAATCTTTTTGTAATATTTTTGCACACGATTTTCCAAATTTAATTTTTTTTTTTTGAGAAAATTACAATAAATTATAAAAAATCGTGACCAATGAAATGACGACAGGTGGATGGCCTGAATGAAGAGTATGCCACGTGACATAGGTAGAATTGAAGAAATGTAATTTGCTTTAGTAGTTATATAGAGATTTTTTCTATTTTATTCTTGAATAAAATAGAAATGAGCTAGAATATGGAGGAGGAGTGAAGGAGGTGGCTGGACATGAGGAAGAGAATAAGGACGAGAGGAAGATAAGGAAGAGGAGTCAAGAAAAAAAAAACTAGGAAATTAACATCTGGTTGTGCAGATGTCTGGTAGAGGTACCCGTGGCAGAGGTCGGCCTCGTAAGTTTCACGGGGTACAACCAGAGGTTTCTAGGGATAGCCACACAGATATACCCCTAATGGAGGACATAGAAAGTCAGATGGGTCCCAATCCAAGGGTGGCTGAAAGGAATGTCCCTCAACAGGTGCAACCCGAGGGTCCACGAGTAGTTCCTCCTATTTCTCCAGGTGCACCAGTACCGGCTAGTATGCCAGCTGGAATTAATACTGAACTGTACACTGCTCTTCAACAGATGATTGGGCAGGCGATACAAGCAGCATATGCCCAAACAGTTCCTCCACAAGTACAAAATCAGCCGCCTTTAACTCCAGGAATACCTCCAAATGATGGAAGGAGGGATGTTGTTAGTATAGTAATGGCATTAGAGAAGCTGAAGCCACCAACTTATGATGGAACTGGGGAGCCAGTAGAAGTTGAACATTGGCTCAAGCAGATGGAAAAGCTCCTTGATAGAGTCGGGTGTCCAGTAGAGAAAAAAGTATCGAATGCTTCATTTTATCTTGCAAAAGATGCCGATGACTGGTGGGACACGGTTAAGCCTACAGAAGGAGTAATGAGTTGGGAGAATTTCAAGGAGAAGATTCATGCTAGGTTCTATCCAATGTCCCTCCAGAGACAGAAATACCAGGAGTTTTTACACCCACCTTCTCAAGGGATGCCAGTAGCACAAGCAAGCGTAAGATATCACCAGCTTCTTCGCTATGCATCAGCAGCGGTTCATAATGAGAGGGACAAAATATTTTATTTTGAGCCCTGGATACCTCCGCGGGTCAGGACTTATATGTCGGGATGTTCATGTGCTACCTTGGAGGAATATTATGATAAGGCGTTAGAAGTCGAGAGGAAACTTGAAGATGAGAAGCTCCTGACTTCAAGCAATAAAAAACAGAAGACTCAATCAACCCCCTTTGGTGCCAGAACTGATGTTCCAAGGAGATTCCCTCCTCAGGCAAAGACTGATCAAACTTCCGGGTCTCAGGGTTTTCGTAATCAAGACAGAGTTCCACCTAAGGATTACCACTGCCATAACTGCAATAGCAATCAACATTATAAAGCTGATTGTCCAAGGGAGCCCAAGGAGTGTTACAATTGTGGCGAGAAGGGTCACCTTTCCATTTACTGTAGGAGAGAGAAGGCGAACCATACCAGGTCACAGACTTCTGTAATGGGACCACGAGGGCAGAGTCACCAACCTCGTCCAACACAATCACATTCTCAAAAACAACCCCGCCCAACTCCACCTCAATCTCAGCAATCTTCAGGAGGATCAAAGGCAAAGGGTCGTGTTTATGAAATGAGAACCGAGGAACCTAATGCCTCTGTAGTTGCAGGTACGCTCCACATTCACTCTCAACCTGTGTGCATATTATTTGATACCGGTGTCACCCATTCTTTTATCTCGGAGACGTGTGTGAAAAGGCTCGGTCTTACTTGTGCTCTTGATTGTGAGTCTTTTATTGTTGGATTACCAAATGGTAGTAAGCTTGTGAGAAACCGTGAGTTTAGGAGTTGTCCCATTCGTATCGGTGATCAGGAGTGGGAAGCTGATTTGATTGAAATCAACTTACAACATTATGATGTGATTTTGGGTATGGACTGGCTTGTACATCATGGGGCGGTGATGGACCTGCGTAAGAGAACTGTCACACTCACCGCCAAGGATGGCTTAACGTTGTTGTTTCAGGGACGTGACCCTAGTAAAGTTGGGTTAATTATTAGTGCAATGGAAGCCTTGAAGTTGTTAAGGAAGGGATGTCAAGGATACATGTGTTATGCCGTGGAAAAGGAAAAAGAAAAGCCTGAATTATCAGAAATCCCCATTGTTTGTGAATTCCCAGACATATTCCCTGAAGATTTAATGGATCTACCTCCTCATAGAGCTGTGGATTTTGCAATCGAGGTTGAGCAGGGAACCGCTCCAGTGTCTAGGGCGCCTTATAGAATGGCACCACCGGAAATGCTAGAACTGAAGAAGCAACTTGAAGAACTGATGGAGAAGGGATTCATTAGACCGAGTGCATCTCCGTGGGGTGCACCAGTGTTGTTCGTAAAGAAGAAGGATGGTTCCTTACGTCTCTGCATTGATTATAGAGAATTGAATAAGGTGACAATCAAGAATAAATATCCATTGCCTCGGATAGATGACCTATTAGATCAATTACAGGGTGCAACTGTTTTCTCAAAAATTGATCTAAGATCAGGCTATCATCAGTTAAGGATTCGAGAAGAAGATATTGCTAAGACGGCATTCCGTACAAGGTATGGTCACTATGAGTTTGTGGTGATGCCGTTTGGACTGACTAATGCTCCAGTTGCATTCATGGAATTAATGAACCGTATTTTCATCCAATATTTGGACCAATTTGTCGTGGTCTTCATAGATGATATTCTGATTTACTCCCGAAGTAGAGAAGAGCATGTAGAGCATCTCAGAACAGTTCTCAGTATATTGAGGCAACAACGGTTGTTTGCTAAACTATCAAAGTGTGATTTCTGGATGACTGAAGTGGCATTCCTAGGTCACATAGTTTCTCATGAAGGAGTAAAGGTTGACCCACAGAAGATCCAAGCAGTAGCTGAATGGATGCCACCAAAGAATGTGAAGGAAGTAAGGAGTTTCTTAGGCTTGGCAGGATATTATCGTAGGTTTGTGGAAGGCTTTTCCAAGATCGCCCAACCACTCACTAATCTGTTACGTAAGGCAAAGAAGTTTGAATGGGACAAACAGTGTCAAGAGAGCTTTGCAGAGCTTAAGAAAAGACTTACCAGTGCACCAGTGTTAGCATTACCCCAGGGAACTGAAGGCTTTGTTATATATAGTGACGCCTCGAAACAAGGCCTTGGCTGTGTTTTGATGCAACATGGTAGGGTAATTGCATACGCTTCCCGTCAATTAAAGACCCATGAAGTAAACTACCCTACTCATGATTTAGAACTTGCAGCTGTGATTTTTGCTTTGAAGATCTGGAGACATTATCTCTATGGGGCGAGTTGCCAGATTTACACTGACCATAAGAGTTTGAAGTATATCTTCACTCAGAAGGAATTGAACATGAGGCAGAGAAGATGGTTGGAGCTGTTGAAAGATTATGATATTGAGATATTATATCATCCAGGCAAAGCCAATGTGGTGGCCGACGCACTAAGTAGGAAGTCAACCCAAGAGACTATGATTGCATGCCTAACACTGCAACCAGAATTGCAGAGAGAATTGACTCGATATGAGATCGAGGTCAGGTTTCAGAAGAACCAAGGGCAACTTTATTTCTTGGAGATCGAATCATCTTTATTTGAGGCAACTAAGCAGAAGCAGGTTGATGACCTCGTATTGAACAAGATCAAGGATGGCATCCTTCAAGGTAAGTCTTCGGGCTTTATTGTTCATGATGATGGGATCCTTAGGTTCAAGAACCGAATATGTGTGCCTGGAGACGATGAAATAAAGACCATGATTTTGAAAGAGGCCCATGCTTCGCCATATTCGATTCACCCTGGAGCTAATAAGATGTATAAGGACCTCAAAAAGAATTTCTGGTGGAGTAATATGAAAAGAGAGGTCGCTGAATTTGTAGCTAAATGTCTTACATGTCAGCAAGTGAAGATTGAACATCAAAGACCGGCTGGAGAATTACAACCATTACCAATTCCAGAATGGAAATGGGACGATATATCCATGGACTTTGTGTCGGGATTGCCCCCAACGTCAAGAGGCATGGACACCATCTGGGTCATAGTAGACCGATTGACTAAATCTGCTCATTTTCTTCCTATTAAGAAAACGCGGGGACCAGATAGACTTGCTGAAGTATATATTCAAGAAATTGTACGTCTGCATGGTATTCCCAAGACTATAGTGTCTGATCGTGATGGACGCTTTGTGTCACATTTCTGGAAGTCATTGCATGCAGCCATGGGAACTGAGTTGAGGTTCAGTACTGCTTTCCACCCACAAACTGACGGTCAAACGGAGAGAACTATACAAACTCTCGAGGACATTTTAAGAGCGTGTGTATTAGACTGGCCAGGTAAGTGGGAAGCTAAGTTACCATTGGTAGAATTTACTTATAATAACAGTTGGCACGCATCAATTGAAATGGCCCCGTATGAAGCCTTGTATGGTCGTAGATGTCGATCACCGCTATGCTGGGATGACTTATCAGAAACAAGCTTCACGAGCCCAGATATTTTAAGGAAGACACAAGAAGAAGTAGCCCTGATAAGGAAAAGGATGTTAACAGCACAAAGCCGTCAGAAATCTTATGCAGATATTCGTCGTAGACCACTGGAATTCAAAGTAGGTGACCATGTGTTTGTTCGCGTTTCACCTACTAAGGGCGTATTCAGATTTGGCAAGAAGGGCAAGCTAAGTCCTCGATATGTGGGTCCTTTTGAGATCTTGGATAAGGTTGGAGCATCAGCCTATCGGATTGCCCTACCCCCAGTTATGAGTCGGGTGCATAGTGTATTCCATGTTTCCCAGCTAAGGAAATATGTTCCCGACCCTTCCCATGTAATCAAGTATGAGGGTTGATGCGGGAGCATCTGAGCTATCATCAAGGACGCCCCGTCCTAAATCTAAAGATGTGCTAACCACTGGAGCTAGGGCTAAAGATCGCTATGAGCCATCATTCAAGTCATTGATAGTAGCCCGAGCTCGTATTGTAGCCATTCAAGATCGTAGAGATCCGGTTCGAGTCAAGATGAGAAGTCAAGTACTGAAGATGAAACAAACTAGACTTCAAGACGAAACTCTAGGCTTTGGAATCGCTCAGTTCCGATATCAGACGAGAGAGAACGAGCCGTTTCAAAAAGAGTTGTCGGCGACATGTCTACAACCGCACCCGCGGCTCCATAACCGCACCCGCGGCTCCAGCCGCGCCCGCGGCTCCATAACCGCACCCGCGGCTCCAGCCGCGCCCGCGGCTCCATAACCGCACCCGCGGCTCCAGCCGCGCCCGCGGCTCAATAACCGCGCCCGCGGCTCATTCGCCGAGGCCTCCTCCTGAACGCGCCCGCGGCTCACTAACCGCGCCCGCGGCTCATTCGCCGAGGCCTCCTCCTGAAACAATATGTTCGAATGTTTAAATTGTTACTCGGATTATTATTATTTTTAGGATTTGCTTTTATTGTTTATTTCTTTAGTTGGCATCCTTATGAACCCTATATAAGGCTGCCTTAGTTATTGTTTTACGCCCCCCCCCAGACTTTGATATTGAATACAACGTTTATCGTTTTTCCTTCCAAAAGAGAGCTTTTGTGAGAAGAGTGCCCCGTGTGCATTGTCGTTCAGTTGGCCCTAGTTGTGCTTGTGTGTGTCAATCTCCTCCATAAGGTTGGTGCTATCGGGACTCCATAGAGCAACCTCCAGGTGCCTTGACCCACCAAAGTCATTGTGTTTGGTTGTAATCATCCGTTGGGGTTTCTTCATCATTCGGTATGGTTCTTGTTCTTAAGTTCAAGGGTTTTATCGTTGTTTGATTTGGTTCCAATTGGCCTATCATTCGAATTATCCTTCTTTCATCTCATTCTAATTCCGCCTTTCTTCTCTGTTCGAGTTCCTATTCGAGTTTGGTGTCTAGGTCGGCAACTGCGGCTTATCCCCGCATCAAATTGGTATCAGAGCTGTGTTGACACCATTCGTCTTCACAAGAACATCAAGAGACCCCCTATCCAGAAAATCACAAAAAAAAAAAAAGAGTCAGCTTTTATTTTCTTGTTTGTCAGTTTCTTTCAGAAATTGATTTTGAGTCTTCCATTGCTTTGATATTTCTTGTTGAGTCATTACAGGTTGTGTGCAAGAAGCTTGGATCGATTAGTGTTGGTGGAGATCGAAAGATTGGAGTTTGGAGCACCCTTGTTCCCAAAATCCATTCAGCCCTTCATCCATCTCAAAATCTATCCATCCCTACCAAAACGCAGCCATCAGAAACCCAAAAGAATTGCTGGAATTTCTTTCCTTGAAGCCCAAACAAGATCTTCAAAGAAGAAAATCTTATCTTTCTACAAGGGGATCTTATCTTTCTACAAGGGAAATCAAGTTAGTTGTTATTTTTATTTATTTTCAATTTTGCTGAGATTAATATCTCACATCAAGTCTGTAACTTCGTTTTGTTTAGTTGAGACAAAAAAAAAAAAAATCAAAAAAAAAAGAATCAAAAAAAAAATACAAAAAAATCAAAAAGTCTCAAAGTTAGTAGTTTGTTTTACGTTTTGTTGAGTCAAAGTCTAGTTTGATATTGTTTAAGTCGGATCTCAAGAACTCAAAGGAAATCGGGTTGAACAAGCCCGAACGGAAGTGAGAAACCACAGGACGCGCCAGAAACCGCGCCCGCGGTACCTTAGCCGCACCCGCGGCTTAGCCTCCGAAACCGCGCCCGCGGTACCTTAGCCGCACCCGCGGCTTAGCCTCCGAAACCGCGCCCGCGGTACCTTAGCCGCACCCGCGGCTTAGCCTCCGAAACCGCGCCCGCGGTACCTTAGCCGCACCCGCGGCTTAGCCTCAAAAGCCACAGTTCGAAAAATCTTCAGATACGAGCCTCAATTGTTACCTAACCCTCCCGACTCCGTCTTCGATCCTTCAATCGACATCAGTCGGAACAAGTTAAGGTACACTTCCTATTGGCTTTTCTTGAAATTCGAAGCTTAACTCATATCTCTGTTTTGCATTCTCATTCTTGCAAAACGCCTTCGAGTCTTATTTTCTTTCTTTCATTGAGTCAGTCTTTTGTTTGAGTCAGAACCTTACAGTTGAACCCCGCACTACGCTTGCCATCTCCATCTCTACCATCATTCATATATTGCTAGGAGTTAGGTAGTTTCAACTTAGTGGGTTATTGATCCATACAAGTCAATTCATCAAAGAAAAGCTGGTTGCAACGACAATTGAGAGAGAGTGCAGAGGAAAACATACGAGAGTAAACACTAGCGAGTTGTTTTCATTTACACTCACGTAACATTGTTCTGTGTTAGTCTTTTCTTTGATAATGGACAGGTTAGTTTCTCCCAAAAGGAGGCCTCCAAGAGGATATCAGCAGGAGTACATGGAGAGTGAAGATTGGCAACCATACAAAGATGTCCAAAGAAGAAGAGGACGTGAGCTAGAGCAAATTGGTCTTGCCAAGATCAAGCTGAACATTCCAAGATTTGAAGGTTGGGACATGGATGAGTATATGGAATGGGAAGCCAAGGTTGAGCAGATTTGGAGTTGTCATAACTTCATGGAATTCCAAAAGGTAAGATTTGTTGTTCGTGAATTTACCGGCAATGCACTGAAATGGTGGAATAATCTTGAGGAAGAAAGGAGAAGAGCACTTGATCCATTTGTGAACACTTGGAGGCAAATGAAGACCTTAATGAGAGCTCGCTTTGTGCCTCCATATTTCGCGCGTAAGCTCAGGCAAAGGTTGGATAATTTGAGGCAAGGAACCATGTCAGCAGAGGAGACATACAATGCAATGAAGGCTGCTATGGTTCGAGCTAATGTGCATGAAAATGAGGAGACTACTATGAATAGGTATCTTCATATACTAAACTCATATTTAGCTAACAAAGTATATTTGTATAGCTACTCCTCCATGGAAGAATTGTTGCACTTGACCATCAAGATTGAGAGGAGAACAAAGGCCAAGAAGCAAAAAGAAATAGAGAAGGCTACAGAAGACTGGCAAGCGCGAGTGCAAGCGGTAGTGAAAAACAGCTTTGCTAACGTAGAAGCCGAGCTTGAGCGTTGGAGTTGTCAAGTCAAAGAGGCTGCCAAGAAGAAGGAAAAGGATAAGAAGCCAGAAAGGAATCTAAGGCTTGCCTCTCCATCACAAGAAGTTAACCCAGGGAGCACTTCTAATCTTTCTACTAAAATTGAAGATGTTTTGTGCTTAAACTGTCAAAGTAGAAATCATATGATTAATGATTGTCCTGATATGCTTAATCACCTAGAACAAATTGAGATTGAATATGAAATAGGTGATAGTATTGATGATGTTGTTTGTATTGATGATCCTAAAACTGATTTAGATAATGAGGTTGAAATTGATTATGAGCATGTTGATTCATTGATTGATAGGAAGGATTTGCATGTACAAACTGCTCATTGCGTTGAAATTCTAGGAGAAACTCATTGTCTAGATAAAGTTGAGGATTACAACATGATTATTGATGAAGGTAGTTGTGGTAATATTGCTAGCATGGAATTGAATACCAAATTGCAAATTACTTCATTATGCTACCTTAGTCCTTTAAAACTGCATTGGATGATTGATTGTGTTGATGTGATTTTGAACAAGCATGTTAAGGAAGCCATGACATTAGGACATTGTGATGATACTATTTCATGTGATGTTGTGCCTATGCAAGCTTGCCAACTTTTATTGGAATATCCATGGCAGTATGATAAGAGAGTTGCTCATGATGGTTTTGCTAGTTGTTATTCGTTTACATTCCCTAGAAAAGATGTTGTTCTTCCACCAATGGTTCTCTTGCAGGTCACTGATAAGTATGACAAAAGGAAGGACAAAGACAAGGGAGCTAAAGGAATGAAGGAAAGCAATGCACTCCAGCAGCAATCCATCGTTTCCTCAAGGTGGAGCTATGCACTCAAGACATTCAAGAGGAAGTTGTGCATCAAAGAGGATGACGCCTATGAAGATCGTTCAATCATTCATGTCAAATATGATTCGAGGTCGAATCTTTTTCAAGAAGGGGAGAATGATGCGGGAGCATCTGAGCTATCATCAAGGACGCCCCGTCCTAAATCTAAAGATGTGTTAACCACTGGAGCTAGGGCTAAAGATCGCTATGAGCCATCATTCAAGTCATTGATAGTAGCCCGAGCTCGTATTGTAGCCATTCAAGATCGTAGAGATCCGGTTTGAGTCAAGATGAGAAGTCAAGTACTGAAGATGAAACAAACTAGACTTCAAGACGAAACTCTAGGCTTTGGAATCGCTCAGTTCCGATATCAGACGAGAGAGAACGAGCCGTTTCAAAAAGAGCTGTCGGCGACATGTCTACAACCGCACCCGCGGCTCCATAACCGCACCCGCGGCTCCAGCCGCGCCCGCGGCTCAATAACCGCGCCCGCGGCTCATTCGCCGAGGCCTCCTCCTGAACGCGCCCGCGGCTCACTAACCGCGCGCCGCGGCTCATTCGCCGAGGCCTCCTCCTGAAACAATATGTTCGAATGTTTAAATTGTTACTCGGATTATTATTATTTTTAGGATTTGCTTTTATTGTTTATTTCTTTAGTTGGCATCCTTATGAACCCTATATAAGGCTGCCTTAGTTATTGTTTTACGCCCCCCCCAGACTTTGATATTGAATACAACGTTTATCGTTTTTCCTTCCAAAAGAGAGCTTTTGTGAGAAGAGTGCCCCGTGTGCATTGTCGTTCAGTTGGCCCTAGTTGTGCTTGTGTGTGTCAATCTCCTCCATAAGGTTGGTGCTATCGGGACTCCATAGAGCAACCTCCAGGTGCCTTGACCCACCAAAGTCATTGTGTTTGGTTGTAATCATCCGTTGGGGTTTCTTCATCATTCGGTATGGTTCTTGTTCTTAAGTTCAAGGGTTTTATCGTTGTTTGATTTGGTTCCAATTGGCCTATCATTCGAATTATCCTTCTTTCATCTCATTCTAATTCCGCCTTTCTTCTCTGTTCGAGTTCCTATTCGAGTTTGGTGTCTAGGTCGGCAACTGCGGCTTATCCCCGCATCAAGGGTATTGTGTTTGAGGGAGATTGCACGTATGAGGAGGAACCGATCAAAATACTTGCTTATGAAAAAAGGCAGTTGAGGAATAAAGTAATTCCGCTAGTGAAGGTGTTATGGTCTAAACATGGTACTGATGCAGCCACATGGGAGACAGAAGCCAACATGCGAGAGAAATATCCAAACCTCTTTGAATCCTAGTTTCGAGGACGAAACTTTTTATAAGGGGGGTGGAGTGTAATACCACCTTAGTTTCTGTTCCAGAAATTTTATTTTGATCAACATAATATGTATTTATAGATTATTTTGATAAAAGACGCAAGTATGTTTTATTTTCGCAAGTTTTGAAATCCTATCGTCAGACGACGCGTAGTCGGTTTATGTACGACATCGAAATTATTTTCGCAAGGATTAGTCCGATTGTTATATTTTTATAAAGTTAATATCCGCATGGATTAATATATTTATACACTATGATTTAAGCATTCTTATTATTTCTTACAAGAAGACAAAGCAAATAAATTATTATTATGTTAAATAAATCATTTCTTACAAATACCTAGGTGCTAGATATTTTCCTAGTTTTTTTTTCTTGACTCCTCTTCCTTATCTTCCTCTCGTCCTTATTCTCTTCCTCATGTCCAGCCACCTCCTTCACTCCTCCTCCATATTCTAGCTCATTTCTTCATCAAAACACAAGTTTTTCAAGGGGTTCATATCAAAATCAAGTGGTTATCTCAACTAAGGTAAGAATTTCTCTCTTTGGCTCTCCCTTGTCATGGTAAAATCTTCCTAGCTAATTCATGTGGCTGCCATGTTATGTTGATGTTGGATTTGAGTTTCTTATGTCAAAAGCATGCTATTGGTAAGGCAAGGAAGACATATTTGTATAAGAAAGCTCAAGGAAAGCTTGGTTTAGGTTTTCCCCAAAATTTCAAGAATTGTTCATGTGTATGTCAAGTCTGAATTTGTATGTCAATCATGAGTTATTAGAGGTGGTTTGATGATTATAGAAGCATGGATGGATTGGATTTGAGGTTTGGAGGTAAAACTAGTGAAGTTAGGGCTGAATTGTTCACTGCTGGAAATATCGTTCTCGTTCTGTAATTATGAAAAATAAAGGGACTGATTCGGTAAATAGAGGACTTTCATACGAGCGTCTGGAATTTTGCGGAATTCAATTCCGAGTTGTATAATGAAAGTTATGGCCAAAATCGTTTTGTATGCAGATTCGGGAATCTCGCCAAGTTGAGTTGAGTTAAGGTCACGTCTGAGGTGATAGCTCATAAGTTTCTTTACGTAAGAGACTTGTCGAGGCAAGTTATTTGCGATTACTTACATGATTGGTATAAATTTAGGCTATTGGACTATGCATGAAACCGTAAATGCATTACATATGAATAATGTTTGTTCCTTGACTTTGTGTCTTGATATGCATTTGTATGTGAAGTGATATTGGTAATTTGGTATCCTTCCATGATAGAATTAGTATTATTTGTGTGTAGACATCGTGGATATGCTTGTTTATGAAATACTCGTTTTATTAATTTCTTTGAGAAGTGACAACACTTGTGGATATGATTTGTGCGGGTAAGGATTGTTCCGACCCCCGCTTAGCATGCAAATGGTTTTTTAAAATCATTCCTTGATCGCTTCCCGGTGTTCGGGTGGATCATGGAAGGTGCTTTACTTGTGTCGTGGTAGGGGGGGTTCGTCTAGCTAACGATACCGTGTCCCTCCGGCAGGTAAAGGTTTTTACCCATAGTTTTGGGTTAGAAGGTACCTTCGTGGCCAAGACAGGCTTGGTCATGTTTTCAAAAGCGTTTTCGTAAAAGTTCCTTCTTTTGGTTTACTATGTGATGTTGTATGTATAGTCTCTTACATACTTGTTTGCTTTGTAATGTACTTTGTGGTATCTGCTTATTCTAATCCCTTTATTTATGCTATTCTACGTAATTAATTCGCTTATATACTTGCTAGTCTGGTTGGAGACTAACCCCCATTTCGGTGGGGGAACTGGTTGTGTTTTTGACATGACCAGGTACGCAGGTAGTATCGGAGCGTGGAGGTGAACGTGCGACGTGATGCGAAAGTTAGGATGGGTTTAATTTCTGCTTGTTTGTTTTTATGTGTGTTTTACTGTTTTGGTTCTTGAGATGTCTTCTGGTGAGACTCTTGGTGGATGGTTGTGCTTGGTTGTACCAAGATGGTTTTGACGGGTCGTTGTAGCGTCTGTAAACGCCGACCCATGTATATATGTCCTTCTCTTTGGAAGTGGTTGTTTGAACCAGGTTTTATCTTGTGACTGAATGTTAGTTTATGTCCTACAGGTTGAATTTTTTTTTTTTTTAGTAAGCCTAAAGGAATTTCTGCCGGAAATTCCTGGCGCTGTGACCCCCCATTAAGTGAAATTTTTGGGGCGTTACATAAAAAGCCAGATCAATAACTTTTTTCAAAGTTACACATGAAGGCTTTAGTAAATTATACTCCCTCCGTCCCAAAATATGAGTCCCATTTTCCTTTTTGGGCGTCCCGAAATGTTAGTCCCATTTCTATTTTTGTCCATAAACTTCTTTCAATTATACCCTTACTCATATTATTTTAATATTTTACATTCATCATTTCCAATGCACTTATGTACTTTTCATTTGTAAACTCTTCTCCCATTGGTTAATGAATTATTTTAATATTTTACATTCATCATTTTCAATGCACATTTCCAATGCACTTATGTACGTTAAAGCATTTGCCTTAATCCAATATATTTTTGTACAATGAGACTCATATTTTGGGACAGATAGAGTATATATATATATACAAATAATATGCAGGTTTACAGAGTTTAGGGGACCGACTTACCAAAGAATCTAAATTCCCTATATTCAATTCATGTATCATGTGTCTTTGTAAAATGATTTAACTTTTGCAATTACTAAATTTATACAAAGAGGGAGATCTCTTGTGAACTATATGGTATGCATTTTTTCCTCTTTCAATTTCTTTGAGCTTGAAGTGTTTACTTTTTACTTATCCTAAACTACATTTTTCGTCATTAGTACCAAACTTTGAGCCCTTATCGGAGGCCGTTTGCATCTAATTTTAGTAATTGTAAACAATATTACATATTGCAATATGCTAGCATGTTTTTTTCAAACATTTACACTCAGTTTCCAACAAGCATGATAATTTAGTAAACACGTCAAAAATGTATACAATGGGGAAATGACATTTAATAACTGGTCCTCGAGTTTATTCAATTGTAATGAGTTATAGACAGAAAAATAGATCATATATTCACCAACTTGGCTATTAATAAATCAAAATAGATTACCTTATTTTATATACCAAAATCTGTGGAGTTGGTAATAATACTGCAAACAAGACTTGAACAAAAATTTAGCATATAGAGCATTGAAGAAATTGCATACGCAAATAACATATATTTAAAAACTTATGTCCTGTACATTAAAAGCATATTAAAAATCATATTTTTAAAAACTTATGTCCCGTATATTACAATAATATTACAAAATGATATAACAATTTGGCGAATTGAGAGAAGAGGTACAAATCATCAAACTCATTTGATTATATGATATAATATCATTTCAATATCTATTATGAAACATTTAAGAAATTATAATTACGCAAGACCCGTACGCGGGTTTCAGTCTGTTGATCTAAGCCCTAATAAAATAGGAACTCCAATACACGAGCTAATTGTTTGGCAAAAAAAAATCACCCGAGCTAATTAGTTAATGTGATGATTTTAAAGGGAGAGACGAATTCATAGGTAGTTGTGTGTCAATTGCTAAAATGATTAATAAAACATTCAGGAAAAACATAATCACTAATTAAACTTTTTTTTTTTTCTTTTTGATAGAACAAAGATTAGAGACTGCTTTGTCGATGTTAGATTCTATATCATAAAGGGTTGTGAATATGATTAGCCCAATCTAATTTTAGGACGCCTATTAAACAACGTTAAATCATATTAAAAACTGTAATTTCCCCGCGCGTAGCGCGGAGGCCCGTTTCTAGTGATAAGAATGACGAACTAACCCTCACAAAAATAGTACTCCCTCTGTTTCAAAATAGATGTCATTTTAGAGTTTTTCACACATATTAGGGAAATGATTGATTATGTTTTGAAAAGTTAACTTTTTCTCAAAAAGAACATTCACCTTCTTTTACAACCAATGCATGAGTGTAGAAAATCAACAATATCAAATTTCAATACACAAATCTATAATTTTCATGGTATTAATTGTCTTGAAATCCTATAATGACATACATTTTGAAACAAAATTAAGAGTCTAGAATGACATCTATTTTGAAACGGATGGAGTATTAATTAATGACTAGCTAGAAGGTAAATATATAGCAGGAGAAACTAAAATTAAACATTTCAGTACGTACAACACTTTGGCACTATAAGACACGATATTATATATTCAATTTTTAAAATGTCTTTTTATATTTAGTTTAATATATAAATGAAGTTTTATTGTTTGTATAATATCTTTGAAATGTATCAAAGATATTTGGACATAAAAAGTGGTCTAATTTCTATTATCCTACGAAATTGTCAACTTTATTATTGTTTAATTGGTCATTGGTCAACAAAATTAAAGAGAGACTTACATTTAAATGAGAAGATGATAAAAATAAAGGAAAGAAAGAGAAAGAATAAAATCATTTAATAAATATGACTAATAAATATAAATAATGAAAGGCATTCAACTTTTTTATATCAAGCTAACTTTATATTAAATTTAGATAGTCTTGATATCATGATAAGTACTGAAGCAACATTGTTAGTTGTTACCACTTCACACGAAGAGAGAGGAGGAAGCCACGATCTTTAGCTCACTTGTCTAACGGTCTCGTTCCCGATCCAAGCTTATCATTCCCGAGCCAAGCTTATCCCTCAAGCTATGTGGCGTTGGAACAGTGTTTATGACATCTGTTTCATACAGGTGTTTTTCTGAATTTTGGTGATAACAAACTTAATTAAACTTAATGTCCTCGAGTGTTTCTTTAGCCTTTCCACATGAATATATATTAAAGGAACAATTAAAGCAGAAGAGTGAAGGAAGCAAAAACTGAAGAAAGGAAGTCCAAGATCAACGGGCTTACACGCCCAGAATAATAATATGAAGCAGTCGCCTAGAGTTGTGTGACAACCTTTTATTTGAAGAAGGCGGCACACCTATAAAGAAGATCCAATCCTTTTCTTAGAAGAGATGATCTTCTACTCCTTGCGCCTCAAGTTGGAAATCCGCTGAATATCTTTTTGTATTTTTTTTTTTTCTAAATGCATTTTAGGTACAAATATTAGATCTTGCTTGGGTAAGGGTTTTAGCATTTATTGGGTTTGTGAGTGTTTGTATTAATAGTCGACTATGCCCTCAGTTAATACGCGATGAAGTTGCTTGAGAAGAAGAACCAAGAAGCTCATTGAAGAAATCAACTAAAGACTAAACTGAAGTGATCCATGAATGTGTAAGTGTTTCGATAGGATTTGGATGTGCGAGATATATATTGTTAGGACTAAGATTTACAAGTAAGGTTAGCTTGGATACATTTGGCGAATTAAGGTTGAGGAAGTTGACTTACTTGTAATAGTCATTGATTAATAATATAAGTACACGGTTCAAATCTTACTAGGTTGAAAGCCTAAAGGTAGATGTTTTTTCTCAAGGGGACTAATTGATCACGTAAGGTTTCCTCTCTAAGGATCATTGTCTATTGCTTTATTTCTGCATTTTACTATTCCACTACCCAAGGAACACTGCATTTTACCATTTCATTGTTCCTTGTCTAACATACAACGTTTCTACAATTGCTATCAGAGTTGGGTGCTCTAGATTGTGTGTTGCAGAAATATTTACAAGTTGCAATACTCACTAATGTTGGTCTTGAAAGCAACAAGCTCCATTGCTCGTGTCTGGTCAATATCAACACTTTGAAGGATTTGTTCCATAAGTGGGTTGCTTCGAATGACTATCAATAGTGGTTGATAATCACTCTGGGTGAACTACTTATCGATGATTTGGAGATTGAGAAGAAATCATTGGTGTGGAATAAACACTAGTAGAGAAATGGGCTTTCACCACGGAAAGTTTACCACAGTTGTCTTGGAACCGTTGTAAACTTGCCTCATTGGAACAATTACCACGGTTAGAAAAACAACTGTGGTAATTATGCTCGTTTTATACCCCGATTACTAGTAGATTTTATATTTACCACAGTTTATCATAGAACCGTGGTGTAAGTACATGTTAATTTACCACGATCTTACATCCTCACATATTTAATCCGGTTTCCCTATTTGCCTAGCAACCATATTTACCATTAATTACTTTTTTTTTATAAACAAAAAGAAAAGTAAATAGAAATCAAACTTATCCCTTATTTGAATCCCTAACTCTCCTCATACCCAAACTTAGATTCCTTCTTCTCTACTCCACGACAACCCCATATCCTCCACCATGCCGCCCAGAAATCCGCCTTTCTCGACCCACATTTCATGAACCCTAACCCCATCGCCTTCTCTCCTGGATCCGTCGTGCGTGGCATGAACCGGATCCGGTTCTTGCTCGACAGTCTTTCGGACCTTGATATAAGCCCTAGGAAGATCGGATCCTGCTTGCTGGTTTTGAAGGGCGAGCCTGGTGAAGTTCGTTGTTGTTGTCTCAAAGAGGCGAGTAAATTTGAACTCTATTTGACCTGACTGTATGATTTAGCATTCTAGGGTAAATTGATTATTGTATGATATAGTGTTTTAGTTAATTTGCTCTTGTTGATTTATGTATATTATTGCAGTGGAATGTGAAAATCCTTTGTCTTCGAGCATGATACGAATCCATATTATATATCAAGCTTTGGATTCTAGAGTCTAGGTTATATGTAAATTGTTATATTAACCACTCATGTGAAGTACTCCCTCCGTCCCTGAATTTCGTTCCTCATTCTGTTTTTGACACTATTCACACATCAAGAGAATCTTCGTAATTTCGACCAATATATAGATAAAAACATAGTCATGTGTGGTCTTGTTTTATTCGTCTTATCGAGTACTTTAATAATATTCAAATTTTATAATTTTTACTAATGTATAATTAGAGATATCGATAAAACAAAACGCACATCGGCAAACGTGCCCGAGTGAAACAGGAAGGAAATTCAGGGACGGAGGGAGTATCAAACACTTCCAGTTGAAAATGTGCATTGATTTAGATTTATGCATTTCTAGATTACTATATGCAGAAATTTGCATTTGATTATGGAATTGAGGTGTTTTCCCATGTGAGTCACACATTTTTCAATCCCAAAGATATCATCTGAAAGGCAACACAAACGACGCTGTTTGAATTCTTGTTGAATAAGAGAGAACCTCATCTTTTCTTAACTGGATGACATGAGCTTTTTTAATCATCTTTCAGAATGGAGGTAAGAACGGTACCGACTTTATTGATGAATCTACTTGAGTTTTCATTGACAAGGATAAGGTTATTGCGCACTTGAAGGTTTCTTACTTCTGCTCTTTGCTTTATAGTTTTGCATTATTGTTTTTTAGTGCATGTTTCTTATCTATGTTGCTCTTCATCTTCATTTTGCTTTGTATAACCGTGGTTATGTTTACCTTCCAGTATTAATATTATTTTTTCCGTTATATTTCTTTTATGAAGCATGGTTGGCTCTTCATCACGTAGTAAATGTTATGTTTGTTTAGACTTCTTGCATCTCTTATTTGTCTATGTAGCATTACGATTGGAAATAGAGCCTCCCTAGTATGGCCTATGTTTAGCCTTGTTAGTTTTTGTGTGAGAATCCTCAACTCATATAGTCATACCACTGGAAACTTGGGGCCAGTTTTTTTATTACTAGCTTAGATAATGCAGGTATGATGCTTGCATCTGTGTATGATTAAGCTCTAATTTTTTTCACCCGAACTTCTTTTGATTTGTTTCCTATCTTCTCTTTCGTTGATGATAGATCTTTCTTATATTTGATTAGACATACATGTTCAAGTAAGACAGTGTCCATGGTCAGTGGAAGCACCACAACATCAAGGTGAAGGACGAAAAGACGTTTCTCTTTGATGGGAAATCAGTGACTGTGTTTAGATGCCTACTCCCCATAGGTATGCTCTTCAAATCTCCTTTAAGAATTTTCACTAGTCGCAGGGAAGTGTGGATTACTAAATTAATGCATAATGGATGTCACATTTCAAACTTAAAATTCAGCCTTCTTCTCTCGCTTTCAATTCCATAAATATACAGATCTCAACGGAGGATCTTGTACTTATACATTATATGGTAGTTGTCTTTGCCTTTCTTAGATGGCTTATTGCTCTGTGTGGATGTTGATTTTTTTCATTTATTAATACAATTATTGTCATCTTTGTTAACATTACCGACCTACCGTTAACATTACCATCTACAAATTCCACCACTCAAGCTATGGATGCTCCTTCCATCTGAATTTGCTGGTTTTTCTCCTCGGGAACTAGCTCAGTTGAAGATCTTTTTGCAGGCAAACATCTTCTGGATCTCACAGTCATTCCAATGTAACTGGTAACCTCTTTTCGTACTCTTTTGCTGGCATAGGAAAATCTTCTTATAGTCACATTCGGGTCATTGACACAGGAGCAAGTGACCACATTCATAATAGTGATTTCTTCCTGGATAATAAGATTCTAGAGAGTCTTATCAATGGTAAGTTGTCTATTGGACAAGTTCTTATGGTTGATACAGTGGGAAGGGTAAGGATAACTCTATATATCATTCCGGATAATGTCTTACTAGCTTAAGAATTTGTGTAATCTAGGAATAAATAAGGATAGCATAATTCCTTGTATTGTGTATGCTAAATCCTAGCAACACAGATTAAATTCCCTTAGCAGTTGTATTTCTTCCACTTCTGCATCTAAATTGTTGCATGTAGACACTTGAGGTCCTCACAGTATTTCCACTCATGATAGTTATAAATACTTTTTGACAATTGTGGATAATTTTACTAGAGTAACATTGATTCATTTGATCAGAGATAAGGCTAGTGCTTGTTCATAAGCAAATTATTTGATGGAAAACAACATTACTTCTTACGTTTGGTATATACTAGCTTTATTCCCGCCATATGTGCGAAATTTGCACAACAATTTTTATAACTATATATATAATTTATAAAGACATAGAAATAACGTTAATATAAATAAAAGTATATATTATATAATTACATATATTTTAATTGATTTTTAAAATCAATATTATATAAATAAAATGAATTTCAATTGATTTATAATCTTTTATATTGATATGCATTTAAATAAGGAAATGATATCAATATATTTTAGATATTGATCTTTGTATATATATTTTAATTGATTTGTGTTCAAATAAGGAAATGATATCATTAGAATTAGGTTTATTATCTTGAAACATATATATTTAACTTTTCATTTTTGAAAAGAAAATGACGATGATGTGGCATGACTTATTGATGAGTAGATGATGTGACATAACTTATTGATGAGTATATTGTTTTACTTTAGTAATTATACAGAGATTTGAATTAATCAAATTAGCTTTAATATTTTCCTTAAGATTTTCTGATTTTAACAAATCATTTAAATAATTAATTAAAATAAATATGTGAGGTCAAATGATAGTTTTTCAATTTTTCTTTTAATACAAAGTTGAGGTGACACCAATACCAATAGTTAATTAACATATGACGATTAATGCTCCAACTTTAGTATAGTATTGTTAATTCATCTTAAAGAAGCAAAGTGCACTATAAGATAAAAGGAGTATGAAAGAGCATAGAAGATACTCCCTCTGTCCCCTATTATAGATGTTGTTTGTCATTATCCAGGTAAATTAAGTGTCATGTAATAATACTTGTTAAAATGATAAATGAGAATGAATGTGGAGCCTTGGATCAAGAGAGATCCAAAAGCCCATATGCTAGTGGAAAAAACACCTGTTGAGGCGGTCAAAAAAACCCCTGTTGAGGCGGTCAGGGGTCGCTGCAACAGGGGGGGCTGCAACAGGTCATGAGCTGTTGAGGCGGTCGGGAGGGTGACCGCCTCAACAGGTGCAACGTTTTCTACCTCTGTTGAGGCGGGCAGAAGGGTGACCGCCTCAACAGAGGGGGTCTGTTGAGGCGGTCACCCTTGTGCCCGCCTCAACAGATGGGACAAATGATGAATCTGTTGAGGCGGTCATTCTTCTGCCCGCCTCAACAAGTGTTTTTTTTTAAAATATTCGGTTTGAATTTACAGTAACCAGCCTGTACGAAACAGAATAAGCAACCTGTTTCAATCATTCTGAACGTCTAGTTCCACTTGCAGATACATTTCACATACAATATGTGTTCAGTTTCAACAGAATATATGCAAGTACAAAACCTATTATTCAAATATCCAAAACATATGCTTAAACTAATAGATATTTGGTTGTAAAGAACTTATCCCATTGCTCACGAACAACATCGAGTTCCTCACTTGTATAAGGCGCACTTCTCTGAACATATACCTTCAAAAACATATAGTACATCGTCTTAGTGAAGTAATTAACATGAAAAAAATTAGATTTTACATATATGAAATGAAAGGACTAGGTAAAGTAACTACCTTATCTAGTCGCTCATTAGACTCTTGATATGTCGTGACAATCTCCAACATGAACTTCATAACGTAATATCCACACTCGGTTCCGCCACTTTGTTGAGCGCACTAAAATAACAATATAATACATCGTCTTAGTTTTAAGATCAATAGATATAAAAAATAAAGAAAAAGGTAATTTATGATGGTATACCTCTATATGAATGGGTCTCCAAGACTTGAAATTAGTCGTTTTACTCGGACGCACCCCACCATTAAACTTATACACTTGGTATGTCCTGTAAAATAAACAACATACAAGTCAAAAATTCTGATTTTGTAAATATTTGAAAAGACAATTTTTAAGTAAAAAACTTACAAACTCAAGATGCCCCATACATCATACTCTTTGCGTGCTTCTTTGAGAGGATCGAAAATATACACAATGGCTTTACGTAGGTCTAGTACATATAGAATCCAATGATTTCTGCGTCATTTATAAAAGATATTGTATAACATAAGAAAACAAGTCAAAAGATGTAGTCAGAACAAGAAACAAGGATTGCTATATCACACTTACTCTTGATTATATGGAAGCAAAAACCATTTGGTTATGCTAGGATCATTCATCTTCTCCTTTTGAATTTCAGCAACGAAAATCTTTTTTAAATACTCTGTTGGGACATTAGGATCAACCTTGATTCTAGTGCTTGACATCGTCTCAGGACATAAGAATCCAATCTGAGACGACCTTTCAAATGCCCAGCTGTGATCATGCAATAAATACCTACAAAATATGCAAGATTACACTATTAGTATCTGTAAAGTAAAAATCTCACAGAAAGAATAATTAACAACTAAAACATAAAGATTGATGAAAATGTTTACAATATGTAGACTTGGATCACTGAAATGTTTAAGCACGCCCCTCTAAGGAACTCTTCAACATCGGACTCAGTTACGTATGTATCTTGATCTTGCGAATAATGCCAAATCGAAGCATCCAACTTGATGGGAGTACTATCGTATATTTCGTCGGGAGCTGAAGAGATGAAAAAATGCAAATATTTGCATTGCGGGCCAAGACCTTGAATTGCATCGTTTGCAAAATTCGCTTTCTTGCTTTTGGCGGCTGACTCTTGAGTTTTACGATCACAACTACCCACCACCTCTTTGTTTGACTTAGACTTCATTGCATATGAAAATAATAACAAAATATAAGAACAAAAATATACCTGGAGTGACTTAGACTTAGACTTCTTTATCATAACTAATAAACAAGAAAAATTGCAAATAGAACATATGTCATGAATAACTGTAACAAAAATAACTGTAACAACAATGCAGAAAAATAAGAACAACATTCAGCAGTGCATTACCATAACTAATAAACAAGAAAAATTGCAAATAGAACATATGTCATGAATAAAAAATACAAGTTCTAGCTAATCATATACCTGGAGTGACTTAGACTTAGACTTCTTTATCAGGCGTGGAGTGAACTCCTACAAAAATATTACATGAGCAAGATTGAGTAGACAATTAGATGTAGCAAATGCTTGCATTATCATATTCGTTCAAAACATTCATACCTCGTCGTCTTCGAAAATCACTAAGTGGATTGGCCATTGTACAAAACTACCCTGAGCACCGCCTAAGTTAGTTAAACCATCTCCAGTAGGTACCGGAAGAATATCATCAACATGCCCTTCGTAAACAAAATCAATTTGGACTTTATAGTGACCAGGCTTCATTAATCTAAAATGTTGGGTCAATGCACCATCTGAGGGTTGTACCATACCATCCGCCACAATGACTTTGTTACCGGAAACTTCATCCTCAAGGGCAAGATGACATGGAACCCTTTCCTGCATAAATAATGAAATTGATGCAAATATACTCTATTTAATAGATTATAACAAGATTCACTTGATTACTCTAACAAGATTCAGTTTTTTAATAGACATGGAACCCTTTCCTAGCTACTCTTCATATAATGAAGCTAATGTGAATTATTCTAACAAGATTTACTTGATTACAAGTAAAAGAATGTAATATATTATTTTTAGCCAACATGAGACTAAATTGTACCTTTAGCTCGCGTGGTTGAGGGGCAGAATCATGTTCAGCATGTCCGTGGAGATCATCTACAGGGTTGGAAGTGGAGGCATACTGGCCCATATGTCCCATGGCGGCTAGTTGCTTTTGGAGGGCCTCTTGCACTCTTTTCTCCACTATTTTATCTAGGTCGTCTTCAAACTCCTTTCTCATTGAAGCTCTAATTGATTCAATTACATCTGAAGAAGCTTCACTATGAGCAAATTTATTTTGTCTCTTTCTCGGACCAAAAGCAACTGTATGACAAACATTTCCACCCATTGCCTTGACACGCCCACGATGATCTTTTTTCCCCATAGCTTTGGTGAGGGCATCCTCTTGATCTTCAAAAACAAGATTACCTTTTTCTTCTTCTTCAATGTACTCCATCTATGTCAATTAGAAAAGTAAGAATTAGTTCATAATTTATAATCAAAGAAAATAAACATTACTTAGATATCACTTCTTACAGTTTTTTTGGCAATTTCTGCAATTTCCTTATCATTTGGGTCAATTTCCCACTCTCCATCTTTATTTAGAACTTGATGAGCCAATATCCACTCCTTTGATCTAAATTTCTTAACTCTAGCTAGCGTTGAGGTGACAGAAGAGTTCACCGAGGAACTAC
Source organism: Oxyria digyna (assembly GCA_029168935.1). NCBI lineage: Eukaryota > Viridiplantae > Streptophyta > Magnoliopsida > Caryophyllales > Polygonaceae > Oxyria > Oxyria digyna. The sequence goes on from JAPVLV010000009.1 coordinate 35,393,170, forward strand.
TTGAGAAAGTTAATGCTGCTTCTGGTGGAAGTCGTCCATCGTCTATCCATTCATGTCGTTTTCTGATATAACCCTTCTGGCCAGTGCGATGATGACTTTTGTTGAATGACGCACTGTTCCTTGCCTTTTCACTACGAGCCTGTCAAAAAGGATGTTAAAGATGATTTCTGAAAGAAAATTTAACTCAATTACCATTCAAAACCAAATTCAACACCAAAAACAGATTTGTACATGATGCATAAGAAACCATTTGTATAAAAAACAATAACTTACCAATGACTCCGACATGACGTATTGTTGAACAAATGTGTTCCAATCTTCCTCTGTGATGTGGTCATAGACTTCCCAAGGCATCTTGGATGACTGTGTCTTCGGCATCTTTTCTTTTTTAGTGATCCATCGACGCACCAACATACTCTTGAAATCTCGAAATTGTTTTGCCACACCATGGTGAAAATATTTTTCCCTTGAATTACTCGAATCATCATAAATGTGGAACAAAAGCTGCCAATTTTCAGAAACTGTTAAATTATGAACATAGTATTAAAAACATGTGAAATCATATCCAACGTTTTACCTTGGTCTCCTCCCAAAACCCCTTCCTTGTTTGCTCATCTATCTTTCGGTATTCTTTCTCATTAATATTAATTCTAGCAGCACAAGTTCCAACTTGCTTCCCGTATTCCGCCGACCACTTTCCATCAGGGATATTAAGCTCATTATACTCAAGGAACATAGCTTTTTTTGCCTTGACTCCTTTTGATCGACCACAGACAATCTTTGTAATCGTGCTAGCATCCAGTGATTCGTCACCTGTTGTAGGAGGAATAACTGGATCACTGTCACCTTCCGAATCATTTCTAGCAACAATTTGGTTATTCATTTTAACACTGACAAATACACTCCTGCATCATAATCAAGAAAACAATGAGTATACATAAAGATTAAAGATACTATATATACATTAAAGATTCTAGCAGCACAACATATTTCAATGATAGATAAGATGGGAAACAAACCAGAATCAAGGGAAGAACCGAAGAAAAACTGAAGCACGCCAGAAGCAAATCATAATCATATCAGAATCAGATCAGAAGCAAACCGGAATCAGATCAGAAGCAGAGTCATCTTATTCATTTGCGCTTTGAAACCCATATTCCTTCCCTATGATCTGTGCGCATGTGATTAGTATTATTTGCATCTTCCTCCTCTGGTAATGGTTGAACAACAGTTGATAACAGGGGTGAGTCATCGTAGTTGTCATACTCATCTTCATCCAGAACATCATCAATACCGAGAATATGCCTTTTCCCTTGTGCAACTGCACGCCATCTAGGATCAACATTGTCTACGATATAGAAAATTTGCTTAGCTTGTGACGCTAGAATGAATGGCTCGTCACTCTCACTTAATCGGTCAAAGTTTACCAATGTTAAACCCGGGTAAATATCATCTTGTTTCACCCCATTATGGTTGTTGGCCCACTTGCACCGGAAAACAGGAATCACAAAATTGTTGTAATCAAGCTCCCATATTTCTTCGATTACACCGTAATACGATTGTGTCGCATCAACCGGTCTTTTATCCTTAGCGCTTGCATAGACCCTAGATGATGCAACAACCTTCACTCCACTATTCTGCACCACACTCTTTTCATCTTGTCTTGACGTGTAGAATGTGAACCCATTGATATCATACCCTTCATAAGACCGAACACATAGACGAGGACCTCGAGCTAACCACTTGACTATATCAGAAACATCATGCCCTTTCTTTAGTTCCTCAGCTACTTCCTTCTTAAACCAATCAACGAATGAGCGATTATGTTCCCGCATCAATGCCCTTTCATTAAATTTAGGATTATTATGTTGCAATTCAAGCACATGCTTATCTACGTAAGGACTGGCCTCTGTAAGATGCTGCAACACACAAAGATGTGCCTTATTCTTCCTTTCAGAAGGAGGCGAGATCACTTTTTTACCAATTACTCCCACCCCTTCAAGCCTCCCTACATGACGAGATTTCGGAAGGCCTATTGGTTCAAGCCTCGACAAAAATTCAGCTACGTATTCACATATCTCTTCATGAAAGATTCCCTGAATTATACTACCCTCTGGATTCGCCGGATTCTTTGCTTTGTCTTTTAAAGACCCAAAATATCTCTCAAAGGGATACATCCATCTTAAGAACACCGGGCCACATAACTTGATTTCTCGCACTAAATGGACAATTAAATGCACCATTATATCAAAGAAAGAGGGCGGAAAATACATTTCAAATCGACACAAAGTTTCAACGATATCATCTTGCAGACTCTCCAGTTTCTCTGGATCAATCACCTTAGCACATATCGAACTGAAAAACACACATAGTTTTGTTATAACATGCCTCACGTGTTTCGGCAATATCCCACGAAGTGCAATTGGCAAGAAAACATTAAGCAGTACATGACAATCATGAGACTTCATACCGATCAACCTCAGGTCTGAGAGAGAAACTAGACGTTTTACATTAGATGAATATCCCGATGGCACCTTAATGCCATGTAAGCACTCGCAAAACGTCTTTTTCTCCTTTCTTGACATTGTGTAACATGCCGGAGGAAGAAAAGTCCTTTTACCATCCTTTTTTTTCACGGGCCACAAATCTGGACGCATATTCCTCTCTTTCATATCTTTCTGAACTTTCTTATTGTCCTTAGTCCTTCCGGGAATGTGTAGCAAAGTCCCAATAATAGCATCACACACATTTTTTTCAATGTGCATCACATCGAGACAATGACGAACCGACAAATCTTTCCAATAAGGAAGATCCCATAGTGAAGATACTTTCTTCCATAAAACACCCTTTTTAGACTTGGGCTTGATGAACTTGCCATATTTGGTTTCAACATTTTTAATACGTTCATAAACCTGCGATCCCGTTAAAGGTGCACGAGCCACTCATTCCTCGGTGTGACCATTGAACTCTTTCTTCTTCTTACGATAAGGGTGATACCGACTAAGGAACTTCCTGTACTTTACAAACACATTTTTCTTGTAATGTTTCAAGTATGTGGGTTCCATGTCTTCTTCACATATTGGGCATGCTTGTTCTCCTTTGGTTTTGTACCCAGACAAGTTTCCATATGCTGGAAAATCATTTATGGTACAAAAAACCATAGCTCGCAGTGTGAACTCTGAGTTGGTGTGTGCATCGTACATTGAAACACCTTCATTCCACAATAATTTCAAATCCTCTATGAGTGGCGCTAGATACACATCTATGTCATTTCCAGGTTGCTTAGGCCCCGAGATGAGGAGTGATAACATGATATTCTTGCGCTTCATACACAACCATGGAGGAAGATTATAAATCGCAAGAAGAACCGGCCATGTGTTGTGCTGAGTGCTTAGAGTGCCATTAGGATTCACACCATCTGTACACAGAGCAAGTCTCAGATTTCTAACCTCCTTGCCAAATTCAGGATATTTCTTATCGATATTTCTTCATTGAGGAGAATCAGCAGGATGTCTAAGCAGTCCATCTTTCTTCCTCCCTTCTGCATGCCATCTCAGATTTTTTGCTTGTTTCTTTAATGAAAACAAACGCTTAAATCTATCTATGATTGGAAGATACCACATAACTTTAGCCGGCGGCCCCTTCTTAGCGGAATTTACCCCTTTACGCTTGTAACGAGATACACCGCACTTTGGACACTCATCCAAATTTTCATGGTCTTTTCTGTAAAGAACACAATCGTTTGGACAAGCATCTATTTTGACAAACTCTAAGCCAAAGGGACACATCACTTTCCTGGCATAATAGGTAGAGGTGGGCAACTCATTGCCTTCCGACAAAACTTCACTTAACCACTCCAATAAGGTCGTGAAACTCGAATCAGTCCAGCCACTCTTCGATTTCAAGTTGTATAGCACTGACAAAGCTTCTAACTTGGTAAATTTTGTACACCCAGGATACAAAGGAGTCTCAGCAGCCTTTGTTAGTTGTTCTAACACCTTAGGTCGTTCATCCAAGCGATCTCTCACCCCATCCATCATCTCATTCATTTCATCCTCTTGCTCATCATCATCATCATCATCCATCTCATAATTCTCAGAAATGTTATCATCACTCTCATCACTGTCTACCTGAAGATCAAATTTGTTTACACTAGAACTTGGACGATCGGGTATTTTCTCTCCATGCCAAAACCAAACATGATAATCTTGCTTAAACCCACGACGAAATAAATGATCCTCAATCTCATCAATGTCTGCTAACCTCCTTACATTGTTACAATCACGGCAGGGACAATAGATTTTTTCGGCTTTTGTACTCTGTTGGTTGGCTAAAGCACATCTAATAAACTCCCCAACCCCACTCAAATATTCAGCTGTAGTATGATCACTGTACATCCAACGACGACTCATTTCTAATAACAGAAGAAAACTGTAGAAAGACCAATACATACATAACATTGAAAACACTCATTGAAATAAAATAAAATTATTTGGATATCTAGCTAACAAAACAATATCTCATGCAAAACTCATTAAAATCACTCATCGACATATTTCATTTGTTTTCCTACAATTTTTATCAAGTCATGCTAAAAAGTCACAAGATTAAGTTTAGTTATATGAATTGACTATATAGACAAGAGGTAGAGTATAGTCCTAAACATACATGAAAGGTATTAACAAGAACTAGTAAAACTACCAAGTACTATATGTTCCAATATATAGTCATAATCTATTGGAGTGCATGTAAATTTTCTACTAGGTATTTTACCAAACACTTGGAGTGCATCAAAATTTCCTAAAGAACCAAAACAACATAATCAATCAAAATTCCACCAAATAAGGGACTAATCACCCACAACAACAAAAATCAACCATTCATACCACAAAAGGAATCAACTCCTGCACATCAAAATCCGAAAACAATTTGCGAAGGAGGAAGTTTCACCTACCTCGATGACTCCAAGGACAAAAGCTGGAGGAGGAGGAGGAGACGAGGAGGAGCAGTCGATGAGTTCGACAGTGAGGCGTGGAGGAAGCGGCGAGTTGGAGGAGGCGGCGAGTTGGAGGTGGCAGCTTCCAGAGGAGATCAGCTGGAGGTGGCAGAACCCAAAAGTAGAATTGGAGGAGGCGGCGAGGCGAGGAGGAGGCGGTGAGTTGGAGGACGCGGCGAGACGAGGAGGAGGCGGTGAGGCGTGGAGGAAGCGGCGAGGATGAGGCGGCAAGGAGGAGGCGCAGTCGACAGTTTTGAGAGCGGGCGTATGAAAAAGTCGAGACTGCAAGTTTTTGACGAAGCAGAGTTTTTTGAAGCATTTGTTGAGGCGGGCGCATGACTGCCCGCCTCTAATGTTTGTGTTATTTTGAGGCGGGCGCCTTACTGCCCGCCTCTAATCTCTTCGTCGCATCATTTGAGGCGGGCGCCTTACTGCCCGCCTATATTTTTGGTTTTTGTTGAGGCGGGCGCCTTACTGACCGCCTCAACAAGTCAAAAACACAAATATTATTTGAGGCGAACGGATATTTGCCCGCCTCTAAAGTACCTGTTGCAGCGAACTAAACGACTGACCGCCTCAACAGATAGTAGAATAAGACTTTTTTCGTCGGTTTTTAAGGTGACCGCCTCAACAGGGGGGCTGCAACAGGTGTTTTTTCTACTAGTGTCACCACCGCCGGAGCACCGCCGGACCTCCTCCTGAATTCCGTCGGACCACCTTTGACCACCTTCGGACCACCTCCGACCACCTCCGACCACCGTCGGACCATCTTTGGGCCTCGTCGGAATAAAATTGTCACAAAGATGTATAAAATTGTTCACAAATATTACAAAATTATTTATTACTAAATGTTCATCACGTTGTTCATAAATTTTATCACAATGTTCATAAATGTTCATTTGTACATACTCTACTAAATGTTCATCACATTATACTTAAAAGTTCACCAACTGAATGTTCATCACATTCTACTTAAATGTTCACCAATTTTTGATGAAGATCAAGTGTTCATAAATGTTCATCACAATGTTCATAAATGTTCATTTGTACTTACTCTACTGAATGTTCATCACATTATACTTAAAAGTTCACCAACTGAATGTTCACATAAATGTTCATCATCTCATACTTAAATGTTCATCATCTCATACTTCAATGTTCACAAGAATTTAATAAAATGTTCATTAGCCAAAGTTCATTACAATCGACTTAAATGTTCATCACGTTGTTCATAAATGTTCATCAAAATGTTGATAAATTTTCATCATCTCTTACTTAAATGTTCATCAAACATCACTTTAATATAATTTCGAGTAGAAAAACACTTGATCTTCATCAAAAATAACCTAAATGTTCATCATCTCATACTTAAATGTTCATCAAACATCCTTAAATGTTCACAAGCATTTAATAAAATATTCATTACTCAAAAATTAATTACAATTAGCTTAAATGTTCATCACGTTGTTCATAAATGTTCATCAAAATGTTTATAAACGTTCATTTTGATATACTCTACTGAATGTTCATCACATTTTAATTACATGTTCACCAACAGAATGTTCATCACATTATAATTAAATGTTCATCACATTATATTTAAATGTTCACCAATTTGAATTAGACTTAAATTTTCATTTATTTTTATACTTTAACTTTTTCATTTATTATTGGACCTCCGCCGGACCGTCGTCGGACCTCCGCCGGACCGTCGCCGGACCGTCGCCGGACCTCCGCCAGACCTCCGCCGGACCGTCGCCGGACCTCCGCCGGACCACCGCAACTACCCCACTACAAGTGGAGGTAGCTAGTTTAATATAAGTCATTGGATGTCTTGACATCCAATGACTTAGATTCATTCTTATTTATCTCTATAAGAGAGTTTATTATGAGATTTACACCCATTAAGGAAAGGGGAAGAAAAGTGGAGAGAAAAGAGATTGTTAGTGAGTGCGAATTTTTATGTAAGAGAGAGAAGATAAAAAGTAAATTGGTGTGAGTTTTGATGTAAAAAAAAGTACAATTTGATGTGATGTTGATAATAAAACAAAAGATATAAAAGAAAACCATGAATTATATTTCGGAACGTCCAAAATGAAAAACGATAGGGTACACATAGAGTATAAATTGCAAAATGTAATAGAGAGACAACATAGATAACCAACAAGGAAAGAGAATGAAAAAAGTAGTAAAAAAGATTTGGATCATTTTCCTTGTTATGATAATAATCTATAAAAGCGAGTAAACCTAAGCCCTTCCCAAGCCTAAATGTTCCATGAGTAACCACACTAGAGTGATGAGCTGACCACCTTGAGCCAGCTGAGCTGCGTGTGCACTGGGGCTACATTGAGCCGCTCCATAGCTCAACATCTCCACCCACACTTTTGCAATCAACTCCCACATATTAATCACTCGATTCTCCTCTAGCTCCTTCAGCTTGATGGCCAATCGACACGCATGGTACCACACTGAGTTCCCAATGTCCCGAGGATGCGTATTTTGTACATCTCTTAGCACCAACTCGCACCCCATATTAATCGTTAGTGTCTCATCTCCGTTGTAGAGGGATGGGTTGTTGAACGACCACTTTGCCTCTTTCTGTGTTTCCTCAAATCTCATGTCTCCCATGGCCGCCACTTCCAACATCATCTCTGGGATACCCAATAGCAAAAACATCATGTAATTAGACACAAGTTTGCTGAATTGACGACTCTCCTGCTCTGACTCTGATATGCTAACATCTATGCTTTGTGTACGGTAGCAGAGGTCAGTTGCAATGTGCCACATCAAAAGGCTCTCATCAAATGTCCTCGATGAAACGTAGGTCCCAGAAACACTCAACAACTCTTGGTGTCGTGGGACTTTGTAGTTTTCCAAACTCCACTCTCCTCTGGTCCGCTCGCATATGTTGTCTCCCGAGGCTCTTTTGCTTAGCTCTTGGAATATGAACTCTCTTACGCCATTGCTAAACCACTTCTTAGACAAGACCCGGTACTTCATGACTCCATCAAAGATCGCATTGTCTTCCTCGAAATCATTCTCGAAATTCACTGTAATGAAATTGAGCTGGGAAATGGACTCAGACCAATGACGAAGCAATGCTCTCGATACGTAGATAGGCATAGGAGCTTCTTTGGGGTTTGAGTAATCATCCCACCTTAGTTTTCTTAAGGAAAGGCAATCCGAGCGAATCATGGTGGCAATGGATATGAAATCTCGAGCCACGGCACCCAGAAGCAGAGCATAAGTAGCATACACATCAAACTTCTTGAACCCACCCTTGTCAATGCGAAACCAGAGCACAAGAGTCGCGACTTCACAGATTATACAAAGGGGACGAAGAAATCGTCCAAGCCCTTGTCGAATCAAGGACCCCTTGGTGAAGAACAGATCATAGGAGAAGTTGAGCTCAATCTCAACAACACGGAAGGCTTCCCTTGAACTCCTATTTTGAAAGTATTCTCGGCTCCTTCTCCTATCCTCAGGGTTGATTTGTAGATCCACGTATAGCATCTTGAATAACTTGAAGAGACGAAAAGCATCTCTTACCATCTCTGCATCGCTCAATTCATACGAAGTGCAATTCAATTCTAGTGGTTTGTTAGGAGATTTCTTTTTCTCGTAGACCATTGACTCTCTTAGTGCAGAAAAGCGTGCTTGAAACAAAGATAGGAGCCTCTCAACGTACTTTGTAAAACCAGCTACGAACAATAGTAAGACTGGCACTCGCAATCTACTTTCCAAGAAGGACCTGCACATCAAGAAATCAAGTTTAAACCTTCTTGATCTTTTAAACACATTATTTCATAGCATCGGACATGAGTTGTTCATATACACACTTATTAACTTTTCATAAAAAATGGGTAAAGATCAAATGAGAAATGAGAAGTAATCCTAGCTAGGGAATTAATTCAATGACTAGAATTACACTCTTCTAGGGTTTTGACCCAAGTAATTGACCATTGACCAGGTTTGACCGGAATTGACCAATGACCGGCCGTTGACCGACTGTTGACCGGCGTTGACTTTTTTAATTTTTTAGGCCGAATTTTGTACTTATAAAATTAAGTGCTTCAAAATGCCTGAAATGTGCTACTATATGGTTGAAATGTGCTATGATATTTTTGGCCAAAATTTGAACTTGCAAAACATGTGCTACCACAAGTGTTATGTGCTTCTATATTACCGAAATATGCTACGATTTTGCCTATATGTGCTTCTATATGGCTAGTTGAAATGTGCTACGATATTGCATATATATGCTTCTCTATGCTAGGTGAAATGTGTTACACTTTTTGCCTAGATGTGTTTCTCTATGTCTTAAATGTGCTACACTTTTCACCTATATGGGCTTCTCTAGGCTAGCTGAAGTGTGCTACGGTTTTTCCTATATGTGCTTCTCTAGGCTAGCTGAAGTGTGCTACGGTTTTTCCTATATGTGCTTCTCTATGCTAGGTGAAAGGTGCTACGTTTTTTCCTATATGTGATTCTTTATTGCTGAAATGTGCTACGTTTTTCGCCTATATGTGTTTCTCTATTGCTAGCCTGCTACGCTTTTGCCTATATGTGCTTCTCTATGGCTAGCTGAAGTATGTTTCTCTATGGCTAGCTGAAGTGTGCTACGCGTTTGCCTATATGTGCTTCTCTATGTTAGGTGAAAGGCTGCGCTTTTGCCTAGATGTGCTTCTCTATGACCGAAATGTGCTACACGTTTTCGCCTATATGTGCTTCTCTATGGCTAGGTGAAAAGTGCAGCGCTTTTGCCTGGATGTGTTTCTCTATTGTTGAAATGTGCTACACTTTTCGCATAAATATGCTTCTCTATGGCTGAAATGTGTTACACTGTTCGCCTATATGTGCTTCTCGACGGCTGAAATGTGCTACACTTTTCGCCTATATGTGCTTCTCTATGGCTGAAATGTGCTACACTTCTCGCCTATATGTGCTTCTCTATAGCTAACTGAAGTGTGCTACGCTTTTGCGTATGTGTGCTTCTCTATGCTAGGTAAAATGTGTTATGTTTTTGCCTAGAAAGAATATAGCATTTTTACTTACAAAGTATAACATTTTTTCTTACAAACCATAGCACCAAAAATTGGTAGAAAAAAACAGAGCAATTTTGCTTATAAATCGTAGCAAAAAATATTGGTAGCAAAAAAAAAACAAAGCATTTTTTCCTACAAAGAACTTTTACTTACAAATCATAGTACAAAAAAAATTGAAACGGAAAAAATCCGAAAAAAAACTGACATTTTTAAAAAATAAAATAAAAAAAGTCATCGGCCGGTCAACGGTCGGCAACGAGTGTTCAACGGCCGGTCAATGGGTGGTCAACGGTCGGTCAACGGGTGGTTAATGGGCGGTCAACGGAGGAAGGAAGGAAGCTCCTTCGTTGTTATTTCTCATCTTAAGGGCATTTCTCATGGGATTTGGACCCAAAAAAAATATACGCAACTTAGCTCCGTTCGACATAACTTTTTTTGCACATTACAAAACTTAATTTTTTATTACATCTAGTTATTAAGTTTTCGGTAAAAAAAAATTCATCTAGCTTAACAAGCTTAATGTAGATTAAAGTAGTGTAATTTGTTAATGTTACACCATATAGATTAATAGAGCTTAACAAGCGTGATTTAATTTTTAATCCATTATTACCCTGTATCAATAAAGATTTAAATAATTCATTATATCATTTTCCGTAATTTTACTAATATTATTACAAATTCAGCTAGAAATACCGAACATTCAAGTACCTTTTTAAATAAAATTTTGATCTTAAGCTTTAGCTATTAATTCAGCTTCAGCTCCAATTTCAACTACTTATTCAGCTTCAGTTACTATTCCAGCTCGATATACCGAACGGAAAAACATATGCACACTTAAATAAGGGAGATGTGAACAATCATTAGCCGTTGATGAACAAAGTGTATGAAAATACACTTCAATAACCATATATACACTTGTCAAGTGTCCCTGTAACCTAGTGGTGTAGGCATGTTGTCATTACCCACAGGGATGAAGAAGAGGCTCCTTCTTTACTTGTTAAAAAAATAAAAAATAATCATATATACAGAGTTGTAAATAAATCAAAACTAATAAACTTTAACGAATTATTCCTTTTATTATAAATTGGTTTAAAAAAATGCAGCAGACTTATATGTTGGACCAATCACACTTATATGCTCATATGGACATGATTATTGGTCTATCAGGTTCACGGATTTTTTAAATAATATTAGGGTGGATTCAATTACGAGCCTATTATGACTTTTGGCTATGAAGAGATTGTGATGCTTGTCTACACCAATTTTTTCAAGTGTCGACCGGAGAGAATGTGTCTCAGTTATAGCCTTTTAAAGTTTTTAATTAGAAAAAATAGCTTTAAATAATTTTTATTATTTTTTGTTAAATTAAACTAATCTCTTGAATTTCACTTTTTCTTTAAGAATAGGAGATAGTTTTTAATGGATTATTTTCCTAATAAAAATGTACAAAAGAGATATTTACCTAACTCACTAGTCGGTCAACTGGTGTAAACAAATTTTTTTATCCACTGTGCTTGTTGTTACGTGTTAGATTAGAGTTCCACAATTGAAGTTATCCAATTAGCAATTGAGATAGATTAAGAATTTAAATTTATTTTTATGTCTGCGTTATCATTTTTCCCATATTAAATTGATAGTAATAATGAAGGTAAATTAAGAAGAAAAATAGCTATAATAACAATCTCTATAATTAATAAAACAAAAGACTATATTCATTAATAAACTATGTCATGTCATCTACTCATCAATAAGCTATGCCATGTCATCGCCAATTTTTCAAAAATAAAATTAAATATATATGTTTAGAGATAATTAACCTAATTCTAATGATAACATTTCATTATTTATACACAAATTAATTAAAATATATATACAAAGATCACTATCTTAAATCTATTGATATCATTTCCTTATATAAATGTATATCAATATAAAAGATTATAAATTAATTGAAATTCATTTTATTTGTATAATATTGATTTAAAAATCAATTAAAATAAATTTAATTATATATTACATTTTTTTTATATTAACGTCATTTCCATATGTTCGCAAATTATAAAAGTTGTTGTGCAAATTAGGCGAATAGCGCTAGTTAGATATTAAATAGGGACGATATTTGAATGTCAAGTGAAATACCTGTAGAAGGCGTTGGCAATGCCAAAGCTCATGGTAGCAAGCTGGATAGCAAAACGTGCCCAGAGCTCGTTGTCGATGGAAGAGAGGGCAGAGATGGAGTCGGCTCCGCCTAGGTGGAGCAGCAGAAATGGAGCCCAGAACATGAGTATATCCGACCCGGGTCCGGGAGAAGAAATGGGCTGCTTCTGATCCATATTAGCGGCCACGATCAGCCCAACAGCGTAGTTGGAGGCCCAGTCGGATCCGATATAGGCCACCCAAACCACGCCCAGTAGTATCGTGCTCGACGTCTGCTTCCGAAAGGGCGCAACAAACAGGAGAAGAGTCTGCAGGAAGAGGGTGATGAGGACGAACCCCCGAAGATCCCATTTCTGTATAATGGATGCGTAGGTTGATAGTATGCTCATGGAATATGATTGATTGATTGATCTACTACTGCTTTAATTCTTTCTTCGATCTTCGAACAACCCATCCCTCTTTATATAACCGAGGGTCGTCGCTTAAAATATCCAAAAAAAAGGTACACAGATTAATAATTGCAGCACGAACATTGAGATCATTGATTCAAAATATGTATATTTAATGACTCGTTATAGTTTATGCATCTATCTCTATATAAAAACTACTCCTTCCGTCTCCAAATATTATTCTCATTGTTATTTTTGACACTATTCACTTTACAAAAGAATCTATGATATATCGTCTAATATATAAGAAAAAACATAGTAATATGAGATCTTGTTTGATTCGTCTCATCGAGAACTTTAACAATATCAAAATTTTATAATTTTTATTAACGTATATTTGGAGATATTAACGTTACAAAACGTGTCTCGACAAATGTGTCAAAAGTAAATGGGAAGAACATTAAGGGAGTAGGATTTTATGCCCACGCCTAGCGTGGTTTTTAGTCTTACATAAAATATATTTTAATATGTCTGCAATAAACTATATATATCATGCTTTATTTCACAAATATAACTCTATTAGGTCGATAATTTTACATCGGATATTGATCTTGACCTAACAATTTGCTATTTGTCTTCAACCTAACAATCCTTCCCAGTAAAACGTAGCGTGTTCGAATTCTGATCGTTTTTACGCGAGAAAGGGAGACCACCCTCTAAGCCTAAGAATTTGCTATTTGTTTTTCTAACTTGTATAATTATAAACAATATCTTGATTTATAAAAATATTGAAATCCAAGGAGCAATTCCAAGGCATACGATTAAACCATATATCATGTATTGTTTCAATCCTAACAACATGACTCTAATTTCAACAAAAATTGGAAGAAACAAATGAGACATTAATTTAATGGACTAAATAAGAAAGATAGAAAAGCAGGAACATGTATGAGGGTGATGTGATTCCTTTTCGGTGAATCTTCCTTACTCAATTCAACCAGACATATGTACAATTACAACTATTGAAAATTTACAAACATATTCATAATCGAGTACAGTTCCCTAAGAACTGCCTACCTTGAAGCATCACCGTCGATCGTCGTCGCTTACGCGGGTTACTGCCTAACCAAGGAGAAGATACCCGTCACTGAATCTTTTAAGGTGTATAAATGGAAAGAGTACGTACTCCTAGGAATTAACTTGCCTTGATCAATGATAATTGTAGATGTAGGTCATATATTTACAACAGTGAGCAACATATATTTGGTGGCAACTAAAATCTGAAGCTAGGTCATCATCATTTTTGTGGGACCGGGTCTTGTACACTACATTAAACATTGAGTTGTGTCTTTATCTCCTATATCAAATCAGAGCTGGAATAGTCACACTAACTTGCCCCGCGAAATCAACTCGATATGTTATTTTCAGTCATAAACCCCCCCATAACATGGACTTACTTTCGGAAGCTCAAAATAGAATTCAAGCAGAAATAATTTTAAATGTTAAATGGTAGATGTGTAGAGAAAAATAGAGTTCATAGAGAAGATAGAAATTAAACCTTAATCTTCTTGAGAAGATCGTAGCATGTCATTTTATGCAAACAATATGATCAAATCAATCTTCAATCTCTCCTTTCATATCCACGCCACCTTCGCGACTGTATTTGCAACAAAAACAGAGTGTAAGATTCAGAAATTCAGTTACCAAAAATAAACTACATAAAAACAGAAAGGAGGGCGAAATTGAGATCAAACATGTACACTACGTTAATAAATAAGTAAAAAAAAAAACTGAAAATCTAATGGCATGTGATGGTTACAGTACACCTAGACACTTAAAATGTATCAGGAATGAGGTGTATCTTTTTATTTATCTTTTTCCTCTGCAATGGTCATGGCCAGAGGAGATAAATGGGTCCGATCTCAATCAAGAGATCACCATAAATACTTTTTGCTAAAGTTACCCAGAAACTATAAATTCTTTGTAATTGCTTCAAATGGCATAAAGATATCAAACAAAATTACATACATCATCATAGGAAGACACTCAATTGAAGATGAGAGCTTTCTGCAATCAATTACAACAATACCTGCAAAATCAACAAAGAAAATGTAAATTTGAGTTACAAAATCATAATAACCACATTTTAGACGTTAAATTCCAGTAAATAGAAACAATAGGCACCATAAACGGAAAAAAGAAGAAGAGAAATACAAAGACTGAAGAGCTAAATCAAGCAGTACCTTCCTTTAAGTGCCGCTGAAATCCTAATCGGGTCGAGCTCGAGAACATTTTTGTAGAATTCATTTGTCTATATGCAAAATCCCATTAGTGGAGAACCCTGAGCACTTATCCAATTTCAGAGACTGCAAAGCAGCTCCTTTCACATTCACATTCGCAATGGTCCCAAATCTGAATCCTTAACTATCATTCGCCTAAAATGAAGCGCATTCAGATTCCTAAACTGGTTAAGCAGATTCACCCAAGGAGTAACGAATCCTCCCCAATCTCCAGGTATCAAATTAAACATAGCAGCTCTCGGTTTCCCCTTCAACTTGAGCGATTCAAGATTCGGAAAGCGTTGCAGAAGCCTTTGAGGAGTGGTTGAGTAGCAGAAAGCAATCGTAACATGCTTCCTCGTGTTCGCATCGATGTCGTACCACCTATGGAAAACCCTAGACACCGCCGCTTGATCCCTCGACCCGTGGATGTACTGGATTACGCACTGAATCACTTCATCAGGCATTTGCCTGTGGAAATTCGCCATCACCTCAATCTGTATACAAAATCAAGAATAAAAAATAGGTGCAAGATAGATGGGGGAACCCTAGTTTGAGAAATGAAGTGACGGGAAGTGATCATTTTGGGCCTCAAACGACCCTAAATGCGGGATAGATGAGGAGGCTGGTGGTTTCATTAATGAAGAGGTGTAATGGTATAGGGTAGAAGACGGGAGATCAGGAGGTGGCCGACGGGGTTCGAATTGAAGGCATGGAGTGAAACGGGGGAGATGAAGCAAGAAGGCGGAAGACGAATTGAAGGCAGGGGGAGATGAAAAGAATATTCCACCGACGGAAGGGAATAGAAGAGGTGGGCTGGGAGAGGGAGCGTATATGGGCCAGGTGTAGTCTTGTTTTTTCTTATGTATCGGGCTGGTAATAAGTGGGATGGGTATGGGTTAAGATTAATAATGAGACCTATATGAGTGAGATTAATTTATGACATTAAGTTTTGGGTATGGTATTTATTGTTTGGAATTTATTACTAAACATTTAGCTTTATATTATATTAGGATTAGGATAGGATTAGGACTAGCCCTATGGAGGTCGTGTGATGCACGACCCCTGTGTGGTAGTGTTTTAGCGGGGGTGCGGGTTTTAAAGTTGATATTTCGGGTTTTATATCGATTGTAATTGTCAGGTAAAATAATAGCAACTTTATCATTTTATGTATTGTTTGTGATAAGTATAATTAAGAATATGGTACAATTTATAATGTCTCTAATTGAATGTGATATTATTTGAAAAAACATAAAAATAGTATACAAAGTAGTGTATAGTATATGGCGTTTAGAAACTGTGTCTGAGTTTCGTAATGAGAAATGTTATCTGTCTTCATAAAGGTGAACAAAAGAAGGTCATTATATTATTTGAATGTTTATATATCATTGTAAGTAAAAAAATAAATGGACAATTTCAATCATTAAGATATAAAATATTTTTGATTATTTTACAAATGTCATTATCGAATTTTGAGTATAATTAAGTGTACCCTGATTTCAATCATTACGTATTTTGTGCATGTACGATGCTGGAGTCCTTTATGAATGTATATTACATTTTGTATACAATTTTAGACTTTATGTGTATTTTTATTGAGATGTGTTTTTTCGTCATATATTATTATGTATGTCTTTTATTGGTTTTATACGTCAATTGTCATCTGAAAGTTTACTAAGGTAAGCTTCTACAAACTGATCCAAATACAAATTCATAGTACTGGAAACTTGTTGTCTTAATAAGACTGTTCAAAATGATCAACTTATATATAAGCAAAAATGATGTCCATCTTCGAAGAATTCACCATACCCAACACTACCCTGTTATATCGGGCTCTTTAACTAATAATAAAGGAAAAGCTTATTTTTCACATCTAAGAGCAAAATGGTCTGTTTTCCAATTCTTTTAGCAAAAAGAGACTTTGTGGGACCGGGTCGGATATTTCCCAAACCTCTTCTCTTTTCATCTATATATATGTCCCGGGTTTGTTTAACCGTGCAAACCAATGCCGCCTCTAAATATTAACCCGATACCCCAAGATGACGATGATGACGATCATGTAGTTGAAGATGGTGGTGAAGACGATGAAGAAAGCGAAGGTGAAGACGACGGTGAAGACGAAGGTGAAGTCGAAGGTGAAGTCGAAGGTGAAGACGAAGGTGAAGACGAATCGGAAGAAGAACATGAAGATGATTATGATGACGTTGAAGAAGATGGTGGGGAAGAAGATGATGATGATGATTAGTAATGCTCACGTTTATATACTTTGTAATACTTTCGTTACGCATAATTAAAGTGTTGAATTTCACCTTCATACGTCTTTATAACATTAAATCAAAACGTAAGGAAACCAAATACATAAAGCATAATCAACGAAAACGAAACATAATATCCATAACACAGGGGACATAATATTCATTAAAACTTAAACAACAAATACAACGTATCAAACCCTCCAATAAGGTTCCGAATCGTGACCCAAGTTAGATTCTCATTCATTATGCCTTGTTTGTTGTTCCGGAGGGGCTTGTCCCGCACCCATCCTTGCCCGCTCCCATATAGAATGTGTGGCTCTCTCTTCTGCACTCCTGGACGACTATGCTTGTGACATCCGTTGAGTTTGAGTGACCTCCTTAGCTGTAGGCGGATCGTCGATACTGAGCATCCGAATGTAGGAATCCAAATTCTCCATGGATAATATCCCTTGTTGTCGATGTGTCCGCATCATAGCGAGTGTCGTCGATACACGCTGCAATACCAACAAATAATTAGGAGATGAGTCATATAGAAAACACAATACCAACAAATAAAATAATATAAGAATTACCCGGTTGAAATCGAGGGTAAGGATCGGGTTCGGGTTACGTGGCGGTCGAGGTCTTTCCGGGGCATTTGGGCTCACATATGGATGTGAGACTTGAGCAAACCAATCGAGGTATCCATCCTCACCATCCCAAGGGATACGAGTTGGTGGGCTGGACATGATGTACGGACACATGTTGTCATAACGCTGGTCCCATCTATCCCATTCCGGGCCATACCGTACAGTGTATTCCCAGCCACCTCGCATTGATTTTGGCGGACAATAATACTCGACTGGCTCGGGGACATCCAAAGGCCGGGACTGACGGCGTCCGAACTGTCTGCAAAACCGATCAGGGTTGTACATCTCCATAATGTCAAAGCACCGGATCCCACCACGATAAGTGGCCACTCTATGACGCCCTTGCGGTCCCACGTCCAAATCCGGATACGGCATCCAGCACACCTACAACAATAGCTTATAACAATTAATAACAATATTGAAAACAAAAAACTTGGAATGACATTTAGACAATTGACTTACATCTTCCGGTGCATACTCATCCAGGATGCGCCTGTACTGTTGTAGAGTCCTTTTTTGCCTCAACAGGGCCCGTCCAGTGGAATAGCGGGACACACGAGCAGTAACTTCTTGGGAGCTCACATCCAGGTTTTGGTTCCCAGGAAAATACGGGAAATGTAACCAAATCCAAATCTCAAGAAGCCTTACGCAACCAGAAAATTGCACGCCTTTCGCCCTGGATGCTATACCCAGCTGCCTGTACAACAATGCCAAACAACCTGTACCCCATGCGTACTCATGTATCCTGCTCGGATCCTCTAGTAGCAGCAAGAAGCATGTGTCTAACAGGTTCGAGGTCTTGTTCACGAACAAAGACTGTTGAATGAGGTGCCACAAAAAGCCTGTTGCAATAGAGCCCGGATCGGATCTTCCAAAGTTGATCATCGAGACAACGTGGCAAAAGAATTCCCGCTCGCCGACTTTCCCCCTACCTATGAAATTGACCATCTCTTCCTCCTCATCGTCAAACGGGTTGTCCAGGTCAACGCCAAACAAATAGGAGAACAATTGGGCACACTCCCTTGAGTCTGCATTTAGACCCAAATGCGTCCATGGGGTGGTGACAGCACGCCCGTCAATAGGCAGCTCCAGAATCTCCAAAACGTCATGGAGACCGATTCCAAGCTCCCCACAATTCAGATGAAATGTGTTCGTCTCTGGGTGCCACCTTTCCACGAATGCAAATAGGAGGTTGTGGTCCACATTCCAAAATTGACCCTTAAGGATGTGAAGCAACCCCGACTCCTGGGCAATAGCAAACCATGAATCTGGCTCCGGGTCGGTAGGAATTTTAGGAAACCATAGCTCGAAGCACTTCTGCCTTGTCTGCGCCTTTAGTTGACGGGGGGCACTTTCATCGGGATTCGGATGTATCCAAATCTCATGAGCAATGTGTTGCCCATAACGAGTCAATATAGTACCCTCGTTGAGTCCTGGAAGAGGAGGAGCCGCAACAGCTCCTGACTGCATCGGAACAGGACCTGACTGCCGAGTCTGTCGGGATCTACCCCGCGAAGAACCTGACCGATTCGGAACATCTGGGTTCCTAACCCCCGCAGCACTTGACCCCCGAGTACCTGACTGTTGCGGTCTATCACCCCGAGATCTTCTATCCCCCCTCCTCTCAGAAGCAGTAATTCGCCTATCACCCAGGTTTCTGTCTTCTCCTACTCTAGATCGGATGTTTCTAACTACCTCCTAGTTTTAACGAAATACATACAAATTTAGCATCGATTATTATAACTAAAGTCCATATATGCAATTTTAAGTAATTTTCAACCTTTTTTGTATTTTCTAAAAAGTGTTGATACGCTTTCCACATGCATTAAACTAATTCTTTTTACCATGCATTGCAGTTAATATTGAAATTAAGCGTTTTCCACT
Source organism: Oxyria digyna (assembly GCA_029168935.1). Lineage (NCBI taxonomy): Eukaryota > Viridiplantae > Streptophyta > Magnoliopsida > Caryophyllales > Polygonaceae > Oxyria > Oxyria digyna. Next base: position 35,412,804 of record JAPVLV010000009.1, read on the forward strand.
ATTAACTAATTTTAGCATGCATTTGAAATACTATTGATCATTTTCCACTATTTCTACAAAATTAAGCGTATTTCAGGTTTTTAGAAATACTAACCGACTCAGTGTTCCGTCTGCGACGTGGTGCTCGGACATCCTCCTCCTCTTGCTCCGGCTCTTCTTGAGGTGTTGCTCCGCCTATAATAGTTGCATCCCAGAACACATGTTGTTGATGCCTTTGGAGATCACTCAAAGTGGGGGTGAGGAGGTTGTAACTACTACTACTTGCTCCGTCTATGTTGAAAATTCCACTACCAAAAGAACCAGCGTAACTTGCATTTGGAACACCATAACCCGACCACCAATCGTTTCCTACGTAAACTTCTTCATCTGCAGCCGTCGGATCAGAAAACAAAGGATTAGGAGGAGTTCCAGCCATAATCGAGATGAGAGAAAGCGTTTTTTGAAAGATTTTAGAAGGGAGCGTTTTTTTGTAAGATTGAGAGCGAATTCGAGTGTGGTTCGGAATGCCATTCCGAACGAATATATATAGGCAATTGACGTCAGCTAGCCGTTGGAGCTGGTGCGTATTCCGAACGAGAATTTTTTTTTAACCCGGGTATTTTTTTGTATTATTTAAACCCGGTTCATGAACCGGGTTCACAAATATTCTCATTCGGAACACCATTCCGAACGAGAATATTTAAAAAAAAAATAATACAAAACTCGTTCGGAACCCCATTCCGAACGAGGGGGGGTGCCCGGTGTAAAAAAGGTGCTGTCCGGTTGAATCGCCAAGAACAAAGCTTTAAATTCTCCCTTAAATTCTCCATATATTAACACCTTGAAATCGAAAGAGAGAGTGAAATAAAAAAAGGTTAGGAAAGAGAGACCTTCTCGGCCGTCTTGGTCGGCTTCTCGTCCTTCTCAGTCCGACCTCCTTTTTCGCCATGGATCTCGCTCCACTGAAATACGCCCGTCCTCTTCGTTGGATTCACTTCCCTCGGCGCATATCCTCACTTGCCTCCCCACCTTGGATTGCTCGTCGTCACTGTAGCCGACCTCTATTGTGGCGACCTTGCGGTGGGGATGAGCCAGCTAGGTGTTTGATTTGTAACACCACCCAACATTTGTAGGGGAAATTCAGGGGTAGACGAAGGAGTTGCAGGTCCCATTACTGCAGGGGTGTAACAGCGTATGGCAAATTACGGAAGGACAAAAGACGATCGACGGAGGTCGAATTGAATGAAGGCAGAGTAACGGGTAGGATGGAGAACATGTTGAAGGCAGAGCTAATTGAACGGGGAGATGAAAAGGGGGAGAATTGCAAAGGAAGGTGAATATTAGAGGTGGGCTGACCCATTCAAATTGTGTTGATTTCAAACATTAAATTTAAATTAGTATTATTTATTATTTGAAATTTATTTGTGATTATTTAACTTTATATTAGATTAAGATAAGATTAGGATCCAATCTATTCCTTCCTCCTCCTTCAGAGCCTATTCTTCCCGACCCCTTCCATTGCTTTCGTTTCTTCTCCGACCTCCTCTGTCTCTTGCTCCAAGCATTTATAGTCAGAATCCCAAAAGAAGTTTTCCACTTTGTCTCTCTAATTCTATTGTGATCTCAAAAGAAGTTGGAATTTGATGCCTCATTTCCTATTTCCGCAAGTATCAATATGGTGAGTTGATTTGGATCTCTTTTGTAAGCACGCTATTAGATTTAGCAAATTATGCAAAAATTTAAATTGGGGTTGCTTGCCTTCTCTCCCATTTTTTTGAAGTCAACGTAGAATTGGATGCCTTCTATATTGTTGCGTATAAGAGTGGTATGAATCCCATTTTAGATTATCACAGAAAAGAGTGTTTCTAGGTTTTTTTATTCCATGCTTTAGGGAAATTATTGTTTCCTTATTAGTGTTTCTTCATTGAATTCCAGTGTCTGTTTGTTTGGTGATGTTTATCAATTTGGCTTCAGTGGAATCACTTCTGGGTTTTGCAAAATTTTGTGTGGAAGAAGAGGGAAAGGGAAGATAAAGAAAATGGAATTTGCTTTTATATAGTAATTTAGCCAGTCAGGTGAGTTGTTACTTAGTAAATGGCATTTTCTTAGTCCACTTTATGCTCTAATAGGTTAAGTCTCTTATTCTATAAAGAAGTTTAAGGATTTGATTCAGTAAGTCACTTATTCTTCTAATCTTCTGATTGTCTATTTTTCTATTAATGTATGGTTTGTGCAGATTAGAACTTCAAGAAAAAGGTATATGTGATGAGTTTTTATATCCGCTTCTGAATCTAACAACTCATTCAACTTTTGATTTATTCTAACCTAGGATTTGTATATACAAGAAGTTCTGTCTGCGACATTAAACTTGGTTCTAACCTGGCGTGAACCACTTCACCAGCTCCAAAGAAACAATGGAGAATGGCGGAGTGATGCCGCTGCTGTTCCCTTGACTATCATATTGCCCAGTGCTACAATTTTGGAAGGGTTAGGATTTTCTAATTAAACTGAATAAGTGTCGCCTTTGAATCCAATTATATTGCTTATATGTGTATGAATTTGTGTTTCAGTGTAATGGTTTCTAATCAAAATTGTATTGAACATCTCTAATACTGACATGGAATACTTTGATTTGGACGATTTGTGAAAATTCTTGAAACTCTGTATAATAGGATGCTTGACATGGAATCCTTTTATTTTTTTTACTGAAATGGAGGCGTCTAGCTTATTTGCATACTATTTTCATAGGTTTCGGGCATCCAACATGTTAAAATCTTTAAGCATAAAGAACTACAAGCTACTAATTAAGTATGACTTGGCCAGTCACAAAATGTTTAGATCCGGAGTCTGCATCCCAAAGTAGTGATGCCTTGGCCAAAATTGATTATAGGTTGTTTGACTGGTATCGTTTTCTTTTTGTTTCCAATCCTTCTTTGACTTCCCATTTTCACTCTCATGCTACAAGCTTAAGTGAGTTCTCGCTTTCCAGTTTCTCATGCCATGATGACTATATATATATATATATATATATATATATATGTTCATGATTATAATATATCAAATGATGAAACATAATTTCATATCTAATTAATTCCTAATTTCATATCTATATACCAGATTGGACTGTTTGGTTTTGAGATAATGTTATTAATAGTGTTATTTGTGTGTGATTAATTGACTAATTCTTGGCTTCTAAAAAAGGGATTGATTCTTGATTAGTATCTGAATGTTGTTAGTCCAATTCTTGACAAGTATCTAAACATATTAGTACTCTCAGTCATGGATCTGGACGAAGACCTACAACTTGGATAAGTCATTGGCCTAACAAGGTAGAGTTAATATTCATTTTATCATGTAGATGGGGTATAGAATTGGGAATTAAGTAAATAAGTAGTTTTTGCATTTTATGTGTGCAGTAGATAACTTAATTGTGTGTTGTGCAATTTGTTGAATGCAGGCTAGATCGATCACTAGCTTTGGGATACAATGTGGTTATTGTAAAGAGATTCACATAACTGAATGCGTATCTTCCCATGTCATTCTTTCTGTGCTATGACTATAATTTAGTCAACTTTTCTAATAATGCATACAAGTTATATTCGGATTTGATCATGATCTGCTTAATAATGCATACCAGTAATAATACATAACAGAATTTAGTTTAATGTAGGATGATTTGCTTTGATCATGATTAGAATGTTATTTCCAGCTTTTCTAATAATGCATACTAGTTTCTTGGTGAATAGACTCTTGGTAAAATTTCTTGGTAAAATTTGAGCTTTTGTCTCAATAAGTTGATCTTTCATTTCAGACAGTTTTCTGTACTGAAATGTTTCTTGATTAATACAAGGAACATAAGAGAAGAGGTTTTGTAGTGATAAAAAAAGGTGATTCTAAACCATTTTTTGTGTCTCAAGGTGTACATCAGCGCATACGGTGAAGGGAACTAGAGGAGATTGACTGGAAAGCACTCGAGTGCTAGCATTGACACTTCCTAATGGGTAAAAAATAATTTTTAGTAATGTAAGTTCAAAGTTAACATTTATGTAACTAATTTTTACTCTTTCTTCCGTGCAGAAAATGAATAAGCTTTTGTCGTTATTTACTGTATCGCTTTCGATCTTTTAGATCATCAATGGCTTGAGATGCATAATTCATACATGAACTTCAATGTGAGTGAGTTCCTTGACAAGAATGCTTTAATTTGTCTTTCATAGGATATGTGACGATTTGAATTTGGTGTAATATGAAAAATCAGGATTTGTGGAAGTAATTTATCATATTTGTCTTTCATCATTCAACTAACTTGACCATTTAATATTTTCCAATAACTTCATGCAGGATTTGTGGAATTCTGACAAGTCTGATGGAGTTGAAACCAAATCATCTCAGAGATGTAGAGCTAGATTTAAGCGACATCGCAAGACCGAAGGCCGTGTGGTATGTTTTATAATTTTCTCTTGGGCTCTAGGAACCATTAGATAGATACATGAAACGGTTTCTACAAGTTTATAATCAACCAAATTTATATTTACTTCTTTTTTCTCTTTGTATATTTTTTGAACTATGATAAGAAACAGAATAAAGCTCTGTTGCAAAGATGCTACCTGCAAAAAAAAGGATTCATAATGGAGGTAGAAAACTTACTTTTTCAAGTTGGAGTTCTTTATACAAAGTCTTGATTTGTCCTCCATCTCTCTGTCTACCACGTGATCTCCATGCCAAACTTCACAAGAAGCTGAACGCGCGCGGATCAAGCTGAGATATACAATTAAGTCCTTGAAACAGTATACCAGCATACACGGGGGATCTTTTGTGTTCATGGGGAGGGAGGAACTGGGAAAAAAAATTCTATACAATGTGATAATGGCGCATTTTTCATACGCTTCTTTGACTGTTTTTAATCCTCTTGATCTGGTTGTTGTTGATGATATCAAACTGAGTGGGCATGTACATGAAAGATTACTCCATCTGATTATTTTCACTATTTATCTGACATGTTTGCGGCTATTCCAAGTGTACCTGGATCCGTCATCAATGTTGGAAAACTTAAACCGACCAGGAATGGATCTCAGCTCATAGATTTTTATCTTTTGAATGATCGGTACGTTTTTCGGATTAACATATCTGAAATTTGTCTATGATTGTTTATTCACACACAGTCCCCAATTGAACTTTTAATTTTCCAATAACCCATTGTTCTATTGGTTTTAATCCACCTTTTTGAATTGAAATTAACTTCTATTTTTGTCTTGCCCATTGTTATAAGAAGATGAATGATATTGATGAAGATATGGCCAAGAAAACCAAGGATGCTGACAAGAATAAGATCAAGGATGCTGTCAAATGGAATTTACGAAATCCTGGCCAGGAAAATCAATCCCTTGATCAGGTTATGATTAAAAGTTATTTTTCTCTAAAAAAATGTGAATTAATGAATGATTCCATCGTGGGCATGAATGGTATAATTATGTGTCATGTGCAGCCTTAGCAAAACTGTATCCATATCTCCACCTCAACCTTATCAGTATATCATTAGCTATGAGTTAGTTAATGCCTTGTGTTTTTATATGCAAAGTGACACTTAAATCAGTTGGTCTCTTTGTCTTTACAGGAAAATGTGTGTTTCTGTCTTACAAGTTTTTCAAAGATCAGGAGATGCCAGAGTTGGTCAATATTTTCGATCCCTGTTTTGATAGTTTCAATCCTTGAATAAGGTTCTTTTCCTGCAACCAGAAACATACTTGGTTGATTGTAACTATTTTTTGTTGGATGATTGGAGCTGGATGTTGAATTCTTGGCTGACATTGTAATGGAAGCTTTGTAGGTCTGTGGTTGTTTGTTATGTTGAACCCAAATTCTCCCTTTTGTTGTTAAACTTTCGAATTTTTTTTATCCAAAAACAATAACAAAATGACAGTGGTTCACGTATTTGCTGTACTCTGTTCTCTCACCGATATTTTGTAATTTGATTGGTTTAGGAAAATAAATGGATATTGATTACTTTGGCATGTGTTTGTTCTATAGTTTATGTTCATATATCATCCTTACATCATCAGATTATTAAAGGTTGGCTGAAATATGAATAATTTTTTATTTGAATGACAACAAGGATCAAGAGGAGCATTAAGCATGGCAAGGCTAAGATGCATCCTACACGGGATTGACTTAAAGATCATTATCTTGGTGTTGATGGTCATCAAAGGGTACATCTTTTAGCCCTAGAATGGAGGTCAATGGATTTTATAAAATGGAATAAATATTATGGGAATGAAATAGGAAATTTTTATGGAATCTTGAATCCAAAATTGTTTTTTTTTTTAAGAAACTAGGTGTCTCTGTACCAGATACCAGTGATGTGAAATTATAATTCCTAAATGGTTAACATATATGGACTTGCATACTGACATGAAACAACCTTAACGTGAGATGTGTGACAACAATTAGTTTTATTCATCATCTAATAACTATGACTAAGTGTTTCTAAAAATGTGGAGCACAATGTACTGCCTGGATCCATAAAGTATCCTCTTGACAAACCATTTGTTGAGCTTTTTTTACTTCCAATATCATTTCTTTTAAACTTCTGGATTTTACCTTGGCTTCTTCTAGGTTTGTAAAATCTCCCTTTTTTATACTAAAGAAACTGAAATCTGTAACTGTAACACCCCGAATCCTGGGCGTTACCAATTTATAACACCCCGAATACTGGGCGTTACCACCGTGGATTTCCACTCGAAATCCACCAGGCTAAAGACAACAACATAACGATCACTACAGCGGAAGCGACTATAATACAAAGATATTCTAAAACCCAATACGAAAATTATAATATAAAATACGCAACTCTAGACACTAAACTAGCACCACCGTCGAGCACCTCCAACTCCTCCATGCAGCTACCACATCGTACAAGCTAAAGTCCTGTAACCATCAGAATCAAAAGAAAACCCAAGAGTAACCTGGGTTAGAAGTTGGGATCTCAGGGGATGAACCCGCAATCAACCTACATCTCAAGAAACTACACTACAATTTACATACAACACATAAGATAAAAGCATAAACGCAATCAACGTATTAAACTCACAACGATACTTAACAAGCAGAGCGGAATCAACACTTAGTCAAACACACAAGATAGCAAATCACAATGCACCTCACGTGCTCACCCACATACAATTAATCATACAATGCAACACATCATTAGATAACACCACTTTAACACAGGCACAACAACATCAATTCTTTATCCACAACAACACAAGATAACACAACAAATACACCTCCAACGGGCAACCACAAACCACACACCAGGGAATAAGATCATCAACTACAAGAACACGCGACATCGACTTATCAACCACAATAGCAAAAATCATAGAGGCAAATTCTAATCTACCATACAAAGCCAAACAACAACTCGACACATTATGTATCACAACAAGTCGCATGTAAAGGTAACCACATAAAACATTAATGCACTTAATCCAAATTACAAGCAAGGAAACACACAACATCACAGTCAGAGTCCATCAACGCAATCGTCAAGCAAGCCAGTCTGAGGCAAGCAACTAAGTAAGTCGGGGGATGACTCACCTCGAATCCAAGCATATATTATCCAATGAAGATCCATCATCAATCATAACCCGGCCTAAACAAGCCATAGATATACAAAAGTACATGTCAACACGAAACCTTATACAAACACACTTATATATAAAAGACTTCAAATTCCAGAATCTGAAAGTCAACTTGTAAAATATAAAACAAATATTAAACAACGTCCTAAAATCATCAAACGAAAGCTATATAATTAATATACTCCAGGACTGTCCTATACATTCTGGATTCGTACAGTATTCGGTTTTACATATAAATACATGATCTAAAATTCATCAAAAATCATGAAATTATATACATATAAACTAGACTTCTAGAATATTCTAACCATATATCATAAACTCAATTCGGATCTATAATCAATATATGATGATTTTCCAAAACACTACCATCTATCCAACCTTCCAGCAATAGAACGAATTGGTAACGAATTCTTGTATCATTCGACAGTTATCCAAAAATCACGAAATTTTACATACATACTCCTGATAACTTATCTGATTTCCCACTGAAATATCATAATTTTTCGAGTTTAGTAACTTACCCAAATCGATCCTTCATTCTGCAGTACGAATTGGAGAAAATGGAGGCTGAAGAGAGGAGGGAGAGAAGGAGGCTAGGGTTGATTTAGGTTTAGAATAACCTTATATACTAGGTTAAGTAAGAACATTAATTCTTTTTAAAATAATTAAAGGAGTACAAATTATTCACACACTAGTATTAGGGTATTTTATGATATTTATTAGTTTCCTATAATAATTAACAAGAAGTTAAGCCTTCACAAGTTCACATACAAAATCGCGTATAATACATCATATAATTTATAATTTTATTCTCGTATAACACATCATATATTAGATATATTATAGACCATATATAGATATTTTCAATCAAAATAAGGGGTATTACAGTAACTCTAGCGCCTAAGACATCGATTCGAAATCTCGAATCAATCGATTAGTCTCAAAGGCAACGAACAGAACGAAGAACCTTCCGGCTTCATCTTTTAGTCCCGTATAATTTCAGTCTTAATTACTGAAGAAAATACTTGATTAGTCAAGGCATAATTTCAGTCCTAATCACAAGTAGTTTCTCAATTTAATTTTTAACCCAGAGAATCTAAGATAAAGTGACATTTTAAATTAACTGTAGTTTCTCAATTTTCTTGCTCATGGCAGCTTACTGTATCTCCATTTTAATTATCTAATAAGCTAATTAAAAGGTTGGTTTACATTTTAATTATCTGATTTCTGAACGCCTGTATAATTAAGTTAAATAGATTACGAATAGCTGTAATTGCCCCGCGTAAAGCGCGGGGTTCCGAATCTAGTTTTATAACCAAAATAGAAATACTGATCGCGATGATTAAAATCAACGTCTAACTCTTAATTAGAGTAGAGTGGCGGACAGGAATAACCCAAGATATGATATTGTATCGCACGGTACAACAATATATACGTAACGATTATCATTTTCCTATCAAAGTCGAGTCATGGCAAGCCGGGCGATTTGCCTTGTTGGGCTTGGATGGTCTCAGTCAGAGCCTGTGGAATGATCGAGAGGGTCCGACCCAAAGAAATTAACAGGACGAGGAAAGGGAATTATTGAAATTAATTGGGCCCAAAATCTTAAATTGGACGCGATTTTTTCCCTAAATGCACGTGAATATGTGCGCACAAGGTTTTACACTGTAAAGATCTGTGCGCGTATGTTCTGCGCACAGATTCGCGTGCATTTAGGGGGGGGGGGGAATGGCGTGCATATAGGCCGGGCGTATATATAAAGGGTTTATAACCCTCTTTTATTTGGAATAAATAAACCAACGTAATATGAATCACAATCCGTCATCAACTGAAACTGTCATCAACACAATCTGTCGTCAATTGAAATTGTCATCAACTGAAACTGTTATCAACACAATCCGTCATCAACTGAAATTGTCATCAACACAATCCGTCATCAACTGAAACTGACATCAACACAATCCATCGTCAACTGAAACTTTCATCAACACAATTCGTCATCAACTGAAACTGTCATCAACACAATCCGTCATCAACTGAAATTGTCATCAATACAAACCGAAACAGTCATCAATACAAATTGTCATCAACATAAATTATCATCAACACAAAGTGTCATCATGTATAAAAAGGTTAGTTAACACACTAAAACAAATTTAAGGTTAGAAAATACAAGTGAATGTGTAAAAATGGTTACTTACCCCGAGGAGGGGTAATTATTTTTCCCTAATGCATCTCATAACATTAAAGTGTAGGTTTTTACATTCCCCTGTTTTAATTTTAAGTTTCAATCATATCTTCACCCGACCACACACACATAGCACCCTATTGCCTCTCGCCGTCTTCCTTCCCAAACACTCCTCCTTCATATCCAAGGTTCCTCCACCGCCTTCTCCAGCCCCATCTTCAAATCTTCAAACTTATTTCACTCTCTGAGACTTAATAACTTAATAAATCATAAACTCTTGATTTTCACCAAAATGATGAGAAATAACTCCTTTGGATTTTTATGAAAAACGAGTATTTACATTTTTGAACTCTTCGAGGCTTAATAACTTAATAAAATAATAAACTCTTGATTTTCAGCAAAATGATGAGATTTTTGTGTACTAACCCTTTTGGATTTTGGTGAAAAACGAGTATTTTCATTTTTAAACTCTTCGGGGGCATAATAACTTAATAAAATCATAAACTCTTGACTATCACCAATATGATGAGATTTTTGTGTACTAACCCCTTTGGATTTCGGTGAAAAATCGAGTATTTTCATTTTTGAACACTTCTGGTATAATAACGTAATAAAATAATAAACTCTTGATTTTCGCAAAAATGATGAGATTTCTGTATACACCCCCTTTGGATTTTGGTAGAAAAACGAGTATTTTCATTTTTTTTAAACTATGGGCCATAATAACTTAATAGAATCCTAAACTTCTCGATTTTCACCAAAATGATGAGATTTTTGTGTACTAACCCATTTGAATTTTGGTGAAAAACGAGTTTTTCATTTTTGAAAACTTCAGAGCTTAATAACCTAATAAAATAAGAGATTCTTGATTTCCACAAAAAAGATGAGATTTATGTGTACTAACTCCTTTGGATTTTGGTGAAAAACGAGTATTTTATTTTTGAACTATTCAAGGCTTAAGAAATTAATAAAATCATAAACTCTTGATTTTCACCAAAATTATAAGATTTTTGTGTACTAACACTTTTGATTTTGGTGAAAACGACAATTTTCATTTTTGAACTCTTCGGGGGGTTAATAACTTAATAAAATCATAAACTCTTGCTTTTCACCAAAATGATGAGAATTCTGTATACTAACCCCTTTGGATTAGGTGAAAACGAGTATTTTCATTCTTGAACAATTCCGCGTATAATCACGTAATGAAATCATAAACTCTTGATTTTCGCCAAAATGATGAGATTTCTATATACTAACCCCTCTTAATTTTGGTGAAAAATGGGTATTTTCATTTTTGAACATTTCGGGGCTTGATAACTTTCTAAAATTATAAACACTTGTTTATAACCAAAATGATGAGATTTCTGTGTACTAACCCCTTTAGATTTTGGTGAAAAACGAGTATTTTCATTTTTGAACTCTTCGCGGCAGAATAACTTAATAAAATCATAAACTCTTGATTTTCATCAAAATGATGAGATTTATATGTACTAACCCTTTGGATTTTTGTGAAAAACGAGTATTTTAATTTTTGAACACTTTGGGGCTTACTATATTAATAAAATTATAAACTCTTCATTTTCACCAAAATTATAAGATTTTTGAACTTTTCGCCTTCTTCGGGGGCTTAATAACGTAATAAAATCATAAACTCTTTATTTTCACCAAAATGATGAGATTTCAGTGTACTAACCCCTTTGGATTCTGTGAAAAACGAGTATTTTCTCTTTTGAACACTTTCGCGTATTATCACATAATAAAATCATAAACTCTTGATTTTCGCCAAAATGATGAGATTTTTGTGTACTAACCATTCTTGATTTTGGTGAAAAACGAGTATTTTCATTTTTGAACTCTTTGAGGCTTAATAACATAATAAAAACATAAACTCTTCATTTACACCAAAATGATGAGATTTATATGTACTAACCCCTTTGGATTTTGGTGAAAAACGAGTATTTTCATTTTTGAACTCTTCGCGCTTAATAACTTAATAAAATCATAAACTCTTGATTTTCATCAAAATGATGAGATTTATATGTACTAACCCTTTGAATTTTTGTGAAAAAACAGCATTTTAATTTTTGAACACTTTGGGGCTTACTATATTAATAAAATTATAAACTCTTCATTTTCACCAAAATTATAAGATTTTTGTGTACTAACCCCTTTCGATTTTGGTGAAAACTCATTTTTGAACTCTTCACCTTCTTCAGGGGCTTAATAACGTAATAAAATCATAAACTCTTTATTTTCACCAAAATGATGAGATTTCAATGTACTAACCCATTAGGATTCTGTGAAAAACGAGTATTTTCTCTTTTGAACACTTTCGCGTATTATCACATAATAAAATCATAAACTCTTGATTTTCGCCAGAATCATGAGATTTTTGTGTACTAGCCATTCTTGATTTTGATGAAAAACGAGTATTTTCATTTTTGAACTCTTCGAGGCTTAATAACTTAACGAAATCATAAACTCTTGATTTTCACCAAAATGATGAGATTTATATGTACCAACCCTTTGGATTTTGGTGAAAAACCAGTATTTTAATTTTTGAACACTTTGGGGCTTACTATATTAATATAATTATAAACTCTTCATTTTCACCAAAATTATAAGATTTTTGTGTACTAACCTCTTTCGATTTTGGTGAAAACTCATTTTTGAACTCTTAGCCTTCTTCGGGGGCTTAATAACTTAATAAAATCATAAACTCTTTATTTTCACCAAAATGATGAGATTTCAGTGTACTAACCCCTTTGGATTCTGTGAAAAACGAGTATTTTCTCTTTTAAACACTTTCGCGTATTATCACATAATAAAATCATAAACTCTTGAGTTTCGCCAGAATGATGAGATTTTTGTGTACTAACCATTCTTGATTTTGGTGAAAAACGAGTATTTTCATTTTTGAACTCTTCGAGGCTGAATAACATAATAAAAACATAAACTCTTCATTTACACAAAAATGATGAGATTTATATGTACTAACCCTTTGGATTTTGGTAAAAAACGAGTATTTTTATTTTTGAACTCTTCGCGGCTTAAGAACTTAATAAAATCATAACTCTTGATTTTCATCAAAATGATGAGATTTATATGTACTAACCCTTTGAATTTTTATGAAAAACGAGTATTTTAATTTTTGAACACTTTGGGGCTAAATATATTAATAAAATTATAAACTCTTAATTTTCACCAAAATTATAAGATTTTTGTGTACTAACCTCTTTCGATTTTGGTGAAAAATCATTTTTGAACTCTTAGCCTTCTTCGGGGGCTTAATAACTTAATAAAATCATAAACTCTTTATTTTCACCAAAATGATGAGATTTTAGTGTATTAACCCCTTTGGATTCTGTGAAAAACGAGTATTTTCTCTTTTAAACACTTTCGCGTATTATCACATAATAAAATCATAAACTCTTGATTTTCGCCAGAATCATGAGATTTTTGTGTACTAGCCATTCTTGATTTTGATGAAAAATGAGTATTTTCATTTTTGAACTCTTCGAGGCTTAATAACTTAATAAAATCATAAACTCTTGATTTTCACCAAAATGATGAGATTTATATGTACTAACCCTTTGGATTTTGATGAAAAACCAGTATTTTAATTTTTGAACACTTTGGGGCTTAATATATTAATAAAATTATAAACTCTTCATTTCACCAAAATTATAAGATTTTTGTGTACTAACCTCTTTCGATTTTGGTGAAAACTCTTTTTTGAACTCTTAGCCTTCTTCAGGGGCTTAATAACTTAATAAAATCATAAACTCTTTATTTTCACCAAAATGATGAGATTTCTGTGTACTAACTCCTTTGGATTCTGTGAAAAACGAGTATTTTCTCTTTTCAACACTTCCGCGTATTATCACATAACAAAATCATAAATTCTTGATTTTCGCTAGAATGATGAGATTTTTTTGTACTAGCCATTCTTGATTTTGGTGAAAAACGAGTATTTTCATTTTTGAACTCTTCGAGGCTTAATAACATAAAAAATCATAAACTCTTGATTTTCACCAAAATTATGAGATTTATATGTACTAATCCTTTGGATTTTGGTGAAAAACCAGTATTTTAATTTTTGAATACTTTGGGGCTTACTATATTAATAAAATTATAAACTCTTCATTTTCACCAAAATTATAAGATTTTTGTGTACTAACCTCTTTCGATTTTGGTGAAAACTCATTTTTGAACTCTTAGCCTTCTTCGGGGGCTTATTAACTTAATAAAATCATAAACTCTTTATTTTAACGAAAATGATTAGATTTCTGTGTACTAACCCCTTTGGATTCTGTGAAAAACGAGTATTTTCTCTTTTTCAAATAATAAAATCATAAACTTTTGATTTTCGCAAGAATGATGAGATTTTTGTGTACTAACCATTCTTGATTTTGGTGAAAAATGAGTATTTTCATTTTTGAACTTTTCGAGGCTTAATAACTTAATAAAATCATAAACTTTTGATTTTCACCAAAATGATGAGATTTATATGTACTAACCCTTTGGATTTTTGTGAAAAACCAGTGTTTTAATTTTTGAACACTTTGGGGCTTAATATATTAATAAAATTATAAACTCTTCATTTTCACCAAAATTATAAGATTTTTGTGTACTAACCCCTTTCGAGTTTAGTGAAAACTCATTTTTGAACTGTTCGCCTTCTTGAGGGGCTTAATAACTAAATAAAATCATAAACTCTTGATTTTCACAAAAATGATGAGATTTCTGTGTACTAACCCCTTTGGATTCTGTGAAAAACGAGTATTTTCTCTTTTCAACACTTTCGCGTATTATCACATAATAAAATCATAAACTCTTGATTTTCGCCAGAATGATGAGATTTTTGTGTACTAACCCTTCTTGATTTTGGTGAAAAACAAGTATTTTCATTTTTGAACTCTTCGAGGCTTAATAACTTAATAAAATCATAAACTTTTGATTTTCACCAAAATGATGAGATTTATATGTACTAACCCTTTGGATTTTTGTGAAAAACCAGTGTTTTAATTTTTGAACACTTTGGGGCTTAATATATTAATAAAATTATAAACTCTTCATTTTCACCAAAATTATAAGATTTTTGTGTACTAACCCCTTTCGAGTTTGGTGAAAACTCATTTTTGAACTGTTCGCCTTCTTGAGGGGCTTAATAACTAAATAAAATCATAAACTCTTGATTTTCACAAAAATGATGAGATTTCTGTGTACTAACCCCTTTGGATTCTGTGAAAAACGAGTATTTTCTCTTTTGAACACTTTCGCGTATTATCACATAATAAAATCATAAACTCTCGATTTTCGCCAAAATGATGAGATTATTGTGTACTAACAATTCTTGATTTTGGTGAAAAACGAGTATTTTCATTTTTGTAGTCTGCGAGGCTTAATAACTTAATAAAATCATAAACTCTTGATTTTCACCAAAATGATGAGATTTATATGTACTAACCCTTTGGATTTTGGCGAAAAACCAGTATTTTAATTTTTGAATACTTTGGGGCTTACTATATTAATAAAATTATAAACTCTTCATTTTCACCAAAATTATAAGATTTTTGTGTACTAACCTCTTTCGATTTTGGTGAAAACTCATTTTTGAACCCTTAGCCTTCTTCGAGGGCTTAATATCTTAATAAAATCATAAACTCTTTATTTTCACCAAAATGATGAGATTTTAGTGTATTAACCCCTTTGGATTCTGTGAAAAACGAGTATTTTCTCTTTTAAACACTTTCGCGTATTATCACATAATAAAATCATAAACTCTTGATTTTCGCCAGAATCATGAGATTTTTGTGTACTAGCCATTCTTGATTTTGATGAAAAATGAGTATTTTCATTTTTGAACTCTTCGAGGCTTAATAACTTAATAAAATCATAAACTCTTGATTTTCACCAAAATGATGAGATTTATATGTACTAACCCTTTGGATTTTGATGAAAAACCAGTATTTTAATTTTTGAACACTTTGGGGCTTAATATATTAATAAAATTATAAACTCTTCATTTCACCAAAATTATAAGATTTTTGTGTACTAACCTCTTTCGATTTTGGTGAAAACTCATTTTTGAACTCTTAGCCTTCTTCAGGGGCTTAATAACTTAATAAAATCATAAACTCTTTATTTTCACCAAAATGATGAGATTTCTGTGTACTAACTCCTTTGGATTCTGTGAAAAACGAGTATTTTCTCTTTTCAACACTTCCGCGTATTATCACATAACAAAATCATAAATTCTTGATTTTCGCTAGAATGATGAGATTTTTTTGTACTAGCCATTCTTGATTTTGGTGAAAAACGAGTATTTTCATTTTTGAACTCTTCGAGGCTTAATAACATAAAAAATCATAAACTCTTGATTTTCACCAAAATTATGAGATTTATATCTACTAATCCTTTGGATTTTGGTGAAAAACCAGTATTTTAATTTTTGAATACTTTGGGGCTTACTATATTAATAAAATTATAAACTCTTCATTTTCACCAAAATTATAAGATTTTTGTGTACTAACCTCTTTCGATTATGGTGAAAACTCATTTTTGAACTCTTAGCCTTCTTCGGGGGCTTATTAACTTAATAAAATCATAAACTCTTTATTTTAACGAAAATGATTAGATTTCTGTGTACTAACCCCTTTGGATTCTGTGAAAAACGAGTATTTTCTCTTTTTCAAATAATAAAATCATAAACTCTTGATTTTCGCAAGAATGATGAGATTTTTGTGTACTAACCATTCTTGATTTTGGTGAAAAATGAGTATTTTCATTTTTGAACTTTTCGAGGCTTAATAACTTAATAAAATCATAAACTTTTGATTTTCACCAAAATGATGAGATTTCAATGTACTAACCCATTAGGATTCTGTGAAAAACGAGTATTTTCTCTTTTGAACACTTTCGCGTATTATCACATAATAAAATCATAAACTCTTGATTTTCGCCAGAATGATGAGATTTTTGTGTACTAACCATTCTTGATTTTGGTGAAAAATGAGTATTTTCATTTTTGAACTTTTCGAGGCTTAATAAGTTAATAAAATCATAAACTTTTGATTTTCACCAAAATGATGAGATTTATATGTACTAACCCTTTGGATTTTTGTGAAAAACCAGTGTTTTAATTTTTGAACACTTTGGGGCTTAATATATTAATAAAATTATAAACTCTTAATTTTCACCAAAATTATAAGATTTTTGTGTACTAACCTCTTTCGATTTTGGTGAAAAATCATTTTTGAACTCTTAGCCTTCTTCGGGGGCTTAATATCATAATAAAATCATAAACTCTTTATTTTCACCAAAATGTTGAGTTTTAGTGTATTAACCCCTTTGGATTCTGTGAAAAACGAGTATTTTCTCTTTTAAACACTTTCGCGTATTATCACATAATAAAATCATAAACTCTTGATTTTCGCCAGAATCATGAGATTTTTGTGTACTAGCCATTCTTGATTTTGATGAAAAATGAGTATTTTCATTTTTGAACTCTTCGAGGCTTAATAACTTAATAAAATCATAAACTCTTGATTTTCACCAAAATGATGAGATTTATATGTACTAACCCTTTGGATTTTGATGAAAAACCAGTATTTTAATTTTTGAACACTTTGGGGCTTAATATATTAATAAAATTATAAACTCTTCATTTCACCAAAATTATAAGATTTTTGTGTACTAACCTCTTTCGATTTTGGTGAAAACTCATTTTTGAACTCTTAGCCTTCTTCAGGGGCTTAATAACTTAATAAAATCATAAACTCTTTATTTTCACCAAAATGATGAGATTTCTGTGTACTAACTCCTTTGGATTCTGTGAAAAACGAGTATTTTCTCTTTTCAACACTTCCGCGTATTATCACATAACAAAATCATAAATTCTTGATTTTCGCTAGAATGATGAGATTTTTTTGTACTAGCCATTCTTGATTTTGGTGAAAAACGAGTATTTTCATTTTTGAACTCTTCGAGGCTTAATAACATAAAAAATCATAAACTCTTGATTTTCACCAAAATTATGAGATTTATATGTACTAATCCTTTGGATTTTGGTGAAAAACCAGTATTTTAATTTTTGAATACTTTGGGGCTTACTATATTAATAAAATTATAAACTCTTCATTTTCACCAAAATTATAAGATTTTTGTGTACTAACCTCTTTCGATTTTGGTGAAAACTCATTTTTGAACTCTTAGCCTTCTTCGGGGGCTTATTAACTTAATAAAATCATAAACTCTTTATTTTAACGAAAATGATTAGATTTCTGTGTACTAACCCCTTTGGATTCTGTGAAAAACGAGTATTTTCTCTTTTTCAAATAATAAAATCATAAACTCTTGATTTTCGCAAGAATGATGAGATTTTTGTGTACTAACCATTCTTGATTTTGGTGAAAAATGAGTATTTTCATTTTTGAACTTTTCGAGGCTTAATAACTTAATAAAATCATAAACTTTTGATTTTCACCAAAATGATGAGATTTCAATGTACTAACCCATTAGGATTCTGTGAAAAACGAGTATTTTCTCTTTTGAACACTTTCGCGTATTATCACATAATAAAATCATAAACTCTTGATTTTCGCCAGAATGATGAGATTTTTGTGTACTAACCATTCTTGATTTTGGTGAAAAATGAGTATTTTCATTTTTGAACTTTTCGAGGCTTAATAAGTTAATAAAATCATAAACTTTTGATTTTCACCAAAATGATGAGATTTATATGTACTAACCCTTTGGATTTTTGTGAAAAACCAGTGTTTTAATTTTTGAACACTTTGGGGCTTAATATATTAATAAAATTATAAACTCTTAATTTTCACCAAAATTATAAGATTTTTGTGTACTAACCTCTTTCGATTTTGGTGAAAAATCATTTTTGAACTCTTAG
This sequence comes from Oxyria digyna, assembly GCA_029168935.1. Classification (NCBI taxonomy): domain Eukaryota; kingdom Viridiplantae; phylum Streptophyta; class Magnoliopsida; order Caryophyllales; family Polygonaceae; genus Oxyria; species Oxyria digyna. The sequence continues at coordinate 35,431,525 of JAPVLV010000009.1, forward strand.
CCTTCTTCGGGGGCTTAATATCTTAATAAAATCATAAACTCTTTATTTTCACCAAAATGTTGAGATTTTAGTGTATTAACCCCTTTGGATTCTGTGAGAAACGAGTATTTTCTCTTTTAAACACTTTCGCGTATTATCACATAATAAAATCATAAACTCTTGATTTTCGCCAGAATCATGAGATTTTTGTGTACTAGCCATTCTTGATTTTGATGAAAAATGAGTATTTTCATTTTTGAACTCTTCGAGGCTTAATAACTTAATAAAATCATAAACTCTTGATTTTCACCAAAATGATGAGATTTATATGTACTAACCCTTTGGATTTTGATGAAAAACCAGTATTTTAATTTTTGAACACTTTGGGGCTTAATATATTAATAAAATTATAAACTCTTCATTTCACCAAAATTATAAGATTTTTGTGTACTAACCTCTTTCGATTTTGGTGAAAACTCATTTTTGAACTCTTAGCCTTCTTCAGGGGCTTAATAACTTAATAAAATCATAAACTCTTTATTTTCACCAAAATGATGAGATTTCTGTGTACTAACTCCTTTGGATTCTGTGCAAAACGAGTATTTTCTCTTTTCAACACTTCCGCGTATTATCACATAACAAAATCATAAATTCTTGATTTTCGCTAGAATGATGAGATTTTTTTGTACTAGCCATTCTTGATTTTGGTGAAAAACGAGTATTTTCATTTTTGAACTCTTCGAGGCTTAATAACATAAAAAATCATAAACTCTTGATTTTCACCAAAATTATGAGATTTATATGTACTAATCCTTTGGATTTTGGTGAAAAACCAGTATTTTAATTTTTGAATACTTTGGGGCTTACTATATTAATAAAATTATAAACTCTTCATTTTCACCAAAATTATAAAATTTTTGTGTACTAACCTCTTTCGATTTTGGTGAAAACTCATTTTTGAACTCTTGGCCTTCTTCGGGGGCTTATTAACTTAATAAAATCATAAACTCTTTATTTTAACGAAAATGATTAGATTTCAGTGTACTAACCCCTTTGGATTCTGTGAAAAACGAGTATTTTCTCTTTTTCAAATAATAAAATCATAAACTCTTGATTTTCGCAAGAATGATGAGATTTTTGTGTACTAACCATTCTTGATTTTGGTGAAAAATGAGTATTTTCATTTTTGAACTTTTCGAGGCTTAATAACTTAATAAAATCATAAACTTTTGATTTTCACCAAAATGATGAGATTTATATGTACTAACCCTTTGGATTTTTGTGAAAAACCAGTGTTTTAATTTTTGAACACTTTGGGGCTTAATATATTAATAAAATTATAAACTCTTCATTTTCACCAAAATTATAAGATTTTTGTGTACTAACCCCTTTCGAGTTTGGTGAAAACTCATTTTTGAACTGTTCGCCTTCTTGAGGGGCTTAATAACTAAATAAAATCATAAACTCTTGATTTTCACAAAAATGATGAGATTTCTATGTACTAACCCCTTTGGATTCTGTGAAAAACGAGTATTTTCTCTTTTGAACACTTTCGCGTATTATCACATAATAAAATCATAAACTCTCGATTTTCGCCAAAATGATGAGATTATTGTGTACTAACAATTCTTGATTTTGGTGAAAAACGAGTATTTTCATTTTTGTAGTCTTCGAGGCTTAATAACTTAATAAAATCATAAACTCTTGATTTTCACCAAAATGATGAGATTTATATGTACTAACCCTTTGGATTTTGGTGAAAAACCAGTATTTTAATTTTTGAATACTTTGGGGCTTACTATATTAATAAAATTATAAACTCTTCATTTTCACCAAAATTATAAGATTTTTGTGTACTAACCTCTTTCGATTTTGGTGAAAACTCATTTTTGAACTCTTAGCCTTCTTCGGGGGCTTATTAACTTAATAAAATCATAAACTCTTTATTTTAACGAAAATGATTAGATTTCTGTGTACTAACCCCTTTGGATTCTGTGAAAAACGAGTATTTTCTCTTTTTCAAATAATAAAATCATGTACGCCCTAGTTCCGTTCGCAACGACTGCTGTCGCCGTTTCTTGCCTCGGAAGTTTGCCTTCCGGCGGCCATGGAAGGCCCGGTTTCCTTGGTTGCTGGCGTTGATGGGGTTCCATTCATTCCTGCGTCTGCAAACATGTCTCCATCGGATTCTCTTGATGTCACTAATGCTAGCTCTTCAGTTCTGGTTTCCAAAGGAAACCCTGTTACCAGTTCTACGGTCCCTGTACCTACCTATTCCATGATCCTAAAGAAGAATCTGAATTCCAGTTCGATTACGCCGGATCGTATTGAGAATACTGTATCCATTGAGGATAGCTCTAAATATAAGAAAATGACCAAAGTCGTCCTCCCGCAGCAGGATTTCTATGAGTTTGATATTTCGGAGATCCGAACTGACCCCATCATACCTAAGTATATTCTTGTTGGTGGTATGCTTGGATATGGTGTTTCGGAGGAGGAAATGAAAGCCTTTGTTGATAAGTACTGGAATTGTGTTGATGTCTCTGTTCAGATTCGGAAAAATGGAATGTGGAGTTTTGAATTTGGTACCGAGGAGGAACTCATCAGTGTGATTGATCATGATATCTGGCTAATCCGGGGAAGATTTCCGTTGGCTCTTAAGCGTTGGACCAAGGGTATGAAGTTCTCTTGGTGCAGTTTCGACAAAGTCCCAGCATGGATCAGAATTCGGGATTTAGATCACCAATTTCAATCAGACAGAATGCTGAATGTTATTGCTTCGTTGATTGGGGATCCAATCAGTTTTGATGACTCTATTTGGGCCAGATCACAGGACAAGTATGTGAGAATGCTGATCTCTGTAAGCATACAGGATATTATGAAGGATGCTATTCTTCTCAAGAGTAAGGACGGTGAAGAATTTCGAATTCATGTTCATTATGAATGGATACCTCACTTTTGTGAAGGTTGTGCTAAATTTGGACATCTTGATGCCCGCTGCTTCCATGCTGCAACTCATAAGGTTTCTACAGATTCAGTTTCCCCTGATCAAGCCCAAGATGGTGCTCAGACAGTTCATACTATCCCTGATCCTTCAACATCTAATTTGAATGCGGATTCCTCTGTTGAGAAAGAGCCAGATCAGTTTGCTACAGGTTTGCAGGATCCTCAGATTGTTACTCCTGTGGTCCCTGTTGTTTCTAATCAGCAGCAGCGTTTGAAAGAAAAGCATGGTGTAACAGGTAATGTTGAGAGCTCAGATGCTGTTCAACAGATTCAGAAACCTCCTAATAAGGTGGGAAGGCCGAGGAAAACTACCTCTAGTACTTCAAGCCCTTCTGTTTTTCAGGACCATCTGCACAAACCGAGAGGTATTTTGATGATTAAGGATAATGAACCTATGGGTGCTCTTACAAGGTCTAGCTCAAAAGTGGGAAATTCTAACAAGGTTTCCAATGGTTAGTACAAACATATGTGCATGGAACTCGAGAGGGTGTGGCTCCCCTTCCCGTTTGAAACTGATTACTGAGCTGGTGCATAAGCACAAAATTAATGTTCTTGGCTTGCTTGAGACTAAGATTAGTCAAGATCGAGAGCTTGTTATGTCTACGAGACTGCTTCCTGGTTGGCATTTTGTCACAAATAGTACTTCCACTTCTAAGGGACGCATTTGGGTTTCTTGGGATCATTCTGTCGTCAATCTGTCGGTGTTGTTTATCTCTTCACAACTAATTCACTGCTCAGTCCAGAGTTATGATGGTAGTCCGATTTTTCTTCTCTCCTTTGTGTATGGAATGAATTATAGGGATGCAAGAAGCTCTTTATGGCAGGAGCTGAGCACTTTTAATGTGTCTAATGTTCCTTGGGCTGTTATGGGTGACTTTAATTGTCTCTTGGATATTTCAGATAAGCTGAACTTTGGCAACAAAACTTTCAGAGGTATTCAGGAACTTCAAGCTGTGTTCACTAGTAATGACTTATCTGACCATGAGTTCAGTGGCGCTCTCTACACTTGGAGCAATCAACAATTGGGTAGTCGGCGTGTGGCTTGCAAACTTGATCGTATTGCTATTAACCCTTGTTGGCATACTTCTTTTCCTGACTCTGTTGCCTTGTTTGATAGTCCTGGGTTTTCTGATCACTCTCCCGGCATCTTGAGAATTAATCCTTCTTGTCTTGGCAAAGTTTTTCCTTTCAAGTTCAAGAATTTCTGGACTGACGAATCTGATTTTCCTGATGTGGTTAAGCGGAGCTGGTTAGAGCCTGTTGATGGTGATGCTCAGTATAGGTTGGCAGCCAAGTTGAAAAGGCTGAAAGGTGTTCTTAAGATCTGGCAAAAAGGGAGGTTTAGGGAGTTGGAAGTTATGATTGCTGAATGTTCTTCCTCCCTCAATCTCGCACATGACATGTTACAAAGTGATTTCAGCTCTGTTTTGCTGCAAACGGCCGTGCAAGATGCCAAAGCCCAGCTCGCTCTTCGTCTCAAGCAATATGAAAGTTTTGTTTGTCAAAGGTCCAAAATTCAATGGGTAAAGTTTGGTGAAGAAACCTCTGCTATGTTCCATAGAAGTATCAAAACCAGAGTAGCCAGAAACTCTATTGTTTCTCTTGTTACTGAGCAAGGTGTGCAAATTTCTGAGCATCAGGATATTGAAGCTGAGGTAGTGGGCTTTTTTCAGAACCTTCTTGGTACTAATCTGGCATTTCCTGGTTTTAATAGCCTTCTTCAGGGTCCTACTGTTGATTATACTTCTCATTCCCAGCTTTGTACTATTCCATCTGAAGATGAGGTTAGAAGTGCTTTATTTGCGATCAGTAACATTAAGTCTCCAGGGCCGGATGGATTTGGTAGCTGGTTCTTCAAGAACCAATGGAAACTTATTAAAGGGGATGTTTACGAGGCTATGAAGGATTTCTTTAGGAGAGGGAGACTCCTCAGACAAGTTAATGCTACTTTCATTTGCCTTATTGCTAAGGTTGATGACCCTTTTCAGATTAGCCAGTTTCGTCCTATCTCTTTATGTAACACTACCCTTAAGATCATCTCTAAGGTTATTGTTCACAGGATTAGGCCTCTCCTCGATGAGCTTGTTGCTGTTACTCAAGGTGCATTTATTCCTAACAGATCTATTGCTGCTAATCTCTGCGTTGCACAGGACCTTGTTAAGGGTTATGGCTCTAGATCTATTTCTCCTAGATGTATGCTTCAGATTGACCTTAGAAAGGCTTATGATTATGTGAGTTGGGAGTTCCTGGAACACTGCCTGATCTACTTCAATTTTCCTGCCCAGCTCATTGGTTGGATTATGATGACAGTGACTACAACTAGCTATTCTGTGCTTCTGAATGGTGAGTCTAAGGGCTTCTTTAAAGGTAGACGTGGGCTGAGACAGGGTGATCCTCTATCACCCTACTTGTTTGTTCTTGTTATGGAGGTTCTGCACAGAAAGCTTTGGGAGATGAGTCATTCTACATGATTTCAGTTCCATCCTAGATGCAAGTCTCTGGGTATTACTAGTATTGCTTTTGCAGATGATCTTCTAATTTTTTGCAAGCCTACTTCTCTTTCCCTTAGGAAAATTAAGTCATGTCTGGATGCTTTTGCTGGTGAATCTGGTCTAAGTGCTAATCCTTCCAAGTCGAAGGCCTTCTTTGCTGGTGTTAGTGGATCTCAGAGAGAGGATTTGGCTTCTATCCTGGGTTTTCAGAATGGTAGCTGGCCGGTTCGATATCTTGGTATTCCTCTCAACTGCAAGAGGCTCAGAATTCAGGATTTCAAACCCCTTCTTGATCGTCTTCAGTCCGCCCTTTGTACTAGAAATGCAAGATGTCTCTCTTATGCTGGTCGCATGATTGTCATTAAATCCGTCTTGGAGAGTATTAATACCTTTTGGATGCAGACTATCCTCTTTCCCAAGGGTGTTCTTAAGTTGGTTCAACAGCTCTGCAGAAACTTCCTTTGGTCTGGTTCTGTTGATGGCAAGAAGTCTCTTGTTGCCTGGAAGTTTGTTACTAGAAGATGGAAGGATGGAGGGTTAAACTTCAAGGAACTACTCTCTTGGAACAAAACTCTTCTCATGAAGCTGATCTTTGACATTCATTCTTTTAGGTTCAATCTTTGGACCATTTGGGCTAGGAGGAATTTGATGACTTCCTCTTCTATTTGGGCTTGTTATGCTAAGGCTGGTAGCTCTTTGTTTTGGAGGAATCTCTTAAGGGTTCGTGATTCTCTGGTAGATGCTTGTCCTGGACTTAATGTCAACGCTCTTGGTTTGGTTTCTAACCCTTTGAAGATGGATAACTCTCTGATTTATGACAGCTTCTTTCCTCATTCTCCTTCTCCTCACTGGTGTAGTGTGCTCTGGGGTAAGATTGTCCCAAAGAAATGGGCTTTTATCTGCTGGTTGGCGTTGCTTGATAGGCTCCCTACTGCTGCTAAGCTTTTCCATTGGGGTTTGATAGATACTAATGTCTGCTGTCTGTGTAATCAACCTAATGAGACTGTTTCTCATCTTTGGTTCCATTGCCCTGTGGTGTCTTCTGTGCTGGACAAGGTGCTGGCATGGCAAGGGGTGTCTCTTAGACTCGTGTCGTTGGATGCTTGGTGGGTCTGGTTCAGTTCTTGCACAAGGAGAAACAACAATATTTTCAAGAGCAAGCTTCTTGCATTTACAGCTACTATTTACCATTCATGGCTTTTTCGTAATGAAGTTCTCTTTAGAAATGTTGTAGTAGATGTGGATTTTATTGTTGCTAGGATTATTAGTGACTGCAAGTTCAGATGCCTCTATAAGCTGAACATTACTGGTAGGAGAGGGATTGCCCTTACTCGTACACTTTCGCGTATTATCACATAATAAAATCATAAACTCTTGATTTTCGCCAGAATGATGAGATTTTTGTGTACTAACCCTTCTTGATTTTGGTGAAAAACAAGTATTTTCATTTTTGTAGTCTTCGAGGCTTAATAACTTAATAAAATCATAAACTCTTGATTTTCACCAAAATGATGAGATTTCAATGTACTAACCCATTAGGATTCTGTGAAAAACGAGTATTTTCTCATTTGAACACTTTCGCGTATTATCACATAATAAAATCATAAACTCTTGATTTTCGCCAGAATGATGAGATTTTTGTGTACTAACCATTCTTGATTTTGGTGAAAAATGAGTATTTTCATTTTTGAACTTTTCGAGGCTTAATAAGTTAATAAAATCATAAACTTTTGATTTTCACCAAAATGATGAGATTTATATGTACTAACCCTTTGGATTTTTGTGAAAAACCAGTGTTTTAATTTTTGAACACTTTGGGGCTTAATATATTAATAAAATTATAAACTCTTAATTTTCACCAAAATTATAAGATTTTTGTGTACTAACCTCTTTCGATTTTGGTGAAAAATCATTTTTGAACTCTTAGCCTTCTTCGGGGGCTTAATAACTTAATAAAATCATAAACTCTTTATTTTCACCAAAATGTTGAGATTTTAGTGTATTAACCCCTTTGGATTCTGTGAAAAACGAGTATTTTCTCTTTTAAACACTTTCGCGTATTATCACATAATAAAATCATAAACTCTTGATTTTCGCCAGAATCATGAGATTTTTGTGTACTAGCCATTCTTGATTTTGATGAAAAATGAGTATTTTCATTTTTGAACTCTTCGAGGCTTAATAACTTAATAAAATCATAAACTCTTGATTTTCACCAAAATGATGAGATTTATATGTACTAACCCTTTGGATTTTGATGAAAAACCAGTATTTTAATTTTTGAACACTTTGGGGCTTAATATATTAATAAAATTATAAACTCTTCATTTCACCAAAATTATAAGATTTTTGTGTACTAACCTCTTTCGATTTTGGTGAAAAATCATTTTTGAACTCTTAGCCTTCTTCGGGGGCTTAATAACTTAATAAAATCATAAACTCTTTATTTTCACCAAAATGTTGAGATTTTAGTGTATTAACCCCTTTGGATTCTGTGAAAAACGAGTATTTTCTCTTTTAAACACTTTCGCGTATTATCACATAATAAAATCATAAACTCTTGATTTTCGCCAGAATCATGAGATTTTTGTGTACTAGCCATTCTTGATTTTGATGAAAAATGAGTATTTTCATTTTTGAACTCTTCGAGGCTTAATAACTTAATAAAATCATAAACTCTTGATTTTCACCAAAATGATGAGATTTATATGTACTAACCCTTTGGATTTTGATGAAAAACCAGTATTTTAATTTTTGAACACTTTGGGGCTTAATATATTAATAAAATTATAAACTCTTCATTTCACCAAAATTATAAGATTTTTGTGTACTAACCCCTTTCGAGTTTGGTGAAAACTCATTTTTGAACTGTTCGCCTTCTTGAGGGGCTTAATAACTAAATAAAATCATAAACTCTTGATTTTCACAAAAATGATGAGATTTCTGTGTACTAACCCCTTTGGATTCTGTGAAAAACGAGTATTTTCTCTTTTCAACACTTTCGCGTATTATCACATAATAAAATCATACACTCTTGATTTTCGCCAGAATCATGAGATTTTTGTGTACTAGCCATTCTTGATTTTGATGAAAAACGAGTATTTTCATTTTTGAACTCTTCGAGGCTTAATAACTTAACAAAATCATAAACTCTTGATTTTCACCAAAATGATGAGATTTATATGTACTAACCCTTTGGATTTTGGTGAAAAACCAGTATTTTAATTTTTGAATACTTTGGGGCTTACTATATTAATAAAATTATAAACTCTTCATTTTCACCAAAATTATAAAATTTTTGTGTACTAACCTCTTTCGATTTTGGTGAAAACTCATTTTTGAACTCTTAGCCTTCTTCGGGGGCTTATTAACTTAATAAAATCATAAACTCTTTATTTTAACGAAAATGATTAGATTTCTGTGTACTAACCCCTTTGGATTCTGTGAAAAACGAGTATTTTCTCTTTTTCAAATAATAAAATCATAAACTCTTGATTTTCGCAAGAATGATGAGATTTTTGTGTACTAACCATTCTTGATTTTGGTGAAAAATGAGTATTTTCATTTTTGAACTTTTCGAGGCTTAATAACTTAATAAAATCATAAACTTTTGATTTTAACCAAAATGATGAGATTTATATGTACTAACCCTTTGGATTTTTGTGAAAAACCAGTGTTTTAATTTTTGAACACTTTGGGGCTTAATATATTAATAAAATTATAAACTCTTGATTTTCGCCAGAATGATGAGATTTTTGTGTACTAACCCCTTTCGAGTTTGGTGAAAACTCATTTTTGAACTGTTCGCCTTCTTGAGGGGCTTAATAACTAAATAAAATCATAAACTCTTGATTTTCACAAAAATGATGAGATTTCTGTGTACTAACCCATTTGGATTCTGTGAAAAACGAGTATTTTCTCTTTTAACACTTTCGCGTATTATCAAATAATAAAATCATAAACTCTTGATTTTCGCCAGAATGATGAGATTTTTGTGTACTAACCCTTCTTGATTTTGGTGAAAAACAAGTATTTTCATTTTTGAACTCTTCGAGGCTTAATAACTTAATAAAATCATAAACTTTTGATTTTCACCAAAATGATGAGATTTATATGTACTAACCCTTTGGATTTTTGTGAAAAACCAGTGTTTTAATTTTTGAACACTTTGGGGCTTAATATATTAATAAAATTATAAACTCTTCATTTTCACCAAAATTATAAGATTTTTGTGTACTAAACCCTTTCGAATTTGGTGAAAACTCATTTTTGAACTCTTCGCGTTCTTGAGGGGCTGAATAACTTAATAAAATCATAAACTCTTTATTTTCACCAAAATGATGAGATTTCTGTGTACTAACCCCTTTGGATTCTGTGAAAAACGAGTATTTTCTCTTTTGAACACTTTCGCGTATTATCACATAATAAAATCATAAACTCTCGATTTTTGCCAAAATGATGAGATTATTGTGTACTAACAATTCTTGATTTTGGTGAAAAACGAGTATTTTCATTTTTGTAGTCTTCGAGGGTTAATAACTTAATAAAATCATAAACTCTTGATTTTCACCAAAATGATGAGATTTATATGTACTAACCCTTTGGATTTTGGTGAAAAACCAGTATTTTAATTTTTGAATACTTTGGGGCTTAATATATTAATAAAATTATAAAATCTTCATTTTCACCAAAATTATAAGATTTTTGTGTACTAAACCCTTTCGAATTTGGTGAAAACTCATTTTTGAACTCTTCGCGTTCTTGAGGGGCTGAATAACTTAATAAAATCATAAACTCTTTATTTTAACAAAAATGATGAGATTTCTGTGTACTAACCCCTTTGGATTCTGTGAAAAACGAGTATTTTCTCTTTTGAACACTTTCGCGTATTATCACATAATAAAATCATAAACTCTCGATTTTCGCCAAAATGATGAGATTATTGTGTACTAACCCTTCTTGATTTTGGTGAAAAACGAGTATTTTCATTTTTGAACTCTTCGAGGCTTAATAACTTAATAAAATCATAAACTTTTGATTTTCACCAAAATGATGAGATTTATATGTACTAACCCTTTGGATTTTGGTGAAAAACCAGTATTTTAATTTTTGAACACTTTGGGCCTTAATATATTAATAAAATTATAAACTCTTCATTTTCACCAAAATTATAAGATTTTTGTGTACTAAACCCTTTCGAATTTGGTGAAAACTCATTTTTGAACTCTTCGCGTTCTTGAGGGGCTGAATAACTTAATAAAATCATAAACTCTTTATTTTCACCAAAATGATGAGATTTCTGTGTACTAACCCCTTTGGATTCTGTGAAAAACGAGTATTTTCTCTTTTGAACACTTTCGCGTATTATCACATAATAAAATCATAAACTCTCGATTTTCGCCAAAATGATGAGATTATTGTGTACTAACCCTTCTTGATTTTGGTGAAAAACAAGTATTTTCATTTTTGAACTCTTCGAGGCTTAATAACTTAGTAAAATCATAGGTTCACTATCAAAATATACCCATGCTAGCTCTTTGTGAGAGTAAAGTTGGAACATAAAGGAAGATTTACAAAAAAAACCCTAATTCCGTTTTCTCTCCCTTTGCCCTACGGCGGTGGCGTACGTCGGAAGTTTCCTCTCCGGTGGCCATGGCGGATCAGGGTCTGAAGGAGAAAGGCGTGGCACAGGGTGCTGAGGTGACTGGTGGTGGTTTGACTGGTGCTAAGGCTGTGGTTGAGACAGGATCTCCGGTTCCACAGAATGAGTTTGTTCATAGTTCCGAGAATGAAACTGAAGCGCACTCTTCCCCTCTGGTTGCGCCTAATGGTAATGTGAGTCCTACAGATGATGGTATTGATCCTAAGGATAATGAGAAGCCAGAAGAAAGGATTGTTCAGACTCCGTGCACCATGGATTGTTCGAAGTTTCATAGAATGGAACCCATGGCGCTTGAGAACAGAGATGTGTATGAGTTCTCTTATGAGGAATTGAGGGTGATCCCTGAAGTAAAGGACTTTATCTTGATCAGAGGAATCATGGGTCCTAGGGCCACGATGTTGGAGATGCAAGAGTTTGTTAATCTTTATTGGAAGATTTCTGGTGTTGACATCATAGGAAGAAAGAATGGAGTTTGGAGTTTCCAGTTTGGATCTGAAGAAGATTTGATTTCAGTCCTGGAGCATGATGTCTGGTTGTTTCAGGGATTGTACCCTATTGCTCTTCAACGTTGGGAGCAAGGAATGAGCTATGCCTGGAGAAGTTTTGTTAGAGTACCTGCTTGGGTAAGGCTTAAAAAGTTGAATCCTAGGTTCATGACAGAAAGGTTGATCAACGTGATGGGAAATATGATTGGTGTTCCTCTAAGCGTTGATAACTCCTACTTAGCCATGTCTAAGCCGGATCATGTGAGAATGTTGATATCTGTAAGTGCTGAGGATGTTTTGAAAGAGGCTTTTGTTTTGAAAAGAAAGGATGGTGTGGAGTTTAAACAGAGAGTTTGGTTTGAGTGGGTGCCTCATGTGTGTGATGTCTGCAAAGAATTTGGCCACATTACCAAGCGATGCAAGGTTCCTGGTATTCATCTGCTACTTGGGGAGGATACTCCTAAGGAGGATGCTGCAAAGGGTTCGGATGGTGAGACAGCTAATGCAGATAATGTTGAACAACATTCTGCTCAGCAAGGTCATGAGATGCCTGTGGAGAAGACTACTGATGAGGAGCTTTCTCCTACTGCGAATTCTGATCTGCATTCTTCTCAGACAGACTCTAGGATGCCAGTTGTTGTTGTGCCAGTGGTATCACAGGCTCCTGTAATATTGCCTCAGACTTCGCCTTCTCCTGGGGAGTCTCCTGCTTCTATTACTCAAGTTGATCCTCCCATCACCAGGTCCAAAGGAGTCTTTTCTAGTTCCACTATGAAGCCCTCCTCTGTTCTGTCTCCTCTTTATAAGGAGAAGGGAGCTTCTAATGTCTCTGTTTTGTCCAAGCAATGCTCAGCCAGTAATTCGAGTGCTATTGGTAGAGGGAGGGGAAGACCTAAGAAGGTTTCCCATGGTTAATACAACTATTTGCGCATGGAATACTAGAGGGTGTGGCTCCCCCTCTAGGCTTAAAATGATTAAGGAGCTAATCCAAAGGCATAGCATTAATGTGCTTGGATTGTTAGAAACAAAAGTGAGTAAGGATAAAGAAAGTGAGATTGCTAGCAAATTGATGTCTAGGTGGAGTTATTCTACCAATAGCTCAGCGACCTCCAAGGGTAGAATCTGGGTGACTTGGGATTCTTCTCTTGTGAGTGTTAATATCCTATTCACCTCTACACAGCTGATTCACTGTTCCATTAGAAGCCTTGATGGTGGTTCTGTTTTTCTTGCTTCTTTTGTGTATGGTATGAATGATAGAGGGGAGAGGAATGCTCTTTGGAGGGATCTTAAGGATCTGAATATTAGTAGTGTGCCATGGACTGTTTTAGGCGACTTTAATTGTTTACTAGATTGTTCTGATAAATTGAACTTTGGAAGGAGAATCCAGAGAGGGGAAGCTGAGTTAGGGGCTGCTCTTGATGATAATAATCTTGCTGATCTAGAGTATGGTGGGGCAAAATACACCTGGAGTAATAATCAAGCAGGCACCCATAGGGTTGCTTGCAAGCTCGATCGGATTGTTGCCAATCCTAGCTGGAGTGTGTCCTATCCTGATGCTCGTGCTTTTTTTGATACACCTGGATGCTCTGACCACTCCCCAGGCATTCTATGTGTTGATCCTGGCATAAGTTTTCGAGCTTTCCCATTCAAATTCAGGAACTTTTGGACTGAGGAACCTGATTTCTCAGAGTTGGTGAGTCATTGCTGGGCCTCCCCTGTCATAGGGAATCCTCAATTTCGTCTTGCTTCTAAACTAAAAAGATTGAAGGATGTTCTTCGAGGTTGGCAAAAGGGTAGATTCAGACAGCTGGAAGTTATGATTGCTGAGTCTTCTGAAGAGCTTCGTGTGGCTCAAGGCATTCTCCATGATGATTTCAGTTCTCTTGATAAGCAGGATAGAGTCCACCTTGCTAAACAGACCTTGGAATTGAGACTGTTACAGCTTGAGAGCTTTGTTGTTCAGCGTGCAAAGGTTGATTGGCTTCAGTTTGGAGAGGAAACCTCTCCTATGTTTTATAGGGGTATCAAGGCAAGGAAGGCTCGTAATACTATTGTCTCTTTGATCAATTCTAGTGGTGTGCAACTTACAGAGAGGAAGGATGTCGAGGCAGAAATTATTGACTTCTTTTTTGGCCTCTTGGGCACCTCAGGTCCACCTGTTCCTATTTGTCTGGACTCTCTTGCTGGTCCTGTTCTTGACTCTGAGTGCCATGCTGAACTTTGCATTCTCCCTAATGCTTCTGAGGTGAAGAGCTGCCTAGATGATATCAGCAAGCTGAAGTCTCCTAGGCCTGATGGCTTTGGGAGTTGGTTTTTCAAACATCAGTGGGATACAGTCAATGGGGATGTGTTGGCTTCTATTTCTGACTTCTTTAGGAGAGGACGATTGCTTAAGCAGGTGAATCATACCTTTCTTTGTTTAATTGCCAAGGTTGATGTGCCTTTCTCCATCAGACAATTTAGACCGATTTCCTTGTGCAATGTGACTCTGAAGCTGATTTCTAAGATCCTAGTTAGTCGACTGAGGCCTTTCCTTGATGATATTGTTGCCCAGAATCAAGGTGCTTTCGTCCCTGGTAGATCTATTTCTTCTAATATCAGTGTGGCCCAGGATATGATCAAAGGATATGGCTCTAGGAGGATATCTCCTCGTTGTATGATTCAAGTCGACCTTCAAAAAGCCTATGATTGTGTAAGTTGGGACTTTCTTGAGGAGTGCCTTAAGTTCTTCAATTTTCCTTGCCAATTTATTGGTTGGATTATGGCTTGTGTCAGTTCCCCTTCTTACTCAGTAATCATCAATGGAGAGTCAAAGGGTTTTTTCAAAGGTAGAAGGGGACTGAGGCAGGGGGATCCCCTTTCTCCCTATTTATTTGTGCTTATCATGGAGGTGCTTCATAGAAGACTTCAAGAAGTCAGCTGCTCTAGGGGATTTAGCTTTCATCCTCGGTGCAAACAGATTGGTCTCACTTGCATTTCATTTGCTGATGATATCCTGATTTTTTGTAAGCCTACTGAACTTACCCTGAGGAAGATCAATGGTTGTCTGGAGAGGTTTGCCTTAGAGTCTGGCTTGTATGCTAATGCAGAGAAATCACTGATTTTTTTTGCTGGTGTGTGTGGTAGTAGACAGGCTGAACTTGCTGATTTGATGTCATTTGGTATTGGTTGCTGGCCAGTCAGATACTTGGGCATCCCTTTATGCTGTAGAAGACTTAAGGCCACTGAATTTAGGCCTTTAATTGATAGACTGGAACTTGCTGTTAATTCCAGAAATGCTAGGGTCATGTCCTTTGCTGGTAGAATGCAAGTAGTCAAGGCTGTGATGGAGAGCATTCTTACCTTTTGGATGCAACACCTACTCATTCCTAAAGCTGTTATCAAGTTGACTGAAAGGCTGTGCAGGAGCTTTCTTTGGTCTGGATTATCTATGAGTAGGAAGAGCCCGGTGGCATGGAAGGTTGCTGTCAAAAGATGGGATGAAGGGGGACTGAACTTCAAAGAATTGCTCTCGTGGAATAAGACTCTTCTTCTCAAGCTTCTGTTTGCTGTTCACTCGGGTAAGCTGTCTTTGTGGTCTGTTTGGGTGAGGAGAAATCTGCAGAATTCAGCTTCCATCTGGGACTCTTCTCCTAGGGCTGGCTGCTCCTGGTTGTGGAGATGTTTGATGCGTATAAAGGACCATTTCCTGCAGCTCTACTCTCCTAGGAGGTTGGAGGATATTGTATCCGCTAGTAATCCCCTAAAGATGCAGAATTCAGTTGTGTATGAGACTTTCTTCCCTTCTAGCCCTGCTGTGGAGTGGTGCAAGGTGCTATGGGACGGCATTGTTCCTAAGAAGTGGGCTATGGTCTGCTGGCTTGCTACAAGGGAGAGGCTACCATATGCTGCTAATCTCTACGACTGGGGTATTATCTCTTCTCCTGCTTGTAGTCTGTGCTCACAAGGTAATGAAACACCTGCTCATTTGTGGTTCCAGTGTGAAGTTTCCTTTGCAATCATGGATAAGGTCTTGAATTGGCAGCAGATTCAGACGCGGCTCCCTTCTCTTTTGGACTGGTGGCGGTGGTTTGCTGCTTGTCCAAGGAAGAGGAATAATATTTACAAGAGCAGACTTATTACTTTCTCAGCAGTGATCTATCATCTTTGGCTAGTTAGGAATGACGTGGTGTTTAATGGAAAGGTGATTAATATTGATGTGGAGGCTAATAGGATTATTGAGATTTGTAAGTTCAGATGTCTTTTTAGATTGAAAACCAAGGGTAGGAGAGGTGTGGCTCTTATTAGAAGGTTGTTGTAATGATGTGGTTAACCTTGTTTGAGATTGAATGAAATTACTTACCATTGGCAAAAAAAAAAAACTTAGTAAAATCATAAACTCTTGATTTTCACCAAAATGATGAGATTTATATGTACTAACCCTTTGGATTTTGGTGAAAAACAAGTATTTTAATTTTTGAACACTTTGGGGCTTAATATATTAATAAAATTATAAACTCTTCATTTTCACCAAAATTATAAGATTTTTGTGTACTAAACCCTTTCGAATTTGGTGAAAACTCATTTTTGAACTCTTCGCGTTCTTGAGGGGCTGAATAACTTAATAAAATCATAAACTCTTTATTTTCACCAAAATAATGAGATTTCTGTGTACTAACCCCTTTGGATTCTGTGAAAAACAAGTATTTTCTCTTTTGAACACTTTCGCGTATTATCACATAATAAAATCATAAACTCTCGATTTTCGCCAAAATGATGAGATTATTGTGTACTAACCCTTCTTGATTTTGGTGAAAAACAAGTATTTTCATTTTTGAACTCTTCGAGGCTTAATAACTTAATAAAATCATAAACTCTTGATTTTCACCAAAATGATGAGATTTATATGTACTAACCCTTTGGATTTTGGTGAAAAACCAGTATTGTAATTTTTGAACACATTGGGGCTTAATATATTAATAAAAATATAAACTCTTCATTTTCACCAAAATTATAAGATTTTGTGTACTTACCCCTTTCGATTTGGTTGAAAACTCATTTTTGAACTCTTCGCCTTCTTCGGGGGCTTAATAACTTAATAAAATCAGAAACTCTTGATTTTCACCAAAGTGATGAGATTTTTGTGTACTAACCCCTTTGGATTCTGTGAAAAACGAGTAATTTCTCTTTTGAACACTTTCGCGTATTATCACATAATAAAATCATAAACTCTTGATTTTTGCCAAAATGTTGAGATTTTTGTGTACTAACCCTTCTTGATTTAGGTGAAAAACGAGTATTTTCATTTTTGAAATCTTCGATGCTTTATAACTTTATAAAATTATAAGGTCTATTATAACCAAAATGATGAGATTTTTGTTTACTAACCCCTTTGGACTTTGGTTAAAACCGAGTATTTTAATTTTTGAACTCTTCGAGGATTAATAACTTAATAAAATCATAAACTCTTGATTTTCACCAAAATGATGAGATTTATTTGTACTAACCCTTTGGATTTTGGTGAAAAACCAGTATTTTAATTTTTGAACACTTTGGGGCTTAATATATTAATAAAATTATATACTCTTCATTTACCCCTTTTGATTTTGGTGAAAAAAACTCATTTTTGAACTCTTCACCCTCTTCGGGGACTTAATAATTTAGTAAAATCATAAACTCTAGATTTTCACCAAAATGGTGAGATTTTTGTGTACTAACCCCTTTGGATTCTGTGAAAAACGAGTATTTTCCCTTTTGAACACTTTCGTGTGTTATCACATAATAAAATCATAAACTCTTGATTTTCATCAAAAAGATGAGATTTTTGTGTACTAACCCTTCTTGATTTTGGTGAAAAATGAGTATTTTCATTTTTGAACTCTTCGCGGCTTAATAACTTAATAAAATCATAAACTCTTGATTTTCATCAAAATGGTGAGATTTATAAGTACTAACCTTTTGGATTTTTGTGAAAAACGAGTATTTTAATTTTTGAACACTTTGGGGCTTACTATATTAATAAAATTATAAACTCTTCATTTTCACCAAAATTATAAGATTTTTTTGTACTAAGCCCTTTCAATTGTGGTGAAAACTCAATTTTGAACTCTTCGCCTTCTTCGGGGGCTTAATAACGTAATAAAATCATAAACTCTTTTTTTCCACCAAACTGAGAAGATTTCACTGTACTAACCTCTTTGGATTCTGTGAAAAACGAGTATTTTCACTTTTAAACACTTTCGCGTATTATCACATAATAAAATCATAAACTCTTGATTTTCGCCAGAATCATGAGATTTTAGTGTACTAGCCATTCATGATTTTGATGAAAAACGAGTATTTTCATTTTTGAACTCTTCGAGGCTTAATAACTTAACAAAATCATAAACTCTTGATTTTCACCAAAATGATGAGATTTATATGTACTAACCCTTTGGATTTTTGTGAAAAACGAGTATTTTAATTTTTGAAAACTTTGGGGCTTACTATATTAATAAAATTATAAACTCTTCATTTTCACCAAAATTATAAGATTTTTGTGTACTAACCTCTTTCGATTTTGGTGAAAACTCATTTTTGAACTCTTAGCATTCTTCAGGGGCTTAATAACTTAATAAAATCATAAACTCATTATTTTCACCAAAATGATGAGATTTCAGTGCACTAACCCCTTTGGATTCTGTGAAAAACGAGTATTTTCTCTATTCAAAACTTTCGCGTATTATCACATAATAAAATCATAAACTCTTGATTTTCGCCAGGATCATGAGATTTTTGTGTACTAGCCATTCTTGATTTTGATGAAAAACGAGTAATTTCATTTTTGAACTCTTCGAGGCTTAATAACTTAACGAAATCATAAACTCTTGATTTTCACCAAAATGATGAGATTTATATGTACTAACCCTTTGGATTTTGGTGAAAAACCAGTATTTTAATTTTTGAACACTTTGGGGCTTAATATATTAATAAAATTATAAACTATTCATTTCACCAAAATTATAAGATTTTTATTTTACTAACCCCTTTCGATTTTGGTGAAAACTCATTTTTGAACTCTTAGCCTTCTACGGGGGCTTAATAACTTAATAAAATCATAAACTCTTTATTTTCACCAAAATGATGAGATTTCAGTGTACTAACCCCTTTGGATTCTGTGAAAAACGAGTATTTTCTCTTTTAAACACTTTCGCGTATTATCACATAATAAAATCATAAACTCTTGATTTTCGCCAGAATGATGAGATTTTTGTGTACTAACCATTCTTGATTTTGGTGAAAAACGAGTATTTTCATTTTTGAACTCTTCAAGGCTTAATAACATAATAAAAACATAAACTCTTCATTTACACCAAAATGATGAGATTTATATGTACTAACCCTTTGGATTTTGGTAAAAAACGAGTATTTTCATTTTTTAACTCTTCGCGGCTTAATAACTTAATAAAATCATAAACTCTTGATTTTCATCAAAATGATGAGATTTATATGTACTAACCCTTTGAATGTTTGTGAAAAACGAGTATTTTAATTTTTGAACACTTTGGGGCTTATTATATTAACAAAATTATAAACTCTTCATTTTCACCAAATTTTTAAGATTTTTGTGTACTAACCTCTTTCGATTTTGGTGAAAACTCATTTTTGAACTCTTAGCCTTCTTCAGGGGCTTAATAACTTAATAAAATCATAAACTCTTTATTTTCACCAAAATGATGAGATTTCAGTGTACTAACCCCTTTGGATTCTGTGAAAAACGAGTATTTTCTCTATTCAAAACTTTCGCGTATTATCACATAATAAAATCATAAACTCTTGATCTTCGCCAGAATCATGAGATTTTTGTGTACTAGCCATTCTTGATTTTGATGAAAAACGAGTATTTTCATTTTTGAACTCTTCGAGGCTTAATAACATAAAAAATCATAAACTCTTGATTTTCACCAAAATTATGAGATTTATATCTACTAATCCTTTGGATTTTGGTGAAAAACCAGTATTTTAATTTTTGAATACTTTGGGGCTTACTATATTAATAAAATTATAAACTCTTCATTTTCACCAAAATTATAAGATTTTTGTGTACTAACCTCTTTCGATTATGGTGAAAACTCATTTTTGAACTCTTAGCCTTCTTCGGGGGCTTATTAACTTAATAAAATCATAAACTCTTTATTTTAACGAAAATGATTAGATTTCTGTGTACTAACCCCTTTGGATTCTGTGAAAAACGAGTATTTTCTCTTTTTCAAATAATAAAATCATAAACTCTTGATTTTCGCAAGAATGATGAGATTTTTGTGTACTAACCATTCTTGATTTTGGTGAAAAATGAGTATTTTCATTTTTGAACTTTTCGAGGCTTAATAACTTAATAAAATCATAAACTTTTGATTTTCACCAAAATGATGAGATTTATATGTACTAACCCTTTGGATTTTTGTGAAAAACCAGTGTTTTAATTTTTGAACACTTTGGGGCTTAATATATTAATAAAATTATAAACTCTTCATTTTCACCAAAATTATAAGATTTCTGTGTACTAACCCCTTTGGATTCTGTGAAAAACGAGTATTTTCTCTTTTCAACACTTTCGCGTATTATCACATAATAAAATCATAAACTCTTGATTTTCGCCAGAATGATGAGATTTTTGTGTACTAGCCATTCTTGATTTTGATGAAAAATGAGTATTTTTATTTTTTAACTCTTCGAGGCTTAATAACTTAATAAAATCATAAACTCTTGATTTTCACTAAAATGATGAGATTTATATGTACTGACCGTTTGGATTTTGGTGAAAAACCAGAATTTTAATTTTTGAACACTTTGGGGCTTAATATATTAATAAAATTATAAACTCTTCATTTTCACCAAAATTATAAGATTTTTGTGTACTAACCTCTTTCGATTTTGGTGAAAACTCATTTCTGAACTCTTAGCCTTCTTCGGGGGCTTAATAACTTAATAAAATCATAAACTCTTTATTTTCACCAAAATGATGAGATTTCTGTGTACTAACCCCTTTGGATTCTGTGAAAAACGAGTATTTTCTCTTTTCAACACTTTCGCGTATTATCACATAATAAAATCATAAACTCTTGATTTTCGCCAGAATGATGAGATTTTTGTGTACTAGCCATTCTTGATTTTGGTGAAAAACGAGTATTTTCATTTTTGAACTCTTCGAGGCTTAATAACTTAATAAAATCATAAACTCTTGATTTTCACCAAAATGATGAGATTTATATGTACTAACCCTTTGGGTTTTGGTGAAAAACCAGTATTTTGATTTTTGAACACTTTGGGGCGTAATATATTAATAAAATTATAAACTCTTCATTTTCACCAAAATTATAAGATTTTTGTGTACTAACCCCTTTCGATTTTTTTGAAAACTCATTTTTGAACTCTTCGCCTTCTTCTGGGGCTTAATAACTTAATAAAATCATAAACTCTTGATTTTCACCAAAATGATGAGATTTCTGTGTACTAACACCTTTGGATTATGTGAAAAACGAGTATTTTCCCTTTTGAACACTTCCGCGTATTATCAAATAATAAAATCATAAATTCTTGATTTTCGCCAGAATGATGAGATTTTTGTGTACTAACAATTCTTGATTTTGGTGAAAAACGAGTATTTTCATTTTTGTAGTCTTCGAGGCTTAATAACTTAATAAAATCATAAACTCTTGATTTTCACCAAAATGATGAGATTTATATGTACTAACCCTTTGGATTTTGGTGAAAAACCAGTATTTTAATTTTTGAACACTTTGGGGCTTAATATATTAATAAAATTATAAACTCTTCATTTTCACCAAAATTATAAGATTTTTGTGTACTAAACCCTTTCGAATTTGGTGAAAACTCATTTTTGAACTCTTCGCGTTCTTGAGGGGCCGAATAACTTAATACAATCATAAACTCTTGAATTTCACCAAAATGATGAGATTTCTGTGTACTAACCCTTTTGGATTCTGTGAAAAATGAGTATTTTCTCTTTTGAACACTTTTGCGTATTATCACATAATAAAATCATAAACTCTTGATTTTCGCCAAAATGATGAGATTATTGTGTACTAACCCTCTTGATTTTGGTGAAAAACGAGTATTTTCATTTTTGAACTCTTCGAGGGTTAATAACTTAATAAAATCATAAACTCTTGATTTTCACCAAAATGATGAGATTTATATGTACTAACCCTTTGGATTTTGGTGAAAAACCAGTATTTTCATTTTTGAACACTTTGGGGCTTAATATATTAATAAAATTATAAACTCTTCATTTTCACCAAAATTATAAGATTTTTGTGTACTAACCCCTTTCGATTTTTTTGAAAACTCATTTTTGAACTCTTCGCCTTCTTTTGGGGCTTAATAACTTAATAAAATCATAAACTCTTGATTTTCACCAAAATGATGAGATTTCTGTGTACTAACCCTGGATTTTGGTGAAAAACGAGTATTTTAATTTTTGAACACTTTGGGGCTTAATATATTAATAAAATTATAAACTCTTCATTTTCACCAAAATTATAAGATTTTTGTGTACTAACCTCTTTCGATTTTGGTGAAAACTCATTTTTGAACTCTTAGCCTTCTTCGGGGTCTTAATAACTTAATAAAATCATAAACTCTTTATTTTCACCAAAATGATGAGATTTCTGTGTACTAACCCCTTTGGATTCTGTGAAAAACGAGTATTTTCTCTTTTCAACACTTTCGCGTATTATCACATAATAAAATCATAAACTCTTGATTTTCGCCAGAATGATGAGATTTTTGTGTACTAGCCATTCTTGATTTTGGTGAAAAACGAGTATTTTCATTTTTGAACTCTTCGAGGCTTAATAACTTAATAAAATCATAAACTCTTGATTTTCACCAAAATGATGAGATTTATATGTACTAACCCTTTGGGTTTTGGTGAAAAACCAGTATTTTGATTTTTGAACACTTTGGGGCGTAATATATTAATAAAATTATGAACTCTTAATTTTCACCAAAATTATAAGATTTTTTTGTACTAACCCCTTTCGATTTTGGTGAAAACTCTTTTCTGAACTCTTAGCCTTCTTCGGGGGCTTAATAACTTAATAAAATCATAAACTCTTTATTTTCACCAAAATGATGAGATTTCTGTGTACTAACCCTTTGGATTCTGTGAAAAACGAGTATTTTTCTCTTTTCAACACTTTCGCGTATTATCACATAATAAAATCATAAACTCTTAATATTCGCCAGAATGATGAGATTTTTGTGTACTAGCCATTCTTGATTTTGATGAAAAATGAGTATTTTCATTTTTTAACTCTTCGAGGCTTAATAACTTAATAAAATCATAAACTCTTGATTTTAACTAAAATGATGAGATTTATATGTATTGACCGTTTGGATTTTGGTGAAAAACAAGAATCTTAATTTTTGAACACTTTGGGGCTTAATATATTAATAAAATTATAAACTCTTAATTTTCACCAAAATTATAAGATTTTTGTGTACTAACCTCTTTCGATTTTGGTGAAAAATCATTTTTGAACTCTTAGCCTTGTTCGGGGGCTTAATAACTTAATAAAATCATAAACTCTTTATTTTCACCAAAATGATGAGATTTCTGTGTACTAACCCCTTTGGATTCTGTGAAAAACGAGTATTTTCTCTTTTCAACACTTTCGCGTATTATCACATAATAAAATCATAAACTCTTGATTTTCGCCAGAATGATGAGATTTTTGTGTACTAGTCATTCTTGATTTTGATGAAAAATGAGTATTTTCATTTTTTAACTCTTCGAGGCTTAATAACTTAATAAAATCATAAACTCTTGATTTTCACTAAAATGATGAGATTTATATGTACTGACCGTTTGGATTTTGGTGAAAAACCAGAATTTTAATTTTTGAACACTTTGGGGCTTAATATATTAATAAAATTATAAACTCTTCATTTTCACCAAAATTATAAGATTTTTGTGTACTAACCTCTTTCGATTTTGGTGAAAACTCATTTTTGAACTCTTAGCCTTCTTCGGGGGCTTAATAACTTAATAAAATCATAAACTCTTTATTTTCACCAAAATGATGAGATTTCTGTGTACTAACCCCTTTGGATTCTGTGAAAAACGAGTATTTTCTCTTTTCAACACTTTCGCGTATTATCACATAATAAAATCATAAACTCTTGATTTTCGCCAGAATGATGAGATTTTTGTGTACTAGTCATTCTTGATTTTGATGAAAAATGAGTATTTTCATTTTTTAACTCTTCGAGGCTTAATAACTTAATAAAATCATAAACTCTTGATTTTCACTAAAATGATGAGATTTATATGTACTGACCGTTTGGATTTTGGTGAAAAACCAGAATTTTAATTTTTGAACACTTTGGGGCTTAATATATTAATAAAATTATAAACTCTTCATTTTCACCAAAATTATAAGATTTTTGTGTACTAACCTCTTTCGATTTTGGTGAAAACTCATTTTTGAACTCTTAGCCTTCTTCGGGGGCTTAATAACTTAATAAAATCATAAACTCTTTATTTTCACCAAAATGATGAGATTTCTGTGTACTAACACCTTTGGATTCTGTGAAAAACGAGTATTTTCTCTTTTCAACACTTTCGCGTATTATCACATAATAAAATCATAAACTCTTGATTTTCGCCAGAATGATGAGATTTTTGTGTACTAGTCATTCTTGATTTTGATGAAAAATGAGTATTTTCATTTTTTAACTCTTCGAGGCTTAATAACTTAATAAAATCATAAACTCTTGATTTTCACTAAAATGATGAGATTTATATGTACTGACCGTTTGGATTTTGGTGAAAAACCAGAATTTTAATTTTTGAACACTTTGGGGCTTAATATATTAATAAAATTATAAACTCTTCATTTTCACCAAAATTATAAGATTTTTGTGTACTAACCTCTTTCGATTTTGGTGAAAACTCATTTTTGAACTCTTAGCCTTCTTCGGGGGCTTAATAACTTAATAAAATCATAAACTCTTTATTTTCACCAAAATGATGAGATTTCTGTGTACTAACCCCTTTGGATTCTGTGAAAAACGAGTATTTTCTCTTTTCAACACTTTTGCGTATTATCACATAATAAAATCATAAACTCTTGATTTTCGCCAAAATGATGAGATTTTTGTGTACTAGCCATTCTTGATTTTGATGAAAAATGAGTATTTTCATTTTTTAACTCTTCGAGGCTTAATAACTTAATAAAATCATAAACTCTTGATTTTCACTAAAATGATGAGATTTATATGTACTGACCGTTTGGATTTTGGTGAAAAACCAGAATTTTAATTTTTGAACACTTTGGGGCTTAATATATTAATAAAATTATAAACTCTTCATTTTCACCAAAATTATAAGATTTTTGTGTACTAACCTCTTTCGATTTTGGTGAAAACTCATTTTTGAACTCTTAGCCTTCTTCGGGGGCTTAATAACTTAATAAAATCATAAACTCTTTATTTTCACCAAAATGATGAGATTTCTGTGTACTAACCCCTTTGGATTCTGTGAAAAACGAGTATTTTCTCTTTTCAACACTTTCGCGTATTATCACATAATAAAATCATAAACTCTTGATTTTCGCCCGAATGATGAGATTTTTGTGTACTAGCCATTCTTGATTTTGGTGAAAAACGAGTATTTTCATTTTTGAACTCTTCGAGGCTTAATAACTTAATAAAATCATAAACTCTTGATTTTCACCAAAATGATGAGATTTATATGTACTAACCCTTTGGGTTTTGGTGAAAAACCAGTATTTTGATTTTTGAACACTTTGGGGCGTAATATATTAATAAAATTATGAACTCTTAATTTTCACCAAAATTATAAGATTTTTTTGTACTAACCCCTTTCGATTTTGGTGAAAACTCATTTCTGAACTCTTAGCCTTCTTCGGGGGCTTAATAACTTAATAAAATAATAAACTCTTTATTTTCACCAAAATGATGAGATTTCTGTGTACTAACACCTTTGGATTATGTGAAAAACGAGTATTTTCCCTTTTGAACACTTCCGCGTATTATCAAATAATAAAATCATAAATTCTTGATTTTCGCCAGAATGATGAGATTTTTGTGTACTAACAATTCTTGATTTTGGTGAAAAACGAGTATTTTCATTTTTGTAGTCTTCGAGGCTTAATAACTTAATAAAATCATAAACTCTTGATTTTCACCAAAATGATTAGATTTATATGTACTAACCCTGTGGATTTTGGTGAAAAACCAGTATTTTAATTTTTGAACACTTTGGGGCTTAATATATTAATAAAATTATAAACTCTTCATTTTCACCAAAATTATAAGATTTTTGTGTACTAAACCCTTTCGAATTTGGTGAAAACTCATTTTTGAACTCTTCGCGTTCTTGAGGGGCTGAATAACTTAATAAAATCATAAACTCTTGAATTTCACCAAAATGATGAGATTTCTGTGTACTAACCCTTTTGGATTCTGTGAAAAATGAGTATTTTCTCTTTTGAACACTTTTGCATATTATCACATAATAAAATCATAAACTCTTGATTTTCGCCAAAATGATGAGATTATTGTGTACTAACCCTCTTGATTTTGGTGAAAAACGAGTATTTTCATTTCTGAACTCTTCGAGGCTTAATAACTTAATAAAATCATAAACTCTTGATTTTCACCAAAATGATGAGATTTATATGTACTAACCCTTTGGATTTTGGTGAAAAACCAGTATTTTCATTTTTGAACACTTTGGGGCTTAATATATTAATAAAATTATAAACTCTTCATTTTCACCAAAATTATATGATTTTTGTGTACTAACCCCTTTCGATTTTGTTGAAAACTCATTTTTGAACTCTTCGCCTTCTTCTGGGGCTTAATAACTTAATAAAATCATAGACTCTTGATTTTCACCAAAATGATGAGATTTCTGTGTACTAACCCCTTTGGATTCTGTGAAAAACGAGTAATTTCTCTTTTGAACACTTTCGCGTATTATCACATAATAAAATCATAAATTCTTGATTTTCGCCAAAATGATGAGATTTTTGTGTACTAACCCTTCTTGATTTTGGTGAAAAACGAGTATTTTCATTTTTGAAATCTTCGATGCTTTATAACTTTATAAAATTATAAACTCTTGATTATAACCAAAATGATGAGATTTTTGTTTACTAACCCCTTTGGACTTTGGCTAAAAACGAGTATTTTAATTTTTGAACTCTTCGAGGCTCAATAACTTAATAAAATCATAAACTCTTCATTTTCACCAAAATGATGAGATTTATTTGTACTAACCCTGGATTTTGGTGAAAAACGAGTATTTTAATTTTTGAACACTTTGGGGCTTAATATATTTATAAAATTATATACTCTTCATTAACCCCTTTCGATTTTGGTGAAAACTCATTTTTGAACTCTTCGCCCTCTTCGGGGACTTAATAATTTAATAAAATCATAAACTCTTGATTTTCACCAAAATGGTGAGATTTCTGTGTACTACCCCCTTTGCATTCTGTGAAAAACGAGTATTTTCTCTTTTGAACACTTTCGTGTGTTATCACATAATAAAATCATAAACTCTTGATTTTTGCTAAAAAGATGAGATTTTTATGTAGTAACCCTTCTTGATATTGGTGAAAAATGAGAATTTTCATTTTTGAACTGTTCGATGCTTTATAACTTTATAAAATTATAAACCCTTGATTTTAACCAAAATGATGAGATTTTTGTGTACTAACTCCTTTGGATTTTTGTTAAAAACGAGTACTTTAATTTTTGAACTCTTCGAGGCTTAATAACTTAATAAAATCGTAAACTCGTGATTTTCACCAAAATTATAAGATTTTTGTGTACTAACCCCTTTTGATTTTGGTCAAAACGACTATTTTCATTATTGAACTCTTCGGGGGTTAATAACGTAATAAAATTATAAGCTCGTGATTTTCACCAAAATGATGAGATTTATGTGTACTAACCCCTTTGGATTTTGTGAAAAACAAGTATTTTCAATTGTGAACACCACGTAATAAAATGAAGAGACATTATGTTTCATTAATAATGAACTTATTAAATATATATCATAGATATGGATTTGTAACTATATGTTATAAACAATAAATCCGTCAATATTTAAATACGTACGTTTTGTTTTTTGGCCTTTTGGAAGGGAAAATGATGTATGTTTTGGATGAATTTTATATGCACGGACTCGAACTGAAATTCTCTACAGGATTATTGAAGAAAAGTTTAAAAAACGTTTCATACGGAATGGATGAACGTACATTGATTCGGAACGAATGAACTTATTTTTCATCCGGAATGAATTAATGAACTAAATTTCATCTGGTACGAATGAAAGGTGCGTTAAAAAAGGAGGTGCGTCAAATAGCATGGGCCTAAATATAGAGGAGGGTTCCGGTGAGGACATGTCATTGAGCGAGGACGTGAGGACACTTCTCAGCCTTTAGATCAATCAACCAACGGTTGAGATTAAAAGCGAGTAAGAATCCACTACTTCGCACCCACACACACTCACTTTGAAAAAACGGTGGCAATTTTGCAAATTTAACACAAAACATTTCGAAAAGACGACTCTACCCTCGGCTTCTACTTCTCAATTTCACGAACGCGAGGAAGGCGACTCTCTGACCTAAAGAAGAGGGCGCAAACGACAAGTCCGATCTTCCGCTTTCCTCTCCCATGGCGGAGACCCGATCTTCCGCTTTCCTCTCCCATGGAGGAGACCTGATCTTCCTGGCTACTAGTCTCCGTCCCGACTCCAACCCGGTCGTTCCTGTCAACCGCCTTCTTCATCGTACGTCGAAACCCTAGATATTTATTGTCGCAGAAGCCTCCGAATTTATATGCAAGGCGGGCAGCGGAGTTGCGATTAGCACATAATTCGCAGGTATTATTGCTAGCTCGAGTTCCTTTTACAATTTTCTGTAATCGGTGAGATCTCTAGGATTTATTTTGTGGAAGTTGATTTTTACGGACCGAAGTAAAGATTTATTGTTGTTTAGATTTGTAGAATCAGACTTCTTAGGTATTATTGGTTGTGCAGAAGGTTTGAAAATTTTCAAAGTGGAATTTCCTGGGCTGGTGTATGTCGAGTGTTGGAGGCAGGAAGTTTGCTACTAAGAAGAAAGCTTATGAGAATGGAGGTGGCTCTGAAATCATCCGAAGATCCCTAACAATTTCACGCTCCATGTATTTACCTCTCCTTTCCAAACACTATACGTTTAGTTGGTAGTCTCATTAGTTATTAGTTTAGTAGTTTGACTTCTTAGCTTATTTAGTTTTACTGCTACTGCTCATATGAAGTATGCTTTGGTGGGAAGTTGTTCTTTCTATTACAAATATAACTGGGGTGATTGAGGTGGTTGCACATAGGAATGTGTTACTGTATGCATCTTCATGTTTCCACTGGAATGATATGATTAATCAATTCATGATGGGAAATTTTTGCATCTTCAAGTTGTAGATAAAGGTACATTTACTTTCCAGAGACGTCCTTGTGCAGGGAATCGACCATTTAACTTAAGTTTCTAATTCTTTTCACTCTCTGGTTCAGATGGGTGTCTTGTTGCAGTTGCGGATGTGATTACCATTACTCATGTTGTTGTGACTACCGTGGGTTTCTTTTCCAGTGTTAGGAAACTTATCCGCTTCATCTCTGGGAGAATTAATTGTGTTTCTGCTACCTAGGTTGGAAATTCTCGAGGAGTTAACAATGAAGTTGCAGCCAACATGATGCAAACATTCTCAGTTTTGACCTCTTTTGCAATCTCCTCTTCTTCATACTCAGTTTTAACCTCTCCTTTCTCCGTCATGGCGGATGAGGGACTGCCAGCCGGAGAAGACGATTCTGCAGCGGCTTGTGCTTCCTGCAAGGGAATTTCTGTGTGTTGGCATGGGATGGTTGTGTTTAGATGTGTATGTTATTATAAAAATCTTAGAATTGGATTTGTTCCTCTCCACTTGCTTTCTTGCAGGACATCCCTTTGAACTGTTGCATCTATAATTGCCCCTGTTCAAAAAAGAAAACAACCATGTTAGTTAACTGTGGATTTTATATCTCTCCTATAAATCCCTTCAGACGAATACATTTTCTTTAATATGTGGTCATTTAATATCCTCTGGCTGCTGTTAATTGTCAGCCATTTTAGTTTACAAATTAGGAAGTACTCCAACAGTATCTTGAGCTAGTCAAATTTTGTATGATTTAATTATCAGTTATGTTCAATTGTACATAACTCTTAAATTTACATGTAAAGAATTGATAGAATGGACGTTCAAAATTCACATGGGGCATATATTGACAAATAGCTTATCCTACAACACTAATACTGCCATATCTTGTCTTATATATGACACAGATGGAAAATATATCCTCGAGATGGACCGGGTTCTCAAGCCTGGAGGATACTTTGTGTTGAACTCACCAACAAGAAAATCACAAAGAGATTCATAAACATAATCGACTATCACGTCCCAAGTTTATAAAAGAACAATATAAATTTGCTTGTAAGTATAAATGAACTTGTCTGATAATATGCATGAACCTTCTCATTGATAAATATGAGCTCGTCTGAAAATGCACACAGAGGTTCATAAAAATATGCCTAGAGGTTCATGAAAATATGTCTAGAGGTTTATGAAAATATGCCTAGAGGTTCATGAAAATATGCCTAGAGGTTTATGAAAATATGCCTAGAGGTTTATGAAAATATGTCTAGAGGTTCATGAAAATATGCCTAGAGGTTCATGAAAATATGCACTTAGGTTCATGAAAATATGCACTTAGGTTCATAGGAATATACTTAGTTTCATGAAAATATGCCTAGAGGTTCATAAAAATATGTCCAGAGGTTCATGAGAATACACACTTAGGTTCATGAAAATACACACTTAGGTTAATGAAAATATGCCTAGAGGTTCATGACAATATGCCTAGAGGTTCATGAGAATATACACTTAGGTTCATGAAAATGTGCCTAAAGGTTTATGAAAATACACATATAGGTTCATGAAAATATGCCTAGAGGTTCATGAAAATATGTCCAGAGGTTCATGAGAATACACACTTAGGTTCATGAAAATATGTCTAGAGGTTCATAAAAATATGCCTAGAGGTTCATTAAAATATGCACTTAGGTTCATGAAAATATACACTTAGTTTCATAGGAATATACTTAGTTTCATGAAAATATGCCTAGAGGTTCATGAAAATATGTCTAGAGGTTCATGAGAATACACACTTAGGTTCATAAAAATACACACTTAGATTCATGAAAATATGCCTAGAGGTTCGTGACAATATGCCTAGAGGTTCATGAGAATACACACTTAGGTTTATGAAAATATGCCTAGAGGTTTATGAAAATACACATATAGGTTCATGAAAATATGCCTAGAGATTCATGAAAATATGCCTAGAGGTTCATGAGAATACACACTTAGGTTCATGAAAATACACACTTAAGTTCATGAAAATATGCCTAGAGGTTCATAAAAATATGCCTAGAGGTTCATGAGAATACACAGTTAGGTTCATGAAAATACACAGGTACCCAATAAACCACGAGTGTGTTGATCATTAATTTCTTGAGCTTAGATTTGTCTTCCTTCTTAAATTCATTCTTGTATTTGGAAATACAATATATCAAAGGTACCCAATAAACCACGAGTGTGTTGATCATTCAGTGTAAAGATTTAACAGCTTAATCAGATAACTAAGCTTATCTCAGAAAGCGTTACTGACAATAAAGAGTTGCATGAATGAGCTCATGCAATTATGAATGAAACACACATACAATAATGAACAAATAAATATGTCTAGAAGTTCATGAAAATATGTCTAGAGGTTCATGAAAATATGCCTAGAGGTTCATGCCGATAGTCTTGCAGGTTCATGAGTGTTCTTAGCCAATATTTTTTGTTACGAATACAACGTACTAACATTCCCGAGGTTCATGTTGATAGTTGTGTAGGTTCATGAATTTTCTTAGCCGGATTTGTTTGTAATGAGCACATTGCACCAAAAGACCTTAGGTTCATATCGATAGTCATGTAGGTTCATGTTGATAGCCTAGCAGGTTCATGCCGATAACCTTGCAGGTTCATGCACATAGTCTTGCAGGTTCATGAGTGTTTTTAGGCTATTTTTTTTGTTACGAACACCATGCACTAAGATCCTCGAGGTTCATATCGATAGTCATGCCCGTATAGCTTCATGAATTTTTTAGTCGTATTTATTTATTATGAACACATTGCACCAAAAGGTCTTAGGTACATATCGATAGTCTTGTAGGTTCAAGTCAATAGGATTGTAGGTTCATGACAATAGCCTTGCAGGTTCACACCGATGGTCTTGAAGGTTCATGAATATTTTTATCCCATTTTTTGGTATTATGAACACATTGCACTAAAAGGCTTATGTTCATATCGATAGTCATGTAGATTCACGTCGATGACCTTATAGGTTCATGCCAAATAGTCTTGTAGGTTCGTGAATTTTTTTAGCTTGATTTTTTTTGTTATGAGAAAAATGCACTAACATGCTCTAGGTTTATGTCGATAGCCATGTAGGTTCATGTCCATAATATTGCAGGTTCATGTTTTTAGTCATGTAGTCGCAATAAATCAAGGAACCTGAAAAATGCTTTTAAAATTCAACATAAGGGCTTACAACAAACTGTAAATCACATTGTAATTTTACATGTGAAAGTTGCTTTCAGGCTACCATCTGCCACAAGAGCCATACCAGCTCTGATCCATCAGTCACAAGAATCTAGTAACTATAAGATCGAGTGGGTTCATGTTGATAGTCATGTGGGTTCATGTCGATAGCCTTACAGGTTCATGCTAATAGTCTTGCAGGTTCATTTACCATAATTTTTTAATAAACGCATTGAACTAAAAGACACTAGGTTCATGTTGATAGTCGTGTAGGTTCATGTCGATAGCCTTACAGGTTCATGTTGAGAGTCATGTTCATTTAACCTAATTTATTTTTTAATGAACACATTGAACTAAATTAATTTAGACCCTAGAAATATCAGGTTCATGAAAAATGTACCATAGATTCATCAAAAAAATGACTCATGAACCTCCATGGTAATATACATGAACTTTGTTTGTTGATACTCATGAACCTACCTATATTTATGTTCATATTTTAATCTTTTTAGCTTATGTAATATTAGAACCACGTGTTCATTTAAATTGTAGCATATGTTGTTTAGAAACAGAACAAGCATGTTGGTTGATAGTTGATATATATGAATTTGTTTGTCGATACACATGAACCTAAATATTGATATACTTTTCTCTTACGTAGGTAAGGTTGGAATATCGGGTTCATGGAGAAAGTACCACAGGTTCATGGAAAATGTACCACAGGTTCATGAAAAAAGTATTGTAGGTTCATTAGGAAAAAATATGAACTTATCGAATTTACCCATTGTTACACATTAACCTGTATATATTGGAGGTTCAAAAAGAATCTATACTTTGAACTTTCAAGTATAAGTATATATATAATTTTCATTAAATCATGTACAAGAAATTACATGAACCAAAGTATAATTTCGTAAATGTGCTATTTGTCTTCCTGAGTGGAATCTGTAGCTGATCAAACTCTAAGGATGTTGGCATTCCTTGGAGTATGTTTCCAGTCTGATGATCTCTCGACAGCTGGAACTTGCTCGAATCTGGGGCCACCTGAGGAGTTATTTGAGCATGTCCAATTCATGAAGGTGATGTATGCCATGGATACTGAGACCACCTAGGAATTCAATCTCCCCAACATCATGAAGAAATAAAAATGTAGACAAAAGTCACCAATGTAGCATATATAAGAGAAAGACATCATGGAGAAATAAAAAATACCGAGTACTAGCTTACCTGAACGGCCAAATCAAGGACGAAAACCTTGATCCGAGAAGTGGACTCTAATTAGCTATGTTAGGTAGAAAATTAGACGTTACTTTGATAATCGAAAGAGCAAGCGTTGTCAGGTGTGTCAATGAGATAGAGAGGGCTGGTCCACCTGTACTTGTACCAGTGTCGTATCTGATCAACCCACACGCAAACCTCAGATAAGTCTCCATTCACATTCTCCGGTAACAAATTCTTCACTACATGAGCCGCTTCTGGTTCCAATAGTCCCTATATCAACATAACATTAAGCAACCAATATGCATGATAAAGATAACAAAAACTGATTCGGTTCATTACTTGGGCAATTTTACATGTCATTATATGACCCTCTTTGCTCCATGCTTCAACTCCTGTATTGGGTATTATCACAAGAAAAAGAACAAGAACAGCTGCAGCAAAAAGACCTCCAAATCCCCACATGATAACTTAAACAAAGTATATGGAGTTTCCAGGCTCCTGTGTTTATTTATATATAAACTCATGATAGTGGTGTGGTTTCATTCGAGTGCAAGCTACATATTTTTTTAACATAGGAAAGCTTCATCATACAAGCAACCAACCAGATCAAGCACTACAACGATGAGCATATTCTGGGTAGGCTGGGAATCATTCCCACCACAAGATGGGGGAGATTAGTCTATGATTTCCCAACAAGCTGAATTTTGACAAATAAACTTCCACATCAAGCAACGGAAAAAATTCAAATCAACACATATACCATCAATACAAGCAAAGAGCATGTGTCTCCCAGTGGAACACACAAACCTCCAATCAAAATTGCAAAGACTGAGAAAACCAATAGAGAGTGTGATGAAAATGCAAGGAATTGATTCATCTAGTATTATTCCCCAAATAAACTGAATCTATACTATTTAAAATTATCAAACATATATAGGAGAATTTGACCATTATGAACTAGATTATGAACTGGAGTAAGAAGAGTAGGAGGGAGATACCTTTAAATGGTTATTATGTCAATCTCGCTCACCCTCTCCTTTCCCTTCTTCTTCTTCAACTACAGGAGATTCCTTAAGCTCTATTGAAGTCTCAATTTGTTTCTCCTCTTGTTGTTCCTCTGGATTCGACATCTTCTCGGCTTAAGCAAAGAAAATTTCAAGCTTAAACAAGCATTCTATCCTTCGAATTCAAGCATAAACAAATAATCTATTCATGCTAAGTCTAGGGTTTGGACTAGATCTAGTAGTCTAACCTTTGAATTCAGCACCGAGCAAAATTGGTCACCGTCTTGAATATGAATCAAGGTAAGGAACGAAGGAAAAATCGGAAGAGCGACATCGAAATCGTCATAGAAGTGCACGTCATTGGCCTCTAGGTGTGAGAGAGGGTTCGACAGAGGTGATTGAGAATCGTTCGTCTCCTATGGCTTCATAGATGGCGA
Source organism: Oxyria digyna (assembly GCA_029168935.1). NCBI lineage: Eukaryota > Viridiplantae > Streptophyta > Magnoliopsida > Caryophyllales > Polygonaceae > Oxyria > Oxyria digyna. Next base: position 35,466,487 of record JAPVLV010000009.1, read on the forward strand.
GGTCGAGTTCTCCGATGGCGAGGACAATTTCTCCGATGGCGAGGTCGAGTTCCCATAGCGAGGTCGAGCTTGCTCATTCCGAAATCGCAAATCGCAAGGAGCTAGGAGGGAGGGAGACAAAGCTGTAGAATGAGAATGACAAGATGACTAAAATGCCCCTCCGTGTTTTATTGTACAGTAAAGATCTGAAATACGAGAACCGTCCGATTAAACGAGATGAACGCTCAGATCTCTGTCCTCATGTCCTCACGAGATGGGTTGTCCTCATATGATCCCATCTCCCTAAATACATCCTTCTAATCCCCAACTTGTTCCCAGAAGTTCTTCACAATAAAGTTAATCCTCGCCTTTTTTTACCCGTATCCAACATACCGGTTATCTAAAAACCGGTATGGAACGTGCAATTTTAAAAAAAAATATAACTCTGAGAACGTTTTTCAAAAAAAAAATATGCGTGTCTGTGTCATTGTTCGTACCGGTTTTTGAAAAACAGTATACGGAGGTGGATATCACTTTATCTTAGACCGGTATAAGTTAACACTCTTGTACTAGTGTTTATATGCCCTTACCTATTCCTAATGATATTTGATAAGATTTGGCCATAGATTTTGTGTTAGGGTTGCCTTGTACGCAACGAGGCGTGGGTTCTGTGTTCGTTGTAGTAGACAAATTCTCCAAGATGACACACTTAACTGCTTGTTAGAAGATTGTTGATGCGTCCAACATAGCCAAGCTGTTTTTCGAAAAGGTTGTGCATTTTCATGGAGTTCTTACGCCAATTACTTCCGACATGGACACCAAATTTCTCAGTTATTTATGGATTACTATTTCAAGGTTGTTTGGAAAAGAACTAAACAAGAGTTCTGCAGCTCATCCACAAACTGATGGGAAAACTGAGGTAACCGACAATACTCTGGGGAATATGATTCGTAGTGTTTGTGGAGATAAGCCGGAGCAGTGGGATTTACTTTTGCCTCAGGTGGAGTTTGCTTAGAATAGTGTTGTGCACTCAGATACATGGAAATAACTTTTTTCCTGATTTTTCCTTCTGTTCCTAAGCATGTTGTTGATTTGGTTAAGTTGCCTAAGGCGCCTGGAGTTAGTGTAGTTGTTGTTAATATGGTTGAGGAGATTGTAACTGTTAAAGAAGTTGCCAAGGCAAAGTTGGAGGCCATCGGGGAGAAGAATAAGGCACTTGTTGATAAAAGCATGAGAGTTACAGTTTTCGTTGTGGGACACGATGTGATGGTGTTTCTGCTTAAGGAGAGGTTCATAGTTTGTACTTGGACCTGTTCGGCAAGTGATGATTTGCACTACAATTTACTAGCTTATAAGCTAACTTATTCTAACAATAAGCTACCATTTCAACATTATTATGTGCATAAGCTAGCTTAAATTTTTCATTTGCCAAACAGGCTGAACAAGTTGCATTCACGCAAGTATGGCCCGTTCAAAGTGGCCAGAAAAATCAATGATAATGCTTAAGTGGTAGCTCTCTCGGATTCCATGAATATATCCAATACTTTCAATGTTGCTTACATTCATGTGTATCAAGTAGATGAGGCTCTTTATCAAGACGAGAACTCGGGGTTGAGTTCTTAAGAGCCGGAGGAAACTGATGATTTGCGTAAAAAAGGAAACTGATGTAGGAAGGTTACATTCATGTGTATCCGATGTCAGAATGACTATTACTATACCTTTTCGGATAGGGAATTGGCTCAGCGACTCTAACTCACAACTATTCCGTGAAATATAGGCATTTTAGGCCATCTGATCAGTTTGTTTCAGGGCCAAAAACAGCATTTTAATATTTTCTGCAGTTTTATATTTTATTTTTGTTTTGGATAATTTTCGTATTAGAATTTCTTTTGAGTATTTAAACACTTTTTGGACGTGGTCGTCAGAGTTTTATCTTATCGCGCCATTATGACATGACAAACTGATTGAAGAGAAGAATAAGAGAAATTATAAAACTTTATCTTGAGATAGATTATGTAATGAGTCATCAATTGTCTACTTATAAAATTCCTAATTAAAAACATCCTATTAGTGTTATTCCCTCAAATTCAACAAATGTGAGTAGTCTTGGACAATTTAGTAATACTTGAGAAAACTAGGGTGTAGGTGAGAGGATAACGACAAGATGGCTTGAAAATCCGTTTAAGACGAAGCCAAAGGCAAGGTGAGGTCCACACTACTGGATCAAAATTCCTCCCTCCTCCTATAAATTCAATTGTCCTGGAAGATTCGATCGAGGAGTATCATGAAATTCCTGCTGGAATGCGTGAGCTGCTACGGCACTCCCTCGCCCGACGATTCTTCCGACTCTGTCTCTGTCTTCCCTTCCTCTTCTGCGCTCCGTCGCCGAAGTCGCTCCCTTTCGAGGCCCGATTGGAAGCCTTCCCTTTACGCCATCTCCGAGGATAATGCGGTGCAGCCGGTCAAACCCAAGAACAAGGCCCCCGATCAGATGAATCGAGCGTCCAGCGCAAGGAGGAGCGAAAGACGATGCGCTTCGTCTTCGCCTCGGCTTAATCCCCGCAGACGCGATGATACCTATGGGTCAGTCCTACCTTTTTTTATTTCAAGTTCATCCAAACACTCATGTGCTTGGTATATACTCTCTCCGTCTCTCCGTCCCCTAATGTTCTTCTCATCTCCAATTTTTACACTATTCACAATTTAATACAATTCGCTAGATTATTCTCAATCTATAAGAACAAACATAGTCATGTGGAATTTTGTTTTGTTCGTCTCATTGAGTACTTTAACAATATCAAAATTTTATAATTTTTAGAAAGATATAATAAGAGATATTAACGACGCAAAACGTGTATCGGCAAATGTGCCAAAATGTAATGGGAAGAACATTAAGGGACGGAGGGAGTACTCCGTATGAGTTTGACCTAAGATCTCTTTTGGTGGCTATACTATACAACAAGCAATTACTGTCTACTATATAAACTCATGGATTACCTCTCTCTATTGTTAATTGGTTTTAGAATGGAATCTCATGAACTTGTATGGTAGGTCCAATACACACGTTGCGTTTATCCATGTTTTGGGCCTTAGCCCCAGATTGTCCTTGTCGTGATCCGTTTTAGTAGTTCCTATGTTGGTTTTGCATTGTTATCTTGAAGAATGGTAATAAAAAGGATATGGTGCCTACTTTTCTTATTGAGGAAAATTTCGATGTAAATAACTCTTATCGTAGGAAAAACAAACAGATCATGTTCACATATTACACGTTAATGTTCATATTCAGGATGATAATGTTCATTATCTGAGCTATAAATTGTTTTGAACGTTTGAGAGACGTGGTGGCATACTTGTAATTATTGCAAACTTCGTTTTTTTGTGTTTTTCTCCCAAAATGACCTCAAAATATTTTATCGCCCATATGATGAACATTACCGCTCAAATTATGAACATTAGTTTGCTATCTATGAATGCGAAAACTTCGATTTTCTTATGTTAAGCATTGTTCTCATCGGAGCTTTTCTCTAATTCTTGAATGCCATGTTAGTTTTTTGGGTAGAGAAGGTTAAGCTTATTTATATAATGGATGGGCATGGATTATTGGACACTCTTTATATGAAATCAAAACTAAGCTATTTAGTTTAGTGTAGACAGTCAACTGCCTGTTTTTCAGCCTAAACTGCCGACGGTTTCATTAATCCATCAGTAAAAGCAGAGGAAAAGTGACCTCAGTTCCTATTTAAATGGTTTCTTACATATATAGTCTGGTCAACTAGATAACTTCCTAATCGAATGACAATGTATATATGTGTTTAAAAATTTGTTGAGTGATTAATTAATCTCTCCAGCTGTTCAACGTGTAAACGAATTTTCTAGTTAATAAGACCATTTCTTTGCCCCTTTCTTGGTCATATCTTTGGTAGGTGGGGATGTTAGCCCGTCAATTTCTGTTCTTATCATTGGAGTGACAATGTCAAATTAAGAGATTTCAGTTTCTTATTCATATTGAATCTTCTTTCTTACTTGTTCAGTGTGTTGTTGACAAACTAAAATGAAAACCAGTTGCTTTGCTTTTCCAGTTCTTTTTTGCAACTTGTTGATCTTATTTTAACTTTCTTGTTTTTTATTCAACAGGCGTGATCATGTACAAATGATTGTCCTAGCATTCGCTCCAACTCCATTCATGTTTTGACGATGAAACCTTGACGGTTAACTGGGTTTGCTTTCATTGTATAATGTAAATATAATATAACATTGAGCACGACTGATCTTCCATAGAAGATTACCCTCTTGAGTTAAACACATCCTATCCTAATATGTATAATTTTGGGTGGTTGAAAAATATTCACCCAAAATATTCATCAATATATTCATCTTTAGTTGAGCTACTAGATTAGTACCCGTGCCTTGCACGGGATGTTTTTATATTTTATATTTATTAAAAAACTTATAAAATTAAAAAATAATAAACAATGTCCTAATCCTAAAAAACGCCAAAAAACAAAGAATCTTCAAGTAAAAAGGATTAATATTTTCAAATTAAAAAAATAAAAATTGATGTATGATATTCAATATAATTTACATAGGAGACAACAATTACAAAATATAAAAATAGAAAGTTGTATCATTGGGTTTATTTTTTGACGCCACCAGGTAAAATTGAAGTATGAGAGATTGGATCTTGTACAGAAATTTGTAAACATATCGGTGTAACATGCCGATACACTACATTATTCAATAAACGTATTTGAAGTATAACATTTTACAATAAAAACATAAGGAAATACTGATTTTTTTTTAAACAAAGATCAAACATAGGATAAGATAGGATAAGAGTCTATAATGTAGAAAGACTTGGTAGATTTATGCTAGATTTTATTAAATCCTTTATTGTGATGGGTTTATATTTTCCTTCTTGGGATTACAATTTTCTTTTCGAGTAAACTTAACCTATGCCCTTAGAAAGACCGTTATATCAATTTGGAATAAAAATGTTAAAATCCTTTAATTGATTACTTGATTGATTACCTAATCGATTTTATTTCATTCGTTGTCCATTTTCTCACAATTTATCCTCATACTATACACTATATTCTAATCACTGAATAACATATAAAATTAAAATAAATTAAAAATAAATTATAATTAGATTACACATGTACAACTCAAACTTTAAGTACTATTTATATATTTCATTTGATTGAAAAATATTACTAATAACCGAGTTATCAGATATGAGATTTTTCCTAAAGGACTCCTTTAATAAAAAGGAGAGCTTTTCATTTTATATATTAAAAATAAAAATAAAAAACATTTATTTTAATTCTATACACAGTGAAACCCTATCTGCTATCTATCTGCGCCTCCACACTCACATAGCCACACTCCACAAACCCTAGCCCTCCCTCCTCTAGTTCTACATTCCAAATCTGAGAAAACCCTCGCCCCCACCTCCATTTTCAGATCTGAGCAATCGTTTCTCTAACCCCAGCCCTCACCTCCACTTCTCTTAATAATATTCCGAGAAATCTCTTGAAGAAACATAGAGGAGAAGATCTAAGATTGAGCTTTTCCTACGATTCACATATCGATTGAAGATCCCTTTCTTGAGGTGTGATTCTCTTCTTTTGATTTTTTTCAACTTGTTTATCTTTCAGATCTGTGAATGAGAAAAACTGAGGAAAGTTCTCTTCCATTTGTTCCTCATTCTCTCTTCCATTTGTTCCTCACTCTCTCTCTCTCTCTCTGTCTTTACAATATTACACCATCAATGTTCGAATTTTTGCTATATTGGGAACAACAGATGGTTTGGTTGAACGATTTAATCTTCAATTTGGGATGAGCCGTGGAGTAGCTTGCGATTCAACAAACTCATCCCGCAAGATCCACAGTTGACACACATGTTCTCTTTCTCACTGATATAGACAAACAACTTAAATTAGAAACCATAATCTTCCAGTGTTCTATTTCTATTTGATTTGAGACTCTAACATGTTTCCGATTCATATTATTGTGTTTCCCTGTTTTATGACTTTCTTGATAACTATTTTCTAAAAAGATATGGGTTGGTGGTAAATTATTGTTTAGTTTGAAAACATATGTTAATGGTGGTGAATTTGGTTTATGCTTGTTTTGTTCATAGGAAATGGATTATGTAAAGGTATTGATACAAATATATAAGATATTGAATATCGATCATATATATCGATATTCGTATGAGTGTTCTATGTATCAATTATATTGATTTTTTTTTTTTGCTAATGACTGTTTTTCATGAGCAGCGTGGAGAGGATCTGGAAAGATATGAGAGATACTCTTGCTCAGAGAAGCTGCTCATTCTGCCTACAGATATTTCATCATATGTAATGCATATCTTTTCATAACATGTCAATTTAAAAAAATAATCAATAGTATAAGTATAACCCAAGATTTTTAATGAATACATTTGTATAAAGGGAAGCTACACAATGGAGCACTCAAAGCTCCAAGCCAGGATGGAACTCATGCAGAAGAATCAGAAGTAAGATCTATCTTGATAACTTGAGTCTTAAGGAGCTTCAGAGTGTTGAGCATCAGCTTGACAATGCTCTTAAGCAGATTAGAAATAAAAAGGTAAAACATCAAACATTTATGTTAAAAGGTAAAACATTATAGTTTTCATGCAAACCTTCATCCTCTATATCTGTATATCTGAATATCTGATCAGTGCAAAAACATTTTATCTTTTGATGTATTAATTAGATGTCACTGGACACAATGTGAATAATCTTTCCTTGTTTATTGCAGAACCAAGTGATGCATGAATCAATTGTTGACATTATTTTTTTTATTTCCAAACATGAATCATAAGTGAAGGAGAAGGAAAAGGAAAATGCAGTAACCACGCCAGCTCAGTGGCATCAGCAAGATTTTAACCTTAACTCATCCTTAAAAATCAGGTATACATATATTAATATGGTCTCTCCATACATACTAACCATGGTGATCATATATGGTTTTATTTTCAGATTTTGAATTTTTGTTGTTGTTCATATAAAGATTTGAATTTTTATTTCATGGAAGCTCTATCATGTTTCATGAAAGTTGTGGGGACTCTTTGATAATTGATCCATGGGGGAAATAGTTGCTAAAATTTAAATTAGCATTTAACATTCTTCATTCTTAGTATTTGAATTTAAAAAAAACCTGGAATGCAAATTTATTATAGAATATTAAATTTTAAAATAAAAAAGATTAACTTAGAATTTACCTTATCATTCAACTCATTTCACTTGTGATCCTGTATATTGCTTAAACTGCTTGTGCAACAATCAAGGTGATTTCTACTATCCTTCATTCATATTTCTATGCTAACAGAATATTATTCTTTCTATTTATTACATCAGTTCGCATAAGAAAATGTATTCCACAATGGTGCAATAGTGCATGTATTGATCATTGGGGCTCTTTGATTAGTGCATGGATTCGATCTAGTAAATTCTGAAATCCTGCAAAAAATAAGAAGCAATAGTTGTTCTGCAATAATTTAACAGAAAACATTAACTTCAATAGTTTTTTATTTTCCTATTAGTCTATTGTTTTATTATTTAGGAAATCCATCATAAGCATCCCATAGTGTAATGTCTATGGTATTGTTCCTATAAAATACATGTAAAGAAAATGATTTTAAAATATATATTATAAGAAGAATAATGGTTTATTAGGAACTGCAGATCTGCATAATGTTTATGCAGAAACAGTTAAAACTGTAGATCTGCATAATCTTTATGTAGAAACAGTTTAAACTGTATATTTGCAGAAACATTTTGCAGATGCAGTTAAAATTGTCGATCTGCAGAAACATTCTGCAGTTTATGTTAAAATTGTAGATCTGCACTATATTAATACAAAACCATACCTTGTATCCATTAACTTCAACAGTAGCCTTTTTCCATCAGGTTTTTTAGCAGACCAATTGACAATATCTCCAATTCCAGCCAACAGCCCAATAAGATCTGAATTATCAACAGAATAGTTAGGTTTTGAAGATGAATATTATCCATGGTGTATGATAGGAAGAATGGCTTTAGGTTTATGATAGGAAGATGAGAGTCGGGTGGTTTCTGGTAGGAAGATCGATGATAGAAACGAAACTTTATTTTTATAATGAAACATTAGGTTAATAATTATGTGCAGAATCGAATTTTTGTATTTCTGGAACTAAATAGTTATAATTTAGGTAAAAAAATATCAGCCATGATTCGATTCATGTATGATATATTCTCCTTGGTTTAAACAGTTGCAGATTGCATATTGTTCTAGTAATTCCCTTTTTCTTGCCTTTACAGAAGTAAAACATGAAAACATCGGCTTAAACTTGTGAATAGTGAATGTGAAAACTGTATCATTTACCGCCACTCCTTATTTTGAGATGAAATAGCCATCTCCTTCCTTCAAGAGTGGAAAATCAGGATCCTATCTTCCTGAATAGATAAGAATAGTTATATAGTTAGATGAAAAAACATAAAAACTGAAAAATGTATTTAAAAAAAAACTATCTTGCATGCCAACCATAAGAATACATTCTAATGATTCGAAGTTGAGCAGACCTTAGACGTGAGAAGAATGAATGAGCATGTGTTGTAGGGGAAGAATGAATGAATGTGTGCTTTTATACTGAAGAACAAAGTTTTAAAGTAGGCAAATAATAATTAATAGAATCGAATCTTTTGTATTGATGGAATAAAATCTTTATAACAATGTTTTAGGAAGAGATATCTAGGTATGTGATAATATTTTGTAAATCTTGTAAACCATCTTTTGCCCTATGATAATATCTTACACGGCAATAATGATCCTGTGATTTTCTTATTTTAGGAAAGTACATATTTTGGTTGGTCCAACAACAAGGAGTTGATGAGTTTTGTAGCTTCTGCAGATTATTTTCTCACAGGTAACGTTACTCAAAAGTTTTCTTACAGGCAGCTTTTTTATGCAGAATGCACATGTATAGTAATGTTACTTCATGTACAGGTTTAATGGAAATTTCTTCTTTGCAGCAAGAGGTTGATGTGTTATAATTTCTCATCTTGTTTAATTATTAGTGCTTGTACGTTTATCATTTGCAGCAGCAAGTTAATTGTAATAATTATTTTTGTGCTAGTTTTCGATATGTTTTATTTGGAAGATCTTAGAAAGGTAGATTATTTTTGTCTTTCCTTTTCTTTCTTTGCAGATTGTGTACTGTTTTAAAGGTGTTCAAAATCTTTTAGGTAAATGCAGTAATGCAGTAATGCAGCTTGCAGATTGTGTTTATTGCCTTTTGAGTTGTCTTTCCTTTTCTTGCTTTGAAGATTGTGTACGATTTTAAAGGTTTTCAAAATCTTTTAGGTAAATGCAGTAATACAGATTGCATATTGTGTACATTTTTTTGAGTTGTCTTTCCTTTTTCTTGCTTTACAGATTTTCTGGGCTGTTGGAATGCAGTAATTACAGATTTTATGTTATGTATTATTAATTTTCTTTTTCTTGCTTTACAGGTTTGTCCAAATTTCAGTCCAGAATTTTTGGCAATAGTATCCTTTTCATTATATTGTTGCATATTCATTTAGGGTTTCAGTTTTTTATGCAGAAAGAGTTTAATAATGTTATATTTTTTCTTTAGGGTTTCATATCAGTTTTTATGCAGGTTCATATCAGTTTTGGTCTAGGGTGAAATTTAATAATGGTTTTTCAGTTGTTTGCGTTTGGGTTTCATTTTTTTTAAATTACAGGTTTAATTTTCTTTGTTTCACAGGTTTATATCATTGAACTGAAAAGTGGCTTGTTTTACATGTTAGTTTTATATTGATTTTAGGTTAATAACATAAAGATTATGTTTAGGTAAATTAGGGAATTACTTTATATCATTAGTGAATTGGCAAAAAAAAGAAATATATTTTTGATACTGAAATTACAAAAGATTTCCTAAAATTCTTCTAAATAAATTCAGTCAAGATTAGACAGCAATGTCACAAAAAAAATTGGCAAAACAAAGGACAAAAAAGCAACCAATTATATTGTGTCACGTGGCAGACAGGTGGATAGGCTGAAAAGCGTTCTTGCCACGTGGCATAGCTAAGGTGAGAGTAAGACATTCTGCTTTAGTAGTTATATAGTAGATTGTTTGGGCCACCGGGAAAAAAAGTTAAAGTCCGCATAATTTTTTTGTTATAATAAATAAATAAACTATATCTTTTAAAATTCTTAATTGAAAAAAATATTCAACAAGATATTCATCAATATATTCATCTTTAGTTGGACTTTTGCTTGGGCCACCGAAAAAAACTCAATGTTAAAGTCCGCATAACTTTTTTGTTATAATAAATAAATAAACTATATCTTATAAAATTCTTAATTGAAACAAATTATTATTAAAATATTCATAAATACTATTATCATAATTATCATAATCATATCATAAAATAAACATTATGAGTACTGAAAGTTTTCATTTTAAAAATTGAATATCTCAGACTAAAGTAGGTTAGATATCGGACTCACGTATTATATTGTTCCATATATATATAAATTCCTATATCATCTGTATTTACATGGTGGATTCTTTATTTAGCCCACCGAAATAAAAACCACTATAAAAATCTACATAGATTTTTTTATTAAATAAATAAAATATTTTCTATTTTAAAATTTCTAATTGATAAAATTTGCTATCACAGAAATTTCTTTATTTCTTTATTACAAACAAAAGAAATTTCTTTCCAAAATTTTTTAGATCTAATCATCTTTATCAATTGAAATAGATAAAAAAAAACAATTCAAAACTACTCTGTTATGTTACTATAGCGGAGAATATTTCCTATAGTAACTTATTAATCTATCAAGTCGATTTGTTGAAATTGGAAATTGATACCTCAACCATATTTGCTAATCTATCAAATTATTGGATACAAACTTATCTCTTACTATAGTTGAGAATTATTTTAGAGCCTTTTTTTGTTTGTGCATATTACTTTACATATATTCACACAAATATTTTCATAGTTTTTTAATTTGGTTTGACATATGTCTTCGATTTGGAGCTAATTAAATAAAATTTATGAAATCTATTTACTGCAAAACAATTCTAAAGAATAGACATTACAATCATCATATCATAATATATATAAATTTTATATAGGAGAAAAATATTCACCAAAAATATTTATTATAATTTTTGAATTTTTGTTAGCCCATTGGGAAAAAAAGTCTCATAAAAGATATGGTAATAACTAATAAGACATTCATAACATATTAGTTGAATAACAAAATCAATATAATATTTTATACAACAAATTCTACGAGGAAATAAATTTTGAAATAAAAGAGAGAGATATTTCCATGCAAAATAAATAAGTAAAAAACGGTATTACATTTTGCTATCAACCTTCAATTTTTTACAAAAATATATTCTATCAACAAAAATTCGTTATACAGCTAATAATGAGTGTGCTTTCATTATTCTATCAACTCTTCATAATTTGATTTGAAAAAACATGTATATAGCCCTATAGGCCATTTTAAGTGTATTAATTATTTTGTAATTATATTTGGATAATATATACAAAGCATATAAGTATTGTATGTAAAAGATAACCAACTAATTAATTTAATATGTTTAGATAATAGATCATCAATTAATTAAATTAATTTTTTTTCCCCAATATTCTTAAACATGTGGCATTTTTTTGGGTTTTCTTAAGTCATGTCGATGTGTAAGATAACATGGCTAATGAGTGACATAACTCGGAGACTGACATGTAAGTAAATTGAACATCACAAGAAGAAAATCATAGAAAAATTATGACAAAGTGATTCAAATAAATATTACGCTAAATCTACCAAGATTAATATCTCAATTCAAATTAAATAAGTGATATCACAAAGTGATAAAAGGAAAAACAATTTGGAAAGAAATAAATTATAAATTTCTAAAAAGAAAATAGCTATTTTTTTTATTGAAACGAAATAAATAACAAAATAAAATATAAATTATGTTTTTGAAAGGTTAAATAACGTGGGTGATATTATTATACTTATTAGTTCAATAGAATGATAATTTTATACCCATTAGTTAAAGTTTAGAAAATAACAAACGACATTCGTAATTAGACTTGACAAACGGGTTGGACGAGTCAGGTTTGGTCCGAAACAAGTTCAGATCAATTCATATTTATAAAGTCTTAATTTATTTATTTTAATTTCATTTAGCACGTACGTACCACAGACACAAGACACTAGTATAAGTAGTAACTTGAGGTGAAGTTTGTTTTACCATTTAAGAAACGTAACAATTGCTATTGTAATTCACTACACCAGCATCCTCCACCTGCTATCGTGCACTGCTCAGAAGTGTACTTCATCCACAATGCTTGTCTTATCTGTGTGACAATTGCTATTGTAATTCTAGAACGGGTGTCTTATTTAGAGCGGTGGTTTTAATTAACGTGCCAACTATTTTCAATACATTTTTTTAACGTGCCAACTATTTTCGTTTTAATTAAACGCCTTAAAACGATAAAAATTAAAATTTTAAAATTGTAACATGACACCAAATAAGGTCGATAGTCATTTTCATTTGTCGGAATCGGAAAATAATCATCGAAAACGTCAACGGGCCTAATAAGGCCGAATGAAAATTTAATGAGGCCCATTATAAAAAAAACGACATAAAACGGTTTAATAAGACCTTAAACCGCAAAAAACTTGAAATGTAAAAGTAGTATTTGAACAGTACCAATATGACGCTTTTGTTTTTATAAGAAATTAACAAAATGAACACTTCGAAATATCTAAACGAGCACTTTCACCTAATAACGAGTTAATCTCAAGTATATAAGTCGTATAGTTTTACTCATATATGTGTGATATCACTTCGTTACTCAAATAAAGTTTATATAAAACTTTCATTAAATGTTATGAAATACTCAAATAATCCTAAATAACGACATTTCACATCTTCGTATTATTGTTATTGTTTGTTTAATCACATATGTATGAGTATTTCATTAAAACTTTCATTAAATATTGAGTAATCAAGCAATAACGACAATACGAAGATGTGAAATCTCGTTATTTAGGATTATTTGAGTATTTCATAACATTTAATGAAATTTTTATATAAACTTTATTTCAGTAACGAAGTGATATCACACATATATGAATAAAACTATATGACTTATATACTTGAGATTAACTCGTTACTAGGTGAAAGTGCTCGTTTAGATATTTCGAAATGTTCATTTTGTCAATTTCTTATAAAAACAAAAACGTCATATTGGTAATGCTCAAATACTACTTTTACATTTTAAGTTTTTTGCGATTTAAGGTCTTATTAATCCGTTTTATGTCGTTTTTTGATAATGGGCCTCATTAAATTTCCATTCGGCCTTATTAGGCCCGTTGACGTTTTCGATGATTGTTTTTCGATTCCGACAAATGAAAACGATTAAGGGCCTTATTTGTGTCATGTTACAATTTTGAAAATTTTAATTTTTATCGTTTTAAGGCGTTTAAACGAATTGAGGTATCCATTTATCACATCCACTATCCACATCCACTATCCACTATCCACATCCAGTATTCACATTCGCTATTCACTATCCACATCCACTATCCAGTATCCACATCCACTATCCACATTCACTATCGGGTTTTATCGATTTTCGCGCCATCAGTCATTTTAAGTCGGTTTTTCTCGATTTTCGCGTCATTAGTCCTTCTAAGTCGGTTTTACTCGATTTTCGCGCCATTAGTCGTTTTAAGTTGGTTTTTCTCGATTTTCGCGTCATTAGTCCTTCTAAGTCGGTTTTACTCGATTTTCACGCCATTACTCATTTTAAGTCCGTTTTTCTCGATTTATAAATGTATCACAATTGATAAGTAAACAAAAATTAAATAATATATTTTTTGGTTTGATTATACACTATATTCTCTTTATATTTTTTGGCTTTATTATCAATATATATTATTTCAAAAAAAAGAATTAAAAATATGGAGAGAATATATTGGGAATAATATTGATTATCATTGTTTTTTATCTTAAAAAATATATAAGTTTTACTAAAAACAAGTAAAATAATATATTAAAATTAAAATTTTATTATATTTTTGAAATTTTAGTATACTTTTAAAATGTTAAAATTAAAATTTTAAGTTTTAAAATATTATAATTATTTTTTTTACAATATTTTAATAATATTTTTTTTTTTTAAAACGAAAAAATAGTAAAAATAATTATGAAATATTAAATATTTTAAAAAATTGTTTTTCTGATAAAAGAGTGAGGTGAAAGTAAGTTCACTTGTTATGTTATAGTATTAATATTACCTATAGACTAATAAGACACATTAGCGTAGTGGTTTCACTCCCATTATACCTTCATGAGGTCTCAAGTTCGACCCTCCCAGTCTCCTTTTTCCATCGTTTTTCACAAAAAATTAAATAAAATAGTGATCCGATTCAGGTGAGGATGACCCTCTAGATAAGGACTATTAGAAGATGAAGTAAAAGTTCCAAAAGAGATGTTGGAAATGACTTGGAGGGATAAAAGAAACAAAAAAGATTGCGGGGTATGTGCTATCAGACACATGGAAACGTACATGGGGACGGGACTATCCGATTGGAATAGTGGCCTAAAAAAAGGAAACAAGAAGTTGTTGGACACTGGTCAAGTACCTTTACAAGCTACTGACCAGCGAATTCAATGCACATCGAGATGTGACGCGGATTATTCAAAGGGAGCAAAAACCGAAGACTGCAATGTAGTAGGGAGAAACAAGAAATATTATGTAATTGGTAGTTGAATGTTAGGTTTTAAACAAATTATAGTAAGTTTTTTATGAATGTTGTGGATGAATATTGACAGTAACTCTTTTGTGGTTGGATATTACGCTTATGTTGGCAAAACAATGTAAATCCGCACCAGCTTGTATATATATTGAGAATGGTTTATATTGTGCATGACTTAGTTATATGTGTTTGGCTAGTACAAAAGTAGTGTGCAACACAAAACTACATCTGTGTGCAACACAAAACAAATCTCGTGCAAAGGTTTTAATGTGTGTGTGCATCAGTTTTGGTTTCTGTGTGCAAAGGTTTTAATGTGTGTGTGCATCAGTTTTAATATGTGTGTGCATGACTATTAGAGTTGAATTATATTATTACTCTAGAATGGATCTGTGTGCAAAGGTTTTAATGTGTGTGTGCATCAGTTTTGCTTTCTAGTACAAAACTAGTGCGTGCAACACAAAACAACAACTGTGTGCATCACATATTTCACCTGTGTGCGTGAGATTATTTTACTGTGTGCATCACTTTGAACAAAAGATGTCCTGCAATAATATATAAGTCTAAAAACTGAATATTACAAAACCATGAGTCTAAAACACACATAAGTCTAAAAAATAATGAGTTTAAATTTAATCCACATTTGGGGGCATGTCTTAATGTTGTGTCCAGACTTATTGCAGATCTTACAAGCCCTCTTTTGCTTCTTCGACTTTTCAATCCCGATCTCTTGACCACTTCCAAGGCGTGTTTTCTTAAACTTGTTGTTGGCTTGTTCAGGAGGATGGACGCTAACTTGGTCTGGTAAAGCACCAACCAATTTCTCAAAGACAAACTTCTTGGGTGAGGTTGAGGCAGATGACCATTGCAAAACTGTTGAATGCAGCCTTTTGATTCTTTAGCAAAGCCAAAAACTGTTTCAATTTATCAACGTCTTCTCCCACAACATCAACACATGTCTAAGCCACATCTTCGCATCAAATCCACAACGATTAGACACATCCTTTTTTTGAAAACATTCTCACCTATTTGATTGAAATCTGCAAATGGGGATACATATTTGAATCCTTCCCTCGAACAACAAAGATACATCCACTTAATTGTTTTCTTTGAATCGTTGAATTTCTTTGTTGAACACACGAGTAGCAAAAACCACATGCATTTGCATAAGATGCATAAAATTGCATGCCATGAAGAAGAGTTGGAAAGAGCTGACCAACATATGGCGTCAAAGCAACATCGCACTCAGGGGTGTAAAACTGAGCTAAACTACTAGGAGAAATAGAGAACATGCTTCCTTCAATATGAGTTTCATCTCCTGAAAATGAATGAAAGAACAAAACACATTTATACTTCTGTGTGCATCAACTATGTCTGATGTGTGCAGTGGTTATGCCTCATGTGTGCATCACTTATTTCATGAATACATTATTTCAAATCATACACTAGTTATAGTTTGTGTGTGCAACAAAAACTTCTTAGGAGTGCATCAGAGATACAAATCCAATGCAAAATCAATTTAGTTCGTCCAGAGTTCTTGTATACATGAAAACTTTGAATTGGATGAGTATACAAGACATTACAACTCGAATACACTTGCACATAACACATTTAACCTAAAATCATACCAGAAACATAATTGCAAATCATCATCTGCAGCAATTCAACTATAAAGCATGACAAACCTAGGTTTTCATGTTTAGATTGAATCTAACTGACATTGTGTGCTTAATAAGTCATGGAGTTGCCGAATAATAGAAAAGAAGCACTTACCAGAATGGATCGATGCAGAACCGCTTTGGACGGAGGGCGAGAAGTCGTCGCCGACGGAATTCATGGAAGACTCCATTAAATGGAAAAGGAAAACGAGGGAACAAGACGAAATCGATGCAGGAATTGAGAGAAAAGACGGAATAAGCAAGATGAATCGAGCAAGACGAGCTTGAGGAATCGAGCAGGTGGAGAAATCTGGATGTAGCTTGAGTGCTTGACGGAATCGAACGAAAGAAAGAGAGAGAAATCAGAAGAGAGAGAAAAAAATCAGATTTGGGGGAAGATTATGACACATGGACGGTTGGAATGGGGTAGGGTTGTTAAGGAATGGAGGGTGGGGATATGTCCTTAATCCTCATATGACAAGCCATCCTCATGGGATCTTTCCTATTATTAGTATAATGTACTAAAAGTAATTATTTTGTTTTAAAAAAAAATCGTTTTGTACGTTGAAAAAAAATAAATTAATCTCGTACGTGGGTTATCAACGTACATTTTTTTTTTTTTTTCCAATTATTTTCCAACGGCTACTTTTTTAAAATTATATTTGTACGTTGAAAATCAACGTACGTGGGATTCCAACGTGTACATTTTACGTATATTTTATTTTACTTCACGTATTCGTATTTTGCTTCACATAACGTTTTTTTGGTTTTCCAACGTACGTTGAAAACCAACGTATCAAAATGTAGTGCCCTTAGTTAAAAAATGTAGTGGAAATAGCCATAGCCTTAATTAATGGGCCGAGATGATAAAGTGCTATACTTCGTTTTAAATTTTTAGCCAGTTTTTTAACCTAATGGTATGGCGTTAACAAATTTCGGCTCAATCCTCAAATCGGCCGACTCATAAATCAAGGCCCTTCTAGAAGTATCCACAAGACATAGGTTGTAGACTTAACCCTAGTGACAATTAGTATTTTTATAAGGGTGTGGTTCCGGTGAGAACAATTTTTAAAATGAGAACGTGCGAATGACTAATGTGCATCAATCTATACTTAAATGTGCATAAAAAATGCAGAAGTTAATTGGTTTATTCTTCAGACTCTTACTAGATGGAGAAAAAATGCAGAAGTCTTGAAAAGAGAAGTTCATGATATGCTGAGTGCCGATGACTCTTTTAACAATGACACAACTTGTCATTCAATGTTAAGCTTGATTGATGACTTGCAAAGATTGGGTATAGCCTATCATTTCGAAGAAGAAATTGATCAAGAACTAGCTCGTGTGTTCGCTCTTTTTCATGACCAGACACGTAATCATGTTGATAACTATGAGAATGATCTTAGTGTCGTGGCTCTTAGGTTCCGATTACTACGAGAGCATGGGTATAACCTCACCTGTGGTAAGCTTTTGGAATTGTAGTATTAATGACATTACAAGACATAAAATAAGTTTAATAGCGCAAACTCTGTTGTAAATTTCATAATACATACATACGCAGATGTGTTCAAGAAGTTCATGGATAGCAAGGGAAACTTCAAGCAATCAATAAAGGAAGATGTAAATGGAATTCTTAGCCTTTATGAAGCTGCACAACTTCGGATACATGGGGAAAAAATCCTAGACGATGCTCTTAGTTTTGCAACGGCTTGTCTTAAATCTATGCTCCCTCATCTAACCCCACTTTACACAAAGAGAGTGCTTCATGCTTTAAAGCAACCTATTCACAAAGGGTTGCCGCGACTAGATTCAGTTTTTTACTTCTCTATTTACAAAGAAAGTGAGAACAACAATGAAACTCTCCTTGAGTTCGCCAAGTTAGACTTCAAAATGGTACAAAAGTTGCATCAACAGGAACTGAGCATCCTATCAAAGTCACTGATCTAGTAAATCTACTATATATATATTCGTGTAACTTTAGGATTATCTTGACGTTGACTTTGATTTTTGCAGATGGTGGAAGGATCTAGACTTCGCGAACAAGTTACCATTTGTCAGAGACAAACTAGTAGAGTGTTATTTTTGGATACTTGGAGTCTATTTTGAGCCAAAATATCTCATGTCTAGAAGGTTTCTCACACAAGTGATTGCTATGGCCTCAACCGTTGATGACATTTATGATGCTTATGGTATAAAGGAGGAATTGTACATTTTCACCAAAGCAATAGACAGGTGGAAATTGAAACAAGTTTAACATATTTCCTTTATTCAATACTGTGAGAATATACAATTTAAGTCTCTCCCACATCGAAAGTGGAGAGTTTGATGGTCTAGTATATAAGTTCATGAGCTACACATCATATCACCAATTGGTTTTAGGATGAAACCTTATGGGCTTGTGTGTTAGGCCCAACTGTGCATACACGCGCTTGTCCGCACAATCTCAGTCATCCTGTCAAGGACCTATGTGGGCCCAATTGACTTATACAAAGTTCAAGATGGCATCACAACAGGTTTGACCCTGGGCTCCACGAGATCCAAATGTCAACTGCTACAATGCAACTAGGATGGAACCTTAAAATGTATAATAGGATTAATAGACAATATATGTGTATCATCTTACATAAGATAACTCAAATGATTAGGTGGGATGAAAGTGCTATGGATGATCTCCCTGAAGTACATGAAGATCTACTATCGAGCATTGTTGGATGTGTACTGCAACATGGAGAAGGAGATGACCCAAAAAGGGAAGCCAATGTATGGATTACAATACGCAAAAGAAGCGGTAAGCACATACTCATAGTATATAACAATAAAAATGCACACAACTTGGACTAATTTTTGGACACAAACTAATGTCATCCTAATCGAAAAGATGAAGGGTTTAATTCGAGCGTACTGTGAAGAAACCAAATGGCTTGATGAAGACAAGTTCCCTACAGTTGAAGAGTACATGGATGTTGCATTGCTTTCATCTGGCTATCCCATGCTGGCAATTTCATCATTTGTTGGGATGGATGATGTTGTGAACGAAGAACCGTTTGAATGGCTGCTCAAGAGGCCTAAGATCAATGAGGCTTCCGCCTTGATTGCTAGGCTCATGGATGACATTGTGTCACATGAGGTAATTAAGATATACAAACCAAAATTAGCATCACTATAGAATTGTGTTGAACAGAGTCTCACATCGGAAGTTAGGAGATAAGTTGTCAACCATATAAACCCATGGACTACTCATTCTATTGTCAATTCATTTTAGGATTGAACCTCGTGGGCTTGTATGGCTAAGGACAGTTTGTGGTTGTTCCATGGCCCACACAGTGTGGACTGACCATGGGCCCACGAAGTTTATCAAACTGTTAATGTAATTCTCAAATATGGGTATGTTTTACGTAGTTTGAGCGAGAAAGAGGGCACACGCCATCAGCGGTGGAGTGCTTCACAAGGGAGCGTGGAGTGTCGGAGAGTGAGGCAAAAGACGCCCTCAAAACGAAGGTCGAGAGAGCTTGGAAGGACGTGAACGAAGGGTTGATGAGGCCGATGCCGGTTTCGAGGGCGGTTCTGATGAGGTTGTTGAACATGTGTCGGGTGATGGAGGTGCTTTACAAGGAGTCTGATGGCTACACTCATGTTAATGAAACAGTCAAGGAATATGTTGTTTCAATGCTTAGTGCTGCTGTATGAGTTTAAGGAACTATGTGTGTTTCAATAAGATAAATTGTGTATGTAACTTTAGGAAATAATAATCCATACAGGTGTTGTTTGGATCGTGAGATATATGCTTGATCCTCTCAAAAATAAAGATACATTCTATATATGCTTGATGATAATTTTCTTGGTTTACCATAGTACTTTATGTACCTTCCTCTAAAAATAGAGTATTTTAAGCACATAGATTTGAGTTACCATTGTTGAATTTAACCAATGTTATAAGCAAGTTATGTATCTAATTGTGTGCCTGAACTACCTGAACTAGATTTTATCCTCAAACAAACTCATAAACCACAAATCACCCTTTTAACTATCAATATAATATTAAATTTTCTAATTTCCTTTTTCTTTAACTTGGTAGAGGAGCTGCTGCATTTGGATGATAAAGAGGTCCAATACCTAGATAGTTAGACGGATTGTCTAATAAAGAGGTCTAGTACCTAGATAGTTAGATGGAGTAATAGACAATCGGTCGCTCTAACTTATATTATTAGAATGGAAGATCCGGTGAAAATAATTCTTACGGTGCGAAATGCGAACTGTGAACATTACTACCTTATATATGAGCATATAGTATTAATTCACATATAAAGTTCACAATTAAGCTTACAATTAAGCTTATATGTAAACCTTAATTGTTCATAGTTAAGGTTCACATATAGGATAGTAATGTTTACATTTCACATATAAAATAGTCATGTTCATAAATAGGGTGAGTTTGCATTTTAATACCGTAATATATGTTTTCACCGAAAATTCCCTCATTTATTAGACATAAGTTAAAACTTAAGAATGCTTGTTTTGGAAACTACACCCTTAAATAGTATGTATACAACTGTTTAACAAAAAAATTCAAAACTCTCATATACAAATTATTCTATATCAAGGTGCTTTAACTGCAAGGAAAGAAGGACCTAATGCTATCACAATTTTGTTCGAGTTACCACGTTCTCAAGTAGTGTCCTTCACGTGGTAACACTTGTAAAACAGAGGCTACTTGAAAAATATACTCCCTCCGTCCCTTAATTATGTTCTTATTTCCCTTCTTTGCACGAGAATTAAGGAGAGGAGAGAGAAGGATGAAAATAGGAGATAGTATATTGGGTTGAGAGAATGGTGAGAGATGAGAAATTAAAGGGTTAAGATTGAGTGAGAAAATAATAGGAGAGAGAAAAATTAAAGTGTATTTTGGATTGTTGTGGTTTTGGGGAAAATTAATGGGTTTTGATGAGGATATATTGATAAAGATTTGTGATTAAAAATAAAAATAAAAACATCAAATTGCGACACTTAAAATGAGAAATGAAAACATAAAAAAGAGACGGAGAAAGTATTTGTTTTGGTTTGAAGCTCTGTTTGAATATGGAGAAGACCAATTTCCATTAAAAAAAATAAGGCATGATAGAGAGCATAGACGAGTTTGTACTTGGACTTGGGCATCGAAATCCGAGCATATATGCAATCAAGTACTCCCTCCGTCCCCTTATTTCATTCTCGATTCTGTTTTTCACACTATTCATGAATCAAGAGAATCTTCGTAATTCCGACTAATATATAACAAAAAACATAGTGATGTGTGATCTTGTTTGATTCGTCTTGTGAAATACTTTAATAATATTAAAATTTTATAATTTTTACTAATTTAGAATTAGAGATTTTAGTAAAACAAAACGCGCATCGACATACGTGCCTGAGAGAAACAAGAAAGAAATAGAGGGACGGAGGGAGTATGTTTCAGCACCAAGTTAACCTCAAACCGAAATGCCCAGACTAGTGCCCCTCAACCTGACCAAATCTGAACCTCAGATCATCTATAGTTCTACTCCCTCCGTCCCATAACGTTGTTCTTGTTTGCTTTTGACACATTCGCCGATGCACTTCTTACGCCGTTTATATCTCTAATTAGACGTTATCAAAAAATTATGAAAATTTGATATTATTAAAGTACTCGTCTATACGAATCAAATAAGATCTCATATGACTATATTTTTTCTTATATGTATGATATAATCTTGCAAATTGTATGAAATTGTGAATAGGGTAAAAATTAAAAAAAAGAAATCATTATTGGACTGAGGGAGTATACACTTTTTCCCTTCAACCTACCTGGATTTCACAGCACTAGTAAGATAATCTCACAAGCAAAATCCTCAGATAATTTCAACTGCAATTTCAACATAACTAACCGAGCCTGAACCAAATCCCACCTAGTTTAACAAGCATATATACACCTCATTTACAAAAATAAATAAACTGAAACTTTATTACTTCAAGTCACAAGTCAGCAAACTAAACAACAAAGGGAATGGTATCACTTGCTACAGACTAAACAACATTTCCATACTTCTTTAGAAAAAAACACATACCTTAAAGTTGTGCGCTTAAATGGTCAATGCCAAGCCGAAGCAGAAATCAGCATCCTGTTCTTCCAACCTAAAAGCATGGCCTCGTCCTTCTCCACCAGTGTATAGTGCTCTGAGTAACACTTCAGCAGCCCTTTGATAACAGAGTTCACATACGAGCTCAGAGGGTACGGCCTAAACCCGGCCATCATAAACCTTGACTTCCACTTTCCGAGCAGCTCGTGTCTCTCCTCCCTCTCCTTTCCTTCACAAGCAATGATGTTAACAATCTCTTTTGCCAAACAATGTTGCTCCACATTAATCCTCTCTTTTCGATCCCGAGGCATCGTCACATCAATCGACTCGAACATGGCGGAATAGTAGTCGAGGCTCTCAATGAACCTCGTCAAGAAAGGGGTTGTGTTTATATTTGCCTCCTGCTCGACCAAAGTCGTTACTTTAGGGGATAACGACTTTATCATTCTGAGAAGCCCGTCTCTTGGATTCTCTACATCAACACTCTCGTCGGGCGTGTGGTGGAGCTGAAGAGGGAAGTTCACAGCAAGCGCCTCCCCTGGTCTGAGCTGGAGCATATCCCGAGTCAACTGAGGGGCAAAAACGGGAATTGGATGAAAATCCACCGGGATATTAAACTTCTCGGAAATTGCAGCGAAACGGTTCCCAACAGCCTCTAAGCTGGCCCCACGAGCAAACTTAGAGACAGGGTCGTCTATCCCAGTGATTCGAACGTGAGGGGGTCCACCGGGTCGAGCAGCAAGGGCTTGCAAAAGGGTCATCCACTGTGTACCTTGAGCTATCTGGAAATCTACTATGTGTATACGGCTCTCGTTCCTGCACGCTTCAGCAATCGCTCCATTTGCTGCCATGTAACCGAACTTCAAATACGGGCAAACCTCGTATAAGATGTACATGAACGAGAGTAAGTCCTTTCCCATGGGCTCTTTACATCGAAGTGCACGGTAAATGTTTGTACCTGAAGACTCCTTCCTTGCTACGAGTCCTTCGATCATGTATGCACCAAGGCGTTGGATCGGGTCCCCAGAGATCGAGACGGCGCTTCTTGCATTTCCAACCAATTTATCAAAATCATCTAATCTGTTTTCGGATAATGCCCTCGCACTGTCAACCAAAAGCTGCTTCAAGTTTCCAGTAGGACTACCGTCAAACATTCTTTCTTTTACAACATCACGACGTTCAAACTCAGTGTCCATTACAGAATCAGACAATTGCTGTGGACTTGCAACTACATTTGACTGCTGTTGATCTTGACTTGAAATCCTTGATCTTTGACTACGGCTGTGATCTATTCTGGTTTGGCTCATGGAAGAGGCCGGTGCAGTTACTTCATCGTCCTCCAAAAGAGCAGCCTCGAGTTCCATCAAGGCATGCCGCATGCTCTGGCCTCCATTTGCATTATGTAAGATGTAGACCCCACCTGAGGAGGCAGGTGAGTTTTCCCGTAAGCTATCTGAAGAAGTGGTGCTAGATCGGTAGTAGTAACCCCTGGTATCAGCAGATGAACTGTGAGAGGGGCTCAACCGTGATATAAGTTCAGTAGAGCCCTGCTGATCTAGGCTGTCACTTTGTGTAGTTGCAGCATCACAATCAGCTGGAATGGAGAAAGGCGAGGTAGGAGAGTTTCCTGTAGTGAATTTGGGGGTCTCTAGATTTGCTGAAGGGGTCACCTGGGATGGCGTGTATGATATGCCTGCACTTGTCACGTCGAATCTATGAAACTCGTGAGAGTCCATGACACAGCAACAACATCAGCTAACCTACTACAAATTATGTTGCTTTTCCCTACAATTGTACCTTCTATCACGGTAAAGATCAGCAACTGAAACAATTGACCTGCAATGATAACAAAAAAAACATGAATAATATCAGAGATTTACCAACACAACAATAAACTAATGAATCGTGACAATTTTCTGTGATGTTCTTTTATGGTTGAGGAAACTATTAAGAATTAGTAGATTTAATTGCTACTAAAAGTGAAAACTACATACACGACCAGATGATAAAATCATGCTCAGCATAAGAAAAGCTACTTATGTAAATCAGTTGTATATGGAAAACTCACGCAAACATACGCAGCAGACAACCAAACATCAAACAGAATTACTGCACTTAATCGAATGAGCGACTGAAAGCTTCATGATTGATGAAAGAATAAACTTTCTCAAGGAGTTGCACTTTTCCCTTGGATGGAAACTATTAATTCTTCTGCACAAGATTGCGGAGGATTAAAAATGACCCGATGAAAGGAGTAGCTTGTTGACAAAGGCTTAAAACCGTGTGTATTGAAGGCGGGGATTCAAAGGTAAAAACTTTTAGCAGAAAAAAGGCCTGTTTTGATGGGATAACCTAGAAATGGTTACCAAAATTCATACTTTACAGCGCAAACTCCCTTTTTTTATCCAGAGACTCATACATGTATGAGTAAAGATCTCTATTTAGCATGAAAGGCGGAAGTAACCGAAGAGGAAATACAGTGGCCACTTGTAGTTTCTAGGTATGGAGTATGAACCCAAATTCAAACGTCAAACTCAAAATCAAATTATTTGACCAGCACAAAACAAGTTGTAATTCCCTTCTTCCCAACATGTCAAAAGCAAATCATTTCCAACTTTTAGCATTAATTCAGGAATTAGAAACAATTCCCTCCATACAATCGTCGAAGCAGGCCAACTTATCCAAGCTACAACCTACCGAAACAGACACTCTAGCTGAAAATTCAACCAAGACCAATTGACAATCGAAACCCAGATGCCGAAAAATTCAATCAACTTTTTCATAATCATTCTTGGATGAACCAAGGAGAAAAATCAATTACAGCAAAAAAAAAGTAATTACAGACAAACCTACATGCCGAAAATACTTCACCATCTGTAAACTTCATGCATCTATCAACTATTAAAAGAACCCCTAATTAGTTTTTAAAACCCAAACCTAAACCTAACTTTTGTGTTGCTTCTACCCTTTCTTTCCCTCCATTTCCACAGTCTTGGTTGCAACGACAAGCTAAGAAACTCAGTACTGTATTAAAAATAGAGTAAGATATAATGAAAAGTACCTGAAAGGAACAAAATAGTCCAATCTGGGAAATTCGCTGAGTTGACTCGGCTAATTATTGATGAAGAAGAGGGGAAATGAGCGAAGAAGCGATTTGGGAGAATTGAACGGAGGAGGGTTTAACGGATGTTGGTTTAAATAGAACCCATAATTGGTTTGAGATAAGAGAGAAAAAGAAAGAGTGAGGATGGTGGTCGAAACTCCGACCTCACGGTAACGGTGACGGTGACGGCTGAGTGGATTTCCAGGGTAGTTTGCTGGACGTGTTTGACGGAAGCGAGTTGACGGACTTGTCTCCGCCGACCACACGTTGGACAAGTCTAGTGCAGTAGGTAGAACTTTCCTTCGGCTTTTATTGCAATCTAACTTTATAAATACGTTATTTGGCACATTCTAAAAGTTTATTTGGCGCACCCTTATTTTCATCACAAATGTATTAGAGACGATCTTCGTCACGAATGTATTTCACAAGAGATTCGTCATAGAGAAACTTATTTGCCTTTTCAAAAGCCTTCAAAACAAAATAGTCGCATGCGTTAAGTTCGTAAAAGCAAAAACTTATATAAATTTAGTATTTATATAATATAATTATTAATTATAGTTAAAAATCATGCAATTAAATTTATACACTATAATTATATATTATCATTTAATATCACTAGTTTATTACTTATAAAGTATAATTATGCATTATGTTTAAATATTACGAACTTAACGAAAACGACTGTTTTGTTTTTAGGGCTTTTGGAAGGGCAAACGATGTCCGTTTTGGACGTATTTTATATGCACGGACTCGTATTAAAATTCTCTACAAGATTCTGAATTTTTTTTTAAAAAAATAGATTCGTCACGGAAGTCCTTGGAACCTTCGTGACGGAACTCCTTGAGGGTTTAAAAATTGGATCTAATCTTTATAAAGAATGCTAAAATTGGTGAGGGTTTAAAAAAAAGGTGAAAAACTGTGTATATTATAAGATATGACACCTTAATGTAACAAATGTTTAAGTAATATTTTATTTTAATAGTATAGTTTGTAGTCATATTTGTTAGAAGTTATTTGTATATATATATTTACCTAAAAAGTGATTAGATAATAATGTTTTATTTTAAGTCAAATATAAATATAAAAACAATTAAAAGAAAATCAATAAAAAATTGTCATATAGATGTGGTAGGGCCAGAATCAAGGAAAAGTCTTGAAAAGTCTCAGCTTTAATAGATTATATAGATTTTTCTAGAGCCATTTGGGTTCATCTTCTTAGAGACAAGGCTAGTAGTATTTTAGTACTTAAGTCTTTTGTTTTTATGGTTTGTATCCAATTTGGTGTAAATGTAAAGATCATTTGATGAGATATTGCAATGGAATTTGAGAGGCAACAATTTAGTTTCATAATTTTATCTTGCCAAAGGCATTATTCATCAGACTTCTTGTGCTTATACTCCTCAACGGAATGGAGTAGTTGAGAGAAAGCATAAACATCTACTTGAGGTTGCTAGGGCCTTAATGTTTGAAGCTCATTTACCTTTGATTTTCTGGGGAGAAGTTATTCTTACTGCATCACCTTTGATTAATAGGTATCCAACAAAGGTTTTAAGTGGTAATTAACCATTTGAGGTTCTATTTTCTAAGCCTCCTTCTATTGATTATCTCACAATATTTGGTTGCTTTGTTATTGCTTCTACATTGTCAGTTGAAAGACACAAGTTTCAGTCTCGAGCTAGAAGATGTTTATTCCTGGATATCCATCAACAAAGAAGGCTTATAAACTTCTTAATCTTGATACTAATTAAAAGAGTTTTATATTCTAGAGATGTCACATTACATGAGAATATCATGTCATTCTCTTCTATAAAAGATTTTTTCTACTACAATCCTTCATATATTCAATTCTTCATCTTGGGATGACTATTGTGTTGTTATAACAGATAATGCTTGCTCACAGGAATCAGATAACAATGTTGTTGCTCTACCTATCCCAGATGAGTCTCTTAGAAGATCAACAAGAACAAGACAAGAGCCTGCATACTTAAATGACTTTATTTGTCATAATGCTTCTTGCAATAGTGTTTTTTCTTCTGAGTTGGATCTATCATCCACTGTCACATTTGAAGACATTTCTCTAACAAGTCAAGTCTTTGCTTCTCAAATTTCTCTTCTAACAGAACCCACTTCCTTTGAAAGTGCATATACTTCTGAAGATTTGAGGAAAACAAATGGATATGGAGCTAGCTGCCTTGGATGCAACACATACTTGGAATATAGTTCATTTGCCACCAGGAAAGAAGCTTATTAGCTCAAAATGGGGTTTCAAACTCAAGTGTAGAGCAGATGGATTATTAGAGCGTCACAAGGCGAGATTGGTGATCAAAGAGTGTACTCGGAAAGCTGGAATTGACTTCACAAAAACATTTTCGCCAGTTGTGAAAATGAAAACAACAAGAAGCCTCACTGCAGTAGATGTAAGGAATTCATGGCCCTTAGTTCAACTTGATGTCAGCAATGCATTTTTGCATGGTGATCTTGAAGAGGAAGTATACATGAAAATCCCTCAAGGTCTTGGGGCTTCTCCAGGAAAAGCTTGCAGACTAAACAAGTCATTGTATGGTCTTCGTCAAGCATCAAGAGTCAAGACAATGACATTCCAAGCTATCTGAGACATTAATATCTCAAGGCTATCAACAATCTTCAAATGATCACTCTCTATTTTACAAGAAGCAAGATACCCTAGCAAACAAACATGTGAGCTGATTTATATAGAGAAGCGTTCAAGCTTCTGTAACAGAAAACAGACACGTGAGTTGCATGTAATATAAGTATATAACTAACATCTAGCTAACAAACTTACAAAAGAATCACGTGCTTTGCACATATCTCGATTTTTTCAATAATAGATTTGTTATTATCCATATGGATTCAATTCATACTCAACACGAAATACTCTAATCTGAAATGGACTATCACTCTAAATTCTATATTTCTATCTATTCCCCTATTATTGAATAAAACATATCAGGTCTTTGATTAGTCTTGAAAAGCATTGTCTATTGTTTTGACTTTACAATTCACAGGCATTATTCATTTCAGAAAAAATTGACATCGATTATCTTGACCAAATCATGATCTTGTGGGGAGGACACGCACAAGAGAATGTGCTCAGCTGAGCGCCTCTAAACAAAAAGGAAGATGACACGTGACAATCACGTGACAGATGCCAGCTGGCACAACGTGAATCCGACATGTCCTCAAGAAAAATGTTTGACTTGTCAGGTGACGTGGCAGCTCAACGCGGTTTGACTTCCATTTCAAATATTGCCAGCGCGAGTGGAATTCTCATACCAAATCCCACCTGCCTTAGTAAATAAATATTGATCAAGGAACATGTTTGTTCCAAAATCCAAATCAAAGACAAATCTAATTTAATTGTTGTTTTGCACGACGGCTGAGAATGTCATGTTATTACGATGGGTGTTTCGGTGGAGTATGTCTTAGGAATCTGCTCGTTCGATCGACCGATCAAATAATCGGCCTTGTACATTAACATCGATTCTTTCTGGTCGGGTCGACCCTGCCCTAGTAAAATACGGGCAGGGCAGGGTATGGACACTCATAAAAGACCAGAAGGGCTGTTATATCCTGCCCAATACCATGTAAAGAAATTAATTAATATATAAATTAATAAATACTAGTTAAATAATAATTAACTTAAAATCAACCATAAAACACACATCGCAAATCACTTCTTAATTTTACGCCTCCATATTCAATTTCTCCAACGCTGGGGTTGCTGCAAATTCTCACGACGACCCTCAATTTCAATGTCCGGTATGTCAGTTCTAAATTTTCACTAAGATTTCCTTACTCAATGCTTAATTTATAAGTTATTGAATACTGATGCTCGACTTTGTTGGTAGTATGACACTAGTTTGTGAAATATATAAATTTTCACCGGGCCGCCCTGCGGGCTACCCTGCCCAGTCTTCCGGACGGGCTCAGACAAGAATTCTAGCCCGTTTGAATCGGGCGGGCTTACCCCTTCCCAGTCATACGGGCAACATTTTCATTTTTGCCTTGCTCTGGGCCTGTCCATACCCTTACTTGTACAGGTCTACTAGCAACCCATGAACAATAATGTTTATGACCATGAACATGATCATTAATGTTCAGGGTCACGAACATCAATGTTCATGGTTCTATAAAAAAATGTTAATGGTATGTTTCCAGTAATGAACATGATCAAAGAAAATAAATGTAATAAATACAATCTATACTGATGTTCTTGACACTGAACAAGAATGTTCATGGCTCTGAACTTTAAAGTTCATGACCCTGAACGCAAAATGTTCATGGCATGCACATACCGAAAACTCAATTAACGAAAATAAAAATTAATGAATATACATGCTTAGAAAATCAATGAATATTTTGACACAAATTAGTGAACATTTTATAAAGACAACCGTGAACATTCGAAAACAAATATCATGAACATAAAAAGTTGCTTCTTCTTAAAAACACGTTGATATATGATTATTCTCTTATTATGATAATCGATGTGAACTATCGTTAGGATTGTTTCCACCGCACATGCTAGTAATAATAACATTGTAAGTCATTTTAAATGTGCAAGGTGTATAGTAAGGCTCTGTTCGGATAAAGAAAATTTAAGCTAGCTTAAATTTCCAAAACAGTTCAAATACTAACTTATCAAAAATTTAAGCTAGCATAAATTTAGCTCATTCAAATGCAAAGAGTAGATTTGTCTAAGTCTTCCTTCAAAATCTAAACTTTTGAATTTACCTTGTCCATTTGATACATATTACGGAGTATTTCATACTTTAAATCAATAACCTAAAGTCTAACATGGCAAGTCTTGCTTGAAATTTACCTACATCCCCATTCTTTCTTACTTTAAACCATATTATTAATCATCTAAAAGTCTTTAGAGCATTACTAACGGGGCTCTTAGGAGAGTCCCTTAATTAAATTTAAATAAAATAGTCCATTTGATATAAGGGACCAACAAATCCGTCCCTTCATTTGAAGCAAAGTAGGGACCGTCCCTACCTACAAGCATGTGGTCGGGTGGTAAGGGACTCCAACCACCCAACATGAGGTCTCGATTTCAAGACTTGGTGGAGGTTAAAAATTGTTTGTTGGGAGAGCCACCCACACAGTTCGAACTCTAGATGTAAGGGTACTAGGGGAGTCCCCTAACCGCTGAACTAGAGTGGGAAACCAAAAAAAAAAAAAAAAAGTAGGGACCGTCCCTTATTAATTATGAATAAGGATGTGTTTGTTTTCCATGAAATTTTTGCCTTCAAAAAAGTAAAAACAGACTCATTTAAGTACAAAAACCAAACACACCTCAAAAGGAACAATAATTGTGTCGGCAATAGATTGGCCAACGATTGGGTATCCTGATGGCTGACACATGTCACTCAATCAGGATTAATTTTTCACCATCTTATATATTTTTTTAAAACTCGTTTTTAACAAAATATACACATTAAAAAAAATTAAAAAATATTAAAATTCTAATTACATTTTTGTCTATCCATAGACATCCATTTTGATATGCTTTTGAATAATATAAAATATTTTATATAATGTGGTTATCATTAAGTGAAATAAATCATGTTATCATATAAAACATATAATGATTATAATTATAATTATATAATATGAAATGTATAATTAACTAATATAAAATATACAATAATAATTTAAAATGCATAAGGGACCCTTGATAAAAGACCCGGATAAAATGATCAATTTTACTTAGGGTCCCTTAGAGTATACACAATGGTTGTCCATTTCTTTGTGGGTATCAAATATTTTAATAATATCTCTCTCTTTCTTTTGTTAATACCCATTTTTCATACCCATCTATCCCCACTACACTCTCAATGGTTGCCCAATTATTTATGGTCATTCATTTCTCTAAAAGACACATGTCATATTTATTTATGTATTTTAGCTCAATAGTGATGTCTCTAGATGTCACCTTGGGACACATGTCAAATTTAGGTGAATGCCTATTTCTTTACCATAGTGAAGAGAATGCCCATTTTTTGTGTGGGTATTGTTTCTCTTTCCTCTAAAATTCTACTTTTTCATATTTTAATATTATTTTGGTTTTTTTTTCCTAATACCCTGCCCAAATGGGCAACCAATAATTATGCTCTTAGAGTATATTTAATGGTTGCCCATTTCTTTGTGGGTATCAAATATTTTAATAATATATCTCCCTTTCTTTTGTTAATACCCATTTTTCATACCCATCTGTCCCCACTACACTCTCAATGGTTGCCCAATTATTTATGGTCATTCATTTCTCTAAAAGACACATGTCATATTTATTTATGTATTTTAGCTCAATAGTGATGTCTCTAGATGTCACCTTAGGACACATGTCAAATTTAGGTGAATGCCTATTTCTTCACCATGGTGAAGAGAATGCCCATTTTTTGTGTGGGTATTGTTTCTCTTTCCTCTAAAATTCTACTTTTTCATATTTTAATATTATTTTGGATTTTCTTTCCTAATACCCTACCCAAATGGGCAACCAATAATTATGCTCTTAGAGTATATTTAATGGTTGCCCATTTTTTGTGGGTATCAAATATTTTTAATAATATCTCTCTCTTTCTTTTGTTAATACCCATTTTTCATACTCATCTATCTCCACTACATTCTCAATGGTTATCCATTTATTTATGGTCATTCATATCTCTATAAGACACATGTCAAATTTAGGTGAATTCCCATTTTCTTCACCAGTGTGAAGAGAATGCCCATTTTTTTGCTGGTATTGTTTCTCTTTCCTCCAAAATTATACTTTTTTATATTTTAATAGTATTTTGAGTTTCTCTTTCCTAATACCCACTCCAAATGGGCAACCAATGGGTATGCTCTTAGCAGCAAAAACCCCCTAAGACCATTCACAAAGGAGAAACCCAATTTAAGTTTCTAATTTTATTTTTTGTGTATCTCTTTCCTCCACATAAGCCTATGAAATTTTCTATGATTTATTCATAATTGATTGTTAAGAAACTAGCACAAGAATCAAAATGTGTTTCTCTTACACAATTCTTGTTTCTCTTACATTATTCTGATAATTAATTTAATTTTCATTTTTTTAAATTATTTAAGAAACTCCAAAGTACTGTGTGGATGGCCTAAGAACCCTTGCTAAGAGACTATTAGTTTCGTCCTAAGCAAATACTCAATAGTAGTTTACATCCAAATATCAATACAACAAGGCGGGATTTAAATGTACATGTCGATTTTGCCCATCTTTGTTAGATAAAGTATTCGGCGTGCTATGAAATTCATTTTCCTCTTGAGGGCAAAATAGTCTGATCATCTTTGTACTCTTCGTAGTCGTTGTCGTAGTCGTAGAAGCAAGTAAAGTCGACTCCTTTTCTTGAAACCCAAATCAAAAGACTCAGAAAGCAACCTCCCGTTCTTCTTCTTTTTCGGATTTATCGTAGCAAATTCAGCTCCTTTGCTTATTGTTGTTCGATAAAGAGAAATGTCTAGATTCCAATTCGAGTTACACACTCGATTCCGCAGCAACAAGCAAGCTAGATCTTATCTCATTTAACTGCCTTCACGCGAAAATGTAAATTTCTTCTCGACGTCTCTTTGATTTGAAGCAATCGAAATTCTACTCGTTTGATTCGTTACAACTTCTCGATCTCGCCAAGCCGTTTCCCAATTTCTACTGCAAGGCATCATTGTCTCACTGCTCTTCATTTCTGTAGGTCAGTGATTTGATTTTGTCGAAGAGCAACTGTAGATCGAGTGAGAAATCTGTCTCTTTTTCATCTAATTTAAGCCATTGACAGTCAATTTATGTCTGTCTATACTAGTAGTAGATTTTGGTTTAGTCTAGGTTTAGATTCAAGTCCTTATGCAATTCCATACTGTTGCTGTTTGTTTCACTTGTACATGTTGCTGCTATTGATCATTACAAATGTAGATCAATTCCATGGAGTTTCTCTCTTCTTTTTATTTATCAGGTTTGTCAATTGATTGGATGCTTCATAAGAACCAGCATAGAAGAAGAAATGGAAGGGTCTTCTGGACTGATAATTGGGATCTCAATTGGAGTAGTTATTGGGATTCTTCTAGCAGTATTTGGTTTGTTCTGCTTTAGGTATCAAAGAAAGCGTTTGCGGATACAGAGCAGTAGCTCGGGGAGGTCTGTAACTCAACCAATCCGTACCAATGGTGTAGATACATGTACAATTCTATCAGATTCAACCATCGGTCCTGAATCACCCAGAAGTGCTGAGAAGAACAGTAGATCCTTGTGGTTTGATGGTTTCAGGAAGAGCAGTGTTATTGATAGATCTGGGATACCTGAGTATTGCTACAAGTACGGTCTTCCTAAATCTATATTAGAAATGGCTCTTAGTTCAACAATATCTGATCAGGAAAAAAAAAGATTTGGCTGTGTTGTCATGATTTTTTAACAGATACTGCAGTCAAAATGGTTGTTGGGGTAGTTTTATGGGTTAGGTACTAATGATGAAAAAACATTGACTTTTCCTCAAAAATTTCTTTTAAATAAATCTTATATTACATACAAATGGTACTTGTATTTGTCAAATTTTCTACTGACTTGAACAAATTTAGTAATTCCACTTTTTGTGCCATTTTTTATCTGCCATGTCATAATCCTACCAGTCCTCATTCTATCATGTTAGAGTTGTGCTGTATACGGGCATAATGAAATTATTTTTTCGGCTCACAGTTAACAAAAATATGCTATATTTTACTCTTGTGGGTGCACTATTTTAGCTTTATTCTTAAAAATAGTTGTATTACTCAGGGACTTGCAGAAAGCAACTCATAACTTCACAACATTGATAGGGCAAGGGGCATTTGGCCCTGTATATAAAGCTCAGATGGCAACTGGTGAGACTGTTGCTGTGAAGGTACTAGCAACTGATTCTAAGCAAGGGGAGAGGGAGTTTCAAATGGAGGTCAGAACTCAGAACTGCTAACATATATTTTATATGACCCTTGCTAACTTCTACCTTTTCAGTTTATTTTAAAGCTATTTCTTTTCGGCTTCAGTTTATTTTTAATGTTTTCAGGTTAAGTTACTGGGAAGACTACATCATAGGAATCTTTTGAATTTGGTAGGATATTGTGTTGAGAAGGGGAGGACAATGCTGATATATGTGTACATGAGCAATGGCAGTTTAGCTTCCCATTTGTATGGTAAGTTTGTTATCACCTCTGTATGTCCAATCAGTATTTAGTACTTATCTGGATCAGATACACTGTGATTGGTATTATGGTTTCTGCCTAATGTTGATTTTTAGTGTTATATAAAGTCTCATGTATATTCTAGAATCTAGAGTGGGATAACATAGATCAGGTTCTGAATTTGATAGGACCCCAGAATTGTAGAAGCTAAAAACCTATTAACTTACATATCGACTGCAAACAAATGTTAATTTGACACATAAAACATACTGCAGTCTTTCATCCTCAGTTTTTTGTCCTCTCCACATGATGATCTGTTTATTATCTTGTTGCGTTCTGGATGTTTAAACAATGTTTTTCTGCTTATCAATTATCATGCATCTATGTATTTCCTATATCCATAAATGAAACATATGCAGGTGATTGAATGAATTGGCAATGACATACTTTAATGTGTGGCAATAAATTCCTAGTGTCAATACATGGAGGAAAGTCTGGCTATGTACCAGAGATGGCTAAATTGCTAATAACAACTTCGAAGTAGTAATGCATTATAGTCAGCTATATAAGTTGCTAATCATGAACGGGGCATTGCCAGATGCTATAGATGAGTAGGTCCAGTTTGTGCAATAATCAAGCCACCCATCTTCGTCCCTACTAAAACAGTTGACCTCTCTAGTTTTATGTGGTATCTGTTTGGCCTATGGGGATAACTTTTCCAGCAAAACTGAAAATTGAAACATCTACATCAGTAGAACTACCTAAATGTGAATGCATCACATTGGGTGCTTTATCTCCTTTTGGGTGAATAGACCTTCAACCATAATTCACCTAGTCTGTAATGTGATTCACCCAACTCTTCTCACTTAATTTTTTTCTTCTTATATAAATATCTTGACTCGGTTTTTGGGTTCGATTTGGTTAAGATGAAATTGCCAGCATCAAGTGGTCTGAAAGAGACGCTTGTATTTAACTGTAGATGCAGAATTATTTATATCTTACAGCAGTTTGATAACTTCAGTGGCAAAATGCTTATCACAATCATGTTATTGATGTTCTTAATATTTTAAATAAAATAGTTGAAATGGATTGGCATAGTTAATATGCATGTTGAACTTTCATCAGATTCTCGTTTGAAATGTCTAGTAATCTCTCCATTGTGATCCTTGCATTTTAAGGTGAAAACAAAGTTTCTTTAAGCTGGGATCTAAGGGTATATATAACCCTTGATGTTGCTAGAGGCTTGGAGTATCTTCATGATGGGGTATGTTATTTTATTTCACCAGTTTGTCTTACTCTCCCGATTACAATCCTGTTGGACTAAAACATTCCTCTTCGTTCCAGGCAGTACCTCCTGTAATACACCATGATATCAAATCATCCAATATCTTGTTGGATCAATCAATGAAAGCCAGAGTAAGAGCACCAGCTGGATTCTAAACTTGCTCTACAAGTTCAATATTAGAACTTACTGCATGTTACTTATTGAACTTAAATGAATTGTTAGACACGGTAGATATCATATTGGAATTGGTTTTTTCAGAGTCTTACATGTTTGAATCAGGTGGCTGATTTTGGGCTATCACGGGAAGAAATGCTTGATGGGCATGCGAGCAATTTAAGGGGAACTTTTGGATATTTGGACCCCGAGTATATATCAACTAGGACCTTCACAAAGAAAAGTGATGTCTATAGTTATGGGGTTCTTCTTTTCGAACTTATTGCGGGTAGAAACCCTCAACAAGGCCTCATGGAATATGTGGAACTGGTAAAAATCCTACTTCCATTTCAAATTTTGAGTTACACATAACAATACTAAATCTCAGCTCATTCTCAAAATTGGACCTATAGGCAGCAATGAACACTGATGGAGGAACCGGGTGGGAAGAACTAGCAGATTCCCGTCTCAAGGGTGAATTTGACATCCGTGAGTTGAATGAAATATCAGTTCTCGCGTACAAATGCATCAACCGGTCTCCTAAAACAAGACCCTCGATGAGGGACATAGTCCAAGTCCTCACACGGATCCTAAAATCTAAGAACCGAAGGAAACACATAAAAAAGCCGTTATCTGCAACTCCAGAAGAAGTGACCATTGACATGGACCAACTAGAGGCTCAATCGCCTTTGACTGAATTCAGAAGAGATTCTATGGAGAGTTTTTCGATGTCGGAGGTAAGAACTCCTATCAGTGAGCATAGAAGAATGGAGTCTATTGATACAGAAAGCATGGTTGACAGTGAACCTGGGTTTTGAGTTTTTTACTAAGAAAAAATCGACCATTTGTGTTTTTGTGAAGTTGATTGATCTAGGATGATGTGATATATTTTTGTTTTATTGATTTTTTCTATTGGGTTTGGTCTGTAATTTGGTGTGTAGAGTTCTCTTTGTTCATTTGTAATGGGGTGACCTTGTGTTGTTTGGCGGCATGGTGAAGAATGTAAATCGCAAAAAAAGTGCAGCACAAAGTAGATTTAATTTGTTCATTGGCGACACGAGTCCCATATTGTTCATTTGTAATGAGGTTTTTGATAACGAGCTACTAATTGAACTGTTTAGCTTATCTGCTTTGGCCCAGAAACGAAAGGTTTAGCTCATTCATATCAATTTGATATGTGTAATTTGAAATGTGTGATACATCGATATTAAACTTATGTATGAATCAAGTATATCACTCATACTTATATCCGATATCTTGATATCCATTTCCGATATCTCATATCCATATCATGTTTCCACTTAACCAATGCTAGGTTTTGAATTATGGAGAAAAGCAAGTCCATTATTAATGTAGGTAATGTAGAGCTAGAACATTTCAACCAAACAACGAGGCAAGACAAGAAGACCACCAAAATTGTATTAGATGAAGCAGAGTATACAACTATATCTCATTCGTGAAGCTAATATTCCATGTGTTTCAACAAATAGAATGAGGAAACTACTAGGATGAAATAAAACAACTTACTATGAGATGTTTAGCTCAATTTTAACTTGCTTATTATTAGTGACTTTATTCTGATTATTACAAGCCCAAAGAACCAAGTATGAACACTAAAACTTCTTGATAGGAATACTCTGTGAATACCTAAACAAATTCTCAGGATCAACCTTGGCCTTAACTTCCATCAGCCTCTCCAAATTCCCTTTGAAGTATTCACGAGCGAACTCTAAATGTCCATTGGTATTTGTCCCAATATCATTGTCCTTATAGTTCAAGAAGGACTCTCTGGGATGCTCAGAAACATAAGGAGTGAATAATTCGTAAAGCTCGCGCGTCTCTCTTATGTACTTCTTCTCCGCCTTGAGGCTTTCGTCCTTCCACTCTGTAATGTACTGCATCTTGAAGATGTTGCCCGCTCTGTGTGGGAATGGAGTAGCGTGTGATGCGATCTCACTCATCCTTCCCCCGTAAGGATTGTATTGCATCTTCAGAACCGGACCTATCTGAATCATCTTCTTCCATATCGCCTCCCAACCTTTCTTTGGGATTGGTTTCTTGACGTAGTCTGATTTGTTCTTATGGTAAAGTGGTGGTGCTGATCTTCTTAGCATGTGCTCAAGTGGCCAATCTATTTCAAAAGTATACATATACACATGAGAAATGATATTATAGTCTCCCTCAAAACTCTTGAACTTTGTATAAGTCCATTGGGCCCACAGTAAGTCTGTGACAAGCACGTGTATGCACAGTTGGGTCTAGCACACAAGCCCATAAGGTTTCATCCTAAAATCAATTGGTACTAGGAGGAGTAGCTCATGTAATTATATACTAGGTCATCAAGCTCTCCACTTTCGATGTGGGAGAGACTTAACTTGTTCATTATCACACCCTCAAAAAAAGAAAAGGAAAGATTGTGTCAAATTACTAACCTTTAGGAGTGCCATCAATCCAAAAGAAAGTAGATCGAGCCCAAGTCATCTCTAAACAATCCTTGGGCTTCAAGCCCAACAATGGAAAGGTAGAGTTGACATAAGACAACAGCTGGTGGGGGGGTCCAAGATAGAATGCAAAGAAGGTGACTCCAAGAGTATGGTTCTTGGTGGTATGGTTCTTGGTGGCTTGTGCTTGTGCCCTAATGAAGAGGTTGGAGTCCATCTTATAGGCTACTCGTTGCCATTGGTCGATAATGTCGGTCACACCTTCCTCTACGGTCCTAGTGACTGCAAACACCGTCACCTTCTGTGGGACCCGCACGAGGTGGAGCTTCCACGCCAAGACCACTCCGAAGCTAGATGCTCCGCCTCCTCGGATTGCCCAAAACATGTGCTCTCCCATTGTCTTTCGGTTCAATATTCTACCCTTTGCATCCACCACCTATAGATATATAATTAGAGCATAAATCATTTACATTAGGTTGCATGCATGTACGTACCTTAACATCGAGAACATTATCAACGGTCAATCCATACTTCCTGATCAAGACACCGTATCCTCCGCCACTAATATGGCCTCCGGTACCAACGGTAGAGCAAACTCCCGCAGGGAATGCAAGCGTGTTGTTACTCTTCGTCGCAATGTTGTAGTAAACTTCTCCTAAAGTAGCCCCAGATTGAACCCATGCCACCTCATTTTTCACATCAATTTTCACCTTCCTCAGCTTAAACAAATCAAGGATGAAAAATGGGTCCCTTGACACGTACGACGAGCCCTCGTAATCGTGGCCCCCACTTCGGATCTTGATTTGGATTCCCGAGATCTTGGAGCAAACCACCGCCGCTCGCACGTGGGAGTAGCTCGTGGCAGTGAGAATGCCAACTGGTTTAGGTGTTGTGGACCGGTTGAACCGGCTGTTTCTGATGTAGGCTTGGAGTGTAGAGCCAAACGCTGCGTTTTGAGGGGTGAATATTTCATTTGAGATGGGCTTTGATGAGTTGACAAAATGTGTTTTTAGGCATCTCACTAAGTGCTCGGATGATTGTGGTTTTTCTATGGCTGAGGTCAAGAGGAGATTTTGAGATGCTAGTATTGCTATTACGGAAAAAATGGCTAGTAAGAACTTCATTTTCGATATGTTGCTTAGTTCATACTGTGAAGGGTGGTTTGTTCCTGTATTTATACTATTGAGTTGCACATACTAAATTTCTTATTTTAGTATCATTTTTTTCTTTCTTTTTATGGTTGATATGTATATTATATGTTTCCAGTTAAATCTGTTTGTTGAAGGATTCTTATATTATATCTTAACTAAATTGATGGATATTGCTCCAAAGAATATATCCAGATTTTAAACATTCATTGTATTAAATATAATTTAAAATATATTGGCTAATAAATTACTTATACATTTTGCAAACAATATAACCCGAAATAGAAATTTTAACAGATTTTATTTTTGAGCATCTAGAATTCTTGCTGATTTATAACCCGGGGAAAAAATCTTACGAATTTATAACCCGAAAAAATTCTGCGCCATCCGCGTGTTTATTTAGTTCATGAATCAGTTAATAAGTAATCTATTATATAATTTTATCCGAAAAATAAGTTGATAGTTTTGAAATGATATTGCTACATGACTAAGTTTAAAATTTTATAAATAGACAATATACAAAAAATACAAATAAGCTTTTATGCCTCTTATTTTATCAATTTATCATAAGTCAATTTTTAACAAATTTATATATTGATTTGTCTTTTCTCATTCATATAAAACTATATAAATCAAAATAATTTATAAGTGTAAAAATTGAGTAACAAAAAAATTATAGTGTATAAGTATAAGTAATGAATATGTTTCATATGTATGCACATTTTAATTTTTGTATTGATTATTCAAAAAAAAATTGGTTTAGCAAAGTAGTGAATAGTGTATAAATGTATGTATATTTATAACTTAAATTATTTATTGAATAATATTAAATTATTAATAAATAGGAAGCTAAATAATAGAAATTAACAACTACACAAATTTTTAATATTCAATTTATTAAAAATATCAAAATGCTTAAGAAAATTCAAAAATCTACAAAATGATACATATATAAGATTAAAAACTCTAGAATGAAGGAGAGAGCTCTAAATAACGTTGTTTTAATATATATAGATTTAGGTTCTGGTGTAACAACCTCTAGAGGTGTAACGAGTATTTAACCTTAACAAACTCAAATACCATTGATGGTAAATACTCGTTACACCGGAACTCACCTCTCTCTATATATATTCTTTATCTTTCATTTCCATATACATGGGATCTTCTGAGAAAACAAAACAAAACAAAACAAACAATTTGGAGAGAATTAGACGGGTAATTTGATAAGTATAAGAATTAGAATGATGACTTATTCTACTTACACTAGAATTGCACCCGCGGTTCACGCAAAAAAAATAACGCATTTCATATGTGGTTTAGTTTTTGTAAAGGAAATAGTATGTGTTATATTAAATCAATTGACACAATTTCTTTAATGCCTTGAGGGTAATTACATAGATACACTAAATCGCTATTACGGGAAGTAGATAGTCTAGCAGCTAGATGAGCAACAGTATTGCCAGAGCGGCGCACAAATGAAAATGAAAAGTAAGAGCAACTACTACATAAGGATAGAACATTAACAATAAGTAAATCAACATAAGATGTTCTTTGTGATACGCTGCACTTTGTATAGCGTAACTAGGGATTATTACATTGTATTAGGAGTAATTTCATATGTGTTTAGAGACAATTCTATGTTATGGATCATATATCTAAAGCTGGTGCAGAAAAGAGCAGGTCTTCCTAACACCTTTTGCAAAAAAGTTCTCTTTTTATCTACAATTCCCTATTGATCCTAACCTGACTTGAGTAGGTATTAAGCTGTAAATTCTAGGAAAACTTTGTTGAAAGTCTAAAATGACACTTTTTTTGTTAAACAAAGGGAGTATTGATTTATTTTTAGTAGTTACTAATCCAACTACTATGATTTTGTACGGTCTCGAGGAAAGACAGAGAGCATAAAAGAACTGAGAAGCGAAAGACGAAAAATTCAGCTCTAGATGGTTTGACATGACTGACGAAGTGACGACTACTCCATGGGGCGACTTGGAGATTTACCAATACAATGGAAAATACATTCAGCATAGAGCTGACATAGAAACTTCTGACAACATTGAAGTAAGTGATGTTCAAAACACGATGTTCATCCCTTGGGAGTACTCTGATTTGTCTGTTGACTAAGGTATGTAATTGTTTGTTAATACAGTACTTGATATGAATAGATTCATAGTATGTTGATGTAATCCATAGAGAATGCCTCTTGAAGAATTTCTGACAGTTTAAAATTTACCAGACTTTGGTCAGTTTCTGTATTAAAAATTACTGTATTTCTTCTATTTTGCAGATTGTTATATGCATGTTCAAAATAGTACTTATGTTATTGACTGTTAATAAGTTATAAGGGTTACAATGAAAGATGATATGTATATAAGGGTTGCTCATTCATGTATATAATTTACGTGCAAGTTTTTGTGCATGATTTTATGACTTGCTCATCCATGAAAGATGATATGTTTATAAGGGTTACAATGTTTTCTCATGCCAATTAATGATGCATACTTGATTTGGATGTTGTCATCCTTATTATCTTTCTATGATGTATTTTCATATCACTGTCTTTTTTGATTTAATCTAACATTTTTTAATTTTTCTTTGCAGGTTTTTAATGTACGTATTGCACAAACAAGAAAACATATATAGATAGCATATGAATAGGAATTAGTCCACTTTTAGGGTAATATTTTGGTGTATACATTTGGTACATTAGCAGATATAGCTCACACTTGGCATATTAATTAGTGCAAGCCAATAGTGGGAAGGTATGTACATTGAAGAACAATGCACAAGCTTTGTATTTATGACAATCAAATTTCTTATGTAATAAATGGATTGATTAGCAAATTATGTTTTTTTATTTGGAACAACAAAAATAATACAGAATCCCACAGAAAATACCCTAAACAAATTCAAAAAAAAGAAACAAAACCGCTGCAAAAAAGTTCAAAACTGTTTTATTTAATTGATAAAACCGCTGCAATAGATAAAGAGAAAACCGCTGCAATAGGATCAAATGTAGCGGTTTGAACTTCTAATGCAGCGGATGATTGTTTTGGGAAGAAACCGCTGCATTAGGCTATAAAACCGCTGCAATAGACCTAATGCAACGCGCACAAATGAAGCGGTTTTATGGTTTATTGCAACGGTTTTTACCGCTGCATTTGGCCTTTATTGTAGTAGTGGTGATTGGGTAATTCCTTCTGATAGGGCGAATTTGGTAAACCCTTGTCATGTCGCTGTCGTCGCGTAGGATCTTGATATTCCTTCTGGCAGCGGACGCGGTATAGCCACTCGTGGAAGAGCCTCCGATGATGGTGTGTATAGTCCGGGTATGACTTGACGGAGGTGGAGGTGGAGTAGGGGACTTCCTTTCTCTCTTCACCCTTTCAAACGCGTTCCTTCCTTCTCTGGAGAGTAGGTCTTTTAGATCTTCTCTTTTCAGCAACCTTAACACTTCTTTTCTCAGGGTGTAACAACCATCCGTCGTGTGACCTGTATCGTTATGAAACTCGCAGTACCCCTTCCCTGTTCCGGGTCTCCTTCCGAGATTCAGATTTCTCGGCCATTGTACGTCACGTAATCCTTCCATCGCGCTCATGACTCGCAACGCATCGGTCTTCATAGAGATACCTTTGTCTACCATGTAGACGCTATCGACCTCGCTCACAGCATGCACCGTCTACGGTTCTCTTTGGAATGGCTTGTTTCTCCTGTCATGACGTTCCCCTCGCTCTTGATGCCGGTCGTTGAGGAGAGTTTCTGCGCGGAGGAGTTCGCCTACGTGGAGATCGAGAATTTTCTTCATTGTACCTTAAGAGATCTTCTTCCAATCGTATGGCTTCCATGGCTCTTTCCCTAGTCGAGACGAATGACTCGGGACGAGTCTTCGTCAGTTCTTTATACAAATCACTATCTCGGGGGAGTGCTCGCCTGAACGCATCGGCGGCGGTGGCTTTAGTACAATATGGGATCGTAATCTTTTCGTCATTGAAGCGTTTCAAGAAGGCCCTTATGGTCTCACCCTTGTTCATACGCATGTTATGGAGATCTGAGGGTTGTTTTGCGAACAACTTACTGCTGGCGAATTGCAGCCGGAATTGGTTGGAGAGCTCGGCGTAGGAGGAGATACCTCCCTTGGGTGAGTCAAGATGTACACATTGGAGATGAGGGGAACTCGGTCTTGTTCGGTGCGTGTCGATTGGCTATAAACCTTATGGAGTTGGAGGAGAAGCAAGTGATCAAGATGTGGGAGGTAATTGCCAGAGTGTGGGTGGAGATGTTGGGCTATGGTGTCGCTCGATGCAGCCCAAGTGCGCATGCTGCTCAGTTGGCTAATGGTGCTCAGTTGATCACTTTAGTGTGGTTACTCATGGAACATATGGGCTTGGGTAAAAGGTAATATGATGTGAGTTTTGTCCGGGTTGTAATCGTTGTGGTTACTCATCACACACATAAAGAACTATTTGTGCCCAATACACCTTTCTCAACTAAAACCTATACTTCTAAC
Organism: Oxyria digyna; assembly: GCA_029168935.1. Classification (NCBI taxonomy): domain Eukaryota; kingdom Viridiplantae; phylum Streptophyta; class Magnoliopsida; order Caryophyllales; family Polygonaceae; genus Oxyria; species Oxyria digyna. The sequence goes on from JAPVLV010000009.1 coordinate 35,510,835, forward strand.
CCTACTATTTAAGTTATAAGTTTATATCCCTGTCTCTCCCCCTCTATCCACCGCTTCCGTATTCTCACCTCCTCAGATCTGTTTGAGCTTCTTCGTCTTCCTAAGAGAGCACCTTCGTCTTCAACGGAGATGAAGAAGAGTAGTCGCCGAACAACACTCGGTCTTCGTTCATGGAGTTCTCTCTACAGACGCATCTGCGCAAGCGGAGGAGGCGACGCTGGCGCGGAAGCCGAAAAATCTCCCTTGATTCCTTTCCGGTTCGTCGACTGAGCGAGATGATGGCCAACCGCGGTGCAAGCTGTATCGAGGCAGATGGATGACCGATTTGGTTCAAGAAGAAGCTAGCGAAGAAGTAGCGCCAGAATCGCCCATTCCTTTACTGGATCTGAATGAGAATCGACAGCACCATCAGGTTTGAGTCTCCTCCGCCGTTCTTCCTCTCTGATTCTCATTTGAAGAAATCGCAATCTGTCTGTCAGATGGAAGGTTTTCAGGTACTAAATTGATTCAACGCTCTTTCGCCCGCCATCATCTCCTGTTTGTTTCTAATCATCCTCATCCTTTCATCATCACCAATATCTCTGCAACTCTCTCTCTGCTCGATTTTGTAGCATATCAATTTTGTCTATTATGTCGTGCAAATTATTTCCAATTTGGAGCAATCGTTTGCACGTAACAAGGCTGAATTGGTGGAACTCGGAGCCGATTACAAGTATGCCATTCAATCTCACCACTATTCTTATAATTTTTCCTGATTTCTCATATTGACATAATTAAAGGACTTTATGAAATCAGGAGCCAATCAGGCCAGAATGCCAGATTTATAAGCTTCTACATGAACTGCATTTGAAGAGAAGTTCTATCCTTTGTTGTTTGAAGGTGGTAGTATAGCCATATCTATGACTATCATGTGTTGGGAATTGGTAAGTAGAAACCAGTATTGTGAAAGTTGTATGTTACCTAACTTGTGAGATATTAATGACTGTAAGACTAATTTTTTCCCCCTTAAATTATGGGAGTTGACAACCAAATTTTGGAGAGCAGAGACTTTCATGCCATTTTGTACTAATTTATAAGTTAGCTTATTAGAACTTATGCTAAATACCAGTGATATCTCTATTTCTCTACAGTGATGGCAAAAACTACCTTGGATTTTGAATGAGATTTTTGTAATCTTTACTTGCTGACATGATTTGGTACTTGCTTCCAATCCAGAACTTTACATAATTAATCTTTTATTGCTTTCATCTCATGCAACTATTTTTGTTTACAGTAATGGCAATATTTACCTTGGGCAATTCATAAGAAACATTGAAGCTTGATGGCGCTTCAATGTTTGTTGATCCGCACTTCAGGCAACGATTATAAATGCCGTTGCGGGGAGGTGTAAACTCCGCTGCAGAGAGGTGTAAACGCCGCTGCGGAGACTATAAAATTGTCAACAGTTTAATTTGTGTCCATGAGAGGTGTAAACGTCGTTGCGGAGACTATTTAATTTGATGTATTGACAACTTCTCTTTAGTATGTGTTGACAGTTTTTTAGTGTGTTTATAGTTTTTAAAATGTGTTGACAATAATATTTAGTATGTTGACAAGTTTTGTAAAGTGTTGACAATTTGTAATATTAGTCGTGTTGTATGTTGTTGACCATTTATTAGCCGTGTTGACAACTTATTTAGTCGTGTTGACAACTTATTTAGTCGTGTTGACAACTTATTTAGTTGCGTTGACAATTTATTTAGTCGTGTTGACAAGTTATTATTCTTGTTGACAACTCTATTAAAAATTTTGATGACACCTCTGTTAAAATTTTTGTTGACAACTCTGTTAAAAATTTTGTTGACAACTCTGTTAAAAAATTTGTTGACAACTCTATTAAAAAATTTGTTGACAGCTTTGTAAACAAATTTGTTGACAACTCTATTTTTGTTGACAACTCTGCCACGTCAGCAAAGAGGTATTTATTTATAACTTAAAAAAGTGAGTAAAAACTTAAAAAACATAAATACCAAAAAACCCGCACACATAAACCGTACTAAACTCTTAAAGAAAATTACTACCAAAACCAAATGTAATTTTCTTTTTATAAAAAATAACGCATAATAAAACATGTATCCCAGACTAACTAACCCTCGAAACCTATAATATTCACTTCCTCCTATTTTTTTCTATTCACATCGTTGGGTTTCTGCAAATGGATTGGCCTTCATCGAACATAACTAGAATAGAAGAGCCCATACATGTACACTTCACTTGGCAAAGGAATAATTTTACATACCAACTCCATGAAAATGTCATCGAGTCAATCAACCTAAAAACCCGACCCAGCAAAACCTCACACCAATGCAGATTCTTACGTTGCTTGGACACCGGAGAGACTCATGTTCCTGTTATATAGACACTGAATACATATAGATAAATCTATTCAGTCAAGTACATGACAAACCACATACAAGAAAAACTAATTCAAGTGACACAGTACCGTTGGTCACTTTGTGCAATTCTCCATCACTTCTATGCTCTCAGTTTCTCCTAAACCGAGTCATAGATTCGTCAAGCAAAGGCGACAAAAGAGGCTCATGTGAAATTTAGTTTCATTGCAACCGGGTTCCTACACCAAAACTTCAACCAGAAGATGAGAGCATATGGTCCAATCCAACTCGCGCACCTAATGTCAACCTTATCAACCTCATCATCTAAAGCTGACTAGGAATGTCTGTGGAGCAGCTTCTTGTTGTTGAGGATCATTCTAATGGACTTGTGTATGATTTCTATCCGACTTCTTAAAATTTTCTTTTACATGTTTACATGCCTTGTTCAACATGATCAGAAAATCCCTAACTATGCTAAACAGCCTTAATCCTTCCTCTTTCCCCGGTTTACCATGAAAGTAATCTGCTGTGCTCTTGATTAATTCACCAATCCTTTTCTCTTCGTCGACCAACGATGTAACCACATCACCAAACTCCTCAGCAAAGCATTTCAAAACCCGGTGGAACCCATTATCCTCATCAACGCTCTTCATTTCTTTGTTCAGAAAGTTCCAGATTTTGGTCATCGAGATTCCTAGTTTCAAAACAGATGCTGATAGAAAATCACCATCCAACCCGGCTGCTTTCTTGACGTGTTCCATCTGCTCACTTAATCCAGAAACAACCTGGAGTCCAAGAGCACGCATTTGTTCTTTAGAATTATCATCACTGTCTTCATGGATATCATCTGAGTTGATCTTGGAAATGCTACTAGTAGCTCCAGCTGCACGAGCAGCTCGTAACCCCTCAGACCGGATAATTTCAGCTACAACGAAGTGGAGGAGTGTTACTTTCCCGTCTACTGCTTTCACATCTGATAACTTCAACAGAGTGTCCAGCTTGAATGCATCAGCGCCTCCACGAAACGTTCCATCATTCATGCGGTTTCCAGTTTTTAACACAGCTTCTAAAAGTTTAAGGAAGAGGCGACTGTTTCTTAGTTCGTTGCAAGCAGCCTGCGAAATCATAAGGTATGCTGACATTGAGGTAAAATTAAAAGATAAATCCTTTTTTATTAAACTTGTATCATCTTCTAGCTTCATGAGTATTAATGTACAGTGTTCAAAATTTTTAAATGGCACACTTCTCCCTCCAAATCATTTTTCCCACAAGGTAGTTCCTATTAAAAGTATATTTCTTAGCAAAACAGAGTACATACAATAATAAATTATTATAGTATTCAACTTTATCAAAAATTTGTTACTTGACGACTTTAAAGACTCGTAGCTGATGCTTTTATCAAGAACTTGTCTGTAAGGCCGACATCAGGGGCTGGTTTGACTCTGGTCTAGTTTGGAATAGACTACAGGTCTAGCTAGTGTACTAAATATTATCTGAATTGTGATTAAAAGATAAGATGTTGCAGTACCTTCCCAGATCTTAAACAGCCTTAAAGCCACATAATCCTAAACAATTATAGCATCATCCTTTGACAATTAGGGAAGGCTGTTCTTTCATCACAAAAAATAAAGAGAGTATCACCTCGAGAGTTAGGAAGGATTCTCTGATTGTCCTAACGTCTTCTTTGAGAGTACACATGAAAAGCAGCGCTTCCATTCGCTTATAGGCAAATGGAATATCCACCAAAACTTTCAAAAATCGTTCAGGTGGACAAAGCTGAGAAAGTTCCCCACTGAATAATCTCAATTTTAGTTCCTCATCAGTTGTTGGAGCCATCTTCAGAAGAACCTCGAGTAGTTCTGGAGGAAGCTCATTTCCTAAGATGCAAGGAACAGCTCAAAGGAAGAACAACAAATTGTAATCCATATATGCATCCTAATTGAACCCAAAATATAACTTTACGAGGCATCTTATCTCAGTTACTTCGTATATGTAAATAGGCCAAATTGAAAATAGCATGATAAGCTATTGACTATCTGATATAGCTTCGGCATATTGCTCCATAAAGGTTGAAACCAAAATAATGAAAAATACACTTTAGTTTCAGAAATCACAATTTTTACAATGGTTGATACCCAACAAAACTAATTTGAAACGTGGAACCTTTGATGTAAATATATATATAAGAGTAAAGCATTTATCCTATCTTCAATCACTATTATGCTCCTAGGGAGAACCAGCGAAACTCACCTTGCTCAACAGCATCACAAACTTCTTCTGTTGTAACATTTAAGGCCCGCATGAGAATAGATAAGTTATGTGCTTTTTTCGCATCAAGGATTTGAATGACCCGAGGTTGATCGTGTGAAGAAGACGCTTTCTGGTGTTCAAGATTGCATTTATCAGGTGGAACATACCCGAATAGTGACTCTATCATCTCCTCATTATATCTGTAAGTCAAAGCAGTTTCATTTACCAACTATTAAGCACTCACATAGACAATTAACTTATATTAGTAGCAACAAACAGAGACTCACTGAAAGGATCCTGACTTTAACTGATCCCACACCATTGAGTGTCCAGGGCTGGCAAGAACCTTATCCCAAAAAAACGGCTTGAGTTTTGTTCTAGAAGTGTTAGTGTTGGCCTTCAACCCTGAACGTGGTTGAGCTTTACGTAATTGACCACCAACCTTTGGTGGAGGAGGTGGAGAAACACCAGACTTCCCTCCAATGGTAATTGGTGGTGGTGGTGGTGGCGGTGGAGGTTGTCCCAATCCATGAGAAGGTGGATTTCTAGAAGGAGGTGTCAAAGATGAAAGAGCAGGCGGTACGGTTATTGAAGGCAAAGAAGGTGGATTTTCGATCCTAGAAATAAGCCTACTCACAGAAACTCTTACGTTAGCATTTGGTTCAGGATGAAGGAATTGTTCTTTCTCAAGAGGTGGGTTCAATCGAGGCGACACAGGGAGAGGAAGAATCCTTGGAGAAAGCAGTTTTCGAGGCGGAGTTGGTACATAAGGATCTATATTTGAGAAATCAGTTGATGATCTACCAACTCTATCGGTTGATGCATTCAGAACATCAACACCATCTGTATTCTCGCTCATGTGTACACCATGAAGTGGATTTGGATTGGGATCCTTATAATCATTGCCAAAACTGATCCCTAAAATCTTACGGAAGCAAAAGAAGAGCAGAAGCGTAAGGATGAAAGTAAGGACAGATGTCGCAACAACAGCAGCAATAATAATTTGTAAATGGGTGTGGTCCTTCGTGTTGGAGCCATGTACTACATTTTTATCAACAGCGGCACCAGAATGTGCAGATCTAGAAGTTCCAGTTGAAGGTGATTGAGCCATCTCTAAGGAAGGTTCCTCTGAAACCCTTGCAAGATACCTCCTCAAATGTGCAGGTCTGTAAACCAGAGATCGCATAAGCTTAAGATACCATCCTGACGATCTTATACCGTCTCTAGAAAAATGGGAAACCAAAACTTTTTCCCTGAAACACTCAAAAAGTTCAGGTTGTATCTTCGGAGGCAAAACACTAGAGAGTTTCTGAATATTGTCGCCATCCAATAAGTTTGTTCCCGAAATTCCAAAGATACCAAAATCTAGATCCTTATATACTTCCTTTAAGCTAGTCATTTCAAGAATACAGCTCACCCACAATAGCTCTGCCTGAAATTGCATAACTATCACCATCATTCATCAGTTTTAATACATCATGTGTATCTCTACACCTAAACAACAATTTCAGAATAAACCAAGTAATATCAAATTGATTACATAAAGACAAAAGGGGTTGTTATCTTACCAAGTCTTCAACTCTCTCCACCGAAGCTGCTGTAAGTGGGCTCCTCATATCTGCATTCACTCCAATGCCAACTACTAAAAAACTGAAAAGAAGATGAACAAGTAATATGGAAGGTCTTAGACTCTTCATCTCCATGTCTAGAATCATAAGGAACCACCAACCCAGCGATACTTTTCATTTCTCATCAACGAATGAAGAAACACCAGAAACGAATGAAGAAACACCAGAAGCGAATGAAGAAACACCAGAAGCTGAGAATTTTATGGAATTTTTTACTGCCCAACGCAGACCTGATCAATACTCATGAAAACCAGCTGAATTTGCGAGCATTGATGCATGTTCAAACAAGTTTTTTTCCCTCGCAGCAAATTCGATCAAACACTAACTTGTTTATACCAAAACTGACCGTAAAACCCGCCCTGGGAGGAAGAAACTTGACAAAAACGTATCAGAGATCATATATTTCGACAGTTAAATCCAAATCCAAGATTCACTGGACGATCCCAGATTCCAAAAAGATATATGCTCGTCGCAATCGCGCAAATTAGCAGGAGAAAATTGATGATACCTCGCGCTCCTCTTTGGAATCAATGTTTTTTTTGCTCGCTTTGGGGGAATTCGCAAATTCAGGGAATTCTGTCGACGGCAGCCAAATCTGCGATAATCTTTTCTTTTTTTTTTGCTCGAAAAAATTGCGATGCGGAAATTTTGAATGTAACCCGAGTCCCGACACATAAATGTAGATTGTAGAATGTTGCATAGTTTGCGACTTCTAAGTTGTAACATCTTTGTTCAGCAAATATGCAATAAAAACGGAATGGAGGGAAAACAAAAAAAATACTAAAGTAAAAACACTTTTTTTAAGCATTATAAACAATCTTTGTTATTTTACTAACATGATTCGCGCATCTCAGTATTTTACTTGCTTATTTTAATATTTGTCCTCAACCATTGTGGTGAGGATAAAAATATCCGAAAACTATCCGATTTTTTTTCCTTCATGTTATAGAGGATAATATATTATCTGAAAAATATCTGATATTTGGTTATGTTGAACCAAAATGAACTCTTACATTTGTCATTTATAAGGTTGAGGACAAATTTAATATCCGATTGATTTGTCCTATACTCCGTTGATGACACAAAAATTATTTAAAAAAAAATACATTTGTCCCATATTGATCTTTCCATTTGTTTTTCACACATTTGTCGAGACACATTTTGTAACGTTAATATTTCTAAATATATGATGATAAATATTATAATTTTTTTACATCTACCTAACTATAACATAAGGGAGAAGTCATCCCTTTGTTAAAATTTTCGTCACCTCAACGCCACATAAGCGCCATGTCACCTATTTACAAAAAAAATAGAAAAGAAAATCTTCCTAAAATACCTACGTTTCTCAGCTTCCTCCTAAGTTCTAACTACTCTCCCCCATTATCTCCTCCATTTTCTCTACACTCTCCTCTACCAAAATCTTCTCCAAACTATCTGCAACAGATAATGCAACCAGAACTGAATTGATGGCCACTGCAATTTCTCCCTTTCTCCTCTCCTAGCATTCCATTTGCACCGCCCAATCTCCGCCCATTTGCACCGCGCAATCTCTCATTGAAGGTTGCTTTCAAAGTCCTGATTTCTTTCGAGGTAGGCAACTCTATTTGTTTAATTAATTGGTGGATTGAGATTGAAAAGTTTAGTTTGATTAGGCAACTCTATCATTCTGTAGCGTGTGTTGTACATAGAAATTGATTTTCATCATGGAGATGATGTGTATGCTTATAGTGCTATGTGTATCAAGACAATGTGCAAGATTTCAAAATAATCCTCGGATTTTGATATTATTACTATTTTAACAAATAACAAGTATTTATTGATATAACTTCAAATTAAGGCTATGTGTATCAAGACAAGGTCACAAGCCATTCAGTGCAAGATATTTTTATATGAGTTCTATTTAGCCTTACTAATTCTCTGAGATTTCGGTATTAGTATGTGTATGGTGTATCAAGATATGCTTATAGAGTTATAGGGCTATGTGTATCAAGACAATGGACAACATATCAAAATAATCCTCTGAGGCCCTGATTTTGATATTACTATTATGAAAAGTAGCACTTAATTATTTTGATTTTTTAAGTTTAACTTTAGCCTCACTGATTCTCTGAGTATCACTCTGTAGCGTGTGTTGTACATAGACATTGATGTTCATCATGGAGACGGGGTTGAAGAGGCGTTTTACACAACGGATGGAGCCATGACTGTTTCATTTCATAAATTTGGTGAATTCTTTCCTGGGACTGGTCACATTAGAGATATTGGGGTTGGAGAGGGAAAGCATTATGCCATAAATGTCCCTATGAATGACGGTATAGACGACACGAGCTACCGTGGGCTTTTCAGGCCCATAATTCAGAAGGTGATGGAGGTTTATCAACCGGATGTTGTTTCTTCTCTCAATGTGGAGCTGATTCATTGGCTGGTGATAGATTGGGATGCTTTAACTTGTATGTCAAAGGACATGGAGAATGTTTCCAGTTCTTGAGATCTTTTAGTGTCCCTTTGATGATTCTTGGAGGCGGGGGATATACATTGCGAAATGTCGCCCGATGTTGGTGTTATGAAGTCTGTTTCTTCTCTTAGTGGCTTTTTTATTATGAACTTGCAACCTTATGCATTATTTAGACTGTGGTGGATATAATATTTAAACTATCATATAATAGAATCGTATCGTTGCATCGAAAAGTTTAATATCCTTTTTGTGTCTTCCATTGCAGCTTGGATAGCTATCTACATAATGCATGTATGAAGAGATGTTTTTTTCACAGTGGATATATTAGAATGCAAGTATAGGTTGTATTCAGAGATATTAAATATATACACATTAATTTTTTTTGTTCAAGAGAGCTACAAAATAACAATGTTATGTTTGCAGAATCATTTAATACATATGTTTAAAAATTGCATAGATTTTAGTTTGTTTTGGTGGGGAAAGGGTTATAGTCTGTAGATACTCTTGCTTTACAGTTTATTTATTACAAAGGCACAAAGGGTTAATTTAAGCGTTATTAGTATTTTTGTTTTGCAGACAGCAGTGACACTTGGAGTAGAGCTTGATAACAAGTTACCGTATAACGAATACTACGAGTATTTCGGCCCTTCTTACACCCTCCATTATGATCTTTGCCAGATGAAAAGCCAGAATTCTCCCAAAGACTCCAAGTGTTCCTTTCCAAACAACACCCCCAACTACTACGTTTCCAGAAGAGGTTCGGGACACAAATTACCGCTCTTTAAATCTTATTTATGTGGTTTCATTTCTAACTATCAATGTTTCATAAAAATCAGGAGGAAGAGGATAAAGATCAAAGACCAAAACCTCGTATTTGGTCTGGTTACGATTGTGATACCGATGATGAAAAAGAAGAGCATATAAAGTCTGGCTCTCGATATATCCTTGGAGAGTGAAGACCAAAGTGTATCAGAAAGTGCTAGCAGGTTAGAATTGAGCTCATCCTGCACTCTCCTCTTTAATCACATTAAATGTCACCAATACCGAGTTCTTGCATTCCATGTGTAGAGATGATGAAGAAAGATGGAAAGAAGATAGTTCAGCGGGAACTAATATGTCGCCTTAGTAGCCAACAAATGTGAGTCATGTGACAGAATCATAATACACACATATTGCACTGTTAAACACGTATTTTGATGAGAACTTAGATTTTTGGAGTGTTTTTGCCAACTTTCTGATCGGAACCAATATTAGTCTTGCTCCTTCCATTTGCACCGCCCAATCTCCGCCCTCGGTTTCCCGTGATCGTGCTTCAGATCCTGCCGTATACTGCCGTTACCATTGATATATTCTGATCTCAATTTTTCTGTGTTATCTTATCTATGAGAGTTACGTCTTGAATTTGGAATATTTGCTATGTTGCGTGATGCAACAATGAATTTAATTGTCTGACTGTTTGAGTAGCATAATCTGATCGGTAGATTCCAGCCTTGCACACTTTTCCCTTCTCTGATGTGTTTAAAATACTCATCTTAATTTCGCAGTGGCTCCTCTCTTGAACTCGATTGGCTCCTCTCTTGAATTCTATGGTAAGTGGTACTACTTCTTTCCCTATTTTGTTTGTGTTGTTATTTCTAGATTTGGAAATATTATCTATTCTAATAGGATCATTTGTGCAGAACATCCCCATGTGAATGAAAAATATTTAGAGCAATTCCAAATCATAAAACGCGTGGAAGACATCAATTTAGCTCACTCCGTTGCTCCAAACATCATGAATTTATGTCAAGTACTTGGTATTGAATTTGACAAAGACATTGAGGTGATCCATTCTGTTTAAAGATTGTCCAATTCTGCAGTTTATCATTTTGTTTTTCTCTTCTAATATTTTACATTGTAGGTTCCTCTTTATGAGAATGATCAAAACCTTATAGAGAAGTTCCAACTCATAAATCGTGTAGAGAAAATTAATTTCTCTCAATTATGTGCTCCTAACATTGACCAAGACATAAGCAATGATGATGTCTTTAGGTCTTTAATTAGCTAACTTCTTGAATCAGTTTTGAAAATTTCTCTCCATTGATTATATGTTTTCTGTTTTTCACTGAAGAAGCCAATTGTTGCCTTGTACTGCTTCGTCATCCATGTTGGCCCTATGATTAACAAACAATCTTTCAATGTTTATCCTTTTAATGAAAATTTGATGCTCACTTGGATTTATGCAGGTAAGAATATAGGTCTAGAACATTTGTAGTCATGTAGTGGACTATTTTAGGTAGATTTTGCTATTCTTTCAAATTTACTGATGCAATAGCAATTTAGGATGTACTATGTCTGCTTCATTATTGAATTTGTATATTTATTTATATTGTCACTGGAAAAATAATGCACTCAGTATATATAAATAAATTGAATTTGATTATTAAAAAAAGTAACTTTTTGAATCCTTGAACTTCTCTATCTAATTGGTAATTGTTACAATGAGTACAGATAATACTGCACAAAAGCAGTTAATAATGCCGCACATCCTCCTATTTTTTTGCTGAACAAAGTATGAACAAATACTGCGGATAACAGAATTCCTATAAATAATACACCTATATAGGAGTGAAATTAATCAAAGGTGATCTATCTATTGCAGATACGCAATTTTAGAATTGAATTTTAACATTTCCATCAGGTAAATAAGGAGTTTTAATGGTTGTTATCAAGTTCAGGGACTTTATATCCTCCACATTGGTCCTGCAAATAAAATAAAGCATAATATGTTATATATGTCACCGTGCACATATTTGACTTGCTCATGCTTTCATACATGGAGAAAGAACACAATAGTAAAAATCACAAAGTTGGACAAATCCAGCTATGAAAGAACACATTCTTAAAAAATCACATAGAAATAAGCATTGGCAGTGATTTGTGCCAAAGTTTGCAACCCTTCGATTCTTAAATGAAGTAGTACACATGTTGATCAGCTGATCATATCCCATTAAAGTTCAGCATGGTCATATTTGATCAACGTCTCTACTTTTTTAAACATGGCCAACAATACACTGGAACATTTAGTTTGGTTTACATGATCTGATAAATATTAAAATGATATTAATCTATCCTAAATATTCCTGTTAGCAAACAAATCATGAAACTGATATCAATCTACCCTAAATATTAAAATGATGTCAAATTACATAATTTATGGAGGAGAAAAATAGCAGGATTATATCACAAATCTTTTATATTTTTTCATCAATAAACATAAAAACATTATGTAATAGTCAACAACTTTAAAATTTTAAAAATAATGATGGGGAATTATCACCATTTCCTATTTATTTTACCACCTGGTGTTCAATATTATACTTTTTGTTAAAATAATCAAAATAGAACCCCGTACAGGGTGGTACGAGTCTAACACTAGTTGTCAAAGTACTCACTGAGATGAGTCAAACAAGATCTCACATGCCTATATTTATTTCTATATATTGGAAGAAAACGAGAAGATTCTCTCAATTTGTGTATAGTGTTGGAAAAACAAATGAATCTTATATTATGGGACAGAGGGAGTATAACATAAGATTGGAAAATGGTTCATTTACCAAGTGGGTAAATACCCTCATGAGGTGTATGGTCTCGATTGGTCATATTTTTTATAGTGAAGGGTTTACTTTTTTCTAAAGGATTATGGTTTATATTAAAAAAAGTCTTCAACCAATAGAAATAAATGGATAGTTACCCCCTAGGTACCTAAATCACTCCCTCATAAGATTCTATACAAATGTACTTTTTGCTATGTACTTCCCAGTCCGTCGTAATTAGGGTTTATAGTGAAGGGTTACATAGCAAAAATGTAGTTTTTGCTATGTAACTCGCTTGGGTTACCCGTATTTTGGGTTACACAGGAATGGAGGACCACTTTTCAACCATTGATTAAAATTGATCCAATGATTCTCATAAATTTGTATTTAAGTAATATAATATAACCTTTCAAGCAAATATTAGGCTTATATAGATTATAAAAATAATAAGACATATTTTAATATTAATAATTTATTTCTATCTACACATAGACACTCATACTCCATATATACATGTTATTTTTTTTCTATTATAGTAAATTGAGTCAATCATATATAGATTACCTTCAAAAATACTATTTAATTTAAGATTCAAGCTCATTACAAAATAAAAACATAATTGTTATATAAACTATTATTCACTTAGGAAAAGTAGATATATGTATTAATTATATTGTGTAAATATATGATTGCTAAATAAATATATATACATGTAACCCTCATTATAGAAAAAGAGCAAAATGGATTAAATATATGGTGTGAAAAAGAGAGAAAATAATAAAATATGTTGAATAATAGTTGATAGCCTAACCAATCAATACTCATATTCAAGCTATAAAACAGTAATATTATATTTATTATTTTTATGAAACCGTAAAAAGCTGCAGTAGAAATTGATTAATTTTACTAGTTAGATTTTTAATACAATTTGCTAGTTACTTTGTATTTTTAAATCATTTTGCTAGTTACTTTGTATTTTTAATTCATTTTGCTAGTTACTTTGTATTTTTAATACAATTTGCTAGTTACTCATATTTCATTTTCTTTACTGGGCGTGGAGTTTGTTTCCTCTTCACCAATACCACCTACCGGAAATCTCCACCTTCCTCTGGCAACACCCCCCAATACTTGAGTGAGTCTCCGGCGAGAACGAATCGAACACATCTTCACCAAATCGTCGAACTAAAGTTAGGTCAATCGTGAAGCAATTCAAAGAAACTCAAGATCACAACACTCATTCCCACCAATCTCCTGCCTAATAAGTAATAACCCATCTCTGGATTACTACTCAAGCCTCTGTTGACACTAAAACAACTATCCTATTTCGCGCTAGATGGAGCGTTCTGCTGCAGAAACAATACACCATCACATACAATAGGGTAAACTTTGAAGTTAAGAGCATGATAAAACAAATGGTAAAACCAAATTGTAACATCAACCATATCTTGTCTATGGCGAAATCCGACTAAGAAACTCGTCGAGATTGGAGGAAGCAGATCCCCCATTTGCCACCGATTTCCGATAAGCTTGGCTAATACTCATCGCCGAATCCACCATCTTCCTCCTCCCATCTCCATCACCATCCATAAACTCTCTAACAATCCCAGCAATCTCGTCTCTCATAACCATCTCCTGCTCGCCTAACTTCCTCACCCTCTTCCCCATCTTCCACTCCTCCACCACCGTCTTCCCATTAAGAAACTGGTCCCAGAAGATCGGATATGTCAGCACCGGAACACCGCAAAACGCCGCCTCTGATGTCGAATTCCACCCGCAGTGGGACCAGAATCCGCCCACCGAAGGGTGGCTCAGCACCCTCAGCTGATCACACCACTTAACCAGACACCCTCGTTCCGAAGGCATGAAACGGGAATCGTCGCCGCGTGTCACCCACAGATAACGCACTCCGCTGCTCGTGATCCCGGCGATGATCTCCTCCATCTGGGATGCGGAAGTTGACAGGAAGCTTCCCATGGAGACGTACAGTACGGATCTTGTTGGTTGAGAGTCTAGCCATTGGAGGTAATGGTCGTTGGAGTTTGATTGGGGGATGAAATAGGGGATCATTGGGCCGATTGGGAGGACCCGTACGTTGAACTTGGATTTCAGAGCTTCAATGGCGGATCCTTCTATCTCCGGGAGTGACGTAAGGAGAAGAAACTCCGCCTTCTGAATCGCCTGGATCGACTCCAGCACTCTATGGAGGACTTTCGCGCCGTCTCCGTCGAACATCGTCGGGAGATCGTGGATAGCTGTGGGTGGCAGACCCGGAATGTAGTCCACTATCTCGCTTCCTCTTTCTGGCATTTCAACAAACAAACACCTTGAGTGCAAAGTTTCAGTTTCTGAAAATAAAAACCCGAAGAAACGTACCAGAGATTTGGAGGGGGTAATGTCCGTTGTGAGCGAGCAGATCGAAGTGGGACAAAACGGTAAACATGGAAGCGGAGGTTGTACAGAAGGCCGCCACGGGTATATTTCTTCGGTTCGCCACACCTACTGCCCAGAACAAGTAGGAGTCGTAGACGATGGCTGTGGGAGTTGGGTGAAGCTTGTCGAGGAGCTGCTCGAATGGCGTCTGGAGCTTGGTGACTGTGGCTTCCAGGAAGTTGGGGAAGTCTTTGGCTCGCCCGAGCTCTGACGGGATTACCTGAGGGATGACGCCGAACCTCAAGTTGGGCGATGATTGAGGCTCAGACTCGGTGAGGAAGCCGTGCCATTCTTCTGTCACTACAAATGTGATGTGGAGATTGGAGGATTTGGAGGCTATGAGCTTGCAGAGGTTCAGCATTGGGTTTATGTGACCTCTTCCTGGATATGGCATCGCCACTAGGTGACCGTTTCCGGCAGCTTCAATGGTGGTTGAGCCCATCAGATTTCCTTGTTTGATGCTAATGAGTCGGAGTTGTGTACACTTTATAGCTCAAGATGGTTGATTGACATTGGACTTCAATGTTACCTGGATTGAAGGCGACCTCTTTTAACCTTTTCCAGTGCGTAACCACTGATGTATACAGCTAAGGATGTACTCCTCCGTCCCGTAATATAATTCCTCTTTCACTTTTCACATTTGTCGAGACACGTTTTGTATCGTTAATATCTCTAACCATATGTTAATAAAAAATTCTAAAATTTTGATATGTTAAAGTACTCATCAAGACGAATCAAACAAAACCCCATATAACTATGTTTGTTCTTACATATTAAAAGTTATACGACAAAATGTATTACAAGGTGAATAGTGTCAAAAATGAAACAGGAATTCTATACCGGGGACGGAGGGAGTATACAAATTGCAATTCTCTTTTTCTCCAATTTTTTTGGTCCTACTCTGCAGTTACCCATGTTGGTTTATTATTGGTATCCAAAGATTTCATCCATCTCAAGTCAGTTTTTTCAGTTGATATAAATATCATCATAAATGGCTTGAATTGATGAGTATCAGGACTCTGCTTGGAATGGAATAGCAAGTAAGTGTGTTTTTATTTCAGTGGGAAGAGGCATATAGGTAAAGAACACAAGGAAGGATGAAAATATAGACTTTTATTAAATGAGCTTTTAATCTGTGGTTACCGATCAAGTCTGTTGATGCTCTGATGATGTTTCAGATTGCACATATTCCGCTTCTTGATTCCTTCCCTAAACGAGGTGCTTGCTGAATGGCATATCTGTGTTTCTGATGATGACTGCTTAACACTTCTTGTATTCTTCTCTTTCAAGTACTCTGATGTCTGCAATTGAACTGCTCAAATAACAAGCAAATTAACACACAAGAAAACTCAAGGAGTTATAAGGCTGAACAAACAGTTACAACGTAATAGATAACTTTCATCACTATGACCAAAATCTATACCAACTTCTCCTAAAGAGATATCATAAACAGATTCCAACCTGCAATCTTGGCCTTAAAGGCCATAAGCTGTTAGGACATGAACTTTCATTCTAACATAAGCCAACACCAAAATTCTTTTAAAAAACTGCAGCTTTGGTGATTAGCAACTCAAATCTGTAGCACAAATATGGCCACAAACGCAATGATGCATGAACCTGGTGGTGAACAACTGAAACTGACAGTCCGGGAAAGATAATTATACCCTACAACAATTGTTTATGCCATATAGGCAACAACCAAACTGCAAACCTGCTAAGGATTATAACTATAATGAATCAAATTCTAACAAGAATACTGAACAGTTAAAAAAGAATTTGTTGAAAGTTTGATAAACATGCCATACCAGGATGTGCCGAAGATAAAGACTTGACTAAATGTCCAAGTCTCTCAATTTTAATTATACCCTCTAGATTGTTTAGACTGCAGTGTTGTTGCTGATCACTCTGGTAACATAATGAAGCTTGTTCACAAGCCTATAATATAGGTATGCAAAAAAAAAATATACACTGTAAATCAACTACATTGCACATCAAAGACAAAACACACACTAATGAACATTCAGCAAATGCAAAAATGAGAAATTAACTAGCAGAGTTTGTTAAAGTGCTTCTGAAACCTACATAACTTAACAGTAGCTTCGATATTGATAAGCATTTCAAGTGTTTCTGGAATCATGAATGTCAACAGAAATCTCTACAAACAAGAAATTCAAAGCTCCCCAGTCTACACTATCTACAAATGAGATCAATCACAGAGTGGAGCATTCTATGTTTCCCCTCGTAGAGAAAAATCCTGGACTAGTTACAATAAAATGTATGAAGCGGATAAACTACTGAGCAAAATCTAACAAAAGAGAAAGTACCTTTCCAGCAACGGAGTAAAATCCATTTTCAGAAGAATCTTCAGCAAATTTTATCCAATCATCAAGGCACACTCGCCACTTTGGAAGAATAGTAGAAACAGATTCACGTGCTATCAGAGCCTCGTATCTCAAAGCTAAGCTGCTCTGTGAGCAGAAAATTTCACAAAAGGAACAGTTTATTATGCGGTAGAGCCAAGAGAAGCGAAATCAAAGGAGAAGTGCGACATTCTAACAGAGGATCTACATCAAATCAGGAAAGGTGGAAACTATCATTCTAGATTATATAGAATCGGGAATTGCTTAAGGAAGAGACCTCGACGTCATTGACGATGGCGAAAGCACGAACGAGAAACTCAATAACTGAGAGCTTGTGCTCGAGAGGTTTATCTGAAATTTCGCGGATAGCTCCAACAGATTCCGATCGGAGAAAATCTTTCAAGAGTGATTGCAATTGAATCAACGACTTGACGTTGCTGGACATCAGAATAGATTCTAGGATACCTAGCGTTGCATCGTTGAACCTGTTCGCAAAAGATGGAACTGAGATTGTAAAAACGAAATCTAAGAATCCTATTATCGCGGTTGAATCAAGTGAGTTGAAAAACTAGAGAGGGAAAACCTTCTCTGATTGAATTGCCAGCGAAAGAAGGCGATTTGTTGCGCGGGATCAGACATTTGAGCAATGAACGATACTGATGAAACCGGCGCTTCTAGCCAATCACGTGTGTATAAAATTATTTTGGGCTTTTTTTTTACTTGCACCAGATTTATAGCCCAATTCCAAATCGAAAGAAAAATGGTCTATCGGTTGGTTGTTGTCTAATGTACTATGATATCCGGAAACTCCTAGGATCGAGCGTATCCCGGGTCGGACACTTCGGGACACTCGGAAACGCCCGGAAACACGTCGTAAACGTCTTCTGAGGGATCGGAAACGGTCAACGTTTCCGTTGATTTTTTAATTGGACAAGACACTCGGAAAATGGACGGAAACACGTTTCCAGTGGAGTTTCGTAATTTTTTTAAAGAAAATAAAGATATAGAAAAAGAGGAATGTAGAATTTGAAACCTAATTTCCGATTTCAGTCGTTTCCGCTTCTCTTCAATTTCTCTTCGCCTCTTCGGTCTCTCACTCTTCCACATCACCTCCGAGGCTCCGACCGGCGACCACCCCTGCCACAGAGGCTTGGTTATGTTGTTTGATACTCTATTTCCCTTAATTTGTGAGTTTTTCAGATGTGAAACTTGATTATGTTACTCAGAATTACGTATGTTGTTAAGTTATTATATTTGACTTTATAAGAGATTTAATATCATGTGTTTAATCTTTTTTTATGAATCTTTTAAATATATATCTATTCTACTGTTTGTTCTCTTTAAATTGATATATAATTTATGTTTCCGTTTCCCCGCCGTTTCCCTTTTCATTAAATTTGATGTTGCCGTTTCCAAGTGTCCGAAACGTTTCCGTGTCGAAAACTTCCAGGAGTTTCCGGGTAACATAGGTAATGTAGGGGTGAGTAAGATTATCTGATCCGGTCTATCAGATTCAATACTCCGTTATAAAAAAATTCATATCTGATAATATTCGATTATTTTTTTATCTGAATTCGATTTGATTCGGAAGATTTTTTTCAGATATTTATCTTTGCACACACAAAATGGTTGTAAAAAGGCCTCAAAGGAAAAAAAGAAGAAGAAGTAATGTGCTTTATCAGATTTGATACGATAGTGTGAAAATTTGTACTTCTCTGTCCCACAATATAAACAACATTTGCTTTAGACACACATGTCGATGTACGTTTTGCATCGTTAATATCTCTAGTTATATGGTGATAAAAATTATAAAATTTTGATATTATTAAAGTCTTCATCGAGACGAATCAAACAAGACCCAACATCACTGTATTTCTTCTTATATATTGTAATGAATTTAAAGATTAGTATTGAATTGTGAATAATATCAGAATTTCAAATGTTGCTTACATTATGGGACGGAGGGAGTATACTCACTCCGTCCCACTATATAAGCCCCATTTGACCTCGGTTCGAATGTCGATGCGCGTTTTGTTTCGTTAATATCTCTAATTGTTTATGAGTAAAAAATATAAAAATTTGATATTGTTAAAGTAATCATTGAGACGAATCAAATAAGACCCCATATGATCATATTTTTCGTTATATATTGGAAGAAATCGAGAAGATTCTCTCGAATTGTAAATAGTGCTAAAAAAATGAAATGAGACTTATATAAGGGGACAGAGGGAGTAAGATTTATGCAACTTGATATTGCTACTTGATGTTGTAAGCCGTCTTTTCAATTGTACTCCCTCCGTCCCTTATTGATCTTTCCATTTGCTTTTGACACATTTGTCGAGACACGTTTTGTAACGTTAATATCTTTAAATATACGATGATAAAAATTTTAATTTTTTTATATTGTCAAAGTACTCATTGAGACGAAGCAAACGATATCTCGTATGCCTATATTTATTTCTATATATCGGAAGAAAACGAGAAGATTCTCTCGGTCTGTGAATAGTGTTGAAAAAGCAAACGGGCCTTATATTAAGGGACGGAGGGAGTATGTGCTATGGTCAATCCATCAAAGGAGCCGGTATGATTGGTTGATTGAATACACGATGTTCAATAAAATGTCAAAAAGATAAGTAGTACTCCGTAGTCTTTTTGTTCAATTGATGTTGTAAGTCTAAATAACATGTTTTCTTCGTATTATTGTTATTATTTTGTTGTTATCATATTACTGTTAATTTATCTTACTCTCTCCGTCCCTCTTTTTGCTTCCTCTTCTAAAAACGCACAAAAATTAAGAAGATGGGAGAGGACAGGAGAGGAGAGAGGAGAAGAAAAGTAGGAGAGAGTGTGTATTGAGATGAGAAAAATAAGAAGAGAGAGAAATTAAAGGGTTAAGATGTGGATATAGTAATGATGAGAGAGATAAAAGTGAAAAAGTAATTTGGATTGTTGTGGGTTTTGTAGTAATTAAAAAGTTTTTATGAGGGTAATGTGGTAAATATTTATGATCAAAAGTAGAAAGTTTTGATAAAAAAAGAGAAATAAGAGGACAACTTAAAAGGAAAGAGGAAGGAAAAAGAGGGACGGAGTATTTGTTATTTAGATGAAGGAAAAACTGCAGCTTTATCCTTTTGTAGATCAACCTAGAGTTAGGAGAGGTAAATGATGTTATCTAGTGGGTCCGTTCGGATAGGCGCTTACTATTTAACGCCCACCCTTCTTCAACATTTTTCCACGGCGACTGCACTCTCAAACGCACCGATTTACCCAAAAACCATCATTCTCATCATCTTTTTTGCATATAAGGTATGTAAACATTAAGATTTCATTGTTATGGTATGGTATTGATGTATATATATGAGGTTTTCATGTTGTTTTGATGATATTTACTTCAAAATCCAATGTGTATGTTAATTAGTTGATTATAAATGATTAAACTTGTAATATATGAATGGATTGTGTACTTTGTTGATAATTTATTGACCAATTTGATATTTTCATGTGTATATAGTTTATTAGGGTTTTGATATTGAATTAGGGTTTTGTGAATTAGGATTATGAAATTATGTTGTTGAAATTTGGTATGGTTTTAATGAAATTATTGAAAAACTGTTAGAATTTTGGAAAAACTGTTGAGATTAGGGTTTGAAACATGGAAAAATTGTTGACGAACAATTTCTGGAATGTGCAATTCCACACGTCACGCATGGATTGAAGCCATGCGTGACGTGTGGAATTGCACATTCCAGAAATTGTGTTCTGCATTTTCAGATTGGATTTGATGATATACTGATTGAGTTTTTGATGATATGCTGATTAAATTCAGTAAACTGATTAATTTTGTGGAATTGCACATTTTATGATGCATATATGGATGGTGGTCGTCGACCTGGACGCGATACTCGTCAAAGAAACAGAGAACTGAAGAAAAAAGATCCCATAGTTCCAAAACCAAGGAAGAAGAAGAATAGACAAGAATCGCCTCCTCGTCGTTTAGAGTTTTCTGGTGAGATGCAACAACAGCAGCAACAACAGCTACAACAACAGATACAAGAGCAACAACAACAACATCAACAACAACAACAACATCAACAACTAGCTTTGTCTGCTGCAAGTTTCGATCCCCAGGGTTCCCCTCATTACTTTCCTGGCACCCCCATTCTGATCCCACATCAAACACTGTTTCCATAACAAACACAGTTTCCAGGCTATCCGGGCTATCCACAACAAGAGCAATCATTTGTGGAGATGATGAGACAAGCTACTGGTTCTCATAACTTTCAGAACCCTCAGACGGGTGATGACCAGTACGCACTGGTTGCTTGTAGCAGTGCAGGGCCATCGGCTGGGGGTGCAAATGCTGATTTTGATTTTGATTATGAGCAGGAGCATGAGCATGAGGAACAGGGTGAGGAAGAGGATCAGACATATGAGAATGTTCATGAAGAACATGAAGAAGCGGAAGAGCAAGAGGAGCGAGAGGAACAACCCAGAAGACGACGACGACGACGACAACCTCCGGTCAAAAACATATACGTCCCTCAGTTAGAGGGGGGTACTCCTGGAGGTCCACAAATTCCGGAGCTGCTCATAAGCTTTGAAGCTCATACAACCTTTTTTGTGCAAAAAGGAAAGGTATGTAATTAGAATTTGGTTTATAGATTCAATACTTATCATAACTAATTTGGTTTATAGAATTTGTGATATTAAATTTGTTAATGTATGAATTGATTTGATTAAATTGATGGATTATTTGTTGAACTATTTGTAGTTTTGTTGAAAATTTGGTTAAGGTGTGCTGTACAGAATGCAGAAACCAGTTTCTGCATTCTGTGTAATGAAAATCCATGCGTGACGCATGGTTCATGTCCATGCGTCACGCATGGTTCTATTTCATACGTGACGTGTGGAGAAGAACCATGCGTGACGCATGGAATTTCATTACACAGAATGTCAAGTTTCTGCAGTTTGTGGAAAAAATTTATGCGTTATTGAAATTATTTGTGTTACGTAATCAATTTACAGGATAGAAGCGTACTCCCTTACCAGACTAGACAATCACAGCTGAAAGATTGGGAACTTAATTCTGACTTGCCATGGGGTAATCACGCAGTTGCAACGGAGCTGACTCATCTCAGGGTATTGATGTACGATGTGATTGATTATCCGCTCATCTGCGCCTTTATAGAAAGGTGGCATCCTGAAACAAACAGCTTGCACATGCCATTTGGTGAGATGACAGTGACGTTGCTCGACATCAAGAAGTTGATGTTGCTTCCTATTCAGGGGAAACCTATGGTGACCGACCCCACCGCTTCAGTCGGGAGAACTACCAACAAGAACTATTTTGGTGAAAAGGGACGACAAAATTTTCATCTTCAAAATGAACAACTCGATAGTTATTGGATTAGAGCGAAAGAGTTTAAGGCCCACATTGAGGGCCTAAATGATCCCGTAGTTCATGGAATGGGATATATATTCCACTTGTTGGCTTCCACAATCTTCACTGACAAGTCACAACATAAGCTCCCGGTGAGATTTGGTGCATTTCTAGGGAGTGTTGAAGAGGCAAGAAGTATGTCTTGGGGATCTGCGGTGCTAGCATATTTCTATCGCCAAATGGGCATCGCTACACGCCAAAATTGTGGTTTGATCTCATTTTGTTTCACTCTCCTTCAAGTAAGTTTTTAATTATTTAGGAACTACATTTTTTTAGCAATCATAACTTATTTCTATGATTTTAATGCTAACTATATTTTTTAAATGGTAGGGTTGGATATACACATACTTCCCATCCTTATGAGCTGGTGTTCGGCTTAATCCTGGTTGGTCAGTTGATCATCCTTATGCGTTTCGGTTTCTACCAGAGGAAGCGTTGCCGAACTACGACCCTGAAGCACGAAACTACAGAGCTGAACTAGATGCAATGAGGGCGGATCAGGTATTTGTGTTGCATTTTGTTTACATTTTAAAGCCTCAGTTTTTTTTGCAATTCCATGCATCACGCATGGCTTGATTCTATGCGTGGCGCATGGAATTGCAAAAAAAACTGCGTACTTTTTTTTACCTCTGTTTTGGTACCTTAAGGTGTAAAATTACTGTTTGAGTAATGCAAGACGTTGATATCGTTTTTAGGTTAATTGGAACCCGTATGGTGAAATCGACTTCAATGATCCTGCCTATGCTCCTGCTCTTTTTTTCGGGGTGCTAAGCTGCATGGACATAACCGAGCCCCACCATCCCGATAGGTCGCCTAGGCAGTTTGGTAGGGTGCAGATGATTCCCAGGCCTCCAATTTCACCCCTTAGAGCCCATAGGCTCATCAGCCCTAGGTCATATGTGGTGAATTATGATAGAATGACGTGGAGTTGGGAGGGGATGGATATCCACAGGGCGACCCTTGAGCAGATGGGACCACCTGCGGAGACAGGTTTTGAAGAAGCTCCGGAGTATCTTCTGTGGTACATCCCCCGCACTCATCGATTTCTGATACCCGGCAGACACGCTAGCTTGGAAGCACAACAGGTATTACATTTATCTCATGTAACTTGAGATCTTGATTTTTCTTTAAGTTTGATTTAAGGTAAACATTATGCAAATAGCTGATTTCAATATTTAATTTTATTTGTAGGTTTTTGACAGGGTCTACGATCACTTGTTACCATATGCAACCTTGCCTAATCCCTATGATGTTTCTGCAATGCATGGAGCCATAACCGAGGTCCTTCAAGATATTGAGCCGTGGACAACTATGTATCAACAACATCGGTGGTGATCTTGTTGGATTGGGTTCGATTGTTTTTTATGAATTGTTTGTTTTCAGATTTTCAGGATTGTCCGTTTTTCGTAAGGATTGTTTGTTATGACGTTGTTGAACTTTTCATTTCTGGTTAGCGTTGTTGAATTTGTTGGATTTTTTGTTTAGGGTGCACAAGACATAAATCTGCATTCTGTTGGTCAAATGCAAAACCATGCGTCACGCAAGGATGCGTTCCATGCGTCACGCACGGTTCGCTTCCATGCGTCACGCACGGTTCGCTTCCATGCGTGACGCATGGAAGTGTAAACCTAGTTTCAAATCGCCTATAAATTCACTCCCTCAGCATACCATTTCCACTCATTAATCTCTCCTTTTCACTCCATCAGCCTGTAA
The DNA here is from genome assembly GCA_029168935.1 of Oxyria digyna. Taxonomy (NCBI): domain Eukaryota; kingdom Viridiplantae; phylum Streptophyta; class Magnoliopsida; order Caryophyllales; family Polygonaceae; genus Oxyria; species Oxyria digyna. The sequence continues at coordinate 35,535,061 of JAPVLV010000009.1, forward strand.
GTTGATTTTTGAAGTTCTTCATTGAAGCTCCATATTCCACATCTTATTCCTTACTTTCTCACTTGTTTTCTTACATTGTATTACAGATTGGAAACCAACATGGCATCATCCTCATTATCATCTTCAATACCACGAGAAGGCAGCACCATTCAGTGTCCAAATAAGAGGTGTAGGAAGTCTATCACGGTTTTCAGCGCTAATGACAAGATGAGACCAGACCAGTATGGCCGGAGGTTTATTACATGCGAATGTAATAATCCTATCAGGTGGGTGTTTCTTGATCCTGAATATGACCCTCATCATCTCCGTGTCATGACGAAATTGTTGGAGGAAAACCGGACTATGGCAGCGAAACTGGAAATCTTTAACGAAGAGAAAGAATGAGTCTTTTTTTATGTTGTAGGAAGTCTATCACGGTTTTGTCTTTGTTAAGTATGTTTTAATTTAAGTTTCAAGAATGAGTCTTTTTTATGCTGTAATGAATCTGTTTTATTTTGTAATGTATCGGTTTTTTGTTGTAACGTATCTGTTTTATGTTGTAATATATCTGTTTTATGTTGTAATTCCGATGTCTCCTTTTGATAAGACTACTCATATGTCTCCTTTTGACAAGACAACTCATATGTCTCCTTTTGACAAAACAATTCGGAAGTGTTACCTGTTTGTCGTGTTGCTTCCAAGAGTAAACACGTCATCCGTCCATGCCGACACACATCTTTCTTTGAAAGGACCAAGCCAACTGTCTCTAACATATTGCAGTACGGGAATATGCGCGTTCCAATCTCTCTCTATAGTATCCAACTTTTTTTCATATCCTTCTACGGTGGTTTCCTCGAACAAGTTGTAGTAGTCGTTGGATAAGTTTTTTCCCTTTAGTTTCGATCTCATTTCGAGGGAAGCTTTGGCCTCTATGTTTTTCCTTATATGTCGTCTATATAGAAGAAACTTTGCATTTGGAAAAAGAAGATCCGTTGCACTCATTAAAGCTTGTTCACGGTCGGTGACAATGCAAGTCGGCGTTGCTCCAATTCTTCTATACATCTCTTGAAGTTGTTGCATTGCCCACAAATAATGCTCTTTAGTCTCGCCCTCAAGAAATGCCCCACAAACTACAAAGTTCCTCCATGTAGACGTGATTCCAACAATCTCGAAAAATGGCATTTTGTACCTGTAAAGAAATAATTTGAAATAATATTATTGCAATGTTATGGAAAATCATATGTAATGGTCAATAATCACACAAAACTTACTTGATTGTGGCATATGTGGAGTCCATTATAAGTACATAGGGAAATGATTTCATGAGCTTCATTGATTCAGGGGACGCAAAGAACATATCACCAATCATAGATGCATCATCTTTGCTTGTCCTATACTCCATGAAATAGTCGCTCTGTTTGCATTTGTAGAAAAACTCTTGGATAACAGTTCTTCCTTCCCTGTTTTCGATCCTCGTCTTGGCCATCAAATTGTAAACTTGTTTTTTTTTTGTAAGGTTCTTGGGAGACTTGTTGAGCATAGTGTAAATCTCATTTGGTTTACAATGAGCCCTAGTCATTTCAACTACTGTACACACTTCATCAGACGTCAATCTGCCTGCAAACGCATTCCCAAACAAGCTACTACCAATAGGATGGTTGTGGGTACCTAACATTACAGTAAGTTTCCAAGCCCCTCTATGCTCCTCTCGAAGCTTTAATTCGAACCAACATCTACATTTTTTCGTCTTTATGTTTTTCCTCACTCCCTTAGCTTTTGAGTAATTCACTCGTCCTCTATCACAGATAAGCTGAAGTTTTCCAGATTTTGTTTTGGTAGGTGCTCTACTCCTTCCATTGACTATGCAAAAGTTGTTGGCTTGTGCAATGTTAACGGCCCAACTCACTCCCTGTTGTCTAGAGGCGAATACCAAGTCATTTGCAAACAACTCTGAGTAATCAACAGAGACATATTGTTCTTCTTGAACTTCAATATCAAATTGTGGTGCAGTACGCAAAGGACGAAACACATTTAAGCTACTTGTGTCTGAAAGTGGCCTCATCAAATGCGAAGGCCATTGCGACAAACCGTAACCGGTTCCAAAAGATCCAGTGTTGATATCACCAAACTGTGATTGCGGTTGCTCCCATGTTGTAAAATCAATGCCCAAATCAAACGAAGGTATGTAGTCGAGGTATGACGGAGGTGGGCAGTCATTAAGAGTAATCTTGTCTAATCCAGTAAAAACAGAAAAGTTCATCTATGCACAAACACACAGATAACAAACCAGTTAAGCTTCTGTATGGAACATCCACACGTCACGTGTGGATCCATTCCATGCGTGACGCACGGTCTTGAACCATGCGTGACGTGTGGAATTGCCATAAGTCATACATTTCAAACCCCTTAACCAACAATGCATACATTATAATACATTTCAAACATCACAATCACTAAAGTCAATAAAATCCATAAAACCTAACCAAGTCAAACCCCTAAAACAAGTCAAAACCTTAAAAAGTAATATTATAATACATTTCAAATATCATAAATCAACATAAATTCACAAATCAACATGTTTAGTCATACAACTAATACCTTGAACATGTAAAATCCATTAAACCTAACTAATACAAACCCCTAAAACAAGTCAAAACCTTAAAAAGTAATATTATAATACATTTCAAATATCATAAATCAACATAAATTCACAAATCAACATGTTTAGTCATACAACTAATACCTTGAACATGTAAAATCCATTAAACCTAACTAATACAAACCCTAAAACAAGTCAACACCATAAAAAATATTATTATGAACAAGAAATGTTACCTTATTAAGGTTGTAACTTGAAAATGGAGCTTCTCCACCTCTTTCATTGGTGCATTCCTCTTCATTCTCCATATAGAAAGAAAGGAAGATAGTTAAAAATGGTGTTTTGCTCTCAAAAATGTTCAACAATGGTGTTAAAAGGGTTTTGACATTTGAAATATGGAAAGAAAGGAAGATAATAGGGATTAATGTAGGTGTTACGGAAATAGTAAAAATATTAATGGAGTTATTACAGTAGGTGAGACTGACGTACCTGCTGGCATGAGTTCTGAAAATAAAATCCGTGCGTCACGCATGGATATAATCCACACATGACGCACGGTTCTCTTCCATGCGTGACGCACAAAATGACACATGATCCCTTTGATTCTTAGTAACACTGATGTGTGCATGATTTCCAATCAAAATAAAATTACATATTGTCAAAGGTTGGACATTTAAGCCACGTAAGAAGTCCAAACAAAGGATATGCTACTTTACAAGTTAATAGGTGTTATTGGGAGTTACCCACATGGTTAAATATCCATAATAGCCACTGAAAACAAGTTTCATTACATTCGGACATCGTTCGTGTGTCGTTTCGCCAAAAACCGCCTTAAGTCCATTTAAGCCGTTTTTAGTGGTTTTAGCGTTTTGGCATAGTTTTGAATCCCGTTTTGTATGTGTGAGACATTATTGGGACTTTATATGCCTTATAACACATTTTTGTATAAATTTTTCAAACATACGTGAACATCAATGTTGCGACCATATATATTACAACAAGTTAAGCTTGTGGTGAGTAGTTTGATGTTTTACAAAGAGCGTGTTACTCTAAAAGCAAAAAGTTTTGATGTAAAGTTACGGACATGGTTAAATATATCTAATAGGCATTGTAAACAAGTTTCATTCCATTCCGATGATGTTTCGACGACGTTATGGCGAATTGTGGTTTTAAAGCCTTTAAAAACAACACGGAACATGAATTATTTTGTGTGACATAAGTACAAATACATTGAATACATTGACATGGACCACATAAGCAACAAAAAAATACATTGAAATCCATGCGTCACGTATGGTGTAAAACCATACGTGGTGTGTGGATGCATTCTACACGTGACGCATGGTTTTATGTTGCAAAATCTTATTGTTAAATTTAGAATGCTTATATTGTTGTTATGTTGACGAATGTTCAACCTTATTATATTTCAAATTGTATATGGTGCGCCATACAAATTGCGACCTCGTTCGGTTTTCAAACTATGTTTCACTTACAAAGGTATAAATTTGAATTTCAAGTTACACACAAGATCAAATAGACATTATAAGGATTGAAACAAAGTTTCATTCCATTTCGATAATGTTTCGATGACGTTTTTGTCGAATTGGGCTTTATCGCCTTAAAAAAGACACTAAAAATGTGTTTCTTTGCACACTTAACTAGAAATACATTGAATACATTAAATAACCCTAGATTCATATATGCAAATCCATGCATGACGTACAGATACAATCCGTGCGTCACGCATGGATTGTATCCATGCGTTTTCTGGAATGTGCAATCTGTGATCCATGCGTTTTCTGGAATGTGCAATCTGTGCGTCACGCACGGATGACCTGGACGGCAAATAGCAAAAAGGGTGGGCGTTAAATAGAAAGCATGTTCGGATATGCTGTTTTTTGTGCTTTTATGCCCTTGCTTATGTTTTTTGAAAAAAAGCAATCAAGGTGGTATGTTCGGATGCGTTGAAGCTGGGTTGCTATGAAACTTATATTTCATTTGTTTGATGCTTAAAAGCACCCAAAAAAGTATGATACCCATACTTTTCTTCGTCTCCTTCTACTTCTTGATGAAAATCGTTGATTGCTCTTACGATTTCACCCCCGATACCTCGAAAATTGTATGACACATTTGGAGGAGGCTTGTTGGGGAAGATCGACCACTCAACCTTCCCACTACATATCAAAGGTAATTCTTCCCCATTTTTGTGACTTTCACTCTCTCGATTCTTCATTTGTGGTATCGCTGCTAATGTTGAGTACTTTCTCGGTTGTATTCTAACACATATATGTTGGAAGGAGTTTGAAAGAGCACGTAAAAGTTCAGCTAGGGTTTCGTTTGCTATATCGTTGCGGGCTCAGGCATTGTCTAGGGTTGTTGAGCTCGTCTACATTCAGGTATTTGGTTTTTATATGTGTCGAGGAGCAAGCATGCACAACTTTCATTTTAACTCTTCTGTATTAGTATATAAGGCTTGGTCCTTCTCTGTAACAGACTAAGAGAGTTAGACAAAATTTCTGTTTTGCCTTAGCGTGGTGATCACGAAGGTTGTAAAACAAGCTCAACAGCTTTTCATCAATGGAGCTAGCTAAGCACACTCTCAAAGAGAGTTTTCTATTTTCTTCTTCCGCTGAATCCTTTTGATCAAACCTCTCGTTTGAAAAAAGTTAACATGGTATCAGAGCCACTACTCTCATTTTTCATTCCGACGACGATTCTGTCTTCTTCGTCTAGGTTTTTGAGTTTCTTCTTGATCGAATCATGGATAATGATCGATCAAATGCTGGTGGTCAACGTTTTGCTCAATCGGACAATTCTGATCCACTCTACATTTAAAGTACAAATTACATAAGTGAATGTGATTATGAGTAGAAACTTGAAGAATATGACATGCTATTTCGTTATATTGTTTCCTTTTATTTTTTAAACTGCAAGCTGCAAAAATAGAGTCATTTGTATCACCTACTAATAAAACGACATATTCTAATTCAAGATACAACATAATGATACAGGTTGCGTAGAGGCCAACTTTTGTAGGTGAGATACAAATGACTAGTCATGGTATCATTATGTTGCAAAAATAGAGTTATTATTTTACGCCATTAACTAATTATTTAGAATTCTAAACAGGAGTTGTACATCACACAAGGACCGTAGGACTAGTCATTTATTTAAAAATTGTATACATGCAATTCCGTGTTTAAAAATTCAATGTATCATAATTATGTTGAATTCCTGCAAACAAGAATATGATTTAAGTAATGAACACATTACTTCGGATGACTTTACCTTTCAAGAAACTAATGATAAGCTTGCATTGCCCAGTTTCTTGGATTAGTAATAAGAACAACCATTCATAGGGCAACTCTCCCTTGGCATATAACATGGTTCAACTCAATGCACTCTGTGCCATTGAACCATTACATGTATGCCAACAGGAGATTTGCCCTACAACTGATTCTCTTAATTAGCTTCAAATGATCCCTGCTATAAGCTATCGATCTCATTGATTTGTGCTGAACCAAACCCGCATTCCCTTATATATAATCAGCATTTCGCTGCAGAATGATTGAATTGGCATATGCTCTATCTAAAGTTGATTATGCCATGGATATACTCTTAGGTTCACTTTGAGGGCCACAAGACTAGATTCTTGGATGATTTTCCGACCTCTCAAGCTCTCAAGAGCGCGTACTCAGGTATACGAGGCGCTTCAAAGAAGAAAGTAGGATTGAAGAAAAGGGCAGAAAGAGTCTGTCTGGTTTTGCAGAGGCCAACTTTAGTTTTGGTATATCCTATGTTAAATTTGTCCAGTTCCAATAGTTGAATTGCATGAAATGTTGTCATTGAACTCAATTTCTTCTGCAGTATGCATGCATATGTAACAAATTCAAGCTCATGTATACATGCAATATACCCAAGACAAAAATGAATTCCATGCGATGTTCAGATACAAATTTGCATCAGAATTTCTCACCGTACCCGCAGGTCCTGCTAATGATGAATCAAAGTTCTTTTGGATGTACTAATTCCGTTTTGGATTGGTTTAGAAAGTCAGACTATACTAACTAGTTTAGGGAATGAAATATAGTTTAATGAAATGAAACCTAGCTTGGAATATGTAATTTGATGTGTTGACTAACCTGAATAATTTGTGTAAATATTGTGCTCTTGATATCCAATATCATCTACTCCGTATTTCATGTCGTAGAGTAGTAATTGTTGTAGGCTAGCTACAATGCAGAAGACGTTAGATATTAGTGCAGAGGTGGGGCCTTGGTGGTTCACAAACAATTGTTGAGCACCATAGGAGCAGCGATGATCGGTGTTTTCACGAGAGTTGGTGGTGGTGGAACTGAATTCGTCAAGCCTCGCCTGGGTAAGGAAGAACATAAGTTATAGTGCTTTACTTTGGTACTTAAAATTTCATTTTTTTGTTCTAATCCGGCAAAGTGAGTCGGATAATAACCAATGTGCAAATTTTTATTAGGAAAATGACCTCTTTAGAAATTAATCTCTACCCTTATCCAAGAGAAAAAAAGAAACACAAGGGTTTAGTAAAAAAAAAAACTAATAAAAACTATTTATAGTTAATTTTCTTAATTAAAAACTTTCAATGAGTCATTATGACACACTCTCTCACAAAAAACAAAAACATTGAAAGGATAGTTGGTTTAGTGATTTTGGGTTAAACTCTAGAAAAGTTCTCTGGAGATATTTATTTTTATTTCGGGTGGAGTTGTGTATCAAGTGATTTATTCGTGTGTGGGTGTGGGTCAATCGTATCCAGATTTGAATAAAAATGCGCCGATATATCATTTTACAGGGTCTTGTTTGAACCAAAAAATTGATTGGGTTGATATATTTAAACGCGGCATTTAAAATTTGGAAATTTTAAAATCGTGAATTTACATAACGGTTATGGGAAAACCGGATTATAAAGTGTTATCGCTAACTTTATAACCAGATTTTCAGAATATGACGTTCGCCTATAAAGTTAACTTTATAACCCGGATTTCAGGAGTGTGGCCCATTGGCCCCCTAGAAGTTTAGAATTAAAAAAACTAGTCCCTACTAGTTTTAATTAGTTTTGTTGTAGCCCCCACCTTCTTTTCTCTCACGCTCTCCCGCTCTCACGCTCCTTCCCTTTCTCAAACGCTCCTCCCTTTCGTCTCCGACCGACTCACATCGTCCTCCTCCCCGATCGTCCTCCTCCTCCTCCTCGACCGTCCTCCTCCCCCATCGACTGTCACGCTTCTGATTGCCCTAAATTCGACGAGGATTTTGCCCGAAAACACTACAAGCAAGGATTGATATGGCTCCATATTGGTCGATGATCTGATACAAGCAAGGATTTTGCCCTGATTTAGTTGCTGCTAACAAGGTATGTTTACATATCGATGAGTGATTCTGACATTTGCATTATGCTTCTTTTTGGTCCTTGTTCGGTCTTCTTATGGTTATGTTAGTAAATTTGCAGACAATTGATGAGTGATGATCCTTTTGTAAGTCGTTTTTCTACTGCTGCCTTAACTTGAATGGATTATGTGTGTTTATGACACTTGAATGGATTAGGATTCCATGGAACAAGCCTAATGCAAATGGATTCCATATTAGTATATTACTAGTAAAAAAATGGAACAATGACACTTTAGTTCATAGATGATTTGATCATGTGTGTTAATGACACTTTCAATCCGTGTTGTTCTTATAATGACACTTTTATTGACACTCAGTGACACATTTTATTACTGCAGTGACAGTTTATTTAAGATCAATGACACTTTAGTTCATAGTTGATTTGATCATGTGTGTTATTGACACTTTTAATCCATGTTGTTCTTATAATGACACTTTTACTGACACTCAGTGACACATTTTATTACTGCAGTGACACTTAATTTAAGATCAATGACACTTTAGTTCATAGTTGATTTGATCATGTGTTAATGATACTATTAATCCATGTTGTTCTTATAATGACACTTGTAATGACACTTTTATTGACACTCAGTGACACATTTTATTACTGCGGTGACACTTTATTTAAGATCAATGACACTTTAGTTCATAGTTGCTACCTGTCTAATGACACTTTTATGAACTAATGTAGGTTTAAATATGGATCCAGTTGAGTGTGAATATTTCCTTAATCCAGGAGAGCGTTTTGATGTGAGGATTAACTTTTTTCATCAAACGGATATCTTTGACATTATAAGATCCCATCTTGGAGAGCCTGAGTCGGAATCCTTATGCAACGGTTGCCTAGGTCCAATAGTTAAACTTGGGACGAATCTGAAGTTGAATGCTCAGTTAATTCATTATGTCTTGTCGAATGAGATTAAAACTAAGAAGGAGAAAGAAATGTGGTTTTTGGTGAAGAGACATATTGCTCGTTTCTCATTAGTCGAGTTTGCTGCTGTAAATGGAATTGGTTGTGATGCTGCAAATTACCCTCCTCCGTCAGATTCCATTTTTGATATGAACGCTGTTCTTGGTAGGAACAAGTGCAAGTATTCTGATCTTCTTCAAATGTTTATTGACGAGCATGATCAGTCAAAAAAACTGGGTTTTGCTCATGTTTTGATCCTTGATGCAATGTTGTTTTCCAAGCAAGGAGCTCATCATATTGAACCAGATTGGTTTGCTCGTATGTGTGATATGGATTATTTTAATAGTTATCCATGGGGGAGGGAGGCCTATGGCTGTTTGCTCAAGTCTCTTAAGCTTTTTAATCATGGACCACTTGATAAAGGAACAACTGTATCCGGCCGATTTAGATACAATCTTCTAGGGTATCCACTTGCTTTTCAGGTATTACTAATGACAGTTTATTTCTCTCTGTTTCATGTTCTTTTTATGACACTTCTAGAGACAGATATCAATGACACTTCTAGTTTGCTGACTATTATTCTCTTTGCCTTTCAGGTGTGGATATTGGAGACGTTCCCAAATTTTGTTGAGGTTGTTCATGCGGTGTGCAAACCTGAAAGAACTGTTCCATACTGTCTTCGTTGGAGTAGTATAGATAAAGAAAAGCTAGCAACAAAGCTCCAGCTCTTAAGGCTGCCAACAGTCCAGGATTTGTATGTATCTTTGTTGTAATTTGTATATTTTAAAGAATTTCAGTTCACTTCTTTGATGACTAATATGGGTTATGACACTTTTTTGTTTCCTCAGCGTTTTGTTCATCCGTCGCGTGATGTGTTACAACAATTCAAGTCTTGTGTATTTATGTTTGAAAAGCATGATTCCACCTATGATGCAGTAGCTGAAAGTTGGATTTCTGGTCAAGAATGTGATGTGAGAAAAGGTGTATATCATGAAGAAATTGAAGCTAATGGTGAAGAAATTGAAGCTAATGGTGAAGAAATTGATGATGATGATGATTTTGTATCACCACCACCAAAGAAGCTATGCATTGGTGAAAGACCTCATCTTCGTCTAAAGTCAATAGCTAGAAAGATCTCTCCACAAAAGGTCAACAACAAAAAGGATATGAAGGAAAAGGAAAAGGAAAAAAACAAAAGAAAGGTTAGTTGACACTTTTCTGCTAACTATTGTCTTTGTAATGACGTTTTCACTTTCTAATGACAATATCGTTATCATATGTGTTTGTGTGCAGCGAACTTCACCCCCTCCCTCTAATGACACTTCCGGTAAGGAAAAAGGGAATGAATGTGTTCCAAAATGGGGACAAATTCTAGTTGATAGAATGAAGGTTCAAGAAAGGGCTATTAGAGATATTCAATATTCTTCTCATGATACTCAAGGCCAGATTGAGATGATGCAAAAGGATGTTAAAAGGATTCTTAACTTGCTCTTGAATATAACACAATCTACTAGTGATGAAGAAGATAATGATGAAGTGATGGAGGTGAATCAAGTTCAAGGGAAATCACAAGCGAAAGATGTAGTATCTGAAGATGAAGAAGATGATAATGTAGTGACGGAGGTGAATAAAGTTCAAGATAAATCACAAGCGAAAGATGTCGTATTGGAAGATGCTAGAGGTGTGTTGACACTTTTTAATTTATTAATGACACTTTATATTTACTAATGACACTTCAGATTCTGAGAAAACAACGGCCGATCAAAAAGTGGTTGACGCCGTAGTACATGAAGATGATAATGGTTTGTTGACATTCTTCAGTTAATCCTTCTAATGACACTTTATATTTTCTAATGACACTTCAGATACCGAGAAAACAACGACCGGTCAAACAGTGGTTGACACCGTAGTACCTGAAGATGATAATGGTTTGTTGACATTTTTCAGTTAATCCTTCTAATGACACTTTATATTTGCCAATGACACTTTATATTTGCCAATGACACTTTATATTTACTAATGAAATTTCAGATTCCGAGAAAATAACGGCCGATCAAACAGTGGTTGACACCGTAGTACCTGAAGATGATAATGGTTTGTTGACATTTTTCAGTTAATCCTTCTAATGACACTTTATATTTGCTAATGACACTTTATATTTATGATAAGCGGTGTTTTACATACCGCAACTATGGATTATTAGCTAGTTTTGTATAGGATTATGTTATTTGTTTCTATGTAATCTGTATCATGGAGCTGTTCGAGAGAAGATTTACATACGAGATTCCAAGAGATGATACGAAGCATTGGAAGCCTTGAAGCATAAGGAAGAAGCTGCTGAAGACGAAGACGAAGACGAAGACGAAGACGAAGACGAAGACGAAGACGAAGACGAAGACGAAGACGAAGACGAAGACGAAGACGAAGACGAAGACTTCAAGAAATCAGTAGCTAATACCTCAGACAACAGATAAATGCCCTGAGCTTAAAGGTGAAGACGTTACTGAAGTCAATGCTGCTGCTGGTGGGTATGGACCCCCACGACCTCGTGGTGATCAACAAAACAACTACAAGCCGAGGTATAGAGATCATCCCAATTTTCGATGGCGTGATCCAAATGAGCCCCAACAACAAGCTCAAGGCCCTCGACCCAATGCTGGACCATCTACTGCGGAGCTCCTGAGATCCTTGACTCAATACTTCACAGCTCATGTTCAAACGACCGAGTCGAGCATCAAGAACATGGAGAAGCAAATTGGGCAGTTGGCTGAAGCTGTAACCACCATTGCACAAAAAAATTCCAATTCTCTATCGTCCCAAACGGTGGTGAATCCAACCAGAAATGTAAGTGCAGTAACAACAAGAAGTGGTAAGATGTTAGGGGAAACCAAAAACCTTGTTGAGGCTTCTGCAGAAAAGTTGAATTCTGAGGACAACCGAGAGCCGCGCCCGCGGGTCGAAAACCGCGCCCGCGGCTCCTCTACTGAGCCAGAAATCAATTTTCCTGAAGAGCCGCGCCCGCGGCTCCTCTACTGAGGCAAATGTTTCGGAATTTCCTTCACAAAATGCTGAACTCGAAGTGGAGGATCGGGGGGATTTCCAGTAGAGACAAGACAACTACGTTCGCCCCAACTTTCCACCTCTCGACTCCACCAAGCCTCCTGCCCCGTTTCCCGATGCCCTTAGGAACACCAAAAGGCCGGAAAACGACAAGGAGTTGTTTGAGACGTTCAGCAAATGTGAGGTAAACATTCCCTTGTCCAAGTTAATCAAAAGCATTCCTCGATATGCAAAGTTTTTAAAAGAACTTTGCACAATCAAGAGGAATCAAAAGTTGAAAGGGCAACAAAAGGTGACGGTAAGCGAGCGTGTCTCCGCTGTATTTCAAAGGCGAATGCCTAAGAAGTGCAGCGATCCGGGCATGGTCAGCATACCTTGCCGTATAGGTGACACACATTTTGAACGAGCCATGCTCGATTTGGGTGCATCGATAAATGTGTTGCCTTACTCTCTCTATAAGATTCTTGGGTTAGGTCCACTTCATGAAACCGGAATTGTTATTCAACTAGCCGATAGGTCCACCGTGTATCCTAAAGGTGTAGTTGAAAACGTTTTGGTTATGGTGGATAATTTGTTCTTTCCCGCTGATTTCTTTGTGTTAGACATGGAACATGATGGGCAAGCTGCTCCTATTTTTCTTGGGAGGCCCTTCATGCAAACCGCTAACACAAAGATTGATTTGGCTAGTGGATCTCTTACTCTAGAGTTCGATGGGGAAATGGTTCAATTTAACATTTTTGATGCTATGAAACACCCCGTCGAAGATGTTGCGTCTATTTGTTCAATCGATGTAATTGATCCTATAGTCCAAGATGTTTTCAATATCTTTGGCTTAGATGAATTACAAAGTGTATTAGAACACAACATCGTTCACTCACCAACACTTGATTTGTCTCTTCCACTTGAGATTCAAAGTGTTCTAGCTCGTCTAGACGCTTCGGGTAGAATTTTGGCCGGTCGGCCCATGCTACTAACTTTGGAGAGCGAAAAGCTTCTTCCTTCTATTGTGCAGGCACCGGTTGTAGAGCTCAAGCAATTACCCGAGCACTTGAAGTATGCTTTTTCTGGGGAAAATGATACCCTCCCGGTAATCATTTCGAGCAAGTTGACAGGTGAACAAGAGAGAAGGTTGGTGATGGTGTTGAAAGAACACATTACCGCTCTTGGGTGGACCATTGCTGACATCAAGGGAATTAGCCCTTCCACCTGTATGCACAGGATCCTTCTTGAGGAAGGTGCTAAACCCTCTAGGCAACCCCAAAGAAGGTTAAACCCACCTATGATGGAGGTGGTCAAGAAGGAGGTGCTGAAACTTCTTCAAGCTGACATGATCTACCCCATTTCGGATAGTCAATGGGTGAGTCCAACTCAATGTGTCCCTAAGAAGGGGGGCATAACATTGGTAGAGAATCAACAAGGTGAGATGGTTCCTACCCGAGCTCAAACGGGTTGGAGAGTATGCATTGACTACCGCAAGCTGAACGCGGTAACCCGAAAAGATCATTTCCCCCTCCCTTTTATTGATCAAATGCTTGAACGACTTGCCGGTCGTCCGTATTATTGCTTTCTAGATGGGTATTCAGGGTATTTTCAGGTGGCTATTGCACCCGAAGATCAAGAGAAGACGACGTTTACATGTCCCTTTGGCACTTTTGCATATCGTAGGATGCCTTTTGGATTATGTAACGCGCCCGGGACCTTTCAACGATGTATGGTAAGTATCTTCTCGGAATACATTGAACATTTCATAGAAGTTTTTATGGATGATTTTACGGTACATGGGGATAGCTTTGATGCATGTTTAAATCATTTGTCACTCGTGCTTAAAAGATGTGTAGATACTAATCTAGTATTGAATTCTGAAAAGTGTCATTTTATGGTTGAACAAGGGATAGTATTGGGGCAGATAATTTCAGCTAGGGGTATTGAGGTCGATAAGGCAAAGATTGACGTCATTCAATCGTTGCCTTATCCTACTAATGTGCGTGAAGTGCGTTCTTTCCTAGGCCATGCAGGTTTTTATCGCAGGTTTATCAAGGACTTCTCTAAGATCTCCACGCCCCTATGTGAGCTTTTGAAAAAGGAAGCTACTTTTGACATGTCGAATGTGTGCAAGAAGGCATTCGACACTCTGAAAGCCCACCTCACCGAAGCACCAATCATCCAAGTACCCGATTGGTCTCTACCCTTTGAGATCATGTGTGATGCTAGTGATCACGCGGTGGGAGCCGTTCTTGGTCAAAAAGTCGGAAGAGCAATGCACGTCATCTACTATGCTTCCACGACTTTGAACGGAGCTCAGAGGAATGACTCCACCATGGAAAAGGAGTTGCTAGCCGTGGTGTTTGCCCTTGAAAATTTTCGGCAATATCTTTTGGGCACGAAGGTGATTATCCACACGGACCACGCTGCTCTTCGTTATCTCATGACGAAGAAGGAATCAAAGCCAAGACTCATTCGATGGGTTTTGCTCTTAAGCGAGTTCAATGTGGAAATCCGGGACAAGAAGGGAGTCGAAAACTCCGTAGCTGATCATTTGAGCCGGATTGTGCAAGAGGACGGTAAATTACAGGTTCAAATTCAAGGTACGTTCCCGGACGAAAACTTGTATCAAATTTATTCAGTAGATTCTGCTTCTGCTGAGAACAAGCCGCACCCGCGGCCCGAAAACCGCACCCGCGGTTTGTGCTCTCAAATATTCTCGGAAAAAGGCGAACCGCGCCCGCGGCTCGGAAACCGCGCCCGCGGCTCGGAAACCGCGCCTGCGGCTCGGAAACCGCGCCCGCGGCTCGGAAACCGCGCCTGCGGCTCGGAAACCGCGCCTGCGGTTTGTGTTTGCCAGAATTCTCAATTCAAGGAGAACCGCGATCGCGTCTCGATAACCGCGATCGCGGTTTTCTGACAGCAGAGTATGCAGAAATTGACCCCGAATACAAGCTTTTCGCCTTCCGGTCTTTCAAACCATGGTTTGCCGACATCGTGAACTACCTGGTTCGCGACGAATTCCCGCCGAACTACACCAAAGCTCAAAAAGATAGGATCAAGCGGGAATCACGTTTCTACGTTTGGGATGACCCCTACCTTTGGAGACATTGTGTTGACAAGGTAATCCGACGATGCCTCCCGAATAACGAGGTACAGTCTGTCCTTACTTTTTGTCATTCTCATGCATGTGGGGGGCATTTTGGGGCTAAAAAAACGGCTAGGAAGGTATTGGACGCCGACTTCTATTGGCCACACATCTTTCGGGATGCGTTTGCCTTTTGCAAAGCTTGCGACCGATGCCAAAGGGTCGGGAAAATTTCTAAACGAAATGAGATGCCACAAACACCATTAGTCTTTTGTTAGATTTTTGATGTTTGGGGTATTGATTTCATGGGACCCTTTCCTAGTTCGTTTGGGAATTTATACATTTTACTTGCGGTGGACTACGTTTCCAAATGGGTGGAAGCGAAGGCCACCAGAACTGATGATTCCCGAGTGGTAGCAGGTTTCTTGAAGGAGAATATCTTTTCTCGTTTTGGGATGCTAAAGGCTCTTATAAGTGACCAAGGTACTCAGTTTTGCAACAAGACGGTGAGTGCACTTTTAAAGAAGTACCATGTCACTCAACGAGTCTCAACTACTTATCACCCCCAATCCAATGGACAAGCTGAGGTGTCCAATAGGCAAATCAAGGGGATTCTGGAAAAGACGGTGGCTCCTAATCGGAAGGATTGGAGTCTAAGGTTGGATGATGCACTTTGGGCGTATAGGACCGCCTACAAAACTCCAATAGGAATGTCCCCATATCGACTTGTGTTTGGGAAGGCTTGTCGCCTTCCGGTGGAGTTAGAGCACAAGGCATCGTGGGCGGTGCAAAATTGCAACATGGAGTTGGATGAGGTAGACGACTTTAGGAAGTTGCAAATCCAAGAGCTTGAAGAGATACGTCGGGATGCGTATGAGAATGTGGTGATCTACAAGGAAAAGACGAAGGCTTGGCACGACAAGAACATCTTGAGGAAAGATTTCAAGGTGGGAGACAAGGTCTTGCTCTACCAATCTCGTCTTCAACTTTTTCCGGGTAAGTTGCGATCCCGGTGGAATGGCCCGTATGTTGTTGCTCGCGTCTTTCCTCATGGCGCCGTGGAGTTGTTTAACAAGGACAACCACAACGTCTTCAAGGTGAATGGTCAAAGGTTAAAACCTTACCATGAGGGATTCACCAAAGTGTCTTAAGATGCAATGGCTCTAGAAGAGCCAACTTTTGAAAATTGAAGACGGGAAACCAAGTCGAGCCACGACTCTAACCAAGGCGCTGCTTGGGAGGCAACCCAGGGTATTCTTCTTTTCCCTTGAATTTCATTTTATTTTTAATTGTTTTGTTTTCTATGTTCTAGGAATTCAAGACGAGAAGACGATGGTCGTTTTCTACTAAAGGAATTGACGGTTTTTCTTTTCGTTTATCGAAAGAAAAAAAAAGAAAAAAAAAAGAAAAAAGAAAAAGGAATTGACGGTTAATCTTCTACCCTTCTCCATCTCAGATTTCATCTTCTACCCTTCTTCATCTCAGATTTCATTCTCTACCTTCCACCACATAAAACCTTAACTCCCACTTCCACCATTCTCCACCTCCCACTTCTCTTTCCCAACACCAAAATTCTCCCACCACCCACTTCTCTTTCCCAACACCAACATCCTCCCACCTTCCCTCTCCTCCACACCACAACCCCGTCCACCGCGACCACCACCGGAATCCAATCGCACCCGCGGCTCAAAAACTGCTCCCGCAGCTTCGCCTTACCGAGAAGTTCTCTGCCTCGACGAAACCGCACCCGCGGCTCCAAATCCGCGCCCGCGGCCTCGCCCTGCCAAGAAGTTCTCTGCCTCGCAGAAACCGCACCCGCGGCTCCAAAACCGCACCCGCATCTCCCTTCTCGCCAGAAATCAGAAAACGCAAAAACCGCACCCGCGGCTCCAAAACCGCACCCGCGGCTGTCACCTCTGTCGTCCATTTTTGCTGATTTCGGTAAGCTTTTCCGACAACCACAATCATTGTTGTTGATTTTCTTACGCCTCGGGGAGGGCTATTGCTATTGCTATTGTGCTGCTGCTGCTTGGTCTCTTTGTTGTGTTGCGGATTTGTGGTTGCATTCGGTTTGTGTAGACATTTTGATGGCTGCAGCAGGGACGTCTCGAGGCCACAAAAATGATTTGTGGCAACAACAGGTTCAGGCTAACTTAGCCTTTTTAAGGGCTAAGCAGTGTGTCGCCACGAGATTTTTCCATCGACGTACGCTCGATGATTTGGGTATGACTGCGTGCACTGAGGCCATGCTTGAGCACGCAGGGTTGCATGGTTTCTTGTTCAGGTCAGCTCCCAGTCATGTCGAGGCTACATATCAGTTTCTGGCGAGCCTCAAGTCCAAGACCGTCTCTGAGACCACCTTCATCTCAGCCATCCAGTTCATTTACAATGGACGATCCTTTACGGTTCAGGCTGAACAACTGCGCCACATCTTGGGAATCTCTCAGGTTCCCTCTGCAGATTATGACACTACAGTTGGTGACAACCCTACACAGGTCTGGTACACATGGACGGGACAAGTTTGGGACACCCACGGTAATGATTATAATGCTAAGATGTCTCATCCATGTCTCCGCCTGACACAGCGGGCCCTATCTATGGCCTTCTTTGGGCTTTCTGAGGTGAACAAGGTGCCTGCCTACCAGCTGAAGTATCTATATGCTCTTATGCCGGAATGTCAGGTAATTCCGGATTGGCTCTCACTATTTGTTCTCTCCTGCAAGACAGCCCGCTCGAAACCAAGGGGTCAGATTGCTTTGGGTGGCATGATCACCCTCATCTTAGAGGTTGTTGTCCCCGACTGGGAGACTCTTGACTGCGTAGGTAGTCCGGACCCCTCAATGGGTCCCTATTTGCTAGATGCCACATTTCTGCAGACTCGACTTCGGTGGCTCAAGTCGGTTACAGTCAATGCGGACGAGCGTATGTGGGTTTGGCTCGGTCCTCCTGAGATTGCTCTCACAGAGGAATTTGCTTATGGGCCAGCACATACTTTCAAGATCAACCCTACACCCGCTCCCCCTCGTGCAGCTGCTCGACAACGAGCTCGCGGTGGGATCAGCATCCAGGAGCCGGTTCAGCAGCCAGATCAGCAGCCAGTTGACCTTGATGATGAGGATGATGATGACTTCCAGGAGCCTGCCCCTCGTTTTCAGCCTCAGAGGCAATGGGGGCGAAGGCTCATCATCTGCAGCTCCTGCTAACATTCCTTGGGAGCAGCGTCTTTTCGAGCGGATTGAGTTTGTCTACCAGTCGGTTCAGACGGGAAACCAAAATGTTGAGAGGCTGCAGCAGTCGGTGGATGACTTACGGCTCGACATGCAGGCTCGTTGGCCCGACTATCCAAACCGGGATGACCCGGATCAGTGAGCTTCTTTCTCTCTTCCTCATTATTTTTCTATGTCTTACACACTGAGGGCATTGTGCACTTCAAGTATGGGGGAGGGAAATTAGTTCATTGCTTATCCTAGAGTAGTTTCATTTCCTTGTTATTTCCCTTCGGTTTTATTTAATTTGGTTTGTACTTTGCATGGAATTTAAAACAGAAAAAGCCACAAAAATACGAAAAAAGGCAAATGAAAATCCTGGGATGGAAAAATCCATGCAATAAGCGGGTAGTTTGGCTTGCATTAGGCTTGGCAAAAAAAAAGGACTTGAGGGCAGTAAGGAATGGTGAGATTGAAAATGAAATGAGTGGCTAGGTGAAAACCCTTCGGGGCGCCTAGGCAAAATGAGTGTCTTAGGACAAAATTTTTTGCATGTTAACCACTATGGAGGACCAAATTGATAGATTTCTTTCTCATCATATTGTTTGTATACTAAATGTGTTACTGATTTGTAGTTTCTTTCTTTTTCATACTTCCTGATATCTTTGAGTGATTATTGTAAAAGAGTAAGTTTCTTTTAGCTTACTCGGGGACGAGCAAGGTCTAAGTATGGGGGAGTTTGATAAGCGGTGTTTTACATACCGCAACTATGGATTATTAGCTAGTTTTGTATAGGATTATGTTATTTGTTTCTATGTAATCTGTATCATGGAGCTGTTCGAGAGAAGATTTACATAAGAGATTTCAAGAGATGATACGAAGCATTGGAAGCCTTGAAGCATAAGGAAGAAGCTGCTGAAGACGAAGACGAAGACGAAGACGAAGACTTCAAGAAATCAGTAACTACTACCTCAGACAACACAACCGCACCCGCGGGTTTCACCCTCAGCCAAGGATCCGAGAAAGCACAAGCCGCGCCCGCGGCCCTATGCCATCCTGAAAATCTGGAGAAACCAAAACCGCGCCCGCGACTCTCAACCCGCGGGTGCGGTTCCTCGACAGAAGAATCAAATTAATGTCTTTGCCATTTGAAGTAATTTGTGTTCAATTCTGTAACTTTCCATACGTTTTTATCACCTTAATTTGGCTGTTACATTAGTTGATGACTATTTAGGTTGTGGATGATCATCCTTGATCATCATACCTTTTGTTTTACTTAAGTTTTTGGAGAGTTTTTCACAAACTTATGAGTTGCTAAAGTTCTTTGTTTCACTTGGCGTTTGAAGCTTTTGGATTCAACAAGTTGTGAGTTTATCCTTTCCCTTTGTCTACTCATTGATTGTCTCAACTCTCTTGTTTGTATTGTCCATGAACTAGATTTACTACTTTAGATTGATCACCTATGTTAGTTTTATCTTATTCATATTGCTAGAGTTTGATACTTCTAGTTGAATTATCATACTTGTTGTGTAGCACAATCTATTTGCATGAACTAGTTGTCATTGTTATTAGAGAAGAGAATTGAGTACATGTCGAGTATTCGACTAGTTGTCCATGATATTGCATGTATCTATCTATTCCTGAATGCATTGCTACTTTGTTATTGAACTTTGATAGTTTCAAAGTTATAATCGAGTAAGGGTTGTTAGGACTAGTTGGACTAATAACTATTCAAGAACAAGAATTAGAACGATCACTTGAGAACTTGACATAGGGATGAAAAGGATTCTAAGATCAACTTGTTAATCTAATTGTGGATAATCGCTAAGTGGAACACTTCGCTTAATATTGTTATAACCAAGTTGACATTCGATACTTCGTATCAAAACCATAAAAAAAACCTTTGGTTACGTTTATTGGTTAGTCATTGTGATAACTTAAGAATTTGATAAACTGATTCTCTTGGGATTCGACCCTTGCTTGCGCACTATATTACTTAGTTTGCATGTTAGGATTACTTGACTTGGCACACGACAAATTCGCCTCGTCAATTTACTAATGACACTTCAGATACCGAGAAAACAATGGCCGGTCAAACAGTGGTTGACACCGTAGTACCTGAAGATGATAATGGTTTGTTGAAATTTTTCAGTTAATCCTTCTAATGACACTTTATATTTTCTAATGACACTTTATATTTACTAATGACACTTCAGATACCGAGAAAACAATGGCCGGTCAAACAGTGGTTGTTCAAGTTGAAGAGAAAACAAAGGCCGATCAAACAATGGTTGTTCACGTTCTAGGTGTGTTGATAATATTCAATTAATCCTTTTAATGTTCTAATGACACATTATTGTTAATGACATTCCATTTCTAACAGTTGATCATGGTCAAGAGAAAACAGAGGCCGAAGATGAAAATGGTGGTGAGAAGCGAGAAGAGGGCAAAGAAGAAAAAACAGATCTGCAGGAAAATAATGTGGAGCAAGATGCAAAAAATGACGAGTCATTCAACGAGGGTGTTCAAGATTCTCCTATTATAAGGAAGTCCACAAGAGCTTTAAAAGAAAGTCACTGTCTTCTCCCTCCATATACTGCTGAAAAGAACAAAAAGTTGAAGACTGTCAAGAAGAAGCATATACCACTTACAAGGAGACCAAAATGCTCCTTCTATGACCAAGATACTCGTAAAGCACTTCATGACTTTTGTAGAAACAAGTAAGTAATTTTGTCTCTACTAAATATCATTACGATTATGACTTTAAGCAAGTTGCCTATTGATTCATTTGTTTGACAACTTTCTCTTTTTAACAATAGTTCAAATCCAGACACTACCTGGCGTGGACATGATGTGGAACATAAGTTGAAATTCTTTGTGGAGATTTTGACACATAAAAGCTGGATAGGGGATGATGTAAGTTTTGTTGTTTCATATGCAGTGACATTTTGGATGCATTACTGATTAACTTTTTTTATTGCTGATTTTTTTTCCAGCATTTTAGTGAGGTTCTTTTTCTCTTCCGCAAGCACATCAATGACTATCCTAATGTTTACGAGAAATGTGTCATTATGGATTGGCTTTGGTACAAGGAGTTTGATCCCCAAAAAATAGAGAATTACACATCTGGTGTAGATGCTATCCCAGACAGATTTACAAAATATTTTGATGGTTCTCGTCCGTTGCATTTTGGGAAATCTTGGTATGATGGTGTGACAAAGGTATATTACCCACTTTTTATTGACACTTCTTTATTTTTTTTCTGTTCCTCCAGGTTAGTGGTTGTTTAATGACAGTTGTTGCAAAGTTTTAATTACAAACTTTTTGCAGGTATATACACCATTTAATTTGGATAATTACCATTGGATCGGATTAGAGATCAATTTGCCAAAGGCTGAAGTCAAGGTATTGGATAGTATTCCTGATTTGTACAAAGACAAAGAGATTGCAAATTTTCTTCAACCTCTTCTAGATTTTCTCCCCCGTTTGCTGCGTGACTCTGGGAGATTCACTCATCTTGGAGAATTTCAAGAGTCTTTTACTTGGTACAGAGATCTCAATCTTCCTAGAGACAATTTAGGGTAATTCACTTCCTCACCCAATATACTTTCTAGATGTGATTATCAGTTCTTTTGTGACACAAATTTAATTTCCCTATTTTTTTTTATCTTACAGTGGTAATTGTGGAATCTATACTATCAAGTACATAGAGAAATTGGTTTTCGGAGCAGAATTGGATGATTTGGATGACAGTCGTATAAGAGCACATCGGGAGAAGATAGCGATTGATATCTTCAAGCGTAAATGGTCATGGGGTGCTTTACCAAGAGAGTAGTGTAATGACAGTATCAGTGACACGTTGTAATGGTGGTTTTAGATGACTTGACACGTTGTAATGTTTGTTTTAGATGACTTGACAATATCAATGACACATTGTAATGGTAGTTAATTTCAGACAGATATCAGTGACACTTTGTATTGACAAAAACCTTTTAATGACACTATTGTGCATTGGCTATGACACTTTTTGCATTTTTATTGGTTAATCTCACTACATATCAGAACACTTTGTATTGATGAGAGCCTTTTAATGACACTCTTGTACATTGGCTATTGACACTGTTATGATGACATCAATACGAAGTGTCATTAAAACAGTAATAAAGTTGTATATTCAGTGACACTCAATGACACTCTTATGATACTCAGTGAGTTTATAAACTATAAAAATGTAACTCAGTGACACATTTTAATCCATGTTGTTCTTATAATGACACTTTTACTGACACTCAGTGACACTATTCTGCAGATTGACAATATATTTACACAAAAATCAGTAAAGTTGCAGATAATCATTGTTTCAAAAAATCAATAAAGTTGCAGTTGCACATCAGGACAAAATTCAGTAAACATCACAAAAATCTGTAAACTTGCAGCATGTCTTAATAAGCTGTAATCCAAAAAGTGTCAATAAACTGTAATCCCTGCACAAAAAGCTTCCACTGTTGCTACTTGATGATGTGTTCTTGCATGTCTTCTTGATATGTCCAGCTATCCCACATAATCCACTGTTGCTACTTGATGCTGTGTTCTTGCATGTCTTCTTGTTATGTCCAGCTATGCCACATAATCCACAGTTGACTGTTTTTTCCCTTAATTTTGGGATGATTGCTTTTCTAAACTCTCCTTCCGAGGGAATCCTTCGCTTTCTTCGTCTTCCAAGCTTCTTTGTATATTTTGGTGGGAGAATTATAATGTTACTAATACACTCAGGAACAACCCACTCAGATTTCATGGGAACCGGGTATATTGTTTCCTTGTACGTCATTTGCCAACTCTCAGACTGATAATAGGGACTCAAAAAATCAATAATTCTCCCATTAGCTTTTCGAATGGCTCTCATGGCATGTGGACATGGTA
Organism: Oxyria digyna; assembly: GCA_029168935.1. Taxonomy (NCBI): domain Eukaryota; kingdom Viridiplantae; phylum Streptophyta; class Magnoliopsida; order Caryophyllales; family Polygonaceae; genus Oxyria; species Oxyria digyna. Next base: position 35,558,226 of record JAPVLV010000009.1, read on the forward strand.
TTTTTTCCAAATCAAAAACCTTGCAGCTGCACATTCTTCTAGACAGATCAACAACTCCAGTGAAGCTCCCACCAGATATTTCATATTCAACTCTGTTTAGTTGCTTTGCTTCATATCTCTTTGACTCTTTGTATCTTGCTTCTACAACTTCCTTCACATGTGGTGGCAATTCTCCATTGTGCTTTACTGACAGTTCTCGACGCTTGTTAAACCAATTTGACAGCAAAGCCCTCATATAATCCAACACAGCTACTACTTGGTATGATCTATGATGTGAAAATCTCTTGCAAGGCTCGCGGGGGACGGAATTAGGCAGGACGCGTGGCTGGAGAATCTTTGGAGACGCCGTACTTGCTTGAACTAGGTCAAAGAATGAACTAACAAGATGAGCGGATGTGAATCTGGATAGGACGTCGACGTCGTCCTAGGACGGACCTGCTTCGACGGACAGGGTTAGAAAGTGTGGCAGCGGAAACGACTTGTTGAAGGAATGATGAATGAGGGTTTGTGAAGTGGAATGAGGTGTTGGAACAATGGAATGGATGCTGGAAGACGATGACGGCAAACTAGGGTTTGCAAGGGCGGCGGCGGCGGCTAGGGTTTGATGGAGATGACGGCGGAGGCTAGGGTTTGGGACTATGACGGTGGCGACGAACTGAACTGAGGACAAGGACTGGATAACTGGCTCGTGGAGGTTTGAGCCCGAACTAGGGTTGACGTTGAAAGCAAGGGGTGGAGAAAATCTCAACAACTAGGCTTGCTATAAAATTCAACGTGAAAACAACTCTTGTTCCAAGTTCATATATATAGGACTCCTAACTAGGGTTACTAAATATAATAACTTGCTAATGCTAAAGATAGTAAGTAATGCAAAAGACTTTAAAAAACAATAGAAAACAGTTCTAGGACGGACGCCTAAGTCTAGGACGTCCCTTCAGTGCAAGTCGTCCTTGGTATCATGCTGGATCTTAGGACGTGTAGGTCTAGGACGTCTCTTCACTATAAGTAGCCATTGATAACATGACGGAGGATGGTGTGTGATTGGAAGACGCTCCATTTCTTGCAAATGCCTTAGCGACAATGCTCGTAGTTGCTTGGGCAATGGATTTGGCACGTGCTCTCGTAATTGGTCCGTTTGAACGAACACTCAACATCTCTTCCTCTTGTGCCTCTGTCAATGTCAAGGGGTGTCCCACATCAATCTAGCCTCTCTCAAAACTATAAACAAACATAAGTGTCATTATAAATTTAAGAATATTGCAAGAACACATACATATCTGAGTTTATAAATTATAAAAATGTCATTTTAAATTATAAAATTGACTGTAAGAAAACATGGAGACAGAAGTGACACTCAGTGACAGTCTTATGATACTCAGTGACACTCTAATGACAATCAGTGACACTCTAATGACACTTTAATGACACTTTCTGATTGACACTCTAATGATACTCAATGACACTCTAATGACAATCAGTGACACTCTAATGACACTTTAATGACACTTTCTGAGTGACACTCTAATGACAATCAGTGACACTCTAATCTCACTTTAATGACACTTTAATGACACTCTAATGACACTCAGTGATACTCAGTGACACTCTAATGACACTCTAATGACAATCAGTGACACTTAGTGACACTTTAATGACACTTTCTGAGTTACACTCTAATGACAGTCTGACACATCTGGACAAAAATAAGTAAACAGTGACATTGTTGTCATTAGAAAGTGTCATTATAAATAATACATACCTAAGTTTATGCTTCCCGAGTTATTTGTTGTCATTATGTTGTATCTGTCTCCTTTACAGTGAACTCGAGCCCACTTCTCTACATTTGCAGTAGTCAGGTACACCCCAATTGTTGGATTTATTGCCCAGATTTGATGGAACCACTTCTCAAATTCATTGATGGTATAGGCCTTAGCTGCATTCACGAACAGTCCAGGAACACTCTTTTCCTTGAAATTTCTCTTCAGATTCTGACTTAGGTGTCGCATGCAAACTGCATGCTTTGCTGTAGTGTACACTGTCTCCACAGCTTTTGCAATGCTACCATGTCGGTCGGAGACAATCACTAAATCTGATGAAGACGGTATGACGATATGTAGTTGTTGGAAAAACCAAGTCCATGAGTTGTCGTTTTCTGAGTCAACTATGGCATATCCAAGAGGATATATTTGGTTGTTTGCATCCTGCGTTGTTGCTATCATCAAATTTCCTTCATATTTACCATGGAGAAATGTACCATCCACCATGATCACCTACAGAAAAATAGAGACAAATAATGACACTTCTAGAGACAGATAATGACACTTCTAGAGACATATAATGACATTTCTAGAGACAGATATCAATGACACTTTGACAATATATAATGATACTTTATTCAATGCAATAGAGTAACAGTAAAGACACTTACAATGCAATAGAAAAACATTAATGACAAATTTCAGACAACGGTGACACTCTCAATGCAGAAGAGAATGACACTTTTAGATGGTAATGGACTATTTGGTATGCTAATGACACTATCATTTTTGGATGCTAATACACTATCAATGCAGAAGAGAAACAAACATTACTGACACTTTTTGGATTGTTTTAATGATATTGTTTGCTAATGACAGATAAATGTTAGTAGTGTACCTTTCTCATAGAAGTAAAACCTCTAATTGATGCTCCGAATGATATGAATACGTACAGGAACTGGTTATGGTCATCAATCTCAAAGCATGTATATGTGTCAGGATTGACACTCTTCAACATATAGCAATATGCAGGTATCATTGCATAGTTTTCTTCTGGTGTACCTCTAATCAAGTTTTGTGCCCACTCCTGCGCTTTCCAAGCTTTCCAATAGCTGACATCCTGATACCACTCCTCCCTCATATCATTCCGAATCATACCAGCATTCGGTCCTTTCTTAACACCTATGAACCTTTTTTTTTCAAGAGCAAACATGTTAATTTCTTGTTGAATCTAATACAATGACATTTTCAATTATATACTGTCATTAAAAGATATCATACCTTGTCTTTATCTGATGAGCAACAGTTTTATATGTAGGTTTTGAGTGGTTTCCACATCTTGAATCAAACGAACATGTATGGTCATCAGTGAGTTTCCTTAACTCAAAGTATTCGGAACCCTTCAACTTTGTTGCTCACAATCTCCATTTGCATTTGGCATCCACACAAAACACCTTATACAGTTCAATTTGACTTATAAACTCTGTAACCAAAATTCTCATGCATTCCACTGTTTTTTACTGCATTTTGCAACTCAATATTTGTCTCAAACATCTGCCCTACGTGTAGAAAATCCTTTGTTGTTGGTATAGCATGGTCATTTACCTTGGAAGATTGCCCTTTCATCAATGACACTTGGTTGTCAACAACAAAATCCATAGGCAAATCATCTTGAGAATCAACCAAGTGCATGGTATTGTCTTCAACAAGCGCCTCATTGTTTGTAGGTCTAACTGTCACCGTGCTATTATTTTCAACAAGCGCAGTGATTGTATTCACTTCAAATGTGGATATGCTTGGATGTATAGTTGTCCATGTCTCTTGGATTTCACCCATAGTCAACAAACTAGTAGACGACTTAGTTGATGATACATACAATGGCAGCGTCCATGATACTTTTGGGGACTCATTAATCGAAAAAAAAAAATTGTAATCTTCATCTGTCTCAACCACAAATGGACTTTTTAGCTGCTGGAATGGATGCAAATGATGTAAGACAAGGTCGGATGTTGTCGACTTTATTTTGAACCTCTCTATAATCAGTTTTATAAGATCTTTAAGCTACAAAGTGTCATCAACCACAAATGCTTTCGAAACGGCATTTCCAATATAAGAACAACTTCCATCTTCTACTTTCCATTTCCCTCCAAAGAAAACCGATAGGATTCTCATCTGCATTTGAAATGAACAAAAGACATCAGAATCACATTAAGTTACTCAGACAGCAGTAATGACACACAAATGATTCTCAGTGACACTCTAATGATACTCAGTGACACTCAATGATACTCAGTGACACTCAATGATTCTCAGTGACACTCTAACAGTAATGATACTTAATGACACTCTATTGATACTCAATGACACTCTATTGATACTCAGTGACACTCTAACAGTAATGATACTTAATGACACTCTAATGACACTCTAAAGACACTCTAATGACACTTTAATGACACTCAGTGACATTCTAATGACACTCTAATGACACTCTTCCGAACAATCTATTCAATTACAGCTACAGTATCATCAACCATTCCATACAAAATCCCTTTTTGTCAAAACACATTGTGCAATCCTATTTAATAACAATCTAATGACACTCAATGAACAATTTAATGACACTAATCATTCTTCACTCTCATTGAACAATCTAATGACACTCATCTAACACATCATACCCTATTTACTCGCATTGTGCAATCCAATCCCTTTCTGTCAAAACACATCATAGCTCTTTGTGAATATCATATAATGACACTTTCAGATTTTCACCATATGAACAATTTAATGACAGTTTAATGACGATCAAGCCTCCGGCAACGGCGAAATCTAACCTGAAGTGTCCGGCGATGACGGCGAGCCTCCTGTAGTCGCTGGCTTTTGGTGGCGAGGGAAAATTGTGCAGAGGGAGAGAAATTTGGCAGCGGCGGCGAGAAAAGAGAAGAACGATGGCAGCTGCGAGAATCTGGGGAGAGGGAAATTGTGCAGCGACGACGGCGAGCCTCCTGTAGTCGCTGGCTTTTGGTGGCGAGGGAAATTGTGCAGCGGGAGAGAAATTCGGCAGCTCTCGCTTGGGGAGGGGGTTAACGAGACAGAGCGCGTGTTTTTTTGGGAGGGGTTTTTATATGGGCAGGTGTAGAAACTTGGGGAGGGGGTTAGAAGGCCCAAGGGGTTAGTTTGTTAATTAAAACTTGCTCCATGGGTCACTTAGTTAACTCGTCGCCCAAATTTTCAGAAATGTGTGGTATAAGTGGGCTTTATAACCTCGAATGTACAGAACTGTGATGTAAAATCTACTTTTAAACACTATTTAGTGTGAAAAAAATATTTTTTTCGGATCAAAAGTTAATACCGTATTTTGGGTAACAAAATCTTTAAAGGTCGTTCTTAACTTATACTGTACATGTTAGAAAGACACATTTTAGGAAAGGGCTTGTCAACCTGAGTTGTATACTAGCTATAGACATACAATTATTCACATCATAAACATATTGTATAAGATCTCACAATATAGGGAAACAAAGAATCAACATTATAAAAAGAAGGGAAAGGGTGGGCAGAAAATCTAGAATTTAAGCTCAACTGATCATGCCAAGCTCACAAAAATCTCTAGCCATGTAACTTTCGATCTCCTTCACTGTCCCTTAAGAGAAACTGATTCTTGTGTGACATGACATCTTGCGTATACTCCGACGTGTATAATCATCATAATCTTTTTCTCAAAATCAAACTCCATCCTTTCAAGTTTGTCTTATGTTGCAGCCCTTGATGAATCGATCTGAGAAGTTGACATACTTGGCCCACAACGGTCTGAGCTGTGGAAATGCAATCTCAAGCCATGGCTTTGCTCTTCCATTGAAGTGAATGACTCCCGCGCTCTCTGCATCTTCTACGCTCGTATTCTCCTGGTAGCCGAGACCAAGCATGTGCCAGAATCCATCAATGACGTGCACGTGTCCATGGAACGCGATCAGTCCTGGTGGTAGAGTTCCCAATTGCCACAAGCTAAGGTCTGATTTTATGTTCTGTAACAGAGCAAATTTGGTGCATTATTTGTTGCATTTTGATAGAATGTGATCAAGTTGTAGTGTATGTTTTGAAGCTTACTTGTTGAAGCCAATGATGGTAGGTCGCGCTTATGTTTGTCTTTCTCCAAGCATCAAGATCGAAGATGTTCATGCCATAGGCCCAAGCGCATTCGTCTGGATGAAAATTATTCGCTATTAAAGGGTGCGAGAAGTTTAAATAGTTCTTCAATCTCTTGGACATCACAAACTTATCTTCTCCCCTGCATGTCTCCACAGCTCCATTAACCTTCCCATTCATTTCGACTTCCCAAAGTCGCGACATATCAGTTTGTATCACAATATCATCATCAAGAAATACTACTTTCTTCAGGCTTGGGAAGAGCTATAAACAATCAAACCATAAAAGACTAAAGTGAGAGGATGTTTGTTACCATCAAAACTAAACATATAAGTCAATATTCTAAACTTCTAATTACCTCAGGTAGATGAATTCTTATGTGATTCATCAAGGAATTGTACTTTGGGCTAAGAGCCTGCAACTTAGCCGCGATCACATTAGGCTTCTCGGTACTATTAGCATTAATAATCCCCAATTGCCCACCACGAAACTGCGCTCTAGCCTTTAGATCCTTCTCCATGGCCTCCAAAACCGGCACTTTCCCTTTAGAGAACCATTCAAAGTGATGCAAAGCCTTCACCTCAATGATTGCTGGAGTCAGAGGATTCAATGAGAACCAAGCTTGCATAGGCGAGTACGTCTTCTCGTCAGTGATTATATGAAGGACAATCTTTTCGGGGTGAGCTGAATTCTGAACCAATGAAGCTGCCACAACTGAGGATGCAAGAATATTGTCTGATGCCAACACAAAGTGGTAAAACGAGTTGTCGACTAAGAAAGGGACGAGTTCGGGGTCAGGAAGCTGGGACCGAGCAGCTGCATTGGTTGTGTGCTCGTAGGCTAGACGAAGAGCCAGGCAGTGGAGTTGCTTCGGTATGCTGCTGGACGCCACATGTCGGTATAAGTACTCTTGGATCTTGGCTGTTCTTGTTCTCTGCTCCAGAAAGTTTACCTGAAAAAGGGCACGTGTGATATATTTGATAATGGCCTAATACCAAACTACATGAAACCTTGCTTCATTTAGCTTTGTTTTCACATTATTAACTATATAATGAAAATCATGTTTCTCCTTCCTCCATCTTAAAATAACCTAAAGTCAACTTACTTTAATAAGATTGAAGTAAGCATGGGTATGTTGAATTGCAAGTAAAGTTGCTTTAAGGGTGACTAAGTGCAATTTATATTAAACTAGTGTGATATGCACCAGAAAATTAGATAACTTTAATTTACAAAACTATAGTTATTTACCAAAACAATAGTTCATGACACTGGATGCTGTGTTTTGTTACATTTCCTTAAAAGGGTAACTGAGGAAATTGTTATACATACCATAGCTTTGAGCTTGAGCGCAAAGGTTCTAGCATCTGGTCTATCAAGCTTCATCTGAACCACAAAATCATCTAAGGTCTGCGGCTGATCGGACCCGTGTTCAGTTTCATCTTCAGGATTGTCTGCATCTTCAAACACCTGGTACATCACTTCAGGAACCTGTTTGATCATTAATAGTTATATTTTGGTTTAAAACCAGTCTAAAACATGATCAATGAGAAACTAAAGTTATATCAGAAGAAATTTGAATGCAAGAAAAGAAATACTACATTTTGCTCAGTCTTTCCTACTAGCCTTTTCCCCAGACAACCTGCCATCATATATAATAAGTCAAATTTTCAGTTTTCAGTACAGAATGTATATTAAAAGAAACAAGAAACAGAGAATGCTGCACAAAATCTCAGCCATATTATGAACAATCTATCAATATTAGACTCCAAATTATGATGAGAAAAAAGAAAGTACCTATGGTAGAGCATCTGGATTGTCCATCAATGGTGTCAACAGCAGTCATAACAAACACAAACCGGATCAAAAATGTAAAGAAGAGAAGTGAGTAGAAGAGCATCCTATACGACAACCTCCTCGCACCAACTTTCACCTTCACAAAGTCCCTCATCCCTTTTCCGGGCAGCAGAGTCACATGCCTTAAGCTTGGAGATATATGAAGTTGCATTTTCGTATACTGAAAAAATTGGAACCGAAATGATCAGCTAGGCTTGATAGATTGATCGGGGTAATTATAATTGGTTTTGTGTTGTAAAAGGAAGAGGATGTTTAGGGGGAGGTTGGAGAGGAGAAGGCTAGATAGAGGTTATAGTTTGAAGTTGTTGTCATTTACCTACCGTTTTATTGCTTAACATGCAGTTCATATACAGAGTCAAATATAATATGATTTTTTTTAAATAATAACAATTGAATTTGAGACTTCCTTTTTGTTTTATCTTCGATAACATAATGAAAACGTTTTTTCTGTTGTGAATTATAATTTATACTATTTATTAAGAGAAATATGTGAAGTATTTAAATGTTTTGTGATCAAATGTGATGTGGTGCAAGTAAATAACGATTCCGATTCTCGCAAGATATAAGCGATTTGTCTAATTGTTCAGAGTACTTTCTTTGGCATGAGAAGTATTAAAGAAGGTTAAACTTTTGGAGATGTTTTTGTAATAATAAAGGACAGATGGAAGGGAGCTGTTTGTGTTTGGTATTGCCTTTCCTTGGAGTCCAAACGTGTAAGAACGAAGGATGAAGGAAAGAGAGCAGTAATAACTATTGTGGAAAGAAACATGTTTGTAAAGTATACACATTCTATTGTTTTGATTGGAACAATTGACCAATTGATGCTTACACTTCGTCTAAATTGCGAAATATACTTTCTCTCGATGTTAAAAAGATTTCTCTTTATTTTTTGGGGGTATTTTAACGAAACGGGGAGATAGCCTAGAATAACCTATTTCCACATTATACCTATTTAGAACCTACTTCGACATTCTCTATTGAATTGATCGATTTCAAACTAAGTCATCATACCAAAAGAGAATATCGAACTAATTAGAAAAGAGTTCTCAATCAGTCTCTCCACCAACAATCAATTCGTCCACACGTTTGAGACTAGGCATTCTTAAGCGTTTTATTAAAAGTTGTAGACTTCAATTCATATTGAAGTTGTATATAAAGATCAATACTGGTATTTTGGATAGGGTCTGTCATTTCATGTACTAACAGTAGTACTGGTTTTTCTATTGATTACACCGAACTTTGCATTTTGAATCCCCAGACACAAGACATAGACCCAAGAGGTTATGCGTCGTGCTTTTTCGGTCTACCGTGTTATCAAAAAATCCATCATTAGTGCATCTCACCAAACTTGTATGAGAACCTTTTAGATATTACAGAATGAGAGTACATGACCCATGGAGGTAACAAATTATTCATTTACTACATTCAAGTGTTTTCCCCGAGAATCAACCTGAAGCCTGCCACACAACACCTGTCTCATTTTGCAACACCTGTCGCACACCCCATTTTGCAATTCATCACCCAGTCTCATACATCACGTATGGAATAAATCCATACACAACACCTGTTTTTTTCTTTCTATATAAAGCCAATTTTAGAAACCCTAGTCACTTTCATCTTCTTCCTCTTCTCTTCTGTGGCGCACCATTGTAGCATCCTTCCGCAATGCATTTGTGATGCGGGGATAAGCCGCATTTGCCGACCTAGACACCAAACTCGAATAGGAACTCGAACAGAGAAGAAAAGCGGAATTAGATATGAGATGAAAGAAAGGGAAGTTGAAGGATAGGCCAATTGGAACCAAATTAATCAACGATAAAACCCTTGAACTTTAGAACAGTCTTCAATGGTGGTTCTTCGTCTGTATTCAATTCCTTGGACCTGAAGAACGCTACTAACTTGTCTAGCTCTTGTTGGATTTCCTTAGCTCTCGAACGAGTCAATGTACCTTCAAACTCGGGGACCGGAGGTGTCGGTTGCTGTCCAGATGATCCTTCATCATCCTCCCCTTCTTGAAAAGGATTCGACCTTGAATCATCCAGCTCCTCTTCTTCTTCACCCTCAAATAAAGTCAAATCTTGCACATTGAAGGTAGCACTCACTTGATATTCACCGGGAAGCTCCAAGACATAAGCATTATCTCCAATCTTCTTAAGCACCTTGAATGGTCCATCACCTCTTGGGGACAGCTTTGAGTGGCGTTTGCTGGGGAAACGCTCTCTTCTAAAGTTGACCCACACGAGGTCTCTCTCCTTGAAGATGACCTTCTTCCTCTTCCTATTTGCCTTGCTAGCATTTGTAGCAGCTACTTCTAGCAATTTAGCTCTTGTCCTCTCATGAATTTCCTTGATGTGATCAACCTGTTTTCCTGCATTGAAATTCACTCGCTCCTTCGTAGGTAACGACATAAGATCAAAAGGGGTTAGTGGATTCAAACCATACACTCATTCAAAGGGACTCAGCGAGGTTGAGGAATGGATGGCTCTATTGTAGGCAAACTCAACATGGGGTAAAGCTTCTTCCCAAGCTTTTAAATTCTTCTTAAGAATGACTCTTAAAAGGGTTCCTAAGGTCCTATTGGTTACTTCAGTTTGACCATCAGTTTGAGGATGACTAAATGTAGAGAATAGTAGTTTAGTTCCTAGTTTTTCCCAAAGAGTTTTCCAAAAGTAACTTAGAAATTTCACATCCCTATCACTCACAATAATCTTTGGTACTCCATGTAACCTAACAACTCCGATAAAGAACAAGTCAACCACATGATGAGCATCATCCGTCTTGTTGCAAGCAATAAAATGAGCCATTTTAGAAAATCTATCAACAACCACAAAAATAGAATCTCTCCCCTTCTTAGTCCTAGGCAACCCTACAATAAAATCCATACTAATGTCTACCCATGGGGTCGTAGGAATAGGCAAAGGAGTATACAATCCATGTGGTTTAACTCTAGACTTAGCCTTAAGACACTCCAAACATCTTTTCAAACAATGCTCAACATCCCTAAGCATATGGGGCCAATAAAAGTGAATATGCAACATATGATATGTCTTATCTCTACCAAAGTGTCCCATTAATCCACCCTTATGGGCTTCTTCAACAAGCAATAATCTCAAAGAACACTTAGGTATGCATATTTTACTAGCCCTAAACAAGAAACCATCAAACAAGTAAAACTTATCCAAAGTTCCTTTATCTAAACATTGCTTATAAATAGCACCAAAATCAGCATCACTACGATATAACTCCTTGATGTAAACAAAGCCTAACACCTTAGAGTCAAGTTGAACAATTAAAGCATGCCTCCTAGATAGTGCATCAGCAACAACATTGTCCTTTCCCTTCTTGTATTTGATAATATAAGGGAAAGTCTCAATAAATTTCATCCATCTACCATGCCTCCTATCAAGTTTGTCTTGGCTCCTAAAATGTTTCAAAGATTCATGATCGGTATGTAAAACAAACTCTCTAGGCCATAGGTAGTGTTGCCAAGTCTTAAGTACTCTATATAATGCATACAATTCCTTATCATAAGTAGAGTAATTTAGACTTGCACCTTTTAACTTTTCAGAAAAGAAAGCAATAGGCTTACCTTCTTGCATGAGTACTCCTCCTATGCCAACTCCTGAGGCATCACATTCCACTTCAAAGGGCCTAGTGAAGTCGGGAAGCACAAGCAATGGCGCTTCGGTCAATCTGCGTTTTAGCTCTTCAAACGCCCTTTCTTGAAAAGGATTCGACCTCGAATCATATTTGATATGAATGATTGAACGATCTTCATAGGCGTCATCCTCTTTGATGCACAACTTCCTCTTGAATGTCTTGAGTGCATAGCTCCACCTTGAGGAAACGATGGATTGCTGCTGGAGTGCATTGCTTCCCTTCATCCCTTTAGCTCCTTTGTCCTTGTCCTTCCTTTTGTCATACTTATCAGTGACCTGCAAAAGAACCATAGGTGGAAGAACAACATCTTTTCTAGGAAATGTAAACGAATAACAACTAGCAAAACCATCATGAGCAACTCTCTTATCATATTGCCATGGATATTCCAATAAAAGTTGACAAGCTTGCATAGGCACAACATCACATGAAATAGTATCATCACAATGTCCTAATGTCATGGCTTCCTTAACATGCTTGTTCAAAATCACATCAACACAATCAATCATCCAATGCAGTTTTAAAGGACTAGGGTAGCATAATGAAGTAATTTGCAATTTAGTATTCAATTCCATGCTAGCAATATTACCACAACTACCTTCATCAATAATCATGTTGCAATCCTCAACTTTATCTAGACAATGAGTTTCTCCTAGAATTTCAACACAATGAGCAGTTTGTACATGCAAATCCTTCCTATCAATCAATGAATCAACATGCTCATAATCAATTTCAACCTCATTATCTAAATCAGTTTTAGGATCATCAATACAAACAACATCATCAATACTATCACCTATTTCATATTCAATCTCAATTTGTTCTAGGTGATTAAGCATATCAGGACAATCACTAATCATATGATTTCTACTTTGACGGTTTAAGCACAAAACATCTTCAATTTTAGTAGAAAGATTAGAAGTGCTCCCTGGGTTAACTTCTTGTGATGGAGAGGCAAGCCTTAGATTCCTTTCTGGCTTCTTATCCTTTTCCTTCTTCTTGGCAGCCTCTTTGACTTGACAATTCCAACGCTCAAGCTCGGCTTCTAACTTAGCAAAGCTGTTTTTCACTACCGCTTGCACTCGCGCTTCCACTCGCGCTTGCCATTCTTCTGTAGCCTTTTCTATTTCTATTTGCTTCTTGGCCTTTGTTCTCCTCTCAATCTTGATGCCCAATTTCTATTTCTATTTGCTTCTTGGCCTTTGTTCTCCTCTCAATCTTGATGCCCAAGTGCAACAATTCTTCCATGGAGGAGTAGCTATACAAATATACTTTGTTAGCTAAATAAGAGTTTAGTATATGAAGATACCCATTCATAGTAGTTTCCTCATTTTCATGCACATTAGCTCGAACCATAGCAGCCTTCATTGCATTGTATGTCTCCTCTGCTGACATGGTTCCTTGCCTCAAATTTTCCAACCTTTGCCTGAGCTTACGCGCGAAATATGGAGGCACAAAGCGAGCTCTCATTAAGGTCTTCATTTGCCTCCAAGTGTTCACAGCTGGATCAAGTGCTCTTCTTCTTTCTTCCTCAAGATTATTCCACCATTTCAGTGCATTGCCGGTAAATTCACGAACAACAAATCTTACCTTTTGGAATTCCATGAAGTTATGACAACTCCAAATCTGCTCAACCTTGGCTTCCCATTCCATATACTCATCCACGTCCCAACCTTCAAATCTTGGAATGTTCAGCTTGATCTTGGCAAGACCAATTTGCTCTAGATCACGTCCTTTTCTTCTTTGGACATCTCGGTATAGTTGCCAATCTTCACTCTCCATGTACTCCTGCTGATATCCTCTTGGAGGTCTCCTTTTGGGAGAAACTAACATGTCCATTATCAAAGAAAAGACTAACACAGAACAATGTTAAGTGAGTGTAAATGAAAACAACTCGCAAGTGTTTACTCTCGTATGTTTTCCTCTGCACTCTCTCTCAATTGTTGTTGTAACAAGCTTTTCTTGATGAATTGCCTTGTATGTACCAATAACCCAATAGATTGAAACTATCAAGCTCCTAGCACTAATATGAGTGATGGTAGAGATGGAGATGGCTAGTGTAGGGACGGGGTTTCAACTTGAAGGTTCTGACTCAAAGCAAAATGACTCAACGAAAGAAAGAAACAAAGACTCGAAGGCGTTTTGCAAGAATGAGAATGCAAAATAGAGATATGAGTTAAGCTTCGAATTTCAAGAAGAGCCAAAAGGAAGCGTACCTTAACTTGTTCCGACTGATGTCGATTGAAGGATCGAAGACGGAGTCGGGAGGGTTAGGTAATAATTGAGGCTCGTATCTGAAAGGAATGGAAAGGCAAACAGTGATGGTTCCGCGGGCGCGGTCTGAAGTTCACGGGCACGGATTTCGAATAGTGGCTTCTGAGGCGGAGCCGCGGGCGCGGCTTGAACCGCTGGTCCGGCTACTGGGCCGCGGGCGCGGCTTGAACCGCGGGTGCGGCTACTAGGCCGCGGGCGCGGTTTCTGTCGCGGCCTGGTGGTTTCTCACTTCCATTCGGGCTCGTTCAACCCGATTTCCTTTGAGTTCTTGAGATCCGACTTAAACAATATCAAACTAGACTTTGACTCAACAAACGTAAAATAAACTACTCACTTTGAGACTTTTCAATTCTTTTTTTTTTTAATTCTTTTTTTGAATATTTTTTTTGATTTTTTTTTTGTCTCAACTAAACAAAACGAAATTACAGACTTGATATGAGATACTATGTCAGAAAATTCGAATTTTAAAATAAAAGAAACTACTAACCACCTTGATTTCCTTGTAGAGAAGATAAAATTTTCTTCCTTGAAGATCGTGGCTTGGGGTGCAAGGACTGAAATTTTCAGCAACTCTTCTAGGGTTTTGACGGCTGCGTTTTGGTAGGGATGGATAGATTTTGTAATGGATGAAGGGCTGAATGGATTTTGGGAACAAGGATGCTCCAAACTCCAATCTTTCGATCTCCACCAACACTAATCGATCCAAGCTTCTTGCACACAACCTGTAATGACTCAACAAGAAATATCAAAGCAATTGAAGACTCAAAATCAATTTCTGAAAGAAAGTGACAAACAAGAAAATAAAAGCTTACTCTTTTTGTGATTTTCTGGATAGGGGGTCTCTTGATGTTCTTGTGAAGACGAATGGTGTCAACACAGCTCTGATACCAATTTGATGCGGGGATAAGCCGCAGTTGCCGACCTAGCCACCAAACTCGAATAGGAACTCGAACAGAGAAGAAAAGCGGAATTAGATATGAGATGAAAGAAAGGGAAGTTGAAGGATAGGCCAATTGGAACCAAATCAATCAACGATAAAACCCTTGAACTTTAGAACAGTCTTCAATGGTGGTTCTTCGTCTATATTCAACTCCTTGGACCTGAAGAACGCTACTAACTTGTCTAGCTCTTGTTGGACTTCCTTAGCTCTCGAACGAGTCAATGCACCTTCAAACTCGGGGACCAGAGGTGTCGGTTGTTGTCCAGATGATCCTTCATCAATTTGTTTTGCTCTTCTTTCTTCAATTTCAAGGCTTATTTCAAGTTCATTTACACTACAAGGTTAGGAAACACTAATATTTTACGAAACTCCTATATACACGCGACTTTTTCACTATATGCACGCCAATCTGTGCGGAGTTCTTATGCGCATAAGTATATGCGCAATTGTTAAGCGCACGGGGGTATTTTGGGAATAAAATGAAATTGCTGGCGTCGTCTGACAAATTAATGCGCTGATGACACGCGTTTAAAAAGAACTTATGCGCAAAACATCTGCGCACATCGTTTTGAATTCTAAAACCTTATGCGCAGACGTTTTGCGCATAAGATCTGTGCGCAACGTATCTGCGCACAGGTTCTTTTTAACCTAACCCGACGTCTTCTTCTTCTTCTTCTTCTTTCCCCTTCTTCTCCGTTTTCCACTCCCGACGACGGCCTTCGTTTTTTCTCTCTTTCCGATCGATTCTCTCACCTAAACACAATTTCATCAATGGATTCGCAACCCCCACATTCTTTCGCTCCCGAAGAAACCACTTTCGTCCCGATCCCGACACCTCCGGCGACCTCCGTCACAACGGAGCCACCTCCGTCGACCTTGTCCGACGATGAAGCCTAGGTGGATGGAGGCGGCCGGCGGTATGCGACTCGAGCGGCGTTGGCAGCGGCAAATGCTCCTCCGGCGACAATTCCGGCGAATATTCCGGCGAGGGCTAGGGTTCCGGAGGGTGCTCTGACGGCTGGTAGGGTTCCGGCAACTCGGGTTCCGGCGACGACGACTACGGATCCGGTGACACCACACGAGCTTTATTCGGTATATAATTTCTAAACCCGCTTTTTTCAAATTTTAATCGTATTTAATTTTGGAAATTTAATCGTAATTTTTTTAGTAATAATTAGGATTAAATTTCAGTTTTTTATGAATTAAATATTAGAATTCGTATTAATCGGAATTTAATCGGAATTTTTCATAATTACGATTAAATTTCAGTTTTTTATGAATTAAATATTAGAATTCGTATTAATCGTAATTTTTCTTAATTATGATTAAATTTCAGATTATTATGAATTAAATATTAGAATTCTTATTAATCGTAATTTAATCGTATTTTTTTATAATTACGATTAAGTTTCAGATTATTATGCATTAAAGAGAATTATTATGAATTCGTATTAATCGTAATTTTTTAGTAATAGTAGTGATTATTATTTCGTATTAGCTGAGATGTTTATTTTTTAGTAATTATGAATTAAATATTAGAAACTTAACAGTCATAACTAGTTATGACTTAATTGTTAAGTTTCTAACAATTCCTATTAAAAAATTTAGTTTTCGTAGATATAAAGACTCGAATTTGATTACGAAGTTGCAAATTATTTCCGAATATTTTAGTATGAATTAGTCATACTAAAAATGTAAAAACATGTAGACTATACAAGCCGTCATGGATCAGACCGGCAACACGATGCCCGCACCAGTAGCGGAACGACTTCCACGTCGACATGATGTGGCAGCCGGTGTGCGACTAGAGTTTGAGGCTCTCGAACGATTTTTCGGCACCGGATCACCTGAGCGTCGTGAGCCAGAGAATGAGTACGACGAGGCACAGCTGCAGCAGCAGGAGATAGATGGTTCGCATATGGAGATAGATGGACAGACAAGAGATTTCCATGACGACGTAGATTATCCTGGTCGATATCTTACTGTGTTCGACCCTATTGAACCCACACCAGTATAGGCGCAGGTGACCACAGATGACTATGATATCCACGACGCACCTTTGTACTATTGGTGCCGATGTACTATTGGTGCCCCCGGTGCAGGTTAGGAAGTGTGCCCGTGCGGGGGAAGCTGTAGGCCGAGGCAGAGGCCGAGGTGGTGGTGAGGGTGTTGTAGGCAGAGGCCGAGGTGGTGGCAGAGGGAGAGGGAGAGGGAGAGGGAGAGGGAGAGGTAGAGGGAGTGGGATAGGGAGAGGCCAGGAGGGTGCTGATGGAGTTGGTGGTGAGGGTGCTGCTGCTGAGGGAGTCGCTGAGGGGGCTGCAGTTGAGGAGGTTGTTGTTGAGGAGGTTGCGGCTCCAGTTAAAGGTGGTCGTCGTCCCAGGCAGAGACGACGAGTAGCAGATATTCAGCCACCTCAGGCTGTTGCTGTTGTGCAGCCAGAGGATGAGCCAGAGGATGGGGACGGGGATGAGGCCGAGGCTGATGCGGCTCCGTTAGATCCGGTATGTTCAATAACATTGATCTGAATGCTTATAATAACTTATACGTTTCATATTTACTAATCGGAGGCAATTTTTTTTCTGTACTTATTTAGGCTAGGAAGCTCCTAAGGGTGATGTACAGATCTCCACAGGTTCATGATTATGAAAATCATATTTCATCCGAGGAGGGTACATGGTTCAGGCTTGCTGAGCGTGATGTGGAAAGTGTTGGTCTCTGGATGGCATCCAGAGACCAACACTTTCCACATGCCATTTGCTGAGATGACCATCTGCCTACATGACGTGATGCAGATCCTCAGAGTCCGTATACATGGTTGTAGCTGCAATTCACCTATGACAGATGACCAGATCTATGCGGCGTTTGCGGACGCTATTGGTTAGGAGGCTGATGACATGAAGGCATGTTATAGCTCAGGTGGCATTCATTTCGGTACCCTCAATGCTCGGTTGGAAGTTTTGTTTGATGCGCCAGTCAGGAATGAGAGTCACATTGCCACTTTGTATCTCCTTTTGCTTCTGGGCTCGACTGTCTTGGTGGACAGGTCGACAAAGGGTGTCAAGGTCCAGTACGCGGCGCTTGTTCTCAACCATGATCGTACAGGGGACATTGCATGGGGAGCCGGCATACTTGCGTTAGTGTATCGCAATTTAGGGTCTGCATCTAGAGTCGAGACGGTAACCATTGGTTCATGTGAGATTCTTCTGAGGGTAAGATCTTGTCTTTAACGTCTTGGTGAATAACTCTTAACTATTCACGTAGTTTTACTAATAATCTGTAATTGTTTATGCGCACCTATTCTGTAACTTTTTCAATCTGTAACTTATTGTGCGTTGTTGTAAAGCGCACAATAAGTTACCGTTAAATCCGTGTGCGCAAATATAATGCGCACACATTTTGAACGGTAACAAACTGTGCGCAGGTATGTTGCGCACACTTTGTTACCGTTCAAAATGTGTGCGCAGTATATCTGCGCACCATTTGTTACCGTTAAAAACCTGTGCGCCTTAACGTTGCGCACCGAATCTGAAAAATCTGAAGCTCCTGATGGAAAGGTTTCGCATCCCAGAACAAGAAATGAACATGGCCATCTGTCGTAGACATCTAATGTTATCCGCATTGTGTACTTTCATTGTGTACTTTCATTATGTACTTTCATTATGTACTTTCATTATGTACTTTCATTATGTACTTTCATTATGAACTTTCATTGAAGCTTATTTGGAAAAAAAAAGGTTCAAAACGTCTCGAAACGACTTAAAAACGAAAAAAACCGACTCAAAACATTACAAAACAAGCAAAGGCGTCTTCTAATTATTACAAGGTAAAAAGCGTCTTCTAATAGATGAAATTGAACATTACAAGGTACAAAGCGTCTTCTAATAAATGAGATTGAACATTACAAGGTAAAATACGTCTTCTACTTATTACATGACAATCTCACTTAGTCAAATATGTGAACGGGTTCGGTCCCTCCTTTATACATGAATGGATCTGGTGCCAGACCATTTGAAATGCGGTACTCTCGATACATCCTCAAATTGTCCCCAAATGTTTCTTCCCACCATTGAATGTTTGGATCTACGTATTTCTTCCACGAACCGGGAGTATGCGGTAGTGGCGAACCAACCATCAACGCCACCTATATAAACACAATCGACTTAAGATATTAAACAAAAAACTATGATTACACAAGTATCAAGTACAATTGTCTACTTTACCGGTATGAAGTGGTCACGGTTGCCTACGTGTGCCATGCCGAAAATCTGTCGTGGAGGATCAGCGTTTTCTGTTCTACACCTTAGCGGTAAGCAAAAGGTCGGAGCATCCCAACACAATAACACGAGGCCAACTTGGTATAAGGTGGCAAACGCTAAGCCCATCAGTGGAAAGTGCAGGTAGTACAGTTCTGAACAAGGGCTTCTGCAATGGTTAACTTGGAGAATAAGATCCTCCCAATTCAAGTACCCGGACGAAGACGACGACGAATAGGCTCGTACAATTCTCGGTTCTCAAGCAGCTCTGTTACCAGCTCACGCCGAATGTTTCCGTACTCTTGTTCTTTTCTTCCCAGAAGTAAGGCCATCGACCTATAACCACAATGCCCGTCAGAACGTACCTGTCTAACATCTGTTATGTATGGAAGCCAAAAATCATCCAAATTGTCAATGCCGAAGTCAATCCCCCTATGAATGAGAGGAACACCAAGTTCTTCAGGGCACTGATCGAAGTCAGTATAGTTTGATCCTTCAGGCTGTGATAGGTCGGGCATGGGTTGAGAATGCAACTCCTCGGCCTCAATGACCACGGGAAGTGATGTCGTTGTTTTCTTTCTAGGAAGACCTGGTCGTTTTGCTCCTGTATTGTTTGCCTTCTTCTTCCCCTTTGATTTCTTCTTTGCCTCCTCCTTCTCATACTGCTCCAGCTCTTCTTGTTTGTGCTCAAAATAACTCTTCTTTCTCGATTCCTCCTTGTCATATTCATTGTCATCCTCCTCCTTTTCAGGACGACCTGGCCGTCTTGCTCCTGTACTCTTCTTTCCTTTTGATTTCTGCTTTGCCTCCTCCTTCTCATACTGCTCCATATCTTCTTGTTTTATGTCATCCTCCTTGTCATTTTCATTGTCAACCTCCTCCTTATCCTTGTTCTTTGCACCCTTTGGCCTGCCTTTTCTTTTCACATTTTTCGGTTCTTTCAAGGTAGTTAGTTCAGGATGCTCCAAGTCCTGATACAACTCACCTAGCTGGTATGCCGTGCTTTTCTTCAAGGTTCCAAGTTCCAACTTGGTGAACATTTCATGGAGTCGCAACTCTATAATGTTCATTCGGACCTTCAGATTTGGGTCGTCTTCTGTTTCAGGAGTGTCGTTCCAATGCAAATCCCTCCAGAACGGGTGAATGTCATCCTCAATCAGGGGTGTGTTTGAAATGATAGTGTGTGCAATTTGATGGACGCACGGCAACCCAAGACAATTCCTCACCCAATGGTCGGTGCATTGTTCAGGAAATTTCCCCGTCAACATGATCTCATAAGTAGCCAACAAATGATCAAAACACCTGTCTGACACTTTGTAGAATAGTCGGGAAAAAATAGCCCTTCCAAGCGGATGCATGTTTGGATCATCAAAATCAGTTGGTCGTTTGGAGAGAGACATGTTCATGCTCGCCCTAATTGAATCAATCTGAACGAGTACTGAATGATGGATCCGTACGATCACTCTGTTAAAGCCCCCTGTGTTGGAACTAATAATATCTTTCAAAACCTTGTGCATCCCTTCAACTCTAAAAAACAGTTAAGTTGGTAAGTTAAGAAAATACACCGTTATGATATAATCGTCTTAACTAAAAAATATCAATATTTACCTGTTTGAAGTCCTCGTAAGGAAATGAAGCTTATGATCTGTCCAAGCCCTCACTATGCTTGTCTTGTGAGGATTAAGCCATGTTCTCTCGACGTATCCCACAAGGCCGCTCTTCCAAGATCTCTTCAATTGTTCGAGCCGCAGTTCATAGGTCTCTTCAGTAGCTGAGCAAAATAGTCCCCAACATTGTCCTGCAAAGGCTTCCACTTTAATTTGTCTCTTTAGGATGGTCGAAGCATGTGCCTCAATGTTGTGTTTGATATGCACCCAACACAACAGATGTTGAACTTCGCTCCTGAAAACAATCTTTATCCCTTTTATCAGCGCGTCTTCGCAATCTGTCATTATAGCCGTTGGCATCACTCCCAAATCTATGAATAATGACTTCAATTGAATCATTATCCATGTGTAATGATAAATCCTTTCCGCTTTAGTGAATGCATACGCGATGTTGAACGTCTTGTGTGTACTGGTGAATCCAACGATCTCTACGTGCGGTATTTCATATCTATTGAAACATTAACATATATCACTACAGAACATATATCATTATCCGAACTAAATATCCACCAAGGTATTGTAGAGACTTACTTGTTTGTCTTGTACGTCGCATCGATAATTACCACCTACGGGTACTTCTTCAACAAACGCAACGACTCTTGGTTAGCAAAGAATAATATTGCAACCTCGCCGTTTGTCGTGTCTCTATGTGGGTGAACTACGTAGTCGTGGTCTCGCAAAAACTTAAGCGACCACTGTGTCACGTTTAGCTCTCCGCGATCTTCGTAATTCACCTTCTGCAAAAAGTTTGCAACTTGTCTCCTTGAAGTAACATTACCAGGGTACTTCTCCCTCAATTTAGAGATAATTTATTTTGGCGTCTTGCGTCCAGTTCCATCTCCCCACCGCCTAGCACAAAGCTCTTGCTTCTCCGTCATTCGACCCATGAATGCATTCCCATGAAAACTAGCAAGTAGCACAGGGTTATGCCGACCTTCTATCACACCTAAAATCCATTTTTCTCCTGCGACCTCGAGAATGTTTTTCTTTCGCACTGCCAGTAGCTGAAATCTACACTCACACTTCTTCGACTTCGACTTTCTAAGCCTAGGAACAGGCAACTCTGGATTCTCTTTGTTCACCTTTGGCCTCCCAGATCTTGGTTTTCCAAATCTATCGCACACAATACTTATTTGGTACGGACTTGAATTACGCGTTACCAAAGTTATCACTAACTCCTTTCCTCTATCTCTCTCCCACTCGTACAATTCTTGCGGAGTATCCCAATATTGTGCGGTTCTAAAATAATCCGAATAATATTTCCCCTATACGTAATTGTAGAGCGACAATTACACTACTACCAAAATAACAAGGCAAAATACGAATCATTACTTTAAACTAATTAGGCTATCATATGAAACTAATTAGGCTATCATATGAAACTAATTAGGCTATCATATGAAACTAATTAGGCTAGCATATGAAACTAATTAGGCCATCATAAGAAACTAATTAGGCTAGCATAAGAAACTAATTAGGCTAGCATAAGAAACTAATTAGGCTAGCATAAGAAACTAATTAGGCTAGCATATGAAACTAATTACGCTAGCATATGAAACTAATTACGCTACCATATAAAACTAATTATAACATATTATACTAACCACAAATTCACCACTCGGATCCCAGTCGCCAAACTCTTCGTCTTCTAAGAAACCATCCAACCATTCGTCGTCGTTCGGGTCGTCTTCCTCTTCTTGTGATCCACTATCCCAATCGTGTTCTTCATCACTATCTTCACAACTTTGATTAATCAACTCTAACATACGAGATTTTTGATTACGACGAGACATTTTGAATGAATTTGTTGGAAAACGAAGAGGTTTTGAATGAATTTATTGGAAACGAAGAGATTATGGCTTTATATAGGCACATTTATGACCGTTGTGGTCCAAATGGATGGATCCTAAACTGTAAAGACCCGTGCGCTAACCATCCGCGCACAAACCCAAACCCTAAAGCACCTGTGCGCAGAACCTAAGCGCACATTTTTACATTTAACGGCTACTTTTTTCAAAAATTTCAACGGCTACTATGTTTGAACAGTGCACAGAAACACGGCGCACAGATTTTCAACCTGTGCGCAGTAGTTAGGCGCACAAGTTGTTACAGACTCTGAAAATTTACGAAAAGTACCTGTAATACCCCGTAAAACACGTATGCGCATAAGACTTGCGCACAGATGCGTGCGCATAAGTTGCGCGCACAGAATCGTGTGCATATATGCCTCGATTCGCGTGCATATAGCCATTGCCATATTTTATTGTTATGGTATGATATTGAAGTGGATATGAAGTTTTGGTAGTTTTTTTGATGATATCCATTTCGAAATTGACAATCTATGTCAATAACTTGATTAGAAAACATGAAATTGATCTTGTATGGATGGATTGCGAATTTTATTGAAAATGTAGGGATGAATTTATTATTTTTATGATTAGATTATATAATTTGGGTTTTGATATTGAAGTTGGTAATGCATGGATTGATTTAGCTGAATTGATAGTGTTTTTTTGTTGAAATTAGGGTTTAGGGATGCAGAGACGAGAATGAAGAAAATGCAGTTTCAGGATTCTGCTAAATGCAAATCCATGCGCGGCGAATGATTTGCATTTTTAGTGCAGAATGCAATTTTTGCATTCTTGGAAAAATCTGCATAATGCAATTTCTGTTATTTAAATTGTGATTTTGTTATTGGTGCAAAATGCATTATTCGTTATTCAAATGATGATTCTGTTACTGAAATGATTAGTTTATATAGCTATGATGTTGAAATGATGAATTTTGTGATATCGATGCAGAAATGGATCGCCGTCTTGGGCGCTCTTTTCGTGGATGGAACAGAGACGAGAAGAGAAAAGAACCACAAGATCCAAAGGGAAAGGGGAGAAAGAAGAGTAAGAAATCTCCCGCTCGTCGTCTAGAGTTTTTGGATAAAAGGAACCAGGAACAACAACAAGGTCCTCAAATGTCTGCTGGCAATTTCTTGCCTCGGTTCAACTCTCATAATTTCTCGGGCTCTGACTTGCACCACCACCAATTTCCTCCCGCGCAACCATGTCTAGATATGCCATTTACATAGATGATGATGCTGGCTAACGAACCTTATTACAACATTCACGGTGTTAGTCAACCTCCTCCTCCTCATGGCATGGAAGCTCAATGGAACAAGTATTATGTTGTAGTTGCACCTTTTGGCGATGCAGCGCCATCACAACCTGAAATAGAGGGTGAGGAACAGGAAGAGGGTGGTGTTGAGAGTGAGGAGATGAGTCGGAGGAACAAGAAGAGGGTGATGCAGAAGATCAAGAGGGGGATGTTGAAGACGACGATGGGGACGAGGAACATGAAAGGGAAGAGGAACATCCTACACGTCGTTTTTTGCGCCATTAGTCGTTTTAACTCATTTTTTCTAGATAGATTTGATCCATTACTTATGTAGTTGGGCTGGATCTTATTATTAGTTGGGCTGGATCTTGTTTCGTTGATCCGACGTGGTGTACGGAAGTCGCTACGCCTTGTCCCTCGACGATCCTAGCGATCCTTTTGGTGTTGGAGATGGTGTTGGTTGAAGGACCTCCAAATACGGTGTAAACTTCCTTGTCGTAGTTCGGAGTTGCTTCTGAATTTCTTTCATCGTCGATTCTTCTGATCGCAATCAACTTCTTCTTAACATTTTGCTTGGACTTAATGGCCTATTCTTTTAGTTCAACCATCTTTTTGTGGCTAAAGGTGCTCTCTTTACGTGGAAAGATTGAACTTTTTTTATCTAGCCCCACGGTGGGCGCCAATTGTTTGTAGCTAAAGTACCAACGAGTTAGAACTTAAACAATTGTAGGGTTTACGATAAAAAAGACTAGTAACAGTCTCAACTCTCAAGAACACAAGGTAAATAAGGCTTAAACTTGAACTTGGTATTACTCTCGTGAAGGTTTACTTTTTTACAATGAAGGTGAAAGCCCCTTTAAATAGGCTAACCCTAATTCTATCTATAAGGAAAAGAATAGTAGCTCCTCGACGTGTAAAACATGGTAAAAGAGATATTCTTTTCATATCTTTTACTATCTCTTTTACCATTTACATAAAGAACATTTAATAAAAGACTTAAATATACTTGGTCGACTCTTTCTTTACTCAGACGACGACTTCACACTCCATTCTCTCGTACTCGTCTTCGTCTACGCGTAGCTCCTCGACGTGTTCTCTTCCAGTCGTATTTGTAGGCACAAACAAGGGTTACTCGCAACCACCATTTCGTAGTATTACACGTATTTGACCACTTTTCAGGCAAATGTAGTCCCCGTAGACTCCTGATCATGTCATTTATACAACATTCTTTGCACATATGCTCCAAGCATCTTAACCTAACACATACAAGCTCATTTAGCATATGACACTTCCTTACTTAACATATGGATGAGAATTCCTTACGTCACGTACAAACTACATCCTTACGTCGCGCATGGTTATCATGTATACGCGACATAAGGATTCTATTTTTGAAATTATGTAATTTTTGCGTCGCGTATGAAATCTTTACGCAACGCAAGGATGTCCAGAGGGATAAATAGCAATCGCCCTGGACATTGAATAGAAACTATGTTATGATATGATGGATTAAGAAACCAAATTAAGGGTTTGTTTTTTGAATCCGCTATAATGACATTTTTATGCATAAGTAATTTATTTATGACAATAGTGTTTGTCAAAATAATATTATAATAATACCATTATAATGATTTCACTCTCTTTTATACTTGTACACTTTCTAAATTTGAATTTTTTTTATTTAAAGTGAGAACGTGATAATTGATGATGTTCATCAAAAAGTACATAAATATTCATAAATATGTACATTAAAATTTTGATGCACATCCTTTCAGAAAATTATGCACGTACAAATAAAATTTTGTCTGAATGTTCTTCAATTTTTGGATGTTTTGAAGTTTCTCAACAAATGTTCACTAAATTATTACTAAATGTTCACCAATTTACAATTAAATGTTCATTCTCATTTAAAAAAAAAAATCTGACCCAATACTTTTCCTTTAAAATATTCTCATTGTAATTGATAATGGGCATTTAACAAGTGAGGAAAGTTTGGATAAGACAATGCTTAACGTAGGAAAAATGAAGTTCAACAACAAGTTAATGTTCATAATTTAAGTTGTAATGTTATAATATGGATGATGAAATTTTTTTGAGGTCATTTTGAGAAGAAAAAAATAAATAAAAATTCGCAGTAATTAAAATATGTCACCGCATCCCGTGTTGAAAAAATTAATTGCTCAGATTATGAACATTATTATCTAGAATATAAACATTAACATAAACTATTCATATATTCTATGTTAAGACTTCTTTATAACATAACTTTACTTTGACAAACAAATCCTAAAATTGAGTAATTAGATAATATCTTCTCTTCTAAAATCTAATACACTCCTAATATGCGTGCATCATACCTTCCAACTACTAGTAGGGGTGGCTCCCGGTCCGGTCCGGTCCGGTTTCGGTCCTACGGAATCCGGAACCGGAACCGGGAAAAACCGGTTTTGCCGGTTCCGGTCCACCGAACCGGTTTTTTATTAAAAAAAAAAACAAAACCGCCGGTTAACCGGTTCTAACCGGTTAACTGACGGTTTTGTTTTTAAAAAATAATTATATAAATTTAAAAAAACCGTTGGAACCGGCGGTTCTTTATTTTAATTTTTTTTTTTAAAACCGGCGGTTCGAACCGGCGGTTTTTTATTTTACATTTCGTGAACCGGAACCGGACCGTGACCAAACCGGTTCCAGTTCGAACCGGCGGTCCCGGTCCGGTCCGGCCATCACTACCAACTAGTCCCCATCAATTTCTACTAATATCTAGATTTGCATCAATTATTTGTAAATAACCCACTGAAATTATATTGGGTGTCACTATTTCACACTTTAGTAAGTGTGTGAGTGAGTGACTGAAAATCTCAAAGCAAGATACAAATTTCATATAAGCCTTTCATTTTTTATCTCCACGTCAGCACAGATATTTTTCCTCCCACCACTCTCACTCTCCTCTCTATAAAACATCCTCCTCTTCGTCTCCTCCAATCCACAAATCCTCTTCCCCCAAACCCTCCGATTTCTTCTCAAATGGCGTCAATCTCCACCGCCTACAACCCAGCCACCATCGCCGCTCGCCAATCGGCCTTCAACGGGAAGCCGATTGCGCCGAGGTTTGTCCAGCCAGCGAGATCCGCGTCCCGAAACTCACCGATCGTGTCTATGTCAGCGGCCGCTCCGGCTTACGATCTTAACAAGTTCACGTTTGAGCCGATCAAGGAGTCGATCGTCGCCAGGGAGATGACTCGCAGGTACATGACCGATATGATTACTTACGCTGACACTGACGTCATCGTCGTTGGTGCTGGCTCTGCCGGACTCTCTTGCGCCTACGAAATCAGCAAGAACCCTAATGTTCAGGTTGCTATTATTGAGCAGTCTGTTAGCCCGGGCGGTGGAGCTTGGCTTGGGGGACAGCTCTTCTCCTCCATGATCGTTCGTAAGCCCGCTCACAGGTACTTACTTTCCTTCTTCGCTCTTGTCTTTTCGTCGATTCTTCGTCGCCTTTTGTTCACCTGAAATTGCAGAGTTTTTGCTTCTGAATAACACCGCAAAACTGCTGTTCCCATCAATTGCAACGCTAATAGACCTGTCAAATGGGGTCGTGCGGGTCGGGTTCGAGTTCGGTCCCTCCTAGGTCGGGTCGGGTTTGGGTCGGGTCTTCTCCGGTTACTATTTACGGGTTGAATTTAGGTCGGGTCGGGTCGTTACATGTCAGGTACGGGTTCCAGTCGACCCACAAGGCCGAGTCGGTTGGGTTTTGACCTGGAAATGACCCACGGTTTCCGGTCCAACGAGTCGGTCGATTTAACTTTTTCTTGGGCCTTGACCCACAAAAATGTGGGTCGGGTCAGGTTTGCGGGTCGGGTCACCTTTTGGTATGTCTAAATGCTAACAAATGTACTGTATGGATGTTTTATTAGGGGCCCTGTTTTATTATATGGAATAAACATTCGCTTTACTTCAAATTGTATGTTTTGATCGGAGTTCTGACGGTTGATGTAATTGGTAGGTGATATCATGATTGTGTTAGGTTAATTTTGGGATAATTACACACACTACATATATCTCTAAACCCTGAATTTGAACTGTGAATTGATGTTGGCGTTTGGGTGTCCAGATTCCTAGATGAGCTGGAAGTGGAGTACGACGAGCAAGAACACTACGTGGTGGTGAAGCACGCCGCCCTTTTCACATCCACCATCATGTCAAAGCTCTTGGCCCGTCCCAACGTGAAGCTCTTCAACGCGGTTGCAGCCGAAGACCTGATCGTCAAGAACAACCGTGTTGGAGGCGTGGTGACCAACTGGGCTCTCGTTTCCATGAACCACGACACACAATCGTGCATGGACCCGAACGTGATGGAGGCCAAGATTGTGGTCAGCTCGTGTGGCCATGACGGTCCCTTTGGAGCCACTGGAGTCAAGAGGCTCAGGAGCATCGGGATGATCGACACTGTGCCCGGGATGAAAGCCCTCGACATGAACACTGCTGAAGACGCCATTGTTAGGCTCACAAGGGAGGTTGTTCCTGGTATGATTGTTACTGGCATGGAAGTTGCTGAGATCGACGGTGCACCAAGAATGGTAAAATTCGTGCTCTTGCTTTCATTTTTGTTTGGTAGCAAATATGAGTACGAGCGATATCAAAGTGTTGGTTTGAATTGATTCATGTGGTGCGTTTTTATAGGGACCGACTTTCGGGGCGATGATGATCTCAGGGCAGAAGGCAGGGCAATTGGCGTTGAAGGCATTGGGGCTGCCAAACGCGCTCGATGGAACTCTAGTCGGAACGCTCAACCCAGAGCTCGTGTTGGCTGCAGCCGAGGCCGGTGAGAGTGTTGATGCTTAAGCTGCTTGTTTTTAGCTAGGTGCTGGAAGGAAACGAATAAAGACCACTTGTGTAATTGTTGTGTCCCTTATGAAAGTGCTTTGTAATTAAAAAGCCTTGGGTGTGTGAAAGGAAATATCTAAGAGAATAGGGATAGAGATTATGTGATCCTCGTGCATCCTTTTTTGTTTTTTGGTTGTATTATGAATCATTTCTTGCTTTCTACATCATTATGGCAATAATATGTGGAAAATATCATCTTTTAAATAAATTTGTTCTTTGTTTCCTAATTACGTACTCCGTATCTACTATCTACTAATAATATATCCGGTACAAAAAAGCTTGCCCTCTAATCACCACTACATGTTAATCCCACTTGCCAATGTCGCAATCAGCCAAGAATAAGATGGATCAAAGTACCAATGTCATTAACCTTCCAACTTTAGCAATTTGATATTTTATAGTTTCTCTTTTCCATCAGGCCAAGGAAGTGGCTGTAGCACCCAGGGATAGTCTATCAAGAAAAAATAACATTCAGAACTTCATGCACATTATATGATTCAAGTACTCTTTTCTTTTGTAGTGGTTGAAGAATGTCATTAAGCCAAGCTTTCATCAACCAAAACGAGGCCAACTATAGAAAATGACATTATGAACGGTAAACCTTGTATGATACAGTTGCACAAGTAACAATAATGCATCAAAAGAATACAGGCCAACCATATAATTGCAGTATCAGCAAAGGAATTAAGGGAAAGTAGATGCATGTACAAGTAATATACAATTTCCCCTAACCTTCTATATACAGGAAGATGGAATGCTCCAACTCATTTGCCCTCAAGGAATGATACCCCAAAGGTAATACCATTTTCCCGTGCTTATTCGCAAAACTAAGGTGTTTACACGGATCTACCAGAATACGAACCTTTTCCGATCCATATGCTGTAACGTGAACTCGGCTGAACCCAACGAGCTGCTTTAGAGGTCCGCTTTCAATTTCAACATTTTTTGATGCTTTTGAGTAGAGAAGCACAACATGGCTTCCATCTCTATCCCCAGCATTCGTCACTGATATATCAACGTTGAATTTCAATGACTCGCAAGATGATAGTTCATTGACTTCAACATAATCTAACTTGGAAATGTGATCCTCCACCATTTTGTAAGGGGCGATTTTGCTCATGATAAGAGCCTTTGCCTGTAAGTTTATTTTTTCTGGAGCTGAGACGAGCTTGTAGAGGAAATGCGTGTAGCTCAACCCGTGCCCAAACTCATAAACGGTTTCCCCAGTGTAGAATCGGTGTGTTCGTCCAGGATATCCACGCGATGAATTGGGTCTCATGTGCATGTCGTTCATGGGCGTTTTGGTGAAAGCCTCGGGATACCAAGTGACTGGTAGCTTCCCACCTGTTTGAAAGAAATATAAAGATCAAACATTTTCTAACAATCAGTTGTCCAATCATTTTTTAAAAATAAAAATCAGTTATTAAAGGCCGTAACCTGGGTTGTATTCTCCAATGAGAATGTCAGCAACAGCTCTTCCTCCCGCCTCACCAGGGTATCCAACCCAGAGAATGCTTGCTATTTTTGGATCGTCTTTAGCAAACGATACGTCAAGTGGGCCACCACCCGTAAGAATCAAAACTAGAGGATGTTTACAGACAGCAGCAACTGAGTTTACAAGATCCATCTGTCTACCAGGTAGAAGAAGACTGACACGATCCTTATCTTCTGTTTCCTGGGACAAATTTATCCCAACAATCATAATAACACGGTCTACTTCTCGGGCCACATCAACAGCTTCATCAAATCCTGAAGCAGAAGCACAGTTTACATCTAGGCAACCAGACACATAAATTGTCTTTTGAGCATGCGTTTTTATTCCTGCAACATAGCTCATAGGATCACATGGAACTCCTGCACAAATTGAAGATCATGTGCTTAGATTTGTTACTCAAAGCTTGCATGATCAATAAATTGAGGTTGACAAGGCAATGATATTTAGATATGGGATAGTTACTACATTGAACATCCAGGCTGGTTTCCATACTTGAAACAAAATAATTTTTCAAGTTTTATGACTCAAAATACCTGAATAAGTTCCGCCGAGTTGGCTTGAATCATTTGCACCAGGTCCAATAACTGCAACAGAAGAAAAATCATCCTTGTTGAATGGTAAGAAATTCTGGTCATTCTTTAGAAGGACAATGCCTTGGCTTGCCGCCTCAAGGGCAAGTTTCTTGTGTTCTTCTGTACAGACATCTCGGGAATTGAACTTCCCAAATTTCCCGTCTAAAGGATTCCCATCAAAAAGCCCTAAGCGTATCAGAACGGGGAAGAGATTCAGAAGAGCCCGGTTAACATCTTCCTCTCTCACCTTTCCTTGTTCTATGGCAGCTGCAGTATGACGAAGCAAGTAGGTACCACAATTCACATCCGTCCCTGTCAACAATAATCCAAAATTAAATAACATGTATGTATAGCTTCATAAACAGCCATATAACTTTGAAGAGAACTAAAAGATCTTGAAAACCTGCTTTCAAAGCTAAAGCAACTGCATCTTCTGGGGTTTTTGTGTAGTTATGGTATTCGAAAATTGTCGCAACTGCGTCACAATCTGATGTTATATACCTGTACAGGTCAAAAGACCAAATGTATGATACATTTTATATAGAAACTAAGGACTCTATCTACAAAGTAAGATAGAACGTTGGAATTTCATACCCATTAAAACCCCAATCATCCCGAGCTTTCTGCAGGAGATCCTTATTTGCACACGCAGGTACCCCATTGACACTATTGTACGAACACATCAAACAGCTGGCTTTACCTTCTTGAATACAACTCTTGAATGGTGGCTCGTAAGTGTCCTCCAAATCCTGCTTCGTAACCTGCTATTATCCCAGAAAGAATGAGTTCATTGAACACACTAATTCTATCATTGGATTTGGGGAATCAGAGTCATTTCCTACAGAACTATGGAGATGGATCACAGAGTGGACAAATCAATAGGATTTAAGGATTCAAATCCACTCCCTTTTTGGTTGTGGCAGCTAGTTCGTGATTCAACCCATTCCTAACACTTGACAACACTACATTTCACTCATCACTCATCTCCAAACCGATTCCTAAAATAATCCCAGAACAAGGTCCTAAAATGCTTGTTTCATGTGCAAACTTCCGTTCTCATAGCTTTTGTGCAATGATTCCAAACAAACACAGCATACTTATTACTCCAAATCCAGAAACAAAACGGAATTAGAACGAAAAGCTGACCTTAGCATCAAAAGAGTATCTGCTAAAATCACCCCAGGCCTCCAAATCATAAGCATTGAAATGCTTGCAACAAGCAGACAGCATCAAAACAGCTTGTTCTCTCCCATTCTCTTCCAACGCCCTTCTCTGGCCATCTCCA
Organism: Oxyria digyna; assembly: GCA_029168935.1. Taxonomy (NCBI): domain Eukaryota; kingdom Viridiplantae; phylum Streptophyta; class Magnoliopsida; order Caryophyllales; family Polygonaceae; genus Oxyria; species Oxyria digyna. The sequence continues at coordinate 35,590,124 of JAPVLV010000009.1, forward strand.
CTTCCCCAAACCCCACCAAACTGAAATCCATTGACATACTCAGCACTGAAGATGGAAACAACGAGAGGATCCTCCCCGGGAGTCTCCTGCCCTCTTCCCCATCTCGGATCCCTAAACACATTCACAACAGGCGCCCAAAAAGTCAACCCGGCTTGACCAGAATTATACATGGCGCGAGCTTCGACAGCGACGGAGGAAGCAATTCGGGACCAGAGAGTGCGATTGAAGGAAGCGGAGGTGAGGAGGACTTGCGGGAACATGGTGGCTGACTTGATTGGGCCATCGAAGGAGACGCCGGGGCCGTTGGTGGCGATGCCGTGGAGAGACTCGGACCACCACTGGTAAGGCGGGATTCCGAGTGTGGGGAAGCCGGAGAAGTTGGTGGAAAGGGCGGAGATCTTGTGTTGGAGGGAGAGGAGGGAGAGGAGGGATTGGGATCTGGTGGAGGTGGAGAGGGAGGTGTTGCAGAATGGGTAGGAGTTGTGATGGGGTGGCTTGCAGGGGAATTGAGGGTTTGATTTTGCGGGGATGGAGAAGAAGAAGAGGAAACAGAGTGATGTTTGTGTCAAGAGGAGGAGGAGGAAGTTGGAATGGGGTTTAGTGTGAAGCTGGGTAGACATATCGGAGATGGATAGACGTTCAGTTTCCAGTTTGTTCACTCAGGTTAGACGAGACGCCTGCAAATTCACTAACTTCACGAAATTGGTTCATTCAATACCGCCCATGATTCCTGCACCGGCTAATGTTATTCGCGCCCCTGACGTTTGTACTCCATCCGACGATAAAAGTATCTAGAAAATATCCGATATTTGTACTTCATATGGTCGGGGATATAATTAGACCTAGCACACTCTTAAATTTTATTTAGCAAATACATTCGTCACGGAACTATTTCATACATTCGTCACGAAGATTTTTCAAAGTTCCGTCACGAAGGTATCCAAAACATCCGTGACGAAGGTCTTCAAAACTTCTATGACGAAGAAACCTTTGATATCCGTGACGAAGGTCCGATTTTGCAGTTATAAAAGAGATTTTTTACCCAACCTTAATGTAACTTCTTCCTCTACATGTCCTCATAGTTTTGGCGCAGCAACATCACACCACAACACCATTCTCTATCATTCTCTACATTTCTTCATCTCTTTCACTACAATAATCAACAAATCAAGTCATAAGGTAATTTTTAACTCTCTTTTGCATTAATGTTCTATGGTTGATGAAGATATGTCAAAACCATCGAAATGGTGTGATTAAATTAGATTGATATGTGTATTAAGCATGTTTTTTAGTTCAATTGTTGTTTGTTTATGTTCAATTGAGAGTTGTTTCAAATTTTAGATTTAATCCCCAAAATTGATGAACTTATGAATTAGGGTTTGACATTTTGATTAAGAAACATATGGTATGAAATGATTTAGGGGCTAATGTAATTGGATAGCTTAAAAACTGTTTTTTTGCTTGAAATTGTGGAAATTTTGTGCAAATTCATTCGTCACCGGATGTTTTGACACTACTGAATTTCTGCAGTTGTGCAAAATCCTTCGTCATGAAGGTAATGAAAAGTCGCGACGAAGGTTAGACAAACATTCGTGACAGAACTCTACTGGACCTTCGTGACGGAGGTCGAAGAGAGTTCCGTGACGGAACTCTACTGGACCTTCGTGACAGATGTTTATGCATATTTCTTTGCTGTTTTTTTGTTTTGTTGTTTTGTTAAGCGTAAATTGACAAAATATTATGTTTGTATAGATGCATCCGTCTTCTAGAAGCGCGCGGAAGACTGCCCGCAATCAGGCTCGAGAAGAAATCGAGGCTGAAGAGAGGCCCGCTTATCAACCGAAGCCGAGGAAGAGGCGGGGAAGAGCTGACGAGGGTACAAGTGCAAGTCAAGAGGTCCCGCAACCTTCTTGGCATGAACAACAACAGCTAGCTGACCCTAGTGCATATTCGAACCTTTACGAGAACATGGTTAGTTATTTTGAAATTCACATTATATTAGTGTGTTTTGTTATTATTAAATTAATGATTTATGAAATTTATTTGATTACAACAGAATATCCCGATGACTCTAACCTATGAGGCACAAGATACAACTTGAAGTCCGCAAAGTGCTGTAAGTATTAGTTTAAAATTTAACTTATAGACGATTATGAGTGAAAGTTATACATTTTACTAATCTGTTTTTTTTTGTAATAGATCCCTACATGGGTTCCCCACTCTTCTCCACAACTAGCATGGGATGAAGCAGTAGGCCATTAACAGGCCTTTCAGCCACAATCACCAGAATGACATTCTGGTCCAACTGCTTCCTGGGCTGAAGGACAGTTTGAGGGCCATTACGGGGGGATCGATCATAATGAACATGGCGATGAAAACGACGACATTTACCCGAAGTTACAGTGTCCTGTGCCTGGAGGTCCTAAGGAGATAGACTTGTTGTATAGCTTCAGCGGGCACACTACTTATATGGTTTGGCAAGGACATGTAAGTAAGGCTATCACCTTTGTTTGAATTATTAATTGCGTAATTTCCATGCTTTGTTAATTTAGACATGATTTGTTAATTGATTTAAATGTACTTAAAAAACTTGAAATATGATAAATAGGAGAGACCGCAATTGAGAAATACAGTCAGAAAAGAAGGTTTAAAAAAATGGCGGTTAGAGGGCGACTATCCTTGGGTTGCGTTGGCTAGGGCTTCTGGTTTGTCACATTTGCAAACCCTCATGTATCCCAACCACGACCAAGCGTTGATCAATGCATTTGTTGAGCGTTGGCAGCCCGAAACAAATTCATTTCACTTGCCATTTGCTGAAATGACAATCACCCTACTAGATGTGCACAAGATTTTGGGTATCCCTATAAACGGAAAGGGCATGGGATTTCGCACATCGGCTGATGGAGTTGGCAAAGCTGACACGAAGACTGTAATGGTCAACAGAGCGAAGGCAACTTTTGGTATAGATTTACTTGACGCAAGAGTCAAAGCTGGTAATGGAGTTTCACCAGAGCTTTTGAAGGATCAATGCCTGAGAGTGGATAATGAGGGGAACTTTGTTATGGATCAAGTCTCAATCGCTAAGGGTTGGTTGATATACTTGTTGGGAATGACAATGTTTCCTGACAAGTCGTCGTACATGATCAAGTTGATTCATCATGAATGGGTTAATGATATGGCAAATATCCATGGTGTGTCTTGGGGTTCGGGTGCGTTGTGTGCTTTATATGGACAGCTGGGTAAATACTCCCGCAGAGATTGTGCAACGATGTCTTTCTGTTACACCTTGTTGATGGTATGTTTGTCTTTAATTATATGTTTTGATTTGAATTATTTTCCTTGTATTTTCCTTAGTTGTGTTTGATGATGTAGGGTTGGATCTATTTGTACTTTCCTCGCTTTACCCCTCCAGAAAACTATGAGTGAGATGAGTCAATGCCTTATGCAGCCAAATTTGACTTGTCTGCAAAACCGGACAATCGTCGCAACTACAGAGAGAAGCTAGACAATATGAGCGTAGAAGGGGTATGATTATATTTTCATTATCTGTTAATTTTTTACTATAATTTTAAACTTGTTTTATTGATTTGTGTACAACAGGTTGAGTGGCAACCGTATGGATGCCTAGATCTTCGTAGGGAAGATCTTCGCCCGACTTTCTTTCATGGGGTCCTGCATGTTTTGGACAAGACCGAGCCTCACATGCCACTTCGAGTTTGCAAACAATTTGGTCGAGTTCAAGGTGTGTCAATCCCTCCCATTCAACCAATTAAAGCTAGAAGGTGTGGAAACAATCGTAAGTACGTAATGGAGTATGATCCCACCAACTAGAGTTGAAATAAAAGGGAGAACAACTCTATAAGCTTATGGGACATGGGTGTAGAAGCAGATCCTCCATCTCTCTGCACTGATGATTACTAGGAGTGGTACTTGCCTCATACTCATCCAATAATCTCTCCTTATACTAAGGAGCATCTCATGCAGGTATTTCATTAATCTTCAAATTCTGTAAATCTATAACTTAATCAATGTTTGACTTAATTTATATCGTACTTCACTCTAGGCAATTCGGACTTCTGTGTACAATTTGGAGCCGTATCGGGGTGCAGATAATGAGAAGTACCGGAGAATGAAAGACGTTGTCTGTCACACTTTGGATGGATTCTATCCTTTCCTTGAGTAGTTTGGATTGATGTTGTTTTTAGATTCAGTTACTGTGATTTGGATTTGGTTTGTGCTTGAGTTTTTAAAGACGTTGTTATTAGTTTGGATTTGGTTTGTGCTTGAGTTTTAAGAACATGCTTTGTAGTGTTTTGAAGAATAGATTGTTATTGTGATTTGGTTTGTTTGGAATTGTTAGATTGTTATTGCACATAACCAAATCGACTAAACAGAAAGAAGCCCAATACGCCATTATATGATCCAAATCAATATCTGGCCCATCAAATTTAGTTCAGAAGATAGTGGGTTACAGCTGTAGCACACTGAAGACAAGTAAGTGAGTTACAGCTGTTGCTAGCTGTAACACACTGAAGGCAATAAGTGAGTTACAGTTGTTGCAAGCTGGAACACACTGAAGGCAAGTAAGTGAGTTACAGTTGTTGCAAGTTGTAACACACTTACCTTCAACTCTATATAAAGGACGTTTTAGCTTGGAATAAGCAACACATTTCAACTTCATACTCACAAGAAAATTATGGATCCAGGAGGGAAGCTCTGCTGGTGCAGCAAAGTGCCAACTGAACACACTTGTACTGAGCAATTCAGTCATGATAAGGTGAACTACGGGAGAAGATATTAGGGAAGCCCTAATAGGACGTGTGATGAGGCTAAAGTCGTAGTGCCAAATCAAAGAAAACCCTAAACACTAACTAGAGTATAGCAAGTAAGTAGAGGTCGAACCCAAGGGAATCAAAACACCAAATCAATGCAGTCAAGTGAAATATCAACTAGTAACAAGTAACCAAAAGGAGGGGAGGGGGTTGATTGCAAGAACACACAAGTAACCAGTAACAAGCAGAGGAAGTTTGGGTGAAAATATTATGCGAAGGGGTTTCACCTAGCAAGTATCCACACAACAGTCAATCAAGTTGATCATAGATTTATCTCAAGTTCTATTCAATCCTAGGGAATGTTCCTATTCCAATCTTTAATATATCAGCAGGCCAACCGGTCCTGATAATACTTACTATTCAACAATCAGGGAAACCTCTCAAGATTAGATGAAATAGCAGCAAAGGGCACATGAATCATAAGGATTCATGTAATAACTTACAACCATCAAGTATTAACATGCAATCAATTCTCTTTCATAAAAGCAATCAACTACCAGATCATGCAGATATGAGTGCTACAATGACAAGGAATTCCACCGTATATTCCTAGTCTAGGAATAGAAAACTATCAATCAAACTAGGTGATCAAGCTAGCAAAACTAATAGAAATCAATAGATGAAGAACAAGAGAATTAATACAAACCCATAAGAAAAGAACAAGAGTTTAGAAATCTCACAACTTAACAACCTAAGGTTTCAACCGCTAAGCAAAACAATGGAGATTAGTTCCTGCTCATGGTTGCAAAACTAAATTGTCTGATGGAAAATATGATAAAAAGATAGAAAAAACTAGGGTTCTTAAATAGAGTCTAACCCTAAAAATATATGGTAAAAGATATATCCTAAACGAAATAATAAAATAAGGAAAAAGAAATAAAACAAACAAAGGAAAATAAAGAAAGTACGAAATGTCTTCGGCCTTGTTGTGGCGATCGCCATAGATGTCTGGCGATCGCGGTCTTCATGTAAAGCTTTGTCGTGGTCTCTGTCGCTCCATGGCGATCGCCGTAGAGTCATGGCGATCGCCATGATCTCTCGAACTCATGTAATGCTTCTGTTGTAGAATGGCGATCGCCATAGTGATGGTGGCGATCGCCGCTGCTCCGCAGAATGTCTTCAATCTTTGATCCTCTTCTTCTTCGGTTCTGGTCTTCATTTCTTCACTTCTTCATAAACAACTCAGAACATAACAATAGCTCCAAATACTTATGATAACACTCCTAAACTAATGTAATAACCCCTAGTTACGTCATACAAAGTGTAGCGTATCAAATACCCCCCATACTTAGACTTTTACTCGTCCCGAGTAACTTACAGAAAAGCTACCCATACAATAAAAAATACTCAAAGCCTCAGGAAGTACAAGAATATTTCCTAGTGATTACATAACCAATAAGCTCCTCCAAAACACAACAACAACAATCAAGAACAATGTGATATAATAAGCACATACCCAGAACTACACCTTATTCCTCCAAGTGGCCTACCTAAATCCTCCTATACGCCTCCTTCTTATGTCTCCATACGCCAAGATGATAAAGATCCTAAAAACACTCAATTTTTTTTATATAACACTCATCTTGCTTGGGCGCCCTTTCGGGTTTTCATCCCAACCACTCAATAATTGTTCCAGGCTCACAAAACTCACATCACTCAAGACTTATTTTTGCCCCAGCCTAATGCCGGTCAAGCCACCTTCTTATTGCATAGATCTTGCTATCCAAGGATTTTGTATGCCTTTTTTCAATTTTTGTGGCTTTTTCATACAATATATATTCAATAAGCTCATGCAGATACAACCAACACCCAAATAATTACATGTGAATACATTCTCCTCCCCCATACTTAAACATTGCATTGTCCTCAATGAAATGGAAGACATAAAAATGAACCCAGGGAAGGAGACAAAAGACTCACATACAAGGTCGGATGACCTTCCTCCAATAAAACTCAAAGTGTGGTAGAATGAGAAACCAGATGAGAACTAAATGTAATCCAATAATGCATACCTCATCTAAAGCAAAAGAAAGAATACCTCCAATGTAGAAGGTGACCCAAACAAATCAACTCCTTGTAAAGAACATGGTCACCCACAAGCTAAGCTCTAACGAATGTAGATCTAGAATGATAGTATTAATCGAACCAACTTGATGTAATACAGCTCCTTACTTTCTTTTCTCTCATATTTTTTTCTGCACTCTATTTATTTTATTTTTTTAATCCGATATATTATTTTTTTCTCGGAATGATTTTCAGATTTTGGGAATTTTTTTTTTGACGGAAGAGAAGACTTACAACGAGATTGGCTACTGACTGTAGCTGACCCTAAGCTTCGGTGATTTCCTCTTGTCCATAGAAAAACTAAAAAGAAAATTAAACCGAACAAAAACAAACTCAAACCTCGGGTTGCCTCCCGAGTAGCGCCTTATTTTATGTCGTGGCTCGACATGAAACTCAAGAGATTTAACTAACGCCATTTGGCTTTGTGAAAACTGTCTCTTGTCTGAATTCTCTCTTGAACCACTCATGGAACGCCTTAAATCTCGTCCCTCTTACCTTGACCACCTTGTCTTTAGTAATGAAGGTGGTTTCATTCACTTTCTCCTCCTTGACCGTTTCAGGCGGTCGTTTAAGCTCAATGTCAAGTGCCTGCACACTAGACATCAATGGTATCTCGCCTGGCGAGGTCGGTAATGAAGGGCGATTGCCCAAAGGATGTGAAGAGAGCTTACCTTTAGGCTCTGGCTTAGCCTGACACTCCTGCATGTTAGTAGATAAAACAGCATCTACTTTTGGGGGCTCTAAGATATTCTCTAAAACAGGTTGTAATTCATCCTTACAAGTAGGATTAATCACATCAATAGCACATAGAGAATTCTTATCAATGGGATCCATGTCATAAATATTATACTCCACCTTATCCCCATCAAACTCTACAGAGAGAGTCCCACTATTAACATCAATTTTTGTTTGTGCAGTTTTCATGAAAGGTCTACCTAACAGTATAGGTGTAACATTATTAGCATGCTCCATATCCAACACAAAGAAATCAGCAGGAAAAATTAGATCACCAACCATAACAAGAACATCCTCAACAACCCCTTTCGGGTATACAGTAGACCTATCAGCAAGTTGAATAACAGTTCCTGTTTTATGCAAAGGTCCTAAGCCTAGTGATTCATACAAAGAGTAAGGCAAAACATTGATTGATGCACCTAAATCTAGCATGGCTTTGTCAAATTTAGTTTCACCAATCACACATGGAATGCTAAATATGCCTGGATAACCACATTTCTTAGGCATGCGTTTTTGAAACACAGCAGAAACTTGTTCACTTATTTCAACTTTCTTCTTTCCTTTCAGTTTTTGATTTCTCTTGATACTGCAAACTTCTTTCAAAAACTTAGCAAATCTAGGAATACTCTTAACAAGTTTGAGCAAAGGAATGTTTACCTCACACCTACTAAAGGTTTCGAAGATCTCTTTGTCGTCATCCAGTCTTTGAGTATCCTTCAACGCCTCAGGAAAGGGAGCAACAGGCTTCTGAGAGAACAGAGGGGGAAAATTTGGACGAACATAATCGTCAATGTACTCAAGGGTCTCCCGGCGATCGCCATCAGCAACTGGCGATCGCGGTCGCACAAATTGGGGTTCTGCAGGAGACCCGCGATCGCGGATCATCATCCGCGGTCGCGGATTTGTGACGAATTCACCATCAGCCTCTGGAATGGCATGGCGATCGCCACTCAGATCTGGCGATCGCGGTTTTGGCACAGAACAGTCGTCATAAGTTTTTCCGCTCCTCAAGAACACTGCACTGACGTTCTCTCTCGAGTTTCTTACCGGTTCCCTGGCCTCTAATTTACTCACAGCTTGAGCAATCTGTCCTAACTGATTTTCAAGATTTTGGATGCTCGATTCCGTCTTAGCGTTTTGTTGCATAACAGTCTGAGCTAAGGACTTGATCATATCTTCAACAGTCATAGAATTCTGAGATTTAGGTAGCTGATAATTAATATTATGAGAATCATACCTTGGCCTTGGTTGTCATCCACCAACAGCGTTTACCTCAGCATTCGGCTGTTGGAGTTGTTGACCACCACTTTGCAGCATAAAAGACTTCATCATATCTTTCAGTTCATTCATGTCAGTCTGTAATTGATCTGAATTAATTGCTTTGACTGAGTGGGATCCCTGTCTACTGCCAAACTACCTTGAACTCTCAGCTAGCTCTTCAAACATTTCAGTGGCCTGAGGTATAGTCAGTTTCAGAAAATTACCTCCACAAGATGCGTTTACCATTCGATGATCCTCATCAATCAAGCCACTAAATAAGTACATAAGGAGATCTTGGTCAGTATAACTATGGAATGGGCAGCCTGATCAAAGCTCCTTCCTCAAGCTGCTCAGTTTTGTAGCTGGAAAATATTTCTCTAAAAAGACCTTTTTCATCTTAGCCCATGTATCAATACTCCCTGGAGCTTGATAATAGAGCCAATTATTCACAGCGTCTTTCAGAGTAAATCCGAAAGCTCTCAGCATGACCTGCTCCTCAGTAACACCTCTTGGCTTCATACTAGAACATATGGCATGGAATTGAGCCAAGTGTTTGTTGGGATCTTCTCCTGCTAAGCCATGGAAGTGTGGTAGCTCATGAATTAAACCAACTTTTAATTCAAAATTCACACCTTCTTCAATCTCAGGAAACCTCACTGCCAAAGGTTGTTGCTTTAAGTCTGGGGCAGTGAGTTGCCTCATAGTAGGCAATGGCGGTCCATGTCGATCACCCATCTCGTTCTCTTGGTTCAGAGCTGCTCTTTGGTTCCGAAGGAACGTCCTTTCAATCTCTGGGTCAAAGGCAACAAGAGATGAATCAGTAGCACGGGTATGAACCATAAAGGTTCACACCAAACTGTTGATAATTTCACAATTAACACAGAATCAGAAAAAATTCAATTCCCCGGCAACGGCGCCAAATTTGATGCGGCTAATGTCGTAGTGCCAAATCAAAGAAAAACCTAAACACTAACTAGAGTATAGCAAGTAAGTAGAGGTCGAACCCAAGAGAATCAAAACACCAAATCAATGCAGTCAAGTGAAATATCAACTAGTAACAAGTAACCAAAAGGGGGGGGGGGAGGTTTGATTACAAGAACACACAAGTAACGAGTAACAAGCAGAGGAAGTTTGGGTGAAAATATTATGCGAAGGGGTTTCACCTAGCAAGTATCCACACAACAGTTAATCAAGTTGATCATAGATTTATCTCAAGTTCTATTCAATCATAGGGAATGTTCCTATTCCAATCTTTAATATATCAGCAGGTCAACCGGTCTTGATAATACTTACTATTCAACAATCAGGGAAACCTCTCAAGATTAGATGAAATAGCAGCAAAGGGCACATGAATCATAAGGATGCATGTAATAACTTACAACCGTCAAGTATTAACATGCAATCAATTATCTTTCATAAAAGCAATCAACTACCAGATCATGCAGATATGAGTGCTACAATGACAAGGAATTCCACCGTATATTCCTAGTCTAGCAATAGAAAACTATCAATCAAACTAGGTGATCAAGCTAGCAAAACTAATAGAAATCAATAGATGAAGAACAAGAGAATTAATACAAACCCATAGGAAAAGAACAAGAGTTTAGAAATCTCACAACTTAATAACCTAAGGTTTCAACCGCTAAGCAAAACAATGGAGATTAGTTCCTGCTCATGGTTGCAAAACTAAATTGTCTGATGGAAAAGATGATAAAAAGATAGAAAGAACTAGGGTTCTTAAATAGAGTCTAACCCTAAAAATATATGGTAAAAGATATATCCTAAACGAAATAATAAAATAAGGAAAAAGAAATCAAACAAACAAAGGAAAATAAGGAAAGTCCGGAATGTCTTCGGACTTGTTGTGGCGATCGCCATAGATGCCTGGCGATCGCGGTCTTCATGTAAAGCTTTGTCGTGGTCTCTGTCGCTCCATGGCGATCGCCGTAGAGTCATGGCGATCGCCATGATCTCTCGAACTCATGTAATGCTTCTGTTGTAGAATGGCGATCGCCATAGTGATGGTGGCGATCGCCGCTGCTCCGCAGAATGTCTTCAATCTTTGATCCTCTTCTTCTTCGGTTCTGGTCTTCATTTCTTCACTTCTTCATAAACAACTCAGAACATAACAATAGCTCCAAATACTTGTGATAACACTCCTAAACTAATGTAATAACCCCTAGTTACGCCATACAAAGTGTAGTGTATCAACGTGGGACTCGCTTGATGATGATGTTGGGTGCAAATACAGGCATTGGATCGATCGTCCATACTCAGGTCGAGCAAGGGCTGTTATAGAACAGCTAAATGAGGATAATTTGTATCACTCTACAGAGGATGGTGGTCTGGAGGAGCTAACTGAACTGCTGAGGGCAATGTCAAAAAGCCTAGGCGATGAGGTACTTGAACTTAAGGCGAAAAATGTTGAGCTCATGGATGAAAATGTTGCACTTGCTGCAGAGAAGCAGGCCTTAGTTGATGAGAAATATGGAGCAAGTTCCAGTGGGACTAAGTAGTTTAATGTTTGTTTAAGTTAGTGTTTGTTTAAGTTCTTTTTCGCTTAAGTTCTTGTTTGTTTAAGTTCTTGTTTTTACTGCTACTGTTGTTTTAATTTCCAGTTTCTTGTACTGCTACTACTGTAATGTTTGTTTCATTTGGAAATGGAAAAGTTTATGTTTTATTTTATGAATCAATTTAATAAAGTTTATAAGTTTAACAACTTTTCACTAAAAAATACACAGAAATGGATCATGTGTTTCTGTAGTTTGGCACGGTTTAGGGCATGGTTAGGCGCAAACCGTGCAAAACAACAGAGAGCAACTCAGTTAAGTTTCCTGTAAATAGTACATTCGTCATGAAGGTATCCCAAACCTTCGTGACGAATGTCTAAACAGAAGCCCTCCGTCACGGATCTCTACGAGACCTAAACAAACCATTTCGACTCAATCTTAAACGGTAAGATTAATGATGTTGTTGCCTTTCATGTTTCTTGCCGGAGCTCTAGGCCTTTTGTACGCCGCTAGTTGCTCAGCAAAAGGGTCTATCAAGGAGCGAGCAGCCGGTGAACAGTAACGATGCCACATATCATAAACTTCAGGTAATGGAGAGTCATCGGCAATTGGCATCTACAACAAGGCAAATGATAGAGTGTGTAAGAGGTATTGATTTAAAAATATAAACACAAAATTGATAGAGTGAGTTAGAAATTACCGAAATGAAGTGTCTTTCATCTTCAACAAGGAAAATGCAACATATGGGCAATTTCTCTCCTTCAGCGATGTTGTCGTCCAATACTATAGGCAAAAAAGTTTGCCAAACTGATTTCCCAAGCACAAAGAATGCACAATTGAAAGTCGTAGCAACTACACACCCCATCGCCGGGACTTGTAACCATGTCTCTTCGGGTGCCATCTCTCCTGGTCCAGTCCAAGCTAGGTTTGTAATTGCTCTCTGAACATTAGGCGTTTCAAATGGCAATACCCAACAATCTTGCAACCCATTATTCCAATGTGCAAATGTCGTTTGAGCCATTTCAGATCTAACTCTCCTCCAATTATCTTGGTCTCATCCTAATTGTTGTGCTATAGCTCTGTATCCACAATTTCCATCAGCGACAATGGGATACCAACCTTGCACGTAGGGATGCATGCATGGAGGTACGAGGGTATTATACTTTGTAAGCTTCTTCAAAGCCCACTGACCACTCTTACCCTTCCCGTATGAAGCCGGTTTTTGCTTCTTTGGAGGCGTTTCTTCAAGTGTTGCATCAGTGTGCTCCCAATGTGAAGGTTGTCTTTTCATTGGGTTGTATTATTTGTTTGGAGCTCTTGGAGGTCGTCCCTTCCCCCTTTTCACACGAGCTGGCTCTTGGAGGTTGGTCGTTTGAGGGTTACCTATTGCCAAACACTTCATTGCACACTCGTGTTGGTCATAAGGTGGCATTCCCTCCCATTGCTCAGCCATAAACTCATCCATCAAGTTTCTTGCTACTACCCTCCGCACTTCTAATTCGTCTTCAGTCTCTACTTCTTTCAAAGTCAATGTCCTCCAAAAGGCATGAACCGCTTCACCTGGAATTGGTTCTTGATTCCTCACATATTCATAAATGTCATGCACACATAGCAATCCATCTCTCTTCCTTATTACGCATTCACAATGATCAAGATGAATGCCATATTCCCCTTTCTTGTATTCAGTTAGCAAGCGACTCAAACAAGTATACGACACTCTGTATTTAAGAAGCTTGAAGAGATCAACGTCTGTAATGTTACTTACAGTCTTTTGCTGACTTTCATTGAAAGTACCCAAGATCTCCTTGAACTGATTGCGCATCTTCGCATTGTATCTATCAAACACAGTGTCTATCTTCTGGCTTGGCAGTGACAAATAATTTTTGAAGCTAGAATGTTCACTTTCAACCCTGCATAATCAAAACAATTATTGATAACAACAAATAAAAGCTAACATATATTGCAAAACAATTTGAAATGTAGTCACATCACTAACCTGTTTGTGGTGTTGGAAACTAATGTAAAGATTTTATCCACATAGATCAAAAGAAATTTATTGTCGTAGGGGTTTAGCCAATTCTTCTTCGGGTACCTAATCTCAGATGGATATTCTGCCCAATCCTTTTCAATACGCCCCAGCTGAATGTTGTATGACAATTCCATCGACTGTTTGAATAAGTTAAGACATTCACTTGCAAAATGGGTCCCCCTTGCTTGTGACCGCATTGCTAGCTTAGCATGGTCCTCAATGTTCTTTTGGATGTGCCGCCTACAGAGGAGGAAAGTAGAATCTGGAAAGATCCTATCCAAAGCGTTCATCAAAGCTTTCTCTCGATCGGTGACTAAGCAAGTTGGCGTCATCTTAACAACCCTAAACAACTCAGCCAATTGATACATGCACCACACATAGTTTTCTTCTTTCTCTTCCGACACAAAAACCCTAGCAACAGCATAGTTCTTCCACGTTGATGTTATTCCAACAATCTCTATGAAGGGCATGTTGTACCTTTGCAAGATAATACATTACTATAAGAATTTATAGAGTAAAAACAAACATCATACTTTTTAACTTAATTATACTTACTGAATTGTGCTGTATGTTGCGTCGATCAACATTACATAAGGAAACGCCTTAAGCAGTTTCATCGACTATGGGCTTGCGAAGAACACATCTGTGATCTTATGTGTGACTTCGTCGCTCTTGTGTCTTACGAAGTAGTTCAACTCCTTCGAACGATAGAAGAATTCTTGGACCACAGTTCTTCCCTCCATCCTCTATGTTCTGAACTTGTTACAAAAGTTGTGGACTTGTGACTTCTTGGTCATGTTGTCAGGAGATTCATTGATAATGTGGTTGTGAGTTCCATGATCAACCCTTAAGATCCATTCCCCCTTTTCAGTCTCTCTACATGCAATCTGAAATTTGCAACCACATTTCTTTGTGTGGGTGTATTTCCTAGTTCTCCCCACTGAATCAAGAATATAATGTCCACTGCGCTCACATTTAAGCCAAGACCTTCCTAACGTCCCTTTGAAGTCAGTTCTACCAACCTTCAACATAATCTGATGATATATGTGGCTCCTCATAAGGCACAACACTGTCAAACTGTGGTACTGTCTTCAATTTCGGGAAATACTCCATGTCTTGATATGGTTGCGATAAAGATTGATATTCAGAAACATTGGACCAATCATTTTGATGAGAATGATATGGAGGAGGATTAAGCTGAGAGACTATTGGCGGAATATCAAAATCTAAACCAAGATCAAACGAAGGCACTCCTTCAGGTCCCAAACGAATATCGGCATTGATCGATAAGTTCTTTAAACCATTGAACATTGGACTATTATTCTGTAAAACAACAAAATACACAAAAACTACACTCAGAAACCAGTTTTTCCTACCTTCGTCACGAATAGTGGATGAGCCTTCGTCACGGATAGAAGCTTTACTTGCGTGACGAAAAAATTTGCACATTTTTTGTGCAAATACATTCGTCACGAAGGTCCTCAATACTTCTGTCACGAATGTCTCATGTTGTTCCGTCACGAATGTCCTATTTACCCTATTTCATATTGCTTTTTACACTTTTGACCCCTAAATTCGAATCAAACCCTAAATTCCAACACAAACACAAATTTCCACACAAACCCTAACTTCAACATTATTTAAACATCTTCTTATCATGCTCCTTGTATGTAACACCTAAAAATCACATATTTTCTATCCAACTCTATATTACAACATGATTTTCACACAATCAACACAAAAAACTAACTTCAAACTATTCAATTTCATACAAAAACATAAATTTTACTACAAACCCTAACATGAACATTATTTAAAACAACTACTCCCTCCGTCCCACTATATAAGCCCCATTTGACCTCGGTGCGGATGCCGATTCATGTTTTGTTTCGTTAATATCTCTAATTGTTTATTAGTAAAAAATATAAAAATTTGATATTGTTAAAGTAATCACTGAGACGAATCAAACAAGACCCCATATGACCATATTTTTCGTTATATATTGGAAGAAATCGAGAAGATTCTATCGAATTGTGAATAGTGCTGAAAAAACAAATGAGGCTTATAAAAGGGGACAAAGGGAGTATAACATACCTTATTGTAGTTCCCCCATGATGGACCATCTTCATCAACATTTTGGTGTATGTAATCATCCCAATTTGACATTTTCAATTGAAGATTGTGTTTGAATGAGAGTGTTTAGGGTGAAATGAGGGTAAAATGAAGTTGAAAATGTAGAAGATGAAGTTGGTTGCGGATATTTGATGGTAATTAAATGTAGTTGGTGTGGATTAGACATAATAGCTTCACTTTTGCAGTTATAGCTACATTCGTCACGGATCTCTTGCGTTTCTTCGTCACAGAAGTATCCCAAACCTTCGTCACGAAGGTCCCAGATGCATACGTGACGAAGGTGTTTCCAAATACATTCGTGACGAAAGTATATTACTCTATACATTCGTGACGAAGATCTTGTGTAATACATCTGTGACGAAACTTTGGGTGTGCTAAATAAATTTTTAGAGTGTGCTAAATAAAGGCTTTGTATAATTATGGTAGCGGACATAAAAGTATCTGAAAAATATCCAACATTTGTACTATATATGGTAGCAGAAAAATATTCGACATTTGTACTTCATATGGTAGCGGATATAAAAGTATCTGAAAAATATCTGACATTTGTTGAACCAAAATGAACTCTTACATTTATCCTTCATATTAAGGACAAATTCAATATCCGGTTGATTTGTACTCTAATACGTTGAGACAAAAAAAATTAATTTTTCTTTTGAAAATAATATTTGTCCTCAACCAGGTGTGCTATCAATTTTACGGGTGCGCCTATAAACAACCTTCAATAATGACCCGACCCGAAAACCCGACTCGTACAACCCGATTTTTTTTTTGCACTCTCAGTTAATTAGATTACATTCGAAATCCGATTTTGACCCGACCCAAGGACCCGATACTTTTCTTGGTCAAAACCGGATTGAATCGGGTTAACCAGTTGGGTCATAGCAAAAAACGCAAAAGACTAGAAAATGGAAAAAGGAACTTGAAAAAAAAACTAAATAAGTGGAAAAATGGAAACGAAAAATCCCGCCATTTTGCTTTTATTTTGTGTAAACTAGGTTTAACAATTGAGATCATTGCTTTCGTAGAAATGCTTTAGTGGTTCATTCTTATAAAGTTATCGCTTCAGATAATGACTATTTTGTATAAATGCTTATAAGGTCAACCAATCTAGATATTTTAAACTATTGATTAATAATTAGGTTATTAATTCATCTAAACTAACTATTAACCATGAAATAAATATTAAACAATGTAATGAGAGAGAAGAAATACATAAAATTGAGTACAACGAGACTAAAGATTCATTGAATATATAAAAAAGAGATACATGTGTTCAGTTAATTCTTACATACTCCCTCCGTCCCATAATATTTTTTTTCTTTTTTCACATTTGTCGAGATAAATTTTGTATCATCAATATCTCTAACTATATGTTAATAAAAAATTATAAAATTTTAATATGTTAAAATATTCATTGAGACGAATCAAACAAGACCCCTCATGACTATGTGTGTTCTTATATTTTAAAAGTTATGCAACAAATGTGTTAAAGTGTGAATATTGTCAAAAATAAAACACGAATTATATAAAGGGACGGAGGGAGTACTTATTTATAAAAGAGTAAAAAATTGTGTAATTCGACCCAATGAGTTGATCCGAATTGAAAATAAATTTGTCATAACCCGATCTACTTTGACCCGATAAATTTCAAACTCGAAATTATCCGACCCAAAATATAATAAACCCAATGTACTCTAACTCTAACCCGACTAACCCGACCCTTTCCTAGATCTACTTACACTACATAATAACAATATATTCACCATCTATCTATGAAGAGCCTCTTGTGGAGCCCAGATGTTTGACCTTGTTTGCGAGATCAAACATGATATAATGTGTTACTCTTGTGTGTGTATTAAATTCGTAATACTTAATCAAGATATATAACTGTTTTATTTTAGTGATAAGTTTGTAATACTTATATATAACCTTTCACTATAGAGGAAATTTCATAAACCACATCTTAAATAGAGCATTTTATTCACAACCACTACTTAAACTAGTAATTACATACAATCACCCTTTAAACAAATTATGTTAGCAATCAACCACTTCTTTCCACTTTGATAAGGTTTTGACTGGATACTCCACACCCGCCAAATCGACCCAAAACACACATGACACGGGGTGGTTACGATCCGATCTTATAGGCAATAATGTCTTCTAGAAGAAATCTGAAGTCCTTAGGCTCAACGATAGTTTTAGATTCTTTCCCATTCGGATCTCCGACTCCGTCCTCTCCTCCCCACTAAAGAACGACTGATTCGAGACAAGCCCCAAAATCCGGATCCTCGATCATGAAATAGAAGAGATGTTGGTTGATTCCTAACAAAATTCATTTATAGAGTGGTTGTAGTAATCATTGATTTAACGGGTGATTGTAGGTAAAATACTCTATTTAAAGGGTGGTTTGTGAGATTTCCTCTAACTATAATGTATAAGCAATAGATTTGTTTCACATAAACATAATTGTTGATATAGTTTTTGTTATTTGGGTTTTTGAAGAGGTAAACGGGGCCTTTATTTAAATTTTATATGAACGTTCTCCTATTAAATTTTCTGTGAAATTAAAATACGCGTAATGTATGATGAATCTGATTGACACACATAAAAATTTTGAACATTTTAAATTTATTCGTTACTCATATGCATTATATGTTGCGTCTAGTCAAAATTATAATATTTTTGAACATTTCAAATTTAGAGGTGGGTTCTATGGAAAATACTCCTTAAGATAAGAACTAAGAACATAATCTGGGCCGTTGAAATTTTGAAATGGACGCATCAAATGAAGCTACGTAGCCTTGGGAAATAAAAGGGAGAAAATGAATGTGGTGGCAATTTTGAAAATAACGCAAGATTTTCGGGGTTGGACGAAAACACCCTTACCCTTTCTCCCCCTTTCTCTCTCGCTCTCGCTCGAGAGATTTCCCAGAATTTCGCTAGTTTCAAAAGCAATTCCTTCGTAATCCAGCAATTTTCCACTGAATCTACGCTTGCAAGATCGAGATTTTGATCGATATCTATATTCTACTTGGTGTTTTCTTGGATTTAAGTTCACAAGATGGATTCAGGTCAGTTTACGAAACTTCTAGGGTTCGAGATTTGGAAAATCCTAAAAGCTTCAAGTTCTAAGATATTGTTCAATATAATCTCTACAAATTAGGAAGTCTCAGTAGTTGTTTTCAAAATTTTGAACTTTACAGATGTTTTGAAGCACCAAAGCAAGAAAAAAAAAACAGGTTTCTACATTGAACTTAGGGTTCATTGAACAAATATTTAGGGTTCATACATCTCGACTATGAAACAGCTAGTTTTATGAAGGTTCAACACTTGAATAGGATAGAATCTTCAAACTTGATGCGAAGAATGTGAATTTTAAGGTCATACGGTTGAACAATTAGGTTCATAGGCTTAGACTGTAAGGTTCATACATGTCGACTATGAGACACCTAGTTTTATTTATTTCAATTTTATGAAGGTTCATATGGTCGAACTGTTAGGTTCATTGGCTTAGACTGTTAGGTTCATATGATAGATGTCAAAACATTGACAGGTTCATTCATTTTATAAAAGAGATTTTGCGCTATTTTCAGAAGTTCAAGATCTTATGCATAAGGTTCATAAATGATATGAGTAGGTTCAGGACTGTTAGAGAAGTTTAGGACTATTTGAGATAGAGTAGATTATGTAACAGTCTGAACTCTTGCATTAAAGCTCAAAAGGTTTTCATAAAATTGAATGTACTTAAGTTCATGCTTGGATGAAATTAGGTTCATTTGATTATAACTAGAGGTACATACATATATTTTGATAAGTGCATGTCTTGGAACAACTAATATAACTTGCTGTTTTATGACAATACAGAGAAATATCAAGGGGATGGGAAAAAAACTCTTGTGGTAAGATTCAAAATTACCGAGCAGAAATCAAAAACAGTAATAACTAGAACAAGCCCACGCAAGGGAAAGGACCGTGAAGAAATGGATGATGAGGTACAAGAATCATCTGAGAAAACAATATCTGATAAGCAAATATCAGAAGACATAGAACACAACACAGAAGATGATGAAAAAATAACTTGAATATCAAACGCATAAAATAAAAAATTTATGTGCCTGTGGTTTTGGGTTCATGAGCTAAGACTAGTAGGTTCATGAATATTGTAATCAAGGTTCATCAATATGAAAAAGAGCAATGTTAAGTTATTTATCTGATGATTCATTAAAATAAACAAGGTTCATGGAATTTGAAAGCAAGGTTCATGACCTAAGCATAGTAGGTTCATGGATTTCGAAAATCAAGGAGAATGTAGTTTTCAGGTTCAAGTGCTTAAACTAGTAGGTTCATGAAGTTTGTATTCAAGGTTCAACAATACGAAGACAATTGTTTCAAGATAATACACTTATGAATAAGAAAAATATAAAGATTAGGTGGAAATAATATTAGGTTCATGACCTTTGACTTGTTGGTTCTGCATATTTGAAATCCAGATTAATAATCATGACAGGGTTGGTGATTTTGAACTAGTAGTTTCAGGAATATGACCATATAGGTTCATACAGTCTGTGTTTAAGGTTCATTAATATTATGTAGCAAGATCAGTTATATAAAAAGATAAGTTCATTATTTGAATTTATTAAAAGGTTCATAGTTTTAATAATCTTAATTGTTCTAGCAGGTTCATTATTATGTGCTAGCAGGTACAAACATATGTACTAACAGGTTCATTTGATTGAGTACAATATCTAATATTTAATTTATATTAACAGGGATGGTTGACAAGGTTCACAAGCAAGAACATAGTACTTGAAAACTCAATGCTTGAAATTTGGGGCATGTATAAATATTTACCACATGCATTAAGGGAAGACAAAAGAGTGAGGTGCATGATTGAAACAACCAAGACACTGATGCAGAAAAATGGGGGAGAAGAAGAACAACTGTTTGATTATGAAAAAGACTACAAAGATTCAAATCATCCTTTCTGGTCTGATCCAAGATTAATTGAGTGGATGAAACTTCTACCAAAGGCACAGGATGCAAGGAAAATGATGTCAGGGTCATCAGATCCCAAAGATGGTGATACTTGGGAAGCTCTGAGTAAAATTCTTCCTGCAATTGATAACATTAGTGAAGATAGTGTTGTGAATGAGAAAAACAAGAAGAGAATGATGAAGTCAACTGAGAAGGTTCAAGATGTGGTGAGTGAGAACAGTGGATCAAATGGAAACCAGAAAGTTGTACTGCAGACGACAACTGATGAAGATGATACTGAATCAAATGACAAGTTTGAGGGATCTGAAGATGATAATATATCTTTGAAAATTTTTTTGATCAAATCAGGAAAGAAGGAAAAGAGGCAAAACAGCTGGTACAAGAAGAAGAATTATTTGATGAATTAGAAGGCCAAAGTAAAGTAATGGAAGATGACAGTGAACGTGAAGAAGGTTCAGAAGATGGTGTGGAAATAACATCTCAAGAGAAGGTTAAAGACGCCGAATCAGAGGAAGAACTTGGGGGAGGAAGAAGAACCAGAGCCTGAAGGGAAGCCCAATGACCAAGATCTAAATGAAGATCATGAAACAGTGGAAGCCAATCAAGTTGTCAATGAACCATAAGTGAATGTGGAAGAAAAAGAAGTTGAGAACAACAAAAAGATCATAGATCCTGAACAAAACATGAAATCGCCACAGAGCACTGGAGAGGGTGAAAGAGTTGAAGACACTCCTATGAAACAGAATGCAGAAGAAGAAGTGAACACAGAGAAATCAATAGAATCATCTAAAAGAGAGGAAAATCAGGAAAGAAATGACAAGGAGTTGTTTGAAGAATCAAAGTTAGAAGCTCAGACTGTTGAAGAGGAAGAGACAATATTCAAGGA
The DNA here is from genome assembly GCA_029168935.1 of Oxyria digyna. Lineage (NCBI taxonomy): Eukaryota > Viridiplantae > Streptophyta > Magnoliopsida > Caryophyllales > Polygonaceae > Oxyria > Oxyria digyna. The sequence continues at coordinate 35,611,574 of JAPVLV010000009.1, forward strand.
GAGTAAGGAAGGAGATAAAGCAGAAGAAGGAAGCAATGAACCAGAAAGGAACAATGCTGGGGGGAAAATAGAGGAAGAAACAAATCTGAAAGATGCTGATACAGATAACCTACTAACTGAGATGAAAGGTTCAAAAATTAAAGTTTCAAGGGATGAAACTATACCAGAGGATTTAATTAGGGAGCATCGCACCAAAGTTGTTTATGAAAGAAAGGGGAAACACGCTAAGGGGAAGAAGATAAAAGATGATCAAACAGAGGATGTTGGACCTAGGACGAGGCGAGCAGGAGCAACATTGAAAAGTCCATTCAGAACTAGGGAGATCAAAATTTTATCGAAAGAGACTCAAGAACAAAAAGAAATTTCAAATTACGTGCAAGACATTGGATCCAATGACAAGTAAGTCAAAATAATACCTTGAAGGCTTTTATTCAATCTTAATACTTAATCTTATCTGAGTAACTATTTTATTTATTGATTTTCCATAGGGAGGTATTGTTCAAAGATCCCCTTAAAGAAATATCAAGACTTGAGTTGAGGTCAGATGATAACAAGATAGACCCAAGGGTTATGGGTGCTTGGACTTCTGTGTTAAACCAGAGAGAGAACTTTTGTAGCAGCAACAACCCTAACACAGTCTTCATGTACACAATAACTATGGTAAGGCATTCTAATACAAAAATCCACAGTTTTAAATAATTTTGGAGTTTCATATATTAGATGTTATCAGAGGGGCAAATTGAAATTGTAGGTTCATGTCAGGAGACATGAACCTACAATTTCAATTATGATACCTACAATAGAAGGGTCATGAACCTACAGGACAAGGGTCATGAACCTACAGAAGAAGATTAATGAACCTACATTAGTATGTTCATGAACGTACGACTGTATGTTGCCGAACCTACAGTAGAAGGTTCATGAACCTAAAGTAGAGGTTTCATGAACCTACGGCTGTATGTTTCCGAACCTTCAGTAGAATGCTCATGATCCTACAGTAGAATGCTCATGAACCTACAGTAGAAGGTTCATGAACCTACAGTAGAAGGTTCATGAACCTACAGTAAAAGGTTCATGAACCTACAGTAGAATGCTCATGAACCTACAGTACAATGTTCATGAACCTACAGTAGAAGGCTCATTAACCTACACTAGAAGGTTCATGAACCTACAGTAGAAGGTTAAGGGAGTGTAATCTTGAATGTTCAAAAACTAAGATGTTTACACTACAAATGTTGGTTGATTGATGGCACTTGTTATAACAGCAAAATAAGCCAGATGATTTGTACAATTTCAACATCAACATGTTGAATGCAAGGATAATGGTGGATGGGCGTGAAATGAAAGACATTGACATGGTAAGAATTGAAAGAGATTTATTGAAAATACAATATTTATCTAAATAGTTTCAATAGAGATAATAAGAGTGCTGATATCTATAAACTTGCAGGTTTTAGTGCCAGTTCAGAACACTACCTTGCACTTCTACATGATATGCTTTGACATCAAGAACTCATCAGTTCATGTACTCGATAAACTAAACAATGATGGAAGGACTGATAGATACACTGTATCTATTGAAAAAGTTGTAAGTTTAACAAACCATTTTCCTATCTATAGTTACAAAGTGAATTTCATTATACAGCTTTGATGTAAGGGTGAATTGCAGACATATTGGTTATGTCAAACACTGAAGACTGTTGCCCTGCATGCAAGACGTAAAAAGATTGAGGAAGCAAAGAAAAAGCCAATAATTGTTCAAATGCCATGGATTGAACCAAGAGACATTACCAACTCGGGCTTGTTTTGCATGAGGAATATGGAGCTCTACATGGGCAACCATAATGAATAGTGGGAGAAAGAGATCAATTTGAAGAACAAAGACAAGTGCATGAAAGTACTTAGAAGGAAGTATATGCATGCCATTGTAACCTCGGATGCAAACAAAGTAAAGGATCGGGTTATGGAGAAGATGAGGAGCACAATTGCAGCAGAATAGAAGTATAACAATGACTGGATTTCTGCAGTAGAAAAGTTATGACTGTTTTGAATTTGCGTTATTAGCTAAAGAAATTTCAGATACAGGTTCATTTGGTTTCTAAGATGTTGGAATTAGCCTTTTAAGATTGGTAGAAGTTTGAAGAATGAGTAAGATTTAAAGGTGTTGTTATGTTGTTCTTTGTTAAAAGCTTGACACAAAATACACTTTGAGGTTCATCAAAATAAAACAACAAGGTTCAACAAAGAAACATAGAGGTTCAGCAAAATACAAAGAGGGGATCACCCCAATACACAGTAAGGTTCAACCAAATTCACACTAAGTTCAATGTATTGACAAGGTTAAATAAAGATTACTATCTACCCACTCATACCAAATAATATTACACCAGATCATCAAAATTCACTGTGAGGTTCATCGAAATAAATAAAAATATAAATAAGTTGATGTTCATCGGTAATAAACAGTTAGGTTCATCAAAATATAAATTGAGGTTAACCAGAATATACAGTAAGGATCAAACAAAAATAGATATCTTCCACAAGCTAATTTGTACATTGCAACGTAAGTTATTTACTACCGAAAGTTAAACGAAGTGCACATAGCGCACTTCGTACGATTATTATTCTTACGAGGCGCGTGTAGCGCTCTTCGTTTTAACAACTTTGCAAAGGATCATGAACCTAGTTGATCACGCGCGCCTCATTTGTTAACAACTTTGCAAAAGATCATGGACCTAGTTGATCAAAAGGCCCGAACCTACTTATTCAAAACCATGAACCTTCTTGGTAAGAAGCATGAACCTAGCCATGTCATAAATGAATGACATACAAAATTTGAAACCAGATAAAGAGGAGGCAGATCCACTTTTCTAATTTTGAATAAAAAGAAATTAATTATTTTCCTTCCCTATATAAAGTGGAGACGGTTCCAGGGAGACGGTTCAAGTTCTCACATTTTCCACTCCAGCATTTCTCTGAGCGCTACACATTCTCTCCAGATATTTCACACACTCTCATTTTCTTCCTCTTTCTCCCAACTCTTCCCCTATTGTTCAACCCCTCTTAACGGCAAGAAGAAAGACATCAATGGATTCCAGAAAACTATCCGGAGAAATGAAGAAATGTGCTCAAGAAAACAGTCAATCTGAAAAAACGAGGGAAGACAAAGGTAAATATAAAATCTTCAACCAATTTTTCTAGGGTTTCATCAAAAGTTAGGAACGGTTGCTTAAAATTCGAAATCTACATCAATACAAAAACAAAATATCTGATATGTTTAGAACATGAAAAAAAATCAATTATTTAGGGTTGATGAAGATATAGAGAAGAACGAGATATAGGAAATCTGGGATGAAAATTGTGTGTTGAAGAAAAATAGTATTGAAATGTTAAAATGTACAAAAAATAAAATTGGTTCATTATATCTGAATGCAGGTTCATTGGTTAATCTTATTGATAATGAAGGTTCTTCAGAAGACGGAGATGCACCGATCACGTTAACTGGATTTGCACTTTGCCCTAAAAAGAGCATTCCTCTTAGAGGTCCCTTTGGGCGGGGTCCTTCACCACAAATGCAGAAAAGAATGGAAAAAATAATCAAGATGCGAAAAGCAGGTAAATGATTTGCCATATTAGTCTTCTGTTCTTTGAATTATAAGGAGAATTTTATAATATATTTGCATGAACCTGTATTTTGAACACATTACCAAGATCATATATATCTGAATGCAGGTTCATTGGTTAATCTTATTGATAATGAAGGTTCTTCAGAAGACGAAGATCCACCAATCACGTTATCTTCATTTGCCCTTTGTCCTAAAAAGAGCATTCCTCTGAGAGGTCCCTCAGGGCAGCGTCCTTAACCCCACATGCAGAAAATAATGAAACAAGAACCAGAGAAGAAGAAGATGAAGTTACAGGGGGAAATGGACAAGGAAATGGAGGTTCAGAAGGGAGAAGATGAGGATTAAGGTTCAAAAGGAGATTAAAAACAGTAACTGGATTGACCGCGGTGTTTTAAACAAGTGTTTTTAGCTTAAGTAATTTCATATACAGTTTCATTTTGGGTCTTTGATGTTGGTTTTAGACTTTTAAGATTTGAAAAGTTTGTAGAATGACTATGTTTTAAAGGTGATGTTTTGTTGTTCTATATTTAAAGCTTTACTCAAAATACACTGTGTGTTTCAACAAAATAAAACAACAAGGTTCACCAAAAAAACACAGGTTCAACAAAATAAAAAGATCAGTTTCACCACAATAACAAGACAGGTTAAACCAAATTCACAGTGAGGTTCATCAAGATACATATTGAGGTTCAACAGAATATACAGTAAGGTTCAAAAAATAATAGACAGTAACTTCAAAATTTATGACAAATTTCACCAAAATTTAAATTACACCATTATTGAAATAGTGTTGATGAACCTGCTTGATCAAAATCATGAACCTACTTGTTCATAACCATGAACCTACTTGTTCATAACCATGAACCTACTTGTTTACATCTATGAACCTAGCCCTGCCATAAATGAATGACGTAGTATACAGAAAAAAGGGTAATAACATAGTAGGTTCAAACAATTTGGGAAGCAGGTTCACAAAATAATATAGCAGGTTCACACAATTTGGGTAGCAGGTTCATAGACAAAATAAATATGCTGAACAATTTTTTTATTATTATAATTTAAAAAAAAATTATTTTCCTTATATAAAAAGAAACGGTTCCACTTCCCTCAATTCCCACTCCACCATCCCCACTCGCGTTCTCCACTTCAAAGCTTGAACCGCCCTCAACTCCTTCCTCTTTCTCCATAAATCAAACCCGAATCACAAACAGAAAATGAATCAACTATTAACGACAAGAAGAAACAAGAGAAGAAGCACATCAATGGATTCCAGAAAACTTTCTAGAGAAATGAAGAAATGTGCTCAGGAAACCAGTCAATCCGAAAAAACGAGAAGAGACAAAGGTAAATACCAAATCTTCAACCAATTTTCTAGGGTTTCATCAAATGTGTTAAACGATTCGATACTACATGAATTCAAAAACAAAAAACTTGTTTGTTTAGAACATGGAAAAAAAAATCAATTTTTTAGGGTTGATGAAGAACGAGAAATAGGTAAAATGTAATGAACATTATGTGTTGTAGTAAAACAGTCATAAAAAGTTAAGATTTGCAAAAAATTTACAGGTTCATTATATCTGGATGAAGGTTCATTGATTAACTGTTTTTGATAATGAAGGTTCTTCAGAGAAAAGAGATAAAGAAAGTGATATCTCCAAAAGAGATTATGTGTATGACTCAAATGACGAAGATCCACCGATCATGGTACCTACATTCTCACTTTGTCCTAAAAAGAGTATTCCTCTTATAGGTCCATTTGGGCGGGGTCCTTCCCTTCATATGCAGAAAATAATGAAAAAAATCACCAAGATGAGAAAAGCAGGTAAATGATTTGGGATGTAGTATTAGTGGTTCACAGGTTCAATAGAAGTACAAAGCATTATATCTGAATGTAGGTTCATTGATTTTCTATTTTTTATAATGCAGGTACTTATGGAAAGAAGGATAAAGAAAGTGATAACTTGAATAGAATGGAACAAAGAACCAATAAGAGAGAAGAAGGTATATAAAGAGTCTATGAGGCTTTTGCAATTTGAATTATTCGAATTCCACTATTAATATAGTTTCAATTAATGGAATTAGAGGTTCATGGGTTCAGTAGATCTTCATGAGTTCATCTCTTTGATAATGCAGGTTCATGTGTTCAGTAGAGCTTGATGTCTTTTATGTACTGTAACCATTTCCTTTGTTCATAATCATTAGGTTCCTCCATGAGTATAAGAGATGTCTGAGATAATATTCACTGTCATTATGAGTTCAGGTTCATAGGATTCAAACAACCAATAATTATTCTTATTATCATTCTGATAGACATAAATGCTTTTGCAAATGCTAAACTATTCCTATGATCAAATGCAGAAAAGAAAAAGGAAAGAGAAGTGATTGATATATCATCAGAGGCTGATGATGAAGAAGAGCATGAACCAGAAAAGGAAGAAGAAGTGGATTCAGATGCTAACACTAAATGGAATGAACCTAATATGGAAGCAGAACAAGAGGATGAAGTAGAAGCATCAGAGGAGGAGGACAAGGAACCAGAGTCTGAAAAAGATGAGGCTAGCACTGAAGACGACGTTCAAAGAGGTAGAAATGAACAAGAGTCTGAAACAGAGTCAGTAGAAGCTGAGCCTGGCACAAATGAGTCTCTCTTAGAAGCATATGAGACAGAGGAAGAAGAACCTCCAAGAAGAAAGTCAAAAGCTAGAGTAAAGAAGGAAACCAAAATGAAAGCTCCAAAGAAAGAGAAAGCAGGTAAGGGCACATACAAAGTTATGACCAGAAATATCCCAAAAACATTTGTTGAAGCAATTGAATCATTGAAATTCAACAAAGATGATGTCACAAAAGTGCTGACTCCCAGAGATTGTTGGCCTCAGAGGATGAAGTGGGTTGAGGATTTGGGATTCAAGATACTCTTGGATTTGAAGGTTATGTACTTCCCAGGAAAGCTAACAAAATGGGTGTTGGAGAAATTTGATGCACACACATGTTCCATTACTCTACAAAATGGAACAGTGCTAAAGATCACAGAGGAAGATATTTAGCGTGTTCTGGGATTACCTAGAGGAGAAATCAGAGTAGCGAGGCCAGACAAGAATACAAATGATAGGAAGCTTCTAAAGAGTTGGAAGAACTATTTGGGAAGAGGAACACATACAATAAAGCTTGTTGCAGAAAGGTTGAACTCATCTTATGATGAGATATGGTTCAAAAGGTTATTCACAACCTTGGTCATATCTGTATTGATTGAATCAAGTCAGAAGGGGACAACATTGCAAAAGTTCTGGATGGACAAGGTTCAAGATATCCATAGGAAAAACTGGTGCAAGTTCTTACTTGATTCTCTGATTGAGACAAAGCTCGAATGGCTGGAGAACAAAAACAGATTCTACAGAGGACCAATTTTGTTCCTTGTGGTAAGATTTATTTAATTATGATTTTCAAATTTCAATAACGTACGGCTATAGGCCAATGAACCTACAATAGCATATCCATGAACCTACTGCTATAGGCTAATGAACCTACAACAGTAGGTTGATGAACCTACAATAGCATATTCATGAACCTACAGTAGAAGTTTCATGAACCTACAGCTGTATGATAATGAACCTTCAGTAGAAAGTTCATGGACCTATAGTAGAAGGTTCATGAACCTTCAATAGAAAGTTCATGGACCTATAGTAGAAGGTTCATGAACCCACGGAAGTAGGTTGTTCAATGGATGAACCCCAGTAAATCATTGATGAACCTAAGGCTGTACGAGGATGAACCTACAGTAAAAGGATCCTAATATATAATTATTAATCATGAACCTACTGTTATAGGCTAATGAACCTAAAACAGTGGCTTGATGATATCACAAACTAAATATATTTTATGATATTGAAAATGATCTACCTAACACAAACCTTACTTTTTTACTTGTGTATAGTTGTTTTATGCTGACAAGGTGAAGAAGAATGAAGGTATTGATCCTGTATTTATTGGATGGGACTCAACAACACTAGGAAATTTCACTCGAAAGGAAATCCAACAAGGCAAGCTGAGCTTTGATTTTAACACAGCAAACCAAAAAAAGAGAAAGATGGAGAAAGCTATGGAACCAGAAAAATCAAAGAGAAAGAGGACATCTGGACCAAGCAGTGCAAATAAAGCTAAGGAACCAGTAAAAACAAAGAGAAAGAGTTCATTTGGACCAAGTAGAATGGAGGTAAATATTATTCTACATAAAAAAAAAATATAATCCTAAGCCATATGCTTAAAATTTCTTGATTTGATTGTTAATTCTGAATTTTGAAGGCCCGGATCACATCTTTTACCAATAAAAGTGAATCTATCACAAAGGAGATTCGGGAGATGGATAGCTTGTTGAGCTACGCACCAGAAGAGATGGAGGATGACCCCGCTGTAATACTGATAAAGTCAATTGTAGAGAAGCTTAAAGAAGGAAATGGAGATACAGATGCTGAAGCAGGGCCATCACGAGTAAATTCCCAGATGGGAGAATATTCTGAAGAAGAGGAAGAACAGAATGAAAATGTAAGTGGATTATGAAATTAAACACTAGTTAATTTGAATTCATGATATTATGGATAACATAAAGAAGCAAGGCTCTAATATTTTTAAAAAAATTGCAGATTGAAGAGGAAGAAGGCAAGACCAAGGCTGAATTACATAAGACTGAGGATTTAACAAAAGAACATTATGATTGCTACAAGTATGTGACGAAGAACATGGAGGAATCAGATTTGACTGAGGACAAGTTAGTGAAACAAAATCTGGGATTTATAAAATACATAGTACAAGTTTCATGAACCTACAGTAGTAGGTGGATGAACCTATAGAAGTAGGTAGATGAACTTAGGTTTTGATGTATTATATACATGGTATTTACATATAGATGTGAACCTAGTGTACTAAAATTAAGAAATTTACGATGTTGCTACATAAATGCATTATTTTATTGAAAATTATCTTGATGAACCTAGTTCAATTAGCAAATGAACCTACAGTAGTAATTAAATGAACTTACAATTAATATATTAAATACATATTAAGTGCACATGTAAATAAGACTAGTATTCTGGAACCATGAACTTTATTTTTTTACTACATAAGAAGCATTAGGTTTAGGGATAATTACCTTGATGAACCTAATGTTATTGGCTATGAACCTACAGTAATAGGTTCATGAACCTAGTGCAATTTCTTAAAAAATAGATGATAGACTAAATGATATTGCTAACAAATTTTTCGATTTGGACAGTGAAATAGTGTTTCAGAATGGCAAATTTAAAACTTCAAGAGGAGAGTTGAGCTCAATAGAAAAAATATTTCACTACAAGGTGATTGATACATGGAGTGTTGTGCTGAATCACAATCAAGGCAAGAAGCCAAAGGATCATCCATCAAGATTATTCTTACAATGTTTGGACATGGTAACATTGCTATTCGTATAACAAAATTAAGATTTAATTTGTATAATTTTATTATATCTGAGGTTATTAAATAGTAATTAATTTTATTTTGGAATGCAGAGTAATGAAGGGCATTATGATCAACACAATAAAAAGGATTCTTTTAAGAAGTATGTTTTGGAAGCTATGAAAACAATCAGCAAGAAGAGGATAGTAGACATTGATATGGCAAGAAAAATAAAATAGATCCATATTTTTGATGATTAAAATAGTTACAAACTAACAATTTGCATTTCAGATGGTTGCCCCAATTGTTAACAGGTCAAACCACTATTTCCTGATTGTCATGCTTCTAAAAAAAAGGAATTCCGTATATTAGACAACAACAAAAGGATGACTCCCAAACAAGAGTACACAGACAGTATGAATCGGCTGGTAAATCTCTATACTGCTATGACATATGTTTAAGAAATCAATATCTAAAATCCTAACACATTCTGATTTAACTGTGTGTAGTTGGTAGATCCGAGATTCATTCTTGGCCTCAACCATATGACGTGCGTGCATTTGGATCGGGTCCTAAGTAAAGTAAAACTAGTGGAGCTTCCTTGGACAGAATCTAGTAACGTTCAATTATCTGGTTTGTATACTATGAGGCACATGGATATGTACCTGGGAGATGAAAACAAGGAGTGGGATATAAGCATTGGGGAAGATGCAGTGGAAGAGAAAGAGAAGATTCAGAACAATCTGAGTGTAAAATATACCCATGCTATGATTACTTCAGCAGCAAACATGCTTAAAGCAGAAATGATGAAGAAATTCTAGCTACAATTGTGGATTATTGCTAGTGATTATAGGTTCATTGGTAAAACAATGTTGGTTCATGGTTTTCTGTTTTCAGGTTGAAGGATTTATTAATTTCAAGTTTAAATGTAATGACATTATTTTAATGGTTTATAGGATGATTTATATGAAATCACTTTGACATTTTATACGATCCATATTATTATATTTTTAGCAAGGTTCACTACCAAAATATACCCATGCTATAGTAGAACATTCATGAACCTATGGATGTATGTTGATGAACCTACAGTAGGATATTCATGAACCAAAGATAGAAGGATCATGAACCTACAGTAGAAACTTCATGAACCAACAGTATAAGCTTGATGAACCTACGGCTGTATATTGATGAACCTAAAGAAGAATGTTCAAGAACCTACAAAATACAAGCCAAAGAAGCACGCTACGCGCACTTTGTATGTTAATTATTCTTACGAGGCGCGCGTAAGTTTTTGCAGGTTCAAAGAAAATAAATAACAAGTTCATCTGAGAAAACGTGCAGGTTCATCCAGCAAAACATGCAGGTTCAAAGAAAATAAATAACAAGTTCATCTGAGAAAACGTGCAGGTTCATCCAGCAAAACATGCAGGTTCAAAGAAAATAAATAACAAGTTCATTTGAGAAAACGTGCAGGTTCATCCTACTTTTGAGAATAATATCAGAAGTTCATATCTCAAAAATGTTAAAGAGAAATATTTGATAAGGGAAAAAAGAGAAGATATATTACCTGTTTGTTCGATATGTTGCATCAAAAGATACATCTCCAAAGAGAGAAAAGTTCTTACGCGACACAGGGTCAGCCCAAAACAGACGCTTTAATCTTCTAGAAGAATCTACATCATAACTGAAACAGAAGGCACGAGAGATATTTTTTTGTTGGTGAATTTGTTGATGGTCATTTGGGCATCTGAACCCCCAATATATGCCAACAAATCACGGCAAAAGTTCTTAAAGTCAACCGCAAACGCTCCAACTTGGGAATAGCCACCAACCATTTCTTTGAAAAGGCGGTGTGATTTAACTGGACCTATATGCGCCCTTTCACAGTCCAAAATGAACTTCTTATGACCAAAATCCAACTTCCGTTTGGCCCTAAGAAATTGCTTGACATTACCAGTAACAAGTTCATGAATATGCCGAGGTTCAAAAGCTACAACTTTGTAACCCAAACTGCCAATGTAAGAAAGGGACATTTATGCCTTACAACCCACTCTAGCACAAGGCCGCCTACGCAAGAATCTAGTGTTATTTTGGCCCGTTTTATAACCCTGTTTGTTGCAATAAAAGTACTTAAAACGAGGAAGGCCATCCTGTGTTCTCCCACCGCCTCTACGAGAACCAAAACCACATGCAAGAGCATAAATTTCATAAAATGTAGCAGCTTCATCCAGTGTCCTAAATTGCATCCCAATAACAGCTTTCAAAGCTTCGTCACAAGAAGGAATATAGTACACAGTGCCACCTTGGGACACATTTGTAGTGTCTGAATCAGAAGAATAATTTCCAGGATCGCTCTGGTTACTTGACACACTACTACTACCACCACCACCACCAGAAACACTTATAGGATCTGGAAAATTATTGATCAAGAAATAGTTGAAAAACAAGTTAGAACAAAAGGTATTAATGAAGGAAGGTTCATCATAAAAATTCAATAAGTTCATCCAAAAATATCATGAAGGTGCAGGAAAGAAATGAGTCAGGTTTGAGGAACAATGCTAATATGGTTTAGACCAAGATCAAGGAGCTGTGAAGGCAATTTCATGTTACAAAGCAGCATAGTTCATGATACTATTGATGGAAGTTCATCGATCTTATGATGGTCACAAGTTCATAATGGGGTAACTGCAGGTTCATGCAACAAATGATGTAGGTTCATGACAGAAAAAGATCATGTTTTAAGGTGCAATGCTAATAAGTTCATGATAGTACACACAAGTTCATCTAAGTAATAAGGAACATTCTAAAAACCCTACAGCAAAAATCAGCATACAAAGAAGGCAAGTTCATGATAGTTTGGATGAAGGTTCATAGTACTTAATAATGGAGTAAAGTTCATAGAATAGTGCACATGTATGAGTATAGGTTCATCAAACAAATCACAAAGCCAGGTTCATCCTCTATTAATGACAGAGGCAAGTTCATTAGGTATGAGTATAGGTTCATCCACACAAAACGTTATAACATCAGGAATTTCAAAAGTGCAAACAAGATGAGAAGAATCGGTGAACTGGAATATGAGTGATTCCATAGTCGACGGAAGAAAACAAACACAACAAACAAAAAAGTAATAAGCTACAACAATGGAGTCGAATTTGCGAAATCTAGGGTTCGGAATAACAGTAGAGACAAAATTAAAACCTGAATCCATGATAATAGAGAAATAGATTAATAGAAACCAAAAAGATGAATCAAATCTGGCTCAAACACTGCAGAAGATCACGACATTGAAATCGATCGACGGCGCGATTCTCCTGGGAATCGCCTCGCGAGGAAGAAGGTCTGAGAAAAGAGAAAAATAGGGAAAAAGACCATAATACCCCTCCGTGTCAAAAATTCATTAAAACGCCAGATGAGATCTGGACCGTAGGATGAGGAAGATCAACGGCCCTTGATAATTCTTAGTTAGTTCTTAATTCTTATCTTAAGGACTGTTCTCATTTGATCTTTCCTCTTCAAATTTATTCGTTACTCATATGCAATATATATATGTTGCGTCTAATCAAAATTATAATATACTTATCCAAATTATAAAACCCACCATTAAAAATCAAAACAAAGTTTATCTCCAAGTAAACTCACTTATCAAGAAGATTACTCAATATCCGGTTATATATATTTTTAGTCACATAAAAGTATATCCTTCTTCTTTTTTATTTAAAACGTGTACTTGTAAATCTTTAGTGTATCTTTATTTGATGTATTTGGCTACAATAATTCGAGGATGGGACTCATGGGAGATCATGCATGCCAACTTCAGATTGAATACATACCATGCAGATGGTTTGACCTCAACAAAGTCAAATTTTCAAGTCTTAAGAGTTCATCATATTTAAGTTTTTTTTAGCGTAAATCATATTAAAGTTCATATTGACACACAAGTAGTTTAGAGTGAATTTACAAGATATTAATTGTGAATTTTAATTACCTACTCTCTTATATGGAGTATTGCTAACATCGCCAAGTTATTAGAATTATTTTATTCATTTACTTTTGGAGAAGGTCTTAGGCCTCTATAATACAGTTTATCAAAAAAATTAAGATGATCGATCGTTGATGAGCTCACCAAAGTAGATGAAAGATGCCTTTGATTATAATATATATGTGAGGACATTAGAGATTTTAGTTTGAAATCTATTTCTAACTATTTATTATTCACATGATTAATGACATGATGCTATAGCTCAACGATTTTGGATTCTGAAAGTTTGACGTGGCTTGCTTAATTTCCACGGGATATAAGTTATATGTGTTTAATTGGATTTAGTATATGACCCAGTATTCATGTTGGCATATAAAAATAATTATCAATATTATTATGATTTTGAATAATCTATGATGACGTTAAGTTAATTGAGTGTACGGACTCTTATGCTCAAAGCTTAGGGTATATTATATGGGTTATTATTTACCACCAATAACCCAAAGACTATATGCCCAAAATCTTAGAATCAGTCCCTAGAGCATTCAAAAAATTTAATCTTATCCCTTTGGTCGCCTTGACTTGTATCATTTTAAGTTTTTAACGAACTTTCGACAACAAAATTTTGTTCATGTCTAATTACTTCATTTGAGCTTTTCTTGTATCGACCTCTAGCGCATGAAAACTCCACAAGTGAGTGTGAAATCCATCAGACATGTGCTATAAGGCCTTAGGTTTAGACCTAGAAAACGGGTCGGATGGTCGGGTTCGAATTTGGATCAATTGAGTTCGGGTCGAAAACAAATTCAGATCAAATGGGTCGACATAATTCTCGAATTAGTCGGATTCGGGTTGGGTCGACCCAACGGATTAGATTGCCTTTTTTCATGTGCGCGCGAATCATCTGAGCCTCGTCTCTAATATTGGTCGCACCAACTTTTTGTGGATGACTTTGTTTCCAATCCATTCATGTCAACCTTCGTATATCAACACACCCAACACTACATCCTCTTCTTTGCCACTATAAGTTGCATGTAATTTTCATGTTTGCATAAAAATAATACTATATTGTGTACTCCCTCCGTCCCATATTATAGATCACGTTTTTCATTTTAGACGTCCCAAAATATAGATCTTACTTTCATTTTTTATCTTTTGTCTTATTATCAATATCACATTAATCTACACTATCTTTCCTCTTTTTTACATCAATTTTCACACTTAATCACCTTTTATCTTCTCTCTCCTACATAAAAATCTACACTCACTCACAATCTCTCTCATCTCCACTTTTCTTTCTCCCTTCCTTAATTTACCTCGATAACAACAAACGAGATCTATAATATGGGACGAAGGGAGTACTTTATTTCATGTTTTTTGCACCATAATCCTTGTTTTGTACTCCCTTTGTCCCATTTTGATAGTCCTGTTAGATTCTGACACATATGTCGAGACACGTTTTGTATCGTAAATATCTCTAATTATATGTTAATAAAAATTATAATTTTTTAATATTGTTAAAGTACTCATTAAGACGAATCAAATAACACCTCACATGACTATGTTCTTTTTTATATATTGGAAGAAATCTACAAGATTCTCTCGATTCGTGAATAGTGTCAGAAAATCAAATGGCACTATCAAATTGGGACGGAGGGAGTACATGATTTGGCTAATGTGTCCTCGTTGATTTACAATAAAAGACTAAAAGACGTACTAGAGGAGAATTTTTTAAACTATTTACTACTCCCTTTGTTCCTATATAATTGTCGTTCTAAATTATTTTTTATTTCTATTTAAATTTTGTCAGATTTACCCATATGTCTATTATTACTAGATTTGAAATTTTAAATAATTATCATCTTAGACATAGATATTTAAGAAAATCAAGTAAGGGTAAAATGGATAAATAATCAATACTTAATTTATTTTAAAATTTCTAGAATGATAATTACATAGAAACGAAGAGAGTAATTAAAAAATGAGATAATAATATTAAATTTCCAATATAAATACTTTCTTTTTGGTTCTCTTATTGTGTGTCGTTTAACACACGTTAAAAAATCCTTAGCTAAAATACTAGTTTACGAGTCTACAATCTAATTTGAGGAGAAAAGATTTTGTAAGGATGTATCAATTAAAACACATGTTGCTCATTAAAAATCTTAACTTACGTTATTTTTGTTCTCTAAGTACTAATATACCTACAAACAGGGGCGGGTGAAAAATGAACGAAACTGTAGATATTTTCGATACGAGTACATGCATATAAAATTCATCAAAATCGGACATCGTTTGACCTCTGAAAACCCATAAATACGAAATCCTCGCAGGTTGCAAACCATACAGCCGCAATACAAGACTAGACGATCAAGATAACGTGTTCTGAACTATTCGAGGTCAGTGACGCAATACGATGTCTTCTTTTTAGTTACTTACACGTTTTTTCATGTGTTTCATTTTGAAGCGTCACAAACTATTTTTTTCATGTGTTGTTTAATTTTAAATAATCACAAAATAGAAAAATATTTTTATTGAATTGATCTTTGTGTAGAGTGTTGAGTTGATGTAAATATTTTGTTTGTGTATGTTTGATCCTTGATGAAAATAGTATTGAGATGATTATTAGTTTTGATTGTGTATACGTTTGATTAGAATTATGTTAAATTCTTATGTAATCAAAAAAAAATAGCCTGTTAGGCCCCCACTGACTCGAAATCCTGGATCCGCCACAACCTACAAACCTAATGAAGTTTCGTACTAAATCAATTGAGTTTTGTATATTACAACATTAACCAAGTAACCAGGAAAATGTACCATTGTTTTTACAGTACGCAGTAAAATTTACATATATATCCTTGGCTGATTATAAGTTTGTAACCTCTCCTAAAAGACATCCAATATACAATTGATGCTATCTCTCTCGAGAGAGATATTCTATATACACTTGATTATAATTATAATACAAAGTTCTTAATAATTTAGAATTATGATACCGCATCGGTACTTTGTAACTAACAGACATACACTACTTGAATAACATGGAGACATGAACTAAGCAAAGTCCTTTTCTCCTCAACTCAGTACAGTAGATTTCTGTATTCTGATCCGAGATGTTTTCTTTTCCCTGCAAATAAATAATATTGTAAGATTATGCTTATAGATGCAGCTTTTCAGTAGTCCCATAACATGAATACTAATGTTTATGGTAATTAATTTCTTAAATACGAAGTGTTATTTAATTACCTGAGAAGTGGTGCCACTGCAACCACCATCATCTTGTTGTTGCTTGTTCAACTTCTGGAATAAATTGTGCTCCTGTCAAGAAGAATAGAAACAAAACCTAAGAACTTTGTTTCATTAAAGTATATAGGAAAATGATCACAAATAGTCTCTACTTTAACTTATGAATTAAAAATAATCTTAATTTTCATATCAGTAGAAAATAATCTCAACTTTTAATTTATAAACAAAAAATAACCCAAATGACTTTTTCGATTGAAATTTTGCTTAACTTGATAATGCTTACTCGAGATTTTTTCATAACTGTTCATAGTAGTTGTTGTTTATATGTGTAATCTTTATTATAAGAGGTCGTCTTGTTATAAAATTACCTTAAATTTTAACGGGAAAAATTGTTTGTACCATTTTTTATTGATGGTATGAATGTTTAAATTATTTTTTTGTTGATATGAAAGTTTAGAATATTTTCAGTTTATAAGTGAAAGTTGAGATTGTTGTTAGTCATTTTTCCATATATGTTATATACTCCCTCCGTCCCTAAATGTTCTTCTCATCCTGAATTTTGACACTATTCACGTTTCAAGATAATCTTCGACATATCTTTCAATATATAAGAAAAGATATAATAATATGGGATCTTGTTTGATTCGTCTCATTGAGAACTTTAACAATATCAAAATTTTATAATTTTTATTAACGTGTATTTAAAGATATTAACGTTACAAAACGTGTCTCGGCAAATGTGTCGAATTAAGATGGGGAGAACATCAAGGGACGGAGGGAGTACATAATAGACGAAGTTCTTGAATTTCTTACCTGAAATATTCTTTTGGACCCAATCATGTTCTTGGAATCCGTCAATAATTGGCTAAAATGATTTGCCTGCTGTGATGATACATATAAAAAATGTTAGAATATTTCCATTGAAAGTTTTCATATTCAACCAATAATTAATGAATCAATATATATAGAGAGAGAGATTGTGAACAGAAAGGACCTTTGGAGTGTGATCAGGCGAGCTAGCATCATCTTCTAGATCATGATCAACAAAAGTAGCTCTGGCTTTCCTCTTCTTAGAACTTCTACAACCAGAAAGCAACAAGGAATCACTCTGGCTTTCAGTTTTATATTTGGTTTCATGATTTTCTTTGCCACAAGGATAAGTGGCAATGAAATCTTCGATGTAGGAAGCCCAACTGCTTTCCTCATCAGATGAGCATAAGGATTGGCTCATGTAGTTTGTTGAGATCATAGATTCCCCCATCTTCAATAAAGCACAAAGAAAGAAGTTGAGAAAAGAAAGGGTCTGAGAAAGTTTTAGGTTCTAAAGCTGGGTTGGAGCTTGTGAAAATTATAAGGGATTCTGAGACCAATAGGCCATATATATAATGAATATAAGAGGATAGAGGAGACTGGAAAAAGAGAAACAAAATTAAAAAGAAAAATGATTGTTTAGAATCCAAGATGTGTGGGGCCACTAGAAGTTTAGGAATCTTAATCATGAGGAGTAAGAGAGAAAGATAAGATTTGACTCTGTGGGTGATGTTCATTTGGATAGGTTTTTTTAAGGGAATGATTTAGGAAACATGTAAGGATAATGATATTGTTCTAGGGCATCTTGAATAGATGAATTCTGGAAGACGTGGTCCGGAAGATCGGGAGAGGTTATTAAGTCGGGTGAGAAGTTAAATGGTGCATTTTAGCTATAAGATCTTTTATACCATTAGTCTCTCAAAAAATATGGGAAATACGACTATCGGAGGTCATTGTAAATCAATTATATACGATATCAGTCACGATCAGCTCAATTTCTCATTGGCAATCCCAAATGGCGATTATGGCATTAATAAGACAAGATTATCACCTTCAATCTCAACATTCGTGACACCAAGCTGAACAGTCGTTATAATACCACATCGAAGGGCCTCGATCATAATTGGTGAAATGGTTCATAAGGATTCTTTTGAAATTTTGATAGGTTTGCCATTTTCATCTCTAAGGATAAAGCCAAAGCATGTCGTTCCATTTGCCGGACAAGAGGCACCTACATTGAATTTAGTATAATTTTGTTTTATTCCATCTCATCACCTTCCTCTTCTTCTAGTAGTACTTGTATGGACGGGCACGAGCGAGGACCCGACCCAAATCCGAAAAAACAAAAACCAACCCCCCCCCCCCCAAAAAAAAAAAATGGGACCCAGGCCGATGCGGGTTGGGCTTTCTTCGGTTCAATGCGGACAGAGCTAAAATGCGAATTGGCCCACTTTTAGGATTGTACGATTACGGTGATTAGGAAACACTCTCATCACGGAATCCAAGAAGAATTCGGACTTCATATGGACAGAGTGAGAGCCAGAATATGACCTCAACGACAACAAGAAGGAATAATATATCCACTAGTAAAACACAAAAGAAGACTCAATGAAACGACATTAATGAAGGTAAGAAGAGATTCTCAAATTCAATCACATAGGAGAAAAAAATCAGGGCGAGTTCTAAATGATACTAAGGTAATTACTAAAAAACTTAATTGAATCAGACTCTATCAAGCGAACGAAAGAGAAAGAACTCAAACATGGTTTTTAAAATCGAGATCCAAGTCGTAAAATCGTAAGATTTTAAGATCCATAATACATGTCTGATTCGGATCGTACACTAAAGTCGTAAATTGATAAAATCGGGTTAAAATCATATCAAAATCGTGTAAAATCATATAAAATTGTAAAATAATCTTACAAAATCGTGTAAAATCGTAAGATCCAAGTAATTTTTTTTAAAGTGACATTATTTGTATTTTTTATGTCAAAGTGACTAAATTTGCTTTTTCCGTATGCAATGCTAATTATTGAGTGACATAAAAGCATATTTACACTTCATATACAATGTTAACAAGCTCAATTTCTCGATCCATGCACCTGATTGATATATATAAATAAATTAATAAAATAAAATTATTATATTTGAATTATCATATATTTTATTGATATATAAAAATTTCATTGTTTTTCTTTTTTGTAAATGACAATATATTATTAATAGATCCATATAAACATTTTTAATATATAATTATATTTAATTCAACTAAGAAAATAGTGAGATGTGGAATTGATTCATATTTAAATTAGGAAATAATAGTAATAGATTAAGGATAGTTATCTTAATATATAAATAAAAAAAATTAAAATGAAAGAAGCAAAAATAAAAAATGACATGTGGCAAATGAAATTAGAGGTAAATGTGTCATGTGTCATGTGATAAGAAGAAAGGATTGCTATAATAGATATACAAAGTCTTTATTTGGCACACCCATTTTCTTTATTTAACACACATGGAGATTCGTCACGAAGGCATTATAGCTAATCTTCGTCACGAAGGTATTACATAATAGATTCGTCACGAAGGTAAACGGGAGTTCCGTCACGAAGGTAAACAAGAGATTCGTGACGAAGGTAAACAAGATATTCGTGACGAAGGTAAAATATTTTTTTAATTTTTTTTCAGATTCTTGTAGAGAATTTCAATACGAGTCCGTGCATATAAAATACGTTCAAAACGGACATCGTTTGCCCTTCCAAAAGCCCTAAAAACAAAACAGTCGTTTCCGTTAAGTTCGTAATATTTAAACATAATGCATAATTATACTTTGTAAGTAATAAATTAGTGATATTAAATGATAATATATAATTATAGTATATAATTTTAATTGCATGATTTTTAACTATAATAAATAATTATATTATACAATTAATAAATTTATATAAGTTTTTGTTTTACGAACTTAACGCATGCGACTATTTTGTTGTGGAGGCTTTTGGAAGGGCAAACGATGTGCGTTTTGGGCGTATTTTATATGCACGGACTCGTATTGAAATTCTATACAAGAATATGAAAAAAAATTAAAAAAATATTTTACCTTCTTCACGAATCTCTTGTTTACCTTCGTGACGAATCTCTTGTTTACCTTCGTCACGAATTTCTTATTTACCTTCGTGACGGAACTCCCGTTTACCTTCGTGACGAATCTATTATGTAATACCTTCGTGACGAAGATCAGTTGTAATACCTTCGTGACGAATCTCCGGGTGTGCTAAATAAAGAAAATGGGTGTGTCAAATAGTAAGGCCCTAGATATAATAGTGTAGTCGCGTGTCATGCACGTGGTGTTTATAGAAACAATATAAAAATAAAATATTTTTTTAATATAATATTAATTAAATAATTATAAATATTAATTATATACATGATTTAAATTTCTTTCCATAATTTTATAAATATATCTACCATTTATATCAAACAAAGCATATCACTTATATATTTTATTCCAACATCTATAATAAAAATGGTATAAGTTCACCTACACAATTTTACCTTTTGAAAAGAAAAACAATTAATATAATGATTGAATTGTAAGTCCCGTCTATATATCTCTATCTATAAGGAGAAGTATTTCAAGCTCTTCCCTTAATTTTAGATTTTAATTGCTTTTGTGGCAATTTGTGGTTAAAGTTTATTTTTTATAATTATTAAAATTTAAATTTGATTTATTAATATTTTTATCCTAATTATTGCTTCACCAAATCTAAAATTTAAAACAACCACATTTTGACAAAATTAATTTGTTAATATCCACGCCCGCAGATTATTTAATTTCCTGCAATTCCCATAGGCCTTTTTCCGCACCCGTGGGTAGGCATTTCGCGCCCGCAGATGTTGCTCTGTTTTGTTGTTTGGTTTTAATTTGGCAAGTTCGAACTCACGAACTAGCCTAACCACGTTAGCTTCTTTTTGCCCACTCAGGCGTGTTCCGCTCACTCAGAGGGAGAGTTCCAAGGAAGGTGAGTAGTCCGACCACTTAGTCGACTAGTTGTAGTCCTATGCTTGGACTAATTGCTCATTTGCACTACTCAAGCGTGAGAATCCGAGGTGGGTGAGTAGACCGACCACTCAGTCGTCTAGCTACAGCCCGACGCTCAGAATAATCGAGTAGCAAATCCGCTAGATCGTTTTCCATTATTCCTCTTGTACTCAACAAGGTGCCCACACTTTGACATTAGGAGAGCAATACTTATTGTCTCACTAATACATGAACTGACAGAACTCAAATTCATGCGCATAACTATTCACATAAATCATGGCATAAAAACTGAATAAAGCATTGCAATTTATAGTCAAAACATTTCGACTAATCTCTTAAGAACAAAAATGATAAAATCAAGTTGAATCACTGAGACTTACCTGAGATTTTTTATCATGCTCGTTCCAAAGAACTTGGCCTTCCTAGGTGTCCTTCAAAACCTTCTATTGCTTAATTCCATATCATTCCATGTCCATTCTTGACTTTATAAAGCCGAGCCAAGCCGTACCCACGGATTTCGCGCTGTTCACGGAGTTCGTCAAATTCTCCGCGCCCCCAGAAGCCTGATCCGCGCCCCCGGATTCCTCGTTGTTCTCCATATCCGCTCCTTGGCTTTTCTTCGCGCTCACGAAGATCCTAGCCACGCTCGCGGTTGTGCCCTAGATCGAGAGATCCACCACCTTGCTCATGGCCATCTGGCGATTCGATGACGCTAGCCAGACGGTGCGACCCCAACCCAAATCTGCTCTAGCGACTTGCTTCCCCTTGGCTTGTTCCAATGACTTCTTGGTGACTTCGAGCTCTCCTTGGATTGAAAGGATATGACTTTCCTTCTCCTTTGCAACAACGACAAGTTCAACGTTTCTTTGCTGGATTGCTACCACAGACGCCTCCAATTCAACATGATGACGCTTGGCTCTGGTTCTGATAATATCCAAATCGTCCTGATGGGATGTGTCAGATTGGTTCGCAGATTTTCTCACGGTTACCATATTGCCTCTTCCCATAGACGACGCCAAATGTGAGAGCATAAAAATGTCTCACGGTCGTGGAGAGACCTTCGATTCTCACGAAAAGACTGTTTACTTCCTAATCAATGACGAAACAGACGATATATAATAGGGAGAGCCTACGACTAGGCGAACAAGTTATTTAAGGTGGAAACCCCTAGTACTGACTAAGTAGTAGGGCAAAACTACCCCTCTAGTCGTCCTCGGCTGAGCCCTCGATCTTATGCCAATTTATTTTTAAAAAACAACGTTTTATGTATAAGAGACGCTGATTTTCCAGCGTCTCTTAAACAGAAAAATAAAAAAAAAATTGGACTTGAGACGTTGTACAAAACAACATCTCATTTTAGTACTTTTGAAAAATTGCATGTATAAGAGACGCTAGCAAAACTGCGTCTCTTGCACATAAGTGTTTAAAAAAAATTAATTCTAGTTCGGTTGGGAGACGCTGTCAAAATCAGCGTCTCTACAACGTGTATATTTTCCGAACCAAAAATAAATGCCTATGTTGGGAATATGTTTCAAATCGAGCCTACATCGGATATTTTTTTGGAAAAAAAAAGCTCATTTCAGAAAGAAAAAAAATCAATTTTCAACCCTCTATCTAATCTTCTAATCTAATCTAATCTAATCTAATCTAATCTTAATATACTATAAAATTAGGGGTTCTCCAAATTAAACACACTGCATTTAATGCTTTGTTTTTAATTTATCATTTTTTTATTTTTTTATTTTCCATTTCTTTCCTACGTTTACGAAAATATCGCCTAAATGAAGATTTTGACCCATTAACACATGTCTATAATGGATTCGTATTGAACATATCATCATCTTCTACTCTTCAATTTGAATGCATTATTGTGAAGTTTTATAGGCCATAAAACCGGCGCGTAGCGCGGGCCCAAAAAGTCTAGTCTAATATAAAATTATAGGTTCCTTCAAAATCCACTTAATGCATTTATTACCTTTGTTTTGATTGGTTAATATTCATCTCATTTATTGTCTCTTCTTAGTGTTTGTGAAGGATGTGAGACCTAATCTATAAGCCAATTTGTAACCCATTAACATATAAACCTAATACAAAATTAATACACACAATCACAACACAAATCAAATTGTCATTGTCATCGTAATCTATAACATATTTTCACATAGTAGAAGACTTGAAGGCCGTCTACGACAGTTCAACTCTTTAATGTATGCGATTATACCGCCTATTGAAATAAACAATTATAATCGATTATCCATTCTTTATTATTTATGTTTCGACGGTGCAATAAAGCCCGCGCATCCCTTCTCCCTAGTCTAATATAAAAATCGCGGAGAGAGAAAAAGAAAGGTTTAGCATTAAATTCTCTGTATTGTGATTGAATAATTCACACTCCTTAATTCTATGTTTTTATCTTCTAATTTGTTGATTTCAAACATTTGAAAAAATATACACCTCTACTTTCTATAAATGTAAATTTTAAAAAACAATTATGCACTTTTACACATATTCTTAATATTACTTTTAAAATAAAAAATTATATATTTTCTGGCGCGTGATAAAAAAATTTCTAAAACAAGAAACAAAATGAAACATGGATACACACCAAAAGAGAAAAACCCGCGAGGAGCGCGGGAACCTTCTCCCTAGTTTAATAAATAAAGAGAGTCTATTCAAATATGAAAAGCTTACACATTTTTTGTGCTTCAAGGAGTATGGAAGAAACGATTGCGAGAGGGTAGATCTTTGTGGTTTTTAAGCTATTCTCATAGTTCTAATCAATGATAAATTTGAAAACACAAAATCAAATAAAATCATCTAAATATTTGACTTCTAAATCAAAGAAACACGTGAAATGCATAAATGTGAACAACCATCATCATAATAATTTTAAATCACATCCGTTTAGTCTTTGTGATCCCATGGTTCAAATTCGTACCTTTGTTTCACCCTAATTAAGTTAGTTTTATATGCGTTGCATGGAGTTTACAAAATATAGTATTATATAAAAATTATTATAATAAAATAAAAATAAAATATTTGTAAATTATGGAGTATATTTATATTTTATTCACTAACAAGTAACAACTAATTTTTAATATTTTTGAATTATAAAAAATTAAAACATATAGTTTTAAATAATTCTAAATAAAAGCATGCTAGCTTCTAATCAGGAAAGTTGATATTTTAATTAGACAATTTTAGTAATTATAATTAGGAAAATGTTCTCTGAATCTTTTAAATACGAATTTAAATATATGGTTATATTCAAATTAAGGTAGTTATCATACAATTATTTTTAAAAGGAAATCAGTATTAACATTACAATGGATTTTTTTTTTACCAAAATGACATATGACGTATATTGAAAGATAATATGATAAATGAGAAATTAAAAGTGAGGAGGACATATAATAGAAAGGTAGAATTATTTTAATTTTTTGGTCAGAAAGGCAGAATTATTTTAATATATATATATATATATATATATATATACTAGATGAGGGAGGCTCCGGTAAGACCACTTTTGTAGTAAAACGGAGTTAACGAATATGAGCCATAGGATGAGATTAGATGAATGGCTACATTAGAAGTCTTGTAATTAAAAGAAAATAAGAAAAAAATAGCATAACCCCTTCCTTAATTCACGCTGCCTCTCTCTCTCTTCCATCAATTCACGCTGCCTCTCTTCCATCGTCATTCACGTCCAGTTTTTTCTTCCCGACAGTAACAATAGTTGATTGATACAACACCACTCAAATCTCCATGGAAGAAGGTTAGTATTGAGATATGCATCAAATTTGTTTACTTAAATCGACTTTGGTATAATAGATTCATAGGACTTGATTAGGGTTTTATTAGGATTTGAGTATATTCGACTTTGATTTATGCATCAAACTAGGGTTAAACAGGGTTTCGTTCTGATATGCGACAACACCAAAACGATATGCATGTGACATTCGGCGGTATGCAGTAGCGGTTTAGGGTTTCACATTAATTTTGTTATGCAGTAAAATTGTACTCGTATGCGTTTCGGAATACATGTTATGCGATTTGATATAATTGATATGCAGTAGATACGTTTTGATTCTAACTAACATTCGCCTATCAAATTGAATTATTAGCCAAGTGGATGTCACATTGTTCTTTCACATTATATTTTTGAGGTTATGCACTCTGATTTATTTGGTATTCCATTGTTCTAAATGAATGTGCATTTACGGTTCACTGATATGCACAAAACTGTATTAGATATGCAGGAGAACCGACCTGATGATGTGATATATTCTTCCTCAGACGATGGTGTTGATTTTATGTCAGATGATGATGAAGAAGCATTATATGGCACCGAATGTGTTGTTGACGCGAAAGACATAAACGAAAAGTATTGGGTTCCTCATTGCCCCGATGACATTAAACCAATAATTGGAAAATCCTTTAATTCCTTGTTGGAAGGAGAAACATTCTATAGTAAGTATGCAGACACTGTTGGTTTTCAGATTAAGAGAGGCAGCCATCACAAATTCAATCACACAAAGGTTAGAAAGATTCAGTACTTACAATGCAATAGGGAAGGATCCAAGAATACAACTAACAGTTTAGGGAAGCGTAAGACAACATCGGATAGAGTACAGTGTTGCGGAATTTTGTCTCTCAAATCTAGTGATGGTATTACCTACGTTGTTGATAGATTTGAAGAGAAACACACCCACGACATGATTCCTGACGTAGCAAAACATTTGATGAAGGGCAACAGGAAAATGGATATTGGCCACCAAAAATTTATGTTGGCTTGTGCTAAGGCGAACTTGGGGCCAGTAAAGTCTTATAATCTATTGAAGGAGATGGTTGGTGGATATCATAACATGAGGGTCATGGCAAGAGAATTTAAGAATTTCAAGCGGGATCTTATGGCGAACATCAAAGCTGTTGATGCGCAAATGGTTATCAATCGATTTACGAAGAAGAAAGAACAATGTGACTCTTTTTACTTCGAGTATGAAGTGAACGATGAACAACAACTAACAAGGTTGTTTTGGGCGGATCCAATCTCACGTCGGAACTATGCTGCATTTGGGGATGTCGTCTCTTTTGACTCGACTTACAAAACTAACAGGTAATCCCATTCACATTATTTTAAATTATGTTGAATTCAATTTAATATGCAGATAGGAATATGAGATATGCGCATAACATTACTTAATATGCATATAGGTACTGCATGGTATTTGCACCATTCACTGGGATTGATAACCACAAGAAAAGTCTTACTTTTGGTACTGGCTTAGTCATGAAGGAGGACGTGCAATCATATGAATGGCTCTTCAAGAATTTTCATAAAGCAATGGGGCCACCACCGAAGATCATTGTGACGGATCAGGATCCGGCGATGAAGATCGCCATTGAGAATGTAATGCCTCATACTAGACATCGGTTATGTATGTGGCACATCATGGAAAAGGTTTCAAAGAAGGTCGGTGCAAAGAAAATTAATTCCAAGGATTTCAGAAAGAGGTTGAGGAAGTTGGTTTGGGATGACACCCAATCTATTGAAGAGTTTGAGAAAGGATGGATCGAATTTGCTGTTGAATATGAGTTGGACTGTAAACCATGGTTCGGGGATATGTATGCACTACGTCGCTATTGGATTCCAGTGTATTTTAAGGATATCGTGGTTGGTGGGCTTGTTCGCACAACATCGATTTCAGAATCTCAAAACAGTTTTTTTGGGAACTATTCGAACAGGAACTTCAGCCTTGTTGAGTTATTGATGCACTTTGATAGTGCAATGGAAACCCAACGTTATAACCAATTGAGGAACGATGTTGCCTCAGCTTCACGAGCACATGATTTCTTAACACCATTGTTGATTGAGAAGGATGCATCTAAGGTCTACACCTTGAATATATTCACTATGGTGCAAGCCGAGATTTCTGCAGCGTGTTTTGAATGTTCAACCACTAATGAGGATGAAGGTATGTAGTGGTTTTTTGCATATCGTTATATCTGCATATTGTGACATGCACAAATGCATATATGTGTTATTATACTGCATATCAGTACATTGACATATACTACTTATGTACATTTAATTTTATTCTTATTGTTCATACGAATATATATGCAGATGAGGATAGGGTGACGTACACTGTAAAAGAGCCTTGTGGAAACTTATATGTTGTAGAACGTGCAACGAATAACAACTTCACTACATGTAGTTGCATGATGTTCAACAAAAATGGTCTACCTTGTCGTCACATTTTCACCGCTCTGAAATCTGGGGGTGTTGATATGATCCCTGAATGTCTAATACTAGATAGATGGAGAAAGGGTGCTGCAAAAAAGGCGAATATTAATATTCCTAATAGTGTTTGGGATCAAAGTATGCAGATAGAAGAGAAACAAGCTATGATGAATGAACTGTGGTTTTTAATATACTCATGTGTAGGTGTTGTTGAGGAAGACCAAGAAAAGATCAGTGATTTATTGTCGACATTGAAGAATAAGAAGGTAGAATACACTATAGGTGCTAATGATGTGCACAACCAAGCAGATATAATGGGATCAGTGGTTGAGACCTTTGCGGGAACTAGTGCACCAACTGAGATTCTTGTCCATCCTCCGGAACAGGCAAAAAACAAGGGAACGGGGCTTAGGTTTAAAGATGGAAAGGAGAGGTCTGTGGCAAAACAGGCGAAGAAGAAGGCTCTAGAGGAAGCCGCAATTCAGAATAAGGGCAAGAGGAAATGCAAGAGGTGCAACAAGTATGCAAATCATGACAGCAGAAATTGCAAAGAAATCCTTTAGTTCTGTAATATGCATTTTAATTTTAGAGATGTTGGAATTCGTATTATGTAGTTCATTTGAATAACTTGTCTCGTTTTTTTCCAAGATTTAACTTATTTGACGTTATGTAGTTCATTTGTATAGATATGCAGAAACTACCGAGAGATATGCAATTCATCCGTATTGTTGAGGAATAAGCTCTCATGATTTTTCCCATGGTTACAACATTTCGGTTGTTATGGAAATCTTTTCTACGGATATGCAATAACTCCAAGAAAACTAAGGAAAAATTCGTAGATTTCAGTGGAGATATTGGTGTTGTTTCTCTTTTCCCAAACTTGTAAAGTATTCTGTAGATATGCAGTTCATTTGTATAGATATGCAGAAACTACCTAGAGATATGCAGTTCATCCGTATTGTTAAGGAATAAGTTGTCATGATTTTTCCCATGTTTACAACATTTCGGTTGTTATGGAAATCTTTTCATAGGATATGCAAGAATTGCAAGAAAAATTAAGGCAAAATTCTCAAATTTTAGTGGAGATATTGGTGTTGTTTCTCTTTTCCCAAGTTGTAAAGTATTCGGTAGATATGCAATTTTTGAGTTGAGATATGCACAAAATCAGTAGAGATATGCAAACAATCCGAAGAGATATGCAGATAATCTGCAACATATAGAATGATCCTTAATAGTAGAATAAAACTATCTATTCTCAATTAAATTAATTGTTTGTAATTAAAATAAAGAATATGACATTAAAAATGATCACTACTGCATATTGAATGCTACCCTGCCACTTTAGCGTTAGCCTTAGCCTTAGCCTTAGCCTTTTTAATGATTTCATCTCTCAACATGTTCCTCTTAAATGTAATAAGTGCATGCAGATACTTATGACGCAAAGGAAGTATACACTTCGATGAGTTACGCTTGAATCCAAGGTCCCAGTGCGAGCCACCCTCAAAAAATGTCTCCATATGGCGCATTACGTAGATCCCGCTATCAGTCTTGTTTTTGGTATTCACCCATGATAGTGATAGGACATCTTGGGGTGGGTGCGATCCAAGGATTTTACATCTTGATGAAAGATTCATCAATTCCATATATTTGAAGAACATCTTTCTCTGTGGACAATAAAATTAAACAAATGATGCTTCCTTATGCATATCAATTATGGAATTATAAAACATAGCATACCAAACTGATATAAAAGAAAGTTCATTACCAGCTTGTGAACTAGATGATACTTGTCATTCACGTCCATAACCTCGTCATCGAATTGTTCGTCAATTATGTCTATAGTTTTACGCCAAAAGTTGAAGCATACCAAGTAATACTGACCTTGTCTAAAAACGGGAAAAAACACATGTCATCCATGTAACATGAATTGAGCATGAGATCATAAATAAGATGTTTTAAATAGTAGGTCGGGTGAATGCTTACCAATTCTGCATCTACAAGGGATGTATGTTTCGTCTTGGCTACCACATCATTCATACCATCTCGGAATATGCCAAACATTGTGGCCAAATCGCTTTTCGGTTTGGTAACAAATTCAATCTGTAAGTGCATATCGAAGGTAATTAATTGCATATCCTTGTTATACATCTGCATATTACTGTATATCATATGCATACGTACCATACTTGACGGGTAGACGAAAAAACGTGATAAAGTGGTATTGTTTCGAAGCTCTTCTAAATCATTTAGATACATACACCACAAGTCGACAATTTTAATTGAGACAAGATTATTTTCACATAGAGACTTGAAATCTCTTGCTAGAACCGCTTCTCGGTTGTTATCGAATAGAACCTCCCTGATTAATGGGTTATAAAGCAATGATTTTAATTATACCATGTAAAAAAGAATTCAATGAATAGAAGAAGTTCACGCATACTAAATACTAACCCATCAACCGAGCATGTAGTCACATAATGATGTAAATCACGTTGTTCCTTAGTGATGCATTTCATGGGGTTTATAACCCTGTCAATCCAAGGGCTCTTGTCTGTAAAATGGACCTTTGCGTCTCGTTTCGGATGTAATATCACATTCTTCATAGGTGTTGTGAAATCATCATCATCATCATCATCGATTTGTATGGGATTTATTTGTGCCTGGTTGATCTGAGGAAAAACCCAAGGGGTATATAACAACATGCATATTTGAAATAATGGTTCACGTGAACTTCGTGAATATCATTGAGATATGGATAATTACAACCACCATTCTTGTTCCTAGTCAGCAGAATATAAAACAGAATAACACATGACTTCTAAGTCACAAAATGGATAATTACACCGTAATAGCTAAAATCATAACTTCTCAGCCACCCTAATACTCCTCCTCAAGCTTACCTGAGCATATTTTTTATTTCCACTGCGTTGACCACTACCTTTCTTTACAGTTTTGGACGATTTAGTCCCAACTACTGTAGTTTGGTCCAAATATACTACTTCAACAGGAGGATGGGTGACAACAGGAGGATGGTTAACAACAATGTCATTCAAAACGTCATTGACAACATTGTTACCATTAACCTGATCCTGCATTTGGAAAATATGATAACTTTTATATGCAAATCATTTAGTTAGGCAATATGCATAAACCACTACATACCTTGTCATGTGCATGTTTTGCTCCAACGACTTCTGCATCCTCTGGTTCAGCAAGACTAGTGGCGTTTTCCCCTTCATTGACTTGGACAGCTGGTTGTTGGTTGAATATTGTCTGATCAGCACCCAGATCAACCTGATTGGAAAGAAAACATATCAGTTTATGACAACATTTATCCAAGTTCAATACAAAAAAATGATATGCATATAAACATACATCAAATGCATATAAACATAACTGAAATGCATATAACTATATATGATCTGCATATTAATTAAAACTGACCGGATTAATGTTTTCATTGAATCCAAAGTTGAAGTTTTCATTGCAGTGAGGAACTTCAGCCTCGGTCTTTAGGATATCAGTCTGCCTCGACATTGCAGCCTCAATCTCCTCAACCAACTTGGTTAGCTCCGGACCAGTCCAAAAGGGATCTTGAGTTTGAGTGAACACATCACCTACTTGTGTAGATGCATCAAATGGTACTTCATTGTCAGAACCAATCCTAGATCCGAGTAATGCCCTTGCAGACTCAATCAATGCATTCGACACCTCGTCGTCCTTGCACTCGTCGGGAATTTCCTTGGTCCTATTAGCTATTCTGACTATGGCTTTTGCCACAATACTTAAATCCTTCGCCATGCCTTCATTGAACTTCTACAAGTTTCAGAATGCAGAAATATCAACACAATTTAACATCAATATAAACATAATTTATGTATAACATTTATTGGCTAACAAAGCTAGAGAAATCCTTTGGTTTGAGTATATAACGTTTGCTTCATATCAACACAGTTCATCTGCATATCAACACAGTTCATCTGCATATCGACATTGCTAACATACAAACAAGAAAACTGACCAGAACAGGCCCCTTTATAGGGTTTTGTTCTTCATGAGTTTGGCGCGGATCCTGTATCTTTCTGTCGTTAATAGGCAATTGAGGCTCCAAATTTCCATCCCCGATTTGTCCATATTCCATTTCAAGAGCAGCCCTCTGATCAACAAGGTCTTCAGTCCAACCAACAAATGCAGGAAACATTCTTGGTATCGCTCGGTTGGAGTACAGCACCACACGGTCTAGATACAGAATCTGAATTTCCAGCAATGGAATTTTGGTGAACAATATACATTATAAAATAGTAAGAATAAAATCAAAAAGTGCCAAAGAGAGTTACCGTCAAGAAGTAAAGTGGACCTATGAAGAAAGCTTTTCGATTTTGATCCCATTTCTTCTTGGCAATGATAAGACTGCTTATAACAAAGCGACACCAGTTCAGTTCACTCATTACAGACATATTCTCAAAGTAGCCACGGATGAGGGTTTGGTTTGCAGCACCACTTTGCGTCGGTTCAATGACGCAAGACTGAAAACTGATCATGAACTCCCGTAAGAATTCAGCACCTCCTTCTTCGAGCGATAGCATGCGATTCACTACATCCTCGTAAGAGATTTGGTGTTTTTTCTTGACATAAAGATCCCTTCATGCATCAACCACAGCCAGCCTGCAATTCTTATCAAACTTGATTATTTCTCGGGGGCCACGAGGAATGCCAAGACAAATCTCGACATCAGACTCTGTGACATCCAACTCAGACTTGTCTGGAAGTGTAATCTTACCCCTTCTGGGGTTGTAATTCTCAACTAACCGCCTACACAGAAAGCTGGAAAAAAAGAGGATATTTATATCAACATGAATATACATTAACACCTCTTCTGCATATCAGACTAACTATATTGCATATACATTAACAAATATTACATGGTTAAACAACAAATACAAAACCTATATCCTCCCTCAATTCGATGTACGAAAGCAAACTAGGCACAACTGCTATTCAAACAACAAATCAAAAAACAAATCAAACAACAAATCATTACAGCAGAACCTCTTAAAGGATAAAAAGTCAAAACATAAATTCCATTATTTTGTTATGCAGTAAAACAACAAATCACTATGTTGACAGCAGAACTTCACTTGATAATCAAACTAACTATACTGCATATACATTAACACCTCTTCTGCATATCATCCAAACTATACTGCATATACATTAACAAATATTGCATATGAACTAACAGATATGTACCTGGGTATCTCAAAGGATGTCATCTGGAGAAGTCTCCCAAAGCCTGCCTCCTCTACGCATTTTCTTTGGGCATCATTTAGTTGGTTGATGGCCCATACGAAAAGTGATAGGTGTCCACGGTGTCTGATCACCTCAAAACCATCTTTTTCAACGCATCTCCTTCGGATAGGTGGTAAGTTTGTGTCTTCGTCAACCATCTTATCCTTGCCTTTATCCATCTTATCTTGTGCAGCTGTGTTTGAACATTGCCCTTTGTTCTTTGACCGCTTTCCCAATCTATTAATTATAATTTCATCCTCATTGATGCTATCCTCGGACTCTTCTACAAAAATAAATGCATAAGCTTTAGTAAAACCTAGTATCAATCATGATAGAAATATGTGCAACAACGATTAAAAGTTGAGTTTTACCAAATTCTTTCCTCTTGACATTGCTCTTTCTAGACAGCCCATTCTCTGCTGGTTCATCATCTTGAATCGATGCATTCACGGCTTTGTATCTCATTCTCACGCCACTGTCACTACAATGCCTAAGATTGGATGATCTCTTCGACCGTGGAATGTCAGTGAGGGGAGAAGGAGGAGTGAAGAGAACAATTTCAGTACTTTCTTGTGTTCCAGATTGTTTAATTTCTTTGTCGCATGCTGCATATAGAGTAACAATAGTCAATGGATAATTCTTATCATTAAATCACTACTGAAAATCTAAATAGATTGTGAGCAGAGACTTGTGATTACCTTTGACAAGCCTTCGTTTTTTACCTCCATTTCCTTTAGGAGGAGACATGTGTTTCTTCGGAATAGAACCTCGCGCCATAATTAAGACCTTGATTCAGACATCACAAGGCCGAAAATTAGGAATCAAACAACAAATACTTAAATCACTATATATGAAATACAAAACCTATATCCATGCTCAATTCGATGTACGGAAGCAAACAACAAATCAAACAACAAATCATGACAGAAGAACCTATATTCTTGCCTATTGATTGATTTCAAGGCATTGGTTCACTTATTTACCTTCTTAATCACATCTTTTCTTTCTCATCATTTGTTCTATATTGTTATATTGATGTGTCGGTTGTCATTACAAGAATTACTTCATTCGAATGGACTGTAGAACTTTTTCATTCGATTACTAAAGTATTTATACGAAGTAAGGGTAAATGACAACCTAAATTCCAGTATTCTTCTCTTCCAAATTCGATGTACGGAAGCAAACAACAAATCACTATATAAAACCTATATCCATGCTCAATTCGAAGTCAAAAACTGTAGTCCATGGAGCAACAAAGAAATTACCAACAAGCTCGGTGTAGCCGGACAGAAATTTCAAAACCTAAATTTGAAATCAAAATTGGAGCAACAAACAACGAATGAAGAAACGAGAGAGGAAGAGGTACCTTGGAGGGTGTAGCCGGACGAAAGAGTGCAGTCGATACGTCTCCCGCGACGACTTGCAGATTTAGGGCAAGAGTGAGACGGAGGGCGATTTAGGGAAAGAGAGAGGCAGAGGAGAGGCGGAGGAGGACGGATGAAGAGAGGCGGAGGAGGACGAATGAAGAGAGGCGGAGGAGATTGCTTGCAGAGAGGCGGAGGAGGACGAGTGAAGAGAGGCGGAGGCTCCTGAGACGGCTTGCAGAGAACGAGAGAAGGATGAATTAGGGAGGAGAGAGAGAGGGATGAATTAGGGAGGAGAGAGAGGGATGAGATTTGATAGCGGGATTCAGGGGAATATTGCTAAAATTAAAACGATTTTTTATTATTGAAAATTCTGAGTTAATCCTTGTCATTGATCCGAATTTGATCTAACGCCTCTAAATCGTTAACTCCGTTTTTCCCTAAGAGGTGGTTTCTCAGGAGCCTAAATCTATAGTAGATTACTAATTTTACATCAACTTAATTAGTGTATATATACGACCTTTAATATCTCCACCTATTTATCAACCCACACACATCTCAGTCATCAGTTTCGTACTCTTCATTTAAACTCTGCAAATTTTCATACAACTACAGTACATTATAAGATAAATAAATCTTCTCAAATTTCTGTTATTCCAACTCTATAGTCACAAAAGACAAGCTGCTGAACTGAAAATATATACCATCCCAAATATATACCATCCACTGGCCAGTAGTGCTGCATTAGTTCTTGAGAATGAAGAAGCATAAATCACTGTCATAAAAAATACCCATGATATTCTGCCGGCGGTGTTTAACCACATGATCTTCAACTTAAGATTTAAATATCATTTTTGTATAAAATACTTGCAGACGTGATCTCCTGAATTTCCCACAAGGTTGAGAAAACATTAGGTCAGAGCACATTTTTAGATTGAGCGATCTCCAAGTTAATCAAGTATGAAAAGTACAAGCTAAGATAAAGACCTCG
Organism: Oxyria digyna; assembly: GCA_029168935.1. NCBI lineage: Eukaryota > Viridiplantae > Streptophyta > Magnoliopsida > Caryophyllales > Polygonaceae > Oxyria > Oxyria digyna. Next base: position 35,646,595 of record JAPVLV010000009.1, read on the forward strand.
CAATCGTGACCATGACCAATACTGACTTGATTAAGAAGAAGATTTCGATAGAAGATAAGTTACGGTACGAATTTAAAGTGCTTTGCGTTTATAAATAATATGTCAATGTTCATATTCTAGAAAATAATTTTTATAATATGGGCGGTGGCAATTTTGTAACTGTAAACTTTGTTTTCTTTTTAATTTTTTTTTCCGAAAATGACATGAACGAAATCATCGCCAGATTATAAAGATGGCCGCTCAAATTATGAACATTAGCTTGTTATCTGAGTACATGAGCACTTCACACTTCGTACCGCAAGTCTGTTCTCACCTGAACCTTTCTCTTGATTTATGTGAAACTTCTTGGGCTCATGGTCGTGTGGCCATGAGCAATCCACAGACTTTTCGGGGATAAAGCTCAGTTAAGTGGGACCCAGAACATGGATAAACGCAAAGTGCGCATTGGGCCCAACAGATAAGCATATTGGATTCGATTCTAAAACTAATTGACGTTAGGAGGAGTAATTTGTGGGGGAATAGTAGACAACTTATATATCAACTTCCGACGTGAGACTCTTTTTCACACCCTTCTGCAAATATAACGCAATGAGAATTTGTGACACTTGGACAACCAGGATCATGTGTGACCCTAATACCATGTGAAATTCCATGAGCTAATGATCAATACACACTGTATGGGCCATGAGCAATCCACAAACTGCATGGGTGTAAAGATTAGTTAAGTGAGATCCAGAACATTAATAAGCGCAAAATGCGGCTCAACAAATAAATCTTAATCTATCTAATATAATATAAAATCGCGGAGAGAGAAAATTAAAGGACACATTAAATGCATTTGCTTTCTTATTGGTTAATGAATAATGACACTCCTCAAATTAGTTCTATTACTTCATAATTGATGAGTTTTATACATTATAAATGGATCAAACTCTATAAAAAAATTGAATGTGTGAAAGTTTATACAATTAAAATTTATATTTTTAAAATATGATTATTTTTATTTTCAATCTAATCTAATATAATCTATCTTCTAATCTTAATATACTATATAAATTAGGGGTTCTCCAAATTAAACACAGTGCATTTAATGCTTTGTTTTTAATTTATCATTTTTTAATTTATTTTCTTTTCCCATTTCTTTCATACTTTTACGAATATGTCGTCTAAATGAAGATTTCATCATCTTCTACGCCTTATAGCAAAGTTTTATAGGCCGTAAAACCCGCGCGTAGCGCGGGCCCAAAAAGTCTAGTATACTATAAAATTAGGGGTTCCTCAAATTGATCTCAGTACATTAAATTCTTTGTCTTTAATTTATCTATTTTTTTATTTTATCTTTTCTCATTTCTTTCCTACGTTTACGAATATATCATTCAAATAAAGATTTTGACCCACCAACATAGGTCTATAAAGGATCTGTATGAAACTTATCATCATCTTCTACTCTTCGATTCCCCAAGGTGTCAAGTTTTATAGGCCGTAAAACCCGCGCATAGCGCGGGCCCAAAAAGTCTAGTATACTATAGAATTAGGGGTTCCTCCAATTAATCACACTGTTTCTAATTTATGTATTTTCTTGATTTTTTTCTTTTCCCATTTTCTTTCCTACATTTACGAATATGTTACTCAAATGAAGATTTTGACCCACCAACAGATGTCTATAATGGATCTGTATGAAACTTATCATCATCTTCTACTCTCGGATTCCGCAAGATGTGAAGTTTTATAGGCCGTAAAACCCGCGGATAGTGCGGGCCTAAAAAATCTATTATTTCAAAAAAATTCATGACAAACACAATCAATGTTAATTGACGATAAATCCATCAAGTTTCACAATGTATATCCAAAAATCTCAAGTATAATCTCTCTTAAAAGTGTATATAAGAAACATTAATATTGTGAAAGATTTTATTATATCGTGTCTCAATAATTTTTTTCATCTAGACGTGAAGAGAGTTAGCCGACCGTACCGACGAAGTAAAAAGAAGAAGATAAATCGTCAAAATTTGGATAGCATGGTTTATTGGCTTCTTATAATCAACCATACGGAATCTAGGATTTAAAATTTAAATATATGTTTTAAATGATCAGGAAGCATCTAATGACTTCAGCCTCAAATTGATTATTCGGCCTTTGAAAATTGGCCTCACAACAACACAACTCATTTTGTGATTGGCTAGTGATGATACTGTTTGTATACCTCTGATTTGTTTTATTTTCTATTCTCCTAGCAATTTTCAGACATAGTTTTATAATTTATTTGAAATTCAAACTATATGACTCGAGCTAGAATGTCCACTTAATTGTATAAATATTTCTTGATATACGTGGACATAACTAGTTTTTATGTTAATTATACATGCTAACAAGTTGAGGAATAAATGCTATGTCATACTCAATGAAGAATAGTTCTTCATAAAAGCTCAACTTACTAATAAGAAATACCAGTATGACGTTGATCTATTTTAGATATACAATATAGAATTATTTACCATATTTGTTCCCGGGTTTGTTCAAATATAAGTTTAGTAGTTTTCAACGATCAAAAGATAATTCTTCCTGAAAATGGACCTAGTACTTTCACCTTTTCCACATGGAAAACAAGTTGTTTGAGAACAAATGGATCGAAACTTATTTCAGTACATATTCCAAACTCATTCTCACTGAATCCTATTATAAAACCAAATCGTAAAAGTGGCCAAAAAATTTACAAATAACCAATTCAATATCATTTTGTCATCACAAGAGCATAAGGTTAACAAAACAAACATCAAAAACATCAATAAAAGAAGGCCCTTCCTTCCTATTCATAGTACAATTATTTTTTCTATTCACTAGGTTATTGTCAGCGGGGATTAATGTTTTACTTTTGTCTATTTTTTATATTTAAATATTATTTTTGTATATTTTTTATTTGGTTATTTTTAATAAAAATAGATATTCTTAATTAACTAAATATATAAATTTTAACATATTAATCTTGTGTTAGACTCACGGGCCAAAAGACAGTCTCAGGTTGATGGTGCTCGGGTTAGTGTTCGGATTGCTCTTCATCGTCATATGGAGTAGAGGCGAAGTGCGAAAAATGAAAAGGGTGGGATGACAATGACCTATTAAATGGTTTAATTAGACATTCAATAGGCCACAAATGCTTTTACTTATATATATATAGGTTCGGACCCCCGCGCTTCAAGCAAGGAAATTACGGTTTTTCATCCAGTTTGATATATTTTCGTATGAGGTTATACATTGTTAAACATATATCTCTAAATTGAATTGACACTAATCATGTTCACAACTTTTACATCAATTTAGTCGCAACATTCAGACTCTCGCTTAATATCAAAGTGTTTTGTAAGATGTTTAAATATGAATATGATGATAGAGAATGAGTGATATTAGATTGTTGAAATAAGATAGCAAAGTGAAAATTGTTAAACATATATCTTTAAATTTGAATGTCAAGTGAAAGAAATAGTTGACCCAGTATAACTTACTTGGCTCGCTCTAGTGTCAGTTTTTCTTCAAACCTCTCTCCCCATGCAAGAAAACATCCCACAATGACGGGTTCACATTTTATAAACTTTTATGCACACAATGTCTATATAAGTATACCAATTTGTAGCAATGGAGTTAATTTACTCAAAGAAACAATCAATTTCTCACGATTACACGCCGCTAAGATAAATAAACTTGTTTCCCAAGATATGGGAATAGATTCAGACGACAACATTTAAGTTTGGGAGAAAGACTACGATAGTAAAATGAATCATTCTATAAAGAAGGGGTTGCTCTCTTAAATAGTATGTCCAACAACTTCTTTAGGTACAAAACAAACAACGGAGCTGGAACCATGTTTCTATCAATTTACAAAAAAGAAAGAAGATAATAATCAACCAAAATGACTTATACAACATACAGGTATGCAACAAGCATTAGCCTAATCAACAAAAAAAAATCAATCTAAACAACATATCTTTCTTTGAGCCACAAGTTAGTTGGCCTTTGCTTTTTCTCCTAAGACGACAGATTTTACTTCCTTGTCATAACCTATTAGTCTATCATATCATAGTAGATTATATTTGCATCCAAATCATGAAATGAAAGTAACATCATCTTCCTAACCCAAGTTTCTTCATAATGCATAGGAGATACCAGAGTTCAACTTGTGAATTCCTCGACTAATCTTGACTAATGTTTAGTTTATTCCTCTATAAAGTCTGAGGAGATGGTACATATATGACAGTCTTCTTGATCTCAACAACTAGAATCACAATAGAAGGAGATAAGAAAGTGGAACCACAATCAGTGCATGAATAACAAAATTGAATTAGATCATCTACACTTTCTGAAATTACTAATTATGAAATAGGACTATTTATGGAGATTAATAATCCAGATATTTTAGGAGTCGCATGCTATTGCTAGTGGCCAATACGACTTATGGGATTAATCAAGTTAAGCCCATGGCTAGAATAACTGGGTCCTATGAGGTCACACACTTAGAGTTTATGGACTGGATCAAGCTAATCCGCAAGCCCGATAAGCCTATTGGATTTGAAGTACTTGGGAGAATTAAAGAGATAGATTGTTTATCAAGTAAAAGATAATAGTTATCTATTATTTAATGATAGAAGGAAATATATCTTGAAAGATATGTGGTATAAGATAATATATATTAGGAATATATATATTCCAGTAATTGGAAAATATCATATATGGTACTACTTAATGTTAGATTAAGAAAAGGCTTATTGATTTAATATATACGTGGATATACATGGTGGATACTATATATAGAGAATTGAAGAGTCAATTCTCTTAACGTGAAGTTTGCTGAAACCCTAGAGTCACGTCCGTGTATTTTCTCCCTCGTGTCAAGGTCATGCTTTTGAGTTACTCGGTCTAACAGAAGAGACTTAAAGGTGATCCAGTTTATTGCTCGTGTGGACTAATTAGAGGAGTCACACTTGGGGCTCTAATCTCTTCATTCCAGCAAGATTCAAACACGCATCAAAAGGTATTTATTCTTTCCTATGTACGATCTATTTAGTTTATGCATGAGATCCTTGGTTAGATGTTAGGAAAACGTTTCCTGAAATTCCGCTTTAAGCATCTAAAATCCCTACAGTGGTATCAGTTGCCTCTTGCATAAATTGATTAGATCAAATTTAAAGGTTTAAATTTTGATGCATGTTCATGTTTTATCTTGATTCAATTATGTAGAAATTGTTTGTATGGATTAATTTGCATGACTGAAACGAAAAATTTGATTTTTCTAGCCATAGAATTCATGAATTACATATAGGGTAAGTTGCTGATTTTTTGAAAATTATGCATGATTTTGCCCTAAAGTTGATTCTTTTGATTAGTTTATGCAATCTGTTGTATATGTTTTGAACATATATGTTAAAATCTAATTTCTTATGTTAAAATTATGAATCAAGAAGCCTGAATTTTATGAAAATCCATTACCATAAATTTTCCAATCAAGAGTTGTAAAAGTTACAAACTTTAAGTGGGAGAAACACTGTTAAGAACGGAAAAGATGGTTCAGGATCAATGAGTCGGCCCGTTAGCCATTCTGATGGCGATGCAGGCTGGACATGGGCGGAAACAACACTACCCCGGTGGTTGTGCTGTGGTGGCCGTCGGTGGTCCACTAACGATCCCAATGATATTATTTACCAAGATAAGATATGATATGTGATATTCTATCTTAATAAATTAGATTTATTTTAATTAATAAGATATTTGATATTTTATTTGGTAAATAAATATTTAGTTAAATGTTACAAGATATTTTGATATCTTATTTGGTAAATTTTGAGTTACCATATTAACTGTTATTTTTGAATATTAGATTCATCATTTTTAGCAAATTAATGATTAATATATGATATTAATTCCATGCACAATTTAATTGAATTAATATAATTAGAAATCAGTTTCTATATTAAATAATTAATTTGATTAATTTTTTATGCTTTTTAAATTTGGATTAATAGCATATTTTATTTAGATGAAATTTTATATGTTATTATTGCATGCGGGTTTAATATTATGATATTATTGCATGCGGTGACTAGTATGGCCCACATTAGGATAGATAAATACGATCTGCGTATCGTTATGTTTTTCTTGTACACGATCTGCGTATCGTTATGTATTTTTGTAATTTAAATTTCTGCAAGAGAGTTTATTTCAATTATATGTAAAACAAGAAGAGGGAGATCCTAATGAGGCTAAGGATGGAGATCCAAGAAGAGGTGATTCAAGGATGAAGATCCATGAAGGACCACAAACTTGAAGATTAGATCTTTATTTGGTTTTTAGGGACCATATTAGGATCACAATTTTTATTTATTTATTGCATTACTTGAATGTTTTAATATTCTCCCACTTTGCATGCTTGCTTGTCTATTTATGTTATTTAGTTCACTTGTAGATAGACAACATTGCATGCTTAGGTCCCTTAAAAGAATATTGAGATATTACCTTTCCATATCATAACCCATGAGGCCCTTAGAATTTGTTGGATAGTTTTCGCCTTAGCGAGGTGTCCTTCTTTGACTTTGGGATAGTGCGGGCATGTCTAATAGGGGCATGTAAACCTTGATACGGTTATACTCAACAAGAGACCAAAAGACTTAGTTTTGGATCTTGAGGCATAAGGATGAGTTTAACATAAGATGTGACCATCAACCAAGAGTTATAAAGGGTTATAATTAGTAAAGAGTTTACTTACCTTGATTACATGAGTTTTGGGGAAGTGCCTAAGAATGCGCAATACCTTAATTTTTATATCTTGTCTAAATTTTAAGATATTGCATGTCAAGCATAATTTATCTGCATTTTTTTTCTTGTTTCTGTAGTTGCTACGTCTTCTTAACACCTCAAAATCACTCTCCACTCAATTGTTGAAAAAATAAAATAAGTTGAACGACACAAATTTCCTTGATTGGGAAATAAAATGAGAATTGTTCTCAAAACTGAGGGTCAAGAGGATCAAGAAAGGATTTACGTTACTGAAATCTTAACAACTAACTCCAATGATTGGGTATTAGATACCGGTTGTGGTTCTCACATTATTTCGAATGTGCATGGACTAAGAAATAGGAGAAGGTTGCAGAAGGGTGAGATAGATCTCCGTGTTGGAAATGGAGCAACTGTTGCTGCAATTGAAATTGGAGATTATAGTCTATCTTTACCTTCTGGCTTAGTTTTAGAACTTAATAATTGTTATTTTGTTCCTTCCATAACTAAGAACTTGATTTCATTTTCGGTTTTGCATCGTGAGGGTTATAAATTTGTTGTTGATGATGGTTTTTCCATTTATAAGAATGACATTTTTTATGCCCAGGCACATATGACTAGTACTGGACTATACAGATTAGTGCTCAAATCCGATGTATATAACGTGGATACTAAAAGGCAAAAGTCGAATGATATAAGTGAAGTCAATCTATGGCATTGTCGCTTGGGCCACATTAGCATCAAACGCATGAAGGAACTCCAAAATGTTGGACGTTTAAAGTCATTTGATTTTGAATCATTTGAAACATGTGAATCATGTTTCATGGGCAAGATGACAAGGTCGCCTTTCACTGGTACAAGTGAGAGGACTACTGAGCTGTTAGCTCTCATACATACCGATGTGTGTGGACCTATGAGCACAGAAGCTAGGAGAGGCTATCGATACTTTATTACTTTTACTGATGATTTTAGTAGATATGGGTATATCTACTTAATGAAACATAAATCCGAATCCTTTGAAATGTTCAAAGAATTTCAGAATGAAGTAGAGAAACAAACAGGCAAAAAGATAAAGGCACTTCGATCAGATCGAGGGGGTGAATATCTGAGCCACGAATTCGACCATCATTTGAGGAGTTGTGGGATTCTAACACAACTGACTCCACCGGGTACACCACAGCTGAATGGTGTATCTGAGAGAAGAAACAGGACATTGTTAGACATGGTCCGCTCAATGATGAGTTTTTCTAAGCTTCCTACATCCTTTTGGGGTTATGCCCTCACTACCGCTGCATTCACACTAAACAGGACTCCGTCACGATCAGTTGACAAGACACCACATGAGATATGGTTTGGGAAGCCTCCCAGCTTGTCATTTCTAAAGGTCTGGGGATGCGAGGCTTATGTAAAGCGTTTACTATCTGATAAGCTCGCACCCAAATTAGACAAATGTTTTTTTATAGGTTACCCCAAGGAAACGAGGGGTTATTATTTCTATAATCCCGTTGAAAACAAAGTGTTCGTTGCTCGGGATAGTGTCTTTTTGGAAAAGGATTTCTTTTCCAAGAAGTCAAGTGGGAGAAATGTTCAGCTTGATGAGATTCAAGCAGAGCAACAAACTCCACAGCACGAGGACATAGAAGATGTCACAGAGGAACTTGATTTTGGAAGCATACCTTCACAAAGGGAAACCACCCAAATTCAAGATGCAGTTCCTCAAGTAGATGAAGCACCCGAGGTCCCACATATTGATGTGGTCAATCCTCCGGCTGAAGAGGTCCCACATACTGATGTGGTCGATCCTCTGGTTGATATCTCTCCAGCTGTGGGACCACTTTGGAGATCAAACAGGCCAAGGCGGCAACCTAGACGATATGAGGATTTTGTCTTGACTGCTGATGTTCTACTTTTAGAGAATGATGAGCCTGCTACCTATAAACAAGCAATGGCGGACCCCGACTCCGAAAAATGGCATGGAGCCATGAGATCCGAAATGGACTCCATGTCTGAAAATCAAGTTTGGGACTTGATAGATTTGCCTGATGGGGTAAAACCTATTGGATGCAAATGGGTCTTCAAGATCAAAACAGACAAGGATGGAAATGTTTCTGTCTATAAGGCAAGATTAGTTGCAAAAGGATTTAGACAAGTTCATGGTATTGACTATGATGAAACGTTCTCACCGGTCGTTATGATCAGGTCCATTAGGATAATCCTAGCCATTGCCACTTATTATGATTATGAGATATGGCAAATGGATGTCAAGACCGCTTTTCTAAATGGTTTTCTAGAAGAGAATGTATACATGATGCAGCCAGAAGGTTTTGAGGATCCAGAGAATCCTAGGAAAGTATGCAAGATTAAGAAGTCTATCTCTGGACTTAAGCAAGCATCTAGGAGTTGGAATCTTCGTTTTGATGAAGTGGTCAAAAAGTTTGATTTCATCAGATGCGAAGAAGAACCCTGTGTTTACAAGAAATTTAGTGGGAGCAAAGTGACCTTCCTGGTTCTATATGTGGATGACATATTACTCATTGGAAATGATATTCCTATGCTGGAGGCAGTGAAGGAATGGCTTAAGAAGAATTTTTCAATGAAGGACCTAGGAGAGGCAGAGTACATATTAGGCATTAAGATCTATAGAGATAGGTCTAAGAGGTTTATTGGTCTAAGTCAAGAAACTTATATAGATAAGGTCCTTGCTAGATTTAATATGGTGAATTCTAAGAAAGGATTCCTTCCTATGCAACATGGCTTACGTCTCAGTAAAACCCAGTGTCCTAAGACACCTGGTGAAATTGAGAGAATGAGTAGGATTCCTTATGCCTCAGCCATAGGATCCATCATGTATGCTATGACTTGTACTCGTCCAGATGTTGCGCACGCTTTGAGTGTGTGCAGCAGATACCAATCAAACCCTGGAGAGGCACATTGGTGTGCAGCCAAGAACATTCTAAAGTACTTGAGAAGGACTAAGGATAATGTCTTGGTGTATGGAGGTGATGACGAATTGGTCGTCAAGGGCTATACTGATGCAAGTTTCCAGACAGACAAAGATGATTTTGAATCTCAATCTGGATACGTCTTCATTCTGAATGGGGGAGCTGTCAGCTGGAAGAGCTCGAAGCAAGGGACAATAGTAGATTCTACAACGGAAGCAGAGTACATTGCTCCTGGAGAGGCAGCTAAGGAGGCTATCTGGATTAGGCAATTCATAGCTGAGCTTGGTGTCGTTCCTAGTACATCTAGAGCCATTGACGTCTATTGTGACAACAATGGCGCCATTGCTCAAGCTAAGGAACCGAGCTCTAGCTCCAAATCCAGACATGTTCTGCGTAAGTACCACCTCATCAGACACTATGTTGATAGAGGTGATGTGAGGATGTGCAAAGTGCACATAGACGACAACATTGCAGATCCTTTGACCAAGCCCCTTCCTAGGCCCAAGCATGACAGTCACACTCGGGCCAAAGGGCTCAAACACATTGGAGAATTGTTTTGAACTATTTTGTTTTATGATAAAACTTGTTTATTGTTGTTACAAACATTTATGCTTGATTCATATATATGATTATCATATTATTATTTAATCATTGCTTGGGATTAGATAAAGTATCCAAACAATTTAATAGTTAACAAATGGGTTCATCAAAACTGTTTTGGTGAATGGAACCCCATTAAGTGAACTGAAATTATAAAATTGTTAGAAGTCCATGGTCTGAGTCATTAACTTGGATACAAATGACTTTATTAAAGACCATATTGTGAGATTGATTGATAACACCGGGTTTCATGTGTTATGGGGACATAGTGATGTCTAATCAATTACATAGATGTGTATAGCGATACATGTCGGACAGACCAATCTTAGGATTCTTCAGGACATTACTGTAGAGTTCTAGGAATATTCATGATTAGTGAGTTCCTTAGACATGAGTATGATATAGTTATCATTTGGCTGCTGGTATGTCTTTGACGCTGTTAAACGCTGACCGTAACAGGCAGTTATAAAGGCAGTGATTGGGATTGCCAAAAGTTGAGTGGGAGCTATAGTCGTACAAGATTGGATTTGTCCTCCTATTCCATGTATACCATGATACATTTGGAAAGAGTTGGTGTCTCGGCCACTTGAAGAGTGAGAACTGTGAAAACGCATGGCCATGCTCAGATGGATTATTAGTAATCACTTGTAATGACAGTTCGATCTCAGGAGTTCAAGAAACATATTTGGCGGTAAAGATGAGTTTCATCATATAGTCAAATAAGACATTAAGCGACAAAGGAATTTTAACATTGCACACTTGTTTTAAGGACAAGTGGGAGATTGAAGGAATTGTGTCCTTTAATACTTTCTGAAATTACTAATTATGAAATAGGACTATTTATGGAGATTAATAATCCAGATATTTTAGGAGTCGTATGCTATTGCTAGTGGCCAATACGACTTATGGGATTAATCAAGTTAAGCCCATGGCTAGAATAACTGGGTCCTATGAGGTCACACACTTAGAGTTTATGGACTGGATCAAGCTAATCCGCAGGCCCGGTAAGCCTATTGGATTTGAAGTACTTGGGAGAATTAAAGAGATAGATTGTTTATCAAGTAAAAAATAATAGTTATCTATTATTTAATGATAGAAGGAAATATATCTTGAAAGATATGTGGTATAAGATAATATATATTAGGAATATATATATTCCAGTAATTGGAAAATATCATATATGGTACTACTTAATGTTAGATTAAGAAAAGGCTTATTGATTTAATATATACGTGGATATACATGGTGGATACTATATATAGAGAATTGAAGAGTCAATTCTCTTAACGTGAAGTTTGCTGAAACCCTAGAGTCACGTCCGTGTATTTTCTCTCTCGTGTCAAGGTCATGCTTTTGAGTTACTCGGTCTAGCAGAAGAGACTTAAAGGTGATCCAGTTTATTGCTCGTGTGGACTAATTAGAGGAGTCACACTTGAGGCTCTAATCTCTTCATTCCAGCGAGATTCAAACACGCATCAAAAGGTATTTATTCTTTCCTATGTACGATCTATTTAGTTTATGCATGAGATCCTTGGTTAGATGTTAGGAAAACATTTCCTGAAATTCCGCTTTAAGCATCTAAAATCCCTACACTTTCCATAATTATGAAAAAATGTTCAAGTTCAGGATATGAAGAACTATCAGTTGCAACTACATCAGTCTTTCTCTTTTCAATCATTATGGAAACCTCCAGTAAATTTGGGTTTGTTTAGTGATTACTTTTACTGATAACAAGTCAGAGATTATATACATATGTATGCAACGAAATTCACTTCTATTGCATCTTGAGCTGCTGAGAATAGTGCATGATGCTCTGACCGTGAGGACCATCGTGGCAAGACGCAACTGATGGCATAGCTGCTTCCGGTATGAGCATAAGGATTTACCAATCTCAAGAAGTCTCCATGCTTTTTTGTCCTCTTCTTCGATTGATTTATCCACGATAGTCCCAGCTGTTACACTAAAAGCCACATATTTAAAAAATTACAAAATCTTAAGTTTCAAATTGAACATGCAATACTCCCAAGTAATTCCAAGGATCATCTTAGCCAACAAATGACCTCGAAATAGAAATTATATAGAACTCTTGCTTAAATTGATCCTACCTGTGACCTATGACGAATCACATTACGATGTACTATGCTAGGATGCTAACCTTGAGGCATCCAAGTTTCACAAGCTGAATCTCCTAGATTTCTACTGCTAAAAGTTTTATTGATGTCGACTACATTTAAATACTTTCTTTTTTTGGGGTAGATCCATTTGCACAATAACTATCCAACTTAAAAGATTTGTTTGTTATTAACACTTGTGCAACCTTCACTACATCTAATTCATTCCCAAATTTGAAATTTCTGAGCAAGAGATCATGGAACTCAAATAACCCACCATCCGAAGAGAGAATCAACAGAATGAAATAACAAGGGCACTCTTGTGCATTTAGATGATCGACCCACCCAGAAACTACAACAAAAGAGAAATCAAAACTATCATGTCGAAAACAGATACAGAGTAACAAATAAGAAATTATGTACATACGAATTTATTGAAACTCACTTTTGTTGCATCTTGAGTTGCTGAGAATAGTGCATGATGCTCTTACCGAAAGGAAGAGTCGTGGCAAGACACAATTGATGGCATAGCTGCTTCCAACATGAGCTTTCTGTGGTAGGCCTTATCGTCCACCACCATCATCTTCGTGACTCACCCTCCACATTATATAGCACTTGTCCTCAAGCTAAACTAACACATTAGCTTAATTTAGTCACCGAAAAATACATTTCAAAGTAACATGATATGGAAAAAGTCTAATTCATTCATTAAATGAGGCAAGCATATACATATTTACAACTCATTGCTTTCCAACATTTTCTCAGTCAATATCTCTTCAGAACATTGAGCAGCCTGCAACACATATATACCATGTCAGAAATGTAACATTAACAATGTGAAAATGAAACTAAAAACAATTGCGTAAATTGTCTCAACAAATTTCAGTCCACTTACAAGGTGGTAGTTGCCAAGATATTTGCTTGCAACTATTTTCCCCCAAAAGTCTTAAATTTTACCATATTTGTGTAATCCTCTCCCTTTTTTTCGGATCACAGTTTGGGTTACACCCTCCGTCAATTTCTCAACGCCTTGTTGAAGCTTAAGTTGTTGTTCTAAATGGCTGGATCATGATAAAGACTTGTTAGCTTAAACAAAAAAGGCTGTAATTTTTTCTTTTTATGTAAAATGCTAAGTGAAACTTACCAGTGAACCTATAATTGTGCTTTCACATGGGCATACATCTAAAAAAAATTATTTTCAGTTAATTAGTATTGTGCATGTCCAGAGTGATGTGTAAGAACACAAAGGCAAAGATTAATACGAATACCTCTTGAGTCATCAATATCAGAATCGGTTTACTTAGACTCCAAGTACTGCTATATATAATGCGGAAGAACAATCTTTATGGTTCTGCAAAAGTGAAAATAGCTAATATGATCAAGCAATGATAATTATAATATTATGAGAAGAGAATGAAAATATATGATAGTTTACACATTGATTAGAACCAAAACCAGAATTGAAAGACTAAACCCACCATTATCTTCTAGTGCAAATTATAATTGATGCACAAAGTTTAGCCATTCATTAAAAAAAGAGCAATTTCAATCATGGGAAAGATAGAAATATAACAAAAACCATTAAAATTTCACGATGGATTCTTAACCTCCTTATACCTGCATACATATAAAAAAAATTGTGTAATTCTTCAATCTATCAATCAGTCTCAAGCTCGATTTAACCAGGAAAAAGAAAATTGGGGCATAAAGGAACCAATAGTGTAGGTGAATAAAGTCATGCTTTATTGAATTCTCATAGGTGACAATTACACTTTATATAGAGATGTGTGGACTATTCTAGAATATGTGAGAGGGTCTAATTACACAAATGACCCTAGTGTTTCTATCCCCCCTCGATCCGAAGAGGTCGAAGACCTAAGTGGGATCGGAATGACAAAAATGAAGCCGTTGGCAATGGTTTGGTGAGAATGTCGGCCTTTTGATCCTTGGTGGAAATGAAAGCCACTTGAAGCGTTTTGTTTTGGACCCGCTCACGAACAAAGTGATAGTCCATGTTGAGGTGCTTGATCCGGTGATGAAGAACCGGGTTGACGGTAAGATAGGTAGCACCAAGGTTGTCACACCACAATGTAGGAGGATGATGAAGAGGAATGTCGAGTTCATGAAGGAGACTTTGGAGCCAAATGGTCTCACATGTGGCTAGAGCAATGGCACGATACTCGGATTCCGTGGTGGACCGGGAGACAGAGGATTGCTTCTTGGATTGCCAAGAGATGAGACTATCTCCAAAATAGATGCAATAAGCACTAGTAGACCGGCTATCATCTTTGTTGCTACTCCAATTTGCATCCGAGAAGGCCGAGAGAGAGTGACTAAGCTTGGAGGAGAGGCAAAACTGAAGATCAACCGTGGAATTGAGATAGAGAATGACCCGCTTCACGCCTTGCCAGTGGAGTTCTGTTGGGGAGTGCATTGCTTGACAAAGGCGGTTGACGACATATGTGACGTCTGGTCTAGAGAATGCCAAGTATTGTAGGCCTCCCAGTATGCTCCTATAAAAGGTGGCGTCGGGAAACGGAGGGGAGACAATATCTTGATCAACCATGAAGTTTGTGGCCATTGGTGTCCGAACGGCTTTGGAAGCGGTCATGTTGGCGCGAGTGATCAAGTCCTTGATGTACTTGGATTGGCTAAGGAAGATGCCTTCATTGGTGCGTCGGACTTCAATGCCAAGAAAATAGTGGAGCTCTCCGAGATCTTTGACCGGAAACTGTAAAGACAAATGCTTGACAAAGGCATTAGAAAAATCACTATTGTTAGATAAGACAAGTAAGTCATCAACATATACCAAGACAAAGACAAGATTCGGCCCTTGACGATGGATGAAAAGTGAGGAATCGGCTTTAGAGGTGGAGAAACCCATGGTAATGAGAGAATCGCTTAGGCGGGAGAACCAAGCACGAGGCGCTTGCTTAAGACCATAAAGAGAGCGATTTAGTTTGCAAATATGAGAAGGTAGAGTTTTGTGGGTAAAACCTGGGGGTTGAATGATGTACACGTCCTCCGTCAAGGACCCGTGAAGGAAGGCATTTTGAATATCCAATTGTCGGGTCGTCCACCGATGCATTGCCGCAAGTGAGAGGAGGAGACGAATGGTTGAGGGTTTGGCAACGGGACTAAAGGTTTCTCCATAGTCAAGGCCATGAACTTGATTGTAGCCTTTTTCCACTAGACGTGCTTTCTGTCTTTCTATTGTGCCATTAGCATGCCTCTTTGTCTTAAAGATCCAACGAACACCAAGGACATTGGATGAAGCGGTGGGCGGAACGAGAGTCCAAGTGTTGGTGGAGAGGAGTGCTTGAAATTCCGAGGCCATTGCTTGACGCCATTCGGGAAATTATTTGCCTCGGTAAATGAAGTGGGATCGTTCGGAACAGTGGTGGTGGTGTTGCACTTGGGCCAGGGGATAGTCTCGTCCGTCCGTTGAAGGGGTCGAGAAATATGAGAGCGAGATCTGGTCTGCATTGGGTGAGGCGGATCAGGCGCTATGTGTTGTGCAGGAGCCCGTGAATGATCTGCAATGGAGTCCGGCCCAGTGTGGTGTGGATCTAACGATGAAAGCCCAGCAGGCCCACTTGAAGATGGACTGGAATCAGAAGCCTGGGAAGAGGAAATTTGGGATGGAGATTCGACAGTATGTGTGGGCTCAAGCGGAAGAGGGGAGGGAGTTGGATCATGTGTGTTGGACTGGGCTTGCTCAGAAGAAAGGGATTGAGCTGGATCAGAATTGTTGGAGTGGGGAGGGATAAAAGAGTTTGGGGTGGCCGAGAGGTTTGGAATTAAGTGGGGAAGGCTGAGTAGGGGAGCAAGTGGGGGTGTAGTAGGATAATTTTGTGGAGATGGAGAGTTGTAGGGAAAAGTGGTTTCGTGGAAGTTGACATCCCGAGAAATGTAAGTGCGGTTGTGGATCCAATCATAACAAATATAGCCCCGATAGTTGCTTGCATACCCAAGGAAGAGAGTTGGAGTTGAGCGGAAGGACAATTTGTGGGAGCGATAAGGGCGAAGATTTGGGAAGCAAAGGCACCCGAAGACTTTTAGGAAGGTGTAGTTCGGTGTTTGATGAAAGAGGAGATCGTAAGGGCTTTTGTTGTGGAGGACGGGAGTGGGAAGCCGGTTGATGATGTAGGTGGCGGCTTCAAAGGCATAGTCCCAAAACTTGAGAGGCAAGGAGGCTTGCTTGAGTAGAGTGAGGCCGATATCCACAATACGACGGTGTCGGGTCTCTATGCTTCCATTTTGTTGATGAGAGTGGGGGCAAGTGATGCGGTGAGCAATGCCCATGGCTTGAAATATTGGTTTGAGAGGCTTGAACTCCGTTCCTCCATCCGTTTGAATGTATGAGATTTGTGTTTTGAAGAATTTTGTGGCAAATTGGAGGAATGTGGTGACGATTTTGGTGACAAGGTTTTTAGTGGTAAATGGAAAAAGCCATAAATACTTGGAGAAGTCATCCACAATAGCTAAGTAATATAAATTGCCTTTAATTGAAGTGTCATGAGCCGGACCCCATACATCCATAAATAGTAGATTAAATGGACTAGGTGATTTTGATGGACTAGGTGGATGGGGTAATGCATGAATCTTGGCCCAAGAACAAGCCTGACAATGGGCTAGGCCAACAAGGCCTTTTTTTGGAATGCTACTAGATTGCAAGCAAAGGGAAGCTACTCTATCTGATGGATGCCCCAAACGAAGGTGCCAAAGATCCGTTGAAACCGAGGTGGTGGAGTGGACTTGCGGCGATGAGTTGATGGGAGACCTAGCCGCTGCAAATTCGTAGATGCCATCCTTAGCGGGACCTTGAAGAAGGACCTGCTTGGTCTGAGAGTCCTTGACAACAAAGAAGGAAGAGTGAAATTCAAAATACACCATATTATCAAGGCAAAAATGATGAACGGATAAAAGATTTTTAGTAATAAGAGAAGTATGTAAGAGATGAGAGAGTTTAAAAATACGGTTTTGTGTTTGGATTGAGCCCGTTCCTTGGTTTTGAATGGGAACTTGAGAGCCATCGCCAAGGGAAACCTAATCCGAACCTTCATAATGGTAGCTGTCTAGACTTAGATTTGCCAAATCCGGGGTGTAGTGATGCGTTGCTGCAGTGTCGGGAAACCAAGTGTTGGAGGCATTAGTGTAGTGTGCCTGAGCTTGGAGACCCGACGGAGGAGGAGCTTGGAGTGATTGATCGAACCGATGCCAACACCGCAGAGCGGAGTGCCCCGGTTTTGAGCACAACTGACAGACGGGCCGCTGGTCAGCTGCACCTGTGAAAGTGGTAGGAGGTCCTCGTCCCCTACTCGAGCTTGGCCTACCTCTGTTGCCTCTGCCAAAAAACCTGTTTCCTCTGGTGTTGGAACGTCCTCTATGAGCAGTGAAATGAGCTTCCGTATTGTTGACGGAAATGCTAGAGGCGAGGGTTTGAGTCTGATGTGTCAACCGAGCCTCATGGACCAACAAGTGACTCAAGATCTGAGTTGGAGTCGGCAAGGCTGGTTGCGTGGAGAGGCTAGTGACGACGGAGTCGTACCCGGAGTCCAGTTCGACAAGCAAATAAGTAGTGAACTCAAGGTCGGAGATTACCTGGCCGGCGGCAACGAGCATCTGACTGAGGTTTTTGGCCCGGTTGTAGAACTCAGCCACAGTCTCAGCTCCCTTTTTCAGTGACGCCAACTGGAGACGGGTATGGACGATTTGTGCGCTGGAACGAGCTGAGAAGAGGTCCAAGAGCGTGGAGAGAACTAAAAGAACATGAGATAAAACATTAATGTTACAATTAAGTTACAACTTAGAAGAGTTTTTTTTTATCATATAAATTATATTATAAAATTTATAAAAATATAAAATATTTTATATATGTTAAAAATTATATGGATTATGCGGGTACATAGGATCGGGTCGTGAGTCATGGATCGAATCGTGGGTTGGATGAACTTCAATCCATATCCGCTTCATGATCCATCCATCAATCCGTTGATCCATCATCATCCGTTTATCTTAGGATTTCAATCCGTATATTTGGATCGGGTTCGTGGATGGATCAGACATCTGTGGACAATTTTCATCCCTATTGTTGTCTTTTGTGCATAAATCAATTTCATTTAAAAAAAGAATAATTAACGTATAACATAAACGTCAAATGATATATGTGTAACAATGGCTATAAATCTATGAGTGTATGTTTCATTTACAAATATTCATCATTGGATCCCCGCATAGTGTTATCAGATTCTAGTGCTTTAAATACTTTTAAAGATCACCCACTCTTACAATATAGGATTACTCTATAATTACACTTTTTTGGGGGTGATATTACCCTATTATTACTAGGGATGACAATGAGTCGGATCCGCCCATTAACCTTTTCGGATGTACCCACCCGTCATCCATCGGGTGATCGGATGAGTCGGGCCATGAGTGATTGCAAAAAATGATTGTATATATATTTTAGTATTCTTTTTATATAATTTTACACATTTATTACAAAAATATGTTATTGTTATAAACTATATTAGAAGTATAAAAGATGTAAATCATGTTTTTGATACGCAAACAACATCAGAATGCAAATTAGAAAATATAAAGTTTAAATATTTGAGATTTCTATGTTAAGAGTATGTATAATTATACATATTTCGGGTGCATTGGATCGGGTGATGGGTGAAAAACCTCCCCACACCCGTCCATCACCCATCATTTATCGGGTTTTCACCCGTCTTTTCGGATCGGGTGTCAATTAGACGCGGATGAAATTGTCATCCCTAATTACTACACTTGGAAGTAGGCAGGTGTTGCAGGTTCGAAAACCGCCGGTTCCGGTTCATGAACCCCCGATTCAAGGTTCAACAAATGCTTGAACCTGAACCTAAACCAACAAGGGGACGGTTCAGCCGAGCCGATTCCGGGTTTGACCGGAAAATCACCGATTTTTTAACCAGTTCCGATTCTGGTTCGACCCTGAACCAGAATAATTTTTAAAAAGATAAAAAATATATATGAAATTTATATTTTAAAATTTTACTATATTTTTTTTAACGAGCTCAATATTTAAGTCAGTAGAGGCCTGAAACTTTTAAGTAATTTGTTGTTTTTATATACACAATCACGAGAGTATTTTTTTCCTTCTAAATTCCAATGTCGAAAACTGTTTTATTTCTAACATAAAACATTTAAAAACTTCTCACATTAAAAACTACATGAGAGGTTAAAATCTATATATTAAAAAATGAAATTCTTCATCCTCGGATCGTTTTTGTCCGGGTCGGTTTTTGTCCGGTTTCTTTTCTTCAGTTACTATCAGTGATACCGTTTTTCAATCGGCGTTTCTCTGGTCACGCTTCAGCTGCTTGATGTCTGATTCCGACCGAGATCTGGCTAAAAGGTATGAGACTCAACGCTAATTTTCTTCACCTGCTGTTTGCTGTGATGTTTGATCAGTCGAAAATGAACTCTTTTGGGTGATTTTCTATATCTAGTTTTTAGGGTTTAATTTGGGGGTTTTCGTGTTCAATTGGTAATTTGTCTCTGTTTGAATGGTAAGCTCCACCTCAGGCTAAGGCCTTTCCATTTTCTTGAATCAAATGTTCGTCTTAAGGTTAGATCTCAGTAGAATTCGTTTTTGAATGAATTTTGAGTTCAATATCTGGTGGCGGTGATAGTGATTTACGAAGGTCTGTTTAGGTTCGGAAATTTGTTGCTCTTTACAACATCCATCCAGTTAAATGAATTGTAAGGATCTAGCTCCATTTTGAATGACAATGGAGTCAGAAAATGGTTGAAACAACATAAGGGATTTATGGTTCCCAAAAGAATTTCCTTATTTAACCCTTTTTTCTGGCCTAATTGAAGAAGGAGGTTGTGCCATCGAGCAGAATCCACGGATTATTATCATTTGCTTATAAAGAAATGGTCTGAATACAGAAGTCAATTATGGATCCATGTGGAGGCTATACGGTTTATGCAAAGAGGATGATGAAAATTTTGGATGTTCTTATTTCTTAAATGGTTATAACTTGCAACTTATAATATAGGAGCAGATTATGTATGAGGCTTCTGTTCCTGTCTAGTTGGTAAAGAAGGCAAACGTAGCATTTATAATGAAGGGAGTTTGTGATTACAATCGAGGGGAGAAATTATGAAAAGAAAGTTATAAGATTGAAACATCAACAGATCTACCACCGGTTATAATATTCTTTTAAGTGTGGTGCTTTTTTACTTCCTTTTGGTTCACTGATAGTAGCTATATAGAGTTTGATGTATGTCTCTTTATCAAACAAAATTATCTCAATCCATAAAGATATTACTATGCTTCAGGAAGCTGCAGCTGAACTCCTGGCTGCTTCATATCTATATTTATCACTCTCAAGTTTAAATGAAATCCTATTATGCATACATTTGGTTAGGAGAAAGCATGTCATGAAGTGCTCACATATAGTATGCTCAAATGAAGAATGATTTGGTTCCTTATTTATAACTGAAGGGTGTCAAACACTAGAATTTATCCGTTTTACAAGCAAATGTGAACTGTTTTGTTATATTTCTAAAGGATATGTTTCTAAACCATGAACCTTTCTAGAGACACCATCTTGTTAACCCTCATACATTCAGTTCTGGCAGTCAATACATATGGAAAAAATTTCCCTCATGAAGCACTATGTTTAATTAGTCATTGTTTCAATTCCGTTTTGTAGGTTCTTGCAGATATTCAGTAATGGAATCCAGGAACCAATGGAATCCCATGCTAGTAGCAGTCCAGATTGCTGGAATTTCTGACTACATAAGTAATCTACCGGACCCTCTTCTCTGCTACATTCTGTCGTTTATTCCAACAAAATCTGCTGTAGCAACAAGCATATTATCCAAGAGATGGAAGACGGTCTGGACCAAAGTTCCCAAGCTAGACTTTACCGAAATGCCCCACCTTGGATCATGCTGCTTTCTGGGGCCACGAGAAGGACTATTTGAGAATTTCGTCAATAATGTCCTGTCTAGCAATGACATGTCGTCTATCAAGACTTTAAGCCTTCATTTTTACAACGATCTCCGTCCGCGGGATGCAAGTACTTGGCTTGAGGATATAGTGAGGCGGGATATTCGGGAGATTGATCTCACATGCCACTGTCCTTCTATAAAGCTTCCTCCAACATTTTTCAGCAAGGAGAAACTTGTTGTTCTAAATTTGACGTGCTTTTTGCTAAACGTGCCTAATTCATTGCACTGGCCAAGCCTCGAGTACCTACACCTTATTCATGCGCGTTTCAATAACGGAAACTCTCTGAAGAATCTCGTGTCGGGATCCCCTTTGCTTAAAGAACTTGCTATTGATAGTTGTAGGGGAATATCTACATTATCCATCACTAGCTCATCTCTGAAGACATTGGAAGTAAAAAACACCTTAAAGGGAAACTTGAATCCTGTTCTTGTTATCGAAGCACCGAATCTAGAAACCCTTTACCTCTCAGACCTTGCAGACCGATATGAAATCTCCAATATGTCCCTTGATAAAGCAGTGCTTACCATCCATGACCGAGGGCTTAATCACAAAGAAAAGTTGGTTGAGCTTTTGAAAGAAATTTGCAGCTTAAAAATATTGAAGTTAGGAAGAGTGACCATAGAGGTGAGTATTGTTTTGCTTTCTTGTAGTAAGAACTTTTCTTTGGTAATTGGCTGCTAACATATTCTGATCCATCAATGTTGCAGGTTCTTCAAGATCTCCTGAATAGTACGCTGCCAGCATTTCACAACATTAATTTACCCGTGTTTCACAACTTGGTCTACTTGGAATTGACTGTGGGCAATTGGGCTATAGTCTTAAAGATGCTCGATTCTGCCCCCATTCTCATATCATTGGTCATATACAATGTGAGTTGTTTTTTTATACTTACATTTTTTCTATACCTTCAGTTTACATCCTTTCTAATTCGTTCACTATTTTCCAAACCAAAAACCTTGCAATTTTTTCCAGTATACCTACAGTGCTCGGAAAGATTGGTGTCCAGTTCCTTCAGTGCCGAAGTGTTTATTATTTACCTTGCAAGAAATCTCAATTCATCACTTAACTCGGAAAGAAGGAGATATAAAAATGGTTGAGTATCTCCTGCGGCATACAGTTGGTTTGAAGAAGCTGAAATTTTCTATGGTCCCATATCCATGCTCGAAAGGATATGATGACATCGTGGAATTGTTTCGGGGGCTTTCTAGCAGATCAAGCGAATGTGAGATTGTTCATTGTCAATCTTGAGCAAAAGCATCGCTGAATCACCCAAAATTGTAAGTCTCTCTTGAAGTTGGATTTTCAAACGTCCGCTAGTTAAATATCTCTTTGATGTTTGCTACTTTCTGCTAAAATATTTGCAGAAACGATGGAGAAACGATGTGTGGTATAGGTATTGCAATATTGATGTATTAAAGGTATTTACTCAAGAGTCACTATCTCATAAAAGTAATCGAAGTCACTTGTCCATGAAGAATGATCAAGCCATCTTGTAGAAATCTGATGGAGATTTCCAGATGAGCTTCTAGGGCATGTAGGATATTCATCAGTTTTTAAACCCGGCTGGTTGTTGAACACATGCCCAAAGCAAACATGTTTATGTGCTCGATAGTCAAGCAATAATCATGTTCAACTCGGATTTATATCATGTTTAGTCTTTCCTTCTGTTGATCAAAGGGTATGCATTTTATCTTCGTAATTGCTTGTGATATTACAGTCTTGCGGATCTAATTGCTTGTGTTCGAATAATACTAAACTTTGTTGATCAGAGGGTATGTATTTTATCTTTGTAATTGCTTGTGTTTGAATAATACTAAACTTTGGTAGGAAGAGTTCAATATCTTCATCCATACATTCCTTACTTTGTTTCCGAAATGGTTTTTGTTATTACTTGTTTGGTTGGAAGCGTTTGGAATCAAATTTTGCCCTTTGCTTGTTCCTTCCAGTTTTAGAAATGTCAAGGTGTAAACATTGTGCAGCCCTAATCTGCAACATAATCATATGCAAAGTTTAATCGCTTCCAACGATTTCAGAGTTTAATCGCCTAATCTTTAACGGCAACCAGCAAATGGGATTCATTTGCAACGATTTCAGAGTGCAAGCAAACATTTCCCTAAACAACACAAATCAACATCGTGATCAAGTTTCAGCAGTAACTTGTTGAACGGTAGTTCCGAAATTGTTTTCGTTGTTTGTTTCATTGGAAAAGTTTGGAATCAAATTTTATCCTGGTTTTGTTCTTACCAGTTTTGAATATGTCAAGAAACGTTTCTATTAGATTCTGTAACCAAATTACGCGTTGCTGAACAGTATAACATATCACTGAAAATTCTTACATTATCTCTCCAGACAATTCAAACATACACTGTAAATGTCATCTAGCTTCTTGTGCATGTCCAAAACAAAAAAAACTACACGGCGAATTGAGGATTTGACATAGAAGTTGAACATGGTCCAAAGCAACATATTAGAAATTCTGGAGTAAGGTGGAAACTCACGTTTGTCAATCCAAGGCACAACCAGTTCTGTGAAATGACTACACTTACAGCTCTCCCAGAAAAATCTTCTTGTCGCTACCACAGGAGCCAATAATTGGTTCAGTCGGATGGAACACGCATTCGTTAACCGATCCAGTATGACCTGGCAGCTTGTACAGAATCCGACGAGTAGTCGTGTCCCATACGTAAACCATCCTATCAGCACTTCCAGCTGTCACCTTACTTCCATCAGCTGACCAACCACATTTCAGCAAGTTCTGCTCAAAGTTATGCTGATGTCCCTCCATCACTTTAACACAACGGTTTTGAGGAGCGTATGGTCTCATATCCCAAATGCAAAGTTTGGAATCCATGCCATTAGTCAGAAGATAAGACCCATCTGGACTCAGAGACATACCCGTTATCATATCTTGGTGACCTTGAAGAGTCATTGTGACTTCGTTCCTACGAATATCCCATACTTTAACATCGTTATCTATACCGCCAGTGTAAATCTTATCTGATGCATCAGAAAAGCTGACAGCTGTAATTTGGTATTTGTCTGGGAATGTTTGGATGGCGCCTCTTTGACGCATATCCCAGAGTTTAGCTGTACCATCATCTGAACCACTCACAATGAGCGGTGGGCCCCTTCGAGCAGGACAACACGCGTTCACAAACGATTGGTGTTCAGCCATCTTTTTTATTTGCTTACCTGTCTCAACATCCCATGCTCTGAGCGTTTTGTCGGGACTAGCTGAGATGATCTGGCTTCCATCAGCGGTCCATTGGAGGTCGAGAACCGCGTTCTTGTGTCCCTTTAAAACCATGAAGTTTTTGCACTCGCCATGGACATGCCACAAGAAGATTTCTTTGTCATGTGATCCGGATGCAATAACATTCCCTGCTGGATTGAACTTCAATGTGTAGACTGCACTTTGGTGGCCAGTCAATAACATTATTGGTGATTCCAAACTCGATGTACGGGCTCTTCCATTTAGTCCGGGTGCTTGGGGAGCTGTATATGGAACAGTGGACCATTCCATTGGACGAGGACCAGGCACCAACAATGGATTTTCACCTTCATGAGCAGTGGCTAGCATCATGGTATCTGCATAAACTTTAGTGTTGCCATCAATCAGCAACTAGATGAATGCATCAATGCCAACATAACTCAAAAAGAAGAAAACAAATTCACATATTTTATCACATAGGGTTAACATTGGAAAGTAATGCTTCTCGTTCTCTTGGCAGCTAAAATGTACAAGCAAAGGCATTGCTTGGAACACGCTAAATGTTAGGATTTGATAATTCAGATATGACGAAGAGGTTAAAGGCTAGGGGTCATGTTTCCTCGAGATATAGCGGATAAACTATCCACTTAATTTATTTCTTGATGCATCCCAACAAGGTCTTTGTTGATTTTCAGAAAATGTAGATTTTGTTTTCATCTGAAGGAAATCTGAGCAGTTATATATCCGAGTATAAAAGACCTATGTAGCATTATACCAACTTAGTAATACAGCTTGTTTTGGACGAATTTAGACCAATCGATCCGAACTTATGCAAAAGTTGCAAAAAAAATAAAAACACAAGGGAAAGTATTACTGGGATACGTAGTCGGCCCCTTCAAGTAAAACAATATAATCTATTTTACTTATGAAGCCCTTCCCTGAAGTCTATTTTCATTTACTTACAATAGTAACAGAAAGCAGAACAATTATGTTGAAGACCCTCATTTTAAAATATTAGCATCGATTTTTTCACAAAAGGATTATGCACATACTTTGTTTGCAACAACAGTATATAGCCTACTCCAAAGCCACACCTAGTGGTCACTTACATTATCTAATGATGCATCCCATACGCTACCTACCTCAACCTCCAAATTTTTTATGCAGCATTTCCTACCAACTCTAATAACTCCACGTTCCGAACCCACTTTCACCAAGTTCTGAAGAGAAAATACAGTGTTTCCATAGTCTCATACACTCATTAAAGCCCCTGACATGTAATTAGAGACAACTTTATACTATAACCTCACATACAACAATGAACTCTTATCGAGTTTGTGAAGAAATGTAAAACACATGACAACCCATGCCCCCAAGGCCTTATTCCAGTATAGCAAAAAGTGGAAGACAAATGTATGAAACCGTCAATTAAGATATGGGTGATGATACATAGATGGGAAAAGACTGGCTGGATCAATGGCTGCACATGCCCCCAAGGCCTTACAGTAGTGTTCTTAAGAAAAATTAACAAGAAAAAACAGTGAGCACAACCAAAAAGTGATATTGGGTTCTCTGAAGCTCAATAAATCGAGATTGACATAGGACAGAATAAAATAAGTGGGCGGCCTATGGATTTTTGCAACATTTAATCACACACTGCAGGACTGAGTTAGCATTCTAGAGTTTCCAAGTCAGTAATACCAAGTTGTATACATCAGGTGAACTACAAACCAAGTAAATTGAGCCTCAAGGAATTTAGTAAAGTAAAACAATGCCCAAATAGTAAATGAAGATATTCCCCCAAAAATGAAAATTCAATTTCACAGAGTTATTGACTCAGTAAGAACCAAAACCTATTCTCATAATACTTCCTTCTTCCACTGGTTTATCAGATATACATACACTCTATTCCACCCCCACATCCCAGTCTCGCATCAGATATAGATACACTCTATTCCTCCCTCACGTAACTGTTTCAACATCAAGACAATTGGAAAACCCTAAACACAATTTCAGAGCCTTGGTGAGTGAAATTGAAGTTCATCTTTGGAAGCATAAGCGGAAGTTTAACGCTTCAAAGTGAAAATCCTGGAAACTAGTACATAGAAGCTAATTCACATACCTGGAAATCGGGATGAAGCTTCGGGAGAACTCTACTACGCTTTGGATTCGCGTAGCGTATTTTTATTGTTTTATACTGTTAAAATGAGAGTTTTGGACTTAATTAACCTTTATTAAACAAAAAATTGATTTTTAGACCCAATGTTATAAAGAAAGTGGGTGCGTCATCTTAGTGATGTCATTAGCCAAATATTCAAACAATGTCAAATGAATTTGAGTTACAAATCTAATGTGAGAGACTAGAGAAAAAGAAAGAAAGAGTATGTCTTGTTCTTCACATTTTTAAGTAACCTCAAGCCTATTTATAGACCAATATATGGGAAGACCATAAATCATGTAGTTACATGTACATCCATAACATAAGGTAATATAACACTCTCCCTTGGATGTACATAACTGACTGTCTCGTTAAAAACTTTATTTTGGAAAAACCCATTGGGATAAAAAACCAAGACTAAGGGAAAAAGAGTGCAGTCGTACTCCCCCTGAATTATCATACATCCTTTAAACGACACATCTTGATGCCACAAACGAGTTCCTTGAAAACTTTTGTCGGTAATGCCTTTGTAAACAAATCTGCGAAGTTTTTGCTAGATTGAATTTGACGAAGATCAACCTTTCCTTCGACTTGAAGCTTGTAGTGGAGAAAAGCTTTGGAGCTATGTGTTTCGTCCTATCTCCTTTGATGTAACCTTCTTTGATTTGAGCGATACAGACTGTATTGTCTTCATATATCACATCTGGAATTTGTTTGCTTGATTCGAGCTCACAAGATGTCTCAACGTGGTGGATAAATGATCTCAACCGCACACATTCTCTTCTGGCTTCGTATAGAGCAATCAACTCTGCATGATTTGACGATGTAGCTACCAAGGTCTGTTTTGTTGATCGCCATGAAATTGTTGCTCCTCCATACATGAATAAGTAACCCGTTTGTGAAACGGCCTTATGTGGGTCAGACAAATAACCCGCATAAACATAAAACCAACCAATTCTCGAATTACCGGTCGAGTTGATATATTACACATTATCGAGTTGATTGTATAATGGATCTCTTCTGGAGGTATGAATCAAAGGTTACACAAACTGCCTCATTAAAAACCTTGCTTGAAAAAACCCAATGGGATGAAAAACCGAAGTTAAGGGAAAAAGAGTGCAGTGAGAGCAACAAACTCCCCCTCAAAAGAACATTTACTCTTCATATGTTCAAAACATAAGATTTTGTTCCTGCATAGGATTTGGTACTTCTGGACCATTCATAACATTATCTCGCATCAAAAGACATTTTACCTTAATCTTTCGGATTGTCAAATCCTTTTAATGAACTAACAAGTCGATTTATTAGTTTTCTAATGGTCTCTGCTGGAGCACCAATTTTTATCACTTGACTTGTTTCTCTTTTCATAAATTTGTGACAATCACAATATTCACAGCTTTATGAGTAATAACTTTCAATACAAGTGAATATGTCGTCTTTAGCTAAAGATATATTAACAAAATTCACTACAGGTGAATAGAGTTTTATATCTAGTCTAGACTCTTAAACCCTTAAGAGATCGCTCTATCATCAGATCACAATATCATTGCACTCATAAAAAACAATGCATGTGTGTCTAATTTCATATTTTCTGGTGTTCACCCAAAACACACCCTGTCATTTACGAAAAATTGACTTCCTTACTTTTCCTCGTATTAATAAGGAGTCTACAAAGAATTTTCTTATTGATACTATTTGTAATTGGCTCTCAGCACAATATGTGACTTGTCACACAATAACAATAATAGATTTGATAGCATGTAAGTTATACATACATTGAACATCTTGTTCATTCATTTGAACTTCTAGTTCATTTCATCACTTGAACTTCAGGTTCGTTCACTTGAACTTCTGGTTCGTTCACTTGAACTTCTGGTTCGTTTAACTTGAAGTTTTGACGTATTAAGATTGTATACCATACAAGTTCTTAGATACTAGTCTTGTTTCCTTCTCCCCTTAAAGTTGGAATTTTCACCTTGTTAAATTGATAATCGTAATACCTAGCAATACATTGATCACCCATTCATAAGCTCTAGGTATTAATAAACGATAAGGAACAAAACCTCTCATATATTTCCAACTTTTCATGTGGCATTATTTTAATATATCGAGGGAGGTAAGAGGGTGTATACCACATATTTGAATAATATTTTGTTCTCTTTTGGAGACAAGTTTCAAGTAGGAGAATTGCAAACAGTCGGTCTTAGTCGAATTTATTTCTCGACATCCAAAGTTTATGATTTTATATGATCAACGACTCTACCAGGTCGTGTACGTCATATATTAGCATTTGTCAATGCAAACATATAAATAATGACATTACCTAGCCATTTGTTATCATTTTGACTGTATTATAAGCGACACTACTAGGTCGTTTTCTAAATGTATAGGAGCTACAAGATGCTCAACTAATACATTAATTAAATAATCACATTCTCCCCCTTAATTTGTGTAGCCAATGTGTTGAGGCATCTATCAACATCATACAATATATGATTATTCTCATCGGTCTACATGCTAGTATACTCAATCCTCATTTATCTCTTGAACTTAGTCAAGGATCATAGGAAAGTTTACATACGTGGTCACCCTTATCCCTTAGGAGATGAAACTTCAGGTTTCAGGAGCTTCAGGTCCTTTACTTATTAATGTAAGTAATCAAGTTTATCATGCCACATAATATTCAAACTTAACTTCAGGTTAGTTTATCATGCCTATTGTAGGCATCTTCCCTTTAGACTTTCTTCAGGCTAGTCTATGAGATGAATACCCGAATATTTGACTCAAATGCAAACTTGCAGTCAATATCATCATATGACAACCATTTTGTCAAAATATATCTTTATAAATATATATCTTCATAAATTCTTGTATCTTCAGATAACAAGATAGATACTCTTCCAGAGTCTTTTATGAGATCGTTCCCTTAGAACATAATATCCACACCAAAATTTCAATTTGCATGGTAATGGAAAACTCCCGGTTTCCATTTAAAATAATTAAACTGAATGACATCATCGACAAACATAATTGTCTACCATTGAAAATCCGCACCTGGGTGATCCATTAATAATTTGGAAGATCATCAACTCAAAATCGAATAAGCCTTATATTAGATTTCTTGAAAAAATGATGCCTCGAGATGGGTGCATTCAGAACTAAATTGTGTCTTCAAGACATTCAAATGGAACCATACATATATAGGTTCGATTTAGTAATCATTATCATGACTTACGGTTGCGTGCTTAACCGTAACCTCTTTCACACCCTCTTCCGGAGGAGACATGCTTCTGGCATGCGAGAGACTGTCGTATGTATACTAGACAATTCTTGGTGGTCATTGATAAATTGTTCTGAATATGATATAACCCCATTGTTATTGTACTACTACTAGAGTACATGATTTGTTAGGAGATCATGTAACTCTTCCGGAGCTTATAATGATCTCTTATTACCAATATCGAGTCTGCAGGATCTCGTATAGTTGATGATAATTAAGTTCATGCGTAACACAATTCTACCGGAATTCTAGTGTTGCATGTTTCTCCCAAAATTTTACCAAACTCATATCAAGTTGTTTCTTCCAGAAACACTTAGAGTGTGCGAATTAAAATGCAACAATCATAACAAATATTAGACATTTTTTCATATTCATCCAGAATAGAAATCTCGTGAAAACTTCGAGTGACAAAAGGAAAGCTTTTATCATCTACCACCACGACCTCCATCACGGCTTCCACCACGTCCGCTTCCACGGTAGCCACCACGGCCTCTACCACGACCTCCACCACGGTGATTATCACGCCCTCGGGCTCTACCACGTCCTCTACGGGAGGAGGTAGCATTTGCATTAGGAGCAACTCTATATGAGTCAGGTAGTGGTGTGGAACCAGTAGGTCGGGTTGATGATTATTAAGAAGCAATTGGTTGTTTTCTTCTGCTTAAATCAAGCAAGACAATAACTCTGAATAGGTTTTGAACTCATGTGTCCTGTACTGCTGCTGGAGCACAAGGTTATTAGCATGGAAAGTAGAGAATGCTTTCTCAAGCAAATCACCATCTTCTATACTCTCTCCACATAACCTTAATGTGGAAACGATGCGAAATAATTCAGAGTTATATTTAGAGACCTTTTGAAAATCTTGGAACCTCAAGTGCATCCATTCAAACCTTGCACGAGGTAAGAAAACAGTTTTGTAATGCTCAAAACCTTCCTTCAAACTCTTTCATAGTTCAAAAGGATTTTTGAGTGTCAAATATTGAGCTGTAGGTCATCATGAAGATGATGGCGAAGCAAAATCATTGCTTTGGCACAATCCTGCGGGGATGCGCTAGGACCCATGTAAGATAGTTACTTCCGGTAACATCAAGGGCCGTAAATTCAAGTCTAGCCAAATTAGTCATCTATAAATATATAGAGAAATAACATATGAGATATATGTGCTACCATATATAATTACATTATAAACATGCGGTAGTGAAATTGAAACTATATATATCCGCATATAATTATATGTATATTATATATACACAAAAAATAAAATAAATAGATGAGTAATACATATACACATGCACTAAAATAAAACATACATATAATCTCTTTCTACTTAAAAGGCAGGACCCTTCTAATGAATAGTAAACTAACTGTTAGGCTTTCCGTCATTTTTCCTGTCTATTTGTCCGTTACCTATACAATTTTTCCCCTCTTTCAATTTGTAACCTAGAATCACACAACCACGTAGTTCCTTCTCCACCACGGGTCAGATCTACCACCACGTGCACCACCGTTGATCTTTCTCTACGCAAGAGTCGACTGTCTCGCACCAAGAGGCGACGTCGGCGGGGGCGAGGAGACAGCTTGTTCGGCAATGACGACCCAATCGAAGAGAGTGGTGGAGGCGGCAACTGGAATTACGACGGGTGGAATCGATGATCAGATCCTTGATCTCATCGCAGAGAGATAGATTGAGAATCGTCGTGACTCCATACTCTTGAAGTTGAAGATCGGACTAGGAAATCAACGAAATGAGGGGACAATAGCGCCGACTCTGGCGATTTCGGGACGATTATTTGATCTGTTCTTAGCGAGGAGTAGAAGTTCAATGGCGGATTGCTTATAATCGTCGATTGAGGCAAAAGCGAGGTGGTGGAGGAGGTTGTTAGTGGAGTTGGTATAGAAAGCGACACAACAGGGATTGGGTGGAGGGAGTGCAGTCTATACGATCTTACGAAGCATCGAAAGCATTCACAATTTTGTTGATCTTCCTTTTGTGTGATTTTAAGCTAGGTGTGCACACTAATTAATTCGGGGTTTTTGCCTCAATACCTAGCGATCAATTACCAAATCTGCAGTCTTGCCAAGGTATAGTTACGAATCTAAAATCGGTCTCACGAAGTCAATTGTGTCTCTATTAGTGTGGTGATGTGGCTTAATTCGTAGATGTCTTCCTCCCGTATCTAGCAATTTACTAAAATCATACTGATTAGGTGACATCATAACCAGGTGCATTTAGGGGATGCTACTTAGTCTTGAGAATGAATGTTAAAAAATGGTGAGGGTTAGAGATGGAGCTGAGGATTTCAAAGATGTCTTCCGGTGTGAGGCACTTTCTTTGGGATTTACAAAGGTTTGTATTGAAGATTTTTATCCTGCATTGTGTACATAAGACTTATCTACATCAATATTTGTATACCTTACCAACACCTTACTACATTGTTGAGAAAATATCAAAAATATGATACTAAGATCATCTATAACTACTACTTTCTTGAAATAAAATGGTTCATGAGAGCCAAAAAAACTTGCTTAGGAAAATTTCATCCACCCCTTGAAACTACATTAATCTTGCATAAATGTTTTATTTGCTGTTTATATATTGTTTTGAGGCATAATCACCATAAATCTTGCTTAGGATAGAAATATATTTTATCTTAGAAGTTTCTATTTATCTACATAGGTAATCTCAGTGGTATATTAAAATGTCAGCATTTTCTGAATTTTTTCTTCATTTATCTTCTTTTTAGGAATTGCTTCTGTCTTTCAAATCTTAAAAACCTTTTGCTTATCTGTTATCGTTTGTGCATGCTGAATTAGCCCTAGGAGAGTTGAGTTAAGTGGGAGATCTATATGATATTATCCATTGCAACATTGTTCCTCACTGTAATTATCAACATCATCCCAACTCTTCTAAGCAAGAACAAATCAAATCAAATCAAATCAAAGAAAGATTTAGTTTGCATGTTTCAACATCTACATTCTTTCCAAACCAAAATGCTGCAATGTTTTGGATGTAAAATGACAGATTGTTATGATATGTCTTTGCTAAATATAAGACTAGCTGAACGCATGTACCAGTTTAAATCATCTATGCTGTCATGTTGACTATTTTATAAATGAACTAAAGATGTATTCTTTTGTTTAGTTTCTACTATTAATAGTATAATAAAGTTAATTTCTTAGATATTCGGGATGTGCAAGTGTTCGTGTGCGCTCGAGCATAATAAAGTTGATTTCTAGATCTTCGACAAGTGCAAGTGTTCGCGTGCGCGAGCGCATGCGCACCTTAACTAGTATAGCAAGTGTGGATTTATAAGGCAGTAAACAACCCTTCGAAAAAAAACCATACCCAACATAATTTATGTCAAAAGAAAAAAACGCATAAAATTTAAGTGGAGTAGTAATTGATAGAAAATTACCATACCCAACATAATCACAAAAAAACGTATAGGAATTTAAGTGGTTTGACTAATCAATTAAATGATTTGAGTAGACTAATTGTAGCATTAAATTACTAATTAATACTAATATGAATCTTACAAACCTTCAAATTTGAAGACAAAAATGTCGAACCATCTTCTTTGAACAAATGCAAATACGTACAGATGATCATCTAAATTAGACTGATATTAATCTAAATTCTCTAAGAATAATAATAAACAAAAATCATGTAAATTTATCCTCTTTTCAGAGATAATATAAGATCAATCACACAAATTCATCTTCTTCGAAAGATAATAATATATATCCACTTCAGGAGATAATATAAGATCAATCGCGGAAATTCATTTTCTTCTGGAGATGATTATATATATATATATATATCCACTTCAGGGGATAAATCAATATCAAGTTACGTAAATTCATCTTCTTCGGGAGATGATTATATATAGATTATATATTTCCACTTCAGGGGATAAATCAATATGCATCGACATCGGGGATACAATTTAAGCGAAATTGGATTAAACTTGTCTCTACGGGGACAAAATAATCACTTCATGGATCATAAAGAAAAACTATCACTTCATGGATCATAAAAACTTAATCGCTTCAGGGATCAAATGAGTCTTAATCGCTTATACAAAACTTAATCTCTTCAGGGATCAAATGAGTCCTAATCTCATTAGGATCAATTGAAGTATAATCGCTTCAGGGATTGATTGAAACATGATCGCTTCAGGGATCGAATTTAAACATGATCACTTCAGGAATTGATTGAAACTTAGATCACTTGAGGGATCGATTAAAAATAAGATCGCTTCAGGGATCGCTTCAGGGATCGTGTTCTTGTGCATAAGATCAATTAGAATAAAATAAAATAAAATAAAATCTCTTCTTACCGTCTCCTTGTGCATAGATGATTATGCGAGGTGCATATATAATGATAGGAGATGCATCATTTCCTATGTAAATGATATCGTGCTGATAATGTGTTACAATTATAATGTGCTTGAACTAGAAGAAGAGAGTAGAGAGTAAGAGATTAGGAGAGTAAGAGAGAAAGAGTATGTCTTGTTCTTCACATTTTTAAGTAACCTCAAGCCTATTTATAGGCCAATACATGGGAAGACCATAAGTCATGTAGTTACATGTACATCCATAACATAAGGTAATATAACAATTTGTATTTTATATGTTCACATTATTTGCAAGTGTTGTATATATGGTTAGCTTTGAGATAATGTGAATGTGAATTTTTGGATATTTTTTTAGAAGAAAGTTCGGGTGTAAATAACTCTTAACGTAGGAAAAACGAACGGATCGTGTTCTCAGATCACACGTCGATGTTCATATTTTGGACGATAATGTTCATAATTTGGGCCATAAAAACTTTTGAACATTTTCAATGAGGGGCGGGTGACATACTTGTAATTACTGCGAATTTTAATTTGTTTTTCCTCTCAAAATGGTGAGGGTTAGAGATGGAGCTGAGGATTTCAAAGATGTCTTCCGGTGTGATGCACTTTCTTTGGGATTTACAAAGGTTTGTATTGAAGATTTTTATCCTGCATTGTGCACATAAGACTTATCTACATCAATATTTGTATACCTTACCAACACCTTACTACATTGTTGAGAAAATATCAAAAATATGATACTAAGATCATCTATAACTACTACTTTCTTGAAATAAAATGGTTCATGAGAGCCAAAAAAACTTGCTTAGGAAAATTTCATCCACCCCTTGAAACTACGTACGGATGATCATCTAAATTAGACTGATATTAATCTAAATTCTCTAAGAATAATAATAAACAAAAATCATGTAAATTTATCCTCTTTTCAGAGATAATATAAGATCAATCACACAAATTCATCTTCTTCGAAAGATAATAATATATATCCACTTCAGGAGATAATATAAGATCAATCGCGGAAATTCATTTTCTTCTGGAGATGATTATATATATATATATATATATCCACTTCAGGGGATAAATCAATATCAAGTTACGTAAATTCATCTTCTTCGGGAGATGATTATATATAGATTATATATTTCCACTTCAGGGGATAAATCAATATGCATCGACATCGGGGATACAATTTAAGCGAAATTGGATTAAACTTGTCTCTACGGGGACAAAATAATCACTTCATGGATCATAAAGAAAAACTATCACTTCATGGATCATAAAAACTTAATCGCTTCAGGGATCAAATGAGTCTTAATCGCTTATACAAAACTTAATCTCTTCAGGGATCAAATGAGTCCTAATCTCATTAGGATCAATTGAAGTATAATCGCTTCAGGGATTGATTGAAACATGATCGCTTCAGGGATCGAATTTAAACATGATCACTTCAGGAATTGATTGAAACTTAGATCACTTGAGGGATCGATTAAAAATAAGATCGCTTCAGGGATCGTGTTCTTGTGCATAAGATCAATTAGAATAAAATAAAATAAAATAAAATCTCTTCTTACCGTCTCCTTGTGCATAGATGATTATGCGAGGTGCATATATAATGATAGGAGATGCATCATTTCCTATGTGAACGATATCGTGCTGATAATGTGTTACAATTATAATGTGCTTGAACTAGAAGAAGAGAGTAGAGAGTAAGAGATTAAGAGATTAAGAGAGTAAGAGAGAAAGAGAGAAAGAGAGAAAGAGAGAAAGAGAAAAAGAGTATGTCTTGTTCTTCACATTTCTAAGTAACCTCAAGCCTATTTATAGGCCAATACATGGGAAGACCATAAGTCATGTAGTTACATGTACATCCATAACATAAGGTAATATAACAATTTGTATTTTATATGTTCACATTATTTGCAAGTGTTGTATATATGGTTAGCTTTGAGATAATGTGAATGTGAATTTTTGGATATTTTTTTAGAAGAAAGTTCGGGTGTAAATAACTCTTAACGTAGGAAAAACGAACGGATCGTGTTCTCAAATCACACGTCGATGTTCATATTATGGACGGTAATGTTCATAATTTGGGCCATAAAAACTTTTGAACATTTTCAATGAGGGGAGGGGTGACATACTTGTAATTACTGCGAATTTTAATTTTTTTTTCCTCTCAAAATGACCACAATTTTTTTTATCGCCCCGATTATGAACATTACGCTTAAATTATGAACATTAACTTGTTATCTGTGAACGCAAAAAATTCGTTTTTCCTACGTAAAGCCGTGTTCTCCCCCGAACTTTTGTCGATTTTTTTAACTATTCGAGCGCTTGAACTTTGCTCCAATTTCTAAGCAAAAAATAATAGTCCTAGACGACTCCACCCGCCATTCCAGTCTTATTAAAGTCCAGGTCAAGAAATAAGATTATGATACTATTTCATGGGTTATTCCGAATTGAAACACCATTCCTTAGAAATTCAATAGACCGAAAAGTTGTTAGCTAATTCATACACTATTTACACTACATTATAAACTCATATATTCATTCACATACAACCACCAACAAGTGTAAAATAGTGCAGGCATACTCATTCAAACAAATTAATACTGCCAAAAAAGTACCTGAAGGTAGTTACAACAAATCTCCCGTTTCCATTAAATTTCGCAGCCATCACCACACAATTCCTACGTTACATATCAACCCCTGCTATATATAGAGTTACTAAGTCTACAATTTTTCCATCCCAAGTGAAAAACATTAGCATAAATATTAGTACATCAAGAATGGGAGAAGAAAGCAAGAGTCCCCTAGTGTTGAGAGTGAGGAGGAAGGCAGGGGAGCTAGTGTGTCCAGCCAAGGCCACCCCTCGTGAGCTCAAACCCCTCTCTGACATCGACGATCAAGAGGGGCTCCGGTTCCAAATCCCGGTGATACAATTCTACCGTCGAAGACAGAGTGGGCGAGACTCGGTTGTGGTAATCAAGGAGGCGTTGTCAAAGGCGCTCGTGTATTACTACCCTTTTGCAGGAAGGCTAAGGGAACTCCCTGACCGAAAGCTAGTCGTCGACTGCACCGGAGAAGGACTGATGTTCGTGGAAGCCGACTGCGACGCGACGCTCGAGGATTTCGGGGTCAATCTCCAGCCTCCTTTCCCATGTTTGGAGGAGTTGATCTTTGATGTTCCTGGATCCTCCGGTGTGCTTGATTGCCCTTTGATCCTCATTCAGGTCAGTGACGTACGCAGGAATTTAGCTCAGGAGTGGCTAAATTATACATTAATTAAAATATATAATATAAAATATTAAATTTAATTTTTAGGAGGGGCTAAATAAAAAAATGGTAATTTTTACACTAAAAAACCTCCTGGGCCTAACATGTGTCCTCCCGTGATTCAGGTTACTCGTCTCAAATGTGGAGGTTTCGTTCTCGGGTTGAGGCTCAACCATACCATGAGTGACGCCCCAGGGCTGGTGCAGTTCATGAGCGCCGTTGCTGAGATTGCACGAGGCGCTTCGGAGTCTCCCTCGGTTGCTCCCGTGTGGGCCCGGGAGCTATTAAATGCGAGGGAGACTCCGAAAGTGAGTTGTGTTCATAGGGAGTATGAGAAGGTTGAGGATACAAAGGGGACTATCATAGCGTTAGACGACATGCTCCATCGTTCCTTCTTCTTCGGTCCTGACGAGCTTGTGTCTCTCCGAAGATTGTTGCCACAACATCTTCGTGGTTGCTCCAGGTTCGAGCTCTTGGCGGCTTGCCTTTGGCGTTGTCGTACCATCGCCCTTAAGCCTGACCCGGAAGAAGAGGTTAGTCTTATTTTCAGTTGGTTTTAGAATGAATACTAGTGCTCCCTCTGTCCCACTATATAAGTCTCATTTCATTCCCGCACGGATGTTGATGCGCGTTTTGTTTTGTCAATATCTCTAGTAAAAAATATAAACTTTTGAAATTGTTATAGTACTTATTAAGACGAATCGAACAAGACCTCTAAACACTAGGGTTGAATCTGAAGTTGTTGGTACAATATATAGTTGTACAATCTTGGGCTCCAAGAGAAATAATAAATGAATGTAAGATAAACTGATATTAGAAGTGACTATGTTTTCACTCGTAAATTGAAAGAAATCGAGAAGATTCACTCAAATTGTGAATAATGTCATAAAATGAAACCGAGTATATAAGTTTAGTGAATTATTTCTCTTATTGTCAATTGGTTTGTCAAACAGATGCGATTGATCTGCATAGTCAACGCGCGAAGCAAGTTCAACCCACCCCTCCCAACCGGCTACTATGGAAACGCCTTCGCCTTCCCGGTTGCTGTCTCCACCGCAGGCCGAATCTCCACCAACCCACTCGGGTACGCCCTTGACCTAATCCGCAAGACCAAGGCCGGAGTCACAGAAGAGTACATGAAGTCCCTAGCTGATCTCCTTGTCCTTCGTGGGCGGCCCCACTTCACTGTGGTGCGTAGCTATCTCGTCTCGGATGTCACCCATGCAGGGTTCAATGAGCTGGATTTCGGGTGGGGCCGTCCATCTTATGGTGGGCCCGCTAAGGGAGGCGTGGGGGCTATCCCGGGTGTTGCTAGCTTCTTCATTCCCTTCAAGAACGACAAGGGGCAGGACGGGGTTTTGATCCCGGTTTGCCTTCCGGAGTTGGCTATGAACAGGTTTGATGAGGAGCTCAATCGGATGCTCAAGGATGATACTGCTCCAAATGTTTCTTCTCTCGTTATGTCTTCACTTTGAGGCTAAGATATAAAATTGTTGGCAAACTTCACTTATATTTGTAAGAATATAGTCTCGTACGTGTGTTTCTTCTACTATAAAAGGGTTTACATGTTTGCTCAGTGATCTCAAGTGAATTTAACATGAAACTATTTTTACATTTGTGAAAGAGAACTTTGATTTCCGAAAAAAGATTGTTAACTCTTGCTAGCCTGATTTCAGGAACAATGAGTGGGGGAATTGTACTCCTGATTTGTGAAGGAAGTAATTAAACATTCAATAAACTCTCTAACAAAGAAAGTATAAGGAAATTGAACGAGAGAGACGAGGTGAAGGTTAGGATTAAAACTTGATTGAAAAGGAGATCACCTTAATGAGCTTATCTCTTTACGGGACCAATAGCTTACTTAATACGGAGTACTCATTTACTGATTGAAAACGCAGCCATATTAAATAATCTTAGCTCACGTTAATAATGGCCTTCATTTCCCCCTCGGGATTCAGAGACTAATATGGGTTTGGGATGCGGAATGATAAACATGTCCGACGCCTAATTAAAGTCATTGTTGTATAAGAGAGAAACAAGGCTAAAATGCTAACAAAGCTCGACTTAGAGCTCTTACTAATGGTAGCTCACTTACTAAATGAGGATCACGTCGTTTAAGCCTTGTACTTAAGCAGAGCAAGATAACCTAACTGAAAGAGCAAATGAAGGCACCACATGGGACATGCACTTTATCGCACAATCGTATGATCTTAATTTTGAATTAAACTGTCAAAAAGGCGAGAGGCTCGCACGGACTGTACAAAAAACGTGCAAATCGATGATTTATTTACGAGAACAATAAACGCAAGAAAGACACAGAGGTTTACAGTTTTCGGTACAATTAGGGTCAGCGATACCCCCGTGTAACCGGTCTGAGTGTATGATTTAGATTAAGTCATTCTAACAAAAACTCTTTTTCACACATGTCAGTGGTTTTAATTACCCATTTAAAATTCAGAAGCTGAGAGCACCGGATGGGTGGTGAGTTTTTTTGCACGACCATGCGGTCCGTAACTTCTCTTCGGATTTTCGTCCAATGGCAAACTGCACTCGTGGGGCATAGATCCACACCTTCGTGGCACATTTCTGCTCCCGCCTGGCACGTTTCCGTGCCAACGGTTTTCTAGGATTTGACTCTGGCGTCAAACCGTGTCTGCGGTGCATACTAACACACCCACAATTTTCATCTGAGTTCAGCTACTTGGCTGATTTTCGTCAACAAGTTCGGACATTTGAACGAGTCAAGTGAAGCTAACTTTTTCCGTACCCAAGCCATTTTTTCGCTCACTTAGAGGGAGGTTTCCAAGGTGGGTGAGTAGAACGACCACTCAGTCGACGTGGGTGAATAGAGCAATCACTTCTTCTTCTTCTCCTAGCTAGCTAAAACGTGACACTCATGCTAAATGAGTAGAAACTTTGCTAGCTCGTCAATCCTTTCAACCACACCTCTTGTGTTCTCGAGTAAAAATTACGAGAGCAATAGCTCGTTGTTCTCGCTAATACATTATTGACACGCATAACTATTCATACACAATATGGCAAAAAATGAATAATGCATTGCAATTGATGGTCAAAATGTTTCAATTAATCCAAACAAAACAAGAATGTCAATTGTTCATAAACAAAAGATTCTTGGAGCCTTGCAATTAGCATCTTCAAGCTTGTAAGAACCATTACCAGGACTTGCTAACACTCGATAGCTAGTTACCTTCCCAGTTTCCTCCTAGCTCCCCCTCGTGTTGATTTTTGGAGATGGCCTTGTGCATGGAGAAGTTGCCGACTTCGAAGCTTCTAGGCCTCACGTGCCAATTGTGAGATCTTTTGAGCTCTCGAACGAATTGGTGATGCTTCTCTTTTTCCTTCTATCCAATACAAATTAGGTTCCGACAACCCATCGTTTCCTCCTTGCTCGAATGCAGTGGTACGAATGGTGGGGAGTCCCATCTCCAAGGGAGGTTTCCAAGGTGGGTGAGTAGAACGACAAACCATCGTCTGGCTGAAGAGGGATGTTCACATATGTTGTACGTAGCATCTCAGCATATACGACCACCCGAATTGAATGCCTGTGACCATGCCTTGTGAGCAAGACTCCTTGTCCCTGCATGAACTCCGCATACTCCCTCGTGGATTTCAAAGAGGAAATCTTGAACCCCTAATGGTCGGACGCAAAATAAGCTACTAAGGACCCGAGAAGGATATCCGGTATAATTTCCCTTATGGCGGTTGGAACTCGGATTTGTTGGAACCTCGTTTCAACGGAAAGGAAACCGGCAACACTCCGGATTCCTGAGTCTTTGTCGTTTCTTCTTCTGGTGGTCCCTCTATTCGCTCTCTCTCGTTGTAAAATAATAACGTCCATGTTCCTGCAAAAGCCAAACCCGGAGCAGGTGCTCCCCGGGAAAGGCTCTCCGACGCTCAAGTCAATAATTATATAAATGATATAATTGTCAAATGATATCTTAGGGAATTAGAATGATTATTTTAAACCCGAAAGGAGATTTAAGAATGTAATTGCACATTACCGAAAGAGGGTGAAACTCACGCTCAATGCTCTATTCGACTAAATTACCTAGCGAGCCATATACGTACCCATAGCTTCGACTTAATCAATTACTTGTTTATGCTTGGAGTCCCGCATGTAATGCCGAGGCGGGCAAAGTGAGGACGCGAGCCAATGGCGGACTGCGGCTGGAAGAGGCGATGCGAGGACGCGTGCCAATGCCGAGGCGGGCTGCGGCTTGAAGAGGCGACGCGAGGACGCGTGCCATGCCGAGGCGAGCAGCGTTGCGGCTAGAAGAGGCGACGCGAGGACGCGTGCCATGCCGAGGCGAGCAGCGCTGCGGCTGGAAGAGGCGATGCGAGGACGCGTGCCATGCCGAGGCGAGCAGCGCTGCGGCTGGGGTCGCGAGTCGGAAATGACCGCTTGGTGCGGGCGATGGTCCTGAGTCATACTCCTTAGCCCATTGATGGAAATAAGGGAAGACGTTGGGGGACGATGAAGTGGTAGGCAGCGGAGAAGCCGACGTCGAAGCTGTGAGAGGCGGAGGAAGAAACTGCAGCAACGTCGCGGACGGAGACGCTGAGGGAGGAGAAGCTAGCGGGGATGGAGCCAGTGCCTGCGGAGGCGATGATGGAAGGCTCGGCTTGACGGAGGAGCCACTCGGTGGTCTAGCAACCAAAAACCTTCATCTCCCTCTCCCTCCTTTCTCTGCCTTTCTTTTCCTCTGCCTCCTCTTTCTTTTCTTAGCCCCCCCGCCCCCTCTTTCTTTCTTCTGCTTGTCCCCTCTCGTTCTTATCTCCTTTCTTTTCTTCCTTCCTTCTTTCTTTTGCAACTTACCCCTTTTTCTCTTTCTTTAGTAATTTACCCCTTTTTCTTATCCCTCGTGCACAACACGCACATATATATATATATACAAAAAGAAGGCTACTGTTGATTGCTTTATCCCGGATCCAACACAGCTCCCCAAGCTCTTCGTTGAATAAACGAAGGCTTGGTTTATTGGACCTTTACTAAATCTTATGCCCATTGAGGAATTTCGCGAGTGTGTTATTCGTCATTCACGTGACATTTTTGCGTATTAGATTGGGTAAAGACGAGACAAATTTTAATAGGATGGTATGATACGGTGATTTTGAGAGTGAATCGCACCCAACCTTCCCTTGATTCTTCTCTTACGCACCTTATAGCCTTTTTCTTAGATTAAGACGAGACTCGAGGAGAAAACTCTCAAGGCTCGTTAGTCGCTAGCCTTGCGAGATCTCTCGTTAATGAACAAAGCTAAGGGAAGCTCCCGGCCTAATGTGAATGAACGAAGGCTAAGGGAAGCTCCCATGCCTAATGTGAATGAACGAAGGCTAAGGGAAGCTCCCATGCCTAATGTGAATGAACGAAGGCTAAGGGAAGCTCCCATGCCTAATGTGAATGAACGAAGGCTAAGGGAAGCTCCCATGCCTAATGTGAATGAACGAAGGCTAAGGGAAGCTCCCATGCCTAATGGAAGAGACACCCAAGACTCGCTAGGATTTTAGCCTCGTGATTGATCTTGCGATTGAGCATGTTGTTACACGCGTAGTTAGTGTAATTTTTCGAGCATGTATAATGTATTTTTAATCTGGTGTGCATTTGTTACGGGAACGCGAGTACGTATAAAATAGAGCATGTTGATACTCACG
This sequence comes from Oxyria digyna, assembly GCA_029168935.1. Lineage (NCBI taxonomy): Eukaryota > Viridiplantae > Streptophyta > Magnoliopsida > Caryophyllales > Polygonaceae > Oxyria > Oxyria digyna. Next base: position 35,689,973 of record JAPVLV010000009.1, read on the forward strand.
TGGAGTGTTAGAGGCATGCTGCTGTTTGCGTCGCTCGCGTGGTTGTATGCATGCAATGAGGTGTATTGGTCCCCGCGTGGGTTATGTATATGGTTGAATGGAATTTGCTCGTGGGATTTGTCTTGTAATAGTCTTGAGTGGATGTCAATACCTGTCATCTCACATCATGCTTTTGCGACCAAAGAGAGTTTTTTAGCTCACCTTAGAAGCTGGATCACGGCGGGTGAGCTCGTAGGCATAAACCCGTCCATGCTTTCGCGACCAAGGAGAGTTTTTGAGCTCAACTTAGAAGCTGGATCACGGCGGGTGAGCTCGTAGGCATAAACCCGTCCATGCTTTCGCGACCAAGGAGAGTTTTTGAGCTCAACTTAGAAGCTGGATCACGGCGGGTGAGCTCGTAGGCATAAACCCGTCCATGCTTTCGCGACCAAGGAGAGTTTTTGAGCCCAACTTAGAAGCTGGATCACGGCGGGTGAGCTCGTAGGCATAAACCCGTCCATGCTTTGGCGACCAAGGAGAGTTTTTGAGCTCAACTTAGAAGCTGGATCACGGCGGGTGAGCTCGTACACATAAACCCGTCCATGCTTTCGCGACCAAGGAGAGTTTTTGAGCTCAACTTAGAAGCTGCATCGCGACCTAGGAGGGTTTTTGAGCCCATACTAGCGAAGCGGGATCACGGCGAGTTCGCGACCAAGGGGAGTTTTTGAGCTCAGCCCTGGAAGCTGGACACGCGACTTGGGGGGTTTTTTTAGCCCATCCCAGTGAGGTGGAATCGGCGAGTTCACGACCAGGGGGAGTTTTTGAGCTCAGCCCTGGAAGCTGGACACGCGACTTGGGGGTTTTTTAGCCCAGCCCAGTGAGGTGGAATGGGCGAGTTCGCGACCAGGGGGAGTTTTTGAGCTCAGCCCTGGAAGCTGGACACGCGACTTGGGGGGGTTTTTTTAGCCCAGCCCAGTGAGGTGGAATCGGCGAGTTCGCGACCAGGGGGAGTTTTTGAGCTCAGCCCTGGAAGCTGGACACGCGACTTGGGGGGGTTTTTTAGCCCAACCCTGGATACTGCATCACCACCCAAGAGGTCTTACAGCCCTGCCTGGCGAGGCGGGATCATGGCGGGTGAGCTCGTTGGCATAAACCCGTCCATGCTTTCGCGACCAGAGGGAGTTTTTTAGCTCGGCCCTGGAAGCTGCATCACCACCCAAGAGGTCTTACAACCCTGCCTGGTGAGGCGGCATCATGGCCTAGGTGAGTGTACATCTCATTTAGGTCACGGTACATATCGCGTGCTCGGTGACTCGCCCGATGCCGCTAATTGTAAGCAAGCTAAATAAAATAGAAGAAAGTATGAGCAAGGTAAAAGTCATGCTAGGTGCAAGCGGGACTTACCTGGCTCTTTGCCTTTTATCTTTTGTTAATCTTGTGATTTGTCTTTCATAGAGCAAGAATAGCAATCTCTCGTCATGACGAATGTCAAACCAGTTGTGTGAGGAAATTCCCCACGGTCGGCGCCAGTGTTGGAACTCGGATTTGTTGGAACCTCGTTCCAACGGAAAGGAAACCGGCAACACTCCGGATTCCCGAGTCTTTGTCGTTTCTTCTTCTGGTGGTCCCTCTATTCTCTCTCTCTCGTTGTAAAATAATAACGTCCATGTTCCTGCAAAAGCCAAACCCGGAGCAGGTGCTCCCCGGGAAAGGCTCTCCGACGCTCAAGTCAATAATTATATAAATGATATAATTGTCAAATGATATCTTAGGGAATTAGAATGATTATTTTAAACCCGAAAGGAGATTTAAGAATGTAATTGCACATTACCGAAAGAGGGTGAAACTCATCCTCAATGCTCTATTCGACTAAATTACCTCGCGAGCCATATACGTACCCATAACTTCGACTTAATCAATTACTTGTTTATGCTTGGAGTCCCGCATGTAATGCCGAGGCGGGCAAAGTGAGGACGCGAGCCAATGGCGGACTGCGGCTGGAAGAGGCGATGCGAGGACGCGTGCCAATGCCGAGGCGGGCTACGGCTTGAAGAGGCGACGCGAGGACGCGTGCCATGCCGAGGCGAGCAGCGCTGCGGCTTGAAGAGGCGACGCGAGGACGCGTGCCATGCCGAGGCGAGCAGCGCTGCGGCTGGAAGAGGTGATGCGAGGACGCGTGCCATGCCGAGGCGAGCAGCGCTGCGGCTGGAAGAGGCGATGCGAGGACGCGTGCCATGCCGAGGCGAGCAGCGCTGCGGCTGGGGTCGCGAGTCGGAAATGACCGCTTGGTGCGGGCGATGGTCCTGAGTCATACTCCTTAGCCCATTGATGGAAATAAGGGAAGACGGTGGGGGACAATGAAGTGGTAGGCAGCGGAGAAGCCGACGTCGAAACTGTGAGAGGCGGAGGAAGAAACTGCAGCAACGTCGCGGACGGAGACGCTGAGGGAGGAGAAGCTAGCGGGGATGGAGCCAGTGCCTGCGGCGGCGATGATGGAAGGCTCGGCTTGACGGAGGAGCCACTCGGTGGTCTAGCAACCAAAAACCTCCATCTCCCTCTCCCTCCTTCCTCTGCCTTTCTTTTCCTCTGCCTCCTCTTTCTTTTCTGAGCCCCCCCGCCCCCTCTTTCTTTCTTCTGCTTGTCCCCTCTCGTTCTTATCTCCTTTCTTTTCTTCCTTCCTTCTTTCTTTTGCAACTTACCCCTTTTTCTCTTTCTTTAGTAATTTACCCCTTTTTCTTATCCCTCGTGCACAACACGCACACATATATATATATATATATATACAAAAAGAAGGCTACTGTTGATTGCTTTATCCCGGGTCCAACACAGCTCCCCAAGCTCTTCGTTGAATAAACGAAGGCTTGGTTTATTGGACCTTTACTAAATCTTATGCCCATTGAGGAATTTCGCGAGTGTGTTATTCGTCATTCACGTGACATTTTTGCGTATTAGATTGGGTAAAGACGAGACAAATTTTAATAGGATGGTATGATACGGTGATTTTGAGAGTGAATCGCACCCAACCTTCCCTTGATTCTTCTCTTACGCACCTTATAGCCTTTTTCTTAGATTAAGACGAGACTCGAGGAGAAAACTCTCAAGGCTCGTTAGTCGCTAGCCTTGCGAGATCTCTCGTTAATGAACAAAGCTAAGGGAAGCTCCCGGCCTAATGTGAATGAACGAAGGCTAAGGGAAGCTCCCATGCCTAATGTGAATGAACGAAGGCTAAGGGAAGCTCCCATGCCTAATGTGAATGAACGAAGGCTAAGGGAAGCTCCCATGCCTAATGGAAGAGACACCCAAGACTCGCTAGGATTTTAGCCTCGTGATTGATCTTGCGATTGAGCATGTTGTTACACGCGTAGTTAGTGTAATTTTTCGAGCATGTATAATGTATTTTTAATCTGGTGTGCATTTGTTACGGCAACGCGAGTACGTATAAAATAGAGCATGTTGATACTCACGTGGAGTGTTAGAGGCATGCTGCTGTTTGCGTCGCTCGCGTGGTTGTATGCATGCAATGAGGTGTATTGGTCCCCGCGTGGGTTATGTATATGGTTGAATGGAATTTGCTCGTGGGATTTGTCTTGTAATAGTCTTGAGTGGATGTCAATACCTGTCATCTCACATCATGCTTTTGCGACCAAGGAGAGTTTTTTAGCTCACCTTAGAAGCTGGATCACGGCGGGTGAGCTCGTAGGCATAAACCCGTCCATGCTTTCGCGACCAAGGAGAGTTTTTGAGCTCAACTTAGAAGCTGGATCACGGCGGGTGAGCTCGTAGGCATAAACCCGTCCATGCTTTCGCGACCAAGGAGAGTTTTTGAGCTCAACTTAGAAGCTGGATCACGGCGGGTGAGCTCGTAGGCATAAACCCGTCCATGCTTTCGCGACCAAGGAGAGTTTTTGAGCCCAACTTAGAAGCTGGATCACGGCGGGTGAGCTCGTAGGCATAAACTCGTTCATGCTTTCGCGACCAAGGAGAGTTTTTGAGCTCAACTTAGAAGCTGGATCACGGCGGGTGAGCTCGTAGGCATAAACCCGTCCATGCTTTCGCGACCAAGGAGAGTTTTTGAGCTCAACTTAGAAGCTGGATCACGGCGGGTGAGCTCGTAGGCATAAACCCGTCCATGCTTTCGCGACCAAGGAGAGTTTTTGAGCCCAACTTAGAAGCTGGATCACGGCGGGTGAGCTCGTAGGCATAAACCCGTCCATGCTTTCGCGACCAAGGAGAGTTTTTGAGCTCAACTTAGAAGCTGGATCACGGCGGGTGAGCTCGTAGGCATAAACCCGTCCATTCTTTCGCGACCAAGGAGAGTTTTTGAGCTCAACTTAGAAGCTGGATCACGGCGGGTGAGCTCGTAGGCATAAACCCGTCCATGCTTTCGCGACCAAGGAGAGTTTTCGAGCTCAACCTTAGAAGCTGCATCGCGACCTAGGAGGGTTTTTGAGCCCATACTAGCGAAGCGGGATCACGGCGAGTTCGCGACCAAGGGGAGTTTTTGAGCTCAGCCCTGGAAGCTGGACACGCGACTTGGGGGGGTTTTTTAGCCCAGCCCAGTGAGGTAGAATCGGCGAGTTCGCGACCAGGGGGAGTTTTTGAGCTCAGCCCTGGAAGCTGGACACGCGACTTGGGGGGGGTTTTAGCCCAGCCCAGTGAGGTGGAATCGGCGAGTTCGCGACCAGGGGGAGTTTTTGAGCTCAGCCCTGGAAGCTGGACACGCGACTTGGGGGGGGTTTTAGCCCAGCCCAGTGAGGTGGAATCGGCGAGTTCGCGACCAGGGGGAGTTTTTGAGCTCAGCCCTGGAAGCTGGACACGCGACTTGGGGGGGTTTTTTAGCCCAGCCCTGGATACTGCATCACCACCCAAGAGGTCTTACAGCCCTGCCTGGCGAGGCGGGATCATGGCGGGTGAGCTCGTTGGCATCAACCTGTCCATGCTTTCGCGACCAGGGGGAGTTTTTTAGCTCAGCCCTGGAAGCTGCATCACCACCCAAGAGGTCTTACAACCCTGCCTGGTGAGGCGGCATCATGGCCTAGGTGAGTGTACATCTCATCTAGGTCACGGTACATATCGCGTGCTCGGTGACTCGCCCGATGCCGCTAATTGTAAGCAAGCTAAATAAAATAGAAGAAAGTATGAGCAAGGTAAAAGTCATGCTAGGTGCAAGCGGGACTTACCTGGCTCTTTGCCTTTTATCTTTTGTTAATCTTGTGATTTGTCTTTCATAGAGCAAGAATAGCAATCTCTCGTCATGACGAATGTCAAACCAGTTGTGTGAGGAAATTCCCCACGGTCGGCGCCAGTGTTGGAACTCGGATTTGTTGGAACCTCGTTCCAACGGAAAGGAAACCGGCAACACTCCGGATTCCCGAGTCTTTGTCGTTTCTTCTTCTGGTGGTCCCTCTATTCTCTCTCTCTCGTTGTAAAATAATAACGTCCATGTTCCTGCAAAAGCCAAACCCGGAGCAGGTGCTCCCCGGGAAAGGCTCTCCGACGCTCAAGTCAATAATTATATAAATGATATAATTGTCAAATGATATCTTAGGGAATTAGAATGATTATTTTAAACCCGAAAGGAGATTTAAGAATGTAATTGCACATTACCGAAAGAGGGTGAAACTCATCCTCAATGCTCTATTCGACTAAATTACCTCGCGAGCCATATACGTACCCATGACTTCGACTTAATCAATTACTTGTTTATGCTTGGAGTCCCGCATGTAATGCCGAGGCGGGCAAAGTGAGGACGCGAGCCAATGGCGGACTGCGGCTGGAAGAGGCGATGCGAGGACGCGTGCCAATGCCGAGGCGGGCTGCGGCTTGAAGAGGCGACGCGAGGACGCGTGCCATGCCGAGGCGAGCAGCGCTGCGGCTTGAAGAGGCGACGCGAGGACGCGTGCCATGCCGAGGCGAGCAGCGCTGCGGCTGGAAGAGGCGATGCGAGGACGTGTGCCATGCCGAGGCGAGCAGCGCTGCGGCTGGGGTCGCGAGTCGGAAATGACCGTTTGGTGCGGGCGATGGTCCTGAGTCATACTCCTTAGCCCATTGATGGAAATAAGGGAAGACGTTGGGGGACGATGAAGTGGTAGGCAGCGGAGAAGCCGACGTCGAAGCTGTGAGAGGTGGAGGAAGAAACTGCAACAACGTCGCGGACGGAGACGCTGAGGGAGGAGAAGCTAGCGGGGATGGAGCCAGTGCCTGCGGCGGCGATGATGGAAGGCTCGGCTTGACGGAGGAGCCACTCGGTGGTCTAGCAACCAAAAACCTTCATCTCCCTCTCCCTCCTTTCTCTGCCTTTCTTTTCCTCTGCCTCCTCTTTCTTTTCTGAGCCCCCCCGCCCCCTCTTTCTTTCTTCTGCTTGTCCCCTCTCGTTCTTATCTCCTTTCTTTTCTTCCTTCCTTCTTTCTTTTGCAACTTACCCCTTTTTCTCTTTCTTTAGTAATTTACCCCTTTTTCTTATCCCTCGTGTACAACACGCACATATATATATATATACAAAAAGAAGGCTACTGTTGATTGCTTTATCCCGGGTCCAACAATGGCGAGATCCAGAAAGCAAGCCGAGTTCAGTCTGATGAGTCGAGCTTCTCGTTTATCATTCAAAAATGCTTCTTCGCTCAAATAGTTGAAAATGGGAACCATCCATCTTGGCTCTACATCAACATGCATCCCTTTTGGTTAATCGGTATTAGGAGACTTTAAGATGTCGATGTGCACTCAACAACCAGCTTCACTTGCACTAGATGAAGCGAGTGTTGCTAACGCATCATCTACTCGATTGTGCTTATGCGAAACCTGAAGAACCTAGTATTCTTGAAAGTTGCAACAAGTGCTAGTCACGGCATATACTTTACTGCTCAATCTATATCTATGATAAACTATATCTCCAATAGGATACAACTTCAAAATAAGGCTGCACACGAACAAGTAAAATAAAATTTGATTGAACACGTATGAGAGAAGTTTAGACATAATTATGTATGATTTCATGTTTAGTCGACGTTGTATTTTGATTATTTTGTTATTATTTTTATGTACTTGTTGTATTTCCATGCTTTTTCTTTTGAATAAAGTTTAAGCATAATGATGTTGATTTGTATTAATTTCATATGAAAGCTATAAAAAAATATTACACTTATATTAATATAAATTAATAAAATTATAATGCGATATTTATTAAAAAAATTAAATTTAAAATATATGTATTATTATATTGTGTAAATATATGATTGCTAAATAAATATGTATATATGTAACCCTCCTAATGTAAATCCCATTGTAGATAAAAAAGTGAGATGAGTTACATGTATGATGTGAAAGAGAGAGAAAAGTGAAAAATGTATTATGCGACCTATGTTATGCGATCCCCTGTTATGGGTAATCTTAGTTCGTTTATCCCTTTACGGACCTGATAACTTAAAACACTCAATAACCGAAAACGCAAACATATTTAATAATCACTAATACATGTGCCATGCACGGGGTTTAATATAAAAATATGTTTTTTAAAAGTAATTTTCTATTATAACATAAATAAGGTAATGTTTTATTATAGATTAAATTATTTTTATATTTAAAATGAAGATATATCAAGTAGTTTATACTTTATATGTATAACTTTTTATAGTAGACACATATTGAGATGATTTTAAAATTTTATTTATTTATTGAAATCAATTGTTGGAATTGTATAAACTATGTATAATTTTCAAATACTTAAGTTCCAAATTTATATTAATAATCTGAACAAAATTTCAAGAATAATTATTCTTTAATTTCAATCATTAAAATGATGATTTTTAAATTAGATAAAAATTATATTGTATATCTAACTTTTATTAACAATATTTTTTGAAATTTACAGTTGATTTTGTCTAATAAATTATAAATCTAACAAGTCACTCCTAAAAACACTCTTAGAGCTTAAAGATGCTTAACCTTAATATATAAGGAGTTTGGTTCCGCTGATGATGGTTTCTTAGATGAGGACTGAGGATGATGGACACAAACGTTATAACTCATGCACACGCGAGTTATAACCAATGCACACACTGTGTACATGTGCCATAGATTGTGTGCATCACAAAATGCTGTGTGCATGAGTTATAACGTGTGTGTGCATCATCCTTATTCCTTATCTAAAGATTCATCCTTACGAGATCTTTTTCCATATATAAGATAGATAGTTGGGGTTATTCATGGCCTTTCAGTATTACATTAAACAAATCGAAGCAACTTTCTTCTTCTTTTTTCTTTTTTTTTTGAAATGCAACCTGACTCAACTCTATCTGTTGATTATCTCAACAGAATTAGACCACATTTACTGGTCTCTGATGCTTACTCACAATATCAGCCGTTCTTTCGGATCATCGCTGAGGATAGTCAGAGGTGGTCATCTCGTCGTAGATGACGCTCCGATTTTAACCTAATTAAAAAAAAATTCCAAGCAAACTTTCAAACAAACCATAAGATGTCAACAAACACTAAATCGTATTCAAATATATACGGGAGAGTGGAATGAGCCGTAATTCTTATTGTTTGCACCGAGTTTTTAAACGCGCACTTTTCTATTTATTTCTATTTTTATAAAACGCAACGTAATAGCGTTATATATTTTCGGCTCAAAAAATAAAAACACCAATTCTAAAATCAAACCCCAATATATACGAACGAGCTAAGCTAGATTACATTAAACGGATCGACAATAGTATTTTCTTTTATCTTCTCGATGGCCTCATTATTGCACGTATGTAAGCATCGATCTACAAAATTTATAGGGTGCTGCTATTCCCACTCGTGTCAGATGCTGTTTACACGTCATATAGTTCGCCTAACTTAGGCGAAATACCTTAGTTCGCTTAAGTTAAGCGAAAGACCAGTTCCAGGGGTAAAATAGGAAAAATTGTGTAATTCTGGGAAATATTCAAACTTTGTTCGCTTAAGTTAGGCGAGAAACATATTTTAATGAAAAATAAACATTTTCCCGCGACAAATTTGAAATTGTGGGGTCTGGGGTTTACCCAGTTCGCTTAAGTTAGGCGAGAACCATATTTTAATGAAAAATAAACATTTTCCCGCGACAAATTTGAAATTGTGGGGTCTGGGGTTTATCTAGTTCGCTTAGGTTCGGCGAGCAACATATTTTAATGAAAAAATGAACATTTTCCCGCGAAAAAATTTCAAATTGTGGGGTCTGGGGTTTACCTAGTTCGCTTAGGTTTAACTGTTCGCCTACATTAGGCGATAAAAGGTAATGTTGCTCGTCTAATTTAGGCGAGCAATATTTACTAAATTATGAAATCTAGCCGTTTGAAAATATGACCGTTTTGAATACAACGGCCATATTTTCAAACGACCAAAAAATTTCGTCGTTATATATTCAATAGATCCCAAAAAAATGGTTCTATGCTGTTACAAAATGGATGAAACTGAGAATTTGTTTGATGAAAGTGGGAACTTGTTAGAGAGCGGAGACGAAAATGTGGAACAAGATGAATTGGACCAAGAAGTTGAAGTCGGTGTCCAAGCTGAAGTCGGGGAAGAAGCCGAATTTTGGAATCCGATCAACGATATCTTCATGGTTAGTGTTGCATCCGGTCTACGAAATTAGAAATTATCTTAGTTGTGTGAATACGAGTAGATACTATCTTAGTTGTGTTATGTTTGACATGCGTAGACGTATATGCTAAATTCCGATTGTTGAAATAATAGGTCATTTGTAGAAAATAAAATAAAGCATTTATATAGGTTATTTGCTCTTGCCCTAATCTTGTATAAAATTCGATATTAGAAATGATAGGTCATTAAATGAAAATTTTCATTTAATTGGCGGTTTATTGAAAAATTTCATTATAATAGGGGGGAGATTATGGAAATAACTTTCGTACCGGCCAAGTTTGGGATAGTATGAACAAAATGGTTAAATGGGCGAAAGAGGTAGCAAAATGTTTGTTGATTGTTTTGGTGAAAGCTCACACAAGTCCGTACGCAGTCACTTTGACATGCGATAAATATGGTCCCCCGATACATAGGCTAATGGGTCCACGTCAGCCTGAATGTAAATGGGTCTTGGATGTCGTACATGGCTCCCACAACCACAAGCTTACTAGCCTTCATGGGAATGCATTCATCGGTCGGATGACAGAGGAGGAGGAGAAATTGGCTAGGAATGAGGCTGACGAGTGCAAGACAGCGAAAGTAATTCTTACCGGGATGAAGAAATTGTTCCCTGGAAACATGACGACTATGAGACAAGTGGAAAACTTTTTGCAAAAAATAAATTACGAGGATCGTGGGGGAGTTGACGGTTACGCAATGGTCTCTTGTTTTTTTGAAAGACAACGGGTACGTCTATTGTCCTCTTCGGAATGTGGATAAAAATAATGAGGTCGAGATATTGTTTTTTGCTCACCGTGACTCCCTACGGCTGTTGAAGAAGTTTCCGCATGTTGTGATCGTTGATGCCACATACTAGACAAATAGGTATGTAATTGATTTTAATAATAGTCCGTTGTATTTATTAGCTCTACTTTAGGTAGATAAACTCTCTATGTTTCGGATACGTTTATCGATAGGTACAATATGGCTTTGGTGGAGATGGTTGGTTTCACCAGCACTCAGAAGACGTTCAACATTGCATATGCATTCACCCGACACGAGAAGTATTTCAATTACCGGTTCATTATGAAGTGCCTTAGGAATCAGTAAGAGGAGCTAGGAGTAATGCCAACCGTTGTGTTGACAGACTGTGACGTTGCTCTTATCAAAGCTATTAAAGATGTTTTTCAAGACGTCTCGTTAAAACATCTCTTATGTTGGGTTCATATAAAAAGCAACATCAAGGCACATGCCGACCGGGTTATAAAAGACAATGTGTGATCTGATAGGTTGTAAACCAGTGTTGGTCAATATTTTGTTCAACCACAGAGGAAATTTACGAGGAGAGACTCGCTGCATTGAGGAGAGGTCGGTTGAAGGGTCTTGTAGATACGTCGAGAGGCAATGGTTGACTCCTTACAAGGAAAACATAGTAAGAGCGTGGACTGATCGCTCTCTTCACTTCTGCACGAGGACGACAAACAGGTATTATTTTGAGCTTTGTGTTGTTGAATTAATTACGTAATTGTAAATATAAACAAAATGTATCATCGTGATAGGGTTGAGGGGATGCATCGTGTGTTAAAAGATATTATTGCATCCACCAGAGGCGGCTTTAACAGGGCGATAGTTAGGATACACCGTTCAATCATCTTTCAAGTGGATCAGATAAGGGCGTCAATGAACAAGTCAATGAATCTAACATCGTCGAGGTTCAGTGATCTAGGTTTTCCAGAGCTTGCACAAATGGTGTTTTCAAGGCTAATCCGCAGAGTCTTGGCTTGGTGTTTTTCGCTGTTGTTTGCCATGTTCGATCGGATACTGAAGGACGACTATGCCGATTCATGCGACGATCCTTGGGTGAGAGATTATCTTGGACTGCCTTGTATCCACGATATTGTGGACGCCATCCTTAATAAGACCGCTCTCACACCCGATTCCGTTCACGACTTTTGGAAGGTATTGGATTGGGATCTCGATCCAATATCATTTGCACGTTCTGACGAAAATGTTCAGATATCAGTTCCAGCGATGAGATTGCGTGAGATGTGGGCTAAAGTGGAAGATCGGACTTTGATCCTCCGTACACCCTAAATTATTAATTTCTTAACGCTATTATTCACTAATAAATTTACGATCAATTCAAAGGACAACTAAAAGATCCTCCGAGAAAAACATATAGATTCAAAGGACTTGGTCTAAGTACGATAATTAAACAATCATACAGAAACAATTTAAATTGGATAAATTCAATTTTGACAACTACAACAATCATGCATACACAATTTAAATTCAACTACGACAATCATACATAAACAATTTATATTCAATTACCACAATTTCCATTAACCTACGATAATTCGAACAATCATACATAAACAATTTTTAATGGTCATGCAAACACACTTTTGATTTAATTACGATAATCAAATTACGTTAGAAGAATTAAGATTACGTACCTCACGACGATTTCTGGGTGCCGGATTTTTGGGTGCCGGAGTCTTGTCGGGTTTGTCGTTTTCTAGCCCCACCGACAATCTGAAATTGCCCCGCGCCAACCTCAGTCCCTCCCTCCGCCCGAATCTCCTTCGTTGATTCCCGCAGTCCCCCGCCCACCTCAGCATCCCCCTCCCCACCAGCGCCCTCCGCCCGAATCTCCTCCGTCGATTCCCGCAGTCCCCCCCCCCCCCCCACCTCAGCACCCCCCTCCCCACCAGTGCCCTCCGCCCGAATCTCCTCAACAACCCTCTCTCCACCAGTGCCCTCCCCCGTAGATTCCCGCATCTCCCCCGCCTGAATCCCAAACTCCCCACTACCTCCCACCTCTGCAACGACCTCCCCACCAACTCCCTCCCCCGCTTGAATACCGACTGCTCCCTCCTCTGCAACTGCCCCATTTTTTCACCCTCTAAAGCCATGGAATTAAGAAATTGAAGAAGAAGAAGATTAGATGAAAGAAGAAGAACGATCGCCACTGCAATTTTGAAAAAGAGGCGGAGAAGAAGCTGAACATGGGAAAAGAAAAAGACGACCTAATATAAGCGAACAGTCTGTTCACTTACTTTAAGAGAACATAGCCTAAGTTGTTCGCTTAATTTAAGAGAACAAAGCAAAAGATGTTCGCTTACCTTAAGAGAACAAAGCCTAAGTTGTTCGCTTATATAAAATTACAAAACTCAGAATTTCCCTATTTTTCTGTGAAATTTGTTTTTTTTTTTGTAAAAAATTGTTGTTCGCCTAACCTAAGCGAACTAGGTAAACCCCAGACCCCACAATTTCAAATTTGTCGCGGGAAAATGTTTATTTTTCATTAAAATATGCTTCTCGCCTAACTTAAGCGAACAAAGTTTGAATATTTCCCAGAATTACACAATTTTTCTTATTTTACCCCTGGAACTTGATGCGGGAGCATCTGAGCTATCATCAAGGACGCTTCGTCCTAAATCTAAAGATGTGTTAACCACTGGAGCTAGGGATAAAGATCGCTATGAGCCATCATTCAAGTCATTGATAGTAGCCCGAGCTCGTATTGCAGCCATTTAAGCTCGTAGAGATCCGGTTCGAGTCAAGATGAGAAGTCAAGTACTGAAGATGAAATAAACTAGACTTCAAGACGAAACTCTAGGCTTTGGAATCGCTCAATTCCGATCTCGGACGAGAGAGAACGAGCCGTTTCAAAAAGAGTTGTCGGCGACATGTCTACAAATCCGCGACCGCGGATCGCGGGCTGATTCCTTTGATTCGCAGAACTAAATCCGCGAGCGCGGCTCCTTTTCCGCGCCCGCGGATTCCCTGCAGAAGACTTCCGAGATTATCTTGTTTTGATTGTTTCCGGGATTATTTCTTTTAATTGGTTTTTAGCTATTTTTAGGAAATACTTTTATTGCTTTATTTCTTTTAATTGGCATCCTTATGAACCCTATATAAGGTTTGCCCTAATTATTGTTTAGCCCCCCCCCAAACTTTGATATTGAATACAGCGTTTATCGTTTTTTCCTCCCAAAAGAGAGCTTTTGTGAGAAGAGTGCCCCGTGTGCATTGTTGTTGAACTCGCCCTAGTTGTACTTGTGTGTGTCAATCTCCTCCATAAGGTTGGTGCTATCGGGACTCCATGGAGCATCCTCCAGGTGCCTTGACCCACCATAGTCATTGTGTTTGGTTGTAATCATCAGTTGAGGTTTCTTCATCATTCGATAAGGTTCTTGTTCTTAAGTTCACGGGTTTTATCGTTGTTTGATTTGGTTCCAATTGGCCTATCATTCGACTTATCCTTGTTTCATCTCATTCTAATTCCGCATGTCCTCTCTGTTCGAGTTTCTGTTCGAGGTTTGGTGTCTAGATCGGACAACAACGGCTTATCCCCGCATCAAATTGGTATCAGAGTTGTGTTGACACCATCTGTCTTCACGAGAACATCAAGAGACCCCTATCCAGAAAATCACAAAAAAAAGGAGTCAGTTTTGTTTGCCTGTTTGTCAGTTTCTTTCAGAAATTGATTTTGAGTCTTCTAATACTTTGATCTTTCTTGTTGAGTCTGTTTCAGGTTGTGTACAAGAAGCTTGGATCGATTCGTGTTGGTGGAGATCGAAAGATTGGAGTTTGGAGCACCTTTGTCCCAAAATCCATTCATCCCTTCACCCATCACAAATTCATCCATCCCTACCAAAAACGCAGCCATCAAAAACCCTAAGAATTTGCTGGAATTTCTTGCCTTGGAGTCCAAACAAGATCTTCAAGGAAGGAAATCTTATCTTCTAGAAGGAAATCTTATCTCTTCAACAAGGAAATCAAGTTAGTTGTTATTTTATTTATTTTTAATTTTTGATGAGATTAACATCTCATATTGAGTCTGTTATTTTCCTTTTTTACCCTCTTGAATTCAAACTTGAACCATATTAGTTGTTTGCATTTACATTCTTGCAAACGTTTTTGAGTCTTTGTTTCTTTCTTTTGTTGAGTCATTTTGCTTTGAGTCAGAACCTTGAGTTGAAACCCCGTCCCTACACTACTCATCTCCATCTCTACCATCACTCATATTAGTGCTAGGAGCTTGTTAGTTTCAATCTATTGGGTTATTGGTACATACAAGGCAATTCATCAAGAAAAGTTTGTTACAACTACAATTGAGAGAGAGTGCAGAGGAAAACATACGAGAGTAAACACTTGCGAGTTGTTTTCGTTTACACTCACTTAACATTGTTCTGTGTTAGTCTTTTCTTTGATAATGGACAGGTTAGTTTCTCCCAAAAGGAGACCTCCAAGGGGATATCAGCAGGAGTACATGGAGAGTGAAGATTGGCAACTATACCGAGATGTCCAAAGAAGAAAAGGACGTGAGCTAGAGCAAATTGGTCTTGCCAAGATCAAGCTGAACATTCCAAGATTTGAAGGTTGGGACGTGGATGAGTATATGGAATGGGAAGCCAAGGTTGAGCAGATTTGGAGTTGTCATAACTTCATGGAATTCCAAAAGGTAAGATTTGTTGTTCGTGAATTTACCGGCAATGCACTGAAATGGTGGAATAATCTTGAGGAAGAAAGGAGAAGAGCACTTGATCCAGCTGTGAACACTTGGAGGCAAATGAAGACCTTAATGAGAGCTCGCTTTGTGCCTCCATATTTTGTGCGTAAGCTCAGGCAAAGGTTGGAAAATTTGAGGCAAGGAACCATGTCAGCAGAGGAGACATACAATGCAATGCAGGCTGCTACGGTTCGAGCTAATGTGCATGAAAATGAGGAGACTACTATGAATAGGTATCTTCATATACTAAACTATTATTTAGCTAACAAAGTATATTTGTATAGCTACTCCTCCATGGAAGAATTGTTGCACTTGGCCATCAAGATTGAGAGGAGAACAAAGGCCAAGAAGCAAAAAGAAATAGAGAAGGCTACAGAAGAATGGCAAGCGCGAGTGGAAGCGCGAGTGCAAGCGGTAGTGAAAAACAACTTTGCTAAGTTAGAAGCCGAGCTTGAGCGTTGGAGTTGTCAAGTCAAAGAGGCTGCCAAGAAGAAGGAAAAGGATAAGAAGTCAGAAAGGAATCTAAGGCATGCCTCTCCATCACAAGAAGTTAACCCAGGGAGCACTTCTAATCTTTCTACTAAAATTGAAGATGTTTTGTGCTTAAACTGTCAAAGTAGAAATCATATGATTAATGATTGTCCTGATATGCTTAATCACCTAGAACAAATTGAGATTGAATATGAAACAGGTGATAGTATTGATGATGTTGTTGAAATTCTAGGAGAAACTCATTGTCTAGATAAAGTTGAGGATTGCAACATGATTATTGATGAAGGTAGTTGTGGTAATATTGCTAGCATGGAATTGAAAACTAAATTGCAAATTGCTACATTATGCTACCCTAGTCCTTTAAAACTGCATTGGATTAATGACTGTGTTGATTGGAACTTGAACAAGCATGCTAAGGAAGCCATGACATTAGAACATTATGATGATATTTTATGTGATGTTGTGCCTATGCAAGCTTGTCAACTTTTATTGGAATATCCATGGCAGTATGATAAAAGAGTTGCTCATGATGGCTTTGCTAGTTGTTATTCGTTTACCTTCCCTAGAAAAGATGTTGTTCTTCCACCTATGGTTCTCTTGCAGGTCACTGATAAGTATGACAAGAGGAAGGACAAGGACAAAGGAGCTAAAGGAATGAAGGAAAACAATGCACTCCAACAGCAATCCATCGTTTCCTCAAGGTGGAGCTATGCACTCAAGGCATTCAAGAGGAAGTTGTGCATTAAAGAGGATGACGCCTATGAAGATCGTCCAATCATTCATATCAAATATGATTCGAGGTCGAATCCTTTTCAAGAAAGGGAGAATGATGCGGGAGCATCTGAGCTATCATCAAGGACGCCTCGTCCTAAATCTAAAGATGTGTTAACCACTGGAGCTAGGGCTAAAGATCGCTATGAGCCATCATTCAAGTCATTGATAGTAGCCCGAGCTCGTATTGTATCCATTCAAGCTCGTAGAGATCCGGTTCGAGTCAAGATGAGAAGTCAAGTACTGAAGATGAAACAAACTAGACTTTAAGACGAAACTCTAGGCTTTGGAATCGCTCAATTCCGATCTCGGACGAGAGAGAACGAGCCGTTTCAAAAAGAGCTGTCGGCGACATGTCTACAAATCCGCGACCGCAGATTACAATCCGCGACCGCGGATCACAGGCTGATTCCATTGATTCGCAGAACTAAATCCGCGATCGCGACTCCTTTTCCGCACCCGTGGATTCCCTGCTGAAGACTTCCGAGATTATCTTGTTTTGAATGTTTCCGGGATTATTTCTTTTAATTGGTTTTTAGCTATTTTTAGGAAATACTTTTATTGCTTTATTTCTTTTAATTGGCATCCTTATGAACCCTATATAAGGTTTGCCCTAATTATTGTTTAGCCCTCCCCCCCCCCCCCAGACTTTGATATTGAATACAGCGTTTATCGTTTTTTCCTCCCAAAAGAGAGCTTTTGTGAGAAGAGAGCCCCGTGTGCATTGTTGTTGAACTCTCCGTAGTTGTACTTGTGTGTGTCAATGTCCTCCATAAGGTTGGTGCTATCGGGACTCCATAGAGCATCCTCCAGGTGCCTTGACCCACCATAGTCATTGTGTTTGGTTGTAATCATCCGTTGGGGTTTCTTCATCATTCGGTAAGGTTCTTGTTCTTAAGTTCAAGGGTTTTATCGTTGTTTGATTTGGTTCCAATTGGCCTATCATTCGACTTATCCTTCTTTCATCTCATTCTAATTCCGCCTTTCTTATCTGTTCGAGGTTTGGCGTCTAGATCGGACAACAGCGGCTTATCCCCGCATCAGAACTGGTCTTTCGCTTAACTTAAGCGAATTAAGGTATTTCGCCTAAGTTAGACGAACTATATGGCGTGTAAACAACATCTGAGGGAATAGCAGCACCCAATTTATATTCAAAGCAAAGCTAGATCATCTTCGTGAGTGTGAGGTGCCGTCGTGCAAGTTTTAAATTGTCTACCTTAATCATAATTAATATAAGCATCCCAGCATAATGGGCGGGATAGCATTATTTATTCTAATCGTGCTAGCTACTTCACTAATTAGTAGCATTATATATTCAAATCGTGATAAGTATTATTAATTTTTTACTCCAAAGATGCAATTAAAAACCTAGGTTTGGCACTATAAAAGGATGTTGTAGCCTTGTGCCGAAGAAGAATCACACCAACACTCTCCCTCTCTACTACTGTAGTGTTTAGACGTATAAAAATGAGGTCAAGTAACTTTTGGCGGCTCGTTTGGGGTTTGGTTTTGGTGAATGTGGCTGCTCTTTGCATAGCACAGGATTACACTTTCGTTGTAAGTTCTCTTTCTTAACTATCTTCATACTCCCTCCGTCCCTTAATATAAGGCTCATTTGCTTTTTCGACACTATTTACAAATCGAGATAATCTTCTCGTTTTCTTCCGATATATAGAAATAAATATAGGCATACGAGATATCGTTTGATTCGTCGTAATGAGTACTTTGACAATATAAAAAAATTGAAATTTTTATCATCGTATATTTAAAGATATTAACGTTACAAAACGTGTCTCGACAAATGTGTCAAAAGCAAATGGGAAGATCAATAAGGGACGGAGAGAGTATATAATTTGGTTAATATATATATTCGAGATATATATGGTTTATATATATTTTCCATATAATTTATTATAGTGTTTTTGTTCATATAAGTATGTATACAATGGACCCCGGTATAATGTATACATCTACAAATGAAATGGGACAAATGTCTTTTTATTTCCTTGTCGTTTTTTTCTTTCAAACTTGTACATTCATGTATCACGCATTTATATACATTATATATATATATGGTTCCGTTGAAAACAGTTTTTAAAATGAGAATGTGCGATTGTCTAATGTGCACAAAAATATACAATATGATGCACATCCTTTAAAAAAAGTGATCGTGCGATTGACTAATATGCACAAAAATATACAATATGCATCAATGTTTTTCAGTTTCTCAATAAATATTCTTTGAAAAATAAATGTTCTTCAAATTTTAGAGATTTTTAAGTTCCTCAACAAATGTGCACCAAATTAGTACTGAACGTTCACCAATTTACTACTAATGTGCACAATTCCCACATTCGTATTTTAAAAGTTATTCTTACCCGACACTTTCTCATATATATATATAACACAACAATTATTTTTGTACCAGATTATATGCAAGCAAGCTTGTTATTATCAATATATACGTTATATATATAACATGAAATGAACGTAATTATATGCAAGCAAGCTTGTTATCATCATCAATATATACATGTATATATCACGCATTTCTTTCAAACCATGATTAATTATTTTGATACTTATTTCACCTGGATCGTACGTCCAATGAGAAATCTTAACAAGCTTATTAGCATTAATATACCGTATATACAAATGAAACGGATATACAAATGCATTGTACGTGCATGTATATGTATAATCGCTCAAGTTTAATTGTTTGGGTGCAGATTACGGAAACTAGTCACAAGTTGCTTTGTAACGACGTTAACGTGATGTTAGTCAACGGAAGTATTCCAGGGCCAACTCTGAAGCTCACCTATGGTGAGACAGTCACGGTGAACGTCATTAATAACGCCAATCATGGATTGACCATTCACTGGTAAGTAAGTACGTACAGTGTTACAACGTTTGTGTACATGGAAATTAAAACCCTAATCTAATTAGAAAAAGGACTAATTGTGTATTACAGGCACGGGGTAAAGCAACCAAGAAACCCATGGTCAGATGGGCCTGAATACGTAACACAATGTCCTATAAAACCAGGGAGTAACTTCACTTACGAAATCATACTATCTGACGAGGAGGGAACTCTTTGGTGGCATGCTCATAGTGAATGGTCACGTGCCACTGTTTACGGAGCAATTTTCATTGTTCCTGGTGAAGGTAGCGAATACCCTTATTCTGTTCAACCAGATGGTCAACAGGAAATTATTCTTGGTACGTAAGTTTTACTATAGAAAAAATTCATAATATGTTTCTTAGGCTATTTTTAAATAATCTTAAACATTTTTCATGTATATAGGAACATGGTTCGAGACCGATGTGATGGAATTTGTTAATAGATATTTGGAACACGGAATAAGTTTTCCCACCGTGTTTGAAGCTTTGACCATTAATGGGTTACCTGGGGACGTTTACCACGATACAATGTGCGCGCTAGGTGCCGCGGATGTAGGCATGTTTGAAATGGAGGTAGAATATGGCAAAACATATCTTCTACGCATCATCAACGCAGCAATGAATGAAGACTTAGCGTTCGCGGTAGCAGGTCACAAGCTGACCGTTGTAGGTTCGGACGCAGCCTACATCGAACCAATTTCAACTGACCGCATCTCGATAGCCTCGGGACAAACCATGGATGTACTTCTCGTTGCCGATCAAACACCAGGACACTACTACATGGAAGCCAAACACTACGCTGGTGGCACAAACTCCACTTCCACGGGCCTCCTCAAATACAACCCTAGCAACAAAATGGCGGCCATTCTTCCTGACCTCTCTGATTTCATAAGCGTCGCCGAATTCACCCAACAGTTTCGTGCCCTAAACAACACCAACTACACTTACGACGTGCCTCAAACAGTCGACACCAAGATCTTCATGACAGTCTCCCTTAACTCGGCCCAAAGTTGCTCCCCGGGACAAGGCTGCAATGTCACTGGCTCTGGTAGCCTTAGCAACGTCTCGTTTATTAACCCCGTAGTCGACGTTCTTCAAGCCTATTACTTGAACTTGAGCGACGTCTACACGACGGATTTCCCAGAGACGTCTCCAGTATTCGACTACACGAATTCTACTGGAGAGAGTACCTACTCGGAGGTGAATGGGACTAAGGTATTTGTGGTGGATTATAACGCCACCGTGGAGATGGTATTCCAAGGGACTAACTTGTTGTTTGGAATGGCTCACCCCATGCACGTTCATGGATACAGCTTCTATACTGTTGCATGGGGTGAAGGCAACTACGATGAAGACGCAGCTGAATATAATCTTGTGGACCCGCCTTTGGTCAACACCGTCTCTTTTCCAGTAAATGGTTGGGTGGCTGTAAGATTTCGAGCTAATAATCCAGGGGTGTGGTTTATGCATTGTCATTTTGAGAGACACTCTTTCTCGGGAATGGCTACGACCATGATCGTAAGTGATGGAACTACTGAGGAGACAAGCATGTTGGCTCCAAACTACATTCCCACGGGATCTTGCAATGACACTTCTTCACTTCGACGCATTCTTGATTAGGTCGGGATTACATTTATGGATCTTTCTTTAGTTTTAAAGCCCTTTATGATGTTTTCATTTCAACCCTTGCGGTGAATGCTTTCCTAGTTTTGATTACCCAATAAAATGTCTTGAGAACAATAGTTGTCGCTCCCTACCTTGCATCGGTTTCTTATTTTTCTCGGGTCGAAAAAACCGCTCTACAATCGTAAATAAAGTTTTACATGTGTTGAATCTAAAAAACAATTGCTCAATATTATGCGATCCACGCCCATGTGCATTTGAACACATAAACACTAGAATGCAATAAACTTTTCAGAGGAATCGATTAATTGAGATGAAACTCTGATGTTGTTTATTCATTCAGTGTTTGCTTAAATACAAGAGACTACTAAGCAGTTTAACAAGTAACTGTATTGCAACTGCAATTGAAAATAACTAACTTCCATTTTTAAATGGAAGTAACTGTAATGTAACCGTAACTGTTGTTGCTGGCATTATCCTGATCTTATTCTTAACGCCACTTGTAGAAAAAAAAGGCTTTTACCCCGTTTTTTTGGTAAAGAATACCACTGTTCTGA
Organism: Oxyria digyna; assembly: GCA_029168935.1. Lineage (NCBI taxonomy): Eukaryota > Viridiplantae > Streptophyta > Magnoliopsida > Caryophyllales > Polygonaceae > Oxyria > Oxyria digyna. The sequence goes on from JAPVLV010000009.1 coordinate 35,711,417, forward strand.
ACCGGGGTTAAAGTACCTGGCGTAAAGCTGTTTACCGGCCCGGTGTCAGTTCTACAACAGTTGCTTATTTACCGCGGTTCATGAACCGGGGTAAATAAAAGAACTTGAGAAAAATTTAGGGATGAGCAGAATTCGGGTCGACCGGACCGGTTCGGACCGACCCGGACCGGACCGGTCCATTCCAGTCCGGGCTCCGGGCAACATATTTATAGAAATCCGGGTTCGGTCCGGTCCGGTCCAAAATCCGGTCCGGTCCAGGTCGACCCGGTTTTTTATTGTTTAATATAAAAATTAATATATTCTATATTATATATAAATTATGAATGTTTTTAATAAAATTGAATATTTCTATACTAATATTTTTCAATATATTAATAAATAAATTTGAATTTGAATTTTTTTTAACTTTTATAATTAATTTTGCAAAAAATACAAATTTCGGTCCAAACCCGGACCCGACCCGGACCGGACCGGTCCATTCCGGTCCGGGTTTCGGGTCACATATTTTCCGACTTCCGGGTCCGGGTCGGTCCGGTCCGGTCCGGGTTTGGACCGATGCTCATCCCTAGAAAAATTGTAGAATTCTGTTTTAAAGACAACCGTGGTAGAATTGTGCAACCGTAGTAAAAATAATAGTGGTTAAAGTGTATAGCTGGGGTAAATCAACAACGTTTAATTTATTGAACCGTGGTAAATTTGTATTTTGGGAAAAACAATTAATGCCCAATTTATAATAGAAATTACATCATGAAGATAGCCGTCAAATATCAAAATGAATATAAGTAATACAAAATATGATACATCGATTTAATTTCTTGGACACATAATATATGCTTAGATAAAGACGGCCACAAATATGAAATATATATATATATCATAAAACATGACTATAATTTTTTTCCTTGTGGATATGGCCAAACTAAGGCCGGCCCGCCCGCCCCTTCCAGCCCGCCCTAAAATTTGGGAGGATACGGGTAAGGGATTTTACCCATAAGGGCCGGCCCTACCCGACCCTTTTTTAAAGTGGGAGGATATGGTATCGGATTAGGGCCCTGAGGGTCGGCCCTACCCGGCCCATATTATATATATATGATGAAGATAGATCAAATGCGAGTATTATTACCACGACATAATTTTTTTTATTATGTGTTTTTGGATTTTTTTGTTGAATTCGGTTATGAGGATTGTTATGTAAGCATGCATTTTGGACCTTTTTAGTTTTTAGCATGCGTTTTTTGTTGGTGAATTGCTTGTAAGCACTAAATTGGTTTTGAATGTTTTAGTAACACGGTTTAGCACGGTTTTTGATATTTAATTTCTCTGTGTAAGTAGTTGAGGGCCGCCCTGAGGGCCCTAATGGGAAGATATGGGTAGCAGAATTGTCCCATTTTAAATGGGAGGGCTTGGCCCGGCCCTGGTAAATGGGTAGAATTTGGAATTAGGCCCTGCCCTGGCCCGGCCCAAGCCCTAGTTTGGCCAGGTCTACCTAATATGAAGTACCAAAAATTATCATATACTGACATAATCGTTTCCTTACTAACATTTTGTAGTTCCTTCTTTCTTCCGCATTCTTTCACTATTTTGATTGAGAGCTTCCACATTCTCAAGTCTTTCTTCCTAGCAATTCATCCACAATATATAGTTTCTTAGCTTCATTCAATACATATGATTCCCTGAATAACATCAATGCTGAGCTTACCAATATTACCGGCCCCTGGATGGTTTTAGGGGACTTCAACACCTTTCTCGACCCTTCGGAGAAAATCCTCGGGAATGACTCTTCTCCCCTCTCGGCGCCCACTGAGCTCGGAGATTTGCTTAGCTCCACCCGCCTCTCTGATCATCTCTACAGTGGCTGTAAATTTACTTGGACTAACAAGCAGAATAGCACCCGCAAAATTTGGTGCAAGTTGGATCGTGCCTTAACCAACGACTGCTTGAACACCTCTTACCCCCATTCTAGTGTCCACTTTGACTATGCTCATCTCTCGGACCACTCGCCTATCCTGGTTCACTTGGATCGCCAGCCTCCCAGAGTTAAGTTGCCTTTCAAGTTCAACAATGTGTGGGCTTCCCACAAAATTTTTTTGAGCACAGTTGCCTCCTCTTGGAATGCTGATATCGAGGGTCAACCTATGTATAGACTGGTCACCAAACTGAAAATGCTTAAGAGGAACCTCAATCGCTTCAGTGGCATCAAAATGGAATCGCTCAATGCTGCTGTCCAGGAGACTAAAGCTTCGCTCACCTCCATTCAAGGTCAACTCCAGAGCTCGCCTCTTGACCCTGTTCTCATTAGTGCTGAAGATGAGGTTGTTGCTTTGTTAAGGAGCCATATGCAAGCTCTTCGGATCACTACTAACCAGCTCTCCAAAATGAACTGGATTAAGTTCTCTGACAAGTGCAGTTCCTTTTTCTTTCGTCACATTGAAGGTCATAGGAGGTCCTCCAACATCCTCTCCCTCTCTAACAGTCATGGGGCTACGATCACAGACTCGTCAGACATTGCTGCTGAATTCGTCAGCCATTACAACAATTTGCTTGGTACCTCGGCTGCCACTATTCCCCTCATCACCAGGTTTGTGGATCTTGGGCTTAAAATCTCTATAGATCTTCATCCTAGCTTGACAACTGATTTTGATGGTGAGAGTATCAAAGATGCTCTCTTCTCTATCGGGAACAATAAGTCGCCTGGCCCCGATGGCTACAACTCAGTCTTCTTCAAGAAAGCTTGGCCGGTTGTTAGTGTTGATTTTGTCTCTTCTATTAAGGACTTCTTTTCTACTGGCAAAATTCTTTGGGCCATCAACCACACCACGATTGCACTCATTCCGAAATCCAGCACTCCTGCCTCTGTTCACTGTTACAGGCCTATCGCTTGTTGCTCCACCATCTATAAGACTATTGCCAAGCTCCTCTCGGGCCGGATCAAACTGGTGCTTCCCGACATCATTGGCGAGCAGCAGGGGGCGTTTATTCCTAGTCGCTCAATCCGCCACAACATCCTGCTCTGTCAAGAGCTGCTAAAGCATTACAGTCGTGTCAATGTCTCTCCACGTTGTGCTCTTAAAGTGGATATCCGCAAAGCCTTCGACTCGGTCAGTCACTCCTTCATCATCCAAGCTCTCTACGCTTTTGGATTCCCGCACAAGTTGGTTCAGTGGATCAGGGCCTGTATTACTACGGCCTCATATGCAATTAAAGTTAACGGGCATCTTGAAGGATACATAAAGGGTAATCGAGGTCTAACGCAGGGTTGTCCATTATCGCCCTACCTTTTTGCTCTCGCCATCGAAAATCTCTCTCGGATTCTCACTAGTAAGACCAACCAGACCAACTATCCCAATTTCAATTTTCATCCCAAGTGTGAGCGCCTTGGCATCACTCATCTTTGCTTTGCGGATGACCTTTTGCTGTTCTCTCGTGGGGATATTGAATCTGTCAAGGTTATCAGCTCGGCCTTGGATCTCTTCAACAAGATCTTTGGACTGCACATTAATGGAGCGAAATCTGCTATTTATCTGGGTGGCACTGACCTGGCCACTAAGTCCCACATTATCAGCATACTGGCTTTCACTGAAGGGTCTCTCCCCTTCACCTATCTCGGGATTCCGATTGGCTCCAAGAAACTCGACAAGCTTGCCTTCAACCCCCTTATTGACAACATCATCTCCCGTATTCAGTCTTGGACTTCCAAGAATCTCTCCTATGCGGGTCGTCTGCAGCTCATCCATTCAGTGCTTCTCAGCATGCAGACCTACTGGTGCAATGTGCTTATTATCCCTAAATCTGTCATGTCTAAAATTGAGGGTTTCATTCGTAACTTCCTTTGGAATGGTAAGCCTAAATCTTATATCTTGGAGCTCCATCTGCAAGCCTAAATCTGAGGGTGGGCTTGGTTTCAAGGAGCTCCTTGCTTGGAACAAGGCTTGCATAGGGCGATGCATCATTGAAATTAACGAAGGCTCCCCGAGCATCTGGCTCTCCTGGCTGCGGGCTTATAGGCTCAGATTTGTCAACTTCTGGATTGCCTCTCGCCATGAAAATGATAGCTGGTGTTGGAGAACAATCTTGTCTGTCAGAGACAACCTCCTCAGGTTGCATAGTCGGGAGGCTATTTGTGCAGCAATGTTGTCTCCCTCGGGCTCCTATTCCAGCAGCTCTGTTTACAGTCTCTACCTCCCTCGCCAGCTTCTCCCAGCTGTTGATCATTTTCAAGGCATCTGGAATGGTCTTCATGCTCCGCGCTGCAGCTTCATTTCCTGGATTGCTCTCCATGGTCGTCTCCTCACCCTCGACCGTCTTTTTTGTTGGGGAATCACTTACTCAAATACCTGCCGTTTTTGCTCTCTGGCAGTTGAATCTAACGATCACTTGTGGTTTACTTGTTCTTTCTCCAAGTCTGTCATGGACATCCTTTTTGCTTGGCTGGGAATTACTACCCGTTTCTCCGATCTCCTCTCCTGGATCTCTTGGTGCCTTAACAACCGCAACGAAAACTCCCTCCGCTGGAATCTGAGATCTGCTAGCGTCTCTACTTTTGTCTATTTTGTTTGGGCTGCTAGGAACAAATGGGTTTACGAGAACAAGCCTTCGCTGCCGACGGAATGCGCTCAGTTGATTATCTCCAATCTCAAGGAGCACGCCATTATGAATTGGAACAAGAACAGAAATTTGACCCCCTGGAGGAACTTACTCTCTTAAGTCTCCTCATTTTGTCTTGATGTTGTTTTGCTGTTCCTTGTCTAATTAACTCTTATGCCTTGTAAATCCTTTGCTCCGTTTCTAATACGAAAATTTTTACCCCAAAAAAAAAAGAGTTTACTGAAAACTATGGGCTCATCTGTAAGTTATTATTTTAGATGATTTTTCAAAGAAGGAAATAATATGTATTTTACTTCCTAATTCTACCTGATTTGCAAGATGAACAACTCTTTTTGGAGTTGCATGAGCTTTTTCCCCACTACACACCATCATGACCTTGTAAACGCTGAACTAACTGAGATCCAACACATAAAAAGTCAAAAACTTAATTAAAACATTTTGCACAATGAATTAATACTATGCTGATTAAGACATTGTTTGAAGAACAAGAGAAGTCAGGATGAGCACTTAAAAGTGTAACAACTTGTCTAAAAGGAAACCAAAAGTTGTGCTATATCTCTGCAATATTGTAAAATTACTATTCACAAGGGTATACCTTTTGTTTGGATTGTTTAAACAATTCAATGTTTCAAACTTTCCTTTCTAACCTAGCAGTCAACTTTCTCCAACATTATAAAGTAGAAACAAGAAATTGCATGTAAGAATCCCCACTTGTATTCTTCACTTCCCCAATAAAACTCAATAATGGTTGGCCAATTACATGGGATTCATGCAAAGCTCAACATCCATTGTCAAGTTACACAAGAAATCAAGTAGCCAGGGCATGTTTCGCACCAAGAATAATCCTAGTATAAATATTTCCTATGGGAGGGGAAGAAGCACAAAGTTGAAAGGGGAGAGAAGAACATCAAGTTACAGATAAATCAGCCCTGCTTCCATGGAGAGGAATCAAAACAACATCAAATTAACCACAAAAATCAGAAAAACACACACACTTCAAGAAGTCTATGTATCAAGCAGCAAAGCCACACACCAAATTGTGAGACAAAACACAAAAATGGCTGAACACATTTTGCATTTAGCATCGTAAGCTTGTGTGGAAAATGGAGGGTTAATGAATATTGTAACCCCAAGACGATTGTTTTTCGAATTCTTACATTTAGGGAGCAAAATTAAAGGGTTTACATACTCCGATCGGGATAAACGAGGCGTCGTGGTGTGGTTTTGTGGTCAGTCCCCGCCCAGATCTGGTTATTGTGCCTTTGTGGCTGTGGAGGGCTCGCGGTGGTTGATGGACAAGATTGGAGGAGAGGTTCAGTGTATTTTCAGATGAGAGAGTTTCGCATTGTAGACCTTGAATAGATTAGGTTAGTAGAGGAAGATTGAAGAAGCGATTGAGCGAAGTTTTCGGCTAAAGAGAAAGGGATTCTGAAGAAAGTGGTAAGGGAATCAAGATTTAGGAATTTGCGAATTTTAATAACTGTGGTTAAACAACTCAAGTTGAAATAACCGGAGTAAAATCACACGTTGGTAAAATGTCTAAAAGAACCGGAATAAAATACATACATTATTACCACAGTTAAAGTTAACCGGATTATTTTAGGTCTCTTTTAAATTTCTTCAAATAATTACCCCACTTCCTAGAAAACCGGGGTATAAAATCTGAATTTTCACCACGGTTTTTTGTCCAGCCGGAGGAATTATGTCATTATTGACGAATTACCACGGCTGAATTAGAAACCGTGGTAAAACTTCCGTGGTAAAAACCTCTTTCTGTACTAGTGGCCCCTCCTCTAGCAAGAGCATGGAGATCCCCAATGCCCATCTTGGTTTAGAAATTCCTGAAAATGAGCTTTGCCCAATGCCATTGTAAAAATATATGCCAATTGTTCAGTTGTAGAAACGAGAGATATGAAGCCTCTCAGGATCTCATCACGAATAAATGACAATCTACTTTAATATGTTTCGTTCTCTCATGGAACACCGATTGCGATCAATATAGTTTGCCGATTGGATATCACAACAAATAGGAATAATGTGTGTGTGAATCACTCGAAGATCACGAAACAATCCACTTAACCATGTGAGCTCACAAGTGATCATTGCCATGGAGCGATATTTTGCCTCCGCCGAATATTTTGACAAAACACATGCGCCAACTCTTACTGCTTTAGTCTTTCTCAATTGTTTCTTCTGGTGAAATGGTTTATTATTAGTTGTCCTACTTGAACTAATGAGTGAGTGTCTATAACAAATACCAATAATACAATATTAAATCAACACCCAACTAAAACGAACACACACGTGCGCATCAACAATATAAAATCATCCACATGGTTGTGCATAGAACACAAGCTTTGGAAAATCATGGAAGCAGAGAGTACTCATTAAACACAGACCCGCATGAATGTGAACTATAACAAGACCACCCAAAATCAAAATACCCATCGAGCGAGCATGTGTTGAGTAATACATATGTCACTTAACACAGATCATGAACCCTAAGAGATAAATATACACTTAACAAATGGCTACACATATGTCATGCAATAATAAGTATCCAACATCTAGGCAACCCTTAAAAACAACAATGCTTATGCTGAAGGGAATCACGGCGAGCGAGCATCGCACCCGTCATCAAATCATAGAGAAACAACAACTACGACAACAAAGCACCAGTTGCACCTACATGTCGAAAACGGCACCGTACTAACCAAAAAAAAAGATCAACCAAATACCATCTTAAATCGTATATTGATCGACCCTAAGTCGAAAGATAAAGAAACCGGGGCAGCAATGTGGGTGTAACCGCTACAAATTTAATTTAAAGAATGCAGATCACTCTATTTTGATTTGAAACATGCGAACCTACATCCCGTAATAAACATCCGTAACGACTACACTAAATCATCAACGACACAACCACACTCAAATAATATCGTCTACCAACAATTCGTAACGAAATAAAATTGTGCATCCCTCACTGCGTATGAATATGCAACAACCCAAAAAGCCCAAAAACATATAAACCACCACCGCCAATAATAAAAAACATAGCTACAAGCTGTAAACATGAAAATAATCACCAATAAGAAATTTTGTTCATCACAAAGTTCATTCCACCAATTTAAACACAAGTTTTATGAAGGAAAAAAAGGCATGATCAACTTCTTACCTAATACTCGATTACTTCTATTTGGAGTCATTTATTTCACGCCAAATCTACAAAAAAATGGAATTGAATTTAATTCAATGACGTGAAATCAAGAATAGACAAATCATGCAGAAAAACTAATAATTCGAGCATGAAAGAATGACAAAAAAAGGTCGGACCATATAGATTGTGGTCGTGTTTCAACGATGGGTCAAGAGAACACAATTTAGGGATTTTCCTTCCACAATTTGGGTTCTCCAAAAAATAAGTTTATACAACTAATTATATGATAATTATGAGTCCACGATTAGGTTAAGCAGGAAAAAAATGAATATAATAAACGCCAGCGGTGCGAAATTAAAAAAAAACCAAACTAACCACATCTAGAGCTTCACAAACGATGACAATGGCGACAACACAAACACGTCACCAACAGGTAGAAGAAGCGTGCCCTATTATGGAACAAACAAGACCTATGCTGATTTTAAGGCTCATTAATTAATCGGGCCCAAACGGGAAAAGCCTAAAAATACACCATTACACTCCCATCAAATTAACTATTCCCTCTCACGACTAAACAACCACTACTACTACATTACAACCTTTGTAAAACAATTGCCAAAACAACAAGACATGTTTCAGCTAATCATGTATAACCTAAAAAATATTAGGCAATTCGGTCACCCACAAGGCATTTATACATTACACACCCAAAGTCCAAACACATAATAAGTAGGGTTGGGCAAATGGATATATCCGATTCGATCCGGTAAGCTGGATATCCGCTAAATTTTTTCCACAAAACCTCGAACCGTATCTGGTCCGTTTTGGAGCGGATATCCGGTAAATATTTACCGGATCGGATCAGATATTTGACCAGAATATCCAATTTATCCGATTTCTAGAAGGTATATGAAAATTAAACTAAACTTTTTATTTCTATTAAAATTATAATTCACAAAATATAAATTAAATGTTAAATATGTAATCATATATATTATATAGAGGAATTAAGATGTGAAAATTAATATATATGATTCATTTAGCGAATCAACAATTTAAATTAAATTTTTTAAGAACAACAATCAAAGTTATGTTTTATACAAGAGAATTTTTGTGTTGAGAGAATATATCCTATTGATTAAAAATGTATAAAAACAATTATTGAATCATCTACACTAATATATTCTATATTATATATAAATTATAAATATTTTTTATTAAAATTATATTTCTATACTAATATTTTTCAATTTATATATAAATAACTTTAAATTTGATTTTTTTTTCAATTTTATAATTAATTTTGCAAAAAATATAAATTTTGGTCCAAACCCGGACCGGGCCGGGTCTTCTCCGGTCCGGGTTTCAGGTCACATATTTCCAAAATTTCGGGTCTGGGTCGGTCCGGCCCGGTCTGGGTTTGGACCGATGTTCATCCCTAGTTTCAAGGGTAGCTAACACATATAAACTAAAAACCATTGAACCCTAATCACAAAAACTTAATATGAAGAAAGCCAAAAAGATAAATAAAGCATAGGGGCCGTGCATCACACGGGCTCCGTAGGACTAGTTCTAACTAAAAGATATTTCTTCATGAAACAAAAATAGGGTTAATTGATTAATGAATATGTGGGATCAAGTATTAATTTAATCTTTTTTATTAATTCGTTAGTGAGGTGGACCAATCATGGATGAACATGTGGCAGTTATTGCTCCGACTTTAGTATTGTCAATTGATATTATTAGCGTGTAATATTGCGTCCAATAACATCATAATCATAATCTAATCTAATATAATATTATATATAATATAATATAATATAAAAATCCCGGAGAGAGAAAATTAAAGACCTATCATTAAATTCTCCACATTTTGATTGGTTAATTCACACCTCTTATGTTGCTATCTTTTAATTGGTGGTTTATACATTATAGATAGAGGGATCAAGATCCATAAAAACTTGAATATATGAAGATTTAATTAAAACTTACACTTTGCAAGATGATTATTTTCTTTTTCATAAAAATAAAGGAGAACTTTTATCCTAACCGATTCGAACTTTATTTTAATTATATAAACGGTGTTTAAAATCATATAACTTTAACATTTATATATATGTCGCTTTTCAAATAAGATGCAATTATTTATAAATAAATAAAGCAATTCTTTTGTAAATTCTACTAAGAAGAATTAATCCAAACTCATATATAGTTGAAAAATATAAATTATGCAATATATAAACATAGGGTGAGAAACCCATAATAAACCCTCTCTTAGAGATAAATAAGAATGAATCTAAGCCATTGGATGCCTTAGATTAAACTAGTTATCCCCAGTACAAGTGGGGGGTAGTTGTGGTGGTCCGGCGACCACCCGGTGGTTGTCCGGCGGCGGTCCGGCGGAGGTCCGGCGGAGGTCCGGCGACGGTCCGGTGACGGTCCGACGGAGGTCCGGCGACGGTCCGACGGAGGTCCGGCGACGGTCCGACGGAGGTCCGGCGACGGTCCGACGGAGGTCCGGCGACGGTCCGACGGAGGTCCGGCGGTGGGGACAAAGGGGGGACAAGGGGTGCCACGTGTCATCATATGAGATGATGAACATTTAGGTATGAGATGATGAACATTCAATTGGTGAACTTTTATGTATAATGTGATGAACATTCAGTAGAGTATGTACAGATGAACATTTATGAACACTTGATGTTCATCAAAAATTGGTGAACATTTAAGTAGAATGTGATGAACATTCAGTTGAAAAACTTTTAAGTATAATGTGATGAACATTCAGTTGAAAAACTTTTAAGTATAATGTGATGAACATTTATGAACACTTGATGTTCATCAAAAAATGGTGAACATTTAAGTAGAATGTGATGAACATTCAGTTGAAAAACTTTTAAGTATAATGTGATGAACACTTGATGTTCATCAAAAATTGGTGAACATTTAAGTAGAATGTGATGAACATTCAGTTGGAAAACTTTTAAGTATAATGTGATGAACATTTATGAACACTTGATGTTCATCAAAAATTGGTGAACATTTAAGTAGAATGTGATGAACATTCAGTTGGAAAACTTTTAAGTATAATGTGATGAACATTTATGAACACTTGATGTTCATCAAAATTTGGTGAACTTTTAAGTATAATGTGATGAACATTCAGTAGAGTATATACAAATGAACATTTATGAACATTGTGATGAACATTTATGAACACTTGATGTTCATCAAAGATGGTCCGACGGTGGTCGGAGGTGGTCTGGCGGTGCTCCGGCGGTGGGGACAAGGGGGGACAAGGGGTGCCACGTGTCATCATATGGGCTCTTGGATCTCTCTTGATCCAAGGCTCCACATTCATTCTCATTTATCATTTTAACAAGTATTATTACATGACTCTTTTCCATAAACATATTCATAGCTTCACAAATTTGAAATAAACATTCACCTCTATTATTTATACATGAAATATTTTAAAAAAAAATTATACACTTTGATGCATAGTCTTAATATTACTTTTAAAATAAAAAGCATATCTTTTCTCACGCATAGCAGAAATATGTCTATCTAAATAAAACAAAAAGAAGCTAATGGGAGCATGAATACATATAAAAAAAAAAACCCGTGCGGAGCGCGGGAACATTCTCCCTAGTCTAATCTATCTAATCTTCTAATCTAATCTACTATATAAATTGCAGTTTTTTCACAAATGAAAGTCTCATTCAATTTTACTTTGTTCTGATTGGTAATGAATTTAATTCTCCTTATGTATGGTTGTGGGCTGGTTTTGTGGCATGTTAAGTAATATAGATATAGGCGCACAAATAGGTTAATTCATCCCCCATTTCCAGAGGTTTTAGAAGGCACGTTAGATTCAAATAACATTGACCGCGAGTAGATTGTAACGTTTTTTGCACTCAAATCGTTCTATACACGGATGAGCATTGTTGTTGTGTTCGATCCCCTCCGCCATACGACGTTACTCCGCATTACTGTAATTATCGATTTCCCTTCTGGATTTGGAGTTACGCTGGCCGGCCGCTTCACCCGCTTGAGTTACTCCCTCATCTGCATATCCCTATAAATAGAGCCCATGTCAATGATCTCAACCCCGCTTAACGAGGCAACCAAAACCATGGTCAATAGTGGATCTGCAAGTGGTGATAGCATCTTGGCTAACGAAAACCCATGTTGTGCAAGACTACAAGCTCTTCGGCTGCTATTGTTGATGACAAGGATTGCGTCCCACTATTGGAGTTGCGCAAAGGAGAAAGGTGTTCCATGAAGGTTATGGTGTGTCGAAAGTGGAATGCAAGATACCATGACAATCATATGAGCATATATTCTCCTACTTACATATATCACGGTGAGTATTGCTTACACACAATCCATCGTTTTATGCAGTGTCATTTTAATACGCCTTTCTCGGCTACATTGTTTATAATTTGGTATTCTACTCGCATGGGAGTTCTATTGATTGCGTTGCTTGATCCGCCATGGCACACTGCTTCATGACGAAAATGGAAGTCGTTCACGTGTGTTGGCTAAAGTCTTTCTCACTCCAGCGTGTCAACCCAACTTTCCAATTGCACAACGATGTTGTCTATTCCTTGCAATTGGAGGGCAACACACCTGTCATGGTCATCGAGGGAGGTTCTAATGCGTATGTCTGCAAGAACAACTAGAAATGAAAGAGGTTGAGACAAACCACTGTGAAGAGCAAGAACTCTTGATGCAAAAGTTAATCCTTGCTTTTATAACAAATAAATGGCATATTGACATGGGAAAACAAAATTTGAACTGTATTACAAGTACCACATTCAAAGTTATTACACTATATACTCCGATATATTTTTGTAAAATGCACATACAGTTTTCAAAATTTAAAAAATATTAAACGATGACTTATGCATTACAGTATTACATACTATACTCAGTACCATAACCATTGAGATGCTAAGTCCAATAACTCAAGTCATTATTAGACAAGCTCGATACCATTAATTTTTTTTATCACCGACTCAGTATATATAATCTGAACACAAATCAAAAACACGAACAAACCCGCGCGTAGCGCGGGCTCTGACCCTAGTATACTATAAAATTAGGGGTTCTCCTAAATTAATCACACTACATTCAATGCTTTGTTTTTAATTAATCTAGTTTCTTGATTTTTTCTTTTCGCATTTCTTTCTTACTTTTACGAATATGTCACCCAAATGAAGATTTTGACCAACAAACACATATTTCATCTTCTACTCTTCGATTCCGCAACACTTTATTGTGAAATTTTGAAGGCAGTAAAACCCGCGCGTAGCGCAGGCCCAAAAAGTCTAGTATACTATAAAATTAGGGGTTCCTCAAATTAATCACACTACATTAAATGCTTTTGATAGAATAATGAAACCGGTTAGTTAGTTAGGGTAGTTTATGACAGCTGTCATTGTTTGTTAGAGTTAGTTAGAGGCTGAGTCAGCCTTCTTCTTTCTCTACATATACTTTGTAATTCTGTTGCCACATTATCTAATCAATCACTCAAATTCCCCAATCTTCTCTTCTACCAAATGTTCACATGGTATCAGAGCCTAGGGGATTCTCATCCGTTTTCTGATCGTTGATCGTCTTTCTCCTTTTCCGATCACCGATTGTTCTTCTTTCCTCTAATATATTCTTCCTCCTCCTTTCCTGTATTGCAATCGTCTCGATCTAGGTCTTTTCTATGCCTAATCTTACGATCGACAACACCAATCCTCTTTTTGTCAATCCCTCTAGATCAGCCAGGTACTGCGATCATTGTGCAGATCTTTGATGGCAAGTTCTATGGCGAATGGAGACGATCAGTGAAGGTAGCTCTCTCCTCCAAGAACAAGTGAGTATTCGTCTCTGGAAGTGTTGGAAAACCTGTTGACGATCCTTACCTGTCATCACTTTGGGAGCGAGCGAATGATCTTGTGATCGCCTGGATCACAAATGCTCTTAGTCCAGAAATCAGGAGTAGTGTCATATATAATGAGAATGCACGAGATATTTGGGAGGAATTAGAATCAAGATTTGGCCAATCTAACATTGCTCAGAGGTTTTCTGTTCAACGGGAACTTAATGCCATATCTCAGGGAAGTCAGTCCATCACTAGCTATTTCACCAAGATCAAAGGATTGTGGCAAGAAACCGGGCCATGTGGTTGATAAATGCTACAGACTTCATGGTTTCCAGCTGACTTCAAATTCACCAAGAACAAGAAAACAGCAGCTGCAGTTCAGAGTGAGGAATCTTCATCTACTTCTATTCCTGGTTTAACTACCACTCAATGTCAACAGCTTATTCAGCTTCTTCAAGCCAATGCCTCATCTCCTTCATCTGGTTTCTGTGGTGCTGTCGAGATGGACATCAAACACACTCAAATTGCTTAACATGAACTCAGTCTTGCTGATATAGCTTCTAAACCTATACTTTCTATTGGTCACTGGGTTATAGATAGTGGAGCCAGCACTCATATGTGCCATGATTTTAAGATGTTTTCCTCCATCAAACATCTTAATAGTCCTATTTCTATAGTTCTACCAAATGGAGACAAGTTTGCAGTGGAATCTGAAGGAGAAATACACCTCTCATCTTTGATAGTCTTGACTGGTGTTCTATTTGTGCCTTGCTTCAGATTCAATCTGATCTGAGTTGCCAAACTCACTGTTGATTTAGACTGTGCAGTTCTTTTCACTAAGACTTTGTGCTTTGTGCAGGACCTTTCCAAGAGCAAGCCTCAGGCAATTGGTAGTGCTAAGGATGGAATCTACCTTTTACAAGCACCTACAAATGCTCTTTCTAATAATTCTGCACATGCTATGAATGTACCTCATGACTCTCAATCTGTTTACAATCTTTGGCATTCACGTTTTGGTCACTTGCCTTTGTATAAACTCAAGACTTTAGATCTTATGCCTTCTTTTGCTAAGGATTTTGTAATAGATCCTTGTGACATTTGTGCAAAATCAAGACAACAGAGATTGCCTTTTCCTCATAGTAGTATTAAAACTAATCATGTTTTTGAACTTCTACATGTTGATACATGGGGACCTTATCATACTTCTACCAGTGAAGGATATAAATATTTCTTGACCTTGGTGGATGATTTTAGCAGGGCAACTTGGACACATCTTATGTCTTCCAAAGGAAGAGCTTTTGACTTCATAAGGTCTTTCATTGAGATGGCTTCTACTCAGTTCTCATCTACTGTCAAAGTTCTCAGATCAGATAATGCATTGGAGATTGGGTCCAGTCATGCCACTAGGGAATTTCTTCTCAAGAAAGGGATTATTCACCAAACCTCTTGTGTTGCAACTCCACAGCAGAATGGCATTGTAGAGAGGAAGAACAAGCACCTTTTGGAGACTGCAAGAGCTTTGTTATTTCAATCTGGATTGCCTCTATCTTTTTGGGGAGATTGTGTCTTGACAGCAACACATCTAATCATCAGGTTTCCTTCCAAGCTTCCACATAATGCTTCTCCTTATGAAATTCTATATGGAAGTAAACCATCCTATGATTCCCTTAGAGCTTTTGGTTGTCTGTGTTATGCCTCTACCTTGAAACAAGGTCGAGACAAATTTCAACCTAGAGCTTCTAAGTGTGTATTCTTAGGATACCCTTTTGGCAAGAAAGGCTATAAGTTGCTCAATCTGGAGACTAACATGATTCTTATCTCCAGAGATGTGGTTTTCCATGAAAATATTTTCCCTTACCATAAAAACACAAACCCTTTACCTCCACAAAATACTCTTTTTCCTTCAAATCCAGATATCATCCCTTGTGATAATTCTTTTTCACAAGATACTGGTATAACTCATGAACAAAATGTTCAGCAAACTTTCTCACCTGACCATATGCCAATCATTAATGCCAACACTCCACCCTCTATTCATGTCCCTAGCTCACAAAACCAAGGCCAACAAGAATACATAACCCACCAGCTTATTTGACAGATTACATATGTAACTCAGTTTCCACTGAATCTAAACACTGTCACCACACCCTTACCTCCTTATATCCCCAAGTCTTCTGTTTTCAAGCCTTAGATTCTTCTAAGGAAATCATTGAGACTGAACCATCAAGCTACAAAGTAGCTAGTTATGATCCTAGATGGATTGCTGCTATGGATCAAGAGTTCAAAGCTCTTCAAGACACTCACACTTGGGATCTTGTACAATTGCCAACTGGTAAGAATTCTATTGGATGTCGTTGGGTGTATAAAATCAAGAGGAAAGCAGATGGGAGCATCGAAAGGTTCAAGGCCAGACTTGTTGTTCAAGGCTATACTCAAAGGGAAGGAGTGGATTATACTGAGACCTTCTCTCCTGTAGCAAAATTCACCACTGTGAGGTGTTTAATCAGTCTAGCCATCAAGAGAGAATGGAAGATCTTTCAGTTGGACGTCAATAACGCCTTCTTGCATGGAGAGTTACATGAGGAAGTATACATGAAGGCACCACCTGGTTTGGCAGTTTCAGATCCCTCTTTAGTTTGCAAACTGCGCAAGTCACTCTATGGCTTGAAACAGGCATCAAGGCAATGGTATGAACGTTTGTCTTCAACTCTGAAAGCTAAAGGCTTTCATCAATCACTCAATGACTATTCCCTCTTCACAAAGAAGTCAGAGTCCTCTGAAGTGTATTTGGTTGTGTATGTTGACGACATCCTTATTACTGGCAATGATTTGGATGAGATCCAAAGGATCAAACAACATTTGGATTCAGAATTCCGCATCAAGGATCTTGGTCAACTCAATTACTTCCTTGGAATTGAGTTTGTCCAACATCCAAAAGGTTTAATTCTCACTCAGCGCCAGTATATTAATGAACTTCTTGATGAATTCCAATGTCAACAACTTCGTCCTTTGGCTTCACCACTTGATCTTCACTGCAAGCTTAATCCAGATGATGGAGATTTGCTCCCTGATCCTACAGTCTACAGAAAGCTCGTGGGAAAACTCAATTTTTTGGTTCATTCAAGGCCAGACATAGCTTTCACAGTTCAACATCTCAGTCAATTTCTTCAAGCTCCTCACAATCCTCATTTCACAGCTGCCATTCACACTTTGCGTTATCTCAAAGGAACTTCTGATTTGGGTATTCTCCTCTCTAAGAATACAGATTACAAACTACAAGCCTATTGCGATGCAGATTGGGCATCTTGTCCTCATTCAAGAAGATCAGTAAGTGGATTCATCATCTTTTTTGGGGGTTCTCCAATCTCTTGGAAATCGAAGAAGCAACAGACAGTTTCCTTGTCCTCAGCTGAAGCAGAGTATCGATCCATGAGGCGTGTTTGCACAGAGTTAGCTTGGTTATCTCGTCTTATACATGAGCTAGGGGTATCTGACATTACTCCTATACCATTGAAATGTGACAATCAAGCTGCAATATTCATTGCTCGCAACCCAGTTTATCACGAACGTACGAAACACATTGATCTGGACTGTCATTATGTGCGTGAAAAACTTCTTCAGGGTCTCATCTCTCTGTCACATGTACCAACCAAGCTGCAACTCGCCGACATCCTAACAAAGACTCTAACTGGTGTTCAGCAACATGATTTTCTTCCCAAATTGGGTGTAGTCTCTCCTACCCTCCAATTTGAGTGGGCTGATAGAATAATGAAACCAGTTAGTTAGTTAGTTAGGGTAGTTTATGACAATTGTCATTGTTTGTTAGAGTTAGTTAGAGGTTGAGTCGGCCTTCTTCTTTCTCCACATATACTCTGTAATTCTGTTGCCACATTATCTAATCAATCACTCAAATTCCCCAATCTTCTCTTCTACCAAATGTTCACAGCTTTGTTTTTAATTTATCTATTTATTTGATTTTTTTTCCCATTTATTTCCTACGTTTACGAATATGTCACTCAAATAAAAATTTTGACCCACCAATATAGGTCTATAGTGAATCTGTATGAAACTTATCATCATCTTTTACTCTTCAATTCCGCATGGTGTGGCGTTTTATAGGCCGTAAAACTCACGCGTAGCGCGAACTCAAAAAGTCTAAGTATGAAATGGGTTGTATCCAAGGTTCCTCTTTATTCTTACATTTGAATTGAATGATTTTACGTCTTCACAAACAAATTTGATTCTTTCCTGCACGCATTTCTTAACAAACTATTCACGAAACCATCATCATCAATCATTCATAGTTGCTCCATTATAGTTTACCACTATATTGATCATTAGTTAACCACAGATTACAGCTAATGTATTCAAATATATACCGCCCTATCTGATCTTTTACAGCTCATGGCAGAATAATTCGCGAAACCTTAAGCAATACATCTACACTCGATTAAAACAACAATCCTCACCACCGTTCAAAAGATGCTTTCTGAACTGATATTGAACTTTTACAGTTCAAACCAAAAATGGAGTATTTCCGTCCGTGAAAGCTACGTTCTTTCTTCACGATTGGTTGAACTCACTTACTTCCAAATTCTAATATGAACAAATAATTTAGAAATTCAGACATAATAGTATATTTCAATACTTTAGAGTAAATTAATTTAAATTTAACATTGTTATTATTTCATAAAAAGTAACCACTATAAGTATAATAAAGTGCAGCTAATTTAGAACGTTGAAGTAAAAAATCCGTGAATCCAATTCTAATCATAAGTTTGATAATTTCGGCAATAAAATATTTTGATTATTTATTTTGATATGCCATGTTTTAGATGCGTCTCTGTGGGCATTGGAACAGAAACCAGCTAAGTGCTATATAGGGTTTAAGGTGAAAGCCTCTATATAAAGAGAGTAGTTGGGTTCCCCTTTTTTGATCCATCAAAATCTCTGGTTTCCTCATTTGGCTTTGCCAACCCCAAAAATCTCTTCTTGTTGATCCAAATTCATAGAATTTCACATCTTTGATTTTGGTTTTGAAATGATGATCACTAGTTTGAAGCAACCCACAATCTGTTTCCCCAATTCGAACGTTCTTCGGAAAAAATTCCATATACCCAGTTCACAAATCGCAGGTGTCACCTCCCCAAACCCCAAATTGCCGATCTCGAAGCCGTTACAAATCTCAGAAATAAAAGGTTTTGGGTTTATCAATGGGTTGAGGGAGAGGAAACCGTTGATCAAGTGCGAGGCTTATGAGGCAGATCGATCGGAGCACGTTGATCCGACGTTGGCGGGTTCTTCAGGGACTGCAAATAGTGTCAAAATTGGGGTTTATTTTGCTACATGGTGGGCTTTGAATGTTGTTTTCAATATATACAATAAAAAGGTTTTGAATGCTTTCCCTTACCCTTGGTTGACCTCTACACTCTCACTTGCAACTGGGTCTTTGATGATGCTGATTTCATGGGGAATCAGGATTGCTGATCCCCCAAACACTGATTTTGGTTTCTGGAAGACCCTTTTCCCTGTAAGTTCTGATTCCTGTTTCTTTGTTTTATGATTCATTATTGTTTTTGTTTTTGTTGTTGATGTTTGGAGAAGTGATTTTGATGGAGACTCAATTGTTTTAGCTCTAACTTTTTTTTCCCTTTGGGCAAATTGGGTAGGTGGGATGGTGGCATGTCTGATTACATATCTAGCTACTCTTAGAACAGGACTCATATGATGTACTAAAATGTTCTTATAGCTCGTACCTTAAAAAAGTCAAAATCATACTTAATTGTCCTCTGTCACCACAGTTGAAAAAGAAGTTCTCTTGCACATGGGTTAGTACTTTAGTGAAGAAAATATCTTAAACATTTCAATGATACTGACTTTTGGCAAAAAGAAATTTCAAAGTAGAGCTGATAAGATAGGTTAGAGCTGAAAAAACCTATTTAGCCTATTACTATGATAAAATTTAGGTGCACTAAATGGTAAAGAAGAGGAAGAAATAAGGTAAATTGTATCGTAAACCAATTGTTCATTTGTATACGTTTCAATGTTGTAGTCATTGTCCCACATAATTTGTCATTTTCTGGTTCTTACGTTTTCATTGCAGGTTGCTGTGGCACATACAATAGGACATGTGGCTGCCACGGTTAGTATGTCGAAGGTTGCAGTGTCATTCACCCACATCATTAAGAGCGGCGAACCAGCATTCAGTGTGTTGGTGTCTAGGTTCTTGTTGGGTGAGGCATTTCCAGCTGGAGTTTATTGGTCCCTCCTCCCAATCATTGGCGGTTGTGCTCTTTCTGCTTTTACTGAGCTCAACTTCAACATGACAGGTAAGACAAGGAAAATCTTTCTTTCATAATCCGTGTATTGTAGAAAGAATGATATTTCGTGAGATAGAAAAAATTTGTGAGATATTTCGTGAGATAGAAAAAAATCGATAGACTAGAACTTGAAATGTAAGATAGGTTGGGCTCGTTTGGTTAGCTTTCGGTTAATTATTCTGATGAACATTAATTAGCTTACCACATCACGGCATTTGAACGAAAAATTATAAATGTGCCTTTATCCATTTTTTGATACTATAACTTGATTTACATTGCTGTGATCACCTTGTTTCTGTATCATGAACAGAATACTTACCAGTCTTATCTTACTACATGACAATAAAAGACCAACTATAGTGTGCTTTTTAGTAAGAGTCGCTTTTATGTTGTCTCGTTCAGGATTCATGGGTGCTATGATATCAAATTTGGCGTTTGTATTCCGTAACATTTTTTCAAAGAAGGGAATGAAGGGGAAGTCTGTCAGCGGAATGAACTACTATGCCTGTCTTTCCATGTTGTCTCTGTTGATTCTTACACCGTTTGCGATTGCTGTTGAGGGCCCCCAGATGTGGGCAGCTGGATGGCAGCAGGCTCTTGCAGATATCGGTCCCCAGTTTGTTTGGTAATACTCTTTCGTGCTTATATTCTTGCGTATGAGTTATGACTCCTTGCTACCTTTGTCTGGTATCTGGTTCTTCTTGATTATTTTGTGATTTTCGTAAATTAATACCGGTGAATTGGTATCTAATGCCCTCTGCTCTTGCTTATCTTACACTATAGCCATAATACTTATTTGCATAAAGGAATTGTGACTATTTACAGCTATCTGTTATGAACTATGTAGTACTAGTTTAGGTGACGGTATAAGAAGATTTTACATATAATCTGGATTGTCCTCCCTTAAGATACCGTGAAGCACTTCGATAGTTGTTTACTTAGTCCCGTGTTGCGACATCTGTTTCCATCCTCTTGTTTTGCCTGAGTTTTGTTATAAGCAAATCTGATATGTTCATTTCCATATATTTATGGTGAGAGTGCCACAAGGCACCAGGCTGTAATCTTTATTTCTATTTCTTTTTAACTTCTAAATGTGTGTTCTTTGATAGGAATATATGTTGTATACTTTTGTGCCATTCGTTTATCTGCATATGTATTCTTTAGATAATCTAATTTAGCTCTCAACAGAATATGTTTTTTTTCCCTCTCAGTTTGATAGTTAAGTTTGAGCACTTCAGAATCATCAATAATTCTTGTTGTTGCTCTTCTCCTTATAAGTATACTACTATCTACATTGTAATGATCTTGTATATTTTTTTTGTTATCATCACACCGTTCTAATTAATTATAAACTCGTGTGGAAATTTGCATGGTAGGTGGGTTGCGGCCCAAAGTGTGTTCTACCACCTGTACAATCAAGTGTCGTACATGTCCTTGGATCAAATCTCACCATTAACCTTCAGTGTTGGCAACACAATGAAACGCATATCAGTGATCGTCTCCTCCATCATCATATTCCGAACTCCCGTTCAGCCAATCAATGCCCTTGGTGCTGCCATTGCTATCTTTGGAACCTTCTTGTACTCCCAGGCAAGTCATCATCTTCTTTATACTCCTACCCGTTATTTTGTTCCCTAATTCAGCTAAAATTTAAGTATCCAAGCAAAGGGCGTTATTTGTTGCTTCAAAATGCCCCAAAACCCGGTCTAGTTTTGGGCGCATCCTAGGTGAGTCCAAAACTGAACCCGGTTTAAAAAAAAAAGGTTTGGGTGCATTATTATTGCGCCCAAGAGTGGGTGTGGGAAAATGCAAAAGAATTATACTATGAGAAGAATTAAATCACCTTCCATCACTTAGAATCTGGCTTCTCTTTCCTGCAACTCGATTTTCTTTCGATGCAATCTAACCGACAAAACTTGAATGAATCGTGCAGGCGAAGCAGTAAAGTTTCGTTGCAGTTGCCTCAGACGTTAGAAGATAAGAGGGTCCGAACGAATGTCCGTGGCCAGAGGATGGTGATAAGGTAGAGTCTGTCTAGTAGCAAGTGATGATGTAGATAAAATAGTAATTAGTTCTTCGGAAAAAGAATAAGCAATTTGCATAAATCCGGAAGGGGGTAAATGCCAAAATAAGCCGAGGCATTTCATGTCTCTGTTTTTGTTATGTGGTCCGGAAGGGGGACATGTTGAATAAACATCAACCTGAGGATGAATAAAACGTTGTCTATTTTCTAAACGGTCTTTAAAGGGCATAATATAGTCTTACTCGAAAAGGAAATTGTAATCCCAAAAAGAAAAATATAAACTCGTCATAATAAAGGATTTAATGAAATTTAGGATAAATCTACCAAATCTTTTAACATTTTGACTCTTATCGTATCTCTTGAGACATAAGTTAGAAAATCCGTTTTCTAAATAGAGCATATATTGAGAACTTGAGCTTATGTAGGTTAAGTTATGTTTTATTAATTACTAGTGTATTCTCCGTGCCATGCACGGGAGTACTTTGAATTTCTTTCCATAATTTTGAACTTGACATGTGTATCAGAACTTCAGAAGCTACTAATGAGAACGTTAGTAAAGAAAATAACAAACATCTAGGATACATATATTATTAATTCACCTAAATAAATAATTTTAACTTTTGAAAAACGAAAAAAAAAAAAATTAACAAAATAATTGATTTATAAATCCAAACATATTTATTGAAAAGCGTCTGAAAAAGAGAAATTTAGAGAGGAAACGAGAGTGAGAAGAATGAGAAGATAGAAAAAGGCGTTTACTATTTGGCACACCCTAAAAGTTTATTTAACACACTCATACATTCGTCACGAAGGTATTTGGTCAGACATTCGTCACGAAGGTATATGGCCAGACATTCGTCACGAAGGTTCGAAGGACATCCGTCACGAAGGTATTGGGGAGATCCGTCACGAAGGTATTGGAGAGATCCGTGACGAATCTTTTTTTTAAAAAAAATAAAAATTTCAGAATCTTGTAGAGAATTTCAATACGAGTCCGTGCATATAAAATACGTCCAAAACGGACATCGTTTGCCCTTCCAAAAGCCTCCAAAACAAAATAGTCGCATGCGTTAAGTTTGTAAAAGCAAAACCTTATATAAATTTAGTATTTGTATAATATAATTATATATTATAGTTAAAAATCATGCAATTAAATTTATATACTATAATTGTATATTATCATTTAATATCACTAGTTTATTAATTATAAAGTATAATTATGCATTATGTTTAAATATTACGAACTTAACAAAAACGACTGTTTTGTTTTTAGGGCTTTTGGAAGGGCAAACGATGTCCGTTTTGGACGTATTTTATATGCACGGACTCGTATCGAAATTCTCTACAAGATTGTGAATTTTTTATTTTTTTAAAAAAAAAGATTCGTCACGGATCTCCCCAATACCTTCGTGACGGATCTCTTCAATACCTTCGTGACGGATCTCCCCAATACCTTCGTGACGGATGTCCTTCGAACCTTCGTGACGGATGTCTGGCCATATACCTTCGTGACGAATGTCTGACCAAATACCTTCATGACGAATGTATAAGTGTGTTAAATAAACTTTTAGGGTGTGTCAAATAAAGACTTTGTAGAAAAATGCATGTTGAATTGTGGTGGTTGATGTCGATATAAACAAAGGAGGGTGAAGGAGAGGAATCAATTCTCCTCAACTACCATCCAATTTACTTCAGAAAAAGTATTCAAAATAATATTGCATTAACCTTATTCAACACAAAAAAATTCGATATTTTTAGAACACGTACGTGAGGCACTGTTTCAAACAACTCTTCATTTTAATTTCCTTTTTTAAAAACCTTTTCTTTTTTTATTAAGAAATCATGTTGGTGAGGCGATATTCTAAACAACGCCTTACCTATTTTTAGTTTAAAAAATAAAATTAGGTGGTGGGGTCTCGGGGATAAAACTTTCCTGCAAAAAAAAAAGAAGAAGGGAGTTTTACAAAATTTCTAATTCCTCTATTGTCTTCAAATAATTGATAAAATTGGACCACTCAAAATTCTGGACTAGTAAGAGGAGCAGCAGATCCTCAGGTGATTGAATGTAGAGTAGTGAATAATTGGAAGAATGGGAGTTGATAAAAGGTAACCCAAGGGGTAGGTACAAGGTCATGTAATGATCTCTATTAGAAAAATCTCATATAGCCACGTAAATTACGCATGACACATCTACGAATCGTCCACGCAATCTGCCATGAAATAGCTATGAAAACTCTTTAGTCATAGCCACGGCTACAAATGGTTATATCGATCGTAGCAAAATATGAGAACAGTTCATCCGTGGCTATTAGGGACGACATTTTGCCACAGTAACAATAAACAATCATGGTCATTTACAACTGTTAGGTGGTAGGCTAGTAGCTAGTATCGTCCCTAATTTCGACGTGTTAACCATGTCTCATCCAGGTTTATTCACTTAAATCAATATTTAATCGATAAAACATTTGTCTATATTTTATATTTTTAACCATGATTTAAAGGATGTAAATTTTTTTTGTAGTTTTATCTAGATTTAAATAATTAAATGAATAATAATATTTATGTTTTTTTAATTTTTTTATATGAGCTGGATTCTTTGTTTTAGTGACAATTGTTGTAAATAGTAGTAAAATTAACTAAAAGTTATTATTTATAAAATATCATTAAATTTAAGTAAGAAACTATAAATCATAATTATGCGTAGATCATACATATTATTAATCAAAGCATTCGATACAAAAAATATAAAGAGACTTTCAATGCTATCTAGATTCAAGCAAAAAACTACAACAATTTGTACTAAAACCTAACACCATGACTACATCACACCTCCAAAAAGAGACATTTCATCATCATTATTTTCTTCACACTTATCACCATCATCATCCTTAGTCTTTATATGTAAGTAACTCCAAATCAATATCTCACAACAATACAATTTAAACCAACTCATCTCCAATTATCATAAACATATCCAAAAAACCTAGATACTTTCTCTTACAAATAAACATCTGACCTTCCAAAACAAATGAGTTATAAACATTGGGGTCTAAGTTCCTGGAAGACGAACCACCTCTGGAATCACTAGGAATATTACTTGTCACTAATGGACTACGTGGAGAGACATTACATGAATGTGTCCGGCCGGCCAAAAATCAAATTTGAATGCAAGAGATTTGTAAAGGAAGTAGGCACCTCACCAGCAACAACTGTTGATCTTTGGAATTGAGTTGGCTTATATGGAAATTGATTTTGCATAAACGAAAGATGATTTTGCATTGTCGGAAATTGTAACTGAGATGAGTAACCTTGGAGACCTACTAAGGCTATCCGCAATAGGATTGCATAATTTTTTATAAAAATTGGTTGCATATCAAAAAATGCTTTTTGCTATGCAACTCAAGCATGAGTTCATGCAACCCAAATGAGAGTTGTATTCCATTTTTTTGTTTGATAACTATTTTTATATTAATTTTTAATCTTATCTAGTATAAAGATATAAATAAAAGCAAATAAATAAATTGTGTAACCCAAATCATGCAATCCCAATTGCTGATAGCCTAATGATTGAAGTTGTGACTCCATAATCTAGATGATAATCATCAAATTAGACACGTTATCAACCATGTCAGTCATTGATGACCCGTCTACACTTTTGTAACTTGGATGATTGCACTGCTTACATAAATCTTTATTGACATCATCCTTCCAAAAAACATACAATTGTTTTGACATATGTCATATTTTATCACAAGCACCCAAGCTCGTTTACATGTTTTTTGACTCATACAAATTTCTAGGAAGTTGATGATCACGAGGGAAACATTCCCCAAATAACTGCATTACTGAATCATAGCGAGCTTCAGACATATTAAACTTAGACTTAATGTTCAACATCCTAAAAACCGCAGATAATTGGATATGGCTTTCATAGTTTGCCCACAATGCTTCATCTGCAAATTTTAAAATATCCCGGAACTTTGCAGATAATGCTATCTCTTGATTTCTATCATTAAATGCATCATGAATATTTTTTTGGGGTTGCTTGAGGAAGGGTTACCATCTAGAGAAATGTTTGTGTTTTCAAATGAGAACATATCTTGCATAAGAGAATTTTGCACTTCATCTGTCCAATTAGGGTTGTACAAGCGCTCTGGACCGAAATTTCTTGGGTCGGTCCAACCTGAAATTTCCGAACCGGATCAGATTTTTGTATATATATAAAAATTATAAAATTTTACATTTTCTATAATAGTTTTTACTTTTCAAAATTTATCTGTATTTTCAGTCCTGAATCGGACCAGACAGAAAAATCAATGGACCAGACCGGAGCAAAATCCAAAATTCCTTAAATGTACAGACCGGAGACCGGACCGATCCGGTCCGATCAGAGTTTTTAGTTGGAATGTGCATCCCTATGTCTAATAAGGAATAAAGTTTAGACCAAAAACATCATTCTTTGTTGTGGGTTTAAGTAACTAAGTCTAAAACTTGTTGAAGGATCTTCATTCATATGTGAGCCGCCCGACATCTAATTCATCTCTAACTCATCATAATTAGTTGATTTCCCATAACAATTCCAATAATAGTAATCATGAGTGAAACATTTCGATATAATTGTTCTTTGATGGTTTCTACCTTATGAAATCTTTTATTTGCACATTCAAAACAGAAACAAATATATGTAACAATCTCAATGACACTATGATCGTTCAATATTAAATATATGTGTTTGGATTGACATTCACTCAATGAAAATAAATCAAACATAAATATCGTATATAGATGTTATAATAATAAGACTCGAAAAAGATGAACTGTATTACATATATCTAAATATTATATTTTTAATACGCTAAAGTCGCGCGCTTCGCAAGTGATCAAAATCTAGTGTCTCTAATAAATGATAGTCAATTTGCAATTGTTTTGTTTTTCGGGTTTTTGCGAGGAATCACCCATTACTTGCATGTATTTGCATGGAACTATCTGTGAAATCAAAATTTTCCGAAACCACCCAAATATCTTCATCCATTATCTTTCCCGTTAAAAATGTGCAATTACCATTTTAACCTCGTTTTGTTATAAAATTCTAGGAGAAATTTGTACTTTAAAGGAGATATTTTTCAAAAAAAATTAAAAAATTAAAAGTCCCAAAGGCCTTCTTCTTCTTCCAAGCCGTAGGTACAAGTTGTGCTCTTTTATTATCTGAAATTCAATTACACACATAAGTTTTACATATTTTTACAAATTCAACATCAAATTAAACCAGCCATGATCATCCAGGACCCCAAATGGTCAAGAACATGAATCATTTCTCTGTGTGATGCATTATCAGATTATATAGTCAATGGGAAGATTGTAATTTGTGTTTGTTCAGCATCAGTGGCAGCGGTTTTGGCTAATGCAGCGGTTTTTTGAAGCGGTTGTGTTATTGCAGCGGTGTTGGCAACGGTTTAAGGTATTGCTTGTCAAATGCAGCGGGTGATGCAACGCTTATTTCCTTGAAGATCTGATGAAGCGGTTTAAATTAATTATTGCAGCGGTTTGTTTTATGTACAAGTATAATAAGTATGGTTTAGTTTAGAGAAGAAAGAGTTAGGGTTTGGCCGGGTTTTATCGAAGGAGATGGAGGTTGGGTTAGGGTTAGCGGAGTTCACGATTCTATATGGTGTTGACGGCGTTCAGGTTCCGATGCAACAGACGACCTTCAAAGAAGTAACCGGTGCGAGCTCTTGTCTCCACAGAGCGACGCCTTCGACGATTGTGGCTTAAGTTACTCCGGGCAAAACCAGACTGCGGATTTCTTCAGCTACGGATTGTTGTTTGCTTTCGGTCAATTCTGTGATTTTTTTCAGGAAATTCGTCGACTGGTGGCATCCTAGTAACCTCCAGGTCTGTTGGTAGTATTTGAAAATTTTGTATTTCTCATTTTCAGTTCATGTTTGGGGAAATTTATGAGCTCTTCGATGTTTAGGGTTATGCGCCAATTTGTCTAGGGCTTGAAGATTTCTACATTCGGCGCCTTTATCTTCGTATTCAGGTAATAACGCTGAATTTAAGCTCATATTGTTTTGATTTGTTGAGCTATGATGGCTTCACTATAGTCATATCCTTACCAAATTATGTGTATATAGATTAAGGCAAACTGTGTCTTGGCTTTTAAAAGGTGAGATCTTAGCTGTATGGTAATCACAGGCAGTCACAAGGTCTGTTCTGACTGTGTTGGATCGTTAGTTCAATTTCTTCTGAGGGAACACAGTGTATTGTTCCTTCAGAGGTGTAGCAGCGGAATATTAACGCAGGAAGTATAGAAGAACACAAGTATTTAGAGTGGAAACCTCAACCACTAAGAGTTGAGTAAAACCACTACCTTCAAGCTTCTCACTTGAAGGATTTGAATGAGTATACTTATCTTATTAATTTCTTGTTTGTTACAAAAGAAAGCAAGGATTACGATCACGAATCTCTTCTTTCACTCGAGCCCAAACTCAACGCCTAAGACAAAGTATTGCTCACTCTTTCTCTCTTTTCTTCTTGTTCTTCTTTTGGACGATCACACTTGATTCGCACAAGTAAAACTCTCTCAATCGTCACCCCATTCCTAAGCCTAAGACTAGTTTATATAGCAAAGATAAAACTAGGTTTAAACTAGGGAATAAACAAGATTATGGAAAATATATCTTTCGCATAAGAAGATATTATTTCCATCTTTAAAATATATCTCTTTCCTTAAGATCTTCATGAAATCTTTGCAGCTCAACCGTATTTTCCATAAATAAAACATTGATATCTTCGTTGTGCTCTTTCAGCCATTTCTTTCCTTATTTAGCTCGCCTCTGTTGAGTAACGTTCCTGCTCAGAGTAGACATCCTGAAACACTCAAGTATACATTAGTAGGAATGTTTGTTACCATCAAAACCAGAAGGAACTTTACTTCAGCTGTAGCTTCAACAAATTCCCCCTTTTTGATGGTGACAAACATACTCATTGAATACTTCTAAAACACATCTAAACAGTTCTCCTAAGGGAACGTTACTTATAAGGTTTAAGTACAGATGTTCCCCCTCAAACCTTGACCGTTCCTTTCTTCCCCCTTTTGGCATCATCAAAAAGTAAGTCTAAACATGTACTTGAAATAGAAGAACTCCAGAACTCATCAAAACAAGCTAATCATAGATTAAAACAAGCGTCATAAGAACGGACGCTGATACATATACTGGACTGGGAAAAGAAAAACACAAGCATAGAGAAATTTAAAAGAAGACACATAAAACCCTAAGCAAAGGGTACAATAAGCGCAAAAGAAGAAGGATAGATGTGCTAGGAACAGAGAGTGGGGGTCAGATAGAGGAGGAAAGGTGTGGAGAAGAGACTGTTAAACTGCCAAGGGAACCTCTAGTTGGATGACGTCCAACGACGTATCTCAGCCTTCAACGCAGCAACTTCATTCACCAGGTTTCCAACCAGTGAGCACAACTCTTCCATCCTCTGATGTTGATAGACCATAGTTGGTTCTTCACTCTGTTCCTGTGGAGGGTCCTCAGTTACATGCTCTGTTTCACAAAACTCAGCAGAGCGGACCCAATCACCATCTTCATTCTTCTCAAATTTCATCTTCCTTAAATTCGCTTCAGCTAACTCCCTAGCAAAGACAACCTCAGAAGGACCAGCTTCATACACCCTCAGGTACTCTAGAATCTTCTTTACTACGCCTGGGAAGGGAAGACCATGCCTATCGTTCCTCCGGGCATGGGCCATGTGTAGCATAATGATCTTTGGTAGGTTTATGGCTTGCCTGAGGAGGAGCTTGTCCATGAGAAGGCAGTCCTGAATGAGAATGGTAGTGCGCTTCTGCTCTCTGGGGGTAATGTTACTGATGAGGTAGCTGTGCAAGATCCGGTTTGCTACCCCCATGGACGAGGTGGTCATCTCCCCAACAACTTCAGTTGAGTGATCCTGAGAAACCCTTTGGATTGCAGCCAGCCCTATGTCTTTTGGCCACTGCCCTTTGACGTATTCTTCAAAACCTTCGTGAGGTACCCCGAGTATGACTCCCAGTTCGGTGCTTGAGACCACGTGGGTGTCCTTCCCAAGGACGAAGGAGGCTTGTATGGCGTGAGGCCTCTCAGTGATGGTGAAGGAGCTGTAGAACTGCTTTATCATTCCCTCATTTACCTTTGGCGCTGTGCAGAAAAGGTTTTCCCAACCTTGGTGGCGGATGATGTCCACCAGGATATCCATCCTGTTGGCGACAAGAAACTCCTCATCAAACAGAAGGTCTCTGATGATGGTTCGTTTCCCCAAGGCTTTTCCTGCAGCCACTTGTTTGGGAACTTTCCTTCCTTTGGGTGGCTTTGCTGCAGCGCTCCTTGTTCGTGGACGAGAAAGGGAAGGCTCCACTTTTGCTCTTTTGAGCACTGGTTCCTGAGGCTCGTCGTCTTCCTCACTGAGATCTAGAATCTCAGGGAACTTTCCCTTGAATAAAGGCGAGTTCTCCTCCTCGATTTCAGCAAGGATCAGGTCTGTTTGTGGGGGAGAGGAGTGTGGAGGGCTAGGGGTGGTTTCTTTTTGGGTTTTTTCTTGAGAGATGGGGCTTGGGATTTTTTCAGTGGTAGGGGAGGCTAATTTTTCAGTAGAGGTACTTGACTGGGATAAGGTAGGTGTGACCGGCGGTGTTGTTTCTTTTGCCGGCGAGGGTTCTTGATGGGTTTCTTTAGGAGACGATGAAGGTTCTTTATGGGTTTCTTTTGGAGGGGATGAGGGTTCTTTGGCTGGGGAATGTAGTTTTGGAGATTCTGTGGGGATGCCCAGGGAAGCAAGGATGCTTCTTAGTGTCTCTGGGCTTTCGTTTCCTGTGAGAGAAACAGATGTGGTGTTCACCATTGTTGCAGGGAGGGTTTCTGAGAAGGCTTGAGTTTAGGAGAGGGTAAAGAGAGGATAGTGGCGATGGAGATCTGGGAGAATGCCTTTAAGTAGTTGCCAAATTTTCCATATCTGAACATCAGATCACTCGTTTCAAATTCAAAATTTCTTTTTCCAAATCTGAACGGTTTTCCATAATTGTGCCGCTTTTTCCTCCAATCAAATATACTCAAAAACCATCATTACTTTCTCGGTTCCAGAACCTACTCTAGTCCTTTAGACTCCTGCCGAATGCATGTATCTGTCACCTCAGAGCTATTAATCCCCTCAGCAATTTTTCAAATCTCAACCCTTATCCTTTCCTTTCTCAATCTGATATCGAAGGTATTGTGATGCTTGGGGTATGTATACCAGGAATGGTACAAAAGAACATCACATAGAAAATATTTCACATAATATGAATTTAAAATATTTTACATCATTATGAGGGAGTCCAGTTGTGGATGGAAAAACATGGCTCATAGGACTATCGATCATGAAGGTTCATAGGGTGGCCGTAGATTCCCTCTATCCTTTGGGCTTGTATTGAGGGATCAGTACATCAAGAGGGATCTTTTGGGTTAGAAAATAAGACCTTTGCCTAAGGAATCATGCATTTATCAATTTCAATCTCAAGCAAGGTATCTTTCCTAATCACGTATAGATCATGCAAGCAGTTCAAAGGACTCAAGTTTATTTCATAGAAAAGCAGGTATTGATATGCTCAAAGGACTAATACTCAAGATGAATAAACTCACTAATTTCACCAATCATTGGGGGTTTCAAGGAAGATCAAGATTAGTTGAGAGAAATCATACCTAGACCCATACGTAATTTCTCAAAGGGAGCCTTGTTTAGTGGCTTTGTGAAGATATCCGCGATTTGATCCTCAGAGCGGACATGTTCCATAGAGACAATTCCTTTCTCCACACAATCACGAAGGAAGTGATGTCTTATGTCAATATGCTTAGTCCTAGAGTGCTGCACAGGATTCTTAGAAATATCAATAGCACTAGTGTTATCACAGAGTATAGGAACGTTACCTGAAATGATGCCAAAGTCACTTAGCTGTTGTTTGAGCCATATGAGTTGAGAACAACAAGCTGCGGCGGCGACATACTCAGCTTCGGCAGTGGAGAGGGCGACAGTGGTTTGTTTCTTTGATCCCCAAGACACAAGGCAAGGGCCAAGGAATTGAGCCATCCCAGATGTTGATTTCCTATCTGGCTTGTGTCCATCAAAGTCAGCATCTGTGTACCCCAGTAATTCAAGACTTCCCCCTCTTGGGTACCACAGACATAGATCATCAGTCCCCTTAAGGTAACGCAGGATCCTTTTCACAGCAATGACATGAGTTTCTCTAGGACTGGCTTGAAATCTGGCACAAAAACATACACTCTGCATGATATCAGGCCTACTGGCGGTTAGATAAAGCAATGAGCCTATCATTCCACGATAGACCTTTTGATCAGCTTCTTTCTTGTCAACATCCATTCCTATTGAATCATTTGGGGACATAGGGGTTGAATAATTCTTTGCATCCATCATACCAAACTTCTTGATGCACTCTCGTAGGTACTTTTGTTGATGCACCTTTGTTCCTTCCTCTGTTTGAACAACATGTAGGCCTAGAAAGAACTTAAGCTCGCCCACCATACTCATCTCAAATTCACTCTCCATCAGCTTTGTGAACTTGGTAACTAAGTGCTCGTTGGTGGAGCCAAAGATTATGTCATCCACATATACTTGTACTACCAAGGTATGCTTTCCCTCTCTTAATAGAAATAAAGTTCTATCTACTTCCCCTCTTACGTAACCATGAGATAAGAGGAATTGAGAAAGTCTTTCATACCAGGCACGAGGAGCTTGCTTCAGACCATAGAGTGCCTTATCAAGTATGTAAACATGGTCAGGATGGGAAGAATCTTCGAATCCAGGCGTTTGTTCCACATAAACTTCTTCCTTTAGTACCCCATTCAGGAACGCTGTCTTGACGTCCATTTGTTGCAACTTGAATCCATAGTGGGCAGAGTAGGCGATCAAGAGACGTATTGCTTCTAATCTTGCAACTGGCGCAAAAGTTTCATCATAGTCAATTCCCTCTTGTTGATTGTAGCCTTTTACTACCAGTCTTGCTTTGTTCCTTATCACTTGCCCTCCTTCATCCATCTTGTTCCTGAACACCCATTTGGTACCTATGACGGAGCGATCCTTAGGTCTGGGAACTAGTCTCCATACTTTATTCCTCTCAAATTGATGAAGTTCCTCTTGCATAGCATTGACCCATTCTGGGTCTTCTAGGGCGTCTTTTACTGTTCTTGGTTCAGCTGTGGAGACAAAAGCACAGAAGGCATGAAATGTAGGATCTAATGTGAGTACGGAACAAACCTTGTCGCTGGGTTCAGGAGATAGATCGGAGGAGGGAAGCGAAGCACAGTTGCATACGTAGTCCATGAGTCTTGATGGGGGCCCATGGATACGAGTGCTGCGTCGCGTTCCTTCCTCTTCATGGTGAGTATCTTCTTCAGATTGTTCCTGAGATGGGGATTGTTCCCCCTGAGTTCCGGAATCTCCATTTGGTACACTTGTATCTTGATCTGGGGCTGCTTCTTCTTCTGCGTTCATGTCCATAGTAGGGATGAATTTCTCAGCATCAGCGAGAATGAATTGTTCCCTGTCGGCTTCAGTCAGTGGAGGAGCGTTTGGATCATGGACAACGTTACCAGCCATGATCTTTTCATCAAAGACTACATGGATGCTTTCCTCCACCTTCCTTGTCCTCTTGTTGTAGACTTTGTAGGCCCTACTATGTGTGGAATAACCAACAAACGTTCCTTCATCACTTCTTGGATCGAATTTGCCCAGATTGTCCTTTCCATTGTTGTGGACGAAGCACTTGCACCCAAAGACCCTTAGATGAGAGATGTTCGGCTTCCTTCCTCTGAACAGCTCATATGGTGTCTTCTCAATCATAGGTCTCAACATGGCACGGTTCAGTACATAGCAAGCAGAGTTGAGTGCTTCAGCCCAGAAGTTTCTTGGCAGTCCACTCGCAATTAGCATTGTCCTTGTCATATCCTCCAGAGTCCTATTCTTTCTTTCAACAACTCCATTCTGTTGAGGCGTTCTTGGCGCAGAAAAATTATGATTTATGCCTTTGTTCCTGCACAAGGAAAGAAACTGGGAGTTCTCGAACTCTGTACCATGGTCAGTGCGTATAGCCCTTAGATGAAATCCAGATTGATTTTCAATAGCATATAACCAAAATTCAAACTCATCAAACACATCCTCCTTTGAAGCAATGAAAATAGTCCAAGTAAACCTAGAGAAATCATCTACAATGACGAACACGTACTTGTTTCCCCCACGGCTAAGTGTGCGCATAGGCCCACACAAGTCCATGTGAATAAGCTCTAAGGGTTCAGAGGTACTTACCTGGTTTTTGGACTTAAAGGATGATCTTACTTGTTTTCCTCTTGTGCAAGCAATGCACACCTCTTCAGATTGACTCTCTATCTTTGGTAAACCAATAACTAGGTCTTTATTGTGAAGTTTGTGTAGAAGTCTAAGGCTTGCATGAGAGAACCTTTGATGCCATAGATTTGATTCCTCAGATTGTGCAGAAAGGCACAGTTCCTCTTCAGGGATAAAAGATGGATCTACTTTGTATAGGTTGTTCTCTATGATTCCCCTGAGGAGAACTTTCCCTGTCTCAACATTCTCAACCAAACACTCATTAGTAGTAAAGATAACCCTATTTTGACCATCCTGGCACATTTGACGTACGCTCAATAGATCAAAGGTTAGGTTATCCACTAAAGTAACGTTATTCACAACAAGATTGTCAGAGATTCTTACCTTTCCCATGCCAATTACTTCCCCTTTACTGTTGTTTCCAAAGGTTATAGAACCTTTGTTTTCAGGATGGAGAGATATAAACCATGCTTTGTTCCCAGTCATGTGTATTGAGCAAGCGCTATCTATATACCAGGAACTCTTCTTCTTTCCATCCTGCAAGTAAGGGATTAGTTTTTGCGCACCCAGGCAAGCGTAGGCTTACCTGGGATGAAGAACAATCTTCTATCCTCATTATCTTTTAAAACAACCTTGATCCTGGGAGTGTTCCTAACAGAAGAATTATTGCAATAATTGTAGGCTATCTCCTCATCTCTTGATTTTTTCCAACACTCTTGTTGATGATGTCCTGACTCACCACAGTACCAGCAAACCCTGTGGTGTTTCAGATTGACATACCTACTTTGTCCAGGCCAGATTGTTTTGTTTTCTCCTCTAGATCTAAAATCCACCTCTACTGGCTTAGTGTTGTTGGCATGTTTTTGCCATATCTTATAGGCCTTCTGTCCATCAAACCACACCTTCTCTTCCTGAGCAATTTTCTTCCCTTTATCTTCAGAACCATTGTGGGAACAATGTGTGATTGATCCTCCACAGGGTCCTTTATGACAGAGGGAATTTTGTATACCAGGAGACGAGATGGCAGTTTGTGAACAAGAGGCACTATCATAGCCTAATCCAACACGTGGTACAAAGCGTTTAGAGAAATCAGCCTTCTCCTTATCAATTTTAGAGGTGATATATTCATCTAACCAAATTTTCTTTTTGTTTTCTTCCTCTATTAGAAATTCATCAACTTTCTCAGCAAATTTTGAATTTTCCTCAGTCAAAGTTTTAATTTCAGATTCAAGAATGACGATTTTCTTTTCCAGGGAAGCTATATCAGACACATACTTAGGACAGGATTTGCACGAGTCCGACGAAGGGAACGAAGCCTTTTCAAGTCTAGCAACCTTAGAAGCCCAAAGCTGGTTTTCCTCAATCAGACATGAAATGGTTTCGTCCTTCTCATCGATCAAAGAATTCAGATTACTTTGTTCCTTTCCTAGAGAATGAATGAACCTAATAATCTGAGCTTTTGATTTGTTTTCTAAGAAAGAGTCAAATTCAGAAGTGTTTACCTCATCTTCGGATTTTTCTCCTGTAGCCATTAGACATGTGTAGGGAGATTCCTCTTTGGAGTCTGAAGTCCCTCCTGTAGCCATTAGACACGTTTCCTTGGGAGTGTAGAGAAATTCGTCTTCAGAGTCAGATGTCCCCCATGTTGCAATCATTGCTTCCTTCTTTTCCCTTTGAGGGACATTTGCATCTCCTCCCTTCTTCTGGCAGTGATAGCAGATGATAGTACTCATGTCTTTGTTCCCATCAGGGAGACGTTGTTTTTCTCTGCTATCCTTCCAAACTCTTCGAAAGGCTCTTGTGAAGAGAGCAACTTCTTCATCCTTATCAATAATTTCGTCCTCTTCCTGAGCAAGATCGAAGGCTTTTTCGATTTTTAGAGCAATGTTCTGGGACTTCTCTGCCTTCTCTCCTTCCCTTCGTAGCATCTTGCTCTGTTGAATCCCCGCATTGGTCTGGAGACGAGCAACTAGTTCCTCCAAGGTGATGTTTTTGATATCATTCTGAGCTTGGAGTGCAAGAGAGAACGCGTCCCATTTTGAGGACAATCCCTGAAGAAATTGATGTGTTAGTTTCCACTCAGGGATCGTTTCCCCTAAGAACTCGAGTTGGCCTACGTATCCCTGGAAACGTGAATGGTAGTCATCCAAAGACTCATTCTTTCCTTGAACAGCACTATCATACTCCTTGATGAGAGTCAAGATCCTATTTTTCTTGATGTCTTCATTCCCCTCATACATCCTTTTGAGGGATTTGAATATGTCGTGAGCAGTCTTGTACTTTAGAACCTTCCTTTGATCGGATGGACCAAGGGCAGCGAGTATGACCTTCTTTGCTCTCATGTTGAGCTCCAAGACTTTGTAATCAGCATCTTGATAATCTTCTCTTTTCTTGAGTGTTCCTCCAGTCTCATCTGAGGGATCGAGAATCTTCACATCTCCAAATTCCACAATCTTCCACATCTGTCCATGCAGGGAACAGATATGTGATTCGATCTGTTCCACCCAGTATGAGAACTCTCCTGATTTGAGCATTGGTGGCTTTCAAAAGGAGTCGTTGATGGCTGTTCCTGACATTCTTCCTGCAAGGGTAACAATCTAGAGACCAGGCTCTGATACCAATTGTTGGATCGTTAGTTCAATTTCTTCTGAGGGAACACAGTGTATTGTTCCTTCAGAGGTGTAGCAGCGGAATATTAACGCAGGAAGTATAGAAGAACACAAGTATTTAGAGTGGAAACCTCAACCACTAAGAGTTGAGTAAAACCACTACCTTCAAGCTTCTCACTTGAAGGATTTGAATGAGTATACTTATCTTATTAATTTCTTGTTTGTTACAAAAGAAAGCAAGGATTACGATCACGAATCTCTTCTTTCACTCGAGCCCAAACTCAACGCCTAAGACAAAGTATTGCTCACTCTTTCTCTCTTTTCTTCTTGTTCTTCTTTTGGACGATCACACTTGATTCGCACAAGTAAAACTCTCTCAATCGTCACCCCATTCCTAAGCCTAAGACTAGTTTATATAGCAAAGATAAAACTAGGTTTAAACTAGGGAATAAACAAGATTATGGAAAATATATCTTTCGCATAAGAAGATATTATTTCCATCTTTAAAATATATCTCTTTCCTTAAGATCTTCATGAAATCTTTGCAGCTCAACCGTATTTTCCATAAATAAAACATTGATATCTTCGTTGTGCTCTTTCAGCCATTTCTTTCCTTATTTAGCTCGCCTCTGTTGAGTAACGTTCCTGCTCAGAGTAGACATCCTGAAACACTCAAGTATACATTAGTAGGAATGTTTGTTACCATCAAAACCAGAAGGAACTTTACTTCAGCTGTAGCTTCAACAGACTGTTATTGAATTTTAGTTCTCGTGATCTTCCTATTGGCTCAATTTGTATTGTAGACAAGGTTTCACATTTTTTTAACTGAGCTCTAGTTTATTCAATATAGCATCACACTGTGCATACTTTATAGTGTGAATCACAACTGGGTTTATTTTGCTCATAACCAGGGGGTGATAATCAGTGATTCCCTGAACCACAACCCCATTGTCAATGGTGCATGAGGATCGAGAGCTACAATAAGAGTATTTCAACATAATAGTAAGTCATAGTCATTGATGCATATCACTCTCATTCTAAATTATTTAGATGAAATGAAACGGAGGACAGATTCTGCTGTTGACAATCATGTTTTCTGTTTTTCCTCAACATTAATGTAAAATTGTTTGTATTTCAGCTCCATCTCATTTGGAGAAGCTCTTGATTTGTTTAGTTAAACTCTTGAATTGTTCTTCTTGCAGTGAAGTTGGGGAAACTTAGGGTTCAGTTGTGAGAAGCTCTGCGCTGTATGTTTCTTTTTATCAGCCTTTAGTTTAAAGATAATTGAAGTAACCATATAAAAAGCACCGTCGAGCCGCCAACGTCGAGCCTTTAGTGAGTCTAGAAATAGCACCGTCGAGCCGCCAACGTCTTCCATGATATTTGTGATTAGTAAGTTGTTTTGCTACTAGTGTTATATTATTATTTGTTTTATATATAGTTCTATACGAGTGTGTAGAATCGTATTTTGGGACTTCGTTCTCCCGTGACTACTATATTTTATATTATTTGAAATATTATTTTATTGGTTTCCACCGGTATGGTTATGGGTGCGGGGTAAGTCTGTGAGGAAGTGACCCTCGGGTATGACCATGCGGCTAGGAGGGACCCCTTCTAAAATTGAAAATGTTTTGGCGAGTGCTCAAGTAGAGACTTAGCTGTGGAAAGAAGTTGATTATTGGATAATTGACAACGAATAGAGCTATGCGTGCTGACCGTTGTGTGCCATGAGTTGAGGCCGGAGGGTGCCATGCAAAGGTATTGAGACCTTTGAGCACATTTGAAAAACGGTTGCTTTGAAAAACAGTTGTTTATGAAATCAGTTTGGGAATGATGGGCTATATTATGAGATTAGTTTGTGACTTGGGAGTCATGTTCTTTTAGAGCTTGTTGAGATTGGTTTGGGACATTTGAGTTAACTTCGACGATCTTGGTTAATTTATTGATGTATCTTAATTATGTTGGTTGGTTTTTGTTGTGAAACCGGTGTGAGTTGTGTAGGATGATTCTTGCTGACTTAGGGTTCAGTTGAATTTTTTAAGATACTAAGTAAATCTATTAATTTTTTAGATACGAAGTAAAATCTATTAATTTTTTTTAGATACCAAGTAAAATTTGAAAATCATATTTTTCTTGAGTTGTTTCGTGTGTGGCAAGCTAACGAATCTGCGGAAGAAAAATAAACTCAGTGTATCTGCTTCTTTTATCTTTTAGCAGCTTCACAAAGTTGTTAGGTCTTAGTTAGATTGTATCTCTTGGTGAGGTAAAAACTTGAAATAGTTAGGCAGGAGTGCATGTTAAGAAGAATGACCTGAGCATATTTTGGTTTCAAACATCAAGTTATACTAGATACTACTGGTTCTGAGCTACAAGTTTTTTAACCGAAGCAAGCAAGCAAGCACACTCAAGGAGAATGGTTTTGTCACACTCATACCAGATCAAGGAGGTGATGCTTCTTTTGAGACACTTCCAATCAACTATGGTGGACTTGCACAGGTTAGTTAATACTCCAAAATATCCAAAATATCATGTTCCTCTCATCCTAGGGTGGTGGTATTCAATCATTGTAACACTTCCATATGTATCTCTCCAGTTCTTCATCAGTTCTCTTGAGCATCAGAATGCATGTGTACCTGGATAATAAACAATTCCCTTATGTACAAGGTGTATTTGGTTATTTTTCTTTTAATATAAGACCACTATCCCCTGTATTCTAGCTAATTGGAAACAGGGTCACACTTCGAAGGCTGATTTGCAATTTTGCATCCTACTACGTGTTCTCAGTTTTCACATTTTTTTTATTTAAACTCTTTCAGCATGACTTCATTTTTTCTTACACCAGAAGTACAACACTCTTCTATAAATGGTTAGGCATCTGTATCTTATCCAAATTTTGCTTCATTCCAGGATGTGAAGATAGGGGACACGATATTCATGGGTAAACACGGGAAGTGAAACAACTTCTGTGTGGTTAGAGGTAAGGGAGAAATAGCTTGTTCTGTAATGTTCTACCTATGTATCCTTATGTATATATTATGGAAGTGGTGTGGCTTAACTCTGTGAGGTGGCAAATCTTTGCATGTATATATAACTGATATTTCTAATTATTTCTGTGTAGGTTGCTGAGATAAAAGGAGATAATGTAGTGTGTTTGATTAAGAATGCAGCAACACTAGATGGATCTTTGTTCACCTTGCATGCTTCTCAAGTTAAAATTAATATACCTACCCTCTCAGATAAAGACAAAGAGGTGAGTGCTTTTATTTAGTTGTATTTTGTTTGCATTCAACCTTATTGATGAAAGTTTTAGTCTTATAGTTTCTCCCTCTTTGTTGTTGGAATATACTGAATATTATTATGAGCCTAATGTTAGTTTCACATGACTTCAACAATTTTTTTGTTCAAGCCTATGTAAACTGTTTGGGTTAAGTTAGTGTTATAAACTGAATGAATTTATTTGATTTTGGACCCTTGAGAACATTTTCATAAAAACATTCTGAAGAATTTGTTCTATTTTCTTTTTATAATCTTGATTTCTCTTCTGATGAGGCTTTATTTATGCCAAAATATTTTCAGGTCTGCAAAACAAAATTGACTTCCTTTCACTCTCTCATACACTCGACATGCAGAAGATGTTCGCTAAGTACGAATATTTCAACTTCGTTACTAATTTTTATTCTTTAACCAAATTTTTGTTATCACACTCTTTATTCTCCCAACATCTCACAAGATTCTTTTTCCCATTATCTTAGGCGCGGGAGTTCTTATCTTCATTGGGTGATCTTAGTAAAACTCACATTTTAGCGAAGATTGAAAACGTAGAGGCAAGAAAACTGTGCTTGTATCCTTATAATATTTCGCAGTTAAAATACATTTGTGAAAAACAAGAGTGCTGTAGTTGCTACACTGTTATATCAGATTCGCTTATGGATGGATCATTGAATTGTCACTAGCTATATACATCTGGTTTTCAATAGAATTTATATTCCTAGCTTGTGTATTATGGATGAGGTGTGCATTTAACTTACTCGGAGTTAGTTCTTTGTTGTCATCCTTGTTATCTTTCTATGATGTATTTTCATTTCATTGTCTTGTTTGATTTACTCTAACATTTGTTAATTTTTTTCTTTGCAGGTTTTTATTGTACGTATTGCACAAACTAGGAAACATAGATAGCAAATGAATAGGAAATAGTTCACTTTTAGGGAAATATTTTGGTGTATACATCTGGTACATTAGCAGCTATAGCTCACACTTGGCATATTAATTAGTGCAAGCCAATTGTGGGCAAGTATGTACACTGAAGAACATTGCACAAGCTTTGTAATTATGACCATCAAATTTCTCATGTAATAATGGATTTTTTAGAAAATAATGTTATTTATTTGGAACAAAAAAAATAATACAGATATCCACGAAAATACCCTAAATAAATTCAAAAACATGAAACAAAACCGCTGCAAAAAGGTTCAAAACCGCTTCATTTGATTGATATAACCGCTGCATTAAATTGCTAAAACCGCTGCAATAGATTCAAATGCAGCGGTTATTAAAATCTAATGTAGCGGTTTTTTGTTTTAGGAACAAACCGCTGCATTAAGATATAAAACCGATGCATTAGATCTAATGCAACGCGAGCAAATGAAGCGGTTTAAAAACCGCTGCATTAAGACTAATGCAACAGTTTTGTGATTTATTGCAACGGTTTCTGACCGCTGCATTTGGCCTTTATTGTAGTAGTGCGTCAATAAAGTTTATATGCTCTACATTATCAACAAATGCCGATCCTAATTAACTGTCAACAATAGTGTTAACACTACTTATAATGTACTAATACTGTCTCCACTAATAAACTGTTAACCACGCACAAATGAACTGATAACACTACTTATAATGTACTAATACTGTCTCCACTAATAAACTGTACGCACAAATGAACTGACAACACAATTTATAATTTCAACACCACTAATAACTTGTCAACCACGCACAATGAAGTCTCAACAACTTGTCAACCACACACAAATGAAGTGTAAACACTACTAATATTATGTCAACAACAATAATAACTTGTCAACAACACAGCAAATAAGCGTAAGCATTACTAATAATATGTCAACAACAACTAATAACTTGTCAACATCACAAAATATATGTGTCATCCCTACTAATAATTTGTCAACAACACTAATAATGTGTCAATACACTATATAAAAACTATCAATAACACTATTAAAACTGTCAACACACTCAATAAACTATCAACAAGAGACTAAATAAATCTGTCAACAACACACAAATTGAAATGTCAACCAAATTTATAATTTGTCAACATCACTAATAAAGTGTTAACAACACATAAGTGTCAACCAGTGATGACTCATAACGATCTTTAGCCTTTGCTTTAGTGGTTAGCACATTTTTAGATTTAGGACGAAGTGTCCTTGATGATAGCTCAGATGCTCCCGCATCAGGTTTTACTTGTGTTATGAAACTTTTTATGTGTAATGACAATTTCCATGTATATAATAATGACCTTTTTTATGAGCGTAGAATGTATAGTGACACTTTTTATGTGAGTTTATAAGTGTAATGACAGTTTTGTTTTATGAAACATAAAAGTGTCTAGACCAAAAGTACTATTAGAAAACATTATGAAAGTATCATTAATGTGAAAGTGTTATTAATTTTAAACTATCATTAGTTTGAAAGGGTCGTTACTCATTTTCATTACTCTGAAAGTGCCATTAGTGTAAAAGTGTCATTAGAATATAGATTTAATGATCGAAAACCACCCTTAAGATAGATGATTTTGTCTAAAGCCACCCATTAAATTTATATTTACCGAAAATCACTCCTAGATAGAGCTTTGTTAGCTAAACATCACCTCATCTCTTATTTCCATTAAGTCTCAGTCAAATATGAACTATTCCATACTTACTTTTCATTATTTTATTTTCATTAGAATTTTATAATTGATTTAATTTAAGAATTAAAAAAATAGATTTAAAACCCTAACCCCCAAATTTGTTTGCCGCAAGCTCATCCCACCACCATCAATGGCATCCTCGGTCTCCCAGGCTCGTCTCTCTCTCTCTCTTCTACCACACATGTCACCACCCTCTCTGCCATCAAATCCAAAACCTCCAAGCTCTCTGACATCGTCTCCGAAAACGGATCTGTAGCAATGGAGGAAGGGGAAGAAATGAATTGATGCGGGGCTTTAGGCACACACTTCATTGGAAAAGAAGATGGGATTTTCTTTTTCCTCTTTTTTTAATTTTTTTGGTCTAATTGTTTTTAATACTTCTATATCTTCTTTCATATTCACACGTATAAAAAATATTAAAATAATAAGAGTTCACATAGATTTAAAGAAAATAAGAGATGGGGTGGTGTTTAGGTAACAAAAGTCTATTTAGGGGTGGTTTTCAATAAATACGAATTTTGCGGGTGGTTCGGACAAAATCACCTATTTTAAGGGTGATTTTCGGTCATCGAGCCTAGTATATAAGTGTATTTAACTTGAAGTGGCATTAGTCTGAAAGTGTCATTAAAAATAATAATATTAAAACAATCAGAAACGTGGGAGGAGGGGGGGGGGGGGGGGGAGGGTTAGTTTATAAAGAGGTTATTTTCCTAATAAAAATGTTGCACAAAGGTCATCTACTCAACTCACCGATCGTTTGTCGTGATTTAGTGATCTCGTTTCATAGAGCATTTGTTCAGTGTTTCCATGACTTCTCCTGATTCGAGCAACCTTTCAATCACACCTACACGAGCCTAATAGCTTGGGAAAAAGTTGGCTGAAAAGGTTCAGGTATGAATTTAGGCTTGATCACATTACGAATAATAAGGTTAACCATTTGACTACTTAAGTTCCTTTGTATTTATTCAGGTTCACATTATACAAGAGGTTCATATGTTAAACGTCAATGTTCATGTATAGTAATCTAAGGTCCTATGATAATAGCGTTATTAAGCATACATCCATATGATCAACAATCTTCGATCAGACACCAACATTCATACAAACCCTCAAAATACACAATAATGTTTAGGTTTCATAAAATTC
Source organism: Oxyria digyna (assembly GCA_029168935.1). Taxonomy (NCBI): domain Eukaryota; kingdom Viridiplantae; phylum Streptophyta; class Magnoliopsida; order Caryophyllales; family Polygonaceae; genus Oxyria; species Oxyria digyna. The sequence continues at coordinate 35,755,459 of JAPVLV010000009.1, forward strand.
TCCTAGTTTTTTCTAGTTACAAAAATCACCTCATGAACTTCTATATTATAAAATTGTTGTTTTCCTCGATCTTCTTCGCATTCTCATCATTGTCATCCTCTTCCTCGATTCACCCTCATTCTCACCATCAATACCTTGATCTTCCTTGTCCCCCTTGTTGACATAGCCTTCCTCGTGTCACCTTCATTCTCACCATCAGAACTTACATCTTCTCTGTCTTTTTCATTATCAACGTTTTCCTCACTTACCAACATTCGAGTAAGAGAGGCAGACAAAAAAGTGTGTTTGAGTGAGAGAGGCAAAGTTTTGAGGAAGTTTGGCTGTTTTGACCACTTTGCCCCTCTGTGTTGCAAGTATGCAACACATGAGGCGAAAGCTTCTTTCAAACGAAAACATGATACATAATGATATGATCTCACCATGGGGTTCAATCTCATCAAGTCATTCTAATATGCTCTCACCCATGGACTCAAGCCCATCAAGCCAAATTCAAATGCGCCCAAGTCAAAATGAGGTTCTTTGTCAAAATCAGGAACTCAAGGCCATTTACTGTTTATGGCAGGAGCCTAACCTCAAGATGCTCCAACCACAAATGTAGATGGCACGCAACTGCTCAAACCATGAGACTTTTCTCGGGCGCCGCCCGACCATTAGTCTCAAAAGCATCCAAGGAGTCCAACAAAGTATAAAACACTCATGGAAGTGCTCCACAAAATCAAAGTGACTAGATAGTTGCCATAAGCCTTATCCACTTATAAAGGCCGAGCATCACTAGTTAGGGCTGAGCAAACGGATTATCCGATCCGGTAAGCCGGATATCCGCTAAAATTTTTTCCTCAAAACCCCGATCCGTATCCGGTCCGTTTTGGAGCGGATATCCGGTAAATATTGTCCGGATCGGATCGGATATTTGACTCGGATATCCGAATTATCCGATTTCTAGAAGGTATATGAAAATTAAATTAAACTTTTTATTTCTATTAAAATTAAAATTCACAAAATATAAAATAAATGTTAAATATATAATTATATATATTATATAGAGGAATTAAGATGTGGAAATTAATATATTTGATTCATTTAGCGAATCACCTATTTAAATAAGCAATTAAAATTACAAAATTTAAGAACAACAATAAAAGTTATGTCATATACAAGAGAATTTTTGTGTTAGGAGAATATATCCTATTGATTAAAAATGTATAAAAATAATTATTGAATCATCTACACTTATAAAAATATATTTTAGTTTTATAAAAATATATTTATATATTATAATAATAGTACCGGATATTTTCGGATATCCGTAAGCTAAATATCCCGATCCGTATCCAGTCTAAATATCTGGAAGATTCGCCCGGATCGGACCGGATTCGGATCAAACTTAATCGGATATTTTTGGATGCGGATTTTGAAGGATCGGATCGGCGGATTATCGGATTGGATCGGCCGGATTGGATATTTTTGCTCACCCCTATCACTAGTACAGAACATATATAGGGGTAGACCGCGGTTTTTTAACACATGGGACTGCAGGTTTATTAGCGTGGTCTTTCTCGCCGCGGTCCCATGTATACGTAGAATGGATGTTTTGTTTTGTTTGCTGGCTAGGTGGCAAGAAGGAGTAAACTTCGGGTGTAAACAAGACTTAAAAAATGAAGCGTGAACATTGGAGTTCATAGATTGCATGTCAATGTTCATATTCCGGATGGTAATGTTCATAATCTGGCAATGAAATTTTTGAACTTTTCAGTGAGTGGCGCGGTGACAATCCTGTAATAATTTTGAACTTTGATTTTTTTTTTGATTTTTTCCCTTAAAATGACCTGAACAGACATGATCGCCAGGTTATAAACATTAACGCCTAAATTATGAACATTAGTTTGTCATTTGTGAACACGAACAACTTGGCATTGCGTATTTTATGAGTTGTTCTCACCCGAAGTTTCCTCGACAAGAGGAATTAAATGTTGTTGCCAAAAGAAAAAGACAATAGGGTTTTACCTTTTACACTTCTATTACATATAAAAATATATGAATGTTTATTCGCTACTATCTCCGTTCACTAAAGAATGTCATTTTAGACAATTTACACAATAGCCAAGGAATTCAATAATGACTCTATATTCTTATTACTGTTTACTAAAATTCATAACTCACCTCATTTTTAACCAATTAAAAATCACAATTTGCATCAAAAGAGTAAAAAATTACAAGTTTCAATAATAAACCTCGTAACTCACTACTTAAATACCTAAAATGACAACCTCTTATTAACAAGAAAGAGAGGCTAGAATGAAAATCTTTCGTGAACAGAGGGAGTAGTATATATAAAGTCCTTCGATGACATATAGGGTTTAACCTTTTACAATAAGGACCTTAATGACATATATTTAGCTCAGTTATCGGTATCATAAAGTCCTTCGACGCAAAACTTAGCCCTAGTCTTCACAACAATTCATTAAATTGAAGATAAATTTTTGGAAATCAATTAATTTGGGAAGTAGGTGATTGGAGCACGGATCTTCTACAAAATTATTGTTTCTCTGTCCCCAGTACCACCTAAACTAAAATGAAATAGCAAATTCAACCCAGATTCATTTTAGCAAAAAAGACTGTAAATCAAGCTAATTCCATTGATGAGGATGGTCCTCAGCCAGCCTCATAAATCGAGTAAGTGAGCAGGTATTTTTGAATTTTTGATAAATTGCATTAAAAAGAGAAAGAATTACAGGGGGAAGACAGGGAAAACAGGGGGGGGAAGAGGAAGACGGGGATCAAGCCCATGTTAGTCAGTCGAGAGGCGAGCCATAGACTTACATCTAACATGAGTGATGATCCTCCGTGTACAAGAGAGAACGTTGGGAGGAATGTTGTTGAAAACAGCCTCATTCCTAGTAATCCAAACACAGTAGACAAAAGTAGTGAAAGTAGCAATTCTAGTCTTGAAGGTAGTTTGATTTTTCAGCTTCTGAGCTTTGAACCATCGAAGCCAGTCAATGAGGGTGAGGGAAGCAGGCCTGATAAGCAGCCAGACAAGGATGTTGGTGAGGACAGATTGGGTGAAGTGGCAATCTTTCCAAAGGTGCACACTAGTTTCAAGATGAAGATTGCAGAAAGGGCGTGAAGAGTCTTCAATACCAGTCCAGGAGAGGAGACGGTCTTTTGTAGGGAGTTTGTTGAGGATGGCGAGCCAGCAGATGAATGAGCATTTAGGCGTGTGCAGTCCGTTCCAAATCAGGGGACCCCAAGGAATTTTGAAGGTTTTGTGGCGAATAACGTTGTAGGTGTCTCCAGTGCTGAAGCGGCCGTTTGAGGAGGAGAGGAGAGACATGATTTGAGAGGGAGCAGCGTATCTGAGCAGGAGGTCGCGAACCCGAAGAATGCACTTCCACGTGTAGCTGTCGTCCGACTTCTTTGTAGCGAGCCACACCGAGGTCTGTTGAGGATCATTAGAGTTGATCCATCTGGTCCAGATAGAAGGCGTGTTGCTTTCAATCTCGAAAATGGCTCTAGACATACACGCACGATTCCAATCCAAAAGGTCCTTAAATCCTAGGTCTCCTTCGTCCAATGGTTTGCAAACCGAGATCCACGCCACCAGCGCTTTCCGGGACATTGCAGATCCTGACCAGTGAAAGGAGCGTATGATGGTTTGGATTTTCTTGACAACCTTCACCGGGAAGAGGATGACATTACACCAGTAGCTTTGAATGCCGAACATTACAGTCTTGACAATCTCCTTGCGACCTGCATAAGAAAAACAGTGGGGGAGCCCAATTGTTAATTTTTGAGGTCATTTTGTGGATGAGGGGGGTGAAGCTGTTTGGATGGAGTTTTGCGGAGCCAATCGGGACGCCAAGGTAGGTAATGGGAAGGGAGGCTTGGGAGAAACCCGAGGTAGATAATCCTGGTTTTTTCAATGTTGATTTTCAAGCCCGACATAGATCTGAAAGTGTTGAGGCAATGGATGATTGCTTCAAGGGAGGAAGGGTTAGCTTTGGAGAAAATGAGCAGATCATCTGCGAAGCTAAGGTGGGTGATAATGGCCTTTTTGCAATGAGGATGAGGAGTGAAACCAGGAAGGGAGGGCAGTTTGTTGAGCATTCTAGTGAGGAATTCCATGACAAGCACAAAGAGGTAGGGGAAAGAGGGTCTCCCTGCCTTAGGCCACGTTGACCTTGAAAGAAACCCTTGGACTCACCGTTGAAGAGGATGGAGAATGATGGACTGGTGACACAAGCCATAATCCAACGATGCAGAGGCGGGGGAATCTTGAAGAAAATAAGGACATGGTGCAAGAAGGACCACTCAACCGAGTCAAAAGCCTTCTTGAAGTCGGCCTTAATAGTGCAGTGGGGAGAGATATTGATCCTGTCATAGTGCTTGAGTATATTCTGAAAAAGGAGGATATTATGGTTGATGGATCTTCCCGGGACAAAAGCACTCTGGCAATCACTAATGATGGAGGGGAGGAGAGGCTTAAGGCGATCAGTGATGACTTTGGAGATGGTCTTATAGAGGGTGGAGCAACAAGATATAGGCCTATAGTATGAGACAGTAAGGGAAGCAGTGGACTTGGGAATGAGGCAAATCATGGTATGATTGATTTGCTTGAGGAGGTTGGCATTACTGAAGAACTCAAGAGCAGCCTTGATCACATCAGTCCCCAAAATGCTCCAAGACTGTTTAAAAAAATGAGAGTTGTACCCATCGGGTCTAGGCGACTTGCACGAGTCAATGTCGAAGAGAGCTCTTTTGATTTCCTCCCCTGTTACCAGCTTGATAGAATTGAAGAAGAGCTCCTGATCAATGGCAGGAGCCGGGTCAATGAGCGAGTGGTCGAAAACAGCTGTGGCACCTCTGGTGCCTAGGAGTTTCTTGAAAAACTCTATGAACTTGCAAGCAATATTGTCCTCATCAGTGATTATAGTCCCATCAGTGTCTTGGATGGAAGCAATGTGATTTCTTGTGCGTCGACCTTTAAGACTGTCATAGAAGGTCTTCGAGCAATGATCTCCTCCCTTCAACCACTTCAGCTTAGTCTGCTGCCTGAGCATATTATCGAGCAAGTCAGAGTCATCAAGCAGAGATTTGATACAGTCCGCTTCGTCAGCAAGGAGGTCGTGGTCGAGCGGATTTTCAGTGATGCTGTTCTGGATGAAATCCATATTGCTTTTATGAGAGACCACCTGGAGCATGAGCTTCTCAACCGAAGCAGACTTAAATTTTCGCAGTTTGGATTTGAGAATCTTGAGCTTGCATCAGATTTGGTACATGGTAGAACCATGTATTTGGTGGTTCCGGACATCAGCAACAGTGGGGAGGAAATTTTCATGCTTGGACCAAGAGTTGTTAAACCGAAAAGGGATGATCTTCTTAATAGGGAATCCCTCGATTCTCACTGTTGCAAAAGAATGATCCGAGATGCCGCTCGTTCCAAAGAAAGCAGCAGAGCTAGGGAAGGAGGCCGTCCAAAGAGGGTTAGCAATAACCCTGTCGAGTTTACACAAAATGCGACGGCCCATGGCTTTTTTATTGGTCCAGGTGAACAAGGCCCCATTATAGTTCAGGTCGCGCCGAGACGAGTTGTTCATAAGATCACCTAAATCAGCAGACGGCGACGGGTCAAACCCTGGGATATCAGAAAGTTTCTCATCAGCGTTTAGGGTGGCATTGAAATCACCACATATGATCCAGGGCTCAGAAATACCAAGATTCAAGGCAGACAATTCATTCCAGAGACAAGAGCGGGTAGCAGGATCGTTAGAGGCATAGATGAAGGAGAGAAAGAAGGAGTGGGAGGCCGGATGAGTGCAGAAGGCAAGGAAGTGCATCATATGGGGAGAGGAGGAGATGAGGGTGAGGTGTATCTTGGAGGAATCCCACAAGACAAGGATGCAGGTGTAGGGTCTGAATTGGGAGTTAGAAACAGAAGCCCAATTATGATCAATCACAGAGCAGATGGCGTTGCTTTTTTGAGGTTGGAGGCGGGTCTCAAGAAGACCCAAGGCAGAGGAGTAAGAGGTACGCAGGAGATCTTTGACAGCGTGTTGTTTAGGGGAGCGGTTAAGTCCCCTTATATTCCAAGAAGAGATGATTGTGCTACACATTATGACCCTTGTGTTTATGTGAAGAGGGGGGAAGAGAAGCAGATCTTGTTTTTGAGGGGGGGGGGGAAGCTTTGTGGTTTGGAGGGCAGAAGTTGTGAGTCGATCACCATAATGGGGCAGAGGGAGCAGGGGGGAAGGGTGTTTCTTGAGTGGGGAGCAGGGAGGGAATGGGGGGGGGGGGGTGGGATAGAAGGAGGAGGAGGAGTGGCAGGGGGAATGGCAGGAGCAGCCGGCCGAGAGGGCGGGGGACGAGGTGGTTTGTGGACCGGGGGAAGATGGGCAGCACTGCGGGAGCCATAAGAACATTCACTAGTCTTATGTCCAAAAGCTTTGCAAGACGCACAGTGTTTCGGGATCCAGTCATAAATCAGTTCCTGAGCGACAAGCTCCCCATTCTTATTACGAAACATGATCTCCTTCCTCAAATCAGAATTAGCCGAAACTTCAACCAAGATTCTAGCAAAAGACACCCTATCCTGAGAGGCAGTAGCTGAATCCATTTGCACCGGCTTACCAATAGCCGAAGCCGCACGGGCCAGCATATGATACGACCAGAAACGAAACTCAAGGTTTGGGAGAGTCACCCAAATGGGAATGGAGTCAAGGCATGAGAGATCCAGCTGCATACCCGGAGTCCATCTCTTAAGGATTAGGGGCTTCATACCACTGAGCATCCAAGGCCCACGATCAAGGATTGAGACGAGGTCAGATTCCGAGGCAAACCGGAAGATAAACAGCCCGTTATCGTTGAGGAAGACGCGTGGGATGACTATATTAGTCCAGTTTGTCAAAACAAACTTTTCCATGGCTTTGTATGAGATTTTGCCTCCCATAGTGGCACTAACTAAGCTTGGTTTCCAGAGATCCACTTGGTCCTCAACATCTTCATCTGAGAAATCAATTATGCCATTCTCTATTCCTTCAACAAAGTCCAACTTTAGATTATGGGATCTGAGAGCAGGGGTCCCCACCACTTCCGCAAAGCTTTGGGTCAACGGGGGAGCAACATTTTCCAAAGAGGCCCCATCTGTCTATTCAGCTGTGGAAGAGGCGACCTTATGAGGGGAGGAGGAGGTCGTGCAAGTGGTGGGGAGCTGCGGGGGCCCATCAATGGAGGGGAATCCGAGATTTAACTCACATGTCAAAGGGGGAATCCGAGATTTAACTCACATGTCAAAGGGGGAATACCTGTTTGCTTTATGGAAGCAGAAAGAATGTTCTGAGGAGAAGCATTCAATACCAAGAGAGAGGGGGCAGAGCATTCAATGGATTCATTAGCAGCTCGAATACGCAGGTTATTGGTCCTAATACAGCCATCAGAGAGACTAGTCGAAGGGGGGTGGCAAGGAGGGAAGCAGGGGGCGGGGTTGCCGGCGAATCTGGAAGGGGGGTTAGGGTTTGGGAGGGAGGGGTTGGAGAGGGAGGGTTAGCAGGTTTCTGGGTTTTGGGTTTCTTTGATTTGGGTTTGGGTTTACGGGGCTTGGGGCGGGAGCTGGGCGAAGCAGAATGCTTCCCCATGGCAGGGCAGGGCGCCGCCGACAGGAGGGAGCCGGAGGCAGAGGGGGCAAGGGTTTAGGCGGTCATGCGCGTGAGGCGGTTCGTACCACCTTTAAAGTTCCATCTAAGTGAGCAGATAGGTGGTGGGGTGACTGAGGTCTCGGGGATAAAACTTTCCTGCAAAAGAAGAAAAGGAAAGAGTTTTAAGACTTTTTAATTCATCTATTGTGTTTAAATAATTGATACTCCATTGGTCTCATAATTTTGAGTTATTTCTTTTCTAGACATTCTAAAAGATACTTCTTATTTTTACTTTTTTTGGAAACTTCTCCCTCTCATGAATTATCTTTACTGAATATATTTTATCTTCATTCAATACACTTTATTTATTTATTCTTTTTCAAAATCCAAAACAATTTCATCTTTCTTTCTATATCTCATCTAATCATCACATTTTACACTTCTCTATATATATTAATCATTAACACAACAATTTTTTTAATTGTCGCACAACAACCCAAATATAGATCATATACTATGGAATGGAGAGACCAAAAATTACATGGGAAAGTATCGGGTGAGAATAACTTTTAAAATATGAACGTGAGAATGATGCACATTAGTAGTAAGCTGATGCACATTTAGTACTAATTTGGTGCATATTGGTTGGCAAACATAAAACAATCCAAAATTTTAAGAATATTTATTTTTTAAAGATCATTTATTGAGAAACTGAAGAACATTTAGGTAAAAATTGTAAATGTGCATAACTTTTTCAAAGAATGTGCATCAAAATTTTTGATGCACATTTAAGCATATTTTGATGCACATTAGTCATTCTCACGTTCTCATTTTAAAAACTGTTCTCACCGAAACCGCACCCAAATTACATATATAAAAAAGAAAAGGACGCCTGTATTTCTATGTAATCTTTTCTTCTTCACTATTTTCCACAAAAATTCTACATCTTACGATGGTTAGTTCAATTTATAAAAGTTATCGCTCATGTCATGGTGAAGGTTTAGTGTCTGTTCGCCAAAAGAACTTTAGGCTAGCTTATTTTACAAATAAAGTTGAACTATACATGCCATCTACAAATTTATATAATTCACATTTCGTTTATATATTAACTATAAAAAGTAAATTTATTGAATATGTTTAGATTATCTATTAAGTATATGTAAATTTTTTTTATGAAAAATGAAAAATGTAGAAAGCAATTTAAAGTAAAATATGATATATAACTACGGGTGAAGTTTAAAAAACATACTAACACTTTCAAAAATATTTATTATTGTTTGGTTATAAAAATATTATTATAAATTTTAAAAATTATAACTTATCATAAAGATAAAAATAAAATAATCACTTCCTAATACTCGTGATGCAAAAATTAAGAGAAATATTAAAAAATATAATACATATATAGATAAATTAAAAACCCAAACTTAATTTTAATATATACATAGATTAAAAAAAGCTCTTTTATATTCACAGGTGTAAAGTTAATTCAATGCTTCTGACATTTATATACGTACTATATTGGACGCAATTCCGGTGAGGACGCCCTCTTAGAGAAGAAATAAGGATCTACTTCATCCTTCGGATGGAGTAAGATCCAAGGGTCAGCAACTAAAGGAGGTTTGTGGTGGGGCTCATTGATAGACCCACTATATAAAGCTTGAAAGAGCAGCCATTCTCTCTTTCTCGCTCAAAAAAACTGTTCATCTTCTCCAAAAGCCTCCCCAATTTTCTCTCTCGCTCGCTAATCTCGCACTCAATTTCTCCCTCGATCGACGGCGATCTCTTGTTCTTTCACTCTCGCTCGATCACCTCCATTACAATCTCGCTTCCTCTTCCGAGTTCTCGAGCCGATTTCGCTCACAAACCCTAGAAGGAAGAAGAAGCCATCTCAGCGCGATTCCAAGCAATTTGACGGAGATTTCATCGACGACTACACAAATCAACAACAACAACAAACAAAACAACAATAATGAGGTCAAAATTAGCATCTGGAACCCCAGGTATAAACTCGACTTAAGAATTTTGGTTGTATACTCCATTGTTAATCACTTCATCCTATGTTTATGGATTTTATACAGTATGCATGAATAGATCTAGAATAACTGTGTATAGATCCTTGAAATTGCATGTATTGTCACTTGATATAATGTTTATGCATTTTCTTTAACAGATATGAGGTGTTGGTGCATCAAATGTGTAGTTGAAACATATAATTGGTTTTGGTGCATCATCCATTGTATTTTGGTGCATCATCCACTGTGTTTTGGTGCATCATCCAGTAGGTTTTGGTGCATCAGCCACTGTGTTTTGGTGCATCATCCACGGTGTTTTGGTGCATCATGCATTGTGTTTTAGTGCATCATCCACTGTGTTTTGGTGCATCATCCATTGTGTTTTGGTGCATCATCCATTGTGTTTTGGTGCATCATCCGCATTGTTTTGGTGCATCATCCACTTTCTTTTGGTGCATCATCCATTGTGTTTTGGTGCATCATCCGCATTGTTTTGGTGCATCATCCACTTTCTTTTGGTGCATCATCCAGTTTCTTTTGGTGCATCATCCACTTTGTTTTGGTGCATCATCCATTGTGTTTTGGTGCATCGAATGTATTTTGTGCATGATATGTGATGTACTGAATCAAATAGTTGTGCTGGTGCATTATTTAGTGTGTGTTGGAGCATCACACGAAAATGTTTTTTATGTATAAAATGTAGGAAAGAAACAAGAGCTAAGAATGGAACACTAACCATTAGTTATCCACCACATATAAACACTGGTACGTTTGTATAAATGCATGTATAATTATTGTAAAATGCATGAGTGGTTGTTTATTGGTGCATGGGCTGATGTCTATTGGTACATTGATGCATATGTATTGGTTTCTATTTACTAATGATATATGACTATGGTTTAACAGTGACAGAAGAAGAAGAAATACCATCAACTTCATCAAAATATCATGGAGAAACAACTCCACTTGATGGTAAACACTGATCATTTTTCCATTTTTTTAATAATTTGTGTGAGTTGGTGCATCACCCATTTGGTTTTGGTGCATCACCCATTTTCTTTTGGTGCATCACTCAGTGGGTGTTGGTGCATCACCCATTGGGTGTTGGTGCATCACCTAATGGTTTTTGGCGCATCACCCATTTGATTTTGGCGCATCACCCAGTGTTTGTTGGTGCATCACCTAGTAAGAGTTGGTGCATCAATGATATATTTATTGTCTGTCATTTTATTAATTATCTATGTGTTCTTTTTAATGATAACAGAAAGTGGAGAAGAAGTTGACACATCCCAACAAGGACGTAGACGGAGACGTGGACGTGCAAAGTAAAGAGTAAAGAGTAGAAAGATGTAGGGATGAAATACGAAGATGTGAACAATTTAGATGTTTGTAAACAGTTTGGTTTGTAGTACGACATATTTGGTTTCAGAAAACAAGTTTGGTTTTTATGTTGTAAGACAAGTTTGGTTTTTAGGTATTTGTGGTTTGCACATGAAAATGGTTTGTGGTTGTTGATGACTCACAATGGCAGAAAATGCATGAGTAGTTGTTTGTTGGTGCATCACACGATGAAAATGGTGCATCACAGAATTGAAATTGATTCATCACCAGATATATAGTTTGTGCATCACTTATTGAAATATGGTGCATCACTTAATTGAAAATGGTGCATCACTTAGTGATATTTGGTGCATCACTCAATGATAATCGATGGATAAATAAGGTACAGAAAATGAATGGATAAAAAATTGAAAAATAAAATCAAGACTAATTCAGTCAAGTAAACAAGGTGCTATGCATTGTTAATAAAAGTTGGTGCATCACTTAGATGCAATTGGTGCATCACTGAGATGAAAATGGTGCATCACCGAGATACAATTGGTGCATCAGTTATAAGTCATAACTAATAGGTGCATTACAAAAATATCTGGTTAATAACTAATTACAATGAAAGCTCAGAGAAACTAATGGACATATTGAGGACAAGTAGTGATGTTGTGTCCCGACCTCTTACAAATTTTACAAACCCTTTTCTTCTTCTTGGAATTTTCAATTCCAACTTCTTGACCACCTTTAATACGCCTCTTCTTGAACTTGTTTTTTGCCATTTCGAGAGGATGGATATTACTTGATCAGGTAACGGGCCTATAAATTTCTCAAACTTATAGTTTCTAGCTGGTGGTAAGGAAGAAAGATCAACTACTACAAATCTTTTAAATGCAGCCTTTTGAACCTTTAAAATAGCTAAAAACTCTTTCAATCTATCCATGTCATCACCAACAACGTCAACACAAGAATACATTTTTGTCATCACTTCAGCTAACATACGCTTTCTCTCATCAATCTCAACACTAGCATCATACACTGCACCGTCTACTTCAAAAATTGGTTGTAGAATAGCTTGCTTGGTCAATCTTATAATTAGGTGCATCATATCCTTAAATAAGGTGCATCAGTCAAAGCTAAAAGGTGCATCAACCAGTGAACATTAATGCACTATGCACAGAAATCATCAATGTTTTCATCTGGTGCATCATAACATATTATAAGGTGCATCACTCAAAGGTAAAAGGTGCATCAACCAATGAACATTAATGCATTATGCACACGAATCATTAAAATTCTCAACTGGTGCATCGTAGTCTATTAAAAGGTGCATCACTCAATTGTAAAAAGGTGCATCACTCAATAGTAAAAGGTGCATCACTCAATGGTAAAAGGTGCATCACTCAACCAAATCACATACAAAAATCCAGAAATCTGAGACATTATATTGATACTGTAACGAAATGCAATATATATGCAGAAACAACAATCAAATCAAACACACAGTACAAATCTAAACCTAAATTAGGAAAAGAATTATCCATATCACGAAGGACACTAGATTTGGCCGGCGACAAACGCAAAAGAGAAAACACAGTGGCACGAGCACTGTCGAACACACTCTCGCTTAAGGAACACCAGGAACAGCCGAAGAACAACAATGGCGGCGAGTAAACGAGCAGAAGAAGGATTCGATGAGAAGAATACGATGGCGGCGATGGAGGATGATTCTCTCCTCTACCGAATTTGCGCCGCTTTCCATAGAGAACGAATTCGTCAAATTCGAGCGATGTGATGGAGAGATCTACGGAGGAGAAAGTCGGCGACGAGAAGAGATCGGGAGAGAGCGGCTGAATTTTATCGTTGAAAGAGAAAGGAAAGGGAAAGAGAAAAGGAAAAACGGACGGACGAGATTAAAACGTGACGGACGGTGGAGATTAATCCTCACTCCTTTGTAAAGACATCCTCACCGGATCTTTTTCCTACTATATTTAGTCCACTTATGTTAAAATATATATAATTGAAAAATAAAAAAATTATGGTTAGATTTATAGTGACTTGTTTAATTACTTGTGCAATATCCTTTACGTGAACAAAAAATAGATGAACTATTCTGTAAACCATCTTATTCAACTACTTATTGTTAATTTACCGTGAAAGTTATTCTTCGTTAATTGTTCCTATGGAATTTTGTTCATTTGAACAATTGTTCATGAACAATAATTAAGATTAAACGCCTTAAACAAGCTTAAGCTAAATAATAATTATATATAAATACAATATAAAGTAGGAGATAAGTTATGGCAGAAAATAAATTACGGTACGAAATACAAAGCATTCAAGTTCACACAATTTACACATCAATCTTCATATTCTGGATGATAATGTTCAAAATTCGGGCGGTGACAATTTTGAATTTTTTAAGTGAGTCACATAGTGACAATTTGTAATTTATGTGAGCAATAACTTTTCTAAAAGTATAACATGATCGTCAAATTATGAACATGATCGTCAAAATTATGAACATTAATTTGTTATATATAAACACGAAAACTTTATACTTTCTACCGTAAGTTTCTTTCCACGGGGACCTTTCATTATAAAGTAGTTAGATTATGAAACCTCAAAATAAAATTATATAATTACATTGTTTGAAATATATAAATGTGTTGAAAATATGATCGAACAGCATGTCAACGATGAGTGTGCCTCAACCACGGTGAAACATAGGTGAGCTCGTGCAAGCTGTCTACTCGTATGACCTAATTAACTTTGTACGGAGTATATTTTAAACAACCATTATTAATTACTACGGAGTATTTTAATGCAAAAAAAGCATTGAAAAATGGAGCAAGATTTGGCAGTTGGCACTATAAATCTATCGATCCTTGTGTTGAGGAGGAACAACACCGGTCTGCAGAGCAGTCTTTTTTAATTTAGTGGGAAAATGAGGTCAATGCAGATTTGTGTTTGGGGTTTCATTTTGGTGAATATGTTTGTTCTTTGCTTAGCACAGGATTACACTTTTGTGGTAATTAATTAACTCGATCTCTTCCTCGATGTTCTTATATATATAGTTTATATAAAAATGAGTCTAATTCATTATATTAATGCAGGTTGAGGAAATTAGTCACAGGGTACTTTGTAACGACGTTAATGTGTTGATTGTCAACAGAAGCATTCCAGGGCCAGCTCTGAATCTCAGCTACGGACAAACGGTCACGGTTAACGTTATTAATAACGCTAAACGCGGAATAACCATTCACTGGTCAGTACTCAGTACAGTATCTACGTTCGGTCATGTTTAATTTGTTGTAAATAATCACCCTTAACACTTGTTTATCAAATAATTGAAATAGGTTCCAACGAAAAAATAACAGTGACTTAGCATATACATAAAGTTTTCCTATCTTATACCCTGAATTGAGAAAGATAAACTCATCCGAACAAAAAATTATAAAATCCTAAACAATTTTAAATGACAAACTCAAAATGAGATGAAATAATCCTAAGAGTGGATGTTCTACCAAAAAGAAGAAAGAGAGATTGAATATAACAATTATGATGATATTTACAATTTCCTTTTTAAGCAATGAGCTAATTATCATAAGATTGAATATAAAAATTGACTGATATATGCAAATAGACAGTTTAATGGAAAATTAGTCTTAGAAAATTTAATTTTTAGCAATAACTTGTGTTTGTTTTGTTTAATTTTCAAAATTGTAAGCGAAGTGGTTAGACTTAATTTAATTTATTACTATTAATGAGCTATAAGTCTAACTAAAAGTGAATATAATTAAAGTTAACACACCCCCTGACTATGTTAATGTAACATATTATTTCCAAGATTTCACAACTTTATTTTATAAATTGATTAAGGTTATTTTATGAAAAGATATTCAATATTAGATTAGACTTGATCATATATGTGCTTTCTGTTATTTTGTTCAATGAAATTGTATTAATGTGATTTGTAACATAAGGATTTGGAAAAAATGTGTTTGGTTAAGATTTAAAGCAGACTGATTAAAATGAGGAAATTTATGATTTAATATGTAAAAAAGATAGATCTATCTTGTAATACAAAAATTTAAAGCTGATATGTAGGAACTTTAATCTCCCTTGTATATGGTTTATTTTTCACTTTGTTTTAGATGGATTTAGAAGGAGATTTCTCCAATCCCAATTGTCAATATTGTTGTAACAGAATCGAAACGAGAACAAAGTAAACGCAAGAAAGACACACAGATATACGTGGTTCACCAAAGATTGGCTACGTCCACAGGAGAGGGAGATCAGATTATACGGAGGCGGTATTACAGTTTTTCGGTACAATTGGGTTTACACATAAGCCACTATATATAGCGCTAAATAACCCTAAGCCCAACAACAAAACTGATGGGCCCAAATAAGCCCATACAACAGATATTGTATACCGTTTGGCCCGGGGTGCTACCTGTCGCAGTGTGTGATTCAGATTCAAGGCATACTAACAAATATATTTGTCCGAGGCCGATGTTCCTTATTCCATTCCCATAATGTTTTTCCAATTTCATTTTGACACATTCGTTAATGAACATTTTGCGACGTTAAGATCTCTAATTAAATGTTATTAAAAATTATAAAATTTTAATATTGTTAAAATAATTATTGAGATGAACGAAATAAGATTTCGTATTACTATGTTTTTCTTATAGATAAAAATAATTTAACAAATTATGTTAAATTGTGAATAATGTAAAAAACTCAAATTAGAAGAACATTAAGACATGAAGGGTTTAGTTTTTACTCCATGGACCCGAGTCAATTAAAAATTAACTCTTTCCTTTATTTTAAATTAAAAACGGAAAGTCTTTTTACACCCGTGACAAACAGTTTGACACGAGAGCAATTTCGAGCGGACTCTAACTCCGCGCGGAGCTAATAACTGAACAACTGACAGATTATAAATCCGTCAAAAGATGACAAATTATAAATCTGTCAACTTTTCAATGCTGAAAAATTGACGGATGTTAACTCCGCACAGAGTTAGCCTCCGAAAAGTTAGATCTGGTCATTTAACCGGTCAATCAATCACATACCAGTGCAAATAGCATCCACCTTAAAAAATAGTTACATATTACAGGCATGGGGTAAAACAACCAAGAAATCCATGGTCATATGGACCAGTATACGTAACGCAATGCCATATACAGACAGGGAATAATTTTACATACGAGATCATACTCTCTACCGAGGAAGGAACTCTTTGGTGGCATGCACACAATGAGTGGACTCGTGCCACTGTTTATGGTGCCATTTCCATTCTTCCTAATCCAGATAAAGGATATCCTTATACTGTACCAGATGGTCAACAAGAAATTGTTCTAGGTATCTATATATGTTTTATATTATAAATTACGTATTAAATACACGAGTGCTTTTTACATTTTTTGGTTGTAATCCTACATAACATGGCTACATATAATCTTATAACTATTTATTAACCTTTTTTCATGTACGTAGGAACATGGTTCGAGACTGACGTGCAGGATTTTATTGATGCTTTTTTGGAAGAAGGAGCGAGTTTTCCTATCGACTATCAAGCTTTGACTATGAACGGGTTTCCTGGGGGATTTTACGATGATATAGAATGCACATCAGGTATATTGTTGTTATAAGAGTTATCCTCTAGTAAATAGAAAGTCTAAAATATACAGGCACTACACTATTAGTGTAATAGCCAGTGTCAACGCTGAGTACTAATTTTAGTTGTACGTATCTCAGGTACGTCAGATATAGGCATGTTTGAAATGCAGGTGGAATCAGGCAAAACATATCTTCTACGCATTATCAACGCGGCCATGAACGAAGACTTGACCTTCGGGGTAGCGGGTCACAAGCTTACTGTTGTAGGCTCGGACGCAGCCTACATCGAGCCACTCATAACTGACACAATCTCGATAGGCACGGGACAAACCATGGACATGCTCTTGGTCGCGAACCAAACACCGGGATACTACACCATGGAAGCTAGACACTCTGAAAGTGGGAAAAACTTGAGCACCTCAGGCGTCCTAAAATACACCCCCATCGAGAAAATTGAATCCATATCTTCTGATCTCGCTGACTTCGTCAGCGCGAGCACTTTTACGCACGAATTCCGATCTCTAAACAACTCCAATTACACTTATGACGTACCTCAAACAGTCGACACCAAGATCTTCATGACGGTTTCCCTTAACACATTACAAAATTGCACTAAAGAGCAAAACTGCAACATCACGGGGTACGCGAGCCTTAGCAACGTCACGTTTCAAAACCCTTATGTCGACGTTCTTCAAGCGTATTACTTGAACATGAGCGACGTTTACGCGGCGGATTTCCCCGAAAAGGCGTCGGTTTTCGACTACACGAATGCCACGGGGGTTAGTACCTACTCTGAGGTGAACGGGACTAGGGTGTTTGAGGTGGATTTTAACTCCACGGTGGAGTTGATTTTCCAAGGGACTAATATTAAGTATGCAAATGGAATGGATCACACTATGCACCTCCATGGATACAGCTTCTATAGTGTCGCTTGGGGCGACGGAAACTACGATGAAGACACTGCCGACTATAATCTTGTGGATCCTCCCTTTATTAACACGGTCGCTATGCCCGGAAACGGTTGGGTTGCCATCCGATTCCGAGCCGATAATCCAGGTCAGTTTCGTGCTTTCCATAATGTTACATACTTCAGTTTCGTGCATTTAAAAAACTCAATTATAATTGCTTTTGATGTTAGGAAAAGATTCACGTACGAACGCATTATTAACGTGCGAATGTTCGAATGAAAAAATTGACATGCACATTTAAGTCATTGACATGCACAATCTGTCAGATTGTGCATGTCCTTGATAATATGTGAAAAATACATGCAGACACCTATGTGTGCATGTGATTAGTGAGAAATGTACATGTGAATGGCTGTATTCGTACATTCGTACGTTACACAATTCGCACCTGATCTGAATCCTGTTGTGTTTATGTATATATGTAGGGGTGTGGTTCATGCATTGTCATCGAGCGAGACACTTATTTGGAGGAATGGCTGCAGTGATGATAGTAAAGAATGGGACTACTGAGGAAACAAGCATCTTAGCTCCACCTTACTCACTGCGGGGTACTTGTGCAGGCTCGTACATTGCAATGTTCCCTTAGAACCTAGTGGTCATTATTTTATATTGTTTTAGTCCATAATTTGTCTTATTCCATAGAGGGTCTAAGGGAAAATATCTAGAGAGGCCGGCTTATTCCATAGAGGAAGCCAGGAAGGCCAATCTGATCACGAGATCTCAATTGATTACAAGAGCGAATGCTTACCTTAATTACTAGTACTATATAGGCTCTGTTCGGCAAAAGTGAGCTTATTAGGAGCTTATTGGTAGCTTATGCAGTAGTAGCTGAAGCTGATTTCGTAGCTGAATTTAGTAGCTGAAACTGAAGCTGATTTAGGTAGCTGAATTTAATAGTATAAAAGTATGTGTTCGGAAGAAGTAACTGAAATGTTATAAAAGTTAATGATGAAATTACCGAAAAGGGTATGAAAAAAAAAAAAAGATATATTTATATGATAATTGAGAGGGGAAGATTTCTGATTTTTTGCCTAATCCGATTACAACTAGTTGGCCCCAAATTAATTATAAATTTGAGCCCAGATTGAGATTTACCTATGTTTTGAATTACAAAAACATTATGTATTCACCATTGGCTTGAATAAAAAACAAGCAGAGGCACAAACAAGGGGGCACAAACATCTATGGCTCTTTGAGATCAAATTTACTATCTTTAGATCTTGTTCCTCCACTTAACAGGATGGCGCTTATTTGATCTTGATTCTCGCAAGTTCTTGGGTGTCAAGAGTGTCGTTTTCTCGGAAAATATTTTTCCCTATTCCACTGCTGCACCAACTGAGCCAGTTTGTGATCCATCTCGCACCCCTGCTGCAACTGATTCAGCTCCCTTGTTGCTGCAACAAGTGTCGTCTGCTGATGTTGTTTCTGCCGAACTTGCTCCAACAGCACCTCCAATTTTTGCTGCAGAAACAGCTGCTGAACTGAATACAGCTGAACTGCGTACAATTGCTGAACTGAATACAATTGAACTGCTTACAGCTGCTGCTGTTGAACATGCTACAGAGTACTCTGATGGTTGCTTGGGTTCTTCAATCCATTGAACCTTCGCTTCTTAATTTCACTAGCCATAGTCAAGAAAGTCTGCTCCATATTAATTGCATCCTTTGCACTGGTCATAAGGAAAGGAATGCCAAGCTCATCAGCAAAGTCTGCTCCACAATAACTTCCAATTTTTTCAAAATTAATGAACATCTACCAACAAATCAGCAACAAGCAATTAAGAACAATACCAGAAAATCTACACCTACACACCAGCGACACCAGCAGCAAGCAATTAAGGAACACCACCACTAAATCTACAACTACACCAACTAGCAAAACACGTCAGATTAGTACAACTTCACCAAATCTACACCAACACCAACACCACCAACAACAAAACAAAATAGATCAGTACAACAGTCAGAGACAAAGGCCTTCTAGGCTATAGTGGTATAAACTACTTAGTTTTGTTTGATAGTGAAATACCAGCAAAACACAACATATAGAGTCGACCAAAGGATCCATTGACAACCAAATTAAGGTAATACAAATAATTTGTAAAACTCAAATTAGAGTTCTTGACGTTAAAACATAAATAAATTTCAAAATAGGCGACTTAAGATATATATTTTCAGAAAAATATGTATATAAAAACCTCCCTCCCTAACTACAACAATTCATCAAGAAAACTATATTAAGAATAAACCTGCATGATTATTTATCACTCGCGTGCAATGACATTAAGAAAAATGATTCAGGTACATTGAAAAGCTTCAACCACAGATTTTCTAGGGTCATATCCAGCTATAAAATTCAGAATTTTCATTTTGACTACTTTGAAACCTTGACTTGTTAATCCAGAAGCACAAATTTCAGTTCAAAACATTACACAACTGCATACCAATACCTAACTTAAAAGCATGTTGTAGCATTTGGAACAAGCATTTCATCAAACAGTTTGTGTGCACCACATTTGGAACAAGCATTTATAAGGGAACAAACAGGTCATTAAGTTTCTAGAGCATTCGTTCATAGAATACTAACTGCATATTATGAAAAACTGAGATAGAGATTTACGAACAAAAGGAGGAAATGGAGGGAGCGCCATAAGAGTCTTTGAAACTGCTCCTGTTGCTCTTAGTGATGACCCTATACTCCTCTTTAATGTCTACCATTCTTCTCCAGCTTTGTTAGTTCGTGTCTCAACTCTTTGAATCTCAAATCAAAGATGTGAATCAGATGGGAAATTCCAATAAAATTGAGAGGGCAAATATGGAATCAAAACAGTGAATGGAAGCATAAGCTAGCTTATGAAATCCAAAATTTCTGTAATGTTCATGAGCAACATTCTGGTTTCAATGAAAAGTTAAGCTAGCTTATCACAATTTTGCTCAAAATAAGCTCATCTGCCGAACAGAGATCTAAAATCATGTTTTCCATAAGCTAGCTTATGAGGTCTGAATTAAGCTAGCTTATACTCTAAAAATCAATGCCGAACAGAGCCATAATAAGATCAGCCGTACTTCAATCATGACATTCGAAACAATAAGCTCTATTTTCCACGGATATCCCCATTTGTCATTTACTACATGAATAAGACGAAGGTTATTGTACCTGTTCGGCAAAAGCAAGCTTATTGATAGCTTATGTGGTGGCCGGTACCTCAAGTTGAAGCTGAATTGGTAGCTGAAGTTGATTACGTAGCTGAATTTGTAGCTGATTTATGTAGCTGATTTGATAAAATAGAAGTAGGTGTTTGGGAAAGAGTAGCTGAAATGTTATAAAAGTTGATGGTGAAATTACGGAAAAGGGTATGTAATTAAAAACTAGATATATTTAAATGATATTTGATGGAATTTTTTGTGAAAATGTAATTAGATGTGTTAATTGAATTATTTGATTACGTTCATTTACTCGCAAAACGGGGCCCTTTGCCCCTTATTACACTCTTTGAATGTAATATAACATGCCTTCTAATTTAGAGTGCTAACTAACTCTCCCCATTTTTTAATTAAATTTTTAATAGAAAAATATATATATCTTCTCTAATTAAATTCCCTCCACTTTTCATTCACAATTTTTCCGCAAAACGAGGCCCTTTGCCCCCTTATTACACTCTTTGAGTGTAATATAACATGCCTTCTAATTTAGAGTGCTAACTAACCCTCCCCATTTTTAATTAAATTTGTTATAGAAAAATATATATACCTTCTCTAATTAAATTATCTCCACTTTCCATTCACAATTTTTCTTCCCGTTACTTTCCTCTTTCTCTCCCTCTTCACTCCTCCTTCCTCTTCCAATCATTACGCGTGATTTCCATCCGATTTCTTGTTGTTTCTCGTCGATTTCGAGCTTCTTTCCTCTCGCGCGATCTCCAGGTACTGTTTATTTCGGTTTTTGGTTGATTTCTGTAGAAATTAGGGTTTTGATCGATGTTTTGTTGTTTTTCTGTAATGCAGTTGTTCTCCTCTTGTTTCTGTGTGTATTTCGACCAAATTTCATCCACAATCAGTCACAGGTATGTATTTAATTCAGTTTTTGCTTTTGTTTTGTGTTTTTAGGTTTTACGGTTTGATTTTGAGTGCGATTTTGCTTTTTTCGATTTGATTACATTGTTGTTGTGTGTTTTGCTTGCGAACTGCACTTTTTTATAGTATCTCTTTGATTTTTACTTGTCTGTCCTTTTGCATCTGTTGATTACAGTTTTATTTGTTTAATTTTTGTATTTGTCATCATATTTATGGTATTTAGTTTTTTTTGTTCTTTCTTATTGTTGTTTGCGTGTAATTGATGTTAGTTTTGTAGTTTCGATGACATTTAGTTTGGTTATACATCTAGTTTTTGTTTTGATGACAATGTGTTTGTTTGTGTTTTATGTTGAGGACAGTTTATTAGTAAGATGTCAGTGTTATACTATTGTGGATGAAAATATGTTTGTCATCGAGATGGTTTTCCCTTGAATATTCTACTATTTTAGAGTACAATTATATATTTTGATGTTGATGACAGTTAGTTTGCTTAGTCATCTGGTTTTTGTTTTGATGACAATGTGTTTGTTTGTGTTTTATGTTGAGGACAGTTTGTTTAGTGAGATCTCAGTATTATACTATTGTGGATGACAATGTGATTGTCATCAAGATGGTTTTCCCTTGATTACAGTGTTCTTTGCTCTATTTTATTTTTTGTGCATTACAATATGGATGACAGTGTGTTTTGTTCAAATGTGGATGACAATGTGGATGGCAATGTGGATGACAATTTGTTTTGTTCAAATACAGTTTTTTAGGACTCTTTGATGACAGTATTTTTGCTCTATTTGATTTTTGTTTTGAATGTTGATGACAGTAGTTATTTAAAAGTTTTTGAGATTTGATTACATGCAAAATCTTCTATATTAGGATTTGTTTGTCTATTTCTTCTTGTCGATGACAATGTTTATTTCTCATCAAATTTCTATCATGTTTGTTCTAATAATTTATATTAGGTCTCTTGGATGACAGTTTAGTGCTCTATATTTGTTTTTTTTGTTGAATTTGATGACAGTAGTTATCTAAGGTTTTTGAGATTTGATTACAGTATCTTGTATGCCGTATTAAAGCTTTTTTTGTTCTGTTTTCCTTTCTTAGGCTGAGATGGATATTTCCAAAGTAGAGTATGTTTGCCCGCAATCCATGCATATGTCATCTCAGGTGAATATGTTTGCACATTGGGATGTCTTTCTCATTATTGATGAGCATCTTGGGGCTGATGGAGTCCATGAAATAAGGAATGGAATTTTTGCCCCTATTGTTATCTGGGCCGACCAATTAAAGGTTTCATCTCAGCCGCTCTACTATTTCATCCTTCATCAAGTCAAGACAGAGAAATCTCATGAAATGTGGTTCAACATCAAAGGCCATGTGTGCCGGTTCGGTCTCCCTGAGTTTGCAGCTGTAATCGGGCTGGATTGCCATGGTAGTACCAACTATGAAATCCCAAATGCAAATATGATTGATGAATTTGGGGTCAGAAGTTGTAAATTTACAGAGTTGTTAGCATTCTTTGCTATCGAGGCCGATCCAGCTAGGAAGTTGAGTTTGGCATATCTTCTTATTGTTGAGGGCATTCTCCTTCCTCAACGACCGAATCACCCTATTCGGTCTGAATTCTACAAGTTGTCAACAAATATGGATGAATTTCGGAAGTATCCATGGGGGAGGTTAGTGTACTCTACAACAATTGAGCATTTGATGAAGGCAGCTACTATTGGGAAGCCAGAGAAAGGCGAGCGTCCTCATGACACCAGAGTTACAATTTACTTGCATGGATTTCCCATAGCTTTTAAGGTATTTTTTAAAGTGATCTCATATCCTATTTAGTTTTTTCCATCAGATCATTCTGTCATCATCTCTTTCAATTAGCCTATTTATATTTTTTGCTCACATGTTTCTTTTCTATATCTTGTATTACTGAGTTAATTATACAACTGTCATCAATTATGTTTTTTAAGTATGTCATGACATGTTTGTTTATACTATATTTTTTTGCATTTCTGATTTTCATAAACACTTGTCATCACTACCTCTTTTGTTCTTCATGTCATGATCCTATCATTCTGTCATCTTAATTGAATGATTCATACTTATTATCCTCTCATATTTCTTATGAAGCGCGCTTCACACGCTTCATTTCACATTCATTCCTTTTTTCTCGTCTGTCATATTATTTGTTTAAATTTTTTTATAGCATTCTGTCATCATCTATCGTATCTGCATCTAATTTTTCTTTTAATTAGTTTTTTTCTTCTTTTAACTATGGTATCTGTCATGAACTATTGTATATGTCATCAACTATTGTATATGTCATCAACTTTGGTATCTGTCATCAACTAGGGTATCTATCATCAACTTTGGTATCTGTCATCAACTATGGTATATGTCTTCAACCTGCTTATACTTTTTTTTTTCTATCTGTTTAGGTTTGGATTCTTGAAACATTCCCTCAGTTTCGGGATATTGTAAAGTGTACTACAACTGGTGCAAGACAGATCCCTTACTGTCTTTGTTGGTTCAACAAGGAAGTTAGTAGTATTTGGTTCAGCGCAATTACGAGACAAGTTAATGAAACTAATCTGGTATTTATTTCTTCCTTCATCTTTTTCAGTTTGGTTTTATATATTGTCCTGTAATACTTTTTATCTATATCTAATTTTTGTCTTCTTTTTTGTTCAGTATTGTAGATATCCCCCATATTTAGCGCATGAAAGATTTAAGAATATGAATTTTCTGGATGAAAGCGAGGACCCATTGTTTGATGGATTTGCCGAACATATTCTGAATGTGGTGAAAGAGAAGGCTGGCAAAGAATCTTCCTTCAACACTGAGATTGCAGCTACTATTCCAAAGGCTAAAGTGTATACACGCAAAAGGAAGAACGAGACTGTCAATCAGGCTCCAGCTGTAAGGGTTACTAGGGCTCGCAAGGTTGACCTAACCCATCTCTGAAGATAAAGTTGAAGGTTGCTAAGTCTGATAAGCAATCTCCCCGGTTATTGAAGACAATCGCAACAAAGAAAATTTCTCCCAAAAAGACTCTTCACTTAGAACAAGCTCCAAAGTGGAAGAAGGTTTGCAATCCAAACTCAGCATTGGTGTTGAGAACTTCTCCAAGGAAGAGATCTGTTATTCTAACAGATAAGCCAATTCCTACTAGTGCGCTTCCTATGAGGGATCCGGTGAAGAATGTAGATGTTGTGGTTAGCAGTGTTCTTCGGAGTTTGAATTCAAAGTTGTTTGGAGGCAGTTCATCCAAGATTGTGTCCTCAAATGCAAAAGGATCAGCTTCCTCATCATCTAGTGCTAAAACAAAGACAGATTCAAGAAGGTTTGATCCCAAGAGTGCTCGCTTTGATCCAAACTCCCCAGCATTTCAAGGCAACTCAAGCGTTCCTCAAGGTTCGAACAATAATGACTCCTCTGAGAAGATTTCTGATCTGAGCAAGAAGGTTGATCACATGTGCACTGTGATGGCTGATGTTCAAGGCACTGTTACTGGTCACACCTTGAAGCTAGAGGATGTCTTCAAAAAGCTAGTTGACATCGGGAGCCTCATTGAGACTTTTATATCTTCAACAAGAGACAACCAAGCTGAATCAACTCCTCTTCCAACCGATCCAATCCACAACAATCTTAAAGTGTTGGAGGAAGCTTGTGGATTTGTTGATGCTTCTGCTGCTTCTGCGAGGATTATTGGTGGAAAAAATGTGGAGGACAGTGTTGGAAAGGTTGTGCTTCCCTCTGCCACTGTTGAGCTTAATCTTGAGGACAGTGTTGGTGGGCCATCTACTCTCCCTGTTCAGTGTAGCCATTCAAATAAAGGTGTAGACAGTAATGGTGGAGGTACTGAAAAACTTGTGTTTTCTTCATCTGAGAAGTCAAAATCCAATTGCAAACCTAGGTCTGAAGATATTGCCAAGGAGGACAGTGTGGGTGAGTCCAATATTCCACTATCTCTTGGTGTCAGTTTACCTTCCCTGAAGCAATCTCTGGATATCCCCAAGGATACAAAGGAACAAGAGGTAGATGTTGTAGTTGATGACGGTAAATCAGATTGCAACAACGTCGACTTGTTTGTTGGTGAAAGTGATGCTGGATTTCTAGTGATTCCATCTGGGTCCCAAAATGCATTCCGTACACCTCCTATTGTATTTGAACCAAAAATTGGTGATGGAATGGTTATTGATGACAACTTGGTCAACACAGAGGATGACAAGGTTGGTATGGTTGATGATGACAAGGTTGTCATCACAGAGGAGGTGTTTGAAGTTGTAGATTATGTGGCAGATGTTCCAGTCAATCTTGTGGAAGTTGGGGAAGGTCTTGATATTGATAACATGGAATCTGGAGACAATGTTGAATCTGAAGACAATGTGGCACCTGAAGACAATGTGGCACCTGAAGACAATGTGGCTCCTGATGACAAGTTGCCTAGGAAGTCTTCTAGGGTAGGTCATCCTAGCCCTGTCCTTCTAAGTCCCTTCGCAGTGCCATCTAAAGCCATTGGTATGCCTCCCAGACCAGCGTACTCTTTCTACGAATACGACGATCGCTTGGTCTTATATTCATGGCTAAAAGATGGGTATGTTGTATTTGTTTTTAGTTATAATTTTCTAATCATTATTTTGTCATCAAATCTATATTCTGTCATATCTATTATATTTTTTTAATTCTTATCTTAACTTTGTCATCAAATCTTTTATTTCATGGCTTAAGTGCATTTTTATGTTTATATCTCATGAAGCATGCGTAGCACGCTTCATTTTGTCTACAAGAGTGCTTGATGCAATCCTGTCATCAAACATTTATAGGTTTGATGATAGTCTTGTCATCAAATACTTTTAGGTTTGATGACAGTCCTGTCATCAATCCTGTCATCAAGCACTTTATTATCTAAGCTATCAACACATTGTCATCAACTTTTCTATGTCCAATTATCATAATTCTTTTCATCAACATTTTTTGTTAGACCTATTATACATCTGTCATCAAGCACTTTATCATGATATTTTTGTATTGTTTATTTTCAGTTTTGAATGATGACATATATTGTCTGATGATATTTTTTTTTCTCCTCTTCATTTTTTGCAACAAGGAAGAAGCCACTATAAAAGGGAATGATATTAGCCTCTCTAAGCCTTTCTTCCGGAAGCTGATTAAGAAGAATTGTTGGTTCGATGACGTTGTAAGTGTTTTATCATTGAAACCAGTTTTTTATATTTATTATTTATTTATTTGTATATAAATGCTAGAATTCTTTTGTGTTTTCCAGCATTTATCTGAAGCCCTATATTTCATGAGGAAAAGAATATTTGATGAGAGAGAAAAATTCAAGGATGTAGTTATTGTGGACTGGGTTTGGTTTAGTAGGATGAACCCCCAGTGTCTTGAGAAGGTGTTGTCTGGTATAGATTACAACCTTAATTTCCATCTTGATTACTTTTCTGGTGCTCATCCACCAGCCTATGGGAAATCGTGGGCTAATGGCGTCTCAAGGGTTTACTCACCATTTAATATTAATGAAGAACATTGGGTTGGTCTAGAGATATACTTGTTTAAGAAGCATATTACTGTTATGGACTGTTTATATACCCCAGAATCGAGAGCTAGTTTCTATAAGGATGAATTCATTATTGAATCTCTTCAGCCTCTTCGCAAATTACTCCCTGTTTTGTTAAACAGAAGTGGGATGTTCAATCACCTCGGGAACCTAGACAATGATTTCACTCTCACTAGGCATCCTTCTCTCCCCCAAGATGTTGGGTATGTATTCATTATTCCTTTTTCTAGCATTTTATTTTTAACTTATTCTAATTTCTGTTGTACTTATTTTTTCTCAATCTTACACTGCATAACCCTTTTTATTTTTGTGTTTCTTTGGTTTCAGTGGTAATTGTGGTCTCTTTACATTAAAGTACATTGAAGCTTTTGCATTTGGAAGTTCCTTGGATGAGCTGGATGACGATCATGTGAGGGCCCTTAGGGAGAAGATGGCCATTGAACTATTTCACCAAGAGATTGTGTGGAAGCCTCTACCAGTTAATCGTACCAAGCCAAAGAAGTGATTCAGCTTTTTTTTTTCACTTTCAGTAAAACTTGTTAATAGTGATATCATGGACGACAATGTTTGTTTCACTTGTGTAAGACAATTTGGGATAATGTGTGCCTTTGTACTCTAGTGTTTGTAATGATGACAGTTTGTTTTGAAATCTAATTTCAGTGATGACAAATTATATAAAGTGTTTTTTGTTTGTCCCCTATATATAGTTTTTAATGATTGTGATTCTATCATACTGTCATCCAGATGACAGAAAAGTTTTATTACACTGTCATCATTTTTGTACCTATTTTACTCTAGATCATTGTCATCAATGATTGTTGATTTTAATACTCACCTTTATGAAGCACGCTACGCGTGCTTCATTTGCCTCTCACTCATTGTGTCAAATTTTGATGACAGTTCTATGTTCATTTAAAAATTGTCATCAACTGTCATCTTTCATTAAGTATGTCAATGTTTGATGACAGTTCTATCTTCACTTAATAAATTGTCATCAACTGTCATCTTTCATAAAGTGTGTTAATTTTGATGACAGTTCTTTGTTATTTAATAAATGTCATCATCTATCATCACCCATTTTATTATTTTATTTTAGCATTTGTTTAAAATATCTTTAATTCTTCTCCATTAGGTGTAACTGTCATCAACTCTATAGTATTATTTTTATTTTTAATTCCTATCATCATAGTACTAAATCTTATAAATTATATTTTTTATCATCATAAAATTTGTTCTCCTCCTCATAAAATTTGTTATAATTCTTTGATGACAGTTATATACACTCGAAAATATTTCTATCATCAGCCTTCATCTGTCATCATCATTCAGGCAGCCTTTATTTTGGAATTTTTTTTTTGTTTTTTCTGGTGAACTCCAATGCATGTTGGTCACCTAACAACCAATAGCATTAAATGTGTGTTTGACCAATTTAATGTATTCTATGCAACCCTAACTCCTTTCCTATATATATCCTCATCTTCCATTCCAGATATCCCACACTCTCCCTTTTGATCTTTTTTTTTGTATATTTCCACATAGCAAATCGTTTACAAGGCAAGTATTTCATTTTTCAAATTTTTTATTTTGTTGTAAGTTCATTGGCACTCATTTTATTCATAATTAACCCGAGTTTGTGCACTACTTTCCTCACAATGGCAGATGATATCAACTGGGAAGAGACTTTTCTTGTTGAGATGCAGAGGTCAATGGTGGAAAATGATTGTAGATTGGTAAAAATCTTCATCCTTTATGTTATTGCCTAATCTCTTTTTCAGTTTTCTTTCAAATTTTAATATGATTCCGTTTTATATATTTCAGCCAATCCCTTTTGACCACGCCAATGAATATCTCAAGGAGTTCAAAGATAAGGAAATCATCTTGGCTGTGGAAAACAAAGAACAACTTTGGGATGTAATGGTGAAATTCAGTGACCATGGGAATCCAAACAATTGCTATAGGTTTGGTAAAGGTTGGAGGAAGTTTGTTGCAGACAATAAAATAAAGAAGGATCAAGGTCTCCTATTTGAAGTGATGGGGAGAAGTGCTAGTTTGCTTGTGTACCTGGTTAGGGTTGTCAAAAGAGCTTAACCTCTTTATGTGTCTCTGTCATCTACCTATGGAATTTAGTGGTTTTTATGGCTTATCCGAGTGTTGTTGTGTCCTTTTGCTATGGGATTAGTATTTTCCTTTATGATCTTTCATCAATGTAACTTCACTTTATGTGTCGAACTTATCCAATAAAAGAATCAATTCCTATTTTGCTTTCGATGACAGATATTGATATTGTCATTTATTTTTTCATCTGTAATCAAATGTTCTAAATTTTTGAATCTTTTAAATCCATGTTTTATTAATATGTTATGATTTCATATACTTGTCATCATGGATGACAGAGTTATCATTTTGTCTTATAGGCCAATTATCTAAATTGTCATCAACTGTTTAATCAGATTTCTTTTTGTATTCTGTCATCTATCATCATTTGATTTATAATTTTTGTATTTATCTTATGAAGCACGCTACGCGTGCTTCATTTCACTTCTCATAATTTTGTGATAGAGCTTGATGACAATTTTATGGGTTGATGATTGTTCAACTGTCATCTGTCATATACCTCCATCTGTGTGCTTTTCTCATGCAAAACAAGTTAGGATTTAATATATTCATCCAATAGTTCATCAATTTTTATTTATTGCAATGACCATGTGCATTGTCATCCAAAATCCTTGTTCAAATCAATTAAAAAAGGACAGTAATGCAAGCTATATATGTGTAATAGTATTTTATCAATGTAATCAAACTAGTCTAGAACAAACGGAGAACTTCTGGCTTCTGGGGTTTTGTTCATGCAAGATGTTCTGTTGTGTCCAGTGGATCCACATATACTGCATCTTGCAGGTCTTCTTGGTTCACACCTCCTCTTGCTATGATTTGGGAACTCGCCAATTGACGGTATTCTTTTCTTCTTAAGTTTCCCTGTTCTTGTCTCTAGCTTGGGAGGTAGGCATTGTATGTTCATGATCTCCTCTGGAATCATTTCTTCAGTTTGCCTAGGCACAGGATATATGGTCTCCTTGTAAGAATTCATCCAATTATCAAATCTGTAATAGTCACTCACGAATCCTGTCACCTTCACCATTGCTTTCTGCATTGCCGCTATTCCATGTACACAGGGAATATGGTCTAGATCAAACACTCTGCAAGTGCAGCTTCTTTTTGCCAAATCCACAACTCCATAGAAATCTCCTCCAATCACCTGGTATTGGAATCCATTCAACGCCCTCACTTCATATTTCTTGGACAACTTGTGCTTTTTTTGAAGTATTTCCTCTATGTTTGGTGGCACCACTTTGCTCAGGGCTTCTTCTGTTTTGTTGTGCCTTTCAACGAACCATCTTATCAGCATTTCTAAAACACACTCCAATAGGGCAACAACCTGAAATGACCTAGCCTCTAGTAGGACCTTATTAATGGTCTCTGAATTGTTTGTAGTCATTAGGTTGTATCGGTCTCCTTTGCAGTGTGATCTTGCCCATTTCTCAAATTTGGAAATAACCAAGTAATCCCCCATTTCCTGATTTATTGCACATATCTTCTTGAAGTTCTCCTCAAATTCCCTTCTTGTATAGCTGTTTGCAGCCAAAGTGAAGAGTTTGTGCACACCCCTGTCCTTATACCTTTGCTTGAGGTTTTGATGAACATGTCTTCTACACACACAATGCTTTGCTGATGTATATATGCTCTCCACTGCCTTTATAATACTTTGATGCCTATCAGACACAATCACCAACTCCTGTGAACTAGGGATCACTGTAATAAGCTGTTGGAAGAAGAATGTCCAAGATCCATCATTTTCTGAATCAACAATTGCATACGCCAATGGATAAATTTGTTGGTTTGCATCCTGCGCAGTTGCAATCAATAGGTGTCCTTTGTACTTTGTATGCAAATGTGTTCCATCCACCATGATTACCTTCAAAACAAAAGTATTCTGTCATCAACACTCATTTTTTATATATTTTTGTTACAAACCCATTGAAATATAGAATTATTCATTGTAATTTTTTTATTTTCTTCATACACTGTTATCATGCATCCTTCAAGAATTTTGTCATCAAATACTGTCATCCAAAACTGTCATCATGCATCCTTCAACACATATTCTGAGCAATACACATTTTAAGATTTTTTTGTAATAATACTGTCATCAAATTTTGTCGTCATTATTATTTTAAATATTTTTCAAACACTGTCCTCATTCATCCTTCCATGCTTTATCTTATTTTAAAATTCTGTCATCAACACATATTCTCAACACATATTGTCATCCTTAGTCCATCTATTGTAAGATTTCATCTTTTTTATATTTCTTATGAAGCGCGCTTCGCGCGCTTCATTTCACTTACATCAAAAGTTTGTTATAAAGCAAAATCTATATCTTGTAGAATGTTATTGTATCAAAACTGTCATCATTTGTTTTTATATGCCAAATTTTCCAGAATATAGTGTAATAATATTTTCTAATATAATTCTATTTAATCATCATCATTATCTGTCATCAAGTATAGCAATGTATGTCTACATACCTTTCGCATTTGATTGAATCCTCTTATTGTCGCTCCTAGTGCTATGAACACATATTTGAAGCGATTTTCGTCATCAACCTCAAGCTTTGTGTATGTGCCTATGTTGACTTGTTTGATCATGTGGCAATAGATAGGCAACATTCCATAGTTTTCTTCCGGTGTTCCTCTAATCAAATTTTGTGCCCATTCCTTTGCCTTCAAAGCCTTCCAATAGCTCACATCTATACAATGTTCTTTCCTCATGTCGTTCCGGATACTTTTAGGGTTCGGTCCAGTTTTCACCCCTTCATACCTACACACACAATAAATCAACCAAACTGTCATATTTCAATATTAATGTGTTTGTATAAAACCATAACTATTTGCATATATTTTTGTTACCTTGTTTTTATCTGCTCTCCAACCATCTTGTATGTTGGCTTGCACTGGTTTTCACACCTAAAGTCAAAAGAGCATGTGTGTTTTTCTCTATACTTTCTTATCTCAAAGAAATGTGTGTCTTTCAACACCATTGCCCTCAACCCCCAGCCCTCAGTTGTAGTTCTCATCTGCACACTTGACAGTAAATAAATCAGGTGTTGACTTGTAGACTTTGTACACAAAGTTCTCCCTCATAGCGACTTTCCTAATGGCAACTTTCAGCATCTCCTTTGAGTCAAAAATCTGTTCAATATGGATGAACCCTGTGTAGTCTTCATAACTAGGACTATCACCCTCCATAATTTCTCCCCATTCAGTATTTTTGTCCCTTGATTCACAACTAATTACCTCACTCCCATTTTCCATCTCATAATCATTCTAAAATGGAACAAGGCTGTTTTTTTCACTCACTACTGTCGTTTTAGTTGTCTTCTTCTTCTTTCTCTCTGTCACATACAAAGGCACACTCCATTGCACCTTCTCTGATTTGTTGATGTCAATGAAACACTTGAAGTCCTCCTCCGTGTCCACAATATATGGTATCTGAATTTTCTGGAAAGGGTTCAAGTGCGACAACTCAATTTCATGTGTTTGTGTCTTCAAATTAAACCTTTGAATAATGGTATCCTTTGCACCATCCAGCCCTATGTTTATGTCGATTACAAATGCTTTTGAAACCAATGTCCCAACATAAGCATTCGAACCATCTTTCATCTTCCATTCTCCCCCCCAACATACAGTTGGAATATTCATTTGTACCTGCATAGCACAAGTTATTGTCTTCATAAACATTCTGTCATCACTGTACAATTACTGAATTGTAATGAATCTAATTTTCAATCTGTCATCACACCTAATATTCTAAATCTAAGTTCCAAATCCTGTCATCAACTCCTTTCCTTAAACAACAACACTGTCTTCGTATTATATATGTCTTCATGTTTATAATTCATAGCATCATCCTATATTTCATCTCAATACTGTCATCCAACACACATCAACTATGATATAATAAATCCAAATTTAACATTTAGCATATCATCAAATTTCAATTATCATAATTATATTTCTCTTAAAAAATGTTTTGTCATCAAAATTACATTATGTCTAACCATTGGTTTGTTATCTAAATCCATCTACATTTTGTCATCATTGTTCAATTTACTGAATTATAATGAATCTAATTATCAATCTTTCATCACACTTAATTAATCTATGTTCAAAATCCTGGCATCAACTTCTTTTCTTAAACAACAATACTGTCATCAAAATTACATTACCATTAGTTTGTCATCTAAATCCATCAACATTTGTCATCACTGTTCAATTCCTTAATTTTAATGAATCTAATTTATCAACCTGTCATCACACTTAATATTCTAAATCTAATTATAAAAAAAATAATTATGTCCTGAATTGAAATTAATCTATTTATCAAACTGTCATCACATTTACAATTTTAAATCTAAGTTCAATATCATGTCCTCAACTTTCCAAACCTAATCCAATATTTTGTCCTCAAAATTATAATTCTGTATCTAATCAGTATTCCATATGAGCATCATATTGTCATCAGGATCTACATTCATCAGTTTCATTCTATATTCATCAACACTCTGTCATCCAGTTTCCATTATTTTATTCAATCATTGTTCTTCATCTTATTCGTCCATCAAAATAATTTTTTTAACAACATTTTGTCATCAGAAATACAGAAAGTCTTTAAAATCACTGTTTATTTAATTATTTCGTGTGTTTGAGCATTCACATTCATGGAATTATATGATGACAGGTTGAATCTTACCTCGAATTCGAATTCGCAACAGGAAGTTTCTTATATCGCGACGACAGATTGATACTTTGTTAGTTTGATGAAGTCAAACCTTCAATTTCATCCCAGAAGTTACCCCGAGAGAGTTCTTATGAAGCGTGCGAAGCGTGCTTCATTAATCTTACCAGAAAAGTAGATGCAAGCCACCAAATCCAGTCGAGATGAGGCGTGGCATCGAGTTTGTGGTGGAGGCGCTTCGCTGCGAGTCGGAGGATTGACAGGAACGAGCTTTTTCGCTCCGAATGAAGAGGAAGGACGAGGACGACAGCACCGGGAAGGAGGAAGAAGAAAATCCGCGTGGAGAAGGAGAAGGAAGAAGATCGGCGTGAAGGAGAGGAAGATGGAGGAAGAAGAAAACGGCAGGGAAGGAGAGGAAGGAGAAGTGAGGAGCGCGTGTAACAGAATAGAAAAGGAAAAGGTTAGTTTACCTTCCTTGTATAAAACGGGTTACTTTATTCACTAAGCTTTGTAAAAAGGGTTACTTAACCCGTTTTTGGTCATTTAGTTGTGCTACGCTACAATTTTGGGCCAATCATTATTAATGCATTTGGGCGTACAAGGCCCACATACACCTCTTTGCTCCCTTATTCGTATCGTGTGGAGGATGAGGAACGCTAGGGTTGCATATTGCAATTCAGATTTCGCCATGGCTACTGTATGTTTCTCTTTATTGCTTCGTCTTCACCATTTGAGTTTCAAACAAAGTGCGGGCTGGTTGACGGCCAAGTAAGGGTCAAATCTGGGACATCTCGACACCGACCAAGAGCAATTTCGCGTCGTCAACATTGCTTATTATAAGGTGTCGTCTGCTCTCGCCGTCTATGAAGTCACCCTTCGTAAACCTTCAATAGCGTCTTCCGCTGGCTTGAAGAGATCCTCTGTATGTTCAATTTTTCTTTCCTCTTCTTCAAATACGGAGTAGATTGCTTTCTTCTTCTTCGTTGTTCAAATATTTTGGTGGGTTAATTTCATTGTTTTCAGTTTGATTTCTGCTGTTGAGGGCCTAATTCTTTTTTGTGTCGATTTTGATTTGATCCGATAGGAATGAGGACGAAGAACAGTGAAAATCTCAGTTGTTGCTGCAAATTGACTAAAAAAGGAAGGGCAAATGTGGAAGAAAGATTACGAAATTCCATCAGCTAGCTTATCATTTTGCATAATGTTGCTTCTTGACATTACAGAAATTGAGAAAATTTAAACTAGCTTAATTTGATTTCATCAAAATTAAGATACGTTGCCAAACACTAATTTTAAGAAGAGGGAAATTTCATCTAGCTTAAATGACCAAATTAAGCTAGCAAAAGTGGTGCCGAACAGAGCCTCAATCTATATTACCATAACTATTTGGCAAAGTTTACCGTAGCTAACCTGTAAGCCCATTGCATTTGCATGTATACATATTAACATAACTTTACTTCTTTTTTTTTGGTTTCCCACTCTAGTTCAGCGGTTAGAGGACTCCTCTACTACCCTTACATCTAGAGTTCGAACTGCGTGGGTGACTCTCCCAACAAACAATTTTTAACCTCCACCAAGTCTCGAACTCGAGACCTCATGTTGGGTGGTTGGGGTTCCTTACCACCCGACCACATGCTTGGTGGTTTAACATAACTTTACTTTTATCATGGTTCATAAACCGTAGTTAAAGTACATGCGTGAACATATTCACAACGGTGATAAAATTTAACACTAAAAACTATTTGTGGACCATAGTACAAAAAATTATTTTCTTAAAAATGTTGGTGTGTTAGTATATAAGGTTGGATCTATCATATATATTAAAGCCAATCCTTAGTCCTTAGAGTAATTTTAGGATAAATAGTTAAACAATTATTATAATTTTTTATCTTGAATATTAATTATTAATATATTGCATAGCTACATTAACAAATAACTTTCAATAACAAAAACACAAGCTATTCTATAAAGAATAAAAATTAAACTGAGAGTTAATATATCATTTTGATTGAAAAAAGATGATAGGTCTAAATTGGGAATCCAGGACTTAGTCCAGAACTTAATTGTTTGACGATTACCTAAGCTCCAGGCGACTCCAGCTTGGAATATTTGTCGGAGATGAAGTAATCTGGAAAATTGCCATGATTGTTTACATCTTCATTTATAGTTGAATAGGTCTGCCGACGAATATAGTTTTCTGAAATAATTTTAACCCGCATGTTTTTTTTTTCGTTAATAATTTCCTAACAACTAGTTGTGACGAAACTGTACTTTAGTCGCCCAAACTATTTGTGACGAAAATATACTTTCGTCGCCCTTACAACTTTATGACAAAAATAACTTTTTGTCGCCAATATAATTTTGATGACGAAACCATTGTTTTTCGCCCTAGATCAATTGTGACGAAACTTTATATGTCATCCACTCATTTTTTTGTAGTAAACTTTTTGTGACGAAACCTTGTAGTTGTCACGTACCTATTATGCTTTTGGGTATTTCTGTGAATAAATTTGTTATGCGAAGATTTATCTTAAAGCAAAATACATAGCCAAATGATTTCGTAACCAATATTTCAATATATATATACATACAATATTGGAAAAAAACATTGTTTCATCATATTTACAATCAAATCAGTATACTTATAGCCATAACTTGCAGCTCATAGTCTATAACCTGTAACTCATGCTTTTTTAAAGAACACATACTAAATTTTACATCACTGACCAGTGTATAAATAATCCAAAAGTTGTGTGTTCTTGTCATAGGGAACTTGAAATCCCTGCAACATAATTTACAGAAACAATCAATTCTTGCAATTAACATAAGAAAACACATCGAGACTGAAATGGCATATGAAACATTTATCTGACATCAGAGACTTGCCCATCTTCAAGCTCCTGTAATTCAGAATTTTTTGAGGAGCCTTAAACAAAATCAACGAAAACACACAAAGATAGAACGGTTTGTAAATCATGCGCTAAGAATTCATATGAACCCCAAATCAATCGATCTATATAACCTCCATGTGACTCTAATTGATTCAAAGAAGAAGAAGATCTTCACCATCAAAGTACCTCATCATATGAGGAGAAATTTAAGAAAAGTAGACATACTCCATCAAGCTAGTTAAGAGTGTTTACCGAATGAGTTGTCTTAAACGAGTTTCCGTTATCACAAATTACAAGCAAGTCGCATTTCCTACCATTGTCTTTTCCCCCAGGAGTTGTAACCTGGGGGGGGGGGGGGAATTCAAAAATCAAAAGGGTAAACTTCAGTGCAAGTTTATAACTATATTAGAAGAAAAGCAAGAATGATCTGAAGCAATGAATAAGTATTCATTTTGGAATCATGAGAATGTTATAACCTCACTTTGTCAATGATAAATTAGATATTGCATGCCTGCAAGTTGGAAATAGGCAGGGATGGCATTCTTTCTCCAATAGACATTAAAAGACACATGCCCTATGAATTAATTGAGAAAATGATCTAGCATGGAGACCCACTAATGATGCAGAATAAACAGCCTCAATTTAAACTAGAGTTGCACCTAGTAAAACCAATTACTCTAATTAATTTGTAATGCAATTGATAGAAGAGTAAAAACAATTCAACTTCTACTTGATTGTAAAGGGGATATAAGTTTATCAGCACAAGTTTTCAGAATGTGTTGCGTACACATTGACCAAAACTCCAAATAGTAAGGTAGGAACAAAAATGATTTCAACAAATTTTTAAGCTGATGAACTGAGTCTAGCAAATAGTGAGTAATTTTTTTCTAGTACAAGTATGATAAGTTAAACTTGCAGGAATTGATCTGAAGCAATTTGTTCTGATCATTTAAACTTGCAGGAAGGGTATCCACATAAATAATAAGTTTAAAGTTGAGGCTTACCAGAACTTCTGCTCTAGTGATAGACTTGGTCTTTAAATCAATGACATATATTTCCTCAAAATCCAGCACAAACTCAGTCATGCAACCTCCTATTTTTGTAGTGCTTTGTCAAGAAAACCTGAATACAGAAAATGAGATGCAAGAAATTAAGAAACTGATGTCTTTAAGTTATGATTAGAAAAAAAACACCAAACTCCACATCCATCCCTAACCTGTCTTTTCCGAGTCAAACCCGAGTAGAATTGTTTCTCATCAGTCCTCCCGCCGCATGGATCAAACAACAACAAACCGCTCCTTCGGTGTCTACCTTCCTTGCGCCTCCTCTCAGGTCCATTCCCTCCTTCTACCGTCAGTGACTTCCTCCACCTCGTTGACGACCTCCGAGCAAAAGAACATCGACTTCATATAGAGCTTCTCGAGCACAATCCATTATTCCTGTTCTCAAGAGCCAGATCGCTTCCAAGTCCAACGACCTCGACATCTTTGGCCAGATTTAAGAAGGCGAGAATCAGAGGCTGATTCAATAAGGCGAGGTGTCGTTGGCCAGATTGGACGAGGAGAGGAGAGGAGAGGTAAAGATAGAAGGAGTAAGAAGTAGCAGAGATTCCAGGTCCTAATTGAATGTCTTCAATTTATCGGTAAGAAACCCTAACATTAAGAGCGAAAAAAAGCCTAAATCCAAAATTGAAAGATGAGTTAGGGTTTATAGGGAGGCACACCTGATCGTAGCCCGGGCGTAAGAAGTGTCGCCGACGGGGGACATTGTGGCTTGTTGGCGATGAGGAGAAGAAATCAAAGTGAATGAAATCCAAATCGGCGGAGGAGGGAAGCTCGATCAAGAGAATAAATGAGCAGGAAGAGTTTGTGGTCTAGGAGCAGCATCTGATTCATTAGAGCACCTTTCAAACATTTTGACTCGTCTTTTCCACTACTTATCTAATTTCTAATTTATTTATTTTTATCTGCGTAAAATGTTAAGCGACAAAAGA
This sequence comes from Oxyria digyna, assembly GCA_029168935.1. Lineage (NCBI taxonomy): Eukaryota > Viridiplantae > Streptophyta > Magnoliopsida > Caryophyllales > Polygonaceae > Oxyria > Oxyria digyna. Next base: position 35,794,348 of record JAPVLV010000009.1, read on the forward strand.
AACATCCGTCGCCAAAAACCGAATGTTTGGGCCACCAAACGCATTTTGTGTCACAAATTCTTATAATATTGGCGACAAAATACATATTCGTCACAATACATGTTTTTTAGCCCAAACTAGACTTTTGGCGACGAAAAAAAATTTGTCGCCCATGTTTTGTTTTTTTGTCTCTAAAAGTCAATTTTCTTGTAGTGTCAGTTTTTTTCCTAGGCGGTGAGGGAGAGCCTATAGATTAATCGGGGAGTAATCGGTCCCTAATCGGAATTTTTAAAACACTGATCTTAAACCACCTTCAACCTTAGGTTAGAGATCAATTTCCATGATAGTAAGGGAAATACAAGGGCATTAGGCAAGGAACTTCATTTTATAATCTGATGTCCCCCTTAATAGAATCTCGAGCTTGTTGTTTAAACTCCGTATTTAATTAAAAAATACACATAGTAGCATCCTAATACCTTGAACTAACAATCAATTACCAGTACAACTAACAACTAGATTGAATTAGGTTAGCACGTGACACGTAGTAGTTTGAAATAGGTTGCACGTGACACGTACATGTTACAGCCTTACAGGTGCTAATCTATTTCACCTAGATGGAGTAATAGGTTTTGTATATATATCCAAAAGTAGCATGTCGCAACTGTATCACTTAGCTTACACGTCAAAATCATTAGTTAATCAATACATATAATGCAAGGAGGTTTGGTTAGAGCAATTTCAGAATGTTTCATTAAGCCGAAGAATGTTGCTGATGATGAATCCAAGAAGAAATTCTACTTGGGGTCCTTCGAATTGCTTCAAATGTGTCATTTCTACCTTCAAAAGGGCCTCTTGTTTCACAAGCCTACGCCAAGAGAAGGCCACGGTTGCATCAACCCTGAATTTCTCGAAAGGCTTAAGCAGTCATTGTCAACCACTCTTCATCAATTTTATCCCCTAGCAGGTATGGTACTCGTATAAATTAAATGTTGTTCTTACGTACGGAGCAAATTTTTTTTTCTCCACATTCTATGGATTTGATTTCAGTGAGTATGTGTCCTTAGATGATTACCCATTATGATGCGATACATATTATAACTCATACACACATGAGATATAACTCATGCACACACTGTGACACATGATGGGGTGCAACACCAAATATTGTGTGCATAAGTTATAACATGTGCGTGTATTATTTATAGTGCTTGTGTGCAACATCCACAATCCTCTTAGATCTATCCTCACAAGATCTTTCCCCCGCTTTCTTGGTTAATTAAAAAAAGTGGCACTAAATCAGATGGATTACCGTGTTATGGTTTAATCTCAAAGCTTTGCGAATATAATAACAAACTAGTGTAGTGACCCGTGCATGGGAAATTTCATATTGTTCGTATGAAAATTTTATATCCTTTTAATCGAGTTCGTTAAAAAATTAAGATTAACTTTTTTGTAAAGACTATTTATAAAAATATATTTTATTTCATGAATTGTTTATGTACGTAGCTTGACTTAATTTTTATTACCGAAAATAATCCTAATTTTATCGTAAGAATATATATTAACCTTTAACATAATATTTATTCTCAATAAAATAACTTGTATATTTGTTGTTGAAAGAAATGATCATTTTTTAAGATTTATTTGTTAATATAATTATCCAATCTATTAATAAATAAAATTAAAGATAAAAAATTATAATTGTATAACAAACTAAGCCTAAATAAATCACTTTAAGAGCTACAAAAGGCTCAGCTTTAATATATAAGATAGATTCTTCTTTGTTTATATTAAATCAATTACTTATCACAAAAAAAAAATTAAATCAATTACAACTTTTTCCATATGCGGTGGTTCCATTGCCAATTTGCTACATGACACTTTCCCAAACTAGTGTATAGACCGTTGCCATACATTGTACGGGTATACTTATAATAGTTATTTTATAATTACCTTAATAAATTATTAACATAGTAATTGATATTTTTATTATAACTTATTAAATTACTAATGATTTTATATTGACTTATAATTTTTTTTTTTAAATTAAAAAAACAATTATGTATCAAATGATATATTATCTCTCCTTTAAAAACAATTCATGAACCAAATCGAAAAAATAAAGCTCATAGTTATATAAATTAAATACTTATAAATAATAAATTCTAATGCAACTTCAAAAACTTATTTCCAAAGAAATATTAGTCTACAAGTTAGTTACAACAGATTTTATAAGCGATTCTCATATAGTTTTTGTTAAAATGTTCTCATTCGTTAGGTTTAAAAAAAAGGTGAAAGACGGTCTATATTATAAGATATGATACCTTAATGTAACAAATGTTTAAGTAATATTTTATTTTAATAGTATAGTTTGTAGTCATATTTGTTAGGTGTGATTTGTATATATATATATATATTTACCTACAAAAGTGATTAGACAATAATGTTTTATTTTAAATAAAATAGAAATAGAAAAACAATTAAAAGAAAACCAATAAAAAAATTGTCACATGTGGTAGGGGTGATGTGGCTAAAACGTACTCGCAAGTGTACGGGGTCAGTTATAGTAGTCAAGTGTCGATCCCACAGAGACCAATGTAATATTAATTGAAACGCTATCAGTAAATTAGGTCAAAAAGATATTGATAAGGACGAACCAATCTAACTAGGAATAACAAAGAAAACAGATAAAGATATATGGATAAATGTGTTTAAGGTTAAGGATCATCGCAACAATGCTTCAGTAAATAAAATCACACTCTGCCTGAATCTAGTCTAATTATTTGAAGGTAAGGAATCAAGGGTAATCTACTAACTCCTTTCAGACGATAGTAAACGTGTTTGAACTAACTAACAATCGCTGTCGCGCAGAACTAATCTCATTCAAACCCATTAACGCTCTTAGAGTCTAGGAATAAACTGAAATAACATTCGTTGTCGCGCTCCGCTAAATCAACCTAAACCTAGAACATCTATGATGACTTAGTATCCCCAAGAGTAATTAAGTCGCTTTCGCACAAATAACACTCAGGTTCAATTCCTAGGATTCCGGTAAAAGTTATCACCTTTCAGTCTCAAACTCTACCTGACTATCTATTAAAGTTATTACTTTTCAGTCTCAAACCCTAAGAGGATCCAATCCGCCTAAGCAAGAATGGGTATAAAGCATCTAGGAACGAATCAAACTATATTTCAATTCAGGCAAACATATAATTCTAATTACATACGCATTGTCTGGATCACCATAACCTTAGAACTAGGAATTTAGCCAAGCATGATTGAAGACATATCTAAAAGATTTAAACTAGCAATCAACATATATGAATTATTCAATAAACAAATGAGATAAGAAAACTTAGTCTCGATGATGAAAATAATCCAAATTGATCCAAGCTAGAACCATAAACACCGTATTCGAATCAAAGAAAGGCAATGAATTCCCTGGTTAAGAAAAGAACTCCCCTGAAGTCTACATGCCAGCTTTCTTGTCCAAATCTTCCACGTGGGCCCCCCAACATGTCAGCTGCTCTCCTCTAATAAACCACCGGCCCACTTCCTCTTGAATTAAGCAATATGATTTGGGCCAACCCATCATAATACATAGCAGCATTACATGAATTTGTCCATGGCTCCAACTTGTATCCGGTTCAGAATTCATTTTCATGCTCCGTCCCAACTTATCTCAAGTCTTGTATTAATTTGCCTTAAAAAATACCTCAAACACATAAAATAATGCGAAAATAACTATAAAATATATAAAATATGCATGCAAAATAGCCTAAACTAATATGTAACTAGACTCCTAAAATATATATAAAATGGATGTTATCATAGGGCCACAATCAAGGAGAAGCCTTAAAAAGGCTCAACTTTAATAGATTATATAGATCTTGTCTCGTGTTATTTTCTCCTTTTTTACTTTATTAAATAAAAATGTTTTTATATAAAATTTAATTCTAATTTTTCCTTTTTTAAATAAAGATTATGGATTCCTAGCCACTGAATGGATCAAAGAATTGAATAATATATTTCAACCAAACACCGTTGATCTGAAAGGCCTGATTCCAAATTAGAAAATTACCAAATTCCGTAGTGTTGAGAATAGTATATCACATCGAAAGTTGGAACTAAAAAAGCCTAGTATATAGGCTTATGAATTACTCTCTCTATTGTCAATTGGTTTTAGGGTGAAACCTCATGGGCTTATTTGATGGGCCTAATGTGCATATGCGCTCGTATGTACACGCCCCCTAGTGTATCTAACCGGTCCACGCTGCATTCTAGCCCGTGGACCCCAGATTGTCATATGATATCAGAGCCAAGTTCTGTCTTGGACCCTTGGGTTATGGGGTTTGGTTATAAAGAGACTGAGAAGGCCCACCCACAACTGTGTGTTCAAGTATCAACTGGGCTTCGCCCGTTGCACTTACGGGGGTGGGTTGAGAATAGTATCCCACATCGGAAGTTGGGACTAAAGAAGCCTAGTATATAAGCCTATGGATTACTCCCCCTATTGTCAATTGATTTTAGGGTGAAATCCCATGGGCTTATTTGATGGGCCTAATGCGCATATGCACTCGTATGTGCACACCCCCTAGTCTATCGAACCGGTCCACGCTACACTCTAGTCCGTGGACCCCCAAATTCTCACACCTAGAATATCTCGACTGTTCAGGAAGTTAGACTAGTTGCTCTTCCCACTTGATTATTCACGCATGAAGATCATCGTGCTTTCAACAGTTATCCGCTCCGCACTTGGGTACCCAAATGCCAATTTCGAGCTCTGAATCGGAAGGAAAGGCATACTCTAACTTCCTCCTGCCATGTCGGACTTCAAGCGTGTGTGAGAGGGCAACTATCATATCAAAGCTTTCAATTAAAATCTTTACTTTTCTAATAACATACCAGAAGTAGGTTGGAAAAAACCACACAAAAAAGTTTTGTTCTTTGGCAAGTAACAAGTAGTGATGAAAACACACAAAAAAGATCGAAGTCATTCACCAACTAGCCATAAATCTCATCTGATATCTCTTGGAATTCACTTCATTAATATATCATACTTTCCTTGAGTGAAAGCTTCTCTTTAATTAAGCTATTTTTTCATTTTCTTCTTGGAAAATATCCTTAAATACCTTTGTCAATATTTGTCTTCAGAATTTTCTCTTTCTTCACTGCATCATGTATTTCTCTCTAAGTACCAAAACTTATCGCGTTACATAACAAGCTTATTTTTGTAATGATCACTGAAACACTCAATTCATTAATAGAGTTTGTCACATCAAAACAAAGTAACATAACAGGCACATTTCATAAGTAAATCGTGTATACATATATCTTCATAATAAACCCCTCATTTATATCTACATTTTTGCAGGTCAACTTGTGACTGAAGTAGACTTGGACAAACACGAGTCGTTCATCTATGTAGACTGTGTCAAAGGGCCCGGAGCTAAGTTTATTCATGCTACATTAAATGACGTCAATGTGGACGATATAATCTCTTCCAATTATGTGCCAACTATAGTTCAATCATGCTATGACCTTGGTCGAATACCAAGAAACTATGACGCCCATGATGAACCCATCCTAGTAGTCCAAGTAACCGAGTTGGTTGATGGCGTCTTCCTTGGTATTTCCGTGAACCATTCGGTTGTCGATGGAACCACCTTATGGCACTTTCTCTCAACGTGGTCCGAGATATTTCAGTTGGACGTCGATGACACAACTATCATCTCGAGGCCACCTATTTGTGAACGTTGGTTTCCAGAGGGTCACGGTCCAATCCTAAAAATCCCTCATATCCACCCCGATGAGTTTATAGAGAAAAGTAGTGTGCAAAGCAATGACGATCTTACAGAAATGATATTTCATATGTCGTCCGAGTCAATAGCATCCCTTAAGGCAAAGGCTAATTCTGATTGTGGGGTAGTCAATAAGATATCCTCATTCCAAGTATTATCTGCAACTATATGGAGATCCATTGTTCGTGCACGTCAAGGCGGTGTAGGTGAAGATAGTATGTGCCTCATTGTTGCGAATGCGAGATCAAGAGTAGTCCCGCCTCTTTCCCAAAACTACCTCGGGAGTTTTGCCATCGCTTCATTTAACCACATGAAAGTCTCGGAATTAATAGAAGATAGTTTAGGGAAGGTATCATTGTTGGTGCACCAAGCGGTAGAAGAGCTTACGCACCAGCATATGCTCGACACATTTCTTCAATGGATTCACTCTCCCTACTTTGCTACTGTTGGTCAGCCATCTCCAAACAGCGTTATTATAAGTGGTACGCCAAGAGAAGAGGCGTGTAATATCGAATTTGGGTTGGGGAAAGCAGTGGCGGTTCGCACCGGTTCAAATAAGTATGATGGGAAGGTGGTCTTACATCCGGGCATACAAGGTCAAGGAAGTGTCAGCATACAAATTTGCCTTTCTTCTGCTGCAATGCTTGCTCTTCAACAAGACAAACAATTTGTCTCCCTACTCTCTTGAGATGAAGCTTTGGTATAATTTATTTTTATGTTCTAGCTAGCTTGGTTTATTTATTTGCAAAATAAATGGAATTTTACTAGTTGAAGGAATTCTCCATAATTGAACTTTGTTTTTTCGTCGACACACTTGGATTACTTGAAGATTCCCTTGATTATATGGTACGAGTTCTTTTAGTTTGGATCTGTATTCTTATTACAAAATTAGATTCTATCTCATTTTCATTGATATGATATGACCAATGTCGTTAGTGTAGGGATTCTTGGGTTGGGTTGAGTACTCATAAATGAAATGCGGAATCTGATAATCTTAATGTTATCTTTAGAGGAAATTTCATAAAACGAATCCTTAAATATAGCACTTTACTCACAACCATCCTTTAAATGAGTAATTACATACAACCACTCTTCAAATGAATTATGTTAGCAACCAACCACCCCACTTTATTTTGATTGAGTTTTAATCAGTTTATGCTAATTAAATTGGATTTTGAGTTTATTTAATTCTAAATCGGTTTGGAAATGATACTTCAAACCCACCAATTCGACCAAAAACACACGCGTCATGGGATGGCTACAATCCGATCCTATAGGTAAAAACGCATTCCAGAAGAAATTCGAAGTCCTCATAGCTCAACGGAAGCTTCAGATTCTTCTCCATTTTGATCTCTGATTCCATCCTCTCCTCCCCACCAAAGAACGATTGGATCGAGACAATCCCCAAGCTCTGGATCCTCATTAAATAGAAAATGGGTGGTTGATTGCTAACAAAATTTATTTAAGGGGTGGTTGTATGTAATTATTGGTTTAAGGGGTGATCATGGATAAAGTGCTCTGTTTAATGGGTGGTTTTTTGAAATTTACACTTATCTTTATCTTATTCTTAATATATTATACTAGGTCATTGTCCGGGCTTTACGCGTTTACTTTTTTCGATATTTATATATTTCGATATTATTTGCACATATAGGCTAACCCTAACGATATCTTTAAGGAAAACCAGATCTTATCTTTTCCTTCTATCTAATAACGATATAATAAATAAGGTAAAAGATATTCTTTCTCGTATCTTTTACCAATTACAATAATATTCAAGGGAATAAGATGAAATATGCTCGACCGACCTAATCTTTAAGCAGAACGAGATCTTTGCCACGTCTCGTCACGTCGACGACATCTTCCTTTCCTCTAGTCGCGTCGACGCAACCCTTCTACGCTTAGCTTACCACGCGTTCCTTACTTGTCGTATTTTTAGGCACAAACAGAAGTCATACGCTATCACTGTCAGAGGACGGGTCACTTTGCCAGAAATTGCTACAAAAAGAGAGCCGGGGAACCACCCGCTCCAGAAGGAAAGCGAGCAATGCTAGCAACCTGGGAGGATTCAGACTCAGATCAAGAAGACAGAAGAGTGAGAAGGAAGTGTGCCTTATGGCAGCCGAAGATAGAACGCCTGAAACCGAGGTAAGTCTTTCTTCCATCATCACTAAGTTACAGAGCATGTCTAGCACTCAATTAATACATATTGTTAAAAGACTTGTAGAAGAGAACGGGGATATACAAGGGAAATTAGAAGAAAGAGAAGAGGAACTCTCAAGACTGGTTAACGAAACTAGACTCCATGCTAGAAAGCCTCTCTTCCTCTTCTTCTTCCAACTCTTGCGAAAAATGCCCCGGGCTCAAAAACAAGATCATATCTCTTGAGAGTAAGGTTTCTGAGCTCGAAAATGCAAAATCTTCTCTTTCTTATGAAAATGAGAAGTTGTGTCATGATCTTGTGGTACTCAAGGAAGATGAGGATCACAAGAAAAGGTTATGGCTAGATGAGCATGCTAAATCCCACATAACTGGCCTAAAAACCGATTACTCAAGTCGATTTGTACCCCGCAGTGGAATTGGATATGGCTCAGACAAAACCCTTGCAAAAGGTGTGTCACCAAGGTGGAGTCCTCAGGGGGAAACAAATTCGTCGAAAGGATAACCACATGGTTTCACAGGCAGAAAGCATATTGTTGAGATGTGATGAGTTTTGATTATGACAAACATCTACTAATGATTTACTTGAGTGTATAGGAATGTTACTAGTGATTACAGGATGTAGAGAAATGCTTGTTGGATTTCATGAGACGTAAGGTTACGTCGAATGGAAGCCAACTGTGCAGAATAGGTCCATCCGAGGAAGAATATTGGTCGAGATATTTTGGAGGATGGCCTTGGAGAAATAAGGAAGAGTTGACTCACAAATAAGGAAAGAAGATTTCTCAAATAAGGAAAGAGGCAACTTGGTGGAGACTTGGTCTTGAGACGCACGCCCGTTTGATTCATTGAAGAAATAAGGAAATAATATCTATAAGGAATATTTCCTTATAGATAATATTTCCTTATACATAAAGAAGCAGCGTGCCTATTGAAAACCTAAGCTGAAAGACTTGGAGATCAAGTTGGAAGATTACACGGAAGGAAAGTATGGAAATTATATCTAAGGAAGAGAATTCCTTAAAGATAGAATTTACCATATATTTGATGAAGATTTATGGAAAGTCGGATTTGGAGTCTTGGAGAAAAAGATAGAAGATTAATTGGAAGGAACGAATGATATTTTATTTAAGGAAGAGATTTCCATAAATAAAATATATCATATCTTTGGTTAAGCTTTATGGTAATTCAGATTGATGACTTGAAGCACAAGAAGACGTCTAGTTAGGGTTATTTAGTTTGCTATATATTGTGACGGATTTATGTAGTTTAGCAAGTCTTTTGAGAACCAAAAAGAACTAGAGCGTTGAGAGTTGTGAAGAGAGAGACTACGAGTGTTAGAGATTGAGTTCAAGTAGAAGAGAGATCCGAGATCTAGGTGAAAAGCTTAGAAGAGTGATCCAAGTTCTAATTGTAACAAGAAATCAATAACACAAGTAGACGATTCAAACTCCTTCTAGTGAGAAGCTAGAAGGGAGTGGTTTTGCTCTGAAATACTTATTAGTATTAAGGGTTTCCACTATATATTCTCGTGTTTAGGTTTGATCTTTCCTTTGTTGTTTTTAATTCCGCTGCATTATGTTCCAGGGAACAAAGCTTTGTTCTTTGGTATTAAGGGTTTCCACTATATATCCTCGTGTTCAGGTTTGATCTTTCCTTTGTTGTTTTTAATTCCGTTGCACTACGTTCCAGGGAACAAAGCTTTGTTCCTTGGTATTTTAAGCTAACCGATTCAACAATTGGTATCAGAGCATGGTCTCTAGATTGTCTAAGTTAGCTTTGCAGGAAAGATGTCATCCAACAATGCAATCAACGACTCATTCTGGAAACCCCCAATGCTGAAACCAGGAGAGTATGATTGGTGGGCGATTCAGTTTGAATCCCATACTCAATCCCTTGATGCTCAACTGTGGAAGGTTATTGAATTCAGAGATACAATTATTCTTGACCTTGTCGGGGAAGACAAGACTAAGGAGAAGAAGAGAATCGACTTCGACGATGCTGACTACAGAGTCTTGGAGAAAAATACGAGGGCCAAGAAGATTCTTCACATAGCACTAAGTTCAAGTGATCTAAGAAAGGTACTAAAATACAAATTTGTGAAAGAAATATGGGATGCACTTAGTAGAACTTACTCAGGAAGTAGCGATGTGAAGAGAAATCGCCTCCTAGCGGCACAAAAGGACTATGAAAAGGCTTTCCAAGAAAAGAACGAATCTTTGGAAGATTTTCATGCTAGGTTCGAAGGATATGTCAACCAAATAGAGTTTCTCGGTGAAGATATCCCCCAATGGAAGGTTACGCACCAATTCATGCAAGCTCTAAATTCCAAGTGGGATGGATTCATTAATGCTCTAAAAGCACAAAGTGACATCAAAGATATATACTTAGAAGATCTTGTCTGCCGTCTCAAAAGTAATTCTGATATTCTCGAGCGAAAGCTGTTCGCAAGGAAGGAAGCAGACAAAGGCCAATCAATTGCTCTAAAGGTTGAAAGGGCATTTGATCTATCACAGATGGAGAATGCTGAGATTAATGATGATAATATTACTAATTTATTTGCAAGGGCTTTCCGGAAGGAAGCAAAAATGCCCCCCATTCCTCAGAAAGGAACACAAATGTCAAAAAGGTGATATGCTATCATTGTCAGAAGACGGGGCACTTTGCGAGAAATTGCTTTAAGAAGAAAGGTAAAGAACTCTCTGTTCCTGAGGAAAAATGTGCAATGACGGCCATATGGGGAGATTCAGACTCCGAAGCTGAAGGAGACAATGCTCGAAAGGAAGTATGCCTCATTGCTGACAAGGACTCGACCGAGAACAAGGTAAGCCAATCCTATCTCCTCAATAAATTACAAGGTAAAACCAATGCTCAATTAATTTCTATTATTAATGCTCCTCGTGAGGAAATTGGGAATCTTCACGGTGAGTTGGAGGTAAAGGAGGGGGAACTATCTAACATGGTTGACGAAAATAGACTCTGGTATGAAAAAGTCACCAAACTTGAAAGTACCGCTTCCTCTACATCCAACTCGTGTAGGATATGTCCTAAATTCAAGTCCTGTATTAGCACTCTTGAAGGTATCGTTACCAAGCTTGAATTTAAAATTCTTTCGCCTTCTGTGAGTAATGAAAAGCTTGGTAGTGAACTTGCTGACTTCAAGAGGAATGAGGATCGAAAGAAGAAGTGGTGGACAAATGAGTATGTTACTTTCAAGATAGAAGGCTTAAAAACCGTTCTCACTAATCAATTTGTGTCGTCTCGTTTTGGATTTGGCTATGGTATGCCCAACTCCTCAAAAACTCATGTACCTCCTAAAATAGAGCCTGAATCCCCTAAGGAAACACAACATGAAGATCCCCATTATAGGTGTAATCATAATGTTGCATTCTCTGGTAGGAATAGTCCTATTGAAGGCAGGGGTACATGGTCTGATGGGAAAAAGGCTTACGGGATTAGTCATGTCCAGAATACCAAACCGACACAAATTGACTTTGAATCAAGGAAAGTTAACATACTCATCCGACCACGACAAAGTAAGTACGCTGACCCTAAGCAACATCGTGCTTGTTGGTACTGCGGTAACGTGGGGCATTACAAGCATGAATGCGAACTCAAAAAGAAAGTTGAGGGAAGGTCACGTAAATTTCATCCATCTCATGCTAATGGTCAACCTGAGGGTACGCCAAGGGCAAGGGTTGAGGTTAATCAACCCAAACCTAAGGTGGCGCCTAAAGGTCAACCCAGTGGTACCCCGAGGGTAAGGGTTGAGGTATATCAACCTAAGCCTAAGGTGGTGCCCAAAGATACACCAAGGGTAGAGTTTGAGGTTAATCAATTCAATCCTAAGGTAGTATTCAAGGATCAGTTTGCTCTCATGCCAAGCAAGCCTAAGCTTGCTTGGGTTCGTAAAACCTAACCTCTTATTCAGGGTGAGGCAAGGAATTATTCTCAGCACGTAACAACACATAGCTAGGAACAAAGGATGGTTTCGCTCACTTCATCACCACACCGGAGGTTCCATTACCTTTGGCAACAAGAGTAAGAGAGAAGTTTTTAGGCACGATCCAGGGATCTGCACCAACAGTGTATACAAAGTCGGCTCAACCTTCGTCCCTGAGGAGGAAGACAACTTGAATGTTGCAGGTATCACTCCCAGTCAAGAGCCCTCAACTTATTCTGGATCCAATCCAGGGGGAACACAAGAAACATCTGAGGGAGAGACTGAGAGTAACACTGGCGAGGAAAGTAACGATCCTTTAGAGAATATAGATGATAGTTCTCTAATAGGGAACACACAGGAGAAAGTTGTTGCCCAAATAGCCATTACAGAATCTCGTAGTGCGGACCTTCCAGGATGGCCCAATGATCATGTTTGCAACATAGTCATTCAAGTAGACAATGCCTCATCATCTCATTCCATCGATGATGGCCGACTCTAGTGAAGTAACACTCCCTCCATTTCCTTCAAATGAATTTTGTGCTTTCACCTCTTTTGTTTACTTGGCAGAACCAAAGGCTGGTGGTGAAGGACTACAACCAACAAGAAGGAAAGAGTACACTGGTCATGCAAGTGTATCTAGATGATATCATCTTCGGGTCCACAAATGGCTCCTTGGTGAAAAAGGGTGTGAAGCTCATGGAAAGCGAGTTCGAAATGAGTATGGTGGGGGAACTCATGTTCTTCCTAAGAGGGCAAGTGTTTCACGGTGAAAATGGAACAAGCATGCATCAACAGAGCATCTAAGATAATCTTGAGATATTTGAAGGGAAAAAATGATTTATGTCTATGGTATCCTAGAGGCGGCAACATGAGCCCGGTAGGATACACAGATGCTTACTTCACAAGGAACAAAGTTGATCACAAGCATGTCGTAGCTGTCGTTTGTTGCTCACAATTCCTATGGTTACAACAACAGCTAAGTGACTTTTTTTTAGTCGTCTTGATTATGTTCCTATTCTTTGTTACAACACTAGTGCTATATATATCTTTAAGTATCTCATGCAGCACTCAAGGGTCAAACACATTGAGATAAGGCACCACTTTCTTCGTGATTGTGTTGAGAAAGGGTTGGTGACTATAGAGTTTGTAAGAACTGAAGATCATGTCGCTGACATCTTTACCGAGGCACTCAACAAGGAACCCTTTGAGAGACTTTGACTAAAACTTGGTATGATTTCCCTTTAATGATTGTGCTTTCCTTATAAAACCCCCAATGACTGGTAGAAACTAGGAAGCTTACTTATTATAGACATAATCTTATAGAGCTCTACAACTCCTCTTTTTCATTATTTGTTTTGAGCGTCTTGTCTAGCTGAGCCTACGTCCATGATAACTGAATTGATTATGATTACTTGCTCTATTTGTTACTTTGCATGAAAAGGTTTTATTTTCAGCCCAAAAGAGCCCTCTTGATGATTTGAACCCACATCATAAGCCTACTCATGGTTGCACATTCCTATGAGCCAGTTTTATTCATCCACAACTAGAATCTCTCACCATGATTTAAACCATATGAATTCCATGAATACATTTATTGTTTTGTGTGTGATGTTATTTTGTACCATCTCTGGTAACGATACCCCCGCATCATACCACTCTATCTTCTGGAAACCATGGAATTGGCGACGATTGCTCTTACTGGATGGGGAAGTGTGTCTGAACATGGAAATATTGCAGTGAAGCGATAGGCGCCGCAGTGATGGAGTAGGCAATAATTACCAGAAAAAAAAGGAGAATGAGGTGGCGTTCTTTACATGCTTGGATGAAAGTATCTTGAGGAAAATGGAGTTTAGAAGATATAAAGATGCAGATTGGATTAGGGCTCAGGAGTATGAGCAAGTTGATGACATTGAGGAAATGGCATCTGAGAGCCTTGAAAGGGAACAAATGAAGAGCTGAGTTTACTTCGGCACTTGTTCTGAAGGAACAGAGCACACCTGACCTGATTCCATGGCTATCCGACCCAACTTTTGTTCCCTAGCCGTATTATCTAATCTTCTTTTGTGTTTGTTTGTACTTTTTCTTGCTTGGTTCTGATTTTGCTTGTCTTTTATTTTCCTTTTAAGTGTTATGGACATATGGTGTCTACAGGCTAGGTGCTTTTAATATTTAATGAAAAATTTGCTTTAGTTGTGTTGTTCTATGAGCTCTAGTGTCTATAACATTTAAGTGTTCCTTTTTTATGATGCAAAAAAGGGGAAAATAAACAGGATAGCATGAAATGAGGGGGAATTCGTATTCTTGTTTTAGTAGTTTTTAATCTGAGGGAGAATTGAAGTGTCGAAGTAAACTTTCGTCCTTAGCTAGTACATATACATTGGTTTTTTGCTGTTATTGTTAAAGATGTTTGTCATCATCAAAAAGGGGGAAATTGTTGAGATGTGATGAGTTTTGATTATGACAAACATATACTAATGATTTACTCGAGTGTATAGGAATGTTACTAGTGATTACATGATGTAGAGAAATGCTTGCTGGATTTCATGAGACGTAAGGTTAAGTCGAATGGAAGCCAGCTGTGCATAATAGGTCCATCCGAGGAAGAATATTGGTCGAGATATTTTGGAGGATGGCCTTGGAGAAATAAGGAAGAGTTGACTCACAAATAAGGAAAGAAGATTTCTCAAATAAGGAAAGAGACAACTCGGTGGAGACTTGGTCTTGAGACGCGCACCCGTTTGATTCATTGAAGAAATAAGGAAATAATATCTATAAGGAATATTTCCTTATACATAAAGAAGCAGCGTGCCTATTGAAGACCTAAGTTGAAAGACTTGGAGATCAAGTTGGAAGATTACATGGAAGGAAAGTATGGAAATTATATCTAAGGAAGAGAATTCCTTAAAGATAGAATTTACCATATATTTGATGAAGATTTATGGAAAGTCGGATTTGGAGTCTTGGAGAAAAAGATAGAAGATTAATTGGAAGGAACGAATGATATTTTATTTAAGGAAGAGATTTCCATAAATAAAATATATCATATCTTTGGTTAAGCTTTATGGTAATTCAGATTGAAGACTTGCAGCACAAGAAGACGTCTAGTTAGGGTTATTTAGTTTGCTATATATTCTGCTGGATTCATGTAGTTTAGCAAGTCTTTTGAGAACCAAAAAGAACTAGAGCGTTGAGAGTTGTGAAGAGAGAGACTACGAGTGTTAGAGATTGAGTTCAAGTAGAAGAGAGATCCGAGATCTAGGTGAGAAGCTTAGAAGAGTGATCCAAGTTCTTATTGTAACAAGAAATCAATAACACAAGTAGACAATTCAAACTCCTTTTAGTGAGAAGCTAGAAAGGAGTGGTTTTGCCCTGAAATACTTATTGGTATTAAGGGTTTCCACTATATATCCTCGTGTTTAAGTTTGATCTTTCCTTTGTTGTTTTTAATTCCGCTGCATTACGTTCCAGGGAACAAAGCTTTGTTCTTTGGTATTTTAAGCTAACCGATCCAACACATATGCCAACTTCAAAACACAGAGCCGACACACATCGACTTTGAGTCCAGGAAAGCTAACATTCCCATCTGGCCAGGACAAAGCAAGTACGTCGATCTCAAGCAACATCGTGTTTGTTGGCACTGTGGAAACACTAGGCACTACAAACATGAATGTTCCCTCAGAATTCAAATTGAGGAAAAGATACGTGCTCCTTATCAAGCTCAGACTGAGAGGAAATCAGAGGATACATCAGAGACTCAATCCGAGTCAAAGATGAGATCCAAAAATCACTCCAAAGACACCCCCAAAACTAAGGGTGTGAAAGCTCAAAGTGGGATAGGATCGAGAGGATCACCAAGAAGTACCCCAAGAGTAAAGGTTGAGGTTAATCAATTTGAACTCCAAGGTACTATGAACAATAGGCCTGTCCCACAAAACTCAAGCAAGCCAAGACTTGCTTGGGTAAGGAAAATCTAATCCTTGGTACATAGACACGGTAAACTTACAGGGAACAAAGGATAACTCTATGCCACTTCACCAGATCATCTAAAGGAATCCCTCCCTCCGGATCAAAGGAAGGATACAACAGAGCCGGTCAAAGGCTTTCAGTCATTCGTCGCTCCTTGGTATTGATTTGTTGATTTGTTCAACTGTGTCAAAGGGGGAAGATACTACAAAGACGAAATAAGTGATCAAGAAAAGGTTTGTTCCCAATGAAGTAGTGTTCCCCTACAGGTATGAGTCCCTTGCTCTTGTTTATTGTTAGCTTCCGCTTCAGTTCTTTGTTCTTTCTGTTTTTAGCCCCTTTTATTCAATAAAAAAAAAAAAAAAAAATTGGGATCTCTTACCTCGAAGGGAACAAAATACCTCATACAAAAGGTTCTTGTTCCAAAATCCGGAAGTTTGCAACCCTGGTAAAAAAGGGTACGTTTCTCTCTCTATCAATCTCTATGCAAATTTATCCTTATAAAGACAAAACTCGTTGGACAAATCAGTCTTCCCTAGCAGAGCACTAAGCAAGAGTCACCCCATAAAGGAAGGAACTCGCTATGGTATGTTTTTCATTCTCTATGAACCCCACATATCTTGAAATCCCTCAATGATTGGTTGAAACTTGAATGATCTCTTGTCTCTTGCCCCTAAATCTCATACAACTCTACAACTCTTAATTTCTATGTAAGATTGACTATGTGTGATGTCTAAATTACGTCGTTCCTCTCTATGATCATTTACATGATTGCATGCTTCTCTGAAACTTCATTTTGCATGAACAAGGTCTTATTTGCAGCCCAAAAGAGTCCTCTTGATGATTTGATCCCTCATTATAATCCCAAAGGATAGAGGTACTCTACAGCCATCCCTTAAGCCTGAATCATGATTGTATATTCCTATGAGCCAATCTTATGTCATCACATCTGGAATCTCTCATCATGATTTTTAATTATCCATATTATTATTATTTTGTATGATATTCTCTTGTACCATCTCTGGTAACGATACCCCCCATATCATACACTACGATCTTTTTGGATTGCGTTGGAAAGAAAAGGGTCGCTTTTGTCACGCGAGGAGTCTGATTGGGTAGAGATAGAGGTGCAACGTGTTAGGGTTGCGTGTCTGCAGCGTGTGGCTGTTTCGAGGCTGAGTTGACATGTGACAATTAAAGTTGGCAGGTAATTATTGCGGAATTGAGAAAAGGAAAGGTGAAGAATGATGTTTGGAAAGTGTGAAATCCTTGTATTTATTATGGTGTGTGAACAAGGAAGGAAAATCTCAACGGCCGATTTACAAAATCTTCCAAGAAACGATTCGGGTAACTCTACCTCCCTTATTTAAACCCATATTCCCAAATCTCTAACCTCACGCTCTCAAATTTCCTGAAATCTCTCGAACCTCTCCGCCTCTCAAAAACTCCCAAGCTACTAAAAAATGGCCTCCAACTCCCCCCCCCCCCAAAAACCCAACCCTCGTCATTGCCAATGACGAAACCCTAGAAAGCCTCCTCCAGAAACTGACCGTCGCTGGGTATATGTCCCAGGAACCCCTCATCCCTAACCCTTCTCCCACCATCTTTCAAGCCCCAATTATCGACCCCATGTCTGCCATAGTGGTCTACAAAGAGCCCAACAACCCTGAACCTACCAACCCAGCACCCAAAGCCTCTCCTCTCCCCTCCGAGTCGCTCTTCCCTGAGCACATCGAGGTCGACCATGACGAGTCCCGGCCTGCCGGTGATGTCTCTGAGACGGCGCCAAGGCAGGACGACACTCTAGTAGACTTCGAGAAGGAACTCAAAGCCGATGTCGTCATCATGTCCTCGCAAGGGGGAAAGAAAGGCGGCAAAAGCTCCAGCGTCACCGGGAAGAGAAAGACTTGCTCTCAGATTGCCAAGAAGGCGGTCCAAATGTCCTCGGAGGAAACAATCGAGGAAGTACCCGAGCCCAAATCGCCCAAGCCGAAGAAAGCAAGGGTTACTCCCCTGCCGAGGAAGAGTGCCAGAAAGGGGAAGGGAGCTGTTGTGAAGAAGGAGAGTTCTTTGGTAAAGGACGTGTCTGGGAGGTCGATCGTGAGGGAGTTGATCTTGGAAGAGGAGTTTATGAAGGAGAACGGGCTGGAAAGAGTGTCTGAGCTTCTCAAGGCTCAGAAGTTGGGGGCATATGTTCGAGGAAGGAAAGAGTGTCAACACGGAACTGCTTAAGGAGTTCTACGGGAGCTTCTCGCTTGAGGAAAGGCCTCATGCCCTCACAGGGAACTTTACTGCTAAGGGACAGGAGTGCTCTGTTTCTAGCATTGAACTTGCCTTTATTCTGGGCGTTCCTCATGAGGGCTTTTGCAGCTACTCCAAGGATCAATGGCCTCAAGATGTTCAGTCGATGGAGTTGAAGAAGAAAATCAGTGAAGACGACAACCCACCCAATGCCGATGTGAAGACGAACTCAATGGGGGTGATCCACCGTCTCCTTCACTCCGTTCTAATCAGCAACATCACTCCAAGAGAACAGAAAAGAAACACTACTCTCATCCAGGACTTCATGCTCATGGATAGGCTGCTCAGTGAAGAAAAGGTAAACTTTGCCAAGATCGTCTTACTTCACATGGAACACGCTAGCAACAGTGAGACCCATGCTCTTCCCTACCCCAATCTCGTCAAGAAAATTCTTCAGAGCTTGATGGTGTATTCCGAGGAGAGTGTGGATGTGTTCTATAGGCATCTGGATGAGAGTAATCTGAGGAAGATGAAGTTCAAGAAAGACAGGAATGGGAGCTGGATAAGGGCTCAAGAAGCTCAGATGGAGGAACCTGAGGAAGTTTCGTCTGAGAGCCCTGAAGGGGAACAAAATGAAGCGCCAACTATTGTCTATGAATCGCAAGCTGCCATAGGGAAGTTGAGTCGTGCTGTTGCAAGTCTTTCCGATCAACAACATCGGCTGATAAGGACCTTTGAAAAGGAGATGAGTCTTGTGAGCCTCAAACTGGAGAGGATAGAGACTGCCCTTGGAAGTCTTCTGCCTCAGTCAACTCCTCAAAACGACACTGAGTGATCCTATCTTTCTCTGGCACATCTGACCCCCATTTTTTGTTCCCCAGCCTTATTTAATGTCTTCTCTTTGTGTTTATTTCACTTTGTTCATGCTTCTTGTTGTCTATGGTTGCATGTTTATCTCGTTTTGGTTGTATGGAGGTCCGATGTAACGATGGGGTGTCCCTATGATGATTTTAATATAATTATGATTTAGTTGTTCTGATTTATGAGCTCTTAAGGTGCAAGTTGATTTATTTCATTCTTTTTGATGATGCCAAAAGGGGGAAATTAGAGGATAGCAGGACTTGAGAGGGAATTCATGACTTAGTTGTAGTTCGTTGTTTTTCTGAGGGGAAATTTTTTAGTGCTTTGTTAGTCTTTGTTCCTAGGCTAGTATATATGTCTCGGGTTTATACTCTTATTGTTAAGGATGTTTGTCATCATAAAAAAGGGGGAAATTGTTGAGATGTGATGAGGTTTTGATTAAATGACAAACATCAACTAATGATTTACTTGAGTGCGTAGGTATTGTTACTAGTGTGTGTGCAGGAACGAAGGAATTCTTGCTGGAATCCATGAGACGTAAGGTTACGTCGAATGGAAGCCAGCTGTGAAGAATAGTCCATCCGAGGAAGATTATTGGTCAAAGATATCTTGGAGGATGACCTTGAAGAATTATGGAAGAGTTGCATTTCAAAGAAGGAAAGAAGATCTTGTCAAAGAAGGAAAGAAGATCTCGTCAAAGAAGGAAAGTGGCAACTCGGCTAGGATTAAGCATTGGACGCGCGTGTGGGAATTGCCAAAGACATAAGGAAATATCATGCGCAAGGAATATTTCCTTATACGCATTGTTTCCTTATATGAACAAGACGGTGCGCTGAAGAGTAAGCCCCAATGGTGACTACTTGGAGAACAAGTTGGAAGGTCACACAAAAGGAAAGATTAGGTTTGAGCTATTTAGTGTGCTATATATTGTATGGGATTTACATAGCTTAGCAAGACTTTGAAGAGCGAAAACCTAGTGCTCGGTTTAGAGTTGTTCTACGTGTGTGAGATTGAGATTCAAGTGAGAAGAGTGATCCGAGATCTAGGTGAGAAGTCTAGGTGAGTGATCCAAGTTGTATTGTAATCAAGATATCAATACAACAAGTAGACTCGTTCAAACTCTCTTTAGTGAAAGCTAGAGAGGAGTGGTTTTTCGCCTCAAGAACTTATTGGTACTTGGGGTGTTTCCCCTATACATCATCGTGTTCAGGTTTGATTTACATTATTGTTTGTCTTTCTGCATAATCTACTTATCAAGGAACAGTCGCTTTTGTTCCTTGAGTTTTTATACGCTAATCGATCCAACAATTGGTATCAAAGCCTGGTCTCTAGATTGTTTCAATTAGCTTTGCAGGAAAAGATGTCATCCCACAATGCAATCAACGACTCAATCTAGAAACCCCCAATGCTAAAACCGAGAGAGTATGACTGGTGGGCGATCCGGTTTGAATCCCATACTCAATCCCTTGATGCCCAACTATGGAAGGTCATTGAATTCGCAGATATAGTTGTTCTTGACCTTGCCGGGGAAGACAAGACTAAAGAGAAGAAGAGAATCGACTACGACGATGCCAACTACAAAGTCTTGGAGAAGAATTCTAGGACCAAGAAGATTCTTCACATGGCGCTAAGTTTAAGTGATCTCAGAAAGGTACTAAAATACAAATCTGCGAAAGAAATATGGGATGCACTTAGTAGAACTTACTCAGGAAGTAGCGATGTGAAGGGAAATCGCCTCCTAGCGGCACAAAAGGACTATGAAAAGGCTCTCCAAGAAAAGAACGAATCTGTGGAAAATTTTCATGCCAGATTCGAAGGATATGTCAGCCAAATAGAGTTTCTCGGTGAAGATATCACCCAATGGAAGGTTACGCATCAATTCATGCAAGCCCTAAATTCCAAGTGGGATGGATTCATCAATGCTCTACAAGCACAAAGCGACATCAAAGATATATCTTTAGAAGATCTAGTCTTCCGCCTCAAAAGTCATTCAGGGATTCTTGAAAGAAAACTCCAAGGAAGGAAGAAAGTTGATAAGAGTCAATCCATTGCTCTGAAAGTTGAGAGAGCGTTTGACCTATCCCAGATGGAAGACATTGAGGCTGAAGATGATGAAACTGTAGCCTTGATAACAAGCGCCTTTCGTAAAGCTTGGAGAGGGGGCATGAGTCATTCCCGTCCCACTGACGGAACAAAAGACATGAAGGAAGTCATACGCTATCACTGTCAGAGGACTGGTCACTTTGCCAGAAATTGCTACAAAAAGAGAGTCGGAAAACCACCCGCTCCAGAAGGAAAGCGAGCAATGCTGGCAACCTGGGAGGATTCAGACTCAGATCAAGAAGACAGAAGAGTGAGAAGGAAGTGTGCCTTATGGCAGACGAAGATAGCACGCCTAAAACCGAGGTAAGTCTTTCTTCCATCATCACTAAGTTACAGAGCATGTCTAGCACTAAATTAATACATATTGTTAAAAGACTTGGAGAAGAGAACGGGGATATACAAGGGAAATTAGAAGAAAGAGAAGAGGAACTCTCAAGACTGGTTAACGAAACTAGACTCCTGTCTGAAAAAGTTACCATGCTAGAAAGCCTCTCTTACTCTTCTTCTTCCAACTCTTGCGAAAAATGCCCCGGGATCAAAAACAAGATCATATCTCTTGAGAGTAAGGTTTCTGAGCTCGAAAATGCAAAGTCTTCTCTTTCTTATGAAAATGAGAAGTTGTGTCATGATCTTGTGGTACTCAAGGAAGATGAGGATCACAAGAAAAGGTTGTGGCTAGATGAGCATGCTAAATCCCACATAAATGGCCTAAAAACTGATTACTCAAGTCGATTTGTGCCCCGCAGTGGAATTGGATATGACTCAGACAAAACCCTTGCAAAAGGTGTGTCACCAAGGTGGATTCCTCAGGGGGAAACAAATCCGTCGAAAGGATAACCACATGGTTTGACGGGCAGAAAGCATATTGTTGAGATGTGATGAGTTTTGATTATGACAAACATCTACTAATGATTTACTTGAGTGTATAGGAATGTTACTAGTGATTACATGATGCAGAGAAATGCTTGCTGGATTTCATGAGACGTAAGGTTATGTCGAATGGAAGCCAGCTGTGCAGAATAGGTCCATCCGAGGAAGAATATTGGTCGAGATATTTTGGAGGATGGCCTTGGAGAAATAAGGAAGAGTTGACTCACAAACTTCTTCTAGTGAGAAGCTAGAAGGGAGTGGTTTTGCCCTGAAATACTTATTGGTATTAAGGGTTTCCACTATATATCCTCGTGTTCAGGTGTGATCTTTCCTTTGTTGTTTTTGATTCCGCTGCATTACGTTCCAGGGAACAAAGCTTTGTTCTTTGGTATTAAGGGTTTCCACTATATATCCTCGTGTTCAGGTTTGATCTTTCCTTTGTTGTTTTTAATTCCGCTGCATTACGTTCTAGGGAACAAAGCTTTGTTCTTTGGTATTTTAAGCTAACCGATCCAACAATTGGTATCAGAGTCTGGTCTCTAGATTGTCTAAGTTAGCTTGCAGGAAAGATGTCATCTAACAATGCAATCAATGACTCATTATGGAAACCCCCAATGCTGAAACCGGGAGAGTATGACTGGTGGGCGATTTAGTTTGAATCTCATACTCAATCCCTTGATGCTCAACTGTGGAAGGTCATTGAACTCGGAGATACAATTATTCTTGACCTTGCTGGGGAAGACAAGACTAAGGAGAAGAAGAGAATCGACTACGACGATGCTGACTACAAAGTCTTGGAGAAGAATGCGAGGGCCAAGAAGATTCTTCACATAGCACTAAGTTCAAGTGATCTCAGAAAGGTACTAAAATACAAAATTTGCGAAAGAAATATGGGATGCACTTAGCAGAACTTACTCGGGAAGTAGCGATGTGAAGAGAAATCGTCTCCTAGAGGCACAAAAGGACTATGAAAAGGCTCTCCAAGAAAAGAACGAATGTTTGGAAGATTTTCATGCCAGATTCGAAGGATATGTCAGCCAAATAGAGTTTCTCGGTGAAGATATCCCCCAATGGAAGGTTACGCACCAATTCATGCAAGCTTTAAACTCCAAGTGGGATGGATTCATCAATGCTCTACAAGCAGAAAGTGACATCAAAGATATATCCATAGAAGATCTTGTCAGCCGTCTCAAAAGTCATTCTGATATTCTCGAGCGAAAGCTGTTCGCTAGGAAGGAAGCAGACAAAGGCCAATCAATTGCTCTAAAGGTTGAAAGGGAATTTGATCTATCACATATGGAGAATGCTGAGATTAATGATGATAATATTTTTAATTTATTCGCAAGGGATTTCCAGAAGGCTTTGGAAGGAAGCAAAAACGCCCCCCATTCCTCAGAAAGGAACACAGATGTCAAAAAGGTGATATGCTATCATTGTCAGAAGACGGGGCACTTTGCGAGAAATTTATTTAAGAAGAAAGGTAAAGAACTCTCTGTTCCTGAGGAAAAACGTGCAATGACGACCATATGGGGAGATTCAGACTCCGAAGCTGAAAGAGACAATGCTCGAAAAGAAGTATGACTCATTGCTGATAAGGACTCGACCGAGAACAAGGTAAGCCAATCCTATCTCCTCAATAAATTACAAGGTAAAACCAATGCTCAATTAATTTCTATTATTAATGCTCTTGGTGAGGAAATTGGGAATCTTCACGGTGAGTTGGAGGTAAACGAGGAGGAACTATCTAACACGTCGCGTAAGGATATAATCCACACGTCGCGTATGAATATAATCCACAGGCGACGTATGTACTTTTTCTATATAAAGCCAACTTTTCGAAACCCTACCACTTTCGTCATCTTCCTCTTCTCTTCCGCGGCGCAGCGGGCTAGGGTTCGTCCACGACGCAAGGATTTGCTCTTCTTTCTTCCATTTCAAGGCATTTTTCAAGTTCATTTGCACTGCAAGGTTAGTAAACATGAAGATTTCTTTGTTATGGTATGATATTTAAGTGGGTATGAAGTTTTGATGGTGTTTTGATGATATCTATTTCGAAATTGAATATGAGTATCAATTACTTGATTAGGAAGCATGAAATTTTTATTGTATGGATGGATTGTGATTTTTATTGAGAATTTAGTGATGAATTTGTTATTTTTATATTTAGATAGTATAATTAGGGTTTTGATATTGAATTTGGTAATGTATGGATTGATTTAGTTGAATTGGTGACTTTTTTCATGAATATTTGATAAACCGTTGAAATTAGGGTTTAGGGATGCATATGTAACACCCCCAAAATCACTTGGGAATATTACCGCCAGTGACCCCAGACTTAACTGTCCAAAGTCACCCAAGGCTTTACAGTATGCATCGCAAATACAAAATAGTTATTGAAATGCAATTATATTATTAAAATACATATCCGAGTTTACAAAAGCGGAAGCGATTATATTAAAAATCATACTCCCTCTGTCCCTTTATTTGGGTCACATATTGTACTATGCACATTTATTAAGAAGAAGAAGAAAGAGAAATTTGCATAAGGAAGAGTGTCCAAACCCATTTCTTAACCAATTAAAACCAAGTTTACAAAGTTAACAGCCAATGAGAATGCTTCATTTGAAGCACACGGATTACCACTTTTACAAGACCAAAATGCCCTTACAAAATCTGTTTACAAGCTTTACAACTTCACTAAGGCATTAACACTAACACAGTATAAAACCCATAACTGAAGATGCAAAACAGTTTGAGCTGCTAAACACAAAACAGAGCAAAAAAACTGAGAGAAAATAAATAAAACAGAGCATTTACTGCTGCATCATTGTCGAAGGAGAGGATGGCTTCAACATTTATGTACAACAAGGCTCAAGATCCTGATGATGACGACTCATTAAATAATGAGGAGATGGGGGACTTAGGAGCAGAACCTGTTTTTCCTTTTGATCTGAACCAAGAGCCTGCACCATCAGAATCCGAGGATCATGGAGAGGCAACCCAACATCATCAGCCCTGAACTCCCAGACTCAACAATAGCATGAACATGCACAGAAGAACTGTTCAGGGGACAGACTTCCACATGGAGCCATCAATGAAGTTGCAGAACTGTTCAATGTGCACAGAAGAACTATTAGTAGGATCTGGACAGTAGCAATGAGACAGAAGGCGGCAAATCAAGCTTACACTATCAACACAAAGCATCACAATGCTGGAAGGAAGCGAACTCAAGTTGATCAAGCAGCAATAACAGCACTAAGCATGGGGGACAAAACATGTATCAGAGATTTAGCAAGCAAACTAGATATTCCCAAATCAGTTTGTCATAGAATGGTGAAGATGAAAATAATAAAGGCACACACAAATACATTACACCCTGGTTTGAGTGAAGCTCACAAGAAAACCAGAATGGAATGGATTCTCAATCTAATCATAGGAGACCCAGTTGCAGAAAAAACAGAATATCATCCAATGTATGATTTCATTCATATTGATGAAAAATGGTTCTTTCTTACAAAGAAGACACAAAGATGTTATCTAGCAAAGCATGAAAGAGGAATGTACAAGGCTGCTAGTTCAAGTAAGTTTATTCCTAAGGTTATGTTCATGGCAGTTGCAAGGCCAAGGTTTAATGAAGAGGGAGCATGCACATTTGATGGAAAGATTGGTATCTTTCCATTCACTTACCAGGAAGCAGCAAAAAGGAAATCAGTTAGGAGGCCTAAGGGGACAATTGTTACAAAACTTGTAGAGTCAATTAACAAGCATGTTACCAGAAGAATCTTAATTGATCAGATCATACCAGCAATCAAGGCCAAATGGCCACAAGATGGACAGAAAGTCATATACATCCAACAAGACAATGCAAGGCCTCATATCAATCAACAAGATCCAGAATGGCAAGAGGTACACAAACAAGATGGATTTACTTTTATTCTAATTCAACAGTCAGCAAATAGTCCTGATTTAAATATACTAGACCTAGGCTTTTTTAGGAGTATACAGTCACTGATGCACAAAAAAATGCCTAGAGATGTTGATGAAATGCTACAAGCAGTTTATAATGCTTTTTATGAGTTGGATGCCACTACTCTAAGAGATGTATGGATTTCTCTCCAAAATGTTATGAATCAAGTGTTACAAGTCAAAGGAGGAAATGATTATGATTTGCCTCATGTCAGCAAAAATAAATTAAGAGCACAAGGTCTTCTACCAGAGATAATCAAGGCAACTACATGGGTTGTTATAGAAGCGTGGGAGATTGTTCATGGGGCTTCAGTCAATGAAAACAATGAAGACAGCCAAGCAAATAATGAAACAGAAGACATTCCATTTGAAGACAATGAAGACAACCAAGCCAATGATGCAACAGAAGACAATCCATATGATTTAGGAGACTTAGAAGCTAATGGTTTAGGGGACAACCAAGAAGATTTAGACAACTTCATAATTATGTAGGTAATTGGTTTAATTATCTAGGATTATATGACTACTGTAAGCATGCATAGACTACCAGTTTTTGTAAGCAAGCTTACAGTAGTCATATTTTTTGTAAGCAAAGCAAATCAGATAAATATCAGAAAGTCATGCAAGTGTTTAAGGCAACCAATTTGTCTCAGGTGTCCCCATGACCATCATGATTAACAATTAATTCCAAGACTTAACATTCCAGATATGCATCAGTCAGTAAGAAATATCTAGTGTTCCTATAGCACATCCAGGCAGTGGAAATTAAGGGCTTGTATCTCAGCATTGACATTTTTCATTATTGAAGATAACAGATGTCCCCATTCCCTCATTGATATCAAGCCCCTAAACACTAACCTAAACATACCAGATAGGCACAACAAGACACTAATTACTGTGTTCCTATGGTACATTAAAGAAATGGAAATTAAAAGCAATCTCAGATCATGATAAACAGACTTCATCATAGACATTAAAAAGGGGACAAATTATTCTTATGCATGAAATCTCTGATTATTTATCAGACTTCCAATGCCTACAACATTATTCTCACATCAGGTCAAGCACAGAAAATCACCAAATGAACCTCAGTTCATCAGATGAACAACCACAACATTTCACACAAAATCACCAAATGAACCTCAGTTCATCAGATGAACAACCACAGCATGCATATTTTGGGACAAAATCACCAAATGAACCTCAGTTCATCAAATGATCAACCACAGTAGCAACCAAAATCACAGTTCAAGCAGAGTAAATAACCAGAAAACCAAAAACAGTAAACCCCATAAATACATTGTCTAGTTTACATACGCAAAATATCAAGTCCACATCTGGACTTCCATATAGGCAAAAATCAGTCCACACGAGGACTTCCACATACGCAAAAAATTATCATTGTTCTTAATCCAGTCACATAACAAAAAATATAAACAAAGCCAAGCAAATGATGACTTAGCTAGATTTCTTCGGAATTGGATGCACAGTAGGAGTGGGAGACAGAGGGCGAGTCCGGGATGACCACGATCTCAGGGGAAGGTGGAGGAGAAATCTCTGGGGACAGTGGAGGAGCAATCTCCGGCGTCGGGGTGTCGGGGATGACTATGATCTCCCGGGGACGAGAGAGCCCTTCGTTATCCGACAACTCCGGCATCTCCGGCGATCGCTGCATGTCCATGGATTCCTTCTTCTGCTCCGGCGTCTACAGCATGTCAATGTCGATGTCCTCCGACGGATGGGTGGTCCAGGTGTGATCAGCAACGCAACTGACACCCCACTTGCATGGGAGGGGGGGGATAATGAACATCCCTCTCGACCGGATGAAGTCATCGATTGATCAGGATCTGGAGAGTTGTCTTTGAAAAAAATATCCAGAGCCACCTCCGAGTCGTTGTTCACAGAGGAGATCGATGGAGTCGCCGGCAAAGGAGAGGATGGGTTTGAGACAGTGAGCGAATGATGCCCATCGGAGAGTGGAGGGGTGCCACTGTGGGTAAAGGTTTGAGAGGGCCTGGTATTAGTGGACGAGTCCATCGGAGAAGATCGACAGAGAAATGGTGGAGCCAGTTAGGGTTTGAAGAGAAGAAGATCGAGAGAGAAATTAGGGGAGGCGGTTAGGGTTTTCAGAGAAGAGAAATGAGGGGAGAAGATTAGGGTTAGGAGTTTATATAGGGTGATTAGTGGGCTGGTTTTGGGCTTCGTTTTGGGCTGGGTAATGGGGTTAATTATGGGCTAAATGTGTTTAATTAATTTAAGTAGAGGACACTAATTGTATTTGTGTTTTTAAGTTAATTTTTGTTAAGTTAGCTAAGTAAAAATGGTGGAAATTTAATGGAGTTTTATGTGGTTGGTGAGTTAATGGAGAAATATTAGATGTAGAAGATGATGTAGATGGTTGATGTGATTGATAAAGTAATGTTAGGATATGAATAGAATAAATTGAATAAGGGTATAATGGGAAGAAATTAATTGATAGAAATGGAAATGTGACTTAAATTAGGGGACACCCGAAAAGGAAATGTGACCGAAATTTAGGGACGGAGGGAGTATGATATTACTTAACAGTATTACAAATGCGGAAGCGTTATAATGAAGACATAATTCCTAATGTTATTACAGAGATTACAACTGAAGACTTAATTAAAATATTGAAATTACAGAATAGGTCTTAAACCATATTACTAACCTCGAAATCTTGATCTTATAAATAGAAACTCTAAAACATTATCAGCTGCCTTCAACGTCGGGAACTTGATTCTTCACTTAAGAGAAACGATCACCTGATGTGCCGTATAGGGACGGATGACACCAGCCAACCATGCAAGGAAAAAAAACGGTTGGTTAGTCTAATGAAAGACTATGCAAGTGGAATTTATGTGAGGTTCTATGTGGTTGTACTAAGATACTATCGTAGTCTCTCAAGTTAAAGCCGAAAGACAATAAATAACTAAATACTTCCACTGAAGAGGGAGGATAGACCAAAAGATATGCAACAAGAGAATACCCGAAACGAAGGTGAGTATTATGGGAAGAAAATATGATTCATTTGGGAACGTTTTAAAAACATCACACACATTAGACGTACTCCTTCGAATAATCGGGTCCGATCAACCTCACCGCATACATATTGTGCGAATTTAGATTGAAAAGACTACCCTCTTAATCTAGAGGACGAGCGGTTTCCAAGTTGTACTCCTCGCTCGAGGTTTATTAATTATGTGCTCGCAACACTTATCTTATTTACTTTTCACACCACACCTTATTATCTTAAAGCTTTTAACACATTCCCGACTCAACGAGATTAACACAGGGTGACATTACCGTCCATCCCAATTGCACTAGCAAGGTGCTTAAACACCTCTTATCCTTAACGGGTGGATAAGAAGCAATGATCATGATCTTAAACATTATTAAGAGATCATTATACCTCAAAAGGCTATAATATCCCTGCACACATGTGCTTATTAAATTAATATTCACGATTATAGTTAAGTCCACACATAGCAAACAAAGGCCACACACACACCGTCTTTAAGACGTTAATCAACCTATTATTTATAACTAAATATAGGTATCGAAAATATCTAACAACCTAGATACAAAAACATTTAGCACACAAGTGTTCCCAAACAATTAATTAGGTTTTAGAAATTACCCAATTATTCAACAATTAATTTTAATATTAGTTGTCGGTTAAAAATATGCAAAGAGAAGAGAAAGCAAGAGCGAACCGCCACTTGCCTGAAATAGAAGACGACGAACGAATGAAGTCGGAGTTGGGAGCCTTGTCAACGAATTCGAACTTCAAGGATCCCGATGCAAATTATAATTAAATTATACCATTATTATATGGTACCAAAATCACAAGATAAATTATAATTAAAATTCATTTTGATATAATTTTCTAACTAAATTATACCATTATTATATGGATCGGGTATAGTTCACATATAATAGATACATTACGTAAAACCTACGTAATATATATTATCATAACTGCTATGCATAACACACTAAAAGTGTTAATGCATAACCCAACAAATTGTGTATTTACAACTTAATTTTAAGAAGTTTGCTAGTTTCAATATAAGTATCAAATAAAATAATATACTTAATTAATTTATATTTTTTGTATTCTATTTCATCATAACACCTTGCAAGTTATCTCAAACCGAATTAACAAAATTACACAATGTTTTTTAACTAAAAATTTATTACGTTGATTAGCTTATAATATATATACTTATTGACACAAAACAAGGTAGTAAGTTATGAATAACATTTCTTAAGTCAGACAAATTTTCTGCATCGATTTAAAATTTTGAAAATTTGGGTGTGTTTTTGTAATTTAAGTGGGTTATGCATAACACTTATATTATATATCCACAAATATTATATAAGGATCAAATGGACAAGCTTAATCAAGAAAGAGGCTTGAAATTTACCATATGAAATGCCCGATTCACACAAAGAAATTTGGGCTTTTTGGACCATGTATGTACAGTGATCCAACAAGGCTTGGCCCAACCAAATCAAAAGAAGGCGTGCACTATGTTGCAGTGTTCATCATCGTCTTCATTCTTTGATGACGATAAACAAAGCGCAACAGAACTACACACCTATGAAGGCTGCGACTTGGCGGCGACGGCGAGGACAGAAGGACGGCATCGAATTCGGTATAACCGGAGAACCCTGCTCCGACGGGGCTTCCTAGACTAGAGCGGAGTTAAATCATGATTTAACGAACCCGAAATAATATCGAAAAACGAAACAAAACCTTACCGAAAGTTTTACGGTTAGGCTCGAGATTTAGACGTGGTTAAAGGTGTTGGGAAAAATACTCAACTTTTCCGACTTATTAGATTTGTGTGAATGCAAAATAATAGAGAAAATAACACACAGTATCAATATTCTCTAACACTACTTTAACTATGAAGAAAACTGAAATGATTACAATGTTTGAACTCTCAACCCAATATTCCCTTACAACAAAGAATTCTGAAAAGCATTTCTGTTTTAATCTAAACTAGCTTTTCTCTTTTGTTTCTGAAATCCCTTTTTAATTGAATACACTAACAAAATAATTACAACATTATTTATACTTGCAAAACAACTTAAAATAGTTTGTTGAATTACGTAGCTCCTTAATTTCATCACACATTCTTCTCCTAATTTTAACTCCATAAAATCGGGTTGTATTTATTCTTCTTAATTGTAGTACAAATAGCTAATTGCTATTTCCAACAATCTCCCACTTGAAGACTAATTTTAATTTGTCTTCACACCTTGGTTTATATACTAGAGCATTTTGGTCTCAATTCTCTAGTAGGCCAACTAAAGTTGAGCATAACTTCAATTTATCCACTGTCACTGTCTTTGTCAACATATCAGCAGGATTCTTGCTTCCTTGGATCTTTTCCAATTTCAAAACTTCATCTTCTAACAAAGATCTGATGAAATGATATCGAAATCCAATATGCTTAGTTCTTGAATGAAAGGCTGAATTTTTTGCCAAATGTATTGCACTCTGACTGTCACTGTACAACACATTATTATCCTGCTTAAATCCCAACTCAGTTAACAAACCTTGAAGCCATATCATCTCTTTACTGGCTTCAGTTACTGCTACATATTCTGCCTCTGTAGTGGATAGAGCTACAATCTTTTGTAGTTGCGACATCCAACTCACAGCTGTAGTTCCAACAGTGAATATATAACCTGTGGTGCTTTTCCGGTGATCAACTTCACCTCCAAAGTCTGCATCTACATAGCCTTGTATATTTGGTTCACCCTTACCAAAGTACAAACACTTCTCTGTGGTGCCTTTTAGATACCTTAGTATCCACTTCACTGCTTCCCAATGTGCTTTTCCTGGATTTGTCATGTGTCTACTGACAACTCCGACTGCATGCCCAATATCTAGTCTAGTACAAACCATCGCATACATCAAGCTTCCAATGGCCGAGGCATAAGGAACCTTGTTCATGGTATTTCTATCATCCTCTGTCTGAGGAGACTGGTCCTTGGATAAGCGAAAATGACTAGCCAGTGGTGTACTGACCGGTTTAGCCTTATCCATGTTAAATCTCTCTAAAACGCGATTGATGTACTCTGATTGAGATAACTGCAAAGTTTCCTTGTGCTTATCTCTTGTAATCTGCATCCCAAGAATCTTTTTCGCTGGACCTAAGTCTTTCATGTCAAACTCCTTCGACAATTGTTGTTTCAGCCTTTTGATATCATCAAAATTTGAACCTGCTACCAACATATCATCAACATAAAGTAGTAAAATGATATAGCTAGATTTATAGCTTTTCACGTAGCAACAATGATCGGCGTTGCACTTCTGGAAACCTTCCTTGTGCATGAAGCCATCAAACTTTTTATACCACTGCCTTGGGGCTTGTTTCAAGCCATACAAACTCTTCTTGAGTTTACACACCATATCCTCTTTTCCACTTTCTGAGAAACCTTCAGGTTGGTGCATGTATATCTCTTCATCTAAATCACCGTGAAGAAATGTAGTCTTCACATCTAACTGTTCTAGATGAAGATCTTCAATGGCAACAATACTCAAGACTGTTCTGATGGTATTGAGCTTCACAACTGGAGCAAATATCTCAGTGTAGTCTACTCCTTCCTTCTGTTGAAATCCTTTTACAACTAGGCGAGCTTTGTATCTCTTAGAGCCATCATGCTCATCTTTCACTCGATATATCCATTTGTTATGAAGTGCCTTCTTCCCCATAGGTAACTCGGAGAGCTCCCATGTCTTGTTTGAAATCAAAGATTTCATCTCATCTTTCATTGCAAGCTCCCAGTTGCTTGCATCTGTGGTCTGACATGCTTCTTCACAGCATTCAGGCTCTCCTCCATCTGTCAACAACAGATAATTCATGTATTTTCTATTAGGAACATGAGGCCGTGAAGATCTTCTCAATGCTGGAGCTGGAACTTGTGGTGTGCCTGAAGGTAGAACACCTTGCCCAGATTCTTCGATCTCATGACTTGTTACAATTGGTTCTGTCACAAGATTATCTGGAACATCCTCAACTTCTGCAAATATCGGCCATCTTTGCTCTGCATCATCATCTTCTATTTTATGCCTATCTTTATACATGATCCTTTCGTTGAAAATCACATCTCTACTACGAATCATCTTCTTGTTTTCGTCATCCCAAAGGCGATAGCCAAGCTCATCACCACCATAGCCAATGAACGTGCATTTCTTGGATTTGGGATCAAGCTTGTTTCTGCCGTGGTCACCAATATGCACATATGCTGCACAACCGAAAACTTTAAGATGCGACAATGTAATCTCTTTTCTACTCCATACCTCTTCTGGTATCCGATGCTCTAACGGAACCGATGGACTTCGATTAATCAAGTAAGCTGCTGTATTGACTGTCTCTGCCCAAAACTGCTTTGATAAACCTGATTGTAAACGAATGCTTCTAGCTCTCTCTGTCAATGTTCGATTCATACGCTCAGCTACACCATTTTGTTGAGGTGTACCTGGCACTGTTCTCTCCATTCGGATCCCATGCTCATAGCAGAAATTCTTAAATGTGATGTCCACATATTCACCACCATTGTCAGTTCTAATTCGTTTAACCTTCAAGATTGTCTCATTTTCAACCATTGTCTTCCATCTCTTAAAAATCTCAAAAACTTCAGATTTATGTTTTAGAAAGTAAACCCATACCTTCCGAGAGTGATCATCAATGAAAGTAACAAAATAGTGTTTCCCACCAATGGATGAAATACTTGTTGGTCCCCAAACATCAGAGTGTACAAGCTCTAACCTCTCCTTCTTTGGGGTTCTGGAATTGATTTAAAAGCTTACCCTCTTTTTCTTTCCAAGTATGCAGTCCTCACACATGTCTATCTCAACTGAACGTAGACCTGGGAGTTTTCCTTTTGAAAGCATAACTTTCATTCCTTTCTCACTCATGTGGCCAAGTCTTTGATGCCATAAGTTGGAATACTCATTTCCTTCAGCAACTGAGATTGAACAATAGCCGAGTACCACTCTTTTTACCATGAGCTACTATCATCGCACCCTTTAAAACTTTCCAATTGTCACCGTGGAATATTGTAGTGTAACCTTCGTCAGCCAACTGACCAACTGATATTAAGCTCTTTCTTAGGTCGGGAATGTGTCTAACATCCCTTAGCTTCCAAACAGACTCGTTCAACTTAATGTTTACTGCACCCTTTCCAACCACTTTGCATGGTTGATCATCTCCAAGGTATACATACCCATGGTTTCCCGAGACATAACTTTCGAAGTTCTCTTTCTTCGAAGTGGCGTGAAATGACGCTCCAGAATCTATCACCCAAGATTCTTTCTTGCTCTCTAAAGAGCAAATCAACACATTGTCTTTTTCCAAGCTGGAAGTTATATTCGCCTCTGCCTTCGTCTCTTGGTTCTTTGGTGCACTCCTGCACTGATTCTTGTAGTGCCCAGTCTTCCCACAATTCCAACACTCAATAGTCTTTGAGCTAGAGGAATTATTTGGGTTTGTAGATCTTGACTCCTTGTCTCTTGACCTACTATGATGGTTTGATCTTCCGTGTCCATTCCCTCTGGTTGAATTTCTTCCTCTAGACTCTGTATGCAATACTGAAGAGGTTGATGATTCACCCGACCCTTTTCGTCGGATCTCCTCACTGAGAACCAGATCTACGAACATCATCATATTTTAACTTATTACTTCCCGATGAGCTACTCACAGCTGTGACAGTAGCATTCCAACTGTCTGGAAGTGATGATAAAAGTAGCAATGCTCGTACTTCTTCATCGAATTCAATTCCAACGGAACTTAATTGGGTTGTGACCGTATTAAGTGCATTCAGATGTTTAGCTACTGATGCATCTTCTGTCATTCGCAAATTAAATAACCGCCTCATTAAATGAACTTTGTTTGAGGCTGATGGTTTCTCATACATATTGAAAAGAGCTTCCATGAGACCTGCCGTGGTCTTTTCTTTCGCTATGTTGAAAGCAACATTGCGAAATAGCGTCAAGCGAATGACTCCAAGAGCTTGTCTATCCAGAAGATTCCAATTTGCATCTTTCATGTCCTCTGGCTTATTCTCTGACAGAGGTAAATAAAGATTTTTCTGATATAGGTAATCTTCAATCTGCATCTTCCAAAATCCAAAATCTGCACCATCGAACTTCTCGATTTTGACCTTTCCTTCATCTACAACCATTGCTCCCACTCAAATCTGACTTCGTTGGATCGTGTAGAACCAAACGCTCTGATACCAATTGTTGGGAAAAATACTCAACTTTTCCGACTTATCAGATTTGTGTGAATGCAAAATAATAGAGAAAATAACACACAGTATCAATATTCTCTAACACTACTTTAACTATGAAGAAAACTGAAATGATTACAATGTTTGAACTCTCAACCCAATATTCCCTTACAACAAAGAATTCTGAAAAGCATTCCTGTTTTAATCTAAACTAGTTTTTCTCTTTTGTTTCTGGAATCCCTTTTTAATTGAATACACTAACAAAATAATTACAACATTATTTATACTTGCAAAACAACTTAAAATAGTTTGTTGAATTACGTAGCTCTTTAATTCCATCACACATTTTTCTCCTCATTTTAACTCCATAAAATCGGGTTGTATTTATTCTTCTTAATTGTAGTAAAAATAGCTAATTGCTATTTCCAACAAAAGGTACCGATCTAAGGATAAGCCTGGTACAACAAGAATCGAAAGAAAATGGTTTAACGCCCTCGATATAATATCGAAATCGATATCGAAAACGGAACCGAAACTTACCGAATGCTTAACGAATCGGCTTGAATCTGAGATGCGCGCAAAGGCTAGAATTTAGGCACCCTTCACGACTTAAAACAGGAATTGAAACCATTGAAGTAAGGTTTGAATCTCGGAACCGAAATTGATAACGACGAATAGAGGAATGCAAGTGTACCTCTTGTTTAATGGAGACGAAACGAGGGAGCAGCTTGCTTGTCTTAATAAAAGAATAAGTATGAAGAAGAATGAATGGAGTTGAGCTTGTTGGTTTTGACGAAGCAAACAATAGGGGTTTTGAGGAGGAGGCTGTAGAGAATGGAATGTGTTTTGTTTATCTGCTAGGGTATTTAAGAAGAACACAGAGGAAGTTGCAAATAAATATGGATAAAGGGATGAGTCGATCCGGAGGTTTTTGTTAATAAGGATTATCATTGTAGAGATTGTAGAGATTTACCGATTGATATGGAGGTGAAAATCAATCAGTTTCATCAAATCTCAACAATAGATGTTGATACACGTTGACTGCAGATTGGGTATAATTCCAACATTTTCCATTTTCTTTTTAATCACTTTATCAGTAATTACAGAATCGAGCCTCAGACTTTGGATCTGTGGCAAATATGCTCTAATCCAATTTTAAGTAATTACGTGAATTTCTCAAACTTTAGAGATGACTTAAAAAGGATTATTGAAGTGCGAAACTTAGGGTAAAATGAAGATTAAAGAATATTAATCGTATTTAAATCTTAACATTAATTTGTTAATCTCATTCAAATATTCTAGGTTACATATTGATAAGTTTAAATCATGTGTGACATTACATACTTGTACAACTTTATGTAACAAGTTTTAATTTAATCTCATAATTAATTAACATAATTATAAGAAAAATTATTTTTATGAAAAATTATGAAAATACCCTTACTAAAATGAGGGTTATTACAGCAGAAACGAGAATGCAGAATATGCATTTTGCAATATGTAATATGCAAATCCATATGTGACGTACGTATGGAATGCTTCCATACGCGACATATGAAATGCATCCTTACGCGACATATGGATTTGCATATTTCAGATTGCAGAAAGCAGTTTCTGCATTCATGGAAAAATCTGCATAATGCAGTTTTTGTTATTGGTGCAAAAAGGCATTTTTTGTTATTGAAATGATGATTTTGTTATTGAAATGATTTGTTTATAAAGCTACGGTGTTGAAATGATGAATTTTTTGATGCAGAAATGGATCGTCGTCTTGGACGCTCTTCTCGTGTTAGAAATAGAAATGAGAAGAGAAATGGATCGTCGTCTTGGACGTACGTCGTTTAGAGTTCTCGGATGAAAGGCAGCGTGGACAACAGCAAGGTCCTCAGATGTCTGCTGCTAGTGGCATGCCTCAGTTCAACCCTCTGAATTTCTCATGCAATGACTTGCGGCCCTACCAATTTCCTCATGTGCAACCACACCCAGATCAATCCTTTACAGAGATGATGAGGTTGGATAACGACTCTTATTACAACAGTGAGGGTGTTAGTCAACCTAATCAATGGAACGAGTACTATGTTGTACCTCCACCTTCGGGCGATGCAGGGCCAACATCACAACCTGAAATAGAGGGTGAGAAAGAAGAAGAAGGTGATGCTGAGAGTGAGGAGTCTGGGGACAAGGAACTGGAAGAGGGTGAGGAAGAGGAAGAGGTTGAGCAACAAGCAGAGGGTGAGAAACAATCAGAGGGTGATCAAGAGAGGAACATTGAAGAAGACAATGAGGATGAGGAAGAGGAACAACCTAGACAACGACGGCGGGCACTAAGGGTCAAAGTTATATTTGACCCTAACATATAGCATGGTGTTCCCGGAGGTCCACAAAATCCAGAGCTGCGATCAAAGGCTTTCCTGCTCATACTGCCTTCTACGTGCAACAAGGCATGGTAAGTAGTTAAAACTGAACGCCTATATGCACGCGGTGTTTTGCCTAAATGCACGTAAATCTGTGTGCACAACATCCGCGTAGAAATCTGTGCGCATAAGTTCAGCGCACAGGGGTATTTTGGGCATCAAAATGGAAATTCTGGCGTGGTCTGACATTTCTCTGCGCGTATGACAGGCGTATATAACAGTTTGTACGCATAACATATGCACACGACTTTTCATATTATTAAGACCCTGTGCGCAGAACACACGCGCACATATATGTGCGCTTATGTTCTGCGCACAAGGTCATTTAAACCCTAACCCGCGCCTCTCTTCTTCTCCCTTCTTTCCGTTTTCACTCCCGACGGCGCCAGTTCTTTTCTTCCTCTTTCCGATCGATTTCTTCCTCTAAACACCAATCCAGAAATGAATTCGCAACCACCTCGTTCTTCCGCTCAAGATGATACCAAAATGGAGCTGATCCCGACACCTCCGGCGAGCTGCGTCATGGCGGAGCCCTTCCCGACGACCGTTATTGGCACCGATACCTTGGTGGATGGTGGCGGACGGCGATACCTGACTAGAGCGGCGGCGACGGAGGCGGCAGACCCTCCGGCGACAACTCCGACAACGACTAGGGCTCGGGCGACGGCTAGGGTTCCGACTAGACTTTCGGCGACGACTAGCGTTCCGGCGTCGGATCCGGATTATGAGACACTACATGGGCTTCTTGTAGTATGTAATTTTGAAACCTAATTTTTTCAATTTTAATCGTATTTAATTTTGAAAACTGAATAGATATTCGATTAGGCATCGTTCGATTATTAGTAATAACTAGGATTCGTTATTGTTAGTAATTGTTGTATTTATGAAATAATATAATTTTGAAAATGAAATAGAGATTTGGGCCTTTAGGATTCCTAATTAGTCGTAATTATTAGTATTTATGAATTGTTAATAATTTCTATTGAAGTAATTATGACTTAAATAATAGAAACTACTAGGATTTTTCGGCCCGCGCGTAGCGCGGGTTTTACGATGGTTCTAACATATAGCTAATCTCACCTAATAAAATGAAAAGGGACTATATATATTTGTTTGTTCAAACTGCAGAAAAAAAATTATAACATGCAGATACAGTTTCATATCTAGATAGTCACTAACATTAGATGCTCCATAATTTGAGTATTGTATTATATAAAGGTGTTGTACTCCATTTAAATGTGTTGTCGTTGTCGCAAATATTCCTAAACTCAATCGATGTTTTCTTGAAAAAAATTGAAGCGGTCTTTACCAAGGGCGTCATCTATCAAGTGCGCCATTGAGGGAATTGGAGGAGGAGAGGGAGGGGGCGGAGGCGGAAGACCCATAGGGAGGAGGCGATTGATTAGATGATGAGGGAAAGAGGTAGACGCTTGAAATTAGAAGCATTGGCATTGAAACGTCAAAATTGAAGTCAAGTCGGAAGTAGAGAGATCAGGATGTTTCTTGCCAACCAAAGATGGGCCTCAATCAGCCCAAACGAAAGGTATAGATTAGATGACCCATTTAAAGATATTTGGCTTGGGGTTAATGGTAGGGGATTAAATGTTAGGGGTTTGGAATTTATTACCCAAAACATTTAACTTTATTATATATATATTAGGATTAGGATTAACAATTAAATCATAACTAATTATGATTTAAATGTTAATAATTTCTAGGTATTTTTATTGTTATTGATTATGAATTTATAATTTATATTGTTAGTAATTATGAATTAAATAATAGAAACTATTAACAATTAAATCATAACAAATTATGATTAAAATGTTAATATATTTTTTTGTTAGTGGTTATGAATTTATAATTTCTATTGTTTGTATGAATTAATCTTTAGTTAGATATTAAGAATTTAATTATGTAGTTGCAAATTATTACCGAATATTTTACGAATATTTTAGTATGAATTAGTCACACTAAAAATGTAAAAATATGTAGACTCTACGGGCCGCCATGGATCAGACTGACTTTACACAGGCCGCACCAGTAGCCGAACGGCTCCCACGTCGTGTGGATATGGCGACAGGTGTTCGACGGTTGCATGAGTTGGTCTCAGGAGCCAGGACAGCCGATAGTGC
This sequence comes from Oxyria digyna, assembly GCA_029168935.1. Taxonomy (NCBI): domain Eukaryota; kingdom Viridiplantae; phylum Streptophyta; class Magnoliopsida; order Caryophyllales; family Polygonaceae; genus Oxyria; species Oxyria digyna. The sequence continues at coordinate 35,834,054 of JAPVLV010000009.1, forward strand.
TCTTCCACCTCGTAGTCCGAATCTAGAGGTCGGATAAGTATGATCACGAGGCACAACAGTAGGCACATCAGATATTTGGGGAGCGTATGGATATAGATGGACAAACACAGGATTTTGCAATCAACGTAGATTTTCTTGGTCGATATTTAGAGACATTCTCGCCCATTGATGTCGCTCCATTAGAGACGCAGATGCATACAGACATGGATGTGACCACAAATGACTATGAGATCAGCGACGCACCTCTGTTTCAGGATCTTGTCCCTTCCACTTCATATCATACAGAGCATGATTTACCTTCAGTGCCAGATGTAGCAGTATCTCTGGCTCCACCTCCGGTCGCATCTTCACAACCAGTTTCGGGAGATTCAGATGACGATGACCTTCCCCCTAGGACATATTTTCCTTGGCTCGGGCAGGCAATGCAAGACATTTGTCGTCCACGTGCGCCTCACCTACTGTATTCTTATGAGACACATGTAACGAATGCTATATGGTCGTGTGGTTCTCTACTAGGGCCCACTCCTGACGTACCATTGGTGTCTCCAGTTTAGAGTAGGAGGCGTGCTCCTGCGGGGGAAGCTGTAGATTGAGGAAGAGGTTGAGGTCAAGGAAGAGGCATAGGCCATCAGGGTGCTAGTGAGGGAGCTGCCGTTCAGGGGGCGGTGATGTTGGTGAAGAGGTTGCCGCTCCAGTTAGGGTTGGTGCTCGTAGGAGGCAGAGACGACGGGTAGCAGATGTTGAGCCTCCTGAGGCTATTGATGATGAGCAGCAAAAGGATGAGAAGGCAGAGGGTATTGATCCAGTTCTCGAAGATGTTAAGGGAGAGGATGAGTCTCCGTTGGACCCGATATGTTCAATAACAATTATGTATGTTTATAATAACTTAATGTTTCGTATTTACCAATCTGAGTTGTTGTTTTTCTGTACTTATTTAGGCTTTGAAGATTATGAGGGTACACTACAGATCTGCACAGTGTCATGAGTTTGAGGCGAAGATTTCAGCGGAGGAGGGTACATGGTTAAAGTCTGAGCGTTCTGGGCTGACAGACCTTCGCACTGTGGGCATATCGGCTAACATCGATGCTGCTTTGATATTTGCTTTTGTGGAAAGGGGGCATCCTGAGACAAACACTTTTCATATGCCATTTGTTGAGAGGACCATTTGCCTACATGACGTGAGGCAGATCCTCAGAGTCCGTATTCATGGCCATAGTTGCAATTCTGCTACGTCTGATGACGACATCTACGCTCTGCTTGGGGAGGCTATGGGTATGACGTCTGATGAGATAAAGCGATGTTATAAAGGCGGCGACATTCATTTCAAGCCCCTCAAGGAGCGGTTGAAGGCATTGTTTCGTGCACCAGTCAGGAATGAGCGTCGCATTGCCACTCTGTATCTCCTCTTACTTATTGGTTCGGTCGGTCTGAATTTGACCCAACGGTTCGGGTCGAAAACGGATATGTCAAACGAGTTCACACACTTTTCGATTCGGATTTACTCGAGTATTTTTTGGATCGGGTCAACCATCGGGTCGGATCAGCTTTTGACATGTTTCCATAATATATTTGTCCTTTATATTCATCCACATGTTAGAAGAAGAGACAAAACATTTATGGTCATAAAGTATCTGCCTGTTTTACTCATGCCGATGTCAGAAGAAAAGACAAAACATTAAATGTGAACTCAGCCGATTACTTCATATTAGTGTTAATCATAATTTATGACAACGCGATTAGAAGAAAAACTATGTGGCATGTTGGAAGATTCGTATAGGTTCGATCTAAACCCTAATTGATTAATATTAGTGTTAATTATAATTTATATCTAACGCGATTAGCGTTTGTATTACATAAATGTGTATCCATATCTTATTCGTGGACGCGTCAGAAGAACCGACTAACACATTAAATTTCTACCTAGGGGAATACACTTAAGATTAGTTAATCTAGACCGGGACCCCGCGCTTTTGCGCGGGGGCGATTACGGATTTCTTATACAACTTAATGCTTTTAAATATATGTCTTAAAATAAGATTGAGGATAATCATATTAGCAATCTTCTAATATTGCATGTAATATCAACAAAGTTAATTGATGATTTCTTATACAGTTCAACGTTGTTAAATATATGTCCCAAAATTATATTGAGACTAATCATATCTGCAATCTTCTAATATTGCATATAATATCAACAAAGTTAGATTTATAAATGTAATCAATCAAGATAATAACAAAACACATACTCCCTCCGATCATAATTATAGTTCGTTTTGGACTTCTTCTCTTGAACATAATTATAGTCCGTTTTAGACAATTTTAAATGCTAGTTCAATTTCCAAGTCTCTTTTAATTAATGTTGTTCTTTCTCTCTCGTGTTTTCCATATTAAATTAACCAAACACCATATGCCACATAAGGTACGTGTAAAATTGCAGTCAACCAACACTAATTATCTCTTGCTTTTTATGGAATTTAATGTGATTAAAGGTTGCATTAGAATTTTCTTAATCTCTGTGTCTTGGGCTTAACCGAAATATAATTACGATCAGAGGGAGTTGTGTTTGCCACATGTCGTCCTTATATTTAATTCGCCTATGTGTCGACTTCTAAGCTATGTTACATCATACACCATGTCATCCCCCACATCATCCCACTTTATATTTTGATATATATCTTTGAATTAAATAAGTAAAAAAAAATCAAAAAGATATCTAATAGGTTATATAACAAAAAGAAATATCAATTTTTATCTTTTATCATATCATATCTTTATCTTATATATATATATATTTATCTATTATTATGTTATCAATCTAATTAAGTAAAGTTATTAATGAGCTTAAACTATAAAACATAAATTGTAAACTATAAACTATAAATGTTTATTTTAAGATAATTAAGATATGCAAGATACTATGTCAATCTGGTGAGTTTCCTTCTCCTCCACGTACAACAAAGATGAAGCAAAACGCATTTCTCCAATTCTAGCTATGTCATGTGGCATACTCTTCATTCAGGCCATCAACTTGTCGTCACTCTATTGGTCACACTTTTTTATTATTTATTGTAATTTTCTTAAAAAATTGATTAAATTTGGAAAATCATGTGCAAAAATATCACAAAAATATTGCTTAAGATTTTTCAGATTACAAAAATATTTTTATGTGTTAATTTTTTAGATTTTAACCTCCCAATATTCTATTATTTTATTTTATAAATTTATAATTTATTTTTATGATATGACATATCACAAAAAGATTGATTTCTTAATAAATAAGAGAAAAGATTATATTTTTGTGTTATGGTAGTGTTTTAAATTATATATTTTTATATATGTAAAAATCAATTTATTAAAATTTGTTAAAAATTGATCTATGATAATTTGATCAAATAAGATTTTTGATATATATACAAATTCATTTATATTCGTTGTTTATTATATTTAAAATTTAAAAACTTAATTATATATCAATATCATTTTAAGAGATCAACTTATTTTCATTAAAAATTATATATTACATAATAATCCGTACTACTTATTAACTATGTCGAGTTATATAAACCCGCGCATGACGCGGGAACTAGGCTAGTATTAAGTGTTAACTAGTTTTAGACTCGTACCCTGTACGGGGTTATAATTAAAGTATATAATAATTAATAATATTGATTATAATCCGGTATAATAAATATTTATTACAACACCACCTTCAAACATTCCATGCGTAAAGCTGACCATGAGTAACTACATACTTCAAATGATATAATAGTACTTGAGATAAGAATTCCTTGACTTATATTGATTGTCATAGCAAAACACACAATTATAAGATATTGTCGATGTTGAGGGTGAATGGTAAGGTTGAATCTTATGGACTCGGTAAGATTCGATGAATGAGATATAATCTTTGTTTGATCAAGCCATGGACTTGCAACAAATATTTGACATGATGTTTTGTTCTCACTATCCTAAAAACAATCACACTGCCCATCTTTCCTATTTTATTATGCAGTATTTCATTTGTCATGGCCAACTATTGTAGTATATAACTTTATTAAATCACACTTACCTTGTGATATTTCAATAAGACAACAAAACAACAATGTCACCTAACAAAATCATATTCCATGAGAAAGATTACACCCAACTTTGAATATTGTAATAAGATAGCAATCTAACAAAATCATATTCCTTGAGAAAAAATACTGATGTGTAACAATTGCTTATATATCTTCAAAGCACATCAGCAAAGGCACAAAACTGAAGTTTTGTACATTTTCAAAACACATCAGCAAAGGCGCACATAGCTTAGTGATTTCTAATATAACTTCATTATGGTTGAACGTGCAAGAAAATATGTATTTGTATATGCCTTGAGCAATATCATATACTAATTCTAATATAATGATTTGTTTTGTTCAGTGTGATCTGCAAGGTCACCTACTCTACTGCATGGAAAAATAAACAACAGAAATATCATACACCCCCCTAAATTCTTTGCACACCTCCAATAAACCAAAATAGACAAAAATACCATTTTTAGTTATAAAAATTTATTCCCACACTCTTCTTCATTAGTTCCTCTCTCGGTAGAACTCCGGAGTCCGGATGCATCAACATCTCTCCGCCAGTTGATCTGCCCCAAAAGCTTCCAGCAATTCAACATAGGAGAAATTAATTAAAATAACCCAACCTTTAAATGGCTCGTAAAAAAATAACCCAAACTTTCAAATGGTAAAAAAATAACCCAAACTTTACACAAGGTGTTAAAATTTAAAACATATATTAATTCTTTCATTTTTTTTCCTCCCAAAAATATGACATGTCATTTTAATTTATGATTTGGCAATCCTCAATAATGACATGGCATCTCAAACACAATTCAGGCAGTACATAGAAGATGATCTTGAAATTGATTCTTTGGCTCATGCTACAGCAACATGGCAATCATTCTTCTTAGATTAAATGACAGAAACACTACAGTTTTGTTAGTTTGTTTGACACTAATCAAGATTTCTATTGCTTGAGTGGTTTGATAAAAGATAGATTTTTTTCAATTGCTTCAATGGTTCGATAACATAGATTATTTTACCTCCAAATCCCTAATCTCTCTTTCAATTTCTTCTTCTAAACTGATATAGTGATATGAGTAATTTGATACTCCATTCCAAAGCGATATCAGTTGCTGGAATGCCATTGTGAAACTTCGTGGGCCCATAGGGACAACCACGGACTGGACTGGGGGCGCGCACAACACAAGCGCATATGCGCATTAGGCCCAATAGATAAGCCCAACGGGGTTCCACCCTAAAACCAATTGGCAATAGGTGGAGTAATCCATTAGCTTATATAGTGGGCAATCTTTATAACTCAAACCCGATGTGAGAATCTTTTCTAACCGCCATGTCATTATTGTGTGCTGCCAAATCATAAATTAAAATGACATGTCATATATTTTGGAGGAAAAAATGAAAAAAATTAGTATATGTTATTATTTTAACACTTGTATAAAGTTTGGGTTAGTTTTTTACCATTTAAAAGGAACACCCATTCAAAGGTTGGGTTATTTTAATTAATTTCTCCTTCAACATACTACTCTAGCCAATGACACCGTCACCCAAAATTTTCCAATTGATGAACACGGAACTCTGAGAGAGTGATCAAAATTCCACCCAATTCAAGTAATTAATAACAAAAGATCAATCCAGATAGTTTTGGAATGGGCCTTCGTGTTCAATTAAACATCATCGAAACCAATGCATATCTCATGAAATTTATCAAATAAATTGGAACTCTTTAAAACCCTAATTTGGGAGAAATTAGTGACAGGGACCCCTCTGATCAGTGCTGATTGATCAATTAAACATCATTGATATGTTTTGTGCAGCAAAAAACAGTATTTTGTGCAGCAAAAAACAGTATTTCAGCTACATGTGCTTCTGAGAGAGTGGAATGGATCATTTCTCTATCTTAGGACAGGGTAAAAGAATCGATGTCTCGGATTCCATGGAGCTTAGAGACCAATATGATGTAATTATCTCTACCCAAAATCGTCTCTCCATCTCCTGTTTTATGTAAAATTGGAACTCGAATTGGTCTTCCAAGCCAATCAATTGCATGTGTTGTACTGTTGCGAATACTGTGGACATTGAAAAGAACGAATTTCAATTACACGAAGTCGAGAACACAACAACCCTAATTGTTTGATTTCCCAAATTAAGATACCTTGGTCGACCCCTTCTCCCGTCATACGCCCTTTCACGGTGAGTCCAACGCTTCCGTTGATGCATTATATACCAAACCACCAGAAATCATCAATTAAGCAAGCAAAATTGAGAAGAAGGAGAACCAAAAGGAAATGATATTAAGAAATACCTTCAGCAAAAACGAAGCGGGAAAACCGATATGCAGATCATAGCAGAGAGGGAATGTGATCAGACTGTTGAGAATAATATAAAAAAAGCCTAGTATATAAGCCTATGAGTTATTCTCCCTATTGTCAATTGGTTTTAGGGTGGAACCTCATGGGCTTATGTGCTGGGCCTAATGCACATAAGCGCTCGTGTGTGTACGCTGTTCTCTGGCCCGTGGACCCCTCATTGTCACACAGAGTAGCAAAGGCATCGATATATTTGTTGGACTGGATTTGGAGAAAGTGACAGAGATCAATATAAGAGTACGTGGAAGAGTAAAGAAACATAGTTTCTATTCACCGCCCACTCAAATTGCTATTTACCGCCCAGTTTTTGTGCGTTATGCATGGATTAAAACCATACGTCACGCACAAATTTTTTTTTAAAAAAAAATTCATGCGTCACGCATGGATTATAACCATACGTCACGTATGGATTTTTTTATTTTTTTGCTTGTTTTCTTCCATAATCTTGTAGATAATTTCAATACGATCGCGTGCATATAAAATTCGTCCAAAACGGACATCGTTTGCCCCTTCAAAGAGTCAAAAAACAAAGAACAGTGGAGTAATTATGATTAAGTGTAACAAATCTACTACTTCGTACTTATAAATTGTAGTTGTGGATTTTCTCCAAACCAAAGAAGGAGTTCAGGCACTTCCGTCAGATACGAGATTGAAAGATATGGCTTTGTCTCGGCCGATAGAGCGTTAAGCCACTCATTCTCTTAGGCCGTCTCAAAGCGCTTAGTCGAATTTTGGTCTCCGAGCTTAGCCGCTAGGCGAAAGGTAGACGGAAGAAGGTCTTCGAAAGCCCTATTTTCGCGAGACCCTTTCGGTCCACACTGGAGAACTCGTCTCTCGGGCGTTGCTCTATTGGGAGGAGGTTCCTCGATCAACTAACTTACTTAAAGAAGAAAGTACTTTTTTTTTCGATCTTTAAACACTGAACACCACATCACGACAAAGAAATTAAGTATTACCATCACTAAATAAAATCTTTGCTAAGTTATCTACCATATTATAAAAAAATTGAAAAATGGTGTGTTGAGTTTTAACGGACTTGTTGATACAAGAAATTATGTGTGATAAATTTGTATTTTGGCCTTTTGAAGGGGCAAACGATGTCCGTTTTGGACGAATTTTATATGCACGCAATCGTATTGAAATTATCTACAAGATTATGGAAAAAAAAGCAAAAAATAAAAAAAATCCATACGTGACGTACGGTTTTAATCCATGCGTGACACATGGATTTTTTTGAAAAAAAAATTCGTGCGCGTCGTATGGTTTTAATCCATGCGTGACGCACAAAAACTAGACAGTAAATAGCAATTTGAGTGGGCGGTGAATAGTAAGGGCCTGAAGAAACCTTCTATATATATGGAGTAATTTTTAGATTGTTAGAGGAGAACGTGGAAGAATAGTGAGAGAGATCGATAGTGCAGGAGAAAGGATAGGAGTTGAATTATTGAGTCAATTGGGGAAGTTAGATGATTGATTTAAAAAAAAAATTATAAATATGATGAGTTGGTATTGAGGTGGCGATGAGGTGTCGCAAATTTTTGTGAAGGGATGACTTCTCTCTTATATTGTAGTTAGGTAGATCAGATTGTGGAGAAGGTGGGTATAGTTTAATCCTTTTTAAAAAAAAAATTGTTTTAAAATATAGATACCAGTAAATGAGCGACACGTGACGCAATTTTTAACAAAGACTTAGCTTCTTCCTTATATTGTAGTTAGGTAGATTATAATTTATATCTAATGCGATTAGCGTTTGTCTTACATAAATGTATTTCCATATCTTATTCGTGGACGCGTCAGAAGAACCGACTAACACATGAAATTTCTACCTAGGGGAATACAATTAAGATTGGTTAATGATAATTTATTATTAAACTAATAAAGTAATCTTTAATTTTCGCCACATATCACGTCCTTATTAAAACCGTCACGTGTCATTTTAAAATTTATTTTATCACATGTCATTTTTCAATCATTTTCTTTTTTTATTAAAAAAAGCATGTAATAGAAAAATTACAAATATATATAAATGTTTATTTTAAAATAAATCTGAGTTTCCTTCTCCTCCCCCAACAAAGATGAAGAAGTAGGTGTTTTAATATGAGAGAAGTCATTAAGGAATGATTTGACAAGTTGGTTGGAGATGTTAAAATTAAACGGTAGAAACTGAAGTAGCTATATATTACAGAATTAGTAAAACTAAATATTGATTGGATCTTGACATGGTAAACTAAAATATAAAGGACACAGTATAAGTCTTAAGAAAGAACCAGCATATAATACCCGTATAAGAAATCATATCATTCTTGTCATCCATAGCAAAACAAGAGAAATTATTGGAAAAGAAACTGAAGTTTCTGACTCTAATATTAATACTTATGTAGCTTATAGTTGTAAATATTGAAAGGAAAAGATTCACAATGCGAATCAATTACTAATGTACGAATATGCGAATGTACGGATATGCGAATGAAAAAAATCGCATGCACATTGAAACCAGCGATATGCACATTTAAGTCAGCGACATGCACATTTGACAGATTGTGCATGTCATTAATAATATGTGAAAAACACATGCACTGATGCACACACTTGCGTATGCATGTCATTACTGAAGAATGTGCATGCGAATGGCTATATTCGTAGATCATTCGCATCTGATCCGGACTCATATTGAAAAGAACTATACTAATACAGTCAATGTAGTTTAAGTAATGCAGAAAAGTGACGGATATAGGATAGTTACAACAATTAAATTTATTACAACCAGGTTTAGATAAAGAGTTGAACATACCTTTGGTACGAAAATTCTGTGTAAAACTACCGACAGGAATGGCCAAGTAATAAACAAGAACCAAAAATGTTAAATTCTTCGGAAAAAACTTGCAACAAGGATGGTAATAGTGATTGACATAATTGTTAATCGTATGATAGTGAGTGTGATGAGGCTTGTAATAGTTATCATAATAGGTATGAGAATTGGTAAGTTTATGAATAATGAGATAATCTTATCTATATAAAGATTGACTGTCCAATATCAAACTTGAATGAAATTGATACCAATTTAATACATTATCAGTTTTTTCACTCACCTCCTTTCTTTTGTAAGCCTTTCATTGCCTTGTTGTTCAATTAGATTTTAGACCTACAAATTCGAAAATGCTATGGGCCTGATCCATAAAAAATAACTACTACAAAAACATACTAGGCCCATTAAAACCTACACACAATTAATTCATGTGATCTATAATAGAATTACAAATATACACACATCAAACTATACGCACATCACACTAAGGGTTTATACTAAGAAGAAATTGGTAAGGAGTTATTAAACGTGAAGTCAATCAAAAAGGACAAATGTGAAGCTTATTCAATTAAATAGGAGGGAAAAAAAGCATAAAATCAGGGCAAAAAAACGTGCAAATAAACAAAAAAAAAAAAAAAAAACAAGAAAAAAATCAAACCAAATTACCCGCGCTAGTAGTAAGTAATAATCTTATGGAAAAAAACAAGAGTATTAAATTCACCTTGTTGAAGATCAGCAGTGAGGGATTGAGTCCAATTCCTATATTTAATATGACCGATGTGAATCATAAGTTTATCATCAATAAAATTAAAGACATCTAATTTATTGAAGAAGTGGGTTACCTCATATTTCTTGATTGGATGATGATATAACACATGGAAGATCTTATAAGCTCATCTAACCCCATCTGAATCGGAAAAGTTGACATGTCCAATTAAAAAGGAGAGGATCTTTTTCTTACTTTGAGAGTTATATTTTATGACAAATCTTATAAGCTCAATTATCATAAGTACACCTGTACAAGCTTCTTTCTTCCCACAATAATATCCTAAAACCATATCTTTAACAAAATAATATCCCGACCTTAAATCTAAGGTGATTTTTAAGCAGTTTAGTGGGAAAAGAGTTGGCATCATCGGTGTAGGAAGGATCAGTGTTGCGATAGCACAAAGAGTAGAAGCCATTTAGTTATCCAATCAGTTATCTGAAGAAACAAGGAACAAGACACCAAGTACACATACTACCATAACATCATTGAACTAGCTTCTAATTGCGACATTTTAGTGGTTACATGAACATTGACTGAGGAGACTCGCCAAGTGATTGATACACTTGGTCCAAAGGGTATCCTCATCGACATCGGGAGGGGCCGACACGTGTATGAGCCAGAGTTGGTTATAACACTTTAATGACAAACCTTTTTCACTTCTGCATTCTTCTTTCAGTTTGATTATAAAGATTTAAGTTCATATTATATGTTCAGATTTTAACTGCACAAGCAACATCGTGAATCGTGATGAATCACTTTCACTTAATGACATGAAAAGGAATTTGAAACTTTCTTAGGTATATGACAATTGAATATGAAGATAGAACCTAAGCCACTTCATGCAGATCGAACGACTTGACTCTCCTCTTGTTGCGGATCTAAACCAGAAAAGCATTTAACTTGACTCAAACAGATATCTTAGACTTGCAATGGTTGCTAACATTATGGCTTCCAAGGGTTGATAGTTGTGCTCAAATGTACAAGGATTCAACGTGATGAATCTAAATCTTGATTGAAGGCAACGTTATCCCTTGATAGAATCATAGTAGAAAAAGGTGACGCATAAAGGAACTAACTTAGCTCCTGTGCTCCCCACAAATTTTATAAAACATTAGATTTGATAATTTATTATTATAAATAATTTTATAATAATAAGTTTTTTAGTGAAATGATGTAATTAAATAAAAATATCTTAGATTGATTTTTTTTTTTTGTAACAGGCAAGAACCGGGACCCCATACTCTCATAGCAATGACGGTCCCTGATCATCTCGCGCAAGATGATCTGTCTTAGATTGAATTATTTGGAAATATTACTAAAACGAAAAGTAAGATTATCATGATTTTTAATTTGATTTAAATATGGAAGGATTAGATAGAAATTTGATATGTAATTTAATTTATTAAAAAGATAGCTAAATGACAAAATGAATATGAATATGTGTGATTACGAAATTAATGGTGTAATGCACTGCCAACGAACTGGCAGAGTCTCCCTCTATCATGGTCTGCAATAGGTGTGATTTTCTCAGGATCTTTTTATACTAACCAAGTAATAATTACTTTGGCCAAAACCGCAAGCATAGATTTTGCAAAGGGTGGATGTGATCAAGCTCTCATTCAATGGCTAGACACTTGGACGACTTCACTAATTTAAATATAAAGTCTAAACCTGTAAGTTGCAAGTAAATCTGTTCTAACCTACAGCAGTCCTGAGCTCTTTCCAACAGAAGATACCAAATCAGAAGAAATTAGCTCAGCATTGTATTTACTTGCATTATCAATTCGAAACAACAGAACAATGACCTCATGAAAAGGTTTAACACTATATTCAGTTCACTGGGCCTCATCTAAAGATTATCAGGATGCTCAAAACCACATCAGGGTTCAATCATCAGGCACACCCCTGAGATAGAATACCATTTTCTCTTCAGTCTTTCCCTTATTTCCACACAAAAATCATCAGGCTAAATTTGATAAACTGCCAAAGGAGTAGTTTACGTATTATCTCAAAGCTGCATTTGTTGTCGAACTCTGCGAGCACAATCCTCAAAGTTTTTAACGGCATCAGCACATTTCAGTGGATCCTTGAGATGATCCTTGTAGCATGACAAACAGGCATCTTTCTCAGACAAACACGGGATAGGTTTCTGATACGGGATCTTGAATTCCTTTTCATGGAGTTCTTTTGCTTTTTCTGTCACTTGTTTACCCATATCCTGCCCTTGTTTTTCCAGCCTCTCTAATACCCGCTCGCTGTCTTTTAGCACAGATCGAATCTGTTCAAGCCTTGGATTTGCAGGTTGTGGAGGTTGTGGAGGTGGTGGAGCTACTGGCAGATAAGGCTGGATTGGCCATCCAGAAACAGCAGGGACCTTTTGGGTCTCAGCAGTATCAGATGCAGGCTTTTGATGAGGTTTTTTCAGTACTTTCGGTTTGGTTTTCTGAATTTTCTTCTTCTCACCCTCTTCTGCAAGACGGTTGATGAGTTCACTACTGATCTGAATCGTGAAGGCTTCACTCATTTTTACTAGCAAAAGATATGACCTGAACAAGATCAAGGAAGACTGTTTGAGCAAGTCAGTAAATAATTCAGCACTAACTGCTTATTTTGCTAAAGTAAAGTGAATTAACACAAATTATTGATGATACCCCAAATCAGAAATTGAGTGGCATATTAATATATTATTGAAAGTCCGTAGTATCAATTTTCTCTTCAAACAACACTTAAGATTGATTCTGCCATCGTGTGAACATACAAATCATTAAGGCATTCATAATCATACAGAGTTATCTGACTTATCTCTCATCTTAACCGTTCTGATAGAAGCAGCCAGAAAGCAAGGAGGAAGATCATTCCAGATTAGCACCAGCGCATTACAATCAAGCACCCATTAGTATACAAAGAAACCAAGATTAGGTTTCCATTCTTTTCTTTTCGGACTTGCATCATAGGGAGAGCTTGGGAGGTAGTGTAATTTCTTAGCCATTAACAAGAAAAACAAGTTGGAGGTAGCTTAGTTAGTTAGATCTATTATGTAAGACATGATAATACCATTAAGCTGTTGTTTTATAAAGCAATTAAATATGAAGTTCCCTGAAAAACAGATGTTTTCACAAGGTGATCCACATACTGGCATGGTTGACAAAAGAGATGCAAAGTCAGTAAAGCAAAAAATGGGATATGCCACTAGTGTTTTCAGACACTGCAACTAAGTAAATAAAAGATATAACTGGCAAATAAAAGAATCAGCTCAACCAGTACTCAAAACCAAGTCTAATGCAAGGAAACAGAAGAAATTGTGAGTCTCCATTCTTTTATGAGTCTCCATGCAGTTGATAAACCCTCTTTCAGCATAAGCACTAGAACAAGAAGTTTGATTCACGGCAAACCTCATTCTTTGAGCGCTATTCCCTCAGGTTGACATTGAAAAGATTCCCATTTAACCATTTTAACAACAAGCCACACTACTTGCTAAAAAGCCTAAATGCTTGCCTGTGGTCTTAACAAATAAGCACACATAATGAGGTACAGTGCTAGACCCATTCATTGCACCTTTCATCTCCCATTCTCACAAACTACCTACTAAGATGAGTTTCTTAAAGAACAATATAAATTTATGAAGCTAACAGAGGCCACTTTCAGTCTATCAAGTCCCCATAAATTTACTCTTTCCTAGTCCACGAAAGCACAGATCCATAATCAGGAATCTCCATAGCTTCACCAATTAAGATCTAACAGCTAAATAAGGCAAAGTGATTCCTTCGAGCTCCTCCCCTCTGAATAACTATAATTTCCAAGATAATCATGCAATAAAAATCAGCAAGCAATCAATCAGGATTCATTATGTAATTACATGGATGTAGTCACAATATCCAAAAGTAACAAAGCAATGAGGTGAAATCAGAAATGCCTAACCCTAGAACAAAAAAATAAAATATTATTTGCAACGGACAAACTAGAGATAACGCGAATGGACATAGATTATATGATCGCAGAGAGGGAAAAGAGCCTAACCCTAGCTGCACTAGCCGATGTTGATGGTAGGAGTTGTCCGAAATTGCCCTGCTGATCGACCAAACTAAGAAGAAGAGTCGGAATTTCGGTCTTCGTTGTCCAACGAGAAAACAGAGATAAGAGAAGGTATTGGGCATATGGGCCGACTCTGCAGCATATGGGCCGACTCTGCAGACTTTCCTTTTAAAAGGCCCAATTTCAGTTAGTTGTAGAAAATACTAGAGTCAATGCCCCTTTCAAGAATTGTTTTGTAGTTTCTAACTCTATTTCATAAAGTTTTGTAATTTTTAATCTTTTAACATATCCGTGATGATAACTTTTTGTCCTCACTTGATGAGAACTTTCTATCATTATCCGATGACAATATTTTATCATCATTTAATGACAATAATTGTCGTTGGAGAAACGTCGCCAAATACTTTATAAAAGTGTCATCATATGTAAAAGAGTTATTCAACCCATCATAAGAAGCTTAAGAAGCATCCTTAAGCGTACGAAGCATCCTTAAGCTTAAGAAACATATCCGTGATAAATGGTTTATAAAAGTAACATCCCAATGTAGTGCTCCGGGAGGAGTGCGGCGTCGTTGGAGTCTACGGTGACCCCGAGGCGTCTCAACTCTGTTTCCTTGGGTTACACTCCCTCCAACAATGCCGCATCAGCCTTGTCTTCCGCATCAAGAGTTGCATCCTTAAGCTTCATAAACTGGTCTTTTTGCTGCTCGGAGTTGGCCTTGAAGAAGCTTTCTTCGGCTTCTTTGAGTGGTATCCTAAAGTACGGACAAGGAGGTGTAAGATATTTCACTTCTCATGCATAGTTTTTTGTTGGTAGAAATGAGAGAGCTAAGGCTCTCAAAAATTTGATTCCAAAGAAATCGAATTACACCGGAGCGGAGCGTGGCAACGTTGCCACACCACTCACATCATATGTCAACAAAACAAGAACTCGATCGGGAGAAAAAGACAACAAAGAAACACCAAACGGAAATGTAAAAGAAAAAGAAGCAAGCGTGTCAGCAACTCGATTGGCTTCACGGAACATATGTCGGAATTAGACGATCCAATTCCTACTGATGGAGCACCTAGCCAAAGCCAGGATGCTAGAAAGCTGGTGAATACGTTCCACAACAGGTTTGCCCAGCTTCACACAAAAGTAAATTGAATTTAACAGATTGGGAAAAATGAATAATAAAAAACATTAACACTGAAGTTGGTAATGTTGATACAAACAACCTGTCATAGAACTTACAAACATCTGACACAAAAAGTTTTAGGACGACAATTCTCAAATATATAACACTAGTTTTGAAGTTATTGGATTTATTGAGAGTCTTATCGATCATTAAGATATTTAGATTTTATTATTATTAAGACTATAGGTTTTAGCCTTACATTTTCAATACAATAAAATGTTCAACAAGTTGATAAAAAGTCTATTATGTGACTAGTTATATCCTGTGTGACAACTTTGAACTAATTTCAAAGGTTGTCACCAAAATTGGTCAAAAACATAATACAACTTGGAGGATTGTGACAACACTCAATTTCAATCAAGCTCTCATATACTGGGACATGATAATGAGGAAGAAGAAGAAAATGAAGAAGAAGATGAACAAAAAAGAAGAAATAAGGACACTAGGCGTACACAGATGTTTTGAAGCTAATAACTTTATTGTGAGCCTTATCTATCGTTAAGTCTTGTACCCTTTGTCCCAAGCCAACTGTGACCCCGAGACGATACCCCACAGTTCCGACATGGACACGGAACACAAGCCAATGTTATGGAAAGCCCTCTAACCAACGTCCATGATGATCTCTATGGACCCCAGCAATTGCATGCCCATCCCTCACAGAACCAACCGTGTTCAACTTGATCCGAGACACATAGGAGGTGACAAGGAAATATAAGCCACCGCTTTAGGCCTAGGAATTCTGCCCAGCTTCTTAGCCACGCCAAGTTATGGTTATCCACCTGAGAAGTTATTAAAATAGCCTTCCCCCGTTTAAGACTCCTCTGCCAAAATTCCACATATTACGCCACTTCCACAAATTCCATAAGTAGTAGCAAACTTACAACCCCACTCCCAATTTCCATTCTTATTGATCTCCTTCGACAGATTTTTTCGAATCCATTGGGCAAAATTTCCAACATAGAACTCATCGACATGTTGTGTCAGACAAAGCTCAGTCCACACAACCTTACGTACACTTACAGGAGTCCCTAAATAAGTGAATCGGCGTCTGGGTTGTCCTCGAACAATGAGGATAGCCATCGAAACTTAGTCGGCGCCTGATTTTTTCCGAGTTTGTAAGGACACCCCCTCGAAAATCCAGCCACACAAAACACCGCACCAGTTACAGTCATCGGAATTGCTAATGTGGCGCCTGAATCTTTCCAAGTTTGTAAGGACACCCCCTCGAAAAGCCAACCACACAAAACATCACACTTGTTCCTTCACGGTATACGATCTCTGTTGTATGGGCTTTATTGGGCCTATCAGTTTCGTTGTTGGACTTAAGATTATTTAGCGCTATATATAGCGGCTTATATGTAAACCCTAATTGTACCGAAAACTGTAATCTGCCTCCGTATAATCTGATCTCCCTCTCCTGTGGACGTAGCCAAATTTGGTGAACCACGTAAACCTCTGTGTCTTTCTTGCGTTTATTGTTCTTGTTTCGATTCTGTTACAACATTAAGCTCATCCATTCTCTTTAAGCCAAGGCATGCTGCCTCCTTGTCTTTGCTAACCTCCTTCCACTGCAAGAAATGCATCTGCGTTGGTCACCACAACTTCCCCAAACAAAAGCCCTTGAAATCTAATCAATTTTCTTGCAAATGGATGGAGGAAAAATCAAGGATGCCATTGAGTAAATCGGTATCGAAGAAAGCAAAGACTTAACCAACGTAATGCGCCCAACCATGCCGAGATGCCTACCCCTCTACCCACTCAAACGAGCCTTCATTTTATGAAGTAATGGCTCAAAGGTCATCTTGACAACAACCTTGTGCAACAAAGGAATACCCAAGTAAATGCTTAAATCCTTAGTCACAGGAAAACCACCTTCAACCTTTTTCTTGAACAATCTCATCCTCCGTGTTTGGACTGATGAATAGTTTCGATTTAGACGGGTTAATGCGCTACGCGTACGATCTACAAAATAAGTTCAAGATCCATTTAATCACAAGCTTGGATCGATACGGACTCAAAGAAACTGGTCTCGATCGATTCTGATTTCGAACGAGCTCATACGAGCTACCCGAACACGTGTAAACACTACAAGAGAACTTGAGTATAGCCACACTAGAATTTCTCACACTTAGAAAGTATTGGATGGATTTTCGACACTTCATTTTGTTGGATATCACATGTCATACTTAAAAGTGTTGGTTAAGTGTAGCAAAATCCATAAACATAATTCCAACACTTTAAATAGTAGTTAGTAAATTTACCCACACTACATACCCATACTTTTTATTCTTAATAATTGTCCCACACAATAGTATTGGAGGTCATTGTTCCTTATTTACTATACAAATAACTAGATACCCTAATTAATTAGATGTATATCTTACAATTACATATATAGATTATATTCAACTGAACTATATAAGTATTAAGTTAATTAAATCAATTTATATATGATAATTATTTACTATTTATAAAAGTTAATTTTATCTTATCTACTTTAACATAAGTATGTACAATATATCTTACTAATTTAAATCTAAATACTATAGTTATATTAGTAGTGATATAGGTAATTACATACATAATTCAATACGTACATTTTTTTGGGTAGAAAATTCAATACGTACATGGGATGATGTGTAATCCTATTTTAAGTTATAATTTTGTTTTATCTTTAATTTAGTGTTGATGTAATTAAGTGCTTCTGCATTATCCCCATTCTCCACGTTCAAGCACTATGCCCACGTTCTCAAATCCACCACTATGCTACATAACCGCTTCGCTACCTTTCTTATAATGGCTGGAGTTGGACTCTCAATCCTCATTAGTCCAAATCCTAATTTTGTATTTCCTTTGTTCCACTACAAGGCATACCACATCTCTTCTCTCTTTAGAACCGTAACATAGATTTGCTAGTTTAGAGTTGTATGTTTGAAGATATCGATCATGGTCTGAAGCTTCGATGGCAGAATTCCAGAGATGAAGGTGTAGTGTAGAGGTGGAGGCGGACTTCCAGAGGTACCTACACTACGCCTGCTCGAGATCGTGGACAGAGTCGGTGAGGCAGCCTATTAACTTGAAGAGGGAGGCGCGTCCGATCAACACGGAGACGGAGGACGGTTTTTGTTTGTGTTGGTGATTGATGTGATTTCGTGATTCAGCAGCACGACATGTGCACAAATCGATGAGAACATCTTATTGTCGACTGATTCGACGTCAACCACGACAATGGTGATGTGCGATGGCATAACATCTAGTCTCCGGGACGGAAAGGAGATATATGAATATATGATATGTATTTGGGATAATTAATTTAATTATATTTCTATATTAAACTGCCTCGTCTTTGTATTTGGTGGTATGAATAATTGTATGTAAATTATGTTTTTGACGACTATGTTACTAGAGTTGGTTATTACTAGTAGAATTATTATTATTTTTGTCATGCAATATGTTAAACCCCTATGATTTCTTATTAATCTAACAATCTAGAAATTAAGTGTCGTATATATATTTGATAATAATAGAGGAAACAATTAATAATAAAAAACACATATTTAATATGTATATAAATAAATGAATTAAAATTTTCAATTTTTATATATATTTACTAATTTATGACAATATATTATTTATTTTAGAGTGTTGGAATTTGCTACAATAAATTTTGTAAAATATAATATATAGAAATAAGTGTGGGTGTTTTCCACAACTTTGAATGTACTTCAATTATCCACAGTCCCTATAGCCACACTTCATCTTCACATAATTAAGTATTGTTGTTACCAACACAAAAGTAATAAGTGTAAATAACATTAGTACTTTTAGGTGTGGATATATGGAATTTCTCTTGTAGTGAAATCTCGTACGTTCCTTCTACTATAAATGGAGATTTACAAAGTTGTTCCTATTAGACGGCAAGAGACATATCTGGTGAAAGCTAGGATCAATACGGACCCAAGCAAACTGGTCTCAATCGATTCTGATTCCGAACGAGCCCGTACGAGCCATCCGAACCCACGTAAGTCCTAATGCAATATGTAATATATATGTAGATTGAACGATTTGAAAAAGAAGAAAACATATATATGCATTAGTTTTGTAGTATATAAGGCGTCAGATACTCCAACGTCTTATGCCTAAAGTTTTTTTTTTAAAATTCTTGTAGAAGAGACCTTGGTTTTACTAGCGTCTTTTATACGTCCAACTTGTATATTTTCCGAACCTAAAAATTGTGCCTATGTTAGAAATATGTTTCAAATCGAGCTTATACCGGGAATATTTTTTTAAAAAAAGACCATTCTGAAGAAAAAAAATCGCATAAAGTGCATATATTGACTAAATTAACTCGCCTATAGGTCCCTCATGGCCGAGAGGAGGAGTTTTCTGCATGAACGAGAGAACTGAAGGGAGGAGTAGTTTAGAGTTTAGGGTGTTGAACGAAGAAGGCTCCATCTGATTTGGGTTTTTGAGAGGAGGGAGATGAGGGAAGAGGAGAACGAAGGAGAACATGTTTTTAATGGTCGTTGATTAAATTGATCCAAACAGTTGAGATATGATGGTGTTTTTTAGGTTTTACTAAGAGGACTTTGTTAAGGCGTACAATTATAATTGTGCCTCAACAACTAAGATGTAAAATTACACCTCAACAAAGCCTTTGGAAGCCGTACCATCTATCGAAGTATCTTTAAATTCAGTAACACCGGTCGCAATCAAGTTTCCATTTACTTGACGATATTTGTGTTCCCGTTGATGGATCGGTGCAACGTTATATTATCATAGTCCAAGACCTAGTACTTCGGGATGATGATGGTGATGATTGAACATGAAAAACATAAATCAGAAGCTAATTTATTACTCGATCGATCATGATGATAATTAAAATATATGAGAAAGATCAAATTAAGTAAAATTTGAACAATGATACTAACTCCCTTATTCATGATGTAGTTCTGTAGGAGTTAAGGGTAGATTAATTAGGGTATGAGTTAATCACTCCTTGTGGAACTCAAGAACCCAAGTGTTATAGACCGAGCAAATAACACGGAAACCCGAAAACCCGCATTCAGAAGCCAAAGCCTTGAACTCTTGTTTAGTCCTCTCCTTTCCACCATGGTTATGGACGAACATTGCGACATCTTGTTGGAGCGCTATTTGTGATTCATAGCTTCTCTCCGGAGTCAAAGAAACAAGTGATTCTACTACTATAACCTTCCCATTTCCTGGTAGTGCTTTCCAACAATTCTTCAGTAGTTTCAAGCAATGCTCGTCACTCCAATCATGCAATATCCACTGCAATTATATACCCAAATCAACAAAACATGTTTAAACACACATAAATAATTCTGCATAGTTTTGTAATTGAATAGTTCATTCTAAGTCGGATCGCTTCTTTTCAATATGATTTGGTTCAATGGGGTGCGTAAGTCTTACGCGGTTACGCACGAGCGTTCGGGTTGCTCGTTTGGGCTCGTTCGGAATCGGAATCGAGCAAGAGACATATCTGGTGAAAAATAAGATCGACCAAAAAAATTGATCTTGCTCGATTCCGATTCCAAACGAGCCCATACGAGCCATCTGAAGCTGCGTAAGTCCTAATATATATATATATATATAGATTTAAGTTCTGGTGTAACAGTCTCTTATGGTGTAACGGTGTAACAAGTATTCACCCTCAATGGTATTCAGGTTTGTTAAGGTTGATATTCAACTTAATTTACCTATATCAATATAGGGTAGATATTCAACTAAATATTCATGAATAAATAGCGTAAAAGATTGAATAGAAGCACAAACATATGAGAATGCGATTAGTGCATATATAACCTAAATCTACATAAAGGTTAGTATCAACATTAACAAATCCAAATACCATTGAAGGTAAATACTCGTTATACCACAATACTCGTTACACCGGAACTCACCTCTATATACGTAGCTTGACTTAATTTTTATTATCGAAAATAATCTTAATTTTATCGTAATAACCTTCAGCATAATATTTATTCTCAATAAAATAGCATGTATATTTGTTGTTGAAAGGAATGATAATTTTTTAAGATTTATTTGTTAATATAATTATTCAATCTATTAATAATTGAAATTAAAAATAATAATAATTGTGTAATAAACTAATCCTAAAATCACTCTAAGAACTCTAAAAGGCTCAGCTTTAATATATAAGATAGATAAGTGTTTAAAATTATGGTTTGGTTGGGAGACGTGGTTACAACCAGCGTCTCTCTAACGTGTATTTTTTTGAACAAAAAAAAAACGTCTATATTGAGAATAAGTTTCAAAAGCCTATATTAAAAAAAAGTCCATTTAAGAAAAAAAAATCGTGATAAACGTATATAACGTCTACTGTACATATACGTAACTTCACAATTAAAATAATATAATTCAATTTCCCTTAGAAAAACTACATACTCCCTCCGTCCCTTTAAGTTCTTCCTATTGTTACTTTTAACACTATTCACATTACAAGATAATCTTCAATATATCGTCCAATATATAAGAAAAAAATATAGTAATATGAGATCTTGTTTGATTCGTCTCGGCGAGAACTTTAACAATATCAAAATTTTATAATTTCTATTAACGTATATTTGAAAATATTAACATTACAAAACATGTCTCAACAAATGTGTAAAAAGACAATAAGAAGAACTTAAAGGACCAAGGGAAGGGAGTAGTAATTAGTAATAAGAATAATATATTAGTCGAACTTGATCCTGCAGTATTTTTTTTTTGTTTTTTTACGTACGTACCTTCATGAATATGGCATCTCCAGCTGGAACATTTTCAAACATGTCTCCTCCCACATGCTCCACTCCTACAAATTTGCAAAAACGAGAAAAATAGATTAATCTTTCCCTATTTAAAAGTACTTTGTTTTTATAAACTACAAACCTAGCTATTAGTTTTTTTATTAAGTTGCTGTTGTTGGTAATCGAATTAATTAATTAGGTTAACGTACTGGGGTTTGCAGTAGGGGCATTTGCGATAACATGAGGTAGGTCGAAGTTGAGTCCTTTAACATTTGGGTATCTAGAGGTGATGAGGTTAAGGGTGGTGCCTACTCCACCGCCTACATCGACCAACACATCGATCCCTTCGAATCCTTGATAGACGTCGAGGATCTTGTTGGTAATAAGAGAGGTGTGATTCGACATGCCTCGATTGAACACGTTGTTGTATCTCGAGTCGATTCCGGTGTAGTCGAACGAGTTCATTCCATGAGCCCTCGTGAATGGCATTCCACCTTCCAACAACGCATCTTTGAAGTTGCACCTGCACACCAAAGATATATAGTATGACTTTTTCATAAAGGATCTATCTTATATAATTATTATTTTTTATCTTTAATTTCAATTATTAATAAATTAGATAATTATATTAACAAATAAATCTTAAAAAATTATCATTCCTTTCAAGAACAAATATACAAGCTATTTTATTGAGAATAAATATTATGTTAAAGGTTTATATATATTCTTACGATAAAATTATGATTATTTTCGATAATAAAAATTAAGTCAAGCTACGTACATAACCTTCATGAAATAAAATATATTTTTATAAATAGTCTTTATAAGGAAAAAGTTAATCTTAATTTTTTTTGACGAACTTAAAAGGATATACAATTGAGGTTTTTACCGAAAACCACCCGTAAAAGTGCTTATATTGCTCAAAACCACCTCATTAATCAAATATTACCGGAAACCACCCGTATTAAGACTTCCGTTAGCGTTTCACCACCCATTCTCACTTTCCGTTTACAATTCTGTTAAAGCTAGAAAATTACCATTTTGACCCTTACCGATTAAATACTAGAAAATAGTTTAAATGGTTTTTCTGATTTTTAAATTATAAAAATAATTAAATAACGTGAAGTGACTAGAATACCCTTATTTATCTATCAAATTTTCGAACTATGCCCTCTACATTGCTTTTTCTTGTCATTTTCATGGCCCTGTTGCTTGTTGGTGTTGACACATCAAATTCTCCATCCCAATCAACCAAAATCAATGCCGATTTTTTAGAATATGTACTCTCATAACACTACTCTTGTTTTTTTAACTCAATTTTTTAGTTCTTCAAACATTTATTCTTGAAGATGATACAGGTGTATTTCTTTTCCTTTTTAGATTTTTTTTATTTTTTAATTTACAAATGGAGAAAGAAAATAGTAAAGAAATGTAAAAAATTCGCACGCGTTTGGCTAACGGAAATGGTTATTCGAGTGGTTTTCGGTAATATTTAATTAATGGGGTGGTTTTGGACAATGTACGGTATTTTACGGGTGGTTTTCGGTAAAAATCTTTATACAATTTTCATACGAGTACACTAAAGATAAACATGCAATAGGTAATTCGAATAATACCTAAAATATAAATCTAGAAAATCTGCTTAGATCTGGATCTTATGTTATGCCCTCAAGAAATACCATAAAAAATTCAATAAAATACAGTATGTAATTAGTAAACACGTACTGTATTAATTAATTACAGGAAACTGTACGATGCAAACAAATTTCATTGTACGAGGCACGAATCCAAGGAAGCAGTTCAGTTTCTATAAAAATGTTCTCTAGTTTCTTCAACCTCTTTACTACTATTCTTATCATTTGTACAACATATATTATTCATATACATCCTAGTTTTTCTTAATCTCTGTATAACTACTAAACCAAAACACTCTAATTATCAAAGAGTTATGTCACATCATCTACTGTTCAATAAACTATGTCAGTCATCAAGATACATGTCATTTTTTTTTCCAAAATGAAAAATTAAATATTTATAATTGAAGATAATTAACCTAATTATAATGATATGATTTCCTTATTTGAACACAAGTAAATTAAAATATATATATAAAGATCGATATCCTAAATCTATTGATATTATTTCCTTATTTAAATGTATATCAATATAAAAGACTATAATCAATTGAAATTTATTTTATATATAAAATATTGATTTAAATCAATTAAAATAAATATAATTATATAATACATACTTTTATTTATATTAATGTTATCTCTATGTGTTTATAAATTATATACATAGTTATAAGAATCGTTGTGCAAATTTCGCGCATAGCGCGAGAATAAAACTAGTTAAACCCCATATATGTGCGTATATTGAAGTCTAAAAGGATAAGTATTGGAAAAGAGAGGGATCGAGTAACATACCAAGCATCCAAGCTAACCTTATCATGGTGCAAAAGAAACAAAGGTCCAAAGGACCCATGATCTCCACCAACCTTCTTAACAAGAAAATACTTGCAAATCGGTGCGGGTCCATACAGTTTCTCGCATCCGCCGTCTTCAGTCTCGATTATCTTGCAATTCAAGATGGAGAAGCTGCTCAATAAGCTAAGCATTCGCTCTAGAAGAACCGGAGCGTTTGGGTTCACGCAACCTGGTATCTTACTGGCAAGCTCAGAAGCCGATACATAGGTTTTGGACTCAGATATGAGGTCAAGAATGTGGAGCTCAATGGCTGCCTTGAGAGTCATAGGGAATGAAATCCCTCGAGCTATGAGAAGAGCTTGTTTGCTTACTATCTCCTCATCTATCTCTTCTTGATTTTCTTGTGGTTTTTGTGTGTAATGGTCATTGGGTTGTTCAGTTGGGATAGGGTTTGAGTTTGCCTTGTTTCCATTTCCATTGGAAGAATAAGCACTCATTTTCGGGACTTATTTTTGGGGGGATTACTCTGTTGGTATGTTGAAAAGATGAGCACACACATTGCAAAGTTAACACCTACCAAAACTATATATAAGGAGTTCACACATGTTACATGTACATGATGGGTGGTAAATATCGTGAAAAAACTCTTTTCAGTATTAATTAACCAGCCATAGACAGGTAAGCACGGTAACAATATTATTTAAGAAAAATGATAAAAAAAATAATATATATTTCCAACTTTCAACTTTCATATTAACAAATAAGAAGTCTATTTTGTTTTGGACTGACACTGAATCCCAAGTACCCAGATATCTCAATATTCAATACTGTAATAATCTTTCCAGCACCTAAAAAGACTCGGATTTCATCACTCCTGAGAAACAATGGGATATGAGTAAACTCTCAACACTCCTACCACATCATATCTTAAGTAAAATTATCCAAATAAGAATCCCCTGTTCTCCTATGAAAGACACTATTACCTGGACCTCCGTTGTTGATGGCGTCTTCTCGGTTAAATCTGCATATCGACACATTTGTCCATGGAATGAACCACAAACTAATGTCAAACCTTTTTGGAAATCAAACACCCCCCTAAAGTACAGAATTTTATATGGAAAGCTATATATGATTGTCTTTCAACCACTGAGCGTCTAAATCGTCATTTTTATAGAGCCTACCCTACTTGCAGCCTTTGTGACACAACAAATGAAGATAAAAACCATTTCTTTTTTGAGTGTCCCTTCACTTTATTTGTTTTTGATGAATTAAATATTATTAGTACTCATAGTCTCAATATCCAAAGCACTGATGATTTTGAAAGCTCAATCTCAATCTCAATTTTTTGTAAAGATAATCCGTCCTTTGAACTTGGCCTTTTTGCTTGGTGGAGCATTTGGAACCATATAAATAAACGAGTCTTTAGGCCGGACACGATTCCTTCCTCTTTTCACTATAAAGAGCTAGCAAAAACTATCCTATTCCACTTCCTAGAAGACACCTCTAGTTCGGTACCTCTCAAGTCTACACAACATAAAAAAAACGAAACTCCAATCCTAAAACGATCTGGCACAAACCGCCTACGAATGTCTTTAAACTTAACTGTGATGGCTCTAAAAGAGCCAATTCTGACTTGTTTATTGGTTTTATCATTCACAATTATGAGGTTATTCCATCCTTTGTGGAACACCTTCGCATCCCTACATCCTCGGTTCTTACCTCGGAAGAAGTGACTGTTCTTGAGGGACTTAAGGCAGCCACTCAACTTCATATTAAAAATATTATTGTTGAGAGTGATAGTTTATCTGTTATCAATGCTATTAAAGGTTTTTCTACTCCCCCGTGGGAAATTAGAACGATCATTATGGATATCCGATCCATATCCGACTCTTTTGAAACATGCAGGTTTTTCCATATCCGTAGGCATTGTAATAGAGCGGCGGACTTCCTGGCCTCCCAGAATCTCGATATCGAAGGACTGCACAGTTTTTTTACTAGATGGAATCACAACTCCTCGTCTGCATAGACTTGTCAACTTCAAAACCTCCTAGTATCTAGGAACTCTTCATTCTTTCCTCTGAAAGAGTTTGTAAAGATCATCCGCGAAGATGATTTAGGCCTGAATTGTTTGTAACATCTGGTCTTTTGTTTGCTTGTTAAAAAAAAGCTTTCATATTAACAAAAAATAATCTCATCTTTTAATTCATCAACAAAAATGGTATAAACGATTTTTCCCGTTAAAATTTAAGGTAATTTTATAATAAGATGAGATCATATAATAAAGATTATACACATAAAAAACAATTACTATGACCAATTATGAAAAATATAACTAGTAAACATCATCAAGTTACGCAAAATTTCAACCGAGAATGTCATTTGGATCATTTTTTGTTTATACATAAAAGTTGAGACTAATTTTGGTTGATATAAAAGTTGAGACTATTTTTTGTCATTTTTCCTATTATTTACAGTATTTTAATTACCGTGAAATGCACTGCCATATCTTAGAGGAACAAGTTTCGGAGGGACAGGGGTGGCTCTCTAGCAATAAGTCGAGTAAGCGAAGGTTCGGAATTCCGAAATGGTATAATTTTTCCTATTATTTAGTAAATTTTATTTTTTAATAAAAAATAGAATATCTCTCATATATGTACCATAATCACATAGGCTAGTCGTTGACGGTGCTCGATTTGCTTTCAATCGCCATACGAATTGAAGTTGAAGAGGGAAGAGAGAGAAAAGATGAAAAGGGTGTGAATGCTAAACTTTTAAGCACATACTTATAGTTTTATTAGACTTTTAATAAGTATAAATTGTCATTGGGTATATGGGAGATGGAAAGAGAGAGAGGAAAATTTGGTTTAAACATTAATTAGTCTAATTGACATTACTTTCTCAAAGGATAAATTTAATAATATATATATAGATAGATTAAAAATATCTAATTAATCCATATTAATTTTTTACCAGGGAAGGAGGGGGCGCCGTGATGAAAGGAATGGGTTGACGAACGAGATTAAATGGGAATGAGCTTGGAGGTTGTGGTAGAGGAAAGAGACAAAGAGGATGTGTTTTTAGTTGGTGATGAAATTAACATTTAAGAGATGAGATAATTAAGATAATCTTTAAAATATTAACATTTATTAGGTATATAAATTGTTTTTACTTTATCAAGACTATCAACTTTTATATATATAGACCACCCTAAGAGGTAGTTCCACGAGAGCTTAAATATATATAGAGGGAGACTTTAGTAAGACCACCCTTATAGTAAAACGGTGTTAACGAGTATAGAGCGTTGGATGAGAAGTAGATGAAGGGCTTAGATTAAAAGTATTAAAATAAAAGAAATTTAGGGGGGAAATTGACAAATAAAGCTCCTGATTATACGCTTCTATCTCTCTTCTCTCTCTCTTTCACGATTTTCTCTCTCTTCTCTCTCTCTCACGATCTTCTCCTTTACAGAGGTCTTGAAAATTACGTTCTTCTCCTTGGCAATTCCATATCTTGTTTAATTGATACAACAACACACAAATCTCCATGGAAGAAGGTTAGTTTCAAGATGTTTCATTCCGATAAGCGAATTCGTAAAATCGATATGCAATTTCGCATCCTCGTTATGCAGTAGCTATTTAGGGTTTCGAATTTTGAGGCGTTATGCATTAATTTAGTTTTCGTATGCGTTTATTTTTTGACATTATGCAATCGAATTTACTAGATATGCACTAGATCTGTAGAACGATTTTTATTTTTTCCGCCTCTCAAATCGTATGATCAACAAAGGGGGGCCTTATGTGACAATGGTTTGATTTAATTTGACTTTGATGTATTAGATTCATAGGGATTTGATTAGGCTTTGATGTAATTGAAAAACCTATTGAATTTCACTTGGGTTTGCTAGGGTGTAATGATATACAAACTCGCTAAATCGATATGCAGATTATATTCGACGTTGTGCAGTAGCATTTTAGGGCTTCGAATGGTTTCTGTTATGCAGTAATTAAGTTGTCATATGCGTTTCGTTATCGCTGTTATGCAATCAGATTTGCTTGATATGAAGTATATACATTTTCATTCTAACAATGGTTTTTGCCTCTTAAATCGAATGCTTAGCCAAGGGGATGTGACATTCGACTTTCATATTAGAGTCACAAAGTTATTTTATATAAATTGACGGTCATAATATAAAATTTGATTTACCTATTAAATTTGATTTACCTATTGAATTTTACTATGGGTCGCTAGGGCTTCATGGTGATATGCGATAACAATAAATCAATATGCAATTCGTAATCGTCGTTATGCAGTATTTATGTTTGCTTTCGCCCCCGAGTTCTTTTTTGCGGTTAAGTAATTTGATTTATTTGATATGCCTTGCTGTTAACGGATGTGCACTGATTGTTCACTGATATGCACAAAACTGGTCCAGCTATGTAGAAGAAACGTGATCTATTCTTCCTCAAACAATGGTGTTGATTGTATGTGAGATGATGAAGAAGAAACATTATATGGTAATAATAAACAGGGGGTTGGATGGATTATTCTCAATTATTCAAGAGTAATGTTGTTTTTGGATTGAAAGATTAACATTACCCGAATCCACTTCCTTGATATCTATACTATTAACGAGAGCTCTGGTCTCTGTCATGGACCATATCTTGGGAGTGACAATCTACTCCCATTATGAATATAAATTTATAACTTTCCCTTGATATTGTTTCTAAGTGTCGTGATCTTTGTTTGCTTATTCAACTCTTAATTCAAAATTTATGCGTATATTTCTGTACAATTTTAACTCATTTTAAACCTGAGCTGGATATTTCGAAAAATATTTGAGTAGGTTGGGAAAGTATCCACGGAAGTGCAAGTAAGATTATGTAATTTGCCAGAGAAAAATATCTTTGTATTTTGTAATAATAAATGTAGAATTAAAATGATCTTATTATTGGCTTGAGATTTGATGTTTTCACCCACACACCAATAACATAGCGCTCCCATAACAAACCACTAGCGTTGGAACCACTATAAAACTCGTGCTACCCGTAATAAACCACCTACCGTTGGAACCACCGTAAAACTCGCGGGTAGTGCGGGCCTGAAAATCAAAATCGTAATCTAAACGAAAGCAAATAGGGTAATAATAATCTATATATATAAAGTTGGTTGATTTTAGCAGAAAGTAATGATAATTAGTACTAATTAATGATGTAGGTCCCATTTCTTTTATTTCTTATCCCTAATTATGTGTTTTGTCATTTTATTGATTGATTAAGTTTATAAATATAATTTTGTTGATATTACATGCAATATTAAAAGATTGCAGATATGATTAGTCTCAATATAATTTTGGGACATATATTTAACAACGTTGAACCGTATAAGAAATTCTTAATTAACTTTGTTGATATTACATGCAATATTAGAAGATTGCTAATGTGATTATCCTCAATCTTATTTTAGGATATATATTTAAAAACATTAAGCTGTATACGAAAGCCGTAATTGCCCTGCGCGAAGCGCGGGGTCCCAGGTCTAGTTATTATAAAATTAATGAGTTGTGCAATTAATCAATGATAAGTATTTGTTGTAAATATATACTCTTCAAATATAGTGAGAAAGAGAAAGTGTTATGGAAATATGCACTCCTTTATTTAACATCCAACAACAGAACAAAAAGCCAATAACATTACATGAAACGATGAAGATATACAAATTACAAGGATACACTAAGGTGGAATGCATATGGTGAAATCATGTCCAGTTACATCTCGAACTAGGAAAGATTTCATTAATCAGGTTTTTTATTAATGGGGACATGGAGTCAATAACCCATAAGTTCTTCTATTCGATGAGAGGCTTTCTGGCCAGAACAAAAAACACTGCAGTAAAGATCCCTTTCCTGAAACGAATTTACATCTTGTTAGATAAATTTGTAAAAAAACTTGCCTCTTAAAAGAAACAATTTAACTAAATTGGAAATGAAGTTAATTGGGATTTTCTGATCTATGTCATTAGCCTAAGAGTATTGGATAAGAAGTTTAATGAAGGGTTTTGAGACTTATGTAAAAAAAGGAGCTTAATGTAAGAATATTTTATTAATAATATATTAGGATTTTTTTATTTTTTGTGATGGATTCATAGTTAATTTAGGTTAGAATTAATAATTAAGAAAGTTAACCACAATTGTTATTACCTTCCACCTTTGGCAAGCCCATCTCCGGCTTTCTGCAGAAAGGCATGAACTCTTTTACTTCCTTTAGGAGCAATTCCCACTGTTTCCAGAGCCATAATCTACAATTGAAAAACAACTCATCATATTCAATTATGCACAAATAACATTGTAATCTAGATGAATGACATACGTTAATGTGGAGGAATTTACTTCATATTCATACTATTGTACCTGAATTTTAGTGAGCAAACCGCGATAACCAGTCAATCTGGGACTCGATTCCAAAGGCAAATACCATGGAATTGGGGCGTCCACATCAAGATCTTTAGCCCTTATGATCTTACGTTTAACATATGAGGATACAACATTAGTTATTGCCTAATGTAGATAAAACCAAGATTTAATTTGTACTTTATACCAACCTCAAAACCACCTTTCTTCATAGCTTCACAACATTGTTCCGTTGACCTAATGTCTGGAAGGCCATTTCCAATTTCTATATCGGCCTGCAATTGTTCAATAATCTTGGTGGAATTTGTTCTATTCTTCTAAATAAACATCTAGGTATACAAAATCCAAGATAGTTAACCTTGATTTTCTGGTGCTCTTGGTTATTAGGATGAAAGGAATCAGTCATGCACCATTCATACACTGCAAAGCATTGTCCAGGCTTCAACACTCTGTTGATCTCTGTGTAGCACCCAACCTTAATTTGCATAAATTAATCATGAGTTAATTAAGATGAATTAATTCCTGATCTCAATGATCCCAACAAGATAACATATTAATAAACATACCACATCTGGTGCATGACATGTTGCATCTATTGCATACACAGCGTCGAACGAATTGTCGGGAAATGGCATTTTCATGAAGTCAGTCTACAAGTACAGTTTTAGGTCTTGTTAGATCAAAGTCACACGTTGTATAAACGACTTGTTTGATCAATCCACTAACCTTGACAAAGTCACATGTTTTGTCAACTCCTGCTATTTGGTTAAGAACCTGTGGCAAAACCAAATGATAGAACATGGACATTCTTTAGAAAAGTTATTGTTGGATCGGTTAGTATAGTTACTTCCTAGGGAACAATAGGTATTGTTCCTCAGGAGGTATAGCAGCGGAATAGTAATATGCAAGAAGTAAACTTTGACGCAAGATTTAGAGTGGAAACCTCAACCAATTTGTGTTGAGTAAAACCACTACCTTCAAGCTTCTCACTTGAAGGATTTAGAAAGGTGTACTTATCTTATTGATTTCTCGTTCGTTACAAAAGAGAGCTCGGATTACGATCACGAATCACTCCTCTCACTCGAGCCCGAACTCAACCTCTAAGCCTAAGGATCACCCTTCTTCTTCTTCTCTTAATCTCTCAGTCGTACAACTTCAATCAAAGCGTCTAACGTTTCTAAGTCTAAACATCTGCTTTTATACCTAGATCGTCTAGAATAAAACATGGAAATAAATCTCTAAGAAAATAATATCTTTTAGCAAAAGATAATATTTCCTTCCATAATATCTTTAACCGCCTAACCGCCGAAATCACAATCTTCCTTGAATATCTTTTCTTCGAGATATCTTCTTCGAATATCTTCTCTCAGATCTTTCCTTTAGAAGCGCAATCCCTTGTCTTGCTCCCTTTTCGGTCTTGCTTTCCTAAGATAGAATACCGCTGTGTGCCACTGTGTAACGTTCCTTTCTGAGTAGCAATCCTGAAACACTCAGTCATCTTATTAGCAGAATGTTTGTCTCCATTCAAAACCGAAGGAGCTTCAACAAATTCCCCCTTTTTGATGGTGACAAACATTCTTTTCTTTAAGGCATATAAACACTTAGGAGGATATAAGACATGAAAAGTATATTCACAGTATGCCCATAAATAGTTTCCCTTAGGATTGTTACTCGTAGAGAAAGGATCTGATATTCCCCCTAAAACCTTGAACTTCCTTTATTTTCCCCCTTTTGGCATCATCAAAAAGCTGTACTTAATCATATAAGGACTTAAAGCAGGCGAAGTCAGGTCAAAAAACATTCATTCCATTGATTAATAGGCGTCCAAGTGGCCGACGCTTGTACATAGTGAAGCAGGGAAAGAAAACGCAAACAAAGCAAACAAACGAAGAACAAGTACATCAAGCAAAGGGTACAAAAAGCATAGAAGAGAAAAAGTTGATGTGCTAGGGAACAGAAAGTGTGGGTCAGATATAAGGAAGGAAGAGTGCAAGGCAGCGTCTTGATACTGCGAAGGGAACCTTACTGGTTTGATGTCGTCCATCGACGGATCTCATCCTTCAGAGCAGTGATCTCCTTAGCTAGCCTGTGTTGTTGTTCAGACAGGAGTCCAACAAGCGTGCACAATTCCTCCAACTTATCACTGTGATAGACCATAGTGGGCGCTTCATTCTGTTCCTCTTGAGGGTCTTCAGACAGGGCATCAATCTCAGTATTGTCCAAAGCCCTCACCCAAGCACCATCAACGTTCTTGTCAAATCTCATCTTCTTCAAATTAGCCTCAGCAAGCTCTCGTGCATGCACAGCATCAGTAGGCCCAGACTCATACACCTTCAAGTATTCCAGGACCTTTTTCACTACTCCAGGGAAAGGAAGACCATGCCTGTCATTCTTCCTGGCATGAGCCATGTGTAGCATGATAATTTTCGGCAAATTGATGGCTTTCCTGAGGAGCATTTTATCCATAATTAGAAAATCCTGGATCAGTATTGTGGTGCGCTTCTGCTCTCTGGGGGTAATGTTACTGATAACGTAACTGTGGAGCACACGATTCACAACTCCCATGGATGTTGTTGACATTTCGCCTACCACCTCAGTATTGAAATCCTGAGATACATTTTGAATAGCAGCCAAGCTCACCTCCTTAGGCCACTGACCTTTGACATATTCCTCAAACCCACAATGAGGGACGCCAAGGATTAAACCTAATTCAGTACTTGAGAAGACATGAGTTTCCTTACCCAGTTTGAAGGAGGCTTGCACGGCGTGAGGCTTTTCAGTGATTGTGAGGGAGGTATAAAATTGACGGAGCAGATGAGCATTTACCTGTTCAGCGGAACAGAACAGTTTTCCCCAGCCTTGGAAGCGAACCATATCAACCAATGCTTCCATTCCATTGTTGATCAAGAATTGATCGTTGAATATTAAGTCCCTGATGATTACCCTCTTCCCCAGAGTTTTGCCTTCGACAATCGTTTTTGGGGCTTTCTTGGCTTTGGGCGGTTTTGCAGCGAGACTTCGAGTGCGAGGGCGAGAGAGAGAGATTTCAACTTTTGCTCTTTTGAGGGAAGGCTCATCAGACTCCTCAGATACGACGGTTGACGACCGTCGAGGCGTAGATCGTGCCTTTCTTTTGATGATTGGTTCATCCTCATCTTCCATTGTCAGGTCTGTTACATCCAGACCCTTTTTCTTCTCCTCTTTTCTACTCTCTTCCTCTATTTCCTCAAGAACTCCTGTAACGCCCAGATCTGTTGGCGTTGTGGCGGAGGCGGTGCCTTCAGATGTGGCTTTTTGTGGGCTTGGTTCAGGCTCTGCTAATTTCGGAGCATTGATGGGTTCAGGGATAGAGCTAGGGTTCGACTTTTGTGGTGAAGGATCTGTGGAAGGAGATGGGCTGTGGAGCTTTACTGTGGGAGGAGTAGAGATTTTTTCTGTGGAGGTGTTGGAGGTGGTGTGAATAGGTGTGACAGGAGGAGTTTTGGATTTGGCTGGAGACGGTGTAGGTGTGGTTGTTTTGACTGGCTTTGGTGAGGGAGATTTTGATTTGGTTGGAGATGGAGATGGTGATTTTTCTTTGATTTGGGTTGAGGGAGTTGATTTGGTTTCTGCGGGATATTCGATGGCGACTCCAATGGCGTCCAGTATCCGTCTTATTGTTTCTGGGCTTTCTTTGCCTGTGAGAGAGATGGAGTTGGAATTCACCATTGTTGAGAGCTTTGATGGGGATTGAGGATTTTAGGATTCTGGAGGTTAGTTCTTTGAGAGGATCTGAGGCGTGAAGAGGACGACTAAAGGAGATTCCTTTTATAATGAGACGTGTCCAGAACAAAAACTCTTCAAATTTCAAATCTTTAATTTTCCTTGTGTGAATTTGTTTCCATAAATTCACCAGTTGATTATTGCCGCAATTTTCTCCAATCAAAATTCTTCCCTTTTCATCATGAACCTTGGGAGTAAAACTGCCATTATTGGTCTGTACCTTCAATCACTTCACTCGTCGCTAATACCCATGAGTTCCCACTTGCAGATTTCAGAACACTGCCTTTTCACTTTTCCTTCCTTATCTGATGTCGAAGGTGTGTGATGGTTGGGGTAATGTTACCAGAAGGAGTACAAAGAGAACATCACACCAAAATAGAATATATATAGCATGGATTTTAATAATTTTATAACATGGCGAGTGAGTCCAGTTGTGAATGAATAAACAGGGCTCATAGGACTATCATCCATGAAGGCTAAGGGTGGCTGTAGATTTCCTCTATCCTTTGGGCTTATATTGTGGGTTCAGTACATCAAGAGGAATCTTTTGGGCTGGAAATAAGACCTTTGCTCAAAATAACATGACCTCAATTGAATACAATGAGTGGTAACTTTCCTAAGCATGTATAGTACTAGCATGCAGCACAAAAGACACGAATTCATATCATGGGAAATCAAGAGTGACCATGCTTCAAAAGATCAAGTACAGAATGAATAAATTAGCTAATTTCACCAATCATTGGGGGTTTTATAGAAGAGCAAGATCATTCGAGAGAGATCATACCTAACCCTAGTCGTAGCTTCTCGAAAGGGGTCTTATTTAGTGGCTTTGTGAATATGTCTGCGATTTGATCCTCAGACCGAACATGCTCCATAGAGACGATTCCCTTTTCCACACAATCACGTAGAAAGTGATGTCTAATATCAATGTGTTTGGTCCTTGAGTGCTGCACAGGATTTTTAGAGATATCAATAGCACTTGTATTGTCACATAGAATAGGAACGTTACCTAGGGTAATACCAAAATCACTTAGCTGTTGTTTGAGCCATATGAGTTGAGAGCAACAAGCAGCTGCGGCTACATACTCAGCTTCAGCGGTGGAGAGAGCTACTGTGGTTTGTTTCTTGGAAGCCCATGACACGAGACATGGACCGAGAAATTGAGCCATTCCAGAGGTGGATTTCCTGTCTGGTTTGTAGCCATCGAAATCTGCATCTGTATAGCCTAGTAGTTCAAGACTTCCTCCTCTTGGGTACCACAAGCAAAGATCATCTGTTCCTCTTAAGTACCTCAAGATTCTCTTCACTGCAGCAACATGTGTTTCTCTGGGGCTTGCTTGAAACCTAGCACAAAAACACACACTTTGCATAATATCAGGCCTACTGGCGGTTAGATAAAGCAATGAGCCTATCATTCCACGGTAGACTTTTTGATCAGCTTCTTTCTTGTCTGCATCAATTCCTATTGTGTCATTTGGAGACATAGGAGTGGAACAATCCTTGGCATCTGCCATCCCGAACTTTCTGATGCATTCCCTCAGGTACTTTTGTTGATGAACCTTTGTTCCTTCTTCAGTTTGTACCACTTGTAAACCCAGAAAAAACTTAAGTTCCCCCACCATGCTCATTTCAAATTCACTTTCCATCAGTTTAGTGAACTTTGTAACTAGTTGCTTGTTGGTGGAACCAAAAATAATGTCATCAACATACACTTGCACAACTAGAGTGTGCTTACCTTCCTTCAGTAGGAATAGAGTCCTGTCAACTTCCCCTCTGACATAACCATGGGATAAGAGAAACTGAGACAGCCTTTCATACCATGCTCGAGGAGCCTGTTTGAGACCGTATAAAGCCTTATCAAGGATGAATACGTGATCTTGATTTGAAGAATCTGCAAAACCAGGTGTCTGCTCAACATATACCTCTTCTTTGAGAACACCATTCAAGAAGGCGGTCTTTACATCCATTTGTTGCAACTTAAAACCATGATGGGCAGAGTAAGCAATCAAAAGACGTATGGCTTCCAACCTTGCAACTGGAGCAAAAGTCTCATCATAATCAATTCCTTCTTGCTGGTTATACCCCTTTACAACCAGTCTAGCTTTGTTCCTGGTTACTTGTCCCTTGTCATCCATCTTGTTCCTAAAAACCCATTTGGTACCGATGACGGATCTGTCCTTAGGTCTGGGAACAAGTCTCCATACTTCGTTTCTCTCAAATTGATGAAGCTCTTCTTGCATAGCATTTACCCACTCTGGATCTCTTAGGGCTTCTTCAATTGTCTTTGGTTCCACTACAGAAACAAAAGCACAAAAAGCATGAAATATAGGATTTAAGGTAAGGATGGAACAATCCTTCAGATTAGGATCTGGTGATGCATCAGTCGTTGAAGCAGAAGCACAGTTGCACACGTAGTCCATGAGTCTTGATGGAGGACCATGAATACGAGTACTTTGACGAGTTCCTCCTACCTGAGGTTCTTCAATACCTGTTTGTTCCTCGTTAGGGATATGTTCCCCCTGAGATCCAGATACTTCTTCCAGTACGTTTTCTGTCTGAGCTTGATCATTGTTTGTTTCTGTAGAGATATTTTCTTGTACTTGGTTGACTTCTTCATTTGAATTGAGTAAATGATCTTCCAAGAGTTGAAAATGTTCCTTGTCAT
The DNA here is from genome assembly GCA_029168935.1 of Oxyria digyna. NCBI lineage: Eukaryota > Viridiplantae > Streptophyta > Magnoliopsida > Caryophyllales > Polygonaceae > Oxyria > Oxyria digyna. Next base: position 35,871,309 of record JAPVLV010000009.1, read on the forward strand.
CTTCCGTTAATGGAAGAACATTTGAATCCTGGACAAGTGTACCAGCCATAATACTTTCATCAAAGACTACATGTATGCTTTCTTCAACCTTCTTGGTTCTCCTGTTGTACACTTTATAAGCTCTGCTCTGAGGTGAATATCCAACGAAGGTTCCTTCATCACTTCTTGGATCAAACTTTCCCAGGCTTTCCTTCCCATTGTTGTGTACAAAGCATTTGCAGCCAAAAACTCTAAGATGAGAAACATTTGGCTTTCTTCCCCTAAACAATTCATATGGAGTTTTCTCTATCATGGGCCTTAGCATTGCCCGGTTGAGTACATAGCAAGCAGCATTCAGTGCCTCAGCCCAGAAGTTCCTAGGAAGACCACTCGCAATCAGCATTGTTCTTGTCATGTCTTCCAGTGTTCTGTTTTTCCTCTCAACCACTCCATTTTGCTGTGGAGTTCTTGGAGCAGAGAAGTTATGATTAATTCCTTTGGTCCTGCACAGGGACAGGAACTGAGAGTTTTCGAACTCTGTTCCATGGTCAGTACGAATAGCCTTTAGGAGAAGTCCTAACTGATTTTCAACAGCATGCAACCAATACTTAAACTCATCAAACACATCTTCCTTAGATGCAAGAAAGATTGTCCATGTGTACCTGGAATAATCGTCCACTATGACAGACACATATTTGTTTCCTCCACGACTCTGAGTACGCATAGGCCCACACAGATCCATGTGGATGAGTTCTAGAGGTTTAGAAGTACTTACCTGCTTCTTCGATTTGAAGGATGATCTTACCTGTTTTCCTCTTGTACATGCTATGCACACCTCTTCAGCTAGACAGTCTATCTTTGGTAGACCTACCACTAGGTCCTTGTTGTGAAGTTTTGATAGTAGTCTGAGGCTAGCATGTGCGAATCTTTTGTGCCACAAGTTTGATTCCTCAGTTTGGACAGTTAGGCATAGTTCCTCTTCTGGGATGAAAGAGGGATCCACCTTATATAAATTGTTTTCAGTAATGCCTCTTAGAAGAACTTTTCCTGTCTTAACATTCTCAACCAAACATTCATCAGTGGTAAAGACAACCCTATTTTGACCATCCTGGCACATTTGACGTACGCTCAACAGATCAAAGGTAAGGTTGTCTACAAGAGTAACGTTATTCACAAAGAGTTTTTCAGAAATTCTTACCTTTCCTACTCCTACTACTTCACCCTTACTGTTGTTCCCAAAGGTTATAGAACCCTTGGTTTGTGGATGGAGAGATATGAACCAGTCTTTGTTCCCTGTCATGTGAATCGAGCAAGCACTATCTATATACCAAGAACATTTCTTCCCTCCATCCTGCAAGTAAAAGATTAGTTTTTACGCACCCAGGCAAGCTTAGGCTTACCTGGATTAGAAAATACTCTTCTATTTCTTGGTTCATTAAGTTCAATTTTTATCCTAGGAGTGTTCCTAACATTGGATTGTTGTCAAGAATGGTAAGCTCTTTCATTGTCTTCCCTTTTAAGGTTACAGTTCTGTTTGTAATGACCTGCTTTACCACAGTACCAACAAACTTTGTGATTCCATAGATTCACATACTTGCTTTGACCTGGCCAGATGGGTTTATTGTTAATCCTTGATTGGAAGTCAATTTGTACCGGCTTGATGTTCTGAACCTGTTTAAGCCACATGTGGTAAGCCTTTTGTCCATCGAACCATACCTTCTCCTCACGGACTTTGATCCTTTCTTCCCCCTTGGATCCACTGTGGGAGCAACCAGAGTTGGATCCACTACAATGTTCCTCGGAAGGAGAAGGACTTTGAGATCCGGAGGGAATGTTACTAGTTTGGGAATCTAAGGACTTACAGTAGCCGAGTCCAGTACGGGGTACAAATCGCGTGGAGAAGTCAATCTTCTCCTTTTCAATCTTGGAAGCAACATATTCATCCAGCCAAACCTTCTTTCTTTCTTCTTCACTTCCCTTAAGATCTACTGCTTCTTTCATTAGCTTAGAGTTACTCAGCCTTAACATAAGAATTTCTGATTCGAGCTTAGTAACTTTACTGTCAAGGGAGGTGATGGTAGATTGATAGGTAGGGCAGGATTTGCATACATCTGGGGACTGGAATGAAACTTTCTCGAGTTTGGTGACTTTTGAAACCCAAAGCTTGTTTTCTTCAACTAAGTTAGAGATAGTTTCATTCTTTTCTTCTAGAAGTAAATTTAGATTTCCATTTTCTTCCCCTAAGGACTTTATAGCTTTTATGATCTGAGATTTTGTTCTGGTAAGTAAAATAGAGTCGAGTTCAGAGTCAGTTACCTCATCTTCCGAATCTCCTCCAGCAGCCATAAGACACGTTTCCTTTGAGGTATATGTAGAGTCATCATCTGAGTCAGACGCACCCCATGCAGCTATCATGGCTTCCTTTCTTTCCCGAGCAGGGACAGGTGTTTCTCCTGCCTTCTTCTTGAAACAGTTCCTTGCAAAATGTCCTTTCCTTTGACAGTGATAGCAGACAATGTCTTTGGCATCTTTGTTCCCATCAGTGGAACGTTGCATGTTGCGACTTCCTCTCCAGACTTTGCGAAATGCCCGTGTGATAAGGGCAATTTCTTCATCACCATCTTCATCCTCATCATCTTTCTGAGCAAGATCGAAGGCCTTTTCAACCTTTAGAGCAATGCTTTGTGATTTTTCAGATTTTTCACTCTCTCTTCTAGAGACTTTGCTTTGTTGAATGCCTGCATTACTCTGAAGGCGAGCAACCAACTCCTCTAGAGTAATGTTCTTGACGTCATTTTGTGCCTGAAGAGCCAGAGAAAAAGCATCCCACTTTGCAGATAATCCCTGAAGAAATTGATGAGTAATCTTCCATTCAGGGATTGTTTCTCCTAGAAACTCCAGTTGACCTACATATCCCTGGAATCGAGAATGAAACTCATCAAGAGATTCATTCTTTCCTTGAACAGCGCTATCATATTCCTTGGTGAGTGCAAGAATCCTGTTCTTCTTGATATCTTCGTTTCCCTCATACATCCTTTTGAGTGCATTGAAGATATCATGGGCAGTTTTGTAGCGGAGGACTTTTCTTTGATCAGAAGGACCTAGAGCTGCAAGCATGACCTTTTTGGCTCGCATGTTGGGTTCGAGAACCTTGTAATCAGCGTCTTGATAATCAGCCCTCGACTTTAATTTGACTCCAGAGGGATCAGTAGGATCAAGAATTTTGATATCGCCAAACTCTACCACTTTCCACATCTGTCCATGGAGCGAACAGATATGTGACTCGATCTGTTCCACCCAATAAGAGAATTGTCCGAACTTGAGCACAGGGGGTTTCCAGAACGAATCATTGATGGCAGTTTGTGAACTCATACTTCCTGCAAAGCTAACAAAAATCTAGAGACCAGGCTCTGATACCAATTGTTGGATCGGTTAGTATAGTTACTTCCTAGGGAACAATAGGTATTGTTCCTCAGGAGGTATAGCAGCGGAATAGTAATATGCAAGAAGTAAACTTTGACGCAAGATTTAGAGTGGAAACCTCAACCAATTTGTGTTGAGTAAAACCACTACCTTCAAGCTTCTCACTTGAAGAATTTAGAAAGGTGTACTTATCTTATTGATTTCTCGTTCGTTACAAAAGAGAGCTCGGATTACGATCACGAATCACTCCTCTCACTCGAGCCCGAACTCAACCTCTAAGCCTAAGGATCACCCTTCTTCTTCTTCTCTTAATCTCTCAGTCGTACAACTTCAATCAAAGCGTCTAACGTTTCTAAGTCTAAACATCTGCTTTTATACCTAGATCGTCTAGAATAAAACATGGAAATAAATCTCTAAGAAAATAATATCTTTTAGCAAAAGATAATATTTCCTTCCATAATATCTTTAACCGCCTAACCGCCGAAATCACAATCTTCCTTGAATATCTTTTCTTCGAGATATCTTCTTCGAATATCTTCTCTCAGATCTTTCCTTTAGAAGCGCAATCCCTTGTCTTGCTCCCTTTTCGGTCTTGCTTTCCTAAGATAGAATACCGCTGTGTGCCACTGTGTAACGTTCCTTTCTGAGTAGCAATCCTGAAACACTCAGTCATCTTATTAGCAGAATGTTTGTCTCCATTCAAAACCGAAGGAGCTTCAACAGTTATGAACGTAACAAAATAAAAATGCGATACCATATACCATAAACTTTACGCTACATCGATCAAATAGTTGATAACCACGTAGTCGGGAAAAGTTCCGGTGAGAACAACGCTTAACGTAGGAAAAACGAAGTTTTCGCGTTCACAGATAACAAGTTAATGTTCATATAGTTTGAGCGGTAATGTTCATAATCTGGATGATAAAAGTTTTTGAGGCATTTTGAGAAAAAAACAAAAAAAACAAAAAAAAACAAACAAATTTCGTAGTAATTACAAATATGTCACCGCGTCTCTCACTGAAAATGTTCAAAAAAAATTATGGCCTAGATCATGAACATTATCATCCAGAACATGAACATTGACGTGCAATATGTGAACGTGATCTGCTCGTTTTTCCCACATTAAGAGTTATTTGCACCGGAACTTTTCTCCCACATAGTCATAGGTTTTTTTTTATTATGTGTACATTAATTCATTTACTATAAAATGTGTGTTTAATTTTCTAATGTGTGCGGATGTAAGCATTCATTCTTACCTTGGATTAATTAAAGCTATACATGTTCTAGCTCATAAGAAACATACTTTTATATGTAAATAATAACTTACCATTCCCCTATTGAACTGATATTCGTTGTTGTTTACCCCGGTTATAGACACTGAACTGCAATTCAACCATTAATTATGTTGTAACAGAATCGAAACGAGAACAAAGTAAACGCAAGAAAGACACACAGATATACGTGGTTCACCAAATTTGGCTACGTCCACCGGAGAGGGAGATCAGATTATACGGAGGCGGTATTACAGCGAGACCCTCGTGCTACCTGTCGCAGTGTGTGATTCAGATTCAAGGCATACTAACAAATCTCCACCTTGACTTGAATCCTCCAGGTAGACTCTCAGACGCACCATGACAGTGCCAGATAACAGACATCTCCCTCTCCTCAGAATTGTCTCTCAGGGCAACTAATGATCTCTGATGTTGAGCAAGTTCAAGCAGTGTTTGAACTTGCTCTCAGGAACTGGCTTGATGAACATATCAACAGGGTTATCAGCTGTCCCTACTTTCTTCACCTGGATTCTCTTCTCATTCCTCAGAAAATGGTACCTGACATCAACGTGCTTCGTCTTCTCATGATGGACCTGATCCTTGGTTAAGCATATTGCACTCAAGCTGTGACAATACACTAAAGCTTGATCCTGATGTAGGCCTAGATCATTAACCAACCCTTTTAGCCATATTCCCTCCTTAGCAGCTTCTGTCAAAGCCATATACTCTGCCTCTGTAGTAGACAAAGTAACAGCGAGACCCCCGTGTTACCTGTCGCAGTGTGTGATTCAGATTCAAGGCATACTAACAAATTAATTAATTAATTAATCTTATGTAACTTGAAGGATGTAATGAATTGAATAGGTTATGAGTTACCTGAATCGTGCAATTTCCCTTAATGGTCCACCGACACCACACCCAACATCCAACACCTAACAATTCGTATTTGATAGTTCAAGCTATATTATGTTTGGGGACATCATTAAGATTTGGGAGCAATATCTTATCAAAATGTTAGTAGCTTAGTTTGATTTTCGTGTCGTTAACGAAATTTATATAACGATTTTATAAAAAAGTTATCTTATTGTTTTTGTTTCAATTGATTTTGAAAACAGTATGAGAATAAATAAAATGAAATTGTGATATTTACAATTGATTCATTGATAATTTTGTAGTTATGTTCAAAGAAGGCAAGAATAGCAATAGATTTGGATCGTAATATTATATACTCCCTCCGTCCCCTATTGATCTTCCCATTTGTTTTTGACACATTTGTCGAGACACGTTTTGTAACGTTAATATTTCTAAATATAGGATGATAAAAATTATAATTTTTTTATATTATCAAAGTACTCATTGAGACGAATCAAACGAGATTTCGCATGCCTATATATTTATTTCTATATATTGGAAGAAAACGAGAAGATTCTCTCGGTTTGTGAATAGTGTCGAAAAGACAAATGAGCCTTATATTAAGGGACGGAGGGAGTATATAATTAAATTTATTTTACAAATAAAAAATAAGAAAAAATAACATATAGCAAATCCAATATGAGAAAGTCATGTGGAAAATTGAGTATGAAAGTATCATGTGATAAATAATTTATTTTGTATTAAGAAATATATATATAGATTAAGAGGTAGATCGGTAATTAATATACGATTTTTCTAACGTATATCCTAAGGACACATGTTAAGTTTACTCTTAATGAAAAATGTTTTCCTACATAGCAAAAATATAAACTCATCACAATAAAAAATATAACTCAAAATTAAAATATTTTCAGATTTTTTCCGTTATGAGCTTCTTATCTTAGAAAAATCGATTAATATATACAAACCTTGTGCCCTGGCTGCAACTCTAGTTGTGAAGCAAGGAAGTGCTCGTGGCGTTTAAGACTTTCCCGGATGGTTTCCTCCTCCCATCTATTGCATTGATCATCAGATTTATTTATGTTATGAAATTTCACAGCCTCAAAACTACGTACGTGTAGATTAATATTGTGTTTTAACTATAATATCTCTTCCAAAGAACAATAATATAAAAAACAGGACCATTAATTAGTTACCTAGGTGATACGAATCTGATATGACTCGTATGCCCTCGGGAAGGATCGTGGCAGAAAGGGAAGTCGATGGCGCTTCTAGAACTCTTCTAGGGTTGGATAAGTATTGAATCTTTCGATTCAACAAGAACTCGATGTCTTGAGAGTCCACTCAAGGGATGAACGAATTCGATAGGTTGGCTTGATGACAGTTCGCTAACGAGAACAACTCCGGATCCAATCAGTAGAATGACGTCGAAGCAAAGGAAGGAGATTCAAACTCAACTAAAGCTCTGCTACTCAATTTCAACGTCTTAAAACAAACAATGGAAAAAGTTCAACTTATAAAGAAGGCTCCTACTAACATAACCCTAAAGAGCAGCCCAAATTCAGAATTAAAATAAACTATAAATTAAAATAAAATATCTCAAATAAAGGAAATCTCGGAAACAAATCCGATCGAGGCGGACTCCTCGTCTCCTCCAGGATCCGCGGGCGCGGACACTTCTTCCGCGGTCGCGGCTACTTCTTCCGCGGTCGCGGAAATTGTTCTGCTGGCTTCTTTTGCTTGGCTCATCCGCGACTGCTGCTGCTGAATTTCTCTAACGAATCTTCTCCATGGGGGACGCCAAGGCCTAGGATTCAATGCTGATGTCGTAGCTAGCTCGTCCTCTTGATACCGCTTCATTCTCCCCTTCTTAGTCTCGAAGCGTCCTCGCTTCGATCGTGTTGGTGCAGGGGGGAGAAAGAGATCAACCATGTTAAAGTGTCTCCCCTTCTTAAGAACAAACTCATCTGTTGGGAGCACTCCAAAAACACAATTAATGGGGACTGACACCAAAGGTGTTGCGGTGAATGGTGTCATATCTGTAAGTGTTTGAACACCAGAAGGCGTCCAAGAAACCTTTGGTGTGAAGATTGTATGCACCATCCATGGAATTTCCTGCTCACAATTGTCGCTATTTGAAGACTCTTCCTCCTCATTGTCTTCAACGGAACCCACAACTTGGGAAGGAATCTGATCTGTGACTGACTCCTCAATTACTGACACTTCAATTATTGATTCCAAGTTGAGAACCGATACCTGATTGGTCATTTGGGTTGCTGGGTTGGAATTATCTGATTCATCTTCCTCAACAACATCAACAGGAGAAGATGCAATTTTGCTAGAACTGGGAACCGAAACTGACTCTGCATTTTTGGTTTCTAGGATTAGGACCGGTACCTGACGTTTGGCACACTCTGTTTTGCGCACAGATCTAGTTGGCAAACCAAAGACTCGGCGCTCCGTCCTCTCGGCATGGTCATCTGCACTTATTTCTGATGCAAAGTGGTGTGTCATGACATAAACAAGTTGCACCCAAGTTTCAACTGGTGCCCAACCACGCGAACAACGGTAAGGAATGTCCCTATACCACCAAGAGAGAGCATAGTCGGTAAGGCAATCAAGTGCTATATCCAACTGATCAAACTCATCGTAGTCTCGTTGGGCAAAATAATAGGACATGTGTCGAGCCCAATCCACAAATTCTACAGGGCCATCATAACCGGAAAAATTTCTTCGACGTCACTTCCGGGTCCTGTCCATTGAGGTAGCCAAGACCGAAATTTAGGGTTCTGTCAGGGACTTTTCCGCGGGCGCGGATAATGTCCCGTGGTCGCGGTCGGTTTTGGCAAGGTTGTGTCAGGAACTTTTCCGCGGTCGCGGACGATTAGGGTTGGCGGCGGCGGGTTTGTATTTGAGGGTTTTGGATGGGCAAACGAAGTCCGATTTTGACAAATCTTATATGTATGGACTCGTCTTCACAAGCTCTAGATGATTGTGGAGGTTTTTGGGGGCAAAGGGAAAGAAAATTTGGGGGCGAAATCTAGGTAGAATTCGACGGGATTTTTAGGGTGTATCGTATGTGTGCGGAATTTGGTGGAGATGATATGGAAAGGAATGGAAAGTAAGAGTTTTAGAATGACTACACCTTTGAACCGCTGGAAACTGATACCAATTGATACGAATCCGGTATGACTCGTATGCCCTCGGGAAGGATCGTGGCAGAAAGGGAAGTCGATGGCGCTTCTAGAACTCTTCTAGGGTTGGATAAGTATTGAATCTTTCGATTCAACAAGAACTCGATGTCTTGAGAGTCCACTCAAGGGATGAACGAATTCGATAGGTTGGCTTGATGACAGTTCGCTAACGAGAACAACTCCGGATCCAATCAGTAGAATGACGTCGAAGCAAAGGAAGGAGATTCAAACTCAACTAAAGCTCTGCTATTCAATTTCAACGTCTTAAAACAAACAATGGAAAAAGTTCAACTTATAAAGAAGGCTGCTACTAACATAACCCTAAAGAGCAGCCCAAATTCAGAATTAAAATAAACTATAAATTAAAATAAAATATCTCAAATAAAGGAAATCTCGGAAACAAATCCAATCGAGGCGGACTCCTTGTCTCCTCCAGGATCCGCGGGCGCGGACACTTCTTCCGCGGTCGCGGCTACTTCTTCCGCGGTCGCGGCCACTTCTTCCGCGGTCGCGGAAATTGTTCTGCTGCCTTCTTTTGCTTGGCTCATCCGCGACTGTTGCTGCTGAATTTCTCTAACGAATCTTCTCCATGGGGGACGTCAAGGCCTAGGATTCAATGGTGATGTCGTAGCTAGCTCGTCCTATTGATATCGCTTCACTCGGGGCAAAGTGGAAAGACGTCCCCCATCCATTTTCGTAGAAGCTCGTCACAAGATCATAGAATTTGTTGACATGAAACATTTTATTATTAATCCATCAATCATGAAATTATTACTTCAATTAAGACATTAAGTAATATAATTGGTATGTTACTAACAAGACGGAAATAGTATGATTTTTCTCTCTAAGAGTAAGGTTAAGCTCTCATAAATAAGAAGATTTGATTAGAACTTATCTTTTCTAGTTTATGAGTTTTTTCCCATAAAATTTGGTGTTTAACCTAACCTTTTAGGGCATAAGTTTGAAAAACAGCGGAGTATTTAGCAAGTGTGTAGTAAAAGTTTTGTACCATGTCAGTGTAGTGAGACTTTCTCTCCTCATCACTGTTGGAGCCGGTTCTCGATCGGCTCGGGAAACCCAAGGAGAATCTAGTTAGGTCCAGAAGACGCGACCAAGGACGGCCCGTAAAGTCAGCCCAGAAGAACGAAAGCGGCCCATAAGCATACGAAGCCCAAAGAGGGGATCCGACGAGATCAGGCATCAGAGGGGCAAAATGGTAATTGACTCGCGTGGGCCCCTGGCGAGAGTATAAGAGCGTAACCGAATGGAGAGAGAAGGACATAGCATCATTTACCGGAAATATTCTCCTTTCTTCTTCCTCTCGAGAGCTGAAAACACAGAGGCGATCCCGAGCTTCAATCTTCCTAAACGACCTTCTCCTTGAGGCGTTTGGACGATCAGCACTTGGATTATGACTCTCAGTGTTGCAGTCGAGCTTTTGATGTTGAAATGAGTGATTTCTGAAGTTATTTGGGTGTTTGTAGCAAAGAGCTTACTAAGCTTCAAATGATGTTTTGAGTTCTTCTTTTCATTGGCTTACTTCTTCTTATTCTCTCTTGCTTTTGTGTCAAATTGCATTGTCTTTGATTGCTTATTTGCACATTTGCTGACTTGAGCGTCGGAGAGCCAAATCCGGAGCCACCCCCTCCTGGTTTGGTTGCGCAGGTATCTCAGGGCTCAAGAACAAGGTTCGTTCTTAGGGAGAAGATGACGAAGGGCTAAGTTTGATCGAGTGAAGTACAGGATACAAGTTGTTTGTCCAGAATTGCGGAAGAGGTCCTCGGCATTCCTTCGAAGATTTGATTCCCTGTGTCTCGCGAGGTGTTGTGTCGCGAGATTACAATTTCTGGGCTCCAACACTGGCGCCGACCGTGGGGACCTCCTCGCGCAAGTAAGTCTTACTACAAAGTCCCGCGTGTTTTTTGATATTTAGCCGACAGACTGAGGATGAATACTGGTGGTGAGGGAAGTGGTGCCGTTAACAACAACCCTCTCCCGACGAGAACGCAGCAAGAGGTAAACAACTTGCGGGCACCCCTTCCACGCGTAGACGAGGAAGAGATTGTTCTGGTAGGACCCGCGTTGGTTCAGTATCGCGCATTCCTTCAGGCGTTGGGACAAAACATGGGCGGGGGTCAAAACCCAGAGCAACCAAGGGCTGAGGCCCGCGAGCAAGAGCAGAATCAGGGTAATCGGGAGCAGCCTGTCGCAGAGGAGAGTGCTGAGCACATACCCGACGACAGGATCTCAGTATCGCGTAGACCCGGGGTCGAGGGACGCGAGAGGGCTAGTCACCCTAGTAGGTTTGATTTGAATCAAGCTCCTGCGAGCTACATAGAGAACCAATCCTACAGGGGAAGAGCCGAGACGAGGGGATATGGGATTCGAGCCGAGCGAGGACCTTCTCGCTACCAGTATGAGGGGGAACCTTATTACAACCAGGCAGCCTATCCACGACAGGCTTACGAGGCCTATCCGTCCGTTAATCCGTCAGCCTTGTTCGGCCCGACTGCTTTCGCGGACCACATAGTCAGGTCAGTTCCTCTACCTGATTTTATATTCCCTGTTATCAAAGAATACAACAGCAAAGAAGATCCCAGCGAGCACCTGGCACGCTACAAATATGTTATGCTCGCGAGGTGCCCTGATGAAGCCACGATGTGCAAAGGCTCCCAGGCGCGGGTCCCGCCATGACCTGGATGCTTAACCAACCGTCAGGGAGTATCCATTCTTTCGCTGATCTAGAAAGGAGTTTATTGTTGCACTTTGGGTCCTCAAAGAAAAGAAAAGTGACTATGCAAGAAGTAGTGGGTGTCAAACAAGGACCAAATGAGTCTCTAGAGGGTTATGTCAAGAGATTCTCGGAAAAGATCTTAGAGGCCGAAGATTTTCATGACAAAACTGCTCGGGTCGCATTCATGGACGGTCTCACAGATGGAAGCTCCTTCAAGCAATACTTATACCGCAAGAAAGATTTAGATTACCAGGGCATGCTCGAGAGAGCGTATACAGAAATTAATGTGGAAGCACACTCAGGTTCCGCGTCGAAAGGAAACAATCAGAATAAGTCTGCCCAGGGTCAAAAGAAAGACAACCAGAACTGGGGTAACAAGCGCCATCAGGGTAATCAGGGAAAGGAATAGAGCGACTCGCGAGCGCCTGGTTTGCAGATTCAAAATCAGGGTCAGGGTCAGAAACAATTCAGGGGCCAGAATCATGATCAGAATCAGTTTCACTCGCAAAATTTCGTAGCCGAGCAGGATAACTGTCGCGAGGGTCAAAGGGGGGGAGGGATCGCGGCCGTGGTCGCAACGCGCCGGCAATGTGGTGTGAGTACCACAGAGTGGATACTCACCCTACAGAAGAATGTAGGTCGCGACCTCACCATCCGAGAGAACAGGAAGTCTTGACTGCTCAGAGAGGAAATGGTGACAGGGGTCGCGGCAATCCAAGACGGGGGGGGGGGGGGGGGGTAAGAGGTAGAGGTGGAGGTAGAAATCAGAATGAAATAAGGCAACAAACCCCCGCGAGGAATGACCAGAATCAGGGTCCCAATCTTCACCTAAACCAGAACTTCCCTCGCCTGGATGGCCATGTAGGAACAATCGCAGGCCGCCATGAACCCGTTCCCCTCGGAAAACGAGAGCAAAGGCTCATAAACAACGCACCCAAGCCTCAGGGAAAGCCAGTTTATAGCATCGCGAGACCGCAATCTGAGCCTTACACACTTGTCTTCAGCGACAAGGAGGTAGATACCTGGGCCGTCGAGGCCGCTGACCCACTAGTCATCCATGCTGAAATTGGAACCAAACTTGTAAAAAGAATTCTTGTTGACACGGGGAGCTCGGCCGATATACTATACTGGGACGCGTTCGAGAAAATGGGCATTGATCGGTCTACACTCAGGCCTAGTAAAACCACGCTAGTAGGCTTCGTGGGTGACAGAGTGAAGGCCCTGGGCGTTGTCACCCTAGATCTCATCCTGGGTGAAGAAACTGGGCGTTGTCACCCTAGATCTCACCCTAGATCTCCTACAACGCGATACTAGGACGCGAAACTCTGTGCAAGCTCGAAGCAGTCGTGTCAATCTGTCACTTTTGCCTTAAGTTCCCAACGTCGTCCGGAGTAGGAGTCGCGAGGGGAAACAAAGAGGAGAGCCGCATCTGCTACGCGTCATTCGAAAAGGGCAGCACCAAGGCCTTGTTCGCCAACCAGTTATTTATTCCAGGGTTGCCTCACGTGATTGGGGAGGCCGAGTTGGAGGTACGTGCCTCTCCGAGGTCGCGAGATACTGGCGAAGAAGAAGAGGGACACAAGCCACATTTTGATGGGTTTGAAAAGCAGACGATCACTCCATTCCTCAACAAAGAGGAGAAGCTCTACGTAGGAGGAAGACTGGACCATAAAGTTGTGCAAGATATTGAGACCTTGCTCGCCCGCTCCCGGGATGTATTCGCGTGGACGCCAAAAGATTTGAAGGGGATTCCTGCGAGCGTAATGACTCACTCCCTGAACATCAGTCCAGAGATTAAGCCGCGTAGGCAGAAAAAGCGAAAGCAGGCAGGACCAAAGAACGCGGCCGCTGCTGTTGAACTCGCGAAGTTGTTAAAAGCAGGGTTTGTTAAGCCAATACAATACCCGACGTGGTTGTCAAACGTAGTAATGGTGGAGAAAAATCCTAAAGGGACAGGAAAATGGCGCATGTGCGTAGATTTCACTAGTCTCAATAAGGCATGCCCCAAAGACAGCTACCCGTTACCTTCTATCGACCAGTTAGTAGACTCCACCGCAGGTCATGAAGCTCTGAGTTTTTTGGACGCGTACTCAGGGTACAACCAGGTCATGATGAATCCAGCCGACTCGGGACACACGGCTTTTATAACAGACAAGGGAACCTTCTGCTATAAAGTAATGTCATTTGGCTTGAAGAACGCGGGAGCCACATTCCAGAGGCTAGTGGACATGATCTTTAGCGAGAAAAGGGGTGACACCGTGGAAGCCTATGTTGATGATATAGTGGTTAAGAGCAAGAAGCAGGCAGATCACGCTCGCGACCTGACAGAAGTTTTTGAGACTCTGAGAAGGTACGGTATGAGCCTTAATCCCGAGAAATGTGTCTTCGGGGTCACCGAGGGCAAATTCCTGGGATTTCATATCAGCGCACGCGGCGTCGACGTCAATCCGGAAAAGGTCCAAGCTGTAATAGATCTGCAACTGCCAAGATCTACTCACGACGTCCAAAGGTTTGCAGGGAAGGTTAACTACCTCGGGAGGTTTTACGCCAAACTCGCGGAACGTAACCTCCCTTTCTTTGACATATTAAGGAAACCGAAAAGCTTCGAATGGACTGAGGAGTGCGAAAGCGCGTTTATAAGCCTCAAAGAGCACCTGGCTAAACTCCCAACACTTGTGTCACCAATGCCTGGTGAAGGCTTACAGTTGTACCTCGTGGCAGGTACGCGTGCTGTTAGCGCAGTATTGATAAGGGAACAGCAGGTCCCTGTCTATTTCGTCACTAAAGCACTTCTTTCGGCCGAGACCAGATATTCAGCCGTTGAGAAAGCAGTACTCGCGTTGATAACAGCCGCTCGCAAGCTCCGACCTTATTTCCACGCTCACCCCATCGAGGTGTTGACAGATTTACCACTCCCATCTTTCATGAGTAAACCAACAACCTCCGGAAGGCTCGCAAAGTGGGTGATTGAGATGACCGAATTTGACGTAGTCTATAGACCGCGACCCACCATCAAAGCGCAAGCTTTGGCTGATTTCATTGTTGAGACAAGTTTCAGAGAGTTAGAAAGAAATGATATAGCTCCAGAGGACCCCGCGTGGGTTATGCACATTGACGGGGCGGTAAATGTAAATGGTTGCGGGGCGGGGGTCGTCTTGACATCCCCATCCGGGGACAAGGTCGACCACGCGATCGCATTAAAATTCAAAGCCACTAATAACGAAGCAGAATATGAAGCGCTCATCGCAGGATTGGAAATTGCGATTCACGCGAGCATTCACGTGGTGAAGTGTCTTTGTGACTCTCAGATTGTTGTGAATCAGATCAAGAGGACCTACGAAGCTCGGACAGGCAATCTCCCCAGATATCACGCAAGGGCTACTACCTTGATTTCATTATTCAGGCATTTCGAGATTGAAGCAATCTCGAGGGAGGAGAACACGCGAGCCGATGAACTCGCGAATATGGAACATCTCGATGGGAATTCTACTGTCATTTTCAAGGATGGAAAGAGCCAATACTTCTGGTTGGTAAAGTCTGAGAGCGCCGTTAGTAATCAGGTGGAGCTGATGGAAATAGACGAGCCAGTCAGTGACTGGCGCACCCCTATAATTCAATATCTTGCAAACGGAGCCGGACCCTCGGATCCAAAAGAAATGAGAAAACTTGTCTCTATGGCTGCGCGTTTCTACATGTGTCGCGGGAGACTCTACAAAAGAGGGTATGGGCCACGCGAGCTCAGGTGTTTGTCAAAGAGAGACAGTGACGTGCTTATAAGAGATTTGCACGCGGGGTTGTGCGGAACCCACGCAGGTTGGAGACCTATGGTCTACAAAGCATTAAGACAGGGGAGCTTCTGGCCCACCATGAAACAAGACGCACAACGCGAGTCGCAGAACTGTAAGCCGTGTCAGTATTTTGCTCTAGCTTCCCATCAACCAGGTGTAGAGCTACAGATAATGTCTAGCCCCTGTCCCTTCGCGATGTGGGGGCTAGATCTGTTAGGACCTTTCAAGCCAAAAGCACCTGGTCAACTGGAGTACATCATTGTAGCAGTTGATTATTTCACCAAATGGATCGAAGCCGAGGCTGTCGCGAGTACTACCGTGCCGGCAGTTAAAACGTTCCTGTGGAGGAATATCATCTGCAGATACGGCCTCCCTCACGATATCGTAACCGACAGAGGACCACAATTCAATTCGCCACAGCTACTCGCGTGGTGTAGTGACATGGGGATCGCCTTAAGAATCGCGTCAGTCGATCACCCGCATTGCAATGGCCAAGTAGAGGCTGTGAACAAAAGCATTGTCATGGACCTGAAAAGGCGGTTAGAAGGCTCCAAAGGCAAGTGGGCCGAAGTATTACCTCTAGTACTCTGGGAAAACAGAACCACAGTAAAGAAAGCAACCGGGGAAACACCTTTTGCTCTCGCTTATGGAGTAGAAGCCACAGTGCCAGTCGAGTTCACTGTGCCCACAGACCGCGTCATTCAGTATAACCCGATCGATAACGACGAAAAAATGCAGCTAGAGTTGCAGATGCGGGAAGAAACTCGCGACCTGGCTACTATCAGAGCGGCCAATCACAAAGCCAGCATCGCGAAATATTATAACCAGCACGTTAAGATAAGGGGGTTCGCCAGAGGAGACCTCGTGCTCCGCAAGACAGAGGGAGGAAAGCTCGACCCCAACTGGGAAGGACCCTACATTATAGATCGCGAAGTCGCACCCGGGGCATATCGTCTCAAGGATCACTCCGGGAATCACATTTCCAACTCTTGGAACGTGATGCGACTTCTATGCCTAGTCCTCCCACAAAACCCAGGTACGCTTAGCAAATTTTAGCAGAATTTTTTCTTATCCCTGATCATAATTCTTATCACCTCAAGACACTAAAACAGTCGATCACTATGGCATGATAAGTATAGGTTGTGGAACCAGCAATTCGTTAGCACACGAGTCTGGGTTACCAAAGAATAAGTATCACATCCTGGTCGACCAATGCTCATCTACCTAAAAAGGTAGCGCTTCAACTCAAAAGACAAAAAGTCATCAAGTCCGCTTCACTGGGCTGGGCTAAAAAAACCCCCCAGGTCGCGTGTCCAGCTTCCAAGGTTGAGCTAAAAAACTCTCCTTGGTCGCGAAAGCAGGGACGAGTTTACGCCAACGAGCTCACCCGCCATGAGTCCGCTTCACTGGGTTGGGCTAAAAAAAACCCCAGGTCGAGTGTCCAGCTTCCAAGGTTGAGCTAAAAAACTCTCCTTGGTCGCGAAAGCATGAACGGGTTTACGCCAACGAGCTCACCCGCCATGAGTCCGCTTCACTAGGCTGGGATAAAAAAAACCCCCAGTTCGCGTGTCCAGCTTCCAAGGTTGAGCTAAAAAACTCTCCTTGGTCGCGAAAGCATGGACGGTTTTACGCCAACGAGCTCACCCGCCATGAGTCCGCTTCACTGGGCTGGGCTAAAAAACCCCCCCAGGTCGCGTTTCCAGCTTCCAAGGTTGAGCTAAAAAACTCTCCTTTGTCGCGAAAGCATGGACGGGTTTACGCCAACGAGCTCACCCGCCATGAGTCCGCTTCACTGGGCTGGGCTAAAAAAAAACCCCAGGTCGCGTGTCCAGCTTCCAAGGTTGAGCTAAAAAACTGTCCTTTGTCGCGAAAGCATGGACGCGTTTACGCCAACGAGCTCACCCGCCATGAGTCCGCTTCACTGGGCTCGGCTAAAAAAAACCCCAGGTCGCGTGTCCAGCTTCCAAGGTTGAGCTAAAAAACTCTCCTTTGTCGCGAAAGCATGGACGGGTTTACGCCAACGAGCTCACCCGCCATGAGTCCGCCTTACTGGGCTGGGCTAAAAAAAAAAACCAGGTCGCGTGTCCAGCTTCCAAGGTTGAGCTAAAAAACTCTCCTTGGTCGCGAAAGCATGGACGGGGTTACGCCAACGAGCTCACCCGCCATGAGTCCGCTTCACTGGGCTGGGCTAAAAAAACCCCCAGGTCGCGAAAAGGCTTGAATGCTGGGCTGGTGCACACACACCAACCCACACAGTGAGATAAAAGCGATAGGAGGGAGGCGAAAAGTCCCACTTTCCTCGCAAAGGCAGTTTGCTGGGCTGAGAGGCAAGGGCCTTCACCCAGCAAACTCCATTCACATCATGACTCATGCGTCCTTTAAAAGTTCTTAACCATCTAAAGAATAAAGACCAAATACTAAAAGCCTCTCTACATGTGCAGTGCTTAATGTCCTCCGCACTGAACCTAAAAGTGGCTCACATCGCGGAAGAAATTCAAAAATGGCGACCACTTCATACCCAGATCATCTCTACGAAATCAAGAAGTTTTCTACCGCAACCATGCAGAAGAAAAACTCAAGGGATGTCCTGAGGCTTCGCGACTATAAGATCTCAGGTAAAAAGCTTCGCTTTGTCAGATATCTAGAAGTGTTATCAAAAAGCAAAGATAACCCAAAAAGGACATACCAATACAGGACAACCCTCGCGAGTATCAAAAGCAACCAAGAGCTAAAGCGTGAAGCCCTGTCACCGGCTAGAGCAAACGTAGTGACCAGGTAAGTAGACGGAAAGTAAAAACCCCTCAGTTACACAGATAATATTTGTAACCTAACCACGCGTACATGGCTCTCTCGTTGCCTTACAGGACTCGCGTGGAGAGTTCGTGTGATAGCTAACAGGAGGATGGTTCGCAAGGCTTTATGGTTGTTTCGCAAAAACCTATGTAACACCGTCAGTTTCATTTTTTACTATATAAGAGGGATCGTAGTTATGAAACACTTATCTCTTACGTTTTATTTTTCGCAAAATTACTGCACTTTTCCGAAACACAAAAAGAGGGGAATGAGGCGAGATAAGTGTGAACAAAACAAGCAGACGGATAAATAAAACCCAAAATAGAAAGCACAAGAGCATATAGCTCGCGACCAACACGGCCACATTAAAAAGTATAATTACATAAGAGCCTAATCTCACGACAGTTGCACCAAAAACATATATTGTTTGAAAGACCACCAGGCCATGTGTCAGAAGGTTCGAAACACAAGACAAGAGCAGAAATAATAAACATCACTTTGCGACAGTCTCAGGAGCAGTCTCGGTATCCCCTACGCGATCCGCCTCCAAATCCACAACGACGTCCTGAGCGTCAACCACCCGCGAGCCTGACCCCCCCCCCCCCCGCCTGATCTAAGCATGAACGCTTCAGGAAGGGTTGAATGGTGTCGAGAAGGGCATCGGGCGCGAATACCTTTCTCTTACGAGGAGAGAGGGCCGGAGATGGAGGACTCGGCAACGCGTGAGGAGCTGATTCCAAGCTTTCGGCCGGAGGCGGAGTGGCCATCTTCGGAAGAGGAGGCTTGGGCACTTGGTTCTCCTTACCTTTAACGATACCTTTCTTAGGCGCAAGATGAAGGAGGAAAGAGGAAGGATCATTCCTTCTTATTTTTCATCGTAAGGACATTTCTCATGAAATTTGGACCCAAAAAAAATTCCAAAGTTTTAGTTACATCCTGCCAAAAAGGACCAAAATTGGATCATAACCAAGACAAAAGACCTCCTAAAAACATTCAGTCAGCAATATTTATTCATGGTCTTTATTTGACGCACCCAAATTTTCATTTTTAACGCACCCTTTGATTCGTACAGTATGAATTATAGTTGAAACGTTTTGAATTAAAAAAAAAAATTCATTCGGAACGTATGAACCTAGATTCATCCGGAACGTAAGAATGTTAGGTGTGATTATGCAATTTTGCAGTCTTGGACAAAGATTGCATGAAGTGGAGTCCATACGTTCCGTATGAATTACTTAAGTTCAGACGGTGCGAATCAAATAGTAGGGGCCTATTTATTTCCAAAATTTTTGCCCAGTAATTACTCTCGGGGTTCTTGCCCTTGAGCTTACCTTTGCTGAATATCTTTAGCAACTGAATAATCTCCACAATGCAAAGTTTGTGGTTCGACTTGATGTTGCGAAAGATACAAAAAGTCTTGGTGTTCCATTCCAGACAAAATAAGCACTGAAGGAAGCACACATATCAAAAATTTGTGAGGAGAGACTTGAGAAGATATGATTCCAGCCTGCCCGACACCTTATTTATACAACAATCTATATGGTGAAGTAGAGAAACATCACATGGAGTGGAATACAAATCAAGGCTCCATTATCTAATTTGTCCACTCATTGGAGTGTTCTTAAAATTGTCGGACTAGTAAATAAAGGCTAGATGACTTGAAATTGAGCTTCTCAAATTATTTCTGGTGAAGAACAAACAGAAAATCGAAGCACTCATATCATATCCATAACATACCTTGAGATTTTGCCTTGAGAATCTGATGCTCTCGATCTTCTCGCTCGAATATTGCCGGTTTGCAGTTTGCTGGATCGAGAATTCGAAGATTGAATTTTCTAGGGTTGAAGGCGGGACTGTACTATTCAGCCGATGTAGAGGTGGAAGGCGGGATCGGAAGTCCGGATTGGACGTCGAATTTTCTAGGGTTTGAAGGCGAGATTGTTGTTAACCTTAAGGCAATCGATCTGATAAATTGCAAAAGCTTGTTAAGGCGAGGGGAATCGGGCTCTAAATTATGGAGTCTAATATAAATCGACGCTTTTACAACTTTTTCTGACTCATTTAATTGTAGATATTTCTCGACGCTTAAAAGCGTCGAAAAAAGCGTCGCTTTGACCGACACGGCATATCTCCCCTTGACGCTTTGCTACAGGGTCGACGCAAAAGCGTCGTTTTTTTGCCTGATTTCTAGTAGTGATAAGTTCATGGAAAGAGCAACTAAGTGTGTTTTTCTTGGTTATCCAACAACCAAGAAAGCCTATAAATTGCTTAGCATAGATACTAAGGAGATTATTTCCTCCATAGATGTTGGTTTCTATGAAAACATAATGTCTTTTCTGTTATTCCTCAAGCTCAACAGAGTTTATTTCCTGCACATCATGAGCATTTCCTGGTAAAGTGAGTCACACACAGAAGAGCATCCAGAGGTTGCAGTTAATCCTACAGCTCAAGAAACAACATTAATTCAGAGTTATGAAGAAATTCTGAGAAGATCATCAAGTGTTTCTAACATGCCTTCTTACTTAGAAGACTTTATATGAAATAATGCTCATTGCAATAGTGTTCTGTCACAACATAGTTGACGAGGCGAATTGTCGTATGCCAAGTCAAGTAATCCTAACAAGCTGACTAACAAGTATAGTAGGCAAGCAAGGGTCGAATCCTAAGGGAATTAGGTTATCGATTCTTAAAGTAACAATTATGATTAACGAGTGTAAGTAACCAAAGGGGGGGGGTTTGGTATGTTTTAAGAACAAAGTAACGAAGGTTGATTTAGTTTGTAAATATATCAATGGAAGGTGTTTCACTCTACAATTATCCACTAGCAGATTAACAAGTTGATCATAAACTCCTTTTAATCCTATGTCGAATTACTCATATGATCGTTCTAATCCCTGTTCTAATGTAGTTATTAGTCCAACTAGTCCTAATAACCCTTACTCAACTATAACCTTGAAACTATCAAGATTCAATAATAAAGCAGATTTAAGTTCAAGAATGGATAGATACATGCAATACCATAGAAAACTAGTCAGATACTCGACATGTACTCAATTCTCTTCACAATTGACATTCACAACTAGTTCATGCAAATTGTGTGTACTACAAACAAGTATGATATTTCAACTAGAAATAACCAAACAATAGCAATATGAATGAGATGAAACTACTTAGATGGCCAATCTAAATGAGCAAATCTAATTCAATAACAATACACACAAGAGAATAGAGACAATCATAAGAGTAGAACAAAGGAAAGAAATCTTACAACTTAATCAATCTGAAAGCTTCAAATGTCAAGCAAAACAATGGAAACTTAGCAACTCATGAAGTTCTTGAGGAAAACTCTCAAAACTTGGAAAATGGAATGTAGAAGATGATCGAAGATCATCCACACCTAAAAAAATATAAGTCTCTGCAGAATCTAACTGCCAAATTGAAGGTAAAAACGTTACAAAACTTAACACAACATACTAAATCGGGCAAATGAAGAAAAGTCATCGCTGGCGGATTCCGCGATCGAGGTTTGGGACCCGCGATCGCGGATTGTGTTCTGTGATCTTGGCTGGTCCAGTAGGTTTTCCGCGATCGCGGTTTGGGACCCGCGGTCGCGGATTTGGCTTCTGTGGCTTCCTTGGCTTCGTCTTCGGCTGCTTCCAATGCTACCTGTGGTCTTCTTCAGCTTCGACTCCTCTTCTTATGCTTCAATGCTCCGCATCATCTTCTATAATCTCATGTGTAACTCAACTCTCCAAAACTCCATGATTACAGAATACATCATAACATCTAGCATAATCCTATACAAAATGAGCTAATAACCTATAGTAGCGCTATGCAAAATACCGCTTATAAAACTCCCCCATACTTAGACCTTGCTCGTCCCCGAGTAAGCTAAATGAAACTTACCCTTACAATAGCACACATAGATCTCAGGAAGTATAGAGAAAGAATGAACTACAAATTACAAACACACTTCGCCTCCAAACACCATAGTGAGTACAAAAGATAAATCTAATCCTAGCTCCTATCTAGCACCTTATTCCTCCATAGTGGCCTACCCTTTTCTCCTTATATCACCACTTCTTATGACACCTCGCCAGCAGCAACAAATGGTCCTAAGACACTCATTTCACTCATTCTGCCTAGGCGCCCCGAAGGGTTTTCACCTAGCCACTCATTTCATTTTGCTAGATAACTCACAATTGGCTCACATCTCTCAAGTCCACTTTTGCTTCAGCCTATTGCCGACCAGACTACCTGCTTTTTGCATGGAACCGCCCTTTCAGGTTTTCAGCTCATCCTAGGATTTTCATTTGCCTTTTTTAACATTTTTGTGGCTTTTTCTGTTTATTTTCATTTTATTTTATTTTCTTTTTTGAATAAATACGAACTGAATTCAAACAACCGAATGGAAACTACTCTAAAGATAAGCAGTAAACTAAATCCCTCTCCCCCATACTTGAAGTACACAATGTCCTCAGTGTGAAAGACATAGAAAATAAATAAGGAAGAGAAGAGAGTAGCTCACTGATCCGGGTTACCCGGTGGGATGGGGGTTGACGACTGGCGAGCGCGGTGTGACTGGGCTCCGGTGAGGTGGTGAGAATCCGGTGGGAGATGAGAGGAGAAATTGATATTTGGGGGAGAAATTTGGGAGAGGAGAAATTGAAGAGATTTTGGTGAGAAATGGTAGAGATGATGGGAAATTGGTTTGGTGGGGGAGAAATTTGAGAGATGATGAGATGGGAGAAATTGGGAGATGGAAATTGGATTTTTTTTTTTTCTCTTTTACCTTTTTTTTTTCTCGTCTTTTTTTTTATAGCTCTCTTTCTTCATTTTTTTTTATACACGAAGGGAAAACCGTCAATTCCTTCAGTAAAAGCTAAAAGACAGTCTTCTTCCCGTGCTTTATTCCTACAGATTAGTAAACAAAAGAAAACAAAAACAAGTAAAAAGAAATAAAATGAGATAAAATTGAAAAGAAATACCTTGGGTTGCCTCCCAAGCAGCGCCTTGGTTAGAGTCGTGGCTCGACTTCCTACTCAGGTCTCAATCATCTTGACCACCTCCATCATAGGTGGGTTTAATCTTCTTTGCGGTTGCCTAGAGGGCTTAGCTCCTTCCTCAAGTAGGATCCTGTGCATACAGGTGGAAGGGCTAATTCCCTTCATGTCGACAATAGTCCACCCAAGAGCTGTAATGTGCTCTTTCAACACCATCACCAATCTCTTCTCTTGCTCACCTGACAACTTACTAGAGATGATTACCGGGAGGGTATCATTCTCTCCAAGAAAAGCATACTTTAGGTGCTCTGGCAATTGCTTAAGCTCAATCACTGGTGCCTGCAAAACAGAAGGGAGGAGCTTTTCGCTCTCCAAAGTCAGTAACATGGGCCTGCCGGCCAAAGATCTACCTGAAGTGTCTAGCTGAGCTAGAACCCTATGAATATCAGGAGAAAGAGAGAGATTAACTTGTGGTGGGTGAATGATGCTATTTTCCATAACACATTGCAATTCATCTAAGCCAAAGATATTAAAAGTATCTTGAACTATACGATCAATCACATCAATAGAACAAATAGAAGCAGCATCTTCAATGGGGTGCTAACGGTGCTTCATAGCATCAAAAATATTGAATTGTACAACTTCCCCATCGAACTCTAAAGTAAGAGACCCACTAGCTAGATCAATCTTTGTGTTAGCGGTTCTCATAAAAGGCCTTCCTAACAAAATAGGTGCAGCCTGACCATCATGTTCCATGTCTAACACAAAGAAGTCAGCAGGAAAGAACAAATTATCAACCATTACCAAAACATTTTCAACTACACCTTTAGGATAAACAGTGGACCTATCAGCTAGTTGAATAATTATTCTGGTTTCATGAAGAGGACCTAAACCAAGCATCTTATACAACGAGTAAGGCAAAACATTTATAGATGCACCAAGATCAAGCATAGCTCTCTCAAAGTGAGTATCACCTATACGACAAGGAATGCTTACCATGCCCGGATCGCTGCACTTCTTAGGCATTCGCCTTTGGAATACAGCGGAGACACGCTCGCTTACCGTCACCTTCTGCTGTCCCTTCAATTTTTGATTCCTCTTGATGGTGCAGAGTTCCTTCAAGAACTTAGCATATCTAGGAATACTTTTAATAAGTTTGAGTAAAGGGATATTTACCTCGCATTTGCTGAAGGTTTCGAATAGCTCCTTATCATTTTTCGGCCTCCTCGTGCCCTTCACAGCATCGGGAAAAGGAGCGGGAGGTTTGGTTGAGTTGAGAGGTGGGAAGTCGGGGCGGACATAGTCGTCTTGCCTCAACCGGAAGTCGCCCCGGTCCTCGACCTCATCTGCATCTTTTGAAAACTCCTCAACCTCGGACTCACCAGGAGCATTTCCGCGATCGTGGCTGTCAGTCCGCGGTCGCGGATTTGCACCTGTTTCCTCAGTCAGAATTCCGCGATCGCGGATTTCATCCCGCGGTCGCGGATCCGACGCTGTTTCTCCAGAACTCGTTCCGCGATCGCGGTTCCCATCCCGCGGTCGCGGATTTGCACCTGTTTCAGAATCTGCATTTTTCAGCAGCAGCATTTTCCAACACTTTTCCACTCCTTGTTGTCACAACACTAACATTTCTGGTCGGATTCACTACCGTCTGAGATGGTAGAGAATTGGATTTTTGTTGTGCAAGAGTGGTCACAGCTTCAGCTAACTGCCCTATCTGTTTCTCCATGTTCTTGATACTAGACTCACTAGTTTGGACATGGGTTGTGAAATGTTGAGTCAATGATCTCAACATATCTGCAGTTGAAGGTCCAGAATTGGGTCGTGGGGCTTGAGCTTGAGGTTGGGGTTCATTCTGATCACGCCATCTGAAATTTGGGTGATCTCTATACCTCGGATTGTAGTTGTTCGGCTGATCATTTTGAGGTCGTGGAGGTCCATATCCACCAGCAGCATTGACTTCAGCAACATCATCATCTTGAAGCTCAGGGCATTTGTCTGTAAAATGAGAAGGGTCAGAACAAATACCACATGCTTTTACCTGTTGTTGTCCTTTGTGCAGCTGAGAGATCATCTTCTTTAGCTCAACGAGCTCGGTCATAAGAGCGGGGTCTCCTGAGCTTGTGGCATTCACTCCTTTCCTAGTGTATGTCCTACCAAAACTCCTAGTGCTCTCAGCCATGTCTTGCAACTTTTCCATGGGATCTTCTGGTGTCATGTTGAGAATACTCCCACCACAAGCAGCGTCTACCATTCTCCTTTCATGATTAAGGAGACCATTGCAAACATGTAGGACCAGGTCCTCGGTATCATACCCATGAAAAGGGCAACTAGCACACAACCCCTTGAAACGCTCAAGGTAATCATAGAGAGTCTCATCTTCACTTTGCTCTACATGGGCAATTTCCTTCTTCAGAGCATTTGCCTTTTTAACTGGAAAATACTTACCCAAGAACACCTTGTGCAACTTCTCCCAGCTATCTACCAAACCGGTAGGAAAATGATAGTACCAGGACCTAGCACTATCTTTCAAAGTGAACCCGAAGGCTCTCATCTTGATCTGCTCCTCAGTGACATTTGGTGGTTTGGTTGTCATGCAAGTGTCATGGAATTGATTCAAATGCATGATTGGATCCTCACCAGGCAAACCATGGAATGTGGGAAGCAGATTGATCACCCCTGACTTGAGCTCAAAAGTCACCCCATGAGCAAGGGGTGGAAGAACCACAGCTTGAGGTTGTTGTGTCAGATTGGGAGTAGTACGCTCCCTCAATGTGCGGACGACACCGCCGTCTCTTAGAGCATTTGCATCTTGCCTTGCCTCAAGCAATTCCCGTTGGGCATTAACAACTAACTGAATTTCGGCCAATTGACGTTGGGTGTCAGCAAGAGCTCTTTCCTCGGGAGTCAACAACTGGTCGTCTTCCATTGCACCTGTATCAGTCTCAACTCTGTTCTCTCTCTGATTTCGATGGAAAGTCCTCTCGATTTCTGGATCAAGAATAAAAAGAGACTGATTAGTAGAACGGGTGTTGACCAATCACTAGTCAACACTAAGGTTAATCAAAACAAGAACTTTAAAGAAAAGAAAATTTGATTCCCCGGCAACGGCGCCAAATTTGACGAGGCGAATTGTCGTATGCCAAGTCAAGTAATCCTAACAAGCTCACTAACAAGTATAGTAGGCAAGCAAGGGTCGAATCCTAAGGGAATCAGGTTATCGATTCTTAAAGTAACAATTATGATTAACGAGTGTAAGTAACCAAAGGGGGGTTTTTTGGTATGTTTTAAGAACAAAGTAACGAAGGTTGATTTGGTTTGTAAATATATTAATGGAAGGTGTTTCACTCGACAATTATCCACTAACAGATTAACAAGTTGATCATAAACTCCTTTTAATCCTATGTCGAATTACTCATATGATCGTTCTAATCCCTGTTCTAATGTAGTTATTAGTCCAACTAGTCCTAATAACTCTTACTCAACTATAACCTTGAAACTATCAAGATTCAATAATAAAGTAGATTTAAGTTCAGGAATGGATAGATACATGCAATACCATAGAAAACTAGTCAGATATTCGACATGTACTCAATTCTCTTCACAATTGACATTCACAACTAGTTCATGCAAATTGTGTGTACTACAAACAAGTATGATATTTCAACTAGAAATAACCAAACAATAGCAATATGAATGAGATGAAACTACTTAGATGGCCAATCTAAATGAGCAAATCTAATTCAATAACAATACACACAAGAGAATAGAGACAATCATAAGAGTAGAACTCTAATTCAATAACAATACACACAAGAGAATAGAGACAATCATAAGAGTAGAACTCTAATTCAATAACAATACACACAAGAGAATAGAGACAATCATAACAGTAGAACAAAGGAAAGAAATCTTACAACTTAATCAATCTGAAAGCTTCAAATGTCAAGCAAAACAATGGAAACTTAGCAACTCATGAAGTTCTTGAGGAAAACTCTCAAAACTTGGAAAATGGAATGTAGAAGATGATCGAAGATCATCCACACCTAAAAAAATATAAGTCTCTGCAGAATCTAACAGCCAAATTGAAGGTAAAAACGTTACAAAACTTAACACAACATACTAAATCGGGCAAATGAAGAAAAGTCATCGCTGGCGGATTCCGCGATCGAGGTTTGGGACCCGCGATCGCGGATTGTGTTCTGTGATCTTGGTTGGTCCAGTAGGTTTTCCGCGATCGCGGTTTGGGACCCGCGGTCGCGGATTTGGCTTCTGTGGCTTCCTTGGCTTCGTCTTCGGCTGCTTCCAATGCTACCTGTGGTCTTCTTCAGCTTCGACTCCTCTTCTTATGCTTCAATGCTCCGCATCATCTTCTATAATCTCATGTGTAACTCAACTCTCCAAAACTCCATGATTACAGAATACATCATAACATCTAGCATAATCCTATACAAAATGAGATAATAACCTATAGTAGCGCTATGCAAAATACCGCTTATCAAACTCCCCCATACTTAGACCTTGCTCGTCCCCGAGTAAGCTAAATGAAACTTACCCTTACAATAGCACACATAGATCTCAGGAAGTATAGAGAAAGAATGAACTACAAATTACAAACACACTTCGCCTCCAAACACCATAGTGAGTACAAAAGATAAATCTAATCCTAGCTCCTATCTAGCACCTTATTCCTCCATAGTGGCCTACCCTTTTCTCCTTATATCACCACTTCTTATGACACCTCGCCAGCAGCAACAAATGGTCCTAAGACACTCATTTCACTCATTCTGCCTAGGCGCCCCGAAGGGTTTTCACCTAGCCACTCATTTCATTTTGCTAGATAACTCACAATTGGCTCACATCTCTCAAGTCCACTTTTGCTTCAGCCTATTGCCGACCAGACTACCTGCTTTTTGCATGGAACCGCCCTTTCAGGTTTTCAGCTCATCCCAGGATTTTCATTTGCCTTTTTTAACAATGGAAACTTAGCAACTCATGAAGTTCTTGAAGAAAACTCTCAAAACTTGGAAAATGAAATGTAGAAGATGATCGAAGATCATCCACACCTAAAAAAATATAAGTCTCTGCAGAATCTAACTGTCAAATTGAAGGTAAAAACGTTATAAAAACGTTACAAAACTTAACACAACATACTAAATCGGGCAAATGAAGAAAAGTAATCGCTGGCGGATTCCGCGATCGCGGTTTGGGACCCGCGATCGCGGATTGTGTTCTGTGATCTTGGCTGGTCCAGTAGGTTTTCCGTGATCGCGGTTTGGGACCCGCGGTCGCGGATTTGGCTTCTGTGGCTTCCTTGGCTTCGTCTTCGGCTGCTTCCAATGCTACATGTGGTCTTCTTCAGCTTCGACTCCTCTTCTTATGCTTCAATTCTCCGCATCATCTTCTATAATCTCATGTGTAACTCAACTCTCCAAAACTCCATGATTACAGAATACATCATAACATCTAGCATAATCCTATACAAAATGAGCTAATAACCTATAGTAGCGCTATGTAAAATACCGCTTATCAATAGTCATTCTCTATCTGACATTGATTTCAATTATCTTTTTCCTAGTAGTCAATCAATGGGAATGCAGATTTCTTCTATGACAGAGCATACTTGTTATGAATTTGATGTCTCTTCTGGAGAATGGAAAGAAGCAATGAACAAAGAACTAGCTTCTCGGGATGCAAATCACACGCGGGACTTGGTTCCACTTCCTCTTGACAAGAAACCAATAAGTTCTAAGTGGTTCTTCAAGCTGAAATTAAAAGGCAGGTGACACTCTTGAGCGTCACAAGGCAAAGTTAGTGATCAAGGGTTGCAACCAAAAGGAAGGAATTGACTACAATGAAGCATACTCACCAGTGGTAAAGCTAACAACAATTAGAAGTTTAGTTGTTGTTGCAGTTAAGAAAAGCTAGTCATTATCAATTAGATGTGAATAATGCATTCCTTCCTGGAGATTTGCATGAAGAGGTTTTCATGAAAATTCATCAGGGTTTTAAGGGTCCTAAAGGTTATGCTTGCAGATTAAACAAGTCATTATATGGTTTAAAACAAGCATCTCGTCAATGGCATTCAAAGATTTCAAAAGCTCTATTCAGTCAAGGTTGTGAACAGTCTCCAAATGATCATTCTTTGTTCATCAAGAGAGCTTCTCCAACCAAAGTTGTGTTCCTTGTTGTCTATGTAGATGACATCTTTTTTTTTGAAGCGTTTTCGTTGTATTGAGAAAACCCCGAAGGGTTAGCAGAGAATTTACATCCAAAATATACCCCCAGTTCACCTAGTTACAGCGCTAAGTGTTAGCAAGTTAACAACTCATGGGTCAAAAAAGAATAACAATCAGGTTCCTAAGTATTGATGCATCCAGTAACCAAAATGATGCCCAGCAGTGCAGCCCAAGAGTTTGAATCAGAGGACTGTTTCTTCCATTTTCCAACGACAAAAACTTTAACCTGTTGGATGACAGCAGCAGCACAAACCTTGTTGTCCGGTTTTTCATTCCTGAAGATGCAGTGGTTCCTTGTTGCCCAAATAGTATAGATAAAAGTTGTGAATGTTGCGCAGCGTACTTGACCTATGAAGGACTGCGAGGAAGACTTTTTGCTGAACCAAGATAGCCAATTTAAGAGAGAGTTGCAACGGCTATTGATGCGGAGCCACTGAAGGAGGAGGCTAAGAACAGACTGACTGAACAAGCAGGCGTTGAAGAGGTGGTCTTCGTTCTCGATACAGGAATTGCATAGAACACAAGACGGCGAGGAAGTGATCCCCCACTTATGAAGACGAGATCTTGTTTGAAGTCTACCATGACCCGCAAGCCAAGTTGTGTAGCTACATCTCGGGATGTTCATCTTTCCCCAGATGCCACGACACCACGAGATAGGCGGCATGTCAGTAACCAATAGTGAGTAAACGCCTTGAGTGAGGAACTTTCCGCTTGGAGCCGTCATAGCGAGATGAACATCCTAGACCGTGTGGTTACGAATCAGCTCATCCCGAAGGCGAAGGATACTTTTCCATAAAAAACTGTGAGAGTCCTTCATAGTTGTAGTCCAGATGTTTTGATCCTTGATCACATAACTCCTCAGCCAAGAAACCCAAATATTATCACCATTCCGATCGACATCAAATATAGTTCTAGCAAGGCATGCTTTGTTCCATGCGAGTAGCTCTTTGATACCCAGGCAACCTGTACGTTTGGGAGAGCAAATGATCTTCTAGGAGATAAGAGCTCGACTGCTGCAAGAATGACCGGACCACAGAAAACTTCGTAGGATGGCATTAATCTTGTCAATAACAGTGCATGGGAAGGGGGAAATGTTGCACCAAAATGACTGAATCCCCAACAATACCGACTGAAGCAACTGGAGACTCCCGACATAGGAAAGCGACTTAGCAGCCCAGGAGTGGACTCTCGAAGTGATTTTGGAGATAAGAGGGGCATAGTCGCTGACTTCGAGCTTCTTAGACCCCATTGTGACGCCTAGATAAGTCATGGGAAGCTCCCCAATGTCGAGGTTGAGAGTCGTTTCCATCTGCACTTGATCCTGCTGAACAACACCACCAAAATAAATTTGGGATATATCATTGTTAGACAGTAGTCCAGACACTTTGCCAAAATCATCGAGAGCAGCTTTGAGGATTC
The DNA here is from genome assembly GCA_029168935.1 of Oxyria digyna. Taxonomy (NCBI): domain Eukaryota; kingdom Viridiplantae; phylum Streptophyta; class Magnoliopsida; order Caryophyllales; family Polygonaceae; genus Oxyria; species Oxyria digyna. Next base: position 35,902,025 of record JAPVLV010000009.1, read on the forward strand.
TTGCAGACTCCAGATCACCTCTACAGAACAACATCAGATCGTCAGCAAAAATCAGGTGGGAAAGATTGATTCTTCTGCATTTTGGATGGTGATTGAAGCTTCCACGGATTGTCTTGCTATTGATTATTCTTGTAAGACATTCCATGGCAATGACGAACAAAGAAGGCGAGAGAGGGCAACCTTGTCTTAAGCCTCGTTTTCCTTCAAAATGACTTTCAAGAGAGCCATTAACAGTGACAGTGGTAATACAAATCTTAATCCAGTGAATGAATTTATCAGGGAAACCAAAGTGCTTGAGAGAGAAGAGAATGAACGAATGCTCAATGGAATCGAAAGCCTTTCGAATGTCAATTTTCATGGTGCAGCGAGGAGAGATGTGGGTGTTAGAATATTTACGGAGAAGTTCTTGGCAAAGCAGGATGTTGTTTTTGATGGATCGGTTAGGGACAAAGGCATTTTGAGGGGTGCTGATGATGAGGGGAAGGGCTTCTTTGAGGCGGGAGGATAAGATTTTGGAAATGGTTTTGTAAATAGTGGTGCAACAAGAGATAGGCCGGTAGTAAGAAATTTGAGAGGGATTGGGATGCTTTTTTAGGAGACAAATAGCAGTATGATTCACAAGTTTTAAGAGTTTACGTGACTGGAAGAAATCCAGTACAGCTCGACAAACACTCTCTCATGTGGTGCCCCATGTTTCCTTGAAGAAGAAAGCGTTGAAGCCGTCAGGACCGGGACTTTTGTTGTTACCAATAGAGAACAAGGCAGTCTTAACATCAATCGGAAGCACATGAAGGATAAGGCTAGAGGCAAAGGAATCCGGGAGAACAGGACCAGGAGGAATGGTGAAGTGGTTAGGGATGGGATGATTGCTTGTGGTGCCAAGGAGATCTTTGTAGTACGAAGTGATATGAGTGGCAATGGCATCCAGATTCGTAATGAGGTTGCCTTGACATGATATGGACAAAATCTTAGAGGACCCCTTTTTTCCCTTGATTTTGTTGAAGAGATAGCTGTTACATTGGTCAGAGTATTGCAAATTTTTCAGCTTGGCTAACTGAGCAACAGTAGAAGAGAGACGATTCGAGGCAGTCATCAGATGAGAGTTGGCCATTCTCTCAGCAAGTAACAGATCCTTGTGAAAAGGCTTGTTCTGGATTTCTTGTTGTATCATTTTCAGTTTGCCCTTGAGGTCAAGCTCAATAGACTGTAAAACTTCCAGTTTCTCATTTTTTATCCCTTTAAGGCTCATTTTCAGACCCTTCAACTTTGTAAACAGGATGAACATAGGGTGCCCTGGAATATCCTTATTCCATTCCTGCAGGACCATAGACGGGAAAAGGGAGTGGGCAGTCCAGTGGTTCAGGAACCGGAAGGGAGGATTAGGTCTAGCTCCAAGCGGCCCAAGATTTAGGATGGCGGGAGAGTGATCCGAGATACTCGGGAGATCAAAATGGGAAGCAGAATCAGGAAACTCAACAGGCCATGAACTATTGACAAGAATGCGGTCCAATTTACAATAGATACGAGAGGAAGCTTGTTGTCTATTATTTCAGGTGAACACATTCCCAGAAAAGGGTGGTCAGTCATCATAGAGTTGGCAAGGAAATCCGGAAGTTCGGAGGAGACATTCCCCAAATGCAGCCCACTACAATTCATTTTCTCAGCACATGAGAGAGTGACATTAAAGTCACCAAGGATAGCCCAAGGTTCATGGATGGAGGAGCTAAGAGAGCAGAGATCCGACCAAAGAGAAGATCGCGATGCGACACTGTTATGAGCATACACAAAACTGACTTTGAAGGAGAAAGTGTGATTTGGTGAGGAGAAGTTGCAATGAATCAGTTGGTCGGAGGAGAAGAGAACATCCACTAAGAGAGCTGCAGGGTTCCACCATAGCCAGATTCTGCAATTACTGGCGAGGTGAATATTCGAAGAAGAGATCCAGTCAAGGAGAAGAAGAGGAGAGAGTTTCAATTTGGTAGCATGGTTGAATCTAGTTTCCAAAATGGCAATGGCTTCTAACTTATACATACGAACAATACTTTCAATGGTAGCTTGTTTCGCAGGGTCCAGCAGGCCCCTGATATTCCAACTGGCAATAGGACAACTAATCATTGACAGTTGCAGCAGAACGTGTCGCTACAATACTTACAGCAGCTTTCAGAGTACGAGTGGAAGAGGTTTTAGATGGGATATTAGCATCAGGCAAAAGGATAGCTTTTCCTTTGGAGGTAGAAGGGATAGGCTTGTTGTGAGGGTTAGTGAAGGGGGGTTTAGGGTGAGCAGGGAGTTTTGTTTGAGGAACAGGTGGGCCAATATTATGGGAAATGAGACGGGTGGTTGGAGGAGTAGGGAGAATTGAAGACCCCCCCCCCCCCAGCAGCTACACTTGTAGAGGCAATTGCTATAGTAGCAGAAGGAGCAGTCTGATTTGAGGTGTTTAAGGTGGCATTTATGGCAGTTGGGGGGTTTGTTGAATCAGGTATGGGACATTTATGGCCAAAGGCGCAACATTTAGCACAGTGTGAGGGAAGCCATGAGTACTGCAGTTGTTGGTGGATCACTTCACCATCAGGCCCGTGATAACGGATCTCCCGTAACAGTGGGCGAGCAGCAGAGACTTCAACCAAAAGCCTCGCATACGATATTCGATCCTGTTGAGCAGTTTGAAGGTCCATGAATACTGGTTTTCCAATAGCGGAAACGGCCATGCCTAGCATTTCCTCCGACCAAAACCTAACATCAAGGTTTGGAATAGTTACCCAAACTGGAATTTCCTCCATACATGATATGTCAAGTTCAATTCCTTGTTTCCATCTCCTAAGAATCACTGGTCGCTGACCACCCATCATCCATGGACCACGCTCAAGCACCGAGGCGAGATCTTCTTCACTTTGGGAGTGGAAAACAAACAACCATTTATCATTAAGTAAAATCTTGGGAGCAACTATGTCAGTCCAGTGCATTGAGACAAAGCTTTCCATAGCATTGAATGATATATTTCTTCCCATTGGGGCACCAACAAGAGATAAGGACCACTTGTTCACCATTTCTGCAATATGCTCATATGAGAAGTGAATATCACCACTTTCAAGCCCTGGAACGTAACTGAGCGGCACAAGTTTTCGGGAAGAGGAACTAACAATACCAGCAAACGAGGAAGGAGGGAGGGGAGTTGGAGCTACATTCTCCAGAGCCGGGTTGGTGGAGGAGGTCGAGGGTTGCACTACAACCTGAGCAGGGGGTTGGGGGGAGGCGGAGAAGACAATAGGTGTGAGGACAGAGGGTTGAGGTTGGGAGCTAGAGGGTTGCAGCGAGGGATCACTCAGAAGAGTTACTGGAGATCCGTTCTGGAATGAGGATCTCGTGTTTGTGGCGGCTGAGCCCTTCGAGGAACAACTCTATGTTACGGTGGAGAACAGAGTTGGTTCAGGGAAGGACGAGCTCGTGGGGAGGATCGTGTTACCTTTGCATGTTTTCGAGAGGCGGCTCGATCATAAGGCGGTCCATTCGAAGTGGTTCAATCTCGAGAGATATGGATTCGGAGTGTTGGAGCCGGATAGACGAAACGAGCACAAGTTCTCGACTCGTGTCCACCTTCGAGTCTGTCTCGAAGGTGGGTATCATGTGTTGGACGAGTCGACTATGTACATTAGTGATCAACGCCCCACCGCGAGGCAGCTTTGGAAGCAGCCCGTTGAGATCCTCGAAGTCGGGATCTTGAGCGCCAACGGGCTGCTTCCAATGAAAAAGACGCAAGACGGACGCGGCGCAACCGACGCCTATTGTGTTGCAAAGTATGGTCAAAAGTGGGTGAGAACAAGAACCATTATAAACACATCAAATCCAAGGTGGAATGAGCAATACACATGGGAAGTTTATGACCCTTCCACAGTCATAACACTCGCGGTTTTCAGCTGAACCAGAATACAGATCACTCAGAAGAGTTACTGGAGAGCTAGCATCCCTTCCATTAGACATGTGATTGTTAAATGTGATAGCCAAGCAGCTATTCACATAGAGAAAAATCTTATATTTCATGAAAGGACTAAACACATAGAAATTGATTGTAATTTTGTTAGGTCTAAACTCTCACAAGGTCTAAAACGGTTGTCTCATGTTCCAACCACAACCCAACTTGTAGACATTTTCACTAAATCTCTATCTGGACTTCATCATGCTTCTGTAATGCCCAATATAGGTTTAGATTTGCAAACTGCCTCCAATTAAAGGGGGATATCGGGAGTAACTTGAGTAGCACGTGGGGGTTTGTTAGTCTCTCTCATTTTGTTATTCATTATGCTTATTGATACACAGTATACTAGTGAAGTGACCCATGCCATGCACGAAAAATTCCATATTATTCGTATGAAAATTGTATATCTTTTTAATTGAGTTCGTCAAAAAATTAAGACTAACTTTTTTCTTATTAAGACTATTTATAAAAATATATTTTATTTCATGAAGGTTATGTACATAGCTTGACTTAATTTTTATTATCAAAAATAATTCTAATTTTATCGGAATAATATATATTAACCTTCACTCTAAAAGCTCTAAAAGACTCAGCTTTAATATATAAGATTGATACTTGCTATTAAAAGCCACATAATCACAGATTCAATCAATGAAGAATTCTTGTCCTCTATCTCTTTTCTCCCTTCCTAATTCTCTACACAAACAACTTTTATACTCCAGTAAGAATGACACCGTAGCTACTCCATAGAGTACAACTCCAGCCTCTAGGTGATCCAAAATTCCTTCTGTGGCGCTGCTTGCAAGTACTCCGTAGTTAGTACCCTCTGTCCCTCAATGTTTGCAACATTGAGGGAATGACACAAGTTTTAATAAAATTGGAAAGAGAAGAAAAATGTGCAGAAAATGCAGAAAATGCAGATGTCACAAATCAGCTGAGATTTCAGCTAAAATTTAATTTATTAAAATAATCACACTTTACAATACACAATCCCAGTAAACCAAAATTAACCAATAGGAGATCAGCATTCAACACACACAGATTGAGCCTTTTCACTGTTTAACATCAGTGTTTATAAACAGACAGAAAATTTGTTTAACATCAGTGTTTATATAAACACAAGAAGAAAAAAAACAGAGGAAATAAAGAGAGAAAAAAAGGAAAAAACAGAGAAATAAGTTCAGCATCATTGCCTGTTGTGGATGGCTTCAGCATTAAATGGAGAAGATGCTCAACCTCTAGAAGATGAAGTCGAGGGTCTTACTGATTCAGTTTGGGACACAGGGGAGCAAGCTCTTCTTTTTGATCTGAATTATACACCAGCTTATGAAGAGGAGCATGAAGAATTTGAAGCAGAGCATCAACACCAGGTTCCTCACCAACCAGAAGCAGAGCATCAGACAGGGGCAACAACACATCATCAGCCACCACAGACAAGGCTCAGCAATGAACAAAAGGTGCAAGTCATTCACTTTCTTCTGAACAGAACCATGGAGGGACATCTTCCAAAAGGTGCAATCTCTGTTGTTGCAAACAAGTTCAATGTGTCAAGATTCACCATAGGAAGAATATGGAAAGTAGCTGAACAACAACTAAGCTCATCCCAAAATATCAATGTCAGCACAAAGTATCACAACTGTGGTAGAAAGAGAATTCAAGTAGCACTAGAATCAATCACAGCAATAGGAATGGGGGACAGATCATGCATAAGAGATTTAGCAACCCAACTGAATATATCCAAAACCACAGTTCACAGAATGGTGAAAAGAGGAGTACTGAAACCACATACAAATGCACTTCACCCTGGATTGAAACAAGAGCACAAGATATCAAGATTGGATTGGTGTTTAAAGCTACTACAAGGGGACACTGCAGCTTCTAAGACAGAATATTATCCTATGTTTGACTTTGTTCATTTGGATGAAAAATGGTTCTTCCTAACCAAGAAGTCACAGAGAGTCTATCTAGAACACAGTGAAAGGGGCCAATACAGAGCAGCTAGCTCAAGCAAGTTCATACCCAAGGTCATGTTCACAGCAGTGGTGGCTAGACCTAGATTTAATTCAGAGGGACAATGTACTTTTGATGGAAAGATAGGGATCTTTCCTTTCACATATGAAGAACCAGCAAAAAGGAAGTAAAAAAACAGAGGCAAAGGAACAATCATCACAAAGCTGGTTGAATCAGTCAACAAACAAGTGACAAGGGACATGCTTATAAATCAGATAATTCCAGCTATCAAAGCTAAGTGGCCAAAAGATGGGACAAGCAGAATTATATTCATTCAACAGGACAATGCTAAGCCTCACATTACACAAGAAGATGCAGAGTGGCAACAGGTATTCCAACAAGATGGGTTTACTTTCATATTAATTCGACAACCACCAAACAGTCCAGATTTAAACATATTAGATCTAGGTTTCTTTAGAAGCATTCAGTCACTTATGCACAAGAAAATGCCTAAAGATGTTGATCATATGCTAAAAGCTGTGAATGAAGCTTTTTATGAGCTAGATCCCAAAACTCTAGCTAGTGTTTGGATGACATTACAATATGTGATGAATGAAATACTCAAAGCCAAAGGAAGAAATGATTATGACATGCCCCATCATAACAAGAAAAAATTAGCAGCTCAGGGGAATCTACCAAGAGAAGTCAAAGCACCAATGTGGGCTGTCATGGAGGCATGGGACATTGTTCATAATCCTACACAACCATCACATTCACAGCAAGGGACTCAGGCAACAGATGCAGATGAAGAACCAACTCAAGAGACTCAAGCAACAAATGCAGATGAAGACAATCAAGATGCAATAATATGAACACAGTCAATGGGACATTATATGAAATGTATTCATATAATGTGCCCTTGACTGTATTAGCAACTATTGTAATGAATCATGTAAAGGTCCAATGGAACAGTAGGCAATGTGCCATTTTTTGTGCAGTTGGGACATTAATGTATAGGTCCAAGGTATTTTGAAAAAACGTTCATCTCAGGTGTCCCATAACCATCATTGACACAATTCAATCCCAAATACCTTACCATACTTGGCCTCATCAGTCACACCTATCACTGGCTTCCTAGAGCATGCTAAGACAAAGCTTAACATACAATGGCATGCCAGAGTGATAGATATTACTGGTTTCCTAGAGTATGGTAAAGCAATTGAGAATCCAAAAGAATTGCATCTCAGAATTAAAGAACTCATCATTGATAAAAAAAATAAAAAATTAATCTCAGGTGTCCCTATAGCCATCATTGACACAATTCAATCCCAAATACCTTACCACACATGGCCTCATTCAGTCACACCTATCACTGGTTTCCTATAGCATGCTAAGACAAAGCTTAACATACAATGGCGTGCCAGAGTGATAGATATTACTGGTTTCCTAGTGTATGGTAAAGAATTTGAGACTTCACAAAGAATTGCATCTCAGTTTTATAAGAACTCATCATAGATAAAAAAAAAACAGAGGGACCTCAGCAATGGGACATAATTGCAACCAACAGTTTGGGACCTCAGCAATGGGACAAAATTGCTAATCACATTTTTCAATCACACAAATTGCAACCACAACAGTAGACACACAGAGAAGAAGCTCAAAAGAATAGCAACCACAACAGTGGTCACACAGAGAAGATGCTCAACACAATTGCAACCACAACAGTGGTCACACAGAGAAGATGCTCAACAGAATTGCAACCACAACAGTGGTCACAGAAGATGCTCAGCAGAATTGCAACCACAACAGTGGTCACACAAAATCCTCAACAGATTGCAACCACAACAGTTGTCACACAAATTCCTCAACAACATAACAGAATCATACTAATAATCCATAAATCCACCAAAATAGAAACATAGTCCAGGAATCCACCAAAACATTACAAAGTCCAGGAATCCATCAACATAAAACAGTCCATAAAACAGAGTCCATAATCCACAATCCATAATCCAAAATCCATAAGCAAAATGTGCAAAATAGTGGGACAATAGAGCGACTTAGCTAGATAATGTCAGAGCGGGATGGGGAGGCAGAGACAGAGGGCGAGTCGGGAATCACAATCAGCTCCGGGGTCGGCATGTCAACGTCAAAGGAAACCTCTGGCGTCGGAGTGTCTGGGATGACGATGACCTCACGGGGACGAGATAAAGCCTCATTTTCAGAGAGCTCGGGAGACCACGTCATCTCCACTGACTCGTTCTTCTTCTCCGGGGAACAAATCATATGGACATCGATCTCCTCGGACGGGACATAGCTCCAGGTATGATCGCCAACACAGGCCGGACCCCAATTACAAGGGGGGGGGGGACAGAGAGCAACCAGATCGGCTTTCAGTGGGATCGTCATCGTGTGAACCCCGGAAAAACTCATCCAGAGCATCTTCTTCATCGTGGTTGGGAAGGTTTTCAGAGATGGAAAAGGATTGAGGATCAACAGAGGACGAGCTCGGGTTTGAGACAGAGAGGGACACTCTGCCAGTGGACAAGCTGGGTGTTCCACTCTTAGTAAAGCTCTGAGATGGGCGAGAATGGCTACCGCTGTCCATCGAGAAGAAAGATGAAGCAGGTGGCGACTGTGGAGGGGAGAAATGGAGGCGAGAAATGGAGGCGAGAGCTAGGGTTTTTCGGGAGAGAAATGGAGGCGAGGAAGAGAAATGATGGAGAGGGCAGAGGTTTTATCGGGTAAATTAGGGTTAGTTTTGGGCTGAGTTTTGGGCTGGGTTTTGGGCTAGATTAGGATTAGTGTTGGGTGGGTTAGGATTATCAGAATTAGATTAGTGGGTTAATTAGTGTAAACATGGAAGAAGTTTAATGAATTAGTTAAGGTTAATTAAGAAATTTGTTATGTAAAAATGGAAGAAGTTTAATGGAGATGAAGGTGGTTGATGAATTAATGGTGAAAATTAAATGGAGAAGATGATGTAGATGGTTGATTTGATTGATAAAGTGATGTAAAGATATGAATAAAATAAAATTGAATGAGGGTATAATAGGAAGAAATATATGGATATAAATGGACATGTTGCAAACATTTCGGGACGCCAAATACGGTAATGTTGCAAACATTAAGGGACGGAGGGAGTATTAGCTAAAAAATGTACTCTCCGTCCCTTATTGATCTTCTCATTTGTTTTTGACACATTTGTCGAGACCCGTTTTGTAACGTTAATATCTCTAAATATACAATGATAAAATTTATAATTTTTTTATATTGTCAAAGTACTCATTGAGACGAATCAAACGAGATTTCACATGTCTATATTTATTTCTATATATTGGAAGAAAATGAGAAGATTCTCTCGGTTTGTAAATAGTGTCAAAAAAGCAAATGAGCTTTATATTGATTTGTAAATAGTGTCAAAAAAGCAAATGAGTTTTATATTAAGAGACGCGCGAGTATTAATAACACGCTAAGAAGAATAAAAGAATAAAGATGTGATGGACTTAATCGAAAGTATATTTAGGCACCTAAATTCAAAAGGTACCCTTTAAACCGTAGCTACCTTTCTTTATTTCAGTACAGCAAACCAATATATATGCGCGTTTATGCCATCGTATCCAAACCAAAAGCCCTTCTTCATCATCTAGTTGGACTTTACTGACCATTTACCTGTTTTCCGTAAATCATCTTTATTCTTTCCTTCATTCTCAATCGAAAGAATATTTCGGTAAAATATCTAATATGGTTATGAACATCATTATACAAAAAATCACTCATATATACTCATATAGTCATAATCCATATTTCGGTATCGCTAGAACTCATATATTTAATTTATATTTCGACCCCACTTGAATTCATATCTGTTGTAACAGAAACGAAACGATAACAATAAACGCAAGAAAGACACAGAAGTTTACGTGGTTCACCAAATTGGCTACATCCACAAGAGGAGGGAGATCGGATTATATGGAGGCAGATTACACTTTCGATACAATTAGAGTTTACACATAAGCCGCTAAACAATAAAGTTGATAGGCCCAATAAAGCTCTAAACAACCCTAAGCCCATACAGCGAGACCCCAATAAAGCTGAGGGAGATCGGATTATAACGCTAAACAACCCTAAGCCCAACAACAAAACTGATAGGCCCAATAAAGCTCATACATACAACAGATATCGTATACCGTTTGGCCCAATAAAGCCCATACAGCGAGACCCCCGTATTACATGTCGCAGTGTGTGATTCAGATTCAAGACATACTAACAGTATCTTTAATTTTCATACGACACATCACATATTTAGTATCGACACTAACCTCAACTCTTTTTTCATTTTTGACCCATGTTTTTCCCTTTTCTATTGCGTTTACCCTTTGATTTAATATGCTTAAATTCAGGAATCAATGCCCATTACCATTAAGCATATTATTCCCCCACAATTCCTGCTTTTGTTGAAGAAACTTTTGTTTGTTGCAAGATAAGAAAGAATATATTCCCAGCCTACAAGCGGAGAGCAAAAAAATCAATTTTTTGAAGGTGTTAATCATTGAAAAATGATGGATGCTCCAGTTCATCCCATGTCAACATAATTAAGCCTATTACTTCATACATAATCTTAGCCATGAAATTCATCTCTCAAACCGAATTTCATAGTCAAACAGTTCCTAGTACTACAAAGTGAAAGACACAAAACCACAACTATATTAAAATAAGGAGTGAACTCTGTCTTCTAAGAGTGTTGTTTAGCATGGCACAAGCTCCCAACAAAGAGGACTACAAAGTGAAAGACACAAAACCACAACTAGGCGAGCGATGGCCTCACGGAGGAGTCCGAGGAGGAAGCGGATGGATCGGAACCGACCGAGTTGCAAGCACATACGACCTCGTCGAGCAAATGCAATACCTTTATGTTCAAGTAGTACGAGCCAAGGATCTCCCCACAAATCCCTTATCAGGAAGTTGTGATCCCTACGTAGAAGTCAAGCTAGGCAACTACGTTGGCAAGACAAAGCACTATGAAAACAAAACTAACCCGGAGTGGAAGCAAGTCTTTGCATTTGCCAAAGATAAGCTCCAATCAACCGTCCTTGAAGTCTTTGTCAAGGATAAAGATATGGTGAAGGATGACTATTTGGGCAAAGTGGTGTTTGACATGCACGAGGTTCCGACTCGGGTTCCACCGGATAGTCCCTTGGCTCCCCAATGGTATCGACTCGAGGATCGTCGAGGAGAGAGTAAGTTGAGAGGTGAAGTTATGGTTGGCGTTTGGATGGGAACTCAAGCTGATGAAGCCTTCCCTGAAGCCTGGCATTCGGATGCAGCCTCGGTTCATGGTGAAGGCGTGTATAACATTCGATCCAAGGTTTACGTCTCCCCGAAGCTATGGTATCTTCGAGTGAATGTGATCGAAGCCCAAGACGTCGAGCCACAGGATAAAACCAAGCCCCCGGAGGTGTATGTCAAGGTTCAGCTCGGGAATCAAGTGTTGAAGACCAAGATATCATCCAGTAAGACGATTAGTCCGTTCTGGAATGAGGATCTCGTGTTTGTGGCGGCTGAGCCCTTCGAGGAACAACTCTATGTTACGGTGGAGAACAGAGTTGGTTCAGGGAAGGACGAGCTCGTGGGGAGGATCGTGTTACCTTTGCATGTTTTTGAGAGGCGGCTCGATCATAAGGCGGTCCATTCGAAGTGGTTCAATCTCGAGAGATATGGATTCGGAGTGTTGGAGCCGGATAGACGAAACGAGCACAAGTTCTCGACTCGTGTCCACCTTCGAGTCTGTCTCGAAGGTGGGTATCATGTGTTGGACGAGTCGACTATGTACATTAGTGATCAACGCCCCACCGCGAGGCAGCTTTGGAAGCAGCCCGTTGGGATCCTCGAAGTCGGGATCTTGAGCGCCAACGGGCTGCTTCCAATGAAAAAGACGCAAGACGGACGCGGCGCAACCGACGCCTATTGTGTTGCAAAGTATGGTCAAAAGTGGGTGAGAACAAGAACCATTATAAACACATCAAATCCAAGGTGGAATGAGCAATACACATGGGAAGTTTATGACCCTTCCACAGTCATAACACTCGCGGTTTTCGACAATTGTCACTTAGGAACAGGATCAGGTCAGGGAGGATCCAAGGACTCGAGAGTCGGGAAGATAAGAATCCGACTCTCGACACTCGAAACCGACCGGATCTACACCATCTCGTACCCTCTCCTCGTCCTCCAACCCTCGGGTTTGAAGAAGATGGGAGAGCTACAATTGGCGGTCCGGTTCACTTGCTTGTCCTTAGCAAACATAATCTACCTCTACTCACATCCTCTGCTCCCCAAAATGCACTATGTTCACCCCTTCACAGTCAACCAAGTCGACAATCTTCGCTTCCAAGCGATCAAAATCGTGTCATCAAGGCTAGCCAGAGCAGAGCCGCCCCTTAGAAACGAGGTAGTTGAGTTCATGCTAGACGTTGATTGCCACATGTGGAGCATGAGAAGAAGCAAAGCTAACTTCTTCAGAATCGTCTCTCTTTTCTCCGGGACCATCTCAATAAGTAAATGGCTAGGCGAGGTTTGTCAATGGAAGAACCCTGTCACAACAATCTTAGTCCACATCCTCTTCTTCATACTCATTTGCTACCCGGAGTTGATCCTTCCTACCGTCTTTTTATACATGTTCCTCATCGGTGTTTGGAACTTTCGGTACCGCCCAAGGCATCCTCCACACATGGATACAAAGCTTTCTTGGGCGGAATCGGTCAATCCCGATGAGCTAGACGAGGAATTCGACAGCTTCCCGACGTCGAAGCAGATAGATGTGATCAGGATGAGGTATGATCGGCTAAGGAGTGTTGCAGGGAGGATACAAACCGTGATTGGAGATTTAGCCACTCAAGGAGAGAGGCTACAAGGAGTGCTTAGTTGGAGGGATCCTAGAGCAACATGCCTCTTTACTATCATATGTCTCTTCATGGCTGTCGCTTTCTATATTACGCCTATTAGGATTGTGGGTCTTTTGTTAGGTTTCTATTTCCTACGACACCCTAAGTTTCGAAGTAAGCTGCCCTCTGTTCCTAGTAACTTCTTCAGGAGATTGCCTTCTGGAGCTGATAGCTTGTTGTGAATTGTGATCCATTGAAGTTTCCCCCCATATGTATTCATCTTTGATGGCCAAGGATTTTAATGTAATGTTTGACTTTTTAGCTTGTTTTGTATTATTCTATTTATGTTTTGTGATTTAGGATGAATCTTCATTTGTTTTCATGGACCTGATAATCTAGTTTTTTGAACTTGATTTGTTTTCATTTCGAACTTGTACATTGCACGTATTTGAAGTTGTAACCTCATCTATGAACTTGAGAATGTAAAGTTATTAATCTCTTACTTTGTTTATTACTTTTTCATTTGAACCTGTAAATTTCATTTATGAACTTGCTTTCTTCTTTTTTATCCCACATCTCTAATGCAGGTTCATCTATGAACATGTGAATCTGTAAATTCATTCTCTCGTATTTGCAGGTACAATATGATTTTCATCTCTTTTATTGGCCTTGATCACCACAAAAGGAGTGTCACATTTGGTGCTGGTTTTAATTTTCAAAGAGGATGTTGGTTCCTATGTTTGGTTGCTTGAAAATTGAAGGAAGCTATGAGAAATGACCATAAAAAATTATTGTCACTGATCAAGATGGTTCTATGAAGCTTTCTATTGAACCAGTCTTCACATAGTCTCGCCATCGTTTGTGTATGTCATACATCACGAGGAAAGTGCCAGGGAAGACAAAATATGATAATGAAACGAGTGATCAGTTTCGGAAGAAACTCAATGCCATTGTTTGGACTCATGAATTGGAACCTGTTGAATTTGAGGTACGCTGGATTGCTTTGTTGGAGGAATTTCCACTAATGAACGACATATGGTTTGATGATATGTTCGTTATTCGGAATTTCAGGATACCGACTTATTTTCGTGACATTCGTTTTGGTGGCTTAGTGCGTACTACCTCTCTATCAGAGTCTTCAAACAATTATTTTAGTCCTTTAATGACAAATACTATCGTCTAGTTGAGCTTGTAATGCATTTTGATATTGTTATAGACACTCAGCGATATCAACAATCTAGGTTGAACCATGAATCTCTGACCAAACATCCAGATTTGAAAACGCAATTGTTGTTGGAGGAAGATGTATCCAAGGTCTATACTTTTGATTGTTTTTTGTCTTGTTCGTCAGGAAATTAATGCAGCTTGTTTTACTTGCTCTCTTGCTTCTATCTCAGAAAATAATGGTAAGTGTCATATTTTTTCCGTGCTTTTTAAATTTTTAATGATTTCATTAACTTTGTAAGAATTTTCATGAACCTACTTCTTTGCTTGAGGATAGTCCAGATCAATTGCTTGAAGACACTCAAAACGCTCTTTGTTTTTGATTATGAATATTATTCATATTTTCATGAGCTTTATTCATATTCTTATGAACCTTATACATTTTTCCTGAACAAAATCTGCAGAACTATATGACCTTTCATTTTATATTCTTTGAAGGCTTGAATTGTATTTTGTTTGTGATTGCATGTACGACATTATATGTTTTTAGAAGAGAAGAACATCGCAAAGTATATGAGGTTGAATATATTTATGGTGCTGATGAATATCATTGTAGCTCCATGATGTTTCTGAGAATTGGATTGCCTTGTCGTCTTCTAATTTGTGTGTTCAAGAACCTTCTTATGCCAAAATTTTTGTCTTAATGTATCATTTCTCGCAGGACTAAGTCTTCTACAGTTAGTCCAATCTTTAGTATTGATGATGTTGTTGTTGATCAAGGTGTTTCTTTAGGTCAGAAGAAGTTTTTGCTCAACACTGCCATTTCTGAATATTGTAGTTATCTTGGTTTGCTTAAAGACAATCCAAATCAATTGCACGAATTAGTATCCATGTTGAAGGAGAAAAGGATGTCCTCCCTCAATCCATCCACTGATTATTCTATCTCTTTACCACCAAATCAACAACACTTGGAGACTTATGAAGGAGTTCAAGTTCCTATTGAGGTTACTATTCTTCCACCACCACAAACTAAGAACAAAGAAAGTGGACAGCACAATTCTTCATCCACTAACGGTGTAGTTGACCATGTTTATGTTAAACAAAGGTGTTGTGGAAAATGCAACCAACTTACCATTCTCAACAGTCGCACAAGTACTGGTGTTATTGATTGTTAGATTTTATCTCTATGTTTTTGTTGCATAACATGTTTTTCATTTGTTAAGAACCACTTTAGCAGTGTTATGAACCTCTTTTCAATTTTATGAACCAACATGTGTTTATTGATGAACCAAAGTACTAGTTATGTTCAACATGTTGTGTTAGTTGTTATGAACCGTTTATCATTTTGATGAACGTCCTTTTCACTTTTATAAACCTACATGTGTTTATGCATGAGCCTCCTACCATTTTATTTATGTTACATGTTTGTTTTTCTTATTGATGAACCTCATTGTTACTTTAAATTAATTCTTGTTTATATATTCAAGGTTCCATCAGATTTATGAACCTGCATAAAAAATCATTTGAACCTTTATGTGGAAAATATATGAACCTACAAGATAATTCCTATGAACCTGCCTCTACAAATCATATGAACTTGGACTATAAATATTATGAACCTACCTCTAGAAATCAAATGAACCTGCCTTAGATTTGATATGAACCTGCACTTTTTCTATATAATGCTCAAGCATCCACTTGAGTTACAAAACCTTTATTTATTCCTAACCCGTGAACCTCAATGTATTTACCTACAAACCTATTTTTTGTTTCAATTACTGGTAATTTTTTCTCTTTTTTTTTGAATTAAATTAATGAACCTCAATGTGTTTAGATATGAACATGTTTCTTATTCATTTTTTTGATACATTTTCCTTCTTGCTTTTTATTTATAGTAATGAACATACAAGTTACGTTTATGAACTTAGATGAGTCATTTTGCTCTTTGGGATTCTATGATTTGTTTTTAAATTTAAAGTAATGAACCTTTTTTTTCATTATCCTCCTATGTTTACTTTTAACATTTTTTTGTGAGCATTTTTTTTTTACTTTGAACCCATACTTGAGCTTAGTCAAAGTTCCTTAAATTTTATGAACCCGTCTCAGAAATTACATGAACCTGGTTCATAAATCATATGAACCTACACTGCTTCTTTATAATGTTGAAGAAATCAAAGGGGTCGTTAAACACATATGAATCTGCCTTAGAAATCATATGAACCTGCACTGCCTATAATAAATATGTGAACCTGCATTATAAATTTTATGAACCTGTAATTTAAATTACATGAACCTCCCTGTAATAAATATATGAACTTGCATTATAATTTTTATAAACCTGCAATATAAATCTTATGAACCTGCATAACCTGCACTTATGCACATTCACTTAAACTGCAAATCAATCAAATTTTCGTTGTTTTCAATTCTAACCACGCATGTGTCATTCAAACCAGCAACTCAAACACAATTTATGTCCAAGTACAAGATCAAACAGAAATCCCAAGTCAAACTACCATCTTAAAGTACCAAGTCAAGTGAACTACCTAGAGAACTACCAAGTCAACTCAGCATTGTAGATTCTCTGATTAACTTTAGCGCTTCATCATTTACCATGTTCACATCCGATGTAATTTATCATGTTCACATCCGATGTAATTATTGCATGCACATACTTGAGTCTCGGAAATATCAAGCACTTCTTCCTATTCTTCCTTGTCATCTCTAGTTTCCATGTTTTAGTGTTTAAACCCATGAAAATTTCTATGTTTCTCATGGTGTCCACTGCTGAGTTCATGATATCACCTTCTTTTGTCCAAATCATCTTCACCAAATTGGGTTTTTTTGCAGCTATGATTGTCTTGGCTCTCTTGCTGAAGTGTTCCATTTTCAATGTCTTTGCTAGTAAAGATGTATACATAAACAACTGAATTTTATATATTAGTTTGTCATAATTTTGTAGTATTCAAAGAATTCTTTAAAAAGAAGTTCTTGTCGACTTACTATTCTATCAATAACATTCTTGTAGCGCTTCAGATTAGGGTCATTGTGGACAGGGTCAAGCACGTATATTTGTGCATTCTTTATGTCAAAAGACAAAAGATACGCAATACACACGCTCATTGTTCTCCAACACGGCAACACCGGTACTATAATATGGAAAAAAGAAGATATATTAGTTTTCATATGAACCTGCACTATAATGCTATGAACTTGTGTGAATACTCACCATGTTAATATCGTTCAATTTTCTTTAAGACACTTCTAAGATATTGACTTGCATGCTCAATTGGAAATCCCTTTCAGGGTTCGTCTGAAACATCTATTTTTTAACGACAAACAATTAGATAATCTTAAAACATTCACTATAATTGTTATGAACGTGCCTTAGAAGTTACACTATAAATCATATGAACCTACACTATATTGTTATGAACTTGTCTCTAGAAAACTTATGAACCTCCCTATAGAAATCTTATGAACCTGCCTTAGAAATGTTATGAACCTGCACTATAATGTTATGAACCTCGCTCTAGAAATCATATGAAACTTCACTGTAATGTTAAGAACCAACCTCTAGAAAACTTATGATCCTCCCTATATAAAACTTATGAACCTGCCTTATAAACTACATGAACTTGCACTATAAATCATATGAACCTACACTATGATATTATGAACCTTCATAGAAAACATATTAAACTCCCTATAAATCATACTATCTAACTTTTTCAGTGAATGTCACATTGGTACAAGCTAGTTCATGGAACCCAGTCTTAAAACATTTGTTTTGAAATTGAATTAGCATAGTTACCATGTGAACTGTATGTAAAAAGAGTTGGAGAGGTTTGTCGTTGCTTCTGTCTTTTTCCTCTTAGTTTAAAACAGTAGTCCAAGCTTCAATAACTTTGTAGTTGGCATCCATGTCTACTTGCACTGATCTGAACTCAAAGAATGTTGTCTTCATTTGTCTGTCTTGAAATAGTGGAATCATGTGACACAATACATTGTTAAATTTTCATGTAGGTAAATTAGACTTTTCAAAATTTTACTTAACTGCAAACAACTTACTCATCAACTTCATTTGTGTCTATGAAGTTCCAAGTCGTATTCTGCTTTTCAGTTAGTGGTTTTCCAAATACTTGTATTGCTCTTTGTTTGTACAGACTCTTCAATGATCATGCCTTCTTTCTATTTCTTGGACAATCAAATTCTTCAGCTTCTTCATCTAAACATACACCTTTGCCCTTGTCTTTCACCTACTTTGGTTCTTCCTTTTCAGTTTCTTAATCTGAACATACAACTTTGTCCTTGTCCTTCAACTCCTTTGGTTTTTCTTTTTCAGCTTCTTCATTTGAGTATACAGCTTTGGCCTTGTTGTTCACATTCTTTGCTTCTTCTTTTTCAGTTTCTTCCCCCATCTTTATTTTGTGTTTGTCAATTGTTCATTTCTTGTGTGCTAAAGAGTTTGAAACTTAGGGGGTCTAAAATCATTAGTTTCTTTCTCTTCTTCCTATGTACCTCTTCATCTTCTATTGCATTAGTGGATGGTTCATCTTCCTCCATCTGACTTTTATCTCCCTCTTCCACAAGCTTGTCAAATAAAACATCTTGAGTTTCTTCTACTTACAGTTGTAGAAGGTTTCCAAATCCAATCTTTCTTATGATTTCTTTCCCTAGTTCATGCCTCTTGTTCAGAGTTTCCACAAATTTTTTAGGAACATTTCTCAATATAAAGCTCTCGAACCCAATCTCTTTTGTCTTCACCTCTTTCTTTACTTCGAGCACTATTCTTGTCTTCCTTGTAGATACTACTCTTTGCTTCTTGATATCTTCTTTTGTCTTGCATTATGTTTTTCCCTTTCTGCTTCTTGTTTCTATTTTCCTCTCTTCATTTTGCTTGCAGGCCAACTTGTGTTTTTCTCTGTGTTCTCTATTTCCCTTTCCTCCTCCAAATCTAGCACTTGTTCCTTTTTGTGATCTCCCTTTTCTCTTTACATTGTTTTCATGCTCTACTAAATTCATTCTTTTTTGGGTTTTCCTCTTTTCATATGAAATATCAACTTCTTTTCCCTTTGGCTTCTGCGTCTCTTTTGTTTTGCAACACCTTCTGCCTTTTTGCTGGAACTTTTGCACTTCATTGCTAATGCCTTATTCTTTCCCACTTTGATTGGTGGAATATACTCACTACTGTGATACTCAGACTCATTTTGATTGTCTTCATCACTGGTAAGTTCATCTTCCTCCATCTGACTTTTCTCTTCCTCTTTCACATGCATATCATATAAATCATGTTGAGTTTCTGTTCCAGCTAAACTCTCCTCTCCCTCTGTTTGTGTGTGTCTATATAATCAGTTACATCACCATCTGCAAGCTTTTAAATCAAAAGTTGTTACATTTTGTAGTCGGCTCAAAGTAATATATCACTAAACAAAACAGTTATAAAAGCCCATAATTTATATGAACCTCACGTGTATTTATATGAACTTACATCAATATCTGTATGAACCTATAAGTTTATAACATGAACCATCATTTAAACATGTATTAAAAACTTGTATCATTTCAACTCTCTCTTTCTTGCTTGTCTCATGGCCTATTTTTTCATTTTTGTCTTCTTCAATGTTTTCTTCTTCACTTTCAACAATCCTTTATTCATTCCTCTCTTGTGTTTCTTCTTCTTCATCGCTTTCTGTTACAGAGCAAGGGTAAAGAGCACAATGATAAGTGTATATGTATGAACCTAGACGTGTACTTTTATGAACCTAGTGTACTTGTATGAACCTCTAAGCATATTTCATGAACCTATTGCTTTATCTATATTTGAACATTTTTCAAGATTCAGAAGAAAAAAAAACTTACATGTCTCATGGTTTGTCTTTCCACCTTTACTAGTAGTTTCTTCATGTTGTCAGTTTGCTCTTGTGAAGAGTTATCTTGTGTTTTTCTTCTAATTAAAATAATTAAAACAAAGATATATCAAATTCAAAAACAAGTCTATTGATTTAATCAATCCTTTAAGTATATGAATATGAACCTACATCTAGACTTTAATGAACCTCTAAGTGTGTTTGCATGAACTTCTAAGTCTATTTGCATGAACCTATTGCTTTATCTGTATGAGAACATTTTTTCAACATTTAATAAATCTTTTTCTTACTTGTCTCATTGTCTGTTTTTTCAGATTCACCAATCATTTCTTCATGTTCATATTTATCACTCTTCTCATTCCCTTCTTCTGTAACATACTTCTCTCGTGTTTGTTCTTCTTCTTCACTTTGTGTTGCTTGTGAAGACTTCTCTTCATCAGTTTGTGTGGTTGCAAGTTTAGTTCACAGATTGTACCTTCTCTTTTACAGGTTCATCTTCTTTCTCCATTTGGTTGTTATCTGCTAATAAATGAAACTTAAACTTAGAAAAAACAAGTCCATTGATATGTTTCTTTTAAGTGTACGAATATGAACCTACATCTAGACTTTAATGAACCTATAAGTGTATTTGCATGAACCTCTAAGTGTATTTGCCGCTCGTGTTAGGATTTGTCGTCTCTTTGTCTCCCGCTTTACTTCTTGCTTTTCTCTCTTCTTCCTTTCTTTCGTTATGTTATGTTTTTCTTTTTTGTTGAAAGACATGTTTGTCCTAATATTTTTTTGATAATTGTAAATTCATATAGCAAAATATACGAGTTTATTTACATAGTTTCTATTTACCGCCCACTTAAATTGCTATTTACCACCCAGTCTTCGTGCGTCACGCATGGATTAAAACCATACGTCGCGTATGAATTGCATTTTTTCAAAAACCAATCCATACGTCACGTATGAATTTTTTATTTTTTTGTTTGTTTTTTTCCATAATCTTGTAGATAATTTCAATACGACCGCGTGCATATAAAATTCGTCCAAAACGGACATCGTTTGCCTCTTCAAAAAGTCAAAAAACAAACAAAAATTAACTAGTGGCTTACCTCTCTCTCGTATTTTCAACTTTCAAAAGTAGATTTTATTTTCGTTTTTCAATTGTTGATCGAAAGTTAGTAACGATCGATGAATTTTGGTTGATTTCGTTCTTCGACGATCGAAATCGCTATCGTCTTTCGTGTTAGGGCTCATTTTTTTGATAATTTTTTTCTATCTAAATCACCAAACACGTCCTTGACTAATGTGAGAAACACCAAACACGTCCTTGACTAATGTGACGACATTTTAAAATTTTAAAATTCAAATTAACGAGCCCGGAAAGTGTCTAATCTTATCAGTGAAACAAAAATTAACTACTGGCTTACCTCTCTCGTAGTTAGCAGTTGGCACATCTCATCTTCTCACTTTCCCCCTTTCTTCCCCTTCCGTTCTCACTCCATCTGCTCGATTCCAATTCGATTCATCCGATCCTCGATTTTTCCAGGGACTGAATTTTTGACACAAAGCAAGCAATGGGTTCAAATGGCCCTAAATCCTCTTCCACCAAACCCTCCAGACCAAACATCAACTCCAACCCCTCTCGATCTTCTTCTTCTTCTTCCTCCTCTTCTCTGACTGCGCATTTGGCTATGGTGGAGCTGAAGCAGCGCATTCTAACCTCCCTCTCCAAACTCTCCGATCGCGACACTCACCAGATCGCCCTCGACGAGCTGGAATCCACCATCTCCACGCTCCAGAATGAGGCCATCCCCATGCTTCTCAACACTCTCTTCGACTCCTCCTCCTCCGACCCCAAGCCCGCCGTCAAAAAGCACTCCCTCCGCCTCATCGCCACCCTCTGCGCCTCCCACGCCGACGCCACCGCCACTCACCTCGTCAAGATCGTCTCTCATATCACCAAGCGCCTCCGCGATCCCGATCCCGGACTCCGTGAGGCCTGTCGCCACGCCATTGGAGTTCTTTCCGCCGTTTACATTGATGGAAGCGCTGGAGTCGACAACGGCGTCGTTTCGTTGTTCATGAGGCCTTTGCTCGATGCTTTGGGGGAGAACGACAAGGGGGTTCAGCTTGGGGCTTCAATGTGCTTAGGTAGAGTCGTGGAGTGTGCCAAGAATCCTCCTGTTTTGGCTTTTCACAAACTTGGTGCTAGGGTTTGCAAGTACCTTAACAGCCCCAATTTCTTCGCCAGATCGGCGCTCATGCCTGTAATTTCTATAATGTCTCAGGTGAGGTGCTAATTATGCAATTTGGGTCTTACTTTGTGAAGTAGTAATAACACTATGCAATTTTTGACACACTCTTCATTTTGGGTCATTGACAACAACCAGTGTTCTTTTAACAAAGGGTCTTAGTTGTTGTTTCAATTTGGCAATTCAATTATTCTTGTTTATCTCAATTTTGTTGTGATTTTTGCTTATTTATGTCTGATGTATTTGCTGCTAGATGGGAGCCATTGCACCTCAGAGCTTGGACTCCTTACTTCAAAGCATTCATGAATGCCTTGGAAGTTCAGATTGGGCAACTCGCAAGGCTGCCGCAGAAACATTGAGTTCTATGGCATTGCATTCACCACACTTGGTCAAGGAGAGTACTGCGCCTACCGTCGCAGCATTGGAAGCTTGTAGGTTCGACAAGGTATACATTTACTTAATGCCTTTATCCCATAGAAGTTTGTGTGTCACTTCTGAGGATGTAATGTGATTATTCCGCTTTGAAAATAGTTGGCTTGCCTTAGGTAGGTATCCGAGTTCGCTCAGGGAATAGTCTCTGTTATATTATTCTTTGTCATGCATATTCTTTTACCACGTTAAATTTGTAGCTTAGGCCAGGGGGTTAGAGAGTAGCTGTTTGCCTCCATAAACTACAGAAGCTTGCTTAGGAAATAGGAGTGCAAAAATCTGCAGCAAATTTAGCCTTATTGCAATTGTAGTTATGCTCTTGCATTTGGTCAGGAATTTAGCTTTAGGGTAGAAGGGAAAAAGAAGAAGATAAGATCCTGCTCATTCTCATTTTTGATGCTGAAGGATTCATGGAGTACTTTGAAGAGATTTGATCTCATTACAATTCCCTCTATCCAGCCCCTTTTGCTCCCTACACACTCATTTGAGTCTAATGGAAATACTATAACTTCAAACAGCTAATAGTATGAATCATTAGGGAGAATATGCGTAATTTGCCCCCAAAAGTTAGGCAAGCTTGCGAAAGACGCAAGCCTGGCAACACCGATTGCTATCAAAGGGGACATTATTTATTACTATAGCTGTCCATAATCTGTATTGTATCTCTGTGTGTTATGTATGAACTCTTTGGTTTTAGCTTATGAATTCGACTTAGAGTGTTAAGATAGGGGGATACATTGTGTATGGCAGAAGGAAGAAGCCAAACAATGCCTAAGGAATGGTATCTGCTAGACCAGGGGTACTTTAGTATTTCCTGCTATTATCTATCTTTATTTCTGTTAAGAGAATAATAGGAATTCTGTGTCAGAATTCTGTTAGAAGAGAGAGAAAGAATGGTTGTAGGAGGCAGTGTGTCTCCCGGGTATAAGAGGAGGATTAGGGTGAGAGGCATAGGCATCCAGAAATTGAGAGAATATTCAGGCATTGCCTTGGGCTCCTTGGTTGGGTTTGTCCACCATTGAGATTATAGTTTGTATCTAGCTTTTACAATCAATAGACAGAAAGTTATCTGGGTTGAACTCTCTTAAATCCAACATAGAGTTCCTTAGCTGGTTAACTGTTTTAGTTTCATGTAAGGCACCTATATTCATCAATGTGAGCCATGTATTATGATGTCAGATTAAGCCTGTCAGAGATAGTATGGCTGAAGCATTGCAACGCTGGAAGAAGATTGCTGAAAAAGATGGGAATGAAACCCATGATGAACCAAAAACTCCATCACGTGGTAAGAATAACTGTAAGTCTGTAAGTTAGTTGAGATTTCCTCAATTAGTATATGAGCATCTCACACTAACAAAAATCTATTGGCTGCTGGTTCAGATCCTGAAAAATCAGTAACATCTGTGCCGTCAGATCAGACTAAACAGAAAAGTGTGGATCTTAGTGAGAAGAAAGTTCTGAAGAAGGATTCATCGAATGGTGATCACTCTATCTCTGATTCTTTTTCCCAAAAGGGTGAAAATATTTCGGATAGAACTGTTGGGCTACTGAAGAAAAAGGTTTCTGTCTTAACTGACAAGGAGTTAAACCCCGAGTTCTTTCAAAAGCTTGACAAAAGGGGTTCAAATGGTTTACCTGTTGAAGTTGTGGTCTCAAGTAAATGTCCTAGTTCATTAAATACCAATGAGGATGAGCCAGAGCAGAATGGCGCAGATAATAAGAGCAAAGAAGCTAAAGCTGAAGGGGTTTCCAGTATTCATTCTGGACAGGATTTTGATGTCTTGGCAAAGAACAGATCCCACGATGGTGTAAGAATTAGAGCAGTTGAAATTGACGACAGGAACACTGGATTTTCTAAAGCTGATGCTCAATCCGAAGGATCATTTGCTAGTAGCAAAGGAAATTGGTTAGCTATTCAAAGACAGCTATTGCACCTGGAGAGACAGCAAACTCATCTAATGAATATGTTGCAGGTTGGTCACTTGGTTTTCCAACTTTTGTCAAAGGACCGGAATCTTGTTTTGGTCTTCTAACAGGTTTATCTTGTTCTGTGGCAGGATTTCATGGGCGGCTCTCATGACAGCATGGTTTCGTTAGAGAGCAGAGTACGCGGTCTTGAAAGAGTGGTCGAAGACATGGTGCAAGATTTGTCGTTATCATCAGGAAGGAGAGGAAATGGCTTCATGTCTGGACTAGAGGGATCTTCTAGTAGAAACCCAAGTAGGTATGGTGGTTTTCACGACTCTAATGGTAAGTTTGGAAGGACTGGTGACGGAAAGTTCCACTTTAGCAACGGAATCTCTTCCGGAATGAGAAGGAACCCGTCTAGGAGATCTGATCATCCTGACTCTTGGGAATATAACTCATATGGTGCTCCCCGTGCTGGATCGACTGGATGTATCAATCATATGGATGGCAGGTCACCTAAATCTGAACCAGAGACTGACCACATTGGGGGCCGCCGAGCTTGGCCCATCAGGCTTGGTGAAGGGCCCTCTGCTAGGAGTGTATGGCAGGCGTCAAAGGATGAAGCTACCTTAGCAGCAATCCGAGGTGCTGGAGATGATAATGGAACGGCGACTAGAGCTGCCAGAGTGGCAATTCCCGAAATGACTGTAGAAGCAATGGGCAACGACAACAACGAGCAGCAGGATCCGGTCTGGACAGCATGGAGTAACGCTATGGATGCTGTTCATGCGGGTGATATAGATTCTGCTTATGCTGAGGTGCTGTCAATAGGAGATGATTTTTTACTTGTCAAACTCATGGACAGATCTGGCCCTGCTCTTGACCATCTCTCAAATGAGATTGCTGTTGAAGTTCTAAATTCGATTTCACAGCTTCTTATGGAGCAGAACGTGTTTGATCTGTGCCTGTCTTGGATTCAACAGGTATGGCTCAAGTTATCATTTCATTCCATTTCTTGATTGCACTTTGTTTTGGCCTTTTTACTTTGATTGATAACTGTTTAACTAGAGAAACTAATTAATTGCATTAACCAGGATATCAGAGTTTCCTTCACGAACACTAGAATAAATCTTCTGGATAAATAAATTTGTGAGTGGTATATTGGAATTCTAGATGAAAAACATGAGATAGGAATTGCTGCTGATGCTTTAACCAGTACGGAAAGAACTGGAAATGTTAAAATCTTCTATTCCTTGTAGTTTGCGTGTTGGAGAAACACCTTCTAACAGATATTTTGCAATACTACATGGCTTTTGATAATTACCGAAGGATCAATGCTAGGTTCTATGTCCATAATAAAAGAGATGGGAGCAATGGAGCATATATATGCTGACATCACTCAAGTAGTCCATTTATTTTTAGGCTCACATACTTTTAACCTCTAATGAGATCGCTGTTTTCTCAGTTGGCTGATTTTGTGATGGAAAACGGAGCCGATGTTTTCGGTGTCCCAAAAGAGATAAAACGAGAGTTGTTGTTCAATTTGCATCAAGCTTCTTCAAACAGTGAACTCCCAGAAGACTGGGAAGGCGCTACACCGGAACAGCTGATGCTGCATTTGGCGTCCACATGGGGCATCAAAATGCAGCATGGAAAATAGAGAAGCATATATAGTTCTAGTTCAGTTGTGAATCTAGTGCAGTAGAGGCATTTGCTTCATGTGTGCCCCCCTCTTATTATTTTGTTTACATATTTTTCTTAAGGTATTCTGAAGCATTTTTCTTCTTTTTAGTTTGCTGCAGAAATGTTTTTCGTGCTTTGCAGAAGATATGGCCATGGATGTAAACTTTTTCCTTCACTAGAATGTTTGTAAATTGTGGGAAGTTGCTTCCACACAACAAGCCTGTAAATGAATGGTTTGTGCTACAAAAGTAACTTATTGCATGGTGTGTAACTTGTTGCGGTTTTGGCGGCTTCGGGTCGAGTTTATCCAATGAGAACTCACTTGTTTAATTTTTTTATTGTTATAAAGAAAATAAAAATAAAAATAATTTTTTTATAACAAAATAAAAATATAAACAATATTTGTACAATAAAATAATATATTATCGGTTTTATATCATCGGTTTGAAAAACTTTTTGGATCGAGTCGAGTTTTCTTATAGATTGGATCAGGTGTTTGACAGATAGTGTCATCGATTAATGGAATTTTAAGTAAAATACGAAGCTTAATTTGACTATATACAGAAGTGATTTTCATAAAGGTTGTAATCGATTAACAATCTTAATGAAAATCATCCATTTGGATAGTTTGAAACCGACTTTCACTTGGGGATCCTTACCTAAGAAACAAAAAAGAAAATATAGGAAAATATTTTGCGAGAATGATTTTTATCGTACAAATTACGAATATATGTATACCCTTTTGTATTCACATGTACATTCGAAGATGTGTATATGTTTTTGACAATATATGAAAAATACATCTTAATGTCATTGTGCATGTGAATGCGAATGAATGCCCACGTGAATATAGGCCCTTAATTATTTGACTGCTGGGTATTTCGCAGAAATAAAACAAGCATGAGGTTAACTCGCGAGATATACCAAAGTGTGGGGTGTCTAGCGAAATAAGCGATATTGAGGGTTACCAGATGTAGAAAAATGGAATGTCTTTGAAATGAAAATTTACCCGCGGACTCCCGCTTAACAGTAGAAGGCTAGGCCAGCATATTTTTTGGTAAAACAGACACGAAGGAGCTCGACGACGCCCTCCCCCTTCCAAATTCCAATCATCTGCAAACGAACTGCAACGATGCCGACGACGAAGGTCTTGAAGGACGGCCACCACGTTGCAACCTGACAAGGACGAAGGCGAAGCTTCCGACGACCTTTGAGGGCTGCTTCTTCTCCTTGGGGACGACGACTGGCGACGACGGGACACTCATATAGGTATGAGTTTAGTTCCTTTAACAATCTATGCCAATTTGTAGGATTTCAGTGTTTGATTTCACAATTTAGGGTTTTTATGCTTAGGGTTTCAATTTGGGATAGTATTTGGGGCTAATTGAACCCTACTCTATATATTTGTTGGTGAAGTGATTTGTTTTGTAATGTGAAGTGATGTAGTATGTGAAGTGATGACAGCTTAATTAGGTTGTCAATTTTGGGGTACATCCTCTTAAATGTTCAAACCACTAACCCTCAAGTTAAATTTAGTCCAATTAATCGCCGCCTTTGCATAGCGTTTAGATCGCCGCCATGCTCGCTCCAAGGTGTAGAAGAAGACAACTTCAGATAGTCGTGAGAAGAGAGTCCGGGAAAGTGAGAGAATTGTGCTCTATCTTTCTTTTCTTTTTATTTAGTTCACGTTAATTTGACTGAAAAGTTGACGCGAGGTTATTTCTTGAATAAAGAGTTACCATGCGAAAATGTCAAAAGTATTTCGTGAAAAAGACCGATTTTGAGGGTTAACCAGGCGAAATTTTTGTTAAGCTTATGTAGGCTAGCAAATCAGTAATTTGTAATCTGCATCATATAAATCATTCGCACCAGATTGGCGTTCAATTATACCATCCTTATTTCTAGTCATAAGAAATTTGGAAGGAATCACAATGGAAAGGCCAGAAGCTTATCTATTATTTCACTTTATCATTGGTGATTTTCAATCTTCTTCAAAATCCTCCCCCTTTCTCAGAGTTTCTTCTCTTTACCAACTGTTAATTCATCAATTCCTATCTGCTCATCTGGATTGTGTTAGGGTTGCACTTCTTTTCAATTGCCCTTAGGCCTTAGCCCATGCACTCAGTTCTATCAATGCTTTCAGGCACAGTATTCCAGCACTTTATTTCAGTTTCTTGACTCTACTCTATCCAGATATATGGGGTTCTATCTGTTCTGCACCACAAACAGGTTGAATGTGTATCGAAAGTTTCTTGCTAATTCAATTGTTATATGTTATGCTCAGCAGCTTTGAATACCTGAGGTGCAAACACCGCAGTTAGTCGAGGAGACATGGGTGTGACAACAAGGAAGAAGTTACAAAAGCAGTTTAAAATCAATGGATATACACTAAAAGTTGATGCCTTGGAAGAGGCAATTTCATTCGTTAATCGCTTCCCAGAATTCGAGGATGAAGTCATTGATCTTCTCCTGGAGAAACTCAATGAAGAAAAATGTAAAAACAATAAGTATATGCTGTTTTTGGAATATATTTTATGCATATTGATTGGCTATTGATTAGTGGAGTGTGCCTGG
Source organism: Oxyria digyna (assembly GCA_029168935.1). Lineage (NCBI taxonomy): Eukaryota > Viridiplantae > Streptophyta > Magnoliopsida > Caryophyllales > Polygonaceae > Oxyria > Oxyria digyna. Next base: position 35,930,700 of record JAPVLV010000009.1, read on the forward strand.
TAAATATGCAGTGAAATCATCAATATTGGACAAGGAGCCTGTGCAACTTGCTGTAAGATTGTTAGAGGCTGAATCACTGGGAGAGGACACTACTGTTTCAGCCACGTCTACTCTGTCCAGCCTCTGTGGACTACGCTTTAGTGATGTCTTCATCATTCCGAAGTTCCAATTTGATCCGATTCGGAAGCTTTTCTATGAGTAAGTCAGTGACTTCCTTTTCCATTGTGTATTTTCCTTCTCAAACTTCACATTGTTGTAGTGGCTAGTGGAATAGTTATTTATTTTGATTTGAAAATCAGTTATCTTAAACATGTACCATTATGATGAAGCATGCTCAACGAATATGATTAAAGATCCCAGTTTTTATTTATACCACGATTAATAAGGTCAAACTATCATCTGCCTGAGTTAGCAAATAGAACTTTTAATATATCCATCATGGACATTGGATGACATCAAGCTTTTTGCCAACAGGGCTACAGAACATATACATGTTGGATACATTAGCTCAAATTTAAGCATGATCATCCAATTTTCAGTGTCTCTTTTACAGTGTAAATACCATCTTAATTTGTTTATTTTTTGCTGATGTACAAGTGCTTTGTAGAGTAGGGTTTTCTTTGTTCTCATACAAAAGTGACTAAAATCTTGAAGCTTTTTTCCCTACAAGCAAACACACATACTGACACTCTCTCCGATCTCTTTTCTGTCTAGATTTAACTGTGCCCTATCCAGTTTGTAAATTCTTTTTAATGTTCCGGAGAAGTTTTCATGACAATCCAGCATGTAAATGTGTCGTGCTTTGTATAGTTTTCATATTGATAGGTGAAGAAAGGAACTACTAGATATCAACTCTAGTTACAGTCCCCCCCCCTTCAAACCATTCAGCCTTGTTCCTTTATTTGATTGATAACAGGATTGTGGTTTATGGCATTGTAGGTATACTGCTAAGCTCCCGATTCATGGAGATGGATCTTCCAAATCTGCATTGTACAGAAACAGATTCCAATTGTTGTCCCAGAGGCTTTCTCGAGACCCACATTTCTCTAAACCTGCATTTCAGACTGAGATGTCAAACCATGGATGCTGTGAGGTGTTGTAATATGTGTAATTTTCTGTTTGATGCTGGGTATAATCTTAATCTAGCAAAATGTACTATAACTGACGACTGATGCAGATTGTTCCAATTCAAAACTTGAACTGGCAAACTGGACGGAAATGGATAATGGGGGTAATTTCCCAGCTAGAAGATGGTCATTTCTACCTTGAAGATCTCTCAGCTTCAGTGGAAATTGATTTATCAAATGCAATATCCTCTAGCAGCTTACATATCTCTTTCTTGGATACTGACCTTGCATAAAACGACTTTTAGTCTCCTATATGCTAATTGTGTTTGTTAATTATGATTCAGTTTGATGCCTTGCCTTCCTTAATTATCTTTACAAGATTACTACAGGATTTTTTTCAGAGAACACAGTAGTTGTGGCTGAAGGTGAGAGACTTACAAATGGAATATTTAAGGTCAGTCTTGCCTCATTACTAATTGGTCCTATTCATAGTACGTATGTAAATAACATGACCCTGTAGCTAAGGATAATAATTGAGAAAATTGGGGAGTATGTTTAAGACAATGGTATGCCTAAAAAAATCAGAAAATGGGGATCGGAAATTATGTAAACATAAAATGGACATGAGAAGTAGAAACTATGGAGAATTGGAGATCATAAATAAACCTAACGAAATGTGTCCTGATTATGTCAATTACAAGCTTGTTCTGCCCTTAATGTCATGCAGGTGAATACTTGTGGATTTCCTCCCTTAGAAGACCGGGAAGAGTCCCTATCATTCATTTCAGGGCTTGACTTTTTTGGCTGTGGTACAATGACTAAGGATGAAAGAGTATCCTTCACAATTCTTCCACTTCTAGCCTTGCCTAAAGATTAGAATCTCGTACTAGTTTGTTTTTAGATTCTTGTCCTGGCTCCCAAATTTTCTTACATTATATTGTTAGACAAGACTTGCTGAAATGGAAAAGAAGGCAGTGAATGACATGTTTATTGTTCTTTCAGACGTTTGGCTGGATGATGAAAAAGTAAGATGAGATTTTTCTTTTTAGCTTGTCACTGTTTATCCTATCATTGTTCCTTATGCAATGCTAACAAATTTTATGCTATAATGGATCGAGAAGACTATGGAAAAGATGGCAACTGTTCTAGCTGGTTATGAGAGTATGGAGGTGGTTCCTTCCTTGTTTGTGCTTATGGGCAACTTCTGCTCTCGGCCATGCAATCTTTCATTCCATTTTTTTTCCGACATAAGGTGATTACTCATAAGAAAGTCATCGGAACATATTAACTTATAGCATTTGATTTTGTTTAGTAATAAGATTTTAAGAGTTCAGAATGCAGTTTGGGAAGCTGGGAGAATTGATTGCAGGCCACCCTCGACTGAAGGAGCACAGCAGATTTCTCTTTGTTCCTGGTCCTGGTGATATAGGTGCAGCATATTTCCTCGACTATATTTGCCTTACGATTAATCGTCTGATTAATATACTTACATTTTTGCTTTTTTGTTATTCTCAGGACCTTCTACAGCTCTGCCAAGGTGTTCTTTGCCTAAATATATTTCTGCAGAGCTTCAGAAACATATTCCAAATGCTCTTTTCTTGAGTAACCCGTGCAGGTATGTTTCACCGAACCTAATATACATTATGTAGGGTTAACAACCTTTATATACTCCATTTATTTATGCCAATATTTCTAATATTTCTCTTTCATACTTTACATTTTTTGAAAATGTTAGTTCCCTGTGTTAACAAGTGATTAAAAAAAGCACACAAAAGGCAAGTAGCTTATTGTTTCTGAATAAGCCTTATTTGATTCAGCTACTTTTTGTTCTGTCCAGAATAAAGTTTTACACCCAAGAGATTGTAATATTCCGTCAAGACTTGCTATACAGAATGCGTAGATCATGCTTGTTGACCCCTTCAACTGATGAAACCAGTGATCCTTTTGGGCATGTAAGTTATCCGAATTGGATTTTTTTTTTATTATTATAAAAGGCTGTTCTTTGTCAAGAAACTAAGGTTCTGTTTGTTTATTTAGTTATATGGGATTATCAAGTATAAATAGATTTTGCAAAGCACAATGGTGTTTGGTTCATCCAATTATAATGACCTTTACATGTGATGTGACTATGTGAGTGTATGGAAAGAAGTGCAAAACAAAGTCTCAAAAACAATTTCCCCAATTATAATGGATTAAAAACGAATAAACCTTAACACCTGGTTTCTTGTGCAGCTGGTTGCTACCATGATCCATCAGAATCATCTCTGCCCTCTTCCCCTCACCGTTCAACCTATCATTTGGAATTATGATCATTGTCTCCACCTCTATCCGACTCCACATACGGTACATTCTCATTCCACATCTCACATAATCTTCCATATACACACTGAACATTTAATGTAGTAGAGTTCGAGTGGACAGCATCATTAAAACTTCCTATTTTTCAGTATTATGACTCCCTTGTGTTTTTAAAACCTGAAGGCGTAAAATGACAGGTGAAAGTGTTTGGTGGCGATAATGTCTGGGTTTTTTTTAATAGCTAAGTATTAGATATTTCCGTGCTTGCATGCATGCAGGAGTCGTTTAGATTTTGACAAGCAATTATTGGTGCGGTAGATTCCTGGTTAATGAAAAATATACTCAAATTAGTGTGCACACAATCTTGTTGTGCATAGTCACTTTTTACTTTGAAACCTACCTGTCATCTAAACCCATTCTATTACTGCTAGTGTCAAGAAAATGAACTGTCTAAAATATTACAAATGAAGATTTAGCTTTTGTATATCAAGAAATGAAGGTATGTTAACTTTTACAAACCCTTTTTATAAGGTTAAAACAGGTTACGGTGTAGATTTGCTAGCAAAACACACATAATGAATGGTTATATATATGAATATTTTTTTATAGTAATGGGTGACTATCAATAAACTGGGGCTATACTGGAGATTGTTGTGAATTATACCGTATCTTGAAATATTGCTCTACCTGATCATTGTGCTGTGTCGCTCTCTATGAAGTTAATCAGTTACCCTGATTGTGTTACATTGAGTGTAGGTTATTTAGGATGAGTATTTTCAGAATTAGTTATTATAACTTTTGCCGACATGTATTTTCGGATGAGATCATGTTTTGATAGACATCTATTACCAACTTGTTGCAGATAATCTTAGGAGATAGCAGTGAGCAGAAGACATTCGAATATGGAGGAGTGACATGCTTTAATCCAGGCTCTTTCTCTAATGACAGCACATTCGTGGCGTATCGCCCTTGTAATCGTCAGGTTGAATTGTCATCTCTGTAAGCTTCTTAAAAAAATGACCTGTATTTTCAGTTAAGTTTGTAGGTATGTTTTAGTTTTCGGTGGAAGAGAAGAAGAGGTTGTGGGTAGGTGAGTAGTTTCATTGTTGCTTTTCTAGTATTGTATCAGATTTGTTTGTTTTACCTAATATTCTTCAACTATAATGTTAAACTAGTACTGAATACGGAGTAGTGAATTTCAAGTATAGAATAATTACTTTTCGTTTGAGTTGGATAATTTCTGTTTGTGTGAAGGTGTTCTTTTATCAACTTCTCATTTAATTTTGTGAGGCTTGTTCGGCTCTGAATTTGGTGAAGATGGATGTTTGATGAAGATCGGAGATAATGCTCTGAATTTTGTAACCTATGCTGAAAATAAATATAAGATATTTTGATTATGATTTTTTTTTTGTTATGATGAGTTTATATTTTTTTTGTGGCAAAATAATTTCCATTACAAGTAAACTTAATATGTGTCTTTAAGGCATATGGTAAAAAAACCGAGACATGCTTATTATTTTACATAAGTTTTTAGGGCTCGTTTGGTACGATTCCTTCTGAAATCATGAAATAATGAATTAGAATGACTGATTTCAGAAAGTAAGGTTGAATGGAATTAAAAAAGTTCTTCTATCGACGATGTAATTCTATGGTCCAAGGCATAAAATGATTACAACACGAAAAGAAAATTCAAATAAATAGTCAAATAATCAGAAGATCACGCTTACTAGCTAAAATAATTTTGTTATAACAATTATACCATTTTGTCATTCGTACGTGCCTAAACTTACACGGTTTCAATTCACCTCCCATTAATTTTGCTATTTATCGTCTATTCTCGATGCGGCGTGTATGAATGCATTTCAAACGTCGCTTAAGAGATCATTACTAGACGAAGCACATGTACATGGCCAATTAATAGAGTATTATATAAAATAATATTGTTAAGTATATTTTTTGTAAAAGAAATGATATTGTTGGTTAGGTATCGTTTTCCGTGGGTTTAGTTTAATTTGCAATTGGAATAAGATCAAACCTAAAATAAAACCAACATCCCATCTCTACGTATACACAAAGTTCTTCTAACAGTACAACAAGGCCAACTACCAACCTCCTCTTTGTGGGTTAACTAATTCCCTTTCCATTTTTGCACTTAAATTAAACAAGCCCTAATTATTACATAATTAACAAGCTACATGTACTCATTAGTCATTTACAAAGAAACTGCATTAAACCTGTAATTCATTACCATTTCCAAATAAATTGTTTCATGCATGTAAAGCTCTTGTTTAAAACTTACATAATGAAAATTTACCATTTCCAAAATCAATTGATAATATTATAACTGACTCCTTGTGTCCTACATTTAGAGATTATATTTCAAAAAAAAAAATAGTCAAGAAAAACTATACTATATTTTTAATGAAACCCCCCTACAAATGGATTTATATTGGAACCCATCAATTGGTTAGCCGGAGTTGGATGTATAACAGTATTACCTACCGAACTTACAACTATATAGTAACCAATGAATTCCAGATATATCTTCCAAGCTAACTAATGAAATGACAAATGGACATAAATATAGTATTTAAAACAAGAAGTTTTTTTTCTTTCTTTTAACTATAAAAAACTAGGTGAGATATAAAGTAGAGGGTGTAGGTTAGAATCTGGGAGCTAGAGATGTTGAAAGCATAACAAAATTCACACCATCAAGCAACTTTCGGTCTAATTTTTTGATCTTGTTGAGTAGATTGAGGGATGAAGAAATAAACTGTTTGTTAGCCAAGACGTTGGCATCAAGATCGGTCTCTTCCTCAAACCCTAATTCTCACCTTCTTAATTATTGTTCTTCAATCTTCTTTCCATGTCAAGCTAGCTAGCTTACCTGCATATATCCACCCTCACCTTAATTATCTTGCCAACCTACAAATACTCCTTCGTTTCTCTGTACTCTTATTCTCCTTCGGTTCATCCGAATCGATCTTTTCATCCAAAGTCCTACACGAAATTAGGGTTTCTAGCGAGCTACACACTTCTTTCTTGGTTGTTAGTTCCAATTAAGTAGAATATGTGCAGTAGAGGTCACTGGCGGCCTACAGAAGACGAGAAGCTTCGAGAGCTGGTGGAGAAGTATGGCCCTCACAACTGGAACGCCATAGCCGAAAAGCTTCATGGCCGATCAGGTAAATTTAACTTTATAATCAATCATGTTTAATTTAGGGAATGTTCATAAGGGGTTAGGCTTTCTTATCTCTTTAGTCATTACCAACAATTCTTCTAAGATTATACATATGTAAATTAGATATTATGAAAATTATTTGGAGGCGCCAGGAATTGAGTAAAAAAGGACAAGTATATTGTAATATAAATGAAGTATTTGACCTGAAATTCCTACATTCTCTATCTAAACTAACCGCAGCTTCCCTAATCTAAGAATTTCAGTATGTTTTCAGTCCAAAGGAAGCCTAATCTAGATAGATTATGTGGTGTCACAACATAGAAAATTTGATTGATTAGGTTTAGGGTTTTGAATGTATTTGTGTGAAACTTCGTGGGACCATGGTCAATCCATACTTTGTGGGCCGTGGGACAACTACATATTGTCCGGGCTAAGACGTGCATTAGGCCTATTATACAAGTTCATTGAGTTTCATCTTAAAACCAATTGACAATAGAAAGAGTAATTCATGACTTTAATACTAGACAACTTATCTCCCGACTTCCGATGTGAGACTCTGTTTAACATTTTGGACATATATGCAGGGAAGAGCTGCAGGTTGAGATGGTTCAACCAGCTGGATCCTAGGATCAACCGAGACCCTTTCACCGAGGAGGAAGAGGAAAAGTTGTTGGCTTGTCGTAGGATTCATGGAAATAGGTGGGCAGTTATAGCCAGGTTGTTTCCTGGCAGGACCGATAACGCGGTCAAGAATCATTGGCACGTGATCATGGCTCGTAGGAATAGGGAGAGATCTAGGCTTCGAATGACATCGAATGGAGCTAGGTTGCTTGTTGGCAAGTATTATCAATCGTCTCAATCAATTGGAGGTGGGTAATTGTCCTTCTGTTATGATGTGTGCATCAAAATTTTGTTGTGTATGATCCATCATGCCTATAACCTTTCCATCTATGTCTAGTTTTGACTTCCAAAAAATCCTTGTATACGACAATTAACTAGCAGAAAAATCGATTATGTTCAAAGCCTGATGCTAATATATATAAAGGTTGGTAGGTCGAAATTTGATTTAGTTGTGACGCATATTTCATCCTAATTAAATTAGGACAATCACTACATCTATGTCAGTAAACTTGGTAGGTGATAGGTGGACATCTAGACCAATTTATCTACTCTCTTCTACTTAAGGCTTCGTTTCGTATATTGAGTTGTAATAGTAGTTGGAGCTGAATAAGTAGCTGAAACTGGAGACAAAAATATTGTTTAAAAGCTACTTGATTGTTCGGTACTTCTAGCTGAGTCTATAATAACAAGTACAATTACGAAATAAGATATAATGAATTACTTAAATCTTTAATGATAAAGGGTAATAATGGATTAAAAGTTAAATTAAGGTTGTTAAGCTCTATTAATTTAGGGGTGTAACATTAACAAATTAAGCTACTTTAATCTACATTTAGTTTGTTTGTTAAACTAGATCAATGTTTTTTACCGAACACTTAATAATTAGATGTAATAAAAAAAATCAAGCTCCGTAATGTGCAAAAAAAACTCTACTGAACGGAGCCTGAATTTGTTTATTTTGTATCCTAGCAAAGTGTAAATTCTAAATTTTAATTAAAACATATTTTGATAGACAATAACATATAATATAAATCTTGAAAATAAAATCATAAATTCTAATTTGCTAAAGAAAACGTAAAGAAAGCATGAAGGGGGTGTAAGAGATTTGAATTGGTGTGCATCACATATGATATGATCGACATCTTATATTTCTTTTGTGTATTAGTAAATATAGCTTTCAATTCTCTTACTTTGTACAGTTCAAAATGTGAAGCCAATTATCCAATACTATGACTTCCTCCAAGTGAATACCGACTCCAACAAAAGCGAAGTGATCGATCAAACGAGGAAGGACGATGAAGAAGTCGAGCAAAATGAAGGAAAGGCCATCACCATCCCGTTCATAGATTTCTTCTCCGGCCTCAACTCCGAGAGTTAGTAAGGGAAAACATATGTATACATATAGAGAGCATATATTGATCGGTCGATTGAGATCATCATATGCAAATGCATGTCAAACAACAATATATAAATGCATACTCTAGTTAGCTGTATAACGATCATCAATGCTAGGTATACGTACTCAGATATATGTTAACGATGTAATATTGATTTGATTTAATCACTCGCCAACATAATTGATAGATCTCGAGTCACAATTGATTCGTCAAATAGCCAAAATAAGAAATAGAATGCAAAGGGACATAGAGGAATGTTCACGCAGCTCAATAAACTCTAATATGCGGAGTCTCAGTGAAGAGGCTCACCCCAACAATGCACTAGATACTCAGGGAGTTAACACAAGGAAACACGACAAGGCAAGAATAGCAAATACACAGAAATCATGCAAGATCAAACATTGATCAAACATAAGAGTAGAGAAGGAGAAGAAGATTGAGATTCGACCCCCAATAAGTTGTAGTTGCTTCTAGGCAAAAGCTACTATGAGAACCTAAGTCTTCAATCGCCAAAAACCACTAGGATCTCTGTAACACCAGAGAATAGCACCTCCAAAGATCTCTCTTTCTTTCTCTCAGAAATCTCTCTTCTGAAATGTGAGCGTCGTCAATCAATATGAACTAGGGCAAGCTTCAACAATCAGAGAAGCGTATATAGCTAGGGCAAGTGACACGGTGAAGGCCAAATTGCTCAAGTGGACACTTCCACTTAATCAATTACAGAGTTCCAACAAACACAACTCAACAACAAGACCCAACTCAAGACATAAACCCCACACCAGATATATTATGACATCCAACCGGTTTACCCGAGGTTGCATAATTTATCGGTTCAGATTAATCTTAAGCCAAATATGTAATCTACCAATTCCTACACTTAAATCATGTTGTACCCATATGGGAACTACTCAGGTTGAACTTAGGATTATATCATTTACAAATCTCACCCCATATGTACAAAACTTGCAAGCTCCTAAGCAACCACTCTTTACAAAACCCAAAAGCTCCCGCCTCTCTCTAGGAAGAGAGAGGCTTTCCAGGCACCATTACCCTAAATTTTGTTTGTCGGAAATCGATCTGCTACTTCCCTCTCTTTCGTCATTCTGTTGGTGTCGTCTTTCGTGCGCCTCGTCTTCTGACGGTCTGCTTCTTCACCAGGTAATCCTATACGAACCCAAATAAACTGGTCTAATTCTGATTCCGAACGAGCCCATACGAGCCACCTGAACACGCGTAAGTCTCGTGGGTACCTTCTACTATAAATGGATATTTACAAATTTGTTCCTCCGTATTAGATGACGAGAGACATAGCTGGTGAAAGTTGGGATCAATACAGACCCAAAAAAATTGGTCTCGGCCGATTTCGATTCCAAACGAGCCCATACGAGCCCATACGAGCTATCCGAACCAGCGTAAGTCCTAATGCAATAATATATATAGATGAAGGATTTGAAAAAAAAATATATGTATATAGTATGAGGTGTTGGTTTTACCCGTCTTATGCATAATATTACTTTTTTAAAATTTCATGTACAAGAGACGTTGGTGTTAATTTTTTTTTTTTTACCAACGTCTCTGTACGTAAATGTTTTAAAAACAAATAATTTTACCTCGATTGGATGACACTGATTTTACCAGCGTCTCTTCCACGTCTATTCTTATCCGAATCAAATTGTAGCGCTTTATTTAAAAAAAAAGAGGCTTACTCCAGAAGATTTAAGTTCCGGTGAAACACTTTATTAAGGTAAAATGAGTGTATCAACTACAACCCTTAGATGAAGAAGAAATTAAAGGCCTAAATTTTATTTTAATTGGCAAAAAATAAAATAAAAAATTATTGCCAAGCTGCAACGATTCTACATCCAGATTTTGTGGGATTGTAATTTTAGTTTGTTTCCAATTATTTATCTCTTCAAATATCTTATAAATTTTCCTCTCTCTAATAAATGATAAAATCGCCCGTCTCATGTTTTATGAAAAATTAGTTAATACTTATGAATATCTACCCAATAGTAACGAATATATCTACCATATTACAAGAGTTTGTTTGAATAGAAGATGGGTGTTTATGAATATCAATGCAATTTCGTTCAAACACACAAATTCACAATCAAATCCTAAAATATGGTGGATTAGCCATTCAAACACATATTGACTGAATATCTACAAACAAATAATGAATAACAACACTATGAATATCCATATACTATGCAAGGATATTGTAATGCATAGCCACAATAAAATTGAGGATACATCAATATATTATGTTCATCATCAGATACATCAAAATCTTCTCTAGAGCTTTCATCATCGCTAAATTCTTCTTTCCAATATCACCTGAACGACACACGGTTTTATGAATACACAAACATAAATAAGGTACATTTTAAAATATTATACATATGATAACAATTATCAAGAATATGGTGGAGTCATAATTAAAGTCATTCAAACTTAATGTGACTGAATATCTGAAAAAAATGAATAACAACACAATGAATATCAGGCATAGCTTTAATAAATTGATTATCACAAATTGAAGTTATTCAATATATCATGTATGTTATTCATTCGAGCTTGTAGACAAAAGTAATACCCTAACGAATATCTACGCATCTTAATAAATATCTACGCATTACTAAAACAATACGTTTGAATATCAAACTGGTGTTCATGAATATCAAACAAATTTCTAAATTTTGTGCTAAACGAAATTGGTTTGATATTCATGAACAACAATTTGACATTCAAACGAATTGTTTTAACTTTCGAAATTGAAGTAGAATATTAACGATATCTACGCAACATCAAAACAGTTCGTTTGAATATCAAACCAATGTACATGAATATCAAATATAGTAAATACATTAATGCGTTTCGGAATATCTATGAAACATTAACGAATATCTATGAAAAATTCTCACTGTTCTTATGAATATCATATGATTATATTGAATATCATCGAAGTTTTGTCGTTTACAAATTAAATTTGATTCGAACAAAGAAACCCTAAAATATGGTGTGAACATGCTAATTCATAATAAAATAAATGGAATCAAAATCAAGTAAAAGAAGTGTAGGAAGAACAATCAAACTTTTTTCCATATTCAATGAACAATCAAACTTTAATCAAAATTAAAAGATGAAAATCGTCTGATGTTGGAATGAAGAATGAAAAGAAAGAGAAGATGATAGACGATAGAAGACGGAGAGAGAAGAATATCGATTTTTATGATAACAACTTTCTCTCTCCCTATTTTTTTGTAAGATAAAATCTTTAATTAATTTTTTTTAATATCTAATTGATAATATCTTGTGTATTCATTCAACCGTCCATCACATCTAATCTAACGCATCTCATTGATACACTCGTTTCACCCTAATTCTTGTTTTACCTAATTAATTGCTTGTTTTATACACACCGACCAAAAAAATTTAAATTCGAAATTTATTTACAACTAAAAACCTTAATTAAAAAGCAACTTGATACCACCACCACCGACCCATGTGATTGATCTCAAATTATTCAGTATCATGCATTAATTTAAACAAAGGGTCTTCTTCCTCATCTGAATCTACGAAGTTGTGCATCCAGAAACTAATTATTGAACAATCCAAACACAATGTCTGCCGCCAGCTCCATCGCTTCTGAACTCGAAGATTTGCAGAGTCCAAACACAATTTCTGCCGCCAGCTCCATCGCTTATGAACTCGAAGATTTGCAATCAGACGACGACGTTTCCGTTCCGAAAATATCAATCATAGCTATGAAAGGTCATCCTTTTACCAGAAAAACGGAATTCGGTACACTCATAGCAGCCTCCCTCGAATGCCCTCTGTTTTCGTTAGAATACTTCCTTGACGAGTTTCAGGCTGATCGAGAGCGAGAAGAAGAAGCTTTTCGGATCATTTGTAAAAGGAATGTTGTGATTGACTCACCCCTCTCTTCCAAGTGGCATCTCAATCAGCTCATCGAGGTGGCTTCATCACTTTCCCCGAAGCGCGTTCGCGTCGTTATCATCGAATGTAAGCCCGTTAACGTCTACTTGTGGAAAATGAAGTTCGAGGAGGACTTAGCTCACTTTCCATTCAAGAGTTGGGAAGATGTGGAGACGGCAATAAAAGTCAACCAAGATTATGATGAGCAATGTGTCCAAGATCACGAGTTAGTCTCAAAGTTGGTGCTAGATCCACTCTTGGATCACCCAGTCATATCTCGGCTCCATTTTGTGAATATATACCACACGACGATTCCTCGTTTTTTCAAAGCAGTTAAGTACATGATCACACGAGATGAAGGGGATGGTCCTGATGTTGTTGTCTATCATGAATGGTCAAAGCAAGTCGACAACAATGGTCAAAGTGTCGAGCCCTTGCACTGCAACAGGCATGGTCACATGTTGGTGCAAGGACTCGAACACAAGGCTTATAACTGTATGGCTTGTGAAAAGCAAGTTATGAGGAGCGACAATGTCTATAATTGCAAGTATTGCAATTTGGCTTTGCATAAGGAATGCGCTGAGTCCTTTGACAACAACAACAACACGAAGAGGAGGAGGAAGAAAATTAGTCCTTTTTCCACATCTGGTTTTTATCCTAACTACTCATTTCCCGAGGAGTTTGCTTGTAGTCCTTGCACTGAAAGTGGAAAAGGCTTCTCTGATAAGTGTGCATCATGTCTCTTCAAAACTCATCTCAAATGTCGTCTAATGCCAACAGTTATCAAGCATTTCGACACGGAGGAGCATTTCCTTACCATAATGTTGCTACCGGCTGTGGAAGAGATAGAGAGTGATGTATATCGATCTGCTGGATGCGGACACTCCAATTGTTTCAGATTTGTGGTGTCACCTATCACTATGAATGTGTCACTTTGCCTCGCCAAGTGAAGCATGAGCATGGTGTCACCTATCACTACATTTGTCATGAGTGTCTTGAGTTACGGGATCCAGGGCTTTGGTTTTACTCTCGTCAAGAGTGTCCTTATGACCTTCATCCGTCTTGCATCCACTAATTATCTTTCTTCCTTTTAATCTTTTGTTTCCTCTTTCTTTGCTGGTTATGCTTATGATATCGTTGTAACTTTGATTCCATCAATACAAAAGGGTGAATTATATTCATGGTTTGATCTCGATCGAATCAGGTTCCTGATCATCGTCCATTCTTCAATCTATAAGATGTGCAATACTATAGTTGTCAAACCTAACTCTTAAAATGTCAGATACAACTAGCTTAGCCTTGAAACCTGGCCAGTGTTAATAACTCACATATAAAATCAATCTCCACCATTCACTCCTAAGTGATAAGACTTATTCTTCAAGACCCAATATTAGGGTTGATCTTTTGATTTGAGATCTAACAATCAAGAACCTTTTTATTAGAGATTCAGCTACTAAGAAAAGTGATACGTTTTTATTAATTGCTTGATTGAAAACCAAGGAAAAGATCCTTATATATCCTAATTATACTTGAGGAAAAAGATAGACTTCTACTAATAAGGAAAATACTAAATAATAAATAAACTCCAACTTAATATTAACAAAAGATATCTAATAACAACCAGATAGCAGGATAAAGTCCTATCATTCCCGCACCCTTGAGATAGAGCTTGACCACAAGTCTTCATCCATGATCAATTGTTGCAGCAAAGTAATTAAGAGTAGGCATCAGAGCAGGCATCCATCAGTAGTAACTGCGAAGTTGCACAATTAAAACAAAGGCCTTGCTCCCTGCGTTGTTGTTGCTCAGCCCAGGTAAGACGTTTGACACTAGTAGACAATACTAGATTGGTTGGAACCTGTTTAGGACTAGGGCTTGTATGGAGGGTTGCAACCGAAAGATTAGGACCATTGGAAGAAGAAGTGAATGTTGCAGTTGCAGTAATAGCGTCCTCTTGACACAATGCCAATTCAAAAGCATGAGATAAATTAGTTGGACCCAAAAGACGAACTCGTGCTTGAACGTCAACGCGCAATCCCGACAAAAATAAACTGATTTGGTGTGGATCTTCCAATCCTTGAACCAAGTTGATCATAGTCTCGAATTCAGGAATATAGGAAGAAATTGTACCCGTTTGCATCAGTTTAGATAAAAGCACTAATTGGATCCAAATTCTTACGAGAACCAAATCTCTTACAAAGAGAGACTGAAAATTGGCGCCATGTCAATTCTCCTATTGAATGGTGTAACCAGCGATACCACGCTACTGCATCACCACAAAGATGAATTGATGCCATGGTGACTCGTTGCTCTGCAAGAATTAGATTCAGGGTAAAAAATTGCTCTGCTTGAAAGATCCAACTTTCAGGCTTTGCACCCTGAAATCTAGGAAAATCTAAACGAAGTGGTCGTCCTTGAATATAGTTTTGATTGGGTTGGTGAAACAGGGGTGGTTGGCGAGGACTTGGGTTAGGTGTTTGGTGTTGGTCTCTTGCTTCAAGGCGAGCAAGAACCTGCTGCATAGTGGTTTGCATATCGGTCACGTTGATGTTGTGCTACTCAAGGGTGGTGGTGTGCTGCTGGATTGCAACGTCATGGAGGGCAATAAGTTCTTCAAGTTCTTTCATCGTCATCTTGAAGAAGGTAATTTTTTTTTAAAGAATCTGAGAACGTGGCTCTAGATATCAGATGATGAGACTTGATTCTTCAAGGCTCAATATTAGGGTTGATCTTTTGATTTGAGATCTAACAATCAAGAACCTTTTGATTAGAGATTCAACTACTAAGAAAACTGATACGTTTTTGTTAATTTCTTGATTGAAAACCTAGGGAAGAGATCCTTATGTATACTAATTACTTGGGAAAAAAGATAGACTTAACTTCTACTAATAAGGAAAATACTAAATAATAAATAAACTACTAATAAACTCCTACTTAATATTAATAAAAGATATTCCCGCGCCCTTGAGAAAAGGCTTGACCACAAGCCTTCATCCATGATCAATTGTGGCAGCAAAGTAAGAGTAGGCATTAGAGAGCAGGCATCCATCAATAGTAACTGCAAAGTTGCACAACGATGCCCTGATTTGTAAATATCATCACAATTAAAACAAAGGCCTTGCTCCCTGCATTGTTGCTGCTCAGCCTTGCTCACGAATCGAGCTTGCAATACCTCAAATGCCCTTTCCACGTCTTTGCGAACACACTCTTGGTGTTTGGCAAACAGTTTGGCTTGAGGTCCTTGAGGTAGGTAGCCGAATTGATTGGACAAATGTCGCCCAATGCGGGTAGATTTCATTAGTGAGATCACATAAACATTCATTACATTAAGTCAAGTGCATTACACCCATCTATTCTTCAAACTTCATTGGTTTATCCTCGTTCCAAGCCTTGGTAATTATGTCCCAGAATAACCAAGCTTTTGGGTTTGTATTTGTTATTAGATCCTTGTTGGTGTTTAGCCACACACCAACAAGAACCATATCGGCATCCCGAGACCATGCGTTCCTTGCTCTCTTTCTAGTAGATCTACCCCCAACGAGCTCCTCCGATTTGTTGTGGGAGAATCCTCTCCAACATCAGGTTGTGTACTGAAGTTTGGTACCTCCGTGGATTGAGATCCACCTCCAAATGTGGATTGGTCATTGAGGTAACTACCATAATATGGAATATTGGGATCATATGGATTTAAGGATAAAGAATCAAATTTGTTTGAGTTGTTATCCTGATTTGAATCCATGTTTAAAAAAGAAAATAGTGTTTAAAAACAGAGAGATAAGATATTGAGTTAACAAATGATTTCATTGTGAAGAAGCCATGCTGCTTGAAATTTAAATGATTTCCTGAACGGCTGATAGTTAACAAATCCCCCGGTGTCAAGTAGGAGTGGGCAGTGATCTGACTGGTGAGCAGCGAGATGACGAACCGACCCATCCTCGAATAAAGTTCACCAACTCATGTTGCACAAGCCCCGATCCAGTCTCACACTAGTTCTTATACCTCGACTCCATCAGAACTTCGATCCAGCATATCCCAAGTCCAGTAGCTCCATATTATCAATCCACCCACTGAATTTTTCACATCTTCTTCTCGGTGCATCCGAGTTTCCAGTTCTCTCCAAGAGTGATTTAGTTTCGTTGAAATCCCCCAGGTAGATCGTTATTATTGTTGAAACTTAGCAAACAGTCCCAAAGAACCTCACGGGACGCGGGAGCTGGGTTCACATAAACAACAGAGACCAACCACTGAGCATGATTCTGTCTAGAAACTTTGATGGTGACTACTTGAGCGTGAGTGTCGATTTGATCAACCTGAACAACATTACGGCGCCATAGCACCCAAATTCCTCCACTGAAGCCAATCACCTCAGACCGAAGAATGTCATCAAAGCCGATTTGCAAACATACTTTATCCGCTTGAGAGCCACAAATCCTAGTCTCCAACAACACTAGAATAGATGGGTCATGCAGACGAATAAGATCCTTAAGCGAACGAAGAAACACTGGGTTGCCCGCACCTTGGGCATTCCATGTAAGTATTCTGATATTTGTACTAACCATAAAACTAGCTGATTCAGAAGAGGTCTACTGAGGACCAATCAGTAACTCGATCGACCATCAACTGACACCATCTCGGCGTCTCCAATTTGCTTCCCAACAAACTCCCCGACTGATGTCGACTCTTCGCTCTGAGCCTTATCTTCCATTCTGGTATCAGCGCACGGACTCGGTTCACCCGAGGGTGGACCGAGTCATATGCCACATCATTGGTTACCTCCTCTTCTTCAACACCAAGGTCCGATTCATCATTTTCCTCCTCTGCCCCCACTCTCGTCAGCCCTGTTCCTTGAGAGTTTGTCCTTGTAGGACACCATTGCATTTGTCTCGTTCTCTTTGCTTTTGTCTCCCAGTGCAGGAAAAGGTCTTTTCCAAGTCAAATGCAATATCACATCGCCTTTTCATTTTCTTTGTCGATCGGGAGAGCAGGTCCGCCTCTTCAGAGGAAGCGGAGAACACCATTCTTGTGATTGCGGCGTCATGGCTGGTGGTTGCCGGAGCCGAGTCCGATGAGGTCACATGGAGTAGCTTTGTTTAATGATTGTCTTAAGAGGGAGTCACTATGGTAAGTTGTGAAAATTTGTTATACAAACTCTATTTTAAATTATCGAATGCTTATCAGTTATCTCCCTAAACAAAGTTAAGATGGATTTTGCTTGTGGTGTTTTCCATTTTCTTGAAAGAAATAGAATTTTCTGTCCACCTGTCCCTTGGTAAACAGATGCCGACCTTGATTTTTTTCCCGAAAAATAACAAAATCATTTTTATTAGAGCATCTGCATTAGTGTTTTTTCAAGTAACACACAATTAATTTTAAAGATAAACTAAAATAAAAAGTCAGAAATTTTGTTTGAACCACAAATCACATCTTCTCTTCAATTACTTACTACTACATGGCCCAATAAGAAAATTTAATTATTTTTCAATTGGTTAAATCCTTATAACAATCATAATAAATAAAATTTTATTATAATTTTTTTTCAAATATTTTTAATTTATTTTTATCTTTATATTGATATCCATATTACCTATGTAATATGTTATCTAAGTTTATACTATAAATAAAGATAAAATAAATAACATGACTGTGGAAGAAAATGATTTAATATTAAAAACATGAGCTATGTTATTTAAGATGATAAAGATGCTATTATTAGTTCAGTGCTGCGATTTGAAGCCGTATCCAGTTTCCTCTCTTTCTCTCCCTCCCTCCGACCGAAGCGCAGGAGGAACTCCATGTCGGTGGCGGCTGCGTGAGGGTTAGAAGTTCAACTCTGCTTCTTCTCTTCACTTCTTTCGAAAAACGGACTGTAGTACCTTCTGCTTCCATTGTCGTTTGCTTTCGACAGAGGGGAAATGTCGAGAATCTCCATCAAAGACCCTTCTCTTTATTCATTCTTCTGGATTGATTGGCCCCAGTTTACATCCAATTGGTGGGACAACATCAACGATTCCACTCACTGCCAGACTGCTATTTTCTTCATTCTCTGTGCTGCCTACGCCCTCGTCTCCCTTGTTGCACTTGTATTCCCTCTCATTCTCCATTCATTCACTTCATCTTCAAGTATTTGTGGAATATTTGTGAATGAATTGAGATTATCTGAAATTTAGCTGGGTTAGAACTACATTCTAGTCTTCTTGGTATGTGGTCTGATTGAATCATCTCTATGCAGATTCAACTTATAAGGATCGAGTTAAGGGTGCCAGAATATGGTTGGACTACACAGAAGGTTTTTCATTTCATGAACTTTATCGTTAATGGAGGTAATTTCATATGGTTATGGTGCAGTGTTGCTTTCTCTACTATATCATACATGACACTAAACCTGGATTTTGTTGTGCTCTGTGTCGCAGTACGCGCTGTTATCTTTGGTTTTCACGTGTATGCTTTTACTCTAAAGCCCAAGGTAATTTATATTTCTTGCTCTCATATTTGGTTTGAACTGTCCTGTATGTTTACTTATTGCAGTGGATATGTCCCCAAACATTTAACAAGGAAAGAGTGTCAAATTATAATTATGAACATAGAAATCATAGATCTCAGATTAGAGAGAAAAGAGAATGAGAAAGGGAAGGCGGGAGAGTTTGTTTTGGGGAAAATGTGAATAGCAGTTCTGACAGGTGGTAACAGCTTATATATGAGTCATTACATAGTCATTACAAGGCAGAGTCTCTGCTTTATTCTATGACTTAGTTTCTAAAGAAGGTAAATGCTGAAGTTTATAGAAAGGTAAATGGTTCTAAGGTTACTGCGTAACTGTAGTTTACATTGTTCATACTGAAATAATACATCATATGTGCAATCTATGTTGAAGCTATTCATCTTAAATTCTGAACTATATACTTAATTTTTCTATCTATATCTATACCAGTCCTCATCATGCCTCAGGCTTCAGGTTATCTGTATATGATGTTTTATTTTTTCGCCCAGGTGCTAAGTTTGGTACTACTGGACCTTCCTGGGCTATTATTTTTTACCACTTACACGTTACTTGTTCTCTTCTGGGCAGAGATATATTATCAGGTCAGTTGAAGTGATGATCTTATTTATTCACCTGCTCTGATGGATTTTTATGTTTATGAGTTATGGGTGGTCAACCTTCTTTGTTTAGCATTCAAATCACTCAAACCAATCATCATGTGTGGCATATAAAACAATTTTACATTCAACAAGCATTTTTTTTTTGTGGTCACAACTAATTGTGGTGTTTCTGATGGGTGCTTAACTGCTCAAAGAATTTGAATTAGTAGTTCATAACTGTAATTATTCATCATGGACAGGCAAGAAGTCTCTCAACAGATAAGCTCAGAGCAGTGTATATATCAGTAAATTGTGTTATATATGTCATTCAGGTAATATTCTTACAACCACAAGTCCACAATACAGCTCTTGTTCGTGCTGAACTTTTAGATATCTCTTGTTAACAAATCTATTTGTAGGAAAGAAATGTAGTTCACTTATACTATTTTGCTAACTTATACAAGCTTATTATTTGCCAGGTTTGTATCTGGATATATTTGTGGATAGATGATAATAGTGTTGTGCAAGCCTTTGGACAAGTATTTATTGCAGGTTAGTTTTAGAGCATTGATTGATTATTTTAAGAAATCTTGTTTAATTTCTTTCCAAGAAAACTAGACATCTGGACTGTCTTTATTTGTTAGTTCCTGATTATATGTAAATTTTCCAGTGGTGTCATTCGTTGCCGCACTTGGCTTCTTGCTTTATGGGGGAAGGCATGTTACTGAACTCTCGTCCTAAAAATGTACGAGTAATTTGTATATTGTTCCAGCATTTCCAGCTCACTTCTAGAACGTTCTCTCTACAGATTATTTTTCATGTTGCGCCGCTTTCCTATTGAGTCTAAGGGGCGAAGAAAAAAACTTCACGAGGTATGTGATCCTGTAAAAGAGTAGAAAGAGCATTCGTTCTTCTCTTTTTTAAGGAACTTCATTCAAATCTATCATATTTTGTCATCTCATACCAGTATTTTGGAGCCTCTTTTGGAAAAGAAGATGTGAAGGAATATGTTACTTCCAGTACGATACTATTTGTAGTTTGTCAATCATTGCATTCCGAATTCTTGATTTACTAAATTCAGAGCAATCTTTCATGCTAAGGCTCTGTTCGGTATATTGAGCTGAAATAGTAGCTGGAGCTGAATAAGTAGCTGAAACTGGAGCTGGAGCTGAATGAATAGCTGAAGCTGAAGATGAAAATGTTGTTTAAAAAGCTACTTGAATGTTCGGTACTTCTAGCTGAATTTGTAATAATAATAATAAAATTACGAAAAAGGATACAAATAATTTTTAAAATCTTTATTGACAAAGGGTAATAGTGGATTAAAAATAAAATTAAGCTTGTTAAGCTCCATTAATCTAGGGGGTGTAACATTAACAAATTAAGCTACTTTAATCTACATTAAGCTTGTTAAGCTAGATATTTTTTTACCGAACACTTAATATAGATGAAATAAAAATTTAAGCTCCGTAATGTGTAAAAAAAGCTCTGCCGAACGGAGCCCAAGTGATTTGTGAAAAGAATATCTGAAATTGGTGCGAGTTTGAAAGTAATTACAACAACAACATTACCCCAATGCCTTAAAAAGTCTCCTGCTTATAGCAGGGTGAGGGGGGTCGGATGTACGCAACCTTAACCTTGTGTTAAAAGAACAAATAGGTTGTTTCTGATGACCCAAAATGAAGATTGCATAAGAAATTGCATAATCTGACTATTACTTCACAAAATAAGAAGCATAAACAGTAAAATGAGTTATTTTGATTTATTCCATATAATTCTGAAGCCTAGTTAATCTTTGGTTCCATTGGAAAATTGAAAGTAATTATCTCTATAAAGTGTATATGAAAATACAACTTTTGTCGAAGCATAGGGTAACTGATTTTCTGCCTACTATGGAGGGCAGAAATTCTTAAGTCTTACTGAATCAGACATGTTTATGGTTCTGATAATGAAACATGTCCACAGGTTGGATCTGTTACAGCCATTTGCTTCACATGCTTTCTCATCAGGTGTTTTATGGTAAGAGCCACATTACAAAAAAAATAAAAAAAAGTTTACTTGTTCACATTACTGCTGCTTGTTGCAGATAATGATATCTGCATTTGACTCGGGTGCATCTCTTATTGTTATGGATCATCCTATTCTCGACCTCATCTACTACATGGTAATTGTTTAAAACACTCAGAATCTGTCACTTCCATCTTTGTTTCTTTCTATCTGTCTGAAGTCGAAAATTCATGTTGGCAGTTGGTTGAGATCTTACCTTCAGCACTTGTTCTTTTCGTCCTGAGTAAACTGCCCCCGAAAAGAGTGTCAGCTCAGTACCAACCAATTCAGTAAGCTTATCCCTTCATTATTTCCAGTGGACGGGATTTGTATAAGAGATGGGCAAGAGTTAGAAGCATAGCCCAGTTTTTTTATTTTTTAATGTAGTTTTACTGTAGTTTTTCATTCAATTTTAATTAAGGCTACTTGCATTTTTGAACTCGTCTCTCTATCTGTAATGGAACAGGATGAATGTCAAATGATTTTACTGAATACTGTACCATAAATGAAATTAATATGTTTGTTATGTACTACGACAAGAGGCCGGAGAACCAATAAACACTGCATATGCAATACATATTTCAAGTATTTTCGATGATAAACTCATTTTCAAGTGTTGTCTCACTTGTTCATTGAGCTCAAGAGCAATAGCCTCCTGCTCAGCCAAAGAAAACGAAGATTTGCATTGCTAAATCGTACCCATAAGGCATAAACCGGAACTTGATCTATTACATCCAAATGGCAAGCCTAATCATGATTTAACGTAGTAACCTTTGGCCACGTCTATGAATTAATATAACAATCCTCTCTCTTTGATTTTCTAATGGAATCAGAAAAAATAATGCTAGGATCGTGTGTACACATTGATTGACCAAGCTGATTACTGGAATATGATACTATCCATTTGATTGCAACAAGCGGCGGAGCCACGGATTCTCGAAAGAGGGGTAGAATTTTTCGCATCTCTTAATAATATATCGCATTTTATATAATACTTAGTCATTATAAAATCTCGATAAAAAAGTCATTAAAAGAGATTAATAATACACAAGTCACAACATTATATCACAAACGGGATAAATCCTTCTCGCGAGTCTTAATACACTGAAATTGTTAAATGCTCTCGAGGTGTAATCATAGGCTTAATCTGAACCACAAATTTGTCCATAGTAATACAATTCAATTTTCAACAAATCTCCAATCAAACAAAACATCTACATTTTAATCTTTAACCAGTTATCAAGCTAGCACAGCAATCAACACAAACGAATAATAGGTAACCAATCCAAACACAATCAAAAAATCATTTAACTAAAGCAAAATCTATTTAAAATCCTAATTTGTATATACATGGTATAAGAAATAGAAGTTATCAATGGCTGTATGATATGCCACGTAGGCTTAAAACTAAATAAAGGGTTGAGATCTCATTTCAAGTTTTTGCCTTTGTAATGTAACTTGAATTTCCGCGGCAATTACGAAAAATGTGAATGTTATTCTTAACCTTCTAAAAATCGAAAAAGGGCAAGTCTGACTTTTCCCAACGTTCACAATTCAGGCCCTTCTCCATTCTCGCTTCTTCGCCTCGTCATCCCGATCTTGCCTTCGCCGCTTCTCGCTTCGCCTCAACTTTCTATTGAGCCCTACAATTGTTGGAGCCGGTTCTCGACGGGCTCGCGAAGCCCAAAGGGAATCATGCTAGGCCCATAGAACGCGAGCCGTGACGGCCCATGAAGTAAGCCCAGAAGAACGGAAGCGGCCCATAAACATACAGCCCAGAAAGAAGGTCCGACGAGATTAGGTATCGGAGGGGCAAATGGGTAATTGACTCGCGTGGGCCCTAGCGGGAGTATAAGAGCGCAACCCAATGGAGTGAGAAGGGCAGAGATCATTACTGAAAGAAAAACGCTTCGTCTTCCTCTCCCGAGTGAGAAAAACACAGGAATGAGCCAAAGTTTCAATCTTCCTAAACGACCTTCTCCTTGAGGCGTTAGGACGAACAACACTTGGTTTGTGACTCCCGGTGCTGCTATCGAGCCTTTAATGTTGAGATGAGTGATTTCTAAGGTCGTTCGGTTTATTGGTAGCATAGAACTTGAAACGTTTTAACTGACATTTTGAGTTCTCCTTTCTATTACTTTACTTCTTTCTACCCTCTCTTACTCTTGCGTCACTTTATCGTCTTTGGTAGCTTGTTTGCTTCCTGTCTGATTTGAACGTCAGAGAGCCGAGTCCGAAGACCCCCCCTGGTTTGGTTGCGCAGGTATTGTAGGTGTCAAGAACAAGATTGGTCTTTAGGTAGAAGACGACGTGGAGTATTACGTATAAGTTGTTTGTCCAGACTCGCGGAAGAGGTCTTCAGAATTCTTTCGAAGAGCTGTCGCCCTGTGTCTCGCGAAGTGTTGCGTCGCGAGACTGCAACTTCTGGGCTCCAACACTGGCGCCGACCGTGGGGATCTTCCTCGCACAAGTAAGGCTTACTGCAGATATTCGCGTATTTCTGGTACTAACCGCCGGAGAGGATGAATACTGGAGGTGAGGGAAGTGACAACACACCTCTCCAGACGAGAACACAACAAGAGATAAATAGCTCGCGAGCACCTCTTCCGCGCGTGAATGAGGAAGAGATTGTTCTGGTAGGACCCGCGCTGGTTCAGTATTGCGCATTCCTTCAGACGTTGGGACAAGGCACGGACAGGGGTCGAAACCAAGAGCAACCAAGGGCTGAGGCCCGCGAGCAAGAGCAGAATCGGGGTGAACGAGACCAACCAGTTGCTGAGGAGAGTGCTGAGCACGTACCCGACGACAGAATCTCAGTGTCACGTAGGACCAGGGTCGAGGGACGCGAGAGGGCTTGTCACCCCAGTAGGTTTGATTTGAATCAAGCCCCCGTGAGCTACGTAGAGAATCAATCTTACAGGGGAAGAACCGAAACGAGGGGACATGGGATTCGTGCCGAGCGAGGACCTTCTCGCTCCCAGTATGAGGGGGAACCTTATTACAACCAGGCAACCTGTCCGCGACAAGCTTACGAGGCCTATCCGTCCGTTAAACCGCCAGCCTTGTTCGGCCCGACTGCTTTCGCGGACCACATAGTCAGGTCAGTCCCTTACCTAATTTCAGATTCCCTATTATCAAAGAATACAATGGCAAAGAAGATCCCAGCGAACACCTAGCACGCTACAAGTATGCTATGCTCGCAAGGTGCCCTGATGAAGCCACGATGTGCAAAGGTTTCCCAGGCACCCTCGCGGGTCCCGCCATGACCTGGATGCTTAACCAACCGTCAGGGAGCATCCATTTTTTCGCTGACCTAGAGAGGAGTTTCTTGTTGCACTTTGGATCCTCAAGGAAAAGAAAAGTGACTATGCAAGAAGTAGTGGGTGTCAAACAAGGACCAAACGAATCGCTAGAGAATTATGTCAGGAGGTTCTCGGAAAAGATTTTAGAAGCCGAGGATTTTCATGATAAAACCGCCCGGGTCGCGTTCCTGGATGGTCTCACAGATGGAAGCTCCTTCAAGCAATACCTATACCGCAAGAAAGATTTGGACTACCAGGGCATGCTCGAAAGAGCGTATACAGAGATTAACGTGGAAGCGAACTCAAGTTCCGCGTTGAAAGGAAACAATCAGAATAAGCCTGCTCAGGGTCAAAAGAGAGACAACCAGAACTGGGGTAGCAAGCGCCATCAAGGTAGTCAGGGAAAGGAGCAGATCGACTCGCGAGTGCCCGGTTTGCAGATTCAAGATCAGAATCAGGGTCAAAAGCAGTTCAGGGGCCAGAATCATGATCAAAATCAGTTTCACTCGCAAAATTTTATAGCCGAGCAGGATAGCCGTCGCGAGGCTGAAGGGAGAGGGGATCGCGGTCGTGGTCGCCACGAGCCAACCACATGGTGTGAGTACCACATAGTGGATACTCACCCTACAGAGGAATGTAGGTCGCGACCTCACCACCCGAGAGAGCAGAAAGTCCTAACTGCTCAGAGAGGAAATGGTGACGGAGGTCGCGGCAATACAAAAAGGGGGGTAAGAGGTAGAGGAGGTAGAGCACAAAACGAGATAAGGCAGCAAACCCCCGCGAGAAATAACCAGAATCAGGGTCCTAATCGCCACCCACACCAGAACTTCCCTCACTTGGATGGCCATATAGGTACAATCGCAGGCCGCCATGAACCCATTCCCTTAGGCAAACGAGAGCAAAGGCTCATTAACAACGCGCCCAAGCCTCAGGGAAAGCCAATCTATAGTATCACGAGATCGCAGTCTGAGCCTTACACGCTTGTTTTCAGCGACAAGGAGGTAGATACCTGGGCTGTCGAGGCCGCTGACCCACTAGTCATTCATGCTCAGATTGGAACCAAACTTGTGAAAAGGATTCTCGTGGACACAGGGAGCTCGGCCGATATACTATACTGGGACGCGTTCGAGAAAATGGGGATTGATCAGTCTACACTCAGGCCTACTAAAACCACACTGGTGGGTTTCGCAGGTGACAGAGTGAGGGCCCTGGGCGTCGTCACCCTAGATCTCATCCTGGGTGAAGAGACCGGGTCAAGAAGATTAGAAAAAATAGATTTCGTAGTAATCCCAATAACATCCTCCTACAATGCGATACTGGGACGCGAGACTCTGTGCAAGTTTGAAGCAGTCGTGTCAATCTGTCATTTTTGCCTTAAGTTCCCAACGTCGACCGGAGTAGGAGTCGCGAGAGGAAACCAAGAGGAGAGCCGTATCTGCTACGTATCATCCGAAAAGGGCAGCACCAAGGCCTTGCTCGCTAACCAGTTATTTATTCCAGGGTTGCCTCACGTGTTTGAGGAGGCCGAGTTGGAGGTACGTGCCTCTCCGAGGCCGCGAGATACTGGAGAAGAAGAAGAGGGACACAAACCACATTTTGATGGGTTTGAGAAACAGACAATCACTCCATTCCCCAACAAAGAGGAGAAGCTCTATGTAGGGGGAAAACTGGATCAGAAAGTTGTGCAAGAGATTGAGACCTTGCTCGCCCGCTCCCGGGATGTGTTCGCGTGGACACCAAAGGATTCGAGAGGGATTCCAGCGAGTGTCATGACCCACTCCCTGAACATTAGTTCAGAGGTCAAGCCACGTAGACAGAAGAAGCGAAAGCAGGCAGGACCAAAGAACGCGGCAGCTGCTGTGGAACTCGCGAAGTTGATAAAAGCAGGGTTTGTTAAGCCAGTGCAATACCCGACGTGGCTGTCAAACGTAGTAATGGTAGAAAAAAAATCCCAAAGGGACGGGAAAATGGCACATGTGCGTAGATTTCACTGGTCTCAATAAGGCATGCCCCAAAGACAGCTACCCATTACCTTCTATCGACCAGTTAGTGGACTCCACCGCGGGTCATGAAGCTCTGAGTTTCTTGGACGCGTACTCGGGGTATAATCAAGTCATGATGAATCCAGCCGACTCGGGGCACACGACTTTTATTACAGACAAGGGAACCTTCTGCTATAAAGTAATGCCGTTTGGCTTTAAAAACGCGGGAGCCACATTCCAGAGGCTGGTGGACATGATCTTTAGCGAGCAAAGGGGTGACACCGTGGAGGCCTATGTTGACGACATAGTAGTTAAGAGCAAGAAGCAGGCAGATCACGCTCGCGACCTGGCAGAAGTTTTTGAAACTCTGGGAAGGTACGGTGTGAGCCTTAACCCCGAGAAATGTGTCTACGGGGTCACCGAGGGCAAGTTCCTGGGATTTCAGATCAGTGCACGCGGTGTCAAGGTCAATCCAGATAAGGTCCAGGCTGTAATAGATCTGCAACCGCCGAGATCCACTCATGACGTCCAAAGGTTTGTATGGAAGGTCAACTATCTCGGGAGGTTTTGTGTCAAGCTCGCGGAGCGAAACCTCCCCTTCTTTGACATATTGAGGAAACCGAAAAGCTTCGATTGGACTGAGGAGTGTGAAAGGGCATTTATGAGCCTCAAAGAGCATCTGGCTAAACTCCCAACACTTGCGTCACCGATACCTGGTGAAGGCTTGCAGCTGTACCTCGCGGCGGGCACGCGTGCAGTTAGCGCAGTATTGGTGAGAGAACAGCGGGTCCCCGTCTATTTCATCAGTAAAGCCCTTCTGTCGGCCGAGACCAGATATTCGCCCATTGAGAAAGCAGTACTCGTGTTGATAACAACCGCTCGTAAGCTCCGACCTTATTTCCACGCTCACCCCATCGAGGTATTGACAGATTTACCACTCCCATCTTTCATGAGTAAGCCAACAACCTCTGGGAGGCTCGCTAAATGGGTGATTGAGATGACTGAATTTGACGTAGTCTATAGACCACGGCCCGCAATCAAAGCGCAAGCTTTGGCTGATTTCATTGTTGAAACAAGTTTCAGAGAGTTAGAAAAAGATGATATAGCTCCAGAACACCCCACGTGGGTTATGCACATTGACGGGGCAGTAAACGTAGACGGTTGCGGGGCGGGAGTCGTCCTGACATCCCCAGCCGGGGATAAGGTCGACCACGCGATTGCACTAAAATTCGAAGCCACTAATAACGAAGCAGAGTATGAAGCGCTCATCGCAGGACTGGAAATTGCAATTCACGCGAGTATTCACGTGGTGAAGTGTCTGAGCGACTCTCAGATTGTTGTGAATCAGATCAATGGGACCTACGAAGCTCGAACAGGCAATCTCCCCAGATATCATGCAAGAGCTACTACCTTGATTTCGTTATTCAGACATTTTGAGATTGAAGCATTGTCGAGGGAGGAAAACACACGAGCTAATGAACTTGCGAAGCGAGGTTCTCAAGCTCAATACGCGGATATGGAACATCTCGATAGGAATTCTACTATCGTTTTCAAGGATGGAAAGAGCCAATACTTCTGGTTGGAAAAGTCTGAGAGCGCCATAAGTAATCAGGTGGAGTTGATGGAGATAGACGAGCCAGTCAGTGACTGGCGCACTCCTATAATTCAATACCTCGCAAGCGGAACCGGACCTTCGGACCCAAAAGAAATGAGAAAACTTGTCTCTATGGCTACGCGCTTCTACATGTGTCGTGGGGAATTCTACAAAAGGGGATACGGACTACGCGAGCTCCGGTGTTTGTCTAAGATAGACAGTGACGTGCTTATGAGAGAGCTGCACGCGGGGTTGTGCGGGACCCACGCGGGTTGGAGACCTATGGTCTATAAAGCGTTAAGACAAGGGAGTTTCTGGCCAACCATGAAACAAGACTCACAACGCGAGTCGCAGAACTGTAAGCCATGTCAGTACTTTGCCCCGGCTTCTCATCAACCAGGTGTAGAGTTACAGATAATGTCAAGCCCCTGTCCCTTCGCGATGTGGGGGCTAGATCTGTTAGGACCTTTCAAGCCGAAAGCGCCTGGTCAACTGGAGTACATCATCGTAGCAGTTGATTATTTCACCAAATGGATCGAAGCCGAGGCTCTCGCAAGCACTACCGTCCCGACAGTTAAAAAGTTCCTATGGAGGAATATCATCTGCAGATACGGCCTCCCTCATGAGATCGTAACCGATAGAGGACCACAATTCAATTCGCCACAGTTACTCACGTGGTGTAATGACATAGGGATCCCCTTAAGAATCGCATCAGTCGCTCACCCGCATTGCAATGGCCAGGTAGAAGTTGTGAACAAAAGTATTGTCATGGATCTGAAAAGGCGGTTAGAAGGCTCCAAAGGCAAGTGGGCCGAAGTTTTACCTCTAGTACTCTGGGCAAACAGAACCACAGTAAAGAAGGCAACTGGGGAAACACCCTTTGCTCTCGCTTATGGAATAGAAGCCACAGTGCCAGTCGAGTTCATTGTACCCACGGATCGCGTGATTCAGTATAACCCGATCGACAATGACGAAAAAATGCAGCTAGAGTTGCAGATGCGGGAAGAAACTCGCGACCTGGCAACTATCAGGGCAGCCAATCATAAAGCCAGTGTCGCGAAATATTATAACAAGCACATTAAGATATGGGGATTTGCCAGAGGAGACCTCGTGCTCCACTGGACAGAGGGAGGAAAGCTCGACCCCAACTGGGAAGGACCTTACATTATAGATCGCGAAGTCGCACCCGGGGCATATCGTCTCAAGGATCACTCCGGGAATCACGTTGCCAACTCTTGGAACGTGATGCGACTTCGTCGCTTCTACGCCTAATCCTCCCACAAAACCCAGGTACGCTTTTTAGCAGAGCAAAATTTTTGTTCATCCATGGTCACAATGATTATCGCATTAAGGCACTAAAACATTCGATTACTGTGACATGATAAGTACAGGTTGCGGAACCACCAATTCGTTACCACACGAATCGGGGTTACCAAGAAATAAGTATCACAGCCTGGTCGACCAATGCTCGTCCACTCGAAAGGTAGCGCTTCAAATCAAAAGACGAAAAGTCGTCAAAGTCCGCTTCACTGGGCTGGGCTAAAAAACCCCCCCAGGTCGCGTGTCCAGCTTCCAGGATTGAGCTAAAAAACTCTCCTTGGTCGCGAAAGCATGGACGGGTTTACGCCAATGAGCTCACCCGCCATGATCCCGCTTCACTGGGCTGGGCTAAAAAAACCCCCCAGGTCGCGTGTCCAGCTTCCAGGATTGAGCTAAAAAACTCTCCTTGGTCGCGAAAGCATGGACGGGTTTACGCCAATGAGCTCACCCGCCATGATTCCGCTTCACTGGGCTGGGCTAAAAAACCCCCCCAGGTCGCGTGTCCAGCTTCCAGGATTGAGCTAAAAAACTCTCCTTGGTCGCGAAAGCATGGACGGGTTTACGCCAATGAGCTCACCCGCCATGATTCCGCTTCACTGGGCTGGGCTAAAAAAACCCCCCAGGGTCGCGTGTCCAGCTTCCAAGGCTGAGCTAAAAAACTCTCCTTTGTCGCGAAAGCATGGACGAGTTCACGCCAATGAGCTCACCCGCCATGAGTCCGCTTCACTGGGCTGGGCTAAAAAACCCCCCCAGGTCGCGTGTCCAGCTTCCAGGGTTGAGCTAAAAAACTCTCCTTGGTCGCGAAAGCATGGACGGGTTTACGCCAATGAGCTCACATGCCATGATTCCGCTTCACTGGGCTGGGCTAAAAAAAACCCCAGGGTCGCGTGTCCAGCTTCCAGGGCTGAGCTAAAAACTCTCCTTGGTCGCGAAAGCATGGACGGGTTCACATCATGACTCACACGTCTTTTAAAAGTTTTTAACCACATAAAGACCAAATACTGAATGCCTCTCTACATGTGCAGTGCTTAATATCCCCCGCAAAAGCAACGTCATGCCTAGATCATCTCTACAGAGTCAAGAAATTCTCTGCAACAACCATACCGAAGAAAAACTGTTCTGATGCTTCGCGACTACAAGAGCTCAGGACAAACCCCGCGAGTATCAACAGCCACTAAGAGCTAAAGCGCGAAACCCTGTCACCGGCTAGAGCGAACATACTGACCAGGACTCGCGTGTAACGTTCATACAATAGCTAACAGGAGAATGGTTTGCAATGCTTTAGGATTCTCACAAAAATTATGTAACACCGTTAGTTTTACCTTTTACTATACAAGAGGGATCGTAGTTATGAAACACTCATCTCTTTACGTTTTATTTTTCGCAAAATTACTCTTTTCCGAAACACAAAACGGGGGGAACGAGGCGAGATAAGTGTATACGAAACAAGCAGACGGATAAGTAAAACAAAAAATATAGAGCAAAACAGCATATAGCTCGCGACAACCATGGCCGCATTAAAAAATAATTACATAAGAGCCCAATTCTCGCGACAGGAATACCAAAATCATACTGTTCGAAAGACCACCAGGCCGTCAGAAGGTTAATAAACATTACTTAACGACAGACTCAGGAGCAATCCCCGCATCCTCTACGCTATCCGCCTCTAAATCCACGACGTCTTGAGCGTCAACTACCCGCGATCCTGACCCCCCCGCTTGATCTAAGCAAGAACGCTTCAGGGAGGGCTGAATGGTGTCAAGAAGAGCGTCGGGCGCGAATACCTTTCTCTTACGAGGAGAGAGGGCCGGGGAAGGAGGGCTCGGAAGCGTGTGAGGAACAGGTTCCAACCTTTCGGGCGGAGGCGGAATGACCATCTTCGGAAGAGGAGGCTTGGGCACTTGATTCTCTTTACCCTTAACAATGCCTTTCTTAGGCGCAAGACGAGTTACACCCCAAGCCTCAAGTGGAGTATCCCCATCATCAATGAAAGTTCCCGGCACCGGGGGCTCATACTCGGGAAGGTCGGTGGAAAAACCACATAAGTCCTGAGCGTTGAAGGGGAAATCTTTGACTTTGTGTTTTCGCATCTGAACCTTCACCATACAAAGGAGAAGCGTGTTGACAACATTTTTGTAAAAATCCACGCGAGCACGTTGACGGTAACCCCCGCAATACTCTTCCACCGCCATGTTCCTCTCATAGGCAATTCTCTCAGACATCGTCGCGTGAAGTTTCTTATTTTCTTGTCTGAGGTCGTTCACTTGCGTGTTATACTCAGTAACGATGTTGACATGGGTGGACCTCTCATACGCGAGTTGGGCTTCCAGCTCTTTTATCTTCGCGTCTTTAGATTCTACTAACGCATTGGCCTTCGAAAGCTCCACCTCCAAGGCTTTCTTCTCCCCCATAAGCCGAGACTTAGCCACTCTATTGGCATCACGGATTGACTGGTCCTCATCCATCAATTCTTTAATTTTATCCGCGAGCACCCTCCGACTTGCGCTCGCGATAATGTTCATCCCCGGCAAAATGACCAACTCCAGGGTTAAAAATACCCCAAGAGACAAGAAATAGATAAGAACGCAAAACTTACCGCAAAGAGTAGTTTAGACAGGCCACCAGGTCTATCCGAGATTTCCTCATAAAGGCTGGGTTCGGGGGGAAAAACAGTTGGAATCGAGTCAAAGAAGGCACGCGTCGCAGATAAACCATGAATGAAAGTGGGGTTCACAACCGGAGAATCAGTAGGCTCTGGAGAGGAGACGAACTCTACCTCCGTCGTCCTCTTGCGACTTTTCTCAGATACTTTTTGCTTCCCCTTATCACGAGATGAGATGTCGCGAGGCCTCTTGGTCTGAGGGACCTCCTCAGAAACAGTGGTTGCGAGCTCAGCCGGCGACTCCGATACAGCAGGAGGAGCAATGGTCATACCGGGAATAGACGAAATATTGCGAGCAGAAGCCTCGAGGGTTAGGGAGCCGGTCTCGTCAAAAACCAACCCATCCAAGTTCGGAAGATCAGAGAACATATCAGCATCTGCAAAAAACCGTCACAAGTGAGTATATAGGAAAAAACAACAAACACGAGCGCTAAAAACAAACACGAACAAAAACCTCGGGCATGGGCTTTGAGGCTAAGTCCCCTGGCAACCAGTAAAGCATCCGAAATTGTCAACTCAAAACGTTTTTGAACAGCTTTGTCAGGATAATCCTTATAGTCACGAATGAATTTATCGCGAGTCTCCTTTGGAAAGAAGCACGGAGCCTTTCTCGCATGAGGCTCGCGTACTTGAACAGAAATGTCGGAACCAAGAGGGGGACGCACTAAAAACCAACACGTTTTCCACCCATCAATCTTCGAACGCAATCGAAAGGCACTAGGAGTCTTGGCTTGAGCGGTATAAAACCCATCCTCGCGTGAGTTCTTCTTGTATGAATTGATAAGAGCGTAGTGAGGCGTATTGGGAACTATCCCAATATCCTGACATCGCATGGTGTACACGATCAGCGAACTCCAGAAGTTTGGATGCATCTGTGAAGGGCTGAAGCCCAAGTCCGCCATCACTTCAGTCTAAAAGGACGTCCACGGGAGACGGAAGCCAACTTCTAAGGATTGCCTGCTTAAAGCAAAGAAGGGCCCGTATTGGTCGAGGGAAGTACCCTCGTGGTCGGGAAGGGCGAAAATGGTCCCTTCAGGAAAAGGGTATCGCGTAGCGAAGCGGCGAAGATCGTCAAAGTCGAGACTGCTGTGATGGGCCGTGTTAGGAATTAAGGTGCGAGTATGTTTTATTCTCTTTGTAAGGACACTTATTCGACCAGGATCCGCGAGAAAGGGTTTCTCTATTATTATATGGGGTAAGGGCCCCTTATGGGAGAAGAAACTAGCAAATTGACCATAATTGGTCTCGGCTCGCTCTTGAATAACGCGAGATGGGAGCATGGCTTTAGATTTCTTGAACGTCTTCGCTTTACTCCATTTGGATTTCCTGGTAATGCGAGATCGTCTACGAGAACTGGGCTCGCAACCACCAGAGCCCCCCTCGGATCTAGACGTTGTGCGCCCTGAATACACAGCTCGAGCTGAACGTTCGTAGAAATCATCGCTACCTGAAAGCATAGGCAAGGTAAGTTTCAGTTTTCTAGGGATGGAAAGAGGAAAAAAGGAGAACATCGCAAGTGGAAAGAACACGAGGCAGTGGAAAGTGAACAGAAGAAATCCCTGGAAAAACTGAAACCCGAAAGATCAAAGGGGAAGTAAAAAACGACAGCAAGATGAACCAGGCCCAAAAACATGGAGGATTTTGTGGAGGCTTGAAATGGCGGAATTGACCGAAACAGGTTTCTTACCGAAAGAGAATCCGGCACAAGAAACACACAACACATACAATCTCTAAAAGACTTGCGCTATCAAAACGAGGAGCCCGAGCAAAAATTCTGACAACAGTTATGAGCACGAAGAAACCGAACGACGAATCTGTGGGAAGCTCTAAAATCAAGCCAAAACAAGTACTTAAGAAGTAGAAAAGAAAAGGAGGAACGATAGACTAACCTGCCATTCGGAAATCGGGTGAGAGCGGCGACGAAGACGATCGTAGAGAAGGGGAGAGAACGCCGGCGGAGAGGTTTATTCGCAGTTTGCAAGAGAGTGGCGAAGAGTTGCGACGGATCGAGAGGAGGAAGACGAAGAATGGGTATTTATAAAGAAAAGTCGGAAAAAGAAGATGCAGTAAGAAGTCGATACGTGGGCAACATGCGCCCAGCGCGGGAATTCGTAAGGGTTTTTGAATTTGAAACGTCGCCCCAGGAAATTTAGCCAAAATACACGCGACCCTTACACGCGATGTAATCATACCAAGTCAGGTGGCCGCTATCATATCGAGAACGCGACTTCAAGAAGACAAACCCAAGCCTTAGGCTATTCAGCATAAAAGCTTGGGGGGCTGGATGTTGGAGCCGGTTCTCGACGGGCTCGCGAAGCCCAAAGGGAATCATGCTAGGCCCATAGAACGCGAGCCGTGACGGCCCATGAAGTAAGCCCAGAAGAACGGAAGCGGCCCATAAACATACAGCCCAGAAAGAAGGTCCGACGAGATTAGGTATCGGAGGGGCAAATGGGTAATTGACTCGCGTGGGACCTAGCGGGAGTATAAGAGCGCAACCCAATGGAGTGAGAAGGGCAGAGATCATTACTGAAAGAAAAACGCTTCGTCTTCCTCTCCCGAGTGAGAAAAACACAGGAATGAGCCAAAGTTTCAATCTTCCTAAACGACCTTCTCCTTGAGGCGTTAGGACGAACAACACTTGGTTTGTGACTCCCGGTGCTGCTATCGAGCCTTTAATGTTGAGATGAGTGATTTCTAAGGCCGTTCGGTTTATTGGTAGCATAGAACTTGAAACGTTTTAACTGACATTTTGAGTTCTCCTTTCCATTACTTTACTTCTTTCTACCCTCTCTTACTCTTGCGTCACTTTATCGTCTTTGGTAGCTTGTTTGCTTCCTGTCTGATTTGAACGTCAAAGAGCCGAGTCCGAAGACCCCCCCCTGGTTTGGTTGCGCAGGTATTGTAGCTGGTGTCAAGAACAAGATTGGTCTTTAGGTAGAAGACGACGTGGAGTATTACGTATAAGTTGTTTGTCCAGACTCGCGGAAGAGGTCTTCAGAATTCTTTCGAAGAGCTGTCGCCCTGTGTCTCGCGAAGTGTTGCGTCGCGAGACTGCAACTTCTGGGCTCCAACACTGGCGCCGACCGTGGGGATCTTCCTCGCACAAGTAAGGCTTACTGCAGATATTCGCGTATTTCTGATACTAACTGCCAGATAGGATGAATACTGAAGGTGAGGGAAGTGACAACACACCTCTCCAGACGAGAACAGAGATAAATAGCTCGCCATTCTCGCATTCCACATGCTTTCGAATTTCCCGGCGATTATTTAGGCCTAATTCACTTTCTATAGGCCGGCGTGTTCTCAGTCACGGACATGCTCACCGGAGCTTTATTCATCTCTCCCTGAGATTAAAACATGTTCAAGTCCGTGAGATGGACGACCGACAAGCACAACAAGATCACTACTCTCTTCAAACTGCGCTTCCACGCTACTCAGGTAACAAAAAATGCCAACGGAATCCTAAACCTAAAGCTCTGAATTCTGCTTCCTCTTATAACATGTTGATTTTGGTGAAATCACTACGCATTTTGAACTGCTCTTCTTTTTATCGATGTAATATCAGGTGTCGCACCTGAGTGGAAATGCATTGGTTCTTACGCTGGTTCCAGCCGACACCGGGAAGCCGACAGCGAAGCTAGAGAAATGCGAAATTCGAGATGATTGCTGTTATTGGGAGAATCCAATTTTTGAATCCGTCCCGTTTATTCAGGACCCAAAGACTGGAAAGATTCGTGATAGGATCTACCATTGTACCATTTCAATGGTTGCAATACATTTCTTGTTTCTACTAACAATATCATTTGCATGCTTTTTGCAAAGTAATACATACTGGTCGATGTCTATAATCTAACATATCAAAGACTTATTTGTGTTGTTGTGACAGGGGTCATCCAAATCAACTGTTCTCGGAGAAGCTTCTGTTAATATAGCCGAGTATGCTGGGGCAGTCAAGGCTGTTTGAGTTTCTCTGTCTTTGAAGGATTCAAATTCAGATGTTACCTTGCATGTTAGTGCTCTAGTTCTGTTGAGCTACAGTTTGCTGATCATCAAAAAGCATTATATCAGCAACAACAAGTTTCTTAAGCAACTCATCAAATTCCTTTGTTGGTTTGCAGGTTTTGATTCAAAGAATTCAGGAAAATGTGAACCAGAGGCGAAATAGTGGTAGCCCTTGTCATATTCCAGTTCCTGTAATTTTGGGGCTAAAATACTCACTTCTGATTTATTTATGTTACGACAGAGAGATTGAAGAACACGAGGGTGCAAAAATTGAACTTGAGAATAAGTGCTTGAAGAAAAATATTAGCGATGGTGATACTGAAGAAAAGATTAACATAGATGCTACTAATGTTAGTTTCTATACCCACTTGTTATATTAGCTTCGTTTTGAAAGTTTAAGCGTTGCCTTTTATTTTCATTGCTTGTTATATTTACCTTCATGTTTGTGCAAGCAAATAACCAAGTAGATTGAAATTTCAGTAATCTTACCATCATAGCCTCATCCACATGAAAATAATTGATTTCTATTTGTACTTGTTATTTATCCATAGGTAGAACATTTGGAGAAAACAGTCTCCAACATTGCTGAGCTACATGACAATAGAAGTTCTTCCATTGGATCCGACATTACTTTATCCAACACCGATGGTAGCTCTGGATTGTATACTCCACGGGAACTTGGAGTGAATTGCAGTAACACACCGATTGATTCAGATTCAATTACTCATAAGCTACAGGGAACAAAGTGGGAATTGATAGAGGTACCTGATCATGATCCAAGTACAGATGACTCCACAAACATCCCATTTGACTCCTTTCCCAGTGGAAGATCACAATTCGCTTCAGATCACTCCACTGAGAATTTGAAAACTTATATTATTCTTCTCTCTAGGAAAGCTGAAATGTCAGATTTGGAGCTGCAGACCCTTCGTAAGCAGATTGTGAAAGAGAGAAAAAGATGTCAAGATCTTTTAAAACAAGTTGCTTGCTTGAAGGTGGATAGACATGCCCTCGTAGATGAATGTGATAAACTCAAAGCCTCTCGAAAAGGTAAAGATGAGTCAAAAACTATAAACAAGTTGAGCTTTGATGGGGATCTCTGGACTCTCCTCGAAGAGACAAGACAAGAACTCACTCATGTGAAGGACCTTAATGTTAGCTTACAATTACAGCTAGAAAAGACACAAGTGTCAAATTTTGAGGAAAGATGCCTACAGGGGCATGACCGAAGTGATGATGAAGAGCAATTAGCATTGGAAGAGATCGTTAAGCAACATTCTGACGCAAAGGAGACATACATACTCGAGCAGAGGGTTATGGACCTCTGTAGCAAAATTGAAATGTACAGGAGAGACAAAGATGAATTAGGAATGAAGATGGAGCAGCTGGCCCTCGATTATGAGATATTGAAGCAAGAAAATCATGATATATTTCATAAACTGGACCAAAGCCACATGCAAGAACAGTTGAAACTGCAATACCAGTTTTCTGGTTCTTATCACACAGCCAATGAACTTGAAAACCAACTAAATGAGCTACAAAGAGAGATTAAACAGCAATCAAATGGGTTGACTAACTCCTTGTCTTCCATAAACAACAACAACATCAATCCTCATTTATCCCAAAAAACGGGGTATGGGGTGGTCGGGATTGGTATTTCCTTACCCCAACAGGTTGGGAGGAAGTAACCGATATGACCAAGATTGTGTCAAAAGTTGCATAGTCTGACTACTACTTCACAGAATAGGAAGCATAGACAGTTAAATGAGTCATTTTGATTTATTCCATATAATTCCGAAGCCAAAGAATAGTGAATTTTTGGTTCATTGGAATCTTTGGTTCCAAAGAATAGTGAATCCTTGTCTTCCATAAAGTGGCTTGAAAATCATGTCCACAGTCCTGAGGATGAACTAGAGAAGCAGGCACACGTGGAAAAGGATAAATTGGATTCATTGCAAATAGAATACAAAGACTGATTCTTTTCTTGTTGTTGTGTACATATACAAAAACCCATTTGGAAATGAGGGTTATGATATTAAGGAGACTGGTTTTTGGGTGAGATATGAGGGATGCAATCTGTTTTTGTGTACATATACAAAAACCCAATCAATTAAAAGGGCACGTCTGTCTTCAAGCTCGGGTGGAACACCCTCCCCGAGCTCCAACTGTCAGCTTTCTTCCTTCATTCCTCTTCCAGGCGTTTTGGGGGCGATTGAAGAACCATAATCCTTCAGTTTAGCGATTTGGGGGAAAATTGAGAGAAATTGTCTCAGTCGACATCAGGTAATCCCTAACTCTCTCCTTAAAGTTGGAATATGAAGTTATTCTTCCGTATGTGATAGTGGTACTCAGCTAATGCCAGTTACTTGCAGAACCTGCCTTGGCTTATATATAGAAGATCTAAGGGTTGAACCTGCCTTGGTTTTATATACAAAATTTATGATAATGGGTCTTTGAATATGAGTTTGGAAAATTCTGATTCTGGGTATTTTATGAATGGAGCAAAGGATATAGAATCTGATGATTTAGATGATGAGTACGCTAGAAATTACAGGATCAAGAAACCAAAAGTTGAGTATGGAGATGATGAAGAAAAAAATCATGCTCAACTGAAGAACAATATGAGGAGCATAGTTAAGATAAAAAATGGCGATAACGATGATTTTTCTTTGTTTGAGTGATTTCCTACATCCATTTATGTGTTTGGTTTAGAATTTTTTCCTGGAATGAGGGAAAATATACAGTGATTCTGTGTGTTTTGACTATGGATGATTTGGATCTGATACTGTCATGTGGTGTGCAGCTGCCTACTTTGCAAGTTGATGGGACACCAAGTGACTTCTATGACAGATTTTCTAACAGGGAGAGGAGTAGCTCTACTCACACTTGGGCAAGCGGTTTCGTAAACAATCTCGGGGATGGAGTTGCCCTAGCTCGTGAAACACATACATCCGGAAAAGCTCTCCTCACAAGACACACTTGAAAAATGGATTGCTACATGCACTGTAAGTTATTATCTATACTTAAGAAGTTATTTTCTGTACTTGATTTTTTTAAAACAATTTAACTGTTGTTTTTCTTAAATAACAAAGGCTCAAAATCCCTGTTTCAGTCGGTGTTTGATGAAGATCTAAGTGGCATTTTGTAGAACAATCAACTATTCTTCCCTTTTTTTTTTTGAAACTATACATAAAGAGGTCTGGTCATCCCTCTTCAGTCATGTTTGATCAAAGGGTTTCAAGTCTTCTCAATTTCCCCTAATTCAAGTTCTGATTACCCTTGTTGCTGATGTTCTCAATTTCTCTCTCTAACGCTCAAGATTTTGTTTCCATCTGCCAACGCCATATTTTAAATCCGTGGTTGGGTTTCTTGATCTGTTTATGTTGTTCGTATACAGACTGTCAATGCATATTGTTGTTATACATTTTATATATATTCATGTGGTTTTTAAACTCTTAAGGGAAACTAATAGTCTGATGGTTTAAGATTTGTGGTTGATTTTGATTTGCAGTGGTTTTCAGCATTGAGGATTCTAGGGTTATGCAATACGTTTTTGAAGAGAAATTGTTAACTTTGTCCAATGGATTCTTATTGCTTAGGCCATCTGAGCCTCTTATTTCTACATCAGTTGTAGTTATTGTATCTATGGAGATGAGGTGGTGGGGAATGTAGGTGCGTTGTTTTCGCTTTGAAATGGACATCAATCATCTATTAGTGAAGAGTATGCTAGAAATTTCGGTTTACAATCAACTTTTGAGATTTAGAATAGGAAATCACGAGTCTTTGTTGAAAAGACTGACAATAAAATCTGCTTTGTTCCTTTCCTTTCCCGGGGTGTGAAGTTCTTGTTTGGTTAGTGATTTAGATATTGGAACTTGTAACTTGGAACTATAGGTTGTGCCACTGATGTTTCTTCTGTGTGAAAACTAAATTTTTTTTTGTAGATGTTGCAGTCTGATACTTCTTTTGCAGTAATTTGAATTAATGTTCTTATTATGAGCATGGTCCTGACTAACTCTTCTGCTGATCATCATAGCTTAATTTAATTTTCTGCCTTCCGTTTTCTCAATCTTTTCAACTGTCATCTTCAGATCTCACTTGTTTTTGCCTCTTTTTATGTATTGTTTTCCTTGGTTACTGCTTTCAGATCCAGGTCGGGAAGCTGTCAAATTTCAAGGTGTTTCATCTCTTTAGTTGAATTCGTCCAGCCACGGATAACAAACAATTGCTAGCCTGCTCAATTTGGCTGAGGGTCTTCGTAGAAGGATGTTGCTTTCGTTTGACACTCCTACACGTCAACTTGCCATTAAAACTCCTATTGTGCTTGTATCTATACTGGTATGTCTTCGAGCAATTTGTGCTTCATTGATCCTATCCAAAATAATCAATTCTAATATGGCCTTAGCTTGGCTTAATTCTTCTCTTTAGGCGGGGTATCTTTGGTTTGAGTATGTGTACAAGCTCGATAAAATTTCATACAATAAACTCCATCCTTACACCTCATGGATTCATATAACGTAAGTGCTTGTAGCTGTTAAAGACTTTAAAATTAAAGTTATTTTTGTTCTCCATATTTAAATATATTTTTGTTTTCCTCTACCAGTGTCTACATATGTTTGAGGAATTTCACACGAGCTTTTAAGCTATTCATTGACACTCTTCGTGTAAGAATTTCTTTTAGTATTATCTTGGATTTCATTTCCTGCAACAGAGTAGTATATAGATTCATGTATTTATCTTCTAATTTGTTTTCAGATGGCTCGGCAAGATTACTCTGGAGATATAGACCGTCCAGTTTCTTATATGGCTAAGGTGTGTAAATATGTAACACTGGAAACTTGTATATTGTTCTAAAGAGTTGTATCAAAAGTTTGGTTGCTGATAACTTAAGCATTTTGAATTGATGCTGCATAAATCTTGAGAGGTAAAATATCAATAGAGCAACAATCTGACAATTCTTGAATGCAGATCAAGTGTCCCTGATGGACAGCCTAAACTACTACTGTCTCTTATTCCAAACTATCCTATGGTGAACTTCATGCTTACCACTTCCGTATACATCGCTGTAAGTAGAATCATTTCTGTATTGTTTCAAGTATCAAAATATGTGCTCTATCTTTATATTTTGTCTTTTCAAAAAACCAGCATTTCTATCATCTTGTAACCAAAGTTGATTTTTGGGGTTAATCTGTGCAGGAACCTTGTAACCAAAGTCTTACCAGAGATTGGACTAAATGACAATTTAGTTCTAATATTCGACAAGCCTGTGGATAAAGTGACACTGAAAACAATTCAACAAGATGCAGTCACAACTAAAGGTATCTTAAGAAACTCTTCATTTGCTTTTTATTATCATAACATGCAATAGATTGTTTAACAAAATAAACGTAATTGCTGACAAGCGAACACATTTGTTTTTTATTATCATAACATGGCTGATATAGTCATCAGTCTATTCTTCAAGTGTTTTCTTCACCCATCATCTTTTAAAAATTTCTCACTTCTTCTTGGTTATCAAAATATTCTCTGCTTATATCTAGAAATTGACTTTAAACCTTGAATACGGCAATACTGCTTTTGATGTTTAGAATTGGTCGTAGTCTATTTGTTTTCAAGCTACATGATTGAGGATGTGAAAAGAGTCAATTTTTTGTTTATGGCATCTATAAACGTTCATGGACTTCATGCTTGATTTTAAATGTGCAGTATGGTTAAATCTTGGTTAATTGCTCAATACCTGAAACTGAAGTCATCAATCCGTGTGCTATTGTATTATATCCTGTTTCAGGTTCGACAGCTTCAAACAATTGATCTAGAAAGTCTCAAGTCATCAATCCGTGCAGGTCTCATCTCTTTAATACACATCTTGACATTGCAAGTCATTCTATTGAAACAGATGAAAAGAGATTTGAGAGTATTGCACAAGAAGTTGGAGTCATTCAGTATACATTTTACTCAAAGAAAAGAAAATACTGAATTGCACGGAGTCGTTTCCTGGTTCCCATATCACATACATACTAATTTGGTGAGTCACCTTCAATATATTGTTAGATGAACATTCATATACGTTTTTTTTTACTATTGAGTATAGTAGAAGTCTGTCTTTTAATACCGTGTTGAATAAGTCCAAAATAATTTAACACTTTATTAAATAACATACAAATTATTGAAACCTTTCAACTTATTATGTGACAACTTTTGTGCCCTCATTCATACTCAGTGGCGGATTCGGGGGGGCGCTTGAGGGTGCGGCCGCGCCTCCTTCACTCCCAAGAACCTCCGATTTTAGGTATGGAGCCGGAGACCCAACTGTTACCGCACCTCCTTGATCTGTTAATCCTTGGAGGAGGTGGAGTGAGTCGGGGAAGGAGATGGA
This sequence comes from Oxyria digyna, assembly GCA_029168935.1. Classification (NCBI taxonomy): domain Eukaryota; kingdom Viridiplantae; phylum Streptophyta; class Magnoliopsida; order Caryophyllales; family Polygonaceae; genus Oxyria; species Oxyria digyna. The sequence continues at coordinate 35,973,567 of JAPVLV010000009.1, forward strand.
GAAGACGACTAGTGTTCCTTTTAGTTTACATTGGGCTGGACTGCTTATTTTTGAAGTCCAAAGATCTAAAATGAGAGGCCCATTCAAATTTAAAACTCATAAATTTTTAAAGAAGAAAAAGCAGCCCATCACTTTTATAGTTATATAAAGATATATAAATGTACTAACATGTAGTATATTTTTGGGTCATCTGACGTACTAACAATAACACGTTGGATCCTCCGGATTCCGGCAGACGGTGTGAGTCCTGGTGGTGCGGTGGGTGCCTCTTCGGAAGGGCGTGTTTCGTGGTTTGCAAGTTAGGGTTTCTGCCCTAATCCTAATTAGGGTTTCTTCGGAATTTCTGATGGCTGCGGTTGATGATTCGGCGGAAGGCGGGGAAAATGTTTCGGTGTTGGTAAGCTCTCCGACACATAAGCAACCCCAGTTTCCCGAAGAATGTTTGTTGGACAACATTGCACTGGATGATTGTGAAGTATATGACTTCACTTTTGATGAAGTTCAAGTTAAGATTGATGAGTATCGGTATTGTGTGATTGGAGGCATTATGGGTCCTAGGGCAACGCTGTTGGAAATGAATCAATTCTTGGATGAGAATTGGAGTCTTCACAAGCCTAAATTCAGTGTCCAGCGTAATGGTATATGGAGTTTCAAGTTCGCTAGTCAGGAGGGTTGCGATTATGTTCTCAACCACGGACCTTGGTTCTTTCGAGGTAAGTTCCCTATTGCTCTTGCTCCTTGGGAGGTTGGTACACCAATGGCTTGGTCCAGTTTTGAATCTGTTCCGGCGTGGATTCAGTTGCGGAATTTGAACCCGATTTTCTCTACCAAGCATATGTTGAGTGTTATTGCAAGCTTGATAGGTACTGCGGTGCAGATGGACAATGACACTTATACTGGATGCAAGCCAGATTATGCCCGGTTGCTTGTTCAAGTTGCTCCGAAGGATGTGCTAAAGGAGTGTGTTGTTCTCAGGGATCCTAACGGTAAGGTTTACCACCAGAGGGTATGGTATGAATGGAAGCCTTGGGCTTGTGAGCATTGTCTGAAATATGGCCATTTTACTTCGCGGTGCAAATTGCAGAAAAAGGAGAGTAAACCTGAGAGTTCGGCTAATCAACTTGAGGGGGCTGAGGAACACATAGATAAGGAACTTCCAAATGGCGAAGTTACTAAGGATCTGAACAGTACTGAGGTGGATGAAAAAGAGCCTGAATCTCAAGGGAAAGAAGCAGATGGGACTGCGGCCTCTATTTCTGGGAGAGATGATGATACGAAGCAGGGAGATACTAAGGGCAAGAGTCCTGTTGCTTCTTCTGCTCATGGTGATGGGAAGCAGAATACTAATGTTGAGCCACAGAAACAGCCTACGCAGTCGAAGAAGAACCAGTATAAGCACAAGAAGCAACAAGGTACGAATCCTAGTGAATACCGAGTCTTGAGAAGCAAGGGCGCCTCGTCGGAGGCTAAAGGTAATGTCTGATTTTACCTTTGTGGCCTGGAACTCTAGGGGTTTAAACTCCGTCCCTAGAGCGAGGCAAATCACGGAGTTTGTGCGGAAACATCGTGTTAGTGTGATTGGTATTTTGGAATCGAAAATTCATAAAGATAAAGAGGTGGAAGTGAGTAAGCGTTTGCTTCCGGGGTGGAAATATTGTACGAATAGCATTGTGGGTGTTCGTGGTCGTATTTGGATCGCTTGGGATCATTGTTGTGTGGATGTCTCTGTTCTTTGTACTTCTAGTCAGTTTATTCATTGCCGAGTTGTTAGTAAAGACATGTTGATCAGCTGCTTGGTCACATTCGTGTATGCAAGTAATGACCCGACTGTTCGTACTTCGCTTTGGCGGGATATCGGGAGAGAAGTTTTGGGCTGTCAAGAGCCTTGGGCTGTTGCTGGAGACTTCAATTGTATTCTCCAGCTGTCCGACAAAGTCTCGTTCAACAGACAGCTTCATCAGGTTGACGCTGAATTTTGTGAGTTTGTGGAGAAGGAGGGATTAGTTGATGCTGACTTCTCGGGATTACACTATACGTGGAGTAATAATCAGGAAGGAACTAACCGTATTGCTTGTAAGCTCGACAGGATGCTGGTTAATGATTTGTGGGCTGCTTCTTACCCGGATGCTCGGGTTTTATTCGCTGACCCTGCGTTCTCGGACCACTCTCCTTGCATTTGTAATGTGAACCCGAGTTCTCGCTTCAAACGTATTCCTTTCAAGTTCCGCAATTATTGGACGGAAGAACCGGATTTTCTTGATGTTGTCAGGAGTGCTTGGGATTGTTCTGTTCAAGGGAATCCTCAGTATGTTGTAGCTATGAAATTGAAGAATGTGAAACATGTTCTGCAACGGTGGCAAAGAGGTCGTTTTCGCCATCTTGAATGCTTGGTGGAAGACTGCACCAATCGGTTATCAGCTGCTAATACTGCTCTTCAAGGGGATTTGAGCTCGCTAATTCTGCAGCAAGAAGTGAATGATGCTAAATCTGATTTGGATAGGAGGACCCGCCAGCTACATAGTTTTATTGCCCAAAAAACGAAACTTGACTGGGTGACGTTTGGGGAAGAGTCCTCAGCCATGTTCTATAATGGTTTGAAAGGTAGTAAAGGCAGGAATTCGATCTATTTGCTCAAGGATTCTGCGGGTAATGTTCTGGACTGCAGAGAGGATATTAACAATGAAATTGTTGGGTTTTACAAGCAACTGTTTGGCAATGGGTCTACAACCTGTAATCCGGAGTTCTCTGAAATGGATGGTGAAACAATTCCGTATGATACACATTCTACTCTTTGCCGGGAAGTGACGGATAAAGACATCAGGGATGCATTTTGGAGTATTGGTGCTAAGAAATCTCCGGGGCCAGATGGCTTCGGGAGTCACTTTTTCAGAGCTTGCTGGGAGTTAGTGCGTGATGATGTTTGTGCAGCAGTGAAAGATTTCTTCAGACGATGCAGACTCTTGCGCCAAACGAATGCGACCTTTGTTACCTTGATTCCGAAGATTGATAGCCCTGTTTCAATTCGTGAATTCCGCCCTATAGCATGTTGTAACTCTATGATGAAGGTGATGTCCAAGATTTTGGTTGCGCGTATTCGTCCTCTGTTGGATGATATTGTGTCTCAGAATCAAGGCGCGTTTGTTCCGGGAAGGAGGATTGTTGATAACCTGGCTGTTGCGCAGGACCTTGTTAAAGGTTATGACGGTAAGGCCACCTCTCCTAGATGCCTGATTCAGATTGATCTCCAAAAAGCTTATGATTGTGTAAGTTGGAATTTCCTGAGGCGCACTCTTGAGTACTTTAATTTCCCTGCTCGTATGGTGGGTTGGATTATGGAAAGTGTGTCGACTCCTTCTTACTCGATTATCATTAACGGGGAGGTGGAAGGGTTCTTTAAGGGAGCCCGTGGTTTGAGGCAAGGGGATCCGCTCTCTCCTTATCTGTTTGTTCTAGTCATGGAGATGCTTGCGAGGCGGATGAGGATGGCTAGTAGAAAGAAAGGGTTCTTTTTTCATCCGAGATGCAAGCAAATGGGGCTCACTATGTTGGCGTTTGCGGATGACCTCCTGATTTTTTGTAAACCAGTCCGGTCCTCTCTAGTGATTGTTCGTGATGTTATCACTCGGTTTGCAGCTGAATCTGGTCTTGTGGCTAATGGCAATAAATCACAGATATTTTTTGGAGGTGTGGCAGGGGAAAGGAAGGCGGATTTGGCTGCGGAGCTGGGCTTTACAGTGGGTCGTTTGCCGGTTAGATACTTGGGTGCACCGCTTCATTCTAAGAGGTTGAGAATTGGCGACTTTCAGCCGCTTCTAAGCAGATTACAAAGTGCAATTTCAGCTAGGCAGGCCCGGCATATATCATATATGGGGAGAGTCCAAGTTATCAAAGTTGTCCTTGAGAGCGTGGTTCGATTCTGGATGCAAGTGATTGCGTTCCCTAAGTGTGTTCTTAAGCGCATCGCGGCGATTTGTCGGTCTTATCTTTGGACCGGTGAGGTAGGGAATAGGAAAGCGCCGGTTGCCTGGAGCCGCCTATGTAGAGATAAAATTGATGGGGGTCTCGGGTTTAAAGAGATGCTTGCTTGGAATAGGGCGTTACTGTTTAAATTGAGCTATGATATAGCAGTTCAGCGGCCTAGTATTTGGACAACTTGGGCGAGTCACAATCTGGTCAGAGGCAACATATGGCTGGCTGGACGCCGGGCTGGGTGTTCGTGTCTCTGGAAGGCTGTTCTGGAGGCCAAAGATGCGGTTTTGCAGCAGCTGAACCAGTCCCAACCTCAACTAGAGCGAATCACTAAGCCGTCTGGAGGTATGAATACTCGTATTGTTTACAATTGGTTATACGCGCCGGGCCCGGATTTAGCTTGGTGTGATGTTATATGGAATGGTATTCATCCTCGGAAGTGGTCGTTTGTGTGTTGGATGGCAACGCTTGACCGTCTACCTACGAAGGCGAGAATGATACGTTGGGGGGGTGTGCCGGACGACTTGTGTGTCTTGTGCAAGACTTGCAGGGAAGACGTTGAACACCTTTGGCATGATTGTGCGGTTACGAAAGACATTGCTAGGCGAGTGTTGGACTGGCAGGGTGTGAGCATACGGCACAATTCTTTGCGACTTTGGTGGGATTGGTTTGCGGCGTCTCCTAAAAGACGTAATAATATTTACCTTTGTAAACTGTTAGCGGTAATGGGCATTGTCTATCATGTATGGAAGTTGAGGAATGATGTGATTTTTAGGGGTCGAGCGATTGATGCTCAAAGGGTTAGTATTGAGATTATTGATGATTGTAAGTTTAGGATAATTACTAAACTTAGGACTAGCGGGAGAAGGGGAATGGCGATGATGAGACGATTGTACCAGAACTAGTTTGAGCTTTTGCCTAATATAATTATTTACCTTTTGGCAAAAAAAAATAACACGTTGGATTTTGAGTACTTAAAGAGATAAAACACACCAATAAATTTGATGGAATAGTTTTCCAATAAAAGAAAAAGTTGAAAGAATTTTTATTTTAAATTATAAATTTCAGTAAGTTTTCTAAAAGCAATATTTACTTACAGTAAAATTAAGGTCAAAACATTACCAAAAAATACACTAATTACGAGAAAAAAATTTCGCCCCTCCTCCAAACAAATCCTGGCTCCGCCACTGTTCATACTATATTGTATATTTAACAAATCATTCTCCGTTCTCACACATCATGGCATTAGTTCAACGCCGACCTCAATTCTCCACGCCAAGTCTCTCTCGACACCGGTCTTGAATCCATCGTGGCATTAGTTTGATTTTCTTTTCTCTTGTGATCGTTCAAAAAAGCTAACCGTTAAACCACACGTTCATATAAAATCTAACCATTGAAACAAGCTTATCAATGTGTGTATAGTGTGTATTGTGTGTGTAATGTGAAATATAAATGTTGTATCTGTCGTATAACTGTCAAAGCCTAAATACAAACTTCTTTTTTAATATAAACTCTTGTATATAGAAAAACTTGTATAAGAGCCCGAAAACTAGTGTGTTTAAAATATGACGAAAACTTACAAACTTGGTAAAGGAGTGGAAGGAGAGCCGGACAAGTGACTCCCGTGATTACAGCACAAGACCATTGTTGCACTACTACTACACATGAAGACAAAATAATAAAGCTATACATTTATTATGTATGTATATACTCCTATAAGACAGTCGATGCAGCCCTGCAGCAAGTCCATTTACACATCAGCAAAACTGTGACACATCAGTTGGAAATATAAATGCACATCAGTAACGGTTGGGTTAAGAAAAGAATATTCAGGAATCTTTCAAGGATCAATGCATAGGCTGCATATTACAGTTATTTAGTTTCTAGAATCAGATTGGCATATTCTGTAGTGACAGTTAGTTAGTTAGTTATTTTACTTTCTGCATATATAAAGCATTGTTGTACATGTACTCAAACACCAGTTCAATCACAAAACAATCAGATTCATATCAATTCCGTTTTAAATTTGTATAACCCGTGCGAAGCACGGGGCCCGGAAACTAGTGTGTTTTAAATATGACGAAAACTTACAAACTTGGTAAAGGAGTGGAAGGAGAGCCGGACAAGTGACTCCCGTGATTACAGCACAAGACCATTGTTGCACTACTACTACACATGTAGATGACATGCAACTGGTCTTTTCTTTTTCTTATTTAATTACATTGATTATAAAATTTCGAAAAAAAACCGTGTCTGGTATATATACTTACTTGCTACATAAAAAGATATGGTTGTGTACAATTTGGTTTTTAACCAAAACCGACCGAACCGAAATGAAATAACCACACCCAAAATCGAATCAAAGTTACCTTTAGTTTGAGTATTATTTGTTCATTTAGAAAAAATGTGAAAGTTCTTTGCAAATATATCGGAATTGTGATAAGACTGAATAAGATGATGAGGAAAAAGTGATCGACGCTTCAGATTAGCCATAAGAAATTAGAAGAAAAATCCAATCCGCCCAAACGATTAACAAACAATAAGATTGTGCCTCAGTTACGTTAACGGTAGGACATTACAATTTATTACCTCAAACATTTAAATTTATATTATATTAGGATAAGATTAGGATTTTAGTTTATAACTATCATATTAATTGTCTTTTTATTGGATGGAGCAACACATAACATGATTTTCAAGTTACTTTTAACACAATTAATAAAGTTCTTAATATTTATAATTAGGAAAAGATTCAGGTGAGAATAATTATTACTATGCGAATATGCGAATGAACGCACATTTAAGCCATTGACATGCACTTTTCTTCAGTAATGACATGCACATTTAAGCCAACGACATCCACTATTGACAGATTTGCATGTCATTGATAATATATGAAAAATGCATGCACACACCCCGCGTGTGTATGTCATTACTGAAGAAAATGCATGTCGCTGGCATATTCGTACAATAAAAATTCTCACCTGATCCGGATCGGATTCTATATATGGCTCTAACGACCTCTATTTAAAAATAAAGGGAGTATATCTTATAGATGTATATATTGCCTTTTAAAGCTAATAAGAGGTGGAAAATTCCAATATTTCAGACCCTATACATGAAGACCATTGTTGCACTACTACTACACATGAAGACAAAATAATAAAGCTATACATTTATTATGTATGTATATACTCCTATAAGACAGTCAAATGCAGCCCTGCAGCAAGTCCATTTACACATCAGCAAAACTGTGACACATCAGTTGGAAATATAAATGCACATCAGTAACGGTTGGGTTAAGAAAAGAATATTCAGGAATCTTTCAAGGATCAATGCATAGGCTGCATATTACAGTTATTTAGTTTCTAGAATCAGATTGGCATATTCTGTAGTGACAGTTAGTTAGTTATTTTACTTTCTGCATATATAAAGCACTGTTGTACATGTACTCAAACACCAGTTCAATCACAAAAAAATTAGATTCATATCAATTCCGTTTTATGGTATCAGAGCGGGACGGTCATGACGAACAACAAATTCAATGAAACGATCGATGGCGACAATTCCAAGAAGGAAGACGATGGCCTTGATGGACAAAGAAAGGAGATGGAGGGAAGAAAGAAGCCTTCATCCCCATACGATCTGTACACAAATGACAACCGGGTAATGTTATTACTCAAATTCAGTTGAAGGGTGAGAATTTCGACGAATGGAAAAGAGAGCTGCGCACATCGCTGCGTGCAAGGAGAAAATTCGGGTTTGTGGATGGATCGATTCAGAAGCCAGAACCGGAATCAGAAACCATGGAAGATTAGTGGACCGTGAACTCAATGCTTGTAGCATGGATTCTCAACATCATTGAGCCAAGTCTCAGATCAACACTTACATACATGGAGAATGCAAAAGATTTATGGGATGATATAACTGAGAGATTCTCAGTTGTAAATGGTCCTAAAATTCAGCAACTGAAGAGGGATCTGAATGAAATCAAACAAAGAGGAACTCCCATAGTGACTTATTAAGGCAAAATGAAGAAGATTTGGGAAGAATTGGCCAGCTATGATCCAATTCCAACTTGTTCATGCGGTTGTTGTATGTGCAATGTGGGAGGAAGGAGTGCTAAAAGACAGGAGGAAGACAAGGTCCACACTTTCCTAATGGGTCTAGATGACACAATCTATGGCACTGCTAGATCAGCCATACTGGCCATGGACCCTGACGAGGCTAAAATCGTTGTGCTTATCAAAGAAAACCTAACTAACCAACTAGTAAAGCAAGAAAGCAAGGGTCGAATCCCAAGATAATCAAGTAGTCTATTCTTAAGCAAATAACTATTACCAACGAACACACCAAAGGGGGGGGGAAGTTGTTGTTCTATAACCTAAGACAAGTAAAAGTAACAAGTAGCAAGAGTTGTGAAAATATGATTGGGAAAGCGTTCCACCTAACAAATATCCACACAATGACATGCAAGGTTGATCATAGATATCTCTAACTCATGCAATCCTATTGTTGTTCCTATTCCTGTTCAGACATAGATATCATCGCAACCCGCCCTGATATAACTTTCTATTAAACAAATCTGAAGACCTTCAAGACTCAATTCAATAGAACCATTAAGCAAAGGAATATAGCAGGATACATGCAATTCAGACAACCCGTCAGATAAGCATGCAATCAATTCTCATTCACAAGTAAACACTGCGACCCACTCATGTAAACATGTGTTTGCTACTAGATAAAGAACTCCGACCCGGAATTACCAAATCCTAGCACTATGAACAATACCAATAAACCTAGTTGGCCAAACTAGACAGATCAATAAGATTCAATAAGATAAAAGCATGAGAATCAATACAATTAATAGAAAGCGAAATAGACTTTAGAATCTCACAACCATACAGTCAAAGGCTTCAAACGTCAGGCGAAACAAAGGGAAACTAGTTCAACATCGACATGGAGGCAAAACTAGGGTTCTTCAGAGAAAACAAAGGTTCCTAAAACTAAAGTGTTTTTAGGCTTAAATACTCCTAGGAAATAATAAATCCGAACTATGAAATAAAAGGAAATAAAAGAAATAAATAAAATAACAAAACAAGATAAAACTCGGAAACAAATCCGGTGTTCAGCGCAGAATCCGCGGGCGGGAAATCGGGTCCACCCGCGGCTCACCCGCGGAAATCGTACTTAACCAAATCAGTGTGCTGCAAATCCGCGACCGCGGCTCACCCGCGGAAATCTGCATCAGCTTCGTCTTCTCTTCTCTTCAAGTCTTTTGTCATCTTCTTACTTGGTTTCTTCAGTTCCTTGAAAGACGTCTTCAATCTTCACTAATCTTCATAAATCACTACTTCTTCTCTTCAACTCCGGATCATGCAATTACATATAAAATGGCTCCCAAATGATCCTAACCTAAGCTAATAATCACTAGATAATATGTATGAAATACTCTCTATCAAATTCCCCCATACTTAGACCTTGCTCGTCTCTGAGTAAGCTAAAGAAAACATACTCCTCAATCTAATACACAAAGGTCTTGGGAAATACAAAGAAACTTGTCTAATGATTACAACTCCAACAACAACATCCAAATCCTCCAAACAACAACTATAGCAACATCAAACTAATACAAATGATATGACAATAAACACATAGCCTTCTCTACTCCTTATGACTGTCAAGTGGTCCTACCCGAATTCCTCCTTATATCACCCCTTCTTATGCCTTCCAACGCCAAATAAGAATAAGTCCTAAAATCACTCTATTTTTTTTTATCAACTCATCTTGCTTAGGCGCCCTCTCGGGTTTTCGTCCTAACCACTCAATAATTGTTCCAGGCTCACCAAATCTCACATCACTCAAAAACCTCTTTTTACCCCAGCCTAATGCTGGTCCAGGTTACCTGCTTGTTGCATAGATCTTGCTTACCCAGGATTTTTCTGCCTTTTTTTCATATTTTTGCGGCTTTTTCAAACAATTTACTCAATAAATTCATGCAGATACAACCAACACCCAAATAAAGACATGTGAATACATTCTCCTCCCCCATACTTAAACATTGCATTGTCCTCAATGAAATGGAAGACATAATAACGAACCTAGGAAAGGAGACAAAAGACTCACATACACGATCGGATGACCTTCCTCCAATAAAATACAAGGTGTAGTAGAATGAGAAACTAGATGAGCACCCAATGAAATCAACTAATGCACAGCTCATCCAAGACAAAAGAAAGAATACATCCAATATAGATGGTGACCCAAAATCAACTCCTTGCAAAGAATATGGTCACCAACAAGCTAAGCTCCAACAAATGTAGATCCATAGATGATAGGGGTGATGAAACGATGAAACCAAACTTGATAAAATACAACTCCTTACTTTCTTTTCTGCACTCTATTTTTTTTTTAAATCCGATTTATTATTTTTTTCTCGGAAGGATTTTCGGATTGATTTTTTTTTTTTTTTTTGGCAATAGGAGAGAAGACTTACAGCGAGATTGCTACTGACTGTAGCTGACCCTAAGCTTCGGTGATTTCCTCCTGTCCATAGAAAAACTAAAAAGAAAATTAAACCGAACAAAACAAATAAAAACAATCTCAAACCTCGGGTTGCCTCCCGAGTAGCACCTTATTTTATGTCGTGGCTCGACATGAAACTCAAGAGATTTTAACTAACTCCATTTGGCTTTGTGAAAACAGTCTCTTGTCTGAATTCTCTCTTGAACCACTCATGGAACGCCTTGAACCTCGTCCCTCTTACCTTGACCACTTTGTCTTTGGAAATGAAAGTGGTTTCATTCACTTTCTCCTCTTTGACCATATCAGGCGGCTGTTTCAGCTCTATCCCAGTGTCCTGCACAAGAGCAGACATAGGCTTTTCACCCTACAAAATTAGTCCGGTGGGGCTATTTTCCAAAAGTGGAGAAGGTGACTTATTACTCTCATCTAGGACCTTCTTGACCTCCTGCAAGTTAATAGCTTGAACACACTCTATGTAGGGATCCAATACGACATTCTCAATAACACAAATTGATTCTTCCAAGCAAGCAGGATTAATCACATTTATGCAAGACAAAGACTTATCATGAATGAGACTCATATCATAAATATTGTATTCCACTTTGTCCCCATCAAATTCCATACTAAGGGTTCCACTACTAACATCAATCTTTGTTTGAGCAGTTTTCATAAATGGCCTACCTAACAGATTAGGGGCAACATGCTTATCATGATCCATGTCCAAAACAAAGAAATCCGCAGGAAAAACCATATTATCAACTTTCACAAGAACATCTTCAACTACCCCTTTCGGGTACACATTAGAACTATCAGCCAATTGAACAATTGTTCCTGTTGCATGCAATGGTCCTAGTCCTAGCGACTCATACAAAGAATAAGGTAAGACATTGATAGATGCACCTAAGTCTAGCATAGCTTTGTCAAACTTAGTTTCACCTATAACACATGGAATACTAAATATGCCAGGGTCACCACACTTCTTAGGCATACGCCTTTGAAACACAGCAGACACATGCTCACTCACCTTAATCTTTTGTTTTTCTTTTAATTTCTGATTTCTTTTGATCGTGCATAATTCTTTCAGAAATTTAGCATAGCGAGGAATGCTCTTAACAAGTTTAAGTAATGGAATATTTACCTCGCATTTGCTGAAGGTCTCGAAGAGATCTTTGTCGTTCTCCAGCCTTCTAGTGTCCTTCAATGCCTCATGGAAAGGTGCTAGTGGTTTCAAAGAACTGAGAGGAAGTAAGACAGGACGAACATAAGAGTCAGAAATTTCAGGACCAGATCCGCGGGCGCAGAAATTTCTCTGTTGAATGCTCGGCTGTTTCCTCAGTGTCGGATCTGCGGTCGCGGGTCCTTATCCGCGGTCGCGGATTCTGTTCGTCTCCCTCTTTTGTCTCGTCTTCAGCCCCTGTTTCAGCTACGGGTCTAATTTCCAATTGCCTACCACTCCTTAGAGACAATGCACTGACGTTTGCTCTCGGGTTTTCTACCGTTTGAGATGGTAGCTTCCCCGAATCTCTTGCTCTAAAATCATCCCGGACAAGGAATAGTGCTCAGATCGAATTTGTTATGCCTTTAGTATAATCCAAGCTAAAGTTTTTCCCAAAGTTGTAACACTTGAGTTTGTATCTAGGTAGAAGTCAATGTAATTAGGCTAAAGGCACATTATGTTATAAGCTAAATCTTATGAGTGTTTATGCCTAAATAGCAACCCTAAGATACATTAGTGTATCTTAGTTGGATGGCTTGGCTGAAACGCTTATGGGATAGTTGTGCTTGTTGTTGGTCTGCTGGACTCGGCCCATCTGTTTTGGTGTTTGGACTCGGCCCATTTGGTTTGTTGTATCTGGCTGATATTGGCTGCTTTGTTGAAGAGCTATATAAAGCTCTCTTCTGCAGCTTCTGTGGTAAGAAGCTTTCACAATACGCCGCTTAGGGATTTTACAGAGAAGAGAGAAAGAGAGAGAGGAAGGAGAAGAAGAAGAAGATCTTCGTCTGCGCGTTTCCACCATCTCAGTGGTGTGTTGTTCCTGGTTCTTCCTTGTCAGCTTCCTTGAAGTTACTGACGATTCCTCGAAGACCAATCCTTGCTGCTTTCGTCTTACTTTGCTCTATCTGAGTTCCTTGGCTGTTTCTTTGTGTTGATTGTCTTCTTGCACTGTTCTTTTGCCGATTGAACTCTTGTGTAGTTTGCTTTGATTACTTTGATCATATAGTGCAACTGGGGTGAGTCTCCCGTCCTGAGATTCCGCGGATTAGGGTTACCGAACCGCGTAAACAATTTCTGGTGTTCTTGTGCTTTTGATTTCCTTTTGTTGATCACTTGCGAAGTCTAAGATCTTAAGATCGATCAGATCTTGTTCACTTAGGTTTATCAAAGTGGTATCAGAGCCAGGTTTGCTCTTGATATCTTTTTTCTTCCTTTGCATGTCCCTCTGTGATCCTGACGCCTCCTAGTTGCACTCTGATCATAGTTATGTCACTGCATTAGCTACCTAGGGTTTATTCTTGTTTCTTGCTCTTATCATTCAAGCAAGAATAAACACTAACTGGTTGTTCTCTTGTGTTTCTTGAAGCCACAAACTGTCAAGCACAAAAATCACCAGTCAAACCCCTCTGAGATCTTTGTGTCACTCGATCTGCCTACTATTCGAGCCAGGATCCTCAAACTTCTTATTCTGTCTTTGTTTTTTCAAAACTTACAGAATATTTCTAAGTCTTGATCTGCCTAATCACTCTTCTTGTTTGCACAGGTGTAAAAGAAGATGACAGATAACATGAGACTTAAACCCTATGATGGACATTCAGACTTTGCCATGTGGAAAATCAAGATGAAAGCAATCTTGATTAAGGAAAAATGCTACAAAGCAGTCTCTCAAGAATGGTCCATTGGAACAACTCCACAGGAGATGAAGGACATGCAGGAGCTAGCTCACTCTGAGATCATGATCAGGTTAGCTGACGACGTGGCTCGTCAGGTTGTAAGTCATACTCAACCTAAAGCTCTCTGGGAAGCCTTAGAGGCAATTTACCTTACTAAGTCTCTTCCCAGTCGTATATCCCTCCTGTGCAAACTGTTTACCTTTAAAATGAATACTTCTTTAACTGTTAATGACAACTTTGACACCTTTCTGAAAATGACCCAGGATTTAGAAAGATGTGATGATAAAATTAAAGAGGAACACCAAGCTGTACTTCTCTTGAATGCTTTGCCTTCTCAATTTGACACTCTTAAAGATGTCATACAATATGGTAGGGATGAGCTCACTATTTCAAAAATTACTGAGTCAATAATTCAGAAAAATGAGTCTTAAGGTTTTCAAAACTAAAAATGGTGTTAAAACTGAGGCTAAGTCTGAGGTCATGATGATGACCAAGGGCAAATTTAAGAAAAACTTTAAGAAGCAACCTAAAGGTAACAACTCTGACAAGCTTAGTGAGCTTAAGAAAAACTCTAAGTGTCACTATTGTAACAAAGATGGTCATTGGATTCAAGACTGTCATAAGAAAATTAGAGATGATAAAGCTAAGGAAAAAGCTGGATCCTTTGGCTTCTCTAATGTTTGTGAATGTAATCCACAATACTCTGCTGAACTGCTAATGTGTGCTCCTAATGATGACTCTACTACTTGGATTCTTGATTCTGGATGTACAATGCATGCTACTCCTCATAGAGGATTTTTTGAGTCAATAACAGAGTGTGATGGTGAAGTCATGCTAGGTGACCACACTGCTTTAACTATTAAGGGTATTGGTAGAGTTCCTATGAGAATGCATGATGGTAAGATTAGAATCTTACAGAATGTGAGATGGATTCCAAACTTAAGAAGAAATCTTTTGTCTGAGTCTATGTTTGATGATCTTGACTGCCAAATTAACACACACAAAGGAATAAGAGATGTTATCAAAAATGGTACAGTTCTTATAAGGAGCATTAATAAGGGAGGACTTTACTATGTTCAAGCTTCTCCTGAAATTAATGTCTCCACTTTGAAATCTGTTGATAACAGTCAGGATCATACTAGACTCTGGCATTCTAGGCTTGGCCACATTGGCCATAAAGGCCTCCACTATTTGCATAAACATGACATCATACCTAATAAACCATGTGACCTGAAATTTTGTGAAACTTGCATCTTTGGTAAGAAAACTGCTCACAGCTTTCCTAAATCTAGCTATGTTGCTAGCAAACCCCTAGAGTATATCCATTCTGACCTATGGGGCCCAGCCCAAGTTGACACTGTTGGTGGTAGGAAGTACTTTCTATCTTTAATTGATCACTTTTCTAGGAAGGTTTGGGTTTACTTGCTAAAAAGCAAAGATGAAGCTTTTGAGAATTTTAAAAATTGGAAAACCATGGTTGAAAGTCAGACTGTCTATAAGGTTAAGTGTCTTAAGACTGATAATGGTCTAGAGTTTTGCAATAGCATCTTCAATGATTACTGTAAGGAGAAAGGCATTAGGAGACACCTCACTGTCCCAGGCACACCTCAGCAGAATGGAACTGCTGAGAGAATGAACAGAACCTTACTTGAAAAAGCTAGGTGCATGCTCATAAGTGCTGGGATGAAGGGTTCTCTATGGGGAGAGGCTGTTATAACAGCCACTTATCTAGTTAATAGGTCCCCCTCTTCTACTATAGATTTTCTCACACCTCAAGAAAAGTGGACTGGTAAGAAACCCAATCTGACACACTTGAGGATCTTTGGGTGTAGTGCATATGCTCAGATATCACAAGGTAAGCTACACCCTAGAGCACAAAAGTGTGCCATGTTGGGGTATCCTGAAGGTGTAAAAGGCTACAAACTCTTGGCTATACAACCAGGAGGATACAAAGTCATTACATCTAGATCAGTCACCTTTAATGAGGCAAAATTTCCTTTTCTTACTAGACTAATGCCTTCAAATGAGAACACATGTACATCTGAAGGTGAAGAAGGAACAAACATTCACATTGGTCAATTCTTTCAAGAAAATGACATGCCAGGAGCTGCAGAAGAGGAATTTGACCTTGGCCAATCAGTTAGCCAAGAACTCTCCAGCTCCAGTGAAGAGCATCCATCTCAACATGAAGTGGGAAGCTCTAGCAACCAACAAGATGCTCAAACTCACATAATTGGTGGGGTAGTAAGTACTTCCAACCTCTCTGAGTCTAATGAAAACACTCCTATTATCTCTTATAATGACATAATCATGCCTAGCAATGAGTTAGCTGACTATCAATTAGTAAGAGATAGGGAACCTAGGGTTAGAATTCCAAATAGGAGATTTGAGGCTAATATGGTTGGAAAATATGACAAATTTATTGAGTTTGCTTTTGTGGTTGCTGATGTGGTTAAAAACAAAAATTTTGTACCAGAGACTTATGATCAAGCTATTAAATGTGCCAATGCAAATGAATGGATTAAAGGCATGAATGAGGAAATACAATCCATGTATGTTAATAAGACTTGGACTCTCACACCCAAACCTGCTAAGTCTAGACTTATAGATTGTAAATGGATCTTTAAGATAAAAGAAGGAACTAAACTAGAACCTCCTAGGTTTAAAGCCAGGCTTGTTGCCAAGGGCTTCACTCAGAAAGAGGGAATAGATTACACTGATATATTTGCACCTGTTGTAAAATATAAAACTATGAGATTACTTCTTGCTATGACTGCAGTGTATGATTGGGAATTAGAACAAATGGATGTAAAAACTGCATTTCTTCATGGTGATTTAGATGAGACTATCTATATGAGTCAGCCTAAGGGTTTTGTAGATAAAACCAAACCTGATCATGCTTGTCTTCTAAATAAATCCATATATGGACTGAAACAGTCTCCTAGGCAATGGAATAAGAAGTTTGATGCTTGTATGAAATCTCTTAGGTTCCACAGAAGTCAATATGATACATGTTTATATTTTAAGTCTGTTGAGACTAAAACTCCTTTGTATGTGTTACTATATGTGGATGATATTCTGCTTATTAGTAGCTCTAAGGTTGTGATAGCTGGTATTAAGAATGACTTGAAGAAACATTTTGATATGAAGGATTTAGGTCCAGCCAAGAAAATTCTAGGAGTTGACATAATCAGAGATAGATCACATAAAAGAATTAAATTATCTCAGCATGATTATTTAGTCAAAGTCCTAGATAGATTTGCTATGAAAGATTCTAAGATTACTCCTATACCTTTAGGTGGTCACTTAGATTTTTCCATAATTGATTGTCCTTCTACAGATTCTGAGAAAGAAACTATGAGCAATGTTCCTTATGATGTTGCAGTAGGATCAATTATGTATGCTATGTTATGTACTAGACCAGATTTTGCATTTGCTATTAGTGTCCTAAGCAGGTACATGTCTAATCCTGGTGAGAAACACTGGCAAGCTATGAAGTACATGCTCAGGTATATGGCTAGCACCACAGATATTGGTCTTGTGTACTCTGAACATAGTTCTAGAAATGAACTGCAAGGCTTTGTTGATTCTGACTATGCCAGTAACAAAGACAATCGTAAGTCCACTACCTCTTTCTTCTACACTTGGGCAGGGAACTGTATCTCCTGGAAATCCCAGCAGCAGCCTATAGTTGCTTTATCCTCAACTGAAGCAGAATTCATTGCTGCCACAGAAGCCTCTAAAGAGGCTACTTGGCTCAAGGGAATTTTGTTTGAGATTGAGGGCAAAGAATATATACCTGTACTGCATATGGATAGCCAAAGTGCTCTATACTTATGTAAAGATCCTGTTTATCATGAAAGAACCAAACATATTGATGTTAGGCTGCATTTCATTAGAGATAAGGTTGAGAATCATGAGATTGAGATTAAGAAGATTAAAGGTGAGTTGAATCCTGCTGATTTTGGTACTAAAATAGTTCCTACTAACAAATTTATTTTTTGCAGGGATGCCCTGCACATCTGTCATGGTAACTGAGATGTGGGGTGATTGAATCAATGATGAATACAGGTCATAAATCCTGGTTTGCACTAGTTATGGTCATAGTTAGGATGAAACTTTATCTCTGGATTAAGGGGGTGTTTGTTATGCCTTTAGTATAATCCAAGCTAAAGTTTTGCCCAAAGTTGTAACATTTGAGTTTGTATCTAGGTAGAAGTCAATGTAATTAGGCTAAAGGCACATTATGTTACAAGCTAAATCTTATGAGTGTTTATGCCTAAATAGCAACCCTAAGATACATTAGTGTATCTTAGTTGGATGGCTTGGCTGAAACGCTTATGGGGTAGTTGTGCTTGTTGTTGGTCTGCTGGACTCGGCCCATCTGTTTTGGTGTTTGGACTCGGCCCATTTGGTTTGTTGTATCTGGCTGATATTGGCTGCTTTGTTGAAGAGCTATATAAAGCTCTCTTCTGCAGCTTCTGTGGTAAGAAGCTTTCACAATACGCCGCTTAGGGTTTTTACAGAGAAGAGAGAAAGAGAGAGAGGAAGGAGAAGAAGAAGAAGATCTTCGTCTGCGCGTTTCCACCATCTCAGTGGCGTGTTGTTCCTGGTTCTTCCTTGTCAGCTTCCTTGAAGTTACTGACGATTCCTCGAAGACCAATCCTTGCTTCTTTCGTCTTACTTTGCTCTATCTGAGTTCCTTGGCTGTTTCTTTGTGTTGATTGTCTTCTTGCACTGTTCTTTTGCCGATTGAACTCTTGTGTAGTTTGCTTTGATTACTTTGATCATATAGTGCAACTGGGGTGAGTCTCCCGTCCTGAGATTCCGCGGATTAGGGTTACCGAACCGCGTAAACAATTTCTGGTGTTCTTGTGCTTTTGATTTCCTTTTGTTGATCACTTGCGAAGTCTGAGATCTTAAGATCGATCGGATCTTGTTCACTTAGGTTTATCAGAATTGTTCTCTTCAATTAAGTGGGTGGTGCGACTCCGACTGGGCTAGTTGCCCCTTAACTCGACGATCACTTACCGATTGGCTAGTATTCCTTGACACTTCGCCAATTTCATGGAAAACAAAGAAGCAGCCGGTTGTGTCCAAGTCATCCGCCGAAGCCGAATACCGCTCCATGGCTATGGTTACTTGCGAACTGAAATGGCTCAAAGGACTGTTAGGTGATTTTAAAATTTATCACACTGGACCAATTTCTTTACATTGTGATAGTCAATCGGCTCTCCACATTGCGCGGAATCCGATCTTCCACGAACGAACTAAACATATCGAGGTGGACTGTCACTTTGTTCGAAGATCACTAATGGCACTCTGTCCCCCAGTTACGTCCCTACGTCCTCACAATTAGCAGATATTTTTACTAAAGCACTGGGGAAAACACAATTTCAACACTTTCTCGCCAAGTTGGGCATCGAAGATCTCTACGCGCCAAGGGGGATATTGTGAAGACAAAATAATAAAGCTATATTATGTATGTATATATAAGACAGTCAAATGCAGCCCTGCAGCAAGTCCATTTACACATCAGCAAAATTGTGACACGTCAGTTGGAAATATAACTGCACATCAGTAACGGTTGAGAAAAGAATATTCAGGAATCTTTCAAGGATCAATGCATAGGCTGCATATTACAGTTATTTAGTTTCTAGAATCAGATTGGCATATTCTGTAGTGACAGTTAGTTAGTTAGTTATTTTACTTTCTGCATATATAAAGCATTGTTGTACATGTACTCAAACACCAGTTCAATCACAAAACAATCAGATTCATATCAATTCCGTTTTAAATTTGTATAACCCGTGCGAAGCACGGGGCCCGGAAACTAGTGTGTTTTAAATATGACGAAAACTTACAAACTTGGTAAAGGAGTGGAAGGAGAGCCGGACAAGTGACTCCCGTGATTACAGCACAAGACCATTGTTGCACTACTACTACACATGTAGATGACATGCAACTGGTCTTTTCTTTTTCTTATTTAATTACATTGATTATAAAATTTCGAAAAAAAACCGTGTCTGGTATATATACTTACTTGCTACATAAAAAGATATGGTTGTGTACAATTTGGTTTTTAACCAAAACCGACCGAACCGAAATGAAATAACCACACCCAAAATCGAATCAAAGTTACCTTTAGTTTGAGTATTATTTGTTCATTTAGAAAAAATGTGAAAGTTCTTTGCAAATATATCGGAATTGTGATAAGACTGAATAAGATGATGAGGAAAAAGTGATCGACGCTTCAGATTAGCCATAAGAAATTAGAAGAAAAATCCAATCCGCCCAAACGATTAACAAACAATAAGATTGTGCCTCAGTTACGTTAACGGTAGGACATTACAATTTATTACCTCAAACATTTAAATTTATATTATATTAGGATAAGATTAGGATTTTAGTTTATAACTATCATATTAATTGTCTTTTTATTGGATGGAGCAACACATAACATGATTTTCAAGTTACTTTTAACACAATTAATAAAGTTCTTAATATTTATAATTAGGAAAAGATTCAGGTGAGAATAATTATTACTATGCGAATATGCGAATGAACGCACATTTAAGCCATTGACATGCACTTTTCTTCAGTAATGACATGCACATTTAAGCCAACGACATCCACTATTGACAGATTTGCATGTCATTGATAATATATGAAAAATGCATGCACACACCCCGCGTGTGTATGTCATTACTGAAGAAAATGCATGTCGCTGGCATATTCGTACAATAAAAATTCTCACCTGATCCGGATCGGATTCTATATATGGCTCTAACGACCTCTATTTAAAAATAAAGGGAGTATATCTTATAGATGTATATATTGCCTTTTAAAGCTAATAAGAGGTGGAAAATTCCAATATTTCAGACCCTATACATGAAGACCATTGTTGCACTACTACTACACATGAAGACAAAATAATAAAGCTATACATTTATTATGTATGTATATACTCCTATAAGACAGTCAAATGCAGCCCTGCAGCAAGTCCATTTACACATCAGCAAAACTGTGACACATCAGTTGGAAATATAAATGCACATCAGTAACGGTTGGGTTAAGAAAAGAATATTCAGGAATCTTTCAAGGATCAATGCATAGGCTGCATATTACAGTTATTTAGTTTCTAGAATCAGATTGGCATATTCTGTAGTGACAGTTAGTTAGTTATTTTACTTTCTGCATATATAAAGCACTGTTGTACATGTACTCAAACACCAGTTCAATCACAAAAAAATCAGATTCATATCAATTCCGTTTTATGGTATCAGAGCGGGACGGTCATGACGAACAACAAATTCAATGAAACGATCGATGGCGACAATTCCAAGAAGGAAGACGATGGCCTTGATGGACAAAGAAAGGAGATGGAGGGAAGAAAGAAGCCTTCATCCCCATACGATCTGTACACAAATGACAACCGGGTAATGTTATTACTCAAATTCAGTTGAAGGGTGAGAATTTCGACGAATGGAAAAGAGAGCTGCGCACATCGCTGCGTGCAAGGAGAAAATTCGGGTTTGTGGATGGATCGATTCAGAAGCCAGAACCGGAATCAGAAACCATGGAAGATTAGTGGACCGTGAACTCAATGCTTGTAGCATGGATTCTCAACATCATTGAGCCAAGTCTCAGATCAACACTTACATACATGGAGAATGCAAAAGATTTATGGGATGATATAACTGAGAGATTCTCAGTTGTAAATGGTCCTAAAATTCAGCAACTGAAGAGGGATCTGAATGAAATCAAACAAAGAGGAACTCCCATAGTGACTTATTAAGGCAAAATGAAGAAGATTTGGGAAGAATTGGCCAGCTATGATCCAATTCCAACTTGTTCATGCGGTTGTTGTATGTGCAATGTGGGAGGAAGGAGTGCTAAAAGACAGGAGGAAGACAAGGTCCACACTTTCCTAATGGGTCTAGATGACACAATCTATGGCACTGCTAGATCAGCCATACTGGCCATGGACCCTGACGAGGCTAAAATCGTTGTGCTTATCAAAGAAAACCTAACTAACCAACTAGTAAAGCAAGAAAGCAAGGGTCGAATCCCAAGATAATCAAGTAGTCTATTCTTAAGCAAATAACTATTACCAACGAACACACCAAAGGGGGGGGGGAAGTTGTTGTTCTATAACCTAAGACAAGTAAAAGTAACAAGTAGCAAGAGTTGTGAAAATATGATTGGGAAAGCGTTCCACCTAACAAATATCCACACAATGACATGCAAGGTTGATCATAGATATCTCTAACTCATGCAATCCTATTGTTGTTCCTATTCCTGTTCAGACATAGATATCATCGCAACCCGCCCTGATATAACTTTCTATTAAACAAATCTGAAGACCTTCAAGACTCAATTCAATAGAACCATTAAGCAAAGGAATATAGCAGGATACATGCAATTCAGACAACCCGTCAGATAAGCATGCAATCAATTCTCATTCACAAGTAAACACTGCGACCCACTCATGTAAACATGTGTTTGCTACTAGATAAAGAACTCCGACCCGGAATTACCAAATCCTAGCACTATGAACAATACCAATAAACCTAGTTGGCCAAACTAGACAGATCAATAAGATTCAATAAGATAAAAGCATGAGAATCAATACAATTAATAGAAAGCGAAATAGAGTTTAGAATCTCACAACCATACAGTCAAAGGCTTCAAACGTCAGGCGAAACAAAGTCTGCAGCTGATAAAATAGCTAAGTTCCCAAACGAGGGCTTACTCCCTTTAATTTTCTGTCGGAAATAGCTAAGTTCCCAAACGAGGGCTTACTCCCTTTAATTTTCTATTCAAATGAAATTTATGTGAGGAACGTGTGTACACATTGATTGACTAAGTTGATTACTGATAAAATACTTCGTATGATATTGTCCATTTGATGAAAACATCGGATCATTGTCCCACTACTATCCCACATATAGACGGCCTGCAGCTGGTCATTTTTTATTGTAAATCCATAGGATCATAAACTATTTAAACAATCCTTAAGGAAAAAGGAACCGTTCCTATTCATAAATTATACATCAATATTCGTATTCTGGATAGTAATATTCATAATCTGGGCTATAAATTTTTTTAAACGTTTTCAGTGAGGGACGCGGATTATGAAAAAATATTGATCATGGATGATATACTTTGCTGAGGAAAAATCCTTAGATGAAAACTGGTGATGATGCACACAAACGCTATAAGTAATGCACACTTACGTTATTATGCATACAGTATTTGGTGATGCACACCATCTGTGACACATGTAGAAAGTGTGCATGAGTTATATCTCCTGTGTACATGAGTTATAACGTTGTGCATCTTCTACTTTGCTACCCGTATTATATATACTAGTTCTAAATAGTGTAAGTTCCAAAAAGAACATGTTGAGCGCTCCTCTTCAACATATTTCTCCTCCTCCTTGTTGATCTTTGATCCCGATAAAAAATGTCGAAGAGGGCAGGCGGAGGTGACGAGAGTAAGGAACCCCTGGTGGGAGGACCTGATGGCTCTGAAATGCGGGTGACAATTGACAAAGATGACCTCCCGGATGGAAAACAAGTGTCGGGTGAGAATAAACCTGATGCGAAGGCGGATGAAGAAGAAGAGAGAGAGCAGGCATACAGCAAGCTAATGGACCACCTAGACGGGATCAAGACCCGTAACCGCGACTGGAGCAAGTACTACGCACGCGCCATCAAGCTGGTGGTGTTTAGCCTCCTTGTCTCCGGGCTCGTCTACTCCCTAACAACCGAGCCCACCAACCGAAAGAAAGTCCTCCGGCTCCGCATATGGCGGTGGGTGAGCATGGCCATCATGATCACCTCCATCTTCTCTGTGGTCCCCGCCCTCACGTGGGCCCTCTCCTGGCCCTTCATGCTCGCCTTCCGGACCCACAAATACTCGGTCTACTACATCCGAGAGATGCGCAGGAGCGTCGACTTCACGCTCTGGTCCTGCGTTGTTCTTTTCGGTTGGTACGTCTGGTTCCGGCCTAAGGTAAAGGCCCACAACAACGCGCGCTACGAGGACGTAGTGCGCGTGGTGTGCAAGCAGATCACGCGCGGCCTCATCGCCCTCTGCATAGGGTTTTTACTCTGGTCCTTAAAATTGGCATTGTATCTTAAACTCAAGGCGGATCTCCACTACGATCAGCTATTCGACCGGATCCAACACACGACCTTGTTCCTCAACGGGATCAAGGCGTTGGCCGACAAGCCAGAAAACGCCGCCTTATGCGACCTCCTCGTATACGACAAGAAGGCCTCCCTTGACTTCTCTGCTACCTGCGGTAATCTAAGTTCGGCACATCGGTGGCGCAAGAGGGCGGAATTTGTGTTGAGGAGGAAGTGGGAGAATTGGACCCATAAATTTACAAATAAGAGACTGGACAAGGAGGGAAACATTTGGATGGACGTGGTGAAGATGGAGAGACAGAGTGCTCCCATTTGGATCATCGAGAGGCTTTCCAAGGAATATCTCAGGATCGTCGACTCTATCCAGCCTCCCAACCCAAATCAACTCATCAACGATGATGCTCAGCTCTTGGAGAAAGCTGAGGAGATGTTCGGAAAAATCACTGCCTCACACAAGAAACACATGGATCAATCCGAGTAAGTGAAATGTTTCCATTCTTTTCTTTACACATGATAAATAAACACGGATCCTATTTAAAGTCCGGTCACTTTACCAAACACCGTCCGGTTTCTCGCGTTACGCAAGAGATTAACAAAAAGTAGCATAAATTTAAAATGCTAATCTCGCGTTACGCGAGGGACGTATTTCTCGCATTACGCGAGAGATGTATATCTCTTTTAAGGGCCTTTTTTAATTCTCGCGTTACGCGAGGTAGCGTAACGCGAGAGACCGGGCGGTATTTGGTATATCCGTATATGAGTATCAAATTGATATCTTATTATCTCTTTTCCTACAATTTGATATATCGATAATATGGAGATATTACTCTTTCTATTTTTCTTCCTCTTTTTTCTATATCTTTATCATGCCAAACACATATATCATATATGAATCTCATACTCATACCTGATATTCAATACCATACTCATATCAATATCTGATATATTGGTATATGAATACCAAACAGGCCTTAAAATGGACTGTCCATATCTCATTTTTTGTTTCGGCGATAACAAACTAGATCGATTGTTGTTTTTATTGTTCGTAAAGTAAAAAAAAAATAATAAAAATTGAATCTTCTATTTCTTTTAGTTTATATATTTTAGTGAATGATTTATGTTTTAGGGTCTAGGGTGTAAGAGATAAGTTGAGGGATTAGGAAAAAATCAATTTTAAGAATCGGGAGTAGAGAAAAGAGCATGAAAGGGAATAGACAAATTGACTTATATTTTTAAACGACTTTTTTTTAATTACGATTAAAATATTTACAGTGAGATTACGGAAGACAACCTTTACCAGTACAAACTATCTGAAGAAGAGCTAGCCTACTTATTCTGTACCAAACGAGATGGAGACAGAAAATCAAGAAAGGAAAATAATCAGCAATATAAACCTATCAAAGCTGATAGGGTTCTTGAGTGGGCGGTAAGATACTCTTGTTGTTACATGTTTGTGTTCTTCAAATTTTATGTAAGAACAGAAATATAATACAGTAATCGTTTCAGGTTCGGGTTCACAAGAACTGTTGGGGTCTTAAACGCACTTTGAATAGCTCAAAGTCTGCATTTGTGAAATTGAACAGGATGCTGAGTACGTTTTTGATTGTAGTGGTAGTCATTATTTGGCTTCTCCTCTCCAACATTGTCAGCACAGCTCAACTTGCTCTCTTGTTTGCTCCATTTCTGGCGGCTAGCTTCATGTTTGAGAATAGCTCCAAGAATCTCTTCCAAGGGATCATCTTTGCATTTGCAATGCACCCTTTTGATGTGGGTGATCGTGTCATTATTGAAGATATACAGGTACTATACTTTACAATAAGAATGTATTGATCA
Source organism: Oxyria digyna (assembly GCA_029168935.1). NCBI lineage: Eukaryota > Viridiplantae > Streptophyta > Magnoliopsida > Caryophyllales > Polygonaceae > Oxyria > Oxyria digyna. Next base: position 35,998,940 of record JAPVLV010000009.1, read on the forward strand.
TATAGGTTTCAGATTTGAGTTTGTTTTCCGATTTATCTGTGATGGGAAAGATAACACCACCAATCCCAATACATACACTCCAATAAAATTCCGCCCTAAAATCAATTAGCAATAGAAGTAGTAGTTCTTCTACTTATACGTTAGGTTTGGAACCACCAAACTTCTGATGTGGGATTCACATGTGACCTTAACAATCTGATCTTAACACATCAGTTTTTTGTGACTTAGTACTCATTACTGCATGATATAATTTAGCCAAAAGTTAAGGTCCATGCAATTTAAGGGTTGTGACTCCTGTCAGTGTGAAAATAAGTTATCTTACCTCAAAAGTTTGGGACTAAATCTGATATTCTATTGTCAGTTGATGTACATTCTTCTATTGTTGTCGTCTTAAATTTGATAAACAGATGCGCGTAAAGGAGGTGCACATCTTGACATCAGTATTCTACAAGTACGACACCGGAGCAGAAGTTATCTTCCCAAACTCAAAGTTGGCCATAACCAAGATTGTTAACCTTGACATCTCTCCGGACCAAAGCGACAAGCTTGACTTCGTCATTAGCTCCAAGACTCCGCTCGAGAATATCAAAGATCTAGAACTCACAATAAAAAAGTGGGCTACACATTAGTCAATAGTTTTTAAATTATATATAGAGGTTTTTGCGCCAAATCACCTTTTATTTGACCGAATTTGCACAGAATCACCAATTTTCTCTATCCGGTTAACATGAAACCACCACTCCCTCACTTAATTACTGATTTATCCCACTTAATTCTAAATTTAGAGGGTATACGTAACTCTAATCAGTACTTTAGAATTAAGTGAGGGTAAATCAGTAATTTCACAAAAACGAACGGTTTGCTTAAGGGAAATGAGGGAGGGGTGGTTCTATGTTAACATAATAGCAAAAAAAAAAGGTGGTTCTGCTAATATCGACCAAATAAAAGGTGATTTTAAGCAAAATCCTCTTGTATAAAACTATTATTTTCTGATATTCTTGTTTAATTTTCATCGATCAGGTTGTTGGATGAAGATCTTTACTATGCAGCAGGGACTAAGGTGGTGAAGAATAGTTGTGGCAGTTCGGAGTGCTTGCAACCGGAGTTGCATATGTCTGTTTATTTAAAGTATATGGTGTCGTACCTTACTGCTAACAAGAAAGCTGAGCGTAAATCACAGATCTTGACTGATATAATGAGATTCTGCAAGGAGATGGAGAGTAAACAGAACATGCAAGAATATCCACTGGAGTTTAAACCTTACAAGCTTGAGTTTAAACTTCACGAGCTGGAATCGAGCACCAAAAAGAAGGCGATAATGTTGCCTGGGATTGAAAGCATGAAACGGAAGATTTCAAAAAGGTAATATAATTAATGAGAAAAGTTTCTGGTCAGAACAAAACTTAACGTAGAAAAAAAAACAAAGTTTTCATTCACGAATAATAAGCTAATGTTCATAATCTGAGCGATAAAAATTTTAGAGGTCATTTTGAGAAAAAAAAAGAAGACTAAAGTTGCAGTAATTACAAGTATGTCACTGCGTCCCTTATTGAAAACGTTCAAAACATTTTATAGCCTAGATTATGAACAGAATATGAACATTGACGTGTAATCTGTGAACGCGATCTGTTCGTTTTTTCTACGTTAAGAGTTATTTGCATCAGAACTTTCCTCTACGATTAGTACCAGAGGAAATTTCAGATGCAAATAACTCTTAACGTTGGAAAAACAAACAAATCGCGTTCATAGATTACACGTCAATGTTCATATTGTGGATGATAATGTTCATAATCTAGACCATAAATTTTTTTAAACGTTTTCAGTAAGGGACGCAGTGACATACTTGTAATTACTGAAAACTTTGTTTTTTTTTTTTTCTCAAAATGGCTTCAAAATTTTTGGTCGCCAAGATTATGAACATTACCGCTCATATTGTGAACATTAGCTTATTATCTATGAACGCGACCGGAACTTTTCTCTTAATATATACCAATTCACAGTGGGAGAATAATTCTTCAAGTTTAGAAGTCTTGTTAAATAACATAATGCTACTGAACATATGACAGGCTTGAGAAGAGGGGTTACAAGTATCATAAGGTAGTGATGACACATCTTGACGACAATAACATCAAATTGGCTCTTTATGTGTCCAATTCTTCTACCGGCTTGAAGGAGCAAAAGCAGGATGATCAAGAAGATGATAAAAACCCTAAAGAACCAGAGACTGTGGAGTTGAAATACAATTCAAAAGAAGATAGTCAATTAGAGCTTCAGCTTCAACGTGACAACTTATTTGCTGGCTTTGCGTCCTTACTCTCGGAATACGGTTACGATCTCAAAGTTGTACGCGACAGAGATACGAATCCTACCATTTATCCTCAGGTCTTCAAATCTTCTAACATCCTTTTATGTCCGGTTCTGGTCAGGATGAGTCCTTAGATGAAGACTGGGGATGATGCACAAAAAACGTCATGACACATGCACACATAAGTTATAACTAATGTACACACTGTGTGCATGTGTCACAAAACATGTGTGCGTGAGTTATAATGTGTGTGTGCATTAACTATAGCATTTGTGTGCATCATGCTCAGTCCTCGTCTAAGAATTCATCTTCACGAGATCTTTTCTCCTTTTATATTGCTTATTTAAACTGTAAGATTTAGAATTTAATTTCTAAAGAGTTGAAATTTATAATTTCTATCTGATCAATTTTTTTCATATATATTTTCTAGTCTAGGTTTAAAAAGAATTAGGATGTAGGAAATATAAAACGAAGCATATTAAATCAAGGAAATAGATGAGTTAAAACTCTTATAGAACGGATTTAGAATTATAAAATGAATTTTTCGTTCAACGTAAGGTTTATAAAAACCTATCTTATTGTTTTAGTTTTGACACACAAACTCATAAGGTTTTATTAAAACTAATTGGTGATAGGAGGAGTAGTTCATGTGATGACCTACTCCTCAAAACTCTCCACTTTCAATGTGTGATGTATATTCTCACATATTATTATTTATCCTTAAATTATAAAAGATTTATGGGATATTATAATTTCAATAAAAAATAATTGTAAAATTAGAAATTTAATAAAAATAATCGTGTACTCCAAGCCACTATTTTGGTTTATTTGTCGACCTAGAATGACATATATAATAACATTTATAAAGTAGTCATGTACGGATTAAATGAATTGTTTAGTATGAATTGTATAGATTAATCCTCACTATTACTGTAAGAAAGTTTTTCAGTTGAACTAATATGATTTGTACACAGATTGCAGAAGAATATGCTTCATCATCTGCAGGACCAAAGGGTGATACACCTGAGATCACGGCAGGAGACAGGAGCTATAAAACATGATAACTAGTTGCTGCTTCAATACAAATCCATGGAAAATATCTAACTCCATTTCGACTGTCGAGCTAATTTGGTGCTTCAGTTTACGTATTACCGAGTAGTTCACTTATTCCATTTTTTATTTTATTTTTTCCCAACAAGTTCCAATGAATATAGATCGTCTGTACGTACGGTTCAAATCCATTCTCCTCTCTTTTTTGGGGATAAATTGTTGAGGTTTCTGCGTTATTTTGGTCTTTTATGTTTTATTTTTAAAATATATGTAATTTATAAATTTATCCTTCAATTTTATAACAAAGTGAGGTTAATATGGTAATTACACTCTTTTAACGAGAAAGCTAACGGAAGTTTGACATGTGTGACTTCTTATTAACGAAATGAGATTTTTGGGTGATTCCTTGCAAATTTTTGTTAAACGGGTGGTTTCGTGTAATTTCGGAAAAATTCTTTTCTCTTCGTCCGAGAACTCTAAATGATGAGGGCCTTTCTCTTTTCTCAAGGTTCTTTTCCCTTCTCGCCTCTATTTCTAACACGAGAAGAGCCTTCAAGATGTGCAATCCATTTTTGCATCACAAAATTCATCATTTCAACACTATAACTGTATAAACAAATCATTTCAATAACAAAAAATGCATTTTGCACCAATAACAGAAACTGCATTATGCAGATTTTTTTCTGCAATTTGAAATATACAAATCCATACGTCGTATGTGAATGCATTCCATATGTCGCGTATGAATTTTGCATATTTCATATTGCATAATGCAGTTTCTGCATTCTCGTTTCTGCATCCCTAAACCCTAATTTTAACAATTTATCAAATATTTCAACAAAAAAGCCATCAATTCAACTAAATCACACATTACCAAATTCAATATCAAAACTCTAATTACACTATTTAAACATAAAAATAACAAATTTATCAATAAATTCTTAACAAAATTCACAATTCATCCATACAATAAAAATTTCATGCTTTCTAATCAACTAATTGACATACATATTCAATTTCGAAATATATATCATAAAAAACCATCAAAACTTCATATCCACTTCATTATCATATTATAAGAATGAAATCTTTATGTTTACTAACGTTTTAGTACAAATGAACTTGAAAAATGTCTTGAAATGGAAGAAAGAAGAGAAAATCCTTGCGGACGATTGTTGTCGTGCTGCGTCACGGAAGAGAAGAGGAAGACGATGAAAGTGGCACAGTTTCTGAAATTGTCATTTTATAAGGAAAAAATCCATATGTAACGTATAAATCGACGGTGAATAGCAATGGCTACTAAATATTACTCCCTTCGTTTCAGTACGTTTCAGTATATTAGACATTTGAAGAGTAAAATCAAATCTTATATTAGTGATCGTTATTAGACATTTGAAGAGTAAAAACAAATCTCATATAATCTATATATATATATATATAAAATTGTTGAGTTTGATGAAGTAATGTCAATTTGTACGTAATAAATGTTAATATCTTATATCTTTATCCTAATTATCTATTTTCTTAAATGCTAATTTCATCACTAACTAATAACACATCGTCTTCGTCTTCTTCCTCTACCACAACCTCCAAACTCATCCCTATCTAATCCCGTTCGTCAATCTAAGTTGTATCCTGACGCCCCCTCCTTCTTCGAAAAAAATTAATATGGGTTAATTAGATATTTTAATCTATCTATATATTATATATCTGTATATCTGTATCTATATAAAAATTGATGGATTTGACAAAGTAATGTCAATCCGTACCGGGCCACCGTAATTAATCCATCGAGCCTAAATGAGTTAGTGGGTTAAATTTGATTTATTGATTAGGCTTTATTTCTTCCGTTGATATTCAGTCCTTCTTCTTCCCTTTAGCCTTTCATCTTCTCACTTGATTGCTGAATTGAAAGATGATTTTACTTAAGATTTTTTGGGTATAAATATGTTTTGCCTATTGCAGTATCCAAACGCCTTCTCGAGTTCTTCATTCTTGATTTCGGTTGTAACCACCGTTGCAATAGTTGTCTTTTCATTTTACGAGTTTGTAAAATTGTATTATGTCATCGTTCACTCATTTTAACTTTAGGGTTTATTTAATGACTAACCGCTAACGGAAAACCGTAACTTCTCCGCGGGGCTCCGGATCTAGTTCATATTAGTGATCGTTTGAGAAGCATTGAATGCTTTGCAATTTTCAAGTTTTGCGAGTTAATCCCCTCCCTCTTTGATTAATGTTATTGGCTGCAACAACTTAGGGAGTTTTAATACTAGGACAAGAACCGGATCTTCGCGGTACGCGCAGGAAATTTAAAGAGTTTTTTATATGGTTTAACGTTGTTGTTAAATAGATGTCATAAAATTCAACTGAGGCTAATCATGTTCATAACTAACAATGTAACCTCAACAAAGTTAAATTTGTAAACAAAATCAATCAAGAAAATGACAAATATTTTAATTCAACGGAAAAAAAATCACTCTAGTCCCTCTAAATATGAATACATCAATATCTATCTTTTATATTAAAGTTGATCCTTTTAGAGCTCTTATAGTGATTTTAGGCTTGGTTTGTTACACAATCTATATATCTATATATATATATATATTATTTATATTATATATATTAAAACAGAATGAAATGAAGCTCTCACATTCGTTTTGACCCCACGAAGTTGACTTGTCAATCACTCATTAATCCTCATTAAATATTAAAAATTAATAACTCATTAATCTAGATTTTATTTCAGAGCAAAAACAAAATACGCTACTTCCAATATTTCTCCATGTTTACCTCATCTCTTGCTCATGGCAGCTCTCACATGGCAGCCTGCACCTCTTGCTCGTGTCAATCAATCTCATACGGTACACATCTATTTTCCTTCATCTCCATGTCTACTTCATCTACTTTCCTTCATCTCATACGGTACACATCTACTTTCCTTCATCTCCATGTCTACTTCATCTCTGATTCATCTCCTCCGTTTCATGGTAGCCTGCATCTCAGCCTGCATCTCCTCCGGTTCATCTCCATGTCTACTTCCAATTTTTTGGCACACTATTTCTGAATAATTCGACTGACGCTCAAATCCCAGGATCGATCCTCAGATCCAATCTCATCTCCATTAAAATCTGTTTTGCCATTTTTTCCAGAATGAAATGAGCTTCCTATTCAATCAAACCATCAGAAGGTTTGTATTCACATTGTTGTGTTTTTCCTGTACATATAGATTAGGTTCTTATTACAGATATCTTTCTTTAAGCTGAAAGTTATCAATTTCGTGTTCACCTAATAAATTTGCGTTATGCAGCTGCACAAATTTTTTAATGCCTTGAAAGTGTTCGACAAATTGCTCCAACAAAAAACAGGAGTGTATAATGTTTAGCAACAGTTTGAACAACTGTTTTCATCCTTTTTTAATGGGTTATTTTAATGGGTTATTTTAATGGGCTATGTTCTCAATAAGCAAATTATATGTCAATACTGATGTAGTGATCTTGCAATATGCAATTATTTGTGCTATGAATGCTATATATGTTGGATGTCTCATAATGGACTTCGTTCACAGGGAGGAAGGTGAAGGATGATATTGTAATTGCCACCAAGTTTGCAACTTATCCATGGAAGTCAGGCCAGTTTGTCAATGCTTGCAAGTAAATTTACCCACCTTTACACATTAGTCAATTTTTGTTGTTTTTTATTTTGTTTTTGGTTTGATGTGCATATTATGTGGTATTGTTAGTTATCAATAAAATGGTCGTCTTTTCTTGCATTCAATTTCTCATATATGAATTTTATAATATGAGTGTAGAATTGGTTGGAACCGAGTGTTAAGCTCTTTCCATAGATCGAGCTTTATTTTGTAGAGTCACTCATGTGCTGATTTTTCGGTGTTATCTTAAACAATTAAGATATTTAGAACTAAGTACTCCCTCCGTCCCCTAATGTTCTTCCCATCTCCAATTTTTACAATATTCACAATTCAATACAATTTGCTCGATTATTCTCAATCTATAAGAACAAACATGGTCATGCGGGATCTTGTTTTGTTCGTCTCATTGAGTACTTTAACAATATCAAAATTTTATAATTTTTAGAAAGATATAATAAGAGATATTAACGACGCAAAATGTGTCTCGGCAAATGTGTCAAAATGAAATGAGAAAAACATTAAGGGACGGAGGAAGTAGTTTCTTTTAGAGAATATATCTAGAGCCAAATAAATCAAATCTAACCTGAAAAGATATTAAAATAATAAATAGCAAAAATAAAGATATATCTCCTGAGATATCTTATTTGGAGATTTTAACAACCTTAACCACTAGAATCTAGAAAATCTATCACCTATATTATCAGTAGTACAAAATCTTCTCAAACATAACCTCATTCTTCCTCTTCATTGTTTCAGAGAATCCGAGAACTCATTTTCCATGGAGAAATTTATTGGAGATATTACAGGAGTCAAAGGAGTCTCTACACTCAAAGTTCGCATCATTCGAATGTGGGTTCAAAAGAACGAAAATAGAGATGAAATTCGCATGGTACTCCTAGATAAGAAGGTGAGTCTTTATTAGGATGTTCACTGAAATTATTTTTCCTGCAACTTCCAAGGAAATAAAAACTGTCTATGCTAATCACTTTGAAATTATTTTTCTCATTGTTGTTAGCTTTAGCTGAAAGATTGAGCATTTTCTCATTGTTGCAACTTCCAAGCATTTTCTTAATGCATGGTTGTTATGTATATGATACATATGGAACCTAATATTTGTATGGTCTTGCTGGTTTGTGGTCTACAGCATTAGGTATACTCTGCTTATGATATTTAATGTGTACTAATTTTAATAATTTAGATAATGATTGATTTCTCACCGTTTGAATATATTTTATAGTCGTTTGTATGAGACCAGAAATCCAGATATAGATTTGCTTACTGTTCTCAAGATTTGGTATTATTTCAAGATATTAAATAAATTTTTACTATTATTTCAGTTAATCAAATCTCAACATTTATTCCCTTATTATAATGCAGGCGGAATCTTGACAATCGTGATCTCCTCTGTTCACAACAATTGGTTCTTCTTTGTTTTCAATATTCATAGATTCTGGTTCTTTCATGATCTCATACTCAAATTCTTTTGTTCCCTGCAATTTTTAAAACATGTAAAACAAACTAAGAATCTACACCTGAAGCAGTTAAAGAATGGGATTACTTTTTGGAACTGTTTCATGTTTTGCTGAAATTGTTGATAATCCATTCTAGATAATTCATGAGTTATAATGATTGGATGCTGCTATAAGAATCATGCACTGATGAAGGATCTTCTGGACAACAACCGACACCTCCGGTCCCTGAATTTAAAGGTGCATTGACGCGCTCGAGAGCTAAGGAAGTCCAACAAGAGCTAGACAAGTTAGTAGCGTTCTTCAGTTCCAAGGAATTGAATACAGACGAAGAACCACCATTGAAGACTGTTCTAATGATCGAGGTTCGAGAACGAGCAGAGGACGACAGCGAAGAACCGCGACCGCGGCTGGAAACCGCGCCCGCGGCTCCATAACAGCGTCCGCGGCCAGGAGGCAAGAACCGCGCCCGCGGCTCCATAACCGCACCCGCGGCCAGGAGGCAAGAACCGCGCCCGCGGCTCTATAACCGCACCCGCGGCCAGGACCTCGGCGAAGTGTCTCAGAAACATTATTTTCGGATATTATTTGTTTTCGGATTATTATTTTAGGATTTACTTTTATTGTTTATTTCTTTAGTCGGCATCCTTATGAACCCTATATAAGGCTGCCTTAGTTATTGTTTTGCCCCACCCCCAGACTTTGATATTGAATACAACGTTTATCGTTTTTCCTTCCAAAAGAGAGAGCTTTTGTGAGAAGAGTGCCCCGTGTGCATTGTCGTTCAGTTGGCCCTAGTTGTGCTTGTGTGTGTCAATCTCCTCCATAAGGTTGGTGCTATCGGGACTCCATAGAGCAACCTCCAGGTGCCTTGACCCACCAAAGTCATTGTGTTTGGTTGTAATCATCCGTTGGGGTTTCTTCATCATTCGGTAAGGTTCTTGTTCTTAAGTTCAAGGGTTTTATCGTTGTTTGATTTGGTTCCAATTGGCCTATCATTCGATTTATCCTTCTTTCATCTCATTCTAATTCCGCCTTTCTTCTCTGTTCGAGTTCCTATTCGAGTTTGGTGTCTAGGTCGGCAACTGCGGCTTATCCCCGCATCAAATTGGTATCAGAGCTGTGTTGACACCATTCGTCTTCACAAGAACATCAAGAGACCCCCTATCCAGAAAATAACAAAAAGAGTCAGCTTTTATTTTCTTGTTTGTCAGTTTCTTTCAGAAATTGATTTTGAGTCTTCCATTGCTTTGTTATTTCTTGTTGAGTCATTACAGGTTGTGTGCAAGAAGCTTGGATCGATTAGTGTTGGTGGAGATCGAAAGATTGGAGTTTGGAGCACCCTTGTTCCCAAAATCCATTCAGCCTTCATCCATCTCAAAATCTATCCATCCCTACCAAAACGCAGCCATCAGAAACCCAAAAGAATTGCTGGAATTTCTTTCCTTGAAGCCCAAACAAGATCTTCAAAGAAGGAAATCTTATCTTTCTACAAGGGAATCTTATCTTTCTACAAGGGAAATCAAGTTAGTTGTTATTTTTATTTATTTTCAATTTTGCTGAGATTAATATCTCCCATCAAGTCTGTAATTTCGTTTTGTTTAGTTGAGACAAAAAAAAATCAAAAAAAAAGAATACAAAAAAAATACAAAAAAAAAGAGAATCGAAAAGTCTCAAAGTTAGTAGTTTGTTTTACGTTTTGTTGAGTCAAGTCTAGTTTCATTGATATTGTTTAAATCGGATCTCAAGAACTCAAAGGAAATCGGGTTGAACAAGCCCGAACGGAAGTGAGAAACCACAGGACGCGCCAGAAACCGCGCCCGCGGTACCTTAGCCGCACCCGCGGCTTAGCCTCAGAAACCGCGCCCGCGGTACCTTAGCCGCACCCGCGGCTTAGCCTCAAAAAAACCGCACCCGCGGCTTAGCCTCAAAAGCCACAGTTCGAAAAATCTTCAGATACGAGCCTCAATTGTTACCTAACCCTCCCGACTCCGTCTTCGATCCTTCAATCGACATCAGTCGGAACAAGTTAAGGTACGCTTCCTATTGGCTTTTCTTGAAATTCGAAGCTTAATCATATCTCTGTTTTTGCATTCTGATTCTTGCAAAACACCTTCGAGTCTTATTTTCTTTCTTTCATTGAGTCAGTCTCTTGTTTGAGTCAGAACCTTACAGTCGAAACCCCGCACTACGCTAGCCATCTCCATCTCTACCATCATTCATATATTGCTAGGAGCTCGGTAGTTTTAACTTAGTGGGTTATTGATCCATACAAGTCAATTCATCAAAGAAAAGCTGATTGCAACGACAATTGAGAGAGAGTGCAGAGGAAAACATACGAGAGTAAACACTAGCGAGTTGTTTTTCATTTACACTTACCTTAATATTGTTCTGTGTTAGTCTTTTCTTTAGTGATGAGCAGGTCAGTTTCTCCCCAAGGGAGGCAAGAAGCCCCGGAGACCCGCGCCCTTACCCCGGAATTTATGACCAACATGTTTCGGGAGATGACGTCGGCCATTACCACCGCCATAGAGCGGCAGCAGCGATCCACCCCGTCCCCAAGGGTTCGAGAGCACATCGGGACCTCCTATGATGCTCCAGTCGACAATCGGAGGCCCCTGCCTCCTCAGCAAGAAGCCTATGAGGCTGCCCGCATGGGTCGGGAACCCAGACGCAGGCCTACGCCCCGGGACGATTTGCCTCAAGACCGGAGAGGACGCTTTCGTAACTCTCCTATACCTCACTTTAATAGATACAATGCTGCTAACCGTTTTGATGATGCATTTCAGGACCTAGGTGATAATGATAACGAAGAGGAGCCTGAAGAAGAAGATGAGGCGGGATGGCGACCACACCGTCCCCAAGGAGGTTACCAAGGAAGGCGAAGAGAGCCTGAGCAAGATGGAGTGGGAAAGATAAAGGTTAAGATCCCGAGTTTTGAGGGAAAGTGTGACCCAGACGTATATATGGAGTGGGAGACCAAGATTGAACAAGTCTGGAATTGTCACAACTTTCCTGAAGCCAAAAAGGTGCAGCTGGCATCTTTGGAGTTTAGTGGCTACGCGTTAGTTTGGTGGGATAGCTTGATCAGAGGAAGAGTTGCCAATGGAGATTATCCTGTCACTACTTGGGAACTTATGAAGAGGATGATGAGAGCTCGATTTATTCCCCGACATTACACTAGGGAACTTATTCAGCGGCTCGAGAATTTGAAGCAAGGATCAATGGGAGTCGAAGAGACTTACAATGCTATGCAAATAGCGATGGTTCGAGCTAATTTGGTGGAGGATGAGGAGACAACCATGGCTAGATATCTTCGTATCCTTCACCCGTATGTGTCTAGTGAGATTGAGATGTTCCCTTACAACTCAATGACTGAGTTGCTACATTTGGCTATCAAGGTGGAAAGAAAGACCAAAATTAGGAGCCAAGGGAGCAAAAACGCAGGTGGCTGGAAAAATCAGCAAGGAAGGAACTCCTATCCTTCAGCCCGAGATGCCCCTAACAAGGAAGACAGTGGCTCTCGAAGGAATCCGCCATCCACTACTCAAGTGCCCTCCAAGACAACACTTGGCCCTTCTAATCCACCCCGAGGGAGTACTTCTAACCCTACTTCTAGAGCTAGGGATATTGAATGTTTTAAATGTAGAGGAAAGGGTCATATGATGAAAGATTGTCCTAATTCTAGAGTATTAATTGTTAATCAACTAGGCGAACTTGAAAGTGAAAGTGAAAAAGAAGAAAACCTAGGTGATATGCATGATGAGGATGATCTTAGTGATGAAATTGGTTATGAACATGGTGATTCTTTGATTTGTAAAAGAAATTTACATGTACAACCCGCCCCTTGTGAAGATAATCAAAGAGAAAATTTATTTCACACTAGGTGTTTAGTTCAAGGAAAGGTCTGTAATATGATTATCGATGGTGGAAGTTGTTGCAATATTGTTAGTACTGAACTGATCACTAAATTGCAGTTTACTACTATTTTCCACCCTAGACCTTATAAATTGCATTGGATGAATGAATGTGGAGAATTAAAGGTTCTAAAACAAGCTGAAGTAACATTCACCTTAGGAAAATATACGGATACGGTTTTATGTGATGTAGTTCCTATGCAAGCTTGTCATATATTGTTAGGAAGACCATGGCAATACGATCGAAGGGTTACTCATGACGGTCATACTAACCGTCATACATTCATCTTTAATGGTAAGCCTATTACTCTTAAACCCATGACTCCAGCGCAGATAGCAGAAGCTTACGAAAGGAGCAAAGGCAAGGAAAAGGTTTCTGACAGAAACGAAGGAACAACAGCAGCGACCAAAAAACGCACCCGCGGTTCAGATGCCGCACCCGCGGCTCACGATAGCTCGCGACAGAAGGAGCGGCACGAGAACCGCACCCGCGGCCCAGAGGCCGCACCCGCGGCTCATTCGCCAAACCGCGCCCGCGGTGATACAGCCGCGCCCGCGGGTCACCCTTCTGGCGCACTGGTTCCTGCAGTAACGAATCGAGCCCTATTGTCGTCCAAAGCCGAGCTGGAAGGTGAGTACTTACCCTTCGATACTACCTTAATGATGCTTTGCAAGAAATTTGTGTTGACAGGTACCGATTCTCGACTTGATCTACCCCTTAGCATTCAAGCTATTCTTGATGAGTTTGCTGAGGTGTTTCCGGATGAGATTCCACCGGGCTTACCGCCCTTTAGGGGCATTGAGCATCAAATTGATCTTATTCCAGGAGCGTCGTTACCTAACCGGCCAGCTTACAGAATGAACCCTCAGGAGTGTCAAGAGATTCAGAAGCAGGTGCAGGAGCTTGTAGATAAAGGGTATGTTCGAGAGAGTCTTAGTCCTTGTGCAGTTCCGGTCTTACTTGTGCCTAAGAAAGACAATTCTTGGCGGATGTGTGTTGATTGCCGAGCTATCAACAACATAACTGTCAAGTATCGTCATCCTATACCCAGGCTGGATGACATGTTGGATGAGCTTCACGGTGCCACAAACTTCACCAAGATTGATCTGAGAAGTGGCTACCATCAAATCCGAATGAGAGAAGGCGATGAGTGGAAGACCGCCTTCAAGACCAAATTTGGCCGACACCCATGACCAGCAGCCAGGTACGCAGTTTCCAGGGGTTAGCAAGCTTCTATCGGCGCTTTGTGAAGGATTTCAGCACCATTGCTGCACCGCTGACTGAGGTAACTAAGAAGCATTCAGCGTTTGTTTGGAAGGAGGCTCAAGAAAGGGCGTTTGAGGAGCTAAAACGCAGATTGACCGAGGCACCTTTGCTTGTGCTTCCCGACTTCACTAGACCGTTCGAAGTGGAATGCGATGCTTCCGGAGTTGGCATTGGAGGAGTCCTCATGCAAGAAGGTAAGCCTATTGCCTTCTTTTCTGAAAAGTTGAAAGGTGCAAGTCTAAATTACTCTACTTATGATAAGGAACTGTATGCATTATATAGAGTACTTAAGACTTGGCAACACTACCTATGGCCTAGAGAGTTTGTTTTGCATACCGATCATGAATCTTTGAAACATTTTAGGAGCCAAGACAAACTTGATAGGAGGCATGGTAGGTGGATGGAATTTATTGAGACTTTCCCTTATATTATCAAATACAAGAAGGGAAAGGACAATGTTGTTGCTGATGCACTATCTAGGAGGCATGCTTTAATTGTTCAACTTGACTCTAAGGTGTTAGGCTTTGTTTACATCAAGGAGTTATATCGTAATGATGCTGATTTTGGTGCTATTTATAAGCAATGTTTAGATAAAGGGACTTTGGATAAGTTTTACTTGTTTGATGGTTTCTTGTTTAAGGCTAGTAAAGTGTGCATACCTAAGTGTTCTTTGAGATTATTGCTTGTTGAAGAAGCCCATAAGGGTGGATTAATGGGACACTTTGGTAGAGACAAGACATATCATATGTTGCATACTCATTTTTATTGGCCTCATATGCTTAGGGATGTTGAGCATTGTTTGAAAAGATGTTTGGAGTGTCTTAAGGCTAAGTCTAGAGTTAAACCACATGGATTGTATACTCCTTTGCCTATTCCTACGACCCCCTGGGTAGACATTAGTATGGATTTTATTGTAGGGTTGCCTAGGACTAAGAAGGGGAGAGATTCTATTTTTGTGGTTGTTGATAGATTTTCTAAAATGGCTCATTTTATTGCTTGCAACAAGACTGATGATGCTCATCATGTGGCTGACTTGTTCTTTACCGGAGTTGTTAGGTTACATGGAGTACCAAAGACTATTGTGAGTGATAGGGATGTGAAGTTTCTAAGTTACTTTTGGAAAACTCTTTGGGGAAAACTAGGGACTAAACTTCTATTCTCTACATCTAGTCATCCTCAAACTGATGGTCAAACTGAAGTAACCAATAGGACCTTAGGAACCCTTTTGAGAGCCATTCTTAAGAAGAATTTGAAAGCTTGGGAAGAAGCCTTACCCCATGTTGAGTTTGCCTACAATAGGGCCATCCATTCCTCAACCTCGATGAGCCCCTTTGAATGTGTGTATGGTTTGAATCCACTAACCCCTTTTGATCTTATGCCGTTACCTACGAAGGAGCGAGTGGATTTCAATGCAGGAAAACAGGTTGATCACATCAAGGAAATTCATGAGAGGACAAGAGCTAAATTGCTAGAAGTAGCTGCTACAAATGCTAGCAAGGCAAACAGGAATAGGAAGAAGGTCATCTTCAAGGAGGGAGACCTCGTGTGGGTCCACTTTAGGAGAGAGCGTTTCCCCAGCAAACGCCACTCAAAGCTGTCCCCAAGAGGCGATGGACCATTCAAGGTACTTAGGAGGATTGGAGATAATGCTTATGTCTTAGAGCTTCCCGGCGACTATCAAGTGAGTGCTACCTTCAATGTGCAAGATCTGACTTTATTCGAGGGTGAAGAAGAAGAGGAGCTGGATGATTCGAGGTCGAATCCTTTTCAAGAAGGGGAGGATGATGAAGGATCATCTGGACAACAACCGACACCTCCGGTCCCTGAATTTAAAGGTGCATTGACGCGCTCGAGAGCTAAGGAAGTCCAACAAGAGCTAGACAAGTTAGTAGCGTTCTTCAGTTCCAAGGAATTGAATACAGACGAAGAACCACCATTGAAGACTGTTCTAATGATCGAGGTTCGAGAACGAGCAGAGGACGACAACGAAGAACCGCGACCGCGGCTGGAAACCGCGCCCGCGGCTGGAAACCGCGCCCGCGGCTCCATAACAGCGTCCGCGGCCAGGAGGCAAGAACCGCGCCCGCGGCTCTATAACCGCACCCGCGGCCAGGACCTCGGCGAAGTGTCTCAGAAACATTATTTTCGGATATTATTTGTTTTCGGATTATTATTTTAGGATTTACTTTTATTGTTTATTTCTTTAGTCGGCATCCTTATGAACCCTATATAAGGCTGCCTTAGTTATTGTTTTGCCCCCCCCCAGACTTTGATATTGAATACAACGTTTATCGTTTTTCCTTCCAAAAGAGAGAGCTTTTGTGAGAAGAGTGCCCCGTGTGCATTGTCGTTCAGTTGGCCCTAGTTGTGCTTGTGTGTGTCAATCTCCTCCATAAGGTTGGTGCTATCGGGACTCCATAGAGCAACCTCCAGGTGCCTTGACCCACCAAAGTCATTGTGTTTGGTTGTAATCATCCGTTGGGGTTTCTTCATCATTCGGTAAGGTTCTTGTTCTTAAGTTCAAGGGTTTTATCGTTGTTTGATTTGGTTCCAATTGGCCTATCATTCGATTTATCCTTCTTTCATCTCATTCTAATTCCGCCTTTCTTCTCTGTTCGAGTTCCTATTCGAGTTTGGTGTCTAGGTCGGCAACTGCGGCTTATCCCCGCATCATGCACATATATGAATGATAAGAAATGTTGAGATTTTGGTATTTGTTCAGTTATGTGCTGCATATATATTTCACATAATAATGTCCAGTAATTCCCACCGGGTATTAAAATAGATGTGTTGAGGTTAGAGAGGAGATTCTGGTTTCTCCACTTTGAGCTCCATCAGAGAGCATAACCTGAATCCTCCTGTCATGTAAGTTCGTTAAATAATCCATCATGCATTTTGTTCTTTTGTTTAAACTTTAAGAAAAAATTAGAAACTTAAAAATGTCATTTGTTTGCTGGTGCAAAGTATTCTTCAAAGACTATTTGATCAATCTAAGCAGAAGAGCTGATGTAAAGGATATAACTCCTAGATTATGTGTTGCTTGAAACTATATCACTCTTGTCCTCCCTAAGACTTTGTTCTATATCTGTTTTTGCTGTGCTATCAGCTAATTTTGTCAAGCATAACATCTATCTGATGTAAAGGGTTCCGATCAGTAATCCAGATTCATATCTATTTCAGCAAAAACATGAAGCAGTTAAAAGACTTGATATCAAAACGGTTGTTGAATTTCTATTATTTTCTGTTTTTGTTGCATTGTTTTATAATTATAATTATTTTGTAATTATTTTTAACTAATAATATAGCCCGTGCATGGCATGGGTATTACACTAATATATATATTAAAGGAGAATGAATTAGAGCTTTCTAGCCCTATTTAGCTTATTTGTCAATTTCTCATTAATTCTGTTTTTTAAAATAAAAAACTAGCTTATGTGTCAATTGCTCATTAATTCTCTCTTTTTAAAGAAAAATCTAACTAATTTATATTTTAACCTCATACCAAATCTTCAACATATATTTTAGCAAACCAAAATAATATACGATTTATTGATTATTGATGTTTTCCACAAATTTTACAAGAAAATCGTTGTTATTGAGTTCTTAATTTGTAAATATTTTAATGGAAAACTTTTAAAAAAATTGTTAACCCAAACAAATTTGAATAATTAATAAATTATTTTTATACCAAGTAAAAATTTAGATTTGTAACATTACATATTCACCACTTACTGCATTATTATATTTTACTTTTTGAAATTAAATTTTAACTATTTTGTCTTATGATACTACTTTAATATTTATAGTTTTATATAAATGAGAAAATAGTTCAAACAATATGTATAAATTTATTAAGAATTGACTTATGATAGTTTGATTAAATAATATTTTCGATAAAATCTCATTTATATTTGTTGATTATTGATAATATTCAAAATTTAACTATATCATTTCAAATGTATAAATGATTCTTCCGATAAAATTATATAAAATTATTTATCGACAAACTCTTAAACTATATAAACCCGCGCATGGCCCGGGGGACTAGACTAGTTTATTTTTAATTTCAATTATTAATAGATTGAATACTTATATTAACAAATAAATCTTAAAAATTTATCATTCCTTTCAACAACAAATATACAAGCTATTTTATTGAGAATAAATATTATGTTGAAGGTTAATATATATTCTTACGATAAAATTAGGATTATTTTCGATAATAAAAATTAAGTTAAGCTACGTACATAACCTTCATGAAATAAAATATATTTTTATAAATAGTCTTTACAAGAAAAAAATTAATCTTAATTTTTTGACGAACTCGATTAAAAGGATATACAATTTTCATACGAATAATATGAAATTTCTCGTGCATGGCACGAGTCACTACACTAGTTCATGCATAATTGGTTTCCTTAATATAAATAGTTGAACAATGCGTCTTAAACGATGACCAGATAAACTTATTGTTTCGAGCTTTGATTACTCTTTCTTCATCTATCTATATATAAAAATTGATGGCTTTGAGAAAGTAATGGTAATCGGTATCGAGTTAATGCTTTGAGTTAATGAATTTGAAAAGTTGATATTTAATAAGGGTTTGACATGAATCATAAGAAATTAATGAAAAAAATAATTAAACCTTGAAATCAACAAGTTTTCGTCGAAAAAAATCATTTATCATTTATCAATTTCTTGATTGATTTTGTTTATAAATTTAAATGTGTTGACGTTATATTGTTGCATTGGAAGATTGTGAACATAATTTGTCTCGATTCAATTTTCGAACGTCTATTTAACTACGTTAAACCGTATGTAAAATTATGTAATTTCCGCGCGGGGTCCGGTGCTAGTGGATTTTTATAATTTGTGCAAAACTTTTTCAATACATTAAATTTTCTTAACTCAATGCATTAACTCATGTTGTTTACATTAACTCAATGCATTAACTCAGTATCGATTGACATTACTTTGTCAAAGACATAACTTTTATATAGATATAGATTTGTAAAACTTCACAACTATTTGATTGATTAATAGTTGTGAACATATAAAAAGTTACTGTTAGTTTGTGTATTATTTGTTCATTTAAAAAAATGTGAAGGTTCTTTGCAGATATTTCAGAATTGTAATAAGAATGTGATGATGAGGGAACAGTGGTTGACGCTTCAGATTAGCCATAAGAAATTAGAAGAAAAAATCAATCCGCCCAAACGATGAACAAATAAATAGATTGTGCCTCAATTACGTTAAACGGTAGGGCATTAGAATTTAATTATTACCTCAAACATTTAAATTTATATTATATTAGGATTTTAGTTTATACCCATCATATTAATTGTCTTTTTATTAGACATAGCAGCACATAATATGATTTTCAAGTTACTTTAACACAATTAATAAAGTTTTTACTGTAATATTTATAATTATCGCTAGAACGACCTCTATTTAGAAATAAAAGGAATATATCTTGTAGATGTATATATTGCCTTTTAAAGCTAATAGAAGGGGGCCAGGTCAATTTTTATTTATTTAAGCCATGTTGTAATAATTTGCATCCTCTTGTGCATAGAAAATTCCCCGTCCCTGCCTTCACTATGTACTGGTAATTAATCCAGCTAAGAATCAGATTATGTCAAACAAATAAATCAAATAAAAATGAAACTGTACTTATATTGCCAAAAAGTGTCAAATTATATTCCCTCTTTACCTACTTAATTGGTTGACCAAATGCTAAACTTGAGTGAGTACATGACTCGAACTGACCCATCCTCAAATAAACCGACCCGATCTATATAATTAAGCTTAACCCTGCTAGTAGCCCTTTGACCGCGTCGATCAATATAATTAACAGTTGTAACTCCTTTTAATTTTCTATTCGAATAAGGAAAATTATGTGACGAACGTGTGTACACATTGATTGACTAAGTTGATTACGGAGTATATTACTATATAAAATATTAAAACATCAAATCATTGTTCCACTACTACTCCACGTGTTGACGGCCTGCAGCTGGTCATTTTTTATTGTAAATTTAGAATGATCGTAAGCTTATATATTCCCTCCAATACAGTGATCTCATTTTTTTTTAATACTTATTTACAGTTTTAGATAATTTTGTAGATTTATTTCAATACATAACAAAGAATATAATTAAGTGGAATTTTTTTTGGATTCGTCTCAATGAGTAATTTAATGATATAATAATTTTACATTTTTACTAACACGTAATTGTAGAAAAAACAAAGCGTACATCGACATACATGCTAAATTGTGGACTAAACAAAGAACATATTTTAGGGCGGAAGGAGTATATTTAAACAATGTTACCTGCCTGGATATATTATTACTTCAATATAAAAATTTAAATAGGCCATGTATGGCATAATGTTGTCCCCGTTTCTAACTTTCAAGATAGGTGAATTGTAAACAAATTACTCAATTTGAATGGTTAATTAAAATTAAGCTTAGAGTGACTTTTTGTAACTAAATTTCAGCGAATATTTACTAAATAAACCTACACCTTCCATCCCATAATGTTTTTATCATTCTCTTTTGATACATTTGTCGAAGCATATTTCATGACTTAAATATTGTTAAAGTTCTCGTTAATACGAATCAAACAAGACCTCACGTTAATATGTTTTTCTTATATATTAGACAATACAGTCTAAAAATTTGGAATAAGAGAACGTTGAGGACTGAAGACAGACTATTATATATAGGCCCTTACTATTTGACGCCCACTCAAATTGCTATTTACCGCCCAGTTTTTGTGCGTCACGCATGGAATAAAACCCTACGTCGCGCACGAATTTTTTTTTTCAAAAAATTCCATGCGTCACGCATGGATTAAAACCATACGTCACGTATGGATTTTTTTTTGTTTTTGCTTGTTTTTTTCCATAATCTTGTAGATAATTTCAATACGATCGCGTGCATATAAAATTCGTCCAAAACGGACATCGTTTGCCCCTTCAAAAGGCCAAAATACAAATTTATCACACATAATTTATTGTATCAACAAGTCCGTTAAAACAACACACCATTTTTCAAAAAATTTTATAATATGGTAGATAAAAGATTTTATTTAGTGATGTTAATACTTAAATAAAATTAATAACTACAATTTATAAGTACGGAGTAATAGATTTGTTACACTTAATCATAATTACTTCACTGTTTTTTGTTTTTTAGCCTTTTGAAGGGGCAAACGATGTCCGTTTTGGACGAATTTTATATGCACGCGATCGTATTGAAATTATCTACAAGATTATGGAAAAAAAGCAAAAAAATAAAAAAAAATCCATACGTGACGTATGGTTTTAATCCATGCGTGACGCACAAAAACTGGGCGGTAAATAGCAATTTGAGTGGGGTGAATAGAAAGTATGTATATATAGTGTCTTTTGTGTATCCCTACATCAAAAGAAAACATGCTAAGCGCCCCTCTCTTCAACATATTTGTTCTTGATCCTTGATCCTTGATCCGGGTAGATGTCGAAAATGGCAGGCGGAGGTGAGGAGAGTAACGAGCCCCTGGTGAAAGAAACGCGGGTTGAAATCCAACCCGCCCTTCCCTCCGAGAAACCGTCTACACAAAAACCAGATGCGAAGGCGAAGGCAAAGACGAAAGAAGAAGAAGAAGAAGAAGAGAGAGAGGATGCATACAGCAGACTAATGGAGCACTTGGACGGCATCAGAAGCCGCAACCGCGACTGGAGCAAGTACATAGCACGCGCCATCAAGGTGGTGGTGTTCAGCTGCCTCGTCTCGGGACTGGTGTGCTCCGTGACGGTGGAGCCCACCAACCGAAAGCGGGTCCTCGAGGTTCGGATTTGGCGGTGGGTGACCATGGCCCTCATGATCACCTCCATCATGTCGGTGGTCCCGGCCTTCACTTGGGCCGTCTCGTGGCCCATCATGCTCGCCTTCCGGACCCACAAGTACGCCGTCTACTACATCCGGGAGATGAGGAGGAGCGTGGACTTCACGCTCTGGTCCTGCCTCGTCCTCTTCGGGTGGTACACGTGGTTCCGTCCCCACGTAAAGCCCCACCACAACGCGCATGATCTGCTTGCAGACCACGGCGACCTACTGCGCGTGGCCTGCAAGCAGATCACGCGCGGGCTCATCGCCCTCTCTATTGGTTTTTTCCTCTGGTCCCTGAAAACCGCATTGTATCTGAAACTAAAGGCGGATCTCCACTACGATCAGCTTTTCGACCGAATCCGACAGACGGTATTATTGCTCAACGGGATCAAGGTGTTGGAGAAGCCGAAGGACCCCAATTTGCGCGACTTTCTGGTCTACGACAAAGACGTCCGCCTTCAGTTCAAAGATAGGTGCACGAATCCAGGGTGGACCAACAAGGCAAAGTTTGCGTTGGAGAGGAAGTGGGTGAATTGGTCCTATAAATTCACAAAAAACACACCGGAAAAGAAGGGCAACATTTGGATGGACGTGTTCAAGATGAGGAGAGAAACAGCGCCTATCTGGATCATCGAGAGGCTTTCTAAGGAATATCTTAGGATCATCCCCTGTATCAAGGATAACCAAAAGCTCGTCAATGATCATGCCGAGCTCTTGAAGAAAGCCGAGGAGATGTTCTGGAAAATCACCGGCTTAGACAACCGAAAACACATGGATAAATCCGAGTAAGTGGTTTAATAACTTACACACTCGCAGATTTCAGATTAACCATTTTCATTTATAATAAAATAAAATTTGGATAAAGAAATGGTATAGATATTTACAACGTAATATATGTACATTGCTCCTTATTCGCATTTACATATACTTTTTACAAAGGCTTAGAGCATCTTTAACCGAGTCTCATAGCTCGAATCCTATAGGATAATTTTGAATGATTTATTTACTATAGGACTCTTAACAAAATGAAGAGTTTATTGAGTCTCATGTCTAGAGTACTATAAAAAAATTAAATTACTATTATACCCCTTTTATTATATTAAATTATAAATATAATTTTAATATTAAAATATTTTAATTATCTCTCTTATTATTTATCCTTAAAAAATCTATTATTAGTCAATAAGGTTTGAAAACAAAATTATAAATTAATAAAAAATTGATTAAAGCTGTTTTAATTCAATTATTACTTTTAAATTGAAATAAATATTATTAATAAAATGAAACTTACATTTTATTATAATCAACATATAAGCAATTGAAAAACAACAAACTAAACCAACATAAACAAAATAAATGACTGAAATTAACAACAAACATGAGACAATACATGATTTCATAATAAAAACATTACATAAACACCGAAAAATAATCTAATTATTGTGATGAAGGTTCCAAATTTGTTTCTTCAAATCTTTCTTCAGCCTAAGATGCATAGCTTTGTCTCGAATTCCAGCCCTTCTCGTAAGAATTGGATTGTTCATAATCTCTATCCTATTATTATAGTATGTCTCACTTTGGTTGTCCGCCGATCTAGCCCTTGAACTTCCTGAATTATCAAATTGTGGGATTTCATATCCATGATGGCTGTAAGAATGTCGTTCATCTTCTACGATCATATTATGAATAATGATGCAAGCCTTCATGATATCCAAAATAAAATAAATTATAAAACTTGTTGAAGTATATCCAAAATGGATCTCTACATATAGATAAAAATATAATTAGAATTATGAAATTTATTTTAACTTTTTTAAATATGTATATTTTAAGATAATTCAATTTTAATAACTAAATTATGTATGATCATGAATTGAGGCTTGTTTGGTGAATGTATGAAATGAATTCATTTATGTAATGGAAAAGCAAAATAAATGTCTTAAACCAAACAAGCCTTTATTTATACATAGCATTGGACGGTCCCAAGATATCCCCAATTTTTTAGACTTTGGATGGGTCTTATAGCAATTTGCTATTACTTTAATCAAAAATAATTATGAGACTCTTGTATAAGAATCCAATAAACATGCCCTTATACGCATCTTTTAAATTTACACGTGCATATATTTTTCACACGGCTTACACGCATCTTTTAAATTTACACGTGCATGTACAATTTTATATATTTAGGAAGAGGTTTTCGGTGAAAACAAATCTTATAATGTGAAATTGGAACTCACCTTAACTGTGTACATTACTATCTTATATGTGAACTGTGAACATTACTATCTTATATGTGAACCTTAACTATGAACAATTAAGGTTTACTTATTAGGTTAACTGTGAACCTTATATGTGAATTAGTACTATAGATTCACATATAAGGTAGTAATGTTCACAGTTCGCATTTCGCACCGTAAAAATTATTCACTGGATAATCTCTCATATATTTAGACCTTAATATGCATGTGAATAATCCATTATATATATATACCTTAATAATCATTTTGATATAAATCTTTTAATAAAATTGTCCTTACTTTTTAATAACATTTCCTATTCAAATTAACACATCAATTGTAATATACTCGCCTAAATTAAATTATATAAATTAATCATCCATTCTTGTATCATTTGGGCTTTGCTTGAGCATTGTATTTTCCCCAGAAGCTCCGCCAAATGGTAAATTAAATGTAAAAAACGAGGCATAAATCACAACTTACAAAAGACATCAAAGCTTAGTATACAACCAATGCATAGGACACTAACATACTATGAAAGAACCACCTATACAACCATTATATTCCTCATAGTTTTCCCTCTTCTCCATTTGATCTTAAGACTATGATATTTTCAATTTACATACCTCAATAATTTCCGTAGCACATCCTTCAACATCTACATTCTTGCCTTGGAACATAACTTCATTTTTGTGTCTCCAAGAGAACTAGACAGTGCACATGAAAGCAATGAGCTTAGTTTGATATAGAGCTGAGAAATCCAGATTTTCATTGGTTTTCCTGAGTTCAAAGCCATCAAACTGAGTACTTTGCACCTTCTTTAAGATAGCATCCTTAACTTTGATCCCATTCTTCCAAAGCCATGAACTGTTTGAGTTAACTTTGACCACCCACACACTCCGTCTCAGGGCCGTTCCCGATATTATGGAGGCCCTGTTACAATTTTTATCTGTATAAAGTGTATATATTATATGGATGATTCATAATGAAAACAAAGCTCAAAACTCAAATACCATGATATATTATAATAACAGGTTTACAAATAAGATAGCAAATTCATAGTTTTTCCTACCAAAAATAAATAAGACAGCAAATTTGTCTTCATATTCAAACTATGATATGAAATTACTTAAAACGAACAATCCTTCTAACATTCTTCGAAACGAATTCTTCAATCAAATCTTCATTGTCAACTTTCTCCAGCAGCTCATTCTCGATTGATATCAAAGCAAGGTTGTTAAGTCTATCTTGTTTCATTGCAAGTTAATTTGCTAATTGAATATTTATAAATCCAAATTTTAAGAACTCAACAAAATGGAAGTCATAAGAAAAGTATAGAGTTATACCTGGATTGAAGCAAACAATCAAAATCGTTGAAGAATGAATAATGATCCTCGAAAGCAAGAATAGCCAAAGAAGTAGAATTAAGAACCCTAATGTCCAAATCTCCTTGCTTTAGTTGAGGGGCGATTTTGATTGTAGAAGATGAAAAGGAAACCCAAATTTCTAGCCAAAGACAACTATTCATTGCAGATTTGTAGAGTAGAATCAGAGAGGTTTGATTGGGAATATACAATATTAAAAGAGGTTTAGTTGATTTCTTAGATGGGATTTGGGGAAAATGAGAGTAATGAATGTGTAGGCTACGACTCTTCATCTCTTCTTCCTGATGTCCTTCACCTAGGGAATAGGGAGTATAAAGCTGCGCGTGGTTTTTTTTGTAAATAGGGTTTAAATTTTTAATTTTGTGGATAAAATATATATGAGCCTAAATCTAATATATGGGCCCCAAAAATTTGGGGGCCCTGTTCAAGCACACACATTTAACGGGCTTTAGCCCGGCCCTGAGTCCGTCTCTTAGTGAGGTTCCGCTTGGATCACAGAGTCCACAAGTTTTCATATCCCATGTGCAATTCAAACACTAATTTAAACAACAAGGATTTATCTCAGGGGAGTAATTGCTTGAAATTTAAACCCCCTCATCAGGGCCTCTACACAAAGATCCCCAAGCAACTAGGCATTTCATACTATTCACATCACTACTCCACAAATAAGATCTACAAAAAGATTGTACCTTTTTAAGCACTTTCTTAGGTAATACCATGGATTGCATCCAGAAAGTGAGAACTTCTTCTAGCACAACTTTCACCACTTATGTTGTTCCTTGCCTAAGAAGTATGTCTAATTGTTCTAGAGTGCAGCACAACCCTCAATTTGTTAAATAATGGGTCATAGTCACTCAACTTCAATTTTTTAGAGTGAAGGGGAGTTCCTAGAGATCCTATAGGGAAAAAACCTTGGTTGAACCCTAAGATACTAAGGCATTCTTGCTTCCTTTCCACATTGAGAGCCCAAAATAGACCTTAGTCTTATCAGCATTGACAATCAGACCTGCCTCCTAGCCAAATTCATTGAGGCAAGTTTTTATCATTCCCAGAGAAGCATTGTTAATCTTATCTGGCATTGACAATCATACCCTAGTTTCTTGCATTTAGGAAGAAAATAAATCCTCTTTTGCTACTCATTTGCTTCAATTTCCTAGCCAATATTTCCATGACAGTTACAAATAAGAAAAGAGACAATGATTCCCCTTGTCTCCGCCCTCTCTTACCCTCAAAGAACCCTCTGACTTCTCCATTTATAATCACAGAAAAACAAAGGGTAGTGGCACACTCCATTATCCAGTTGACCATCTAAGAAAGAAACTGCAAAAACCTCAAAGCCTCAGCCAAGAATTTCCAAGAGACACAATCATATGCTTTTTGCAAATCAATTTAATCAAGCATCTTGATGAAATCCTCTCCTTATCATACCCTTTTGCCAACTATTGAGCCACCACTATATTGTGAGTGATTGACCTTCCAGACACAAAAGCCCCTTGAATGAAAGATACTATGTCTCAAGAATAGGCCTTATCTCCATTACTAGGATCTTTGACATTACTTCCAATACTATATTACAACATGAAATAGGCCTAAACTTCCTTATATTGAATGACGTGTCCACCTTGGGGATGATGCTCACAAAGGTTGCATTACTCTGTCTCAATAACCTTCCTTTTCTAAAGAATTCCACCTACTTTTTCTTTTACCACATTACAACCATTCTTAAAAAACCAACTCCAAAACCCATCTGTCCTTGGAGACTTCAGATTGCCTATATCAAATATTGCATTCTCGATATCCATTGTACTAGGCAATGCACACAGACCCTCATATTTATTCGTACTCACAATAGAACCACCATATCCACTAAAATTCACAAGATCATGATTTTGTTCAGTGCCAAATAACCCAATGTATAACTGAAGAATCTCATTTTCAATGTCAATTTGAGATTCAAGGGTTCTACCTTTCTATTATATGCCACTATAAAAGAGAGCGGAACTTTCTTCCCCAAGCTTTATCCAACCTATCTTAGCTCTTTGAGCAATAAAACTATGCAATTGTTCCATCCTCATTTTCTTTAGAGACAACTTCTTGTTTAACCGAGTTCATGAAATCCACTTGCAAAGTTTTATGAGCTAATTTCAAAATTTGCACACAATCCTTAACCATTAGTTCCAACTTCCTAAATCTCCCTTTTTGCCAACTTTTCAACACAATTTTTACATTTTTGAGCTTCTCAACAAGGATATACTAAGTTGTTCCATGCACATGTCTTTTCCAAGCATTAGTCATTACCTCAAGATAGTCACTCTCCTTTCTCTAGAAATTCCTAAATTTGAAAAGCAACCTCTTAGCATCCATTGTAGGATTCAAATGCAGTAGTCGGGGTGAATGATCACATATACTGGGATCCCTAAAACAAACTTTTGAGACAAGAAAAGTAGTCTCCCAACTGTCATTAAGGTCTATCAAGTTTACAAACAATCCTAGAAATCCCATCTTGTTGATTGCTCCAAGTATATCTAACCCCTAAGTAAACATGATTCACCACTTGCAACATATTCCTGATATCACCCAATTTTCCATGATCTCTTATAGTTTTTCTTATATAAGCCAAGTGTTAGATTTTAATGATTTCTAGACATGAAATCAACCCCAAATGGATCTAGACTTAATATGATCCAACCCTATAATTATCAAGGAGGGATATAGAAATAACTAACCTTGATCCATGTTCAATTAGTCTTCACAATAATCAATCAAGACGATGACTTGTTCTCCTCCCTTAATCCTTACTTTAATTTCCTCTTTGATGGAAAATGCAAAATCAATCCTTTTGTCTCCTGATGGCTACGGCTTTTCACTCATTGTAAATGACTCACAAGATTTTGCATCAACTCCTTTTTTTTTGTTAACCGTAGAACCACCTCTGTATATATATATATACCCACGTACATGGTAGTTACTTTGGTAACTGCCGCTATATATATAAAGAAGACTAAACATAATTAGGTAAGGGACGAGGGATAATCAATACCCCGAATTCTAACTACTTTAACCGAGACCGATCCATCACGATATCGACTATAATGTTAAAACTCCTATATATAATATGAACTTAATCTTTATAATTAAACCGAAAGACACATAGGCCACATGAACGTATATTAAATATTCTTACATTCTCCCACTTGGCCTTTGTGTCGACTTCATGGCTTAATAACATTTAATGTGCACTTCTATATTAAGTTCAAATATTCTTAATCGAATCAGAACTGATTGGATCATGGCGGTCACACGTCATTATAAGCGCGACATGATCCCTTCCATGTATCACAAACCAATCCAAACCCAATATTACTTTTCATTTGAGAAACACTATAATTCTCAAACAAGCACATGTCATCTAACAACCATAAGTGTATACACATACTATAATTATAACATGTCAATAAAGCAGAAACGTAACCATAAGTGAATTCAAAGTGTCACAAACATAATGAGCTAACCATAATTATAATAGCAAGGCTTTATCTATAATACCCATACGCTCTACATGGCCAATGAACGCCTTGGGTGGTAATCCCTTAGTCAACGGATCCGCTACCATCATATCCGACCTTATATGCTCAAAGAACACTCTACGTTTCTTCACCTCCTCTTTGACTGACAAGTACTTCAACTCCATGTGTTTAGCACCATTAGAGTACTTGTCATTCTTCGAGAAGAAAACGGTTGCGGAATTATCACAATAAATTCTCAGCGGCTTGGCTATACTATCGACAATCCCAAGTCCCGAGATAAAGTTCCGCATCCACAATGCATGAATAGTGGCCTCAAAGCATGCCACAAATTCGGCCTCCATAGTAGAACTAGCAATGATGGACTGCTTTCTACTCTTCCATGACACTACTCCTTCAGCTAAGAAGAAAAGATAGCCAAATGTAGACTTTCTGCTATCCTTACATCCAGCATGATCTGAATCTGTATATCCAATGACCTCTAGATTATCGGATCTCCTATATGTAAGCATGAACTCCTTGGTGCCTTGCAAGTACCTGAGAACCTTCTTTGCAGCCTTCCAGTGGTACATTCCAGGGTTACTTTGATATCGACCCAACATTCCTACAGCAAAGCTGATATCTGGTCGAGTACATGTCTGAACATAGTTCAAACTCCCTACCACTGATGCATATGGGATTCCTTGCATTTCTTTTCGTTCCAAATCATTTCTGGGACATTGCTTTTTATCAAACTTGTCCCCTTTCTGTATAGGAACTATTCCTGCGGAGCATTTATCCATTCTGTATCTCTCTAAGACCTTATTGATATAACCTTTTTGAGACAATCCTAACCATCCTTGTGATCTATTTCGTATTATTTCTATTCCAATCACATAGGATGCCTCACCCATGTCTTTCATTTCAAAGTTTTTAGAGAGATACTTCTTTATATCATGTAGCATGCCCATGTCATTTGCAGCAAGCAAAATATCATCAACATATAAGACTAATATCACAAACTTGCTCCCACTAACCTTAATGTAGATACATCGATCAACGACCATTTCTACAAAACCATATGACGTGATGGTATCATTGAACTTTAAGTACCATTGTCTGGAAGCTTGTTTCAGTCCATATATTGACTTCCTCAGCTTACACACCTTATCTTCATTTCCTGTGGCCAAGAATCCTTCAGGTTGGTCCATATATACTTCTTCCTCAAGCTCACCATTTAGGAAGGCGGTTTTAACATCCATTTGGTGAAGCTCTAGATCATAATGAGCCACCAAAGCCAAAACAATTCTTAGAGAATCCTTCTTAGATACCGGAGCGAAGGTCTCTTTATAGTCAATGCCATCCTTCTGGGTGAAACCTTTAGCAACAAGTCTGGCTTTATATCTTTCAATGTTGCCTTTTGAGTCACGTTTGGTCTTAAAGACCCATTTCGACCCAACAGTCTTAGAACCCTTAGGCAACTCCACTAAGTCCCAGACTTTATTATCACCCATAGACTTAATTTCTTCTTTCATGGCAATCAACCACTTTTCAGAATTGTCACATTCCATGGCTTTCTTGAAAAAGACTGGATCTTCATCAAGGCTTAAGTCACATTCACTTCCAATAGTATAAACCACATAATCATCTGGAATGGCAGATCTTCTTTCCCTTACAGATCGCCTTAAAGGTTCATGTGGTTCATTTCTCTCTTCATGAATTATGACTGGTTCATCTACCATAACTTCATTCGGTGGGATATGGACATCATTATGTCGTTCCATTGTGTCATTTGACTGTGATGCAGCAATTGGAACAACAACATTAGGAGAAATAACAGGTGTGGGAACTTCAACCTGAATCTCTTGAATGTCCACCTTTCGTGGTTCACCACTCCCACTAGTTTGACCATTTTCAATGAACTTAGCATTGCCCGTCTCAACTATTCTTGTACTATGGTTAGGACAATAAAATACATACCCCTTTGACTTTTCAGGATAGCCAATGAAAGAGCCACTGACCGTCCTAGGATCGAGTTTCTTTTCATGTGGATTATATAACCTTACTTCTGCTTGGCAACCCCAAACACGTAGATGTCTTAAACTAGGTTTCCTTCCCGTCCACAGTTCATAAGGAGTCTTAGGAACTGCCTTACTAGGAACCCGGTTAAGAACATACGTTGCAGTCTTTAATGCATATATCCACAATGAAAGAGGTAATGAACAATTACTTAACATGCTCCTAACCATTCCCATTAATGTACGATTCCGCCTCTCAGCTACACCATTCTGCTGAGGTGTACCTGGCATTGTATATTGTGCACAAATACCTCTACTTTCAAGCAACTTTGCAAATGGACCTGGACATTGTCCACTTTCATTGAATTTCCCATAAAACTCACCACCTCTATCCGATCTCACTACTTTTACTTTTCTATCTAACTGCCTTTCCACTTCATTAATGAACACCTCTAGGACGTTCACTGATTGAGACTTTTCATGCAGTAGATATACATATCCATAACGTGAGTAATCATCAATAAAGGTGATAAAGTACTTTTCACCGCTCCATGAAGGAGCGTCAAATGGACCACATATATCGGTGTGAATTAACTCAAGAAGCTGAGTGCTTCTCGTGGCTGGCTTCTTTACTATGTGCTTGGTCTGCTTGCCTTTAATGCAGTCCACACACACATCTAAGTCACTAAAATCCAACTGAGGAAGAATATCATTCTTTACCAACCTCATTATTCTTTCCTTGGAAATATGACCTAATCTTTGATGCCACAAGAAAGCAGAACTTTCATTAGATGCACTACGTTTAATGTCCTGACTTTCAATATGAAACAAGGAATCAGAAAACTTAACATCAAGATTGAACCTATAAAGTGAATCAATCAAAGTACCACTACCATAATAGAAATCATTTCGATACAGTGAAAAACCACCATGTCCAAACTTAACATAAAAACCTAAATTGTCCAATCTACTTACAGAAACAAGATTTCTAGCACATTCTGGTACATAAAGACATTCTTCAAGATCTATATGACAACCAGTGTCTAAGATCAATCTATAAGTCCCAATGCCCTCAATTCGTGCCTTCATCCTGTTCCCCATGAACAAGTATTGTTCAGCTCTTCTTATGGGCTGGATCGAACTGAATCCCTGTTTAATATGAGACACATGAGTAGTAGCACCAGAATCTATCCACCAAGTATTATTAGGTACTTCTATAAGGTTCGATTCAAAACAAACAAAACCATAATGTGTACCTTTCTTATCGAACCAAGCCTTCCTTTTCGGACAATCTTTCTTGAAGTGTCCCGATTTCTTGCAAAAGAAACACTTCTTCTCCTTTCGGATTTGGCCCTCGGGTCCCTTACTAAAGGCCTTATCCTTCTTCTTATCCTTCTTACATGGTTTCCCTTTACTGCTGCTGGCACCATCATGACCTATGAGATGAATAGCTTGATCCTTCATCTTCTTTAATCTCCCCTCCTCTTGAACCAACATGGCCTTTAATTCCTGAAAGTTCCATTTATCCTTAATGGTGTTGTAGTTCACCTGGAACTGGCCAAACTCAAAAGGTAGAGAGTTAATGATGAACTGAACCAAGAATGTTTCATTAACATCCATTCCCAAGGTCTTTAACTTTGCTGCCAAGTTAGACATGTGCGTCACATGATCATGGATAGGCTGAGACCAGTCAAACTTCTTTGTAGTTAGCTGACACATGAGGCTTCCTACAATAGACTTGTCCGCCAAATCCGATTGTGAACACTCCTTAATTATACGCATGAAATCCTTAGCATTCTCTGTCTTAGGCATAGATGGCTTAATACTTTCAGCCATCGTCATCCTCATGAGGTTTAGACTCAACCTGTTAGATCGCTCCCACGCCTCATAACGAGACTTTTCAGTAACAGAGCTTTCATCTGTAATGGCCAAGGGTTCCTCTATTAATATTGCAAGGTCTAATGCCATCATACCCAGTGTAAACCGGATCTGTTCAGACCATTCATCATAATTAAGCCCATTGAACTTTACGACAGAGTTTGCAGATGCAAACATATTTGATGAAGCTGCAAACATTAATGCATGCATACCTATTAGTGCTTGCGAACTCTAATACAGATTCAAATAGTCATGTAATCCTTAAAGCATGCATTCAAGTAACCTTTGGGCAATACTTAAATACAACAATATTATTGATGCTAAAAATCATACTTTAACAATTAATCATCACATGCATAAGTCGAATAAGTATGCAATCTTTGGATATACACACTATACAACCCGCGTAGTAATGACTAATTCCTTTAATCTTATTAACTACATTCAATGACCCACCTTTGGGTGATCTCCTAGAATATAGTCAATAATGAAATTGATCAAAGAAACTTTCATATCATTCATAGCATCTCTATAATCAATGATCAATCAAATTATGCTATTATTTCTGATGTTTAAATATAGTATAACTAGGCCACTTTGGTGACTAACAAGTTATACATAATCTAAACACTAGACTCTAATGGGTAAAAAATTATGCACTATGTATTAATATTTCATAACACAATTTAATTACCCCATAAAATACAACCATCATGCGGAAACACTATTAATCATGAAATCACCAAATAATATCATGAAATGAACACCATTCAAGGCAATATACGGTTATTAACACAATACACGTACAAATGGTGAAGGTGAGGGTTTACTGTTTATTTCATAATATCATGAAATGAACACCATTCATGCCAATATATGTTTGTTTATTTCATAACACAATATACGTACAAATGCTTTTATGAAATTATCCATACGTACGACACATACTTTACGATCAAGAAGAAACTGTTTCAGCGGAAGCAAAGAAACCGACACTGTAATGTTGTTCGCATGTTTAATCAATTTAATGGTGAATCATACAAATCTAAACCGCTTTGATACCAATTGTTAGATTTTAATGATTTCTAGACATGAAATCAACCCCAAATGGATCTAGACTTAATATGATCCAACCCTATAATTATCAAGGAGGGATATAGAAATAACTAACCTTGATCCATGTTCAATTAGTCTTCACAATAATCAATCAAGACGATGACTTGTTCTCCTCCCTTAATCCTTACTTTAATTTGCTCTTTGATGGAAAATGCAAAATCAATCCTTTTGTCTCCTGATGGCTACGGCTTTTCACTCATTGTAAATGACTCACAAGATTTTGCATCAACTCCTTTTTTTTTTTTAACCGTAGAACCACCTCTGTATATATATATACCCACGTACATGGTAGTTACTTTGGTAACTGCCGCTATATATATAAAGAAGACTAAACATAATTAGGTAAGGGACGAGGGATAATCAATACCCCGAATTCTAACTACTTTAACCGAGACCGATCCATCACGATATCGACTATAATGTTAAAACTCCTATATATAATATGAACTTAATCTTTATAATTAAACCGAAAGACACATAGGCCACATGAACGTATATTAAATATTCTTACACCAAGTTCTCATAAGCATCAAGGATACAGTTGAAATTTCTCATATTCACCTAAGGTCCACTCACAGATCAAGAAATATCCGCTAAATCTTGCCACAAACAGTTTCTTACAGAAAAAGCATTAGATGCATTCAAGAATGATGAAAAAACCCTACATTGTCCATCCTCACTCTTAATGAAACAGTGAATAGTCTGGATAATATTCAGGATGACTCTCACATCCAATAATGCATTGTTCCAAGTCATCCAGATTCCTCCTTTCTTAGCAGTGGTTCTATTTGTCACATAACTCTAGTTATTCACAAGGCAACAAGCAATCTCCCTCTCTTTATCTAGTGCAACATTAGTTTCCAACAAAGCACCTAAGGGCAACTTATTTCTTCTATTAAAATCTCTAATATTCTTACTCTTGGGAGTGAGCTACACCCCCTAGTATTCTAGGCGACAATGATATACTCAACTATTAGGAATATCTGCAAAGCTGCTACCACACCCTAGTTAGTCTAGTGAATCTATTTGAGTATGGACTTGAGGCAATCCTTGACGACCCTGTCCCGAATTCCCATTCCTTGCTTGAACATGTGAACTCATGCTCACAGTAGCATTTGCTTCCTTCTCTGTCATGCTACTCTTCATGGTGTTAGTCAAAACAATATTACTATCACCATTAGATCCCACACCACATACATAGTGTTATAAGCAAGGGCTCCCTGAACCACTTTGTTCTTGGCTTTTTAATTTGGCTCAATAAGTACATCCTTTCTAACTCACACTTTATTCTTGTCATTCCTTCCACACCAGCTGTATTATTTTTCCAAGAAATCTTATCCTTCTCATCCTTTCCACGAAATTAGTACTATTCCCAAAGACACTACAAGACTCAAAATTCCATGGCAGCCATTCATACCACACACTTTGTTTATAATTGTCCCATCAGGTCCTTGCATCATAACAAAGGTCCTCTTTAACAATGACACTAATCAATATCCTTGCATGTGAAAGCTTCTCCCCTGATGTAGTATATTTCTCCATACATATAGGAGTGCCAATGAGACTCCCAATCACACTAAGCATAGGGTGAGAGTCAAATATGGGTTCAAGATCCCTTAGTTGTATCCAAACGGAAACTGCATCAAAACTTGACCATGCAATGGTCATTCCAGATTGTCATTCCTTTACCACAAAAGGGTTGTTTCCATTTATAAGGCAAGGACCCTGTCCCATGACCCATTTTATATGTTAAACCTTCTTCTACTTCAATATCCAGATACCATTGTCTTTCAACCAAATTCCTTGTCCCAAAAGGATACAAGGAAAATACAAGTTATTTTACGTAAAATTGAAGCTTATAAGAAATTATTTTCTCCACATATTTTGAAATTTCTTGTAAATTCAAAAATTATGGAAGTGTATAAAAAAGTCAAAGGACAAAGGGAGTGTAACATATAACCTTTTTTTAAATATAAAGAAGCAAAATGTTATGATTTTTTTAAAAGATTTTATATCATACTACAACAAAATGGAAACTTAAAGGATTTATATTTTTAAACCGTAACATTTTATCTAATTACTATTATAATATATACAGTACGATTACAGAAGAAAACGTTGTCAAGTACGATCTATCAGAAGAAGAGCTAGCCTGCTTATTCAGTAGCGAACAGGTTGGAGACAGAGAAACAAGAAAGCGAGAGAAAAAACAATATGAACCTATTCAAGGTGATATGTTTCTTCAGTGGGCGGTATGTTCAATACTCCTGTTTGTTGCATAATTGTGATCTTCAAAGTGTACTTAAGAAGAGAAATATATAATTGATTGATATAATATATTAATTGTTTCAGTTTCGTGTTCATAAGAATTGTTGGGGTCTTCAATCCACTTTGAATAGCTCAAAGTCTGCATTTGTGAAGCTGAACAGGATGTTGAGCACGTTTTTAATTGTAGTGGTAGTCATTATTTGGCTTCTCCTCTCCAATATTGTTAGCACAGCTCAACTTGCTCTGTTGTTTGCCCCATTTCTCGCGGCTAGCTTCATGTTTGAGAATAGCTCCAAGAATCTCTTCCAAGGAATCATCTTTGCCTTTGCAATGCACCCTTTTGATGTGGGTGATCGCGTCATTATTGAAGATATACAGGTACTATACTTTACGTACAATAAAAATTTGTTCATTAGTACATTATTAGTACATGTGAAACTATGTTGCAACAATATCAGTTAACCTTAATTTATCCTGGTATTAGAGCAATATTTGATATTCGAGTTCGTTTTTTTATTTATTATATCTTATCCCACCATGCGATATATGTTAGTTATTGTTAGTATGCCTTGAATCTGAATCACACACTGCGACAGGTAGCACGGGGGTCTCGCATTGTATCTGTGTATCTTTCTTGCGTTTACTTTGTTCTCGTTTCGATTCTGTTACAACAGTTATATTTGGATTAGTTCTCCAACCATGATATGAGTTGAGCCAAAAGTTAAGACAATACTGGTCAGACAGTTACACGCAGTTAGGGGTACGTATAACACCTCGTGTTTGTAATCCTTTATAATGATTAGATTGCTACCCATGTCAACAAGAGCTCTTCCTTTTCCTGGTTCGAGTGAGGACAAAGAACTAGGAACTTAAGCGTGTTAGGATGGGTGGCCTCTTGAGAAGTTCACACGTTGACATGATAGCGCTTCTAAGGCGCGGGTCTTACATTACAAGTGTGAAAATAAGTTATTTCACAAGAAAAGTTTGAAACTAAATGGTCTAGCTAGTACTCATAAGCTCAATGAACAATTTATCCCTCCTACTTCCAATTAATGTACATTGTGTTATTGTTGTTGTCGTCGTCTTAAATTTGATAAACAGATGCGCGTAAAGGAGGTGCACATCTTGACATCAGTATTCTACAAGTACGACACCGGAGCAGAGGTGATCTTCCCAAACTCAACGTTGGCCAAAACCAAGATTGTTAACCTTGACATCTCTCCAGACCAAAGCGACAAGCTTGACTTCATCATTAACTTCAAGACTCCGTTGGAGAACATCAAAGATCTAGAGCTCAGAATAAAAAAGTGGGCTACACATTAATTGATAGTTTTCCTATGCAGTATAAAGGAAACTTCTGGTGCAAATAACTATTAACGTAGAAAAAACAAACAGATCACATTCACATATTACACGTCAATGTTCATATTCAAGATGATAATGTTCATAATTTGTGACCCAGATTATGAACATTAACGCTTATGAACATTAGCTTGTTATCTGTGAACGCGAAAATTTCGTTTTTTCTACGTTAAGCCTTGTTCTCACCGAAACTTTTCTCTGATTATATAATGTGATACTCTTGTTTAATTTTCTTTGAACATGTAGGTTGTTAGATGGAAAGCTTCACTATGCAGCGGGAACTAAAGTGGTGAAGAATACTTGTGTGCCTTATGGAAGCTCGGAGAAGGGAGAGGATCAGCCAGAGTTACACATGTCTGTGTATTTTAAGTATTTGGTATCCTACCTTACCGCTGATAAGAAAGCTGAGCGTAAATCAGAGATCTTGACTGATATAATGATTTTCTGCAAGGAGATGGAGAACAAGCAGAACATGCAAGAATATAAACATGATTTTATACCTTACGAGCTTGAATTAAGCACCAAAAAGAAGGTGATCCTTCTGCCCGGGATTGAACGCCTGAAACGAGAGATTTTACGAAGGTATTACCATTTTTGATATAGCTTATGTCCTTAGGTCATAACTAGATTAAAAATCCCATATTAATATAAGAAAAAATTCGGGTGAGAATAATTATTACTGTGCGAATGAATGCATATTTAAGTCATTGACATGCATTTTCTTCAGTAATAACATGCACATTTAAGCCAGCGACATGCACTATTGACAGATTTGCATGTCATTGACAGATTTTCATAGGTTGCTAGGTTGTTTCCTAAGACATGATTGCTACCGGAACCTATCCCAACATCATATTAGGTTCTTAATTAATAGTCTTATCTTATTTGTAAATCTTCATGATATAATACTTAAATCGAATTAAAAGTAATGCTATATTTTCACGGTTGGATCCATTATTTACCCAAGTCTTTCTTCCATATGTCATTAACCTTTAGTCTTGGCAACAAGAAATACTCTCCACCATATATTAATAATGACACTTAATATTTCATATGAGTTCGAGTGACATATATGATTGTGTTCAGGGTTGAGAAGAGGGGTTACCAGTATCACAAAGTTGTGATGACACATCCCGAAGACACCAAAATGACACATCTTGAAGACACCAAAATCAAGATGGCTCTCTATGTGACAAATTATTCTATAATTAGTTCAAGCTCGGAGGAAGAAAAGAAGGATGATAAAGAGTCTCAAAAGCTTAAAGAAGTTAAACTGGATTCGAAGAACTCACACGAAGAAATTAGAGAAGCTAAAGAGGAGTCCAAGTACTCAGACGAACAAATTAAAGAAAAGCTTAAGAATGATGACAACTTGTTTGCTGAGTTGGAACCTTTTCTCTCGGAATACGATTATGCTCTAAAGGTTGTACGAGGCAAAGATACCATATACGATTCCTCAAATAATCAATCAGCGACTAAAGTGCTTCAGGTATGTACGACAACATTGTGATTGAGGGTGTGTTTGGATGAGCTTTATAATGAAATTATAAACTAAAAAGTAGAAACAATCCCTGAATCTTTCAATTACACAATTACTGTAACAGAGTTTTTCGGGTGAACCTAATCCCTATATGAGTTTGTATTATTCTACTAACAGCAGTGAATGATTTGTGCAGGCTAGTCCAACAAGTACAAAAGAGAAGGAAGTGGCTTCATCATCTACATGGCGAAAGAATGATATACAAGAGATTACAGCAAAAGACAGGAGCAATAAAAGCTAATATATACTTCCATTTCCAGCTAATTTGGTGCTTCAGTTACGTGTTAGTTCACTTATTTCATTTCTCATTCTTTTCAGTATACGACCGTCAGGACGTAGGGTTCAATTCATTCTCCTCTCCTTTTTGGAGACTAGAAACGCTTCGCGCGGGTATTTTGTGCGTTTTTTTAACGGGTCGTTTTGATTTGTGTACATTGTTTCTCGATCTTCTTGTGGCTCGATGTTATAATTCATGGAGAAGGTGTGGTTATTATGCAGATCGCAACAAGATTTTGTCTTATAAGATGCACAATATGCTGTACAAATACATGATTTTGTCTTATAAGATGTACAATATATTGTACATTTGTATTTGTTTTAATTATATATGTCTTGGACAACTATGGGTCAGGATGGACATAGCGAAATATGAAGAAGGCTACATACTATGGTCATATTAATGAGTAACTGTGTAGATGTTTTGTGAATGTTATATGTATTGAAAAAAATTGTAATATGAAATTAATGTTAATGTATATTAATATACAAACTGTAGTAACTAAGTTATCTCTTATATCACATTCCTATATATTTACTATTCATGAGGTACAAAGCAGTACTATTTATTATTGGAAATCACTTGCAAATATGTTATGTAATAATACCGAATTTAGAATGGACAACTCTTCCATCCATGAACAACGTTGTGCTTACAATTAAGCTTATTGGATAACTTTCAATCAATGTAGACCATTATTTACCAACAAAATCTTTTGATAAGATGGAATATATATTTGTCACTGCAATTGCTACATCAACTTTACCAATAATATCAAACAACTCGGTTACCATCTACAAATTGAATAAAAAAAACTAATTATTTAACCATTAACAAATAGTTTTTTAAGGAAAGGACAATGCCATCTTTAATTTGACTTCAATGTCGAGAATGCACAATGCGTGGAGTCTTTTACGAACTATGTATACGGTGTACTTATGTTATATAAGGAATATAAGGAGTGATTCTTTGATTTGAAATTAAAATGTGAGTATTATCTATTACATTTAAATATTCCAAATGCTAATCATTTATAAAAAAAATGTTTGGATAAAAGATATTAGCACAAAATTATTCTTTGATTTCAAAGTTTCACTTATCTATATCATCAAGTAAATAAATTATTTAATTAAGAGCATAAAGTATATCCATATATACACTATGAACTTGGAAATTTTCAATTACCATACTGATGCATCTGAGGCCCTCCCCCCTTGAGCAAGTATGTCATTTGTTTTCAAAGCTGACTTCATAGGTGATAAGTTCTCCAACTCTATCATGTGCAAGAAATTTATATCCATCGCTTAGAATGACATGAATCGTGCGGTTTCCCATAAAAAAGAAAACTTATTATAAACATAGAAGAAAAAACTAAAAACAAATATAAGGACAACAACTGTAGTCAAATTGATGGATACGTAAATAATTTGAATATCACAAACAAACCAAGTTCATCTTTGCTTACTTGTGTGAACTCATAGAGTATGAACTTATTTATCCTTGAAGGAAATATTCAAGAAAGACCAAAATCAAATTTGAATTTATTGGTCAAATAAGGCTAGATAAAATAAGCACAATGATGATATAGAATTATGGCTTGTGCGAAGTATGTAAAATGGTTCATAATAAATCTTGAATAAAGAATAAAGGGGCGTAGATGTTCTTTAAAGGGTTATTAGTACTTCAGATTTACCAATGTGTTTAACACTAATTCATTACCTTTGTTTC
Source organism: Oxyria digyna (assembly GCA_029168935.1). Classification (NCBI taxonomy): domain Eukaryota; kingdom Viridiplantae; phylum Streptophyta; class Magnoliopsida; order Caryophyllales; family Polygonaceae; genus Oxyria; species Oxyria digyna. The sequence continues at coordinate 36,039,791 of JAPVLV010000009.1, forward strand.
TTGCTTTTGTTCTTGTTTCCATTCCTCATTTATGCTCAAACCAACAAAATAAACCTAGGCGCGTCACTTACAACAGGAAACGAATCATCATCTTTGATATTCGAATGAAGAGGTCGAGTTTTTGGATATCCACTCGTGCATTCATTTTCCTTGAAATTAGCTCTTTTGGCTTCCTTTGCATCTTCCATGTTCCTAGCCACTACGATGGTGTGGACTCTACGAAAATCCATGACTCTCGCCGTCATGAACCCTACTCTACTTGTTCCCCTGCATTTTAAATTTTTGTACAAAGTTCATAAATTAACTACATCATTCTTGGTTTTCAATTTATTACCAACTGATTGCATCACTATTTTCCAAAAGAAATTTGATGACTATCAAGATGTGGTGAATTCATACATACAACAATCAATCCAAAAAATCGGAATACTTTTAAGCAACATCAGACTATACAAAATGGGTGACAATCCTAGAAGAGAGAAAATACATTAAAAACATGAAGACTTGTATATATATATACAAACAAAATAATGGTATAAAGATATATAGAGCTAACCAGTGATAAGAGCAGTGAGATTAGAAGCATCAATCCCTTGAGTGACATGTTCAGCAGCGGAGACATATCCAAACCCACTCAGACCTAGCTTCCATGTCATAGTGTGGAGATATTCATTACCACAAATCAACCAAATAACACCTTACCTCAAACAAGAGTTGAATACGAGTTTAGCATTTCTTCTATTTCATTGATAAACAAGTGTTGAATAGTATTTTCACGTTCATTATAATGAGGCTAAAAAGAGCTCACGGTCTTATCTCTATGATATTGACATTTAATATGTCTATAAAATAATTTATGTTGGTTATTGTCTCATCCATACCATCTCAAGTAATTAGTACACACACAAAATTAACCTTTGTTTCTAGATTCCTAAGAAGGGGAAGATCTACTCAGTAAATGAAGGAAATGCAAAGAGTTGGGACGAACCCTATCGCTAAGTATGTAAAATAAACTTTGTGTTTGTATATTATATGAGCGGAATAAGGCGTACGCAAGATTTTACCTTAGGAGCGGCTAAATTTGTGCATGATTACAATGCGACATAATTTCGCTATATCTAAGCTAAAAAATCTTATACTCGAAATTTTTTCTTTCAAACATGTTACATAAAGAAATTTTTAGGTAAATGTTTACTTATTCGATCTCAGGTTCGTGGAGCAATGCAAATGCCCAACTGATGGTTCTTCTCCAAAGTCCCATAAATTCTAATCTAACCTAACAGGTAAAGTACTGTAGAGAACCTTGCTTAACACAACCATTCCAAGTTGATTATGGTGATGAATAATCGACAGTTGTCTTTCAGCGGGTCAGTTCCTGATATGTTACCACTTAACTTAGGGCGTTTCACCACCACACCATATCTATGCTCAGTGGCGTATCTGCATGAGACAAAATCAAAGTTTGGAGAGTCTTTAAAGCTTTGTCTATTGAAATAAGAATCAAGATCTTCTACAACCACAATAACGAAGAGCGGGACTGCATATGTACAAAAAAATGAAAGTAAGGCTTCACCTAACTCTAATTTCATACTCCGGAAATGACTGTAATTTCATTCTTTCCAGTGCAGCGCATAAGATTGGCCCCTCTTCTTCAAAATGAAGATCAACCCGTCCACTTGTGACTATCCCAGTTTTGAAATTACCAAGAACGTTTCGATTCCCATCCTTTGTAGTATGCCAATAACTTAAAGTTAAGAAAATTAGCTAAAAATGGCATAAAAGTGTCAAACTCAAATAGCTAGACCATGCACCTTGCAACAGTGAATTCAGGGTCGTGTCTCAATTTGTCTGAAATCTCAAAAGCACATATGGCACGTTTTTCTTCATGACCAACATAAACATTTGTTTTTGAATAATTTTGTGCAGTAATTCCTTAGCCGAATCATGAATCGGCGTGTTTTCCAAATTCTGTAGAACAAATTGGCTTGTTTTCTTCCCAAGGCGTCCTAGAATCCATTCTAAAGATCCAACAACAATCAAATGTCCGTTTACTTCAGCTATGGACCCAAAACCTGGCTCTGTTAACTGCCCTGTTGTAGCGGGAATCATGAGTCCTAGTGACTCTGCTTTCGACACTATAGCCTTTGCTATAGGATGTGATGCAGTTTTCCACACTACAGCAGCAAGCTGTAAAACTTCTGAATCATTGTTGAAAGAAGATGCTACTGAAGTGACACGTGGTGTTCCCTCAGTCAAAGTTCCAGTCTAGAAGTTGGAAATAATCAAATCAATCCAAGTTGTATGCAGAAAAGAAATTAGAGAAAGAATAGTTGAATTTTAACTACACCTTAAAGCAACAGTGTCTACATTGGCCAAGCGCTCCAGCACATCTCCGCCTCTTAAAAGAGTCCTTGTTTTGCTCCTGAGCGATTTTTAAGACAAAAAAAAGTAAATGAAATCAGAGTTAGATATGAAATAAAAAACAAAACCAACTGACTTCTAATCACAAGCATGAAAATAGAACTATCTATGCAGAAAAAACACCTCATACTAATAGTAGATGCAGTGAGGACTAAGTTTACCCTTTTCTGTTTATTTAATAGGAGACTACAAATCTCTATTAATGATAAACATGAATCATGGGGAAAAACAAATAAGGGGAAAACAATGACGACATGAAAAAATTAGCAAAAAAAAAAACAAAGCATATATCTATATTAATGCTAAGCAGGAGGGACGCCTAAGGAAGCAGATTGTGAAAGGTGGAAAAGCAATCAACCTATATAAAATAAGGAAGTCATAATACTAATTATGTTAACATGAACAGCACAGACTACACATATCTAGATGTATGCAAACATGGATGTTACGAAAAAATAACAGAAAATACAGGCAGCAGTAAAATTTAAATCCGGTGAAAAAAACAGAGACCTACCATTGCTGAACATATTTTCCCTACTCAGAAATTGTAACAAAATGGACTACATCTATGTCATCTTGATGATGCAACTGATATAATAACAATTATAAGCATAGTATTTATTTAAATTCAAGCATCAAGATAATAATAAGAAAAAGGGACAGTAAGGAAAACCTGGAAATCAGATAACACCAACAATATCACGACGCTTTACATTGGTGTGAAACTTTGAAAAGTCTGTTTCATTCAATTCAGAAGACCTGTAACAATGCAGGAAGATTGTAAGTGATCAAAACAAAATAAATAGAATTTAAGTTCAAAATGAGGAATACTTCCTAGAAAACAATATACTCCTGCTGGTAGCCCTACCATATATGAATATCTATAATATATCAAAAAGTCAAATAGCGTAGAAGCTTATTCACATGGTTGACAATAGCACACTCTCCATACCCTAAAGTCACCTTGCATCATCCATAACTTGAACTTTAGCACACTCTCCTGCAAATCATAAAAGAAAAGCTTGGAAGAAGAAGACCTCTTGCTCATTATTCTCCCTAAGAAAAGCAATAAGATTTCTTTTTTTAGAGAGATTCAAGAAACACCTATCAAATCCTTAATCATATTAAACTCAATTTACCAGCCAAAGATACTTCATCATCAAGATGAACTCCATTTTCCGAGTTCCCATATTTCTGCGTATACTCCTACATGGATATTGAGACTGACAATTTATGAGGGTAAGGGTTGATTAAAGCTTCCTTCACGGGTGCAAGGAATTTTAGACAATTTCAAAGTATTGGTGCCATCAAAGATGTCACAATCTCAGGAGCAGTTTAAACATACAAACCAAAAGCCTGCTAGCAAAACCCAACCCTATAAAACGACAATAGCAGGGAGGAAGGAAAGTTGCATACGGTGGGATCCATGTCATCATCGTCAGCTGCTTGGGCTTTCTGACCTTGTGAGGTTGGCTTTGCAGTAGCCTACCAAGAGAGAGGCCAAGATAGAACAGAGGATGAATTTCATAATGTAAACCCAACAAATAATATGACATAGATGTCTGCATTGCCACAAAAATCGAATCAAAGAACTTTGCACTTTTTGTGAAATTTACAACAACAATATAAATCATCATATCAAATATTAATTAGATACCGTTAAGAAGCAGATTTTAGAGTCAGTCACACAACAAAATGAGAACTGCTAAATAAAAAAGCCCAAGACACATCTAAGTTCCTCTATTTCTGTATCGATTTACTATAAAATGAAATAACTAAATACGCAATTGTTTAAATCTCAACCATAATGAATAAAAGGTGTGATGAAGACCACTATTAGCATTACCAACCATTCAAGCAAATAAACGCATTGCGTCGATTTACAATTATTACAATGTGGTGTCCGGTTGTCCATTCCCGCGGGCTTGCTGTTAACAAGTAGAATCATTTACACTTGTCGGGTGATCCTCAAATCAGATAAGAAGTGTTGGAAAATTTGACTGCATGTCAATAATCAATAAGGCCATATAACCTAGACTAATAGAAACTAAAGAGGGCTAAAAAAATCATTTCGTGCGATGCTGACGCAGAATATACTACACATCATTGGCAAAACAGTTAGGATGCAGCTTTCCATTTACTGTACTGGAGATACTTCAAACCTCCAAACTTAAAGGTAATTGTTCCAATCAAATTGAGTGCAGTATAATCAACACGATTAACCAATTTGTAGTTGTTACAGTCATAATACGAATATAGAATTGTTTGTGTGTCAACACTACCATTTTAATCATATTAATATCGGAGGCAAATCTTAGTTTAATCTGTATATTACTTTCATAAACGGAGGCAAATCTTACAACAATCTAGAGGGTAAAGTACTAACTTACAAATACTAATTAAAAAGAATGAAACAAAGTTTAACAAAAGTAATATAATTTTGTTTGATTGATTTGTTTCTTATGGTATGTGTATATGCCGATTTCATGTGTTTTCTTAGTTGTATTTCTATTGTGTTGAATTTCATATATTATCGGTTGTTGTTTCAACGAATGATTTGCTAACTGATTTATGTTGTAAACAGTCATGTGCAAAGCGTATGTGTTGAGGTATTGATGCACTTGCAAAAACAGTTTGACAAACCTTGCATCAAATATTTGGGGGCGGCAGCAGGGTTCCGGTTTTGAATCATGTCATGATTCCTAAATCTAATCTAATAGACCTGTAAGTCATAAAGAAATGAACTTTTAGAAAAGATTAAAAGCACATATTAAGATCAAACACTACATATCTACACTAAATTGGATCCACTAAAGTCCTAATAGGCACAAAGGCATCTCTACTAATTGATCGATTAAATATTAATCAATTTTAAACAATTAGGATTTGATTTGAAGTGAAGTAATTTCAATCAATAAAGTTCCGCGGTATAATATATTATAGATTATGAACCTATAGCACACAAATTCCCCAGATATCCTTCCCAGTCCACTTTCTCGATCTTCAACTTAGCCCATAAAAACGATAATTGATTGTCCAAATAGATGGAAAAGCAAATTAAATATTTAGTTAAAAACGTAAAGAAACTATAATTTTGAAATAGGAAGCAACAACACGTTAACGAAGTGAAGAGCAAAGAACATCAAATGCTTAAATGATCAAACACACACCTTACACTATGTAACTATTAGATATGTCTATAACTTCTATGCTTTTGTTCATAGTTTAACTCAGTAGAATGTCTTTATGATCAAACAGTGTTTTTGTTCTAAGAATCTTTTTCGAAAATGTATCCTCAAATTTTTTTTAACTATTGAGTGCTTCAGTAACAAACATATTTAACAGTGATCTTCAGTTAATTCAAAGTCATAATCAATAATTGAAATCATCTTCCCCTGACAAAAATGGGTTGCTTAAAATTCTTATAAGTTGGGATGGGTCTAATCGCCTAACCACTTTATTCTCAAAAGATTTAACTAATCATGAAGCGCAAAAACACTGACCATCCATCCAACGTACTAAGCAAATAATAAACTAAATCCTTGAATAAACCCATGTTTAATAAAGATTTGTCTTATTGTTTATAGAACGAATTTTCAAACGAAATTAAACAACTTAAATTTAAACAAAATGCATAAACCATAGACGAACTTGATACAAACGCTTGCCCAGAAAATAGTTTCAGAAAGAATATTATATCTGACAATATAATACAATGAAGCTTCAAACATGGCAGTTTTCCAAGCTTCCTTAAAAAAGTATCCACCATCTTATTCGTTTTTATTTTGTAGATCTCTAGCTAAATAAGACGGCGCTATACTTTCTCCATTTATACATCTACAAGTATAATATTCAATTAAAGAACAAAATATCTAGCTTATATTGTTTATCTGTTCAACAAATCATCAAAAAAATGGGAATGAAATACAATCATTATAATGTCACCAATATATCAAATTTAGTTCACAAATGGTATGAAAATTAAGAATGGATAGGAATGTACCTTCAACGCAGGGAGATTTCCTCGTGATAATTGTCTGCCTTTCTCATTCGTCGTATACCAGGGAGTTCCACTTCCAGCCAAGCTCTTTCAAACTCACAGCTTCTCCGCATCGTTCTTGCATCTACTTCGACATCTTCTTATGTGACGACTGCTGTAAAACTAAGATTTAGGACGGAAAATGGGTAATAGGATGGTTATCAAGCTATAGAATGAAGTCGATAAGGCCAAAAAATGACACTTACAAGATTAGTTCAGTTTATTAGTGCAGAACTAAATGAAATGCAAGACTTTAAATATAAAATATAGATATAGACACTACACATAAACCAACTGAAATAGAGAACAAATTATCTCAATTTAGAAAATTGACTCTAAAATGAAAGGTAAACCTCCCACTCTCCATACCCTATAAAAAAAAAGTTACAGGAGATCTAAATAACCATTTTCTTGATAGCACATTGCTAAAATTAGAAATCACATCTTGGAAAACTCACTATGAATTGCCTTTTACATGAAAAGTCGAACTAAAATTGGCATTTTTTGTATCTAGGATCAACAAAAGCAATGTAAAGAGGTCACTTGAACTAAGCAAATTACATGGTAACTGGCATCAAGATCATTAGATAAGTAATAGAAGACGCAAACACAAAATTCAACTATTATGTGTAAACTTCTTTGAAAAAACCCAGATTTCAGTTTGCTAGTTGACAAATGACAGCAAAAAGATTATTAATCTGCAACATGACAAAATAAGAAGTTGATGGAGAAGCATTATTACCTTCTTCGGTAGACAATAGCCATGATCAATTGGAATGAGTTTGACCTGGCCATCTTTGTTCGCTTTCTGCACCAGAATATTCCCATCATACCTATCTGCATTAGAAGTCGTATGTCCAGAACAGTGATCTTATGTACATTTAGAACGGTAGGGGAAAGGTCAATTCATCACATTCTGTAAAACAAAGCTCAGAAGGGTGTGGAAATAGTAAAAGATATATCTCCCTGTATCAAATAAAATGACAATTTATTAAAATGGTTAAATCAAACAATAGCAAGAAACAAAAGATTTAAATCATTTAAAATCAACTCATCGTTCTCGTACTGTACAGTCTCATCATGAATCTTAAGGCTATTGATGGATGACACAGATTATGTGAAATAGATGAAACGGAGCATGGCTGAATAACATTCTCCGTGGCTCCTAGATTATGTGAAATAGATGAAACGTAGCATGGCTGAACTGGACCAGAGTCAGGTATTCTATCTCTAGTTGCTTTTGGGATCTTGGACTGAATAGCATTACATTTTTGTCCTACACTATTTGGCATAGATATTTTTGTCTGCCAAATTTATTAAGAATCAGCAACTTAAAATGTTCTCTGTCAACTTAATACATTTTCAGATAAAGAGTAATGAACTATCATACCTCACTAAAGAACCTCGATGATGGAGATGACATCCTTAATCCCGAAGGCTTTGCTACTTGAATTTTAACGGATTGCCCAATATTACAAGTGTTGCCAGTATTTGCACGGACTGCAACTTCAGCTTTGCATGTCCCATCATTTGCTTCCAGTCCAACAAGCAATATCTTGCCTGGATTAATTTCTGATGAAGTAATATACTATACTTTTGACAACTTGTGGTTGTTTGATGATTGATCTCGAGAACTTAGAACCGTCTGGAACATAGATAAATAAAATCATAATAAGACTTCAAACGCTAAGCATAAGAGATACACTGTAGTGTAGTCAATAGATTTTTAAGAAAATATATGCAGAGAAAAATGAGGATTCTCACCCTATTCTTCCTAGTTCTTTGATCAGAAGGTTTAGATGGATTGGATATGCGCTGGGAAACAATCTTTGGAGCATTAGAAGTATTTCTTGTGTTGAACTTTCCTTTTTGACCTAAATTCTTCTGGACACTGGGTGTTGGATGACAGATTCAATAATAAAAAAAGGGTGGCTATAGTCAAAAGATCATTCCACTGGTGTACTTAACAAAGCAACAAAGACTATGGAAAGGACCTTAAGTAATAACTGACCTGTAAATAACCAGCTGTTACTAACGCATATGAAAGAACGAATAAAAAGGTGTAGCTGAATATTAAAATAAAATTCTAATAGAAGGAGTCAAGAATTACCAAGCGGGGCTATACAATTACGCTTCACATGGCTTGCAATTGAGCTGCTAGGTGGTGTACCTTGGACAACTACACAAACTTGGATTATCCACCAGTACGTATCTCATTTAGCCATTAGTTGATTCAGATTTTCACTTCTCATAGAAACACAAAGAAGTCGTCACACTATACAAAACTCTCTTACTAATCGAATCAAGCAAAAATTAAAACCACCAAATTGGCTTCTTCTATTTTACTTATAGATGCAAATTCAAAACAGTAATCAATCATCTTCCCTAACAAAAGAAAGCAGGAAAGGTATAGAATCAGAGAACCTGAAGCTTGGGGGAGACGGATGAGCGAATCGAAGCTTTCTTAAAGTCGAGGGAGGCGGGATCACCGACGACAACCTGCAAACCATCGACAACTTCCCCCATTGTCGAATTCTTCCTCATGCTCGCTACACTTGAACATGAAACCCTAAAATCACAATAACAACAACAACATAATCGAATCAAAGGATTAAGAAATTTAAGTAAGACGAAATTCAAACCCTAACGCATTCAAAAATCGTCCTGAATTCAAACCCTAACACATTCAACATCAGCAATGTTGGAGCCTAAATATTCGCAATCTCGCAATCAACACCTCGCGAGATCTGGCCTTCAGTGAATCTTCAAATACTGGAGACCTTCCTTACGCAAACTGGAGCAACAACTTGTGACACATCTTCATCTGGATCAAAATGTGATATTCTCCTCTGTTCTTTATGTTCTTCAGTCCCTAAGGTACCTGCACAACCAAACCGGAAGGTTAGACCCCCTGATTTGGCTCTCCGACGCTCAAGTCAGTAATAGCCACAGATAATTGAACCCGATGCCTCAAACAACAATAGAGTAAAGTAAAACAGAGAGAAGATAATGATCGAAGTAATGACGAAATCAATGAAACCTCGTGAGCCAACTCAATGAAACAGTAAATGATGAAACTCAACCAATCGTGATGATTCGCACCTCAAAAGCACGATGACGATACCGAGAGCCAGAATCCAGGTACCGATCATCCGATTCTCTACTAAAAGAGATGAATCGGGATTAGAGAGACGAGCTCGGAAATGAGTAATCGCCTTATGTGTTTACTCTCTAGCTCAAGGGGGGAGGAAGATGCTCTCAATTGCCACTACCCTTTCTCTCTCCTTTCGGTTAGGATTTATATCCAGGTCGCGGGCCCCACACAAATCAGGTGTTATTCTTTATACCTATTGGGCCTCTCATTTGGCCTTTTCATTTCAATCTCTTCAATGACTTCTTGGGCTCGCGGTTCTCCAGACCGTCGCGAACCGGGTTCGTATTCACCGCGAGAACCGGGTCCAACATCCAGCCCCCCAAGTCCTTGGCTTCGCGAAGGCAAGGCTTGGGTAACTATTGAAGCCGGGATCTCGAGGGTGTTAGGAGTTTGTTCATTCGCGACGCCTTCTCATTTCATCGCGCTTGTTTTGAATTTCGAATTTTAAATTCGAGACGCTTCGTCTCCCGCGCATTGACACCTTCCAACACGTGTCTACTTTTTGGGTTTTTCTCACTTTCCTATATAAGGCCATCAAATCATAGTCTTCCCTTCCTCTCCACTTCGATTGTTCGTACTCCTCTGTAAAAAACCGTTCTTAATAAAATTTCAAGAAATCTTCACTCGTTCAGACAATCTTCAGATTACAAATGGCTGGTAAGTTCTATTTCGAATTCGCTCTTTATTTCACTTTTCCTACTACATTTACTCGTAATTTTGAGGTTTCCCTGGTATTCCGCCATTGTCGCGCTTTCTGAAGCTTTTATGCTGGTTTTCATGGAGGTTCAATGGCTTTCTCCGCCCTCCTACTAGCTTTTAGTGGGCGGCGCCGCTTCCTTTTTCATCCTTCTAAACTCGATTTTCTGGGTGTTTTCTTTCTTTAGGACTTGTTTTAAACTATTTAGGGTTCTTGGCGCTTTTCATTTCTTGAGTATTCGTCAGAATGTTCATTTGGACATTCATCCAAGTGTCTCTTCGATTCCTTTCTGGATCTTGTCTTTCTCGTTTTCCAGGGTTTTCCTTGTTACCCTTTTTATGGTTCGCGAGGCTTTCTTATTGCCCTGGCGTCTCGTATTCTTGCCTTGGAAAACTGACTTTTTCCTTCTTTCCCTCTTTTAATTCTTTTCAGAGAAAACTACTAGAAATAAGGATGGCGAAGGCCCTTCTACTTCGCGACCAGATGCAGGTAGTAGCAATAACGATCTTCTCCCTCAGGAACCTAAGGATGTAATTATTGGTCGCGTTGAATACGAAAAGTATTATTCCTGGCAAGGCGATCTTCCTCGCATTGAAATCGAGGACTGTTTTAATAAACCGGCGGGTCGTGTACAGGTCCTGACCCGTCGCGTTCGTTATACGAAAGTCAAAGTCCTCGGGAATCCGTTTACGGATCTTCCTTCTGATCTTCAACTTCGCGATCTTTATGCAGTAGCCAATTCCTATCCCTTTCCGGAGGGGACAATTTTTGCCTTGCCATATTCAGGTGGCACTTCTCTTGACGATTATGGTTCTTTCTTCGCGTTGAGTATTTCCTCTCTTAAATTAGGCTTTAGGCTCCCTTTTCCGACTGCACCAAAAGGCTTTTGAGAGAGTTGACATATAGCCCAGCCCAAATGCACCCTAACTTTTGGCGCGCACTCGTTATTTATGTGATGAGATGTCAAGACATTGGAGTAAAACCCAATCCTTGCCATTTTTTCTTATGTTCCGGACGCGAAGGGCTCCCGAGGAGGAGGGGATGTTCACGGCTGTGAAGAATGGCAGAACTGAGTGGGACGGACCACCCCGGCTCCCGAAATGGAAAACGGATTGGTTCCTAGTACGGCCTCCACAAGATTCGGGGTTCTCTACTAAAATATCAATGACCGCGACCCAACCTAAATCTGGTGACTGGTCTCAGCCTAAGAAAGATTGCCTTTCTGATAAATTCCATAGTTTTCCTAACCTCATCTCGAAGCGCATATTTCTGGCATGTATTACCCACGAGGTGCTAGCCCAGCGAGGGCTAAGCCTTGAACATCATTACGGTACTCTTCATGTGTTCGCGTAACATTTTATTTGTTTGTTGTTTTCATCTTTTGTCTTTATTTCCCTTTTATAACGCCATGTGCTTATAGATCGATGCTTTCCTATGTTTTTCAGAAAAAGGATATTTTTCCAGGCTCCCAGCTCTAGAAGGTTCTGACGACTCTTTCAACGAAGAACCAATTAATGAAATCGCTCCTCCTGCCGCGAAGCCCAAACGTAGAAAGCAGGTTGCGCAGAAGAACAAAGCTCCTTCCAAGAGAAAAGCCCCTTCCACTGGTATCAATATTCGAGAGTCGCCCGCCGAGGCGTCAGAGCCTTTGGCTGACCAGACTATTCCGGTCGCGAGTTCTCCTGTTTCAAGGGGAGCTTCGCTTCCTTATGGAGCCGATAGGACTCCTTCCTCAAACCGAGGCACTCCTATTGAAAGGGCCTCAGCCATCGCGAGGGGTAAGCGGCCTATGACTCTCGAGGGTCGCGAGGATATCCCTTCTCAGGATTTAGATGAGCTCTTTCCTGAGGAAAAGGTGGTAAGAAAGTTCTTTCACAATGATCGTCCTCGTTATCCGGAGATGCCCTCTTGTCTAGAGGGTATCGTTCGCGGTGGTGGAGGTCTTTCCACGCTTAACTTGGCGGTAAGTTTTTACTCCCTGTTATTTTCTTGTAGACTCTTCCCTGGTTGGTTATCATCTTTAGCTCACATTCCTTCTTTATCGCAGTCGATCCTTATCAATGAGGCTGCGGGGCAATATGCTTTGGCCCTCGAGGACAACCATAAGCAGTTGGAGGAGGATTATGAGAAGGTTCTAGCATTCGGCCATAAGCTCAAAGACTCAAGGGATGAGGCGAGGCAGGCTCTGGATAAAGAGAAGAAAAGGAATGCTGACTTGGAGAACAGGATAAGTGAAATGGAGGTTGCTGCCAGAGTAGAGAAGCGTAATCATGACACAGAGTTAGGCTTGATCAGGCAGGAAAAAGATAAGGCTTTCTCTCAGGATCGTCGCGAAGGAGCGAAACAGTATGCATCAAGCTTTCGCGAGAAAGATCGTATTAACTTTATTAGCACTGCCCGTGATGTACTGTTGATCGCCTCGCTTAGGCGTCAGCTCAAGAAACACCAGGTGCCTAAGTTTCCTTACGATCCATCCGACTTCTGCGGTCTTCCTGCGGAGCTTCCTCCGTATCCCTCTCCTCCCGTCGGGACCTTCATTGACGACGACGTGAGCCTTCTTGAAGACTGGGTAGTCGAGCCTTTTTTGAGAGAAGGTGAAGGGGTTGCTGAAGGGATGGAGTCTCATATTCCCGTGGTTCCCGCTCCCAAGGCGCCCAAAAGAGTTCGGGACGTGGTTTATTCGGAGATAAGGATGAAAGAGACTCGGGACCCAATGAAGCGCCCTCGTGTCGAGACAACCGAGGCAGGTGACGGCGACGATATTGTGAATATTGATAGTGAGGAAACCGCTATTGATGAGAACATCGCGTCGGCTGAGGATGCTGGTGGTGAAAAGGAAGCTCACGATGTGGCGATGGATGAAGTTGGCCAATACTTGGACATCCCTACCAATCATGTGAATGACGATGCTTGATCTTTTTCCCTTATGATATTATCTTTGTAAGCTCTGGATTGATGTTACGTATAATGCCTACTTGGAATTTTTGGCGGTTCGCGAATCATGTGTGGTCGTGAGCCTTGGATTGTTTTGGGCCTCTTGGGGAGGTCGTATTGTTATTTCTATGTGTGTTTTTGCATTTATTGCTTCTTTCGTTTTCTCAACTACTTTTCTGCTCAATCACTTAATGCATTGATTACGGGTTAGGTGGTTCAACATGATAAATAGGAGCTTTTACTTTCTTTTCCTTGTTCGTTCTTTTCGAGAGTTTTTATTATGGCTAGGACTCGGCGAACTCGAGAAGGGTCTCTGGATGAGTCTTTCACTATTACTATGGATTCTTCTGCCATTACCGATAGATGCTTGGTAAGTATCTTTCTTTACTTTGTCTTTCTCTGCTTGCTCGTTTCTTAGACCTCTCTTTTCCACATATAGCGTTTCCCAAAGGAACATTGTGATCAACACCTTAGCCATTTCGGTGGTAAGAGCCTTTTCCTTTGCGTCCATTTCGAACCTTGGGACGTGACGTTGGACAAGGTTGGGAGTTCTTACGTTCTGGGCGAAGGTTGGAGTGAGTTTGCGTATGAGAATGATCTTCATGAGGGAGATGAAGTGACCTTCACCATGTGGCGTGCCAATCCTCCTGAAGTTCCCATTCAGACCGCGGTGTATCAAGTGAAGATCGTCATTCCTCTCTAGGCTTAGTGCCTTTTAATGTTTCTTTATTTTGTGTTTGTCTCGTGATTTCTCCTCCTTCTCCCCTCCCCCCATAGTGCTCGTGAGGATGTTTACAGTCTCACGAGCGCTATGTGTTTAAAGAAGGAGGGAGAATGAACAAGGGTGCTTGTAATTCTTATCTTCTTGTTTTGGGATGTGTTTTATGAATAAGTTAGACTGGAATATCGGGAAAACTTTGGAACTTAAAATGTAGTGTGCACCTCTGTGCCATCGCGATTAAAAGTATGTGTTTCATCAACAAACTTTAGAACTTAAAATGTTTCTGAAGCAAAAAACACTTAATATCTTAAATAGGACACTCTTCAACGTCTTTCGTAGGGAAGGACTCTTCTGTTTTTGTTGGTCTTTCGAAAAAACCCTGCGAGATAGTCGATCGCGTAAGTATAGATTATTCGTATGTCATGACCTGTGATGTGATAAAGAGTGTGTTTTTACCTAACTACTGCATGCGTATGAGCTAGTAGTAGGGTTTTTGTGCGTCCGTGAGTGTCTTTGTGTTGGGCATGGGATTTCCTATAATGAATTGGAATCACTCTTTGTTCTTGTGACAAAACAAAGTAGCTCGCGTGTTTATTTCACCATACCTTAGCTGAGGTATTCTTAATGCCTTGGGAAATCTATGCTCGTGAAGAATTGGAGTATTAGCGCCAGTATCATCATAAATTGCAGAGGTTTTCTGTTTCGTTCGCGACGCGAAGCTGGACGATGATATGTCTAGAGCCCCAGCCTTTGATCGCGATCATGTCTAGGATCGTTCATTTTTGTAGTGCAAGAGTGTCTGTCAAAGCAGATAGGGACTCATTAGCTTTTTGTATTGTATATCTCTAAGCTAAGTATATAGTTTCATGATTGACTTTTTTCAGGAGTGTCACTCGATGTGCTCCGTGCCTTGATGGGTTGCTATCCCATCAAGGTCAGGACTTCGTGGTCGAGGTGAGGAGGACGAATGTCGTTACTCACTCTCGGACGGTCACGGCTTCACAACCCGGGTGGGTGCTCCTAGCCCCAGACCAGCGTTATGGCTTCGCGACATGGGTGGGTGCTCTTGGCCCCATCACGGCTTCACGACCTGGGTGGGTGCTCTTGGCCCCAGCCCGGCGTCACGGCTTCGCGACCTGGGTGGGTGCTCTTGGCCCCAGCCCGACGTCACGGCTTCGCGACCTGGGTGGGTGCTCTTGGCCCCAGCCTAGCGTCACGGGATTTATGTGAGTTCATGAATTCTCGAGATGTGTAAGTAACTTTTATTCTGAGATCACGTCCTCCTTTATGGCGAAAGTATTTATTCCCTTGGTAACCCGATGATAGATTTTTGCTAATGTTTAGTCTCAATCGGTCCTTTCGCCTGCATACAGCTCGTCAGAACATCTTATTTCGCGATTATATCGCTTTCTATGAAGTATTCATTTGAGGTATGAAGACATGTTATGAAAACGTGGGAATTCATACCTGTGTGGGGGAGTAGGCTAGGCGTAATAGCGACGTAGTCGCATCACGTTCCAGGAATTTGCAACGTGATTGCCAGAGCTATCCTTCAGTCGATAGGCCCCTGGTGCGACTTCGCGATCCACTATATATGGCCCCTCCCAGTTGGGATCGAGTTTTCCTCCTTCTGTCTTTCTCAGGACCAGATCTCCCTTCACGAATCCTCTTTCCTTGACATGCTTGTTATAATACCTCGCGACACCCGCTTTGTATGCGGCCGCCCGGACAACCGCCATTTCTTGTGTTTCTTCGCGAAGCTGGAGCTCCATCCTCAACTTCTCGTCATTGGTATCCGGGTCATAGTGAAGGAGTCTTTTGTTTGGGAACAAGATTTCTACGGGAACCACAGCCTCCACCCCGTACGCGAGGGCGAAAGGACTCTCCCACGTTGCTTTTTTCACTGTGGTTCGATTGGCCCATAGAGTAAGTGGCAGGACCTCCGCCCATCTGCCCTTAGCGTTGTCTAGTCTTTTCTTAAGATCTGTGACAATGCTCTTATTGATGGCTTCTACCTGCCCATTACAGTGTGGGTGTGCAACTGAAGCAATTTTCAAATTAACTCCCAGATCGCTGCACCATGCCATCAGCTGAGGCGAGTTGAATTGAGGACCACGATCGGTAACAATTTCGCGTGGCAATCCATAGGGACATATAATGTTCTTCCAAAGGAATTTCTTCACTACGGGTACTGTTGTCGACGCGAGTGCTTCTGCCTCGATCCATTTTGTGAAATAGTCCACCGCGACAATGATATACTCGAGCTGACCCGGGGCCTTTGGTTTGAAAGGGCCAAGAAGATCCAGCCCCCACATCGCGAAGGGGATGGGGCTTCCCATAATCTGAAGCTGCACTCCTGGTTGGTGAGAGGCAGGGGCGAAATACTGGCATGCCTGACAAGTTCGCGTCATCGCTTGAGCATCTTGTTTCATTGTAGGCCAGAAATTCCCTTGACGCAAAGCCTTGTACACCAGAGGTTTCCACCCTGCGTGCGTCCCACACAGCCCAACATGCAGCTCTTCGAGGTAGGCCTTTGTCTCATAGTAGCCCATACATTTCAGTTCACAAGGGTCACCTCCTCTTTTGTAAAGCTCACCTCTGCTGATATAAAAGTGTCCAACCTTTCTTTTCAATTGCATGAGCTCTTTTGGATCAGTAGGACCGCGACCATATCTGAGGTAGTCTATGAATGGGCGACGCCAATCTTCAGATGAAGTATTGATCGCCATCATCTCAATCTCGCGGTTGATGGCACTTTCTTCTTTCACCAAAAACAGATATTTCGGGGGTCCCCCCCTTTGACACCATGAACCCTGATCTTTGCTCGCGTTCCTCTTTGGGACCTTCCCAACTGGCTCCCATCTTCGCGAGCTCATCTGCTTTTTTATTCAGTTCTCTTGGGATTGCTTTGATCTCCAAGTGCATAAAAAGCGAGGTCAATGTCGCGACCCTGGCATGATATTGTGGGAGGTTCCCTGTTCGCGCTTCATAAAGCCCCTGCACCTGCTTTACCACAATCTCTGAATCGCAACAACATGATAGCACAGAGATTGAAAGGCCGATGGCTAACTCTAGCCCTGCGATCAAGGCCTCATACTCAGCTTCATTGTTCGTGGGTTTGAACTTTAGTGCGATGGCGTGGCTTATCTCATCTCCCGTAGGCAACGTGAGAATCACACCCGCGCCACACCCCTCGTCATTCACAGCCCCATCAGTGTGCATTATCCACATCATCTGCTCGCAATACGGATTCACCACTTCCCCTTCTCTGAAACTCGTTTCGACAATGAAATCAGCAAGCACTTGCGCCTTGATAGCTGGCCTGGGCCGGTACACCACATCGAACTCTGACATCTCAATAACCCATTTTGTGAGCCTCCCTGCTACAGTAGGTTTGGTCATGAAACTATTGAGCGGCAAGTCCGTCAAGGTTTCAATCGGGTGTGCATGAAAATAAGGTCTTAGTTTGCGAGCAGCTGTTATCAACGCGATCACAGACTTTTCAACTGGAGAATACCGTGTTTCCGCTGGCAACAAAGCTCGGCTGAAAAAATATACTGGTCTCTCTGACTCGCGAACAAGAACAACGCTTACTGCCCTCGAACTGGCCGCGAGATACAATTGGAGAGTCTCTCCCGGAATCGGGGAAGATAAGATCGGGAGCTTTGTCAAATGTTCTTTGAGGCTCACACTCCTCAGTCCACTCAAAGTTCTTTGGCTTTTTCAGAATCTCGAAGAATGGGAGGTTGCGTTCAGCCAATTTGGCACAAAATCTCCCCAAATAGTTCACTCGGCCTACAAACCTTTGGACTTCGTGGGTCGATCGTGGTGGTTCGAGATCGAGAATGGCTTTGACTTTATCGGGATTAACCTCTACACTGCGAGCGCTAATCATGAAGCCCAAGAATTTTCCTTCTGTGACACCGAACACGCACTTGTCTGGGTTTAAACTCATCCCATACTTTCTGAGCGTCGCGAAGACCTCTACCAGGTCGCGAGCATGGTCACTTTGTTTCTTGCTCTTTACCACAATGTCATCAACGTAGGCCTCAACCGTATCCCCTATCTGATCACTGAAGATGCGGTCGACCAATCTCTGGAAAGTGGCCCCCGCGTTCTTAAGGCCGAAAGGCATCACTTTGTAGCAGAAAGTTCCCTTATCTGTTATGAAAGAGGTATGCTCTGAGTCAAGGGGGTTCATCATGACTTGGTTATACCCCGAGTACGCATCTAAAAAGTTGAGTGCCTCATGCCCTGCGGTGGAGTCTACAAGCTGATCAATAGAAGGTAGCGGGTAGCTGTCTTTCGGGCAAGCTTTGTTCAAATCTGTGAAGTCCACGCACATCCTCCACTTTCCCGTTCCTTTTTTCGTGACCATAACAACAATAGCCAACCAAGTTGGGTACTGGACTGGTCTTACAAACCCAGCTTTTAGGAGCTTCGCGAGCTCCACAGCCGCGGCCTCATTCTTCGGACCCGCTTTCTTTCTTTTTCTTTGTCTTTTAGGAACGATATCGTTGCTAATATTCAGAGAGTGAGTGATTACTGATGGGGGAATTCCTTTCAAGTCTTTGGGGGACCAAGCGAAGACATCTTGCGACTCCGACAGCAAGTTTTCGATCTCCCCCATTACCATAGGGTCAAGGTTACCTCCCACAGATAATTTCTCTTCTTTGTTTGCAAAAGGAGTGACCTCCTGTGTTTCAAATCCGGAAAACTTTGCTTTGTCCACATTTCCCTCAGAATTCTGATACCTGGGAGGCTCGCGAACATCTAAGTCAGCTTCCTCCTCAACATTAGGCATACCTGGGACAAAGAGTTGGTTCGCGAGCAGAGGTGTATCTTCTCCCTTTTCGGACTTGATGTAACAAGAGATGCTCTCTTTCTCCACCCCCATCGCAACTCCAGTCCCGGAGGGCGTGGGAAACTTTATGCAGAAATGGCTCATGGACACTACTGCATCAAACTTGCACAGTGTACCTCTCCCGATGATCGCGTTATACGAGGAGCTTGTCGGGATGATGACGAAATCAATCTTTTCTGACCTTCGCGGCCCTGTCTCATCTCCCATCACTACATCTAAGCTCACCACTCCTAGAGCAGTGACCCTCTCTCTCGCGAAGCCTACTAAAGTGGTTCGCGTCGGTCTCTTCATCCGTGGATCAACCCCTAGTTTTTCAAAGGCATCCAGATATAATATGTCAGCAGAGCTGCCTGTGTCTACCAGAATACGACTGACTAGTTTTGTGCCAATCTACAGATGTATGACTAATGGGTCACCAGAAGAGACTGCCCACTCGTTGATCTCTTCATTAGAAAAAACAAGTTGATATGGTTCTCTGGGAAGGGGTTTCGCGATACTCATAACTGGGAGCCCGCGAGGGAGCGGAGCGTTAATCATCTTTCGTTGTTCACGCCTGTTTGGGGGTATAGGGATATGCTTCCCGGCTATGGTCCCTACATGACCGTCCGGTCGCGGGAAGTCTTGATTGCGTTGAGGTGGATGAGGATCGTTCGCGTTCTGTTGGTTGCGTCCTCTTCCTCTCCCACCATTGTTGTTTCCCCCTCTGAACGGCCCCCGGCCAGGGTCTCTACCACCCCTGCCTTGATTGTTTCCTCCGCCTCTCTGATTCATGAGGACGACTCTCTGTTCGGGTTCATTGTTCATTCTTGGGCCACTCCTGCATTCATCCGTGTTGTGAGTAGTGGAGTTGTGGTTGGCACACCACATTCCATCGCGACCACGACCTTGTCCTCCATTGCCTCGGCCGCGACCTCTGTACTTGGAATTTTCATCCCTCTGGTTCATCAAATTCTGTGCCTGAAACTGATTCTGATCTGTACTCTGTCTGTAATCCTGATACTGATTCTGATTCTGACGCTGAGTTACTAACCCTAGAGCTCACGAATCACTCTGTCCCTGATCATACTGTTGTCTCTTGTTCCCCCAATTCTGATTGCCTTTTTTAGAGCTCTGGCCCTGGTTTTGGTTCTGTTTGTTCTGTCCTCCACCCACTGCGGGTGTGTTTGAATGAGTCTCAACTTGAATTTCGACATAAGCTCTTTCTAACATGGCCTGATAGGACCCTTACTGCTTTCTGTAAAGGTGCTTTTTGAACTCACTCCCGTCGGCCAGCCCATTTAAGAACGCGACCCTGGCGATTTTATCATCAAAATCATCAGCCTCCAAGACCATCAGCAAGAATCTTTTTACGTACTCTTCCAGACTTTCGCCCGTTTTTTGTTTGATCCCGACCACTTCTTGCATAGTGATCTTTCTCTTCTTCGAAGAGCCAAAATGCAACAAGAACCCCTTTTCAATATCCGCGAAGCAAGAGATGCTCCCGGGTGGTTGATTTAACATCCATGTCATGGCGGTGTCCGCGAGTGTTCCTGGGAATCCTTTGCATAGGGTGGCCTCATCCGGACCCCTCGCGATCATGGCATACTTGTATCGGGTAAGATGTTCCTTAGGGTCTCCCTTACCAGTGTATTCCTTGATATTCGGGAACCTGAAATCTGGTAGTGGAGGGGCCCTGATGATATGCTCTGCAAAAGCCGTGGGGCCAAACATTGTTGATAAGTCGAGAGGAGGGTTCTGGAATGTCTCGCGATGATAGTGTGGTGCCCCCTGATGATCGTGTTGTTCCTGTACAGGATAGTATGCTCGGCCCCTCTCGTCATAGCGAACATCATATTGAGAGTTGTAGTGCTCCTGATGACTCATTGGAGCCTGGTTTAGGTTGAACCTTCCCTATCCAACTTTGCGAGTACCATTTCTTTCCCTCAGCCTTCTAGAAACCGATGCTCTGTCATCCGGGACAATTTCAGCTACTTCTTCTTCTTGATTAATCTCTCTTTACTCGCGATTGGCTTGGTCGTTAAGAGGTTCGACCCTTTGGTTAGCTGCATTTTGGGCGATCGAGGCGCCTTGTGCTATCCAGGCGGAAAAAAGCTCGTTCTGCTCCCGAGGGATAGTTATAAGCTCGAGAACTTCCTCGTCAATGCGAGGGAGCGGTGGGGGATTGAGAGTGTTTTTTGATTGGTGCGTGGCGTGGTGTTGTTTACTGTGCCGCTTCTGCCAGTTTCGACCATGATGTTGTCTTTCGCGAACTGACTCTCGAGATTTCAAAGGGAGCTAGCTGCGCGAGGAGGTCCCCACGGTCGGCGCCAGTGTTGGAGCCCAGATATTCACGATCTCGCAATCAACACCTCGCGAGATCTGGCCTTCAGTGAATCTTCAAATACCAGAGACCTTCCTTACGCAAACTGGAGCAACAACTTGTGACACATCTTCATCTGGATCAAAATGTGCTATTCTCCTCTGTTCTTTATGTTCTTCAGTCCCTAAGGTACCTGCACAACCAAACCGGAAGGTTGGACCCCCTGATTTGGTTCTCCGACGCTCAAGTCAGTAATAGCCACATATAATTGAACCCGATGCCTCAAACAACAATAGAGTAAAGTAAAACAAGAGAACATAATGATCGAAGTAATGACGAAATCAATGAAACCTCGTGAGCCAACTCAATGAAACAGTAAATGATGAAACTCAACCAATCGTGATGATTCGCACCTCAAAAGCACGATGACGGTACCGAGAGCCAGAATCCAGGTACCGATCATCTGATTCTCTACTAAAAGAGATGAATCGGGATCAGAGAGACGAGCTCGGAAATGAGTAATCGCCTTATGTGTTTACTCTCTAGCTCAAGGGGGGAGGAAGATGCTCTCAATTGCCACTACCCTTTCTCTCTCCTTTCGGTTAGGATTTATATCCAGGTCGCGGGCCCCACACAATCAGGTGTTATTCTTTATACCTATTGGGCCTCTCTTTGGGCCTTTCCGTTTCGATCTCTTCAATGACTTCTTGGGCTCGCGGTTCTCCAGACCGTCGCGAACCGAGTTCGTATTCACCGTGAGAACCGGGTCCAACAAGCAATACATGTCCAATACGACCCAACAAACATCCATTTAAAAAAATGAATAAGAAGAAAGAACCAACCCTTCCTTATTTATACCAGGCTAGGCTACTCTAACCCAAAGATGGCAATATAGAATCATCAGTCATGTATCATAACTTGTAATTTGTCTTCAATTTAGGGTGCTTCCCTTACTGTAAATTGCAATTGTCAAATATTGTATGAAATTTCAATTTCAATGCAGTAACCCAACATGAAAGTTTGAACGACCCCAGTATGTGAAGATATTCAAAGAAAGATGACATATAATACGTCAAATACCTTGGAGGCCTCTCAAGAAATTCTTGGAGCTTTGCCAAAGATGGGTTTATTAATGATGGCGTAACATCCTAACTTTACATGTATCTAGCAAAGTAAATTATACGAATGAATAGTTTACTGCACCCCATATATTAATATATGGGTTGAGTTAGTTTTACTTAGCAGAAAACATTGCATAGAAC
The DNA here is from genome assembly GCA_029168935.1 of Oxyria digyna. Taxonomy (NCBI): domain Eukaryota; kingdom Viridiplantae; phylum Streptophyta; class Magnoliopsida; order Caryophyllales; family Polygonaceae; genus Oxyria; species Oxyria digyna. Next base: position 36,062,182 of record JAPVLV010000009.1, read on the forward strand.
CGTGAATGGTGCTAACCAACTGATACGCTGCACTTTGTATAGTGTAACTAGGGATTATTACATTAGTTTAGGAGTATTATCATATGTGTTTCGAGTCATTATTATGTTCTGAGATATTTATTAAGAAGTGAAGAAATGAAGATCAGAACCGAAGAAGATTGAAGACTTGAAGAATGAAGAAGCTTCTGCGACGCCAACCGCGATCGCCACTACCATCCAGGCGATCGCCATCATTCAACAGAAGCCATTCGAGAAGAAATCAGCGACCGCGATCGCGGGTGATATGGTGGCGATCGCGGGTATTGCACTGATGCAGCTGAAGATGGGCCGTGCAAGCTGGGCCTGGAAGATGGGCCGCTCGTGAGCTTTCCATGGTGATCGGATGAATTAAGGAAGCAGGCATCATCAATTCACAATGTTCCAACGAGACTTTGTTTTATTTTCCTTTTGTTTTATTTCTTTTCTTTTCCTTTTTCCTTATTTAGTTTTAGGATATTTATCTTTTACCATATATTTTTAGGGTTAGTCTCTATTTAAGAACCCTAGTTCTTTCATCTTTCATCATATCTTTTATCATCATCTTTCCATCAGACAATTTAGTTCTGCAACCATGAGCAGGAACTAATCTCCATTGTTTTACTTAGCGGTTGAAACCTTCAGTTATTAAGTTGTGAGATTTCTAAACTCTTGTTCTTTTCCTATGGGTTTGTATTAATTCTCTTGTTCTTCATCTATTGATTTCTATTAGTTTTGCTAGCTTGATCACCTAGTTTGATTGATAGTTTTCTATTGCTAGACTAGGAATATACGGTGGAATTCCTTGTCATTGTAGCATTCATATCTGCATGATCTGGTAGTTGATTGCTTTTATGAAAGAGAATTGATTGCATGTTAATACTTGACGGTTGTAAGTTATTGCATGCATCCTTATAATTCATGTGCCCTTTGCTGCTATTTCATCTAATCTTGAGAGGTTTCCCTGATTGTTGAATAGTAAGTATTATCAGGACCGGTTGGCCTGCTGATATATTAAAGATTGGAATAGGAACATTCCCTAGGATTGAAGAGAACTTGAGATAAATCTATGATCAATTTGATTGACTGTTGTGTGGATACTTGCTAGGTGAAACCCCTTCTCATCATATTCTCACCCAAACTCCCTTTGTTTGATACTTGTTACTTTTGTGTTTCATACAATAAAAAAAAACCCTGGTTACTTGTTCACTAGTTGATATTTCACTTGACTGCATTGATTTGGTGTTTTGATTCCCTTGGGTTCGACCTCTACTTACTTGCTATACTCTAGTTAGTGTTTAGAGTTTATTTCTTTGATTTGGCACTACGACTTCAGCCTCATCACCAACCATAACTCTTGATTAAACAAGTCAGAAACAATCCAAATGTTTTGCAGGGAATGGGACAGTGTCCAACTTAGATGTCCACTCAGCAACAGCTTTCCCAGCTCCACAGAAGTCAGCAAGTTCATCTATACTCTCATCAATGCAAACTGTGATGTCCACATCAAAGCACACCACATCAGCCATTCTCCACATTTCGAGCACCTCTGCAACATTTAAGATTATATTGAGAAGTCATGATGTGTCAATTGTCAAGATGTAGGTAGTCAAATTAGATCTAAGGGTACAACCAGACTTTTATTTTTTTAGCAAATATAAACTGCTGAAGTGCATGAATGCTAAATCAATTATGTTGACATGCTGTACAAAAGGATCTCATGAGACAATTTTTTATACAAACACGTAACTTTACCTTCTGAAGGTATTCAGTTGTCAAAACGTTCCTCATTAGACAATTGGGTCCGCTGCACTGCTGTACAGATTATCAGACAGGGCATAGCTGTACAGATTTTCTAGTACCTTGAAATTATAAACAGTGTCATTTAAATTGGTTTACGACAGTAATGGCAACGTATAAGAAGGTAAACAGTGTCATTTTCTACTTCGCATTAATCATTTTATAATGGCGATTTGCTCTATCAATCAATATCCCCATAGTCTGGAGACCAAAAAAAATGTTATTTTTTTATTGTTTACAGGTCAGCAGTGAAAAACTGAAGTCATGAACTCATGTTCTCCATTAATTAAGTATTGTCATTGAAAAGCACAATAAAATATCAATTACTCAGTAGTGTTATGGATGTGGATTACAAAACATACATAACCAACCAGTCAAACCAATTTTAACCAGAAACTGACAAATGACAATAACAAAGCACAAAAAATGAGTTCAACACTATGGAGATGTCTAATAAAAAAAATTGTTACAATACTATCACAATATTTACCACTACTCTAGAGACAACAAATAACCCGCACCGGATTCATACAGATAGAGCGATCCGTTATATATACAATAGATAAGTGCATCATAAGCTTGTGAATTCAATGTTTTGTACTTCTACATATTATGTTGGTGATGACCAAAACTTAATCAGTATTATTTTTTTGTCAGAAACCTTAAATCAGAATTAAAATGAAGTATTTACAACACCTTTGCAAGCTCATTTAATCTTCACACAGACTCATCCATGAGAATCTCATGAAACAAATTTGTCCTTTCATTACCAGCCACTTGATTATCTGCATCATGTCATTGTCAAACAATTTATTTTACTTTACTGACTTTCACGTGTAATCTGCCTACAAAAATCTATATGACAATCCACAAACGTTAAGATCATCAAATCTTTCTACTACAAATACTTGTTCTTGACAACAATCAAGCCTAGTATTTATTTTCACCAAAGAAGCAGAAACATCAGTAGAAGAAGTAATATATGCCATCAACAAAAAAATCGATTGATACCCAAAACCAGTTTCACAACTTAAGCCTCAAATATGGATAGAAAGGCAAGATTCCGAAATCGAAAAAACCCATCAACCAAAATAAACAATAAAAAGACCTAAAAACATACCATAAGCAATCACAGAGGAGAGACAAAACAGCGACACCAAGATAACCACAGCAAAGCTTCATAGTTTTTGTTTATAATCAATTCAAAGCGATGGATATGACGACTTTGACAATGGATTTACAGGGAAACCTCTCTCGTCTATCTACTCGGAAAATCAAAATTGAAGAAGAGAATAACCCTAAAAGATTCTAAGCTCGCCGCAATCAGGACTATCAAAGGGGTGGAAACTACGATTCTCTATGCAATTCAATGAAAAAGGGAAGCGGCGGCTGCGCAGTGAGAGAGTGGAGAGAGAACGACGAAATCCTTGGCGCCTCGAGCCCTTGCAACAATCGCTTGCGCCTCTCTTTGATTGAGCCAATCGCCTCCATCCAGACTTCATAGGTTCACATAGGAGACAGAGAGGGAAGGTGCTGGTCGGAAATGGAGGAGACGGCGGTGCCATCGAATTGTTGAAGAGAATCGATCGAAGAGAATGGAGAATGGTAACGGCTGAATAGGATTGAAAGATTTGAAACAGAAATAGGATTGAAATAGGGTTATGAAATTCAATGCAGTATCAATTTCATTTACTTTTGGCAATGGACAACCACTCTTTATATAGACTAGATCCGGAATCCCGCGCGAAGCGCGGGGAAATTACGGTTTTCCGGTTGCGGTTAGTCATTAAATAGGCCTTAAATTCAAAATGAGTGAACGATGATATAATACAACTAGATACGAAAGCATGTGCTTCGCACGGGCCAAATACCGATATTAATTATAATATTTTGGATAAATGTATGTAATTATATAAAAAAATACAATAAATGCTCACAATATTATCTCTCAATCTCTCCTTCATATAAAAAAACGTTACTGCCATCCCGCATTAAATTCAGCTCTCCGCCTTAGCATCCATTTTTTGTCGATTTTTTCATTGACTTCCTTTTCTTATCAGCGGTGGTGTTTCTCTTCTTCTTGTCAGAGGTGACGTTTCTCTTCACCGAATGGATCTATTCAATTGAAGTTGTGTTATCATTTTAATAATTTTGTTGTTGTTATGTATGTATATATGCAACATAAAGTATTTATATGAGGTTCACGTTTTACTGAGTCTAATTTTGTTTGGCGTGTTACATGTTTTTCTGAGGCCATGCATATGAATCAATCTTAGGTGTTGTCAAAATATAGATTAACAATATCTAATTAAACCAGATTAATTTTTATCTGGGAAGGAGGGGGCGTCGGGATGAAACAAAGGGATTGATGAACGAGATAGAGATGAGAATGAGTTTGGAGATTGTGGTAGAGGAAAGTGTTTTGAGTTGGTGATGAGATTAACATTTAAGAGAATAATTAATTAAGGTAAAAAAATTAAAATACTAACATTTATTAGGTACACATTGCTTTTACTTCATCAAAGCCATGAATTTTTATATATAGATAGATTCTACAAACTCGTAAAATGCAAATACAACTATTGTAACAGTCGGTTACAACCGAAATCTGCAACATAAAGTATTTATATGATGTTCATGTTTTACTGAGGCCAATGTGGTTTGGCGTGTTAGATGTTTTGGTGCATATGAATCAATCTTAGGTGTTGTCAATATATAGATAAAACTATCTAATTAATCCATATTATTTTTTAATCGGGCAAGAAGGGGCGTCAAAATGAAACGAAGGAATTGATGAACGGGTAGAGGAAGTAGACAAAGTTGGTGCTTTCTTAGTGGATGATGAAATTAACATTTAATATAATAGGTAATTAGAATAAAGATTTAAAATATTGGAGTAACATTTATTAGGTACATGTTGCTTTTACTTCTTCAAACCCATCAACTTTTATATATAGACTAGATCCGGAAACCCGCGCTTCGCGCGGGGAAATCACAGTTTTTCGTTTGCGGTTAGTCATTAAACATGTCATAAATTTAAAATGAGTGAACGGTGATATAATTCAATTCTACAAACTCGTAAAATGCAAATACAACTATTGCAACACTGGTTACAACCGAAATCTACAACATAAAGTATTTATATGATGTTCATGTTTTACTGAGGCCAATGTTGTTTGGCGTGTTACATGTGGCGTGTTACATGTTTTACTAAGGCCATGCATATGAATCAATCTTAGGTGTTGTCAATATATAGATTAAAAATATCTAATTAATCCAGATTAATTTTTAATCGGGGAAGGATGAGGCGTCGGAATGAAACGAAGGAATTGATGAACCTGATAGAGATGAGAATGAATTTGGAGATTGTGATAGAGGAAGGAGACGAAGATGGTGTGTTCTTAGTTGATGATGGAATTAACATTTAAGAAAATAGGTAATTAGGATAAATATTTAAAAAATATTTTTTTTGGTAAAAAAAAAGATTTAAAATATTAGAGTAGCATTTATTACGTACATGTTGCTTTTACTTCTTCAAACCCATCAACTTTTATATATAGATAGATAAGATAAATTGTTTGTTTGTGAGATTAAATTTATATTGCGTATTTTAATTATTGAAAATGATTGTTTCCTGATCTAATAATATATATGTATATATATTTGTCGATATTGGCACATAAATATAAATGTTCAGTTTTTATGGGCAACGGAAGAACAAATAAGCAAGTTTTTAAAAACACTTTACTTCGAAAACCTAATCAACTGCGAACTATTGGTGCTCAATGCCCTATTGGGCATAATCTTATCTATATAAAAGTTGGTTGTCCATTGCCAAAATTGAATGAAATTGGTACCAATTTAATGCATTACTCATTTCTTAATCACCTCCTATTGGACTTTTGGGCATGTATTTAAATATCTTTCTTATATTCCTATGTTATATTTATTTATAGTCTACTTGATTAAGTCACAAATTAAATTAATGTGTGAGCTTCTCTTATGACAATGCAAACTTATTCTAATATTATGTTTTAAAACTACTTCAAACATAAATATAAGGAAATAAAAAATACTTATATTTACAAATATTAATAAATTTGATAACAACAACAACATATTAACAAATAATGTATAACTATATTAAATCACATACAAAAATCCATAATTTTCTCCGTATCTAGTACTTCTAATAACTACACTACCCAAATTAAATAGTTAATTTCTACCCTGTCCCTTCTCTTCCCCCATTCACTCCCAAATAACGCATACAAAGACGTCGGAGATCCCATCCTTCGCCGTGTCCGTTGGTCGTCCCCACCATTCCCTTCGCCGTGTCCGTTGGTCGTCCCAACCATTCCTTCGCCCTTGTCCGTTGGTCGTCCCCACTATTCCTTCTCAGATTCACCGAAAACTCCGTCTCGACAGGTCGTCCCTGTCCGCCTGCGTCGAGTCCATCCGATCAGCGGCGAAGCAGCCCTTGACTGTCTTTTTTTGCCTCTGCGCTGAGTCCATGCGATCACTGCTGAGTCTGCTGGTGCCTGCTTCTGGAGTGAAACGTACAGTGCTCTCAAGAGTCAAAATAAAAAGGTTCATGAAAAAAAAGTTGAATGTGATTATGTCAATCCAAGTATGTGGGTATGTTTCTACTCATGTATTTTTTATTATTAACAATAAATTATTATTAGAGTTTAATATTTTATAGGGTGTTGACAATTTAGTTAGGTTGTTGACAAGTTATTAGTTGTGTTGACAAATTATTATTCATGTTGATAGTTTAATTAATTGTGTTGACAAATTATTATTTATGTTGACAATTAGTTACATCATGTTGACAGTTATAATTACTCTTGTTGACAGTTTAATTACTCTCGTTGCCAGTTTAATCTTGTTGACAGTTATAGCTAAACTTGTTGACACTTTAATCGTGTTGACACTTTAATCGTGTTTACAATTATAATTACTCTTGTTGACAGTTTAATTACTCTCGTTGCCAGTTTAATCGTGTTGACACTTTAATCGTGTTGACAATTTTAACGGATCATGTTGACAATTTAATTACTTTCGTTGACAATTTTATTTTGTGCGCTGAAAGATTTAATTTTCGTTGACAATTTTATTTTAGTGGTGTTGACTTGTCTCAATTTTATTGACACTTTAATAATAGTGTTGACAACTTAGTTAATTGTCTTGACGATATAATTTATGTTTTTAATAATATAAAATGTTATAATGTTGAACATATAGGAAATGTAAGCAAATGAACAAACGTTCGTTTGATAAAATATACTATATGTTAAGATATACTCTATGTGGGAAGTGGTCTCAATAAAATATATGAGGAAGAAGGACATGATTTTTTTTTTAACTGAAAGTGTTGGGAGGGGAGGGGACCACGTGAAAAAATTTGAATTGAAAGTATTTGGTCGACGCGTCAGTTTGAGAGGCGAGGACCGCGCGTCAGGGAAAGGGAGCAACCAAGTGAAAGGGGGGGACCATCATTGCCACATCAGCAAAATGGTATATACTTATAACTTAAAAAACTAGTGCAAAAGCTAAAAAAACATTACACTTTCGGGGTATTTACCCAAAAACTGGAATCAACTACAGAGTAGTTATTAACTATTAAGGATAAAAATCACCACTTTTTTAAAGATTTAAAACTCTACTTGTATATTGAAGTTCTAATTACAATATAGAAACACAATAGATTACTGTCTTCTTCTCCTAAGACTTAACCTAATTCCTATCAATTTCAAACACGACTTACTACTTGTTCTCAGGGGCGGTGTAAGGGGGTGCTTGAAGGTGCTCAAGCACCTGCTTCGCCGCCGGGAGCCATGAAAGATAGCTTAATGTTCGAAGAATTGTCACTGGAAGCACTTGCTTGTGCTGCTATCTAGGGTCGGCTGAAGATAGGAAAAATAAGATAGGTTCGATGGAAGAAAGAAACAAGCTCGATTAGTTTTGTTTTTTAATGGAAATGGATTATTGAACCACTAACATTATTTTTGTGTTGATGGGCCTAGCCCAATAAGCTACGTTTTTTTTGGTAGAAATTGATCTACGTTTTCAGATGTATAGAATTTTAATTTATAAGTTTTGCTTTTATTAAATAATAATTAAGAAGGCAATTCAATGTTAAGTTTTTCTAATATTTAGTTATCAATAAATATAGAGAATTATTATTTTATATTTTTGTTTGTTGGATTTTATGTTTTAACATTATCAATTTATCACATAACTATATTACATAAATAAAATAAAACTTATCCTACAATAATTTTAAAATATACGTAATTAATTATTATATCATTAAATATATATAACTAAATTTAACATTAATTAATTTATATACTATATATTTATTTAGTCACCTTAATAATATACGAAATCGAGCACCCCTTCAAAATATTTTTGGCTCCGCCATTGCTTGTTCCTGAGCAAGAAAACTTTCTTTTATTCTTCTTATCAGATGTACTTCGTAATCTCTCCAAAATGCGTAAGAAAGGGGATGTGCACTGTCGAGTATTTATGCAAGTAAGTTGCCAAGAAAATATATCGGCTAGGAGATACTTCTGAACAACATCATTCCTAAACACGATTCTTATATACAGCCCGGTACTTTATTCAAACAACGCCGGGTCCCTCGCGTTCTGCGAGGGCACGTACACTCGCGTTACGCGAGATTAGCAAAAAATTAGGTTAATTTCATGCATGCTAATCTCGCGTTCCGCGAGTGTACGTGTCCTCGCAGAACGCGAGTGTCACGTCCCTCGCAGAACGCGAGCTTAGCATGTCAGATGGACGTTGTTGTGCGCCATTACTACATGTCGTGTCCCCACCTAACTATAATAACTACCCCTTATTTTAAGTATTCCGTAACACCTATTAACCCTACCCTAACACCTCTTTTTATCATCTTTCACCTCTTTCACCCTCCATTAAAACCCATTTTCAAAACCTTAAAACTTCAAAACACTCTAAAAACACCTAAAATAATGGAAGATGAAGAGGAATTCAACAAATGAGGGAATGAAGATGGTGGTTCATCAAGTTACCATTCAAATGAGGTAATGTTCTTACTTAATTTTTGAATTTTAATTTGTTTTGCACCATTAAGAGCTAAAATAAACTTATTATGTTGTATTTCATGTTAAATCTAGTAGTAGTAGTAAGTGTTGAAGAGATGACTTTTGCATATAATGTCAAAAACTTAGATGTGTTCATGTTTTTAGGGTTTTTATGGTTTTTAATGTAGAAACTCATGTTATGTTAAATTATCCCGTTGAATGACTAGTTTCAGGAAATAGCAACTTCTCGCGTTCTGCGAGAGGAAGCCCCTCGCGTCACGCGAGAAGTGCCTGCCTCGCAGAACGCGAGAAGTTGCACATTACAGAGTATTAACAAAAGCATTGTGTATAGGTGAATTTGTTCACTGGATTGAATGCAATCCAGTTGAATGACTACAACTACCCCTCCCGGAATACAAGGCCATGTTCGCCACCGTCATTTGATTTAGGGATTGACCACTTTGGATATTATCATCAACCATCTTTATATGAACAACATGTGCCATCTACATATGAATTGCCTGTGCCATCTACTTATGAGTTGCCCGTGCCATCTACTTATGAATTGCCCGTGCCATCTACTTATGAATTGCCATGTACATATGAGGTGCCATCAAGCTATGATGCATTTGATTCACAATTTGCTGACCCACCAACAAACGTAGGAGAGGAGATGTGTTTTCTTCCCTCTTTACGCACTGCACCAAAGTTTGATAGTCCCGTATGTGAGGAAGAGGTTGTTTCTAGGGATTATTCCGAATATTTCACTACGGCGCAAGTATTTGCCTCTAAGGAGATCGGTCATTTGTGGGCTTTGAATGTTGCAAAGCAACACAAGTTTATGATCTCTATTGGAAGGAGTGTACCATCTAAACCGGGGCAAAGTGGTAAGATTCAAATCATTTGTGAGAAAGGGGGAAGCCATAGGCCTAAAGGTGTCGGTGTTAGATCAAACACAAAGAGCAAGAAAACGGGGTGTAAATTTCAGTTGAAGCTCATGGAGAACCGGGTTGAAGAGAATTGGAGATTAGTGGTTGTTTGTGGTTTGCACAACCATCCTATTGGAGATAGTTTGGTCGGGAATGCATTTGCTGGGAGGCCAACCCCGGATCAAAAGAAAAAGGTTCGTGAGATGGTACTTTCACATTGTTCTCCAAATCAGATTTACACTGAGATAAACAAGGATCCCGGAAGTTGCACAAAGAAGAACCAAGTGTACAATTTGGTAAGACATATAAGGGAAGAGGAAATGGAAGGTAGAACCGTGGTTCAAGAATTCTTTCACCAATGCAAAGAGAGCAACTACTTCATGGAGTATAGGCCAAGTGCAACGAATCCTTCGATAATAGGCGAGTTGTTCTTTGCTAGCCCCGAATCAATGAAACTCTTAAAGGCGTTTCCATATGTCCTTTTGATGGACTCGACTTATAGCACGAACAGGTAAGTATTTATCATTCTGTTTTTATGTTGTATTTATCTTACTGTATTTTGGTTTAAGGTACAATGTTCCCTTCCTGGAGATAGTCGGTTTGACTTCTACATGGAAGAATTTTGTTGTGTGCGGGGTATGGTTAGAGGCTGAGAGCGAGGATAGTTATTTATGGGCGTTGCAGCAGCTGCAGACGATGTATTTGAGAATAGGAGCATCGCCTACTTGCTTCGTCACTGACCGTGAGATGGCTCTTATGAATGCAACAGACAAGTTATGGCCAAATGCAAAGTTTCTCTTATGTAGGCGACATGTAAGGAAGAACATAGAGGCGAGAGCGAAGATAGCTATGGGCACACAAGCATTGGGGGTTCATATTTCAAATGATTATTATAACGTGTTCGAACAAACCACTGAAGAAGATTACAAGAGTACTTTGAAGAAACTTGAGGACGAATGGCGAGCTTATCCAACCGTATTGAAGTACGTGAGAACGAATTGGCTAAACCGTTACAAAGAAAGACTTGTTTCAGCATGGACGGATAATGTCTTCACTCTCGGGAATAACACGACAAACAGGTATGTTCTGTTATTTATGTCTACCTTCTACATATGATAAAAAGAGCTTCTGTAATCCACACCTCGCAGAACGCGAGGGCATACCCCCTCGCAGAACGCGAGTAAATTCCTTGATTCAGTGTTGATGCATTTTCGAATGCAAAGATCCTGGAACAATCAATGAACTCGCAGAACGCGAGGTGGACAGACCTCGCAGAACGCGAGGAGTTGCACATTACAGAAGGATCCACAGGTTCTGATTTGTATTTGCATTTTATTGTTTTTCGAACATTTTAGAGTTGAAGGAGCACATTCATGTCTTAAGTCATACTTGTCAAGTGGAAATGCTAGGCTAGACACAATGTTCAAAGAATACAAAACAATGGCGGAGAACCAACTTAAGGAGATTACTGTGTCTTTCACCGAGAGTTTGAATAAGAGCTTCACAGTTGTTGAAGGGGCGGACTTGTTTAAAGTCTTGAAGTTCAAAGTCTCTTACAAATGCATAGAATTTTTGCTTAAGGAATACACGAAGGGGGAGAGATTAGGTGCGCACTTTAATATGTTTTGTAGCTGCAAGATCAAGATTAGAGATGGGTTGATGTGTGTTCATCAGATTGTAAGACATTGGAAGGAGCAAAGACCACTAAGAGTATCAGAGTTGCACCCTTTCTGGAGTACTTTGAGTTTGGAAGAAGTTGATGTTCCCGGCATACTGGAAGTTAAGAGTAAGGTGGCAAGGCGTCTTTTTCAGACTTTCTATGAGGAAACGTTTCCGAATTTGTGCCCCCATGATCAAGAAAAGTGTGCACAAACTGTTTTAGACATTGGGAAAGTAAATACTCCTCTAAAAGAGCCGGCTATTTCAAAGCACACCGGAGGTCGTCCAGTCGGAGCTCCTAACAAACAACCTAGGTCAACGCAAAGAAGACCGTCTGCATGGGAGCACACTAATGTTGAGATGGATGCTAGAGATTTGGAAGAAACACCCCCAAAGAAGCAAAAAAATGCTTCTAATTCTGAAACATTCAAGAAACCAAAGATTAAGGTGATTGGCAAGTACAAGTCTCACATACCCGCGTCAATGCGCACCCATGTGAATGGTTGGTTTGAGGTAAATGGAGATGGAAATTGTGGATTTAGAGCAATAGCTCATGAATTGCATGACAACCAACACTTATGGAGGGAAGTAAGAGATTTGATGATAGCTAAGGTCAAAGAGATTTGGCACCTAGTTCAAGGAACTTGGATTGGACCTCCACAACAACCAACTTTGGAGAGCGCTTTACACCAACTTACATGGGAAGGAATAGGAAGGGCTCCAGAAGATCACTGGCTAGCTACCCCGGAAATGGGATGCCTTGTGGCATCCACATTCAACATAGTGTTCGTAACGGTGGGAAAAAATGCTAACTACACTTACCTTCCTCTACAACGTCCTACTTGGTTAGAAGATGGTGACACACTTCCGACGTTCTGCTTATTCTATATTCAGAGTGAGAGACATTTTGTTCCGGTAAGTTTTTGGATCTACTTATGAATTACTATCTAATATGCAACTTCCTAACGTTGTTGTTTTCTTGTAGTTGCGTCTTGAAGAAAACTGCCCATTACCTCATGTGTTTACTCCTTGGTGGCGAAACGCTGAAAGAGATGCTTTTTCTTTGCACGATCTTGTGTCACATCGATGTGCCGCCTTTGAAATGTAATGTTGAAGTTATGTTTTATTCGCTGAATTTGTAATGTAATGTTGAACTGGAGATGGTTTTTTAAATTCTTAAACAGGAGGAAAACTGCCCATTCCTCGCATTCTGCGAGGTAGGTGTCACTCGCGGAACGCGAGTGACACCAACCGTGCCACAGACTGTGCATCTCAACTGGGAGCACCCTGTTTCCTATAGGTTCGTCTCGCGTTCTGCGAGTGGTGTACACCTCGCGTTCTGCGAGGTGATGCAAAAAACGAACAGAATTGAAGCAACACCAACATATCCCTAAACATAATCCAACAAAATTATCCACGCAACAAAACACCTAAGAAAGCAATCCAAAACACAATCCAAAACACAAAACGAAAGGCTACTCGTCTTCTCGTGGTCGGAAGGGAGCGAGATTTGACATACATAGTAGCATTTGGGCGTGATATGAATCAAAATCCTCTGGAGTGGCAAACCGATACCGGTCCATGTCATTGTACACCCGGCCAATCACCTATACGCAAGTAAACATTCATTCTATGTTAATATTAGAGACAAACAAAGACTAGAAACGCAAGATAAACCAAAACAATTAATATTACCTGTCTCTCAGTAATCATCCCAGGGATTGCAGGACGGATATACCTATGGGTCCTCTTGATGTACCAATCCATGTAATCATGGGAGCATTCATGTGGTGCATAGGCAACTGGCCCCATATCATCGAGAGACAAAGAGTGAACATCTCTTGACTCCCAAAGCCATTGGTTGGCGTCATAAAAAACACTATAACACCTAATGTTTTTCAACCTATGAGCTTTGAGCGGTTCGATGACTGGCCTAGGAATACGCTGCACTCTCCCAAATTGTCTCGGACACCTATCAGGCATGTGTGGTTCGGTGATGTCACAGCAAGATAGCACCCCGTGAAATAGAGCGGGAGCAAGCTCAGGATCGGTGAAGTCTTGTGCTCCATACGGGTTCCAACATACCTAACAAAATGACAGAAAAACGCATGGTGAAGTCTGTAAAACACCAGAAAATGCGGAAAATAGGACAAAATGCAGAAACTTGCATTTTCTCGCGTTCTGCGAGTATGTGCCTCCTCGCGTTCTGCGAGTGGTGTACACCAGAAAGGCCAGAAAATGCAGAAACTTACCATCTCCGGCATAAGAATATCGAGCGCTCCCCTATAGTCCCTTCCGACTTGCCCCTTCTTCAGCTTTACATTCTTAGGCATCCACCGGTATGCCCATGGTTGCTCCGCTCTCCACCGAGGACGTTCAGTAGGTCGGAAGTGTGGGAAGTAGTTGTAGATCCATGCCTAAGAAATACAAAGTACGTTAAATATGAAAATATATATAAGTATGTAAATTAAACGCTTAGAAAGTATAATACCTGCAACAAGGTGTAACAGAAAGACATCTGGGCACAACCCTGTCGTGTGAATACCCCCAGCTGCCTATACAGATGGGCCAAAGCAGATGAACCCCACGATATGCCCGTAGCATGGGCATAGGTTTCCAAATAAGGCTCATATCTAAGCCGAATCAAGTTCTGTGACTTGTCCGGAAATAAGAGCGAGGAAGCAGTATACAACACCCATCCTAAACCCTTTCGCTCTGGACCTAGGTTTTCACAATGCCTTCTAAACCAATCAGCTTTCACCCTCCCAGAATCTAAAGTGTGAGGATCTACTCCAAAAATTTCCGCCCCCTTCCTACCATAGTATTTTATAATCTCATCATGACTAAACTTGGCACCCAGTTTCTTACAAGTAGTCATTGCTTTCCCTTCTATAGGTAGGCCTAAAATCATATGTACATCAAGAAGGCCAATAGTGATCTCACCACAAGGGAGGTGGAATGAGTTAGTCTCCGGTTGCCATCGTTCGATGAACGCTTCAATCAACGGATAGTCGATTGCTTCGTACATCATGTCAGGTAGATCTGACAGTCCAACAGCACCGGGAATCTCTGACCAGTCATCGTTGTCCAATGGCCAATCACTGCTTTGCTTTGTCCGTTGTTGTGGCTTCATCGGACCTTTCAACTGCAGAAAAATACAAAATTACACACTGCAGGCCAAATTTACAAAAATACAGTTTCTGCAGAATTATCAGTTTCTGCAGAATTGTGCATTTTCTCGCATTCTGCGAAGAGTAACACCCTCGCGTTCTGCGAGTATGCCACTCCTCGCGTTCTGCGAGAAAATGCACAGAAATTGCATTTTCTGATAATTCTGCAGAATTTCTGTTAATGTATTAAAAATGCAGAAAATCAATAAATTAGTAAATTACCTCCCCTTTCTGGATGTGGAACGCCACATGTGCTTCAAATCCCTTAAGCAACTCGGGATCTTCTGGACCGCCAGGTGTGGCATGAGTGAGCTCAGGATCATACTTTGGCTCATTCTTCTTGGACTTCCTCTTTCTTTTTGGTTTCTGGACCACTTCTTCTTCTTCTTCTTCATCATCATCATCATCATCATCACCTTCTTCTTCGTGTTCTTCCCCAACACCTTCATCCTGGTACTCTTGTTCCATCGGTTCTGGTTGAGGATTGTAAGAAGAAGAACAAGCTTGTCCACTTCCTTGACCCATGTCTTCAGGAACACTTCCCTCACCAAATCCACCTCCCCAACATTGTCCACCGACCCAACTTTGTCCACCCCACCCTTGTCCAACTTCCACTACAACATACTGAGGAATGAAATTGTCCCAGCCACCAATAGTGCTACCCGATTGTTCATATGGAGTTGATTGTGGTGCCCATTGAGTTGACGGTTGTGCACATGAAACTGACTCTTGAGAATAAAGGTCCCAATCATCATTTCGATACCCTTGATATGTATCTGCTCGTTCTATCCCACTAGGCACAGAACAGTCTTCCCCGGCATAACTATGGACACCACTGTACCGCTCTATGGCGCGATAATCAACGTCGGGGAGCCCCTCGGGGAAGAGCTCTACCGGTGTTGTATTCTTTGCTTTCCTTTTCCCTTTTGCATTTTCAACCGGTGGATTTTCTCTCACAGCGTTCCAATTTCTTCGACGGGTTGAACGTCCAGGACGATCCATTACCTAAAAAAATGTAAAGTAGAATCAGTATATAAATA
This sequence comes from Oxyria digyna, assembly GCA_029168935.1. NCBI lineage: Eukaryota > Viridiplantae > Streptophyta > Magnoliopsida > Caryophyllales > Polygonaceae > Oxyria > Oxyria digyna. Next base: position 36,077,868 of record JAPVLV010000009.1, read on the forward strand.
TAACAGTATATAAAGTAAAATCAGTATATAAATATGTATCTGCAGAAGAGGAAAGAATTTCCAGTTATGTCAATTCCTCGCGTTCTGCGAGTAGCATGACACTCGCGTTCTGCGAGTACCATGACCCTCGCGTTCTGCGAGTATACTACACCCCTCGCGTTCTGCGTCAATTTGCACTATCATGAGTTTCCGGCAACAGTTTCCGGCGAGATTTTCCGACGAAAATTCAATATTTTAGCTAAAATACCTATCAATTTAAGTAAATTACCAAATAAACATCAAAACCCTTAATAAAATCAACAACCCTAATCAAAAACCCTAACCCTAATGAATTTCAACATAAAACAACATCCACTCATCAACCATAATTCAAAATCATCATCTTTCATCCATTATACAACCATTTCTAAATCAACATTCAATATCAAAACATCATATAATATGCAATTTCCTATACTAACAACATATATTCATCTAGAAACAACATTAGAAAGCATAAGAGTATAAAGAAACATACCTTATATGGAGATTTGTAGTGAAAAGAGGAAGAAGAAGTAGGTTGAAACGAGAGAGATGGTGAGAGGCGGCGGTAGAAAATTGTGTGTGATGTAAAAAATGGGCCGAGTAGGGTTTTTCCCCTTTTATAGGGAAAAAACACCCTCGCGTTCTGCGAGGTGACGCACCCTCGCGTTCTGCGAGGATACGCTCCCTCGCGTTCTGCGAGGATACGCTCCCTCGCGTTCTGCGAGGATACGCTCCCTCGCGTAACGCGAGGGTGCGTTATTTAGGAAACGCGAGGATGCACATTAAAGCGTATTAACAGAAGCATTGTAGTTAAGTGTGCAAAATAACACATTTTTAGTGTCTTTTTTAAGGCGATAAAGCCCAATTCGGCAAAAACGTCATCGAAACTTTATCGAAATGGAATGAAACTTTGTTTCAATCCTTATAATGTCTATTTGATCATGTGTGTAACTTGAAATTAAGATTTCTTCCTTTGGAAGTGAAACCTAGTTTGAAAACCGAACGAGGTCGCAATATGTATGACACACCATATAAATAAAGAAATATAATAAGGTTCAACACTTCAAAGGTGCAACATAATAAGGTTCAACATAATAAGTAATTCTAAACAAACAACATTAAAATGAACAAGTAAACAAAGAAGGTCGATAAATTTTCAAAAGAAAGATCTAACGACGAGGGTTGAACGGCCTGAAGAGGTTCCTGAATTCTCGTGCGGTCATCCTTGGTCTAGTGGATGGTTCCCCTCTCTCCCTTTGACGTTCTTGTCTCTCCCGTTCACGTCGCTCACGTTCTTGTCTCTCCCGTTCACGTGTCTCCCGTTCAAGCATATCAAAGTTGTCTCCCATGCTAGACACCGTACTAATATCAGAAATATCATATTCTTGATTGGAATAGGACATCTGTATAATCACAAACCTGACCAAATTATAGTTACATACTCAATCAAATTCATAATCTATACAAACAACAACAATGCTTATAATCATAGTAGTCTTGATCTGCGACAGCATGACGCTCGCGTTCTGCGAGAGTCATGCCCTCGCGTTCTGCGAGTATCATGACCCTCGCGTTCTGCGAGGGGTGTAGCGTTCTGCGTCAATTTGCATTATCATGAGTTTCCGGCAACAGTTTCCGGCGAAAATTTCAGGCGAAAATTCAAAATCAACATCCACTCATCCACCATAATTCAAAATCATCATCTTTCATCCATTATACAACCATTTCTAAAACAACATTCAATATCAAAACATCATATAATATGCAATTTCCTATACTAACAACATATATTCATCTAGAAACAACATTAGAAAGCATAAGAGTATAAGAAACATACCTTATATGGAGATTTGTAGTGAAAAGAGGAAGAAAAACTAGTTTGAACCGAGAGAGATGGTGAGAGGCGGCGGTAGAAAATTGTGTATGAGGTAAAAAATGGGCCGAGTAGGGTTTTTCCCTTTTTAAAGGGAAAAAACACCCTCGCGTTCTGCGAGGTGACGCACCCTCGCGTTCTGCGAGGATGCGCTCCCTCGCGTAACGCGAGGGCCCGGGCGTTATTTAGAAAACGCCCGGGCTGTATTTAGCAAGGGCCTTCCTAAACGCACAGGTCGTAGCCAACACACAGGGTTGCAGTGGAACACACGGAAGTACAACAAATAATCACCGTCATGAAATGAAAACAGGGTCCGAAAAATGAACAGGGTGTAGCTACTGCACAGGTTGTGCCAGAAAACGCACATGGAGTACAGAAACACAAAAGAAAACGCGCGGGCCACTTCAAAACTGCTTCCACTTCTCGTTTAAGCTCGATTCTCATCTGAAAGATCCATGAATCTCCACCATGGCGTCCAAACAACATCCAAGCTTCCAGAACCATCCAAAAAAGCTCCAAAAGTCCGCCTAAATACCCGAAAACATGCAAAAATTAAGCTCGTGTAGACATCCGAAGATGTTGATTTAGCTGGAGATTGAGGCTATTTTGAGGAGGAGGGAACATATTCAATTTGTGGGGCATGGGTTCTCGTTGTCGGGTTGAGGGACAAGAGCTTGAGACATTACACGGGTTTTCTTTGAGGGGTTGGGGGAGAGAACTCTTTGGGAGATTCAGGGGTAGTGTGGTTTATGACCCAGAAATTTCGGGTAAAGTCAGGTTTGTGGATGGGGTTATTTTCTGTAGGATCTACCTCTGGCTACAGATAAAGAGACACGCTTTATCTTCACAATACATCCTCCGATCCACCCCGGAAAGCAATGGCGAGCGGAGGCAACAACCCCGTATTACCCATACCCAGAACGACGACGTTAGCTCCAAAAATGCAGGCAAGAAGAAGTCGTACAAGGAGAAGTTAGAAGATGAGTGTGCCCTGTACCGAAGACTGATGGACCACATCGAGTCCTCCCACGCTCCCCGTTCGCGCCACTTCTTCCGGCGCGTATTCAAGCTTCTTATATTTGGCGGTCTCGTAGCCGCCCTCGTCTGCTCCTCCGCCTCTAGGTCTGGTAATGGGTCGTCCCCGCCCTCACATGGGCCCTCTCCTTCCCCTTCATGCTCGTTTTCCGGACCCACAAATACTGGGTCTACTACCTAAGGAAGATGAAGAGGAGCGTCGACTTCATGCTCTGGTTGCCTCGTTAGACAGACGCCATACGTCTGATGTTTTTTACGGTAGACTGACATCTTGAATTGTCCATCTACGAGATTCCCGGTAAGCACTTGGAGAGCCATCTCTGGTTGCAAGTTAATAATCTGAGACGCCACATTGGTAAATCTAGTGAAGAAGTCTCCCAAAGGCATTCTCCTTAATTAAGAAAGAGGTCTTGAACCGTTTCCTTTCTCGTCTTCGTGTTGCTGAAATGGGATTTAAATGAATGGGACAGGATTTTACCCATGTCAGCGCGGTCCCTTAAGGGTGGGGGAACGCTCTGCAAAACATCGCGTTGCTCATCTCGTTCAGACCATTTGCACGATGAATTGTTGCAAGTGCTCGTCCGGATCCTTTGTGTCGTCATACCCTTCCATCACGGGTTGTCAAAATCCTTTTGACACTACCGTGTGTTGTACTTCCTCGGAGAAAAAGGATAGGCCCTGCATTTCATCATCCTGAGATTCCAACTTCTAGCGCGTCGTAACCAATTGAGTTACCTTGAGAAATGGACATGGAAAAAGGGGGAGATCCTCGAACTGACCTTGGGTGATTTTCTTCAGGAACTGGTTGTTGGTGAGAATAAGGATATCCCCATGTCTACGTGTGGCATGAATGGATAGTTTGGAGGTGCGTACTCCGGAACATACTGGTATTGGCGGTTGTCACCTTGGGGTATGAACTAGTGGAACATTGGGGGCGAAAATTCAGGCATGGGCTGAGCTTGCGGCAAGGACCACCATGGCCTCCAATCTTCACCCCGTCCTTCGTGATCAACTTTGTACCCATTATGATCATCCATACTGCTTCCAACCCGTTCACGATTTTAAAGTTTCACCAACCTTAGTGCGAGAAAGTTTCAAAAACGGCGCCAGTGAAGGAACCACGTTTTTAAGCTACTCACTTCGAATAAAAGAACAACAAAATTTTAAATGAAGGCGCTAAAATCGAATTTGCCTTTTAGATTATATAAGAAACCCAAATTACAATCGCAGTTCCTCACATGTTGTATTTTCTCCTCTCTTTTCACTCACCAGCCAAAAAAGAGAAGTCTCACAAGTGAAGGGGTATTTATAGGGTCCATGATTCTTGATTCCTTAGGACCCTTGAAGCGAACGTGTCAGCAGGCGGTGGTTCTTTTGAACTAGAAGATATTGACAGGTGTTTGGAGTTGGCTGTGTATAGCACGGGATATCGGTAGGTGATCGTGTTACTCTACCAACGCGGTGATAGGACAAATACTGTCAATTTCCCTTATGGCTTCGATGTTCAGAACTTGATTTCATACCTCAATGATTTGGTCTAACTCGATATTCAGTACTTGGTGTTTGTCAATAGGCGCAACACTCATCGCGATGGTTGTGAGGAAGTAGTTTGGTTCGCGCTCCAGTCTCGATCTCCTTAGCCACCTTTTGTAGGTTTGTTAAGGTCTTGGTGTATCTCGTTACTTCTTTCTTGATTTCCTTGCTGAGAGCATGGTTGAGGTCAAGAAGCAAACATGTTAAATGAGATCTCATCAATATCAATTTGTATAAAATAAATGAACTAAATCTATTTGGTAAAATATTTTACCTTAAGTTATTTCTGTATTCAAATTAAATTTATTATTTTATAAAACTTGTTTTAGGGAAGAAAAACCGAACTAACTTGGGTAAACACACTCTTAATTATCCTGAAAAGTCAATCGACCCAGTATTTTGACGGGCATGTGATGTAGTCTTTATTTATCATTAAAATGAGTAGCATTAGTCAAAGACATACATATATACTCAGCGGTGTAATAATTAACGATGCACCGATGTCTAAACCGTGACTTGCCCACCTCTCCAAAACCAACGCCCACGGCGCCGTTCCCGGTGTATACCAGTCATAAACTATTACAAGTTGTCCATATAACTTAGAGCAATGAGTAACAATTTTGTATTCCTTTTGTTGAACGAATAGCTAGTACTCCGACATGTGCTTTGCAGACATCAAGTCTTTATTTATAATTAGAATTAGCTAGTACTACTACTATAAAGAGAGACACGGCTTAGGTTCACTTCACCATACATCCTCCGATCCAACTCCGGAAGCAATGGCGGGCGGAGGCAACAACCCCGTATTACCCATATCCCGAAACGACGGCGTACGGGTTAGCCCCAAAAACGCGGCCAAGGAGAAGTCGTACAAGGAGAAGTTAGAAGACGAGCGCGGGCTGTATCGAAGACTGATGGATCACCTCGACCAAATCGAGTCCTCCCACGCGCACCGTTGGCGCGACTTCTTCACACGCGTGTCCAAGCTTCTCATGTTCGGAGGCCTCGTAGCCGCCCTGGTCTGCTCCCTCACGGTCCACCCCACCAACCGAAAGCGTCTCCTCCGCCTCCGCGTCTGGCAATGGGTCACCATGTCCATCATGATCACCTCCATCATGTCGGTCGTCCCCGCCCTCACGTGGGCCCTCTCCCTCCCCTTCATGCTCGTTTTCCGGACACACAAATACTGGGTCTACTACCTAAGGAAGATGAAGAGGAGCGTCGACTTAATGCTCTGGTCCTGCCTCGTCCTCTCCGGTTGGTACGTCTGGTTTAGACCCCGTCTAAGGCACGTGCATGGCGAGCTCTCGGTGGTGGCGTCTGAGCAGACCACGCGCCTCCTCGTCTCGCTCTGCGTGGGCTCCGCCCTCTGGTCGATCAAAAACGCGCTCTACTTCAAGCTCGAGGCGGATCTTCACTACGACCAGCTGTTTGATCGGATCCGTCTAAGTCTCGTCTACTTAAACGGATACTGGATCCTCGAAAAGCCTCTGGATCCGGATCTGAGCACGCTCTTGTCGTATCGAGATCAGAGGCTTAATATTTGGTTGGATGTGTTGGAGATGAAGAGGAAGAGTGTGCCCATATGGATTCTCGCTAGGCTGTCCAGGGAATACTTGAAGAGGGTGAAATTGATTACGCCTCAGAATGCGGATCAACTGCTCAATGATGATGAGCAGCTTTTGGAATTAGCCAAGAAGATGTTCTTGAAAGTCAAAGGCATCCCCCCTCATCAAAACCACCACATTCATCAATCCGAGTAACATTTTTTAATCTTTCTAAAGTGCGGTTCAGGTTCATGATTTTTCGGACCCAGAATTTAATTTGAAATCATACTGTGGTTCTTATTAATATAGTGAAATTGAGAGAGAAGATTTACTCAAGTACAACCTATCAGTACAAGAGTTGGATCGATTATTCAAGCCTAAACAGTATGAAGTGATGGAGGAAGAGAACAACAACAACAACAACAACCAAGGAGTTGATAAATTTCTAGACTGGGCGGTATGTTCTTCTCTATATTATCATCTATTCATATTTAATATGTAGAAAACAGTTCCTGCATAAGAAAAGAATATATGAACATTTAGGTATGAATGATGGATGTGCATATAGATTCACGTTGGAAGTGCACATGGTTATGATGTAAGAAGTGGTTATAATTGTTGTTTCAGGTTCGGGTTCACAAAAACTGTTGGGGTCTTGAACATATACTACAGAGCTCAAAGACTGCATTTGTGAAATTGAACAGGATGTTGAGCGCCTTTTTAATTGTATTGGTGGTCATCATTTGGTTGATTCTCTCAAGCATTGTGAGCACCGCTCAACTCGCTCTCTTGTTCGCCCCATTCCTTGCCGCAAGCTTTATGTTTGAGAACAGTTCCAAGAACATGTTCCAAGGAATCATCTTCACGTTTGCAATGCACCCGTTTGATGTGGGTGATCGCGTTATTGTTGAAGATATACAGGTACATTTTATCTATTGTTTCACAGGACATAACATTCAGTTGATATAGTGGTTTGACGTTAACCGTAATTATTTCTTTTGGTGTCAATCATTTAGATGCGCGTAAAGGAGCTCAACATTTTGACATCGGTGTTCTACAAGTACGATTCTGGAGCGGAAGTTATCTTTCCAAACTCGAAGTTGGCAACTTCCAAGATTGTAAACCTTGATATCACTCCAGACCAGAGTGATGAGTTGGACTTCGTGATTCGTTCAACGACCCAGATTCCCCAGGAGAATACAAACGCCATTGATGCTCCGACTCCATTGGAGAACATCAAGGATTTGGAACTCAAAATACAACTGTGAGCTTCTTACTTCATTGGAATCAACTAGATAGTATAACTATAGATAATAAGTTTGATTATACCTTTGGCAAATCCGGTCTCTAGGTTGCTGGATGGGAATCTACGCTATGCCTCCGGCACTAAAGTAGTAAAGAACTCCCAAGATCCCGAGAAACAGCAAGAGTTGAAGATGACAGTCCATTTCAAGTACTTGGTATCCTACCTTAATTCGGACAGAAAAGCCGAGCACAAATCGGAAATCTTGAGCATGATCATGAGCTTGCAGAAGGAGATGGAGATGGACGAAAACCATATGAGAGAATATCCACCTCATTATAAACCTTATGATATTGAACTCACCACTCAAAAGGTCGAGATGTCTTGTATCCAACCCCTCAAACGCCATATTTTGAGAAGGTACATACATAGATCAGCTCCTTATTTGTTTGTACTAATTCAAGCTTAATCAACTTTTTTATGCAACTGCATTGACAGCCTTAACCAGTACGATTGTAAGGTTGTGTTGACAAGCCTGAAAAAAAAACAAATCAAGATGGCTTTGTACATTGAGGCAAAGGCGGAGGAGGAGTTAGAGCCAAATTTGAAGACCGGGATTTTCTTCTCCCAAAACTTGCTCAGAGAAAATGGCTATACTGGCCTAAAGGTTTCACGAGGTGAAAGAAGTATATATCAAGAGAAAATGGCTCAGGTAAGAGACTGTCAGAATTGAATTTGATGTTTCTGTTGGTACTTTTTTCTAGCTATACTAATGGCAAAGAGTGATTTACAGGCTATCAAGGATGGTATTAGTCAACGGGGTGATTCTATTGCTGTTGCTGCAGCTGAACTCACATCTACACTACCTCGGACAGCATCAGCTAGCTCCAAACAAAACCTTAATATTGGGGATAGAATTTAGAACAAAAAATTTCAGGGTTTCCAATCTTGCATCTTTGTTTTTTTCTTTCTGTAAACTTTCTCAAACTAAAATAACCATTCACGAAATGTGGTGAAGATTATGGCATTTTGTTGACAAATACTCTTGGTCACTATAAAGAAGAGAATGTCTTTATAAGCCCTGTATAAGTACAGAAAACGCAAGAACAAACACAAGTATTCCTTTTTTATTATACAGTTTTTGTACGTACCAGAAACGATGTGAATGTCAAATCCCTGGCGGACATGTGAAAGCCCATAGCATAAAAGAAAATGGAATAATGTAAGTCTTTCATCCAATCCAGTTTACCTTTCTATTTGTTGGTTCGTGCATTTTTAATGGTATTCTTGGAAGTTGACATGTCCAGTTGCTTGAGCATGTTCAACAGCCTCCTGTGCAGTAAACAAAAAAAAGCAAATCGCGTTTTCAAAATCTTGCAAATGCGAGGAGATTGAGAAATTTGGATGTATAGAGAAGTAAAACCTTCTGGCCTATCACGCCGATTTGGCAAACTCCACAACGCAGCGTAAAGTTGGCAGTGTCGGTGAATTTCCTTTTCCTGAAATCAACACAAAAGATCTTGCCAAATTTGAAATAACTAAAAAAGCAGCCATGAACGCGGAATAAAAAATCTGAAAAGGAAACTGATCAATATAAGAGAGAAATACCTTTGTTGTTCCTTGGCAAAATTGAGTGCAAGCCTCTCAATTGGTCCAATTGTTCGATCACTGAGCACAGTAAATATTGTTTGATCAAACTCCTCTGGAGCTCCTTCAAAGGGAGACATCTGAATGAAAGACATTTGTTTTGCCATATTACTAAAATCCAATAAAAAGGAAAAATGACTTTAGAAAAGGAGGAAGGAAACTTAAGATCATACGGTCAATGCATCATAATGAAGCCCGTCATAGATCAACATAACCCTCTCACTGAATATCCGATCCTGTTCAATACCCAGATAAACAAACCCACAAGCTGCATGAGTTTTTATATAGCAAAACTTGAATCCAAGTACAACGAGTAAACAAGATAGAGCTCTAACCTGTCCATACAGATCACACCGAGCTGTTTGGATATCGTAAGCAGCTATCTCACGACCATAAAAATCAGCTAGTATTGATAGCTCAATTGCACCTTCATAACATCAGTTTCAAGATCAAACTAAGCCAAACTTCATAAAAAAATGTTTTTTATGTCAGTTCTGTAGAGTGTTATTTTGATGTAAAATGTTTTTTTTAATGTTTTGAGGTCAGTTGAAGAATGAGATATCATTTTAACAAAAGACCATAAAGAAGATCCTCATATCAGATCATACATGCAAATTAGAGGGTACCACAGAAGCAAGATATGAGATGGTATTTCATGTCCCTTCGTCTGTCATTTTTCCCGTGATAGCCAACTTCTTTTGCATCTATCCCAACTCGTACATTTGAAGATTGACACTTAGCCTTAATACTTTTACGGAAGTCTGACCTATGTGCTTATGTTATGGTAATTCTCTATTCCAGCCATAAACATTTAAAAGTACCCCTTCCTAACTAGCTATGTCGGAATTTGTCCTGTAACGATAATAGTAGCATAATTTCCACTAGTATCCTCCACATCTATTTCAGATATCTAATCATCCATAAACCCAATGCTAGAATCGACAAGATGCATTCTCTCAAAAGAGTCGAAGCACATACAGTTTCTGTGTGTAGTGCAGCTTGGTATCACCTAACCACCAATTATGCCCATTGAACTCATCAAAGCTTCTGTCCCTCAGGAAATTTAAAACCACTCAAATATCAAGTCCAAATAATGGCTTCCAGAATGGGTTCAGGCTTTATGCTCGAGTTTCATAATCCGGAAAGAAAGTAAAATAATTTCCATAAAATGCACTTTCCAAACTAATAAAACTAAAACAGTCCAGTCAGTATACCTGAAAATAATTCGCCTAGTTAGTTCACCAACTAGAGGAAAGCAACATTACATATGAAAATTACCAACTTAAAGAATCTTTCTTCCCACTAACAACAAATATGTATTACAATTTAGCCCATAAAAACATGCTCTCTGTCAAAAGTACATGCTTAAACTGAAAGCACATATTGCTTATTTTTTAACAATGAACCGTATTCAGACCTTAAAAGTTACCACTAAATGCTACAGAAGCAACAGCATCAGACAGATGAAAATAGTAATCATCAAAAAGAATAAGATACAATTTATAGGTGACTTCTAATTGTCAAATCTAGAATTACAATCTCTAGCAAATCAATGAATGAAAGGAATTAATTTACCTCCCCACTTTTCAGAATCCAATATCCAGCTGCAGTATTCTTTATTTGGTTTACCAAGGAATGCTTCGGAGTACTTTGCAGGATCACTAGACACAGCTGCAGCTATGACCTTTATGATAGGGAGAGCAAAATAAATTGTTAGGGTCCCCGTTCACACAGAAGACATTCAATTTTAAATGAAACAGGAAACAATGATAAAGAAGCATATAATGTGTGTTTGCGAGATAGAAAATATAGTGTCAACTGTGTCGCCTACTCAGATTTCAGAGGGTGGGATAAGCCTTCATGCATATGCTGTAATTTAATGTTTTCATCATCAAATGGGCACAAATTTTCACAGTACACCTAGGAGACAGTCATCTTGGTTTTTTAGATGAGCTGTTTGTGTGGGTAAACACTTGCACGTATGCCATAAATATCACTAGTAAACGGTGCATAACAACAAGGTCAATTCCACTCTTCTTTGGTACAAGATTAAGCTTTGTCGATGCCGTTATTTATCAAATCTTACATGAACATATGATGCAAACTGCAGAAGAAGAAAAAATTGAGCACTTGTACAATCTGGGGATTCTCGCATGCATTAATAGTATTCCACCGCCAATGAAGTAACTCTCAAATAGTTGACAAAAATCTAAGCCGGAATGTAAAATTTCATCATTTAGCAATCTACTCAAGTTTATTGCGGCAGAATTTTGTTTTTAATAATCTAGCATATGATCAAGGTCCAGTGAATAAACTTAGAAAACACTAATAAGGATATAGATCCCAAAAATGGGTAAAGTAAAGTCAGAAAACATAAATAACCTGTCTTAACTCGGGAGCTTTCTGTTTGTCGTGATCCATAACATACCTATAAAACCAGGGGGATATAATCATGAGAAAGGAATTAAATAACGACTTCCAACCATATTGGACTGCTCGACGAAAACAAGGAACTACGGAAAAGGGTTGTACCCGACGGCATTAAATAAGCAGCTGTTATCGGAAGGAATGACTCGGCGGACTACAATTCCCTCCATGTTCCAATGAAAACAATTCGCCTGAATTAAAATCAAAAGATTCACAATTTAGAAAGATTATCAAGACAGAAAAGCACAAACAATTAAATGGCATATTAAGAGCTTGTTCCATTTCAAAAAGCCAATTTTGGAGGTTTGCAATTTTGAATTGCCTCAGAGCACCTAAAGTAGTGCCAATTGAGGAGCTGTGTGAGCAAGTGCACGTTGATTCAAACCCTAAATAGCATCAAGTGTCCCGCAATTTACAATCTTTCTCTTGAGCCAATATTCAATTGATGATTCTGAAACTATTACTCTAATCATGATTGGAAAATGAAAAACCTCTGAAAAGGAACCATTTTCTTTGAGAAATTATTCGAATCTGGATCCAACGGCCAAACAAAAGAATCATTTTCATATAATTAAGCAAATAACAAGCAATTGAAGATTTCAAATACAAGAACAAAAATGCAATACCTAGCTGAAAATGGAATAGGGTGCCTCAAACAGATCAATCTCAAAGACTGGAATGTCTGATTTATGGGGTAAACCCTGCAATTCAAGCAAGACAAAGAGAATCGACAAATTATAAACGAAACCCAGAAGTGCAAGTTATTCAATCACAGTAATCCAGAAAGAAGGAGACGCACCAAGAAACTGGTCTAGTTTGCGTTGAAGGATCAGAGAAATGTGGGGGCGCAAGTGTAGATAAAAAAGAGGAACCCACAAACGAAAAAGCGTGCTTCTTTGAAACTAATTAGGTGGCGTTACCCTTTTGGACTCGGACAGATAATTTATAGAAAGGTGATGCTCTGTGTTTTTTTCATGCGGGGCACAACAAGCCACCGCTCTCTTCATTTGGGGAAAGTTTCAAAAACACATCCCCTGTTTTAGCTTTTTCTCGGAAAACCGTACATATTTTTCCTTTCAGAAAATCCGTCCTGTTTTTAAAAATTCAACTTTTGATTTTAGTGCAATTTCAGTACTTATTAGTATCATTTTCATTTCCATTCCCATTTTTTACTATGACTTTGTGTGTGCCCCTATTTGGGGTAAGGATCTCATGAGTAGTGAGGGTCCATATAGATCAATCATTAGGAGAGAAGTGAAACGGTCTAAAATGAATTGTTTACCAATCATAAACACAAGAATAATTTTACAAAAAATTGTGAATAATTGACAAATATCATCAAGAAAAAAACATTGTCATATGCGTACGAGCCAAAACATGTGTGCATGTTAATAAAAATATGTTATTTTTCCTTGTATTCTTGTAAAACAAATTTTTATCAGCCAACAAAGTAAATCAAGGAAGAGAGGAGATCCACCTCAAAACTAGATATAACCGAAGTAGAACGCTCCGTAAGAGAATTAAAGCAAGTAAAAGTCGAACTACTAGAAAAGAAAAGCTCGACAATATAATGAGTGATGCAATTATGCTTTCGGTTTGTTGAATTTGAGGCAACCCCGAAAGTCATTGATAAGCCTCCAACTAAGGTCAACGAGATAATAGGCAGGGCGCATGAGCAATTTATGATCCTTGACCATATTGATAGCCACAAAACAATCACTTACATTGAAGAGATTAGAATGATTTTAGTTCATTGTCACTCAATAAATAATAAATAATCTAGGTAGGATGACCGTCTTGGGCCCCATGAAAATTTAGGGTCAAAACTAAAAGCAAAACTACTATAAATTTACCTATAAGAGGGCCCATTTTCAAAAATACAACATTTATTAGTTAGACTAATTTGTATACAGATTTTAATCTATTTTGTACTGTAATTTTACTTTTGATTTTTCTATGGATGAAATTTAAAATTAATTTTATATGTCCAAATTTTTTACTTGTTTTAATTTCTAACTAGTGTAGTTCCCCCGCGACATGCACGGGGATATGTTTATAAAATTAGTTAATAGTATTTTAATAATTATTTTGTATTACTACGACCTCAATAAATTTTTATGTCAAGTAAAATTTTTTTTCAAAATTATGTGCTTGTAAAATACTTAACTACTATTAGTTTTTCAATAGATAAATAAAATATTTAGACAATTCAAGATATTAAACTTAAAAAATAGTAGTACTACTGTATGACACTTTATTAATAATTATAATATTTTTATTGAATGTTTAATTTTTAAAATTAATAATTATTTTAAAAAATAAATAGCTAACAACATCGGCTAAAATCACTCTCGAAGCTTAAAAAGTTTCAGCTTTAATATATAAGATAGATATTGAATGTTTAATTTTTAAAATTAATAATTATTTTAAAAAATAAATAGCTAACAACATCGGCTAAAATCACTCTCGAAGCTTAAAAAGTTTCAGCTTTAATATATAAGATAGATATTGAATGTTTAATTTTTAAAATTAATAATTATTTTAAAAAATAAATAGCTAACAACATCGGCTAAAATCACTCTCGAAGCTTAAAAAGTTCCAGCTTTAATATATAAGATAGATTTCGTTGATCACAAAAAAACTCTACTTTTAAGTAGAAAGCCTATTTGCGTCCATAATTTTGGGTCCGATTCCGGTGAGGACGGCCCTCTAGATAAGGACTAAGGATCAACTTCATCCGAAGGATGGAGTTGATCCAAAGGCCCAAAATATATGGGTCCCACAAATCAAATCAGTTACTGCTTTTCACTTCCAAATATTCCCAGACTCTTCATCTCCCTCCCTCTCCCTCCTTCTCCCACGATTTCCCCCAAAATCTTGACCTAGCTTCCACGATTCCTCCTTCTCCCACGATTCCCCCCTCTCGTCCACGTTTCCGATCGAGCGAGCGACATTGCGAGCGACCGCTCCTCCGACATTGCGAGCGACATTTCTCTGCTTCATTCTCAGCTCCTCCTCTCTCTGCCTCTCCGCCGAAGCCTGTCCAATCGCAACATGTCCGAGATTCGTCTTCTTCTCCACATAAACCCTAATCTCCGGAATCCGCCTCTCCAGCATCCGTTTCAGCGTCGTCGACGACGCAATCTTCAAATACGACCTCTCGATCTTATCCACGCACTAGCGACTTGAAGCGAGCGAGCGAACGACTTGAAGCGAGCGAGAGAAGGCAGCGTTTCATTACAAGCAAATCACATTCTCACAAGTGAATCAAGCAAAAATGAGGAGTAAAATTGCAAGTTCGCAAGGTATAATACTTCAAACCGTTTCATTACAAGCAAAATGTTGTGTTTCTGGATGATTTTGATATTTCTGGATGATTTTGATATTTCCTTGCGTATGATTGTGATTTGCATGTTGTGTGCAATGGTTTTAAGGTGTGTGTGCAATAGATTTTGTGTCTGTGTGCAATGGTTTTAATGTGTGTGTGCATTAGATTTTGTGTGTGTGCGTCAAATAAACACACATATGTTGTGTGCATGACATTTAGAGTTGAATAGAATTAATACAAATAGAATTGATGTGTGTGCAATGGTTTTAAGGTGTGTGTGCAATAGATTTTGTGTCTGTGTGCAATGGTTTTAATGTGTGTGTGCATCAAATTATGTGTCTGTGTGCAATGGTTTTATTCTGTGTGTGTGTATATCTTATGTATGTCCATCTTGTGTCCAAACTCTAGATACTGCAGCTCCAGCTCCAGAAAAAGTAATAGAGGGTGAATTTGGAAAGATCACAGTTCCTCTCTATCAAGATCAAGAATCTCCAGGATCTCCAGGATCTTTCAAAGGGAAAAGAAGGAAGTATCCTGCTTCAAAAACAAAACCAATCAAAAAGCGCAGGATAACACGTTCACAACAAAGTGAACAAGAAGATGATGTCGAAGAAGAAGATGAAGAACAAACAATTGCAGAGGAGGAAGATAATGGAGGCTATGACAAAACTATGGGAGAAGAATATAGAGAGATAAGAATGAGAAAAAAGTTGGACAAAGCAGCAACAACAACATCAAAATCAAAATCTTCAAAGTCAAAGAAAGGAAAACAGAAAGTAGAGAAGGAGACGAAGACTTCTAAGAGAGAGAAAACAAAAAAGAAAAAGGACATTGTGTTTGTCTTAGCTTCAAAGGCACCAAAGGAAGGAATGAAGAAAGCTTCCAAACAACAAAGGAGTCAATATGATTCACTAAGGTGTCGAACATCTCCAAACAAGCTTGTGACCTTCTTCACTGATGAGGAAGATCCTATCACTGTTGAGCAGGGGAAGGCTGTTATAGATCTCGGCTTTGGAGAATTACTTACCAGGAGAGTACAGGAACTGCCAATGAAGCTTGGTATGTATGTTTGTGCAAGATATGATCCAATCAAATGCACAATAAAGCTAAAGGATGGGAAGGAAATTCTTGTCACAGAAGATGATGCACACGTCTACCTGGGTGTGCAAAGGTTTTAATGTGTGTGTGCATCAAATAAACTACAAATATTGTGTGCATGACTTTTATAGGAGAATAATATTAATACTCTAGAATGGATGAGTGTGCAAAGGTTTTAATATGTGTGTGCATCAAATAAACTTCAATATTTTGGGCATGAGTTGTGTGTGCAAAGGTTGTAATGTATGCGTGCATCAGTTTTGGTTTGTGTGTGCAAAGGTTTTATTGTGTGTGCAAAGGTTTTAATATCTTTCTTTTGTGTGCATCAAATATTTCTTTTGTGTGCATCATATCTTTCTTTTGTGTGCATCAAATATTTCTTCTGTGTGCATCATATCTTTCTTCTGTGTGCATCATATCTTTCTTTTGTGTGCATCAAATATTTCTTCTGTGTGCATAACACCCTACTCTCTCTGAATTGTTCAGTTTCTGTTCACTGTACACAACCAAGGGCACTACTTTGTGAATGCTATAAATGTCGAATCCCCACAAGTGTATATTCTGGATAACCCAGCAAGTGGTGAAGACGATAAATATGGCACAATCCCGCCATCATTGGTAAGTACACAAACAGTATAATTATGATTTGATTATTACAATGAAATAAATAACTAAAGCATTAAATATCTTATTTTGGTGCACATACATTGTTTTATCCAATTCCTAAAGAACAACAACATGATAGCCAAAGCCCTGCTGTTAGAAGATGAAGTAAAAGTTCCAACAGAGAGGTTGGAAATGACTTGGAGGGATAAAAGAAACAAAAAAGATTGCGGGATATATGCTATCAGACACATGGAGACGTACATGGGGACATGACTATCCGATTGGAATAGTGGCCTAGAAAAAGGAAACAAGAACTTGCTGGACACTCTAAAGGTCAAGTACCTTTACAAGCTACTGACTAGCGAATTCAATGCACATCGATATAAGGTGACGCGAATTATTCAAAGGGAGCAAAAGCCGAAGACTACAAAACCTTCTAAGAAAGTTGGTTAAACAATGTTGTAGGGAGAAACAGAAAATATTATGTGTAATTGGTAGTTGAATGTTAGGTTTTAAACAAATTCTAGTCAGTTTTTGGATGAATGTTGTGGATGAATATTGACAGTAACTCTTTTATGGTTGGATATTACGCTTATGTTGGCAAAACAATGTAAATTCGCATTAGCTTGTATATATATATATATTGGGAATGGTTTATATTGTGCATGACTTAGTTATATGTGTTTGACTAGTACAAAAGTAGTGTGCAACACAAAACTACATCTGTGTGCAACACAAAACTAATCTCAGGCAAAGGTTTTAATGTCTGTGTGTATGTGCATCAATTTTGGTTTCTGTGTGCAAAGGTTTTAATGTGTGTGTGCATCAGTTTTAATATGTGTGTGCATGACTGTTAGAGGAGAATTATATTATTACTCTAGAATGGATGTGTGTGCAAAGGTTTTAATTAATGTGTGTGTGCATCAGTTTTGCTTTCTAGTACAAAACTAGTGTGTGCAACACAAAACAACAACTGTGTGTATCACATATTTCACCTGTGTGCGTGAGATTATTCTACTGTGTGCATCACTTTGAACAAAAGATGTCTTGCAATAATATATAAGTCTAAAAATTGAATATTACAAAACCATGAGTCTAAAACACACATAAGTCTAAAAAACAATGAGTTTAAATTTAATCCACATATTGGGGGCATGTCTTAATGTTGTGTCCCGACTTATTGCAGATCTCGACATTCTCTTATGCTTCTTCGAATTTCCAGTTTCAATCTTTTGCCCGCTTCTCAATCGTCTTTTCTTGAATTTTGTGTTTGCTTGGTGAGGAGCATGAACACTAACTTCATCTGTTAAAGCCTCAAAAAGTTTCTCAAATGCAAACTTATTTTTTGAGGTAGTGGTAGAGGGATCAACATTGCTTGAGTTGTTGAATGCATCCTTTTGTTTCTTTAGCAAACATAAAATTGTTTGATTTTATCAATGTCGTCACTCATGATATCAACACATGAATACATATGTGTCATGACTTCAACCAACAACCACTTCTTTTCATGAATAAAAACACTAAATTGCATCTTTCACTTCTCCCAACATACTCTCCATCTTCTCATACATTTCTCCCATTAATATCCCTTCTCCATCAGCAAATCTCAGCACCTTGTACATTGGTGTCAACACAATAATACAGTTTTCTACTTCATCCCAAAAACTGTCAGCTCTAATAAGATCAGTAATTTCTTCACCTATCTCCCTCGTCTTCCGATCCAAACGCTTGATCCATTCCCTCCATTTGTTAAGACAAACAGTAGTGACTAATGCCTCTCTACAGTCAATGAGCCTTTTCAGCAAAATATAGTGAGTTGCAAATCTGGTTTTTGCAACTTTCAAAAGCTCTAATTTTGTATTGGACCTAAACAGAGCTAAAGAGTGTTGATGCTGAACAATAAACTTCACAATGGTCTTGCCCTGCTGATATGTATTTTTCAGCCAATGAAACGTATCGCCAAACTCTTTAAACACTAAGTTCAGAGTATGAACGACGCAAGGAGACCAAAAAATATGCTTGTGCACCTTTTGTATCTCGCTTCCCGCTAGCTTGCAGTTAGAAGCATTATCAGTTATGACTTGCACCACGTTAGAAGGACCAACTTCATCAATTGACTTGAGCAAGTAATCTGCAATCGCAATTCCTGTTTTCTCAACTCCAGAAAAATCAGTCCCATACATAAACAAAGCTCCCCTACTGTTTTCTGCAATAACATTGATAAGAGGTTCGTTCTTAACGTTTGTCCATCCATCTGAAACAATAGACACACCCTGAGTATGCCATGTATCTTTTTAGCGGAGACAACTGTTTCTCGACATTTCTTTTGCATTCATCCAACAGAGTTGTCCTCGCCTTTTCATATGAAGGGCCTTTGTAACCCTTCGGAGCTCGGTGTATAGCCGAAACCATCTCAGTGAACTGCGGGCTGCATATGACATTGAAGGCAATTCCATTTGCACAAAAGAACCTCATTATTGCTTGATCAACAACATCTCTTTCCAACATGCCAAAACTTTCTTTTATCTTAGCAATTCCCATAAGATTTTCCCTTTTACTTACAACAGAATTCTTAAGCTGAGGTGAAACACCAATGTTTTCAGCTGCCTCCACCCTAGTTTTCAAAGCTTTGAATTTCTCCTTATCTTTCATCATCTCTTCACATCTTTTAATTCCAGCTTTCTGCTTACTTCCAAATGCAATTCCAAAGAAATGATTATACATTCTTGTATAAGAGCCAGTGAACTCAGTCTTACAGTGCTTACATCTCCACCTTCTATCTTTACCTCCTTTCAGTTGAACTTCATTTAACAATGGCTTATCTTTTGAGTCACTAGGCTTCTTTCTTTTCAATGGGTTTGAACTTCGTGATCCTGACTGAACTCCCCGAGGCTCTTGATACTCCGAAGGTGCAATAGTTTCATCATCCTCCAAATCTTCACTACTGACAACATTATATGTTCCTTCTGTTGAATCTGCTTGCTTTCCAAACATGCTGTAAAATAATAAATACTTGAGTTATTAAGGGAAGACTGAAAGAGGGCAGATTTGAGTTCTCTTCTCTTGCACAAAAAATTCAGTTCTCTTCTCTTAGTAAAAAATTCAGAATTCAGCAAGCAAACAGGCATACACTATACAATATATAGAATATCAAATTATCTAACAATAGTAACAATTCACTGCTGCACAAAATTCAGTTCACTACTGCACCAAAAATTCAGTTCACTTCAATTCTATTTTCTTTGCTATTGTATAACTTTGAATTCAGTTCAGTTGCTGCACAAAATTCAGTTCACTACTGCACCATTATATATCCTACGGCTCACTTCGAATAATGCCAAATTCAGTTCGATACTTCGATACTATTGTATAACTTTGAATGATCCATTATATATATCCTACGGCTCAATGGCTCACACCATTATATAATGCCAAGTTTCCACATTCCATTAACAATAGTAACTACTGCACCATTATATATCCTACATTCCTATGGCTCAGTTAACTTTGAATGATCCACATTCCAGTAACAGACTAACAATTCCATTAACAAAGGAAATCTAATATACTACTTCAGCAGTTCCGCTTGATGATTACGGTGCCTGGGAGGAATTGAAGAAGGAAGAAATAGAAGTTTTGAAGGTTTAGAACAGAAATTAACAGAAAAATGTTACCTTGTGAGCTGAGCTTGTAAGATGCCAAGCACTGGACGTCGAAGCGTTTTTTATTGAGGACACGAGAGAATGTTGAAGGAAGAAAGAATAAAAGAGTTATTTTAGACACGTAAGCATGAATGAAGAAAAAGAGTATTAAACAAAATTCAGAATTTCATATAACAGTAACCTACCGTAGTGAATTCTCGGCAATCCTTCCGTAACCATTTGTCGTTGATTGCCCTGGTTCTAATTACCAGTAACCAGTGGCGGAGTACTGCAGTTCCGCCGCCATGGCGCCACCAAGAATCCCACAGTACTGCACTTGAGAGGCGAGGCGAGAGAGAACAAAACCGATTGCCGCTCATTGCCCTGGTTTGTTTAGAGGACTTTAGAAAACTTTCCCACATCGATAAATGTAGAGAAAAGAAGAGGTGTTGAGTAGTATATATGGGATAATTATGTGAGCATTAGTAATCAGCCTTAATAATATTATTGGGCTAGTTCATAAATTGGGCTTCCAAATTAAAAGGCTCATAATGGACTTGCGATCTGAATCTCTATTTTGAGAGATCCAAAACGCGAAATACAGCGAATACGAACGACCGGATCGCCGTTTTGCAAATATTTTGGGGTTCGCTCGGTTCGCTCTTTTTGAAGAACCGGACAGCGAACCCATGCGAACCAGAACGAGAACGAACCACGTTCAGGTACGTGCGTTCCGGTTCGTGATTCGCCCTGCTTAGCAGCGAATCATGCAACCCTGGTAGCGATCCTGCGATGGAATCGTTGGAGAACGGGCGAAGCGGTCCTTATCTAAGCTTTGAGGCTGAGCGGTGAACGCCAATCAGAACCGTAACTCAATCTAGGAGCGGAACACCGGAGAGGCCGCAACGCTGACGATAAGGTCGCTGATCGGCGAAACGTCAAGGAAGCCGCGGGTGGTGGTGTGGGAAGGTGGTGAAGCTTGGAGAGGGAGAGGGAAGATGGAGAGGAGAGAGAAGAAGAGGAAGCGAAACGAACACGAGCAGCTCTGAGAAACGTTGAAGAGGAAGGGAAGCAGTGATCATGACTTTTCTAGTAGTTTGGGGAAGAGAAGTGTGTCGTTGGTATGGGACTGGCCTACTCGGGAAAACATCTGGTAAGAGATTAATTAATTGGATAAAGTAACCCTAAAATGATTGCAAAAGGCTGCCTAATCGGATCACCGCCTGCTTCACACTTGGCGATGGCAATGGGACAAGTTTGAGGCGTTTAGAATTTTAATTTCTGTCCCCCGTCTTTACGTCTTTATTTTTGTTTCTGGTTTAATTTATCCATGTCTCTCTTTTCCGAGGGATGAAAATGGGGGTGTTTCTAGCGAGTAATACTCTTATTATCTCCATTTCCATTTAATGGGGGTGTCTCTCTTTTCCATTTATTTTTTTCTAAAATCTCGTCTCATTCTCATCTCCGCCGCATCTCCATTTCTATTGGGGAATACCTGTTAATTTTTTCTCATATAACGTCTCTAATGGGAATTTTGTATCCACGTTAAATTTAATTATACACTAGACGCGGAAACCCTCTCTAACGGCCACTCGCGTTTTAAGACTTACTAGGCACGGGTTGCCCTGTTACGCAAAGCTCAATTATTTATTTAAATATATTTTTACTATGATATACTAATTATATATGAAATGATGTAAAATATATAGATTTATGGATTTATCAAGCTTCATGTTCGCACGTGGAAATTATAGATTTTGTATGTAATTTAATGTAATTACGCATTATTTTTTATATTTTTGTTGTTGTAACCGAATTTGTAAATATTTGTAGTTATAAGTAATTTTGATTTCCTCATATTTATGTTAGTAGTAATTTTGGAACATTATATTGGTTCATATATATAATTTTATGGAGGGAGTCAAAAGTCTCAACCTTCAACGATTTGCGTGCAATCAATGAAATTTGACTACATAAATTTTATAATACGAATATGATAAAAGTATTACACTGGTGAAGCTGTATTTTTAATTTAATAGTCATTCTTTTTAATCATTAAAAACTCAACATGCAAAAAGAAATTTTTATGAGAACCATTAAGGTTTAAGAATGGAAGATTAGGAGTATTGATTGTGGTGGAGATAAGTATCAATTACATTAATTTTTAACAAAAGAGAATCAACCTTTTAATATATATAAGAAGATAAAATTTTAGATATTAAATTAAATAAGATAAGAATTAGAATAAGATAATTAATAATGAAAACAAAAAGACTTAATTGGATTTAGAATTAATTAATAAGACTTAAATGGATTAGAATTAATGACAATTAATTAATAAAAATGAAAAAGACTAACATAAATATAGTATTAATTAGGTACCGATTTCATTCAATTCGTTCGTTGGACAACCAACCTTTATATAGATAAGATAAGATGTTTCGGTTACGTTGTTGCTGCATTTCAACGTTTTTTTGGTTTGTTGTTTCCCTTTTTTGCTTTTTTCCATATTACTGAATGATGTTTTCCCACGTCCAACATTTTCGTATACAGTTTGTTTGTGGTATTGTAATAATTTAAATTTGTTATGTTATTTATAAATATGTAAATTTATTATGCAATAATATCGAAATATACTTTTCAGAATTTTCTTGATCGTAGTGAACAAAATAAAATTTTAAAAAACATAAAACAAAGTTTCTAAAATTAAAATATGTACTTTCAACACTTCTTTAATAAATGATATTAGTGTTGATTGTTTGAGCACCAAATGGTTTAACCGCAACACGTATAGTAGAGTCCTTCACATCCATCCTTATAATTGACAAACTTTAACCCAAAAAATCTCAATATAAACTATTCTAAAATTAATATACCCTAAATATTGAAATGATGTCAAACTAAACTACACAAATTATTGGAAGAAAAAAGATAACATAAGCATTTAGAACTATTTAACTACAGAAACCAGACGTTAATGTAAAAGCACATGTCTTCACTCAAATTTTTCAAATGACGCAAATTTTTATGAAGACATGACTTCACCTTTAAAATTGTATATAATAGATGTTTGAATATTTATGATATATTTCGTATCTTATTTCAAAAGAATAATAACTTTAGTTAAAAATATGGAATCAACAACAATCAAATTAGATTATAAAAATGAAAAATTGTTTAATCAACCAATAAAGAATAAATTTATAAAAACATTAATTTCGTTGATTGAACAGATGAAGCAACTTATTGTCTATTATATCAAGGCTAAGTATTTGCAACAAATGAAAAAAAAAACTTGAAAAAATGAAGAAACAAATTGATTTGGAGAATTTAGAGGAGATAGTGGAGGAGGTTATCAGTTTTTTATTTATTTATTAGATTAATAAGCTTTTCGTCTTCTTTTGTCTAGCAAATAAGATGAGGTGGCGTTGAGGTTGACACAAATTTTTACAAAAGGATGATTTCTCTCTTATATTGTAGTTATGTAGATATGATTACATCAATGTCTATGCATAATTTGTTTCCTAAATATGAATAGTTGAGCAACGCGTCATAAACGAAGGCTAGATAAACTTGTTGATTCAAATTTTGATTACTTTTTCTTTTTTCTTATGATTTATGCCAAACTTTTCTTCAATATTAACATTTTTAATACATTAACTCGGTACCAGTTGACATTACTCTGTCAAAGGCATCAACTCATATTTTTTATGCACAACTTTGCTATTATGACTTTAGATTGATTTTTTTTTTTGACATCAGTAATTTCAAAATCAAATTTTGTAGCTTTGCCTCCATTAACATTCTAAGCTCAGGGAAAAAAAAAGCATCAAACAATACATGTGTTCCAAGTTCAAATGGTTTAAGAGATGTAACTTTAACTTGCTTCTTCTTCAACTTCCTCCCACTAACAAATCTCAAGGAACCTGGGGTGGGAAATATTTTCATAGTTATATATTTAGGCTTGGTCTATATGCACACGTTTTTTGGGCTAAATGCACATTAATCTGTGCGGTAAGAGTTGCAGTACACTTCTGTGCGTTAAGGATTACCGCACCAAAGGGCTCCGGGGCATTGTTGGAATGTTTTCTGAAACGTATATGAATCTGGTGCGGTAAGCATTACCGCACAAATCTGTGCGTTAACAATTAACGCACCACGTTAATACGAGATTAACAAATCAGATTTTGATTTACTTAAACACCTGTGCGGTAACTATTACCGCACAGGATATATAAAATTTTAAAAAAAACAAAATTAAAACCAGGAATTAAATAATGAATAAAACCGGTGCGGTAATTGTTACCGCACCGGTTTATTTTTAATAATTAGTTGAAAATAATTAAATTAAATTTTTAAGAAATTAAAAAATATAATTTACCGCACATGATTTTTTTGAAAAAATGCCCGTTGGAATTTTATGCCCGTTGGTGCGTTAACTATTACTGCACCAACGGGCATAAAATTCCAACGGGCATTTTTTGGTTGTATAGAGGTTGAGCTCTCTTGTTGAAGTTTTGCAATGCACACCACAATGTCTTATAATTATGAGAGTAGTGAGGATGATGGTAACGACAATTGGATATCAGGGGTCGTGGAAGAAGAAGAGGAAGTCGATGAAGAAGAGGAAGTGGACGAAGAAGTCGATGAGGAAGTGGACGAAGAAGAAGTCGAATGAGAGGAAGAAGGCGAAGCAAATGTATCAATTGCATTAGACGATTGGACTCCGTTACCGATTTTGGTTAGTATATTATGAATTTAAATTTTGTATTTAATTGCATGAGATTTAGGTTAATTAGTTAAAATTGCGTATCTAAGTAATGTAGTTTAATCAATATAGGAAGAAGACTTTAGACCACATTTTAGTACTGCGCAAATGTGGGATAGTAAGGAAGAGATGATGGAATGGACAAAACAGAGAGCAAGGGATTTAATGGTAGTTTTGGTACATCGTACATCTAGCAAATATTGCGTTGATTTTGTATGCGATAGGTTTGGAAAACCTAGATCGGGTAGGCCGAAAGTGAATTTAAAAAATCCAGAATTGCCGGTTCTGAGGCTTCGTGACCGAAAATCGAAGAAATGTAGTTGTACATTTGAGTTATATGGGGTTCGTATCAAAGAAGGGCCTTATAGTTATAAATGGATCGTGAATGTTGTAGAAGGTCGTCACAACCACACCCTTCCTACTAGTTTTCATGGGAATTCATTCGTGGGTAGAATGAGCAAAGAGGAGGAGAAAATAGCAAGGGAAGCGGGGGATGATCGCAAGACGCAAAAAAACATACTTATTCAGCTTAGGAAAAGAGACCCGTAAAATGTGACATCCATGAAGCAGATTGCCAATTTTTTGCAGAAGATCAATTTTGAAGATCATGGTGGATTGTTAGTTACTCAGTGGTCTCTAAAATTTCAGAAAGAGAACAAGTATTTTTGTCAACCTTTGAGGAACACGAGGACGAATGAGGTTGAAGTCCTTTTTTTCGCTCACCCGGAGTCGATTCGTTTGTTCAAGAAGTTTCCTCACGTGATCATCATGGACGCCACATACAAGACAAATAGGTATGATATGACTTTAGTGGAGATGGTTGGTTTCACTTGCACGCACAAGACATTCAACATCGCATATGCATTCATGGCTCAGGAGACAGTAATGCATTACAAGTTTGTGATGATGTGCGTTCATGAGTTGTGTCGAAATTTGGGAGTGATGCCGAAGGCTATAATGACTGACTGTGAGAAGGCTTTGTTGAGAGCAATCAAACTTGTGTTCAAAGACACTGATGTGAAGCAACTATTGTGTTGGGTGCACATTAAGCACAACATCCAGTTACACGCAGAAAAAGTGATTAAAAATACTAAAAGGGCGGAGAACTTTCTAACGCAATGTTGGGGGATATTTTGCTCGAGCACTGAAGAAATCTACGAAGAGAGGTTGAGAAAGCTGAGAGATTCATGGAAGAAGGGCATTGTTGGTTACGTTGAAAAGTACTAGTTTACTCTGTACAAGAAGTTCATAGTTAGAGCGTGGACGGACTACACTCTTCACTTTCACACGAGGACTACAAACAGGTATCTTTGTTTGTTTAGTTGTTAATTTGGACCACCATATTATTTATGCTAATGATTAGAAATTGTGTTTATTTAGGGTGGAGGGGATGCATAAGGTGTTGAAATAAATTGTGGGTTCTAGTAGAGGAGGCTTCAACAAAGTGATCGTGAGGATCCACCATGCGGTCATAGTTCAGATGGACCTGATTAGGGCGACGATGAACCAAGCACTTACCACTCGACAAATGGTCTTTGATGACCCAACCTTTCCTCCTGGCATTCGAATGTTGTTTTCAAGGCTATCTTACTGAGTGTCAGATAGGTGTTTTCTGTTGTTGTTGGAAATGTACCAGCAAATATTGAAGGAGGAGTATTCAAATGTTTGTGATGATCATTGGGTTCGAGATTGTCTTGGGATGCCATGCGTACACGATCTTGCTAGGGCAATCATTTCAAAGACACCTCTTGTTCCAGATGATTTTCATGACTTCTGGAAGGAACTGAGATGGGAAGATGATGCAATAAATTTGTCCTTACCCGACGACAATCGTTCAATGTCTATTCCGAAGATCAGAATGCGTGAAATGTGGGCGAAATGGGAAAGTGGAGATTTGAGGGATAGAACTCTATTCAGATTAAGTGAGTTGTACATTGACTTGGAGCATCCGGAACAAAGTTCTTTGGTAGAGCCAACAAACTTGTTTAGGAAAGCAAAAGGAAGGCCGCCGGGATCAAAGAACAAGGAGAAGCAGCGAAATGGGAATTATCCTCCGAGAGAAAAGAGGGAAAAGAGTTACCACGAGTAAGTTAGAGAAGACTTAACAAATACTGAGAATGCGCAAAAAGTCGCAAAGGAGAAGGCAAATAGGCAAAGTAAACGACCAACTTGTCCTAAAAAGCAAGCAAGTCAAGTATCGTTCGACTTCGGATCACAATCCCAACCTGATAACACAACTTCGTCAAGATCCAACAGAAAAATCCCAGCCCAACAAAGACGACCAGCCCAACATTCAAGCCCAGCCCAGATTCTGGTGCGTTAACAATTAACGCACAGAATCTGTGCGTTAATTGTTAACGCACTAACCCTTTTACTCAGAATCAAATGTTTCTGGTGTTTGTAGGGTGTAGGGTATTAGGGTTGGTGCGGTAACTGTTGTAGCACCAACCCTAATTACATAAAAATTCATTTCTATGTTGTTTTCTTATACTATTTGATATTATTAAAAGTTTTATGACCCAAAGTAATGTTATACTACTGAAATATGTCGTTATTGAGAGTTTTGTGAATAATTTTATCAAGTTTTACTAATGTAATATGAGATTATGAAGAGTTATATGATAAAAAATCATATTATACTAATGAAATACGAGGTCAGTTGAGTTAAACGATAACAATTAAGTGTTAAACTAATGTTATATGATGAAATAAACACATTATATGAAGTTCATTTTAGTAACGAAGTGGTATCACATACATATGAGTATAACTATACAACTTATATACTTGACAGTAGTAGCATATAGGTGAAAGTCTTCGTTTACATACTTCTAAGTGTTAAAGTTGTTAATTTCTTATAAAAACGATAGCGTTTGATTGGTAATGCTCAAATATTAATGTTACATTTCTTGACTTTTAAGTGCTTATTAAGCCGTTTTATGTCATTTTTTGTCGTTTTTTGTGTTTGGGCCTCATTCAAAATTCATTAGGCCTTATTAGGCCCGTTGACGTTTTCGATAATAATTTTTCGATTCCGAAAAATGAAAATAACTATTCGCCCTATTTGCTGTCATGTTACAATTTCAAAATTTCGATTTTCATCGTTTCAAGGCGTTAAAACGATATGGTCCCAAACTATCCACATATGACATCCATTATCCATTACCCACTATCCATTATCCATTATCCACTATCCACTATCCATTATCCATTATCCATTATCCATATTTCGATTTGGCTTGTTTTATATCGTTTTGAGTCGGTTTTGCTAGTTTCATAGTCGTTTCAAGATGTTTTGAACCATTTTTATCAATATTTGACGTACTTGGTCGTTTTTCGCCTTTTTCAAAAAACTCAAGTTTTGCTATCAATATTTGACATCACTCCAAGTCACGACCCTCATTCCCACTACCTTGGCCTTCCTCGTGGATTGAATGCCGAAAAAGCTGAGATTGACGAACCGGAGCTGGAGCCATCGGTGGAGCCCCGTCTGTCAAAACTCCAAGGAGACACCTCATGAACTCATCGATATCTGCAGGCCTCCTCTCTGGTGGTGTCTCCAAGAAAGCTCGAATCTCACAAGTCACTAGCTGGGTCCGCTATATTAACAACATATCAAAACATTACAATCAAATATACTAATTGAATGAATATGACTAATAAAATTTATAATCGTACCGCAAAACTGTCAACCGAAGGTGGAATACGCAGCGGACCAACTGGACGATCGAGTCTATGTGATCTGGGATCCACCAGAGGATGAGAAACTCGATCATACCAATCGAGATAATCATCTGTGACTGCCCAATAGTACGTCGCTCGTGGCTCCCGAATCTGTATCAAAGGCCTGGGGTCCTGATCCCACACACCAAGCAGATCCTTCTCAAAGTGAACTGAATAATGCGTCAGCCTGTTGTTACGTGTCACCTGGATGGGCTCTAGGGGAGGATTTGAGATACCTTGCACATGTCCAAACTGTCGCAGCAGACGACCTGGCTGATAGAGCTCCTCGATGTCCAGACAACGGAGAATGCCCTCAAACAAAGACGGGGCGTACTGTGGAAGTCTGAAATCCACATTTGAAAAGGGAAACCAGTTAACCTGCAACAAAACATTACAAAACAGTTAGTATAGTTTACATTCACACAATATAACGAAAGCATACATTCTTAAAATCTGACCTCCTCATAACGAACACGGTCAAGCATGCCACGAATGGCAACCAAACGATTCGTGCTCTTCCCCTGTGGCACCTCTCTGCCCTCCCTCATAGCAGCTGCGGCGTGGTCCATAGAAAGTGGATTTGTCACAAAATGTCCACGAAAATGTGGAAAATATGCCCAGATCCACGACTGCAAAAAAAGGATAATTAGAACTCGACTTCCTTAATATAGCCAATCGTATAGTTGTTTGCGTACTAACTCGCAAAAGAATGCAAGAACTCCCCATCCCCATAGCCAATCGCCTCGACGCCTATCCAAGGTTGCGATACAGATGAGCTAACACTCCAGCTCCCCAAGCATATCGGCCAGTGCTGTCGTGGTCAGCCAAAAGAACTAACCACCAGTGCTTGACTGTTGTAGTCGACTTGTCCACTAGAACTGTAGTGCCGAGAAGCAACAGTAAGTACATAGACGCAATGAGGCTCTCATCTCTCTGTCCATCCTCCATCCGCATCATATCCTTCAATCTCTACTGAAGATAACCCAAAGGAATGCCTCCATCCCTATACCAAGTCTTCACCAGTGCCTCCTCTACGTGAAGCATCTCAGCAACAAAAGTAAAGATCTCCTCCTTAATCAAAACTGAGCTACAACTCCTGCCATGTATAGGCAGCGACAGGATCTCAACCACATCGTGAAGTGTAGGACCAATCTCTCCAAATGGCAAATGAAATGTGTTGGTTTCTGGGTTCCATCTCTCGATGAAAGTAGAAACCAACACATGATCGACAGGATCGGACCCGATATAGCGTAGATCGGTCAATCCAGATCGCTCTGCAAGCTGAAACCACGAATCTGGACCAGGTCTCCTAAACTCCTCTAGTGGAGTGCAGTAGGCGGTGTGGAAGTGAACCTTGACGACCTTCCGTGTCTGAAAAAAAAGTAAAAAAATAACACAGTTACTTCTACAAAATGCCAAAATATTTCACATATGAACATTATAGTTCAAATACATACCAAATCAAGAGGAGCCTCGCCTTCTAGAAGATCAGTAGGTTGTGGAAGATCAGCATGATCTGCAGCACGTCCACGTCCTCGTCCTCCGCGTGGAGCGCATCCACCTCGTGCTGGATGATCAGTAGCGTCTGCATCAACAACATCATCATCAGTCTGAGCTCCTCGGCCTCCTCGCTGTCTCTGTATAAATGGAGGAAGAGGACGGGGGCCAGCTGGAATCACAGGTGCGGGAGGATCAACAATTATAAGCTCATAAATAGCCCTGGCGATGTGCGTCTCATAACTCTTCAGCAACTCATTTGTAAAAGGACCTCCGGGCATCCAAGGTACAACAGGAGGTGGTACAGGATCTGCATCGGGAGGTGGTACATGAGGTGCAGCAGCCGGATGCGGTACATCATCAGTCGGGGGAGGTGGTACATCTGGCGTAGGAGACGAAGGACCTAAATCTGTAGGAGCTGGCGATGAAGGCCCCATACCAGCATGATCCTCTGAAATAATAGGAGGGTCATCTCTCCTAAGCTGATCTGTCGGTATCTCAGGATGAGATACAATATAATCTGTACCTAAACCCTCACCGTCTCCCAGCATATCATCATCCAAATCAACAGCTGTATCATCGACGTCCATATCCTCCTCCTCACTCTCACTGTAACCCTCATCATCAGCAGACGGATCAACATCTAGACCACAATCCCTAACTGCCCCAGTATCTATAAGTGCCCCAGTAACATCAGTGGGTGTCGAACTAGAAGCATTCAGCTGGTCTCGAGCAGTAGCAAAACTCTGACGTATGAAAGTTGTAATCTTCGTCCTCCTAACACGCTCTGCAGCAACAGGAGCCCCCAGAACAAAACCACTAGAAGTCATCGTATCTTGCACCCCCTAATGTTGTTGTTATAGCGTAACGTTATTTTCATAGCGTTATAAAAATAACGTCAAATTCAAAAACGTCTTTTCCATGACGTCGTAACGTTACAAACAGTTGTTGTAACGTCAATCCTAATGAAAATCATCTCTAATTTCTAAACATTTTATTCATAACGTTATGAAATTAACGTTATAATTCGCCTAATTTCAATACTTTATATACTAATAATTCATAACGTTACAAAATAAGAGAAGAACAATGTCATATTTCATAAAATAATTAATTCATTAATTTTACAATATAGAATGTCATATTTCATAACATTATGAAATTATTATATTTCATAACGTTATAAAATTTCATTAATTTCATAACGTTACGAATAAATTAATTAATTTCATAATGTTACCAAATAATATAATTTTATAACGTTACGCAATAAATTACTTAATTTCATAACGTTACCATATAAATTAATTTCATAATGTTATAAAATAAATTAAATAAATTCATAACGTTACGAAATTTATTTAAAAATTTCATAACGTTATCAAATATTATTAAATTCATAACTTTATGAAATTAAATAACTAATTTCATAACGTTATAAATTTAATAAATTAAATAAATTGATAACGTTACGAAATTTATTTTAAAATTTCATAACGTTATCAAATATTATTAAATTCATAAAGTTATGAAATTGAATAACTAATTTCATAACGTTACGAAATAAAATAATTAAACTATTTAAAAACATTAAAAAAGTTATAGAATATTTAATAAAAATACATACTTGATGTAGATCTACGGGAGTCTCAAAAGCTTCCGGTTGCGCCTCGGTTTGAGCCTCGGTTTGTGGATTCAAGCTTCTATTTGCTCGAGTAGAGTACCCGGGACCGACGTTTTGGACGGGTCGCTTTCGGTTTCTTCGCCTCGGAGCGGGTATCGGGGCGGGTTGGGGTGCGGGTATCGGGGCGGGTTGGGCTGCTGGTATCGGGTCGGTTCGGGCTACGGGTATCGGGTCGGGTACGGGTCGGGTCGGGCTATGTGTATGGGATCGGGCCGGGCTCGGGATTTTGGCCGGTTCCGGGCACCACCACTGTAAATCAGTGGCACCCCGGCTTCCTCCTCGTCTTCATCCTCCACAACCAGCCACGGAGTCGCCGCAGGAACGGCCGTCGTCGCCGCAGGAAGAGCTGTCGGCGGCGGGATGCTTGGACCCTCGTCTCTGGCCGGATTTTTGGGCCCAGAAGATGCGGCTTGGTCGGGGGAGCTTGAATCCATCATCAATTTGTGGATTTGGTGGCTTAATCGACGGGAAAATGGGAATTATTGGCCGGCGATTTTAAGGTGACGGCGGCGGGTTTCGGAAGAAGGACGACGGAAGAAAGGTCGGGGAGGGAAAAGTTTGGTTTACAAATAACCTAAATTGGTGCGGTAAGTATTACCGCACCGATTTATTATTTTTTAAATAGTTAAACCTGGTGCGGTAACGGTTATCGCACCAGATTTTATATTTTTTTATATATTAAACCTGTGCGGTAATTGTTCCCGCACAGGATATTAGTATTTTAATACTTTTTTAAAAAAAATTATTAATTAAAAAAATAACAAATCCTGTGCGGTAATAGTTACCGCACAGGTGTTTAAGTAAATCAAAATCTGATTTGTTAATCTCGTATTAACGTGGTGCGTTAATTGTTAACGCACAGATCTGTGCGGTAATGCTTACCGCACCAGATTCATATACGTTTCAGAAAACATTCCAACAATGCCCCGGAGCCCTTTGGTGCGGTAATCCTTAACGCACAGAAGTGTACTGCAACTCTTACCGCACAGATTAGTGTGCATTTAGCCCAAAAAACGTGTGCATATAGACCAAGCCTATATTTAATGTCCCCAAGTACAAATCAATTGTACCTCCATCAACTACAACATTGACGCTAAAATTGTCATACATTATAGAACATAGTCCTAACATGGAAAAAAAATATCAGAGAAGTAGGATTGAGATACTAATTTTCTGAAGTGATCAATCAAACTTTTTTCCCCAAAAAGAAATGGGAAGAAAAAAAAAATGGACAATTTAAGTAGTGAGATGAGCATATGTATTGTGTTCCCCACAGCTACACACTTCAACCCACCGAACACTCGCCTGCAAACAAAATCATGGGAATATTATCCATGTCTTTTAAAATGTAAATTCTGCAAACTTAGATATTGCATTTAAGTTAGCAAAAATATAAATGACAGATAAAATTAATAAATAAATTGTACGCTAAAATTATGAAGGAAGTCACTATGTGATATATAAGAAATATACCTATACAACTACAATTTACTTCTTAAGCACTTGCTCTTGGTAGGGTCTGTATTCTGGGGTCATAGACTCATAGCTTATATACACAATATAATAATAATGATATATTCAGGAAGTATAATTAATCTATCAAAACCGATGAAATACAATGTGAGACAAATAAGGAACCTATTTCATTGCTATTGTTAGGCTGATGGTGTGGTCCTCCATAGTTGCAGGGGTTGATAAACCCTGATTTGATTCTTCGGGAATGACCAAAGTAGAAAACCAGTTCTTGGTATTACACCAAATGGGGCATGAATATTTCTTGTCTTGACTGATTGATATGGTTATGGAATTGTATGTCTAGCATGATCATGTAATTCCTTAGTCGTGGTTTCTCTGGTTCGGGAAACGTGCGGAGGACGATGATTCAGTTCCAGATTCAAAAGAGAAAGCTGAGAAATTTGCACAAAGGTTTGTAATGGAAGAACTTACTTTTTTCCTGCATCAATGCTGAGATATTTACCCTGTATGAGTAGTAGCTTCCTTGCAGAGAAAATCTTTCCATCCAGCTGTATAAGACTAAGATTCATGCAAACAAAGTTGGGGGAATTTAGAATGTTGTTCGTTCTAGTTTTAATATGTGTGTGAATTTGTCACATATCAACATCAAGAGTTGAAAGAAAAGAGCAGAAATAAGAAGATGCTACAATTTATAGAATAAAGTAATAGTAAATGACATACACTTTTGCAGGTATGCTGATATACTCGAAGACTTGAAGAAAGATCCAGAAAGTCATGGTGGACCACCTGATTACATTATTAACACTGATGAAAGTTATACTACAAAACTGTTACTAATTACCTAAATTCTAAAATTAGAAACTACAGGCAAGGATCTCGCTGAAACATGCTAGAAGAAGAAGGTTAAGACCATCTTTAACCATGGAATTGAATACAAAAATGACTGACTGAATTTTTCATTGTATTAATTAACCAATTTCATCTACTTGATACTTAACTCTTACAATTGCATTGATCCAATACAATTCACTTGTGATATTAGACCCTTTTGCATCTCCTTAAAATTATTTTAAGGCGCCGACAAAATTTAAAACCTCAAGTTGGTTGCAAGATTTTTGTTCATAAATCCAAAGTCATTGTGTCTAGATATGTATATATGAGGGCATCGAGAGAGGGTTACTCACCAAACAAATAAGACCGTAGGATTGTTGCAGGATTTCTCGTCTTTAATCACATAAGTTTCCAAATAGGCTTGAAAGGAAGATGAAATTCTCATCTTTTGGATCTAATTTGAAAAATGAGGTTATATATTGTACTTCTCACCTGGAAAAATAAAGCATGACAACACCGCCAAATTATATGACAATTGGTATCACCAGGAAATATATGAAGCATGGAGTAAAGGTATATAGCTCCAGTAGAAAAGCCACAGAAACCAATTACTAAATGACACCTTTACTCCATCTGGAATTTCTTCTCGACACCTGATTTCCATTCTTTTCATTAAACCGGAGAGACACTAAACATGCAGCAACCACAAAGTAGCCTGTCTGAAAGAAGCATTTATCAAAAAATTCAGTAAATTCCAATCATGCCAAATTAAGAAATTAAATCAAGATTAAAGTCAAGTGAGAACATACCAATGCCCCAACTCAAAATAATTCTTGACAACAAACACACGTTAAATAGTCCTCCATGAACTGTAAACATGCCTTTTGCTGTCAGCTTGGGCCTAATTTTCTGTTTGTAGTTCCTTTTGGTTAGATTAAGTATCTGCCACAAAAACTCAGGATATGGGTCTTAACATTTTTACCATGCATATCTATAAAGACATGTTCAGGCATTTGATGTGACTTCAACTTTGCTTTAGCCTCAATGTTGAATATCTGCAGGTGATCCTGTGTGGTTCCCGTAAGTTTAGCTACAGGCAATATAAACAACACTTCCTTTTAGAATTCCAAGGGACTATCAATATTTGATCAGATAATTGATGGATTCATTTTGTAGGTATTAAATTAGCAGGATGATTAAAGATAATTACTGCAAGTTTAAAACACAAAAACTTGCCTCAAGAGTCCTAAGATGTTGTGAGGAAGTCCAACTGCACTATATTCCTCCCAAATTAGAGTAGCACTTTGTGGGTCCCTTTGCAGTAACACAGGTACTCACTAAGAAATCCAAGCGACTCAGAAATCCAAATCCTGACAATTTTATATTCGGTCACTCACCAAGATATACTTGCTTCCCACAATCCCTAGAAAACACAAAGAAGAAATTTCATCAAGTCAGTGTTCAATGCAAGAACTTAAATGTTTGTCTTCTATTCACAGGAAGAAATATTTTACAAAGAATCTAATCCTATACTCCATCTCATAAGATAAGTAGACAATGTTAGTGTAAAAGATATAAAGAAAGGATGAATAGGATGAATAGGATGAATAGAGAGAAAGAGATACAATTTTCAATTAAAAGAGTATTAAACTCACTCTCGAGACACTTATCAGAATCCATAAGTGGTGGAGTAATCGGTGGCTTAGCTGCAATGGCAGCTGCTTTGGTCGGTGGCTTCAGCTTCTTCTGATCCATGGACAGTGATTTAAGCCTCAAACCCAATCTCTTAAGCAACAAATTACAACTTCTCTTACTCTTAACAAATTTTTGAAGCTCTTGCTTCATGTTAACGCACTCCCTCTCCAATCCAGAAATCCTCTCCTTCATATCGTCCACTACAACAATGGGCTCGTGGGCCGGCCCTAACTCGGTGGAGCAGTCCATGATGTGGCGTTCTTGGGCTGTCGGGTTGGCCTTATCGAGATTTTCGGAGATGAAAAAGCAGTCGGCTATGGACGTGCGTAGACGGAGTTGTTCAACGTAGAGGACTTGGACGATGACACGGAGTGGAAGCCTCTGATTCTGAGCTGCATGAGTGGAAGCTTCTAATGACAGCTTCTGACAGTTCATTAGCCTTCATACTTGCTCCTTCTCTGAGTCTGTTCGCCATGGATGTGCCTGCAGTTCATTGGGTCAGAATTTGATCAGTATTTCATAACCATACCTGGAACATGATTAGCAAGATATATGCAGTGAAAACTTTTTTAAGTCAAGTTTCATGAGGGAAGTCAGAAATTGCAGTGTGTTGTCAGTTTCCATATTTTGAAATGATCAATTAATTAGTTAAGAGATACTTAGAAAAAAAAGATTAACCTTGAGATAAATGTCAATTGCTTGGTAGATACCATCGTCTAGCCCTAAATTTTCATACCATTCCTCTACATGTAACAAATGAAACTAAATTTTTTTGGCCAAGTAAAAAGGAAAGGTAGCACGTGAATGGGAAGCCTAAGGAAGCAGATTCAAACAACCTCTAAAAAATAAATAAGTCATAGTACTAATTCTATTAACATGAACAGAGACTACAGATATCTAGATGTATGCGATCATGGATGTTACGAACAAATAACAGAAAATACAGGCCACAGTAAAATTTAAATCAATGAAAAAAACAAAGACACACCATTGCATCGGATAAGCCCCGACCAAGGACGCTCCAATTGTATTACCTTAAAAGTTCATAAGATCTCTTTCCCCACATGAATGGCATGAAAACTTGAAACTGTAAGAAGAAGACCAATGAGAGCATTCTGTTAGAATAATTAATTTATTGTATTTATTATTGCAATTTCCTTTCAGCATTATCTCTTGTAATCTCTACTATATAGACCATCTGCGTATTGAGGCTGTATTGCTGCTTTTAAGACTAAGAGCAGCTATACAGCCTCAGAAGTATTGTGTGCTTATTTCAGCATATAGAATTCTCACATTTGAGAGAAATTGTGCATTCAAGGCCAGCAAGCCAGAAATGGTGACGTCGTCCTTCATCAAATTAAAAGCATCCTAGACCCCCTTTTACAAATGTCAACCTTCGTCTTTAAAATCCATTTTAATAAAGCTAATATACAGGACTATAAAAATGGAAAAAATTCAAATAGCAAGTTGGGGTGAAAATAGACCTTTTAATCATGATCAAGTGAAAAAATAAAATGACTATCCATTGTTTAAGACACTAAATAATGTGACAGAACATAAGTATTCTGTTTCTAATTTCTGATATACTAATGCTTATTATTAAGATTTTCTGGAAGAAACCATTTAAGGTTTTATTTAACTTTACCCATGAAATAGTACCTTAAGATGATTAGCGATCTTCCTCATGTTGTCAATGTATTCTGGAAGTGGTACATGAGGTCCAAGCCCTGATGGAACAGGTCCCATTGAATCATTACCTCCGAAGTAAACAATGACCAAAGATGGTTGTATAATATCATCCTAGAAACAAAACAATATAAACACCATATCAGAAACATATTTGCAATAAGAAACTTTAATCTTTTACTTGGTATTATCGATCATCCTTTTTCTCTAGCGGTAACTCAACAGAAATTACAATAAGGAACTTGATTTCATTCCTTTTGGAAGTTTTACATGCATATTTTGCAGAATCTAATTGAACAGATTACAAAAGAACCAAAAAGAACAGCAGGATCTCAACCATAAGTTGAGTACTGGAAAAACACTATGCACATATTATTTACAGTAATCACACAGGAAAATGCCATGAATGAGTACTCAACAACATATTAACAAATTGTCAAACGTAATCGTGAACAAACATATAAAGCAGTATTTTAATCGCCTAGTCATCCTTGTGCATATTAATATGATTAATGCAGAGTGTCGAAATAGAAGTATTACCTTGAGTAAAAAACACCACGGAGCCACCAATGGCCTCCTCAGCCTTGGCGGTTTCCGCCTCCCTGCCGCTCCCTCCGCCTCCATTTCTCTCTCCTAAAATCTCCTGTGGTAGAAAACTCTCTGCGGAGTAGAGGTTTTGAATACAACCACCACCAATGAGACACCAACTATTCCTTGATTATGGAATTGGAAAGGGATTAGAGGGAAGGGAATTCTTGATTTATAACACAATACGTGAGCAATAAGAAATATAATACCACAATGATTGGTTGCAAGTTGAAGTTTATGTTGTCTTTGGATAAACTGAATGGGGTGTCCATTATTCCTGCATTTGTGTTGCGAAGCAAAGAAAAATCAAAACGGAAAGAACATTAATATAATCAACACCGCAATCACAACTAATCTACTTTAAAGAATTGGAAAATAACCAACTCCAAACCCCAAAGAAATTATAAATGCTAAGGTGTGATCAAATTTACAATTGGGAAGAGATTACCTGGAAGAGCAAAAACAATAAATTAATTGAAGGCTTGGAGAGAAGCACCAACAATCAATTGTTTGCTCTTCATTATCAACATGTGTTGTGATGCCTTAATAAGGCTTGCTCAGCTTTGTATGATTAAACTGCTTAACACAGGTTCCTCTATAACACCACTGGTTCCAATTTTTGAAGCATAAACATCATATTCAAATATTCAATCGCTTTCGCCACTGAAATTTAACCAAATTAACTTTACAAAATCAGTATAATGAAATTTGATGATCGCGAATCCATACCTATTAGCACGTCGATAAGTATACTGAGCGTGCCCTGGCTTAATGAAATCTAACACAATTCGACATGTAAACCAAATAAGCTTATATAGTCGGATAAAATCTTCACCATAAGATATAGAAATCAAAAACTCAGCTTGAAGCGTGAGAGTTAGGGTTTCTAAAAATCATGAGTTCGAACTGAACCTGAAGTAAAAGAAAATGAAGGCATTGCGCACCAGAGCGATTTTGCGCATGTTCATTTGCGCATCCAGTCATTAGAAAGTGCAAAGAATAAAGCCATTTAACAGCTTAAACTGAACTATGAACTCTCTGTGTAGCTCTACTGTACAAAGAGCCCTAAGACACTAATCCTTCCAAGCCATCATCATAATAGAAAATCCCAAACTTTCGAAAGAAAAGGCTTGATGTTTCTAACTTTGAAGTAGGTCAACGTCCTATAGCATGCTAATAGCCACCATAGATTAAATTACTGTCAAGCTCCTAAGATGATTACCATACAATTCTATTAAGAAAATCGCTCTTTTGTCTAATAAATTATACACAACACAAACTTAATTCAGACAAAAGGAGAATCGTGAATTAAAAAAAGTGCTAGGAGTTGGTCATCTTAACACGAAAAATTAGAGAACAATCTCCAATCTTCCTCACCGAACAGCTCAACAATCTCCAATCGTCCTCACCGAAGAGCTCATATAAACTAAAGCATATCAAAACAACAAAAATTTGAGCAAAAACTAACCTAAATCGATCAAGATTCAAGATAGAACATAGGATTCAATGATATCAGGGAAGAGAAGAAACGGGAATTACCAGTAAAACGGAGACGAAGAATTTCGAAGCTTTGGGCTTTTCCGTGCTTTATCTCTTGCAAATATCTCCGCCGAGTCTGAAAGAGGTATATGGAGCTAAGCCGCTGAGGGTACATGTATGATAAGGGAGGAAACGCAGTTGGTGACTCCTTAGCCTGGTATGACAGTCTCGTGAAAAACCTGATGCAGATTACCAATTGGTTGCTGACAAAACCTTCTCCTTAGGCGACTTCCTCCGTAAGTTCTCTCTTTACAAACCCTAATAACGTCAATTCAAATCACCAATTGCATAAATCTTGTTGTTCCTTGTGCAGTTTTCAACACAGACAACAATCACTCAGTAGTCCAAGCCTACAACATAACCTCATACAAATCATGCGACTACACCGGAGACGACTTAACAGAATGGTCAAATTCAGACCCATTTTCAACGGCCGTTTACCCAATAACAGTCGGTGTACCCCTCACAAAAGAGGGACCCACTTACTTCTTCTCAGGCGACTACGACGGCTAGCAATACCAGCACAGATCTAAGTTTCAGATCAGCGACACAGATGGCAAAGGGCTTCCTCCAAGGTTAAGGCCTGAATCAGATTCATCTTCCATGGCACCTTCTCCATCTGAGGCTGACTCAGAGTGTCGAGATTGAGCTCCTCAATCCAAGAAGTGTACCTCTTCGTAGGCTTCTGAATGAGGCGCTCTTCGACTCGCTCTCTCCAGTTGATTCTGTCGCTGATCTGTCGTCGTTCCTTTCTCAACCTCGGGTAGAGATGATAGGAGAGACAACTGTGTGATTCGGCTGCTGATAGGAGTAAAGGATGAAAAATATAGGGTTTAGATTTAGGCATTTAATGGTTTCACGCGTCAAATGCAATAAAGACGCTGAAGACCAAACAGTGGAAGGTCTCTAACCTGAGAAAGAAAAAGCTTTCTCATCTTCTCATCTTCAACCTTTGGTTTTTGAGCAATCATCGCCGTTTCTTCTCCTCCTCGCACAATGTCAGTCAACATGCCCAAAAAGAAATCGAAAAGACATACGCCATAAACGCTCAACGAAAAACTGAAACTATCAATCGATAAAGTCTATGAGGATACATAAATGGCTGGGGATATGAAAGGGGGAAACGCAAGGGGAAGGAAGGCAGAAGACATTGAACGGCTGGAGTAAAGGCGAGATAGGCGGTCCAGGAAACTTGAGGATTAAAGCAGAAATTGTCAAACTTATGAGCCCATTACCATCATCAGGCCCGAAATTGAATGTTTGGGCTCGGTACAAAAAACCATTACTTTTGCAAAGCCATGGATTATTATATAGAGATAGATATACATATATATAAATAAATAAAACTAAATAAAACTATTTTAAATAGAAAGTATATCAAAGTTTAAGCATATTTAATATGGGGGTGAGATCTCCAATGATAACG
Organism: Oxyria digyna; assembly: GCA_029168935.1. Classification (NCBI taxonomy): domain Eukaryota; kingdom Viridiplantae; phylum Streptophyta; class Magnoliopsida; order Caryophyllales; family Polygonaceae; genus Oxyria; species Oxyria digyna. Next base: position 36,118,783 of record JAPVLV010000009.1, read on the forward strand.
GGAATGGAGACGGAGATCCCCAACAGGGACGGGAATGGGCGAGGATCGCTATCCCCATCCCACCCTTGTGCGGGGATATTATTTTTTCACATCCTCATCATCATTCCTTGAGTGGGGATTCCCCGCTAGTATTGGGGATTCCCCGTCCCAATGCAATCCCTATTATCCCGACGGGGATCCTCATCCATGTTGATTTTCCTTATTTAAATATTTTTAGTGGAAATTTTATGTGCAATTTTAACCTAGGACGAGACCGAGAATGGAAAAATTACCGACTTCGAATTTTAAAATTTGAAGTTGAGTTAGCGTCGTAGTGAGAGAACATACCTTCTTGTGGAGTGCAAATAATTGTTAAATAATATTTAGGGAGTTTTATATATATTACAAATAAATGTTTCTACGGTTGTCGAAAATCCCCAATGGGGATGGTAATGGGGATCCCCATGAGGATGAGAGCATCATCTCCTTCTCCATCTCCGCAATGTGGACATAATTTTCTTCATCCCCGCCCTCTTCCCCGAATAAAACTTCATCCTCGTTCTCGTAGCAGGGATTCCTCGCTGAGGATGGAGATTCGTCGCCCCACTGTCATCCCTATTCACAGTTCACATTGGTCAATGATCAATAGTTTAAAGTTATGTATTGTTGAAAATTACAGTAAAAAGCCAAAGTGATAAAATGATCTATTAACTAATTGAGCTCGTATTTTTTTTCTTCTTCCTCGTAGCGGCATTAAAAATAGCAGCTCTCGAGATTAAAACATCAACACCGACATTTGTGAAAGGTGAAACACATGTAATATCCAAACAAACATTTTTTTCTTTGTCCCGACAATAAACAAGGAGATCTGCGGCCTAAGATCTTTCTCCTCCTCCGACAAAAAGTCAAGGGGTACCTCCTTCTGCACAACAACCCCAGCCTGGCTGCATATATCCCTAAGCACATCAAAAACTAAATTATGACGAAATATAATGTCAAAATTATTACCACAATACATAACACATCTCAAAACAATCAATTATTTGTGTTAATGATACAAAAGAATCGCAAGACGATAACAAAGAACACACCTAAACTAATTTGAATTGTTCTCAAGAAATCCAGTGAGTTTAATGAGGTTGCTAAAAAAGATAGCCTTCTAGGATACCGACTCTCTCTCTCTGCCATATCAAAGTACACGAAAGTCAAGACATTCCTTCTAGCTAACTTTCTAATTAATATAATTTAGGACTTGTTTCTATTTAGTTAAATACTTCATTTCTATAATTTCTCTCTATTTATTTTTTAGGAGTCGGTTTTCTCACCCTCTCCACTATCTAGTTAATTATTTATTTATTTTATTATTATTAGGAATTAATTATTTGTTCTCTTGTCTATTTAAGTTCAATTCATTAACATGTACTCATCATCGTTGAATTAAAAGAAAAGTGTGTATGAAGTTCCTACTCAATTTCTAGTTTAGACAGGAATACAAAGTTGTACTTACATTTTGACATATCTCTACCCATACATTACTACAAATCATTTATTCAGTCATTTGCACATACATACAATAAAAGTATAAAAAATAAATCATTTCCCTAATAAATGTTAAAAGATACAGTTCAACTAGCCAACTTCATATTAATCTCTTCAAGTTGTTACACCACCTCCAAAAGGCATGCACTATGAAGTATTGACTCATGCAATCCAAAGAATAAAATCATGTATATATTTCAATTGCAAGCATTTACTCTTGCATTCAGAAAAATTAACTCATGCATTGTTTATCATTGACTCATGCACTCCTAGGTCATGCACTCATACTTAGTGACTCATGTACGTACAACGATACAAACATATATCCCAATTGTAAGAATTGATTCATGCACTCAAAAGGGCTAACTCATGCACCCGAATCATTGGCCCACACACTCAGATTAATTAGCACATACATACAGATGTATCTTAACTGAAAATCTATAGTACATATTTATCAAGGTATTTCTATTAGAGAAGAATATGAATGATAGATGGGTTATAATCACTAATACTACGTACTTTGGTGGCTTTAAGATGGTTCATCTTTAAGTTAGACTCATATCTCAAATTAGTACAATTTTTTTTGTGTTAACGATGGTGTCTAAGACATGATGTGATATTCACAAATTAAATTCATATGAATAGTAATGTTTATATCAACATTTATCATCTAAGGAATTCAAACTTATTTTGAATGCACTCATCAAATCCTTCGATAAACACTCATCATGCATCCATCAAATTCAAGCATGTTAAACATCCCAGAAGCACTCAAATATGAAGTGCAGGGATAAATCCACACAAGATATACCTTAGCTTAAACTCCTCATCTTTAATTAGGTTACCGAAACTTTCGAATCTCTAATTAGGTCATGAAAATGCAATTATGACGGGAAATCATAGAAATTGTGAATGAATATCAAAGGACTTGTGGAGAATCGCCTTAAAATTGTCTTTAAATTGGTTGAAACCGCATCAACTCCATCAACAACAACGCCGAGTTGAGTTGTAGCGAGATTTCTTTGAATCGACAAGGGAATTAACTAGGACTTCCGCTCTACCGATATTTCTTCCGCCACGAAATGGGCTAGACTTCTCTTTTGAAATCGATCGAAATAATGAGAGAGAGAGATAGAAGGAGAGAATTTCGTATCTGAATCCGAGAAGAATACTTTTGGTTTTATAAGCGTGTAGGGAAGAAAGAAAGAATGACCATGCGGGGCCCACCACTCCAATAGTAGCTTTTAGCATTTGGATCAACTTCTTTCATAGGATAAAGTTGATCTTTATTCCTTCTCAAACTAATGACCTTCCTCACCAGAATTTCACCTTTAGCCTTCATGCAATTATAGATTTTCATATGCAGTTGTGTTCACGTTTAACAAAATGGTGAAATATAAACTTTAGTTTACAATGTATTAGAGTTGAATTTTATAAAAAAGAATAGGATAATAAATTTTATAAAAATTGCAATTGTAAATATATATTTATAATCATAGATATGATTTATATACTCAAAATTCCTCTCAATTAATCTATCTTATGTTTTCAAAAATTAATCACACATATAGATAACGATTTGTAAACTCAAAATTTATATAATAATCTATTTTATTTTACTAGAGACCGGGACCCTGCTACGCACAGAAAAATGCGTAGCAGAAAAATCAGGCATTATAAAGCATTGAAAATTAACATTCATTTATCCATTGCGCGATATTATTTTTGGTTTGTGAGAGGCACACCACAAAGTTAGTGAAAGCTTGATTAAGGAACACGTTCAAATGTTATGAAATTCATATTGTTTGCAATATGCCAAACGATGTCACACTGATGCTATTTGTTCTGTGCAATTTAGTGTGAAACGATCTGGAAAAGAAAGTAGTGCACTTTAGAGTAACTCCAAACGAATTAAAAACGTAGACATTATTGTCTCATACCAAAACTGATACTCCCTCCGTCCCCATTTGTTTGTCCTCTTACGCGTTTACACACTTGCCGATGCATGTTTTGCGTCGTTAATATCTCTAACTACATATTATTAAAAATTATAAAATCTTGATATTGTTAAAGTATTAAATGAGACGAATCAAACAAGACCCTATATGACTATATTAATACACAAAGATTGAGAATAATCGAGCAAATTACGTTAATAGGTGAATAGTGTCAAATTCCGTCATAGGACAAACAAATGGGGACGGAGGGAGTACTTTGTACGGAGTATGATGTTATTCTAAGCTTGCCAGAGGTATGCCGCATTATTTAAATCGCGACTAGGCAACGCATTGACATGTTTAAATATATTGACGCAAATGATATCGCGATTTCCAATGTTACATGTAGCGAAAGCGCATGAATCAAAACGTTTACGTGTGTAAATAATACTCTCTCCGTCCCTTAATGTTTGCAACATTACCGTATTTGGCGTCCCGAAATGTTTGCAACATGTTCATTTATATCCATGTATTTCTTCCTATTATACCCTCATTCAATTTTATTTTATTCATATCTTTACATCACTTTATCAATCAAATCAACCATTTACATCATCTTTTTCATTTAATTTTCACCATTAATTCATCAACCACCTTCATCTCCATTAAACTTCTTCCATTTTTACATAACAAATTTATTAATTAACCTTAACTAATTCATTAAACTTCTTCCATGTTTACACTAATTAACCCACTAATCTAATTCTGATAATCCTAACCCACCCAACACTAATCCTAATCTAGCCCAAAACCCAACCCAAAACTCAGCCCAAAACTAACCCTAATTTACCCGATAAAACCTCTGCCCTCTCCATCATTTCTCTTCCTCGCCTCCATTTCTCTCCCGAAAAACCCTAGCTCCATTTCTCGCCTCCATTTCTCCCCTCCACAGTCGCCACCTGCTTCATCTTTCTTCTCGATGGACAGCGGTAGCCATTCTCGCCCATCTCAGAGCTTTACTAAGAGTGGAACACCCAGCTTGTCCACTGGCAGAGTGTCCCTCTCTGTCTCAAACCCGAGCTCGTCCTCTATTGATCCTCAATCCTTTTCCATCTCTGAAAACCTTCCCAACCACGATGAAAAAGATGCTCTGGATGAGTTTTTCCGGGGTTCACACGATGACGATCCCACTGAAAGCCGATCTGGTTGCTCTCTGTCCCCCCTTGTAATTGGGGTCCGGCCTGTGTTGGCGATCATACCTGGAGCTATGTCCCGTCCGAGGAGATCGATGTCCATATGATTTGTTCCCCGGAGAAGAAGAACGAGTCAATGGAGATGACGTGGTCTCCCGAGCTCTCTGAAAATGAGGCTTTATCTCGTCCCCGGGAGGTCATCGTCATCCCAGACACTCTGACGCCAGAGGTTTCCTTTGACGTTGACATGCCGACCCCGGAGCTGATTGTGATTCCCGACTCGCCCTCTGTCTCTGCCTCCCCATCCCGCTCTGACATTATCTAGCTAAGTCGCTCTATTGTCCCACTATTTTGCACATTTTGCTTATGGATTTTTTATTATGGATTGTGGATTATGGACTCTGTTTTATGGACTGTTTTATGTTGATGGATTCCTGGACTTTGTAATGTTTTGGTGGATTCCTGGACCATGTTTCTATTTTGGTGGATTTATGGATTATTAGTATGATTCTGTTATGTTGTTGAGGAATTTGTGTGACTACTGTTGTGGTTGCAATCTGTTGAGGATTTTGTGTGACCACTGTTGTGGTTGCAATTCTGTTGAGCATCTTCTGTGACCACTGTTGTGGTTGCAATTCTGTTGAGCATCTTCTCTGTGTGGCTACTGTTGTGGTTGCAATTCTGTTGAGCATCTTCTTTGTGTGACCACTGTTGTGGTTGCCATTATGTTGAGCATCTTCTTTGTGTGACCACTGTTGTGGTTGCAATTCTGTTGAGCATCTTCTCTGTGTGACCACTGTTGTGGTTGCAATTCTGTTGAGCATCTTCTTTGTGTGACCATTGTTGTGGTTGCAATTCTGTTGAGCATCTTCTCTGTGTGACCACTGTTGTGGTTGCTATTCTTTTGAGCTTCTTCTCTGTGTGTCTACTGTTGTGGTTGCAATTTGTGTGATTGAAAAATGTGATTAGCAATTTTGTCCCATTGCTGAGGTCCCAAACTGTTGGTTGCAATTATGTCCCATTGCTGAGGTCCCAAACTGTTGGTTGCAATTATGTCCCATTGTTGAGGTCCCAAACTGTTGGTTGCAATTATGTCCCATTGCTGAGGTCCCTCTGTTTTTTTTTTTTTATCTATGATGAGTTCTTATAAAACTGAGATGCAATTCTTTGTGAAGTCTCAAATTCTTTATCATACACTAGGAAACCAGTAATATCTATCACTCTGGCACGCCATTGTATGTTAAGCTTTGTCTTAGCATGCTATAGGAAACCAGTGATAGGTGTGACTGAATGAGGCCATGTGTGGTAAGGTATTTGGGATTGAATTGTGTCAATGATGGCTATAGGGACACCTGAGATTAATTTTTTTGTTTTATCAATGATGAGTTCTTTAATTCTGAGATGCAATTCTTTTGGATTCTCAATTGCTTTACCATACTCTAGGAAACCAGTAATATCTATCACTCTGGCATGCCATTGTATGTTAAGCTTTGTCTTAGCATGCTCTAGGAAGCCAGTGATAGGTGTGACTGATGAGGCCAAGTATGGTAAGGTATTTGGGATTGAATTGTGTCAATGATGGTTATGGGACACCTGAGATGAACTTTTTTTCAAAATACCTTGGACCTATACATTAATGTCCCAACTGCACAAAAAATGGCACATTGCCTACTATTCCATTAGACCTTTACATGATTCATTACAATAGTTGCTAATACAGTCAAGGGCACATTATATGAATACATTTCATATAATGTCCCATTGACTGTGTTCATATTATTGCATCTTGATTGTCTTCATCTGCATTTGTTGCTTGAGTCTCTTGAGTTGGTTCTTCATCTGCATCTGTTGCCTGAGTCCCTTGTTGTGAATGTGATGGTTGTGTAGGATTATGAACAATGTCCCATGCCTCCATGACAGCCCACATTGGTGCTTTGACTTCTCTTGGTAGATTCCCCTGAGCTGCTAATTTTTTCTTGTTATGATGGGGCATGTCATAATCATTTCTTCCTTTGGCTTTGAGTATTTCATTCATCACATATTGTAATGTCATCCAAACACTAGCTAGAGTTTTGGGATCTAGCTCATAAAAAGCTTCATTCACAGCTTTTAGCATATGATCAACATCTTTAGGCATTTTCTTGTGCATAAGTGATTGAATGCTTCTAAAGAAACCTAGATCTAATATGTTTAAATCTGGACTGTTTGGTGGTTGTCGAATTAATATGAAAGTAAACCCATCTTGTTGGAATACATGTTGCCACTCTGCATCTTCTTGTGTAATGTGAGGCTTAGCATTGTCCTGTTGAATGAATATAATTCTGCTTGTCCCATCTTTTGGCCACTTAGCTTTGATAGCTGGAATTATCTGATTTATAAGCATGTCCCTTGTCACTTGTTTGTTGACTGATTCAACCAGCTTTGTGATGATTGTTCCTTTGCCTCTGTTTTTTTACTTCCTTTTTGCTGGTTCTTCATATGTGAAAGGAAAGATCCCTATCTTTCCATCAAAAGTACATTGTCCCTCTGAATTAAATCTAGGTCTAGCAACCACTGCTGTGAACATGACCTTGGGTATGAACTTGCTTGAGCTAGCTGCTCTGTATTGGCCCCTTTCACTGTGTTCTAGATAGACTCTCTGTGACTTCTTGGTTAGGAAGAACCATTTTTCATCCAAATGAACAAAGTCAAACATAGGGTAATATTCTGTCTTAGAAGCTGCAGTGTCCCCTTGTAGTAGCTTTAAACACCATCCAATCTTGATATCTTGTGCTCTTGTTTCAATCCAGGGTGAAGTGCATTTGTATGTGGTTTCAGTACTCCTCTTTTCACCATTCTGTGAACTGTGGTTTTGGATATATTCAGTTGGGTTGCTAAATCTCTTATGCATGATCTGTCCCCCATTCCTATTGCTGTGATTGATTGTAGTGCTACTTGAATTCTCTTTCTACCACAGTTGTGATACTTTGTGCTGACATTGATATTTTGGGATGAGCTTAGTTGTTGTTCAGCTACTTTCCATATTCTTCCTATGGTGAATCTTGACACATTGAACTTGTTTGCAGCAGCAGAGATTGCACCTTTTGGAAGATGTCCCTCCATGGTTCTGTTCAGAAGAAAGTGAATGACTTGCACCTTTTGTTCACTGCTGAGCCTTGTCTGTGGTGACTGATGATGTGTTGTTGCCCCTGTCTGATGCTCTGCTTCTGGTTGGTGAGGAACCTGGTGTTGATGCTCTACTTCAAATTCTTCATGCTCCTCTTCATAAGCTGGTGCATAATTCAGATAAAAAAGAAGAGCTTGCTCCCCTGTATCCCAAACTGAATCAGTAAGACCCTCGACTTCATCTTCTAGAGGTTGAGCATCTTCTCCATTTAATGCTGAAGCCATCCACAACAGGCAATGATGCTGAACTTATTTCTCTGTTTTTTCCTCTTTTTTCTCTCTTTATTTCCTCTGTTTTTTTTCTTCTTGTGTTTATATAAACACTGATGTTAAACAGATTTTCTGTCTGTTTATAAACACTGATGTTAAACAGTGAAAAGGCTCAATCTGTGTGTGTTGAATGCTGATCTCCTATTGGTTAATTTTGGTTTACTGGGATTGTGTATTGTAAAGTGTGATTATTTTAATAAATTAAATTTAAGCTGAAATCTCAGCTCTGCATTTTCTGCACATTTTTCTTCTCTTTCCAATTGCATTAAAACTTGTGTCATTCCCTCAATGTTGCAAACATTGAGGGACAGAGGGAGTAAATAAAGTATCGGTGCTTTATACGAATTCGAAATAAAAATATTGTGTCGTGGTAAGCAAACTAAATAACAAAATACCATATAGAGAGAGGCTCTAGTGAAAAGATTTTTATAGTGAAAGAGTGTTAACGATCCTAGAGTGGTGGATTGAGTAATGATGAACGACTAGAATAAGAAAGGAAAAAAATGTCATATTTTTTCGGTTTTGTCCCTAATCACCGTTCTACACCTAATATATATTTCGCGTGGAAATAACCTATCTTACATGTGGGAATAGGGGACCCTACATTTTTTAGGGGGTGATCTTTACACCGGTATTTTTAAGTTTTGAGCCGGTAAAACTAAACGTCACCTTCTGGCGTTTTAAATCATTATGAGTAGAACATAAGAACGCTACAAGTTAGCGTTCAAAATTTTGGCTCAAAATCAAATTTTGTCGGCTCAAACAAATTACCTATATACCGCCAGAGAAAATTTCCAAACATCGCCAGGTTTCTCGCATAACGTGAGAAAATGATTCTCGCGTTACGCGAGAAGTATAAATCTCGTGTTACGCAAGAAACACTGGACATTCATTTGTAGTTTTGTCTCTCGCGTTACGTGAGATATGCGTCACCACGTTACGCAAGATCTACATTTTGAAATTACGGTGTTTGGTAAGTTGCTCTGGCGATATATAAAATATCTGTGTTTTTTTTATTTAGCCGTCCAATAAATGTTACATTACCGTCGCCTTAATTGATCTTGTATAAATTGTCTACGCTTAAGCCGTTGAGTCTGACCATAATTTCACCTATCTTCTACAAGTGGTCTTATTATTCTTCTAGCTGCTCACATCTAGCTATCTATCTGCGAGTTGAATATATCTCAACTTGCAATTCTAGTCCAAGTTCCGCTTATATATATATCCATTCATATACATGATTTGAAATACACACGTACATATAGATAAATGGCAAACCAAACCATAAAACCGGCGGAGAAGACATGGACGGGGACAATGAAGCTAAGCGAGATCGACGTAGGGCTCGTAAAGGGTTTCGTGCCTAAGCTATATCTCTACAAGCCCAACAAGCAATGGGATCCCTCATCCATAACCAAAACCCTAAAGGAGTCTCTTGCAAAGGTGTTGGTCCACTTCTACCCGTTTGCGGGTCGGTTGAGGGCGATCGAGCGGGGAAGATGGGAGCTCGTGGTGGATGACGAGGCCGACACGTGGGGTGTACCGCTAATCGAGGCTGATGTGGATGCTGAGGTGGCTGAATTTGGAGATGACTTGGTGGAAGCAGAGGCCAAAGGGAGGTTTAGGAACCTGTTTTTGATGGTGGATTATGAGAAGCCGTTGGAGGAACAGCCTCTTTTGGCGGTCAAGATTACTCGCTTCCGGTGTGGAGGAGTCGGGGTTGCTGTTACCTGGTCGCATGCTGTTGTCGATGGCCTTGGCGCCGGCCATTTCTACTCTGAGTGGACCAGGTATATACCGTTCACATATAACAAGTTAATGTTAATAATTTGAGTCGTAATATTCACACTATGAGTGATAAATTTTCTGAGGTCATTTTGATTAAAAAAAATCAAAGTTTGCAGTAATTACAATTATGTCACCGCGTCCCTCACTGAAAACGTTCGAAAAACAATTATGGCTTAGATTATGAACATTATCATCCAGAATATATATGAACATTGACGTGTAATCAGTGAACGTGATCCATTCGTTTTTCCTACATTAAGAGTTGTTTGCACCGAAACTTTCCTTCATGGTATTAAGCGAATTTGTAAGATATCTTACAGTATATAAGAACAAACATAGTGATACAGGGTCTTGTTTGATTCGTCTGAGAGCGTTAAGAATATCAAAATTTTATAATTTTTATTAACATATATTTGGAGATATTAACGATACATAACGCACATCGACATACGTGTCTAAAAGAGATAGGAAGAACATTTAAGGAGAGAGGGAGTAATACACTACCTAGTATATGTAATCTTGACTGTTTAAATCTCATTTGACGGCCAAGATGGAGTATTATCGTTAAACAAAGTCTCACATCAGAAGTTGGGAGATAAGTTGTCTAATATATAAACTCATTGATTACTCGGTTTTAAGATGGAACCTCATGTGATTGTATGGTGGGCTCAATGCGCACGTTGCGCTTATCCATGTTTCGGGTCCACTTAACTGGGTCTTAGCCCCAGATAGTCTGTGGCAGTGTGGATTGACATTGGCCCACGAAATTTCACATGGTATCAGAGCCACCCACGATCCTGGTTGTCCAAGTGTCGGGTTCTCACCCCGTTACACTTGCGGGAGGGGGTTAAGCAGAGTCCTACATCGAAAGTTGGGAGATAAGTTGTCTACTTTATAAACCCATTGATTACTCCTCATGCTATCAACTAGTTTTTGGATGAAACTCAATGGGATTGTATGGTGGGTTCAATGCGCACGTTGCACTTATCATGTTATGAGTCTTATTTAATTAACTGGGCCTTAACTCCGGACAGTCTGTAATTGACCGTAAATTCAATGCATTGGATAGGATTGCACGTGGTGAGGCGCTAAGAATGGCGCCGGTTCACGACCGTAGTCTCTTGAGAGCAGGAGAGCCACCAAGGTCGGTGGCGGTTGTCACGGGGCAGGTCGAGGCAGCTCCGCCTCTTCCACCTCCAACGATGCTCGACTCCCGGAACATCTCACTGAGGCTGCCCGTTTCCAAAACCCAAATAAACAAACTCAAGCTCATAGCCGGCGATGTTATCAAGGTCATCGTCCATACACTCGTTTTGAGCTCTTGACTGCCCATGTTTGGAGGTACAAAACTTCATACTCTAAATTTCCATAACTTTTAAAGCATATAGATATCGGAATAGTTTTAGAGAATCTAATCTATAATGGATTTAATTTAAAATATTATTATTATAACTAACGTAGTTTACTTTATACATTTCATATTGTGTTTGTACACTCGTATTATAAAATTTATTCGTATTATGATTTATTTTCAATGTTGACGGGTGAACTTATCATATTATTTTTATTCGTTTTTGTTTTGATTTGTAGACATTTCTTTTTCTATGTTTTTTTAGGATGATATCGTCAAAATTCTGTTAAAATAATATGCATACGAACAAATCATTATGTGCAATTGTGTTTAATTAATATCGGTTTTTCTAACTTATGCCCTAAGGACATAAGATAAGAAGTTCATAATAGAAACAAGCAAATAAATTATATGTATAAACGCTACTCCCTCTGTCCCATAATGTTTGTCCTGTTTCAAATTTTGACACTGTTAACAAATCGAATATATAAGATAAAACATAGTCATGAGTGATCTTGTTTGATTCGTTTCGATTAGTACTTTAAGAATATTAAAAAATCATAATTTTTAATAACATGTAATTTGATATATTGACGATACAAAACGTGATACAAAACGTGCATCGACAAATGTGCTGAAGTCAAACAGGACAAACATTATGGGACGGAGGGAGTAATAATTAGCCGCGCATGGCCCGTGAGGACTATGCCAGTATATAGTTATATCAGAGCTTCATGATTTTAAAACAAAATAAAAAGTATTTAAAAATGCCTTACGTAGATCTAACTACATACATATAGCTTGTATTAATTAGCATGATAAAATTTGTTAAGATTGTATTTTGAATCTTTGATGATTATTTATAATAATCATTTTTAACATAAAAAAAAACTAATAGCTTTGTAACTTGTACCTAAAATCACTTTCATGACTTCAAAAGTTTTAGTTTTAATTAGATAAAAAGATATAGATACTAAATTTGACATGGTCGTATCAAGTTTTAATGTCCATCGTTATATGACATTATGATGAAATCTAAATACATTCATCGTCTATATATGTGAATTTTTTTGTATTTTATTTGTAAAATAACTTGTTCCGTACAGAACTACATTTAAATTAAAAGGCAATTTAAATGTTTTTCATACATGAAAAAGATGTTACACCTACCGTGTCTATGTGTTTGGTTTTGAAATAACTAGGTTCAATAACCTGAATTTGACATTAAGAAGGATTTATAACCCTTTTTTTAATTTTAAACTAAATAATCTAACTCAATCTATATCACAATCGGTCATCAAACTAAAATTGTCATCAACATAATCCGTCATGTCATCAATACAATTTGTCATTAACTGAAACTGAAACTGTTATCAACATAAATTGTCATTAACACAAACTGTCATCATGTATAAAAAAGTTAGTTAACACACTATAAAAAATTTAAGATTAGAGAAATACAAGAGTATGTGCAAAAATGGTTCCTTAGGATTAATTTTCGGCACGTTGGATGGAGACATTTATCATTTCACTAGCTAGTTTAGTTATGTATCTTGCACAAAATTTATAAAATTATTTAATAAAGATATTACGATTATAATTGTATTTTGGTTATAATTTTTTAATTAAATGATGTGATTTACTACCAAAATCTTACATTAAATTATTTTAGAATATGAAAGGATTAGTTGTAGATTTTATATAGGAATCTTTTATATGATTTAATTTATAATAAAAAAGAAAAGAAAAATGACAAGTGGTGTAAGATTTAGGAAGACGTTATGTGGCAAAATTAATGTTATAATCTCATGTGGTAAAAGTAGAGTTTTGCTTTAATAAAGATATATTGTAGTAGATTCAATGATTCAATCTCTTGAGAATAACATTTCACATCAAAAGTTCATACTAAAGAAAACCTAGTATATAAGCTCATAAATTACTCTTTTATTGTTAAATGATTTTAGGATGTAATTTAGTTTTTGTGCTAGGACACTAATACCTATGGATCCACAAATTGTCACACAATCAAAATTGAATGTATGATCCAACTTTGGTAATATCTTACATACAGATGTGCAAGCAAGGCAAGGAGGCATGGAGGCGAGAAGCTTAATGCACTTGGCATGGCCATCGACATCCGCAAGCGTATAAACCCGCCACTCCCACGAGCATTCAATGGCAATGCGGTGGTGGTAATGGCTGCCACAAGCGAATCCAAGCACCTCATCTCAAGTCCACTAGGTAGCATTTGTGACACAATAAGGCAAACCATTGATAAGGTGACCGACGAAGTAATATGGACATACATGGACTATCAGAAGTCGTTGGAGGACTTGGGGGCATGGCGCGGTATAATAACCCCTGAATGTGTATTCTTTAACCCAGATGTGTTAATGGTGAGTTGGATGAATTTGTCGTTCAACAAGTTGAATTTTGGGTGGGGAAACGAGGCCCATATGGCATGTGCCCCACAATCCCTAGAGGGTGTGTCATGCCTTCTTGATGACCACGAAGAAGGCTCCACGACTGTTGTTATTTGCCTACAGATTGCTCATGTGGACAAGTTCAAAGACTACTTTTTTCAGGATCTTAAATAAATTTTCATGGTTTTCCTAGTCGACCTTCTCCTGTTACCTTTCTCTACACTTTTTTTCCTATATTTGCTTAAGAGTGTTTCCATGTACTTTGCTTGTTATTTTTCTTATTTTTGTGAGTGTTTTGGTGTTAACTGGCCTTATATGATCCTATTATGAAATTAATGTACACTTATGAATACCACATTCGATCCTTATCCTTCCTCTTACTAGGCAAGTTCTCTCTTTTTTTCTAGGGGATTTCTATTTGGCACATAGTAAATTGATGTTTAGCACAGATCTAGGTCCGTCACGGACCAAAACAGTAGATTTGTCACAAACCAAGACATCGATCAGGTCCATTACGGAGCAACACAAGAGGTTCGTCACAGACCAAAAGGGTAGGTTGGTGACAAAGCAAGTTTTTTTTCCATAATCTTTTAGAGAATGAAGTTCGTGTCAATAGACACACTTTCAGAGTGCTTTGTGAGATGGTCCAAAGCATCAGGAAATGGCATAGAAAAAATATGGAGGTGGAAGAAATGGTTTCAATGTTTTTATTTACATTAGACCACCACAAAAATAGGTCTATAGACAACTACTTTTTAAGAAGTGGAGAGAGTGTTAGTCGACAATTCAATCTATGTATTCGCGTGATTTTAAAGTTGCATCATTACTTGTTCAAAAAACCTAAACATATACTCAAAGACAATAGTAGATTGAAATATTTCAAGGTGCTAAATATAGAAGTTTACTGATCAAAGGATACGTTTATTATTGATGAGCATGGAAGTATATACAACCTCAGATCATACAGGAAAGGATAGAATCATCTAATCAATCCCTATAATCTCTCTAATATAATTGACTAGAGATAACGATGAGAATAATTAAGGAAATAGGATTATTTGCTAACACCATCCCGCAAGTTAAACGGTGCAAAGCACAGGTTTAACTTGGTAACGAACTCATCAAAACGAGGCCGATGAAGCGGCTTAGTTAAGATATCCGCCAGTTGGTCGTTGGTTGATATGTATGACACGCGGAAGGCCCCCTTTTGTACCAGTTCACGAACAAAGTGATAGGCGATTGCTATGTGCTTCATTCGGGAGTGAAAGACGGGGTTAGCGCTGAGGCTAATGGCTCCAAGGTTGTCACAGTACATCACTGGTGGGGCTGTTTGTGCGTGGCCAAGTTCCTTGAAAAGAGACTGTACCCATATGATTTCTGCAGCCGTGTCGGCAAGTGCACGGTATTCCGCTTCGGTGGATGACCTCGCCACTGAACGTTGCTTGCGTGAACTCCAAGAAATCGGTGTGCTACCAAGGTATAGGATGTACCCTGTTGTTGAGACGAAACTGTCCTTATCACCCCCATGATCTGCATCAGAATAAGCATGGAACGTAGATGGCGAAGTGCGGGAAATGTGGATGCCGTGTGTTAGAGTCCCAGCCAGGTACCTGAGGACGCGCTTCATGGCTGACCAATGAACATCGCTGGGCTGCTGCATAAACTGACTTAAGCGGTTTGTGGCGTAAGCGACGTCGGGCCTGGTCAATGCTAGATACTGTAAGCTGCCAACAACATGGCGGTAGTCAGTGGGCGAGGGCAGAGGCACACCTTCATCTTTGAGCAATTGTACACCAGCTAACATAGGAGTGGAAGCCGGTTTTGTTTCCGACATCCCTGCGCGTTGCAACAAGTCGCGTACATACTGCTGTTGAGTCAAGAATATACCATCCCTGCACTTGATAACCTCAACGCCTAGAAAGAAATTCAGATCTCCCAAATCTTTCAAGGAGAATTGCTTGGAGAGACGGCTAATCAGGTTGGACACAGCGGAATCAGAATTGCCCGTCACAATAATATCATCGACGTAAACAAGGAGATAGATGGTGGTGGTCTGGTTGTTGTAGATGAACAGGGACGTATCCGAGATGGAGTTTCGAAAGCCAATGCTTACCAGGAAGCTGCGGAGGGCCGTATACCACGCCCGTGGGGCTTGCTTAAGACCGTATATCGCCTTGTTCAATTTGCAAACATGGTTCGGCATCTCTTTGTTGACAAATCCCGGAGGTTGAGACATAAAAACTTCTTCAGACAAGCTTCCTTGAAGAAAAGCGTTGTTAATGTCAAGTTGCCTAAGACGCCATTGTTGTTGAGTGGCGAGACAAAGAACCACTCTCACCGTCACAGGCTTTACCACCGGGCTGAAAGTCTCATTGTAATCCCATCCCGGCCGTTGATTGAAACCCTTTGCTACTAACCGCGCCTTGTACCGATCCAAAGAGCCGTCCGGCTTGTACTTGATCCGAAAGACCCACTTACACCCGACCAAGTTTTGAGTTGACGAGGCTGGTACAAGGGTCCATGTGTTGTTGGAGTGGAGGGCTTGAAATTCATCCTGCATTGCCTTTCGCCAATCCTGATCACGCAAGGCTTGCGTTATAGTGGCTGGTTCTCTATTTTTGGCTAGCGCAGTATGTAGGTTTAGCTTTTGAATGGGCTTAGTGATGTTGTTCTTGGACCGCGTCACTATGCCAGGCCTGGATGGGTTTATTTGTGGTGGATCAGGACGTGCAGGAGGTGTGTTATTGGGCTGGGTTGAGTTTGCTGCGGAAGGTGGTGTGGGATTGGGCCGTGATGCAGATTCGGCAGTTGGGCTTGAGGTGGATTCTGGTGGTGTGGCCGCAGATGTGGAGGTGGGAGTTGGAGTAATCTGGGCCGGCTGATTTACACTTTGAGGAGGAGAGTGTTGATGGGCCTGATTTGGTGTGACAGCTGGGCCCAAAATTGGAATGCGCATCTCTGATTTTGATTTTGGAGCAGATTTGGGCTGATCTTCCAATTGACGCAGATCCTTGAATGGAAATTCTTCTTCACAGAATTGAACATGCCGAGAGGTGTAGACTCTGCCAGTTGCCGGATCGAGACATTGGTAAGCGTGTTGAGCAGCGGCATAACCTACAAAAACGCACTTGACAGATTTCGCCTCAAGCTTATGATTAGCATAGGGTTTTAACCAGGGAAAGCACAAACACCCGAAACTCTTAAGCTTAAGATAATCAGGTTGTGTTTGGAGAAGCTTGGAATAGGGTGAGGCATAGTTAAGAATTGGAGTAGGTAGGCGGTTTATTAAATATGCAGCGGTAGTCATAGCATATGGCCAATAATGAAGTGGGAGATGGGAGTGTGTTATAAGTGATAAACCTGTTTCCACAATATGCCTGTTTCGTCTTTCCGAAATACCATTGTGTTCCGGAGTATGAGGTGGTGTGGTGAGATGGGATATGCCCTGGTCAGACAAAAAGGGTCGAAGCCCAACATATTCTCCGCCATTATCTGTATACAGCACTTTAATTTTGTGGGAAAAATAGTTTTCAACTAGGGACTTGTATTTTGTGAAAATGTGTTTGACATCAGATTTGCGCTTCATAGGATAAAGCCAAATATAGCGAGAATAATGATCCACAAAAATACAGTAATATTTCAAGCCATCCAAAGAAAGAACTGGTGAGGTCCACACATCGGAGAAAATAATTTCTAATGGATATGTGGATACAAGAGACGATTCATGAAATGGCAATTTGTGACTCTTACTTATTTGACAAGAAGAGCAATCTTTTTGTTGAAATTTAAAATTTCCTAAAGAAAAATGCTGCTGAAGATAACGATAAATGGAAGAAGACGGGTGTCCAAGCTTATGATGCCAAGCTTCGGATTTATTGAGGCGGATGTGGTGAACCGACGGAGATATGTTGGGCCACACATAAAGTCCATTGACACAGGGTCCTTTAGCCTTGGTTCTGTAAGTCTGCAAGTCCTTCATAACAAATGAGTCAGGAAAGAAGGTAAGGGCAGAATTGGTTTGTTTGGTTAGCTTGGAAACAGACAAAACATTTTGCTTCATAGACGGAACACAAAGGACACCGGGCAATGATATATCTTTAAGATTAAGAGTGCCGGAGTGAGAGATGTGCAAACCTGAACCATCGCCTATGAAAAGCGAATCCGGGCCGGTGTAGGGATGATAGAGAGCCAAGTTTTCCAGATCACTAGTAACGTGATTTGTTGCTCCAGAATCAATTAAAAATTGATTGTTGGCCGTTCCTGTAGAAGCTGTGTGCACCTGGTGATTGCGATTCTGATTTGCAAAAGGAGGAGCCGGAATCTGGACATTCGGGTTGGCATGGCGGAAGGCTTGGCAGTTTGGCATAGTGTGGCCCACTTCGCGGCACCACTGGCACTTGCCGTTGTATGGCCGCTGACCGTCAGACTTGGGGGCCGAGGAGGAAGAGGCCCAGCCTTGAGATTTGTTGCTGCGATTACCACTTGAGGCACCAGAAGACCAGTGGTTTGGCTTTGGCTGAGGACGATAGTATGGTTTGGAGGGATTGGCTTGCGCCGTTAGGGCAGTGGCCGGGCCAGAGTTGACACGCTGCTCGAGCTTCAGTGCGAGTTCCCTATTGATGAGTTTTTCGTGCAACGCGTCAAAAGTGATTGACAAATCCCTGGCATTCACTCCATCCGCCACAGCCTTATAAGACTCATCGAGGCCAGCCAACACGTAGTCGGTGATGTCTTCGTCCGAAACAGGGGCGCCAATAGACGCCAGTAAGTCCACAACGGACTTGATCTGATTCATGAATTCAGTGATGGTAAGAGATCCCTTGGTGATTGACTTGAGGCGAGACTTCAATTGCTTCTTGTGGCCGCGGCTAGTATTCGCAAAGAGGCGCTTCAGCAGGCTCCACAACTCGGCAGACGTTTTTGTCTGAGTCACCAGGCAAGCGACAGAATCTGATAGAGTTGGAAGGATTGCACCATACACAAGGCGGTCTTGGCGTCTCCAAGTAAGGTACTCTGGATTGGTGACTTCGGCGGGTGGAGTACCAGTATGGATCGTCTTTGGGGGGGCCGGATGAGAACCATCAGGGAACTTAAAGAGATCGAATCCGTCAAGAATTGCTTCGACCTGCAACTCCCAATTGATATAATTTATGGATGTGAGATCCGAGACATTTGAGAGGGTGACATAGGTGAGGGGTTTATCTGCTTCATGGGGGTTTGGAATCTGGTGGCTTGATTCTGGTGCCATGGCAGATCTGAGATCGAGTAAGAGAGGGTGGTAGGGAGGGTCGTTTAGGCGACTGATACCATATAGAAGTTTACTGATCAAAGGATACGTTTATTATTGATGAGCATGGAAGTATATACAACCTCAGATCATACAGGAAAGGATAGAATCATCTAATCAATCCCTATAATCTCTCTAATATAATTGACTAGAGATAACGATGAGAATAATTAAGGAAATAGGATTATTTGCTAACACTAAAAACTTTTATTATAATTGTTAATAATTAAACAATAGTACTTGTGTTGACAATTGACAATAACGACTCTCTCTTTCTTCTTCTATAGAGAGGTCTAGGAGCCTTAGATACAACTTTCATTAATATAGAACTAGAAAAGATGACAAAAATCCAATAGGTCATAATTATCACTTAAAGGAGTACTTCAACACGAAACACGGTGAGTAGGGTAAATAACATTTTTGTACGTTTTTATTAGGAAAATGACCCCTTTAGAAACTAACCCCCTATTCCAAGGGGAAATGAGAAACCCAAAGGGTTAGTGTTCCTTAACAAAAACTAATAAAAACTACTTGGGGCTAGTTTTCCTAATTAAAAACTTTGAAGAGGTCAATGAGACACACTCTCTCGAGATACACGTCAAAACTAGGAATGTCATAGAAACATGTTTTGGTCTACTGAAAGGGAGATGTGCTATTCCTCAAGTTCATCATTCTTTTCAATTTGAACCAAGGTTGGATAGTTATTGGGTTGCATTGATGCACAACCTCATCTGTAAATACATGTCAACTGGTGTTGGGTTAGACCTTAATATCAAGGAAGAGGAGGAAGAGAGCAAGCTTGAGGATGAAGAATGAAAGGAAAATGAACCAATTGAGTACATCACACAAGTTTCTACCTTATATGCTTGGGATGACTTCAGCAAGCTCATGATTCATACACTATATAACAATTGGAGCTCTAGCTGATTATCCTTTACAATCTACTTATATTGTTTGTGATTTGAATGTCTTGTACTAGTTTACTTAGTAAAACTAATTAAGCATGTATAACTGTATGTTTATTTTAGTGTTTATAAAGCTATTTGAGTTCATTATGATTGAACTATATGTGTTTGTGTGAAGCTTGGGTAATTGGATTATATTTTCGTTTGTGTTGTATATGAGACTTTTAATATTTCCACGATGAAAGATTTAAGCCAAGCAAGTGTTCATTCATAGGGGAGATGATGTTGGATTTCACAATGGAGCTACAACTTGACCCTCGTTGAAAATGTGAGGGTGCACTACTACAAAACAAGGCTAATAGCCCGGGCGTTTAAGGGCAAATAACCCGGATCAGGTCTGGGTTAAAGGTCCACGCTATATTTGCTTTTGATCAAATAACCCGGACCTAAAATTGCCAAGCCCGGGTTATTTGCTTCCTGAAAATTTTCTCACGAAGTTTCAGATCCAGGTTATTTGGATATAGAATAACTCGGATATTAAAACATCCGGGTTATATAAAAATGTTGCATATCCGGGTTATTTAATTACAATATATAACCGACATGGTATATCGGGGTTATATATATGATACTAGGTAATTTGACTATAATATACGCAGGAGTTTTATATCCGGGTTATATTAATTATCTAATTTAAGTCAATATTTTAGGTCGTCTAGGTTATGTGCTCACATAGATCTAAAAAGTAAATACAAATATCCAAGATAAATATATCGATCACATTAGCTGAAACATAATGATATTAGCATTGAAAATGTAATATCAAATTGTTACAAATAAGGGGAAGTCACTGATACACTAAAATATACATCTTGGAGGATAAATTCCTTAAATGACCTGATCATATTAACATTTGCAACATCTCAATTTTCAACCAGTGCAAATAGTTTACTTTTTAATAAGTGATCTTTTTCTGCATCTTTTTTTATCCTTCCTCCATGTGCAATATGAGGGGGGCACGACCTTGCGTGTGTAGATGTCCTTTCGAAGGGAATAAACTGGTACCATCTTTGCACTTCTCTAAGCTGCATTTTTTAAAAGAGATTAAAAATTGATGTTTATACCTCATTCACCGGGAACTTACAGAAGCCAACCTTCTTAGTCCACAAAGGTTTTGCTTCATTTGTTGCAGGAAGAGACAACTCTTTGATCTCCACAACTAGTAATTTCCAACTAAAATGTTTTACATGCTTAGTTGACAGTCCAAGCTCTGTAGCAGTGCATCTAACTTTCTTTTGTTGCACGATCTGGGTACTGATTTTCCATATAGGATGTGTAGAGTTTCTATGCAGCACATAACATAAAAACTTGTTAACTTCAAGATTATCCATTAGCCGGCCCCAACCAATCGAACATACATATACACGTATAAAAGGCATCATCCTATATCAATTGCCCAATGTCACATAATAAATAAATAAAAATTCACTACTAAGTAGCCCTTAACCTAAAAGCTTGAAATACATGCTACAACAATAATAGAATTGGGAATGCAAACTCGGACAAAAGGCAACTCTTGGAGAAAGTGTTATAATGGCAAGTAATAAAAGAAGTGAGATGCAAAAGAATCCTACTTCTTTAATGTGAATTAGTCCTTCTAAGTCAAACAAGGACTCAGAAAACTTCAACCCGAATTTGAGGATTCCAAACTTCAACACTCCCCTATCACTTAGGAAGGAGGAAGAATCAAACCCAAATTTGAGGATTCTAAACTTCAACTCGATTCACACAAATTGCTCGTGTAAGATGATTTATCAAATTGGATGTTGGAGCCCAGAAATTGTAGCCTCGCGACACAACACCTCGCGAGGCACAGGGAGTCAAATCTTCGAAGGAATTCTGAGGACCTCTTCCGCAATTCTGGACAAACAACTTGTATACTGTACTCCACTCGATCAGACTTAGCCCTTCGTCATCTTCTCCCTAAGAACCAATCTTGTTCTTGAGCCCTGAGGTACCTGCGCAACCAAACCAGGAGGGGGTGGCTCCGGATTTGGCTCTCCGACGCTCAAGTTAGCGAATGTGCAAATAAGCAATCAAGGACAATGCAATTTGACACAAAAGCAAGAGAGAATAGGAAGAAGTAAGTCAATGAAAAGGAGAACTCAAAACACCATTTGAAGCTTATCAAGCTCTTTGCTACAAGCACCCAAATAACCTTAGAAATCACTCATTTCAACATCAAAAGCTCGATTGCAACACCGAGATAAAAAAATAAGTATAACGTCACTCATTTATCAATGTGCCGACAAAAAAGATAAAAAAATAAGTCTCCATCATGTGGGTTGAAGACTTCACAAATTGAATCAAAGATCAAATTATCGAAGGAAAAGTATAACGTCATTCATGATATGCTCAAGTTATTGGGATTTCAATGGGATGACGATGCTAAGATGGTTCAATGTGAGAGACAAACTTTTGATGACTTTTGTGTTGTAATTTCTTAATCTTAGTGACTAAATAATTTTAGTTGTTTATATACTTGATTGACAAATAATCAATTTCATGTTCACTACGTAACTCATGTTATATGTTATTTTTCAACGACATCATAGGGAGAAGGGTTTATGGAAGAGTAAATTTTCAATATTTGAGAAGTGAGAGCTTATTTTGGTCCAGATTGAGCGGATGAGAGTAGGATTGAAGATATGGATGATTGCATCAATAACATAGACAACGAGTTTACTAATCTATATAATGATGTAGGTTCAGATGTGCCTAAATTGTCAACACAACCCTCTCGGAAGAAGCAAAAGAAAGGTAAAAGCACTCTTGGACTTACTAAAACGAATGAGGCCAATGATAAGTTTGTGATTTCCGTATATGTAATCAAAGATCATATGGACACAATAGAAAATACTTTGAAAGTCCCAAAAACGTGAACAAGATATTATGGAGCAAAAGACAAATTTGCTATTTGAGGTTTCTATGATAGAGGGAGATTCTCACATTGATGCAATTGATGCTACTAGCTTTCTTTCAATGAATTTAGGTGATTTGGATGCATTCTCACGTTGTCCAAATGATGAGGGGAAGAAGTTGTATGAGGAGAGGCTCATTGTTAGACTTTGTGGGCATGAGGGTGCGATTTGAGTAAGAGAAAGAAGGGGGGATGAAAATAATATTTTTGGGTTGTGGATGTAAGGATATATGGTGAAATTTTTTGTGAGCTGTTGCATAACTTTTATATCAAACATTCATCATTCCCTAGTTTTGTAGGAGCTTTTTTTTTTTGCATTATGATGATGTTGATAGATTGAAATGTAATGCTTCATTGACACTTAAAAAATATTTTTAATATTTATATTATGTTAGAGAATTGTGTTTCTTAATTAATGCTTTTATTTAAATTATATTTTTACTATCTTCAAATTAGAAAATAAATAAATTAATGTAAAAATCACTTTTGATATCTCATATTTGAAAAATCTATACCAAACATAGATATCAGATATCAAACTGTCATCCCCTCGATACCAAGCCAAACACATATATCAGACATCAATATCAATACTCATACGGCCATACCTTATATTTTATACTCATACATATATCTAAATCTGATATATTAGTATATGAATACCCAACGAGCCCTTAGTTGTTGATTGTATGAATGAAATGATTGAAGTATTTATGATTTATTTGTCCACTATAGTGGCTTTATTATGGGTTTATTTATCGTAAACACTAAAAATGACCGTTGAAATATAAACGCTCAAAATGTATTACTTAGCATCGTCGTGGATATTGCGACGTAAAAAAGATAACGCCCATCCATCACATACCAAGCATTGAACTACATAACATTCACCACGTCACATGGACAACGCTCACAAAAACATAATAATAAGCATAACTATATTGCTTTAAAAGCTAGTGAAAACGTTATTTTAAGCATTAAGTTGTTTGTAAATGTTTATCAAATTACGCATTTTGTGTTGTCTCATTGCGTTTCAACAGAATCCCATTTTCCAGGCCGTTCGACACTTAATTCCGACATCACATTAATTTCTTATCAAGGCCAACGCTACATTTTCTTCTGGAAAATGGCGCGCTAACATTTGATTTTACTCGTTTGTAGCATTTCTATAACACGCTACTTCGTTTTTCAAGCGGTTTCACATTCACTACGCTGAATAAATACAGTCTTATTTTTTCCGTACGTAATCAGAGTCCAATACAGTTCGATCCTACTTATTTAAAATTTTAAAAGGGCGGAGTAGCAGGTGTGAGAAGTTTGGTGTATCCAAGTCATCTTTTTGAAAACTCAACAAAAAAATGAAGGCGCCCTTTCTTTCTCTTATTTGAAACCTCAAAATTGATGTATTCCCTGATTTCCCTCCTATCATTTCCCGCTTCCCTCGCTTTTTCCTCTCTATAAAAAGCCTTCGCCTGCATACACTTTTCATCCCTTCTCTCTCCTCCCACCATCGTCATACATCTCACTCCGCCATGGCCACCGGGAGGACACGAGCTCACCTCAACCGCACCGACCGCTTCAGCAAGTACCTCAAACCAGGCGCCTTGGCTCAACTCAGGGACTCCAAAATCAGCGCTAGGTCACACCGCCTCCTTAACTCCTCTAATTCATGGAAACCGTCTCTTAAGGTGCCGGCAATTCAGATCGCCGACGCTGTGTCGTTGGAGCAATTGGCTAAGTTTTCTTCTCAGATCTATGGATCCAAGCGCTTCGGGAGGAAGAAGCTTGTGGCTGCTAAGAGTTGTGTGCTTCTGCTAGGGTTTAATGGTACGAGTCCTGCTCTGGATTCGGCCGATTCCGTCATTACTGTTGTGAATAATGATCTGTTTGTTCATTGAATGGAAATACCGGTTTATGCCTCCCTTCGCTTCGGATTTGTTATATGTATTGCTGTATTATATGTTAAATAAATGCTCAATTTACTAAATTGGTGCTTTAATGTGTGTCCATTGGTGATTACTCTTCGTTTGACTGACTATGTTGTTGAATTTAGTATCGGTCCTTCATTGATTCGATCAATTAGGTTTCGAGGTATTTGGAACTCTTAAATGCGTAATTACTGTAAAGCTCTGATAATTAGACCAGGGGAGTCAATGCTATAACAAAATTTGTAATCCTCTACTTTTAATTAGAATTAACCATCAATCTGCCCTAATTGACAATCAAAATGGTGATGCTTAATCAGAATTATTTTGATACAATTGTAGTATTGTTTCTAGGAATGAGATAATGACTTGACAGCTTAGAATCTGGCTAGGATTTTGCATGCAGTATCGTATAACATCATTTGTAGTTACATTACTTTTGTTTACTGATGGTGTTGATTGAATACGGTTTGAAGTAATTGCTCTGGTAAAAATACAATATCAGACTCTCTTCTGGTTCCTGTCATCGTTCATTACCGGTGAACTCTTCTGCTTACCATTTGCTATTTCAACATTTACTAGCAACACTGCAGCAGATTATAAGTGGTTTATCTGCAGACTAGCTCAATGATCAATTATAATATGTTATCATGTCTGTACTTCAAATTCTCAAGCAGCAGAGTGCCCATATGTACTTTGGTCAAATTTATATAAGCATATTTATGAAAACTGATATACCTCTTGAGTCGTAACTCCTTTGCTAGTGTCATTCCTGCATTACATTAATCTTGGCCGTTATATCGTTAAGCAAATCTGAAACATTAATTCAAAGTTTCAAACTAGTATTTTTAAGTATTACTCCGTATTACCTACTAACATGCACATTTCTGACTACCTTATGATTCTTTGCTCTCTAAAAGGTAGAAAGAGCTCGAAGATTCTATTATGTATGGAATGAGATATAAAGATTGTACATAAAGTCAGAAAAGAAGAATAACTATCTATAGGTATTGAACTACCAATTTTTTTAATATCTTGACAGTAGCTCAATTCACTGAGATTTTGAGGTTCATACCGTGGTTGAAGTTTATGAGAATTGAGAAGTCAGTCTTCCCATAAAAGCCTGTCCATTAATTTCAATACTAATGTGCGGATCTTGTCGCTTTTCAAGGTTTTCTTTTTGAAGTTTCAATTTGGTGGATATTTTAATGTCTCTGTATTGCTAGGTCCTCACAATTACCATGAAGAGTCGGGGAGTACGTTTTCTGGATCTTATACTTTGTTAGTAGTATCCTACATATTTTACCTAAAGACTTCTTGTAGATATAAGATTTTAGGCTCCTTGATATACCATTTTTGTGGCTTTGGGATGACTTGCTTATTTGTTTTAGTCAAATGACCTTTTTTTAGCATCTTTATTTTGATTTTTTTCTCAGTTTTTCAATATGCATAGTTTTGAAGTTTTGTCTGCTAATTCTGGTTTGCTAAGTTATTATCAGTGTAGTTCGTTTTTCTTTTATGCTACAATCTAATCATGGATAGTGGATCGAGGTCTTGTCTGCTAGTTCTGGTTTCCTTTTCTTGACTATTTCCAGTTTCCTTGTTTTTTAAACTTCTATGCAACATGAATCATTAACAATGGCTTTTCCATCAATATCATCATGCATCTGAAAGACTATATTGAAGGTACACATACTCATAATTCATAAATTTGAATGGAAAGAGTTAGATTAATAAATGTTCACTATGCAGTCCATAGAGTAGGGTGCTGAGGGTCATAAGGTTTGTGCTGGTTTTGTTAGATAGAAAAGTTTACCAAGATCTGTATCATCTTCTCTAGCGTGTTTGAAGGTTCAACAGCAAATGGCACTCCTAGTTCTTGCATTTAAAGACTCCAGAAATCAAAACCACGGTACAAATCTTATTTCATTGTCTTCCTTAGCCAATTTAACAATCTGACTTGGTGAAAATTTCTTATGTCTCCCAGTATAAAGAAGAAAGAGGATTTGCATAGTGTCATGATTGAGCATTTTACAATTAGTAATCCTACATAACTTGACTCTTAGATGTGTCAAACTCTAACTTAAGAGAAAAGGTGAGCAAATAGCAATTTATTACCTGTAATCTAACTTTGTTATACTTATATATGATCTAGGACTATTTTATTGTTAAAAGTTGATCATATTACCCCACAACTCTTTACGGCCGCCACTTAATGAACAACTCAACATATATTTCCTGATTGAACTTCTGCTTGATACTTGTGATAAGATTCTTTTTAGTTTATAATTAGTAATATACAAGGAGAATCAAAATTGGCCGACATCAAGATATCAAGTTGGATTTATGAGCCTTTATAAATTTTCCTATTTTTATCCAAGTTCACTGAATGGTGGCTTTTGAAAAGGATCTTGATGGTTAATTTTGCAGCACAAGTAAATACCTTTCTCTTCCACAATTTTTAGCCTCCTACCATTGATTTTTTTACTATAAATTGTCTGCTAATCACATGCTTTAACAAATGATTATTTTAATATCCACATTAGTTCACACTTGGCATACACCATTAACTTACCAATCCCGTCTGTGTAGTATTTTAATTAAGGAATCATGCCATGACATATTACCTTGTCCTATTACAATTAAGTTGTGAATTGGAAGAAGTAACTAGGAAACTTTGAGGAAACTTGCTTAATATCTCGATTATCTTATTGTACATCCATCATTATCACTTATATCTGTAATTAACACCATAATAGCTCATCTTAGCTATTTCTCCTCTATCTCCTTGTAGAATTCTTTCCCTGCACTCTAATCCACTGTACAAGTTTGTACAAGTCGGTAACAAGAAACATCAGCTATATAAATTGTTTTTCATCTGGAGAATCTTGGCATTAATTAGAAGATCATAAAGATTAAGGTACTTTTATCTCGTCTTCTTAGCTTCTATTGTCAAAACTGTAATCAATTTCACTATTTCCTGGTCTTCACATTGAAGATTGCTGAATAGTTACTTGGTTAATACACTCTGTAGGGAAACCTTAAACCTGTCATTTTCGTATTATTGTTTCAGTATCAAGGAGAGGTAGATCAAAACGGCATAATGGAGAGCAGGCATGAGCTGAATCCATTAAGGAACGAGGATTTCCATGAGTCGGATGTGTGGGATATCATGACAAAAAGAGAAGCAATTGCTATAGATTACGAGCAGCCCTTTGTAGGATTGCTCTCAAAGCAGCTTCAAAGTGCAGCCAAACCAATCCTTAAAGCCACAAACCCGAGTCAAGGGACCAAGTTAGTCCAGCACTCTGCACCAATGAACATACCAGACTGGTCTAAAGTCTATGGCAAGAGCCCCAATGAAAGCTTTTCTAGTAATGATGATGATGATGATGATGAAGATAAGGTATGCAGGATTCCGCCACACGAGTGGTTAGCTAGGAAGCGTGCGAGGAATTATACAGCGTCTTTCTCGGTCTGTGAAGGGGTCGGGAGGACTCTGAAGGGGAGAGACCTTAGGCGAGTGAGAGATGCGGTTTTGACAAAAACCACTTTCTTATGATGCAAACATTTTGGCGCCACCATGGTTAAGGTTTATGGATTTTTCTTTTTAAATTATTTCATATGATCATCGTGATCATGTGGCAATTTGGCATGTACAAGTTCTTTTAGGGGATAAAATCATGTGTAAGCTAAGCTTTTCTAATTTCTACAGTATTACAGATGTTTTGGCTAGTGATCTTGACGTTTGATGTAGTAATTCACAAGGTGTACTGCAATTTGACATACTCGTTACTAGACTAAAACCTTGACGTTTGGATTGAAGTTTTGTCTGCTAATTCTGGTTTGCTTAGTTATTATCTATATTACGGAGTAGTTAGTTTTTCATCTATGCTACAATCTAATCATGTGATCGAAGTCTTGTCTGCTAGTTCTGCTTTCCTTTTCTTGACTATTTCCAGTTTCATTCTTTCTTTCTTTCTAACTTCTATGCAACATGAACCAATAACCATGGTTTTTCCATCAATATCATTGTGAACCTGAAAGACTACAACGAACGTACATATACTCAAATAATTCATAAATTTGAATGGCTAGAAAGGGTTTGTTAGGTGTAGAAATGTTTATAAAGAGGTTTGGTTTATAAATAGATGAAAAGTAGTTTTTTATAAAAAAAATATGTTTGGTGAAAATGTGGTATTTATGGCAAGATGGGTAGTTTTTGAAAAATATGTGAGTAGGGAAGAAAAGTTAAATTAATTTTATTGCACGTTTTCGAAATCTATAAAATCATATATTTTAAAAAAAGTGTTTATAAACTAAAATCACATTTTTACCAAACAAAGCGTTCCCTATGCTGTCCATATAGTATGGTGCTAGGGTCATTAGGCTTGTGCTCGGTTTTATTAGATGGAAAGTTTACCATAATGTGTATCGGCTTCTCCAGTGTATTTGAAGGTTCAACAACAAATCGTGCTCCTTGCATTTGAAGAATGTCTTCCTTGGCCAATTTAACAATTTGACTTAGCACTTGGACTTTGGTGAAAATATCTTTATATGTCTCCAGTACATAGAAAGAAAGAGGATTTCCATAGCACTTGACTGAGCATTTTACTATTAAGAATAAAAGTTAGAGCAATTTACACCCTATGTTACTCGGACAAGAATATAGATATTGGATACTTCATTTTAGACCAAAATCATGAACTTTTTTTTACAAAATAACTGAGTCAGAACTTGGACATGTACCTGTGTCCGACATGGGTATCCGTGTCTAAGTAATATAGTTTACACCTATAATCCAACTTTGCTCCACTTACATATGATCTATCTAGGACTATTTTTTATGTTAAAACATCGTCTTAGCCCACAACTCTTTATGGCCGCCGCGTAATCAACAACTCAACAATCAACATGTCCATGTCCCCTTCGCCTAGTAGATGAAGCTTTGTCTTCTAATTTAGTGGACAAAAGTTCGATACTCTTGAAAAGTTCGATACTTTTGAAAAGGAACTTAATTTATGGTTAAATTTGCAGCACAAGTAAACACGTTTGTCTTTCACAACATTTAAAGCATCTACATTGGTGTTACTAAAAAATGAGTAACACTATTTGTTTTTAAAATATACTAGATCCGGAATTCCGCGCTTTGCGCGGGAAAATTACCGTTTTCCGGATGCGGTTAGTCATTAAATAGGTCCTAAATTCAAAATGAGTGAACGATGATATAATACAATTGTACAAACTCGTAAAATGCAAATACAACTATTGCAACAATTGGTTACAACCGAAATCTGCAGCATAAAGTATTTATACGATGTTCATGTTTTACTGAGGCCAATGTTGTTTGGTGTGTTAGATGTTTTGGCGCATATGAATCAATCTTAGGTATTGTCAATATATAGATAAAACTATCTAATTAATCCAGATTATTTTTTAATCGGGCAAGGAGGGGGCGTCGGAATGAAACGAAGGAATTAATGAACGGGATAGAGATGAGAATGGGTTTGGAGATTGTGGTAGAGGAAGGAGACGAAGTTGGTGCGTTCTTAGTTGATGATGAAATTAAAATTTAATATAATAGGTAATTAGAATAAAGATTTAAAATATTGGAGTAGTATTTATTAGGTACATGTTGTTTTTACTTCTTCAAACCCATCAACTTTTATATATAGATAGACTAGCCTACCGTGCCCGTGCGATGCACAACCACTTTTTTACGTAATTTGACTATACAAATTGTTTGGTTATGTGTATGTTTATATTTTTGGTGAAGGGATAGGTTTTATTAGCGTCATTGTTATGTAAGGATTTGCGTTCCGTGTTGGATTATATTGTGGATAAAGCAGCAACATGCGGTTGTAATCAGTCAACAACCCACCATTCAACCCAACCCGAGTCCCGCATCAACAACTATAGCTGCAGCCGCCAAGAGCAAAGGAATAACACCTGTGGGGTCATAACAATGGCTATGTTTGTAGGAGGTAAGCTTGTAAAATACAAACAGATTTGATTTTGAGACATGATTTGGTTGGGAGTATGATTTCATCTCTTGCTTCAGATAATTTAATATGCATGCATGCTTCATGAATGAGGGGTTAAGGGTTTGTTTGGTAAACATACGTTTTGTTCTTCATATAAGAGATCCATATCAACACATACCACTTAAGCCTCTAACCAGCCATCACATAAACATCATTTTACACTATAAGCATGCTTAACCAATACACCCTAGATATAAGAAGTGCTTGAAATCTTCTTCAAAGAATAGTTTTATACAAGAGATACACATAAATTCGAGGGGTGAGGGTGAAAAAAGGAACATGTAAGAGTGAATTATATTTTCCCCTATTCGTTAAATATACATACCCAGCCTTATGCTCAAGATTGCTCTAAAATACATTTAAGTTCATCTTCCTCTTGTAACAGTTTATTAAAAGATACATGAGAACAACAAATATAGATCTGACATTAATATGGTCATAGTTTATGGATTTCAAAACTCTTTCACAAGTATTATTGAACATCAAGAGTTTCCTTCACTAAACTACAACAAACCTATTGTTTCAAGCAATAGCCAATGATGCAACCACCCCAGCAGATAGAATATACATGGGACCATAAGTGTGCAAGAAGTACTCATTTCCAATCAAGTGCCCTTGACTTTCATACCTTGCAAATTACACCTGAAACTACAAACGCCAGTACATTTTAATTCAGGATGGCAGATCCCATTTATTTGATAAGTTTCAGTAAATCACCTTGTACAAATCTACAAAAAAATGAAGCAAAAATTTGAATGGCCCATGGGGAACCTCAATTTCGAGTTAAGATTTCAGAGCTATCTCATTGTTACCATTCTAAGTTTCCAAGACCAGATATCCATATTGTTCGCCTCAAATTCCATTCATGCTGCACAAATTTCAGTTTCATACCACTACAAGGAATCAAATAAGTGCTAGTTTGATTATGCAGAAACTTTCAAGGAAATAGAAAATCCCCGGAATCGATATCAAATACATTGGATGTTGTTAGAAAACCCATATATTCTCTTCCCCATATTTTATTATGAACCAAACATAATTTATATGACGTGGCCTTCCTACATTGATTGATAAAAGCTGAGAAAAATTGATAGAAATATAATCACAAAGATTTCAGAGCTTTCCATGACTGCAGTATTGATGTTATGATGCACACATTTTACAACAACCCCCCAGTGAAAATCCCGCATGAACGGATTCTGGGGAGGGGGGTCAAGATATTGTTGCACAGATCACAACTTTTAAATGAAAGGAAAAAAAATGGTAAAGCGAAGATGATAAGAGAAGCTTCAGAGAATATCAATTATTGACATATTAAGCAAGCCGAATAAAAAATTATGCACATTTCTCTATACCTGAGACAATACACAGGAAGCCTCGCCAAGAAATTGTTGTTCATCCAACTTAAGCATCTGCAGGAGTAAATAACTAAATCAACAATAGAACGTCCACACATGCCATAAGATCAAAGCAGGTTTATTTGTTTAACCTTTACCAACCTTTTATCCCATAATAATGAAAGTAGATCAATGATTTACTCGTCGAGACTGAGTCTGATGAGATCCAAAGGCTCCTTCACTGCGCTGTCTTCCTCAGTCGACATGGCAGAAGTTTCAGACTTGTCTGCAGAAGGGAACAAAGAGTTTGTGTTAGAAATATTATTTCGTAATTTGAGACCACATACTTGAATGTTGGTTCCACACAAAAAGATGCCAAAGTAAGCACAATGTTATAACTCCACATAAGTAACTAACCCACGTCACTATACATAAGTTACACTTGAAACTGCTGTGTTATCAGAAATTTACTTACTCTATTATCATTCCCGCCAGACGCCAACTCACAGTTATCATATGACCACTTGAGACACAATACCTGAATCATAATCAGCATATTAACTCATCACCTTATACAGAGTATAAAACAACATAGAGAGACAATAAGCATAGCAAGTTTTCTACTGATGACGCAAGCTAATCTAAGGGGGGCGTTTGTTACACCACTCCGGAAAGGGAATGAGAGTCAAAATGTATCTAGACACTATTTACTATCATGATTCAAAAACAAAATAATAATATTTTAATATAAAAAAAATGACAATGACATGTTTAAGAGGGAAAAAGAAGAGGTGAGGGGAGTGAATTACCCCCTTTTGACTCCTCAACTATGAGGTGAGTTTCAAAAACCATAAAACATCACTCTCCCTCTTGTGTTTAAAGACTCTTGTTTATGACAATCATTCCCACTCTTGCAAACTTACATATTTTAATCCATGAACCACAATATTAAATATTGTCTAGATACATTTTGACTCTCATTTCCTTTCCGGAGTGGTGTAACAAACGCCACCTAAATGAATCCATTTAAAGAAGCAACTCATTTATTACAAGGTATGGTGCATAGAAAACTGACCTCTGACTTGTGTCCAGCAAGTTTGCTAACGTAATCATCCTGAGCACGTATATCTCTTTGAAGAATACTCTTGTCACGACTACCAGATGACAGCACAGATGAGCTCCAAGCCAGCAAACCAACACGTAACCGATGGCCCTCCATGGTTCGAATCCTCTTGCAGCGAGATGCATCTTAGATCTGCAGGTTTTAGGAGGCAGCAGATTAAATTCACCAAATATCATAAAATTAATCTAAATGCTTGCATAAAACCATAAGCAACATGATTATAATCCAAAATTTATGGGATAGATATAACTGGTTTCTTATATCTAAATTGTTGGGGAGTTCCTGGATTTCCATCTTGTACTCTCGCAGTTCTTGACGAAGCTTTCCAACTGTTGATGTACCCTCCAACTGACCCGCAAGCTCCGAAGCCTTTCTTTTCAGAGCTTCTAAATCTTCTTGCAACCTTTTCTTTTCAAACCTATAGATTGAAACTATAACTGAGCAGCCATATACAGTTAGCAATTAGAGGCCAGTGAAAATTGCAGACGTGTGCATACCTTTCCCTCTCAATTTCAATCGGAGAATTTCCTAACTGTGATCGACTGCTGTTAACTTTAGACTGAAGAACTTCAAGGGACTTTCTTTCCTGCTCACACCATCTTTTAGCATCAACTGATCTTCTTTGAAAAGCTTCAAGTGTATCTGAGTTTTTCCGTCTATCTTCCTTCTGTCTGTTTACCAGGTCAGAGCATAACTCCACCTGCAAAGCACGGATCATAAGCTCAACATTTTGCAAATTACAAAGTAAGCAATATATCAAATTACGGTAAATCTATTTAGAATACCTGATTCCCTATTTCAGCAGCTTTCATCTCATAAAAGTTTGATGTCCAATTGGT
The DNA here is from genome assembly GCA_029168935.1 of Oxyria digyna. Lineage (NCBI taxonomy): Eukaryota > Viridiplantae > Streptophyta > Magnoliopsida > Caryophyllales > Polygonaceae > Oxyria > Oxyria digyna. The sequence goes on from JAPVLV010000009.1 coordinate 36,152,871, forward strand.
ATGCTGGATCTCCTTTTCTATGCCAATTTTTTCCGTGAGTAGTGCATCAGACGGACAAAAAAATTTGATATACGTATAAGAACTTATACGTATACAATTTTGTAAAAAATACAAAATACATCTTGTACGCTAGAAACGGACGTACGCCAATTTCGAACGTACCGTAATGATAATTTTTTCCCCAAATAAATGAAATTTTTTAAAAAAAAAATTAAAAAAATCCGTACGCTGACTTACAACATTTTTTTATTTTTGTGTAAAAAATAATGGAAAGAGAGGAGGGGGAGTCAAATTTGAGACCTCATGGGTATGTAATGAAGTGAAACCACTAGGCTAATGAATCATATTGATATATTTGTAATATTAATACTACAAGTTACAATCGAATTTGGGCTCACTTCATTATTTTATTACAATAACAGTTTTTTTAATCTTGGTCTCAAATATCTATATCTATAGACTATTAATTATTTTAATAATTTCTAAAAAATAATTATTTAAATAATAAGGTGTATCTTATTGACATATATGTAATATTAATACTACAAGTGATGATCGAACTTGAATCTACCTCATTATTTATTAGAAAAACAGTTTTCTTTTATTTTTGTCCCAAATATTTATTGAATTAATTACTTAAATAATTTTGAATAAAATAATAATTATTTAAATAATCACATATGTAATCTTTTTTAATATTTATAAAATATTTTGAAAACACTTTTTATATAAGACGTTCAAGGTTGTACTTTGTGGTCTACCTATTTTTTCAACATATGGCCATGAGCAAAAACTGGTCTTGGTAGAAACAAACCTACCTGAAATTGTGAGAGAAAACAATGCTTTAATTATTGTATTTATAGGTATTTCATATCAGTTTAAAAAATATTTTCAAATAGCACATCTAATAAATTGATATAGTGGCAAGATAGGATTCTAACGAATTGTCGACAAGATAAGGATAAGATCTTGCATATAACACATCTAACAACCAATCTTGCATAATAGTTTTACGTATTTTCGATTCAAAATAGTTATACAAGATGAATAAAATCTTGCATAATACTTAATGTACAAATAGTTATGCAAGAAATGGCGCGAAAATCGAGTAAAACCGACTTAGAACGACTAAAGGCGCAAAAATCGAGTAAAACCGACTTAGAACGACTAATGGCGCGAAAATCGAAAAAATGTGGATAGAGTATAGGGTATAGGGTATAGGGTATAAGGTAAGGTATAGGATATAGTGGATAGTGAATGTGGATATATAGTGGATAGTGAATGTGGATAGTGAATGTGATAAGTGGTTAGTTTGGGCCCAATTCGTTTAAACGCCTTAAAACGATAAAAATCAAAATTTCAAAATTGTAACATGATAGAAAATAAAGCCCATAGTCGTTATCAATTCTCAGAATCGGAAAAAAATAATCGAAAACGTCAACGGGCCTAATAAGGCCGAATTGAGATTTAGTGAGGCTCATTATCAAAAAACGACATAAAACGGCTTAATAAGACCTTAAACTGCAAAAAAATGAAATGTAAAAGTTGTATTTGAGCATTACCAATATGATGGTTTTGTTTTTATAAGAAAATAACAAAATGAACACTTCGAAATATCTAAACAAGCACTTTCACCTAGTAACGAGTTAATCTCAAGTATATAAGTCATATAGTTTTACTCATACGTGTGTGATATCACTTCGTTACTCAAATAAACTTTATATAAAACTTTCATTAAATGTTACGAAACACTCAAATAATCCAAAATAATGACATTTCACATCTTTGTATTGTCGTTATTGATTGATTACTATATATTTAATGAAAGTTTTAATGAAATACGCATACATATATGATTAAACAAGCAATAGCGACAATACGAAGTTGTGAAATGTCGTTATTTTAGATTATTTGAGTGTTTTATAATATTTAATGAAAGTTTTATGTAAAGTTTATTTGAGTAACGAAGTGATATCACACACATATGAGTAAAACTATACGACTTATATACTTGAGATTAACTCGTTACTAGGTGAAAGTGCTTGTTTAGATATTTCGAAGTGTTCATTTTGTTATTTTCTTATAAAAACGAAACCGTCATATTGGTAATGCTCAAATACAACTTTTACATTTTATTTTTTTTGCGGTTTAAGGTCTTATTAAGCCGTTTTTTGATAATGGGCCTCACTAAATCTCAATTCGGCTTTATTAGGCCCGTTGACGTTTTCGATGATTTTTTTTCGATTTTGAGAATTGATTACGACTATGGCCTTTATTTTCTATCATGTTACAATTTTGAAATTTTGATTTTTATCGTTTTAGGGCGTTTAAACGAATTGGGCCCAAACTATCCATTTAACACATCCACTATCCACATTCAATATCCACTATCCACATTCACTATCCACTATCCACATCCACTATCCACTATCCTATACCCTATACCCTAAGTCGGATTTGCTCGTTTTAAGTTGGTTTTACTCAATTTTTCTGCCAACTCAATTTAAGTCCGTTTTACTCGATTTTCGCGCCAACTCGTTTTAAGTCTGTTTTACTCGATTTTTTGTGCTGTTACTCGTTTTAAGTGTGTTTTACTTGATTTTCGCGCCAACTCGTTTTAAGTCTGTTTTACTCGATTTTCGCGTCGTTCCCGTTTTAAGTCCATTTTTCTCTATTTTCGCGCCATTAGTCGTTCTAAGTCGGTTTTTCTCGATTTTCACGATATTACTTGTTTTAAGTCGGTTTTTCTCGATTTACACACCGTTTCGAGTCCGATTTATGATGAGAGAGACTTTATTTGGATTTTATCTTAATAAGACTAAGTTTTATATTTTTCAAACATAATTAACCATCGATGGTGTTGATATCTTTAATCCAAGTTTGTGTTGAAATTTTTCAAACATAATTTATCATTTGTCATATATTGTATAAATTTTGTAGTTTTTGTTGAAATATATTATGTTTTATATTGAATAAGAATTTATTTATTAATATATATTATTTAAATAACAATATTAGAAATACAAAGAAAATATTTTGGGAATGATATGGATTATCATTTTTTTTTATCTTAAAATATATTATAAATATAAAAAAGCTTACACACCTGCTTATTTGAATAATTCTTTTTCCTCAAAATTATTAAAATAATTAAATCAATAAATATGTGGGAAAAAAATAAAAAATCTATTTTTCTAACAAAAAATGAGGTAGATTCAAGTTCGATCATCACTTGTAGTATTGATATATGAGACCAAGATCAAAAAAACTGTTATTCTAATAAAATAGTGAGGTGAACCCAAATTTGATTGTAACTTGTACTATTAATATTACAAATATATCAACATGATTCCTTAGTCTAGTGGTTTCACTTCATTATATGCCCATGAGGTCTCAAGTTCGACTCTCCCCCACCTCTCTTTTCATCAATTTTTACCAAAAATAAAAAAGGTGAGATGTTAGTGTTGAGATTCGAACTCAAAACCTCTAGGCAATCAAGCTCTTTACCACTAGAGCAAATAAGCAAATGTGATATATGACATATTATTCTTATTATATACTAACGTAATTAATTAATTTTAAAAAAAATCATAATAAAAAAAAATTCGAAAAAATGTTGTACGTTGTACGCCCATTTCCAGCGTACGGAATTTTTTAATTTTTTTTTAAATTTTTCATTTATTTGGGAAAAAAATATCATTACGGTACGCTCGAAATGGGCGTACGCCCGTTTCTAGCGTACAAGATGTATTTTGTATTTTTTACAAAATTGTATACGTATAAGAATACGTATACGTATACAAACGTATCATCCAATTTTTGCACTGTCCGCCCGTTTTGAGCGTACGCTCATTATGAGCGTATCGTTTTGTAGTGTGGCTAGAGAGAAAATGTAGTGCGTATAGACGCCACGTTGTTATACAAATGTCAAGAAGCATTGATAAACATACAAAAAAGCGTATAAAAATGTACCTAGCCCTCCGGGGCCGTGCGATGCACGACCCGTTGTCATTGTAGCTGACAACAATAATTTGTGTGTACTTTATTGTATTGGTAATGATTTTTTTTCTGTTTATGGTTTTCTCACTTAAATTTTGTATGTTGTGTTTTTGTACGCGTGTTGGTTTGTTTTGTAATCTCATTTTCCAGTTTTGTGGATATATACTTATGTAGTTATTGTAGTTATATCTCATGTTATTCCGCGTGTCCGACATTGATTTGATGAATCCATTTGTTACGGGTTATTGTGCATTTTTTTGTATATGTTATATTGGTTTAATTTTAATAAATAACGCTTTGTTGTTGTTTTTTCAGGTGAGTTGAGTCATTTCTCTAGTTTGATTCTAGTGGAATAATATACATATGAACGGGCTTATCACTGAAACAGAGAGAGGTTTGAAAGAGCTAAAATGAAGGTGTAATACTCACATTCAAGTGCAACTGAACTCCAAAAAACAGCTTAGAAAATTGGATAATATTCTTCATACATATGTGATGAAGGCATTGATTCAAGGCAACATTTGTGAATCTTTTTACTGCACATTTTAGTTTCCACCTTGGGCTTACTTAACTTTAGAAGAGGCATTACCTCATTTTAGATCTGCTACTCTCTGACAATGATGTACATGAGAGAAAATAGCAACAAACAAAAAATGGCCAAATTAACCCCTTTAAAAATGGCCAAATTTCACACTTTCCCGATGCCAGGATATAGTATATAACAACAGATTAGTCTAATAACAGTATGTATCTTGCTGCAGCAAAGCAATGAACTTTAATGCATTCACAATAAATAAAAATGAATAAACTGGAAGGAGTAGAAGAAGAAGAAAAACACATTTACTGCAGGCGTGGGCAAACCAAGGGATCCTGACCATACAAAAGAAATTTTGTGACCGATTTGAAGACCCTCGTCGACTTAGCCCAGAGATCGTAGTCGGGTTGGACGGTTGTCAGATCTTCTGGGTTGATAAACCAAGGCGCAACAATATATCTTGAATTGACATGAAGCACTGTTTTTCATGTGTTTGAATCTACAAAAATCATGGTTCCCGTGTTCTAATGATCCAAGATTAGCCCCTGAATGAACTCTTCTTGGTTGGTGATCCTCTTTGTAGCATGCTTTGGAAATCTTGTACAACTTCAGACATCGAAGGCTTGAATTCTGGCTCCAACTGCTCACACAGATAATTATAAGCTCATAAGTCATAAGTAAGTAGCTTATGAAAACAAGCAAAAGATAAGTGTATATGCCATTGATACTGCTATCGGTAGTTTTTCAACTTGGCAATAAGTTACTAATCAGTGAAACAATCTCTGTATGTGCCATTGATATTTCAAGAGTCACTCTAATGTGACTTAAACTGCACTTAAAACTGACATATCATATGTGCTCACTGTGTTGTCAATGTCAGATGGCTTCCCATGGATGAGGAATTATTTCAGTAGGATCTGGGAGAACCTGTAGTTGGATGCGTAGTCCCAATCCAGTGCCACCATGCCTGAAATCAACTTGGAAATTTCATCACGCACTTGAGCTGCATGAGCATAGTTTTTCTGTTCAATTACACTTTGTAAGTCTGCTTTGCAAAGTGAGCAAATTTGTGCAATAATTCATGATTGATTCTTCTTATACACCCAATAAATAAGACTGATAAATTAACGTTAGGCATATGAAACTGTTGATGGGCTCAATAGTACGGAACATACCGCAAACGCAAGATCCGTATTGCTTGAAGGAGGTATGAACAATTTCTGCTTGGTTATTTGAATCTTGGAGAATAGGAAAAGGCACAAGGCATCATATTCAAAAACTATCAGATCATATAAAGATGCTTGTACTTCTTAATCATCATGTTTAAGCATGGACACCAAGAAAATGCAATCTGTCAAAATAAACAGGTACATAAAATGGTAAATGAAAAAAGTATGAACAAATAAATAATGCTAGACAAAACATACGATACGATCCTCTGAGGAAAATAAACGATTCTTAATCTCAGAATAGCAAATTTCAACATTTTCTTACAAATTTCTTATGCTTCAAAGTTCCACCAAGTGATATTTAGAAAAGGTTTGTCCATGTACTGGTTATCAAGAAATAGCTCAATGTAACTCTGTTTGAAATTCAAATCCATTTCATACAGCTAAAAGAAGAAGAAGATCTAATGAAATCTACATAAAACAGTTCAGCAAGGCAATAGAAATTATGATACAAAAAGTTAGGTTCTCAGAGTTAGCAAAGTTGCATGGTAATAGAGTTTTTAGAAACAATTCCATCAATGAGGTGTGGTGATGTAAAAAACCCAGTTTGGAAGCCACAATTACGCAATATTGATTCAGTGAACACGCATGTTGAACCCTTATCAGAGAATAGGAGAATCTCATGTCAAAGACTGGAAGAAAAGCTTAAAAAATCATTCAGGTGTATGCAAACTTAATTTCTTATATTGGAGTCTATTTTTCGAATCTTATCAAGGGAAAAACAACCATAAAATATTGAAAAGATCATAGTTTACATATAATTTTTTTTTTATGTAGACCAATTACAAAGATTCACATATATAGTTCTTGAACTAAAGCAAGCACACACTATATGACATGTACACTTTAGATTTTTAGGTCAATTGACTCGCTGAAGTAATGAGATCACATTACTCATTCTTACTGAAAGAATCCATCTAGGCCTATCAATATGCATATAACACAAACTAAACTTTTTACTTGACCTTTTCCAACAATGATAGATCAGGAAACACTCGCCAATTCAACAATCAGAATAGCTCAATAAAAGATTGCTAAGTAATATCACAAGGGAGATGAAAAAAGGAGTAACCTTGATGAAGCCAATTTCCTTGGCGTTATTGCCTGCAACACATGAATCCGCACAAACGGCTGCAAATATAGCAATGTTTCAGATTCCTAATGTTTCGAATTCAAATCTAAATGCGAGAAACTGTTTCATTGGAAAAAGTAAGAGCTTACCAAAGGCGACAACTAACACCGTAGGTATTGGGGTGCGAATTCCAGACATTTGAGTTCCCCATCTTTGTTTTCCCCTTATTTGCTAGTTGTTCTTCAAGTGATCAGATTTTTTTCTCATACCATTTAAGCATGAAAGTGAGAATGTCTTTGGTTGCATAATGCTACTGCGCTGCCGCTTGCTGATCCATCGACAGTAGCCATCCTTGGTGTTTGTTGCATTATCTTCATTCAATCTTATAGCATCCATATTTCCTTCAGTTGTCTCCCCCTGTAACAAATATAATACTCAACAATTAATATGTAAATTTTACATTGACACTGAGTCATAATAAAAGAAACGTGTAAGCAAAAGGACAACTAAAAATTGTGTTAGTCAGCCAATACAATATGCAATTTCAGTAAATGACTACTGTTGTAGAAAAGAAAGGAGAGAACTCAATATGAAATTTCAGCAATAGAATCAGCACGTGCTTATTGGGATTCTACCAAAAAAACGTATCCTGAATCTTGAAACCTAAAGTCTATAACATTCATAGAATGACAAATTGCCACCATACTGAAATCTGAATCACTCAACTACTGCCTGGTATTATTGTGCCTTGTGAAGTCTCATCATCTAAAAGAGAATTTTTAAATTCTCTACTCCTAGGGCGAAAAATCAATGTACTCTGAACAAATTGTGGATACTCACAAATTAGTGAGCAAAGACCAACAAAATACAGTAAAGCCAAAGAACAACAATTCTATTGATAGTGCCTACAACAATATGTTTCAGAAATAGCAAAGCCAAACTCCAAATCAGATCAATCAAAGGATTCAAAGCTGTAAATGAAATACCTGACCAGCGTGGGAAGACATGATCACAATCGAAGCGGGGCCGCGCGCCTCCGGATCCTTCTTCATGGACGGTAGAGCAGCCTTAATGAGATGAAAAGTCCCGATCAAATTGACCACATATCGAAGGCTCATTATCATTTTTACGATCCATGCTCTGAAGTTGATAATAGCTAAAAGGATATAAAAACAAATTTTGGAATAATAATTAAGACCTCAAATATCAACAACATGCTTACTTAGATTAGAACAACAAATTACCGCGACATGTTTTATCTCCAAAACGATTAAATCAGTCACATTTCATGCCTTTAAACATTATGACATACCGAATAGGAGAGTGGATAGCTAATAAAAGAATCAAATATTGGAGATGTTTCTGCACATATTAGGCATCAATAACCTAGAGTGCCCTTACTTCAAATCCTATTTGTTGGTCTCAATTTCAAATTTCCTTACTCAATTTATAATGAAAGGAACTAAAAAAAAACTGCGGAAGTTCAAAATTGAATTACAACTTATGACAGGGCAGGGTTTAGCGACTGACTCAGATAAGCAACTCCCAATAATCGAACTGAGCTTCCTTCCAAAACCCTTGACAGGCTCATCTTGTGCAACCTCTTCCAGCTCACACCAATCCTGTCAAATTATTTTATTCAAAAAATAGGGCTATAATGAGATTGTGCTATGTAATACAGAAGTACAAATGCAGATAAGACGCTGGTGGGAAGTACCTGGTTTCCGTTGAAATTGTTGAGCCTTTCATTAGCAATTTCTTCACAGCGAACAGTCGCCACCATCACCTATAACAGATTGACAACAAAACTATATTATTATCTATTAAAATTTTATTCGTTCAACAACATTTCTGCATAACTACCTTGTGCGCAGGAAGATCAAGATCCTTGTTCTCTTTGATAATTTTCCAAATTTGTTGGGCACTAAAAGAAAATCCAGATGCAGGAACAACACCTTGGCGATCTCCAGCAAGTCCCCCAGGTGCTATAGAGTGTTGAAATCTCTGTCTTAGGTTAGCAACCTACAATCAAGTAATAAGTTTATCATTCACCATGAATACAGATTTTAGAAACATATATGGTCTTTAATACTTTCATAACCATAGTCAATTACCTGCCAAGGAATACTATCAACTTCCTCTACATAATAGAAACAATAAATAACAGTTTTTGCAAGGTTGGGTAGCGAGAGAAAATTAACGAAAAAGATCTACCTGTTCTTTAAATTGCTCTTCCTTCTCCTCATAACTTGATAAAGCCATAACTTCAACCTAATAAATAAGATAGGAGCATTAGGTCAATATCAGCATAACAAAATACAATTAGAATGGATAAATATTTAATAGGGACAAATCAAGACATGTATTGAGGGTAATGAACAAATCTTCCAAATCTTACATTGAAAAATTCACTCAATGGAGTTTCCTTATGAGCTTGTGGCTTAGGCACACTATCCCATATCTGTAAGTATAATGCAAAAAGGAAGCTTAATTAGCAGGTTATGTTGAAAAATTGAGTAATTAATAAGCAGGGAACAACTGTTACCTTCTGAATATCTTCTCTTAGGACAGGTTCTAGGTTTTCCAAAGGAGTCTGTCCAAAGAAACACAACGCAAGAACAACAATGAAAGACACAAAAAACATGGCAAATCCAAAATCTCGGGGCAGAAAGGAAAGAACATTTCGTTAAAAATTGCATCTAGGAGTTTGCTTCAAAATAGTCATAATCGCAGGAAGCTAAACAAGTTACTCACCCTTGTTTTGTCACGTATGACAAACAATAGAGTAGTTTTGCGCGGGCTAAACAATCTCATCATGACCTATAAGAATAGGTGATAAAATCAAAATGCATATTCCTCAAAATCAATAGCCAATTATTCAAAGAATATAAAGAAGATAGAGATTACCTGAAACATGGTCTTTAGAAGAGGTTTATTGGCTGCTTGCTCACGGCCAATATCATGGCACCACTTGCTCTCTTTCTCGTGGACTCTTGGTAAACTTCACGGAGAGGCTGCATAATCTCGTTTGTCGATCTCTGAGTCGAAGAAATCAGATTAGCTTGAGAGTCGTGTGCGAAAGGGGAAAATGGGAATAAGAGGAGGAGAGAGCTTCTTGTTCGGAAATGGAGTCGGATCGAGACTTGAGACTGGTTGAGGAGATTTTGGGAGGTAGGTATGGTGAGGGAAGGAGGAGAGGTGGAGGAGGCTGGAAATTGAAAGATATAAACAGGAAGACGGAAAGAACCATAAATCAGGAATCTGAAGAGGGAAAGGGAAAAGAGTGTAATCAAAACATGGCCTTCAATGCTACAGGATTCAATTCTCCGTATAAACTCAATTAATTTGGTTTATTTTATATGTTTTACTAGATATGGGCCTCGCGCTCTGCGCGAAAAAATTACGGATTTTCGTATGTGATTTAATATAGTTATACATTATTTGTTAATATGTTGTTGTTGTTATCAAATTTATTAATATTTGTAAATATAAGTATTTTTTATTTCCTTATATTTATGTTTGAAGTAGTTTTAAAACATAATATTAGAATAAATTTGCATTGTCATAAGAGAAGCTCACACATTAATTTAATTTGTGACTTAATCAAGTAGACTATAAATAAATATAACATAGGGATATAAGAAAGATATTTAAATACATGCCCAAAAGTCCAATAGGATGTGATTAAGAAATGAGTAATGCATTAAATTGGTACCAATTTTATTCAATTTTGGCAATGGACAACCAACTTTTATATAGATAAGATGATTCCATCTAATTCATCTTGTGTTACTCAACCTTCACAATAGTGTTACTATCAATTTGGATTTGATAAGAAAAAGATATGAGTGGTGGAGCCATTTATTATTTAAGTAGTTTTCTTTTATGTAAAAAATACATTTTTGAGCAATTATTGGGGACCACTCGACATAAATATGCACTGTTAGAGTATAAACAAGGGCCTCTATAAACAATGGTTTCCCGTTCTTTTGTGGGTATCAAATATTTTAATAATAATACCCATTTTTCATACCAATCTATCTCCACTACACTTCTAAATCCTAATTGTTGCCCAATTATTCGTGGTCATTCATTTCTCTATGTGACACATGTTTTAGACCAAAAGTGATGTCACCTTGGAACACATGTCAAATTTAGGTTGAATGCCCATCTCTTCACCATGGTGAAGAGAATGCCGTGTGTATTCTTTCTCTTACCTTCAAAATTCTACTTTTCATATTTTAATATTATTTTGGGTTTCTCTTTTCTAATACCCACCCAAGTGTGCAACCAATGACTATACTCTTATTATCACGGGAAAAGATTCACGTGCGAATATGCGAATGACAAAATTCACATGCACATTTAAGCCAGCGACGTGCACATTTAAGTCAACGACATTCATATTTGACAGATTTGCATGTCATTGATAATATGTGAAAAGTAGATGCACATACCTGCGTGTGCATGTCATTACTGGAGAACGTGCATGCGAAAGAGATATTCGTACAATATCCATTCACACCTGATCCGAATTCATTGTCAGGAGTTACTTCTCTCCAGTTATCACTTCAATGCTACCAAAAACTCTGACACACTTTTTTTAGGTCCTTGCTAAATACAGCCCGGGCGTTTTCTGAATAACGCCCGGGCCCTCGCGTTACGCGAGGGAGCGCATCCTCGCAGAACGCGAGGGTGCGTCACCTCGCGTAACGCGAGGGTGTTTTTTCCCTATAAAAGGGGAAAAACCCTACTCGGCCCATTTTTTACATCACACACAATTTTCTACCGCCGCTCTCGCGTTTTCTCTCGGTTCAAACTTCTTCTTCTTCCTCTTTTCACTTCAAATCTCCATATAAGGTATGTTTCTTATACTCTTATGCTTTCTAATGTTGTTTCTAGATGAATATATGTTGTTAGTATAGAAAATTGCATATTATATGATGTTTTGATATTGAATGTTGATTTAGAAATGGTTGTATAATGGATGAAAGATGATGATTTTGAATTATGGTTGATGAGTGGATGTTGTTTTATGTTGAAATTCATTAGGGTTAGGGTTTTTGATTAGGGTTGTTGATTTTATTGAGGGTTTTGATGTTTATTTGGTAATTTACTTAAATTGATAGGTATTTTAGCTAAAATATTGAATTTCCGCCGGAAATTGTCGCCGGAAACTGAAGAAAGTGCAAATTCACGCAGAACGCTACATCCCTCGCGTTCTGCGAGAATCATGTCCCTCGCGTTCTGCGAGAGTCATGTCCTTCGCAGAACGCGAGGAGTTGCCATAACTGGCAATTCTGTTTGTTCTGCAGAATATATGTTTGTGTTTTTTGGTTGTTTGTTCTGTTTTCTGATTTTATTTTCTGCGTTCGTTTATTTATTGATTTTACTTTGTATTGTTTTAGGCAATGTATCGTCCTGGTCGTTCGACTCGTCGGAGAAACAGAGATGCTGTTAGGGAAGAACCCCCGGTTGAAAAACCAAAGGGGAAGGGGAAAGCAAAGAAGAGTCACCCCGTACAGCTCTTCCCAGAGGGACTCCCCGACGTTGAAGAACGTCCCAATCCCAATTGGTCCCAAGGTAGTTATTCAACTGGACAACCGCGTAGTAGTTGGGAGTCATACCCAGTTGGCTGGGACCTTGTTTCCCAAGATAGTTATTCTACTGGACAACCGGGTTGCTGGGACCAGTTTTTTGAACATAATGCAGTTATGGAAGTCGGACAGGGGTGGGCGGGAGGCAGTTGGGTCGGTGGAGAAGGGATGGTTGGACAAAGTTGGGGCGGTGGATATGCCGAGGGAAGTGGACAAGCTGGTTCTTCTTCACACAATCAAGCCCCAGAACCGATGGAAGCAGAAATGGAGGATGAATTTTTTGGGGATGAAGAAGAGGAACAAGAAAAAGAAGGTGATGATGTTGAAGAAGAAGAAGAAGTGGTCGAGAAACGCAAAAGAAAGAGGAAGTCCAAGAAGAATGAGCCAAAGTATGATCCTGAGCTCACTCATGACACACCTGGAGGTCCAGAAGATCCCGAGTTGCTTAAGGGATTTGAAGAACATGTTGCGTTCCACATCCAGAAAGGGGAGGTAATTTAATTATTTATTTATTTTCTGCATTTTCAATACATTGCACATATTCTGCAGAATTATCAAAAAATGCAAGATATATGCATCTTCTCGCAGAACGCGAGAAGTGGCACACTCGCATGCATTTCCTGATAAATCTGCAAAAACTGAATTTTTTGAAAATTTGGTCTGCAGTGTGTAATTTTTGTATTTTTCTGCAGTTGAAAGGTCCGATGAAGGCACAACAACGGACAAAGCAAAGCAGTGATTGGCCATTGGACAACAATGACTGGTCAGAGATTCCCGGTGCAGTTGGACTGTCAGATCTACCTGACATGATGTACGAAGAAATCGACTTTCCGTTGATTGAAGCGTTCATCGAACGATGGCAACCGGAGACAAATTCATTCCACCTCCCTTGTGGTGAGATCACTATTGGCCTTCTTGATGTACATATGATTTTAGGCCTACCTATAGAAGGGAAAGCAATGACGACATGTAAGAAACTGGGTGCCAAGTTTAGTCATGATGAGATTCTAAAATACTATGGTAGGAAGGGGGCGGAAATTTTTGGAATAGATCCTCATACTTTAGATTCTGGGAGGGTGAAAGCTGAATGGTTTAAAAGGCATTGTGAAAACCTAGGTCCAGAGCGAAAGGGTTTAGGTTGGGTGTTGTATACTGCTTCCTCGCTCTTATTTCCGGACAAGTCACAGAACTTGATTCGGCTTAGATATGGGCCTTTTTTGGAAACCTATGCCCATGCTACGGGCATATCGTGGGGTTCAGCTGCTTTGGCCCATCTGTATAGGCAGCTGGGGATATGCACACGACAGGGTTGTGCCCAGATGTCTTTCTGTTACACCTTGTTGCAGGTATTATACTTTCTAAGCGTTTAATTTACATACTTATATATATTTTCATATTTAACGTACTTTGTATTTCTTAGGCATGGATCTATAACTACTTCCCACACTTTCGACCTACTGAACGTCCTCGGTGGAGAGCGGAGCAACCATGGGCATACCGGTGGATGCCTAAGAATGTAAAGCTGAAGAAGGGGCAAGTCAGAAGGGACTATAGGGGAGCGCTCGATATTCTTATGTCGGAGATGGTAAGTTTCTGCATTTTTTGGGCTTTCTGCATTTTTGAGTACGCAGCAGTCATTTGTTTGATTACGCAACATTTTCTCGCAGAACGCGAGTTTGTGGCTCCTCGCAGAACGCGAGGATGCACACACTCGCAGAACGCGAGAAAATACAAGTTTCTGCATTTTGTCCTAGTTTCTGCATTTTCTGCTGTTTTACAGACTTCACCAGGCGTTTTTCTGTCATTTTTTTAGGTATGTTGGAACCCGTATGGAGCACAAGACTTCACCGATCCTGAGCTTGCTCCCGCTCTATTTCACGGGGTGCTATCCTGCTGTGACATCACCGAACCACACATGCCTGATAGGTGTCCGAGACAATTTGGGAGAGTGCAGCGTATTCCTAGGCCAGTCATCGAACCGCTCAAAGCTCATAGGTTGAAAAACATTAGGTGTTATAGTGTTTTTTATGACGCCAACCAATGGCTTTGGGAGTCAAGAGATGTTCACTCTTTGTCTCTCGATGATATGGGGCCAGTTGCCTTTGCACCACATGAATGCTCCCATGATTACATGGATTGGTACATCAAGAGGACCCATAGGTATATCCGTCCTGCAATCCCTGGGATGATTACTGAGAGACAGGTAATATTAATTGTTTTGGTTTATCTTGCGTTTCTAGTCTTTGTTTGTCTCTAATATTAACATAGAATGAATGTTTACTTGTGTATAGGTGATTGGCCGGGTGTACAATGACATGGACCGGTATCGATTTGCCACTCCAGAGGATTTTTCTTCAATTCACGCCAATTTGCTACTATGTATGTCAAATCTCGCTCCCTTCCGACCACGAGAAGACGAGTAGCCTTGGATAATTTTGGATAATTTTGGATAATTTTGTGTTTTGGATAATTTTGTTGCTTGGATAATTTTGTTGGATTATGTTTAGGGATATGTTGGTTCTGCTTCAATTTTGCATAACCTCGCAGAACGCGAGGTGTACACCACTCGCAGAACGCGAGGTGTACACCACTCGCAGAACGCGAGGTGTACACCACTCGCAGAACGCGAGGAATGACAGTTTCTGGAAAATGTTAATGACATGAGTTCCTGTTTAAGAATTTAAAAAACCATCTCCAGTTCAACATTACATTACAAATTCAGCGAATAAAACATAACTTCAACATTACATTTCAAAGGCGGCACATCGATGTGACACAAGATCGTGCAAAGAAAAAGCATCTCTTTCAGCGTTTCACCACCAAGGAGTAAACACATGTGGTAATGGGCAGTTTTCTTCAAGACGCAACTACAAGAAAACAACAACGTTAGGAAGTTGCATATTAGATAGTAATTCATAAGTAGATCCAAAAACTTACCGGAACAAAATGTCTCTCACTCTGAATATAGAATAAGCAGAACGTCGGAAGTGTGTCACCATCTTCTAACCAAGTAGGACGTTGTAGAGGAAGGTAATTGTAGTTAGCATTTTTTCCCACCGTTACGAACACTATGTTGAATGTGGATGCCACAAGGCATCCCATTTCCGGGGTAGCTAGCCAGTAATCTTCTGGAGCCCTTCCTATTCCTTCCCATGTAAGTTGGTGTAAAGCGCTCTCCAAAGTTGCTTGTTGTGGAGGTCCAATCCAAGTTCCTTGAACTAGGTGCCAAATCTCTTTGACCTTAGCTATCATCAAATCTCTTACTTCCCTCCATAAGTGTTGGTTGTCATGCAATTCATGAGCTATTGCTCTAAATCCACAATTTCCATCTCCATTTACCTCAAACCAACCATTCACATGGGTGCGCATTGACGCGGGTATGTGAGACTTGTACTTGCCAATCACCTTAATCTTTGGTTTCTTGAATGTTTCAGAATTAGAAGCATTTCTTTGCTTCTTTGGGGGTGTTTCTTCCAAATCTCTAGCATCCATCTCAACATTAGTGTGCTCCCATGCAGACGGTCTTCTTTGCGTTGACCTAGGTTGTTTGTTAGGAGCTCCGACTGGACGACCTCCGGTGTGCTTTGAAATAGCCGGCTCTTTTAGAGGAGTATTTACTTTCCCAATGTCTAAAACAGTTTGTGCACACTTTTCTTGATCATGAGGGCACAATTTCGGAAATGTTTCCTCATAGAAAGTCTAAAAAAGACGCCTTGCCACCTTACTCTTAACTTCCAGTATGCCGGGAACATCAACTTCTTCCAAACTCAAAGTACTCCAGAAAGGGTGCAACTCTGATACTCTTAGTGGTCTTTGCTCCTTCCAATGTCTTACAATCTGATGAACACACATCAACCCATCTCTAATCTTGATCCCGCAGCTACAAAACATATTAAAGTGCGCACCTAATCTCTCCCCCTTCGTGTATTCCTTAAGCAAAAATTCTATGCATTTGTAAGAGACTTTGAACTTCAAGACTTTAAACAAGTCCGCCCCTTCAACAACTGTGAAGCTCTTATTCAAACTCTCGGTGAAAGACACATTAATCTCCTTAAGTTGGTTCTCCGCCATTGTTTTGTATTCTTTGAACATTGTGTCTAGCCTAGCATTTCCACTTGACAAGTATGACTTAAGACATGAATGTGCTCCTTCAACTCTAAAATGTTCAAAAAACAATAATATGCAAATACAAATCAGAACCTGTGGATCCTTCTGTAATGTGCAACTTCTCGCGTTCTGCGAGGTCTGTCCACCTCGCGTTCTGCGAGTTCATTGATTGTTCCAGGATCTTTGCATTCGAAAATGCATCAACACTGAATCAAGGAATTTACTCGCGTTCTACGAGGTGGTATGCCTTCGCGTTCTGCGAGGTGTGCATTACAGAAGCTCTTTTTATCATATGTAGAAGGTAGACATAAATAACAGAACATACCTGTTTGTCGTGTTATTCCCGAGAGTGAAGACATTATCCGTCCATGCTGAAACAAGTCTTTCTTTGTAACGGTTTAGCCAATTCGTTCTCACGTACTTCAATACGGTTGGATAAGCTCGCCATTCGTCCTCAAGTTTCTTCAAAGTACTCTTGTAATCTTCTTCAGTGGTTTGTTCGAACACGTTATAATAATCATTTGAAATATGAACCCCCAATGCTTGTGTGCCCATAGCTATCTTGGCTCTCGCCTCTATGTTCTTCCTTACATGTCGCCTACATAAGAGAAACTTTGCATTTGGCCATAACTTGTCTGTTGCATTCATAAGAGCCATCTCACGGTCATTGACGAAGCAAGTAGGCGATGCTCCTATTCTCAAATACATCGTCTGCAGCTGTTGCAACGCCCATAAATAACTATCCTCGCTCTCAGCCTCTAACCATACCCCGCACACAACAAAATTCTTCCATGTAGAAGTCAAACCGACTATCTCCAGGAAGGGAACATTGTACCTTAAACCAAAATATAGTAAGATAAATACAACATAAAAACAGAATGATAAATACTTACCTGTTCGTGCTATAAGTCGAGTCCATCAAAAGGACATATGGAAACGCCTTTAAGAGTTTCATTGATTCGGGGCTAGCAAAGAACAAGTCGCCTATTATCGAAGGATTCGTTGCACTTGGCCTATACTCCATGAAGTAGTTGCTCTCTTTGCATTGGTGAAAGAATTCTTGAACCACGGTTCTACCTTCCATTTCCTCTTCCCTTATATGTCTTACCAAATTGTACACTTGGTTCTTCTTTGTGCAACTTCCGGGATCCTTGTTTATCTCAGTGTAAATCTGATTTGGAGAACAATGTGAAAGTACCATCTCACGAACCTTTTTCTTTTGATCCGGGGTTGGCCTCCCGGCAAATGCATTCCCGACCAAACTATCTCCAATAGGATGGTTGTGCAAACCACAAACAACCACTAATCTCCAATTCTCTTCAACCCGATTCTCCATGAGCTTCAACTGAAATTTACACCCCGTTTTCTTGCTCTTTGTGTTTGATCTAACACCGACACCTTTAGGCCTATGGCTTCCCCCTTTCTCACAAATGATTTGAATCTTACCACTTTGCCCCGGTTTAGATGGTACACTCCTTCCAATAGAGATCATAAACTTGTGTTGTTTTGCAACATTCAAAGCCCACAAATGACCAATCTCCTTAGAGGCAAACACTTGCTCCGTAGTGAAATATTCCGAATAATCCCTAGAAACAACCTCTTCCTCACATACGGGACTATCAAACTTTGGTGCAGTGCGTAAAGAGGGAAGAAAACACATCTCCTCTCCTACGTTTGTTGGTGGGTTAGCAAATTGTGAATCAAACACATCATAGCTTGATGGCACCTCATATGTACATGGCAATTCATAAGTAGATGGCACGGGCAACTCATAAGTAGATGGCACGGGCAACTCATAAGTAGATGGAACAGACAATTCATATGTAGATGGCACATGTTGTTCATATAAAGATGGTTGATGATAATATCCAAAGTGGTCAATCCCTAAATCAAATGACGGTGGCGAACATGGCCTTGTATTCCGGGAGGGGTAGTTGTAGTCATTCAACTGGATTGCATTCAATCCAGTGAACAAAGAAAAATTCACCTATACACAATGCTTCTGTTAATACTCTGTAATGTGCAACTTCTCGCGTTCTGCGAGGGAGACACATCTCGCGTGACGCGAGTGGCTTCCTCTCGCAGAACGCGAGAAGTTGCTATTTCCTGAAACTAGTCATTGAACGTGTTCGTCTCATCACATGAGTTTCTACATTAAAAACCCTAAAAACCCTAAAAACATGAACACATCTAAGTTTTTGACATTATATGCAAAAGTCATCTCTTCAACACTTACTACTACTACATTTAACATGAAATACAACATAATAACTTCATTTTAGCTCTTAATGGTGCAAAACAAATTAAAATTCAAAAATTAAGTAAGAACATTACCTCATTTGAATGGTAACTTGATGAACCATCATCTCCATCCCCTCCTTTGTTGAATTCCTCTTCATCTTCCATTATTTTAGGTGTTTTTAGAGTGTTTTGAAGTTTTAAGGTTTTGAAAATGGGTTTTAATGGAGGGTGAAAGAGGTGGAAGATGATAAAAAGAGGTGTTAGGATAGGGTTAATAGGTGTTACGGATTACTTAAAATAAAGGGGTAGTTATTATAGTTAGGTGGAGACAAGACATGTAGTAATGGCGCACAACAACGTCCATCTGACATGCTAATCTCGCGTTCTGCGAGGGACGTGACACTCGCGTTCTGCGAGGACACGTACACTCGCGGAACGCGAGATTAGCATGCATGTAATTAACCTAATTTCTTGTTGATCTCGCGTAACGCGAGAGTATGTGTCCTCGCAGAACGCGAGTGACCCGGCGTTGTTTGAATAAAGCACCGGGCTGTATATAAGAACCGTGTTTTTTTATTTATTTTTCTAAAACCGTGTTGGTTATTTAGGATTATATGAATGCAAATGCTCTTAGCCTCCTACCATTGTTTTTTTTAAATAAATTGTCTGCTAATCACATGCTTTAACAAATAATTATCTTAATGTCCATATGCAACGTAGTTCACGGTTGGCATACACCAATAACTTAAGATTCCCTAGCTTGCGTCTGTGTAATTTTTAATTAAGGAATCATGCCATGACGTATTACCAAGTCCTTTTACAATTAGGTTGTGAATTGGAAGAAGCTACTTGGAAACTTTCATGAAACTTGCTTAATGTCGCAATTAGTTTATTGTACATCCATCATTATCACCAAACCCGTAATTAACACCATAATTGCTTCTCTTGAATAACTATTTCTCCTCTATTCTTCATGTAGAATTCTTTCCTTTCACTCTAATACACGGATACTCTCTTCGTCTCTAAATGTTCTTCCCATCCTAAATTTTGACACTATTCATATATCAAGAAAATGTTCGACATATCTTCCAATATAAAAAAATAGTAATGTGGGTCGTGTTTGATTCATCTCATCGAGAACTTTAAGAATATTACAAAAATTATAATTTTTATAAATGTGTATTTAAATTTATTAACGTTACCAAACGTGTCTCGACAAATGTCTATTTAAATATATTAACGTTACAAAACGTGTCTCGACAAATATGTTGAAAAAAGATGAGAAGAATATTAAGGAACGGGGACGGAGGGGACGGAGGGAGTACAAGTTTGTTTCTTTATATTCATTTCGTTGTTTATGGAACGAGTCAGTACAAAGAAACATCAGCTCTATAGATTGTTTTTCATCCGGAGACTTTCCATAAATCTTGACATTAGGAAGAGAATCAGAAAGCTACTTTTGTCTCATCTTGTCTTCTTCGATTGATAAACTGTAACCAATTTCACAATTTCCTTGTCTTCACATTAAATATTGCTAAACAGTTACTTGATTATTAATGTAGGAAACCTAAAAACTTGTCATTTTTTTTAATCATTTCAGTATCAAGTTGTTGGGATATTAGATAAATAAAAGTCACGTGCTCTTGTAATAAGCTGGAATGAGATTCCGTTGTAACAACTTTCTCAAGAATCAATTCAATCTTCGTCTTCTCTCAAAGAGAGAAAGACAAGTTTCAGCTTCTTTCTCTGTTTTTTCCCTTTCTGATTTCTCATTCCGACATGGTATCAGAGCGGCCGATCTGATCGCCTTGATTTTCTGTTTTCTTCTCTTGCTCTCGCCTAGTGCTTCCCTTCTTTCGTTCTGTTCGATTGCGCAGCTGAGAGATTATGGAACGAGTGGGAGATTGCAACGTTAATGGCGGATATGGAGGAAATCGTAAGGATCCGTTCTATTTGCATCCGTCAGACAATCCTGGTATGATTCTTGTTTCCAAAGTCTTTGATGGATCTAGTTTCAGTACCTGGAAACGATCGATGCTGATTGCTTTGTCTGCAAAGAACAAGATAGGTTTTGTCAATGGTTCTTTAGCAAAACCTAATTTGTTTGCTGAGAATTTTCGAGATTGGGAACAGTGTAATGACATGGTAGTATCATGGATTCTATCATCTGTCAGTAAAGAAATAGCAGAGAGTATCATATATACTAGTAGTGCACATGAGATGTGGACAAAACTCTGTACTCGCTTTGGCCAGTCGAATCTTGCACAGAAATTCTCTATTCAGAGGGATTTATGTTCTGTTTCTCAAGGAAATGAGAATATTACATCCTACTTCACCAGAATTAAGCGCTTGTGGGATGAATTTACGTCTTTGCAGAACTTACATGATTGCACTTGTAATAGGCATACTTCTTGGGGGCAAATTGAATAGGATCAAAGGCTATTGCAACTTTTGATGGGATTAAATGAGAGTTTTTCTGGTGTTAGGGGAAGCATTCTGATGATGAGTCCTACTCCATCAATTTCCCAAGTTTTTTCTATGCTGATTCATGAGGAGAAACAGAGAGAAGTGAAGACTACTTTCCAGATTCCTAGTGAAGCTTCCGTAATGAATGCTAATGCAAGAACTCGTTCTCAGGATCGTGGCTCCAACAGATCTTCCTTGTCCTGCACTTTCTGTAAGAAGAATGGACACTCAGTTGAGTATTGTTGGCAGAAAAATGGCTCAGTACCTGCTAGGAGAGCTCCTCTTGTCTGTAATCATTGTAAGAAATCTGGTCATACAGCTGAGAATTGCTATAAGCTTGTAGGCTTTCCTTCCGGAGACAAGAAAGTTGCAGCTCAAGTCTCATCTAGTGAAGGGAATGTCCCTGAAGTGTCTCAAATGTTTACTGCTGAGGAGTTTGCCCAACTCAGAAAATTTCTAGGAAGGAAATCTGCAGATAATTCAGGAGAATTTGCAGGCTCTGCCATGGCAGGTAACACATCTTCACCTCCTGTTTTTTGCTCTCTTTCATACTACTCAGGTTTAAGTGCACAATGTGAATTAGTTTCGTCTGATCATGTGTGGATAATTGATAGCGGAGCAAGTGATCACATGTGTTTTGTCCAATCTGCTTTCCTTACACTTACTCCTATGACCAAGCCACATAAAATTGCTTTACCTAATGGACAATACATCCATGTGACTTTATCTGGGCCTGTGGCCATTCTACCTGACCTTACTTTGAACAATGTTCTTTTTGTTCAAGATTTTTCGTTTCAATCTTCTTTCCATTTCCAAACTGATTGACCAAACCAAATCTAGTGTTGTCATTTCTGATCAACACTGTTTTCTGCAGGACCCTTCAGCGAAGAACCAGTTGGTTCTTGGTAAGAGAAAGGAGGGGTCTTTATCTGCTCAATGACAAATCTGAAGATGTTGCACATTCTCATATGGAACCTAGCAGTTTTTTCTAAGAATTCGTGTTTTCCAAACTCTTGTAATCATTCTGCTTTTGTAACCATAAATGCCTTGACATGGCACAAACGTTTGGGACACTTACCTTACAATAAAATGCATAAGTTGTCTTTACTGCCTAATTCTTTCTCTTGTACTGAAACTTGTGATATATGCCATAAAGCCAGGCAACATAAGAAACCTTTTCCCATTAGCCATATCTCTACCACCAAGCCCTTTGATCTTATTCATGTGGATCTCTGGGGGCCTTATCATACCCAAACTTATAATGGTTTCAAATATTTTGTTACCATTGTTGATGACTTCTCACACAATACTTGGACTTTCTTAATTAGTGCCAAGAGTAATGCCTTTCCCATTATTCAATCCTACATTCATATGATCAAAACATAGTTTGGATGTTTTCGCAAGATTCTTCGATTAGACAATGCTTTCGAACTAGGATCGAGTATTGAGGCTTCTTCTTTTCTATCATCCTTGGGAATTTTACACCAAACTAGTGTACCTTATACACCCCAGCAGAACGGAGTCATCGAACGTAAGCATAAACATCTTCTAGAGACATCACGTGCTATTTTATTTCAGTCACACCTTCCTACTAAGTATTGGGGTGAGTGTGCCCTTATGGCCACCTATTTGATTAACCGTTTCCCTTCTCGAGTTCTTCAAGGCCTCTCACCATATGAGGTTTTGTTTTCCAGACCACCTTCTTACACTCACCTCAAGATTTTTGGATGTTTATGCTATGCCTCTACTCTTGTTCGAGGCCGTGACAAATTACAAGCAAGATCTCAAGCTTGTGCTTTTTATAGGTTTTCCTTATGGCCAAAAGGCTTACAAACTTCTAAACCTTGAAACTTCTGTTGTGTTTACTTCAAGAGATGTCACCTTTTATGAGGATATTTTTCCTTTTTCCACTTCTACCTCTCTTTCTTCTGATGTTTGTTTGCCTCACACTATATCTGACATCAGTCCTTCCTCATCTACACCACCTATCCTACCTACCAACATCACTTCCATACCCACTCCACCTACTATTCCACCTACCTCAACTATTCCACCTACTCCCATTCTTAGACGATCTGCTAGACCACATCAAGCTCCTGCACATCTTCAAGACTTTGTTTGTTTTAGTTCTTCTTCCTGTAACTTTGCTTGCTCCCATACTCTTACCTCTTTATGCACCAATTTTGTTTCCATTTGTGCTACCTCCCTATCCACTAATGATCAGTCTTTACTTACTTCATTAATTGTTGTACGAGAGCCTAGTTGTTATGAACAGGCAACAAAGCACCCTGCTTGGCAGGAGGCAATGAGCAAAGAATTTGCTGCTTTGGATCTTAATAATACATGGTCCCTTGTTCCACTACCAAAAGGTAAGAAACCCATTGGCTGTCGTTGGGTGTTTAAGCTAAAGCTCCGGGCTGATGGAACTGTTGAACGTCATAAGGCACACCTAGTAGTCAGAGGATTCACCCAAAAGGAGGGGATTGATTACACTGGCACTTTTTCCCCAGTAGTCAAGATGACCACTATCCGAGCCTTAGTTGTTGTTGCAGTGAAACGTAGCTGGTTTATTGCTCAACTTGACGTCAATAATGCTTTCCTCCATGGGGATTTGCATGCGGATGTCTATATGAAGCTTCCTCCCGGTTTGACTGTCTTTGATTCATCCTTGGTTTGCAAATTAAACAAGTCTCTATACGGCCTTAAGCAAGCCTCCCGTCAATGGTATGCAAAATTATCTCATGCTCTTTCTTCGCAAGGATATTCTCACTCACAGAATGATTACTCTATATTTTCTAAAAGAGTTGGCCAGTCCGTGGTGTTTTTGGCAATTTACGTTGATGATATACTTGTTACGGGCAATGACTTGGCAGAGATTGCTCGGATTAAAGAATTCCTGGACATTCAATTTCGTAGCAAGGATCTTGGCCGTCTCCATTTTTTTTTTGGCATTGAGTTCATCTAAGTTCTCACTGGTTTTGTTATGAGTCAAAGAAAGTTTCTCTTGGAACTCTTATCTGAATTTGAAGAGCATCTGATTCCCACAGCAGCTTCTCCCTTACCATCTGAACTACAGTTTGATCCAGATTCTGCACTCTTTACATATCCATCTCTTTATCGCAAATTGGTTGGTAAGTTGAATTTCATGACTCATACCCGGCCAGATATTGCATTTACTGTGCAGTTTCTCAGCCAGTTTCTACAACTTCCCACTGTTGCTCACTTCAAAGCTGCTCTTCACACATTGGGATACTTAAAGAGTCATGGTGATCTTGGTATCCTTTTTAATTCCTCCTCAGATCAACAACTACTTGGATATTGTGATGCAGATTGGGCTTCATGTCCCAATACTCGTCGCTATGTCAGTGGCTTCTTTATACTGTTTGGAGGGAGTCTTGTTTCATGGAAGTCTAAAAAGCAAGCCATTGTCTCCTTGTCTTCAGCCGAATCTGAATATCGATCCCTCCGCCGACTCACAACTGAGCTTGCGTGGCTGTCCAGATAATTTCATGAATTTGATGTGCCAGATCTTATTCCTATCCCAATAAAATGTGACAGTCAAGCTGCGATTCACATCGCTCATAATCCTGTTTTCCACGAGAGAACGAAGCATATCGACCTCGATTGTCACTTTGTCCGCACCAAGCTGCAAGAAGGCCTCATTTTCATCTCTCATGTTCCCACTCGTGGACAACTTGCTGATGTGTTTACAAAATCTTTGTCTGGTCCGCGCCACAATGATATCTTGAGCAAGATGCAGTTGGTTTCACCACCTACCTCTTGAGGGGGGTGTTGGGATATTAGATAAATAAAAGTCACGTGCTCTTGTAATAAGCTATAATGAGTTGTCATATAAAACTCATTCCGTTGTAACAACTTTCTCAAGAATCAATTCAGTCTTCGTCTTCTCTCAAAGACAGAAAGACAAGTTTCAGCTTCTTTCTCTGTTTTTCCCCTTTCTGATTTCTCATTCCGACACAAGTCAGGCCCGACCCAGAAGACAGGCTGACCTGGGCGACGGCCTAAAACCCATAATATTTTGGAACGTCAAATTCTTATAATATATGTATACTACCTATACTAACAGTATGTAACAATAAATCCTCATGGTTTAGTGGTTTTGACAAGAAAACCACTTTCTTGTGATACAATTTATACAAACATTCTGGCGCCACCGTGGAGGTTTATGAATACTTCCAAGTACGTGATCATGTGGCACGTGCAAGTTTTTTAGGGGATAAAATAATGTGTAAGCTAAGCTTATCTAAATTGTACATTTTTGTAAAAAACAATAAAATAACACATTGAGCATGCATTTATAGGTTCCATATACAATTCAAAACTGCATGTATAACACAGCTTTCAATTTGTTACGTATAGATTCTCCAAAGAGAAATTGAAATAGTAAAGAGAAATTGAGTTAAATGACAACATTTCATGCCATGCATTCAACTAATGGGAGTGGATACTTTTGTGGTCAAATCTGGAAAAGAGAAAGCAATAGCCAAAACTAAAGAAGAATATAACATAGGATATCCAAAACTAAAGGTGGCCTCCAGAATTAAGCCAGACAGACTCTTTCTTGCCCTTTTCTTCAACCCGCCTTCTTTCCTCGTCTCTGAAGCGCCTCGTATACCTGAGTACGCGCTCTTGAGAGCTTGAGAGGTCGGAAAATCATCCAAGAATCTAGTCTTGTGGCGCGCAAAGTGAACCTAAGAGTATATCCATGGCATAATCAACCTTAGAGAGCATATGCCAATTCAATCATTCTGCAGCGAAAAACTGAGTATATATAAGGGTACGCGGGTTTGGTTCAACACAAATCAATGAGATGGATCACTAAAAGCACGGATCATGTGGAGCTAAGCAAACTAGTTGTAGGGCAAATCTCCTGTTGGCATATATGTAAGGGTTCAATGGTACAGAGACTTTTGGTGCATTGATCAATTGAACCATATTATGTGCCAAGGGAGAGTTGCCCTATGAATGGTTTTGCTTATCACTTATCCAAGAAATTGGGCAATGCAAGCTGATCATTAGTTTCTTAAGAGGTAAAATGATCCAAATTAACGTGTTTATTACTTGAACTAAATCATATTCTTGCTTGCAGGAATTGATATTCACTACATATATCTCGAGCAATAAGAAGACGATCAGAAAGCCTATCGACTACACTTTCTACTCGATCTGAGAGTCTTGAACTTCGTATAAGTCCATTGGGTCGTGGCTCACGGTAGCAAATAGGCCTAGCATATAAGTCCATATGGTTCCATCCTAAGACCAATTGGTGATAGGAGGAGTCCATCTAACTCTCCACTTCCGATGTGGGATGTATATTGGCCTCACGGTGGGCACTTGCCAACAAATACAATATAATCCCGGTTTAAATTCCGGCAACACCATTTCCTTATGGGCTTATGTGCTAGGCCCAATTGTGCACACACGCGCTTGTCCACACGATCCCAGTTCGTCACTGTAACGGACCTATCGTGGACCCAATAGACTTATACAAAGTTCAAGAAGGTATCAGAGCAAGTTTGGTCCTGGGCTCCACGAGATCCAAGTGTCAACTTCTACAGAACCAGTTGCACTTGCGGAAAGTGTGAGAATATACAAGTCTAATCTCTCCCACATCGAAAGTGGAGAGCTTGATAACCTAGTATATAAGTAGATGAGTTACTCATCCTATCATCAATTGGTTTCAAGATGGAACCTTATAAACTTATGTGTTAGGTCTAACTGCGTATACACGCGCTTGTCTGCGCGATCTAAGTCCGTCACTGTCACAGACCTACTGTGGTCCAATAGACTTGTACAAAGTTCAAGAGAGATAGAGCTGAAGAAAGGAAGTCCGCACGCGCACCCCGTTGCATTTACGAAAGGAAGTCCTTCCAAGAGATGGCAAGCACATTTTCTGAAGTCTTCTCTGGTGGTGGTAAAGTTTTCAGCAAGTTGGCAGGCGGTCAGTTTAGTTGTAACCTTAACAGGACAGTTGGCAGCATCCACAACTAGGGTTGATGCGTCGGAGTTGAGGATAATAAAGCTGAAGAAGGAAACACTCACCACCACCATCAACACCCACATTGCTTCATAGCTCCCGCGGCTTCCCGCCATTTCCTAATTCCAACCCTAGCTGCTAATAAGTATTCACCACTGCTATTTGATTGATATTGTGCTTTGCGGATAGCTAAGGCTGCTTTCTTTATATAGGCTCCATCGCTCACTGCATATTATTCAAGTCATGAATAAAAATCAGACGATCCGTATTAGTTGCCGCCAAATCAGGAGGGAAAGATCGATTAAGTATTTAAATGTGCAGATGTATAGCGTGGTTCCTTTAATTAATAAGTCGTGAATTATTGATTTTTCCCCTTATCATCATGAAAAAGATCTTCGTGAGGATGGTTTCTTAGATAAAGTATGAGGATAAGAGACATATCTGGTGAAAGCTGGATCAATAAGGACCCAACGAAAATGGTCTCGATCAGTTTCAATTCCGAATGAGTTGATACGAGCCATCTGAACACGAGTAAGTCTCGTGCGTACCTTCTACTATAAAGGAGATTTAAAAATTCGTTCTTCCATACCAGACGACGAGAAACATATATCGTGAAACCTGGGATAAATACAGACCCAACGAAACTGGTCTTGACCGACTCCGATTTCGAACGAGCCCATACGAGCCACCCAAACACGCATAAGTCTCGTGCGTACCTTCTACTTTAAAGGGAGATTTACAAATTCATTCCTCCATATCAGACGACGAGAAACATTTCTGGTGAAAGTTGGGATCAATATGAACCCAATGAAACTGATCTTGATCGATTCCGATTTCAAACGTGCCCATACAAGCCATTCAAACCCGCATAAGTCTAATGCAATAATATATATATATATATAGGGACGCTCTAGTAAGACCACTCTTATGGTAAAACGGTGTTAACGATCTATAAACGTTGGATGAGAAGTAGATGGAGGGATGGGATTAAAAGCTTTGAATAAAAGGAAATAAAAAAATACCAATAAAATCATCCTTAATTAACACTTCTCTCTCCTCTTTTTTCCATAATTCACGATCTTCTCTCTCTCATCTCTCTCACGATTTTCTCTGTTACAGAGGCTTGAAAAATTGCGTTTTCCTCCTGTTGTTGATCTATATCTTGTTTGATTGATACAACAACACACAAATCTCCATGGAAGAAGGTTAGATTTATGATGTTTCATTCTGATATGCGACTTCGTAAATTCGATATGCAATTCCGCATGTTTGTTATGCAATTCCGCATGTTCGTTATGCAGTAGCTAATTAGGGTTACGATTTGTAGGTGTTATGCAGTTGTTAAGTTGTCGTATCCGATGCTAGTTCGACGTTATGCAATATTTTTTTCATAGATATGCATTGTTGAACTGTTTTCATCAGGGTTTAATATAGGGTTATGATTTGTAGGGTTATGCTTGTTCAATCACTATTTACGTTATGCTAATTAGGGTTACAATTTACTTATTCTGAACTGTTTACCTTATACTAATTAGGGTTACGATTTTTAGGGTCAATAGTTGAACGACTTGTCGTATGCGTTTCTTTTTCGACGTTATGCAATTGAATTTACTAGATCTGTTGAACGACTTTAAATTTGTTTCGCGCCTCTCAAATCGTATGATCAACAAAGGGGGGCCTTATGTGACTAGGGTTTGATTTAATTCGACTTTGATGTATTAGATTCATAGTAATTTGATTAGGGTTTGATGTAATTGAAAACATATTCGTCGTTATGCGAACTCTCTAGGGTTTAATTTTGATATGCAAACTCGCTAGAATGATATGGATATTCCATTCGCCGTTATGCAGTAGCATTTACGGGTTTCGAATTTTGAGGCGTAATGCAGTAATTAAGTTGTCATGTGCGATTTTTTTCCATTGTTATGCAATAATATTTACATGATATGCACTATATGTGTTAAATTGCTATCATTGTTTGTCGCCTCTCAAATCATATGTCGTAGTGAATTTTAATATCGGTCTCTAGGGTTTCATTTTGCGGTTATTTGATATGCAATTCTTGTTAACGAATGTGCACTAACTATTCATTGATATGCACAAAAATAGATCAGATATGCAGAAGAACCCAATTGATGATGTGATCTATTTCTTCCTCAAGCACACATTTTTAGTTGATATGCACAACACAAGTTCAAATATGCAGAAGAACCCAAATGATGATGCGATTTATTCTTCCTTAGACGATGTTTTTGATGTTTCAAATGATGGTTTGACTAACGAAAAATTATTATTATTATGATTTGGTACTCAATGTTTTTGATGTTACGAATGTGCACTAACTATTCATTGTTATTGGCGTTCAACAAATCTATAGAGCGTTGGATGAGAAGGAGATGGAAGGCTGAGATTTAATGCATTAATATAAAATAAAATTAAAAAAATACCAATTAAATCATCCTTATTTAACGCTTCTCTCTCCTTTTTTTCCATAATTCACGATCTTCTCTCTCTTCTCTCTCTCTCTCTCTCACGATTTCCTTTTGATGCGGGGATAAGCCGCTGTTGTCCGATCTAGACACCAAACCTCGAACAGAAACTCGAACAGAGAAGATAGGCGGAATTAGAATGAGATAAAAGAAGGATAAGTCGAATGATAGGTCAATTCAAACCAAATCAAACAACGATAAAACCCTTGAACTTAGGAACAAGAACCTTACCGAATGATAAAAAACCCCTAATGGATTACAACCAAACACAATGGCTATGGTAGGCCAAGGCACCTGGAGGATGCTCTATGGAGTCCTGATAGCACCAACCTTATGGAAGAGATTGACACACACAAGTACAACTAAGGCGAGTTCAACAACAATGCACTCAATGCACTCTGCTCACAAAAGCTCTCTTTTGGGAGGAAAAACGATAAACGTTGTATTCAATATCAAAGTCTGAGAGGGGGGGCCTAAAACAATAACTAGGGCAAACCTTATATAGGGTCAATAAGGTGGCCAATAATAAAAGAAATAACTAATTAAAAGTATCTCCTAAAAATAGCTAAAAACCAATTAAAAGAAATAATCTCGAAAATAACACAAAAACTCGGAACTGAATGATGCTGGCGGCGGGCGCCGTTTTGGAGGCGGCGATCGCCATAGGAAAGGCGGCGGGCGCTGCCCGTTGGCGGCGATTGCCGTTTCCATGCCGTAGCTAAACTCCATTTAATCAATTGGCGGCGGTCGCCGTAGGGTAGGCGGCGGTCGCCGCTTTGCAAACATGTCGCTGACATCTGTTTTTGAAACGACTCGTTCTCTCTCGTCCGAGATTGGAATTGAGTGATTCCAAGTCCCAGAGTTTTGTCTTGAAGTCTAGTTTATTTCCTCTTCAATACTTGACTTCTCATCTTGACTCGAACCGGATCTCTACGAGCTTGAATGGCTACCATACGAGCTCGGTCTACTATAAATGACTTCAATGATGGCTCATAGCGATCTCTAGCCCTTGCTCCAGTGGTGATGTGGCTAAAACGTACCCGCAAGTGTACGGGGTCAGTTGTAGTAGTCACGTGTCGATCCCACAGAGCCCAATGTAATATTAATTGAAACGCTATCAATGAATTAGGTCGAATAAATATGGATTGGATAAACTACTAAGCTAACAAGAAATAAATAAAACAGATAAAAGTATATGGGATAAATGTGTCTAAGGTTAAGGATCACCGCAACAATGCTAAAGTAAATAAAATCACACTCTGCCTGAATCTAGTCCAATTATTTGAAGGTAAGGCATATAGGGTAATCTACAAACGATAGTAAACGTGTTTGAACTAACTAACAATCGCTGTCGCGCAGAGCTAATCTCATTCAAACTCATTAACGCTCTTAGAGTCTAGGAATAAATTGAAATAACATTCGCTGTCGCGCTCCGCTAAATCAATCTAAACCTAGAACATCTATGATGATTTAGTATCCTCAAGAGTAATTAAGTCGCTTTCGCACAAATAACACTCAGGTTCAGTTCCTAGGATTCCGGTAAAAGCTATCACCTTTCAGTCTCAAACTCTACCTGACTACCTATTAGCGTTTTCACCTTTCAGTCTCAAACCCTAACAGGATCCAATCCGCCTAAACAAGAATGGGCATAAAGCATCTAGGAACGAATCAAATAATATTTCAATTCAGGCAAACATATAATTCCAATTACATACGCATTGTCTGGATCACCATAACCTTAGAACTAGGAATTTAGCCAAGCATGATCGAAGATGCAAAACAGATTAAACTAGCCAACGATATATATGAATTATTCAATAAAAACAAGAGATAAAGAAAACTTAGTCTCAATGATGAAATAATCCAAACGAAAGCTAGAACAATAAACACCGTCTTTGAATCAAACGAGGGCTAGAAATTCCTCCTTGAAATCCTTGTCTGCGGTACCACTCTCAAAAACAAGAACTAAAAAAACCTAAAAACTAGAACTAGCCCCCAGAAACAAGAACTGACGACCACCAAACCTTCAACCCCCCCAACAAAACTTCCAAAGTCTGCCTCTAAAGTCTACGTAACCTCCTCCTCCCATTAATGCCATGTCATCCAAGTTTTTAACCAAAAGTCCATGTCCACTTCCCTTCGTTCAACTCCACAAAAGAATGTTTGGGCCACCTGACTTGCCGGCTGAAGTCCAACTCCAAGTCCACGTGAATTCCAAAGTTGGGCCGACACCAATTCATCAATTGATCAGAATGAGGCAAATCCAACACAACTCATTGTTTCATCAAATCGGACACGGTCCATTATGTCCACGACCAACTAGCTTGTCTTAAAAATACCTGAAATACATATAAAAACGAGTGTAGACTCCGAATACAAAATAATGCAAAACTAACTATAAAACATAAGAAATATGCATGAGAATGATCTAAACTAATATGCAACTAGACTCCTAAAATATGTATAACCTAACTATAAAATCGGACTCTAGTTTATTTCCTCTTCAATACTTGACTTCTCATCTTGACTCGAACCGGATCTCTACGAGCTTGAATGGCTACCATACGAGCTCGGGCTACTATAAATGACTTCAATGATGGCTCATAGCGATCTTTAGCCTTTGCTCCAGTGGTTAGCCCATCTCTTGATTTAGGACGAAGTGTCCTCGATGATAGCTCGGATGCTCTTTATGGTAGCTCAGATGCTCCCGCATCACCTTTGTTACAGAGTCTTGAAGAAATTCGTTTTTCTTCTGGTGTTGATCCATATATGTTTGATTGATACAACAACACACAAATCTCCATAGAAGAAGGTTAGATTCATGTTGCTTCATTCTGATATGCGAATTCGTAAGTTCAATATGCAATTTTGCATGTTCGTTATGCAGTAGCTAATTAGGGTTGCAATTTTTAGGCGTTATGCAGTTGTTAAGTTGTCGTATGCGATGCTACTTCGACGTTATGCAATATTTTTTCATAGATATGCATTGTTGAACTGTTTACGTTAGGGTTTGATATAGGGTTACAATTTTTAGGGTTATGCTTCTTCTGATATGCAAAATAGGGTTTGATGTAATTGAACAACCTATTTGCCGTTATGCAAACTCGCTAGGGTTTGCTAGGATTAGCTAGGGTTTAATTATGATATGCAAACTTGCATAAACGATATGCATATTTCATTCACCGATATGCAATTCTGCATCCTTGTTATGCAGTAGCTATTTAGGGTTTCGAATTTTGAGGCGTTATGCATTAATTAAGTTGTCTTATGTGTTTCTTTTTCGACGTTATGCAATCAAATTTACTAGATATGCAATACATCTGTTGAATGACTTTCAATTTTTTCCCTCTCAAACCATATGATCAAGAATGGGGGACCTTATGTGACTAGGGTTTGATTTAATTTGACTTTGATGTTTCAGATGATGGTTTGACAAACGAAGAATTATTATTATTTGGTACTCATTGTGTTATTGGCGTTGAAGACATACTAGAGTTCGTTTTCCAAGGTTTACAACTTTCTATTTGATATGCAACACATATCTATAGACATGCACCAAATCTGTATCGATATGCACCAAAACATGCAGCGATATGCACCAAATATGTATAGATATGAACCAAATTTGTTGCGATATGCACTAAATCTGTATAGATATGCACCAAACCTACCTCGATATGCACCAAATCCGTAGCGATATACACCAATCGTTGTTCATCAAATTCATCATATTAAAAATGCACTTAAAAAAATTACATACGATTTAGTGCATCAATGTGTTATTGACGCTGAAGACATATTAGGGTTCGTTTTCCAAGGTTTACAACTTTCTAGTTGATATGCAACACATATCTATATATATGCACCAAATCTGTATCGATATGTACTAAATCTGTATAGATATGCTCCAAATTTGCAGCAATATGCACCAAATCTACTGCGATATGCACCGAATATGTATAGATATGAACCAAATTCGTTGCGATATGCACTAAATATGTATAGATATGCACCAATCGTTGTTCATCAAATTCATCATATTAAGAATGCACTTTAAAAAACTACATACGATTTGCATAATGTAAAAAGTAATGTGCATATCACACACAAACAAATGAATATCAACACACTATATGTGAATATTATTCTTATACAGTTGCATATCATATATATAATGAATATGAACCCACACAACTTTTCAAATTCATCACCAAGTTGATATTGCATATCACAAAGAAAAACAATTAAACGCGCCCTTTAATCAACGAAGCCAGACAAAGTCATCAAGGGATAAAATGTCTCCACATACGAAGCTATTTGAGTAGTAATTAGTCGATGAACTGCCCAAGAAGTCAAGCGGAAAGTCGTCTCTTGGAAAAAAAGCGCTGTGTAGGAACAGATAAAGGTGAGATTCATAAAAATAAAAAAAATACTTGCTCTACTATTTCTAAAGGATAACATTATGTTCATAATCGAATAATAATTCAATATAAAATTAACTTATCCTTATATGCCATGGCACCTATGACATCACCTATAATCCAATAGATATCATGTCTAATCTATATTGTTTCGCTAACACTGAGAAAACATGCACCTCAATGACTAGTGACTACTCCGGAGTAACAACCATCACCAAGTAGGATAAGTCAACTGCAGGAATTGACTACAGGAATTAAGTCAATCAAAACATGTACTCCCTCCCTCCGTCCCTTAATGATCTTTCCATTTACTTTTGACATATTTATCGAGACACATTTTGTAACGTTAATATATCTAAATATACGATGATAAAAATTATAATTTTTTAATATTCCCAAAGTACGATTAATCAAACAAGATATCAGATGACTATATTTATTTCTATATATCGGAAGAAAACGAGAAGATTCTCTCGATTTGTAAATACTGTCGAAAAAGCAAATGAGACTTATATTAGGAGATGTAAGAACATTAGCGAGTCAATTATTATCGGGAATGACAATAGCAAGCACAAAATTATACAGCAATAGTGAAAATCAGAATGTTGACGTTTACCTGTTACAAATCTGATGAGCTCATTGGACACATATTCTTATAGTGTGTGATTAGAGAATAAAAATCTAGTAAGCAATGAAGCCTGGATAGAAATAGGCCCTTACTATTTAACGCCCATCCTTTTTGCTATTTACCGCTCAGGTCATCCGTGCGTCACGCATGGATTAAATCCGTGCGTGACGCATGGTTGTAATCCACACGCCACGCACAGAACAAAACCATGCGTGACGCATGAACACCATCCATGCGTCACGCATGGATTTTTTACCTATAAAAGCCCAAAAACATCAAACCCTACCATTTTGTCACCATCTCCAACTTCACTTACGGCGGCTGCACTCTCAAACGCACCATTTTACCTAAAATCCATCATTCTCATCATCTTTTTTGCATATAAGGTATGTAAACATTAAGATTTCATTGTTATGGTATGGTATTTATGTATATATGAGGTTTTCATGTTGTTTTGATGATATTTACTTCAAAATCCAATGTGTATGTTAATTAGTTGTTTAGAAATGATTAAACTTGTAATATATGAATGGATTGTGTACTTTGTTGATAATTTATTGACCAATTTCATATTTTGATGTGTATATAGTTTATTAGGGTTTTGATATTGAATTAGGGTTTTGTGAATTAGGGTTATGAATTAGGTTGTTGAAATTTGGTATGGTTTTAATGAAATTATTGAAAAACTGTTTGAATTTTGGAAAAACTGTTGAGATTAGGGTTTGAAACATGGAAAGTCTGTTGACGAGCAATTTCTGTAATGTGCAATTCCATGCGTGACGCATGGAATTGCACATTCCAGAAATTGTGTTCTGCAGTTACAGATTGGATTTGATGATATACTGATTGAGTTTTTGATGATATGCTGATTAAATTCAGTAAACTGATTAATTTTGTGGAATTGCACATTCTATGATGCAGATATGGATGGTGGTCGTCGACCTGGACGCGATACTCGTCAAAGAAACAGAGAACTGAAGAAAAAAGATCCCATAGTTCCAAAACCAAGGAAGAAGAACAATAGACAAGAATCGTCTCCTCGTCGTTTAGAGTTTTCTGGTGAGATGCAACAACAACAGATACAAGAGCAACAACAATAGCATCAACAACAACAGCAACATCAGCAGCTAGCTTTGTCTGCTGCAAGTTTCGATCCCCAGGGTTCCCCTCATTACTTTCCTGGCACCCCCATTCTGATCCCACATCAAACACTGTTTCCACAACAAACACAGTTTCCAGGCTATCCGGGCTATCCACAACAAGAGCCATCATTTGTGGAGATGATGAGACAAGCTACTGGTTCTCATAACTTTCAGAACCCTCAGACGGGTGATGACCAGTACGCACTGGTTGCTTGTAGCAGTGCAGGGCCATCAGCTGGGAGTGCAAATGCTGATTCTGATTCTGATTATGAGCAGGAGCATGAGCATGAGGAACAGGGTCAGGAAGAGGATCGGACATATGAGAATGTTCATGAAGAACATGAAGAAGCGGAAGAGCAAGAGGAGCGAGAGGAACAACCCAGAAGACGACGACGACGACAACCTCCGGTCAGAAACATATAAGTCCCTCAGTTAGAGGGGGGTACTCCTAGAGGTCCACAAATTCCGGAGCTACTCATAAGCTTTGAAGCTCATACAGCCTTTTTTGTGCAAAAAGGAAAGGTATGTAATTAGAATTTCGTTTATAGATTCAATACTTATCATAACTAATTTAATGTTAGGAAAATGGTTGAAAAAAATGAAAAAATTACGTTCAGTTCATTATTTGATTATATGAAAGATAAAGTATGTTTATTTTTATTTATGAATTGTAAATGTGTTGTGATATTAAATTTGTTAATGTATGAATTGATTTCATTAAATTGATGGATTATTTGTTGAACTATTTGTAGTTGTGTTGAAAATTTGGTTAAGGTGTGTTGTAAAGAATGCAGAAACTGGAAAGGTTGCATTCTGTGTAATGCAATTCCATGCGTGACGCATGGTTCATGTCCATGCGTCACGCATGGAATTGCATTACACAGAATGCAACCTTTCCAGTTTCTGCAGTTTGTGGAAAAAATGTATGCGTTATTGAAATTATTTGTGTTACGTAATCAATTTACAGGATAGAGGCGTACTCCCTTACCAGACTAGACAATCGCAGCTGAAAGATTGGGAACTTAATTCTGACTTGCCATGGGGTAATCACGCAGTTGCAACGGAGCTGACTCATCTCAGGGTATTGATGTACGATGTGATTGATTATCCGCTCATCTGCGCCTTTATAGAAAGGTGGCATCCTGAAACAAACAGCTTCCACATGCCATTTGGTGAGATGACAGTGACGTTGCTCGACATCAAGAAGCTGATGTTGCTTCCTATTCAGGGGAAAGCTATGGTGACCGACCCCACCGCTTCAGTCGGGAGAACTACCAACAAGAACTATTTTGGTGAAAAGGGACGACAAAATTTTCATCTTCAAAATGAACAGCTCGATAGTTATTGGATTAGAGCAAAAGAGTTTAAGGCGCACATTGAGGGCCTTAATGATCCCGTAGTTCATGGAATGGGATATATATTCCACTTGTTGGCTTCCACAATCTTCACTGACAAGTCACAACATAAGCTCCCGGTGAGATTTGGTGCATTTCTAGGGAGTGTTGAAGAGGCAAGAAGTATTTCTTGGGGATCTGCGGCGCTAACATATTTCTATCGCCAAATGGGCATCGCTACACGCCAAAATTGTGGTTTGATCTCATTTTGTTTCACTCTCCTTCAAGTAAGTTTTTAATTATTTAGGAACTACATTTTTTAGCAATCATAACTTATTTCTATGGTTTTAATGCTAACTATATTTTTTAAATGGTAGGGTTGGATATACACATACTTCCCATCCTTAGCAGCTGGTGTTCGGCGTAATCCTGGTTGGTCAGTTGATCATCCTTATGCGTTTCGGTTTCTACCAGAGGAAGCGTTGCCGAACTACGACCCTGAAGCACGAAACTACAGAGCTGAACTAGATGCAATGAGGGCGGATCAGGTATTTGTGTTGCATTTTGTTTACATTTTTTTTTTAAGCCTCAGTTTTTTTTACCTCTGTTTTGGACCTTAAGGTGTAAAATTACTGTTTGAGTAATGCAAGACGTTGATATCGTTTTTAGGTTAATTGGAACCCGTATGGTGAAATCGACTTCAATGATCCTGCCTATGCTCCTGCTCTTTTTTTCGGGGTGTTGAGCTGCATGGACATAACCGAGCCCCACCATCCCGATAGGTCGCCTAGGCAGTTTGGTAGGGTGCAGATGATTCCCAGGCCTCCAATTTCACCCCTTAGAGCCCATAGGCTCATCAGCCCTAGGTCATATGTGGTGAATTATGATAGAATGGCGTGGAGTTGGGAGGGGATGGATATCCACAGGGCGACCCTTGAGCAGATGGGACCACCTGCGGCGACGGGTTTTGAAGAAGCTTCGGAGTATCTTCTGTGGTACATCCCCCGCACTCATCGATTTCTGATACCCGGCAGACACGCTAGCTTGGAAGCACAGCAGGTATTACATTTATCTCATGTAACTTGAGATCTTGATTTTTCTTTAAGTTTGATTTAAGGTAAACATTATGCAAATAGCTGATTTCAATATTTAATTTTATTTGTAGGTTTTTGACAGGGTCTATGATCACTTGTCACCATATGCAACCTTGCCTGATCCGTATGATGTTTCTGCAATGCATGGAGCCATAACCGAGGTGCTTCAAGATATTGAGCCGTGGACAACTATGTATCAACAACATCGGTGGTGAACTGTTTGTTTTTTATGAACTGTTTGTTTTCAGATTTTCAGGATTGTCCGTTTTTCGTAAGGATTGTTTGTTATGACGTTGTTGAACTTTTCATTTCTGGTTAGCGTTGTTGAATTTGTTGGATTATTTGTTTAGGGTGCACAAGACATAAATCTGCATTCTGTTGGTCAAATGCAAAACCATGCGTCACGCACGGATGCGTTCCATGCGTCACGCACGGTTCGCTTCCATGCGTGACGCATGGAATTGTTAACCTAGTTTGAAATCAACTATAAATTGACTCCCTCAGCATACCATTTCCACTCATTAATCTCTCGTTTTCACTCCATCAGCCTGTAAGTTGATTTTTGAAGTTCTTCATTGAAGCTCCATATTCCACATCTTATTCCTTACTTTCTCACTTGTTTTCTTACATTGTATTACTGATTGGAAACCAATATGGCATCATCCTCATCATCATCTTCAATACCACGAGAAGGCAGCACCATTCAGTGTCCAAATAAGAGGTGTAGGAAGTCTATCACGGTTTTCAGCGCTAATGACAAGATGAGACCAGACCAGTATGGCCGGAGGTTTATTACATGAGAATGTAATAATCCTATCAGGTGGGTGTTTCTTGATCCTGAATATGACCCTCATCATCTCCGTGTCATGAAGAAATTGTTGGAGGAAAACCGGACTATGGCAGCGAAACTGGAAATCTCTAACGAAGAGAAAGAATGAGTCTTTTTTATGCTGTAATGAATCTGTTTTATTTTGTAATGTATCGGTTTTTTGTTGAAACGTATCTATTTTATGTTGTAATATATCTGTTTTATGTTGTAATTCTGATGTCTCCTTTTGATAAGACTACTCATATGTCTCCTTTTGACAAGACAACTCATATGTCTCCTTTTGACAAGAAAACTCATATGTCTCCTTTTGACAAGACAACTCATATGTCTCCTTTTGACAAGACAACTCATATGTCTCCTTTTGACAAAACAATTCGGAAGTGTTGATTTTGACAAGTAAAGCTGGAATGGAAATTCTGCATTCTGTAGGAAGAATGCAATTCCATGCGTCACGTGTGGAACAAATCCGTGCGTCACGCACAGATGTGTTCCACACGTGACGCATGGAATTGCATTCTTCCTACAGAATGCATAATTTCCATTTGAGATGCAAAGCACCTGTTTCACGTGAAATGTAACCTAGAAATACCACATAAAGACTGAAATGTGCATTAAAAGATACAACCTTACAACATTAGAAGGTCATTCGAAGCTCGAAATAAAATACACATTACAACATTGTCTGGACTGACAATAACTCTTGAACTAGTAATCGTTTTCATCATCGTCTGGAATTGTGATGCTTTGTTTGGACGATTGATGTCCTCCTCTTTTCGGGGGGGTGTAAGCCCCACATCTTTGCCACACTTCGTCATACAAGGCCGTAGCAGATTCTTCACAATTACGCTCCCAAAGATTATAAACAGGTGGTAGTGGACATCCATCCTTCAGGCGAATCTGAGATAGATTTTATGGAATTGCATAATTAAATTTACATGTAATGCACTAGGTAAATAGCAATTGAAAAAAACATACCGGGATGAAATGTTCTTGCTGTGTGAGTAGTAATATGCAAACAACTTGCATCTTGGCTCCAGGTTGACCATACCAAGTCGGAAGTCTAAGAGGTAGGAATGTCTGTTTAATTTGCTCGCCTAGACACACAAAGACACAATTACATGCCGAAGCCACCAAACATGCCATTTCTGGTATGGTAAGCCACTTATCCCTTGGAGCTGGGTAGTAATCGCTTTCCCATGTAAGTTGATGTATAGCGGACTCCAATGTTGGATTTACTTCTCCACCAATCCACGTGCCTTTAAGTAAATGCCAAATCTCTTTAGCCTTTCTTATCATCTCTTCTCGTATGAACTTCCAATGCTCTTGGGTCCCACCTGTTACATGACTCTCAAAAACAGATTGAGTGACGGAATATTTTGGATAAAGTGTACATTAGAGTGAAGATAATATCGGTCACCTGTTTCCATAGAAATAGATCTAAACCCGCAGTTTCCATCGGCTCTGATGTCAAACCAACCCTCCACATATGGTCGCATGCACATTGGTATCTTTCTAATGTACTTAGAAGGCGCATACATTTTTTGTGGAGCGGGAGGTGCACCAAAGGGTTTAAGAACCCTTTGCTTCTTGGGAGGTGTTTCTTCCAAAGCTCTAGACCTCATCTCTTGGTCGGTGTATTCCCATGCTGACTTCTTTCTTTGTGTAGATCTAGGCACTTTGTTAGGAGCTCCTTGGGGACGACCACCGGTGTGTTTCGAAATAGGCGGCTCTTTGAGAGGTGTATCCACTTTAGCTATCTTTCTGACAGATTCAATACACTTCTCTTGATCATGTGGTGACAAGGTGTTCCATGTTTCTTCATAAAATTCATCAAATAAACGTCTTGCCACGTTTTTCTTAGTTTCAAGATGACACTGTGTATCCACTTCTTCCAAAGACAACGTACTCCAAAAAGGATGCAAAGACACGGGCTGAATTGGCATTTGTTTCTTCACACAAGTCGCAAGGTCATGGACACACAGCATCCCGTCTCTGACCTTGGTTGCACAATCGCAATATTGTGGATTGTACATGCCTTGTACACCTTTGTCGTATTCTTTAATCAAGAGCTCCATTGCCTTGTACGAAACTTTGCACTTCAAATGTACAAACAAAGATGTTTGGTGAACAAGTCTATACGTCTTTGTTAGGCTCTCGTTAAATGAACCCAATATCTCTTTCAGCTGGTTTCGTGCCATGTCACTGTATTCCTCAAACACTGTGTCGAGCCTACCTTGTCCACCACTCAAATATGACTTCAAACAGGAATGCGCTCCTTCCACTCTGCATTTTTATTAAGGTGTTCAACCAGGAATGTGCTTGTTTCTGTAAACTGCACATCCATGCGTGACGCATGGAACAAATCCGTGCGTGACGCAGGGAATAAATCAGTGCATCACGCATGGATGTAATCCACGCGTGATGTATAAAAGTGCAGTTTACAGAAACTGTTTAAATTCACAGAAAACTGAATATAGTTGTGTAAGTGCAATTACAGATAAATTACCTGTTTGTCGTGTTGCTTCCAAGAGTAAACACGTCATCCGTCCATGTCGACACACATCTTTCTTTGAAAGGACCAAGCCAACTGTCTCTAACATATTGCAGTACGGGAATATGCGCGTTCCAATCTCTCTCTATAGTATCCAACTTTTTTTCATATCCTTCTACGGTGGTTTCCTCGAACAAGTTGTAGTAGTCGTTGGATAAGTTTTCTCCCTTTAGTTTCGATCTCATTTCGAGGGAAGCTTTGGCCTCTATGTTTTTCCTTATATGTCGTCTACATAGAAGAAACTTTGCATTTGGAAAAAGAAGATCCGTTGCACTCATTAAAGCTTGTTCACGGTCGGTGACAATGCAAGTCGGCGTTGCTCCAATTCTTCTATACATCTCTTGAAGTTGTTGCATTGCCCACAAATAATGCTCTTTAGTCTCGCCCTCAAGAAATGCCCCACAAACTACAAAGTTCCTCCATGTAGACGTGATTCCAACAATCTCGAAAAATGGCATTTTGTACCTGTAAAGAAATAATTTGAAATAATATTATTGCAATGTTATGGACAATCATATGTAATGGTGAATAATCACACAAAACTTACTTGATTGTGGCATATGTGGAGTCCATTATAAGTACATAGGGAAATGATTTCAAGAGCTTCATTGATTCAGGGGACGCAAAGAACATATCACCAATCATAGATGCATCATCTTTGCTTGTCCTATACTCCATGAAATAGTCGCTCTGTTTGCATTTGTAGAAAAACTCTTGGATAACAGTTCTTCCTTCCCTGTTTTCGATCCTCGTCTTGGCCATCAAATTGTAAACTTGTTTTTTTTTTTGTAAGGTTCTTGGGAGACTTGTTGAGCATAGTGTAAATCTCATTTGGTTTACAATGAGCCCTAGTCATTTCAACTACTGTACACACTTCATCAGGCGTCAATCTGCCTGCAAACGCATTCCCAAACAAGCTACTACCAATAGGATGGTTGTGGGTACCTAACATTACAGTAAGTTTCCAAGCCCCTCTATGCTCCTCTCGAAGCTTTAATTCGAACCAACATCTACATTTTTTCGTCTTTATGTTTTTCCTCACTCCCTTAGCTTTTGAGTAATTCACTCGTCCTCTATCACAGATAAGCTGAAGTTTTCCAGATTTTGTTTCGGTAGGTGCTCTACTCCTTCCATTGACTATGCAAAAGTTGTTGGCTTGTGCAATGTTAACGGCCCAACTCACTCCCTGTTGTCTAGAGGCGAATACCAAGTCATTTGCAAACAACTCTGAGTGATCAACAGAGACATATTGTTCTTCTTGAACTTCAATATCAAATTGTGGTGCAGTACGCAAAGGACGAAACACATTTAAGCTACTTGTGTCTGAAAGTGGCCTCATCAAATGCGAAGGCCATTGCGACA
The DNA here is from genome assembly GCA_029168935.1 of Oxyria digyna. Taxonomy (NCBI): domain Eukaryota; kingdom Viridiplantae; phylum Streptophyta; class Magnoliopsida; order Caryophyllales; family Polygonaceae; genus Oxyria; species Oxyria digyna. The sequence continues at coordinate 36,195,965 of JAPVLV010000009.1, forward strand.
AACCGTAACCGGTTCCAAAAGATCCAGTGTTGATATCACCAAACTGTGATTGCGGTTGCTCCAATGTTGTAAAATCAATGCCCAAATCAAACGAAGGTATGTAGTCGAGGTATGACGGAGGTGGGCAGTCATTAAGAGTAATCTTGTCTAATCCAGTAAAAACAGAAAAGTTCATCTATGCACAAACACACAGATAACAAACCAGTTAAGATTCTGTATGGAACATCCACACGTCACGTGTGGATCCATTCCATGCGTGACGCACGGTCTTGAACCATGCGTGACGTGTGGAATTGCCATAAGTCATACATTTCAACCCCCTTAACGAACAATGCATACATTATAATACATTTCAAACATCACAATCACTAAAGTCAATAAAATCCATAAATCCATTAAATCAAGTTAAAACCAAGTCAAAACAAGTCAAAATCCATAAATCCATACAACTAATACCTTGAACATGTAAAATCCATTAAACCTAACTAATACAAACCCCTAAAACAAGTCAAAACCTTAAAAAGTAATATTATAATACATTTCAAATATCATAAATCAACATAAATTCACAAATCAACATGTTTAGTCATACAACTAATACCTTGAACATGTAAAATCCATTAAACCTAACTAATACAAACCCTAAAACAAGTCAACACCTTAAAAAATATTATTATGAACAAGAAATGTTACCTTATTAAGGTTGTAACTTGAAAATGGAGCTTCTCCACCTCTTTCATTGGTGCATTCCTCTTCATTCTCCATATAGAAAGAAAGGAAGATAGTTAAAAATGGTGTTTTGCTCTCAAAAATGTTCAACAATGGTGTTAAAAGGGTTTTGACATTTGAAATATGGAAAGAAAGGTAGATAATAGGGATTAATGTAGGTGTTACGGAAATAGTAAAAATATTAATGGAGTTATTACAGTAGGTGAGACAAGACGTACTTGCTGCATAAGTTCTGAAAAGAAAATCCGTGCGTCACGCATGGTTGCCATCCATGCGTGACGTGTAGTTTGCAACCATGCGTGACGTGTGGTTTGCAACCATACGTGACGTGTCAAATGACACATGATCCCTTTGATTCTTAGTAACACTGATGTGTGCATGATTTCCAATCAAAATAAAATTACATATTGTCAAAGGTTGGACATTTAGGCCACGTAAGAAGTCCAAACAAAGGATATGCTACTTTACAAGTTAATAGTTGTTATTGGGAGTTACCCACATGGTTAAATATCCCTAATAGGCATTGAAAACAAGTTTCATTCCATTCGGACATCGTTTGAGTGTCGTTTCGTCAAATTGGGCCTTAAGTCCATTTAAGGCCTATTTAGGCCTTTTAGCGTTTACGTGCCTCATTTCGTGTGTGAAAGACCTTGTTGCTACTTAATATCCCTAAAAGAGTAATTTGTATAGTAGTTTCAACAATAATCAACGTCAATGTTGTAGAATAGCACATATTGCGACAAGTTAGAGAAATACGACTAGTTTGTTTTTTACAAAGGAGGTGGTACTTTAAAAGTTAGAAGTTGTGATTGGGAGTTACCCACATGGTTAAATATCCATATTAGTCATTGAAAACAAGTTTCATTCCATTCGGACATCGTTCGAGGGTCGTTTGGCTGATTTGGGCCTTAAGTCCATTATGGCCTTTTTAGGCCTTTTAGCGTTTACGCATAGTTTCGAGTCCCGTTTTGTATGTGTGAGACCTTATTGGGACTTTATATGTCTTATAACACAATTGTGTATAAATTTTTCAAACATACAAAAACATCAATGTTGCGACCATATATAATGCAACAAGTTAAGCTTGTGATGAGTAGTTTGATGTTTTACAAAGAGGGTGTTACTCTAAAAGCAAAAGGTTTTGATGAAAAGTTACCGACATGGTTAAATATCTCTAATAGGCATTGTAAACAAGTTTCATTCCATTCCGATGAAGTTTCGACGACGTTATGGCGAATTATGGTTTTAAAGCCGTTAAAAACAACACGACAAATGAATTATTTTGCGTGACATAACTACAAATACATTGAATACATTGAAATTGCTTACATAAGCAAAAACATATACATTGAAATCCATACGTGACGCATGGAATTTTTTGCCTATAAAAGGCTCAACATCGAAACTCTACCATTTTGTCCTCTTCCTCATTCTCTTCACGGCGCAGCAGCAGCACAAACGCACGGATTTACCCCAAAATCAACAATTTTCAACAACTCTTTGGATATAAAGGTATGTGCAAATTAATATTTCATTGTTATGATAAGATATTGATGTATATATGAGGTTTTGATGTTGTTTTGATAATATTTACATATGTAGATCCAATGTGTATGTTATACTTTGATTAGAAGAGATTAAACTTGTAATATATGAATGGATTGTGTACTTTGTTGATAGTTTCTTGTTGAATTTGATATTTTCATGTGTAGATAGTGTAATTAGGATTTTGATACTGAATTTGGGTTTTGTGAATTAGGGTTATAAATAAGGGTGTTGACAAACTGTTGAATTTCAGAAACAATGTTGAGATTAGGGTTTGAGAATCGATTTGAAAGCAGTACTGAAGTTCTGGAAGTGGCAATTCCATGCGTCACGCATGGGTCATAACCATGCGTCACGCATGGTTAGTGACCATGCGTCACGCGTGGTTAGTGACCATGCGTCACGCGTGGAATTGCCACATTCAACATCAAGACTATGCAGAAGTTAATTGAGTATGTAACTATAATTTGGTTATGTTTGTGATTATACAGATGTCCTATTCCGATCAAGAATCTGATATTTCCGATATTAGTACGGCGTCTAGCATGGCAGACAACTTTGATATGCTTGAACGGGAGAGACGTGAACGGGAGAGACAAGAACGTGAGCGACGTGAACGGGAGAGACAAGAACGTCAAAGGGAGAGAGGGGAACCATCCACTAGACCAAGGATGACCGCACGAGAATACAGGAACCTCTTCAGGCCGTTCAACCCTCGTCGTTAGATCTTTCTTTTGAAAATTTATCGACTTTCTTTGTTTGCTTGTTCGTTTGAATGTTGTTTGTTTAGAACTACTTATTATGTTGAACCTTATTGTGTTGCACCTTTGAAGTGTTGAACCTTATTGTGTTGCAAGAACTACTTGTTTTTCTTAAGAGTGTCTATTTTGTTGGTATTTTAAAACATGTCGACTCGTTTCACTTTCAAACTAGGTTTCACTTTAAAATGAAGAAATCTTGATTTGAAGTTACACACATGGTAAAATATCTCTAATAGGCATTGAAACCAAGTTTCATTCCATTCTGATGAAGTTTCGACGACGTTTTTGCCGAATTGGGCTTTATCGTCTTAAAAAAGACACTAAAAATGTGTTATTTTGCACACTTAACTACAAATGCATTCAATACATTGAATATGTCCATGCGTGACGCATGGATCTAATCCCCGCGTCACGCGTGGATATAAACCGTGCATGACGCAGGGTTATCTTCCATGCATGACGCACAAAATGACACATGATCCGTTTGATTCTTAGTAACATTGATGTGTGCATGATTTCCAATCAAAATAAAATTACATATTGTCAAAGGTTGGACATTTAGGCCACGTAAGAAGTCCAAACAAAGGATATGCTACTTTACAAGTTAATAGGTGTTATTGGGAGTTACCCACATGTTAAATATCCCTAATAGGCATTGAAAACAAGTTTCATTACATTCGGACATCGTTTGAGTGTCGTTTCGCCAAAAACCGCCTTAAGTCCATTTAAGGCGTTTTTAGTGGTTTTAGCGTTTGTAGTTAAGTTTTGAATCCCGTTTTGTATGTGTGAGACATTATTGGGACTTTATATGCCTTATAACACATTTGTGTATAAATTTTTCAAACATACGTGAACATCAATGTTACGACCATATATATTGCAACAAGTTAAGCATGTGGTGAGTAGTTTGATGTTTTACAAAGAGCGTGTTACTCAAAAAGCAAAAGGTTTTGATGTAAAGTTACGGACATGGTTAAATATCTCTAATAGGCATTGTAAACAAGTTTCATTCCATTCCGATGATGTTTCGACGACGTTATGGCGAATTGTGGTTTTAAAGCCTTTAAAAACAACACGGAACATGAATTATTTTGTGTGACATAACTAAAAATACATTGAATACATTGACATGGATCATATAAGCAACAAAAAAACATATGAAAATCCATGCGTCACGTATGGTGTAAAACCATGCGTGGTGTGTGGATTAATTCCATGCGTGACGCATGGTTTTATGTTGCAAAATCTTATTGTTATATTTAGAATGCTTATATTGTTGTTATGTTGACGAATGTTCAACCTTATTATATTTCAAATTGTATATGGTACGCCATACATATTGCGACCTCGTTCGGTTTTCAAACTATGTTTCACTTACAAAGGTATAAATTTGAATTTCAAGTTACACACAAGATCAAATAGACATTATAAGGATTGAAACAAAGTTTCATTCCATTTCGATAAAGTTTCGATGACGTTTTTGTCGAATTGGGCTTTATTGCCTTTAAAAAGACACTAAAAATGTGTTTCTTTGCACACTTAACTAGAAATACATTGAATACATTGAATAACCCTAGATTCATATATGCAAATCCATGCATGACGTACGGATTGTATCCATGCGTCATGCATGGATTGTTTCCGTGCGTCACGCATGGATACAATCCATGCGTTTTCTGGAATGTGCAATCCGTGCGTCACGCACGGATTAAATCCATGCGTGACGCACGGATGACCTGGGCGGTAAATAGCAAAAAGGGTGGGCGTTAAATAGAAACTATGTAGAAATATCCAAATTTGGAGATAGCAACTGCTCCTTAATTACAATAATCCCACCTGCTTCTGCAACAGCTCGTCGATTTGTTCTGTTATCATGAAAAAATTCTGTAAAGCACATAATGCGACCATTTTAATTTCTGTTTTAGGCTGCTCTTCGAGCAAACTTACAAGATAACGACGACCACATCAGTCGAAGAATTGGATTTTGCTTTCAAGACTTTGCTTAGCAGTTCAACGTCGCCATCGACGATGTCTTGAGCTAGAAGCTTGGATTCCCTTGTATGGGAGTCGTGGAGGTTCTGGGTGTTGGCCCAGTCGGCGGTTTTGGGGAGCACGAAGTCGTCATCGTCTTGGTTGGATATAAGAGCATAGGGATGTTGCTCGAAGAACTTGACCCAATTTGGAAGCTCCGGGGATTCGACAATGGGGACATATCTATCGATGGGTCAAAGAGATTGGGAAGCCTAGAAACTGAAAAGGGTGGGATTATCCTGAGGAGATGGTGATTTAGGAGGATGGATCTGGGATGGCGGCGAGATTAGGTTAGAAGAGAAGAGAAAAGGAGAGAGAAGAGGAAAGTAAAAAAGAGAAACAATCGGTACAAAATTATAGGAGAGAGAGGGTTTAAAAAATTATATTCATATAATTTTAATCTAAATTTGATCTAACGTCTATAAGTCGTTAACTCCGTTGTACTCTAAGAGTTGGTTTTTCAGGAGCGCAAAACCTATATATATATATATATATAACATTTGAAAAAAAAATACAAGATGCATCTTTATATAAGGAAATCAGCGCCTTATGCAAACAAAAGTTTTTTTTAAAAAGAAGTTTATGTGTTAGTCTCTTACACGTGGGAATTAAAAAAAAAACTCTGGTTTGGTTGGGAGACGCTGTCAAAACCAGCGTCTCTCCAACGTGTATATTTTTCGAAGAAAAAATTGTGCCTATGATGGGAATATGTTTTAGACCTGTACAAGTAAGGGTCGGGCAATTCAGCCGACTGTTCAAATAAACATGCTTGGACGTTAACATCGACCCTTCTAGGCCGGGGCGGCTCTGCCCTGGTAAAATATGGGCAGGGTACGGACACTCGTAAAAGCCCAAAAGAGCAGCTATACCCTGCCCAATACATTGTAAAAAAATAATTAATATATAAATTTATAAATATTAGTTAAATAATAATTTAATTTAAAATCAACCCTAATTCCTAAAAGGCTAAAACACACATCCTAATTAACTTCTTAATTATTCCCACGACAACCCTCAATTTCAATGTCCTATATGTTAGTTCTGAATTTTTACCGAGATTTTCTTACCCCATGCTTAATTTATAAGTTATTAAATACTAATGTTCGACTTTGTTGGTAATATGATGTTAGTTTATTACATATATAAATTTTGGGTCAGGATCTGGTGAGAACGGACTCCTAGGTGAGAATAGGTGGGAACGAATCTCACCCGTCCATCGCGGAGCGCGCGTCATCTCTGAAGAGGAGAGAAACGGATGGGCAAGATTAACGCAAAGTGTTCACACGCGTCTCTGCCTTCTAAACGTTTAAAACCTCATATGAAGACAAGGAATAAATGATATGTGACGAGGCGAATTTGTCGTGTGCCACGTCAAGTAATCCTAACATGCAAACTGAGTAATATAGTGCGCAAGCAAGGGTCGAATCCCAAGAGAATCAGTTTATCAAATTCTTAAGTTATCACAATGACTAACCAATAAACGTAACCAAAAGGGTTTTTTTTTATGGTTTTGATACGAAGTATCGAATGTCAATCTTGGTTATAACAATATTAAGGGAAGTGTTCCACTTAGCGATTATCCACAATTAGATTAACAAGTTGATCTTAGAATCCTTTTCATCCCTATGTCAAGTTCTCAAATGATCGTTCTAATTCCTGTTCTTGAATAGTTATTAGTCCAACTAGTCCTAACAACCCTTACTCGATTATAACTTTGAAACTATCAAAGTTCAATAACAAAGTAGCAATGCATTCAGGAATAGATAGATACATGCAATATCATGGACAACTAGTCGGATACTCGACATGTACTCAACTCTCTTCTCTACTAACAATCACAACTAGTTCATGCAAATAGATTGTGCTACACAACAAGTATGATAATTCAACTAGAAGTATCAAACTCTAGCAATATGAATAAGATAAAACTAACTTAGGTGATCAATCTAAAGTAGTAAATCTAGTTCATCGACAATACAAACAAGAGAGTTGAGACAATCAAAGAGTAGACAAAGGGAAAGGATAAACTCATAACTTGTTGAATCCAAAAGCTTCAAACGCCAAGTGAAACAAAGAACTTTAGCAACTCATAAGTTTGTGAAAAACTTAAGCAAAAACAAAGGTTAGATGATCAAGGATGATCATCTACAACTTAAATAGCATTCAACTATTGTAACAGCCGAATTAAGGTTAACAAAACGTGTAGAAAGTTACAGAATTGAACACAAATTACTTCAAATGGCAAAGACATCAATTTGATTCTTCTGTCGAGGAACCGCACCCGCGGGTTGATAGCCGCGGGCGCGGTTTTGGATTCTCCAGATTATCAGGATGGCAGAGGGCCGCGGGCGCGGTTTGGGACCCGCGGGCGCGGCTTGAGCTCTCTCGGATCCTTGGCTGAGGATGAAACTCGCGGGTGCGGCTTGAGACCCGCGGGTGCGGCTATGTTGTCTGAGGTAGAAGCTACTGATTTCTTGAAGTCTTCGTCTTCGTCTTCAGCAACTTCTTTCTTATGCTTCAATGCTTCCAATGCTTCGTATCATCTCTTGGAATCTCGTATGTAAATCTTCTCTCGAACAGCTCCATGATACAGATTACATAGAAACAAATAACATAATCCTATACAAAACTAGCTAATAATCCATAGTTGCGGTATGTAAAACACCGCTTATCAAACTCCCCCATACTTAGACCTTGCTCGTCTCCGAGTAAGCTAAAAGAAACTTACTCTTTTACAATAATCACTCAAAGATCTCAGGAAGTATGAAAAAGAAAGAAACTACAAATCACTAACACATTTAGTATACAAACAATATGATGAGAAAGAAATCTATCAATTTGGTCTTCCATAGTGGTTAACATGCAAAAAAAAAAAATTTGTCCTAAGACACTCATTTTGCCTAGGCGCCTCGAAAGGTTTTCACCTAGCCACTCATTTCATTTTCAATCTCACCATTCCTTACCGCCCTCAAGTCCTTTTTTGCCAAGCCTAATGCAAGCCGAACTACCCGCTTATTGCATGGATTTTTCCATCCCAGGATTTTCATTTGCCTTTTTTCGTATTTTTGTGGCTTTTTCTGTTTTTAATTCCATGCAAAGTACAAACCAAATTAAATAAAACCGAAGGGAAATAACAAGGAAATGAAACTACTCTAGGATAAGCAATGAACTAATTTCCCTCCCCCATACTTGAAGTGCACAATGCCCTCAGTGTGTAAGACATAGAAAAATAATGAGGAAGAGAGAAAGAAGCTCACTGATCCGGGTCATCCCGGTTTGGATAGTCGGGCCAACGAGCCTGCATGTCGAGCCGTAAGTCATCCACCGAATGATGCAACCTCTCAACATTTTGGTTCACCGTCTGAACCGACTGGTAGACAAACTCAATCCGCTCGAATAGACGTTGCTCCTAAGGTATGTCAGCAGGAGCTGCAGATGATGAGCCTTCGCCCCATTGCCTCTGAGGCTGAAAACGAGGGGCAGGCTCCTGGAAGTCATCATCATCCTCATCCTCAAGGTCAACTGGCTGCTGATCCGGCTGCTGAACCGGCTCTTGGATGCTGATCCCACCGCGAGCTCGTCATCGAGCAGCTGCACGAGGGGGAGCGGGTATGGGGTTGATCCTGAAAGTATGTGTTGGCCCATAAGCAAAATCCTCTGTGAGAGCAATCTCGGGAGGACCGATCCAAACCCACATACGCTCGTCCGCATTGACTGTAACAGACTTGAGCCACCGAAGTCGAGTCTGCAGAAATGTGGCATCCAGCAAATAGGGACCCATTGAGGGGTCCGGACTACCTACGCATTCAAGAGTCTCCCAGTCGGGGACGACAGCCTCTAAGATGAGGGTGATCATGCCACCCAAAGCAATCTGACCCCTTGGTTTCGAGCGGGCTGTCTTGCAGGAGTGAACAAATAGTGAGAGCCAATCCGGAATCACTTGACATTCCGGCATAAGAGCATATAGATACTCAGCTGGTAGGCAGGCACCTTGTTCACCTCAGAAAGCCCAAAGAAGGCCATAGATAGAGCCCGTTGTGTTAGGCGGAGACATGGATGGGACATCTTAGCATTATAATCATTGCCATGGGTATCCCGGACTTGTCCCGTCCATGTGTACCAGACCTGTGTAGGGCTGTCACCAACTGTAGTGTCATAATCTGCAGAGGGAACCTGAGAGATTCCCAAGATGTGGCGCAGCTGTTCAGCCTGAACCGTAAAGGATCGTCCATTGTAAATGAACTGGATGGTCGAGATGAAAGTGGTCTCCGAGACGGTCTTGGACTTGAGGCTCGCCAGAAACTGATAGGTAGCCTCGGCATGAGTGGGAGCTGACCTGAACAAGAAACCATGCAACCCTGCGTGCTCAAGCATGGCCTCAGTGCACGCAGTCATACCCAAATCATCGAGCGTACGTCGATGGAAAAATCTCGTGGCTACACACTGCTTAGCCCTTAAAAAAACTAAGTTAGCCTGAACCTGTTGCTGCCACAAATCATTTTTGTGGCCTCGAGACGTTTCTGCTGCAGCCATCAAAGTGTATACACAAACCAAATGCTACCACAAATCCGCACACAACAAAGATACCAAGCAGCAGCAGAATAGCAAAAGCCCTCCCCGAGGCGTAAGAAAATCAACAACGATGAGTGCGGTTGTCGGAAAAACTTACCGAAATCAGGAAAAATGGACGACAGAGGCGAAAGCCACGGGCGCGGGTTGGAAGCCGCGGGTGCGGTTTTTGCGTTTTCTGATTTCTGGCGAGGAGGGAGCCGTGGGCGCGGGTTTGGAGCCGCGGGTGCGGTTTCTGCGAGGCGGAGAACTGCTTGGCAAGACGAAGCCACGGGTGCGGGTTCGGCGAGGCGGAAAGCTTTTTGGCAGGGCGAGGCCGCGGGTGCGGGGTTTTGAGCCGCGGTTGCGGTTGGATTCCGGCGGTGGTCGCGGTGGACGGAGGTGCGGCTGTGGAGGAGGGCTTGGTGGGAGGATTTTGGTGTTTTGAGAAAGAGAAGTGGGAGGTAGGGTATGATTGGAGGGATGGGAGGATTTTTATGTGGTGGGAGGTAGAGAATGAAATCCGAGATGCAGAAGGGTAGAAGATGAAATCAAAGATGGAGAAGGGTAGAAGATGAACCGTCAATTCCTTTTTTCTTTTTTCTTTTTTCCGATAAACGAAAAGAAGAACCGTCAATTCCTTTAGTAGCGAACGACCATCGTCTTCTCGTCTTGAATTCCTAGAAAATAGAAAACAAAACAATTAAAAAGAAAATGAAATTCAAGGGAAAAGAAGAATACCCTGGGTTGCCTCCCAAGCAGCGCCTTGGTTAGAGTCGTGGCTCGACTTGGTTTCCCGTCTTCAATTTTCAAAAGTTGGCTCTTCTAGAGCCATTTCATCGAAAGACACTTTGGTGAATCCCTCATGGTAAGGTTTTAACCTTTGACCATTCACCTTGAAGACGTTGTGGTTGTCTTTGTCAAACAACTCCACGGCGCCATGAGGAAAGACGCGAGCAACAACATACGGGCCATTCCACCGGGATCGCAACTTACCCGGAAAAAGTTGAAGACGAGATTGGTAGAGCAAGACCTTGTCTCCCACCTTGAAATCTTTCCTCAAGTTGTTCTTGTCATGCCAAGCCTTCGTCTTTTCCTTGTAGATCACCGCATTCTCGTACGCATCCCGACGTATCTCTTCAAGCTCTTGGATTTGCAACTTCCTAAAGTCGCCTACCTCATCCAACTCCATGTTGCATTTTTGCACCGCCCACCACGCCTTGTGCTCTAACTCCACCGGAAGGTGACAACCCTTCCCAAACACAAGTCGATATGGGGACATTCCTATTGGAGTTTTGTAGGCGGTCCTATACGCCCAAAGTGCATCATCCAACCTTAGACTCCAATCCTTTCGATTAGGAGCCACCGTCTTTTCCAGAATCCCCTTGATTTGCCTATTGGACACCTCAGCTTGTCCATTGGATTGGGGGTGATAAGCAGTTGAGACTCGTTGAGTGACATGGTACTTCTTTAAAAGTGCACTCACCGTCTTGTTGCAAAAGTGAGTACCTTGGTCACTTATAAGAGCCTTTGGAATCCCAAAACGAGAAAAGATATTCTCCTTCAAGAAACCTGCTACCACTCGGGAATCATCAGTTCTGGTGGCCTTCGCTTCCACCCATTTGGAAAGGTAGTCCACCGCAAGTAAAATGTATAAATTCCCAAACGAACTAGGAAAGGGTCCCATGAAATCAATACCACAAACATCAAAAATCTCACAAAAGACTAATGATGTTTGTGGCATCTCATTTCGTTTAGAAATTTTCCCGACCCTTTGGCATCGGTCGCAAGCTTTGCAAAAGGCAAACGCATCCCGAAAGATGTGTGGCCAATAGAAGCCGGCATCCAATACCTTCCTAGCCGTTTTATTAGCCCCAAAATGCCCCCCACATGCATGAGAATGACAAAAAGTAAGGACAGACTGTACCTCGTTATCTGGGAGGCATCGTCGGATTACCTTGTCAACACAATGTCTCCAAAGGTAGGGGTCATCCCAAACGTAGAAACGTGATTCCCGCTTGATCCTATCTTTTTGAGCTTTTGTGTAGTTCGGCGGGAATTCTTCGCGAACCAGGTAGTTCACGATGTTGGCAAACCATGGTTTGAACGACCGGAGGGTGAAAAGCTTGTATTCGGGGTCAATTTCTGCAAATTCTGTATAATCTGCTGCTGTCAGAAATCCGCGATCGCGGTTATTGAGACGCGGTCGCGGCTCTCCTTGCAGTGAGACTTCTGGCAAACACAAACCGCGGGCGCGGGTTTCGAGCCGCGGGCGCGGTTCTCCCTTTTCCGAAAATACTTGAGAGCACAAACCGCGGGCGCGGTTTCCGGGCCGCGGGTGCGGCTTGTTCTCAGCAGAAGCAGAATTTACAAAATAAATTTGATACAAGTTTTCATCCGGGAACGTACCTTGAATTTGAACCTGTAATTTACCGTCCTCTTTCACAATCCGGCTCAAATGATCAACTACGGAGTTTTCGACTCCCTTCTTGTCCCGGATTTCCACATTGAACTCGCTTAAGAGCAAAACCCATCGAATGAGTCTTGGCTTTGATTCCTTCTTCGTCATGAGATAACGAAGAGCAGCGTGGTCCGTGTGGATAATCACCTTCGTGCCCAAAAGATATTGCCGAAACTTTTCAAGGGCAAACACCATGGCTAGCAACTCCTTTTCCGTGGTGGAGTAATTCCTCTGAGCTCCGTTCAAAGTCGTGGAAGCATAGTAGATGACGTGCATTGCTCTTCCGACTTTTTGACCAAGAACGGCTCCCACCGCGTGATCACTAGCATCACACATGATCTCAAAGGGTAGAGACCAATCGGGTACTTGGATGATTGGTGCTTCGGTGAGGTGGGCTTTCAGAGTGTCGAATGCCTTCTTGCACACATTCGACATGTCAAAAGTAGCTTCCTTTCTCAAAAGCTCACATAGGGGCGTGGAGATCTTAGAGAAGTCCTTGATAAACCTGCGATAAAAACCTGCATGGCCTAGGAAAGAACGCACTTCACGCACATTAGTAGGATAAGGCAACGATTGAATGACGTCAATCTTTGCCTTATCGACCTCAATACCCCTAGCTGAAATTATGTGCCCCAATACTATCCCTTGTTCAACCATAAAATGACACTTTTCAAAATTCAATACTAGATTAGTATCTACACATCTTTTAAGCACGAGTGACAAATGATTTAAACATGCATCAAAGCTATCCCCATGTACCGTAAAATCATCCATAAAAACTTCTATGAAATGTTCAATGTATTCCGAGAAGATACTTACCATACATCGTTGAAAGGTCCCGGGCGTGTTACATAATCCAAAAGGCATCCTACGATATGCAAAAGTGCCAAAGGGACATGTAAACGTCGTCTTCTCTTGATCTTCGGGTGCAATAGCCACCGCGTTCAGCTTGCGGTAGTCAATGCATACTCTCCAACCCGTTTGAGCTCGGGTAGGAACCATCTCACCTTGTTGATTCTCTACCAATGTTATGCCCCCCTTCTTAGGGACACATTGAGTTGGACTCACCCATTGGCTATCCGAAATGGGGTAGATCATGTCAGCTTGAAGAAGTTTCAGCACCTCCTTCTTGACCACCTCCATCATATGTGGGTTTAACCTTCTTTGGGGTTGCCTAGAGGGTTTAGCACCTTCCTCAAGAAGGATCCTGTGCATACAGGTGGAAGGGCTAATTCCCTTGATGTCAGCAATGGTCTACCCAAGAGCGGTAATGTGTTCTTTCAGCACCATCACCAACCTTCTCTCTTGTTCACCTGTCAACTTGCTTGAAATGATTACCGGGAGGGTATCATTTTCCCCAAGAAAAGCATACTTCAAATGCTCGGGTAATTGCTTGAGCTCTACAACCGGTGCCTGCACAATAGAAGGAAGAAGCTTTTCGCTCTCCAAAGTTAGTAGCATGGGCCGACCGGCCAAAATTCTACCCGAAGCGTCTAGACGAGCTAGAACACTTTGAATCTCAGGTGGAAGAGACAAATCAAGTGTTGGTGAGTGAACGATGTTGTGTTCTAATACACTTTGTAATTCATCTAAGCCAAAGATATTGAAAACATCTTGGACTATAGGATCAATTACATCAATTGAACAAATAGACGCAGCATCTTCGACTGGGTGTTTCATAGCATCAAAAATGTTAAATTGAACTATTTCCCCATCGAACTCTAAAGTAAGAGATCCACTAGCCAAATCAATCTTTGTGTTAGCGGTTCGCATGAAGGGCCTCCCAAGCAAAATAGGAGCAGCTTGCCCATCATGTTCCATGTCTAACACAAAGAAATCAGCGGGGAAGAACAAATTATCCACCATAACCAAAACGTTTTCAACTACACCTTTAGGATACACGGTGGACCTATCGGCTAGTTGAATAACAATTCCGGTTTCATGAAGTGAAAAAACACGTGATAAATTCAAATGTTGGACGGTTGAGGGTTCGAGATAAGCAGTTAGCATTTTTTGTTATATATTTAAAAAAACACGTGATAGACACGTGATAAATTCAAAATGGGAAAAGGATATAATGAAAAGTATACGGTTTACACATTCTGACCGTTTGAATAATGTTGGACGGTTGACATCACCAATAACGTCTATAAATACACGCCTCATCCGATCATTTTCCACCCAAAAAAAAAACTACATACACTCATAGTCTTTGTAGGGATCTTCTTCTCAATCCTTATATCAGAACCAAACATACTATAAAACTTGATACTAAAAATATTTCTATAGCTTCTCTGTTACTAATTTCTATAGCTTCTCTGTTTAAATGATCAACACATAGTAAACAAACAAGAAAATAGGAAAAAGAAACTGAAAAAGAAGCAATCCTAAAAACACTATGTATGCAACAAACAACTGATTCATAAGCAATCCTGAAAACACTTAGGATGCAGTTCAAAATATGACTTAATTTCCAATCCTGAAAACAGCATCAAATGCAATTCAAAAGTGAAGACAAGTGTTTGCAGATCTACTTAGAGGGTTCAGAAAGCATTAGCTAGAGAGTTATGGAAATTTGATGTATAGTTTCACGATTACAGTTTTCATTCCAAATCTAACTTGACAGAGGTGATACACTTTCCTTGTACAATGTTGGCCATCATCTGGTCATTTGGAGGACATGTGTTGATAATCTTGCTCAGGTACCTAATCTTCAAGGTAGAAATATGGCTTGCGTTGTTGTTAATCAACCTGTATTTCCAATCCTTTAAGCCAAATCCCATATATGTATCCATGTTGTACATGGCAAAAAAAGGCAGATCTCTATTTTCTATCGCTCCATAAATAGGAAGACGAGGCTTTGAAATTTGAATCTTCGAAACGATTTCAGATTTTGAAGGCAAACTTAAACGTTTGAAGTATAGTGCAAAAACAGTTTTCTGAAAAGAATAACAAATAACAGTTAGTAGGAAACTCTTGAAAAAATAAAAAATACAATCAAAATATCTTACCAGCGTTTCAGCAAAGCAGATGTGATTGAAATCTGGATTTATACAGGGATCCAACAATTCACACTTCTTGGTCTTCATGTTAAATGTAACCACAAAGATATGCTCCCATGTACTAATGGGAAATACAAATTGTTTTGGGAGGAAATACAAAAAGTTAACATTGAAATATAGCAAAATAACAATAAAATATAGCAAAAAAAAGGAAAGAATAGAAATAACATACGTACCAAGCCAAAGTCCAGAGGGTAAACACCAAGTTTCAAATTTACTAGCTCAGTGCGCATTTGCTTTTAAAAAATGACACTCATTGCAGCAGGACCAGTGACTGTAACTTGTTGGATACTTGCCTCCTAAATAAGTATGAAAATATAAAAATACATTATAAAAAAAATGTTCAGACATGCAAACTACATATATAGAGGCACTTACACAAACTTTTGTGCTGGCAAAAAATCTATAGATACTGGTTTCACATCTCTTTAACTCTTCAAAGTTTAATACTCGGGCCCACACATCAACAATCTTAGTGTCAACACTGTAGAACCGAGCTTGACAGAATGTGTGAAAATCACGACAAGTAAGCTTTAATTCAGCATGACTGAATATGACTTGCATGTAAGAACAAAACATTGCATCACAATTCAAACTAGTATGCAGTTCATAATTCAACTAGTATGTAGTTTACAATTAAACTAGTATGTAGTTTACAATTAAACTAGTATGTAGTTCACAATTCAACTAGTATGCATTCCAAGTAAACATAAAATCCAATTCAGATAATTCCCAAAATAATACAAAAACAATATAACAAATGATTTTACTTACTTTTCATTCCTATCCTGAGAAACCCATTCAAACAGACGACGTTCTTTGGCATTTGGTTTCACATCTGGATAAATATGTCTTTCCATCCATGGAGATTTGCTTGTCTCGCTAATTCTAGGAGCTCTCATTGCTGCAATGTTATCACGACACCTATCATTTAAGCTTTGAGGAGAACGCAATGTGCGTTGCGAAGGAAAATTTCCTCCAGATGACTGGAAAATAAACTAAAATGTTAGACAACATAAAAAAATGAATCAAAAATATGATAAGTGTAACTTGAATAATTAAATACCCTAGTAACTCGATGATATGGTTTTGGGGCAACAAGATTTACAGAATTTGTTGTAGGTTGAGACATAGTATGCAAAGGAACCCGGGGCACATAAAAACATTAATAAATAGACTATATAAAACTAAACAGAAAACTACACATGGTCTAATAATTAAAAGCAACTATTACCTGAACCGTAGAAGCTGGTGGGATTGTGCAAAACTGGAATGCAGAAGGGCTTAATCCCATATTAATTGGTGCAAGATCTGATTGTTCAGAATCATACACTGATTTTGCAGAAACAAATGATGAAGAAACAGTAGAAGCCGGTGCAAAAATTTCTATAGGAGGGTTGTCCAACAACACTGTAATAGGATCATTAATGGAATTACCTTCACCATTAAGAGTAAAACTACGACGAGTAACCCTACCAATGAACCTAGGCTTTTTCTTCTTTTGCTCCTTATCTTTAGAATCTGCAAATACAACAAAGAAAAATCATTAAGGTAAGCAATTCATAAATAAAGTAGGCTAAAATTAATTAACTAAACATTTCATACCAACAAGTAAGGAAACATTAGATGCTGCTTCTGTAGAAGTTAGAGATGCCATTGAACATTTATCACTTGTTAAATCAATCAAATTTGTTTCGAATCCACTGTTACTTGGATCAGATTGTTCACAGTCTGCAACTATACCCACACCTACTGCAGATTGTCCAACAGTCGATGCTACTGCAGATTGTTCCACTGGAACTTCTGAATCTCCAGCTTATGAAGGAATAACTGGGACATCTGAAACTTCAGATTCTCCAAGTTTGACAGAGGTTGGGGATGATGGAGCTTGATCCATTGAAACATCAAAAGCATTAGTTGCTTAATCAAGTGGAACTTCAAAAGAATCATTGACAGCATCATGAAAAATTGTGTCATTAAAAGAATTACTGGGACCGGCATCTGAAATGGAAAGAAAAAGAATAAAAATCAGGAATAAATACAAATGAAACAATATAATAGACGAAAAGATAATGAAGAAGAAAGATGTAACACCAGTACGCATGGGTACATGCTCTGTAACTTTCTCCCCAACAGCAATAGCTTTCTCTACTTCTTCAATCATATCAAAGACAATCGGATCAGCCCAAAAGTGCTCATCACTGTCATCCAAATTTCCAGAAGCATAAACATCTTCTGCAACGACAACTGTAGGAAGTTTTATCTTCAAAAGCCGAGTGCATTCTTCATTGACTTTCTTGAAGAAACTATTCTGAGCATGTTCTACTGGAGCAATTTCAATGTTGTTGTAGAATTCACGAATATTGTTAGCAATTTGACGAACCACATTATATTGCTGAAGAACAAAATCCTGAACACAAGAACCAAGATACTTAGATTATAAAATCAAGGCAAAAAAAGGATAACAACTAAAAAAATATATAAAACAACACATACAGGAATGGTTCCATCACCAAGACACTCTTTAGGAATGGGGCAAGAAGTTTATGGTTGCAAAGGAGGCTGAGTAGTTTCTGGTTGCAAAGCAGGCTGAGAAACAGGAAGAATTTTTCCCTTCCCAAACGCACCAACAAGCATCTCATCAACCTCTCTGGATTTCAACATTGAAGTTGTCCACACTTTGATCAGAGGAAGATCCCTTAGAACAGGTTTGTTGAGAACCATAACTCTATCAACATAACACAGCTACAAAAATGAAAATTTTTTATGAAATTAATATAGAAATCATTTATATGCAATAAGTAAGTATTCAAATCAGAAATCACTAAGTATGCAATTCGAGAAACCATACCAATAGAAATGGCACTGGACCTCTAAACTCAGACTTAGAGCAAAGCGACCACTGCAACTTAGATTTAATGTCCAAATCGAAGATCAATTGGCACCAGTTATAGTCTTTGATTTTCGAAACATCCTCCAACAAATGCAATGGTCTCATGCTCATGACTCCACAACCTTGGCTTTCAATCACTAAAGTGTAGAACAACATAACGAAGTTCCGCTTGAACATATCGTCACCAACATCAGAATCCACAATTTTCTTGCATATTTGTGAGGGATTTAAAGTTGTACTGTTGGAAGGATCCCGATATTGTGCCCTAAACTCAACCAATAAGTTAAAATTGTGAACTCTACTTGGAAGAACTATTGGAACACCACAATCAGGAAGCCCAAAAACCCTTTTGACATCTGCAACTACTAAAGGTATTTCTTTACCTAAAGAATGCAATTTCAGCGAACAATCCCCAGCTTCAAAACTCTCAACAACGAAGTGAGATAGATTTCTAGGCAAAGTTTGAATTTTCCAGTCAAGGATGCTACCAAATCCAATATCCATAACAGCCTTCTTCTGATCTTCATAAAACTTTTTAAGAGTGATAAACAAAGCCTTGGGGGAGTTCCTAGAAGACAGGGTCTCAAAATGAGACTTCATGGCGCCCATAACTTTTTTCCTAACAATGGTGCGACCATTGTGAGAAATGAGAGCTGGCTGCTGGTTATGAGCCAGATATCTGCTTAGATCCAATGCTCTCTTCAACTCCGGATCTTCATTTGAATCAAAACTGTTATCATGTAAATCTGCATACGTAACTTTAGCTTTTCCTTTACTCGTAATTGCATCCTTAGCAACTGTTTTTTTGGGAACATTAAGCCTAGGACTACTCCTAATAACTATGGCACTCTGCACATTGGGAGAAGAGAGACCAGTAAGTGGAGGAGGAGGAGAAGGTACATCAGTGATATTATTGTCTTCATCTTGAAATGTAGACTTGACAAGTTTAGAATTCAATATACTTGCAGGAGTGAGGCTACTCTTCTGTTTCCCTAAAATGTGAGTTCTTCCTGCAAAGATAAAGACATAACATTATGAAAAGAATATACATTCCAAATAAGCATCAAAGGAATAAAGATAAACCCCAAATGAAAGAAAGAAACACTGAAATGCAAACCACAAAGACTTCATATGCAAAAACTTCAAACATCAGTTAGGATGTTAATAGCATCTAATAAATAACCACCCATTGGGGAAACACTTCATATTCAAAACACAAAATGATGTAATAGCATAAACAGAACGCAAGTCACTTCATATGCAAACATAGGAATACAGATAAACCCCTAAGGAAAGAAAGAAACACTGAAATGCAAACCCAAAAGACTTAATGTGCAAAAACCACAAAAAACTTCAAACATCACTTAGGATGAAATGAAGCATCCTAGTCATTAACTACCCATTGAGGAAGCACATCATATTCAAAACACAAAATGATGTAATAGCATAAACATAACACAAGTAACTTCATATGCAAACATAGGAATACAATTAAACCCCAAATTGAAAGAAACAAACACTGAAATGAAAACCCAAAATACTTCATATGCAAAAACCACAAAAAACTTCAAACATCACTTAGGATGAAATAAAGCATCCTAGTCATTAACTACCCATTGAGGAAGCACTTCATATTAAAACACAAAATGATGTAATAGCATAAACAGAACACAAGTCACTTGATATGCAAACAACAAGTCACATTGTATGAGATTAACAAAACACTTAAAAATAACCACACATAAATAGTGAATAATGTAATGACACGCAGACTACAGATAGAGTAAAAAACAAATTTCAGAAGCTGCAATAAACAGAACACAAATTAGGGTTTATAAAAAGTAAGTTCAAATTTAAATACAAGTATTCGACAAAATAATACCAATTACAAAAGTTTAAAAGTAAAACAAACAAATAAACTAAACTTAATAAACTAACCTGAAGGAGATATTGTCTCATCGGAAGCTTTGGAATCAGAAGACATGGTAAAGAGACTGGTATGGAGATAAAACAAAAAAAAACTATCGAAATGAAGAGAAAACGAAGAGAGAATGAGAGATGAAGGAGGAAAGCACGGAAGAAGAAGAAAAATGAGCTTCAGAAGGATAGCAACAATGGTGATTATAGGGCGAAATTGGTCGGAAGAAGAGGGAAAGGGAGAGCTGATGAGAAAAGAAACGGAAACGGGATTTATAAAAGGCGCAGGAGCGCGTGCTAATGAAATTCACGTTATAACGTGGACCGCTGGATGAGAACGATCCGACGGCTGAGGATCGTTCTCACGATAATGCCGGTTCTCTCCTAAGGAACGGTTCTCACCTGAACCGATACCTACAAATTCTACTGGGCCGTCCTGTGGGCTACTCTGCCTAGTCGTCGAAACGGGATCAGACAAGAATTCTCGCCCGTTTAAATCGGGAGGGTTTAGACCTGCCCAGTCATATTGGCAAAAATTTCATTTTGGCCCTGCTTTGGCCCATTTCACTAAACAAATTCCCATAATTTATTTATGAATTATTAACAATAATAAAGTTGAAGCATTGTTTGTCACGTCTTCATCAAAAATTGGTGCCACCTCACCTTTGTATTAAAAGAAAAATTGAAGAGTTATTAATTTGGTCCCCACATATTTATTTTAATTAATTATCTTAATAATTTGTTAAAATAAAAATTCAGAAAAATCCAAACTGTATCTTCTTCGTAATTAATGGTAAAATATTATTATGTAACAATAAAATATCTAACCATAAATATCACACATTTAAAAATAGTCCATTAATTATCTAATATTTTACTGTTTAGGATTATAGTAATTTATCATATAAAAATCAAATAATATTTTACCCCAAATCATTTGATTTATTATGTAACGTTAAAAAAAATCAATCCATAATTCTCACATATCTGAAAGTATTTTATTTATTTTGTAAATATTTTACGATTTATAGAAAAGATACACATAAATGATGTTAATTCATTTTTTTTGGAATAGTACAAAATGATTTTTTCTTGATTATCTAAAGATTTTTATTATTATAATTTTTTCTTTAATTCATGTTTAAAGTTAATAGATTTAGAAAGTTGTGTTAAACACTCATTTTCTTAAAATAGAATAATTTTCATTATCATTTTTCGTTGTTACTTACCAAAATAACAATAAATGTGTTATCAAATAATAATATTGTTCTTTACAATTACTTTTAATTATATTTTCTTGCAATCAAAATTCAAATAATTTTTCTAAAGTTATTTATATCCCCCATGCAAGGCACATGTCGTAGACTAGTTTTTAAACATTTATGTACAAGAGATATAGTTTTTGGCAACATCTCTTGTACATGAATTTTTTTTTTAAATACCAAAATAAGACGTTGATTTTAACAAACATCTCAAATTTAACTTTTTTAAAAATTTTACGTATAAGAGATGTTGTCTAGGACAACGTCTCTTATACACTTTTATATAAACAAATATTAATATGAGACGTTGGTCTTAACATCGTCTCATATATAACATTTTTTAAATTTTTGACGTATAAGAGACGTTGTTCTACCCAGCGTGTCTTATACGTTAATTTTTTTCAGTACAAGAAACGTGTCCAGAACAACGTTTCTTGCAAATAAACTCTAAATCAGCGCGCATAGACGTTATTTCTGTAAGCGAGTTTTTACCGTAATTACTTCCACCATGAATACGGTGGTTGGGAGTTCAACGTTCTTCTTCTTCTTTTTCTGATATTAAACCCCTTTCTCCCTTCAATTTCCCATTATGCCAAGCATCATTCCCTTCTTCCTTCACACCGTGCACTATTTCTTCCATCCAACAAGCGAGCAGAAGAGGTGAACGGGTAAGCATTAATTTCTCCCTTCAATTTCTCCTTCTCGTTTCTTCCTTCCACTGTCTCATTCTCTTCTTCCTTCACACCGAGCAGAAGAGGGTGACGAACAAACGGATGAACGGGAGAATGAAGTATTATTCAGCAGAGAAAACTTAAGCAAATTTCTCCACCATTCTATTTTTCGAATGAGCTTTTGTATGATAATAGTGATATAACATGTTTAAGTATGAGACATGGTTTTTGTATTTGATAATAGTGAACGAGTTTAAGTATGATGTTTTTGTCATTTGATTTAATTGCATGAGATATTGAGAGATGTCGGAAAGGAAACAATATTGTTTTGATGAGGTATTGATGGTTTGCATATATATCTCGTGTGATTTCTTATCGATCTCATTTTTTATTTAGGTGGTTGAGCTATGATTATATGTATGATGGTAAAAGCCATGACTTTTTGTATTATCGAGAAGCATTGGATAGGCTAAGGAGCGATCAGGTTCAAATTTTTTGTATGTCTAATTACATAATACATAAATTGAAAATACTTAAGGTTGTTTTATTTTATATTCAGTTTGCATGGGAGCACTACACACCATCATACATATAATCATAGCTCTCATACTTAAGGTTATTTTATACTCCGTATTCAGTTAAACATGGACGAGTCAGTTTCAGACGGTAATGTTGAGGCAAGAGAACTGTTGAGAAACTCTCATGTTGTTTGGGAGTGCGGTTTTGTGCACAACGTTGGTTTTTGCTCAATCCCTAAGGAGGAACTTTGGAGAATTATTTCGGGGCTCAATTGAGAGTTTGTCTCTCTCACATTTACCAAAAAAACATATTAAGGGGCAGACTCACTCATAGCGTAGGTGTGCCTCCTTTTTATACTTAAATAAATCTAGATATCCATTTATAAGTCATATCTACGCTTTGCGTAAGCGTGGCCTTATCCCATACCCACGGGAGGTTTCCATGCGCATGACCATATAAGTCTAAATAGCAAAATAAATGAGTACAAATTAGTCGTACTTCTAAGATTTAAACGGGCTTTCTTATAAACAAGTTTAGTTCTAATAAACGGGTCTATCATTTGAAGATATAAACTCGAGGGGGTTTCCGGTGAAAACATATCTTACGGTGTGAAATGCGAACTCACCTTAACTGTGAACATTACTATCTTATATGTTAATATTTGTATATTATATGTGAATTGTGAGCATTACTATCTTATATGTAACATTAACTATAAAAAAGTTAAAGTTCAAATCACATATAAAGTATAAAAATAATAATGTTCACAGTTTGCATTTCACACCATAAGAATTTTTTTTTATGAGATTCTCCCTCTATAAACTCCATTGTTTGGACAAGTTATATTATTTTCTCAACTTTTTTCTGACGGCCCCTTATCAACTTTTTCTGACTGTCGTCCCAAAATATAAGGTCCATTTGGGTTGTTAAGCGAGAATTAAGAAAATTGTAGTGTTAATGCTTAGGACATGGGTGATGAATTCGCATCCCCTCTCCTTCCTCTTCCTGGTACGTATGTGCCACGACTTTCTGACTAGGGATTGGATATTCGCATCCCCTCTCCTTAGTGACCGACTATTCTGGAGCCCTGCTTCCAATGGGGTTTCCAGTACTGGTTCCGGCTTACGCATTCTGCGTGGTCCAACTGTGCAGCAAGAGAATTCAGTTTGGCGAGCTATCTGGAGGGCCGCCTCTCTGGAATCATCAAGTTTCGTTTCTTCGAGCCTACTGTTTCTCTTGCGACTCTTGTGGTGCACAAACAACAGAGCTTTGGGCCATTTACCATGGTTTACGAATGGCTCATGAAATGGGCATACATAAGTTGATCATTCAGTCCGACTCGTCCTAAGCTTGCAAACTACTGTCAACACCAGTCATTTTAGCCTCTCCGAACTCCTATTTGGTAGACCGCTGCCGTCGTCTAATTGATCTCCCAAATTGGCTTGTCAAGATCAACCACATCGGACGTCAAGCCAGCTCAGTAGCTGATGCATACGCCAACTTATCCTTCTCTTTGTCAAATTCTTTTACTGTTTTCACTAGGCCACATGTTAGCTCCTTAAATTTATTAGCTCATGACTCTTCTTGTTTGGGCAATGATTTAATAAAACCGCAGAGGGAACCCTCGTTTTTTTACTAAGAAAAGAGAGGAGAGAGATAGAGAGGAAGATAAATGTATTTTGGGTTTAGTGAGAGAAAGAGAAAAAAGTGTGCTTGAGTGAAAATAAATTGTATTGGACGGACCAAAAATAAAATATACCAGCGAGTACTAGTTTTATAGATTAGTCATTTTTGGGAAAATAAAATAATTGTAATTATTGCCGATGAAAGTATCAAAGCTTACGATGAAGAGACATTGACGCTTGCTTGCCCAATTTGATTTCTCTTTTATAATTGATGGGACTGCAATATACAATCTTACCTTACACAAACACTCCAAATTCCTCATAATAAACTAAGATCGATCATCCGCAAGTTATGTTGTTACCACAACTTGTACTAGTAATTGTGATTGTATCATCCCTCAATTCCGAGATTACACATGCAAAAACCAAACCCATTATTTGCAAAACAAGGTTGCAATGATACCTGCGGAAATGTCACAATCCCTTTCCCGTTCGGAATTGGCGCGAATTGCTTCCTTGACTCGCGCTATGAGATCGAGTGCAAGCTACCTCCAACTAACTCCAACGTTCCCGCCAAACCCTTCTTATCCAACTACAACCTTCAAGTGACAAAGATCGTGATAGACGCCTATTACCGCAAAAACATAACCGTGCACCTACCTCCCTTTAGCATGTGCTCAAATGGTACACAACGTGTACGTTTAAGCAGCGTCGATCTCAGAGCAAGCCCGTATCGATTCTCAACCGCTGATCAAGTTTTGTTCATGGAGGGTTGCCCGGGAAGCATGGTTTTGGTTAACCAAACCGGTGAAACTATAGCCGGATGCAGCACGGTTTGTCACAACAATAACAACACCCTCATCTATAAAGATGGGTATTGCTATGGAGTCGAATGTTGCCAAACGCAATTGCCGGATTCAACCTTACAGTTTTATCACATAGATTTATATGGTCAACCGTTAGGGCAAAGATCAAGTTGTATGGTGACGACTTTGATTGGAAGTGAGTATGTGGATCAATATAGGGGACAGTTGGCGAGTTTGGATTCGATAACCGTCCCAACGGTATATATTGTTGTGGAGCTGGATGAGCAAGACTTGGCCTGAATATAGTCCTAACACAATATGTGAGCCTGATGAAGAAGAAGCTAATGTTGTTAGGTGTTTTTGCAAGCAAGGGTATTATGGGAATCCTTATGTCACCCATGGATGTCAAGGTAACTAATTGGAATATTCATATTACTCGTGTGTCCCATTTTGTTAGTCTCATTTCAATCAGGCACATATGCCGAGACATGTTTTGCATCGTTAATATCTCTAGTTATATGTTAATAAAAATTATAATTTTTTAATATTGTTAAAGTACTCATTAAGACGAATCAAACAAGACCCCACATGGCTATGTTTTTTCTTATATATTAGGAGAAATCTACAAGATTCTCTCGGTTTGTAAATAGTATCACGAAAAGAAATGGGACTAACATTATGGGACAGATGGAGTAGTAGTTAGATGTACATCATTCACGGTTTGCGCCCTATCATGTTTCCTAATTTAAAAATTCTATTATCCTACAAATTTGTCAATTATATTATTGTTTAATTGGTCCATCAACATTCAAGAGTTACATTTAAATGAGAAGAGGAGAAAGATGAATGAAGGAGGAAAAAAAAATTAAAAACACTCTATAAATGTGATTAATAAAGGTATTCAACTTTTTTGTACAAAACTAATTTTATATTAGACTAGAATTTATACGCCGCGCAACGCGACACTTTAACACTATAAAATACGATATTATATATTCAATTTTTAAACTGTCCAAATTTTATGTTTAGTTTAATATATGAATGGAGTTTTATTGTTTACATAATACATTTGAATTGTATCAGAGATATTTGGACATAATGGTGGTTTAATTTCTATTAAGAGAGGTGGAAGAATTAAAGTCTTCAATATAGGTGATCAATGAAGGACATTCAATTTTTCTTTTCTTTTATACAAAACTAACTTTATATTAGATTTAGATTTAAATTATTCTATAATTAACATGCTCAATTTTTAATCACGATCAATTACTTGATAAGACTCTATCATTAATTACACTAGAAACGGGCCTCCGCGCTACGCGCGGGGAAATTACAGTTTTTAATATGATTTAACGTTGTTTAATAGGCGTCCTACAATTAGATTGGGCTAATCATATTCACAACCCTTTATGATATAGAATCTAACATCGATAAAGCAGTCTCTAATCTTTGTTCTATCAAAAAGAAAGAAAATAAAGTTTAATTGGTGATTATGTTTTTTCTGAATGTTTTATTAATCATTTTAGCAATTGACACACAACTACCTATGAATTCGTCTCTCCCTTTAAAATCATAACATTACCTAATTAGCTCGGGTGCTTTTTTTTTGCCAAACAATTAGCTCGTGTATTGTTGTTCCTATTTTATTAGGGCTTAAATCAACAGACTGAAACCCGCGTACGGGTCTTGCGTAATTATAATTTCTTAAATGTTTCATAATAGATATTGAAATGATATTATATCATATAATCAAATGAGTTTGATGATTTGTACCTCTTCTCTCAATTCGCCAAATTGTTATATCATTTTGTAATATTATTGTAATATACGGGACATAAGTTTTTAAAAATATGATTTTTAATATTCTTGTAATGTACAGGACAGAAGTTTTTAAATATATGTTATTTGCGTATGCAATTTCTTCAATGCTCTATATGCTAATTTTTTGTTCAAGTCTTGTTTGCAGTATTATTACCAACTCCACAGATTTTGGTATATAAAATAAGGTAATCTATTTTGATTTATCAATAGCCAAGTTGGTGAATATATGATCTATTTTTCTGTCTATAACTCATTACAATTGAATAAACTCGAGGACCAGTTATTAAATGTCATTTCCCCATTGTATACATTTTTGACGTGTTTACTAAATTATCATGCTTGTTGGAAACTGAGTGTAAATGTTTGAAAACAACATGCTATCATATTGCAATATGTAATATTGTTTACAATTACTAAAATTAGATGCAAACGGCATCCGATAAGGGCTCAAAGTTTGGTACTAATGACGAAAAATGTAGTTTAGGATAAGTAAAAAGTAAACACTTCAAGCACAAAGAAATTGAAAGAGGAAAAAATGCATACCATATAGTTCACAACAGAACTTCCTCTTTGTATAAATTTAGTAATTGCAAAAGTTAAATCCTTTTACAAAGACACATGATACATGAATTGAATATAGGGAATTTAGATTCTTTGGTAAGTCGGTCCTCTAAACTCTGTAAACCTGCATATTATTTGTATATATATATACTCCATCCGTCCCAAAATATGAGTCTCATTGTACAAAAATATCTTGGATTAAGGCAAATGCTTTAACGTACATAAGTGCATTGAAAATGATGAATGTAAAATATTAAAATAATTCATTAACCAATGGGAGAAGAGTTTACAAATGAAAAGTACATAAGTGCATTGGAAATGATGAATGTAAAATATTAAAATAATATGAGTAAGGGTATAATTGGAAGAAGTTTATGGACAAAAATAGAAATGAGACTAACATTTCGGGACGCCCAAAAAGGAAAATGGGACTCATATTTTGGGACGGAGGGAGTATAATTTACTAAAGCCTTCATGTGTACCTTTGAAATAAGTTATTGATCTGGCTTTTTACTTTTTACTTTATTAATCTATTGATAAAGTCAATTACTGCAAAATCATACCATCCACTCCAAACCTCTGTCCACATGAGAGGTTTGTAAGGTCTGTTTTAGTAAACACATAACAGTAAAAGTCATTGCAAGTATATTAATCTGTCACAATAAGATCATTAACTATTAAAAAATTTATTTTGAAAAGAATTAAGATTGTCAACAAGAACATTTGAACTTATAAAGGGATCAAGAGAGTCATCTTCCTTGCACATTAACCATGGAACACCAATATCTAATCCAACAACAATGTTAGCAACCCATCTCATGTGATCACAACCTTCTTGTCCAAACATTTTTCTTTGCATTTTATATTTATATTCGATCTGAAAACACAAACTGATAGCACATAATTCAGTTTGAAATCAGAAACTCAAATTAATTTGACTAATCTTAATTACAAGAGGTCATGAAAAAAAGAGTCAATGAAAACATACAACATTGAGTGATGTTAAGGCATTGAATTTCATGTGTACAAGAGTGATTGCCATGGAATTTCTTTTTATTATTGCCTTCAAAATGCTCAAAAATTTGATCTAGTTTTGGGCGCATTCTAGTTGTGCTCAAAACTGAACCGGGTTTTAAAAAAAAGGTTTGGGGTGTCAGTTCAAATTTTCCGAGTGCGGGATTTTTCCCCACAATCATACGGTCAAGTATGTGCGCGAGGGGGAGAAAAGACAAGTAGACATCATTTAGATTCATCTATGTAAGAAGAAAATTACCACAGTCAAAATTGAGGTTGATCGGTGAATTTGAAAGGGAGAGTGGGGATCGAGGAATTGGGGGTTATCGGCAGTGGCGGATCTAGAAAATTTCTACCGTGGGGGCTCGTATTAGAATTAAGATTATAAATTATGTTCTCTTTTTCTTGAGTATTATCAATTTGATTTAAACATATTCAATATAATATTAACCCACATTTAAATTTTAAATTAATTAAATTTTTGTGGTAAAATCAATAATAAATATTCTTCTACTTTTTATTCTTGTATAAAATAAATATCTTGTACATAGAAATATCATATAAAAGTTATTTTGTTTCTCTAATATTACCGATATTTAGTGGGTTTGATAGATATTAAAAATATAAAAACTCTGTATGTAAAAATTACATTTAGTTTCCTTACATTTTTAATATTCATGTTTCTCTTTTTAACACACCTCTTACTTTTCTTACCAAAATTCAAGAATAAAATAGAAAAAATCTCTATATAACTACTAAAGCAAATTACATTTCTTCAATTCTAGCTATGTCACGTGGCATACTCTTCATTCAGGCCATCCACCTGTCGTCATTTCATTGGTCACGATTTTTTATAATTTATTGTAATTTTCTCAAAAAAATTAATTAAATTTGGAAAATCGTGTGCAAAAATATTACAAAAAGATTGCTTAAGATCTTTCAGATTACAAAAAGATTTTTATGTGTTAATTTTCTAGATTTTAACCTCCCAATATCCTATTATTTTATTTTACAAATATATATTTTATTTTTATGATATGACGTATCACAAAAAGATTGATTTCTTAATAAATAAGAGAAATAATTATATTTTTGTGTTATTGTAGTGTTTTCAATTATATATTTTTATATATGTTGAAATCAATTTATTTAAATTTGTTAAAAATTGACCCATGATAATTTGATCAAATAAGATTTTTGGTATTAAAAATTCATGTATATTCGTTGTTTATTATATTTAAAATGTAAAAACTAAATTATATATCAATATCATTTTAAGATATAAACTTATTTTCATATAAAATTTTATATTACATAATACTCCTTACTACTAATTCACTATATCGAGTTATATAAACCCGCGCATGGCGCGAGACCTAGTCTAGTATGTGTATAAAATTAAAAGGCTAAAATGTCTTGCGTTATATTACATGAAAAATAAAATCAAACCAACTTCATGTAATTCTATTAATTACTTTGTAATTAATTACCGTTGTGTAAATTGAATTTTAAAAAAATATATTAAAAAGCTAACTACTTATATGATACTAAACCAGAGGAG
Source organism: Oxyria digyna (assembly GCA_029168935.1). Lineage (NCBI taxonomy): Eukaryota > Viridiplantae > Streptophyta > Magnoliopsida > Caryophyllales > Polygonaceae > Oxyria > Oxyria digyna. The sequence continues at coordinate 36,225,752 of JAPVLV010000009.1, forward strand.
TATAATCAGTATATCACATTTTTACTTCAAATTTAAAACAATTGAATCTCTAGTTTGGAAAATTTTAACCGTTGTACAGTTTTACCACAGATCTAATGAAAGAAAAAAAAAAGGGTGTTTAATTTTTTAGCAAGGATTGCAAGGATTGTCATCGATCCTGCATGCCCACTCAAATGGAGAATTCATATCATTGTTATCCTGACGGCATTTCACCAGCAGTCATGGTGATTTCATACACTCTAGGTATGCTACCTTTCCTTTTATTTAATTGCTTTTTTAGTTTTTTTTGGTGGAAGAAGGGGTGGAACCGTGGAACCCTTTGCGGTTTTATTGTTACAGAATAATCCGGGGTAGTTCGTCCCCTCACATCGTCCTCAATTAATTTAGAACCAGAAATAGGGGAGTCGACAACACTGAGCACCTAAAGGTAAAACTAAAGCGAGGGAAGCTAAACTAAATTTGCTTCACGGAACACGTGTCGAATCTGGACATCCCAAGGTCTATTGATGAAGCTTTGGCATTGCATAACAAGGTTGGAGAGAGAGGGTGGGTTAGGAAAATGGGTTTCTAGACTAAGTCCACTGCTAGCTTTGAATCAGACACAATGATCACTTTCTTGAAACCTCTCTCCCAAGTCAGGCGGGGTCCCATCAAGAATTGTCCATAACTCAGCAATGTCCCCGTAATGATCCTCGATTGTGGGTGAACCCAGTAATCCAAACTCCTTCTGAATTGCGAGTGATACCTCATGTTGCAGCAACGCCTTAGGAGGACAGAGCTCCATCAGTGTTGATCTTAATCCATGAATCCAGGGGTGGTTTTCAAGCAATATGTTCAATAGTTGTAATCCCATTGTGTGTCATCGACCTACTTTTAGCCTCCATAGCTGCATCAAGGATGAAAGCATGTTGATTCCCTGACCATAGGTGATCCTCAAAAGTCGTCTTGCTTCTCCATCTCCACGTCCACCAAAGATGCATAGCGAAAAGTTCCTTCTATATCAGCTCTCCTGCAAAAAATGAAACATAGATGATATTAGTATGTATCCAGAACACAAGAACATTAAAGAAACAAGAAGGAACAACAGTAGCAAGCCACTACTTCCAGACAGTTCTAGTAGGCCCACATTCCTGGAAGAGATGTTCGAGGGTTTCATCCTCCTCGCCGCACGGAGCACAAATTCTAGAGGTTCCTATGTGGCGCGATCTCTCTCAACATTACAGAGCACTCCCCCTCTAGCAAGAAGCCAAACGTAACTCCGAACTCTTTAAGGAACTTTGAGTCTCCAAATGGAGTTGAAGAAGCTCTTGTCTGTTTGGGAATTGTTGAGAGAACCCTTGATAATACCATAACCCGAACTCACAAAGTAAGGTCAATGTAACTCAACTCATCATCATTAGAGGACTCAAGCTCAATGTTGATAGCCGCAATGACCTGGATGGCCTCATGGGACTGATACTGAGCAAAATGGTCCCATTGCCAGCCACCATTCTCCTCCCAATAGCTCGTGACACTAGTATCGGCATTCAGAGAGGGGCAGAAGATTCCAACACTTCTGGACAAAGTTGACAACCGAATTACCAACCACAGGACAACACTCATGGTAGAATACTGGTTGATTACCGTCAACACCCGAGGACTTAAAGGCTTTCATAGCCTTGACTACTTTCCAAATCTCTTCCCCTGAAACAGGTACCGAGAGGACTGCACCAACATCAGCAGGCAGGCAGGCATGGAAAGTCATAAATATTCAGGGTACCAGAGGCATCACCCATATCCATGCAGAGATTTTTGAAGTAATCGACAACATAGCTTTCCAAGGTCGACTTGTCCTCAATCTAGAGACCTTTGACATCTTCAAGCCTTGAAATTCTGTTTTTTGCTTCTCTTGATTATCGTGGACATATGGAAGAACTTCGAATTGCGATCACCCAAAAAATTTCCTCATGTTCGAGAACTCTAGCAAGGTTGTCCTAACCACAGATTCCATGTTGAGGAGAGCATCATTTGGGTGGGCCCCAAGGGTGACCTGAATGTTTAGGAGCCCAGTCATCAAGTCCCGTTTTCTAGCATGAGTATTCCAAAAAACACGGCGGATCCAAATTTTGAGATCCTTTTGTAAGAACCAAGAACTGAAGGCGTGTCGAGGAAGTTTCTCCGTTTGTCTTTCAGGAATTGGGGGAAAGAAACATGTCTAAACCATGCCGCCTCAATACGGAAGGAACGTCTCTCCTTGTCCAGCCTATAGTTGGGCTCCCTGCAAAAAACAATCGGACAATGGTCTGAGGAGAACTTAGCGAGATGGTTGATGGTTACATTAGGCCAGAAGAGTCGACCTCCAGGGATTAAGGACGGCTCTATCCAGACGCTTATCAACAAGATGGGTCGAGGAGACACCCCTGCTCCAGGTAAAATTAGCCCCAAAAAAACCCATGTCAATCAAGTTCAGGTTGTTCACACATTTTAGGAATTTACTAGAGTCAGCGTGGAGACCCCTAGTGCCACCACTTTTGTCAAAGGTGTGGAGAATGCAGTTGAGATCCCCTTCTGCAAGAGTAGGGCCATGAGTACTACCAACTTCAGATTCCAAGTCCTTCCAAAATTCCAATATGCGCGTCACTGTCGAAGGTGCATACACCACAAGGAGGTGGGCTAGAGAGTCATTACAAGATAAGGTAGCGTGCACAAAGTTCCTATTGATCTTCACAATATGCAGATCAATAGTACTAGTCCTCCAAAGAATCCAATTGTGTGCCACATGTGAAACCTTTAGCCTCAACACACACACAATTAAAAAACTTTGACCAAATTTTAGTTTCAAAGAGAGCGATAGCATCAAAATTATGGTGGTTGCGAATGTAGCGAAGGGATCTGTGGAAGCCATCATTCTTCGTGCCACGACAGTTCCAAAAAACAATATTAACCATTACAAGGAAGGAGGACAGAAAGGAGAACCTGGATAACAGATTAAACAAGGGGACTAAGAAGATGTCCCAGCTGCTTCAATGGCCATGGCCATTTCATTACTTTGCCAGAATTTACCAACTACTAAGGCTCCTTCAGATTGTTGAGCAGCCTCATCCCTGGCCATAAATTCATCACTGTTAACCCCTTCTGAATCCTTTTGGGCAACCTGAGTGGCCTCCGAGGTTGGGCCTTCCTCTTGAGATTTTTACATCGAGGCCCTTGATCTCGTGGACGTGCCGCCCACATCAGTCAAGTTTAGAAGGCTAGGCCCAGATTGGCTTTCAGTCTTTTTGGCATTCTAGCGAGCATTTCTCCCGACCCTTACCAATGTTGATTTGGAAAGCTTACCTTCCGTATACAGGCCCAAGTTATTAGGCCCAACATCAGATGTAACAATGGTCCAGTTCACACCAAAATTGCCCCTCTCTGTAACACTAGCGCGCCAGGATTGCCTCCATTAGGTTTTACCATCACGTTTTGTGTCACTTGTTGACAAAGCGGTGAGTGCGGTGCCCACCACCTTCTCTGTTTTTCCATTTTGCACGTTGTCCTTCTGGTTTACCACTACAACACCTTTCACCATCTTTCCGAATACGGAAAACCGATTTCCAACTGTACCTTCAGGCGCCTTTCTGTCCTTTCTAGACGTGTTGGAATCTTTGCTCGCCGGAACCACGAGCTGATTAGCCAACGTGGCAACTCACTTCTCTCTCCAGGTGTTGTTTCTCCGTCTCCAACTCTCATCCATCCAAGGGTCGTGATAGCCTGCTTTGAGGGAGGTGTTGTCATCCTTCTTACCAGACCATTCGCCATCCTTCTTTCCGCCTACGCTCCCCTTTGGATGGTTGGACCCTCGGGCTTGAAAGGACAACCATTCTTCAAGTGCCAATATCTTCCAAATTCATGGTAGATAGTGGGTAGTCCATATTCTATAAGAAACTTGTCACCATTGATGAGGATCGAGCCTTTGATAGGTCTTTCCAGGTCTATTTCAACACAAATCTGGGTGAACCTACCTCAAACAATATGCAGGGTCTTCTAATCCACACGGATAGGTTTCTCAATGTCGGAAACAATGCTTATGAGGACTTTTGCCTCATGCAGCGCCACTAGGAGATCAAGAATTTGGACCCAAGTCGGATGGTTTGCAGTGGCTGATTCGATCGAAACTCTGGGGTCCAACTCCTTACCACTAACCAACGCTCAAAGACAGAAAAAAAAAACCGTAGTCAGAGCTACAAGATACTCACCCTTCGTTCCAAACTAGCCAAGAAGCACCGGTGAGAAACATCGAGAAGTTGCATCTGAGAGCTGAAACGCTAGAGTTCACAGAGCTTCTTCTCCATCAACTGGAAAGACATGGGCCTTCCGAGCAGCTTCACCACCACCGACCATTTCCAAACCGACGACAGGGCACTCATTACTTCCAGGGAAATCGACACCACAAGGTCCCCCATCAGCTGTGTCCGAGAAAGATACCGATCTTTGTTGAGCAACACCACCCACCACCACCACACCTTTCCACATCAACGCGGGTGTGGGTTTGTTTTCCCGAGGGTACGGGGTCATCAGAGGATATTTTGAGGGCGGTAGCAGTGGAGGGAGCTGGGTTTCCAGAAGAAGGTTAGGGGTTGAAGGGAACGAGAATTAGGGATCTATAGAGAGTGTTTTTCAGAGAAAATTGTATTATTTTATTTAATCGACTTATATTTGTTTGACAAATCGATAAATGACGATTTCTTTTATATTGGCCAAGAAACAAGGATTTGTCCCTAAAGGTATGATAGTCCCTAATCATCCCTATGGATGATCCGAAAGAAGGGCAACAAGGTTGAAAAACAACCATGTGATCTAAGTAACTCCTTATGTTCTAGATATTAACATTAGGTAATGAGTTGTTGTATTATCCGAATAATGCTAGACATCTTTAGATGCAAGAAAGTCGGTTGCATTATTGGCCTCCCTAAAACAGTGAAGGAATGTGTATTGTGGAATATTTTGTCTTCCCTAACTTTTTGGGGTGTTTATTAGTAAACAACAAATTACATTATATTTTTGTTCTAATGTAACCAAGATTTTAGTTTAAATTTTTTCAAAAAATCGGTTTGTATAGTAACTAGGGTAATAAGGCATGTAATATTTATTTTTGGCACAAACTCAACAAACCAAATGAACATAATCAAGGGTTTGTTTAGATAGACATATATAATACACTAAAATGTGTTGTTTTACATTAAATGTTACGTAAAATTTACATGTAAAATTATGTATACTAATGTATTATGTTGCCAATTCAAACACACCCTTGCTCAACATAGATATTGGAATATGGTGTAATAAAATGTTTGTTATTACCTATGCAGTTTTGCTTGGCATTGCTATTGTGCCGTTATTTCTTGTGTTCGGTTGTCGTTGGCTCTATCATTTCACCAAAAGGAGGAGGAAGACGGAGAGAAGAGTGAGGTTCTTTAAGCTAAAGTTGCAACAACAACAATCATCTTGTGAGGGTGTTGTAGAGAAAACAAAGTTATTCACTCACACACAATTGGACAAAGCCACAAACCACTTCAATGAAAATTGGATACTTGGTAAAGGTGGTCAGGGTATGGTCTACAAAGGTATTTTAAATGATGGTAGAATTGTTGCAATCAAGAGGTCCAATTTAATGAATGAAAGCCAAATGGAGCAGTTTATAAACGAGATGGTCATTCTATCCCAAATTAACCACAGAAATGTGGTCAAATTGTTAGGATGTTGCTTAGAGACAGAAGTTCCTCTTCTCGTGTACGAGTTTATTACTAATGGAACACTTCACCAACATATCCATGAACCAGATGAAGACTTTATTCTCAGTTGGGAAATGCGTCTAAATATTGCTAGTGGTGCAGCGGGAGCCATTGCGTATCTACATTCTTACTCATCCATTCTTATATATCACAAAGATATCAAGTCTTCCAACATACTTTTGGATGACAAACATAGAGCAAAGGTATCTAATTTTGGATCTTCCAAGACTATAATGATTGATCAAACACACTTGACCGCCCTTGTCCAAGGTACAATAGGATATTTGGATCCAGAATACTTCCTATCCAACCAATTTACTGATAAGAGTGACGTGTACAGCTTTGGAGTTGTCCTCTTAGAACTTTTGACAGGGAAGAAACCGAACTACAGAACTGCAACCATGGAGCAAAAGAATTTGGTTGCGGAATTCTTGTTTCTAATGGACAACTGTCAATTATCTGATTTGTTAGACCATGGAATTGTAAAAGAGGCCAAGGAAGAAGAATTGATGGTGGTTTCTAATCTAGCGAGAAGTTGCTTAAGTGAGAGTGGAATTTTAAGGCCTACAATGAAAGAGGTCGCAATGACACTTGAAATGATCTTGAAAGAGCCACCTAAAACGCCTAATTTGGATGAGAACGAATTCAAAAATGGAGAATTTGATGTGAATGTCATGCCTTGGACAATATGAATTAGATGTACTTGAGAATATCGTATGGTCGGGTGATTCTAATCCAGTTATTCTATTTCTTGGAGTATATTGTTTGAGAGATTGATTGATGAATTATATCTACTGAATTGGCGTGGTTTGTTGTCAAATATAAACTATGTGGTCTAGTTCGACAAAAAAAAACTATGTGGTCTAAGTAGATTTGTATTAAATGTTTATAAGTGCATTTGTATTCCCTCGTTACGATGCTTTATCTCAACATTGGATGAACGTGTGCCCTTTTTTGTCTCGGTAGCAACACCATGTAACATCTGACTTCCACCTCATAGACATGGTTGTTTGTCCCTCCAAACAAGCGGAAAATTATAGTGTCTTGTTAGCACCAAAAATCTATATCTTCTAGGACATGACACTATGTGAGAAGAAGAGGATAACCGAACTTGGGATCAGAGATTACCATAGTATTACTTAGTACGGAGTAGGTATCATATATCATTTCAACAACAATAACAATAGTATAGTATACAACATCTTCTAAGAGGACAATCTGGAAGCTCTGGTTTTTGGAAGATTACGACAACTTCTACTTTGTTGCATTCGTTGTGCAAATCTAGAAGATTGTCAAGGAACCAGTCGAGCAACAAAAAGTCTACTCAAAATCCAAGAACAAAAGTATTGACTACCTTAATATAGCTTGAGAATACATACTAGTAGAAGGGTCATCCCTACCAAAAATACAAAAGGGTTAAGATTACATGTTGCAATGACACAATAAATTTCAAGTTTATTTAAATTGTTGTACAATATCGTGCACCTGTTGAGCTCATCTGAAATTTGGCTCAAAGTTGTGCTCTTCTGTTGAATAATTACATTAATAAATAAATCTTACAAAAGTATCGCTTCGTCCAACAATATATTGAACTTATTATACTTACAGTCCAGTTAGATACATACCTTCATGAAATAAAATATGCAATAGACTTACAAGAAAATAGTAAACTTAATTCGACTATTTGATGAAAGTTAAACTTAATTTTTAGAAGAAATTAAATCAAACAATAGTAAATTTTCAAACGAACAATTTAGAATCTCGTGAATGGCACGGGCCGCTATGCTAGTTTACTCGTAAATCCAAGACAAATAAAGATGACTTGAAAATAATAGACGAGCTTCGTACTCCAACCGGTTTATATATAAAAGAAAATGGGCCATCGGAGAGCGTTATACCAGTTTTGGGGTAAATACCCAAAATGTGTACTGTTTTGTTGGTTTTTGCACTAGTTATTTAAGTTATATGGAAATACTCAATTTCATTAAAATAATATTAAAGTAAATTGAGAATGTAGCACTCGTCTCCGCTCCGGCGTCGCTCATTGTCGTTTTTAAAGATGTTTATGCGGAAGAAATCATCTCTGCAAAGAGAGAGTTTTTGGTTTCTGATTTTGTATTGATGAAATTGGTAATGGGTGAATGGAAACAAAGGGCAGTACATAGGTATATATCGTTCATGAAGGAGGGACCACTACCTATGACATACACCCACTACCTAGCCGATCATTACTAGTGTCCAAACCAAATAACAGAACTACAAATATCATATAGCATATAAGCATATAACAACACCCTCCCTCAAGCGTGGGGATGATCGATCATGCCAAGCTTGCCAAAGAGTGATTGTAGATGAACTCCGGGGATATTTTTGGTTAGGAAGTCGGCTATCTGATGTCGAGTAGGAACGTAGTCCAGCGAGATCAAGCCTTCAAGAAGTTTTTCACGAGCATAGTGACAATCTAACTCGATGTGTTTGGTGCGTTCATGGAAAACCGGGTTTCGAGCAATGTAAATGGCCGATTGATTGTCACATTTGACTGGGATTGGAGTGATGTCGGGGACAGTGAGCTCGGACAGCAATCGACTTAGCCATGCTAATTCGGAACAAACACGCCTCAGGGATCTGTATTCTGCCTCCGCAGAGGACAAGGAAACGCTTTGTTGTTTCTTGGACTTCCAAGAAATCAGGGAACCACCGAAGAATATAACATAGCCACTGACAGATTTGCGTGAGATGGGACAAGAGGCCCAATCGGCATCACAGTATGCTAGAAGGTGAGTGTCTGGTGAAGAATTGAGATGCAGAGCCTTGGTTTGTGTACCTCGTACATAAGTCAGAACATGTAGAGCTGCTGTCCAGTGAGGAAGACGGGGAGAGTGGTTAAATTGGCTAAGGAACTGCACGGCGAAAGCCAGGTCAGGCCTCGTGTTAACGAGAAAATTCAGTTTGCCAATTAGACGCCGATACAACAGTGGATCAGTAAGTAACTCTCCTTCATCAGGCAGCAATTTCAAACGCAAATCAAGAGGACTAGCAACATCTTTGAGGTCGGCGATGTCAAATTCATGCAGCATATCAGCAACAAACCGTCTCTGGCTGAGCAAGAAACCATCTGCAGCAGGGATAAATTCAATGCCAAGGAATAGATGCAAAGTGCCAAGATCCTTAATGCGAAATTCTTGATCAAGTGACTTCTTTAGAGCATTCATGTCAGCAACAGATTGGCCAGTAATAAGAATATCGTCCACGTACACAGCTATGAAGAGTGTGCAGGAAGTGGTTTTCTTGTGGAACAAAGAATAGTCATTCAGACTTTGGATGAAACCTTGCTTGCGCAAAAAATGGGATAGTTTGGCATACCATTGTCTAGATGCTTGTTTCAATCCATATAGAGATTTGCGAAGCAAGCAAACACTGTTTGTACTAGAACTTGACAAGCCTGGTGGAATTTTCATGTACACTTCCTCATCCAGTTCCCCATGTAGGAAGGCGTTATTGACGTCTAATTGAAATATTTCCCACTTGTTCTTCAATGCCACAGAAATAAGTGTGCGAACTGTGGTCATTTTCACAACTGGGGAGAATGTTTCTGTATAGTCTATGCCTTCTTGTTGAGTAAAACCTCGGACAACCAGCCGTGCCTTATATCTTTCTATTGTTCCATCTGCTTTCCTCTTTATCTTATAGACCCATCTGCAGCCTATTGCTTTCTTCCCTTTTGGTAAAGAGACAATGTCCCAAGTGTGGTTCAGTTCCAAGGCTGCAAACTCTGCTTCCATAGCATCCTTCCAAACTGCAAATCTGTTTGCTTGATGAAAAGAGAAGGGCTCGATTTCTGGTTGGAATGTGAGAAGTTGAGAGTCCTGTGACAGAGGGACTGTGGAAGTTAAAGTGTGACAGCAGACACAAGGATCACTTACAGCAAGGCCACAATAATAATCTTGGAGATATGCGGGTGGTCTTGTGTTCCTGGTGGGGCGAACAGCTTCTGGAGAAGGAGCAGAAACAAGGGGTATAGGTTCTGTAGTTGGAGGAATAACAGGTGGCATCTCAATGGATTCTGTATCTTCCTCCAATGGGGAAGGACTATATGTAGGTGGTGTACTTTCTGGTGTAGAATCCAGCATGTCAAACGGGAAAACATTTTCATGAAACTTGACATCCCTAGAGACCACTATCTGATGTGACTCTAGATTGTACATCTTGTAGGCTTTTTTTCCCAAGGGATAGCCTAGAAAAACACAAGGGACAGCCCTTGGAGAAAACTTGTCTCTCCCTGCTTGTAGGGTAGAAACAAAACCAAGACAGCCAAAGGTCTTCATGATACCATAGTTAGGCTGTTTGTGATACAGAACTTCATAGGGTGATCTGTTTTTCAACAGCTTTGTAGGCAATCTGTTAATGACATAGGCTGCTGAAAGAACACTTTCTCCCCAAAACTTCTTGGGAAGCTTAGAATGAAACATGAAGGATCTGGCAGTCTCAAGAAGATGTCTGTGCTTTCTTTCCACAACTCCATTCTGCTGAGGTGTAGCAACACATGAAGTCTGATGTTCTATGCCTTTCTGAGCTAAGAATGAGGCACTCTCCCTACTTGAACCAAGTTCTAAAGCATTATCACTACGAACTGCCTTGACAGTTCTGCCAAATTGAGTAGATACCATAGAAATGAAACTCTTAAGCAATTCAAAGGCATTACTCTTAGTGGATAAAAGATGAACCCAAGTAGTACGAGAGAAATCATCCACTATAGTGAGAAAATATCTAAAACCATTAAAGGTAGGGGTTCTGTAAGGTCCCCAAACATCCACATGTATCAAATCAAAAGGCAAAGTAGTAGTAATTGTGCTCAAAGGAAAAGGATTTCTAGTTTGTCTAGATTGTGCACAAACAACACAATTCTGTAAATCTGTTGTAGAAGTTTCTGTGAACTTAACAAAATTCAAAGTCTTCAACTTATATAGAGGCAAATGCCCAAGTCTTGAATGCCAAAGTTTTGCATCATCTCTCTGCTGCACAGCTGCTGCTACATGAAGGGTGGAGGATTCTCTAAACTGATCCCTTGAATTCAGCAGGTAGAGATTTTTGTGTGCTTTACCAATCCTCAGATTCTGCTTCATAAAAGGCGCCTGTAGCAAGCAATAATCAGGTGTGAATAAAACTTTGCAAAGCATATCTCTGACCAGCTTTCCCACAGACAACAGATTGCATTTAAACATAGGCACCAACAACACATCTGACAACACAAGATCAGGCAACACTCTAACACTACCAGACTGCTGTACACTCAACTTAGATCCATTGGGCAAACTGATCACAAAAGGTGTAGACAAATCTACAACTGTGCTGAAAAGGCCAACATCACAAGCCATATGACAGCTAGCTCCACTGTCCAGAATCCATGTAAATTTATCAAATACATGAGTCATGAGGGAGGAGGTACCTGCGAAACCAGCGAAGTCGTCTGAACCCTGAGCAGTGTCCTTAGCAGTAGTAGAAACGAGACTCAACAGCTGTGAAATCTGATCTGTTGTCAAGTCAGAAAGGCTAGCAGCCCCAGCAAATTTTCCACCTGATTTCCTATTCTTGTCCCTGTAGTTATCCGGGAAACCAATCAAGAAAAAACACTTATCAACAGTGTGGTTAGTCTTTTTGCAATTAGTGCAAAATAGGGATTTCTTCTCTGATTTAGCCTTCTGAAAATTTGGTTTGCTGGCCACCACATTCATAGCTGCACTTTCATTCAATGAAACAGTAACATTCTGATTTTCTCTTTGTTTTTCTTCCTGTAGAAGCATGGCATAAGCTTGAGAAACAGTAGGCAGAGGTTTCATCATGAGAATAGCTCCTCTCATGGTAGTGTACACATCATTTAATCCCATCAGAAAATGCACAAGGCGTTCTTCATCCTCAAACTTTGCAAATTCTTTCACTGAGCCACAAGTACAAGCAGGAAATTTTCGCAAGGCATGTAACTCATCCCACAAAATCTTCATTTTAGTATAGTAGGATGAAATCGAACCTGTTCCTTGGGTTAAGGAGTTAAGTTCCTTCTTGATAGAGTATAGCTGGGCTCCGTTCAGCTGGCCAAAGCGGGTTTGTAGTTCATCCCAAATTTCTTTGGCGGTTTCAGAGTACAGCACACTGCGTCGGATCTCCTTCCCAAGAGCGTTTAAGAGCCAAGCCCGAATCATATCATTGCAGCGCTGCCATCTAGCGAACGTTGGATCTTCTGGTTTTGGACGAGGTAGGTCTCCAGTGATAAAACAGAGTTTGTTCTTGGCTGACAACCCAATCTTCATGCTCATCCTCCAGTCTCCGAAATTGGTTCCATCGAAGATATCTGTGACCAACGAGAGTCCCGGGTGGTCGCTGGAATGGAGATTGAGTGGGTCGTTGCTTTGTATGGATGAAGATGAAACTTCGGTTTGTTTGGTTGTTGGTTCTTTTTCCGTCATTGTAGAAGAACGGTGAAGAAATTACTCCAGATCTGAAAGAAGAGCCTGGAGCTCTGATACCATAAAGATGTTTATGCGGAAGAAATCATCTCTGCAAAGAGAGAGTTTTTGGTTTCTGATTTTGTATTGATGAAATTGGTAATGGGTGAATGGAAACAAAGGGCAGTACATAGGTATATATCGTTCATGAAGGAGGGACCACTACCTATGACATACACCCACTACCTAGCCGATCATTACTAGTGTCCAAACCAAATAACAGAACTACAAATATCATATAGCATATAAGCATATAACAACAGTTTTCGCTCCGGCGTCGCTCATTGTCGTTTTCGCTCCGGCGTCGCTCGTCGACGTCTCTCCTCCGGTGCCACTCCTCCTCCTTCGCCGCGCCATGCCTTTTATCGCACCTCCTCTGGCGTTAGCTATGTTCCCTGTCTTGACCACACCACCGCCTTCTATCTCACTCGCTGCGAGAAAATGGGCTTTTAGTATGAGGTGATTGGTTGGTGTGGTCAAATCGAGATGTGTTGTATTGGTTGTGGACGATGATGGAGATGAGCGTAGCGTAGCCTGCACACTGCTACAAAAACACTAATATTACAAACATAAATATTGTACTTCGTAGCTTTTGTCGATATAGTCTAAAGCCTCTTCTTTGAATTTTCTTCTTACTTATTTTATTGGATGTTGAGACTTTGACTATTGAGAAATATCTACGGTTCATTTAGTTTTCATCCAATTTTTCATTTCATTTAACACAAAGTTGTCATTTGAATTAACAGAAGTTATTGATAATAATTTTTAAACCTTTAATTAGAAAATTAACATGATTAATAATTTGTCAACATGACTATTAGAATTGTTAACACGGTTAATTAAACGTACGAGTCCAATTCCGGTGAGGATGGTCTCTTAGAGAAGGGATGAGGATCTACTTCATCCGAAGGATGGAGTAAGATCCAAGGGCCAGCAGCTAAGGTGATGAAGGATCATCTGGACAGCAACCGACACCTCCGGTCCCTGAATTTGAAGGTGCATTGACGCGCTCGAGAGCTAAGGAAGTCCAACAAGAGCTAGACAAGTTAGTAGCGTTCTTCAGTTCCAAGGAGTTGAATACAGACGAAGAACCACCATTGAAGACTGTTCTAATGATCGAGGTTCGAGAACGAGCAGAGGACGACAGCGAAGAACCGCGACCGCGGCTGGAACCCGCGCCCGCGGCTCACCCGCAAACCGCGCCCGCGGCTCCATAACCGCGCCCGCGGCCAGGAGGCAAAAACCGCGCCCGCGGCTCCATAACCGCGACCGCGGCCAGGCCACTCGGCGAAGTGTTTCAGAAACATTATTTTCGGATATTAATTGTTTTCGGATTATTATTTTAGGATTTACTTTTATTGTTTATTTCTTTAGTCGGCATCCTTATGAACCCTATATAAGGTTGCCTTAGTTGTTGTTTTAGAGCCCCCAGACTTTGATATTGAATACAACGTTTATCGTTTTTCCTCCCAAAAGAGAGCTTTTGTGAGAAGAGTGCCCCGTGTGCATTGTCGTTCAGTTGGCCCTAGTTGTGCTTGTGTGTGTCAATCTCCTCCATAAGGTTGGTGCTATCGGGACTCCATAGAGCAACCTCCAGGTGCCTTGACCCACCAAAGTCATTGTGTTTGGTTGTAATCATCCGTTGGGGTTTCTTCATCATTCGGTAAGGTTCTTGTTCTTAAGTTCAAGGGTTTTATCGTTGTTTGATTTGGTTCCAATTGGCCTATCATTCGACTTATCCTTCTTTCATCTCATATCTAATTCCGCCTTTCTTCTCTGTTCGAGTTCCTATTCGAGTTTGGTGTCTAGGTCGGCAACTGCGGCTTATCCCCGCATCAAATTGGTATCAGAGCTGTGTTGACACCATTCGTCTTCACAAGAACATCAAGAGACCCCCTATCCAGAAAATCACAAAAAGAGTCAGCTTTTATTTTCTTGTTTGTCAGTTTCTTTCAGAAATTGATTTTGAGTCTTCCATTGCTTTGATATTTCTTGTTGAGTCATTACAGGTTGTGTGCAAGAAGCTTGGATCGATTAGTGTTGGTGGAGATCGAAAGATTGGAGTTTGGAGCACCCTTGTTCCCAAAATCCATTCAGCCCTTCATCCATCACAAAATCTATCCATCCCTACCCAAAACGCAGCCGTCAAAACCCTAGAAGAGTTGCTGAAAATTTCAGTCCTTGCACCCCAAGCCAAGATCTTCAAGGAAGGAAATCTTATCTTCTCTACAAGGAAATCAAGGTGGTTAGTAGTTTCTTTTATTTTAAAATTCGAATTTTCTGAGATAGTATCTCAGATCAAGTCTGTAATTTTGTTTTGTTTAGTTGAGACAAAAAAAAAAATATTCAAAAAAAGAAAAGAATCGAAAAGTCTCAAAGTTAGTAGTTTTATTTTACGTTTTGTTGAGTCAAAGTCTAGTTTGATATTGTTTAAGTCGGATCTCAAGAACTCAAAGGAAATCGGGTTGAAAGAGCCCGAACGGAAGGGAGAAACCACAGGCCGCGCCAGAAACCACGCCCGCGGCCCCTTAGCCGCACCCGCGGTTCAAGCCGCACCCGCGGGATTCAGGCCACGCCCGCGGCTTAGCCTCAAAAGCCACAGTTCGAAAAATCTTCAGATACGAGCCTCAATTGTTACCTAACCCTCCCGACTCCGTCTTCGATCCTTCAATCGACATCAGTCGGAACAAGTTAAGGTATGCTTCCTTTTGGCCCTTCTTGAAATTCGAAGCTTAACTCATATCTCTGTTTTGCATTTTCATTCTTGCAAAACGCCTTCGAGTCTTATTTTTCTTTCTGTCATTGAGTCAGTCTCTTGTTTGAGTCAGAACCTTACAGTCGAAACCCCGCTCTACGCTAGCCATCTCCATCTCTACCATCATTCATATATTGCTAGGAGCTCGGTAGTTTCAACTTAGTGGGTTATTGATCCATACAAGTCAATTCATCAAAGAAAAGCTGATTGCAACGACAATTGAGAGAGAGTGCAGAGGAAAACATACGAGAGTAAACACTAGCGAGTTGTTTTTCATTTACACTTACCTTAATATTGTTCTGTGTTAGTCTTTTCTTTAGTGATGAGCAGGTCAGTTTCTCCCCATGGGAGGCAAGAAGCCCCGGAGACCCGCGCCCTTACCCCGGAATTTATGACCAACATGTTTCGGGAGATGACGTCGGCCATTACCACCGCCATAGAGCGGCAGCAGCGATCCACCCCGTCCCCAAGGGTTCGAGAGCACATCGGGACCTCCTATGATGCTCTAGTCGACAATCAGAGGCCCCTGCCGCCTCAGCAAGAAGCCTATGAGGCTGCCCGCATGGGTCGGGAACCCAGACGCAGGCCTACACCCCGGGACGATTTTCCACAAGACCGGAGAGGACGCTTTCGTAACTCTCCTATACCTCACTTTAATAGATACAATGCTGCTAACCGTTTTGATGATGCATTTCAGGACCTAGGTGATAATGATAACGAAGAGGAGCCTGAAGAAGAAGATGAGGCGGGATGGCGGCCACACCGTCCCCAAGGTGGTTACCAAGGAAGGCGAAGAGAGCCTGAGCAAGATGGAGTGGGAAAGATAAAGGTTAAGATCCCGAGTTTTGAGGGAAAGTGTGATCCAGACGTATATATGGAGTGGGAAACCAAGATTGAACAAGTCTGGAATTGTCACAACTTTCCTGAAGCCAAAAAGGTGCAGCTGGCATCTTTGGAGTTTAGTGGCTACGCGTTAGTTTGGTGGGATAGCTTGATCAGAGGAAGAGTTGCCAATGGAGATTATCCTGTCACTACTTGGGAACTTATGAAGAGGATGATGAGAGCTCGATTTATTCCCCGACATTACACTAGGGAACTTATTCAGCGGCTCGAGAATTTGAAGCAAGGATCAATGGGAGTCGAAGAGACTTACAATGCTATGCAAATAGCGATGGTTCGAGCTAATTTGGTGGAGGATGAGGAGACAACTATGGCTAGATATCTTCGTATCCTTCACCCCTATGTGTCTAGTGAGATTGAGATGTTCCCTTACAACTCAATGACTGAGTTGCTACATTTGGCTATCAAGGTGGAAAGAAAGACCAAAATTAGGAGCCAAGGGAGCAAAAACGCAGGTGGCTGGAAAAATCAGCAAGGAAGGAACTCCTATCCTTCAACCCGAGATGCCCCTAACAAGGAAGACAGTGGCTCTCGAAGGAATCCTCCATCCACTACTCAAGTGCTCTCCAAGACAACACTTGGCCCTTCTAATCCACCCCGAGGGAGTACTTCTAACCCTACTTCTAGAGCTAGGGATATTGAATGTTTTAAATGTAGAGGAAAGGGTCATATGATGAAAGATTGTCCCAATTCTAGAGTATTAATTGTTAATCAACTAGGAGAACTTGAAAGTGAAAGTGAAAAGGAAGAGAACCTAGGTGATATGCATGATGAGGATGATCTTAGTGATGAAATTGGTTATGAACATGGTGATTCTTTGATTTGTAAAAGGAATTTACATGTACAACCCGCCCCTTGTGAAGATAATCAAAGAGAAAATTTATTTCACACTAGGTGTTTAGTTCAAGGAAAGGTCTGCAATATGATTATTGATGGTGGAAGTTGTTGCAATATTGTTAGCACTGAATTGATCACTAAATTGCAGTTTACTACTATTTTCCACCCTAGACCCTATAAATTGCATTGGATGAATGAATGTGGAGAATTAAAAGTTCTAAAACAAGCTGAGATAACATTCACCTTAGGAAAATATACGGATACGGTTTTATGTGATGTAGTTCCTATGCAAGCTTGTCATATATTGTTAGGAAGACCATGGCAATACGATCGAAGGGTTACTCATGATGGTCATACTAACCGTCATACATTCATCTTTAATGGTAAGCCTATTACTCTTAAACCTATGACTCCAGCGCAGATAGCAGAAGCTTACGAAAAGAGCAAAGGCAAGGAAAAGGCTTCTGACAGAACCGAAGCAACCACAGCAGCGACCAAAAACCGCACCCGCGGTTCAGATGCCGCACCCGCGGCTCACGATAGATCGCAACAGAAGGGCCAGCACGAGAGCCGCGCCCGCGGCTCCGAAGCCGCACCCGCGGCTCCCTCGCCAAACCGCGCCCGCGGTGATTCAGCCGCGCCCGCGGGTCATCCTTCTGGCGCACTGGTTCCTACAGTGACGAATCGAGCCCTATTGTCGTCCAAAGCCGAGCTGGAAGGTGAGTATTTACCCTTCGATACTACTTTAATGATGCTGTGCAAGAGATTTGTGTTGACAGGTACCGATTCTCGACTTGAACTACCCCTTAGCATTCAAGCTATTCTTGATGAGTTTGCTGAGGTGTTTCCGGATGAGATTCCACCGGGCTTACCGCCCTTTAGGGGCATTGAGCATCAAATTGATCTTATTCCAGGAGCTTCTCTACCTAACCGGCCAGCCTACAGAATGAACCCGCAGGAGTGTCAAGAGATTCAGAAGCAGGTGCAGGAGCTTGTAGATAAAGGGTATGTTCGAGAAAGTCTTAGTCCTTGTGCAGTTCCGGTCTTACTTGTGCCTAAGAAAGACAATTCTTGGCGGATGTGTGTTGATTGCCGAGCTATCAACCACATAACTGTCAAGTATCGTCATCCTATACCAAGGCTGGATGACATGTTGGATGAGCTTCACGGTGCCACAAACTTCACCAAGATTGATCTGAGGAGTGGCTACCATCAAATCCGAATGAGGGAAGGCGATGAGTGGAAGACCGCCTTCAAGACCAAATTTGGTCTATATGAGTGGCTTGTTATGCCATTTGGACTTACTAATGCCCCCTCTACCTTTACGAGGCTTATGAACCATGTTTTGAGGAAGTTTATAGGGAAGTTTGTTGTAGTTTATTTCGATGATATTCTGATTTACAGCAGGTCCCTAGGAGAGCATGAGCGACATCTCAGGGAAGTACTCGTTACTCTTAGTATACAACGACTATATGCTAATTTGAAGAAGTGTGATTTTTGCACTGATAGAGTTATATTTCTTGGTTTTGTAGTGAGCTCCCAGGGATTACAGGTGGACGAGGAGAAGATTAAAGCCATTCAGGAATGGCCGACACCCACGACCAGCAGCCAGGTACGCAGTTTCCACGGGTTAGCAAGCTTCTATCGGCGTTTTGTGAAGGATTTCAGCACCATTGCTGCACCGCTGACTGAGGTAACTAAGAAGCACTCAACATTTGTTTGGAAGGAGGCTCAAGAAAGGGCGTTTGAGGAGCTAAAACGCAGATTGACCGAGGCACCTTTGCTTGTGCTTCCCGACTTCACTAGACCGTTTGAAGTGGAATGTGATGCTTCCGGAGTTGGCATTGGAGGAGTCCTCATGCAAGAAGGTAAGCCTATTGCCTTCTTTTCTGAAAAGTTGAAAGGTGCAAGTCTAAATTACTCTACTTATGATAAGGAACTGTATGCGTTATATAGAGTACTTAAGACTTGGCAACACTACCTATGGCCTAGAGAGTTTGTCTTGCATACCGATCATGAATCTTTGAAACATTTTAGGAGCCAAGACAAACTTGATAGGAGGCATGGTAGGTGGATGGAATTTATTGAGACTTTCCCTTATATTATCAAATACAAGAAGGGAAAGGACAATGTTGTTGCTGATGCACTATCTAGGAGGCATGCTTTAATTGTTCAACTTGACTCTAAGGTGTTAGGCTTTGTTTACATCAAGGAGTTATATCGTAATGATGCTGATTTTGGTGCTATTTATAAGCAATGTTTAGATAAAGGGACTTTGGAGAAGTTTTACTTGTTTGATGGTTTCTTGTTTAAGGCTAGTAAAGTGTGCATACCTAAGTGTTCTTTGAGATTATTGCTTGTTGAAGAAGCCCATAAGGGTGGATTAATGGGACACTTTGGTAGAGACAAGACATATCATATGTTGCATACTCATTTTTATTGGCCTCATATGCTTAGGGATGTTGAGCATTGTTTGAAAAGATGTTTGGAGTGTCTTAAGGCTAAGTCTAGAGTTAAACCACATGGATTGTATACTCCTTTGCCTATTCCTACGACCCCCTGGGTAGACATTAGTATGGATTTTATTGTAGGGTTGCCTAGGACTAAGAAGGGGAGAGATTCTATTTTTGTGGTTGTTGATAGATTTTCTAAAATGGCTCATTTTATTGCTTGCAACAAGACTGATGATGCTCATCATGTGGCTGACTTGTTCTTTACCGGAGTTGTTAGGTTACATGGAGTACCAAAGACTATTGTGAGTGATAGGGATGTGAAGTTTCTAAGTTACTTTTGGAAAACTCTTTGGGGAAAACTAGGGACTAAACTACTATTCTCTACATCTAGTCATCCTCAAACTGATGGTCAAACTGAAGTAACCAATAGGACCTTAGGAACCCTTTTGAGAGCCATTCTTAAGAAGAATTTGAAAGCTTGGGAAGAAGCCTTACCCCATGGTGAGTTTGCCTACAATAGGGCCATCCATTCCTCAACCTCGATGAGCCCCTTTGAATGTGTGTATGGTTTGAATCCACTAACCCCTTTTGATCTTATGCCGTTACCTACGAAGGAGCGAGTGGATTTCAATGCAGGAAAACAGGTTGATCACATCAGGGAAATTCATAAGAGGACAAGAGCTAAATTGCTAGAAGTAGCTGCTACAAATGCTAGCAAGGCAAATAGGAAGAGGAAGAAGGTCATCTTCAAGGAGGGAGACCTCGTGTGGGTCCACTTTAGGAGAGAGCGTTTCCCCAACAGACGCCACTCAAAGCTGTCCCCAAGAGGCGATGGACCCTTCAAGGTGCTTAGGAGGATTGGAGATAATGCTTATGTCTTAGAGCTTCCCGGCGACTATCAAGTGAGTGCTACCTTCAATGTGCAAGATCTGTCTTTATTCGAGGGTGAAGAAGAAGAGGAGCTGGATGATTCGAGGTCGAATCCTTTTCAAGAAGGGGAGGATGATGAAGGATCATCTGGACAGCAACCGACACCTCCGGTCCCTGAATTTGAAGGTGCATTGACGCGCTCGAGAGCTAAGGAAGTCCAACAAGAGCTAGACAAGTTAGTAGCGTTCTTCAGTTCCAAGGAGTTGAATAGAGACGAAGAACCACCATTGATGATGCCGGAGCATCTGAGCTATCATCAAGGACGCCTCGTCCTAAATCTAAAGATGTGCTAACCACTGGAGCTAGGGCTAAAGATCGCTATGAGCCATCATTCAAGTCATTGATAGTAGCCCGAGCTCGTATTGTAGCCATTCAAGCTCATAGAGATCCGGTTCGAGTCAAGATGAGAAGTCAAGTACTGAAGATGAAACAAACTAGACTTCAAGACGAAACTCTAGGCTTTGGAATCGCTCAATTCCGATCTCAGACGAGAGAGAACGAGCCGTTTCAAAAAGAGTTGTCGGCGACATGTCTACAACCGCGCCCGCGGCTCCATAACCGCACCCGCGGCTCATTCAAGTCAACCGCGCCCGCGGCTCCATAACCGCGCCCGCGGCTCATTCGCCGAGGCCTCCTTCTGAAACATTATTTTCGGATATACTTTTATTTGTTTTACGGATTATTATTTTAGGATATACTTTTATTTACTTATTTCTTTTAATTGGCCACCTTATGAACCCTATATAAGGTTGCCTTAGTTATTGTTTAGCCCTCCCCAGACTTTGATATTGAATACAGCGTTTATCGTTTTTCCTTCCAAAAGAGAGCTTTTGTGAGAAGAGTGTCCCGTGTGCATTGTCGTTCAGTTGGCCCTAGTTGTGCTTGTGTGTGTCAATCTCCTCCATAAGGTTGGTGCTATCGGGACTCCATAGAGCAACCTCCAGGTGCCTTGACCCACCAAAGTCATTGTGTTTGGTTGTAATCATCCGTTGGGGTTTCTTCATCATTCGGTATGGTTCTTGTTCTTAAGTTCAAGGGTTTTATCGTTGTTTGATTTGGTTCCAATTGGCCTATCATTCGAATTATCCTTCTTTCATCTCATTCTAATTCCGCCTTTCTTCTCTGTTCGAGTTCCTATTCGAGTTTGGTGTCTAGGTCGGCAACTGCGGCTTTATCCCCGCATCACCCACAGGTCCGTAACCCACAGGTCCGAGGTTGACACCATTCGTCTTCACAAGAACATCAAGAGACCCCCTATCCAGAAAATCACAAAAAGAGTCAGCTTTTATTTTCTTGTTTGTCAGTTTCTTTCAGAAATTGATTTTGAGTCTTCCATTGCTTTGATATTTCTTGTTGAGTCATTACAGGTTGTGTGCAAGAAGCTTGGATCGATTAGTGTTGGTGGAGATCGAAAGATTGGAGTTTGGAGCACCCCTTGTTCCCAAAATCCATTCAGCCCTTCATCCATCACAAAATCTATCCATCCCTACCAAAACGCAGCCATCAGAAACCCTAAAGAATTGCTGGAATTTCTTTCCTTGAAGCCCAAACAAGATCTTCAAAAAAGGGAATCTTATCTTTCTACAAGGGAAATCAAGTTAGTTGTTATTTTTATTTATTTTCAATTTTGTTGAGATTAATATCTCGTATCGAGTCTGTAATTCCTTTTGGTGAGAAAAAAAAAATATTCAAAAAAAAAAGAAAAGAAAAGAGAAAAGAAATTCAAAAAAAAAAAAAAAAAAAAAGAAATCGAAAAGTCTCAAAGTCAGTAGTTTATTTTACGTTTTGTTGAGTCAAAGTCTAGTTTGATATTGTTTAAGTCGGATCTCAAGAACTCAAAGGAAATCGGGTTGAACGAGCCCGAACGGAAGCGAGAAACCACCAGGCCGCGACAGAAACCGCGCCCGCGGCCCAGCAGCCGCACCCGCGGAATTCAGGCCGCGCCCGCGGCTCCGCCTCAGAAGCCATTGTTCGAAATCCGCGCCCGCGGACTTCAGACCGCGCCCGCGGAACCGTCACTATTTGCCTTTCCATTCCTTTCAGATACGAGCCTCAATTATTACCTAACCCTCCCGACTCCGTCTTCGATCCTTCAATCAACATCAGTCGGAACAAGTTAAGGTACGCTTCCTTTTGGCTCTTCTTGAAATTCGAAGCTTAATCATATCTCTGTTTTGCATTCTCATTCTTGCAAAACACCTTCGAGTCTTATTTTCATTCTTTCATTGAGTCAGTCTCTTGTTTGAGTCAGAACCTTACAGTCGAAACCCCGCACTACGCTAGCCATCTCCATCTCTACCATCATTCATATATTGCTAGGAGTTAGGTAGTTTCAACTTAGTGGGTTATTGATCCATACAAGTCAATCCATCAAAGAAAAGCTGGTTGCAACGACAATTGAGAGAGAGTGCAGAGGAAAACATACGAGAGTAAACACTTGCGAGTTGTTTTCATTTACACTCACTTAACATTGTTCTGTGTTAGTCTTTTCTTTGATAATGGACAGGTTCGTTTCTCCCAGAAGGAGACCTCCAAGGGGATATCAGCAGGAGTACATAGAGAGTGAAGATTGGCAACCATACAAAGATGTCCAAAGAAGAAGAGGACGTGAGCTAGAGCAAATTGGTCTTGCCAAGATCAAGCTGAACATTCCAAGATTTGAAGGTTGGGACATGGATGAGTATATGGAATGGGAAGCCAAGGTTGAGCAGATTTGGAGTTGTCATAACTTCATGGAATTCCAAAAGGTAAGATTTGTTGTTCGTGAATTTACCGGCAATGCACTGAAATGGTGGAATAATCTTGAGGAAGAAAGGAGAAGAGCACTTGATCCATTTGTGAACACTTGGAGGCAAATGAAGACCTTAATGAGAGCTCGCTTTGTGCCTCCATATTTCGCGCGTAAGCTCAGGCAAAGGTTGGATAATTTGAGGCAAGGAACCATGTCAGCAGAGGAGACATACAATGCAATGAAGGCTGCTATGGTTCGAGCTAATGTGCATGAAAATGAGGAGACTACTATGAATAGGTATCTTCATATACTAAACTCTTATTTAGCTAACAAAGTATATTTGTATAGCTACTCCTCCATGGAAGAATTGTTGCACTTGGCCATCAAGATTGAGAGGAGAACAAAGGCCAAGAAGCAAAAAGAAATAGAGAAGGCTACAGAAGACTGGCAAGCGCGAGTGCAAGCGGTAGTGAAAAACAGCTTTGCTAAGTTAGAAGCTGAGCTTGAGCGTTGGAGTTGTCAAGTCAAAGAGGCTGCCAAGAAGAAGGAAAATGATAAGAAGCCAGAAAGGAATCTAAGGCTTGCCTCTCCATCACAAGAAGTTAACCCAGGGAGCACTTCTAATCTTTCTACTAAAATTGAAGATGTTTTGTGCTTAAACTGTTAAAGTAGAAATCATATGATTAATGATTGTCCTGATATGCTTAATCACCTAGAACAAATTGAGATTGAATATGAAATAGGTGATAGTATTGATGATGTTGTTTGTATTGATGATGCTAAAACTGATTTAGATAATGAGGTTGAAATTGATTATGAGCATGTTGATTCATTAATTGATAGGAAGGATTTGCATGTACAAACTGCTCATTGTGTTGAAATTCTAGGAGAAACTCATTGTCTAGGTAAAGTTGAGGATTACAACATGATTATTGATGAAGGTAGTTGTGGTAATATTGCTAGCATGGGATTGAATACTAAATTGCAAATTGCTTCATTATGCTACTCTAGTCCTTTAAAACTGCATTGGATTAATGATTGTGTTGATTGGAATTTGAACAAGCATGCTAAGGAAGCCATGACATTAGAACATTATGATGATACTGTTTCATGTGATGTTGTGCCTATGCAAGTTTGTCAAGTTTTATTAGATTATCCATGGCAGTATGATAAGAGAGTTGCTCATGATGGTTTTGCTAGTTGTTATTCGTTTACATTTCCTAGAAAAGATGTTGTTCTTCCACCTATGGTTCTTTTGCAGGTCACTGATAAGTATGACAAAAGGAAGGACAAGGGCAAAAGAGCTAAAGGGATGAAGGAAAGCAATGCACTCCAGCAGCAATCCATCGTTTCCTCAAGGTGGATCTATGCACTCAAGGCATTCAAGAGGAAGTTGTGCATTAAAGAGGATGACGCCTATGAAGATCGTCCAATCATTCATATCAAATATGATTCGAGGTCGAATCCTTTTCAAGAAAGGGAGAATGATGCGGGAGCATCTGAGCTATCATCAAGGACGCCTCGTCCTAAATCTAAAGATGTGCTAACCACTGGAGCTAGGGCTAAAGATCGCTATGAGCCATCATTCAAGTCATTGATAGTAGCCCGAGCTCGTATTGTAGCCATTCAAGCTCGTAGAGATCCGGTTCGAGTCAAGATGAGAAGTCAAGTACTGAAGATGAAACAAACTAGACTTCAAGACGAAACTCTAGGCTTTGGAATCGCTCAATTCCGATCTCAGACGAGAGAGAACGAGCCGTTTCAAAAAGAGCTGTCGGCGACATGTCTACAACCGCGCCCGCGGCTCCATAACCGCACCCGCGGCTCATTCAAGTCAACCGCGCCCGCGGCTCCATAACCGCGCCCGCGGCTCATTCGCCGAGGCCTCCTTCTGAAACATTATTTTCGGATATACTTTTATTTGTTTTACGGATTATTATTTTAGGATATACTTTTATTTACTTATTTCTTTTAATTGGCCATCTTATGAACCCTATATAAGGTTGCCTTAGTTATTGTTTAGCCCTCCCCAGACTTTGATATTGAATACAGCGTTTATCGTTTTTCCTTCCAAAAGAGAGCTTTTGTGAGAAGAGTGCCCCGTGTGCATTGTCGTTCAGTTGGCCCTAGTTGTGCTTGTGTGTGTCAATCTCCTCCCTAAGGTTGGTGCTATCGGGACTCCATAGAGCAACCTCCAGGTGCCTTGACCCACCAAAGTCATTGTGTTTGGTTGTAATCATCCGTTGGGGTTTCTTCATCATTCGGTATGGTTCTTGTTCTTAAGTTCAAGGGTTTTATCGTTGTTTGATTTGGTTCCAATTGGCCTATCATTCGAATTATCCTTCTTTCATCTCATTCTAATTCCGCCTTTCTTCTCTGTTCGAGTTCCTATTCGAGTTTGGTGTCTAGGTCGGCAACTACGGCTTTATCCCCGCATCAATTGAAGACTGTTCTAATGATCGAGGTTCGAGAACGAGCAGAGGACGACGGCGAAGAACCGCGACCGCGGCTGGAACCCGCGCCCGCGGCTCCATAACCGCGCCCGCGGCCAGGATGCAAAAACCGTGCCCGCGGCTCCATAACCGCGACCGCGGCCAGGCCACTCGGCGAAGTGTTTCAGAAACATTATTTTCGGATATTAATTGTTTTCGGATTATTATTTTAGGATTTACTTTTATTGTTTATTTCTTTAGTCGGCATCCTTATGAACCCTATATAAGGCTGCCTTAGTTGTTGTTTTAGAGCCCCCAGACTTTGATATTGAATACAACGTTTATCGTTTTTCCTCCCAAAAGAGAGCTTTTGTGAGAAGAGTGCCCCGTGTGCATTGTCGTTCAGTTGGCCCTAGTTGTGCTTGTGTGTGTCCATCTCCTCCATAAGGTTGGTGCTATCGGGACTCCATAGAGCAACCTCCAGGTGCCTTGACCCACCAAAGTCATTGTGTTTGGTTGTAATCATCCGTTGGGGTTTCTTCATCATTCGGTAAGGTTCTTGTTCTTAAGTTCAAGGGTTTTATCGTTGTTTGATTTGGTTCCAATTGGCCTATCATTCGACTTATCCTTCTTTCATCTCATATCTAATTCCGCTTTTCTTCTCTGTTCGAGTTCCTATTCGAGTTTGGTGTCTAGGTCGGCAACTGCGGCTTATCCCCACATCATAAGGAGGATAGTGGTGGACCCATTTATTACCGCGATATAAAAGCCTTGAAAAAACCGCCATTCCACATTCCCACTCAAACAAACCGTTCATCTTCTCCTAAAAACTCCCCCGCTCTCGCTCTCGCTCTTGCCATTGATTTCTCTGCCGATCGAAGGTGAAATTTGTCCATTCTCACTCGCTTTCTCTCGCTCTTACTCTCTTATCGTTTTCGAGCAGATTCCACTGAAAAACCCTAGATCAAAGACGAAGCAATTTGCAGGCGATTTGAAGGTGATCTGAAGGCGATCTCATCGTCGATATAACAAATCATTAACAACGCATCAAAGAAGCAACAATGAGGTCTAAAATTGCATCTGGAAGCCAAGGTATAGGTTCAACTAAAGAATTTTGGTTGTGAACTTCATTTGTTATGGATTTTATACAATATTGATAAATAGATCTAGAATCACTGCTACAAATGTGTTTTGGTGCATGTTTGGCGCTTCATGCACTGTGTTTTGATAAATAGATCTAGAATCACCGTATGTTTATGTGTTTTGTTGAAATATATACAGTGTTTTGGCGTCTCATGCACTGTGTTTTGGTGCACCATCCAGTAGGTTTTGGTGCACCATCCAGTAGGTTTTGGTGCACCGTCCACTGTGTTTTGGTGCACCGTCCACTGTGTTTTGGTGCATCATCCAATGTCTTTTATGTATAAAATGTAGGAAAGAAACAGAATGATAATGCAATAGTCAAGGAGCTAAGATATGGAACACTAATCATTAGTGATCCCCCTTCCCATATTAACACTGGTATGAGTGATTATTTATTTGTGCATGAGCTAATGTATTGGTTACTAGTTATTCATGACATATGTATTTGTTTTAACAGAGGAAGCAGCAGTTGAAATCCCAACCACATCATCTAGTCATGGAGACACAACTCCAATTGATGGTATACACTAATCTTTTTTGCATTTTTATAAATAATGTGTGATGGTGCATCACCCAGTGTGTGATGGTGCATCACCCAGTGTGTGATGGTGCTCACCATGTGGGAATTGGTGCATCACCCACTGATAGTTAGTGCATCATCCAGTGGGTAATGGTGCATCATATATTTAATAATTTGATCAATCATTCATACAATAATTGTTTGCCATTTATTAATTATCTCTGTTTTATTTTTAATCATAACAAAAAGTGGAGAGGAACTTGAGACCTCCCAACAAGGGAAGCGAAAAAAATCAGTAGCTGTTGGGAAGCAACCTTCAAAAAAACAAAAGCTAGTGCCGGAAGTAGACTCTGATTATGATGAAGATGTGGAGGCTGATAGGTTTATAAAGCTCGAAAGGGAAGCAATGGAAAAGGGGAAAGGGACTAAAGATGCAGACAGAAAGGGAAAGATGAAGGTGCAAAAGACTAATCCAAAGAAGGGGGAGAAGGTCTTTGTAATGAAATCAAAACTTCAAAAGCCCGGGAACAAAAAGGGTATAATGAAGTTAAGAGATGATTTTCCAAGATTGAAGTGCAGAACATCGCCTGCCCTATTCAGAAGCTACATTGTAACAAGCAAATTCACTGACAGCCATAGGCGCGCTCTTGACGAAATAGGATTTTCATGTGTCAAAAGCTGGGATATCAAGGAAACGCCAGGACGGCTAGGACATTATGTGTGCAACAATTTCCACCCACTGAATTCTACAATCAAATTAAAGGCTGGAAGGAAGATTGTTGTTACAGAAAATGATGCGCATGAATACTTGGGAGTTCCAAGAGGAGTAGCTGAAATTGTTGAGCCTAAGAAACTCACAAATCCAGGGATGAGGCAGAAACTGCAGGAAGATTTCCCTGGGAAAGATTTAAACAAAATCTCACCAGGTGAGATTTATGAAAAGATGATATCTCTTGATGGATGTGAATGGTACAAAAGATATTTCATTCTTCTCTTTGTCAACACAATGGTTCAATCCTATGCGAATGGGTACGTCAAAACTTCCATCCTTGAATTGCTTGAAGACGTTGATAAAATCAAGGACTTCAACTGGAGCTCATACCTCTACAAGACCCTAATTGACTGTGCACTTGTGTGGGGGAGCACAAAAGCTTCTAGTTTCAACGGGAGCATGCACTTACTTGAGGTAATATTAGTTTTGGTGCACCATCCAGTGAATGATGGTGCACCACCCAGTGAACTTTGGTGCATCACCCAGTGGTTGTTGGTGCATCACCCAGTAGGTTTTGGTGCACCATCCAGTGGTTGTTGGTGCACCACCCAATGGGTTTTGGTGCACCATCCAGTGGTTGTTGGTGCACCACCCAGTGGGTTTTGGTGCATCAACCACTGTGTGTTGATCCTTCTAATTGTTAGGTTTTGCTATGTAATCTAATTAAACTAATTCACTCTATTTTTGTTTTACACAGTTAATATATGTAGACAGATTGAGATGGAAAGGTATAATTGTACCAAGGAAGTATCCCATTATCTACAACTGGAGCACCAAGATGCTTAGAGACAGGGAGGATGAAGAAATAATGCATGGTGGGTTTGGTAATGGGATACTTCTTGGCCGACCAAGCTTCAGCACGTGTCTCATTGTGAGGGAAGAGGAACACGAAGAAGAAGAAGTTGGCATCCAATCTCTACCAGAGCCTGAAGGGGAAACAGATGAAGAGTTGAGATCTTACATGGCTCGCTACATGACACAAATTGAGAATATTGCTCAGAATGTGAGGGACCTTTTGTTGCAAAAGGAACAAATGCCCCAGAGGCTGAAGAGAAGTGTAGCATTAAAATCTGTGAACCAAGAGGCTCAGAAAATTATTAATGTCAAATTGGAGCAAGAAGATATGGATGAGGAAGATGAAGAACAACAACAATCCCAGAACACGGAGTTTTGGGATTTAGCTGTGAAGTGTATGGAAGAAGTTGAGAAAACTGTTTCTCAACAACAACAACAACATGGACATGCCGGGATTTGGAAAGGATGTGGAGCATGTTCAAGAGGGACCAAATGTTGAAGTGGATGTTGGAAAGGTTGTTGAAGAGGGAACAACTGTTGAAGTGGATGTTGGAAAGGATATTGAAGAGGGAACAAATGAGAAGGAGCAAAAAGGTACTGAGGATGTCCTTGAAACAGAAGCAACAGACAATCAACAACAACAACAAATGGGAGTGGAAGAAAATGCTGAAAAGGAGGGAAATAACAAGGAAGGAGAAGAGGTGACAGAGAAAGGGGACAATGTCCCAGAAAAAGAGAAGGAGGTTTCTGAAACAGAAGAAGACCTAACTGAACGACAAAAGGAAGTTTTGGCTTGGTCGGAAGTGGAGGATGCTGAAAATTTGAAAATTGTTGTTTCTACTGATAAAGGAAAGGGAGTAGATAAGGAAATGGAGGATGAAGATCAGATGGAGGTGGATGCAACTGAGGAAGACAAATCTACCCACCAAAAAAGGTATAAAAATCCAAATATTATTTATGTTGGTGCATCAGCCACTGTGGTTTGGTGCATCAGCCACTGTGGTTTGGTGCATCATCCACTGTGGTTTGGTGCATCAGCCACTGTGCTTTGGTGCATCATCCATTGAGTTTTAGTGCATCACCTAATGGGTTTTGGTGAATCATCTAATACTTCTATTTGTCAAGTGAGATTCACATTCAACAAAGATGCAGAGGCTGACGCTAAGAGGGAGAGACTTCCTTCAGCAAGCACAATCTCGCCTTTTAAGGAAAGACAGTGTAACATTTCAGCTCCACTTATAGGCAATGAAAAAAATCTTTACTTCTGGTTGACCAGTGAAGAAGGCATTGAAAGGTAACATGCATATTTACATTAGTATTTCTCCATTTTCTCTAATATGAGGGAAATTAACATATTGATTTTTTTGTTATACAGCAATAACAAACTTTTCCAATTACACAGTACAAGTCTAAAGAAAAGAAACTTCCAGTGCATGAAGAAAGATGAATATCTAGACAATGACATGGTGGATGCTTTCATTTTATTGTTTAATGAAAATGAAGAATTCAGATCCCCACAATCACCATTGAGATTCTTTATACCTTGCATTGCGACTGTAAGTCAATATATTAGAACAACATATTCAAATTATTATTTTTGCAAAATATTTATCTCAAATATTTTTATTTTGACATGATTTTCTTATAGACACTGAGATGAGTACTTACAGTTTGGAAGAAAGATATAATCTATTCGCCAAAACTGTCAAGGAAACATTTAACAATGTCAAAGCCTTTAACAAGAGAGGATTAAAGCTTAGCGACGTTGATGTGGTAAGACACTGATATTTCTATTGTGGTGGTTGGTGCATCACCCAGTGGGAATTGGTGCATCACCCAGTGAGAATTGGTGCACCACCCAGTGAAAATAGGTGCATCATCCAGTGTTGGTTGGTGCATCACCCAGTGGGTGATGGTGCACCACCCAGTGGAAATAGGTGCATCATTTAGTGTTGGTTGGTGCATCATCCAGTGTGGTTGGTACATCATCCAGTGTTGGTTGGTGCATCATCCAGTGTTGGTTGGTGCATCATCCAGTGTTTGTTTGTGCATCACCATTGATTTGTGTTTTTATTAACTTATAAACTAATTTTTCTCTCTTGCACAGTTTTTCTTGCCAATTCTCAGAGAGCAGCACTATTATTTGATAACTGTTAATGTGAACAAGCCAAGTTTGGAGATCATTGATAATTCATCTGACGGGGAGATGGATAAATATTCTCATGTACAAAATACCATTGTAAGTCCACTTTTAAAAATATAATGGATGCATCAATGAAAAGTAATTGGTGATCCTTTGAAGTATAATTGCTGCATCATTTATGCGATTGTTTATTCATGCAGAGGACAGTGATGATGCACTTCATCAGGGATAATGGAATGCAACCCAAAGTTGCCTTGATTGCAGACGTGCCATTTCAAAGACTCGAAATGACTTGGAGGGACAAGACAAACAAAAAAGATTGTGGAATCTTTCTACTGAGGCACATGGAGACTTACAGAGGCAATGGGCTGGCTTCTTGGGATTCAAACTTGAGGAAGAGGGACGCGAAACAGTTAGCCAAGCTTAGAGTAAGATACTGCCATCTACTTCTCACAAGCAGCTTCAATTCAGCAAGCAAACAAATTAATTATTTAATACATGTACTGAGAGTTTGCAAAACACAAGAAACAGCTGAGAAGGCAGCTAAAAAAAGAGCTGACAAGGCAGTGACTTCTGGACGTGGGCGTGGGCGGAAAGGTGGAAAGCAATAGGAAATATTTGGTTGTGAACAATTTCAATGTTTATAAACAGTTTGGTTTTTAACAATACATATTTGGTTTAGAAAAAAGTTTGGTTTTTTAGGTTGTAAGACAAGTTTGGCTTATAAGGTATTTGTGGTTTGCACATGAATTTATGCGTGAGAAGTCCACATCAATTTAAGCTTATTTGAAATGGTGCACCACTTACTGATAATTGGTGCATCACGTAGCCATATTTGGTGCACCACTACGTAGCCATATTTTCTGGTAAGATTAATGAAGCACGCTTTGCGTGCTTCATAAGAACTCTCACGGGATAGCTTCTGGGATGAAATTCAGGGATAATAAATCAAACATAATTTAGTCAAGCAAACATGGTGCATCACTCAGCCATAATTTGTGCATCACGTAGACATATTTGGTGCATCACTCAGCAATAATTGGTGCATCACGTAGCCATAATTGGTGCATCACTCAAAGATAATCAGTGCATGAATAAGCTACAGATAAGAAATCAACAAAAGATGCATTGTTAATTAAGTTGGTGCATCACTGAGATGCAATTGGTGCATCAGTCAGTGATAAAAGGTGCATTACTAAAATATCTGGTTAAAAACTCATTACAATGAAAAGCTCAGACAAACTAATGGACATATTGAGGACAAGTAGTGATGTTGTGTCCCGACCTCTTACAAATTTTACAAACCCTTTTCTTCTTCTTGGAATTTTCAATTCCAGCTTCTTGACCACCTTTAACACGCCTCTTTTTGAACTTGTTCTTTGCCATTTCAGGAGGATGGATGTTTACTTGATCAGGTAACGGTCCTACAAATTTCTCAAACTTGTAGTTTCTAGCTGGTGTTAAGGAAGAAGGATCCACTACTCCAGATCTTGTAAATGCAGCCTTTTTATCCTTTAAAATAGCTAAAAACTCTTTCAATCTATCCATGTCATCACCAACAACGTCAACACATGAATACATTTATGTCATCACTTCAGCCAACAAACCCTTTCTCTCATCAATCTCAACACTAGCATCATACATTGCACCGTCTACTTCAAAAATTAGTTGTAGAATAGCTTTCTTGGTCCAGCGAGTGTTAATGAGGCTAGGAGGAAAATTAGTAACATGGGAATTCTTTAAGGCAAAGAAAATGTGTCAGCAAGGAAACCCCAATTTTTGAAAATTGTTGCAAGAACAAACATACTCATTCCTTGAAACAACATGTTGTACATCACAGATTCTACCAAATTCATCTTGAACCTTAAAGTGATGAGTATCAGACTCTTTTCGTAGTTCATCAAGGGTGGAGTGATACGTACCACTTACAAACGTCTCTTGGACATCATAAAAGGCATTGATAGTGTAAGATGGTTGCAAGATTCTTCTCAAACTGATAAGGCGTCTTCATACGTGGAGTGGAAGTACAACAATCCATATCACACTTTTTCTGACTGTGCCGCTAAGAATCAATGGCACTACTATACTGCATCATGAAAAGCACAAGGCTAGATTGAGAACCTAGAAAATTTCCATAAAAACTGTTTTGACTCTCAGACCTTGATGTTGTCCTCAACAAGGATGACATTCTCACATCTTGGAAAAAAGTTGGGATCCAATAACGCCGTAGTTCAAACATTACTCCTAGCCATTCGTGCCCTTCCAGACCATATTCTCCAAGAACCGAAAACCACTCATTTTCAAATTCAATAGGAGTAAGTTCATCATCCCAAACAATATTATTGAACTTCTTTTGGAACACATCAAAGAATAAAGGATTTGAATCTGGAGGGAATTTAACCTTGCTAGAAACCTTCATCATTATATGCCACATGCACAACCGGTGGACAGAATGAGAAAACACTCGTTCAACAGCAGTCTTGACGGACGCAACTTGATCGGTGATAATGACATGCGGTTCATGCCCCATAGCCTTCTTGAAATTCTCAAATAACCACACATAAGACTCAATATCCTCATGCAAAAGCAGAGCAACAGCAAATGTTATAGACCTTTTATGATTATCCACTCCAGTAAATGGCACAAAGACCATATTATATCTGCAAAAATAGAGTACAATAGTTTAGCATTAGATGCATCACTGGAAGAGAATTGGTGCATCACTGGTAGAGGTTTGGTGCATCACTAGTGGAAGATAAGTGCATCAGAGGTATAAGATATGTGAATGAGTAGTAAGAATAAAAGGTGCATCATCCAAAGCTAAAAGGTGCATCATCCATAACTAAAATGTGCATCATCCATAACTAAAAGGTGCATCGTCCACAGATAAAGGTGCATCATCCATAATCAAAAGGTGCATCAGCCAGTGGGAGCTGGTGCATCATCCATAACTAAAAGGTGCATCAGTTGTAGAGGATATATGCATGACTGAAAAAACATAAGTTCATTAATTAAAAAAGGTACATATGATTTACCTGATTAATTGATATGTAGCATCAGCCGACACCACATCACCAAAATATGAGAAACTCTTGCGATTTATAGAATCACACCAAAACAACCGACAAAGATGCCCCTCCTTGTTGAGATCATAATCAAAGTAATATGCACTGCAACATTCTTTCTTATTAACAAAGTCATTGATAACCATTTGAGCATCACTACCTTCCATGTATGAGTTCAACCCCCTCATAAAGTTCTTAAAGTCGACAACAGTGGCGCCTACATTAGCATACGAACCAACTAGATTCTTATACACTTTGAAACTCTTACTCACTCCAATATTGGATTTAATACAGCTCATCATGAGTTCTTGATGGAATTGAGTAACTTGCCTATTCCCTTTAGAAAATACCATATGGGACATCTCCAACATAGAATGTGTGTGACCATACTCAAGTTTCGTAACGCGGTAACCATCCATACCTTCATACTTGAGCCAAAACTTAGCTTCACATCCACATCTATTAGAGATTCTCCTCCTCTTCACAACATCTCCATTTGTCGGGACATCATGGTTGAACTCAGAATATGGGGATACAACTTTATATCCTGCTCTGTCACAACAAAGATACTTCCAAAGAACAACGGGTGGTACACATTTCTTATTTGTCTTGGTCGAACAACAACGAACAGTGAAACCACATGCAAGCGCATAAGCTTCATAAAAGGTGATGGCATCATGAAGAGTTGGGAAAAGCTGACCAAGATAGGGCTTCAATGAATCATTGCACTCGGGAATGATATAGTCAACATTAATGCTTGGAGAAATGGATATAATAGTAGGGATACTCTGACTACCACTCCCTGACAAAAATAAAATAAGGTGCATCAGTCAAATTGAAAAGGTGCATCAGTCAAAGTGAAAAGGTGCATCAGTCAAATGTAAAAGGTGCATCATCCAAAGCTAAAGGGTGCATCATCCACAAGTAAAAGGTGCATCATCCACAACTAAAAGGTGCCTCAACCAATGAACATTAATGCATTTTGAATACGAATCATTAAAATTCTCAAGTGGTGCATCACTCAATACTAAACGGTGCATCAATCAATCATAAACAGTGCACCACTCAAACTAACAAATATCTAAATCAACCAAATCACATACAAAAATCCAGAAATCTGAGATATTATATTAATACTGTAATGAAAACAACAATGAAATCAAACACACATATCTATACCTAAATTAGGAGAAGCATTAGCCATATCACAGAGAAAACTGGATTTGGCCGGCACAAACACAAAAACAGAAGGAATAAGGACGAAGCACCACTGTCGAACACAATGATGGCTCAGAAACACCAGGAACAGCCACAAAACAACAACAACGGCGAGTAAAAAGATCCGATGAGAAGAAGTATTGGAGGCGAGTGAACGATGAGAAGAAGTAATGGCGGCGATTCTGTTTTGGAGAAGAACGCGAAGCTGTTATATCGAACAAAGAGCCAAAACAAAATGAAAAAAAGGAAGGAAAGGAAACGGCCATGATTAAAACACTATGGAAAGAATGAACGCCCAAGATTCATCCTCATTCCTTCTCCGTAAGCCCATCCTCACCGGATCTTTTTCCTAATTAAACTGTCAGTATGAGACTACAGTAAACTGTCAACACAACAATTTAAGTTTTTAACACGACTAATTAAATTGTCAACACGACCAATAGATTGTCAACATGACTAAATAAATTGCCAACACGATAAATTATTATCGACATGATTATTAGATTGTCAACAAGGTTAATTAAATTGTCAACACACTCAAAAAAGTGGTCAACACAGTTTAAAAAAAATTGTCAACACATTGAAAAGAAATTGTCAACACACTTAAAAGAACTATCGACACAGTCAACACACTAAATAATCTGTCAACAAGACACTAAATAAATATGTCAACAAGACACTAAATAAACTGTCAACAATACACTAAATAAAACTGTCAACAAGGCACTAAATAAGACACTAGATACATTTGTCAACAAAACACTAAATAAAACTGTCAACAAGACACTAAATAAAATTTTCAACACAATAAATTGTCAACAAGACACTAAATAAAACTGTCAACAAACTTATTAAATTATCTACACACATAATAAACTGTCAACACACAAAATAAACTGTCAACACACTAAATAAAAATGTCAACACACTCAATAAAGTTTTCAACATTATTTATCTAACACTCTTTGCAGGTAAACGACATATTTAATTAACATATTTATATAACCACAATATATAGATCAAATTTACAATTTTATTCATTGTAGTAATGCACAAAAAACTCCCTCCCACTAATAAACACATGTAAAGTGATCATCTGCATCATTGCTTTTCGTTTCTTGTTGTTGGAATGGAGGGAAAGCACGGATTTGGGTTTCCAATCCATTCCATTCCATCTAGTTGGTTTTTTGTAGTGATAAAGTTGAGATCCCTGCAACAATGGGATATGTAACCGTGGAAGGAGAAGGAGCTGATAAAACATCGATAGAGTGGGATGACACAACGGTGGCGGGCGAAGACGGACATCGACAAGTAAACCGTGAGCAGAGTGCGGCGTGTGACAGAGGACAGTGGTGGCGGTCGTCGGGCGATAGAAACTAGTCGTATGCGGATGCATCGAAGTATGTATTTGGAGAAGGAGAGAAAATAAGGAGAGTAGATACTTCTATCATCTTCATTCCCGTTTAATATTATAGTCCTCATCTATCTCCGTTTTTTTCTAAAATCTCACCCCATCCCCGCCCCCATCCCCGTCCCCATTGGGGAATCTACATCCCGTTTATTTTCCCCCATTTAATTTTCCCAATGAGGATTTCGTATCCTCGTTAAATTTCATTATTTATATACATTTATAAATAAAAATAACTAAGTAAAACTATTTTAAATTAAAAATATATCTAAAGTTTAAGCATATTTAATATGAAAATGGGAACACCAGGAAAAGAAGATGGGCCGGGACCCCTATCCCTATCTTCATCTTCATCCTCATTCGAGGTTTTTATTTTTCTCCATCCTCAACCCCGCCTCCAAAAAAATCTCCATTGCGTGAGATTCTCCGTTGGTATTGGAGATTCTCCGGCCATTGTCGTCCATAGGCGCGGAAAGTTCGAGCGTTATAGCTTATACGGCCCACTGGGCCTGCATTTTATTAATAAACTAGGCCCACAATATCATCTGGGTCTCACTTGACCCTCTATAAGGTGCAAGGCATACGTACACATCCGACTCGCAACTTGTTTTGTTTTGTTTAGGGATTTCTTTCGTGGAAGCAAGCGATCGTTCGCTTCAAGCATTTAATTTATCTCTCTATTATTCTCTCGATTTAAGGTTCATTCCTTTGTTCTTTTCCTTTCTAATTCTGCTTCCCTCCTCAAGTTTACTTTGTTTTGTATCTTTCGAATTGTTGGAAACCCTAATTTTGGAATTTGTTGAAGTCCAGCAGTCTTCGTCATGGCTAAGAGCTCCTTCAAGCTTCAACACCCTCTCGGTATCTCTCTCTCTGGATTTTAATCGATCTTAGAACTGTAATTTCTATAATTCAAGTCTTAAACTATCCCAAGTTTAAATTTTGTTTGATTGAATTCTCTAATATCACTGGCTTTATCTATTACTCAGCCCTGTATTACTTAGTATTGCAGTAAAAAAAGAAAAGCTAAGAACTTGTTTAGAGCATGATCGGAAGGATATGATCATCAATTGAAAGGCTAGGCTAAACTAATGGAAGGATGAGTTTTGAAATAGAAGCAATACAAAATAGTCATTATGAACAAGTGCTAAATATTGAGAACCTTAAACACAAATTACCCTACAATTTGCTTATGTAGGATTGACCAGAAGGACATCTTTTTACCTTTTTTTAGTTTCTATAGAATCCGGGGTAAATATGTTGGTAAAAGTGGGAAACGCAGATATTTTTCTCTTAGGAGTTTTCAGATAAGGATTGTATGCTTAATCGTTTCAGACAGCTCTAGAATATTTATGGGTGTAAAGTTTGGACCACCTTTGGAAGAATGATCATCTTGTGTCTTTTATACCATCTCTTGGAGTTTTCAAATCAGGATTATCTTTGAAGTATAAGTAGAACAGATTATTCTTGCCAACTGTACATATGTGACCTCATTTTCTGAGATAGTCTACATAGATGTCTTTCCAGTAAATGCTGATTTGGATCTTGACATTGTCCGGTTTTATAAATCTTCTACAGAGAGAAGGCAGGCTGAAGCTACTCGCATCAGAGAGAAATACCCTGACAGAATTCCAGTAGGCTGACATTTCTCCTTTTGAAATCCTCGTTTTAGTCAAGAGAAAGCTGGTTCATGACTTCATGTAACCATCCAATATCGACATTTTATATTCATTTATTTATATTGTAGGTAATCGTGGAGAAAGCTGAGAGAAGTGACATTCCCGACATTGACAAGAAAAAGTTGGTGACATTCTATTTTGTCACAAGTTTCCCCTCCTAACAGTATTTTACGGCGAAAAACCCCGCACCCACTTTTTTATAACTGGCACCCGCCTTGGGCGCAACCCGGATGCGTCCAAAAATAACCCGGTTCAGTTTTGGGCGCATCCAGGATGCGTCCAACTTAAACCGGATTTTTTAACTTGGGCGCATCCAGGATGCGCCCAAGAATGACCTGGTTAAAAAAAAAAAAATTGGACGCACCCGAAATGCGCCCAAGACGGATGCCAGTTATAAAAAAATGGGTGCGGGGTTAAACGCCCGTATTTTATTGCCTTGTTACACTAGACTGGTTTGTTCTCATTGGCTTTCCTTTTAACGATTGCAGATATTTGGTTCCTGCTGATCTGACGGTTGGACAATTTGTCTATGTCGTAAGGAAAAGGATCAAGCTCAGCGCTGAAAAGGCTATTTTTATATTCGTAAAGAATATTCTCCCGCCTACTGGTAAGTTTCTAAATAAGAACACTTCAGCATAAGTGGGGGTTAATGTTTGAGCCGGTATTATTTATTCATGAGCCGGTATAATTAAGCGCTAGTTAATAGCGTTTGCTTTTTGTGAAAGATAATTAAAACACTATAGAGTAGCGTTTAGGATTGTGGCTCAATATCAGAAAAAGTCGGTGCATATAAGGCTCCCGAGCATAAATGAAGCCAATAATATTCTCCTAAGCATTTCAATTTAATAACTTCTAATAACTCTTTTATAGTTCAAAGAAGTTTTTTTCGTTTGTTTGTTGTGTATAATGATTTCTGTTTTCGCATTCCAGCTGCAATGATGTCAGCAATCTATGAGGAGCACAAAGATGAGGATGGGTTTCTCTACATGACATACAGTGGCGAGAATACATTCGGATCATTTGCCATGCCAACCTGCTAAGAATTTGAATATATGAACATGTTGGTTTGATGTTTGTAAATAGATTTCATAATTGTCCCTCAAGTCATTGCGGCCTTTCCTGTGCTGTTCTTTCTTTGCTCTGTTTACCCGTTGTTGTTGAACCTACGAATATTTTTTTTTTTTTCAAACAATGCAGTCTATGGCTTATAAAGCAATCGATCTCAGCTTTCTCTCTGCACATAAACAAATGAATCAGACCAGGAAATTACTTTTGAACCCCGGCTTAAACGATTTAGTGAGAGGTAATACCTGCGAATGTGATATGTTGATGAGTTGAGGAAAGATCTGTTGAAAGAATAATTCAAGATCGCCATTCTGAACATCCAATTCCAAAAAGTTGTCCAATGCATCCTGATTGGTTTCAGTACACCA
Source organism: Oxyria digyna (assembly GCA_029168935.1). Lineage (NCBI taxonomy): Eukaryota > Viridiplantae > Streptophyta > Magnoliopsida > Caryophyllales > Polygonaceae > Oxyria > Oxyria digyna. The sequence continues at coordinate 36,265,216 of JAPVLV010000009.1, forward strand.
GAATTAAATTGTATTCTAATTATGCCATGTATAACTTGAATTATTATAAGAATAAGGATGGGAACCTTCAGCTGTTGATCTTGAGCGATATTATTTTCAGTGCAAAGTCGCTCAATGTGATTTTTATCTCTGCTTTCCAGTATTTCTGCTGCTCTAACTATGACATGCTCAGGGATGCCTGCAAGAATGGCATAATTAGTTTTCTCCCATACCAGCAGTCAGTCAAGTCACAGCTGGTCCTTTTACTGGCCAGGATATATCTAATTTATTTAATTCAAAATAATAATAAAAAATTCTCCGATATAGCTGCATTATACCCAGAGAGTTTCTTCCTGCATTATCTGCGGATTTTTACAGGTATATACACAATAATTTATAGAATGTTAAATAAAATATGCCTTAATTGTAGCTTTGGTTAAGAAAAATGCTGCCTGGTAGCCCTAACCCTAAGGTGTGAGTCGGAGTTGATACTAGTGTTAAACATTAAGGTGTGATATGCTAATAGTTCTTTTAAAAAGCAAAACTTCTGATGATTATCTCTTATGACATAGCAACCAGCTTTCATTTGGAGCGTATTTCCTTTTCGTCCTGCAAGTTATATTTATGATATGTATGAGGAGTGATTGCAAGACATACCAGCAAGCAGGGCACAATGCAGACCTGTGAGCCAACATTTATGTCTGTTAGCAACTTAGCATATGCTTCACTCTCTGATACAATATACATTAAAAAAAACTTGGTAAGACTCACCATAACTCAGCAATGCTTGTCCAGGAACAAGTCTGCAATAAAACAAGTAATTATCCTGGAAGATCACTGCAATAGACATAAGCGGTATGCGAAAGCAAAGCTATAATTTTCAAGCATGTTTTGTTAGCTTGTATTCATAGTGCTTAAGCATCACAAATTTATCAGCTTAACTTAACAGACAGGACCAAATATATCAGGAATATGATCACATGAAGATGATTATCAACTCCTGGAGTTTTTCTTTCAAGATGAAAATAAAATCCAATTACAAGAGTAAAAACAAGATATAAGTCAAGAATAGAGTACCTGTATAAGAACACAATATCTTCAATCTGAGTACTGCTCTCTTCAGGTCTCAGCACACTCATAGTGGAAAATGTGATTTTCTCAGACTACAGCAAGTCAAAGGTAGACAATATTACTAATTGATATTAATTTTTCCTGTAAGTTTGAAAGGCAAGCTTTTCATGTCCTCTTATATTTTGGAAAATGATTTTGAGTTGAGGGAAGACACTGTATATCATGGGTTGTTTTGAGAGAATTTATCTAATATTGCTTGGACCACTTAGTTGTCACAAATAGAAAATGTAGCTCCAAATCCTAGTGTAGCGCACAAATTGACAACAATTCAACTTCAAATTGAACTTTCTACTTGTCAACCAATAAGTAGCTTCAAGTAGTTGTAGATACTACAGAGTCATCGTGGGTAATTAAGGGGGCTCTGATTTACTTGTTCAAATTTATAAAATGGAAATTACCCTTGGTAATAAGCCTTCGTTGAATATCTCAGTCAAATGTGTGCAGATCAGAACCTGCAAATTGTTGGTTTCAGCAACCAGAATTAGCTTAGCAAGAAAGTGTCAAAAACACAAGAAAGTGAGCAGCAGACAATTCTACCCCTCAACAATAAAGCTGATGAATGATATTCTAAGTACCTCCTATATAAATATTTTATTGTAGTGAAAATGCATCAGCAAAAAGGATGAAATTCCAAGCACACTAGTCAGGCCTAAAAAATTAAATTTGTTTTCCCATCATTGATGAACTACGGTAAGGTATACATGAAAGTCAAAATTGAAAATCCTTCTGCAAGCATCAATATTAACCAATCCAGCTGTGTTATATAAGGAATATGTGCACGGTTTAATGTATTACAACTATTTTGGTTCTCCATTGAACGTTTCATTCACTACAGTGTCCAAATGTAATATATGGGCAAACTTATGGATTTACAATATCGGTTTGTTAATACCTTTGGAGGATCATTTCTTGCAGCAAACTCACTAATGATTCCACCAAGCAGGCCAATCCCATCTGGATGTAAGATCCGACATTCGTAGAATGAATCATTAACATACATAACAGAATATTCAATGGGAGGTGCAAAAGAGAGCCATTGTAGAAACAATAACCTTCTGTAAGAGTTCCTTTACCAAACTCATCCACAAGGCACAGCGATTGAGAAGTAGCATGCCTGTATCAGTTATCAATTTCAGCCTCTGTAAATCCTCAAAGACAAACACTGAAGATATCTAGTATGCAGGAAAATACTCCCCAAAATCAAACATGTTTTATGTGCAAGATTATATCAACCAGAAGTAAGTTCTAACCTTACTCTAGCATCTCATTATTATCATTGCAAAATAGCGTGTATGATAAAAGTTAAATTTCTGAAAAATCAGTGGCTTGATATACCTGAGCATTATACCGACTTGATGTAGATCAATCATAAAGGAGGATTGTTCAGCAGTCATATATTTGCTCCCCATTGCACAAAATATCCTAATATAACTGATTAGTTATGAATACCAGTTGTGTAGTCAATGTTCTATGTCAGTGACTGTGGACTAGCTGTTTTACCTATCAGTTAATCCCACTGTGGCAGAATCAGCAGGTACAAAGCTACCGACGTGAGAAAGGAACACAAGTAATGCTACCTAGAAAAGCATTGGGATCAACTGCATTAGTAATTTAAACAGCATAAGATCATGCAGAGATCCACGCTATCTAGTATGATTTCTATAACAAAGAAAGGATAAAAATGCACCCTGAAATTGGATTATAAATGGCGAAGTAAGACCTTAGCCAGAACGAGGAAAATATAATAAGCTAACATAGTCAAGCATATTGTTTGAAAGATGAAGAGCTAATCCAATTAAAAGATGGATAGAGCATCGTCATTGTATATAGCTAGACAGAATCAGTGACCTATTAGGCAGTACTGACAATGCAGTATGCTAAGATATCACTTAACATGAGAAGGATAAGATAAAGATTAGAGACTCAATTAAAGAAGAAGGCATTCGCGCAACTGGACTTGGTATGAATAATATCAGATTGTTTTGATCACCTCGTACCTATACTCAATAATTAGTATTGCTGGGATTCTGCAAAAAAGTCTAATTCATAATATGATTTTTTATTCATCTATTTATGCCCAGCTAGCGAGATCAGATCCAAAAGCCTTATGAGTCTGGTGATCCTTGAGGTCTCTCATGGGTTAAAGCCATTTGTTAAAGCCATTAATGTTGAACAAAAGAGACAATAGACAAGAATGGAAGGTGATCTTCTAGTAACCCTGAGTGTAAGCCTCATAGTTTCTTTTAACAAACTATATATATATATATAAGAGCTGATGCTTTGTGTTTGTTCAGCCTTATACTTGAATTACCACTGACATCCAGACCATATCTGTGAACAATCTGAAGCTGAAAGGGCTTCTACATGGCACTTTTTAAGAGATCCAAAGTAAGTAAACCATTGTTTTGGCATATGCTTCAACTCAATCTCATGGATAAATCTTGAAAAACTTCTGGTTCTTTGTCATTTTTTACTAATCACAGAACATCATCAGGAATTGGGATATGATAATGAATTAAAACTAAGCTAATTGTTTATGCATAAACTGGTCCAATTTGATCAGTTTGTTGCTCAAGGAAGAGTTCTCCTACTGCAGTTAAGGCAATTCTGCAATCACTACTTTCTCATAATGAGTACAGTTCAATCATCGCAGTCCTTAGTCCTTACCTCTAAGAAGCATACAATCAGAGTCTGAAAGATTTTAGCAGCTTACCTGCTTTATATAGATACTTTTTCCTGAATAATTAGGACCACTAATGACATTAATCCTCCCTGAAAGAAAGAGTATAATACATTCACTTGCACAACATTTCCGGATGGGGTCATCACCATGAATTAAAATTGTGTAGTTGTATCTCAATTACCATCATCGAGTATTTTTGTATCATTTGGTATAAACGTGTCTACTGTCATTTCCTGCAAAATATGCCTGGGATTGAAACAAAGATCCAGTTAAATCCCTCTAGTATGTGCTTAAATACTTAGAATCATAAGAAGAAAAATATGCGCTATATGCCAGTCTTTAACCTTCCGTTTTGTATGTCAAGGATGGGTTCTGGGGTCAACACAGGACGGACATAATTGTACTGACGTGCAACCAATGCCAGTGACAAAATGCTTGCATGATGACATATGAGGAGAAAAAGTAGTTAGATGATCTGTAAATTGTATTGTGAATGTCTCCAGAGATATTCAGCAGGCCAATATTTGTGAAACCTACCAATCAAGCTCAGCAGCAAAATTGACAGCATTGAGAAGATGGGAAGAGAATATAAGAATCTGTGTTATTAAGTCCCTAATAATTGCCCTTTCCATGTCTATGACAAGAAGTAGGAGAAAAGAATCAGATACTCTGATTGGGTTAGATAATAAGAATCAGTATTAGCTATGTCTTTCTAAATATAATGTATATATTTCAAACCAGACATTAAGTAATCAACCATCTATTTTCTCAATACCTATCAAAATTATGAATGTGACTGTAGCTTAGAAAATTTAACAATTCAAAGCAAGAATACAAACCTAGAATTTTATGATATATGTCTCCAAGCAGGTGGTCTAGTTCCCGGGTCTTCGAGGTGCGATAGTAAGAGTTTTGTATTTCATTGTCACCATCAGAAAACTAATTGAAAATACAGATTTACAAGTCAATTAAACTATCAACTTTGAAACAACAATGCTTCAGTGATATACAAGTTACAAGGTATTAACTCACAGCAAATTCAATGTCATCAAACTTCTGTAATGTTGATTCATCAAGTTTTTCTTCGGAAATGCACAATAGATATCCTATTCCAGTGAAAAAGTATAGCAATGAGTAGGATATATAACGAATACTCCCTCTACTTGTGAATAATTCGATTTTTTCATAGTTTTTCAGGATATTAAAGCTAAGAACATGGCTTTGTTTAATTGTTTTTTTGTGTTGAGTTCGTTCTTTAGTTGTTGATGACCCATTTCCTCACTGTTAATTTCAATTAATACCTTGAGTAGCTCAATTATCTTCTACCCCATGGAGTGAGGACCAAATGTGATTTAATTTGAAAGCATACGTGTTTAAAAGGTACAAGTAACTGGAGCAAGAGTATATCTGGAAGGTACAGGATTTAAGTGACTAAAATGAAAATAATATCTTAAGACCTAAAATGAAAATTTTTCACAAATGGAGGGAGTATAGCTATCAAAGATATTAAATAACTTTGGAAGTTCAGCCATGCTATAAGAGAGTAGCATTCAAAATTTTGCTTCCCCAGTGTCTTCTAGTACATACACCAACTTATCTCTATTTTCGTAAACAATTTTCACAAATTGTTACCACTGCACAAAGGATGATTTGTTATGTAGAATTCTCATGTCAAACAACTGGGAGAGCCAATTTTGCATCATAATTTGACCTATAAAACATGAAAAGTATGCTAGTTTCAAACCTATTTGATGGATGTAAACAACAGTAGGGATGTTTTTCTTTCGCAAATGAGGCAGCCGTGCAAGCTCCAGTGCAGAGATCTGTAAGGTATTTGTCATAGTATCAGATTTCGTTCTCATTTTGTTGCCAATATATGTAGTTTCATCATGTGAAATATCTACCTCCTCCAAGAACTCTGGCAGTTCTTCATATATTTGCCTCAGCTCATCCAACTACATGCCATTCCACAAAAGAGCTGTTAGAACTTAAAAAGATTCTAATGTTGGAATTTTATTAGAGCAGTAATTGAGCTTGATTAGATTTTTTATTAAAAAAATGTGTACTATGTAATTTTAGCATTAAGCTTCCGTTGTCCTAAACGAATAATATTTTGATATATTGTGACTGAGAGTGAGAGGTATTACTTACCGTAAAAGTAACAATAATGGTATAATGGATTGTCAATTGAAAAATAATTCAAGCAAAACCAATAGTAAGTCTATAACCTCTTCACAAAAACATTCTTTTACTATTGTCTCGTAGCCCTTCTCTTTTGCTCTAGTAACATCAATCACACCCATGATCTGCATGAAAGACGTTATATGGGCTATATCAAAAAAATGGTATAAAAGACGACAAGATATCAAACTTTGAATTTAAATTGTATGTATTCCCTCAAAATAAAAGAAGTAATAGTCCACTAAAGGAGGAGCTTATCTTGATTCAACAACAAAGAATAAAATTGTATATGTATCTCCTCTCCAGTCCCCCAAAGAACAAAAAGCACAACTATAATAGAAGACATAAACTCACCAAAGCAACCATGAGTAAGAAACCAATTAATTAAACAATGATTGTATCAGATTCCACAAGGTATGTTGCATTAAAATTAAGCTGACATCTAGATGACAAAAATGTTTATCCAATTCTGTTCTGAGTATATAACTTGAATTGCAGATTCAAGGAAGCATTCTAATAATCAGCTAATGATTCATATACTATAAAAATAAAAAATGTTTCTAGAAGCTAACCAATTCGTAGACATACGCAAGCTCCGTTGTAATGCATGAATCTGCCTGTAACAAAGTTATCAGAAAATTTGAAGCTTTTTTCTCATGATACAATCAGGCAATATATATTGCAATCCCTCCTTACCTTGCCTATAATATCCACATTCAACTGCTCTGCATACTCTCTTAGGTTCTCAGAAATTCCCACCTCAAATATTTTGTTCAAGTGCAACAGAGAGCAGAGGCTCTTCAATGATAAAAAACAAAAGAAGTAAGATACACATAAAACTATAATCCATGTGATTAAAGTTGATAAACAGAATATACTGAGAAAGCTAAGGACAAATGAAAAATCAAGAACAGGAAAGTTTATATAAATGTGAGAATACCTTCAAAAGTGCTGCCCAGTCAGAGCTTGTACATAAAGAGCTTGGGGAGTTGAATTTCTGCCATAATGAAGACAAAATGTCAGAAACATGTCTCTAAAGAACTAATTTACAGAAAACAAGGCAGCTCTTTTGTATCATATCCAAAGCAATTGACAATATAAAATACTAATACTGTATATACAAAACCAAATTCCCAAAACCTAAATGCTGGCGAGAGGAATGGATAAACCCATCTGATGACAATGACACTCCAACAAGGTTGGAATCTCAAAACTGTGCTAATTAAATAAAGGCAATGGCTATATGCACGCGATTTTTCCCCTAAATGCACGCGAATATGTGCGCATAACTTGTGCGCACAAAGTTTTACACTGTAAAGATCTGTGCGCGTATGTTCTGCGCACAGGTTCGTGTGCATTTAGGGGGAAATCGCGTGCATATAGGCCGGGCGTAAATAAAACTTCTCTAACAGGCTACAGAGAATTTTCAGTGAACAGATAATTTATCGTCACTGAAAAAGGATAGCAATGTGCCACAATTAGATGCAAAAGGTTACCTAAGACAAAGTAAGAAACTGGCGAAGAATTAATGAGAAGATGGATTGCACCTTGAGTAAGAAAGGTACATCTTTTACAGATTTAAGTGTCTCACGTAAGGATGCCATCAGCTCCTCAGAATACAGGAAAAATGATATCTGTGCAGCATAAAGAAAAAGCCAGACCACTTAACAAATATCATCTGAAGCGTCAGACCTAACAACTGGTCAGAAAGTATACCGCATCAAAGCGACTATTCAAAATTTCCAGATCCAGGATTGGCCTCAGAAACCAGTTCCTGCAAGAATTTGTCAAGTTCAACAGTCAGGATAGAGGAAAGGTACCAGCAACTTTTCAGGCTCTGATCTACAGTTTACCTCAACATACGCCTGCCTATTGGTGTCAAGCACTGCAAAAAATACAGATAAATTAATACTTGTGATTTTGAACCATAAGACCAAACAAGGAATATCGCTCACCTTGTTGATCATTCCAAAAACAGAGAACCTGTAATAAGAGAGCAAAGTGATTAGAAATATATTTTTAAGAACAATATACAAACTAAGTTCCATGATCAGTTGACCACCCTTCTTTTGATCGGCCAATCCCCATATGGCTGGGATGCTTGTCAATTTGAAATATCTGCAACGATTCATGTGCTACTGCATCAAGTTTAAGGAACTTGTTCCTATATTAAAGTTAAGAAAACTTGTAGTAACATCCACTGTGTCAACAAAATGTCTTATAAACTCACAAGACAAAGATTATACCAAATAATATAGAGCAAAATGAGCCATTTCTAAAAATCAAGAAGTAGGCTATAGGATACAGCGAAATTTCTTTAATAGAGTCAATTGTGATGGATGCATTTCCATTTTCCTTTTGTTCAAGGATATCCACAATTCCTTCATTCTCAAGAATTGCTAGAAGTCCACCACTTGCCCGAACTTGAACCTCACTTCCAATATCCATCATTGAGCTTAGCTGCATATCAACGATAGCAAAAATAAACAATTTCAAAAATATATAAACTTAGAAGGACACAACTGGTCCAAATGAGTAAGCCAAAATAGCCACATCGTATAGTTAGAAAACAAGGAAGCAAATTCATGATATCAAAAAATAAGTGTGCAAAAAATATGCTTCGTAGAGCCACAATAAATAAATAAAAATGTCTCGGGTAAGGGGTCAGAAAAGACATATATAACATGAGCATATGAGGACCTAATGCACTACTTATGTTAATCTAGGATGGAAACTCAGGAGGCAGGAGCCATGGCCGAAAAGGAAAATAGGCGATGTGTTTGGGCCATCTTCTGATGAATAGATTTTGAAGCTGCTTAGCAATTGGCAATTCACTGAATCCAACTTGAACTTAACAATAGTCAAGATGTAGAAGGAAGGGAAATTATAATATAATCATAAACGAGGCTGGAGAAATGAAAGGAGAGAAACTGGTGACTAGTGGAGCAGATTCCTGCATGTATTGGAAACAATATCTGCAATTATTGGAAACTTGAACTTAACAATAGTCAAAATCATCTAATTTTTTTTTTTCTCCTTGTGTATGGACCTTCAAATTATGTTTCCCACACTAAATACTCCAAACAATATCTGCAAGCTGCATCAGAGCTTTATAAAGAGGCTAATTGTAAAAATGTTGGCATTTAGAGATGGTGATTTTGATTCATTTCTGCAGTCTATCAGCAGTTTCAAGTTTAGAAACTTACAAAACAGACTCTTTCTTTGAGATTTAACCCGTCATCCATTCCTGTTACTCTAAGGTATATCAGTCTGAAAATGGAAACATAAAATGTAAACGAAGTTCCTATAAAAGTAGAGACAGGGAAATACATCTACATATGCATATAAACAATGCTAGCAGGGAGTTTAAAGGGAAATAAGCAATATGCAGATTATAACCTTGATCAATTTTGTCAATTTATGGTCTTTCACCCATTTATCAAATACGTTTATCTTCATGGAACAATTTTATATTTTTAACTAGTTCTATCAACAGCGACAGTCATCATCGAGTTACGCAACATAGTTAGTGTAACCTGTGCCAAGCTTGCTCGTAGCTGAATATTGAACTTTTCACAAGTTTCACTGTTGCTGTCTCATCCAATTCGTCTGCAACATATGGAAAGTAAGTATAAGAACTTAATGCAAGGCCACAGCCCAACTCAATGTACTATGCAATGTGTATACCAGCTCTCTGTAAAGCTGATAGGAATGATTCCTCACTTTTGGTACTTGTGTAAATGATCAGAGGCATTGCCTGAAATTTAACTGGCACGTGATAGTAACCAAAAAACATACAAGAGCAAGCATAAGAAGTTAGCATGGAAAGAGATTACAAGGTAAGAACAGGTTATATAACTTAGGCGTAATGCGATATGGTACCATCAAAAGTTAACGCATGACAAACATTATAACATGTACACACACACAAACTTAAAGTTTCATACCCATGTCGACTAGAGGATAATCAGTACCATCCTCCCAAACTTCGAGTACACTGAGTTGTCGTATGCTGGAATCATAATAGGCAATTCCAATCCTGTTGATCAGTAAATAATTTCATTAAGGTGCAGAAAAAAAAAGTGTCTCACAGAGCTTTCTGGACTTCTTTTGTATATTATCCATTAACTGTCAAATGATTCTCATGTATGTGACACAACAACTTTCTGAAATCCACTTCTTTTTGAATGCATACAGAGATAAAAAATAGTTATGAAGTGATCAAGCTTTCCTCCAAATGCACGCATCTCAGATTAAAAAGGGGAAATAGACAAGGATGATCAAGTTCTTTATAAGAAGTAAACCTGTGACCGTGCATGATACATGCCATGTACACCTGCATAACATAGACGAAGAAATTACTAGAAAATATAGAGCTAAGAACTCCGCTTTTCATCAGAAAGTCACAGCAAAAACTTCAGACTCTATCAATTACTAGAATTCTGCGTGATTTTTCTTTACCAGTACCACAAGTTATTTGAACAATAGAGCTAGCGCGATATTACTCCAAAAAATTAAAACGTTTTACAGAAGTTTGCGCCTATTTGTTAAACTCATTAACATAATAAGGAGCAATATTTACAAATTTGAAGCCCAAAAAGAGGAGAACTCAAATCAAACAACAAAAACAAAAAATTATACAGCACGAAGCCGAATTTAGGCTATGCTATTTCACGGAACTCTCAAACCATCGTTCTTACTCACTAGTTCATCCAGTGTAAACTATTCATGTTCAAAATGACCAACACGGAAGCACAATTCTGAACTAGCTCCGGACCAAGGGATGCAAAACCTATTGCAACAAAAGCAGGGCGATCGTACTACCAAAGATCGGCAGATTTTGCTGAAAATACAGCAAATTCATAAGACGCAAACTGAAAAAGCGTAAGATTGAAGAATCGAAAGTAATTACGAAATGGAACGGGAGAGCCAAGATCGATGAGAGCTGAACTGGATAAATGCAGAAAGAATTTAATAGGGAGGAGCGATCAGGTGAAGAAACCTGGGATTGAGATTCGGTTTCGTCAACCTCCTCCATTGTTTGCAAGCAGAGAGAGAGAGAGTAATTTGGCGCGCTTTCTGGCTCCTAATGCTGAAAGAGAAGAGGACTCGAGCCGTGCAGTGTGTGTGGTGCAAATGGTACTTTTGAATTCTATATTTTTTTAATAAAAAAAAGAGTAAATCTAGTCACGGTTCCAGCCCAAAGTCGAGGAATGATTTGTGTTGAATGACCTATTTTCTCTCCCCTCATTCACTACCAAAATCAAAAAAGAAAACGTTCATCTTCTTCTCTCGCTCTCGATCCGCGATTCTTCCTCCCTGGATTTGTCCTCGTCCCTTCACTTCGCTTCAGTTTCTTTGCTCGAGTTCTCTCTCCGATTTCTCTCCGATTTGGCCTTCTCGCAGTCTCAGCAGTTTCATCCCGTTTTTTTGGCTTTTCAGGCGGTTTTTCAGATCAAATCAGGTATCCAGCTCCCTCCTTCTATTTGTTGTTATATTTGTTTAGTTTGGATGATTTCTGGGATATCGTGTTCGTTCCCCTGTTTGAAGTCAAAATCGAGTTCGTTTTGGTTCGAAACCTTGATTTTGGAGGCGGTGTTTAGTTGCACGCGTCTTTATCTGTGTGTTTTTTAGGTTTTTCATTTTTATTACTCTCTATGTTTGTTTGTTTTTTTGTTATAAACTGTTCTTAAGTTTGCTGACAGATTTAGAGCATTTGCACTGTGCAAATGTGTGTTGAATATGTCATGTTGTGTTTGATTTTGAACATTCTACTTTATTTGTTGATGCTTTACTGATTTTTAGTTTTCTGTTGTTGAATATGTCATGGTGACAACTTGTTTTGTTTGTAGATCTAATTGTTGACTGTTTGTTCATGTTTATGTTGTTGAATATGAGATGTTGACAGCTTTTTCTGTCTGGAGATTTTATTTTTGGCAATTTTGTCATGTTTATGTTTTGAATATGGCATGCGGACAGCTTGATTGTGTCTTGAGATCTTATTTGTTGACAACTTGTTCTTGTTGACATCTTTGAATATTGCATGCTGACAACTTTGTATGTCCGAACGATTTAATATTTGTCAGATTTCCAACATCTGATTGTTATTTTTAATGGTTGACACCTTGCTCTGTGCTTATCTCTTTTTGTGATATATTTTTTGACACTCTGTATTGTTTTTTTATGTTGACAGGGTGTCATGGATGTGTCTAAGTTACAGTTTCTGGCTTCCAATGATTTGTTTGTGGCTCCCAAGGTTACAACATACCACAATTTTTCTGTTATTGATCAGATTGAGGGGCAGTTTGATGATGTCAGTAATCTGTTGTTTTCTACTAGTGTCTTCAAAACCATCTTAAACATGACATCTCAGCTCAGCTATTCGCACGTCTTAGTTCATTACACTTTAATGTGTGCGGTTAAGACAGAGAAGAAGGAAATGTGGTTTAATATGAAAGGCGATGTTCTTTCTTTTTCCCTTCAAGACGTTGTTGCAATCATGGGTTTGAAGTGCACTGATTTTGAAGGCCACGTCATCCTAGATGTTGTCTTTCAATGTTCTCTTGGAACCAAAAGCAAGGTCACTCTCGACGACATTATTGCAGAGTTTGCCATTTCGACTGGTCAGCGCAAGATGGTTCTTGCACACCTTATTATTGTTGAAGGTGTGTTGATGCCTCAGAGGAAAGGCTCTACTGTCAGATTGAAGTTTCTAAAGCTTGCTAGCAACTTTGAAGCTTTTGTGAACTACCCTTGGAGTAGGGAAGTATATCTAGAGACTATCTGGGCTTTACAAGATGCTCCACTCAATGCAAAACGTACAGGAGGTGGTTCTTCAAACGATAGAGCTTGATATACTTTGCATGGTTATCCTCTTGCTTTTCAGGTATTTATTTTATCATTCCTCTATCTCAATTACTTGTTTGAAGACATTCTTATCCCTTTTCCTTTTTAATCCTTAATTTTTTTTTGTAGGTTTGGGTGCTTGAACATTTTCATCAGTTTCACGATTTTGTTGGAGTTGTTACTGCGTCTCTTATGACTATTTCATATGGCGATCGTTGGCTCTCAAGAGATAATTCCAAGCTTGCTTGGTATCATTCTGTCTCAGATCATTTTGATCATCATCCTTTGGTATTATTCTATATCTTATTATACATTTTTTCGTCTTGTCTGTTTTATTTTTGTATTTAACTCTTTTTGTTGACAACATATTTATATAACTCTTTTGTTTTATTTTCATTATTTTAGTTGTGCAGACCGTCTCCATACTCTGAACATTCTACATTTCGGCACCTGAACTTTGTCGACGAGGTGGAAGATCCTTTGTTTGATGCATATGCTGAAAAAGTTCTTGTCACTGCTCGTGAGAATTCAAAGCAAGCTATTTCTGACACGATAATATCCGAGCGACCAGATAAGACTGCCAAGAAGGTTGCGACTAAGCCAGCGAAAACTGCCCCTAAAAGGAATGTGAAGAAGCCAGTTCAGAAGGCGGCGAAGGATGTCCAAGTTGTCAACAAAGAGAAGGAACATGTCAGCAGTTCAGTTCATAATGTTGCAGAGGATGACAAAGCTGTTGGCAAAGAGAAGCAAGTTGTCAGCACTCTAGTTCCTAATGTGTCAAAGGCTGGAAAAGCTGTTGTTAAGAGGAAGCAAGCTGTCAGCCCTCCATGTATGTTACGTTTGGCAATTTTTTACACTGTTGACATGTTTTTTTTTTTCTGTTGCACATGTTTTGTTTGGTTGACATTTTTTTCTGTTTTTGACAGTTCTTTATACTTTATTGACAGATTCCCCTCTAGTTGTCAGAACTTATACATGAAGGCCAACCACACAAGATCAAAAAATCCTTGTTTCTGAACAGTCTCCAAGATAATCTTCAAGGTTACGTAAAGGTGAGAGCAATCAACCTGGCAAGCACAGTGTTGTTGTTTCTAAGGTGCCTGCTAGTATTTCTTCAATCCCTGCAAATTTTTCTCATACAAGAGCATCAATGTGTCCTGAGAAGGTTGGAGATGGAAAGATTATGTTGGTGTTTCTGCTGTCCCTTCACATTTGTCTCCCAAAAGAGCAACAAGATCTGTTGGTAAGGTTGGAGATGAACAACATTCTGCTAATCTCAATGTTGTATCGAAGAAGAGGAAGTCTCCGCCTGCTGCTTGCCTCAAGGTCATTTTCAAAGTTCGTGGTTCTGAGCCAGAATTGAAGAAGGCAAAGCTGGAATTTGTGAAGACCCTTGTTGTGTACGACCCTGTCAAAGTTGATGATGACAACATAATCAGAAAGCTGAGGTTAGACATCCCTGATCTAGCTGCCCAAGATGCCCCACCTATTGTTGAATTTCCTTCCTCATCTGAGAGTGGGAAGCCATCATCTGTTCCACCGCCATCTTCTTCTTTTCATGTTGACATAGAAATAAATGTAGTTGGCCCTGCATCTGATTCTGTTAACAGTGAGAGGGTAACATCTGTTCGTCCCTCAACTGACATAGAAGGAAACGATGCTGCTTGGGTTGGACGATTTGAAGTTTTTGAGCCAGAAAATTGAACTTCTTTGCGGTGCCATGTCCGAAGTTCAATATTCCACCAAAGAACATGGCTTGACGTTGGTTCAAGTGTCCAAGAAGTTGCACGACCTATCTAGTCTGAATAGAGCAACATCAAGGCCTCGTTCCAAGATAAGAGCCCCAATATGAATCTGAAGATTTTGTAGATGTCAGCACACATGAGAATGTTGACAACTTGGTGAATTCTTCGGTATTTGATGGAACTGACCGTTGTGAGAAGGAAGATAGAGCTCCAGAGAAGCAAGGGGACCTGGGTGAAGCTGGAGGTGTTGAAAGTCTTTTAATGTATGATGTTGTAGTTGGTGGATGCGAAGTGGCGAAAGATGGGGATGTCAAAGTTGACAGTGCTAAATGTCTGCCAATAAAAGTTGAATCTGTAGAGCCCAATGAAGACATTGTTGACACTCCTTCAATTGCGAAAGATGTTGACAACATTGAAATTGACAACATTAAAGTTGACAGCAATACAGTGGGACAAGATGTTGACAACATGACAGTGGGGCAAGATGTTGACAGCATGAAAGTGGTGCAAGATGCTGACAACATGACATTGGGGTCAAATGTTGACAGCTTACCTGATGCACAAGGTGTTGACACTTCTTATGTTGTGTGTGCTTCTAGTCAGTATCTTGATGACAGTGGGTGTATTGATCAATATCTTGACAGCATCCCTGAATTTTTAGAGAAGGATCTCATACTCATCTCTTCTGGAATCAGTCTTTCTGATGCACAAGATGCTGACAACATGACATTGGGGCCAGATGTTGACAGCTTACCTGATGCACAAGGTGTTGACACTTCTGATGTTGTGTGTGCTTCTAGTCAGTATCTTGATGACAATGGGTGTATTGATCAGTATCTTTACAACATCCCTGAATTTATAGAGAAGGATCCCATACTCATCTCTTCTGGAATCAGTCTTTCTCAAGACACTTTGGATACAGTGCTTTCTGCTTCCCAGAACAATGATGAGTCAGAAGAGCAACTGAGGAAGTCTCCTAATAATACTATTGATGCTGGAGAACAACTGAGGAAGTCTTCCAGGGTCCCAACCCCAAGTGTTCTTGTTCAAAGCCCTTTCACTCCTTAGAAGAAGAAAAAAAATTACATGCCTAGTCGTCCACCTTATTCATTCTATGAAATGGATGATCCGGAAAGTTCTACGAATGGTTTACTTTGACGTATCTTTATATTTCTGATTTATTTTATTTTCTATATTTTTCATATTTGTGTTTACTAATTTTCTTCTTTTTGTTGCAGTGGTAAGAAGGTGGTTATTAGCGTAAGGAACATGATTTTGACTTCACCAAGGACTTCTTAAACAAATTGTTATTGAAAAGCACAAGTTCTGTTGGAAAAGCCAAGTGGCTAAATGATTGTGTAAGTTCATTATTTTGTATATGTCATGTCAACATTTTAAAAGTTTGAAATATTTGTTGTCCTGTATTCAATCATTCATAATTGTGTTGTCGGTCTTGTATTATTTCTTCTACTTTCACTTTGCAGATTTTTATTATTGGTGTTGTTATTATATAGTTTTATTTTATTTTTTTATTTCCCTTTTAACTTTATTCTTTTTCTTTTGTTTTTTGTTATGTAGCAAATCTCTGAAGCATTATTTTTCTTCCGGAAGCATATAAACCAAAACAGTGACAAATTCAAGGATGTTGTGATCATGGATTGGATTTGGTATGGGCATTTCAATGAGGGTAGGGAAGCTCTTATTCAGAAAGATGATCCAAAGGAGCTTCTCTTTTTCTAGAAGTACTTCATAGGTCTCTATCAAAACATGAGGAGAGGTGTTGTTCTGAATCCGTGACAAGGGTGTATACCCCCTTCAACTTTGAAAATGAACATTGGGTTGCCTTGGAGATAGACCTAGCTAAGTGGCATGTGACTGTGTTTCATTCCAGCTTGCAGATCAACAATGATATTTATTGTGGAAATAGAATTAAAAGTTTATGTCGTATGCTCCCTCTTGTTATGAAAAAGTCCAACTTGTTTGGCCATCTCAATTCTTTGGACAAGGATTTCTCATGGTCAAGGCGCAAAGATATCCCTCAGGATGGGATGATGTAAGTATATGATTTTTTTTAGATTTTTCTATGTTTATTGTTCCTCTGTTATTCATTTCCTGATTCCTCTCTTTTTTTTTTGGTTGATTTTCAGTGGGAATTGTGGTGTATACTGTATCAAGTTCATTGAGTCTTTGGCCATTGGCACCAACTGGGATGATCTGGATGACGAACACATGAGGGCTCATCGGGAGAAGATGATGATTGACTTCTTAAATTTTCATATAATATGTGTGTTGTTGCTATGTGTGTTTGACAGTGGTTTTGTTCAGACTTTATGGTTTTTTAGGACAACTTTTGGTTTCAGTTGTGTAAGACAGTTTCCATTCCACTTTTGTAAGACAATTTCTGTTTACCACAACAGTGTTTGTGCTATAGTGAATTGCTTGTCAGCTTTTGTGTTATTTTTGCCTATGGTTATATTACATTTTCTCTTTGTCTGTCAACAATGCTCACTCAGGTGCAACGAAGTGCTCAGCGCGCTTTGTAAGTTTATAATTCTTACGAGGCGTGCGTAGAGCGATCCTTAACATACCAAACTGTTAAATAACTTGTTACAACCTGTCAGTATAACTTGTAAACATTCCAAATCTTTGTCATCACAATATGTCAACATTTCACCTCTGTAATAAACTTTTCATCATCTCAACACAATCTGTCAATATTCCACACCTGTTACCATTTGGTTTGCGTGTCAACACATTTCTATCATCACATTTTGTTAAACTCTTCACACAATTTGTCAACCCAATGTGCCAATCTGTTTTCACAACTTGTCATGATAATCTATCATCACAATATGACAAGCTATCAACAAAATCTATAAACACAATTTTGTCAACATTTTTATCACAATGTCAACTTCCCAACATTAACCTGTATACATCATTATCAGAATTAGAACTTTTGACATTATCTCAAAACCCAAAATGGTTTTGTGTGTAAAACCTGTTTACAGTATGAATATCAATGTTGACAGAATATACAACTATTATTCCTTTCAATTAAAGTAAAAAATTAAAAATTAAAATCCTAAAATGTTGTCCACACTGATAACTCTGTCCGATCTTGTCAGCAAAGTTTTTTTGGCAAGAAGTCTTATTGTGTCCCATATTACCACAGAGGCTGCATTTTCATGGCTTTCTTGCTCATTTTCTTTTCTTGCTTCTGTTTGGGAACTCACCTTCAGATGGGTATCTTTTCTTTTTTCTTCTCCCCTTATCTGTCTGCACAATGGGTGGCATGTAGATTGCATTGGTTACATCTTTGGGTACACTGTTTTCGGTCTCTCTTGGCACATGGTAGATTGTTTCTCTATATGCTGCTTTCCAAGCTTCAGTTTTATAGTAGTCGCTGACAAAATTTGTCATTTTTGCTTTCTGTATTGCAGCTATAGCGTGCACACACGGGATGTGGTCCACATCAAAGACTTTGCAAGTGCATTTCCTTTCTACTAGATTGACCACCCCAAGGAAATCTCCACCAAGTATATGATATTGAGCTTGATTTAGCTTTCTCACCTCATACCCCTTTGAAATTTGGTACCTAGACTCCAATATTTTTCCGATATTTGGTGTCACCTTGCTATTGGTTTTTTCAGCCTCTGTGGGCCCATTAAACCACCTTGACAACACATCTCGCAGAAACTCTAGTAGAGCGACAACTTGGAAAGACCTGTCAACAGTGTCAACAACTTTAAAAATATCTTTGACGCTTCATAGTTGGTAAAGTGTAATCATATCTATAATTTTGTCATACCTTGCTTCCAGTATTACCGAATTTATTGTCTCTGAGTTGTTCGTTGTCATTATGTTGTATCTATTCCCTTTGCAATGTGCTCTTGCCCATTTTTTAAATCCTATTGCTTCCAAGTATTCCTCCATCTCCTTATTTATCTCACAAATTTTCCCATAATTCTCTTGGAAATCCTTTAGTGTGTATGCATCAGCAGCCAGAGAGAATAGCTTGTGCACACCCTTATCCTTGAATCTTGTCTTCAGATTTTACTTTAAATGTCTCCTGCACACAACATGAGTTGATGTTGTGTACACTCTCTGAATGGTGTTGGCAATGCTGAGATGTCTATCTGACACTATTACCGAATCTTCTGTACATGGTATGACTTTCAGAAGCTGTGTAAAAAAGAATGTCCATGATAAGTCATTTTCACTATCCACTACAGCATATGCAAGTGGATATATCTGCTTGTCTGCATCTTGAGCTGTAGCAATAAGCATATGTCCTTTGTGTTTTATATGCAAGTGAGTCCCATCTACCATGATTACCTGTCAAAACCAATCGAATGTATCACTTTATAATTCAAATATATATTTATGTCAACAATGTAATATGTTGTTCCATTTTTTTTATCTTGGATTTCTAATTTATAAATGAAAGTTGTCAACAACAATTAAAATGTCAAAAGAAGACCTAATGTTTACATTTTCTATTCTGTCATCATATGTTTAATTGAATCTGCCAACAATAAATCATTGTATTAATCAATATGTCATTTAATTTAAGAAGCGCCTATATGCACGCGAAATTTGTCCTATATGCAGGCGGAAATGTGCGCAGTTGTTTTGCGCACAAGGGTATTTTGGGCATAAAAATGAAAATTATGGCAATGGCTGACAACCCAGTGCGCAGGACAAAAGCGCAAATAAGGAATGGTGCGCAAATGTTCAACGCACAGATTTGGGAATCCGAAACGACGTGCGCTAAACATTTGCGCACAGGTATGGTGCGCAGAAGAGCTGCGCATAGGGTCTTTTAAACCCTAGCGCAGCTTCTTCTTCTTCCTTCTTTCTCTCTTCTTTTATCTGTTTTCTCTCCCGACAGCGCCGACAACGTTTATTCAATTTCCGAGCGTTTCTTTCGTCTAAACACAATTTTGTTTATGGATTCGCAACCCCCTCATTCTTCCGCTCCCGAAGATACCATTTCTGTCCCGATCCCGACACCTCCGGCGACCTCCGTCACAACGGAGCCACCTCCGGCAACCTTGCCCGACGATGAAACCTTGGTGGATGGAGGTGGCCGGCGATATGCGACTCGAGCGGCGTTGGCAGCGGCAAATGCTCCTCCGGCGACAATTCCGGCGAGGGCTAGGGTTCCGGCGGGTGCTCTGACAGCTGGTAGGGTTCCGGCGACTCGGGTTCCGGTTCCGGCTCCGGCGACACCGCACATGCT
Organism: Oxyria digyna; assembly: GCA_029168935.1. Classification (NCBI taxonomy): domain Eukaryota; kingdom Viridiplantae; phylum Streptophyta; class Magnoliopsida; order Caryophyllales; family Polygonaceae; genus Oxyria; species Oxyria digyna. Next base: position 36,285,026 of record JAPVLV010000009.1, read on the forward strand.
TTTTTTCGTATGTAATTTCTAAACCCGCTTTTTTCAAATTTTAATCGTATTTAATTTTGGAAATTTAATCGTAACTTTTTAGTAATAATTACGATTAAATTTCAGATTATTATGAATTAATTATTAGAATTCGTATTAATCATATCGTAATTTTTCATAATTACGATTAAATTTCAGTTTATTATGAATTAAATATTAGAATTCGTATTAATCGTAATTTAATCTTAATTTTTCATAATTACGATTAAATTTCAGATTATTACGAATTAAATATTAGAATTCCTATTAATCGTAATTTTTCATAATTACGATTATATTTCAGATTATTATGAATTAAATATTAGAATTCGTATTAATCGTAATTTTTCATAATTACGATTAAATTTCAAATTATTATGAATTAAATATTAGAATTCGTATTAATCGTAATTTTTCATAATTACGATTAAATTTCAGATTATTATGAATTAAAGAGAATTATTATTAATTCGTATTAATCGTAATTTTTTAGTAATAGTAGTGATTATTATTCGTATTAGTAGTGATTATTATTTTTTAGTAATTATGAATTAAATATTAGAAACTTAACAGTCATAATTAGTTATGACTTAATTGTTAAGTTTGTAACCATTCCTATTAAAAAAATTAGTTAGATATAAAAACTCGAATTTGATTACGAAGTTGCAAATTATTTCCGAATATTTTAGTATGAATTAGTCATACTAAAAATGTAAAAGCATGTAGACTATACAAGCCGTCATGGATGAGACCGGCAATACAGTGCAGGTTAGAAAGCGTGCCCGTGCGGGGGAAGTTGTAGGCCGAGGCAGAGGCCGAGGTGGTGGCAGAGGGAGAGGTGGAGGGAAAGGCCAGGAGGGTGCTGAGGGAGTTGGTGGTGAGGGTGTTGCTGCTGAGGGAGATGCTGAGGGGGCTGGCGTTGAGGAGGCTGTTGTTGAGGAGGTTGTAGCTCCAGTTAGAGGTGGTCGTCGTCCCAGGAAGAGACGACGAGTAGCAGATATTCAGCCACCTCAGGTTGTTGCTGTTGTGCAGCCAGAGGATGAGCCAGAGGATGGGCCCGGGGATGAGGCCGAGGCTGATGCGGCTCCGTTAGATCCGGTATGTTCAATAACATTGATCTGAATGCTTATATAACTTATACATTTCATATTTACTAATCGGAGTTATTGTTTTTCTGTACTTATTTAGGCTAGGAAGCTTCTGAGGGGGATGTACAAATCTGCACAGGTTCATGCGTATGAGGGTCATATTTCAGCTGAGGAGGGTACATGGTTCATGCTTGCTGAGCGTTCTGGGCTGACAGAGCTGCGCCGAGTGGGCATAGCGTCTCAGATCGATGTTGCACTGATTTATGATTTTGTGAAGAGGTGGTATCCCGAGACCAACACTTTCCACATGCCATTTGGTGAGATGACCATCTGCCTACATGACGTGATGCAGATCCTCAGAGTCCGTATACATGGTCGTAGCTGCAATTCACCTCTGACAGATGACCGGATCTATGCGGCGCTTGCGGGTGTTATGGATCAGACGGCTGATGACATGAAGAAATGTTATAGCTCAGGTGACATTCATTTCGATTCCCTCAATGCTCGGTTGGAAGTGTTGTTTGCTGCACCAATCAGGAATGAGAGTCACATTGCCACTCTGTATCTCCTTTTGCTTCTGGGCTCGACTGTCTTGGTGGACAGGTCGACAAAGGGTGTCAAGGTCCAGTACGCGGCGCTTGTTCTCAACCATGAGAGTACAAGGGACATTGCATGGGGAGCCGGCATACTTGCGTTAGTGTATCGCAATTTAGGGTCTGCATCTAGAGTCAAGACAGTTACAATTGGTTCATGTGGGATTCTTCTGAGGGTAAGATATTGTCTTTAACGTCTTGGTGAATAACTCTTAACTATTCACGTAGTTTTACTAATAATGTGTAATTGTTTATATGTAGTGCTGGATCTTCACATATCTTTGCTGCTCGTCTAGAAGCTCCACCTCGAGCAAGTCTCTCTCTCTCTCCAACTTCTAGTAAGACTCCAGGCAATAGAAGCCAACACCCATCTGCAAGGGGTGACGTAATTATAAGAGACGCGTTGAAAGTGAACGCGTAGAATCGTCAAAGAGAAAACAGAGTACGTTATAAAAAAAAGTATGTCGAAGTGGACACGGAAGTTAAGAAGTAGCATCATAAGAAGAGACGACAAAACTCAAAGTATGTAACAAAGAAGAAGAACGCATCTCCATCGCCCGTCGTGATCTCCAAAGAGTACCTCGACGCTAAGAAAATGCGTAAGGAGAGAAGTCAAGAAAGCTGAAAAGTTCCACGTCACCCAAACTAGGGGTTATGAGTAGAGCCTCCACAATGTCTAAGAACCAGCGACAAAGTGTCCCCAAAACTTCCCTGAGTAAAAGCATCGATTGGTCGAGAACAAGCGTAAGAGAAAAAGATCTGAGTATGCAGTAGCAAAGAAAGAAAGAAGTTGAAAGAGTCGATTGTTTCTCTCGTCCGTGATGAAGTAGTAGTTTCCTTCAAAAGTGATATCCTTAGAGAAAGGAGCAGAAAACGCTCAAAGTACCCCGTTGAGAATCAATACATGCTGCAAAGGTCCAATAAGGAGATATGTTACAAGAAAGAAGTAAATCGCCATTTAAAAATTTGCTTGAAGACAGGATGATCCAAGTAACCAAGCTGAGGATTATGGTGAAGCAACGACTTCATTTACGAAGTCCTCATTAGCCATGATTTCAGATTCGGCCCGCGAACATTTCAGAGTCGATTAAGCACGAAGTTTATTCTCTCCAAAGAAGGCGTAGGAAACCCAAGAACTAGATCGCCTATCACCAGTTAGAAAGAAAAGACGTGTTCAAACGTAGAGCACGAGTTCAGGGAACTGGTTATGAAACAATAGAGTTTCAAGCATCAAGTTATAGCAACAACGCATTGAAGAAGATGAAGACATTATTACAAAGTTGAGATTTCAGTTCGAGTGAATATTCAACGTGTTCCGAATTTGATGAAGACGTATTCCATGAAGAAAGAAGGTGTCTCCCAGCTCTACTAGACGTTAAACCCTGTAAGACGCCTTAGGGGTATTGTTTGTGCCTAAAAATACGACAAGTGTGGAACGCGTGGACGCTACGTGTAGAAGAACGTCACCGACACGACGAGATGAAGGAAAGGTATCGTCGACATCACGAAGTTAAGCACAAAGTACTCTTTTTACTCTTCTCATGTTTTTTCCCACGAGGTTTTCCTAAGAAGAGGTTTTAACGAGGCTCCCAAGGTCATTCATCACCGTGACACCATCAACATGGTCCCCGACATCATCTACGTGATAGATGAGACCATCTACGAGATAGATGAGACCATCTACGAGAAAGATGAGGTCATCTACGAGATAGATGAACTCCTCTACGAGATCACCTACGAGATCACCTACGAGAAGAGCTACGCGTAGACGACGACGAGTATGAGAAAGAACGAGTATGAAGGCGTCGTCAAGATTAAGATAGAGTCGGTTGAATATATTTATGTCTTTTATTTAATATTCATTATGTAAATATTAAAAGATATTAGAAAGAATATATTTTAACATGTTTTATATTAGGTTAAAGATATAAGGAAAAAGATAAGATTCTTTCCTTAAAGATAGAATTAGGGTTTGCCTATAAATAAAGGGCTCCCTTATCGTTGTAAAGGAGCCTCTTTCTCCCCAAGTAATACACAAGTATCTCAAGTTCTCTCTCTTTTATCAATGGTGTTTTCTAGATGACGTGTTTGCACCGTAAAATTTGATCTTTGCCCTACAATTGCTTAGTTATCATCTCGTTGGTAATTTCGCTACAAACAATAGCCGTTGGCATCACTCCCAAATCTATGAATAATGACTTCAATTGAATCATTATCCATGTGTAATGATAAATCCTTTCCGCTTTAGTGAATGCATACGCGATGTTGAACGTTTTTTGTGTACTTGTGAATCCAACGATCTCTACGAGCGACATTTCATATCTATTGAAACATTAACATATATCACTACAAAATATAGTATGGTTTATCCGAACTAAATATCGACCTATTTTGTAGAGACTTACTTGTTTGTCTTGTACGTGGCATCGATAATTACCACGTACGGGTACTTCTTCAACAAACGCAACGACTCTTGGTTAGCAAAGAATAATATTGCAATCTCGCCGTTTGTCGTGTCTCTATGTGGGTGAACTACGTAGTCGTGGTCAAGCAAAAACTTAAGCGACCACTGTGTCACGTTTAGCTCTCCGCGATCTTCGTAATTCACCTTCTGCAAAACGTTTGCAACTTGTCTCCTTGAAGTAACATTACCAGGGTACTTCTCCCTCAACTTAGAGATAATTTCTTTTGGCGTCCTGCATTCAGTTCCATCTCCCCACCGCCTAGCACAAAGCTCTTGCTCCTCCGTCATTCGACCCATGAATGCATTCCCATGAAAACTAGCAAGTAGCACATGGTTATGCCAACCTTCTATCACACCTAAAATCCAATTTTCTCCTGCAACCCCGGGAATGTTTCTCTTTCGCACTGCCAGTAGCTGAAATCTACACTCACACTTCTTCGACTTCGACTTTCTAAGCCTAGGAACAGGCAACTCTGGATTCTCTTTGTTCACCTTTGGCCTCCCAGATCTTGGTTTTCCAAATCTATCGCACACAATACTTATTTGGTACGTACTTGAATTACGCGTTACCACAACTATCACTAACTCCTTTCCTCTATCTCTCGCCCACTCGTACAATTCTTGCGGAGTATCCCAATATTGTGCGGTTTTAAAATAATCCGAATAATCTTTCCCCTATACGTAATTGTAGAGCGACAAAAAGCGACAATTACACTACTACCAAAATAACAAGGCAAAATATGAATCATTACTTAAAACTAATTAGGCTATCATATGAAACTAATTAGGCTATCATATGAAACTAATTAGGCTAGCATATGAAACTAATTAGGCTAGCATAAGAAACTAATTAGGCTAGCATATGAAACTAATTACGCTAGCATATGAAACTAATTACGCTAGCATATGAAACTATTTAGGCTAGCATATGAAACTAATTACGCTACCATATAAAACTAATTATAACATATTATATTAACCACAAATTCACCACTCGGATCCCAGTCGCCGAACTCTTCGTCTTCTAAGAAACCATCCAACCATTCGTCGTCGTTCGGGTCGTCTTCCTCTTCTTGTGATCCGCTATCCCAACCGTGTTCTTCTTCACTATCTTCACAACTTTGATTAATCAACTCTAACATATGAAAGTTTTGATTACGACGAGACATTTTGAATGAATTTGTTGGAAAACGAAGAGGTTTTGAATGAATTTGTTGGAAACGAAGAGATTATGGCTTTATATAGGCACATTTATGACCGTTGTGGTCCAAATGGATGGATCCTAAACTGTAAAGACCCGTGCACAAACCATCCGCACACACACCCAAACCCTAAAGCATCTGTGCGCAGAACCTCAGCGCACAAGTTTACATTTAACGACTACTTTTTTCAAAAATTTCAACGGCTACTATGCTTAACCGGTGCGCAGAATCTCGGCGCACATATTTTCAACCTGTGCGCAGTAGTTCGGCGCACGAGTGGTTATAGATTCTGAAAATTTACGAAAAGTACCCGTAATACCCCGGAAAACCCTTGTGCGCATAACACCTGCGCACAGATTGGTGCGCTTAAGTTGAGCGCACAAAATCGCGTGCATATATATACATCGATTCGCGTGCATATAGCCATTGCCTTAATTTATGTTCACTCAATAGCTAAAAATTGGCGTACCTTTCTCATTATTTGAAATCCTCTTGTGCATGCTCCAATAGATACAAACACGAATCTGGAGTCGTCATGCTCACCAACTTCTAGGCATGTGTATGATCCTATATTGACTTCTTTGAGCATGTGGCAGTACATGGGCAAAAGTGCATAGTTCTCTTCTGGTGTTCCTCGTATTAGATCTTGTGCATGTTCTCTTGCTTTCCATGCTTTCCAATAGCTAACATCCATGTAATGTTCCTTCTTCATATCATTGCAAATGCTCTTTGGTATTGGTCCATTTTTAACACCTTCAAACCTGCATGTTTATCATATTATTATTAGTTCTCTGTTTTGGTTCAAGCAATTGATATATTAATATTATGATACATAAACTTTTATACCCATTACCTGGTCTTTATTTGCTCCCCAATCATTTTGTATGTTGGTTTGCACTCATGTTGACATCTAAAGTCAAAGGAACATGTATGTTCTCTTTGAAAATTTTCACCTCAAAGAATGGAGTGTCTTGTAATGCAATTGCCCTCAATCTCAATTTGCAGCTGGTATCTGTGCACATCACTGTTAGAAGTTTTGGATCTGATTTTTTAACTTTGTAAGCAAAGTTCTCAGTCATTGCCAAAATTTTCAAAGCTTCGATCAACTTCCTTTTTGTGTCAAATAGCTTTCCCACATGCATAAAGTCTGCATCTGTTCCACTGTGACTCATTTCATCCACCCCTGTTTTACTGTTACTATCTTGCTTGCAGATTCACAATCCATAATTTCGCTATTCCCTTGTGTTGGCACTTCATATTCCATAGGTAGAAACATGTCTTCATCCATGTTAACTGCCACTATACTACTGCATCCATTCTCTCTTGCCTTTTTTTGTTCATAGATCCTGTATTCCCTTGATACATATAGTGGACAAGTCCATTCCACTTGTGTTGTGTCATTAATTTCCATGAATGACGCAAGATCATCATATGTCTCAACACTATACTTGACTTTGATCTTCTTGAACAGATTAAGATGGCAGAGTTGGAGATTCATTTCCTCTGCTTCTAGTTTGAATCTTTGAATAACCAAGGATTTCATTGCTTGCAGAGTAATGTTCTTATCAACTAAAAAGGCTTTCGATATGATTCCCCCATCAGAAACCATAATGCCATCTCTGATTTGTATTTCTTCGCCATAGTAGACTGTCAGAATGTGCATTTTTATCTGCATATATATTTAATTAAGTTTTTTTAGACCAGTATAACTAATCTATCTATCAACATTTTGCCTAAGGAATATAAACATTTCTGTTTTATCTGTCAACAATTTCAATCAGGTGCAAATGTATATTCCTAATTACTAACGAAGCGCGCTCAACGCGCTTCCTAAGTTTATTATTCTTACGAGGCGCGCGTAGCGCGCTTCGTTCACTTACGTGTTAATAAAAAGTAATCAATAAACATATATCTGTCAACAAACCTAAATTTATTATCTTCAAAAATAATATTTAACATTAGTCAACAACCTAAATAATCATGTTCTATAACATCTGTCTACAACCAATAGAATCATGATTAGTAATATCTGACAACAATACATTGTCAAAACTTGTCAACAAAAGTTGTGTTTCTTAATCCTTGATGGAATATCCCAACAATTCATAAAACTATATATGTATATCATAATATGTCAACAAAATAAGTGCTATATCATTATTAACATTATTTTACCTCTTGTTCGATGGATTTGCTGGTGTCGTTTACAGATTCGACCCTTAGCATTGTGTTTGCAGTAGATACGCCTCTTTTTGTATATGTTTCCAGAGAATCGATTTCGGTTTTTTGTCTGCCTTTGTTTTTGATTTCTCTGTAATCTCTTATTCTGTTTCCTGATCTGAATCTCCTTCTCGCTGCGTTTTTGTTCTAGAATTTCAGGTTTCGCTGATTGTTTGACAATACGTGGATGAAGAAGATAGAGAAGGTTGGAGGTGCGAGCTGCTTCGAGAAGTTTCTTCCGATCGAGGCGCCAACAACGAGTGTGAGAATGTAGGAGAACAATTATCGAGAATCAATGGAGAATTTCGCGAGTGTGAGGCGCCAACGGAGGATGAAGACGGTGAGGGTGAGAATTGTCGGGGGCGGTAGCGTTTTGATTTTGGGGAAGAAGGTGAGTAGTGAATGTTTTCCAGATTTAATGTTTTTTATTGCTTATATAGTAGGGTATTTTGTTATAACTTAAAAAAGTGATGCAGAAACTTAAAAAAGTGATGCAGTTTTTGGGTACTTATCCAAAAACTGGAAAGCCGAGCCCAGTCTTCTATAACTAACCAAAATTCAATATTTACAATATATGAAAAATTACTTATAAAGTTATGTTGGAACAATGTATTGGTGACTCGTCTATACAAATATGGTATTGAGTTTTTATAATAATAAATTTTATATTAGTAATTATTGTCTTAAAGTGTTTATTTAGTATTATTACAAATTACAACTACAAACCTATAAAATTGTTATAGGAATAAAAGAGACATAATAGTAAAGGAAAGAAAAGTTAAGAAAAGGAACATCTATTTCAGCGGACCAACGCGCCTGAAATAGAAAGAAGAAAGAACGTGTCTATGGTTATATAACAGTTGTCTACTTATGAAAGGCGACACATTGCAAGGCGAAAGAGATCAGCTACTTTTGAAAAAAAATCTTTAAGAGCCTTACGCGCCAAGGAGATGATCTATGAGATCTTTTGTATTTTCCTTTAGCAATTTTATTGTAATTTTAGAATTAGTAAATAAACCGAGAGATTACTTGGGTAAGTAGACAATGGAATTTTATACAAAAAATTTATCTCATAATTTATAAATTTATAAATACTTTAAACTGAAATATATTTAAATATTTAAAAAATGCTTTATAAACCATCTCTTTATTGCAAATATTTATCATACTAATTCAAAAACTTTATAGTAAAAAATTAATATTTTTATTACTTTAGATATTTAGATAATGATTTAAATTAAGCAAATATGAGATAAATGAACTAAATCTATTTGGTGTAATATTTTAATCTAAATTATTTTTATATTTAAATTAAGTTTATCTAATCTAATCTAATATAAAATTGTAGGTTCTTTCAAAATCCATTGAATGCATTTACTTCCTTTGTTTTCATTGGTTAATATTCATCTCATTTATTGTCTTTTCTTATGTATTTGTGAAGATGTGAGACCTAATCTCCCGCTCAATTCGTAACCCATTAATATATAAGACCAATACGAAACTAATAGACACAATCACAACACAAATCAAAATGTCATTGTCATCGCAATCTATAACTTATATCCACATAATATAAGACTTGAATGTCGTCTACGATAGTTCGACTCTTTAACGTCTACGATTATATCATTGTGCAGGCACACTATAGTACTATACACGTATAAAACATTATGTAGGTCTTTAACGCAAAACGTCGTCGTTCAACTTAGGGCCAGCCGCCCAGTCCAATGGAACATTTTAGTTTGACATTTTCATGTGCAGTTTGTGCGCTCGCCATATCGTTTGTGCCGTGTACCCCTTCATTTGGTTTGTGAACATTAAAAAACTTCGCAGCAGAGAAAAGTCTAACAAGCTTCTTCTTCAATCTCCTACGGAATTCCTCTTCTTTTCCGCGTGAAGGTAAAGCCTCCTCCCTGCCCTAAATCTCTCCAATTAGGTCAAAGCCTCTCCCTCCATCCCCGGTTCCTCTCATTTGTTCGGGTTACGTAGGGTTTCAATTTGTTTTCATTTTTTGGAATTCCTTTCACAGATCAACCTAGCGATGTTCGGTGCTTTGAGTAGAAGAGTCGCTTCCCGCGGCTCTTCCTCGTCGTCGGCTGTAAGTCAAAACAGCTCAAAATGTGTTGAATGTTCTTTGCCTTCTTCTTACATGTTTTTTTGAGCAATCATTTGGTTGTTTATTGCTTGAAAGCAGATTCTAAAGCGTTCGTTCTTTGCATCGGCTTCGAGAGTTTCTTCCGTTGAAGGCGAGGTATGCGGATTCCCATTACAATGATTCTGATTTGTTTTCTTTGTAATTTGAGATTATACGTGTTGTTTGAACCAAATTGATTGGAGCAGAAGAGGTGCGGGAGGAATGTTTTCAAGTTGCACTTTGATTTTGTAGCTCATGATCTGGGTTACAATAGAATATAAAGACTAGAGTAAATTTCACAAACAAGGTCTCAGCTGTGCCAGATAAAAGGAAACTGTAGCTTAATTGATATTGCAAACCATGGTAGAAATATGGTAGGAATTTATGGCTCTAAAAGAATACAATGATGTATTTGTATTAGAATCACTTGGTCTTGGATAATACAATGGTGTTTAAGCTGGACATCTTTGGGTGACAAGAAAACATAGCTTCTATTTGTAATTTTTATTGAAAGAAGTTGCTCTTTTCCTTTCAATGATCTATATGTTCCTTCCATTTCCATGTAATTGTTTTTTGCATTTGTCACACAAGCTGTGTGGCTTATTTTTTCACCAGTTTCTTTTGTGTTAATGCTGAGTATTCTGCTTATTTCTTTTACTGTACATTCTATATTTCTAATAAAATAACTGTTTCATTTATTCACATGTTTTGCTTAAGGTTGTCATTGCCTGAGAAAGTTGGCTCTTACCATGTGATTTCTTAAAATGTTATATTAAATGTGTACTTGTTAGAAACTTAGAATGCATCTGGTTGTTTCATGTCACTGAACTTCCTATTAATCTGTTGTTGTAAGATTTCATTTGTGTCGTCATGCGTTATTTAAGTGTCAATTTTCTATATCATGTCAACTTGTTATTTTTAGGAAGATGATAAACTAAAATAAAGCTTAAAAACGAGAGTTTTATAAAACTTGTGTTCAAGGTCTTGACTCTTAGCATATAGTATGTTATATAAATTAATCCCTTAAGATTGAGTAACTCCTCATGTTACTCAGAGTTACTGTTCCGTTCAAACTAATCAAGTCAACTATCTTCATGATTCTGAAAAGCCAAATTCATCCAATAATAAGTGAATTGACTTTCTTTTGTTGAAGGAGATTTGATAGCTTTTGTTCCTCCACATACCCTAACAAGAAAACTCTAAACATTTGTGTATTAGTTTAGCAGGTTTAGGATGCAGGAACATTGTCCTAATTGAACATCAAGAAAAGATGTCTAGTCAGTGTTTTTTTTGTTATCTTGTAGAGATACTAGAGATTGAGAAGAGGATAGAAAAAGAAGAAAGAATTCTTCCATCTTTATCTGAAAGGGAGAGTGGATCAGAATAGATGGTCTAAAATTTTGAACTTAATCAGTATATATCTCAATCAGTCTTCATATCTTATAATGTTATCACTTATCAGATGCCCAAGCAAGTTCACATTTCTTACCTCTCTATCCAAATTATGTTACTGTTTTTCTTTCTTCATGTTTGGGAAATTACCCGTGCCAAGTATCTTGCATGTTCAAGCAACACTAGGGTTTCTGAAGTAATTAAAAAAGTACTTGCATAACTAATGTGTATTGAACGATGACTTTGTGTACATAAAAATTATATATTTCCCGATGTACTTCCAAGTGCTTACCTTTTATGTGCCCGATCAGATAGCCTTTCACCCCAGCACATCTGGTCAGTCAAGAAGCTTATTTTACCTTACTTCTCCAGGTAACTATATGGACAGTTAAATTCTTTTCTCATTTTGATGAAAGCTTGATGCTTACTTTAATTCACAATCACCTTCATCCTTGTTACCACTTTCTCAGAGTCGTCTTGCTACATTGCAGGTTCCTCGGCTAGTGTTAAGCCAATAAGGTTAGTGAAACATCTGAACTTATTATTTTATTGTGGACTGAGCATATGTTCAGGAGTTAGAACTTAGAAGTGTCAAGAGTCAGGAACTCATCAAAAGAAACTGTGAGTTGTATGTGAATGAGCTTATAAATATAAGTATATAACTTACTACACAGATTAGTGCTTCTTTAGTTTATACTGTGTATGAAAGGTGCTTGATCCCAAGGGCTCTTTGATCAGTATAATTTCTTCATGTTGTAATATGGATGTGTGGAAATTACTTTCTCCATAACTTTATATTTTATGACTCCTTATTATCTCTTGCAGAGATGCCTTCACATTTCAACCATTGTTGACTAATCATAGCTCCCAGAGGTCATTTTCTTCCGATGAAGGTATAAAATAATTTCTCTCTCATTTTTTGTTTGATTCCCATATTTCTGCTGAACTTACTTTGAAACCTTCCTATATGGCGTTTTTTTAAAGCAGGTGACCTGGTTCATGCTGTTGTTCCTCATATGGGCGAATCAATTTCTGATGGAACTTTGGCAAAATTTCTGAAGAGTAGGCGGAGTTTTTTTTGCTATTGTGCAAGAACATAATATGCATTTCTGCCTGTACCTATGAGTTAATGCTCCATCTCCTGAACATATATATTTTATGGCAGGTCCTGGTGACAGAGTAGAAGCTGATGAGCCCATTGCTCAAATTGAAACAGATAAAGTACTTTGAAGCAGTAGTTATTCATGTTCCTTACCACGATGTTGCTCAGATCTTAATTAACTAACACCATGGATAAATGGTTTTCTGATTGTAGGTTACCATTGATGTTGTCAGTCCTGAAGCTGGAGTTATCCAAAAGGTTACAACATGATCTTTGGTTTATTACCTCTTCCACTTTTCATGTTTGTTCCTTTTTCTCTATTTTAATATTTTGGCTAAAAATTCTTTTCTTTTTGCCGAATTCGGTAGTTCACATCCAAAGAAGGAGAAACCGTGGAGCCTGGCATGAAGATTGCTGTCATTTCAAAAGGTGGTGAAGGAGCTGCTCCTGCTGCACCAGAGAAAGCTGCAGCTCCTGCAGAGAAAAGCACCGAGGAAATCAAAGAACGTAAAGTTGAGACTGCTCCCATCAAGGAAAAGTCAAGACCTCCACCTGCTGCTTCCGCTCCTAAGCACACTCCTTCAGAGCCACAACTTCCTCCAAAGGAAAGAGAGAGACGGGTGAGCTATTTTATGTTGTGCATGAAATACATTATTTTATCCATTTCTATTGTTTTGCTGGCAAAGGTCAGAATGTTTTATCTTCCGCACTTTCTCATTATCTATCTTGACAATCCAGGTTCCAATGACAAGACTTAGAAAACGTGTTGCAACTCGTCTGAAAGATTCTCAGAACACATTTGCATTGCTGACAACATTTAATGAAGTGGATATGTAAGTTTATATACTAATCTAGTCATGTATGCATCTCTTCTGAAACGCTTTCACTATTTTATGGGTGTCGATGTGCATCAATTGGCGATTGGGGGAGAGAATTGAAGATTCAGTATTTTATCTGATTATTATGTATTGAATGTGTCAGGTTTCTTGGCAAGACCTTCCATAGTTATTTTAGCCTTCAGTACCTTGATAATACGATTTTCTTAGAGTTCAGCATTGTGCGATTTATGTAACATTTAAGTTTATGAATTGGGCTCACATTGCAGGACTAATTTAATGAAGCTCCGTTCTGACTACAAGGATGCCTTTGTTGAGAAGCATGGTGTCAAGCTGGGTTTCATGTCTGGGTTTGTTAAGGTAATGGATGCATTCTACACTTTTCAGGAACTTTATTTGCAGTTAAACAAAGTCACAAATAATATGGTACATTGAGTGGACATCCTTATCTCTCTTCTTAATTTGCTTCTTTTCTAATTTGAGATTACTATTTGTTTCCTAGGCTGCTATAAGTGCACTTCAAGATCTGCCCGTAGTAAATGCTGTCATTGATGGAGATGATATCATTTACAGAGACTACGTTGATATAAGCATAGCTGTTGGTACACCAAAGGTTTGTATTTTCATTTTGTAATTTTGTATCCCGTGGAAGAATGATTAAGTTTATATAAGTGGGACATGTTTTTTAACTGTATGTATATCGACCATGGTTTCTGGATCTTAGTACAGATGCCACTTCACTTCAACAGATACAAGATAATTGTTTTCTATTCTATTTTCCCCATGTCATAGTTTTTCCTTTCTAATCTTTGGCCCCTCTCCTTTAAATAAAAATAGATTCCTTTAGTCATTAAAGAGAGACATTTTTGTTCTAGGGTTTGGTAGTGCCAGTTGTTCGTAATGCTGAGAAGATGAATTTTGCCGAGATTGAGAAGGAGATCAACAGCCTTGCAAAGAAGGCCAGTGATGGATCCATTTCTATTGATGAAATGACAGGAGGTACATTCACTATATCCAACGGTGGCGTCTATGGGAGCTTGTTGAGCACACCTATCATCAACCCTCCTCAGGTACAAATTACTTTACCACTTCATCTTGTCAATTTTCTTTTTCTTTCTCTCTTTCTGGGCTCTGATCCTACCATCACGATTCCATTACAGTCTGCAATTCTTGGAATGCACTCAATTGTGAACCGTCCTATGGTTGTTGGGGGCAGTATCGTCCCTAGGCCAATGATGTACATTGCTCTAACATACGACCATAGGCTTATAGACGGGAGAGAGGCAGTTTTCTTCTTGCGCCGAATCAAGGACGTTGTGGAGGACCCACGCAGACTTCTCCTTGACATTTGAAATGCCTGAGGAGTTACTCTTTTTCTGTTCCATACTCTGCTGTTATTTTCAGGTAAAAACCTGCTTGTGTGAGAGCATACAATTCTGCTGGAGTATTTCTTCCAGAATAAATTTCTATACCAAATTTTTGCCGGGTTTAACGTATTCTGGCCACCTGTTGAGTTGAGATGTTTCTCAGTTACTTGCAGCAGGCCAAGTTTTGAGCTTGGAAGCTACTTATTATTAGCGGTACACAGTTTCTAATCCTTGGATGTTTCTTTTTATCAGAGGCATATGTTCGGCTGAATGCATGCCTCATAAATACTAGAACTTGTTTGTCATGTTATACGCTCCCTTCTTGATTGTCTTTTCCAACTTAAAGTAAGTAAAACACACCTCTCATCATATGTGAGGGAAATATTTTGCACTGTTTATGAAGAACTGTAGGGCCAACTAGAAAAGCTTGTTCTCACGAATTTTGTGCAGGGATTCATCTCCTGAATTTCCTATTTGTCTTTCTAAGTTCCGATTATCCCTCAGACGACTTTTGTGCAGGTAATGAAGTTCAACTATCAAATTCCAGTAGAAAACATTGGTTCATTTCGTAGTAGTAAGAACTATGGTTTAGTATGAATCAATAAATTAGAACAACTTTGTAAATATATTTGTGACAAAAGATCTACACAATCAAGTTTCTAATCCAGACGGAAAATTTGTTGGAATTGCTGAACCTTCTTTTATCAGTCACAGAGTATGTTGTAAGAGAATCAAGTAGTGCTTGTATCATATTGGATAAACAATAAAAGAAGGGGATGTTGTAGATGAGTCTATCATGAAGAATAAAAGATTAGGTGAGCATGGGTAGGATTGAGTACGTTCCGGAGCCATCCAATGAAAAAGCAGAACGTCAGTCGATGAGTATACTGCATACGCATGTAATTCAGATAAAAACGTTCTTCACGTGCAATATATTTGTTTAACTAATACATACACATACATGCTTTGTTTCGAGACACTGATGTTCGACACATAACAATTTTTAAGGTGAAAAAACGTTTTTCCTGTGCAATATTTGTTGGACTAATACACATGTATACATGTGTCAATGATGTTCACATAACAAAATAATGTTTACCGGTATGCACATGGTTGACTGATGCACAGACTCACCTTTTTCATGTGCACAAACAACTCATTTTCTCATACACACATCATTTAGATAACAACTCATTTTTACATATACACTTTTTTCTGAATTACGACCACGAAAAGAAATTCAAGCGTTTGTTTCAGCAAGCTATTCAAGACGTTTTCCCTTTACTATGGGGCTCAATCACGCAAGAGATGTGTACTCACTCCTCATGGGGACCGTGTTACCGCGTCATTCCAGATTCCCAGCCATATTTCTTACTTGCACTTGGATACTTTTCAAACCTGCTCAAACATTTTTCAAATATCCAAATCAGGTTTGAGCTGACTTGAAATTGTGCAGGAAAATAGGCATGAATTTTGAATCAAGAGCTGAATAAGCAAACAACAACCAAATAAAATTTCAGTCAGATAGAAACAATATCGATGGCCAGTTATAAATTGATGTTCATAATGAGAGTAGATTGTCATGAAGCAAAATGTAAAATATAGGCTAATTCTTTTCTATAACATCATGCTCTTGCCAAGAATATCAACTATACAAACAAGAAAGAGATATGACATTTTCCTATAATATTTTAATAATTGCAGCTATATAAACCAAAGAGACCAACTTATCCTATGTTTGTCTGCAAATCTGCAATGCATCCCTGAGCCTTTCCCTGTTGAAGACAGTTTATTTCAGTTAAGTTTTGGCTAAGTGAAAAATAACTACAAATATAAAACAACAGAAACTTACAATTGCCGTTTTGAAGAAAGGTACATTGACATGCTAGAGAAACAACATCAGCCCACCAAAGAAATTACATGTTAAAGAAATTCACAACCAATAGAAATGGAAATTACTAGTTCCCCTTTTAAAGACAGATTTTATAGTTTACAATTCTAGTTTATAAAGTTTGTGTCTGCCCTTTTAGCACTGTATGATGACAGTTTTTTGTCCCTTGATGGCAACTTTTTATCTTTATTTGATGACGGTATTCTGCCATCATCAAATGACAGTAATTATCATCGGTAAAACCGTTGTCAATACTTTATGAAATGTCATTATTTGTTAAAAAGTTAATTAATACATCATAATTTTTCAAAGGTTAGAGAACACGAATCCATGAATAAAAAGGGTTATTAGCCCATGAAAGGATAGAAATTACCGGGAATGGAATGAAGGGCGAGAAATAACTAATTTATAAGGTGAAATGATGTTAATATTAAATCGAGTGAGTTTATCCGAGTTAAAATCTTGTGTTCGATTCGTGCTAGAGGTGTATATGAAAATATTGATATTGAGAGACGTAGATGTATGTTATTTTGTGTGTCAAGACTAAAAAATATCATGATCTGCACGTAGAACGGCTCAGGCCAACGACCATGAAAGAAAGAAAAATGGTACACTTAGCTAAGCTTTAAAAAGGTTAACGACTTCTTAAAATATAAACACTCTGATTATTGAAGCATTATAATCTCAATTTTCCCATCACATTTCAAATGCAGAACACTAGACAACTAGGTTACCCGAAAGCTAATTTGAGTATTGTAAATGTAAGTTATACATCAGTTTTAAATTTAATCTATGAGACTTTAGCAATTATAGTATTGTTACTCTACTCTTACTCAGATCAACGGGTATACGTACATTATCCTCAATGGCTAGATATCACTCGGTTTTACCTTTAAGATTATTTTAAGATTAACTGAAATATGAAGTTATAGCATGTAACTTTGGTTAATCATAGATCATAATCTGTGATAATTACATACTTATCTTATAAAAAAACGGAAAAATAATAGTGGATGGGACATGCTCTAATATAATGACCCATAGGTTAAGAGTTTCTCTTGTCACCGTTTTATTTTATGGATATGAGATTATCCTTGAGAAGTTGAGAGACAGCGGGTTTCGTTTTTAATCGCCACAAAATAAATAAATAAATAAACACGTCTCCCTTATTCAGATTCCTATCCTACATCCTTAAAACACACCGTAAGATACAAAATATTATACTCCCTCTCTCCCTCAATATAAGCCCCATTTCATCCACGCACGGATGTCGATGCACGTTTTGTTTTGTCAATATCTCTAATTATGTATTAGTAAAAAATATAAAATTTTGAAATTTTTATAGTATTTGTTAAGACGAATCAAACAAGACCCCATATGACTATGTTTTCGTTTGTAAATTGGAAGAAATCGAGAAGATTCTCTCGGATTGTGAATAGTGTTAGAATATGAAATGGGACTTATATAGTGGGACAGAGAGTAGTATTTACTATTTGGTCAACGTACTCTCTTCCTTAATTTCTTACAAATTTCAAAATTTCTTCTCTGCCGACCAATACAAACAGTCTTATTCCAATAAATTTATGGTAGGATTCAATCCTACGTCACTCACTTATGGGTGGTTTTAACACGCGGCCTATGAAAATAATCCATACGTAACGCACAAAATTGGACGATAAATAGTAATTTAAGTCAACAGTGAATAACAAAGGTCTATAATAATTTAAGTCCAACGTACGTTCAGATTCTTAAGCCATAATTTAGAATAAAACTAATACACTTTATATAGCTATACATATAGAAGCATCCCTTGTATAGTTATATGCAAGTCATTAAGTTGCTTGCTAAACTCTCAAGTCTCAATACCGGGTCCCTTTCACATTACATTTCCATCGCATACTCCATGTATGTTGTAATAATCACACAACTCTTCTCTTTTTATTATCACCAGCTTCTTGTCAACTCCTCATACATTTCTATATATACCCTAATTGCCCTACATTTCTTTCAAATCGGCTTATTAAGCAACAAATATTCCTAAAAATCACTCTTCTCCATTGCCCTATTCACAATTCCAACCACATTACACATCATAGCTACCATGAATGCTACCAAGGCAATTATCATCCGCCCTCACCTTCGCCCTAGTCGTCACTCCCACAACTTCAACGCCACTTGTCAAGTCGGTGAAGAAGAGGACGAGTCGGTTTTTAGTCGAGGATCCAAAGGAAAGAAACCCTAGAGCCGCCGACCATTGCCACAAGGATGGACAAGTGTGTGATGCTATAAACACACATTGTTGCAACAACAAGTGTGTCGACTTCCGAAATGATACCCAAAACTGCGGGAAATGCAAGAACAAGTGCAAGTATTCGGAGTCGTGTTGCAAAGGACAATGTGTGAAGCTCTCGTTTGATAAGAGACATTGTGGCACTTGTGGAAACAAGTGCAACAAGGGACAGTATTGCATTCACAAGTGCAACAAGGGACAATATTGCATTTATGGAATGTGCGACTATGCTTGAATGGACTTTAATTCAACCCTTTTCTCACTTTCATATATGCATCCTTATTTTTTTGATACTCCTTTTACATAACATACTAATACATTGTTATCATAATGATCGACTTGTTGGAGCTTTCGAATATGAATATGTATGTAACTTCATATTCTTAATAAAAACTGAATATCAGTGATTCATATTGATGTTGAATGTCAAACTATATATCATGCAATTCCAATTGTAGGTCACTAGCTAGGTGTATGTATGCCCTTTGTATTCAATGGATTCTCTCGGTTACAATTCTTTAATGTTGACTATTTTAACAATTAGTGAATTAACTAATTTCTAGACATTCGGGTGGAGTTTGTTACCGCACTTTGGAAAAGAAAAGAGAATCAAAATGTATCCAGACAATATTTACTATCATGATTCAAAAATAAAATAATAATATTTTAATATAAAAAAAATGACAATGACATGTTTAAGAGGGAAAAAGAAGAGGTGAGGGGAGTGAATTACCCCCTTTTGACTCCTCAACTATGGGGTGGGTTTCAAAAACCATAAAACATCACTCTCCCTCTAAATACAGAGATTTTTTTTTATGACAACCATCTTCACTCTTGCAAACTTACATATTTTAATTCATAAACCACAATACTAAATGTTGTCTACATTCATTTTGACTCTCATTCCCTTTCCGAAATGGTGTAACAAACGTCACCTTAGAGTTTACAAGTTTATGAATGAAACAACGTGTAAAAATGTAGAAAAGATTCTTGCATGGTAATGCTTATTGTGAGTTTCAGAAAGAGGTCACACCCGGCCAACACGATAAGAATGGAGGGTGAAAGATAATATTGGATCAAAAAGTGGTTTAAAACCTTTTTTTTTTCAAAAGATTGGCAGTACTTTCGCAAAATATATAGAAAAGTGGCTAAATTAAACGCGGGGTAACCACACCCCTTGCATCGTTCAAAAGATAAGTCAAAATACAATATGGCGGATCTTCTAACAAATTACAACCATTAGGAAAACAATGATCAAGGGAGGCAAGGCGATCCACAACCTTGTTAGCCTCCCTGAAAATATGAGGGGCCTGAATAGTCCAGTTTCTACAGTAAAAGCTACTACACTTATGTACCAAGCTAGCAAAGGGATGAGTTGAGTTCAAATATGAAGTCGAGGAGATGGAAGTGATGGAGATTTTGGAATGTGCTTCAATAATAACATTTCTATGGGCCCCTTCCCAGGCCATCTTAAGGCCAAAATAAATGGCCCAGAGTTCCGCAGCGAGAATCGAACAGCTACCAAGATTGGCGGAAGACCCGGCAGTTGCGCCACTTCCATTCCCACCAAATGGTGGCAGAGAAGATAAGTTTGTTGCAGATGTCTCTGTTGAACACATAGGAACCCTCCAAATTAGAGAGGGCCCAAAGCGAAGCAGTATAGTTGAAGAAATTCGAGTTAACTGCACTGTTAAGCAGGGCGATCCAGGTAGGTTTAATGAGCTTGCAGTCCCGAAGGATATGAATGAGGGACTCCTTCTTATCACCACTACTAGCACATAAGTTGCTATGGGCAAGGTGTCTCATGAAGCGCTCGACGTTAGTCATAACTCTACCCCGCGCAACAAGCCAAAGAAAGTGCCTAATGTGTTCCGGAATTTTTAGCTTCCAAATCCCCTTAAAAACACGTTGCAGATTGTTGTCGATCAATACTGGGAAGCAGCGGGCCAGTCTTTAACTGATAAGCAGAGGTTGTGGTGTAGATACCCGACGCAGAATGACCCAAGCAGAGGGTATCCATGTCCTCATGATTATCCGATAAGGCTACAGAGCTTAACTTCAAGAGGATAGACGCAGAATGACCGACTTGTTGGAGCTTCGGTATATGAATATGTATGTAACTTCTTAATAAAAACTCAATATGAGTGATTCATTCATAATGATGTTGATCGTCAAACTATCATGCACTTTCAATTTTTATAATGAGAATGTGAACACATTATACTTAAATGTTCATCAAAAAATTGATTCACATCTTTAAAAAAAATAATGCAGATATGCGTTTTTTCTCTAAATGTTATTCAGTTTCTCAATAAATGCTCGTGTGGTTGAATGTAGGACATGTCATTTATGGAAAATTAATTCATGAGAATTGAATACATGCGATTTGTAATATAGGGTTTTAGAGAAAATGTGTTTGATTAAAATTTAAAATAGGTAGATTGAAATGAGAAATTTAAGATTTCATGTGAAAAAATGGGGGAAAATGGAACTACCTAGGAAGACTAGGTAAAATCAATTCTCACATAATAGAGGAATTAAAAATCTCAGTAAATCGAAATACCATGATTTTCACATAATTTTTTCAACCAAACACGAATATTTATTTCCATTTCTTGTAGATTTTTAATTCTTGAGATTTTAGCCTCCAACCAAACAAGCACAAAATGTTCTTTGAAAAATGAATATTCTTCGATTTTTGGATGTTTTTAAGTTTGTCAACGAATGTTGATCAAATTAGTACTAAATGTATATCAAATTACTACTGAATGTTCATCATTCTCACGTTTTTATTTTAAACTTTATTCTCACCGGATATTTTCCCATTAAGTTAACATTTTGATTCATTTTCTAATGTCAAGAACGAACTGTCATCAAAACGACAAGTATTTATGGCATCAAGTCGATGACGTCTTTACTAGATGTTTATGACATCAAATCGATGAAAAGTGTTTATATCACCAAGTCTAATGTTTTGCACTTTCTTATGACCTAATCTCACAAATTTCAGTCAAAATTCCCAATAAATCAAGTTAATCTTACCCATTTACACTCCAATTTTATGCAATTTGTCAGGAACCTAATAAATTCGAATAAGATTCATCAAGCAGAAAAAAGCAGGGAGGCGAATAGTACATGTGATGACGAATGGTGTCATTCTCAAACTCGAATGTTGTTTAATCCTTCTTTCTCCTCGCTAGACAAATTCTCATTTTGAGTTGATGCTCTCTAGGGTTTGGTTATCGGGAGTGAGAAAGAGGGTGAGACCGCAGGTAGGATAGGTTCAGGTTGACAATGAAGAAGGTGGATGAGATGACGTTGTTTTGCTAAAATCCAGATCGAAAACGAAGTCAAACATTTGGACTTTGGCATGGGAGGGAAGAAGAGACCATCGACCGAGTTTCAGAATGAGATCGAGACAGGACGAACCCTTCATCTTTGGACGCAAAGACTCTTCTACCCCAGAAATTATTCTTCCATTTCAGAAATGCCACCCCGCACGTGCAAAGCAACGGATTATTTCTCCCTTTCAATCTCAACCGGTCGTTCCTTAATCTAATGGAAGAGTTTTATCCCTTGTCCTCCACCGAACCCCTAATCAAGTTTATAAAAAAATGCTAATGAAATGACAAGTGATAAGAAATATGTATTGGATGACATGTGACAACAAAGGAGTAGTATATGTTAGATGTCTGATTATTTCAATGTCAAAATCTTGTTCAGTGAGTCTAGTTTCAGTCCTCCAAAATTGAGCAAAAGTTGCACGAGTCATGATTTTGAGATATGCTCTAAAATTTACCATGAAATTGCTTTA
Organism: Oxyria digyna; assembly: GCA_029168935.1. Classification (NCBI taxonomy): domain Eukaryota; kingdom Viridiplantae; phylum Streptophyta; class Magnoliopsida; order Caryophyllales; family Polygonaceae; genus Oxyria; species Oxyria digyna. Next base: position 36,307,437 of record JAPVLV010000009.1, read on the forward strand.
TCCGTATTCAAAGCCAGAACGAAGTTGCTATATCTAAAATTTCCAAAAAAAGCATAACAAATACTCGAATCTGTATACATATACATCGGTTATTCATACATGCATTCATGTAGCATGAGTAAGGGCTGACTTCAATAGTTTACTTGAATTTTTATAATTATCCTATAAAATTACATGCTTTGTTTTTAATTTATCATTTTCTTGATTTTATTCTTTTCTCATTTTTTTCCTACGTTTACGAATATGTCGTCTAAATGATGATTTTGACCCACCAACACATGTCTATAATGAATTTGTATGGAACATATCATCATCTTCTACTCTTCGATTTCGCAACGCCTTATTATGAAGTTTTATAGGCCTTAAAACCCACGCGTAGCGTAGGCCCAAAAAGTCTAGTATAATATAAAATTAGGGGTTCCTCCAATTAATCACAATGCATTTAATGCTTTGTTTCTAATTTATGTTTTTTTTTTCTCATTTCTTTTCTACGTTTACGAATATGTCACTCAAATGAAGATTTTGACCCACTAACATATGTCTATACTATAATGGATTTGTATGAAACTTATCATCATCTTTTACTCTTCGGTTCCGCAAGGTGTGAAATTCTATAGACTGTGAAACCCGCTCTACGCGTGGGCCCAAAACTGACAGCAGTAGCAGACCTTTTGCCCAATAACGTATTGTTTACGACAAAGTTGGGGGATTCCAAACCACATGACTATGTCTTGACCGTGACATAGGGGGAAGCCATTGACAACCAAATTAGGGTAAGGGAAGAATTTGAGGGAAATAGAGGCGTTGACGAAGATAAGCGAGCAAATGGAGGCAATTTATACAAAACAAACCGGCTCTGATGAACAATAGTAGAATTATAACTGATGATTTAGAAAGGCGATGATTTCACCAGAGAAATCGCCTTCTCCATTGAAGGAAGGAAATTGAGAAGTAATGAATAGAGAAAACCTAAAACAACAAAGCAAAGAGGAAAAAGAAGCGCATATTCAAACAATCTGGTAAACTACGCGATTGGCCCTCAAACTTTCACGCATTTTCCTTATAGATCAGTCCCTAAACTTCAAGTCATTTCAAATAATCCCTAATCTATTATACTTTCTACTTCTGAAGTCATCCGTTTATTAGAACGTTAAATTAATGTCAGTAACCTTATGTGGCAGGTGACATGTAATAATGAGTTGGCAACTGATTTTATTCTTTTAAACAATTAAAGAGAGAATGCTATTCCCTAATCCATCTTCAACAATTTTCAACCTAAATCTCACAACCCTACGACCTCCTCTTCAACTCTTCTCTCGCCGCAAATTTCATATACTTATCAACCTTATCAGTCGACAATGCCATCAGGAGTGGTGAACGACCAATTATTTTAAGAATCCCGACCTCAAAAAATCCAGATTGCTGATAAATCGTCAGCTCCTTCTGGATCGTTTTAGCTAATGTAATAAATCTTCTCTTCATAAAATTTGAATCGAATGATAAGTGTGGGGTGAGACAAAAGCAACAAATTAGGTTTGATTTACCAATTCAATTCCAAATTGAGCATACATGTCAACATACATCTTAATCTCTAATTCGCACAGTAATCCAATTTGGGTTTCGAGATTAAGGAGATCAGCATTGCTCAACGATGGAGTGAAGATTCACTTTATATCGGCTTCAGTACAACCCCATACCCTCAAAACATCGAAAGCAAGTTTAGGTTGAGAAATATTGGTCCCTGGAAATATTGGTCGTCTCTTTGTTCAACTGGGATGCGGCGGCGGAAGCTGCTGTTGCGACAACTATGGTGAAATAGAATAGAATCAGAGCATAAGATATTACAAAGCGATTTGATTGAGAATAGGATTATAATAGAATAGAATCGGACCTCATCACTGTTACATCTCATAAACTGGGAAAATTTTAAAGCAATATCTCTAATTTTCTCATCTTTAACCCTCGTGAGGATAAACCCTAATCGTTTTTCATTTCCACAACAAGGTATCGAGCCTTTCCTCTTCTAAATCTTGCATTTGGGCCATGTGGGCATAACTTGGTTTGTTAAGCCGTCGTAAAACTATACATTATTCTCCCAAAATGGAGTATTTTTTGTTCCTTTAAAAAGATAAAGTCAATTACCAGCTAATGTATTTGTTTTGCAATGTCACGTGCCAGATCAGCTCACTAACGGTTCTATAACGTCAGATTAGATGGAAGGATGGAAGACATGAAATATATATTAAGGGATTTATTTAAAATGATTCAAAGTTAAAGGACTAATAAGTTAAAAAAATGACCGTTTAGAGACAAATTATGTAATTTAGTCTCAAACAATCACTTATTGATTCACAACAAATAGGGGTCAATTATGTAATTTGAATGTTTTTTTTTCAAGTTCTTCTGTTCTTTTTTGTGATTTTGTTTTTTATTACTCGCCACACTGATTTGGGGAGTGGTTAATTGATTTCTCAATTTATATGGTTGTGATTTCGTGTCGGGCGTGTTCTTTGCATCGAGGGTTTTAATAAATGAGCCGACATATAAAACACAATAGCATGACCTTCAAAGATTTCTTATTTATTTTTAAAAATACCGGCTCAAATGTTAATCCGCTTTCGTGTCGATCATAGGTTTTCTCTTTAATGTTTCAGTTTTTTTTGGGGGGAAATTGAATGTTGGTGGTGTAATGGCTGTGAAACATTTTAACTTTTAAGATGTTTTATTGCAGTTTCAATGTGATTATATATGTGTGTGGCAGTGGTATTGTTTTGTTTCCTTTGTAGACGGTGTAAAATTTATGTTCTTCAATTTGTTAAATAAATGTTTCTTATATGCACGTCTTGTTCAATATGGGCCTGATTTGTATAGTTGTATTGTATACTTTTATATGCACCTTATTTTTGTTTTTTCCTTCCTATTACATTTTCTTTTCTATGTTAGACCCTTAAAAAATGTAACGCTGGCCGGTAGTGAAAGATAAAGAAATGGAGGCCTAAGATTGAATGAGAAAATATAGAAAACAATAGCTGACATTCAATGCCACACATTTAAGACCTTGTGAATTTCCAACCAGCGTTTTAATCTCTTGGATTTCTTTGAAAGTTTGTCCGATGTTGAATAGTCGAAGAATATATCATTATGAAAAATCAAATTGTGGAAGAATAACATTCAATATTGAGTCATTAATAGGTGAGTTAATTAGATTGTGAAGATTGTAGAATTATGACCAAATACATTAATTGTCACCTCATTAACTCACTTATTTTCTATATGACAACCTTTATATATATTATTACTAGCATTTTGGGGCCCGCGCTACGAGCGGGTCGATATCATTTTATATAAACGTTATTGATTTATAGGAAAAATACATGTTGTGCAATATAAAAGGTTATAAGCCCTTGATTGATCGTCTTTTTTATTATTGCTCTTTGTTGAGTTTTTCGTCATGTAGTGTTTCTCTAAAAAATAATATGGATATGTGATTCATGCTGATATTACATAGGTTGATATTATATAGACAAAATTCGTAATTTTTACCAACTTCTGGAGTAATCTCCAAGACAATAATTTTTTTAGATTGAGATGATAATCCATTTTGATTATAAAAAAAATTCACTTTATCCTTTTGGTGGATTCTAAGACTCCATAATTCAATGAGAAGTTAAATCATAGTATACACTTACCTTTTTAGTATGGTTCAATATCAAACATCCAACTTATAATTCAAACTATAACAAAGAATATCAAACATCCAACTTATAATTAAGCTACAACAAAAAACATCCACCAACACTTTAAAGAAATAATGTTTAACATAGACCACTCACTCACATAACTCAAGAGCAAGATAGGAAAAAGACGAATTTGAGATTTATCATCAAATTAATTCATTTTGAAATTCAAAACTAAAATAGAGTAACGAATTTGAGAAGAATAGGGTTTTGTGTCTTTTGTTTTAGTCCAAAGTAATGAGTCGTCTTTTTGTTGGACAACTCCAAAAAAAATATAAGACTCGTAAAAATGGGTTGCATCGGATATTTAGCAAACCATTCAAATAATAAGAGAGAATAAAAGCTCATTTATAGAGTTTGATGCATTTATCAAAATCTTAATTTATATATTAGATTAGATAGATTAGCTTATATTAGATTGAAAATAAAAATAATCATCTTTTAAAAAATATAAGTTTTAATTGTATAAACTTTCACACATTCAATTTCTTTTATAGAGTTTGATCCATTTATAATGTATATAATTCAACAATTAGAAAGTAATAGTACGAATTTGAGGAGTTTTATTAACGAATAAGAAAGCAAAGACATTTTATGCGGTCTTTAATTTTCTCTCTCCGCAATTTATATATTATATTAGATTAGATATTAAGATTTTTGGTCAATTCTGCCTCCTCTCTCGAATTAACCACAACAAGTTTCTACTTCGCCTTTGCTTCTCTTGACGGGTTGACCCGGTTTATAAAATTACTTATTTTGAACAAATTAAGGCCGGCTGGCCATGAGTCTAATTGCATGTATATTAGTATAGTAGTATATATGTAAGCTAAACTTAGACTCTTAGCTTACAAAATACTACTAATTAACCAATATAGAAAAGTTCTTGTGAAAACGAGACTTGTCACAAGACTTAACACGTTTTTTACGTTCACAGATAACAAGCTAATGTTCATAATTTGAGCGGTAATGTTCACAGTAATTACAAATATGTCACCAAATCCCTCACTGAAAACAATCAATCTTTTTTATGGCCCGAATTATGAACATTACCATTCAGAATATGAATATTAACGTGTAATTTGTGAACGCGATCTGTTCATTTTTCCTATTATTTGTATCGGAACTTTTCTTTAACTAATATACTTCTAATAGTCGCCTTTTTCACAAGTCATGTATCTAACTTAACAAACCCTCAAATCTACAAACCGCGTAATTAGTTCTATAACTTCTATTTGTCTTAACATGAAATCAACCTCTCACATTACATTTCATTTGCACCATACTCCATACATCTTGCAATAATCACACAACTCTCCTCCTCCTTTTTTTTATTACAACAATTTCCATTGTCAACTCCTAGCTTGCCCATCCCTAATATCTATATATACCCTAATGTACATTTCTTCTTCGTCTACCTCTCTCTAGCTCCTAGCCCTAAGTAACAAACCCTACATAACCAAATACACTTGTTTCATCAATCTTGGATCCAACATCATGATGATCAAGGCGATACTCATGATCGCCCTCACCTTCGCCCTAGCCATCACCCTCACCATGCATTCCACCAGTCCCCAACCGAAGCAATTAGTCGAGCCCACCAATCCAACGCCAGTTGTCAGCTCAGTGAAAACGAGGGTGAGTCGGTTTCTAGCAGAGGATCCAAAAGAAAGAAATCCTAAAGCAGCCGACCATTGCCATAAGGATGGAGAAGTGTGTGCTGCTACAAACACACATTGTTGCAATAACAAGTGCATCGACCTCCAAACTGATAAGAACAATTGTGGTCGCTGCAACAACAAGTGCAAGTTTTCGAAGTCGTGTTGCCGAGGAGAATGTGTGGATCTCAACTTTGATAAGAGACATTGTAATGTTTGTGGCAACAAGTGCAAGAAGGGCCAATTCTGCGTTTATGGGATGTGTGACTATGCTTAATTGAGCTAAGTAGATCTTACTCATACATGCTCATGCATATATATACTGATAAAGAGGTGAATCTATATGATTTTGTGTTATTTAATTACTATATGAATGTTGTTTATAGAATAAAATCGACCATACTTTCATGGGCTCGATCTATTTTTATTATTTAATTAAGAAAGAAAGTAAAGAAAAGAGTTGTAATACAATATATGGAAGGAGAAAGTTTATGTATCCGTGTTTATATATCTTTGTGTCTTGCAGTCACACTCGGGATAGAAATTTGTATAGGAAAAATGAGGGTGTATCATTTGCATTTAATTAAATTCATGTGTAAATTTTGCTCTATGATTTGAGATCTTTGAAAAATGTTTACGTCATAACATGCACGTGTAATTCCTTCACATTGGATCATCATAAAATGCCGGTACTCTTGCGTTTGCTGCAATTAAAGTTCACTACTGTTGATTTGATCTGGATCTAAAATTGGAATCTACAATTCCTAAGAAACTTTTAAAATTTAACCGACAATCGATCTATATAACTTAAATAATATGATTCTATTGGGATTCGTATGACCTTCATTCGAAAAAATCTGGTGAAGATAAGTCATTAGGTTAAGACTCAGGACGCTTTTGTGTTCATGTATTATAATGTGTGTGTTCATCAATTATAACGTCTGTTTCATACGATAGAGTATGTACATATAATAGTGTGTTTATATATCACATTGTATGTTCATTGGTGAAAATGTGTTCATACGTTACCGACATTAATAATAACACTTGATATAATTGTATTACGTATGACATCAACGATAACACTTGACATACCGTTAACAATAAGGTTATTTAACACCCTAACACTTATATTTTTGTAACATGTTAATCTATCTTATATATTAAAACTAAGACTTTTAAAGCCTCTAGAGTGATTTTAGGCTAGGTTGTTAATTTTTTTTTTTTTAACTTTAATTAAAATATATTGAATAATTAACTCAACAAATAAATCTTATAAAACAATCACTTCATTCAACATAAAACCAATACAAATTATCCTATCCTATAAGAAGAAATTGTAAATTTAATTATGATATATATAATGAGATATTTATATATATAATTTTAATTATATATCATTCATGAAATGAATATGTATTAATTAATAATCACAAAATAAGGTTAAATTTATTTCGCTTATTTGGTGAGAGTTAAACTTAAATTTTAGAAAAATTTGGCTTAAACCTGGCTTAAACCGTATGAACTTTTACGACAACAATCTTAAATACCCGTGCATGGCACGGGTCACTACACTAGTAGTGGATTTATATGTAATGTATTAGCATATTCTATTCTTCGATTAGAAACCCTTTGGTTTCAAAAAGCGCGGCTTACTTGGATTGAGTTAGGGGATAAGAACTCCAAGTTTTTCCATCTCAGTACTGTCATCAGGCGCAGGAAAAACAGAATTTTGGAACTAAAGACGGTTGACGATACATGGGTTACAGAGCGATCTGATCTTGAGAACCTGGCTTTGGATTTCTTTCGTAACTTGTATATGATCCCGGACAGCGAGAGGCAGTTTACTTCGTTCCCTTCTGGGGGCTTCCCTATTCCGAGTACGGCTGAGACGAGTGGACTTGGGAGTCGTGTTACTGAAGCTGAGGTCTGGGCTGTGGTGAGAGGCATGGGCTCTTATAAGGCTCCGGGCATTGATGGATTCCAACCGATCTTCTTTAAAACTTGTTGGGCTACTGTCAAGGACTCGGTTATGAGATTAGTCACCGACTTTTTTGAGAGAAAGCAACTACCCGAGGGTGTGAATGACACTATTATTGCACTTATTGGGAAAATTGAGAAGCCAGAGTATATCCACCAATTCCGACCCATCAGTTTGTGCAACGTCCTCTACAAGATTATCACCAAAGTTCTGGCTAACTGTATTAGGCCTCTGATGAATTCATTAGTGGGTCCTACCCAGAATAGCTTCATCCCGGGATGTTCCATCACGGATAATGTGATCCTTATGCAGGAGGTCATTCACTCCATGAGGAAGAAGCAAAGTGGGAAGAAATGGATGATTCTGAAGTTGGATTTGGAAAAGGCTTATGATCGCTTAAGATGGGACTTCGTCTTAGACACGATTGGAGATGCTGGCTTGCCTTTATGCTGGAAGGATTGGATCGCAACGTGTATCGAGAGCCCGTCTATGCGTCTCATCTGGAATGGTGAGCTTACTAGTGATTTTACCCCTACCAGAGGCATTAGGCAAGGTGACCCTATTTCACCTTACCTCTTTGTGCTCGCAATGGAAAAGCTTAGTCATAGTATCCACGAGGCTATTTATGATCACTCCTGGAAGCCCATATTTCTATGTAGAGGAGCCCCTCCGCTCTCCCACGTCTTCTTCGCAGATGATATCATCCTTATGGCCGAGGCTAGTCAGAGTCAGATGCATACGGTTATGTACTGCATTAACAGATTTTGCGTCTCCTCGGGGCAAAAGATAGTCAATCCAAATCCAAAATTTTTGTCTCGTCGAACGTTTCCCGTGATTTGGCCAACTCGCTGGAACATATTAGTGGGATGGACGTGACCAGGAACCTGGGGAACTACCTGGGTATGCCCATTCTACATAAGAAGGTTAAGAAGGAAGACTTTGAGTTCCTTGTGGATAAAGTCAAGAACCGCCTCTCGGGCTGGAAGGCCAAAACGTTGAGCTTTGCGGGCCGCGTCACTCTTGCCAAGACGGTTCTAACTTCACTCCCTGTTTATACAATGTCCTCTATTCGTGTGCCCAATCCTATTTGTGAGAAGTTGGATCTTGTTACAAGGGGATTCATTTGGGGTGATAAGGATGGCAAGCGTAGACTTCGGTTGGTTCCCTGGGAAGTTCTTTGTCAACCAAGGAAGAATGGGGGTCTTGGTATTCGTAGTGCTTCGAATGTTAACGCAGCGCTACTGGGAAAACTTGGTTGGAAGCTGCTGAATGGTGACTTTGGATGCTGGGGTGCTGTTTTTTGGGCTAAATATGGTATTGTCCGAAAGGGTGGCTCTCTTGTCCAAACCACGTCCATCAAAGGTTCGGATTCTTGGCGTAGCATTCGTTGGGGGCTGAACTCTGTGGTTAGTAAAGGGTTACAGTGGAGGGTTGGCAACAGCGAGACGTGCAGGTTTTGGGAGGATAAGTGGATTGGTGTCTCGGCCTTAGATCAGTCCTTCATTTCCCCGATCCCGGAGAATCTGAAAAACCGTGCTATCAGTGACTTTTGGGATCCAGCTACTGGGTGGAGATGGCACCTTTTCCATAACTTCCTCCCTCCTTCTTGGCTTATGAAAATTGCTTCTACGGGAATAGGGAGTTCTCAGGATGAGCGAGATGTCATGTTTTGGAACCCAGTCTCTTCGGGGAATTACTCCACGGCTTCAACTTATGCACTTCTGCGGGACAACGAATCAGGGAGTAACCCATACCCTAACCCATATGGGAAACTCTTTGTGCGAATCTGGAGAATTAGGACTACTGAAAGAATTAAATGTTTTATTTGGCTTCTCTTGCAGGGTAAAGTGCTCACAAATGCAGAACGGAAACGCCGTCATATCTCCACCTCAGACCTGTGTCAAGGATGCAAGGCGGAGCCAGAGACTATTATCCACCTGTTGAGAGATTTCCCGCTGCCTCAGGAGGTCTGGTGTGCGATCATCCCGACGGCGAAGCTGCTGCAGTTCAACTCGGATAGCCTCCATGTTTGGATTTCGAAGATTCTGGATGATAGCTACAACCTCTTAGCTACTTATCCGGACGATGTCCTGGTGGCTACTACTTGCTGGTGGTTATGGCGTTGGCGCAACGAGCGGGTCTTTACATCAAATGGGCCGGTCACGAACAAGAAATGCGTCATCATTCACCAAGTGGAGCAGATGATCCGAGCCAAAGGACACTCTTTAGGCTCTGAGACTGCCAAGACTCTCCTCCCGGCGCACTTCAGATGGGAAACTCCAATACATGGCTTTATCAAGATCAATGTTGACGGCGCTTTTAGGGACTTCAATCAATCGGCTTCGGCAGGGGGAGTGGCTAGAGACATTCGGGGTACTTGGGCTAAAGGTTTCGTATGCTCACCGTAGATATCATCAATGGTCCCTCACAAACCATCCATCCTTTTGACAGCCTGGCGTCTAGATGCCGTGACTTTTTTAGTAGAAACTGTAATATCCAGCTTCGATATGTTCCTAGGGAAGCAAATTTTGTAGCATATTTTATTGCTTCCCTTGGATTTGATTACCCTCTGGGTTTTCACGTTTTGGGAGATCCTCCGGACTCCATTTTATCCCTCTTGTTGGAGGATGTAAGGGGAGTGACCACCCCGGTTTAATTTGATTACATCTAATCATGGTGGTTCGCCGTCTCTCTTTCACCAAAAAAAATTCTATTCTTCAATTCCTTAACGCTATGTTATAAAATTTTACGGATCGTAAAACTCGTGCGTACAAGTACTTAAATTTGGCACTTAAATAATTAACACATGCGTACGATTAAATTTTGACTTACAAACGAATCTCGTTGCTAAACGCCTAATATGGGAGCTAGATAGTGTGTTATTAATGCATGTGGCACCACCACCTTATGCAAATCCTTAGACGATCTATCGTTTTGACTTTTGAATAGCAATACTAGTATTTGTTTGTGCAACTTCTAAATAAAATAATATTTATTTTTTAAACAATAAATTGAGACCAAAATATTTATTTATTTACCATACTCAAATATTTTAGTCACAAATAATTATTTTGTTCTCACATGATAGTTTTTTCTCCCATGAAAATTGTTTATCGAATTAAATTATATAGTATTTTTGCATACTCAAACAATCATTTTTTTTCTCACGTAATACTTTTTAATAATAAGAAAATAATATTTAATTTTAAAAATTGTAATCTTGGGGTAAAAATTCATAAAAATGCGCCTAAGTTAACAAAAGATTCATTTTGTTTCCATAGTTTTCAATGTATTTTGCTTTAAAAATTTTGGTCATACTGCAAAAAATTTGAAGTAAAATTATTTATACGACAATATGTCAATATGTGTAAATGTGTTATAATTTATGTATGTATTCTTTGGTTCAACATTGGTCTAGCAAGCTCCAATCTAGGACTAGGGTAGTCTGGCTTGAGATGTGACTCGATCGTGGCCTGGTGTTCATGGCTAATAGAGAAGCAACCCCAAACTCATGCATGGTTGAGATGGCATGGCTTAATGTTTGTGTAATGGGTTGTTGTTAGACCTGGCCAATATTTGGCCAGGGCCGGCCTGAGGTCGTTTTTTCAGTCTATTTTCATGGGCCGAGCTAGCCCAAGACCCGCCCAAGACCCGGACCATCATCTTCGGTAATCATATATAATCATAACTTAAGGTAATCATATATAATCATCTTCTTATTATTTTATATGAGTAGATGACAACCTTTGACCATCATCGAAGATGATCTTGAAAAAAGGTCGATAAGACTCGTATATAATTATGTTTGAGACATTATAATCAATCAATATCTTTATGAAATAGTTTTATCTTACAACAACGACGTAGCAAAATAAATAATCGTAACGTAAGGTAATCATATATAATCATTTTTCTTTATCTTACAACAAAGCACGTAAAAAAATAAATAATCGTAACGTAAGATAATCATATATAATCATTTTTTTTATAAAGGCATGAATTGAGGTGTCATCTACTCGTACATGACCACCTCTGACCATCATCAGTGATCTTGAAAAAAGATCGGTAAGACTCGTATATAATTAGGTGTTGCTTTCACCAACACTAAATTAATTAGTGTAGCTAATACTATTACTTTTGAGTGTGGGTATATTGCATTTCTCTTGTAGTGTTACAACAAAGCACGTAGCAAAATAAATAATCGTAACGTAAGGTAATCATATATAATCATTTTTTTGATTAATGCAGGAATCGAAGTATCATCTACGACCACCTCATCATCGAAGATGATCCTGAAAAAAGATCGGTAAGACTCGTATATAAGACATTATAATCGATCAATATCTTGCTCATTTGAATCAAGCGTAGTCACACATGCCATGGACACAAGATGCAGCGTTGGAGCATGCATTGTTACAAGACCCACAATGGTTGTAATCGCAGGAGAGATTGACACACCTTCCTGCACAACACACCTCGTTGAACCGACACGCGTGTTTGCACGCGCCACAATGAAGGCGATTGTATCCAAGGTCGACGCACCTGTGAAAGCAGCAGACGCTCACGCTCGAGCACATCGCGTTGTGCTTGCAGTGCGACGTTATTCGTGTTTTGGCGGTGCAAACGGATAATGCGACGACCATGGAGATTATGAGGATTGATGTGGTTGCTTTCATCGTCGATTGGGTTTTGTTTTGAGTTTTAGCTTGGAGGAAGAGTTTATATATAAGGTTGCATTCTGGAGTATAGTGCATGCAATTAGTGGACTAGCTGGTTCATCTATATCAAGTATTTTGATAGATTTTTACTAGGAAAGTTCGGGTGCAAATAACTTTTAACATAGAAAAAATAAATAGATCGCATTCACATATTACACGTCAATGTTCATGTTCCGAATGGTTTCTAATTTGGGTAATAATTTTTTTGTACGCGGTGTTATACTTGTAATTACTATGAACTATTTTTTTTTTTTCTTAAAATGACTTCAAATTTTTTTATCGCCCACATTATGAACATTACAAATTATGAACATTACCTTGTCATCTGTGAACGCAAAAAACTTCGTTTTTCCTACGCTAAGCCTTGTTCTCACCAGAGCTTTTCTCGGTTTTCAAATAGGATCTTTTTTACTTGTTTGTATTTACTTGTTCACATATAACAAGATAATACTCTTAATTTGAGTAGTAATGTTCATAATCTAGGCGATAAAATTTTGAGATCATTTAGAGAAAAGAATAAAAAACCAAAGTTCGTAGTAGTTACAAGTATGTCACCGCGTCCCTCTCTGAAAACTTTCAAAAAAATCTATGGCCTAGATTATAAACATTATCATCCAAAAATATGAACATTGACATGTAATATATTAATGTAATTTATTCGTTTTTCCTACATTAAGAGTTATTTGTACCGGAACTTTCTTGTGAACTTAATTGTGATATGTTATGAGCTAACTAATTGGATATATTCGCCTTTAAACATTTTTTACTATTATATGGGATAATTTCTTTTACTTGTCTGTCTTAAGACATAGCTGATCTTCAATTCATGAAAAATTAGTAGAGCATAAGAATATATTAGTTTTGACTTACATTGGATTTGATGCATAGTGAATTTGCGTGAAAAGAGATGGCATGTATAGTGGAGGTTGTTCATTCCCTCACAATATATATATTAAAACAGAATGAAATGAAGCTCTCACATTTATTATGACCCCACGAAACTGACGTGTCAAATTGTGAATTTTGCTCTTTTATTTTAACTCAAAATTCTCCTTAAACTTCTCTGCAATTTTCTAAACTAACTAAATACATTTATTAATTTGAAGATAATTACCATTGATTTAGGCAATCCAAGTAGAAAACGTTAATAAATTTATATTTATGATTTTTTATTTTATTTTCATCATGCATCTACCCAACTTGTTACAATTTATAATTATACGATTGATATAATACTTAATTGTATTTTATTCTAAGTTATAACACCTAATGGCATAGTATATCAAATCTCATAGTAAGAAATTTACAGAACTTTTTCAAAGCACAAGGAATATAATATAATTTTAATATATATATATATATATATATATATCCAACTACCGTGAAATAGACACAATATAACATCAAATATTTATGTGGTTGAACATGTCAAGAATTAATATTTTCAGTTTACGCTAATTTAAGTTGTCAAACCTAATTTATACGTAATATTTGTTAAACTAATTTGAATTCCCAATATATGTCAAAAATTCTTTAAGAAAAAGAGTAGTATGTACAAAATATCAATAAAGCAGTAAAGAAGTCTTAATAAAATTAATAAATTAATAAATTTTAAAATTATAATTATATTAATAAATTTCTATATATTTTCTTATACGAAGATTAGCATATATTTTTAGTAAGGACGTAGGTTCCTGATTAGTAAATTGAAAATATGTAGATTTTTTCAATAAATCTGTCGGACAATATATTGGATAGCAAACATGTTCAATAGATCAGGTTGTATAATTATTCTTGTCATCCTGTCGGGTTTGGTTAATCTACCACGTTTTAAGTGTTCGTTTTCTATGGAGATGTTAATTTCGTCTTTGTTCAACTGATTCAAATTTGTTATTTTCTATTTTTCATTGTTTATTAAGTAATATTCGAAGTTTTAACTTAATTTTGTAAACTATTTATAAAAAAGTCAATTTTTCATTGTTTATTAAGTAATATTCGAAGTTTTAACTTAATTTTGTAAACTATTTATAAAAAAGTCAATTCAAAACTGCAAATTAAATATCGGATAAATTATTTATAAATAATTGTCTTATCGTTTCATAAGTTATCTAATATAAACCCGCGCAAGGCGCGCGGGAACTATACTAGTTAGTATTATTATTATTTCCAAATAATTATAAGAGAATTTAGCATGTTAAATACCTTTCCCTTGTCCCCTAATTTCAAACCAAATACCCCGTATAAATCCAAGTTGAAATCATTTTTCCCATTGTGACTGTACGCTTAGGCTGTGTTGGGTGGTAAAAATTAATGGCTTATAATTGGAAATGGATTATTTGTCTCAAAAAGAAGAGTCTAGAATGATAGCAGATTACAACTAGATGCATTTTGTGAAAATGACTTATTTGTCAATTTAGCCGAGCATGGATTAGAAATGGTAAGTTATTATAATGGACTATAATTAATCATGAGGGTGCTGCCGAACACAGCCTCAATTAGCCGGTACCTGGTTGATAACTAGATTACTTTTGCTTTGCAAATGGGTTAAAGAAAAGACCTATCTTAGTTACTCTAATGGTCTGATTTTCTTATGTATTCATTTAAAAAGTCTCGAATTCAATTCCTTATGGGACATGTATAGAGATATTGATGTTGGAAAATAGTCTACTATTTTATGCGACAACTAAACCCCATTTAAATATAAACGACTTTGATCAATTGAATCTTTTTTTTTGAGAAGAGATCAACTGGATCAGACAAACGATCCATAGAATAAAATGGGTAAGAGAAGGCTTAACCCAATTACATTGTTGCAATATTGTTAGAATATCATCTCATGTTGATTGATGATTTGATATTAGGATTAAATCATACTATTAGACTTCGTGTAATTGTGCAGAGTTTCAATTTCGTAAGTCTCCTATAAAGATAAATAAGAATAAATAAAAATGAATATTGTTATTGGATGTCTTGACATCCAACTACTAAGATGAAACTAGTTACTTAGGTGTGGTTGTCCGACGGCCTTCGATGATTTTTCGGCGGCCTCCGATGACTTTCCGGTGACCTCCTGGTGGCTGCCCGGCGGAGGTCCGACAGTGGTCTGACGGAGGTTCACGAATAAATGGAAGTAAAGTCTAAGAATAAATGAAAAATTTAAGTCTAATTCAAATTCGTGAACATTTAAGTATAATTTGATGAACAATAAGTTGAGTATTTCCAAATCAACATTTTACCGACAACTTGATAAACATTTAAGTCATTTGTAATGAACTTTTCATTAATGAATATTTTAGTACATTAATTCTTGTGAACATGTAAGGAATGCTTAATGAACATTTAAGTATGACAAGATGAACATTTATGTATGTTTGATGAATCAAATCAATCTTTTACCGCAAGCAATCAGTCATTTTTATTTATACGATCACAAATTTCAATAACATAATAGGAAATTGACACTTATGAAAGACATACAATCTTTTTGTATACAATTTTCCAAATTTATGTTATTAGAAAAAATTACGAAAAAAAGTAAAAATATCATGGCCAATGAAATGACGATAAGTGAGTGGTTAATTGAAGGGAATTTTATGTGACATAGCTAGGGTGAGAGTAAGGTGTTTTGCTTTAGTAATTACAGAAGGATTACTTGTAATGCCTAGGGACTTAACAATTGAGTCATAGTTTCTTACATTTTTAAAAGCTAGTGATTTTTCTAGAGGGAAGCTAACAATAATAAGAGTAATCAATCTAGTGTAATCCCGTATGACGAATTCATATGTATGCATCGATATTCAGAACAGATCGAGAAGAAGTTTTCTGAGAAACCCTAAAAACTAAGATATACTATAAGAAAAATACTCAAAAATCAAAGACAAAAAACAATGAAAGTATAAGCCCTTGTTTGGTATGACGTGTGAATTTAAGTTCTCATCAACTTGGCTACTTCCCACGAGGTGTAAGCCCTCGTTTGGTTTAACGTGGGAATTAAGTTCCCAGAGGGACGCTAACAACAATAAGAGTAATCAATCTAGTGTAATCCCGTATGACGAATTCAAATGTATGCGTCGATATTCAGAACAGATCGAGAAGAAGTTTTATGAGAAAACCTAAAAACTAAGACATATTATAAAAAAGATACTCAAAAACCAAAGACAAAAAACAGGGAAAGTATAAGCCCTCGTTTGGTTTGACGTGGGAATTTAAGTTCTCATGAACTTGGCTACTTCCCACGATGTGTAAATTATTCCAATATAAGAAATTATGTTTGGTTCATATCGTGCATTTTGTATTATTGTAGGAATTAAGAAATTTATTAGTTAAAAACATATAAAGTTGAACTTACCTTACTTGAATAAGATAAGAGCAATTTTCATGAGTTGAAGGAATTATAACTTCATAAAAAGTAAATTCCCGTGTTTTTATTGAACACAGAAAAAACAAGTTACTTCCTAGGTTAGTTTTACTTTATAAAAAGTGCAACATAGACCAGACTAGGGTGTTATTAGATTTCGACCTTGGAGGCTTGGGCCATTCCTTTAGTTAGTCAAGCTAAATCATTTTTTAATAAGGTTTTTGCGCCAAAACACTTCTTATTTGAGCCAATTTGCGCTAAGTCACCTCTTATTTGATTTTTTTTTTTTTTTTTTTTTTTTTTTTTTTTTGCAAGGAATCACCCATTTGTGTCATTCTGTTAACGCCGAGCATCCCTCGTTCATTTCCGTTAGTTTCACCGTTAGAACTTGTGAAATGTCATTTTTACCCTCACTTTTTTCAAATATTTGAGATCAAAACTGAAATTACTGATCGCGAGATAATGATTTTACTGTGAGATTTTCAATTAATTTTTTACCAGCTTCATTTAACTCATTTTAACCTAAACATGTCACACTGATTCGAGAGATTGAAGATCTCATGGTTTCCAAACCTCGTCGTTTGCTTCAGATCAGACCGAAAACGCCTCCGATGTATGCCGCCTCCATTGATAATCCCGCCTCGCCCGCTCGATGGCTTCGGCTTCCCTCCCATTGAAGCGCAAATCTATGGCTTCGTTTCGATCCAGATTTCACACCACCGCTTCTTCGATTTGAATCCTAGGCTTCGTCTTCATCTTCGAACAAATCTAGGGCTTCGTCTTCGATCCAGATTTGAAATCTATGGCTCATCTCTATCTTCGATTAATCCCTTTCCTAAATCTCATCTGTGTTAGTTAAACACGAATTACTGTTTGAATTTGGTAATTAATAATCTACGCATTCTCATAGTCAAACCCCCTTGTTCATTCATTCAACCTCGCTCTCTCAGTCATAGGAGAAGAGATGGCGATGCCGGCTGTTAGGTTTCCGATTTACTCCGCGGTCAGAGTCATCCGAAAACACCTCCGAGTTCGTGGACGGAGACGTTGGAGAGAAGCTTCAAGAAGATGGATGCGGAGGTTGTGGCCTGTGAACAAGGCGTACTCACAGGAGATTGCTGCTGCGAGCCTCACACGATATTTTGGCAAGAAGATGGATGAGTTAAACAAGCTGGTAAAAAATTAATTGAAAATCTTATGTTAAAACCATTATCTCGCGATATTTTGGTAAAGTGTAATTTCAGTTTTATCCTCAAATATTTGAAAAAAATGAGGATAAAAATGACATTTCACAAGCTCTAACGGAAAAAGTAACGGAAATGAGAGGGATGGCTCGGTGTTAACAGAATGACACAAATGGTTGATTCCTTATAAAAAGTCAAATAAAAGGTGATTTGACGAAAAACCTCTTTTTTAATTATATCTCTCCAACTCTTTCTTGAACAACTTCTCTCTTAACAAAATATTCTGAAATCTAATCTCTCGTACATGCCTGAACCAAACCAAATCAAACCAAGTAAGAGTTTACGTTACATATATATCAATCACAACTAGATCTTAATTCTTGAGTATATTGAATGATAAGGTACGTCCATCTGATTTCCATTGCTGATCATAGCCTCGATGGAAATTCAACCACATGATAGAATTTTTTTCTCTGCTTGTACTCTACAAATGTAGCTCTTAATTAAGTTGAAGAATGTGATTGTGTTATTAATCTCTATATAACTATTAAAGCAAAATCGCTTCCTCTAATTCTAGTTATGCCACGTACGCAACTTTCATTAGAGCAACCAACTTGTCGGCTTTCTATTGGTTACCGTTTTTATTTTTAAAACAATATATATATCATTTAGAAAAAAAAGAAACAATATCAGAATAAATCTATCGGATATGAAAACTTAGAAAAATGAGGGCAAACAAATATCACAATGATATTATATGGCATATTTTAAGATATTATTATGTGCCAAATTTGGGTTATAACTTATAATCCATTAATATAATAAAAAGGCCAAATAAATATAAATATAAATATCACAAATTATTAAATAATTGATTGTCAATTTTTCATATATCTTTTCTATAGTCTTAAACACACTAAAAAATAAAAAAGTAACAAATATTGCAAAATGTTGAACAATTAAAGATTGAAATATAAACAAATATGTATAATAATTATAATATTCTATAGTTTTGTTTCGGTATAAATTATTATTTGTTATTTATATATCTCTAATGATAATATTTAATCAATTTATAAATTTTATAACATAAATTTACCTTTCTAATGTATCTAGATTGTATACATAAATGACATTTTTTAATTTTTGATCGAAAATGCTAAAAACTTGAAATTATCGAACCCGAACTAACATGAGAATATGTTCCACGAATCTGACTTGATTAAAAAAAAGTAGAGTATATGTTAATATAATTATTAAGTACATTTAATTATTTTTAATATTTTTTGTTGTAATAAAAAATAGTGTTGTCAACCCTATATGTTCTCAACTTGAACTTGGAATGATCGAATCCTACTTGATTGATTGACTGCTCAAAATCTAATTGGATTAAACCACCGAGTATATAGGCGATATTACCTCAAACCACCCGTTCTATTGAACATTATTTTTCCCACATATAACGGTTTTTTTACAAAAAATGTTGATGGCGACGACGGATGGTTAATTGTTTACTGGGTTATTTTTATGAGTGCTTAAAATTGAAAATTAATTTTAGGGCTATATCGTCTATATAACTGGTGGTTTAATCTAATTTACCTAAATGACTAAGGGTGTGAATCCCATAATAAAATCTCTTATAGAGATAAATAAGAATGAATCTAAGCCATTTGATGCTTTGACATCCAACGACTTAAATTAAACTAGTTACCCCCACTAGAAGTGGGGTAGTTGTGGTGGTTCGGCGACCTCCCGACGACTTCCCGGCGACCACCCGGTGGTTGTCCGGTAGAGGTCCGGTGGCAGTCCGATGGAGGACCGACGACGGTCTGGAGGTGGTCCGGTGAAGGTCCGACGGTGGTCCAATAATAAATGAAAAAGTTAAGTATAAAAATAAATGAAAATTTAAGTCTAACTCAAATTGGTGAACATTTAAATATAATGTGGTGAACATTCTGTTGATGAACATTTAATTATAATGTGATGAACATTCTGTTGGTGAACATGTAAGTAACATGTGATGAACATTCAGTAGAGTATATCAAAATGAACGTTTATCAACATTTTGATGAACATTTATGAACAACGTGATGAACATTTAAGCTAATTGTAATAAACTTTTGAGTAATGAACATTTTATTAAATGTCCGTGAACATTTAAGGATGTTTGATGAACATTTAAGTATGAGATGATGAACATTTAGGTAATTTTTTATGAAGATCAAGTGTTTTTTTACTCAAAATTATAGGTGTTCCACATAAGTGGTGGTCCGACGGTGCATGGCTTGATGGTGGGTTAGTGGTGGTGCGGTCGTGGTGGTTTGGTGGTGGTTCGGCGGTGGTCCGCCGTTTGTCAAAATAACATAACCAATTAAGTGTTATAAACTTGGTGAACATTTAAAAATAATTTGATGAACATTCAGTTGATGAACATTTAAGTATAATGTGATGAACATTCAGTTGGTGAACATTTAAGTATAATGTGATGAACATTCAGTAGAGTATTACAAATGAACATTTATCAACATTTTGATGAACATTTATGACCAACGTGATGAATATTTAGGCCGATTGTAATGAACTTTGAGTAATGAACATTTGATTAAATTCTTGTGAATATTGAAGTATGTGATGATGAACATTTAGGTGATTTTTGTTGAAAATTAAGTGTGTTTTTAAAAGAAATTATATTAAAGTGGTGTTCCACATAAGTGGTGGTCCGGTGGTGGCTTGATGGGGGGTCAGTGGTGGTGCGGTGGTGGTTCGCCGTTTGTCCAAATAACATAAACATTTAAGTGTAATAAACTTGGTGAATATTTAAATATAATTTGATGAACATTTAAATATAATGTGATGAACATTCAGTTGGTGAACATTTAAGTATAATATGATGAACATTCAATTGGTGAACATTTAAGTAGAATGTGATGAACATTCAGTTGGTGAACTTTAAAGTCTAATGTGATGAACATTCAGTAGAGTATATACAAATGAACATTTATGAACATTGTGATGAACATTTAGTAATAAATAATTTTGAAATATTTGTGAACAATTTTATACATCTTTGTGACAATTTTATTCCGTCAAGGCCCAAAGGTGGTCCGGCGGTGGTCGGAGGTGGTCCGGCGAAGGTGACAAGGCATGACAAGAGGTGTCACGTGTCATCATATGGACTCTTGGATCTCTCTTGATCCAAAAGTCCGCAATCATTCTCATTTATCATTTTAACAAGTATTATTACATGACACTTGTTCAATGACTAAATACTAATTATATCAATTATTAAGATAAAATTTAATATATAATATCTGAAAATTTTAAGAAATTATACACGGTACGAGAATTAATCTAGTATAAATAGAAATGTGATTTGAGTTCAACCAATTTTGGATTAGTAAAATGATTCCCAACGTTTACCAAATGTGATGCATTTATTCGAGATTGTGATTTGTGAATAGGGACATTCAATGATAGTTTTGAACATTTATTCATCGAAAACTATTCGAGATTGTGAAATGTACTACTAGTATACTTCATATTGAAAGTCATAAAAAACTATTCGAGATTGTGATTTGTGAATAGGGACATTCAATGATAGTTTTGAACATTTATTCATCGAAAACTGTTCGAGATTGTGAAATGTACTACTAGTATACTTCATATTGAAAGTCATAAAAAACTATTCGAGATTGTGATTTGTGAATAGGGACATTCAATGATAGTTTTGAACATTTATTCATCGAAATAAGAAATTCTAGATATACTAATTAAACCAAATCATAAATCTCATTATTATTTAGAAATGTCCGTTTTGGACGAATTCTATATACACGCGCTCGTATTGAAATTGTCTACAAGATAATTGGGAAAAGATTTATAAAAAAAGTATATGCATAACGCATGGACCATATTGATGTGTTACGCATAAACCGTTTTTTCAGTAGCAAAATTATTGTGTAACGCGGGTCCATACGTTAACATATGGTATTTTAAGTGGACGACATATAGAATCCATTCATGTGTTTATAGAGATAAAAAAAAGAAAAAAAAAAGAGGGGTTAAGAGTGAAAAAGCTAACTATATATCAACAGAAAAAGAGGGATTAAAAAACCGCTAGAAGGAGGGGTCGAACCTCCGACCTTGTGGTTAACAGCCACACGCTCTAACCAACTGAGCTATTCCAGCTGTCGATTGGGTTATTGTATTGTGCAATTATATTCAATTGATTGTTCGAATTAATGACGACTTATGTTTCCTTTTCAAAAGGGATGATTAAATCGGATAACCTAGAATAATAACTTTCTGTAATTCAAACTGACTACACCATCTTCAAAACCTCTTTTCTCTTTACAGTTCCCTTCTTTTTTATTCAACATAATTTCATCAAATCTCAACAAAATACATGTTCCTTGTTACTTCGCTCAAAATCTTAGCCTTTCTCTCAATGTTTTTTTTTTAATCAAATACTAGTTCAGTTTTCCGTGTCCTGCAAGGGTTTTAAAAAATAATAAATTTAATTGTAATATATAAATAACTAAGGTTAAATTATTTTATCAAATAGATTTAAATCATTTACCACATATAAATTTAATTTAATTTTTTTTAAAAATTGTTTAATTTTAATTATTACCTAAATAACTCAAGTAAAAAGATGATCAATTCATTAATATAAAGTTTTTGAATTAGTATGATAAACATTTTTAATAAAGAGAGTATTGATCAAGTATTGTTTAAATATTTAAATATATTTAGTTTAAAGTATTTTAAGTTTATGAATAATAAGATGAAATCTTTCCATATAATTATTAAATAACTCTTTGTATATTAAAGTACATAAAATATGGTTTAGAGAATTTTAAAAATATAAATAAAGAAGCATAGTATCTTGCATATTTTAATTTTCCTAAAATAAACATGTACACATATTTATAATTTTCCTATTATATGATCTTTGTATTGAAAAGGAAAATGATTGAAAATGACATGTGACAATATGAATATTGAAATGACATGTGCGGTTTTAGTGAGAAGGTGACATGTGGCGAAAATTGAGGATTGCTTTAATAGTTTAATGAAAATATTATCCAAAATACCCCCTTTTTCATACCTAAATTACACAACTGCCGAATTTCAAACAGATATGACTGTCATATCCATTTGAGGATTATAATAGTCCAAAAAAAATATTTTTGTTATTAAAAAGAAAAAATTTATTATAATTTAATTTATTTTTATATTTTTAACTGAAATGATTATTTTAATATTTTCTGAAATTAAGAAAAAGGATAATCAAAATAAAAAATAAAAAATAAAAGGAAATTAAAAAGGGAAAAAAAGAAAATTTAAACATTTTAAAATGACGGTTTACAAAAAGTAACTGATTCCTAAGCATACTTAATTAACTCTCATTAAGCAACCTCAACCTTCACCCATTTTCTCATTTTCTCTCTCTTGTTGAAAACCTGCTCGTCTTTTCTCGACATACCATTTTCACCATTTTCGTACTTCCCGACCTCTCTCAACTGCTGTAAACCGCCGGCAACTCTCTCTCCCTCTTTCTCCCAATCTCTCAAACATCTTCCGCTCCAGTTATGGACGTCACCAGAGCTTCCGCACCCCAGAAAAGAAAGAGAGTCGCACATGGAGACTCTAAAGGAAGAAAGAGGAGGCAAACCGAGAAAACCCCCAAATCTGCTATGGGTTCGTCGGCGAAGTCGGAGACCAAAGGCGAAGCAACAGTCTCCCAGAGGAAGAAGGAGGTCTTGAATCTTTTGGAAAAATCGAGAAGCATCGAGCCTCTGGCTTTTAACGACAATGTAAGTGAAATTTATGAAATTATGTTATTCAGTTCGAGTATATGAGTTAAATTGATGAATTTAGGGTTCATGACTGAAGCCAATGCATGTACATTTGAGATAATATGTACATTTTCACCTGTAATTGGAGTTGAGAACAAAGTTGTGAATAATTTTATTATTGTTTAGGGTTATCCTGACATCCTCCTTTCTGTGTCCGGACATCCTCCTCTCTGTGTCCGGACATCCTCTTGTTTGTGTCCCGACACTTGAATTTTGTTTTTGTGTAGCTTATGTGCATTTACGAGTTTATGTAGTGGAAGTATTTGGATTTGAGTTTCTGAATATTGTTAGTTTTTAAGGAATTTCATTTCTTCATGTGTATTATGAATCCTGACACCTCTAAAAATACTTCCTGTCATGTGCATTATGAAGATTTTGTCTAGATTAGTAGTTTAAATTGGCAAATTGAGGGTGAACCAGTTTCAGGCAATGCATGTACATCCTCTTCTCCTCACTGTGTCTAGATTGTTTAGGGTTATCCTGACAGCCTCCTCACTGTGTCCTGTTATCCTCTTCTCTGTGTCCCGACACTTGAACTTTGGTTTTGTGTAGCTTATGTGCATTTAGGAGTTTATGTAGTGGAAATATTTGGATTGAAGTTTTGTGGAAATTGTTAGTTTGTAAGGAATTTCATTTGTGCATGGGTTAATGAGATTATGTGTAGTTTGCATATCTCTCCACCTCTGAATAATGTTTCCTGTTATGTGAAGTGTGCATCCTGACATCTTACTAATATTTTCTTGACATGTTATGTTTCTGTAGGTGATGTATGTCTTCTTCAAGGGGCATGCATTGCATGATCGTGTGAATATTAACTGTAGGAGGCAGTATCTCAAAGACATAGAGTCCAAGCTAACCTGCCAAGATTGGAGAAGAATTTGTGGCAACCCTTTTGGGGATGTTGTGAAAATGGTCAATCAAGTGACATTTTTTTCTCAAACCGTGCACTTCGTTCTCTTCAAGCAGTTGAAGACTAATAAGAAGTGGGAGACATGGTATGAGATTGTTTGTAAGCCATTGAGATTTTCGTTGGAAGAGTTTGCTTTGATAACTGGCTTGAACTGTGGCCCTCTTCCTAAGAAGATTAAATCATCTAGGAAGCAAGACAACCAAGTGATGGACAATTTTTTTGGTGGTCCTGATGGTTCTAAGACTTCAGTGCAAGACCTTTATAAAAGGTTCATGAAGCACAAAGTTTTAGACAACCACAAGTTCAAGTTAGCATTATTGCTGATTGTGGAAGGGATTCTTCTTGGAGGTGATAAGAAGAGGCTTGTCAAAGTTGAGTATGTGAGGTTAGTGGAAACCATTGACAAGTTTTGGAGTTATCCATGGTGCAGAGTTGCCTACATGGAGTTGCACAGGGCACTGACCAGATCAATGGCAAGAAGAATGATATCCTTGGAGAAGTCTGTGAAACTCTCAGATGATGGAAGGATACCATACAACCTTCAAGGGATGCCAGTGGTGTTTCAGGTATAGTAGTACATCCTTGACATGATATATATTGAAGGGTGACAGAATTACTAATGGTTTTGTTTGTTTATGTGTAGGTGTGGATTTGGGAGTGTGTACAAACTGTTGGAGTCCGGTATGCTTCAAGGATTAGTGAGACCCAAATCCTCAGAGGAGTGCGTTGGTTTGCAACCCAATGCCCTGAGCATGGATCACTGAGGCTGTCTTTTGAAGGAGAAGGTCTAGAAGTCTTGCTTCTACTAGTTGCAGATGAATCTGAGAAAGACTTTCTTAATGGTTGCAAATTCTCAGATAAAGTAGAGGACCTCTTCTTTGACCAGATTACATCTGAGTTTGTGTCAAAGACAAAGGACAGTGAGCCTAGCAAAGAAGAAGACCAATCCCAAGGAAAATTTAGTGGGGAACAAGGTCAGCTAATGGAGGTCATTAAGGCTTTGTTCATGAAGATTGATAAGTTAGAGGCTGGTCTTTGTCAGAGGATTGAAAGGCTGGAGAGAAAGAATTTTGTTTGTGAGGAGGAGGTGGTCCCTAAGAAAAGGATGGGAAAGAAGAGAGTGAAGAACAATGTAGTTGATGAGGAGGAGGAGGTCCCTAGGAAGAGGATGACAAGGAAGAGTGTCAAGAGACCAACCGGGAAGGGTAAGCAACCAGTTTTAGCTTCTAGTGAAGAGGGTGAAGAGTATGAAGAGGAGTCTGAAGGTTATGATGCTTTCGGGGAAGGCAGTGTCAGTGAAGGCAGTGACAATGGGGAAGATAAGGTGGGGACAACACAGCAGGATGATGAAGCCAGTGGAGAGTCTGAGGTGGAAAGCAATGACAACGGTGAAGATGACAATGGAGGAAATGATGATGGTGGAGATGGAGATGATGGATGTGAGAGAGTAGAGGACAAGGCAGTGATAGTTGAGAATGAGGTATGTATACTTTGTTTTGTTCATTTAGTTTTTTTATTAAAGCATGACAGGATATTATTTGAGTATGACAGGATAATTTGGGTTGCATGACAGGATAGTATTAAATCATACTAGGATAGAATGTGAAGCATGACATGATAGGTTCTGGAGCATGTCAGGATTTTGTTTCAAGCATGACATGATAGTTTGTGAAGTTTGAAATATAGGATTTAAGAAACCTTTATTGCAGGAAAGAGGACTTGTTATTTACCATGAACCAATATTTGATTTTGGTAATAATGAGGAGTTGGAGGACCATCTTTTTCCACAGGATAATGTTGTTGGGGATGAAGTACATGGTGTTGATGAAGTTGTTGTTGAGGGTGGGGTTGACAAAACTGTTGAGGATGGTAGGGAAGTTGTGGAGCCAATGGATAATGTTGTTGATCCTTGTGTAAACTTGAATGAGGAGTTTGTAAGATCCAAAGAGTCTAGTGAGAATGAGGTATGATTTAGTTTATTGGTGTCTAGGAAGTGTTTGTTGAATGACAGGATATATATTGAAGCATGACAGGATTGTTTTCAGGGGGTCCAAGATTTTCAATTAATTGGTGTTGGTAGAAGAGAAGGAGATGTGGTAATGAATGTTGTTGTTGGGCTAGCTGAGAAGGCATCTGATAAGGATGAGAGCGACCCTAAGGTGCAAGATGAATTGAAAGAGAATGAACTTGAAGATGCACCAAGGGAAGAGCTCACTCAACAGGCTGCAGCTGAGGAGAAAAAGGCTGAGGAAGCAAAGGCTGAGGTGGCCAAGGCTGAGGAGGAAAAGACTAAGGAGGACAAAGCTAAGGAGGAAATGGCTGAGGTGGCCAAGGCTGAGGTGGCCATGGCAGAGGGGGAAAAGATTGAGGACAAGACTGATGTGGAAATGACTGAGGTGGAGAAAGGTGAGGAGGTCTAGCCATGATTGTGTGAATATTGGTTTTGTTGACCTATGTTGGTCTAGCCATGATTGAAAGTTGAACAATGGTTTGATTTCTGTTTTATTGTCATACATATTTCTAGTATGAATGAAAGTTTATTGTCATACATGAACCACCTATGACAACTCAAAATGGTAGGATGTGACAACTGCCAAAGTAAAGCAGTTGTCCTTGTGCAGGATAAAAAATACACACTGACAGGATGAAAAAGGAATATTGTCAGGATAAAGTTTTCAAAATTGAAAAAACCCGCCTAAAATTTAAAAAAACCCGCCTTTAATTTGTGTTAGCCTTGAAGTCTATAAATAACAAAGTTTTCTACCCCATTGTTCATGCTCTCGGTCCATAAATTATCAAAAAATGGATCGCGTTATGGATTTGACAAGAGTCTATACTGAAGTTCACTATGGTGGTTCCCTTGTCCCCAACAACGGAAGAATGGCCAGTGTCACGAGCCACACTTGCAAAGGTGGTCTCTGCGAAGATTGGGCTCCAACGGCAGATAGTGTGAGGGACATCAATTGGCTAAGAGAAGAGCTATGGACCCTCAACAACCTCTAGAACAACACACATTATTTCTTTGAGATGGTTCATGCTCATGGAGGGAGGAACACTATAAGAGCCTTGCAGTACTCACGTGATGCTCATGCCCTTGTCGATCTAGGAAGGTCTGTTGCTCTAATCAAAATCTTCATTGTCACCGATCAACACCCCTTGGAAAAGAGGTGGAGGCGTGACTTCAAACCCCCAACCAGGGACATTGACTATCGTCTCGACATACCATGCTATGGAGACTCTAATGTTGTGTAATCTATATAGGGCGACAGGATGGGTGTGCAAGGGTGGAGGGATATGTTTTAGTTTGTGATCTAAGTGCAATGATGTCGGCTTTTTCAGTTTCTACGTTTTAATCTTCTCTTATAATGAAAAATTATCTCTCTTTAGTGTGAATTATCATATCAAAGAGGCATTGTGGTAGCATTGAAAGGCGTCATGATGTAAGTGAATGTGTGACAGGATAAAACAGAATGGGTGGCGGGATAATACAATACAACTTAACAAAGGGTGGTGGGATATAACATCAATGGTGACGGGATAATCTTACCAAATCCATACCAAACAGAAACATAATACAAGTACATGAAGGAAAAAAACGACACAAGGAAATTGAAAAGATTGAAATAACATGAAATGATAAAGCTAGTTGGCAATGTTGGTCACTGCATTCCTTCATAGTTGTACACTTGAATATCGTACACGACACCATTTAAATTTGAACTTTCAAGGTTGAAGAGGCACTCATCCTTATACTTGAGCTTATTGTGCTCAACAAAAGTTCTCCAACCCTTGCCCAAGCGGTAGGCATTGTTGGTGTGTTTGAGAGGAACTTTCCAAGTCTGAAGTTCAACTTTAAGTGTTATTTCACAGTTCTTGTAGTCTTTCAAATACTTGTCTCCATGGCCGGTGGGGATACATAGACGACAGTCCCCCTTTACATATGAGCGTTTCATTTCAACGAAGAAACTTTTGATTTCGTAGTCTTCGTCGTCGGAGGAGGGGTCTAGCACAATAACCTCGTGATAACCAGCCATGAAGGAGTTGAGAGAAAGAGAGAAATAAAGGTATGGTTGTTGAGAAAGAAAGGAATGAGCAGGATAGTTTGTGCTCGGTGTATACAACAATGGCCTATTTATGCTTCCAAATTTGACCAAAAATGAGTAAATGTGTTAGGTTGGGTTGGTTAACGTGTTGAGTTGGTAAACGTGTTTGACTACTTTTATGATTAAAAACACGTACTTGCGTTAGTTAGGTTTTGCAGGGAGTAAATGTGTGCTTTGACTGCATTAATGTAGTGGAGTTAGGTGGCGGGATATTCAAAATAGAAGCCGGATGGATGTTACAAAATATGGGTGACAGGATAAAACAACATGTGTGGCGGGATAATACCATACAACTTAACAAAGCATACTAAAAGAATTTCAGCAACATCCATACTAAAAGCATTTCAACATCCATCCCAAAATAATATGACTTAGAAAAGTAAATGTGACAGGATGAAACCTTTATGTTGGTGGGATAAAACATCAAACGTGGCGGGATAATCTTACCAAAGCCATACCAAAAAGTTAGCATTGTTCATATACCAAAAAGTTAGAACCTTGTTGTCTTACCCTTTTACCCGATGGTCTTCGCCTTGGCTGTCCTCCCCTTGCAGCCCGAGAGCACGTGTTGTGAGTATGGCCAGACAGACCACATCTTGCACATCTCGTGGACACTCGTTTGTAGGGCCTCTCCCACCTAGCCTTATATCTATTCAACCTTGGTCTTCCAGGTCCCCTTTTCCATGGTGGTGGCAAACACGGAAGAGATGAGACTGATTGTGGAACATCCCATTGGTTGGGTGGAGGGATCAAATGGATGGTTTCCTTGTAAACCTCTTTTAAGATGTTGTTGGTATAAAAGTGACTAACAAGAGTAGAAATATCAACTCCCTTGTCATTTGCTAATGCCAAAGCATGCTTGCAAGGAATCCGATCTCTCTGAAACACGTTGCATTGACAAGTTTGTTGGCGAAGATTCACCTCATACTTGTTCCTTCCATCAGTCACCTCTGCTTCAATATCACTAAGCCTATTGATGCTCATGCTCACAGATGCCGCATACCTATTATCAATGGTCTTGGTCACTGCCCTAGTAGTCACCTCACACCATGTAGTAGTCGACTCCCTCCTTTCACAGAACCAGGTGGAAAAGGTAAGTAATATAACATCAAACAATGCTACAATAGGCCACATACGCTCTTGTTTAAACACCTTGTTCAGACATTCTGCATTGTTTGTCGTCATGATGTTGTACCTCTCAGCTGTGAAATATGCCCTAGACCACTTTTCAAGAGACACTTTGAGAGCCATATTTGCCACAACTGAAGTTCTGTTTTGTAGGATCTCAAGCTCAGTCCTATACTCTTCTACAGTGTACGCCTTTGCAACCTTAAACCACTGGTCTTGCAAACCTCCCCAACTGCACTTTTGCTTGAAGTTTTGCACCATATGATAAATGCAATATCCATGTTGTGCAAGACTGTAAACTTGTCTCAGAGCGGCTTTAATAGCCAAATGACGACCAAACACAAAAACCGCATCCACACTATCTGGTACAACAGGCGTCTTCAACTCTTCAAAGAAGAAGGACCAAGAATCCTTATTCCCACTGTCTACTACAGCAAAAGGCAAGGGATAGATCTGTTTGTTTCCATCTTGGGCAGTAGCTAGAAGAAGATGGCCATTGAATCTCCCTCCTAAGTGTGCTCCATCAACACAAATCACCTGATACAACATATAACCTGTCACCCTCTATAATATATCCCGCCAGGTAATTATATCTATTCTTCTGAAATCATATCCCTCCGCCCATAAGTTATTATCTCTCCACCCACTACCTATTATCTGGACATGAAAAAGATATAGTTTAAAAAGTTACCTTTCTCAAATGAGGAACAACCTTGATACAAGCACCCAATGCCCAGAAACAGTACTTAAATCGGTTTTGAGAATCCAATATCGAAAGGAGGAAGATGAACATTTTGTGGAGGCATGTAGCTGAGCTTTAAGTCAAACCTTTTAAGATCAATGGCAAGTTTTTCTTCAACCATATTCAGCAGCCCTTCATAATCGAGCTCATCACTGACCATCAAACCCTTTGCCTTTTTAGGGTCTTCATAGACCCAAAGTTCATTCTCCACCTTCTACTTGCCTCCACATATTAAGGAGAGCATATATGTTTGACCTAAACAAGTCAAAACAACAAAACATAGTCATTTACTGCTACCAAAACACACAAAAAAAAACGTTTGCATTTAATATGCCAACTTACCCATTCCTTCTTGTGTATGGTGGAGAGATATCAAGACAATTAGAATGTAAAGAGATGGAAACAATTGGCTGCCAGGATATGAAGCAAATTTAATGAGGAAGATGGAGTTTAATACAAAGAAGAGAAAAAACAGAATTAATGAGGAAGATGAAGTTAAGATAAGAGAAATTACACTAATTTTCTAGCAAAAATTTGCTCTAAGTGAGCTAACATCAAATTTGGCGGGAAATTGTACCGCCAAAGACTTAATGTGTGGCTGGGAATTAATCTGGTACGGGTGAACAATGACTTGTACGGCTTGTCAGAATTTTTGTGGTTGATCTGTATTTTCCTGACGCTTTTCCCATATTATCCGTGTTTTTTTTAAAAAATCCCGACATATGTACTTTTATAGCAATATCATCATTTCATAAAACCTGACACATGTACGGATCGACTTTGCTTCTTTTCTTCTTTCCTTCTTCCCTTGTTTTCTTCTTTTCCGTCAATTTTTTTTTTCCTCCACAGCTCATTATCGTAATGTTATTTGATTTTATTTTAACTTTTTTAAAAAATCTTTATTCATTTACCAATTCAAAAAGAAAAGACAAAATAAAATCAAATATGAATATTACAGTAATATCCATTTGATTTTAGCTACTTTTGTTAGATACCCCAATTGGGTATTTTTGCAAATCTGTCTAGTTTTAGTGGAGTTAAAGTTATGATATAATTGAAGAGTGAAAACTTGAAAAGAAAGCAATATACGTTGTCGTTGAATTACATGTACAAATACCCGAAAAAACAAAGAGTCAATAAGCAAAATTTCTATGCAAAATTCCTGTTCTTTTCTTCTTCCATTCACTTACTTTTGTATCTTCTTCAACAGTTAGCAAACATTTTTTATGGTTCGGGTAAGATTAAGTATCAAATTAGGAAAAAAGATACAAACGAAAGCTTATTATAATCATTCCCTGACTCCTGGTCCAGTTTCTATCTTGTCAACCTTTAAGCTTCATGCTTCGGATCAATTATTAATCATACTGAGCAAAAGATGTAAGGGCAGTAATCATATAAGAAGAGTACACTGGTTATAAACCTGAAATGGAGTATGGCCTAGTGAATCACGAAGTGGTTTCATTGACGGAGGAGTTTCGTTCATCCTAAACTCCCTAAGCAAACTTCATCGCTCCCTCTACGGCCTTAAGCACGTATCGAGAGCCTGATTTTTTAAGCTTATTGATGCCCTCGTAATTATTTTGGACAAATTTAGACCAATCGATCCGAATTTGTTAAATTGTGAGACACGATAAGGATGATAAATCTACTCCGATTGACAAAGATGGATGGTTACAAATGTTAGTTTTTGTGATGTAATGGTGGAGGAAGGATGGACAGTCGGACAACGATGACAAGGTGAAATATGTATATAATAAGAGTTTTGATGATAAGATTACAAATGAAAGCTTAGCGGTGAGCAATGTAGTAATGGTAACGTGATTTACAAAGTGTTAATGATCATCTACTTATAATAACAAGAAAACTGATCTGAAACTTTTAAGGAGACTAGTCATCCGACGCCATGATCTTCGGAGGTAGTTCCAACAACTTCATATGAACGTGGGCCTGGATTATGAATAAATCAAAGTCAAGCTTTTGTTGGCTGAAAGGATGCATATGAACGTTGGATATCCCGGAAATCTCGGAGCTGTTAAAAACAAAGGAGAAAATTTCGGCGATGGCTGAAGACAACGTTCGACGTCTTAGTCGGTAGGACGTCTAAGTCGAGTACATCAGTCGAACTAGGCTCGTCGGTTGATCTAGTGGTGGATTTTCCGACCCAAACAGTAATCATAGGGTTTCACTCCTTCATAGCCGATTCCTCTCTTTTCACCTTCCGTCATAACTCTGATTACGTCTTCGTTCTTGTTTATGTTGACGACCTTCTCGTCATTTCCTCTAAACCTGACCTATCCACTGCTTTCATCACCACATTGGCCAAACAACTCTCTGTTAAAGATCTCGGTTGTGCTCACTACATTCTTGGCATCGAAATCCAACACACCTTGGTTTCCTTCTATCTCAAAGCAAACACATCAAAGATATCATTTCCAAAGATGGAATGACATGTTGCAAGCCAGTATCCTTTCCTATGTATTCCACCTTCGATGCCACTACTCTATCCAATGGTGATGTAAAAATAGAGAGCATTCTATTAGCAAAATCAAACAGCTAAAAATAACAAAATAGAAAATATTCACTTAAAGATGTTGTACTTTTTCAGGTCAAAGACTAAATTTAATAGTCAACATAGCATTTTCTAGAGATATCATTGTAGTTGGTGTTGATTGATGTTAAAAGGTATAAATTTGACATGCTAAAATCTTAGTTAACATGTTATATTTAACACTCCATTTGAAGATGCCTTTATTAAAGCTTGTTTCGCATGACCGACCCGATATTGCCTTCCGGATCACCAATCTATGTCAGTATATGCACTCACCAAATGAAATTCACTCGTAAACCATCAAACGTCTCTTTGGCTATCTAAATGGCACATCTCACCTCAAATTTCACATTTCTTCAACTCCTCAGAACACTCTCTCTGCCTTTTTTGATTCCAACTAGGGGGTGTGACCAAATCGTCGCTCGATCAGTGTCTATTGTAAGAACCTATATTTCTACAACATATAATTTGTATAAAATGCAATAAATAAAACAGAATTAAGGTAAGAAAAGTCGATCGAACCACTACCGAAATTCGTACGGTAGAACTTGGACGGAGTCGAGATATTATCTTTTTCCTTAATTCTGAAAACGCCTCATAATGTGACGGTTACCGGCGTTCCGAATCCAGGATAAAAGCGCTATCACTTCTGATTTGCACAACCCAAAAGTAGAAGTCAACGAACGCTAGATTTTTGTACGGCCCATCCCCCAACGAGCTCACGAGCCGATCTGAACCGAACCGCGCGCTGTCTTCGAAGGCCCAAGCCCACCAGGATAGCCTCCTCTGGTCAATCACATTCATTACAATCCACTCCTATTTTATATACTAGTGAGTTTATCTCATCCTAATCAATGTGGGATGCACATTAATTCTCAAAGTTCAACTTAGTTACATTAAATATAACTCCTTTATTTCTCATTCAAACGGAATCCGAATTAGACGTATGAGCATACTACGGAATAGTGCACGCGGAGACGAAATCAACGCTCCTATAATCCGACACTAACAGTGCCCGTAAAATTCGGTTCCAACACTTACTATATTTATCATAGTTGAAGTTCTAACAGTGCCCGTAAATCCGACACTAACTTGCTCGGGATTTGTCTTGCTCTGTTTAATTCTATTCTAAATTGGATTTAACATCTAATTAATTCTCTTCTGCTGGCGGTTAGATTTGGTTAAAGGCTAATGGAGGTACAATCTACTTGCCTGAAGATTTATTTGTGTTTGATGGATCAATATCTAGGACAATTGGGACATAATCAAGAATATCGACTACTTCTCCACAAAGATTTATTTGGATTTGCTAAAGAAGGTTCTCTTTCTTACCTAGATCATACTTTAAAACGGATTAGGGCTGGCTATGTAATATGTATCTGTCGGTCAATTATAATTTCTAATCATCAACTCTTCCTGTCTGTCTTTTGTGGATATACAAGACACATGATGGTTTTGCTGGTTTTGCTGGTTTTGCTTATGTATGAGTTGGATCAATGTTTTGATGGTTTTGCTTATGTATGAGTTGGTTGATGCAAACTGAAGTTAAATGTCTTGGCCAATTTCACCATGAAAATTGGTTGACAAGAGGAGTTGAATGGAATAGTGTTGGATCTCGGAAGAAGAGCAAGCTGGTTTTATCCTATATGGCTTAATTTGTTGTCTTTTATGAGTTGCATGGTGATAGTTGATCAAAGTCAGACAACTTAGTTACACATACTAATACTAATGGAAAATAAGTATGAAAGTTGTTTTTTGATATTTTCTAATAGATGTTATTGACATTATTTTATGCAAAAATGAAAAGCACACACCAATTTCTTTTTCTGATATGATTATGCATCTTTTAGGACTTCGAGTAAAGCATCAACAGGAGCTACAAAGTTTGGCTCCTATAACACAATCTTTGAGGACACTGAAGTTTTTTAATTTGGCAGTTATTCAGTATTGCAGGTAATTTTTGTTATTTTACTGCTTCTGAAAGCCAACAGAATTTAAGGCAGCCCTATGATGGTCTTATTATGAATTTTCTACTCTCTTTTTTCCTATCGATTCTTCTGTTAAATTTCCAGCCTTAAATTCGTTGTTTAGTTCAACAAGGGGCATGCATGAGAGAAAGGTGATTTGTTTGGATTAGAATGATTATTTGAAAATAGAAGCTCCAAATTCACGCTTCTTCTCTTCTTTATATGGAATAACAGTCATGAACTTATTTTTGGGGCTGAAGACGAGGAGTACTTGCTAACCATAGATGATAGAGATTCGAGTTTGGTTTTTATGTATACATTTGTAACAGAAGCATGAAGTGTTGGACAACATCAGTATGCAATAACAGATTTTATTAAAGCACGTAATTAAATTTCAAAAGCTTCATTTCCCCTTTCTTAGCACATCACTGGTGTGCTCTTTCTCTCATGTTTCATGGTTTCTAGGAGAATTGCCCTTTAAAATTCTGTTAAATAATCATTTCTAAAAGTGATTTATCCCTTTTTTATGTGGTAGACATAATTTGCTCTTTAGAATGTTTTGTTTCTTTGCGTTAAAAAGGTGATTTGTTTGCATTAGAATGATTATTTGAAAACATAAGCTCCAAATTCATGCTTCTTCTGTTCTTTATATGGTTTATGAATTATCGATATGTTTAAATAATCTTTTTTTCATTCATCTTGCTCATTAACACAGAACAAATCACCAATTTAGAGTTTGATATTTGATCAATTATATTTTCAATTCTTACTTTTTACACTGCATATATGTGTTCGCGATTAATTTGAACCGTTAGAAGATGTGGGCCAACAACTAACTCTAACGTTTAATGAAGATGGTTCTTTGCTTGCTATTGGTGGTGAGTTAGGATTGTAAATCATGTTCTTGAGTGTAATAGATGTAAAGCATATGGCATTATAGTTTTCTCTCACTTGGTGCATGTACACATACACATAATTGCATAACTCATAAATTTTAGTGATGGTAAATTTGCTCCCCCCAAAGCTTATAACACGTAATTTAGAAGTTGGAATCACATGTGACTGCCAATAATACCGGACATCTTTGCTCTCATTACTACAATTTACTTACATTCAAAAAAGAAAATGAACATGGTATGATGTTTTTTTTTTTTTGCAGTACATGATGGGTATTTAAAAGTATTCAAGTGGCCTGATATGGAACTGATTCTCAGTTATGAATGAGCTCATGCATCAGTGAAGGATTTAGATTTCAGATACATTAGAAAATATATTTAATCACCGCGACGAATAAGAACGAGTACCTCTAATCCTAACTGTATGTTTTGGTCCTTTGAATAATTTCTCGATAGGTTTTTTTGTCTCAATTATAACTGGTGTTCATGTCCTGATTTTTCTTATATGGATACCTTTTTCCATATTACACCCAGAGATGCAGAAGGAAACAAGCAAAAAAGGAAACATAAGCTTGATTTGAATTCCCCAAGGGTCTCTAATTTTCTTTGCTACTACCTTTTTGAGTTTTAAGTATTGCACTCCGTAGCTAAACTAGCTTGGTTGCGTCTCTGAATCTGGAATTGTTTCGTGATTTTGTTTGACAAATCTCAGTCTTGATCTACTGTTTATTTCAACATAAACATTTAATTCATTCAAGAGAATAAATGCATCATTGTGATTGTGTTTTTATTTACAGGCAAACATAGGTCTTGCAATGGGTATCCAAGGAACAGAAGGTACAAAAAAGAGCTCATATTATCATTTTGGATAATATGTACGTGTACGTTAAACGGATGATATTCATTTATAGTTATCTTTTAGATTTTTCAATAATTAAGGGAGGGTGTAGACCTTTGACTTGACTATATCGGAATATAATTGACCTTAAGTTGAAAGGAATAGCGATTGTATGATTACTTGAGTTTCATTTTATTAGAACAATGTGCTTAAAGGAGTTGAATGAGTCTGAATATTTTACAAGTTTTGCAGAAATTGTATTTGTTGTTTTTGGTCTCTAAGGTTGTATACTTGAGATGGTATTCTCTGGATAGTTTCCTTGCTTTATCTAAACATACTAGCAGCATTCATCATAAAAAAAATGCTTAGGGGTTTGGTTTTTAAAGTCATACTTAGATTTGAAGATCTTGGTTTTTTTGGGATCAAAGTTTAGTGTCTGAATAGCTTTTTCTCATTGACATGTTTCATTTTCAATCTTATTCAAGATTTTCTGACTTTTCTCTGTTTATATTGACACTTCAGCCTGTTGCTGACTCATATTGATGTATCTTGAAAACAAAAGGTAAGTCAATCCATCCAAATCTCATCTCAGGAGCTCACGACTAATATTTATTTAATTTTCACATCTTTTTACAGGTGCAACATGAATCACTTACCAAACGCGAGTCCCTAATTGTATATTCGGAAGAAGGTTGATTTTTTTTGTATAAAATTATTATCACAATCATGACATAAGATATTTCCAAGGAATAAAAATAACGCGACTTCTGCATTTTAGTATATTTACTATTGATTGTTGATTTCACTTATCAATAAGAATTAGAACCAGACGCGAAGGTTTAGATTGATAATATTTGCTCAGTTTGCTCTTGCATAAAAAATGAGCAAAATGAAGTTAATTGTAGGCTAACATACTTCATTTTTTATCCCGGTTGTGTTTTTGTGCGTTTTACAATGCAGTTGATTGTGTGTTCTTATTGCCATTATTAGGTTAACTTTATGTTTTTGGATTAACCTACATGGATTCATCATTCATGCGTGCAGTTGAATCCCATAAGCATTTCAAGGAGGTGAAGGTGAGAGCAGAGGAGATTTTGTGGACTGGTGAGTAGCTTGCATCAAGGAGAGGATCACAGTACAATTGTAAATTCATCAGCTTTGATGAGAAATTCAGCATCAATGTGGTTGAAACAAAGCCTTCTTCTGCTGTAAGCATCATTGAAACTGACTGTGAAGTCGACTTTGTCCCTCCCCTCGATTATAAAGATCCCGAAAAGCTTTTGCCTTCGGTTCAAACACCGTGTTGTGAAAGTTAGTCTCAGACTCACTTTTTTTACTTGGTTGTGGTGTTTTAAATTTTTCTTACTTTCGTTATGTTATGTAAAATATAGAAGAGCCAGCAAAAGAGGTAACCAAATATGTTGCATTTACTAGTGTTGCAAGACGCTTGGACGGTTTGCCTTCAACAAGTACTCAACCAAAAGAACAGATTAAAGAAGAAGAAGAACACGCATCATCGAGTTGTGCGAGAAAACGTGCAGGGAAACTGGTATTTGGATCAACATTTGTTTTTGGTCAAGCTTCTAAGCGACTCTTCGAAATTGCAAGGAGAAGAATTGTGTGTCCGGTTAGAGGAGCTAGAAGCTAGGGAGGTTTTCCTCAAGGCCAATCCGCCACCACTTCTCAGCAACTCATCGACAAGGAGTATCAATTCAGAGCTCACAGGTTCCATCTCTTTCTCCCTTTTCTTTCTTTTGGGATTGATGTTGTCTTCACGTTTTGTTTTGTTTCCTGGGGTCTACTTTGATTAGCAGATCATGTGTTTGTGGATATGCCTCATCGATGGTCATTATGCTTTTCTTGGGGCAAATTTGTGTGAAAAAGTGGAACTTATATGACCCTAAGTGGTGAATCAAAATAGTTAGTAATGGTAATTTCCCCTTCTGCAGGCCCCCATCAACTGCCTATACACACTATATAATTAGTGATCGAATTAAATTAAGACTAGATCACAGTAGTGAGTTAGTAAGTGAATTACAGTGATGACAACTCCACCCCCTTGCTTCTGACCAAGGGTGAGGTCGGCGTCGCTACTATTTTGCGTCGGTGAAGAGCATTCTTACACTGCAGATCAACTAATGACAGCTTTGGCGTAGCTGCTCGGGAGAGGGACGATGGGTACCACTTACAAGGTGGTGCTGGATAACCGTTTGATCTTCTGCGGTAAATGCAATTATTCTTGAAATTTTGAATTGATCTTTTATTGCCTATAGCGCTTTGCTCTTTCTTCTACCCAAATTGACTGTAGAACACAGTTTATTCTTGCATGCATAGTTTATTTGATTAAACAGACTGATGTAAATCCTATCAACTACACATATCAAAAAGGTAACCACCATCAACTTCTTATGGAAAGAGTGTTATAGTTGCATAAAAGGGTGGGTTTGCAACATAATTACTATATATTACATAATTTGAAACGGGGAAAATGAGATTTAAGTATTAAACTATATTATTCAGAGTTTGCAGGGAATCTTTTTTTTTTTACTCTTTTTTTTTCATCTCCTCCAGAAATAGATGAATTAGCTGATCCAGTTGATATACTCACACCCTTGGAGAAGTCGGGGTTTTGGGAAAGAGTGGTTAGTCACAATCTTTTATTGCTTTCAGAATGTTGTGTGTATGCTTTATATATGGTGTTTACTTCATTTCATTTATTCTTTAGTAATCAGTACAAAAGATAGAATGTAAACTGCTTTTGGTTTATTTTTATTTTTGTAGAGGATTGCTATCTTTGTTAGTTTTGTTTATTTTCTTTTAGAAAGCAGCATAGTGGTCTGAAAGAAAGGAAACAGTTGCAGAGTGGACTAAGCTTGCTTCAACAAAGAAAATTGAACCTGGTGACTTTTCAGAAGTTTCTAGGACACTCAAGAAGGTATTTTAAGCATGTATCAAGTTATATTTTGACATTCTCTATTCAAGCATGTATGATCTAGCAGGTTACTAGAAGAGTGTCTAAAGCATTACAACCACTTGATCTCAATAAGTGTCCAAAAGTGTGTTTGTAGATAAATACGTCACATTTGATTACCAATAAGCTTAGGATATGTTTGCATTTTGATTTTTTCATCTTGGCTATTGATTAATGTTCGAACTTTTTCCCTTTGTTTTGGCCATCCATTTCTGATTTTGATATTGGCAAGTGAACTTTTTTTTTGGCTAATTTTCATCATGCTTTACAATCATTGATCCTATTTTTACATTCTGTAAAGTTCTCCAAAATTATCGATGGATATTTTTGTTTACTCTGGCAATCATCACCAATATTGTATATTCATGTAAATTTTAATAGTACTTGG
The DNA here is from genome assembly GCA_029168935.1 of Oxyria digyna. NCBI lineage: Eukaryota > Viridiplantae > Streptophyta > Magnoliopsida > Caryophyllales > Polygonaceae > Oxyria > Oxyria digyna. The sequence continues at coordinate 36,347,421 of JAPVLV010000009.1, forward strand.
GTGTTTATAGATATGAGATGTGGAATTGGTAATTGACTTTTGTATTTGTTTTAGTTGGTGAGATTTTTTCCTTATCCGATGTATATATACCTCAATCATCTTCGTGGCTCCCGCGAATTTGGATCGAATCTCCACCACTCTACTCAGTCTCCCAATCAAGACTGAATTCAAGGCCACCCTTTTGGTTTCTTGATTAGACAGTCCTCATGTTTCGTTGTCTCTTGCCTTTCATACGAATCATACAGAAAATAAAAGTTTGTTAATTGCAACTTGCACGTGCAGCGCGAACAAGGCTTTCTTTGGTGTGTGCATTCTAGATTGAGCACTCTCTAGGCCTATATTTGCTTTCTTGCCAAGCCATTCATTTGCTACAGAAGTATCAAGTAAGCAACTTATTTCTGTATCTATAGTTGTAGATGTTATATATAGACAAATTAACATCCATTCTGTTAATATGGATACGAACTTGGAATTGATAGATTTTATATAAAGACTCTGTGAATTGCATTTTCATATTATCGTAAGGAATATGTTATTTGAATTAAGCGTGTGATTCTTTTTTTAGGCCTCTTGCATGATGCATATTGTCCACGTGCCTTTTCATCAGTTGATTGATAGGGAGTTTCTGCCTGAGGTACATGATTGCTCTGTCTTAACAAGTTCAATGTGTTGATCTTAAGAGTAGTCTTTCTGAATTGCCAATGTTTGCAAAAGTTATTTGTAAACTGAAAAAACAAAACACTCTTCTCATTTCTTAATATTGCTTTATCTTAACAAGTTTAGTTTGTTGATCTTAGTTGTGTGAATGTCGATTTACCATTTCAGATTGCAATTTTATGGTATATTTCCATGTTCTCTGATGTCATGCTTTGTCCCCTGGGTTACAATTTTTAGTGTTGGGTTCTATCAAAATTTGAACTAAGATGGATAGGATGTATGATTTTCTTAAAGACTGTTGGAGAATTGGTTACATTGTTTCCATAGGTGTGTTCTTCCTTTTGCAATTTCCATTTTAAAGATAGCCTTATCAGATGTAAATCATTTGTCGATGAAAAGATGATTATGCAAAATATCATCAATATTATTAGGATTTTTATTTGAGCGTCTCTATCGATTATCTGTATTTCACAGAGGTGCCAACCTTACTGAATGTCAATAAGGTGGGTAGCCTTCTCTTCTGCTATAATTGATTTCACTTCATTTTTTCGTATACTCTATGTGAACACATGCGGTTTATGGTTTCCTTGATTCATGTTTTCTGGTTTGCCATTGTATACGGGAGTTGGAAGGAATATGACTCTCATGAAGATAAACAAGCAGCTTTATGTGCTCTTGGTAATTTGTTTAAACCTATATTTTGCAACTAATTTTGGCATGCTTTGATTCCTTAACTTCTTTAACTAGTTGTATCTGTGAGATTTTTATAGAGGCAGGTGTAAAAAGTTCAGAAATTTTAAAGTCTGACTCTCCCATTCAGTTCTCCTTGGTCCGCCCCTGCTTACACTAATTACACCGCCTACAAAACCCATAAAATTTACTGCAATTTCCACTCAGATCTCCAATTTTCCCATTGAATCTTTCTAAGCTCTTTTCCCCAACCTCTTTGAGACGCTAAAATGCACAAAAATGCATGATTTTAGCTTCACGATCCCGTACATATTGATTCGTTGGTGGTCTGATCGGATATGATACAAAAGGGAGTCTAGCTTCTCTCGGTGGAGGCGCCAACGCTGGATTCATGCTCATCTTGGCAGGGACTTTGAGTCTCAAAGCTTTCTAGAAGAGGAAGAACTCTTCCTTTGACCTGATCCTTGAGACCGGTAACAATTCTGAATTGTTTTCAGCTCTGTTATCGTTCTTCTGTTGTGGGTGTCTCTACACTACCTAAATGATGGTATCTGAATGTCATATATTGTGTGTATCTAACTGTTGTCTGATGAGTGAATTTACAGTGAATCTATCGGGGAATTTTGTGAAGGAATTCCTCTTCTTATGGACTGGCCTTTCTTTTTGTTTCTATAAGTATATGCTTTCCCTTTGATTCTAGGTTTACGCCCTGGTGCTTTTCCTCACTTTAATTGATCTACTGTTTTTGGCTATGGCATTCAATTCTCCGAGGTGTTGAAATTGTGAATATTTGACGTTTTGAATAGACATGAGATTTTGGTGTATACTTCAAGCATCTGGTGGATGAATTTGGTGAGCACGGAAGGAATTTGGGGAAGAGGTTGCATTTTCCTCTTCATTCTCACTGCGTTGTTTACTCTTATCTTTTTTTTTATCTATCTCATACTACCATGCTAAGTTATTTATTCGATTTTATGACTAAGCTACAAATATTTCTTCATTACCTTAAATTTCATTTTTTGGTTTAGACTTTAGACAAAGTCAGTGTGGTTTTGGTGATGATAAACAAAAAAAATCTGTCGAAAAGCTAAATGAAGTGGAATTTCAAGCTGATAAAACCAAGGTTTCCGTGTATAAAATATTGGGTGTCACGACAGTCTTTTCATCTTTATTTAATTTTCATATCGTTTGGGAATTTCTTGTAAATGGATTTAATGCATACATGAAAAATGCAACTAATTTGCCATTGATTACGAATTGCATATTCTTTTGTTTATGGTTTGTTTCAAATATTGTTATTTATTTAAAAAAAAAATTGTTGCGAGATAGAAGTTTTGTTATAATGCTTAGCTCATTGACATGTAGTGTATTTGGCTAGCTTCTAATACATGCTCCCTTCATGAAACAAAAGTGTTTTTTTTGAAACTCGAGTATGGAGCAAGGGCCTGTCATCATAAAAATGAAGAAACATGATGATTGTTGTCATGGTGCCAATGTTCTGTGCAGTCGGAAAGAGAACACCTCTTTATATGTGAAATGGATGTCTTTGGAAAGAAAGGTCGGTGGTTGATGTGTTCATTGCCTAGACCCTCATGTCCGTTCAGGTCATTTTAAAGAAGAAGAAAAAATTGTATTACAAAGCCTATAAAACAACAACACCAACCTTCTCAACAATATGACTATACCGAGTCATATGATGGCCAACCGCCCAGTCCAACAGTGCAAAACTTAACACTAAAAATACACCTCCCCTTAAAATATAACTACACTACCAAGTACCAACATGGAAAAAATAATACTACTCCACTAAGTATCCATTGCAAAACCGTACATCCAACAAGTAAAAACGAGGCATTAAATAAAGAGTGTGTTTGGATTCCAATACATTAAATTAAAAATACATTATTTTGCTTTAAATTTTAAGTTGCATTAAATGAGGCTTTAATACATTTTCTAATACATCCCCTTCTACCTCCTACATTTTACAGGAAGTTGACAACTTCAATATCTTCATTGCTGCATCCTCCAACAGAGTCCGACCACCACCTCTCTTTGTTTAGGTATAGATCCACAAGCTCTTACTTTCTTTTGGTGATTTTTTTTCCGATTGAGGATGAGATTGAAATCAAAATTGATAAACAAATTGTTTGGGTTAGTAAATGGTTGATTTACATGAATCAATCAAAAGCCCCAATTTAGATTGAGCGAAAATATACCTTAGAAACCCTATAGTGTATTTTCAAAGTCTCAATTTTAATTTGTTCTTGCATAGACTAATTGATGGTCTGAGAGGAAGAGTGTCAACAACAGAAGGGTCGCACATCATCGCGGTTGTAAAAGGAGATGCCGGAGAGGGTTGAACGACATCGCGGTTGGGAGAGGTACCACGGTGAAGACAGTTTCGAGAGAGGTGACGACGATGAGGGAGGGCGAGTGTCGGCGACGATTGTGGTGGATATACGTTGGTGGTTGGGTGTACGGTTGAACATCGGCAACAGTAACCGAGACAAGATGAGGGAGAGGAAAGATTGGAATAATGCTTTTTTTTACCATTGCATAAAAATTTAATGCATTATAATCATCAAAATACATTAAAAACGTTTATATCGAGATATCCAAACATACCCAAAGTTCCAAAAAGATTCCAAAAACAAAAGAATCAACAAACATCTAACTTACATGGCTCAACAACAAACAAAAAACAATAACCAAAATTAATATAGTCATTAGGAGGCGTACACACTTTAATACAGAATTAGAACAAACATCGTTATATCACCATCAATGAACATTTGGCGTTGAAAACGCCCCACTCCTTGCGAAAGAAAATCATCTACAAACAACTACTATTTAAAAAAGCACAGCAAATTATGAACACCCGACGTACGACAAACCATAACACACAAGCAACATACCAAAACTAATATACAACCAACATCATATGATACCAAATTTATAATAAAAAAAATAATAAACTTAATTCATCTATAAGACACACCTACATCAACATTACTAAACGAAAACGTTTTCGAAACATATAGTATTACCGAAACCCAATTTTAGTGTCCCAGATAAACAACATTACAAAGTGAAAGAAAATCGTATCGTACCCGCGCGAAGCGCGGGTTTCCGAGTCTAGTTTTGTTAAAGAAAAGGGTGGATTGCAAACCTCTCCCGGTCGCCTTATAGATTATATACTAGCCTATGTGCACGTGTACGGAGACGATATATTAAATATTTTTGAAAAATGTATTATTTATTATTAATAATTGTATGACCGCAAACCTCTCTCGGTCGCCTTCTTTTCTTCTTTTCCGTCAAAAATTCTTTTTCTTTTTTCCTCTTTCTCAGCTCATTATCATAATGTTATCTGATTTGATTTTAACTTTTTCTAAAAATCTTTATTCATTTACCAATTCAAAAAGAAAAGACAAAATAAAATCAAATATGGACAAAGGTGAAATATGTATATAATGAGAGTTTTGATGATAAGATTACAAATGAAAGCTTAGCGGTGAGCAATGTAGTAATGGTAATGTGATTTACAAAGTGTTAATGATCATCTACTTATAATAACAAGAAAACTAATCTGAAACTTTTAAGGAGACTAGTCATCCGACGCCATGATCTTCGGAGGTAGTTCCAACAACTTCATATGAACGTGGGCCTGGATTATGAATAAATCAAAGTCAAGCTTTTGTTGGCTGAAAGGATGCATATGAACGTTGGATATCCCGGAAATCTCAGAGCTGTTAAAAACAAAGGAGAAAATCTCGGCGATGGCTGAAGACAACGTTCGGCGTCTTAGTCGGTAGGACGTCTAAGTCGAGTACGTCAGTCGAACTAGGCTCGTCGGTTGATCTAGTGGTGGATTTTCCGACCCAAACAGTAATCATAGGGTTTCACTCCTTCATAGGCCGATTCCTCTCTTTTCACCTTCCGTCATAACTCTGATTACGTCTTCGTTCTTGTTTATGTTGACGACCTTCTCGTCAACGAACGCCATATTTTTGTACGGCCCATCCCCCAACGAGCTCACGAGCCAATTTGAACCGAACCGCGCGCGGTCTTCGAAGGCCCAAGCCTACCAGGATAGTCTCCTCTGGTCAATCACATTCATTACAATCCACTCCTATTTTATATACTAGTGAGTTTATCTCATCCTAATCAATGTGGGATCCACATTAATTCTCAAAGTTCAACTTAGTTACATTAAATATAACTCATTTATTTCTCATTCAAACGAAATCCGAATTAGACGTATGAGCATACTACGGAATAGTGCACGCGGAGACGAAATCAACGCTCCTATAATCCGACACTAACAGTGCCCGCAACACTTACTATATTTATCATAGTTGAAGTTCTAAAAAGCAAGCCACGTGCACGTGTACGGGGACGGATATATTAAATATTTGGGTGCCACGTAATTAAGAGTTAACACAGGTCTCATCACAAGATCAAACAACCTCTCAATGGACTATCATTTTGTTAAAGAAAAGGGTGGACTGCAAACCTCTCCCGTTCGCCTTATAGATTATATACTAGCCTATGTGCACGTGTACGGAGACGGTTTATTAAATATTTTTGAAAAATATATTATTTATTATTAATAATTGTGTGAATCGTTGGTTCAGCATACAAAACATCGAGTTTATAATTAAGTGAATCTGATTTCTAGTATCATTCCCATTTACCAATATGCCGAAGGAGACTTGTAGATTTTGGTACTTGAAATTACTATGAAAGAGTCTGTAAAGAAGTTCATTTATTTAAGAATCGAAAATAGGACGTGACTAGACGTCTAGACATAATTGGTAATGAATCCAAGTGTTGAAGTACCCCCATCAGCACATGCTTTATCCGCCTCCTCCTTGACCCTAATCGCAGTCCTCCTCATTCTTAATCATGTCTGCAATCTTGTCCCCTTGGACAAGCTTCCCTGATCCCCATTCCCTATCCCAAACCCCCAATCCTGCCTGCATTCTCCTTCTGATCCCCTCCTAATGGCCACGCAACAATCGGAACCCTCCTACTGCTCACCCATTTCATCACCACCTTCCCTTTCTTCTTCAGCTTCTCCAACAACTCTGCACCTAATATATCTCCCCTCATCTTCTTCTTCATTCTCAACCACCACCCATATGAACTTGCATCCGCTCCTCTCCAGCCCCATCCCCAGCTCACCTATCTGATCCCCAGGCATCGCACTCCTGTTCCCGAACCACACCTACAGCACCGACCTCTCCGCCTGCTCGTCCAGCTATGACGATATCATATCCTCCATGTCTACCGGGGCTCTATCAACCACCACCCAGAGGAATAGGGAGTATGGCCAAGTGAATCACGAAGTGGTTTCGCACTAGAAACAGGATGTTCAGGAGGCAGCTCACAGACAATTTGATTTAATAGCTGCAATAATTGGTAAGCAAGAATCACATCAATGATATATCTCTCTCAGGTATTTTCTGCTATTGAAATTACAGTTTCTTTTCATAAAAGTTGATACTTACTTCAGCTTGACGACCGGCATGGAGCCTAACACCAGAAGCATCATACATTACCTATGAAAAAGAAGAACAAAGGAAATGAAATATGTCAGTACATGCAACACTATTCAGTGCAGCAAGTAAAAGTCAATATATAATAGCAGAAACAAACTTCTCTTTTACAGAAGCAAGTATGTTTTTGTATTTACAACTATATCCAGCTATCCGTCGATTTCCTCAACCTACTTGCGTAATCTGAAGTCCTTTATGTCATAATTATTCTTCACTACCAAATGTTAATTTCAAAGAACATTAATATGCTGCTAAATTCTCCTCAATTTTTACAATTCCCTTAAACAGCCTCAAATTTCAAGAGTAACATCACTTTAAAATGGAAGTCATCTACTAACAGTAGGTTGAATATCACGTACAATGGCAGCTGTAATAACAGAGATGGCGAAAGCAGATCCAGCAGTCCCATCTTGTAAACCAATTGAAACAGCAAGAGCTATCACAGTTGCTGAATGTGAGGAAGGCATACCACCAGAGCTGAGCATTCTTTTAGAGTCCCATCTTCTTTCCTTGAACCTGCATTCACAAAAAACTGAGTCAGAAGAATTGAAACCCTAACTGAATTGTCAATTAGATGAAACTCCTTTACCATCGCATTAACATTCATCTGATAGCTCTTTCTTCGTAGTATAATCAGAAATATTCAATTTAAGCTAACAATAAAAGCTGTAGTGCAAGCTTACTGAATACAATAATACACTGGCTCATCATACGAGGAAAAGGTGAAATCAAGGCTTCTATAACAAACAAGTCCAGAATGTGAATGTTTACAGTGACTTACATATTTCAAAGAGAGAAATTATTAATCAAATGCTGGTAAAAGCGGCGACACGAAAAGAGGAAGAAATCAGCGAGAGATAAATCTGTTGGAGCCCAGATATTCGCGATCTCGCAATCAACACCTCGCGAGATCTGGCCTTCTATGAATCTTCAAATACTGGAGACCTTCCTTACGCAAACTGGAGCAACAACTTGTGACACCTTGTTATCTGGATCAAAACGTGCTATTCTCTTCTGTTCTTTATGTTCTTCAGTCCCTATGGTACCTGCACGACCAAACCGGAAGGTTGAACCCCCTGATTTGGCTCTCCGACGCTCAAGTCAGTAATAGCTATAGGTAAACGAACACAATGCCTCAATAACAACAACAGAATGAAGCAACACAAAGAGAAGATAGCGATCAAAGTAATGACTAAAACAATGAAACCTCGTGAGCCAACTCAATGAAACAGTAAATGATGAAACTCAACCAATCGTGATGAATCAAACCTCAAAAGCACGATGACGATACCGAGAGTCAGAATCCAGGTACCGATCATCCGATTTCCTACTAAAAGAGGTGAATCGGGAACGAAGAGACGAGCTCGGAAATGAGTAATCGCCTTATGTGTTTTCTCTCTCTCAAGGGGGAAGAAGATGCTCTCAGTCGCCCCCTTTCTCTCTCTTTGCCGTTAGGATTTATAACCAGACAGTGGGTCCCACACAATCTGATATCGCTCTCTTTACCTATTGGGCTTCTTAATGGGCCTCTCATTCTCGACCCAATTTCTGGCCTTATGGGCTCGCGGCCTGATCCTCGGTCGCGGACCGGGTTTGCGTCATTATAATCGCGAGAACCGGGTCCATGTTATTGATCGCGAGAACCGGGTCCAACAGCCAGCCCCCCAAGTCTTTGCCTTTGCGAAGGCAAAGCTTGGGTAAGAATTGAAACCGGGTTCTCGAGGAGTCCCATGGAGATTATTCGCTCGCGACGCCTCCTCATTCCATCGCGCTTGTTTTGAATTTCGAATTTTAAATTCGAGACGTTTCGTATTCCCGCGTTCTGACACCTTTCAACACGTGGCTCCCTTTTGGGATTTTTATCTTCTTATAAAAGGCTGCCAGACCACATTCTTCTCTTCTTCTTTACTTCAACCGCTCATATTCCTCTGTAAAACCCATCCTTAATAAAATTTCGAGAAATCTTCATTCGTTCAGACGATCTTCGAACTACAAATGGCTGGTAAGTTCTATCTTGAATTCGTTTTTCATTTGTTGATTTCTATCGCTTCTACACATGATTTCGATATTTCTGTACCTCCGCTATTTCTTGTGTTCTTTCGAAGCTTTTACTGGTTTTCATGGCGGTCAGGCGATTTTTCATCGTACCTCTACTGGTCATTTACTGGGCGGTGCCTCTTCTTCCTTCTTCTGTTCGATGGGCACTCTTTTTTCCCTTAAAGGCCATTTTAGACTGTTGAAATCTTCACTGTTCTTCAAAGTCAATTCTTTTTTCCCGCTCATGGCCTCTGAACTATTCATATCACCATTTCTTAGGGTTTCTACCAGAAATCTGTTTAACTTCCCCTTAGATCTTATATTTCTCGTTTTCCAGGGTTTTCTTTGTTTTTTATTCCCATGGCTCGTGAAGCTTCCTTCTAGCCTTCGCGTTTCGTGTTCTTTCCCTGGAAAACTAACTCTCGATCTTTTTCTTCTTGGTCGTCCACAGGAAACTTTATTAGACATAACGACGACGAAGTTCCGTCCACCTCGCGACCAGATGCAGGTTGTGGCAATAAAAATCCTCCTCAGGAGTCTGAGGATGTAATAATCGGTCGCGAGGACTACGAGAAGTTTTACTCCTGGCGATGTGATCTTCCTCGCTTGGAAATCGAAGATATTTTCCATAACCCGGCGGGTCGTGTACAGATTTTGACTCGCCGCGTCCATCATAAAAAGGTCAAGAATCTCGGGAACCCATTTACGGCCCTCCCTTCTGATCTTACCCTTCGCGACCTTTTTACCGTCGCGGATACCTATCCTTTTCCAGAGGGTACAATTTTTGCCCTTCCATCTCTGGGTGGGACTTCCCTTGACGAATATGGCACTTTCTTTCCTTTGAGTATGTCGTCCCTTAAATTAGGCTTTAGGCTCCCCTTCTCCAACTTTACTAAAATGCTCTTGAGAGAGCTGACCTACAGCCCAGCTCAGATGCATCCTAACTTCTGGAGGGCCTTGGTTATTTATGTGATGAGGTGTCAAGATATCGGGGTAAAACCCAATCCTTGTCATTTTCTCCTTATGTTCTCTACGCGAAGGGCTCCTGAGGAAATGGGGATGTTTACAGCCGTAAAAAATGGCAAGTCGGAGTGGGATGGTCCTCCCCGCATACCGAAGTGGAAGGTTGACTGGTTTTTGGTACGACTACCTCCGGGTTCTGGGGTCTCGACTAAGATATCGATGCTCGCGACTCAACCTAAATCTGGTAACTGGTCTCAGCCTAAGAAAGATTGTCTTTACCACAAGTTCCATGATTTCCCTGATCTCGTTTCGACGCGCATATTCCTGAAGTGTATTACCCACGAGGTGCTAGCCCAGCGTGGACTTAGTCTTAAGCACCATTATGGTATTTCTTATGTCTCTCGTCTAACGGTTTTCTTGTTTGTTGCTACTTATCCTTTCTCTTTTCTTTGTTGTTACGTATTCGCGATGTCATATGCTTATGGATTTTTTACTATATTTTTTATTTTCAGAGACAGGATATTTTTCTCGCCTCCCGACCATCGAGGGTTCTGATGACTCTTTTGACGAAGAGCCTATCGATGAACAGGTTCCTGCCCCGCAGAAAAGCAAGCGCCGAAAGCAACTGGCGAATAAGAACAAAGCTCCTTCTAAAAAGAGTAAAACCTCTGCTGGGGGCATTAACATCTGCGAGTCTGTGAGGACCGAGACTCGCGCGCCAGAGCCTCTTAACGACCAATCCCCGATTGGTTCGACAATCCCTTTAGGGGCCGGCGGGACTCCTACCTCGCACCGAGCAACCCCTGCAGGGAGGGCCTCGGAGACTGCCAAGGGCAAACAGCCTATGACCCTTGAAGGTGGTCAAGATGCCCCTTCTCAGGGTCTGGCTGAGCTTTTTCTTGAGGAAGAGGCGGGGAGGACGTTCTTTCATCGCGATCGACCAGGTTTCCCAGAGATGCCTGAATTCTTAGAGGGCATTGCTCGCGGTAGAGTAGGGCTCTCGAAACTCAGTTTGGCGGTGGGTTTCCCTCCTTTTCTTTCTGAGTGGTTTTCTTCCTTCTTGTCAGTAGGCAATTTTAACCAGCATATTTTGCTTATTGTAGTCGATTCTTCTCACCGAGGCAACGGGGCAATATGTCATCGCCCTTGAAGATGGCTACGTCCAGATGGAGGGAGAATATAACCAGATGGTCGATTTTGCTAACAAGGCCCGAGATGTCAAGGAGGTCGCGAAGAAAAAGCTAAAAGAGGAGAAAGAGAAAAATGTTGTTTTGGAGGACAGGGTAAACGAGCTGATGGCGAAGATAAGTGACTTGGAGCTTTCGGCCAGGACTACGGAGCGCAATCACCATACAGAGTTGTCTTTGCTTCGACAAGAGAAAGACCAAGCTTTTGATAAGGGTCGTCGCGAAGGTGCCAAGCAGTATGCTTCTAGCTATCGCGAGAAGTGTCGTATTGATTTTATCAGCTTGGCTCGTGACACCCTGGTGATTACCGCACTCAAGCGTCAGCTCAGAAAGCACAAAGTGGCTAACTTCCCTTATGATCCTACGGATCTTTGTGGTCTTCCTGCCGAGCTCCCTGCGTATACCTCTCCTCCTCTTGGGACTTTTATCGACGACGACGCGAGCCTTCTTGAAGGTTGGGTCGTCCAACCCTTCTTGCCTAAAGGCGAAGGGGTCGTTAGAGGGATGGAGTCTCACATTCCTCTAGTCCCAGCTCCTAAAGTGCCTAAAAAAGTTATTTACTCGGAGGAAAGGATGAAGAAAGCAGCGGACTCTTCGACCCGCTCTTGTGCTAGATCATCTGATGTGGATGCTGGGGACGATGTTGTGAATGTTGACAGCGAACAGACTGTTGCTGAAGAAAACATCACGTCGGTCAAAGACGTTGGTAGTGCGGGAAGGGTTCGCGATTCAGCGCTGGTTGAGGCTGATGGGTACCTGGATCTTCCTGATGAAGTTTAACTTCTTTTCATGCGTTGTCTGTAAACTCTTGGGTTGGTGCTATATACAGTTTGTTATTTTGTTTCTGTGGCCCGTGGATCGGAATGTGATCGCGAGTCCAAATGTGGGTTAAACGATTTTCTTTGGGTCTTACGAGGAGACCGTACAATTATTTTCCTGCATGTCTTTTGTGTTTATTGCTTCTGTTCTCCCAACTACTTTTCTGCCTTAATCATTTAATGCATTAACTGCGGGTCAGGTGTATTTCTTTTATAAATAGCGTTTCCTGCCTTCTCCTTCTTTGTCTGCCTTTTTCAAAGAATACCGACATAGCCAGGACACGACGAACTCGAGAGGGGTCTCTGGATGAGTCTTTCACTATTATTATGGATTCCTCTGCCATTACTGGCAGATGCTTGGTAAATATCCTTTTTTTTTACTTTGCCTTTCTCTGCTTGTTCGTTTCTTAGACTCTTCTTCTCTACGTATAGCGTTTCCCGAAGGAACATTGTGATCAACACCTTAGCCATTTCGGTGGTAAGAGTCTTGTCCTTTGCGTCAATTTCGAACCTTGGGACGTGACTCTGGATAAGGCTGGGAGTTCTTACTTTCTGGGCGAAGGTTGGAGTGAGTTTGCGTATGAGAATGACCTTCGTGAGGGAGACGAGGTGACTTTCACCATGTGGCGTGCTAATCCACCTGAAATTCCTGTTCAGACTGTGGTGTATCAAGTGAAGGTCGCCGTTCCTCTCTAGGCTTAGTGCTTTTTAATGTCTTTTTATTCTGTGTTTGTATGGTGATTTCTCCTCCTCTTCCACTCCCCCCATAGTGCTTGTGAGGATGTTTACAGTCTCGTGAGCCCTATGTGTTAAGAAAGGAGGGAGAATGAACGAGGTTTTATGAATAAATTAGACTGGGATTATCGGAAAAAACTTTGGAACTCAAAATGTAATGTGCATCTCTGTGCCGTCGCGATTACAAGTGTGTGTCTCATTAATAGACTTTAGAACTTAAAAATGTTTCCAAAATGAGAATACTTAATATTATAAATAGGTCACTCTTCAACATTTTTCGTCCGGAAAGATTCTTCTGTTGGTCTTACGAAAAACCCTGCGAGAAAATCGATTGCGTAAGTATAGACTATTCATATGTCATGACCTGTGATGCGATAAAGAGTGTGTTCTTACCTGACTACTGCATGCGTGTGAGCCAGTAGTAGGGTTTTTCGTGCACCTATGAGTGTCTTTGTGTTTGAGAATGTGATTTCCTATAATGAATTGGAATCAGATTCTTTGTTCTTGTGACAAAACAGAGTAGCTCGCGTGTTTATCTCATCATACCTTAGCTAAGGTATTCTTGATGCCTTGGAAAATCCATGCTCGCGGATAATTGGAGTTTTAGCGCCTGTTTCCTCACAAACTGCCATTTTCTGTTTCGTTCGCGATCATGCCTATGATCGTTCGCTTATTTAGTGTAGGAGTGTCTGTCAAAACAAATGGGGATTCATTAGCGTTTTGTATTGCATATTTCCATGCTAAGTATATAGTTTCATGATTGACTTTTTTCAGGAGTGTCACTCGCTGAGCTCCATGCCTTGATGGGTTGCTATCCCATCAAGGTCAGGACTTCGTGGTCGAGGTGAGGAGGACGAATGTCGTTACTCACTCTCGGACGGTCACGACTTCGCGACTTGGGTGGGTGCTCTTGGCCCCAGCCCAGCGTCACGGCTTCGCGACCTGGGTGGGTGCTCTTGGCCCCAGCCCAGCGTCACGGCTTCGCAACCTGGGTGGGTGCTCTTGGCTCCAGCCCAGTGTCACGGCTTCGCGACCTGGGTGGGTGCTCTTGGCCCCAGCCCAGTGTCACGGCTTCGCGACCTGGGTGGGTGCTCTTGGCCCCAGCCCAGTGTCACGGCTTCGCGACCTGGGTGGGTGCTCTTGGCCCCAGCCCAGTGTCACGGCTTCGCGACCTGGGTGGGTGCTCTTGGCCCCAGCCCAGTGTCACGGCTTCGCGACCTGGCTGGGTGCTCTTGGCCCCAGCCCAGTGTCACGGCTTCGCGACCTGGGTGGGTGCTCTTGGCCCCAGCCCAGTGTCACGGCTTCGCGACCTGGGTGGGTGCTCTTGGCGCCAGCCCAGCGTCACGGGATTTATGCAACATTCTGATTTCTCGAGATGTGCACGTACCTTTTATTCTGAGATCACGTCCCCCTTTGCGGCGAAAATATTTATTCCTCTAGTAACCCGATGATAGATTCTTGCTAATGTTTAGTTTCAATCGGTTCTTTCGCCTGCATACAGCTTGTTAGAACGTCTTATATCGCGATTTAATAGCTTTCCATGAAATATTCATCTAAGGTATGCAGACATGTTACGAAAAATGTGGGAATTCATACCTGTTGGGGGAGTAGGCTAGGCGTAATAGCGGCGTAGTCGCATCACGTTCCAGGAATTTGCAACGTGATTGCCAGAGCTATCCTTCAGTCGATAGGCCCCTGGGGCGACCTCGCGATCCACTATGTACGGCCCCTCCCAGTTGGGATCGAGTTTTCCCCCCTCTGTCTTTCTCAGGACCAGATCTCCTTTCACGAAACCTCTTTCCTTGACATGCTTGTTGTAATACTTCGCGACGCCCGCTTTGTAAGCGGCCGCCCGGATAACCGCCATCTCTTGGGTTTCTTCGCGAAGTTGGAGTTCCATCCTCATCTTTTCGTCATTGGTTTTCGAGTCATAGTGAAGGAGTCTTTCGTTTGGGAACAAAATTTCTACTGGAACCACGGCCTCTACTCCATATGCGAGGGCGAAAGGACTCTCCCCTGTTGCTTTTTTCACTGTGGTTCGATTGACCCAGAGAGTAAGTGGCAGGACCTCCGCCCATCTGCCCTTGGCGTTGTCTAGTCTTTTCTTCAGATCCGTGACAATGCTCTTATTGACGGTTTCTACCTGACCATTGCAGTGTGGATGTGCAACTGAAGCAATTTTCAAATTAACTCCCAGATCGCTGCACCATGCCATCAGCTGGGGCGAGTTAAATTGAGGGCCACGATCGGTTACAATCTCGCGTGGCAACCCATAGCGGCAGATAATGTTCTTCCAAAGGAATTTTTTCACTACAGGTACTGTTGTCGACGCGAGTGCTTCCGCTTCAATCCATTTTGTGAAGTAGTCGACTGCGACAATGATATACTCGAGCTGACCCGGGGCCTTTGGTTTAAAAGGGCCAAGAAGATCCAACCCCCACATCGCGAAGGGGATGGGGCTTCCCATGATCTGAAGCTGGACCCCCGGTTGGTGGGAGGCTGGGGCGAAATACTGGCATGCCTGACAAGCTCGCGTCATCGCTTGAGCGTCTTGTTTCATTGTGGGCCAAAAATGCCCTTGGCGTAAAGCCTTGTACACCAGGGGTCTCCACCCTGCGTGTGTCCCGCACAGCCCAGCATGCAGCTCTTCGAGGTAGGCCTTTGTCTCGTAGTGACCCATACATTTGAGCTCGCAAGGGTCACCTCCTCTCTTGTAAAGTTCACCTCTGTTGATATAGAAACGTCGGCCTTTCTTTTTAACTGCATGAGCTCCTTCGGGTCAGTTGGACCGTGACCATATATGGGATAGTCAATGAATGGGCGACGCCAATCTTCAGATGAAGTGTTGATCGCCATCATCTCAATTTCGCGACTGATGGCGCTTTCTTCTTTCACAAAAAACAGATATTTCGGGCGCCCCCCCTTTGATACCATGAACCCTGATCTTCGCTCGCGTTCTTCTTTGGGGCCCTCCCATCCGGCTCCCATCTTCGCGAGTTCATCTGCTTTCTTATTCAGTTCTCTCGGGATTGCCTTTATTTCGAAATGCATGAAAAGCGAGGTCAATGTCGCGACCCGCGCATGGTATTGCGGGAGGTTCCCTGTTCGCGCTTCATAAAGCCCCTGCACCTGTTTTACTACAACTTCTGAATCGCAACAACATGATAGCACAGAGATTGAAAGACCAATGGCCAACTCCAGCCCTGCGATCAAGGCCTCATATTCAGCTTCATTGTTCGTGGGTTTGAATTTCAGTGCGATGGCGTGACTTATTTCATCTCCCGTAGGCGATGTGAGAATCACACCCGCTCCACATCCCTCGTCATTCACGGCTCCGTCTGTGTGCATTATCCACATCATCTGTTCGCCATACGGATTCACCACTTCCCCTTCTCTGAAACTTGTTTCGACAATGAAGTCGGCAAGTGCTTGTGCTTTGATAGTTGGCCTGGGCCGATATACTACATCGAATTCTGACATTTCAATGACCCATTTTGTGAGCCTCCCAACTACGGTTGGTTTTGTCATGAAGCTATTCAGTGGCAGGTCCGTTAGGGTTTCAATCGGGTGTGCATGGAAATAGGGTCTTAGTTTGCGAGCAGCCGTTATCAGCGCAAGTACAGACTTCTCAACCGGGGAATACCGTGTCTCCGCGGGCAATAAAGCTCGGCTGACAAAATAGACCGGCTTTTCTGACTCGCGAACAAGGACTGCGCTTACCGCCCTTGAGCTGGCCGCGAGATACAACTGGAGAGTTTCTCCCGGAACCGGGGAAGATAAGATCGGGAGCCTTGTCAGATGCTCTTTGAGGCTCGCGAAAGCTTGACCACATTCTTCGGTCCACTCAAAGTTCTTTGGCTTTCTCAAAATTTCGAAGAAGGGGAGGTTTCGTTCGGCCAACTTGGCACAGAATCTCCCCAAATAATTTACTCGGCCTACAAACCGTTGGACCTCATGGGTAGACCGTGGTGGTTCAAGATCGAGAACGGCTTTTACTTTATCGGGATTTACCTCGACACCGCGAGCACTAATCATGAAACCCAAAAATTTTCCTTCTGTGACGCCGAACACGCCCTTGTCTGGGTTTAGACTCATCCCGTACTTTCTGAGCGTCGCGAATACTTCTGCCAGGTCACGAGCATGATCACTCTGCTCCTTGCTTTTCACCACAATGTCGTCAACGTAGGCCTCAACTGTATCCCCTATCTGATCACTGAAAATGCGGTCTACCAATCTCTGGAAAGTGGCCCCCGCGTTCTTAAGGCCGAAAGGCATCACTTTGTAGCAGAAGGTTCCCTTGTCTGTTATGAAAGAGGTATGCTCCGAGTCCAGGGGGTTCATCATGACCTGGTTGTATCCCGAGTACGCATCTAAAAAGCTGAGTGCCTCATGCCCTGCAGTGGAGTCTACAAGCTGATCAATTGAAGGTAGTGGGTAGCTGTCTTTCGGGCAAGCTTTGTTTAAATCTGTGAAGTCTACACACATCCTCCATTTTCCCGTTCCTTTCTTCGCGACCATGACGACATTAGCCAACCAAGTCGGGTACTGTACTGGTCTAACAAACCCAGCTTTTAGGAGTTTTGCGAGTTCTGCGGCCGCGGCCTCATTCTTCGGGCCCGCTTGCTTTCTCTTTCGCTGTCTTTTGGGAAGGACATCGTTGCTAATATTAAGAGAGTGAGTGATCACCGATGGGGGAATTCCTTTCAAGTCTCTGGGGGACCAAGCGAAGACATCTCGCGATTCCGATAGTAAGTTTTCAATCTCCATCATCACCATAGGGTCAAGGTTACCCCCCACTGATAACTTCTCTTCTTTGTTTACAAAGGGAATGACTTCCTGCGTTTTAAATCCGGAAAACTTTGCTCTGTCCACATCTCCCTCAGAATTCTGATATCTAGGGGGCTCGCGAACATCTAACTCAGCTTCCTCTTCAACATTAGGCATGCCCGGGACAAAAAGTTGATTCGCGAGCAGAGGTGTTTCTTCTCCCTTTTCAGACTTGATATAACAAGAGATGCTTTCCTTCTCCACACCCATCGCGATTCCAGCTCCGGATGGTGTGGGAAACTTTATGCAGAAATGGCTCATGGATACTACTGCATCAAACTTGCACAACGTGCCTCTCCCGATGATTGCGTTATACGAAGAGCTTGTCGGGATGATTACGAAATCAATCTTTTCTGATCTTCGTGGCCCTGTCTCATCTCCCATCACTACATCTAAACTCACCACTCCTAGAGCTATGGTCCCTACATGACCGTCTGGTCGCGGGAAATCTTGGTTGCGATGAGGTGGATGATGATCGTTCGTGTGCTGCTGATTGCGCCCCCTTCCTCGCCCACCGTTGTTGTTTCCCCCTCTGAATGGCCCCCGGCCAGGGTTTCTACCACCCCTGCCTTGATTGTTTCCCCCGCCTCTCTGATTCATGAGGACTGCTCTCTGTTCGGGTTCATTGTTCATTCTTGGGCCACTCCGGCACTCATCCGTGTTGTGAGTAGTGGAGTTGTGGTTGGCGCACCACATTCCATCGCGACCGCGACCTCGGCCTCCATTGCCTCGGCCGCGACCTCTGTAGCCGGGGTTGTCATCCCTCTGGTTCATCAAATTTTGTTCCTGAAATTGGTTTTGGTCCGTATTCTGTCTGTAATCCTGATATTGATTTTGATTCTGACACTGAGTTACTAAACCTGGGGCCCGTGAATCATTCTGTCCCTGGTCAAACTGTTGTCTTTTGTTCCCCCAATTCTGATTACCCTTTCTAGAGCTCTGGTTTTGGTTTTGGTTCTGCTTGTTCTGACTTCCACTCCCCGCGGGTGCGCTCGAGTGAGTCTCAACTTGTATTTCGACATAAGATCTTTCCAACATGGCCTGATAGGACCCTTCCTGTTTTCTGTATAGGTGCTTTTTGAACTCACTCCCGTCAGCCAGCCCATTTAAGAATGCGACCCTGGCGGTTTTATCATCGAAGTCATCAGCTTCTAAAACCATCAGCGAGAATCTTTTTACGTACTCTTCCAAACTTTCACCTGTTTTTTGTTTGATCCCGACCACCTCTTGCATGGTTATCTTCCTCTTCTTCGAAGAGCCAAAATGCAACAAAAATCCCCTTTCAATATCTGCAAAACAAGAGATGCTCCCGGGTGGTTGATTTAACATCCATGTCATGGCAGTGTCCGCGAGCGTTCCTGGGAATCCTTTACACAGGGTGGCCTCATCCGGACCCCTCGCAAGCATGGCGTATTTATATCGGGTAAGATGCTCCTTAGGGTCTCCCTTACCGGTGTATTCCTTGATAGTTGGGAATCTAAAATCTGGAAGTGGAGGGGCCCCGATGATGTGCTCTGCAAAAGCTGTGGGACCAAACATTGTTGAGAAATTGAGAGGAGGGTTCTGGGATGTCTCGCGATAATAGTGGGGTGCTCCCTGATGTTCGCGCTGGTCCTGCATAGGATAGTATGCTCGGCCCCTCTCGTCATAACGAACATCGTGTTGAGAGTTGTAGTGCTCCTGATGACTCATTGGGGCCTGGTTTAAGTCGAACCTTCCCCGACCCACGTCGTGAGTATCATTTCTCTCCCTCGGCCTTCAAGAAACCGAGGCTCTGTCACCCGGGACAATTTCAGCTACTTCTTCTCGATTAATTTCTCTCGCGTCGCGATTGGTCTAGTCGTTGAGAGGTTCGACCCTTTGGTTAGCTGTATTTGGGGCAATCAGGGCGCCTTGCGCTATCCAGGCGGCAAAAAGCTCATTCTGCTCCCGAGGGATAGTGATAAGCTCGGGGACTTCCTCCTCGACACGAGGGAGTGGTGGGGGATTGAGAGTGTTTTGATTGATGTGTGACGTGGTGGCGTTTACTGTTCCGCTTCTGCCGGTTTCGACCATAATGTTGTCCGTCGCGAACTGACTCTCGAGATTTCAAAGGGAGCTAGCTGCGCGAGGAGGTCCCCACGGTCGGCGCCAGTGTTGGAGCCCAGATATTCGCGATCTCGCAATCAACACCTCGCGAGATCTGGCCTTCTATGAATCTTCAAATACTAGAGACCTTCCTTACGCAAACTGGAGCAACAACTTGTGACACCTTGTTATCTGGATCAAAACGTGCTATTCTCTTCTGTTCTTTATGTTCTTCAGTCCCTATGGTACCTGCACGACCAAACCGGAAGGTTGAACCCCCTGATTTGGCTCTCCGACGCTCAAGTCAGTAATAGCTATAGGTAAACGAACACAATGCCTCAATAACAACAACAGAATGAAGCAACACAAAGAGAAGATAGCGATCAAAGTAATGACTAAAACAATGAAACCTCGTGAGCCAACTCAATGAAACAGTAAATGATGAAACTCAACCAATCGTGATGAATCAAACCTCAAAAGCACGATGACGATACCGAGAGTCAGAATCCAGGTACCGATCATCCGATTTCCTACTAAAAGAGGTGAATCGGGAACGAAGAGACGAGCTCGGAAATGAGTAATCGCCTTATGTGTTTTCTCTCTCTCAAGGGGGAAGAAGATGCTCTCAGTCGCCCCCTTTCTCTCTCTTTGCCGTTAGGATTTATAACCAGACAGTGGGTCCCACACAATCTGATATCGCTCTCTTTACCTATTGGGCTTCTTAATGGGCCTCTCATTCTCGACCCAATTTCTGGCCTTATGGGCTCGCGGCCTGATCCTCGGTCGCGGACCGGGTTTGCGTCATTATAATCGCGAGAACCGGGTCCAACAAAATCAAAATCAAAATCAAAATCATAATCGCATACTTTCGAGTCGATCGTAAGCACAACATGAAAATTAAAAGTAGGGAAAGAGAGATACCAAGTAGTGAAGAGTTTGAGGAACTGAGCGAGAGCAAAAGAGAGGAAGGAAGCGAGAAGAGGGAGGTTGGAGGGGAGAGGAGAGCGCAGGTCGTAAATGGTAGATATGGATCCCGCCGAAGTGTCGATAGAGGACATGGCCGCCGCCGATTCCGAAGACGGAGCGATTGAGAGGAGGAAAAGATGGAATCAGGCAACTGTAACTGTAAATGGAGATCCGCCATTCTCGACCAAGCGTTAATATCTTTTGTCAAAAAAAGTTCCACCAAAATAATTTTTTAAGGACATTTTGCGGGAACTCACTTGTAAAAGAGTGGGCCGTTTTGTATTAATATACTAGTATTTTAGATATCGTATATTGGTATGTATATCACATATCAGGTATGATATTGATAGTTGATATGTGTGTTAGACATAGTTTTTTTAGAAATGAGATATCAAAACTTGAGATAGATATTAAATTAATACACCTTAGGTAAGAAATACTTGTCCTTAAAGCAATTTTAGGGAGTATTTATTGATCAAATTTTTAGACAAGTATACTCTTCATAGTTTAAGTAATGTCATAGAGAATAAAAGAAAGAATAGTGAGAGACTAAAGGAAAGAATCAATCACAATATTGTAAATTTGGAAAAAAGGTGTAAAATTATGTTAAAAGACAAATAATTTTTAACAAATGATTTGGACTCCAGGGACAAGTAACTCTTAACGGGGGGAGTATGTCAGTATGGGCGGTCTTGTTTCAAAAAAAATCTATGGATAGAGTTTGTAAACCCTTTAGAAAAAGGGTAAACTCGTCACAATATATCGACCGTTCATTTTTATTTAAATGGTTAAGATCTCTTCAACTCTAGGTAGAGTAACTCCACCTTAGCTCAAATAAGGAAAAGGCAGAGAAGAAGATGAATGTATTTTTTAGAATAAGGGAGATATCAAATTGATAGCCCTTAAAAGTGAGAGATATCAAATCTATTTAAAGTCAGATATCAGGATATCAAGATATGAAATTTTTCATATACTGATATACCAAACACCAGGTATGAATATGAGTCATTTTGATACTCATACCTGATATCAGTATATAAATATCAGACAGAGGAAAGTTCCGGTGAGAACAAATCTTAACGTAGGAAAAATGAAGTTTTTGCGTTCACAGATAATAAGTTAATGTTCATAATTTGAGCGGTAACGTTCATAATCTAGGCGATAATTTTTTTTGAGGTCATTTTGAGAAATAATTAAAAAAAATCAAAGTTCGCAGTAAGTACAAGTATGCCACCGCGTCCCTCATTTAAAACGTTCCAAAAATTTTGTGGCCTATATTATGAACACTACCATCCAGAATATGAACATTGACGGGTAATCTGTGAACATGATCTGTTCGTTTTTCCTACGTTAAGAGTTATTTGCACCCGAACTTTCCTCATATCAAACAAGCCCTAAAACACATTATCTCATTACTCAAATATTATCGAAAATGTTATGTTAAATTATATTATTTGTGTGGAGGTACATAATCTTTAATTTTTTAATCATCAGACTTGAGTTTATTTAGAAATGTGATAACAAGAAGCAACTTTTTTCTCCCTATTTTCTATTCTTTCTTATTTTAGTTCAAAAAAATTGGATTTGTATCACGTTATCAGCACGACGCGCTTAAGGTAATCGATCCTTCACTCAATTTCTTATAGTGTAATTTGATATTATTATTTTCCATTTTTGATCTTATCCTTTGAATGGATAATGCAACACTCATAACAAATATTAGACATTTTTTCATATTCATCAAAAATAGAAATCTCGTGAAATCTCAATTGTCAACTTCGAATGACAAAAGGAAAGCTTTCATCATCTACCACCACGACCTCCTTCACGGCTTCCACCACGACCGCTTCCACGTTAGCCACCATGACCTCCACCATGATCGCCACCACGACGATTACCACGCCCTCGGGCTCTACCACACCCTCTACGGGAGGAGGTAGCATTTGCATGAGGGGCAACTCTATATGAGTCACGTAGTGGTGTGGAACCAGTAGGTCGGGTTTGATGATTATTGAGAAGCAATTGGTTGTTTTCTTCTGCTAAAATCAAGCAAGACAATAACTACGAATAGGTTATGAACCCACGTGTCCTGTGCTGCTGCTGGAGCACAAGGTTATTAGCATGGAAAGTAGAGAATGTTTTCTCAAGCAAATCACCATCTTCTATACTCTCTACACATAGCCTTAATGTGGAAACGATGTGATATAATTCAGAGTTATATTCAGGGACCTTTCGAAAATCTTGGAACCTCAAGTGCATCCATTCAAACCTTGCACGAGGTAAGAATACAGTTCGTGCTGATAACGTGTTACAAATCTAATATGTTTGGACTAGAAGGAGAGAGTAGAGAGTAAGAGAGTAAGAGAGTAGAGAGAAAGAGTATGTGTTCTTGTGCATAAGACCAATTAGAATAAAATAAAATAAAATCTCTTCTTACCGTCTCCTCGTGCATAGATGATTATGCGAGGTGCATATATAATGATACGAGATGCATTGGTATAGTTTCCTATGTGAGCGATTCGTGCTGATAACGTGTTACAAATCTAATGTGCTTGAACTAGAAGAAGAGAGTAGAGAATAAGAGAGTAGGAGAGTAAGAGAGAAAGAGTATGTCTTGTTCTACTCATTTTTCTAAGTAAACTCAAGCCTAGAATGAGCTTCCCCTTCAAAAAAGCTCTGACTTCTCTCTAAAATTGCAATTCTAGAGAGAGATTCCTTTTTCACTAACACTGGTGGGGCTATGGCCTCACCAACGCCATACCATGTTCCGGAAACACAAGACATAGCAACGCACGACAACGCTGGAGAAGATACTACGATGGCAACAGAAGCTCCTAACCCAGTCCAACCTCCTTGGAGGATTGAAGGAGGTGATGAAGCTATGGAAGACACCGAGAAACACGCAGGAAGTGAGGTGATAAGGCTAAAGTCGTAGTGCCAAATCAAAGAAAACTCTAAACACTAACTAAAGTATAGCAAGCAAGTAGAGGTCGAACCCAAGGGAATCAAAACACCAATCACTATGCAGTCAAGCGAAATACCAACTAACGAACAAGTAACAAGTAACCAAGGGGGGGTTTTGATTGTATGAAACACAAAAGTAACAAGTATCAAGCAAAGAAGGTTTGGTTGTGAATATATTGAGAAATGGTTTCACCTAGCAAGTATCCATGCAACAATCAATCAAGTTGATCATAGATTATCTCAGGTTCTTATCAATCCTAGGGAATGTTCCTATTCCAATCTTTAATATATCAGCAGGCCAACCGGTCCTGATAATACTTACTATTCAGCAATCAGGGAAACCTCTCAAGATTAGATGAAATAGCAGCAAAGGGCACATGAATCATAAGGATGCATGCAATAACTTACAACCGTCAAGTATTAACATGCAATCAATTCTCTTTCATAAAAGCAATCAACTACCAGATCATGCAGATATGAATGCTACAATGACAAGGAATTCCACCGTATATTCCTAGTCTAGCAATAGAAAACTATCAATCAAACTAGGTGATCAAGCTAGCAAAACTAATAGAAATCAATAGATGAAGAACAAGAGAATTAATACAAACCCATAGGAAAAGAACAAGAGTTTATAAATCTCACAACTTAATAACTGAAGGTTTCAACCGCTAAGTAAAACAATGGAGATTAGTTCCTGCTCATGGTTGCAGAACTAAATTGTCTGATGGAAAAGATGATGAAAGCTAGGGTTCTTAAATAGAGACTAACCCTAAAAATATATGGTAAAAGAAATATCCTAAACGAAATAATAAAATAAGGAAAAAGAAATAAAGCAAACAAAGGAAAATAAGGAAAGTCCGTAATGTCTTCGGCCTTGTTGTGGCGATCGCCATAGATGCCTGGCGATCGCGGTCTTCATGTAAAGCTCTGCCGTGGTCTCTGTCGCCCCATGGCGATTGCCGTAGAGTCATGGCGATCGCCATGATCTCTGAAACTCATATAACGCTTCTGTTGTAGAATGGCGATCGCCATAGTGATGGTGGCGATCGCCGCTGCTCCGCAGAATGTCTTCATGTCTTCAATCTTTGATCCTCTTCTTCTTCGGTTCTGGTCTTCATTTCTTCACTTCTTCGTAAACAACTCAGAACATAACAATAGCTCCAAATACTTGTGATAACACTCCTAAACTAATGTAATAATCCCTAGTTACGCTATACAAAGTGCAACGTATCAAATACAGAAAAGCTACCCATACAATAAAATAAATGCCCAAAGCCTCCGGAAGTACAAGAACATATCCTAGTGATTACATACTCAATAAACTCCTCCAAACACACAAAACAACATCAAGAACAATGTGATAAAATAAGCACATACCCAGAACTACACCTTATTCCTCCAAGTGGCCTACCCGAATCCTCCTATACGCCTCCTTCTTATGTCTCCATACGCCAAGATGATAAATATCCTAAAACACTCAATTTTTTGTTTTATAACACTCATCTTGCTTGGGCGCCCTTTCGGGTTTTCATCCCAACCACTCAATAATTGTTTCAGGCTCACGAATTCACATCACTCAAGACTTATTTTTGCCCCAGCCTAATGCCGGTCAAGCCACCTTCTTATTGCATAGATCTTGCTATCCAAGGATTTTGTATGCCTTTTTTCAATTTTTGTGGCTTTTTCATACAATATATTCAATAAGCTCATGCAGATACAACCAACACCCAAATAATTACATGTGAATACATTCTCCTCCCCCATACTTAAACATTGCATTGTCCTCAATGAAATGGAAGACATAAAAACGAACCCAGAGAAGGATACAGAAGACTCACATACAAGGTCGGATGACCTTCCTCCAATAAAACTCAAAGTGTGGTAGACTGAGAAACCAGATGAGAACTAAATGTAATCCAATAATGCATAGCTCATCTAAAGCAAAAGAAAGAATACCTCCAATGTAGAAGGTGACTCAAACAAATCAACTCCTTGCAAAGAACATGGTTACCAACAAGCTAAGCTCCAGCGAATGTAGATCTAGAATGATAGTACTAATGAAACCAAACTTGATGTAATACAACTCCTTACTTTCTTTTCTCTCATTTTTTTTTTCTGCACTCTATTTTTTTTAATCCGATATATTATTTTTTTCTCGGAATGATTTTTGGATTTTTTTTTTTTTTTATATACGGGAGAGAAGACTTACAGCGAGATTGGCTATTGACTGTAGTTGACCCTAAGCTTCGGTGATTTCCTCCTGTCCATAGAAAAACTAAAAAGAAAATTAAACCGAACAAAAACAAATAAAAACAAACTCAAACCTCGGGTTGCCTCCCGAGCAGCGCCTTATTTTATGTCGTGGCTCGACATGAAACTCAAGAGATTTAACTAACGCCATTTGGCTTTGTGAAAACAGTCTCTTGTCTGAATTCTCTCTTGAACCACTCATGGAACGCCTTGAATCTCGTCCCTCTTACCTTGACCACCTTGTCTTTAGCAATGAAGGTGGTTTCATTCACTTTCTCCTCCTTGACCGTATCAGGCGGCTGTTTAAGCTCAATGTCAAGTGCCTGCACACTAGACATCAATGGTATCTCGCCTGGCGAGGTCAGTAATGGAGGGTGATTGCCCAAAGGATGTGAAGAGAGCTTACCTTTAGGCTTTGGCTTAGCCTGGCATTCCTACATGTTAGTAGATAAAACAACCTCTACTTTTGGGGGCTCTAAGATATTCTCTAAAACAGATTGTAATTCATCCTTACAAGTAGGCTTAATCACATCAATAGCACATAGAGAATTCTTATCAATGGGATCCATGTCATAAATATTATACTCCACCTTATCCCCATCAAACTCCATAGAGAGAGTCCCACTATTAACATCAATTTTTGTTTGTGCTGTTTTCATGAAAGGTCTACCTAATAGTATAGGTGTGACATTATTAGCATGCTCCATATCCAACACAAAGAAATCAGCAGGAAAAATCAGATCACCAACCATAACAAGAACATCCTCAACAACCCCTTTCGGGTACACAGTAGACCTATCAGCAAGTTGAATAACAGTTCCTGTTTTATGCAAAGGTCCTAAGCCTAGTGATTCATACAAAGAGTAAGGCAAAACATTGATTGATGCACCTAAATCTAGCATGGTTTTGTCAAATTTAGTTTCACCAATCACACATGGAATGCTAAATATGCCTGGATCACCACATTTCTTAGGCATGCGTTTTTGAAAGACAGCAGAAACTTGTTCACTTATTTCAACTTTCTTCTTTCCTTTCAGTTTTTGATTTCTCTTGATAGTGCAAACTTCTTTCAAAAACTTAGCAAATCTAGGAATACTCTTAACAAGTTTGAGCAAAGGAATGTTTACCTCACACCTACTAAAGGTTTCGAAGATTTCTTTGTCGTCATCCAGCCTTCGAGTATCCTTCAATGCCTCAGGAAAGGGAGCAACAGGCTTCTGAGAGAACAGAGGTGGAAAATTCGGGCGAACATAATCGTTAATGTACTCAGGGGGCTCCCGGCGATCGCCATCAACAACTGGCGATCGCGATCGAGAGAAGTATGTTTCTGCAAAAGACCTGCGATCGCGGGTATCAATCCGCGACCGCGGATTGTTGTCAAAATCTGATGCAGCTTCTGGAGTGGCATAGCGATCGCCATATCCATATGGCGATCGCGGTCGGGATGCAGATCCTGTTTTTCTCTCTGTAATCTCATGGCGATCGCCCCTCAGATCTGGCGATCGCGGTTTTGGCACAGAACAGTCATTTAACGTTTTTCCGCTCCTCAAGAACACTGGACTGACGTTCTCTCTCGGGTTTCTTACTGGTTCCCTGGCCTCTAATTTACTCACAGCTTGAGCGATCTGTCCTAACTGATTTTCAAGATTTTGGATACTCGATTCCGTTTTAGCATTTTGTTGCATCACAGTCTGAGCTAAGGACTTGATCATATCTTCAACAGTCATAGAATTCTGAGGTCTAGGTGGCTGATAATTAATATTATGAGAATCATACCTTGGCCTTGGTTGCCATCCACCAACAACGTTTACCTCAGCATTGGGATCATGAGGAGGATCACTTTTCAGCATAAAAGACTTCATCATATCTTTCAGTTCATTCATATCACTTTGAATTTTAGCGGGATCAAGTGAACTTACTGACTGTGTTCTTTGCCTGCTACCAAACTGCCTTGAGCTCTCAGTTAATTCCTCAAACATTTCAGTAGCCTGAGGTATAGTCAATCTTAAAAAGTTACCTCCACAGGATGCATTCACCATACGACGATCCTCATCAATCAGGCCACTAAATAAGTACATAGGGAGATCTTGGTCAGTATAACTATGGAATGGGCAGCTTGAGCAAAGCTTCTTGAATCTCTCATAATATTCATAGAGACTCTCAGTTGAGTGTTGTTGAAGATTCGTGATCTCCTTCTTCAAGCTGCTCAATTTTGTAGCTGGAAAATATTTCTCTAAAAAGACCTTTTTCATCTTAGCCCATGTATCAATACTCCCTGAAGCTTGATAATAGAGCCAATCATTCGCAGCGTCTTTCAGAGTAAATCCGAAAGCTCTCAGCATGACTTGCTCCTCAGTAACACATGTTGGCTTCATACTAGAGCATATGGCATGGAATTGAGCCAAGTGTTTGTTGGGATCTTCTCCTGGTAAGCCATGGAAGTGTGGTAGCTCATGAATTAAACCAGCTTTTAGTTCAAAGTTCACACCTTCTTCAATCTCAGGAAACCTCACTGCCAAAGGTTGTTGGTTTAATTCTGGGGCAGTGAGTTGCCTCATAGTAGGCAATGGCGGTCCATGTCGATCACCCATCTCGTTCTCTTGGTCCAGAGCTGCTCTTTGGTTCCGAAGGAACGTCCTTTCAATCTCTGGGTCAAAGGCAACAAGAGATGAATCAGTAGCACGGGTCTGAACCATAAAGGTTCACACCAAACAGTTGATAATTTCACAATTAACACAGAATCAGAAGAATTTCAATTCCCCGGCAACGACGCCAAATTTGATAAGGCTAAAGTCGTAGTGCCAAATCAAAGAAAACTCTAAACACTAACTAAAGTATAACAAGCAAGTAGAGGTCGAACCCAAGGGAATCAAAACACCAATCACTATGCAGTCAAAGCGAAATACCAACTAACGAACAAGTAACAAGTAACCAAGGGGGGGTTTTGATTATATGAAACACAAAAGTAACAAGTATCAAGCAAAGAAGGTTTGGTTGTGAATATATTGAGAAATGGTTTCACCTAGCAAGTATCCACGCAACAGTCAATCAAGTTGATCATAGATTATCTCAGGTTCTTATCAATCCTAGGGAATGTTCCTATTCCAATCTTTAATATATCAGCAGACCAACCGGTCCTGATAATACTTACTATTCAGCAATCAGGGAAACCTCTCAAGATTAGATGAAATAGCAGCAAGGGGCACATGAATCATAAGGATGCATGCAATAACTTACAACCGTCAAGTATTAACATGCAATCAATTCTCTTTCATAAAAGCAATCAACTACCAGATCATGCAGATATGAATGCTACAATGACAAGGAATTCCACCATATATTCCTAGTCTAGCAATAGAAAACTATCAATCAAACTAGGTGATCAAGCTAGCAAAACTAATAGAAATCAATAGATGAAGAACAAGAGAATTAATACAAACCCATAGGAAAAGAACAAGAGTTTAGAAATCTCACAACTTAATAACTGAAGGTTTCAACCGCTAAGTAAAACAATGGAGATTAGTTCCTGCTCATGGTTGCAGAACTAAATTGTCTGATGGAAAAGATGATGGAAAGATGATGAAAGCTAGGGTTCTTAAATAGAGACTAACCCTAAAAATATATGGTAAAATAAATATCCTAAACGAAATAATAAAATAAGGAAAAAGAAATAAAGCAAACAAATGAAAATAAGGAAAGTACGGAATGTCTTCGGCCTTGTTGTGGTGATCGCCATAGAGACCTGGCGATCGCGGTCTTCATGTAAAGCTCTGCCGTGGTCTCTGTCGCCCCATGGCGATCGCCGTAGAGTCATGGCGATCGCCATGATCTCTCGAACTCATAATGCTTCTGTTGTAGAATGGCGATCGCCATAGTGATGGTGGCGATCGCCGCTGCTCCTCAGAATGTCTTCAAGTCTTCATGTCTTCAATCTTTGATCCTCTTCTTCTTCGGTTTTGGTCTTCATTTCTTCACTTCTTCGTAAACAACTCAGAACATAACAATAGCTCCAAATACTTGTGATAACACTCCTAAACTAATGTAATAATCCCTAGTTACGCTATACAAAGTGCATCGTATCAAATACCCCCATACTTAGACTTTTACCCGTCCCGAGTAACTTACAGAAAAGCTACCCATACAATAAAATAAATTCCCAAAGCCTCGGGAAGTACAAGAACATCTCCTAGTGATTACATACTCAATAAACTCCTCCAAACACACAAAACAACATCATCAAGAACAATGTGATAAAATAAGCACATACCCAGAACTACACCTTATTCCTCCAAGTGGCCTACCCGAATCCTCCTATACGCCTCCTTCTTATGTCTCCATACGCCAAGATGATAAAGAGCAAGAGGCAAGTGAGCGAGTGGAGGAGGATATCAGGGAGGCTTTACCAGATAGCTTCCTCAAAGGCAAGATCATTGTTTCATTCCCTAATGGTGATGAGGGTGATCCGGTCATCACTATAGAAGAAGAAGTACTGGGAGTTTTGGATGAGGCCTGGAGTTTCACGCTGGTGGTGAAAACCCTAGGTACGTTGATGCCCTACGACGTTATGAAGAGGAAAGTTTTTGAGCTGTGGAAGCCTCAGGGGAACATCAGACTGATCGACCATCCAAACTCATATTACATGATAAAATTTCAGAATGAGGAGGGCTACATGACGGTGCTTACAGGTGGACCATGGACGATGTTTGGGCATTACCTCGTGATCAAACCCTGGTTTCCGTCGTTTGACCCGAGTTCTGAACCTGTCACCACAACTCCCGTTTGGGTTAGAATCCTTAATCTTCCAGTCTTGTTGTATGAAGAAGGGGTTCTTATGCATGTGGCCACTAGAATGGGAAAGCCGATTAAAGTCGATAGGAAGACGCTTCAGATTAACCGGGGTAGGTTTGCGAGAATCTGCATAGAAATCGACCTCACCAAATCCTTGAAGGGGTCTATCTTCATCAATGGAGCTCGATATCTGATTGAGTATGAGAATCTCCATTCGATTTGCTTCAACTGTGGTAAGTATGGGCACTTCCAGCCAGATTGCCCCCACACTCCTGAGCAATATCGAACGTAAGAAGGAGGAAGATAAGCAGTCGGTGAAACCCTATGACCCCAAGAGAAGAACACCGGCCGGAGATGAGAAGTTCGGTGGCTGGATGATTCCGAAAAGCAGGCGGCGTCCTAACAGCCACCAGGAGCATGCTAACCCTAATTTCAAAGGGAAAGAACCATCCAAACCGTGGAAAGAAGCCTCGAGATCCGGACGCTTCGACCTGCCAGAGGATTGGGCGGAAGGAGAGCCATCAGAGGGGAACTTGGATCCTTCCTCTAAGAAGGAAAGTCAAATCCCAGGCAAGAAGTTGGTGCAGAAGGTGGATGATACGAAAGAGGAAATAAGAGGGGCTAGGGTGGAATGGAAGGATAAAGGTAAGGTTGTTGTGTCTGCTGAGGCGTCGGGGTCTGCAGGTAAAAGCAACGTTAAAATTTTCGGAGATACGTCTGAAGCCTCGCTGGGAACTAATAGAAATAGGAAAAGGGTTGGGCAGAGATTCAGAAAACGCAGAGGCGCAGGAGCCCACATAGAGCAGAGAGAAGAAATTTGTTTGGGCCCTACTAAACGGCCTCGGTCGGCTGATAACCAGCCCAGTTTTTCCCTTATGAAAAGGGGACAAACTCTTGAGGAAGTGGCAGCCCAAAATACCAACCCTAATAACAAATTAGGGCCCATCATTGATTCTTCGGTTTTGGGCCTGGGCAACGATGATAATGCTAAAGTCCAGTGTGAGAGCCCAATGGACCAGGAGCATGATTTTGAAGAAGAACCAGAACCTGATACCAATCAAGCAGTCGAGATGGATGAGGATATCGCTGGGGGGATTCGGAGCTGCATAGCTCGTCCTAAGTTCCCGACTCTTTTCTCCATCAGTTTCCCAATGAATTGTCTTATTTGGAATTGTTTGGGTGCCGGTAAACCTAGCTTCGTTAATACCGTTAATTACATGATCCAATGCCATAGGGTTGATGTGTTGGCCTTACTCGAAACCCACATCTCGGGTGATAGGGCGAAAGATATCTGTGCTAGAATCAGGATGGGTGCCTGCGAGAGAATTGAGGCCCAAGGATTCCAAGGCGGAATTTGGTTGATTTGGAATCCCAATAAAATTGCCATGTTGCAGTGTAGGAAAGATAACCATTTTGTCAACGCTAAAATTCAACGAGGTGAAGAGATTCTCCAACTGATCATCACCTATGCTCCTCCGTCCGTCCACAAGAGTAGCAGGTACTGGGATGCGTTGTCTGATGAGGTTGCAAAGCATAATGGCCCTTCCTTCATAGGAGGCGGCTTCAATTGCATTGTCAACGCAGATGAAAGACAAGGGGGATTCGGGCTGTTACATCCAGATTCTATTGAATTCCAGCGTGTTATCGAAGACAATGGCCTTATCGATATGGGACAATGGCCTTATCGATATGGGTTATTCGGGTCAAAAGTTCACTTGGTCTCGTGGTTTGAACCCGGAGACGTTGATTTCTAAAAGACTGGATCAGTTCTTAATGAATTTGAGTGGCTGCCTGAAATGGCCGAATGCAGGGGTGAGACACCTTCCGAAATTTGGCTCGGATCATACGCCCATTCTCCTTAATCTGGATCGTCATGTCAAGCATAACAAGAGTCGTCGCCCGTTCCGATTTGAGATCGCTTGGCTTACTCATCCTGAGTTCATCCCTTTTATCCAGGCTAATTGGTGCAGAAATCTGCCAGCCAACGAGGCACTTGCCCAGCTTAAGAGTAAGTTGCAGTTATGAAATAAAGAGTCCTTCGGTAATATTCGTGAGAAAAAAACAGTCTTGCTGATGTGTCTCGTATGCATTAGGATCTTTCGAACGGGTAAGGTGAAGAGGTTTGAGAGGTTGGGTTCAACGATATGTGGGATAAGCAACTCGTTCTTCTCGGATATAACTCACCAAGTTGAACAAGAAGAGACCGAGCTCTCGTAGATATGACTCACTTTGATCGCTCAATCGATTATTTGGATACTACTCACCAAAGGACACTCAACACTTTAGATATGACTCACCAAAGCACCAAATTCATTTCAAGGAAACAAAACCAAAGAGTTCTTCTTCTTTCAATTCTAAGCTCCAAAGAAATGAAGGTCTTGACATGCCTTAAATAGTATCTTCAAAAGTAACTACCCAATAACTAACATTCAACTTAAAAGAAATAATAAAGACAAACACTAAAATAGCATTAACCGACCAAAGATGACGACGTAGACGCTTGAGCTCCATTGTCGGGCACATGAGTCTCGTTCACGTCTTGAATCATCTTAAGTCTCTTGATGTGACCTTGAATCACATCATCCTCTCCCCCTTGAAGAAGATTTGACCCCGAATCTTCATAGTTCTCTCTTGCGATCATCTCATGAGGTAACTCCCATTTTCTCTTGGTGGGTCTATCCAAATGGCAATCACAACTCATCATGTGTTGGGAAATCTCCTTAGCCTCCTTCAATGCAGCTCTACTCATGGACTCAAAAGTATACATGCGCTCGTTAAAGACTAAGTGGTGGCGGTTGCTTCTTCCTTTATGTAACACATTCCGGTCAAACTGCCAAGGACGACCCAAAATCAACGCATTCGACTTACTAGGCATAACCAAACAAGTCACAACATCATGTCCAAGGGCTCAGTTTTGATGCATACCGGTTCCGCCTTGTGGACGACATACACTTCCCCGATGACATCTTGAGGGCGACATTCAATCTCCTCATTCACTTCCTTCTCAAGCTTCTCTTCCTTGTGTTCATCCTCAGATTCATACTCCCCATAGGCATTGAGGAGCACTTGCTTAAGAGACGGGCAATCTCGGGCAAAATGACCCCGACCCAAGCACTTAAAACACTTCATGTCTCGGGTTCAGTTACCATGATTCGCGGCTGCACTTTGGGAAATGTGTGAGGCTTTGGCAGCCTCCTCCATGGATTCGTTATGCCTAGATGGCAATGCACCCCGGGATCCTCCACGTGTGCTCTTCCCTTGCAAGTACTCATACATTTGATTGGCATAGTGAAGCACCTCCTCAATGGATGGATTGGGACCAAACCTTTGTGCCCTCACGTAAGAACCAAGCTCATCATGCAGCCCGTTGGAGAACTTAGCCACAATGTATCTATCCGGTAACCGCACTCCCGAACGAGCCATAAGTTGCCGCAACTCCTTATAAAACTCTAACGGGGACCGATTTCCTTGCCTTAATCTCTCAAGACGCCCTTGCACTTGGTCAAGATAGTTCTCTGGGACAAAGCGGTAGTGCATCGCCTCTTTAAGCTCGACCCACGTTGAAATGGGTGTAAGACCACGCAGTCCGCGTTCCTCCTTATCGGCTTGCCACCAAGAATGAGCGTAGTCGGTGAAATAGATCGGAGCCACGGCTACTCTATGTGCATCACTATAGCGGTAGTAGTCGAAGACGGCCTCAGTTTTTGTTACCCACTCATAGTATGCCTCAACATCAGTGGTTCCGGCAAAGGATGAAATTGCAAGTTTGATTCCATGCGCGGGTGGTGGTGGGGCATAGTCATTCCGCCCAAAGTTGGGTACGAACTCAGGCTCTCCATAGATGTGTTGCCTTGGTTGCCGACGCACATAAGGAGTTTGTTGTGCGTCGACCCTACGAGGCTGAACTAGAGGCGCTTGAAGCCTCCTTCCTCCATCATAAAACCGCGCCTCCACGGAATTTGGTTGCACATATGGGCGTGGTTGTTGAACGTTCTCTTCCATGGCCTCCTCAATGGCTTCCTCAAGATGCGGGTAAGGCGTAGTGTTCCTTCGATAAGGGCTGCGCCCCCCTTGACGTGCCAGCCTCATCAAGATCATTCAAGTGTCCCGGTTGCGTCTCAAATTGATTCACTCGGGGTGGCTCAACCCGTTTCTCCATCCTCTTATCAATGACGTCAAGAAGTTCCATGCGGACCGAACCTATGGCTGCAGCTAGTGCCATGTTCAAGTCTTCCAGTGTGATGCCTCTCGGAGACGACGGTCGGGTGTTACCGTGACTCCCTCGGTGTGAAGACATGAATAAAGGTTTGTGTTTGTTTTTTGAATGTGATCACTCAATAACTCTCAATCTCAAGAACACTTATTGTATGAGATGCTCTGCGGGGATCAGGACGATCAAGTTGGGATTGTATGGGATTGTAGTGGGCAGTTGAAGACTGAGTGGGAGAATGGGCAAGATGCAGGATTTTGAAATTCCTAGATTTTAGGAAGTGAAGAAATGTGGGGGTTATAGTTTCTTTTTCTTTTCTTTTTTGTTTGCTTTATTTTGCATGAAGTATGGGGTGGGTTACGTAAGTGGGGGGATATGGCTGATTTAGTGGGGAATTTTGGAGGGGTAGTTATTAGGCTACTAATAACGTGGGCATGGGTGGATTAAAGGCCAATAACTTTTTTTGTGTGTGTGTGAGTATTGGAAACGATTATGGGTAAATTTGAATGTTGGCCATGTTCATTTTTTTGGAGGGAGATAGTATGTTGATGATTGAAAATGGGAAAATGGTACCTCGATCTATAGACCAAATTTGACTGACACGATCAATCTGTGCACTGTTCACCTTGAAAGCTCTAATACCAGATGATGTGTCTCGTACGCGTTAGGATCTTTCGAACAGGTAAGGTGAAGAGGTTTGCGAGGTTGGGTTCAACGATATGTGGGATAAGCAACTCGTTCTTCTCGAATATAACTCACCAAGTTGAACAAGAAGAGACCGAGCTCTCGTAGATATGACTCACTTCGATCGCTCAATCGATTCTTTGGATACTACTCACCAAAGGACACTCAACACTTTAGATATGACTCACCAAAGCACCAAATGCATTTCAAGGAAACAAAACCAAAGAGTTCTTCTTCTTTCAATTCTAAGCTCCAAAGAAATGAAGGCCTTGACATGCCTTAAATAGTATCTTCAAAAGTAACTACCCAATAACTAACATTCAACTTAAAAGAAATAATAAAGACAAACACTAAAATAGCATTAACCGGCCAAAGATGACGACATAGACGCTTGAGCTCCATTATCGGGCACATGAGTCTCGTTCACGTCTTGAATCATCTTAAGTCTCTTGATGCGACCTTGAATCACATCACTTGCTCAAGGAGATTGATACTATTCAGCATGATATTGGAAAAGGGGCCAGTACTGATCTTATGATGAAGGAGAATGAGAAGAAAAAAGAGCTCAGTGTTGTGTTGGAGCAAGAGGAACTGTTATGGCTGCAGAAATCCCAGGAGAATTGGCTCAATTCGGGTGACAGAAATACTGCGTTCTTCCATGCGTCCACCGTGATCAGAAGAAATTTCAACCGGGTGAAAGCGCTGCTCAGTTTTGATGATACGTGGGTCTCACAGGAAAAAGATTTAGAGAATTTGGTTGTGGACTTCTATAGATCTTTGTATACGATTCCGACCCATGAGAATTTCCCGATTGTGACTCCCCATGGACTCTTTCCAGTGCTGGATCCTGAGATTTGGGTGGGCTTGCAGAAGGAGTTCGACACTGATGAGATTATTAGGGCCATTAAAAAAGATGGGAGGGCTCAAGGCACCTGGCCCAGATGGGTTTCAACCCGTTTTTTTTCATAAATGTTGGAATGTTGTTGGGGATTCTGTGATTAGGGCTATTCGTAATTTCTTTGACTGCAAGAAGTTGCCTCAGGGACTTAACCATACCCTTATCTCCCTGATTCCTAAGGTAAGTAACCCGGATCAGATCAATTTGTTCCGGCCTATTAGTCTTTGCAATGTGACGTATAAGACGATTACCAAGGTGCTTGTTAATCGCCTCCAATCCATGTTGCCTAGCTTAATTGGGCCTATGCAAGGAAGTTTCCTCCCGGGTAGATTGATTACGGACAATATTGTGCTTGCTCAAGAGGTTATCCATTCCATGCGTTTCAAAAGTGGGAAGTCGGGTTGGATGATTATTAAGATCGACCTCGAAAAGGCCTATGATCGGCTCCGATGGGATTTTATTGTGGATACCTTAATTGATGCGGGGTTTTCGGAAATGTGGATTGATTGGATCGTTGAATGCATTTCCACCACATCGATGAGTGTGCTTTGGAATGGCGAGAGAACCGAGAGAATTACTCCGTCTAGGGGTATTCGCCAAGGCGACTCCATTTCGCCCTACATCTTTGTTCTTTGCATTGAGAGATTAAGTCAAATGATTGTTCATGTCGTGAAAGAGAAGAAGTGGCATCCGATCAAAATTTCTAGAGGGGGTCCCCCGATCTCCCATATTCTTTTCGCCGATGACATTCTTCTTATGGCCGATGCTTCGCCGAATCAAGTGAAAGTTATTCAAGATATTCTCGATCGCTTTTGCCTCTCGTCGGGTCAAAAGGTCAGCTTAATCAAGTCCAAAGTTTTTATCTCCCCTAATGCCAGTGAGGCGTTGGTCAACTCGATTAAACAGGTGAGTGGCATTCCTGTGACAACCGCTTTGGGAGTCTACCTTGGTGTTCAATTACTGCATAAGAAGATTGATAAAGCAACCTTTGAGCCTCTGTTGCAAAGGATAAAAGAGCGGCTGTCGGGATGGAGAAGCCGCAACCTGAGCCTAGCTGAAGGGTAACTTTGGCAAGATCAGTTATTAGGGCCTTACCCACTTATACGATGGGTGCGATTGTCCTCCCGGGTAGCGTCTGCGATAAGATCGACAACATGACTAAGGCCTTTATATGGGGCTCTTGGGGAGAAAGGAGAAGAATGCACAAAGTCCACTGGAACGAAATCTGTAAACCGAGAGCATTGGGTGGGCTGGGTTTAAAGACGATGAGAGATTGGAATATGGTTGTTATTGGTAAGCTCGCCTGGAGATTTTTGACTGAGACTGACACGCTTTGGAGTACGGTTCTTCGGGAGAAATATATCAGGCCCTCTTTGGCTGAGCATGGCAAGCCTTCGCCCATCTGGAAAGGTGTGTGCAGAGGGGTAAGAGAGGTGGTCATTAAGGGTGCTAAGTGGCAGCTTGGTAATGGTCGAACCATTAGGTTATGGAAAGACTGTTGGCTGGAAAATTTCAGTCTCGACAAGGTGGCTCTGACTCCTATTGATACTGAGTTGATTGATCTGCCTATCTGTAACTTCTGGAATGCAGGGGTTGGATGGAATTGGCACTTGATCTCGGAGCTACTTCCCTCCTCGACTCTCATGCGTTTGGCCGCCACTGTTGTGTCGGAAGAGGAGGATTGTGAGGATATCATTAGTTGGGGGCATTCTAATTCTGGGAATTATACAGTGGCTTCTGCCTACCGTCTTATTAATGTTCAATGTAATGGCATC
Organism: Oxyria digyna; assembly: GCA_029168935.1. NCBI lineage: Eukaryota > Viridiplantae > Streptophyta > Magnoliopsida > Caryophyllales > Polygonaceae > Oxyria > Oxyria digyna. The sequence goes on from JAPVLV010000009.1 coordinate 36,385,501, forward strand.
GACATCGACTCGCACCTCTACAAGAAAATCTGGAAGCTACAAGTGCAAGAACGAGTTAGACAGTTTGTGTGGTTGATTCTGCGAGGTGGGGTTATGTCAAATGTTGAGCGGAAGAGAAGGCACCTGAGCGCGACTGATTACTGTGCTCGCTGCCTGGACAAAGCCGAGGATCTGTTGCACATCTTCAGGGACTGTGGTGAGGCAGGGGATATCTGGGCTAAGATCCAACCTCCAATCCCTTGGAAAGACTTTTTGAGTTGGACCTTCCGAGCTGGATTACGGTCAATCTGCTTCACAATGGACCGAATGCGGAAGGGTTCCATTGGGCCAGCATTTTTTCCATCACTTTGTGGTATATGTGGAAATGGCGTAATCTATGGGCTTTTCAGAAAGAGAGCTTTGTTGGGGATAAAGTCAGTTTCATCATGGAGGTGTATAAGGATTACCAGACCGCCTCGTCCAAGAATAGGATTTTGAGCAATTCCCATACTGAAACTGTTCAGGTCAGCTGGATACCCCCGCCTCAAAACTGGGTAACTCTCAACGTTGATGGCTCCGTTTGCAACAACAGAGCTGCGGCTGGAGGTGTGCTCCGGGACCATAAGGGTGATTGGAAAATTGGTTTTGTCCATAATGTGGGGTTGTGTTCTGTGATCATGGCCGAGCTTTGGAGCATTGTTTCGGGCCTCAAGATGGCTTGGGACAGGGGATACAGGAGGGTTTGTGTGGGGACAGATTCACGGGCTGCGCATTTGTTACTTTCCAAACCCGTGGAGAGTTGTCACCCCCTTTTTAGCCTTGCCTCTAAGGCGCAAGGCTTCCTTCGTAGGGATTGGGAGATCCAATTCCGTTCTATTTTTCAGGAAGCAAATTTTGTTGCTGATAGCCTTGCTTCCTTTGCTTTTGATTTCCCTTTAGGGGTCTCTTTGTTAGAATTTCCGCCCGATCGGGTGTCTCTTTTATTAGCAAACGATGTGAGGGGGTTTTCTACACCTCGCCGGGTGGCAAAGTAGCGTTTTTATTTATATAATTATGCGAGAGTGCCGCCTCTCTTTCTACCAAAAAAAAAAGTAAACTCAAGCCTATTTATAGGCCAATACATGGAAGGACCATAAGTCATGTAGTTACATGTACATCCGTAACATAAGGTAATATAACAACTTCAAATTTTTCTTTTCTTCTGGTTTTACTTTGCTTTGGTATAAGACTAATAATGATGTTTTGCTTTTTCGTATGTTCATATTTAATTAAAAGCATATATGTATGTTTTTTTTTATGCAGGCAAGATACGGGGCATTATCCAACGGGGAATGATAGTCCTTGATCATCAGAAGCGATGATCCGGAAGAAAGACATTCATGAAGGAAACAAGCTAGAAGCCAAGAGAGTAGGCCGAATAACTAAGACTAAGAGTAAGAGTATATTATATATTTATATCTATATCATGTAATTCTCCTTGTTAACTAAGACTAAGTGTAGGGGCCGACACATGTTAGGCCGAGGAGAAGCTATAGCCCCCCTCGAAAAAAATTCCCCGAAAAAAATACATTTAGTGTAAAAAATATCATTTTTCTGATATGGTCACTCCTGAAATGTAGTGTTTTTATTAATTTTAATTAATATATAATTTAGTGTCTTCTAGATTCGAATCCTACCTACCTGCGTCATTGAATAAGCATGCATAGAATTATAGACGATACTCCATCCGTCCCCTTTTGATCTTCCCATTTCAAATGGGCACATTTGTCGATGCACGTTTTGTTTCGTCAATATCTCTCGTTACAAGTTAGTGAAAATTATAAAATTTTGATATTGTTAAAGTACTCATTGATATGAATCAAACAATACCACTCATGACTATATTTTACCTTATACAATAGCCAGAAATCGAAAGATTCTCTTCGACCGTGAATAGTGTTAATAAAGCAAATGAGCCTTATATTTAGGGACGGAGAGAGTAGTATATATCGTATCATTTGTGGGCGTAGATTGGTCCACAAAAAAGGCTTTAAGTGCGAAGACAAATTCTAAGTGTAGTATATTCGGATATGCATAGAATCTTGATAATAATATATTAGAGGAAAAAATGCATGCATGGTCGCATGGATGATGCACTTTAGATTGATTGGTTCGGTAAGAGAGATACGCTCACAAACTTGATTAATGTGGATGGGGTCCCGGACGTGTCAAGTTTCTTTTTTGATCAAAAGCAACAAGGCGGCTTATTAATTTGGTCCACCAAAGTATACTCCCTCTCATTTGCCCCTTCACCACAAACACTCGATTAAAGGCTTCCACATTTTTTGAATAAATGGTTTCATAAGGAGGCCATTTTGTTAAAAATGATAATATATTAAGGTGACGTTTTGTTTAGATTATCGGAAGCGGAAAGCGGAAATAGAAAGATAACAAACCTAATCCATTTAGTGGAACTGTTTATTGATTAAAATAATAATTTATTGTATTTCTCTCTTTTCCTACTAGTAATGTTGGGATATTTGTTAATCTAATTAGCGTATTTTTCGTTTATTTATAATGATTTATCTTGATAATATTAGTAGTTATCTTATATACAATATTTATATTATTCTAAAACGTAGTTTATAACGAAAATAATACTAAGTTGTAAATATATACGTTTTTTTCCTATAACGTAGAATCTTACGATTCTACGATTCGAATCTACGATCTGATTCTAGAGGACTCTTGCGATCCGATCCTAGAATCTCGATTTTAATAACATTTCATACACCCCAACCTGTAGGAGGCATCACACATTTAATCCTGCAGGGTGTTGGAGGTGGGATTTGAACCTCAGGCCTCCTTTTTATCAAGGTGGGATTACCACACTTGACAACACTATGTTGCAGCCCATGGCTTGTGATTGGCGCCACCAGTTAGATCGTCGACCGAGACGGGTTGGAGGCTGGGTTGCTGGTCAGACACCGAGTGAGGCAGGTTAGGATGGGGGGGACTCGGGTAAGCTTGATCACATCATGAACGATGTTAATTCAGTTATTCATGATGCAGATTCAGAAGCCTTTCATTAACGCAGATCTGGTAATCCCTTCATCAGATCAAGGCTTCATCGGTTCATCCCCAATTAAATATTGATTCCCAAATCAACTGTATAAAGAAAAACCTCTTTATACGGTTTTATGCAAAAACTCGACATATAAATGGTGGTTTTCTGCCAAAAAACCGTTTTTATTATCCAAAACAAAATATTAATGAAATATTCTCACTTTGCATGTAGATTGTGTTTTGAAACAAATCTATATATATCAAATTGCATGTTATGAAAGAGTAGGTAAAACCGTAAAATGTCCACTAGATCACAGTCATGAATCCACCAATGAAACCGTGTTCTATCCGTCCACTCTAAATGGACGAGATTGGGCATGGTTTAATTACCATTATGACAGCCTAATATATATTATTTAAATTAAATAATAATTATATTCATTCGGATATAAATACAGAATCCTTATTTAGTTACATATTTTGTATCTTATATTTGGGTTATATAGCAATAATTTAATACTCATATATCCATATTTGAGTAAAATTATATAATCTTTCCATTAAATATTAGGCTTATAAAATAATAACAAATATTTCAATATTTATAATGCTATTTTATTTACAAATAAACACTCATATTACACATAGATATGTTTTTTTTCCAATAAAATAAACTGATTTAATACAATATACACAGTATAGTAATAAATTGATGCTTAAAACTTGTAGCATATATAGGATTTTTTTCCTAAATAGGCTTTTTTTTTTTTAAATATCTCGAGTTAAGCTCCTTTCTTATTTCCCACAATGAACATTATGTCAAGGTTTGGCAAAGGGAAACGATGGAGAGACGATGTTTAAAACAACATATTTCATCCGAAGCTAACTTAAAAAAGAAGAAGAGATATACGACTCTTGTGAATGATATTTTAAAAAAGAAACTACATGACTACAACCATATTCATTTTTTAAGATACTTGAGTATGTTAACGTTATTTATATATTTATATGTCATTTATCATGTATGTCTTATGTTATACTTTACTAATGCTAAGAAAATTTCATTAATCGGTCGGGTTCAGTGAATATTTTTTCCGATTAGCTTTGGGTTCGATTAATTCGTGTTTTCGGTCATGTCGGTCGGGTTTAAATACAGGTCGGTTAGGTTGGTTTTTCGAGTTCGGTCATACATGCTCAACCTTTTCTAGAACAACTACTCCCATATTAACAATTATCAACTATTTGATAATATATTTTTTTTAGATATGACTTCTGTACATTATTGCGGTAAAAAAATAAGGTTCTACTTATGAAAATTGAACTTAAAATATATATTTTTTATATAAAATACAACCCTAAGAACGCTCAAAGTTAAAGAAAAGTATTCTCTCATTTTTAATTGGACATATCAACTTTACTAATCGGACATATCAATATTTTTATAATTTTTGTGTGGCCAAATCTTTTCAATTAATAATTATTTAAATTAATTTTAGGTATATTTAATTTGGGTTTGGTTCCAATAAGGACTGTCTTTAGATTAGGATTTAGATGAGGATTGAAGATGGTGCACATAAAAGTTATATCTCATGCACACACGAGTTATAACTCACGCACACACTCTGTCCATGTGTCACAGATGGTGTGAATCATTAAATATATATTGTTTGCGTGACTTATAACATATGTGTGCATTGATTATAGTATTTGTGTGCATCATCATCCGTCCTCATCTAATGATCAATCCTTAGAAGATATTTTAAAGAAAACTTAGGAATGTTTTGGCAATATTATGTTGTCAAATCTACTATATATTTATTAAAGCAAAATCCCTTTTTGTAATGTGTGTCTCTCTTATTTAATTTGCCACGTGTCAACAATCAATGACAACACATCTTTTTTTTATTTTTTTATTTTCAAACACTCTATTATACTCATTGTAATATTTTTTCTATAACTCTTTCATATCACAACGTTTTCTATTACACAATTTCTCCATTTTGATTATCTTTTCTAATTACACTCGATGATTTCATTATATTGAAATGAAATCTCTATAATATTAATTGCCTATTATATAAATTTGTATTATAATAGTTGTTGTTGTTTTAATTGTTTATTTTATTACGTTATCATATTTTATTTTAAATAAACTAAAATCCACCATTTTAATAGAGAAAAAAGGAATATATAATTATAAATCTCCTAAATTAAACTTGTCGAAATTATAATTTTAAATTTATTATTTGTAAAACTCATGTGAGGTACCAAAACTAAATTAGTGTTTCTATATAGTTGTGTAATTAAATCATTCTTAATAATTTCAAAAATTGAGATAACAAGTGACAAGAGTTAAGGGAAAGAGCGTGTTTCTTGCGTTAGGGGAGGGGCGATGGAGGGAGAGCTCTCTTGTTGCCGGCCGTTTCTTGCGTTAGGGGAGGGGCGATGGAGGGAGAGCTCTCTTGTTGCCGACCATAGGAGGTGGAAGAACTGGTCGAATGCCGCCGGGCTGGGGAGGTGAAAGAACTGGCCGATTGCCGCCGGGATGGGGAGGTGGAAAAACTGGTCGATTGTCGTCGGACTGGGCCGCCGGGATGGGGAGGTGGAAGAACTAGTCGATTGCCGCCGGGATGGGGAGGTGGAAGAACTAGTCGATCTCTGCCGGGCTGGGGAGGTGGAAGAATGATGCGCCTGTCCTCTCTTACAACCACCTCTCTTACAGCCACAAAAGAAGAGGAGACTCTCACTATGCCTCCCACTCAGTGTTCTAAAAAACAAACTTAACGGCCGTTGAGACGAGGCCACCGTCCCGTCTTTGCACTAAACGGGTCACAATACGGTAGACTAGTAAAAATTATTTATTTTTATGCGGGCTAAGCTGCATTTAAACATAGGGAAGGACATTTAAACGCACCGTGTAGTGCGATTAATCGGATTGGGCCGAATACACACTATAAGCCCAATAAATGAATTGTAGCCCAATCATAAAATTGAGGTGGTGCTTCATTGTGCAAGTTGCAAGTCTTTCGATGTGGGAAGAGTGATCAGCTCCATGTGTTTAAATACACATACACTTGCACTTGTTTCTCCAAAACATTCGATGTGGGATATGTAGTCATGTAGGGATTGCCAAACACCTTTAATCCAATTTTTTTTTTCTTGAATTTGTAAAAGACGTCAATGAATTTTTATTAAAAAGCTATCTTAGTGTTTAGGGAAATATTAGTATTGTTAAGTATCATAGTAATTTCTTAACATCAGTACATATTTTTGATAGAAAAAGTGTCATGTAATAATAGTTCTTAAAATGATAAATGAGAATGATTGTGAAGCCTTGGATCAAAAGAGATCCAAGAGCCCACATAATGACACGTGACACCCCATGTCACTCATTGTCACCACCGCCGGACATCCACCGGACATCCGCCGGACCACCGACGGGCCACCTCCGACCATCGCCGGACCATCTTTGGGCCTCGCCGGAATAAAATTGTCACAAAGATGTATAAAATTGTTCACAAATATTTCAAAATTATTTATTACTAAATGGTCATCACGTTGTTCATATATGTTCATCACAATGTTCATAAATGTTCATTTGTGCATACTCTACTGAATGTTCATCACATTATACTTAAAAGTTCACCAACTGAATTTTCATCACATTCTACTTAAATGTTCACCAATTTTTGATGAACATCAAGTGTTCATAAATGTTCATCACAATGTTCATAAATGTTCATTTGTACATACTCTACTGAATGTTCATCACATTCTACTTAAAAGTTCACCAATTTTTGATGAACATCAAGTGTTCATAAATGTTCATCACAATGTTCATAAATGTTCATTTGTACATACTCTACTGAATGTTCATCACATTCTACTTAAAAGTTCACCAATTTTTGATGAACATCAAGTGTTCATTAATGTTCATCACAATATTCATAAATGTTCATTTGTACATACTCTACTGAATGTTCATCACATTCTACTTAAAAGTTCACCAATTTTTGATGAACATCAAGTGTTCATAAATGTTCATCACAATGTTCATAAATGTTCATTTGTACATACTCTACTGAATGTTCATCACATTCTACTTAAAAGTTCACCAATTTTTTATGAACATCAAGTGTTCATAAATGTTCATCACAATGTTCATAAATGTTCATTTGTACATACTCTACTGAATGTTCATCACATTCTACTTAAAAGTTCACCAATTTTTGATGAACATCAAGTGTTCATAAATGTTCATCACAATGTTCATAAATTTTCATTTGTACATACTCTACTGAATGTTCATCACATTCTACTTAAAAGTTCACCAATTTTTGATGAACATCAAGTGTTCATAAATGTTCATCACAATGTTCATAAATGTTCATTTGTACATACTCTACTGAATGTTCATCACATTATACTTAAAAGTTCACCAACTGAATGTTCACCTAAATGTTCATCATCTCATACTTAAATGTTCATCATCTCATACTTCAATGTTCACAAGAATTTAATAAAATGTTCATTAGTCAAAGTTCATTACAATCGACTTAAATGTTCATCACGTTGTTCATAAATGTTCATCAAAATGTTGATAAATGTTCATCATCTCTTACTTAAATGTTCATCGAACATCACTTTAATATAATTTCGAGTAGAAAAACACTTGATCTTCATCAAAAATTACTTAAATGTTCATCATCTCATACTTAAATGTTCACAAACATTTAATAAAATGTTCATTACTCAAAAGTTCATTACAATTAGCTTAAATGTTCATCAAAATGTTTATAAACGTTCATTTTGATATACTCTACTGAATGTTCATCACATTTTAGTTACATGTTCACCAACAGAATGTTCATTACATTATAATTAAATGTTCATCACATTATATTTAAATGTTCACCAATTTGAATTAGACTTAAATTTTCATTTTTTTTATACTTTAACTTTATCATTTAATATTGGACCACCGTCGGACCTCCACCGGACCACGTCGGACCGTCGCCGGACCTCTACCGGACAACCACCGGGTGGTCGCCGGGAAGTCGTCGGGTGGTCGCCGGGAAGTCGTCGGGTAGTCGCCGGAAGGCCGCCGGACCACCACAACTACCCCCACTACAAGTGGAGGTAACTTGTTTAATCTAAGTCATTGGATGTCAAGGCATCCAATGACTTAGATTCATTCTTATTTATCTCTAAGAGAGAGTTTATTATGAGATTCTCACTCTTTTTGATATATCATATTTTTGATAAATCATATTTTATTTTTATGATCAATACAAGCATGAGTACATACATTGACAAATATTTAGGTGAATAAATTTTTAATTTGTAATTTTTGTAATTTTGATGTTGGGGTAAGTATATAATTATATTATATTTATTATATTTAATGTTAAATTATTGATTTATATACCATTATGAATTATTTCTTAAAAACCAAAGATATATATTTCATTAAGGCTTTAGCATATTCAAATAGTAATAATAAACTTCATTATTGGTTTTGTTAACCGAAAATAGCCATATGTTGGGTAAAAAGTAATAATATAAGTCGTCTTAATTTAAACTGTATCAAAACCGTCTAGAAGGCCGTACAACCGTCTAGACGTTGGACTCTCCTTCACCGTACCGTTCCCGTATAGCATTTTTTAGAACACTGCTCCCAGTGCTCCTATGACTAGGCAACGTGACAAGGCCATCGTTGAGGCGGTTCAATCATTTGTGACTAAGGCTATGGCGAGCAACTACACAAGCCAAGAGGCGCCTAAGTCCCTACTCCTCTCGTCTCTTGAGGATCAATCCGGAACCATGTCCATCGGCGCCTCAAGTCTACTTTGCCTAAGCTCATTTGTCACAAACAAGTATAGACCCCAGAGCCTGAACAAATTGAGATTTATCCCACAATTTCTCAAGATCAAATCAACCCTTCACAAGCGCAAGTGGCAGAAACCACCAATCGGCATCAACACCTCTTCCTGACGCTCCATGGCCCAAAGTAAGCACCACCCACTGGTTGCTAGAGTCGGACGCATCGCCGCCGGGAAAAGACTCTTCCAAGGCCTCCGACACCGCTACCCCCATGCCGGCCAAATCCTTCCCTTTTTGGGTTAGTTGAATCTATTTGAAATTGTTGTCTTCTATTTGAGTTTTGTTGTCTCAACATGAACTTGTTGTCCTTATTTGGTTTTGTTGTCTCTATTTGGGATTTGTTGTCTCAATCCCATGTTCGTAGAAATACTATTTTTAGAAAGTGTTAAGCTCGGGATTTGCTAGCATTTTAGAACTTTCTATTTTTAGAAAATTTCTAAATATGGAGTGGTCCAGCCTTGTATGGTTTGGACCGTCCTAATGAGCTCTTTGCACTCAAGCCCAAGAACACCCAACCCTAGCAAACCCTAGTTGTCATCTTCTTCCCTTTGTTTTTCCTTTTATATTGGCTTTGCCTCCATCGTTGTAAATCACGCTTAGATTTATTGAACCAAGAACTTGTTGAGACGAATTTCCTCTTTCTTGGTCTAGGCGTCACAAATCCTATGGGCTCTGTCTTCTCATCTCCTTCACCATATCTTCTAATCTCAATCGTCTACATCCCTAGCCAAAAGTTCTCATATCTTCTAGCCCCTTTCTTCTACGTCTCATCTCCTTCACCGTTTGAGCGAACCTCAATCACCATACTTGAAACCCTCACCAAACCAGTTTGTTGAAGCCCCTCAACACTCATATCCCAATTCGACAATGCAACTTGTCGTCTATATCAAGTTCTTTCGCTGCCTACTCCACATCGACCCTCATCCCCCTCAAAAGACAACCCCAAGCACTTACCTGATTCCCAATGGAAGATCCTCAAGAGCACCATTAGCCTTCCCGGAGACCAAGGGCGCATAAAAGAACTGGTTGATTTCCGCCGGGTTGGGGAGGTGGAAGCACTGGTTGATTGCCACCGGGTTGGGGAGGTGGAAGAACTGGTCGATTGTCGTCGGGCTGGGGAGGTATTGGAGGTGCAAGAACTAGTGGATCAGCTTCCGATGGATTTAGATGTTTCTTGATAGTAATTCTCATTGCGATTTGGGGAACTGCACCGAACTCTGGGAGTCTGAAGTAGTATATATACACTAGTATATATATAATTGTTTTTCAATAAGCTATGCCAAGTCATCAGACACATATAATCTTTTTCAAAAATGAATAAATAAATAAATATATGTAAGGATAATTAGTCTAATGATATCTTTTCCTTATTTGAACACAAATCTATTAAAATATATATACAAAGATCACTATCATAATTCTATTGATATTATTTTCTTATTAAATTCATATCGAAAAAGATTATAAATTAAATGAAATTTCCTTTATTTATATAATATTAATTTTAAATCAATAAAAATCAATATAATTATATAATACATACTTTTATTTGTATTAATGTTATTCCTATGCGTTTATAAATTATATACATAGTTATGAAAATCATTAAGTAAAGGGAACGGTTCGGGTGGGAATGAGGTCCTTAAGAGAGAATAACGAACGCTTCGCGTTCGTTAGATCAAAGCTTCCAGCTTTGATCGGACGGCTGAGAGAAGTGGTGGGAAAAAGCAGCCACGTAGACGAACGTGCTTTTTGAAACGTCTACGCGCCCACCTAGTTGCTTCGTGCGCAACACGCATATAAATACCCCCAAAAAAGGCAATTTCCAAAACAACGCTTCAATTTCATCATCTTCCCGATACTCTCTCAGTAACGCCATCAGTAAAAACCCTAGAAATCATTTCGAGGAGAATTCCAGTCGTCACTCCTCGCAAAATCTAAGAAGATGGAAGGATCGATGCAAGAGAAAACTCAAACTTCAGGTATGAACTCGTAATCGCTCGTTTCGTCGCACAGATAATGCTCAAATTGTGAATATTGTGCAAGAGTTTACAATTTTGCTGGTTGTTATAGTGAACTCGTACCTGAGTTTACAGTCGGACGCATCACTTTAATTCTTTATGTGCATCAGTATTTTCATTTAATAAGTTTTCTTTTTCTATGGATTACATCAACAGTAGATGTTGTCAACCAAGAAGTTCTTCCTCAACCATCTCACGTACCTGAGCCATCTCACGTACCTGAGCCTACTCCCATACCTGAGCCTACTCCTGTACCTGAGCCATCTCCCGTACATGAGCCATCTCCCGTACCTGAGTCATCTCCGGTACTTGAGCCATCTCACGTAGTTGAGCCTACTCCCGTACATGAGCCTACTCCCGTACATGAGCCATCTCCCGTACCTGAGTCATCTCCGGTACCTGAGGCATCTTCCGTATCTGAGGCATCTCTTGTACCCGAGGCATCTCATTTACAAGATAAATCTACTGAACAAGAGGAATCTCCTGTACATGAGACATCTCCCGACGAAGAAAACCGAACAAAGAAGAAGAATGACAAAGCTAACGATAAAGGTGCATCAAAATGCTTTGAAATATTCAAAAACTTGTGCATTAATTTCATTATGCATCAATTTACATTAGTAAAATTTTCATCAATTTCTTTATGCATGTGCATCAACTTACTGATTAATGTGCATCATTATCATTCAGATCCAACACCTCCTAAGAGAAGGAAAACAATAGCTCAAAGACAAATTATACCCGTTAGAAGTTTGCCAAGATTCAGTTCAAGTCAAGAGGATAGCGATGACGTACCAATTCAGCGACGAGCAGAGAAAATGAATTTGCGTTAGAAACCAGAGAAGAAAGCTGTAAAAAAACACAGCCTCCCAAGAAAAAAGAACTTGCTAAGTTACCAAAGCCTTCCAAGAAACAAGAGCTTGCAACAATCCCTCAACCTGCCAAGAAACAGGCACAAACAAAGAAACCGGAGCAAATTGCAGGTTCCAAAAGAAAAAATGAGATTGTTGTTGTGGGACCAAAGAAGAAAGCTAAAATAGGGATGAGAGAGATAAAGAAGAACTTTCCAACATTAAAGTGCAGAAGTTCTCCTATGTGTCTGGTGGATACATTGAAGCAGATGAATGATGATCAAAAAATGGATGTAAGAGAGTGTGGATTTGGTCTGTTGTTTGATTGGAATATGGATAAGCTTCCAGGGAAGCTTAGCCATTGGCTTCTTACAAACTTTGATCCTGTATCCTGTAATTTGATGTTGAGTACAAATGGGGAAAAGCACCGCATCACCAAATATGATGTGCATGGCTACTTGGGGTTGCCAGTTGGGGGAAAGCTTATTGATCTAAGCAGGAGTACAACTGAAGAAGAAGATATTTTTGCTCAAGAAGTTCTAGAGGAATTCCGCGGACAGTTTGGAGAAGTTCTTGATACAAAGACTGGACACATGAAGCCTATGGATCTGGATAAAATTAATACATCAACGCTTTCTGAGAAGCTTCTGAAATGTAGGGTACCCGATGAATGGTTCAAGAGGAACCATGTGATTTTTATCATAAACACAATCATGGAGAGCCATCAAAGTGGCCGCCTTAATGTGAAAGTCATAGGGAAACTTGAGAACACTAGTAATATTCATCAGTATGACTGGTAAGCTCTTATGATTAATCTGCTAGTCAAAGCAAAAGAGGCATGGGATAAAACTGATAGTGGGAATTTCAGAGGGCCAATATTTCTTCTACTGGTATGTGCATCAATATTACTCTATATGTGCATCAATTTCTGGAAAAATGTGCATCAAGTTCAATATACATGTGCATCAATTTCTTTAATAAATGTGCATCAATTGTTTTATGTATGTGCATCAGTTTTGTTCTGAATGTGCAACAATTTGATTATAAATGTGCATCAAAATTAATAGTGTTATTTTTTTTCTTTTACAGATGATATATGTTGATCGGGTTGCACTACGAACTCAAGAGATTGATAGGCACGTTCCAGTCATTACCAACTGGAATTCTGAAATGCTGAGAAAGAGGGAGATTGAGGAGATTAAGATTGGAAGTTTCGGAAAAGGTTACGTCAGGATAGCTCTGGACTTCAAGGAGCAAACACTGTTGAGAGAAACACATGAGAAGATGGAAGAATCTGAGAGAAAGGAAGAGAGTAAGAGAGAAGAAGACAATGTCAGTAAAGAAGATAATGATGCTACATTTTTGGTAAGCCTTTCTTAATGTGCATCAATTTTGTCATGAATGTGCATTAAATTTATTCTAAATGTGCATCAATTTCATGAAACAGAATGAGTTGGAAGACCACATTAAGAGCAGCCAAAAACTTGCTCTTGAAATCAGGAGATATGTGGAGAGAGTGTCTAAGGCTCCAAAACGTTTGGCCAAGAACAATCTGTTCAAGAAGGTCAATGAAGCAATAGAAAAAATGTTGAAAGTCAAGGTCTCTGTATCAGAGGAGGAATCACAAGAGGAAGTGGAGGTTAATCCAACTATGAATGAAGAAATGTTTTGGGATGAAGCTTCAAAGTGCCTAGAAGAAATCGAGAAGACAATAAAGGCAACAGAGGTTTATAATCGAGAAGACATTCCTTCATTCAGTTTGGGGATTAATGGTACTCCACCAAGACAGATCCCTCATATTCCTGTGCATGATATAGGCTCAAAGTTTTATAAACGCACTTCGTTCAAGGTAATCGCCTTAAAACTTGTGTGCATCAATATTACTCTGAATGTGCATCACTTTTGTTATTAATGTGCATCAAATTAATACTGATTAACATATAAAAATATTCTGCTTTTTTTACAGATTCCTAGAGAAGTAGTAATGAGATCAAACTCGGAAATGGAATCTGAACCTTCTACCACTGTTGATGCTGAGTTGGAAAAGCAGCCATCGACAGATATAGATGTGCAGGTATTCTAAAATGTTCTCTCTCTTTTTTCTTCTAAATGTGCATTAGATTTCTAATAAATGATCATTATATTTGTTATGTGTTTAGCAGGAAATTGCTGCATCTATTGTAGAACAAGTGCAACAAATGGCACAAGAATGTGGGGAGGAAAAGACAGAGGGAGAGGACAAGACAGAGAGGGAGGACAATAAAGAGAGGGAGGACAACACAGAAAGGGAGGACAAGACAGAGAAAGAAATTTCAAAGGAACATGAGAAGGAACCACTGCCTGAGATTAATGTGCATCACTTTAATTCTATATGTGCATCCATTTTATTCTAAATGTGCATCAGTTTTATACTTTATGTGCATCGGTTTGTTGATAAAATATTTTATTTGTTGAATAGGAACCACTGCCTGAGAAGATGTCGGAAACGATGTCGATAACTATTGATAGCGAGGAACCACCACAACAAACAGAGGGGGAAAAGACGGAGAAGGAAATTTCAAAGGAACCTGAGATTGATATTGGAAAGGTAAGAAATGTGCATCAATTTATTGAAAATGTGCACCGGTTTGATGTTAAATGTGCAGCAATTTTATAATATATGTGCACCAGTTTTGGTATGAATGTGCATCACTCTAATTCTTTATGTGCATCAGTTTGTTGATATATAATTTTATTTGTTGAATAGGAAGCACTTCCTGAGAAGATGTCGGAAACGATGTCAATGCCAATTGATCCCAAGGAACCACTACATGTGGATGCTGGAAAGGAAGTTTCGAAAGAAGTTGCAAAGTATGTCTTAAAGGATGCTGGAAAGGAAGTTGCAAAGGTTGTCGGAAAGGAAGTCATTAAGGATGTTGATGCAGAGAAATAAAAAAGAAGCCAAACGCTCACATATGCCCTTAAATCACCATACAAGGAGAGGAAGATAAATATAATGGAGAGACCATCAACAATTGAGAGCAAACTGTACAATTGGATTGCTGAAGATGGAACAGAACCAGGGTGTATTGTGGTAAAAACAGAAGAAGTGCTACTTACAAAGAGTCACTTCAAATGCATGAAATTTAACACATATATGGAAGAAGATGTGATGGACTGGTGGGTAAGATTGCTAAACCACAAAGAAATGATAAAGAGTGATGATAAACCTGTACGATATTTCCCCAACCTGAATACTTCGGTAAGAATATTATCTGAATGTTCTCCACAATAGTACTAAATATTATAGAAAATGCAGTTCTGAATAAATCTTTGAACTCTTTGTTGCTAGGTTTATCCTCTCATGGACTCTGTGGAAATTAAAGATGGTCAAGCATGGTTCAATGAAAATATGGATCAAGGCATAAAGAAGTTGCACAACAAGAAGGTGGATGATATACAACTGGTAAGATTTTAGGTGCACATCAAGCAAACTAGTTTGATTTATTCTGACTTTTTTGTTCTTTTGTGCAGTTTGTGTTCCCCACTTATCAGTCAGAACACTTCTATGTCATCGCTATCAATCTGAAAACCCCCAGATATGACATCCTTGACAACTCGTCCAAGAATATGAGCATTAAGAACAAGTATGACATAATTCCCGGGAAATTGGTAAGTATTTACAAATGAATGTGCATCAATTTACTTATGAATGTGCATCAGTTTAGTAATGAATGTGCATTAGTTTAGTGATGAATGTGCATTAGTTTTATACTGAATGTGCATCAGTTTACTAAATGAATTTGCATCATTTGATCAGAGGGAATTGTTTGCAAGCTACTTAGAAAGCCATGGTTTAGTGAGAAAAGCATCAATAGTTCGAGACCAGAAGAAGATGCTAGCTCAGAGAATAACAATGCCATGGCGAGACACCAAAAACAAAGTAGATTGTGGTATTTATGCTATGCGGCACATGGAGACTTATTTTGGAGTTGGAATGACAAACTGGGAAAGTGATCTGATTAAGGGGGATGAGAAACAAATGCAAACAATCCGCATTAGGTACTTGAAAGAAATGATTGACAACAAGTACAACCTAGTGGGAAAATAAGTTCTTTCAAGAGTGAAGTAGTAATTTGTAAGATGTGTGCTTGTTTTGTGTCACTTAGACAGTTTGAATAGTTTTGTGTGCTTGGGGCACTTTGACAGTTTACTAGACAATGTTTTCAGATGAATTAAATCAAGTTCTTTGGTTTGCAATTTTTTGTGTTCTTGTGGCACTTAGACAGTGCAACAAATTGTTAACAGGGTGCAACAAATTGCTTCACAATGTGCATCAAATTGCTTAACAATGTGCATCAAAACGCTTACAATATGCATTAAAAAGCTTAACAATGTGCATAAAAAAACTTAACAATGTGCTTCGAAAATCTTCACAATATGAATTGGAGTGCTTAACAATGTGCGCCAGAAAATGCCTAACAAAATGTGCATTAAAATTCTAAACAATGTGCACCAATTATCTGAACGATGTGCATCAAAAGTCTTAACAGTGTGCATCAAAAAAACAAATGTGAAAATCAAACAACTAGTAAGGATTCTGGCTTGAACTTGCATGTCTTCTTGTTGTGACCAGGCTTTTGACAGATGCTGCAAACCCTTTTATCCTTTGATGAACCAACGATGACATTCTCAGAAATGCTTTTTAACCTACCTTCTTTTGGCCGGCCCTTGTTCTTGGATTGAGGAGGTGGAAGAACAAAAATTTCCTCTGGAATAGGACCAAGGAATGTTTCAAATCTACTCATCTTCTTCTTGCTAGGTGAATCAGTATTAGCACATGCTTCTCTAGAATACAATTGTTTCTTCTCCTTGATCAAACTCAAAAGATCTTTCAACTTTTCAGGATTATCATCAATCATATTAATGCAACAATGGATTTCAGAGAGCAACTCAAATACCAGAACTTTATTATCATCCAAATCATCACTACCATTGAAGACAGCCCCATCAATCTCAAAAGCAGGCTTCAAAGATGATTTTTTTGTCCACCTAGGGTTAATATATTTCTCAGGCAACTTAATCATGAGATTATTAAACACCATGAACATATGACGACATGGTATACCCATGTTCATGAACAAGTTGCAAGAGCAACTAATATCTTGAGTTGTTATAGTATGGCGCACAACACATTCAGGGCCAATACTACCACTCACATGCCAATATTTAACATCATCTTGAGTGTTGGGATCTGTGAGACGACAATCATATACTGAAGCAATTATTTCATCTTGCACATCCTTGAAGACATTAAGCGTATAAACTGATGCACATTCAACTTCTATAGGCATCTTTGTCTCATATATTGGAACTAAAATGCATGATTCCATATCAACCTTCCTTTTATTGTGACGTTGTGCATCAATTGCATTATCAAATTGCAACAAAAACATAATCAAAGACGATGATCGTCCAATGAAGTTGGAGAAGAAAGAATTATGACTTTCTGACCTAGAAGTTGTCCTTAGCAAGCCACCCATATGATAACCTTGGAAGAATGCAGGAATCCAGTATTGACGCAAATCAAAGATTGTTTGCAACCAAACATTTTCCTCAAGCCTAAAGTCAGTAATAATAGAACGCCAAGCTTCCTCAAACTCAAGGGCCCTCAAATCATTACTCCACACAATAGAGTTAAATCTCCTCCTAAAGTCTTCCGTTAGAGATGAATCAAGCTTAACCTTAACAGGGACCTTAAACATAATGTGCCACATGCAGAATCGATGAACTACATTGCTAAACACCTGCTCAATAGCAGCTTTGACTGCGGCATCTTGATCAGTTAGTAAAATATATGGCTCATGCCCCATAGCCTTTTTGAAGTTCTCAAACAACTACACATAAGAAGCAATGTCTTCTTTCAACAATAAGCCAAACCCAAAGGTAATAGAGCTCTTGTTATTATCAACTCCAGTAAAAGGAACAAAAACCATATCATACCTATAACAAATTAAACAAAAAAGTGTCAATCTGCATCAAAATTGCATTGAAAGTGCACCAATATGATCTATATGTGCATCAGTTTCGTTCTGAATGTGCATCAACACTGCATTCAATTTGCACCAATATTTTCTATATGTGCATCAGTTTCGTTATGAATGTGCATCAAATATTTAAACATGTGCATCAATAATAATAGAAGTCAAAAGTATGAAAATAGTACCTGTTTGACTTATAAGTCGCATCCGCTGAAACAACATCACCGAAGAAAGAAAAACTCTTGCGTGAAATAGGATATGAATAAAAAAGTCTGCAAATTTGATTATGATCATTTACATCATAATCAAAGTAGAATGCCTCACATCTCTCCTTTCTTCGAAACAAATTGTCAATAAGCATTTGGCCATCACATCCAATCATGTAAGTATTCAAGTCCCTCTGAAAATTCTTGAAGTCCACAAGTGTAGCACCCACATTTGAATAAGAACCAACATAATTCTTGAACAACTTGTACGCTTTGCTAGTGCCAATATTTGTTTTTAAGCAATTGATGATGAAATCTTGATGAAAAGGCGTGAGTTTTCTGTTGTCCGGTGCAAAATGTCTCTTCGAAGGAGGTAACAACGGATGGTTGTGACGTTCTTCAAACATTTTCAAACAAAATCCATCCCTTCCTGCTTGCTGAAATATAAAATGTGCAGGACAACCACAACGATTAGACATCCTCCTTCACTTAGGCTCACTGTTTTCACCATTAGAAGGTTTGTATGGACCCAAATGTCCTTGCCTATTACAAACAAGATACCGCCACCGTTTAGTACCATCTTTGGCCTTTGTTCCAGTACCTCTTCTCATAGTAAAACCTACTTCAAGAGAGTAAAACTTGTAAAATGCTTCAGCCTCATCATAGGTTGCAAACATTTGCCCTTCATATGGCTTGATATCATCACTACAGACCGGGGCGTAATAAGTTGTATTATTCGACGAAACAGAAACAACAACACTAGCTTCATCTCCTATAGTTAAGAAAACAAACCAAATAGTTAAAAGGATTGAAACAGTGTGCATCATTATAAAACACAATGTGCATCAATTTATAACAATTGTGCACCAATATGCTAGTAATGTGCATAATATTATAGATAGAGATACACATTATATAAACAGTGTGCAACAATATAGAACACAATGTGCATCATTATAATGCAAATGTTCACCAATATGGTAGTAATGTGCATCATATATTAGAGAGAGTTACACATAAGTAACCAATGTGCATCAATATAGAGCACAATGTGCATCAATATAACCAAAATGTGCACCAATATGGTAGTAATGTGAATTAGCACACAAAGTACAAAAATATCTCAGTAACACAGTGCATCATTATTCACACAAATGTGCGTCATTATCATTGAGAATGTTCATAATGATCCATAATATTGCGTTGTGCATCAAGTTCAACAAAAAGTTCACCAGTTCACTTGGATTTGAGTATGTTTGATCATATAAAACTTCAAAATAAACAGAGGAGAGCGATCGATAACAAAATTGCAAAAGAATAAGAGCCTACAACCTGAATTCATGACAAATTGAAGGAGATTTGAAGATTGAAACCCCGAAATCTGCAGGATAAACGAAAGAGCGTAATTAATCGAAAAGATAAACAAAACAGAGAAAAAAAATTGCAGGATCAACGATAACTTACAGGAAGACGAAAGGAAAAACAAGAGCGAGCTAGGGCTTGGGAAGACGGCAGGAAGAACGAGAGCGAGCAAGCTAGGGCTAAAAGCGTGGGGGAAAAGAGATCGCGAGCCTCATGTAACAGAAAGGAGAGAGAGAAAAAGAAAAAAATAATAATAAATGATATTACACGCGCGATCACACGCGCGAATCTTAGCCATCCAATGCGTTTTAGATCGACGGCGCACAACCGTTCTCAATTCTCATTGGGCACCGGACACTTTCTCTTAAGTAAATTCCGCGAATTACACGAGAATAAAGCCGATAATTAAATAAATAACGAGAGAGAAGACAAATATTGGAGTCTACGATTTCAACTCAACATGAAGTTTATAGGAACCATAAAGAAAAATATCGGCTCATGGCTGACCACGTTACCCAAAATCTCCAACCCATATAACATCCCCAAAAGGCCAAAAACCATATCAAAACCAAACCGTTTTCCTTCCTTGTCTCGCAAGTCCAAAAATCCCTAAATTCCCCAGAATTTTGAGTACCACTCAGTATATACCGCAAATTTCATAGCCACATCTTATCTTTCTCTCCCACCCTTCTCTCTATCTATATAACCCTATCTGTTCCACACCTTCGTCTCTTCAACAAAACCCAAGTCCCTAATTTCCATCGAATTCCTTTTCCCATTGAATGTGGAGGAGTTGGGTAAAGCCCGAGGAGAGCAAATTCGGAAGGCAATCACGGCTATACACATAGAAAATCGGAGTCTCGTCCATGTCCACTGTGTTCGCCGTAAGAATTGCTTGATCGCTGACCGGTCTAGCCCTTCGCCGCACGGAGGACGTGGAGCTCTTCCTTCTGAAGGAGGAAGCCCTTCCGATCTCCTCTTCCTTGCTGGCGGCGGTTTCTCTTCCTCATCTATTTTGTTCTTAGTTTTCTAGGGTTTTACTTGTAAATTAGTCTAATTGCTGTTGCGTTGAATCTTTCGGAAGAAACAAAAAAACTACAAAAAATTCGAGTGTGAGAGGGAAAGATGATGACTTTGAAGATTAAGAGGGTGCCGACTGTTGTTTCCAACTACCAGAAGGACGAAAGCGAAGCCGCCACTGGTGGGTGCGGCCGTAATTGCCTCAGGGAATGCTGTATTCAAGGTATTTGACGAATTGTCTGTGTGAATATTCTGATTTTTTATTTTGGCATACGTGTTGAAGTCTTAGATGAGATTCGGTTCATTGATTGTTGGGAAGCTATTGATGATTGAGAGTGTTTGACCTAGTCACCTGGATTAGGAAATAGAGAAGACGAATGAGTGATGTCAACAATCTATTTTATATGTGGGGGCACTTTTGGGTATCACTCTTCTGTTATATAATTTGATATTGGAAATTTGTAGCTATGGAGATCATGGAATGACTTTACTCTTTTCTGTCATAATGGTATTGAAGGATTAATTGTTTGATTTTTTTTTTCTGATTGTAGGAGCTAAACTTCCTCTCTATGGATACAAGAGGGTGATCAAGCAAGAGCCTGAAAGGAAGCCTTTGGCTGGTTGCCATACTGGACAATTGCCTGTTGCGTTTCTTGATTCGCTCCTCCTTGGTGAGGTAATTACTTGAACAGAAAACTAGTAAGACATATGTATGTGTAATCCTCTTGCTACTTTGTACTTGTAACTGATTGCTAATTATTATCATTCATTGCAGTGGGAGGACCGAACTGAGAGGGGGCTTTTCCGCTATGATGTCACCGCTTGTGAAACCAAGGTAATATCTCACATCTGGTTTCTCTTATTGCTATTCGGTGTATTTAGTTACTTTGAAGTGATACTAATATATAGAAGGGAACTCGAATAGTCTTGAAAACTATTTAAGGTGACTGTTGCATTGCAAATTCTGTCATAATCAGCAGCTCTGATGACTTTTTTCATTCTTAAAACATAAAAAAATGTAAAATATTATATCCACAATTTTCTTGCTTCAGATATATCAAGATTTGTTATAAATGAGGTGCATTTTAAAATATCATGACATAATCATGTCATATTTCATCTTCACAAACCAGTTAGAAACTGTTCTTCAATACATTTGTTCTTAAGTTCATACTTTCATCAGTGTAGAGTGTGCTAACTCACATGTTCTGTCTTTGCAACCACAAATAGGTGATACCTGGTGAATACGGGTTTGTTGCACAGCTGAACGAAGGCCGCCACTTGAAGAAGAGGCCAACTGAATTCCGTGTTGACAAGGTCCTCCAGCCGTTTGACGGAAGCAAATTCAACTTCACAAAAGTAGGCCAGGAAGAGGTGCTTTTCCAGTTTGAAGCCAGCAGCAATGATGATGTCCAATTCATCCCTGATGCTCGCATTAATGTGGAAAACTCTCCTAGCGTCGTTGCTATCAATGTATTTACCTCTCAGTTTTTCATTTCTACATTTACAGCCTTATCTTCTGAGTCCTGACTGATGAATCAATTATTGATGTATTCTTGCCACAGGTGAGCCCAATTGAATATGGGCATGTCCTCTTAATTCCAAGAATTCTTGACTGCTTTCCTCAGAGGATTGACCGGGAAAGTTTCCTGGTTGCACTTCACATGGCGATCGAAGCAGGGAATCCTTTTTTCCGTCTGGGCTACAATAGTTTAGGTGCTTTTGCTACAATCAACCATCTCCACTTTCAGGTACTTAATACTCCGTAATTCTTTCTAATGTGATCATGAGCTAACATGTGTTTTTCATCAATACACGAAATTCTGATTCTGTGATCTGAAAATCTCAGGCCTATTACCTTGCTGCAACTTTCCCCATTGAGAAAGCTCCTACCAAGAAAGTATCCACCACTGACAATGGGGTCCAAATTTCCGAGCTAGTGAACTATCCGGTGCGAGGCCTCGTCTTTGAAGGTGGATTCTGGCTAAATGACCTATCAAATGTGGTCTCTGAGTCCTGCATTTTCCTCCAAGAGAACAACATCCCCTACAATGTGCTAATCTCTGATTCCGGAAGAAGGGTTTTCCTGCTCCCTCAGGTACTGAAAACCACATATTCAAACTTAGAACACATAAAAGAAAACAGAGGAGAGGCGTTACTGATTCAAACAAAAACCCTAACATTTATTTTCTTCTTTCTTTATTCAAAATCATCAAGACTTACACTGCATCGTCTTTTATATCCAGTGTTATGCCGAGAAGCAAGCCCTAGGTGAAGTTAGCTCAGAGCTGCTCGATACGCAAGTGAACCCTGCAGTGTGGGAAATCAGTGGCCACATGGTGCTGAAGAGGAGGAAGGATTATGACGAGGCATCAGAGGAAAATGCATGGAGGCTGCTTGCTGAAGTGTCCCTCTCAGAAGAACGATTTCAAGAAGTGAGAGCTCTTGTTTTCGAGGCCATTGCTGCTTCAGCTGACAGAAATGAAGCTCATCTGGAGAAGCCTGAGCCTCCAGTAGAAGAACATGACGCCATTAACAACGGCTCCTCTTCTATCCTCACCGGTAATCAAGAGTGCATCGTTCTTCAGTGATGGTTGGGTATTTGCTGCTAAATAAACGTGGAAAAGGTGCTTAAATATTGTTGTTATGGGTTTGAACTCTGTTTCTGGTTGTGGTTTTGTTTTTATCCCGAAGGTTCGTCTCACTATTTAAGAGACATGCATTGCATTGTAATGTAGGCGCTTTATACTTCTGGATTGTTATGAAGTTATGGCTCTCTAGAGCTTGTATGAATTGATTCTTAACACTGGTGGTGGAATGTCACATTCTAATATTATTTAATCTTATAGGCCAAGGTCCGGTGTGAGCCAAATCTTCTATCTTATCTTAATCTTAATATACTATAAAAAAAATTATGGATTCTCCAAATTAATCACACTGCATTTAATGCTTTGTTTTTAATTTATCATTTTCTTGATTTTTTCCTTTTCTCATTTCTTTTCTACGTTTACTAATATGTCGTCTAAATGATGATTTTGACCCACCAATACATGTCTATAATGGATTTGTATGGAAATATCATCATTTTCTACTCTTTAATTTTGCAACGCCTTATTATGAAATTTTATAGGCTGACTCAAGCGTAGCGCGGACCTAAAATTTCTAGTATATACTATAAAATTATGGGTTCCCCAAATTAAACACAATGCATTTAATGCTTTGTTAATTTTTTATTTTTTTTATTTTTTCATTTCTTTTCTACATTTACGAATATGTCGCCCAAATGAAGATTTTGACTCATCAACACATGCTTATAATGGATTTGTATGGCACGTATCATCATCTTCTACTCTTCGATTCCGCAATGCCTTATTATAAAGTTTTATAGGCCATGAAACCCGCGCGTAGGGGTTCCTCCAATTAATCACACTGCATTTAATGTTTTGTTTCTATTTTATGTATTTTCTTGATTTTTTTCTTTTCCTATTTCTATCCTACGTTTACGAATATGTCACTCAAATAAAGATTTTGACCCACCAACATATGTCTATAGTGGATCTATATGAAACTTATCATCATCTTCTACTCTTCGGTTCCGCAAGATGTGAAGTTTTATAGATCGTAAAACCCGCAATATTTTATAATGTTTGCAATATTTTTTTTCTATCCATTAATTTTTCCTCATAATAACCTTCCTTTATTTATTTTATTCATATTTAAATAACACTTTATCGATCAAATCAACTATCTATATCATATTTTCTATCTATTTTTTACCATTAATATATTTACTCAATATTTTATTCTCTTTTTTTTATCTAAATGCACTTTATCAATCAAATCAACCATTTACTCAACTTCATTTTTCTTCTTTTCTTCACTAATCTCACTTTTTATTAATTCTTGTGCTCATCCCTCTTCACTAATCTCACTTTTTATTAATTCTTGTGCTCATCCCTCTATGTTGCAAACATAGGGACAGAGGGAGTATATTTAATTAATTAAAATATATATGTTTTATTAAAGGTTTGAATATAATACAAAATATATAAATACAATAAAAATAAACGTGTTAGGTCCGCGTGAAGCACATGAAATGAAATGAACTAGTAGACGATAAATAGTTAATTGAAATATATTTTATGAAAAAAAGTTAAAAAGGTAAAATTGAGCTGAATATGAATTTTTTTTTTCAATCAATTGATTAGGAAACTTATTGCTAAAAACAAATTAAGCATAAATCATCTTCTAGGATGATTTTTAAGAAACCCAAATTGTCAAACGTCTCTTCAAATCCTAATCAAACAAATCAACGGACTTAGCTCCAAAAAGTCCGTTTTGAACCAAAAGAACCGTGGAAACCGAAATCATGAACCATTCTCGAGGGTTCCTAGTTTCAAATTCGACTCGGTTCCGATTTTAGGCGATTTTGGGCAGTTCCGGATTCGAACCGAACCGTTGAGCATCTCTAGGGCTCTACCTACAATGATGACTGATACCAAAAACAGACACCTAGTGGATTAAATTAAATGACTGATATACCAAATCAACACGAAAGCACATGATATTAGCATGCTACTAAATAACACCTCCATCAAAAAAAAAGCATCCCCCAAACCACAAACATGCTAGCTGAGCAATATATAACAACCAAAGTAGTTTCAGTTTGATTTTAAGTAGAAGCGCAATACAAGCCGAAATGTACTCAAACCTTGGATTGCCTACATTAGACTATAGCAAAATACTAATGACAAGTACTAGACTCAAGCAGAAGTGGTGCAACCACCGGTTTGATGCAGCATTGCATCGATCTCATCACCATCTTCCATCTCCAACTGAAACACCAATCGAATTCATCAGTAACAAGGTGGAGTTAGTTAAATATGATAGACACGAGGGAAATATTTTGAAAGAACTTACTTCGTCAGGAGTCTGATCAACTCGTAGACGACGCCCATCAAACAAAAAGGCTATGGAGTTGAACTCCACAGACTGGCGGTCACAGTAAGCATTCATCAGTTTCTTGAATTGAGTAGATCTCTTAATCCTGAAGAAAATTTCATTTCCGTCCTACATATACACAGAGAAAGCTATAAAACACAATTTATTGAGCAACAGCTAAGCATGAATGATTGAAAAAATTACATGACAATATACTCACTAAAACAGTCTCATAGCTCAACTTGGCGAATAGCATTGTCTACTAAGTTCATAATTTGAGATAGCTTCAGGAAAGCACTATTACAATGTAACAAAATACACAAAACAACAGAGCTACATGCATAAAACAATTATTGACAATATATACAAATTTGATTTCCAGATTTTTTTTAACACAACAGTGATAATCAGTAACTGCATAATCAAATTCACTGCTATTGTGTTCATTAACAGCTTCATGTTCACTAAGAGTTATGGAAGTTCATCACAGAAATAGCATCATATATAGTAAATAGTAAACTAAGCATAAAAATATGCAAGTTGATTGTGTTAGGCCATTCCATTTTGTATGAGCCAACGAAATGGTAAGAGGAGGCCGCTGTGACTTGTACACAAATCTTTCAACACAATTGTGCACAAATTGCAAAATCTAGGTTAAAATTCATGAAGTCTATTCCCGTCACGCATGCTTCTGAATTAGTTCTAATCACACTCTAAAACTCACTAATCAACCAAATCAAAGCCATAAAGTAGACAAATAACACAGCAATCAAACGAACTGGCAGAAAATCAAACTCGACCTATATAAACCACGGAGAGGAAGGAGATTTGTATATACCTGGCCCTTGACTTTGAGATTGATGTGAGCAGATCCATCTGCAGATGGCTTCTTGTCGACATCAGGAGTGTTGTTTACGGGATCCGACATTTTTACAGCTTCTTCTGCTTCGAAAGCTTCTTCTGCTTCTTCTCTTCACCCTTCTATGGAGGTACGATTTATTGTAGCGAGTCCTTTTACATTCGACGGGTATTTATTGTGTGGGATCGCCGACATTGAAGTTATGGTGCACTGGCAGGTACAATGGATAGCGTGCTTTGTAAGCTGCTTTTGAAAATTGAAATGACCGTCCAATTCCCCAATAAAATATCAGCGAATTTGATTCCCAGGAGAGAGACATAAAGTGGGTCAAATCAAAGATGGGCCAAACGCCCAACACAACCTTTGTTCCACGGCCCAAATCTAACGCAGTGTTATTCATCAAGTTGTACATCTAGCTCACATTGTCCCGATACCATATAGCATACATGTGTTCCGATACCATTACACTTTTGACATCACTTTTGGACAAAAGTGACAACATTAATCAATAGGAAAATTCTCAACGGTCATGAATTTTAAAACTCAAACCCAAAAAATATATTTATACAGAGATATTGCTCCGGCAAACAGATAATGAAGATGAATAATTCAAACCACAATAGAAAAAAGAACCTCAACCCTATGAAATCTAGAAATGATATATCTCAATTCCAAACAAATCCAAATGTTGAACCTTCATTTTCTCCAATAGATCTAGATGAATTAAATCTTTTGCAATATTCAAATTATAATTCACAAAATCTCATTTTCTCATATCCATGTGCTTTCACTTCGTTTCCTCCCAGACCACCACATAATCCAATTTTTACATAGTTTTAAACTAGCTTTCAATCCCAAAATCCAAAGATTTCGCACCCTCAATTCTCTCAAGTCGAGCCGATATTTCTTGCGTCACATATTTTTGTATATCACAAGGTGCATATCCAAATTTTGTTTGTTCATACAGATCTAGTGCAGCTTCTGATGAAAATGATGATGAAGTCGAGGCTGAAGACGGTGAACAAGTTGAAGAAAACCAAAGAGCTAATGAAGAAAGCAACAACAGGTTTTGGTCTAAAGGTGAACAAGAGGTTCTTGTGAAATCTTGGCTTGAGGTTAGTCAAAACAAAAAGACTAACACTAATCAAAAGAGGGATGTTTTTTGGGGGGGAAATTGCAAAAATATTTGATAATGTTAGACTTTATAAATTGAAATGTTTTGAAGATGGTGTTGAAGGTGTTACACAAGTTGAATTGTTAAAAGTAAGGGGTTTGGAGCAACTTCGAAGTCGATGGAGAAAGATAAATGTTTCATGTTCCAAATTTTGTGGTTCACATGCTAGTGTTGTAGTTAGAAGGAAAAGTGGTGAGAGACATGATGATGTCATGAATGCAACAAATATAATTTTTTAGGGTGACAAAATTGATGTCTAAGACCTTCCAAAACAAACATGTTTGGGGTATTCTTACAAAACATGTTGCATGGAAGCCAAGTGAAGATATTGTAGGAAAATGCAAGGAAAAGACAACAACTCAAGGAAGTGACTCAAAGAGATCAAGGAACAATGAAGTTGGTAACTATTCATCCTCAACAATCCCAGAAACACCAACAAGCGATAGCGGGGATATTATGTGTTTTGTCTTCCCTTCTAGTGATGAATCCAACAAAAATAAAAGTAAGAGCCAACAAAAATAAAAGTAAGAGCAAGATGGCTAACATGCCATCAAGAGCATGGCAACAATGGTTGGTCAGAGTCCAAAACATGAACCAAACGAGGCAATCTGAAATTGAAATGGAACTCACAAGGTTGAAATACGAGAGAGAAAGAAATTGGTTTGTTGCAAGTGGAGAGGGAAAAGGCTCAACTAGACAGGGAAAGAGAAGCATGGAAACAAAGGAACATTAATATGGAGTTGCTCAAACATCTTGATTCAAAATCGTGCTTATTTGATACAGATCAAGAACTAAGGAATAATTTGTTGAAGAAATTATATCTGTCAGATTAGTTTGATGGTATTTGTTTTAAGTTGTTGAGCTAGGTGCTAGTTATTTATGTCTAAGTAAGGTTAACTTGTAATCCTTACAACCTCTAGTGTCAATCTAAAGGGCTGGTCTTTTAACATTATGATTGTTATACTATTGGGTGTTTGTTTGGCTTTGAATGTTCAGTTGTTGCTGCAGTACATTCTGCTTATAAGTTGGTCATTCACTACTACAAAAACCCTCTAATAACCTGTTAAAAATAATCGGGGCGTGCAAATCGCGGGATATAAAATTGTTGGAAAACATATGGCATATCTAATAACCCAGACGTTTGTCTTGCGGAATAATAGATTGAATTATACCATAAAATAAATCGGAGGTTAGTATTATCCGGGTTATTAATAAAATCTTATATTTCGATAGTATAAATCCAGATTACTTGGGTTGTGAAAATATGGGAAGTCCGGATGATATCATTGGCCCATCTTCTCCTTAACCTAGCGGATGCCTCCAACACACACCGTATCCCTGCCTCGCCTACCGGTCGTTCAGGCGTACGTTATCCCCGCCTCGCCGGCCAAATCAACCTCTTTAGTGTTGTCCAAACAAGTGGTCCCTAGTCCAGGAGCGATGACGACAGAGGATGAGGACAAGAGGACCTACACGAAACGGAACAAGAAATTGTTTTATCTCTTATACATGATAACTTTTTTTAAAATAAAATAAAATAGAGAATCCAAAGCAAACGCAATCAAATGCCCCTAAAACAAGAATAACCAATTCATTTTGTCCTCCCAGCAATCTCAGGCACCAATGCATTGTTCTCGCCGCAGGATTTGCACCAAGGCAGCATCGACTTCGTCCACTCCTTTGTCGCCCGATGTCACATTTCATCTTTCATCTTCAAAAAATAGCTTTGTGTTTCCATGAATTTCTTCCTCAAATCGAAAGTCATCTCGTACCTCTCCTCACACTTCTTGCACGTCACAATCCTCGTCACTTGTCCGCTTCTCTTTAACTCCTCCAACGTCTGCAACCGACATGGCCGGTCGGTTGCCCAAGGGTACGACGGCGTGATCTGTGATTGCTAAGTGTGTAATTGGGTCGATGGAGTCATTGGGCTTAGCATTGTAAGAGGCCCAATTAGGGGAGTCCCTTAAAAGGAATCCTTGATCACTGTAATCAACATCCAGAAATAATAAACACACTGGTTACTAAAGTTGTTACAAATTAGTATCGAGAGCCACTGGTGTTCTTTCCATGGCGGACGAAACAAATTCAAGGTACTGGAAACTCAAATTCAGGAGCTACAAGTCTTCATGGCGAGAGCAGACTCGTTCATGGAGGACAATCGGCGAAGCCAAGAGGAGAATCGTCGGGAGCAGGATGAATTCCGTCGCCGGAACTCGGAAGACATCTCAACAATCCGCAGGGAGATCCACGATTTGCTGAACATCGGTCGCGCGAATCAGACATGCAATCAACGACCTAATTCCAATCAATCCAGTCACATTGAAGATAATGACCCGATGATTGGGGGAGGAAATCGCAACTTACCTCGCGAGCCGACTCCGACACACTTCAATCAAGCACACCAGCGAACAATGGGGAACGCGAGTGACAAAAGCTACTCGAATGGGGCATTTCAGAGGTTTCCTAAAGTCGGTTTTCCATCCTTCGACGACACTCATCCAAGAAGCTGGATCTGTAAGTGCGAACGTTACTTTTCCCTCTTTGCTATTCAAGATTATCAAAGAATCGAACTAGCTTCGATGTATGTGGTCGGGAAAGCGAATATCTGGTTGCAAAGTTATTTGTTGCAGCATCCTGAAGCTTCTTGGGAGGAAATCAGTGAGGACCTGTGTTCATGATTTGGTGAAGGACACAGAGAGGACGTCGTCGAAGAGTTCAACAAGTTGGAGGAAACAGACGATCTTGAAGTTTACAGTGAAAAATTCGAGGAATCGTTGTGGAGAAAAATACCACGATGGTCATAGATGTAGGAGCCAGACACTTCACTGTCTAGTAGCCAACGAGCAAGATTCGAGTGGTGAAATCTTGCTAGAGGAACCACTGGAGGAAATCTTGGAAGAACAACCAGAGGTCTTTGTACATGCTCTCACTGGCAGTAGTCCCTTGTCAACAATAAAGATTCAGGGCTCGGTGAAAGGAAAGCCGATCTTGATCTTGATTGACAGTGGCGCTACGCACACCTTCTTGGATCCCAGGATAGCTCAGGATTGTGGCTATGATCTTCAGCAAGCTAACACCATGGAGGTAGCAGTTGCAAACGGGAACAAGATGTACAGTTATCTGGTCTGTCAGGAATTTGGGTGGTCAATGCAAGGATCACAGTTTAAATTCAGTCCTCGAGTGTTGAAATTGGGCGGTTGCAATCTGGTCTTAGGAGGAGATTGGCTCCGGGAATTTAGCCCAGTTTTATTCGACTTCAAACAACTCAAGATTTTGTTTACTAAAGATGGGAGACGAATAGAACTCAGTGGGGTTCGAGAAGAAGGGAGTTTACGATCAACGACATGGCGTCGTTTTCAGAAATTTATGCGCAAGAAAGTTCCTCAGTTCGTGACACAGGTGGCACGAGAGTTCACTGTGCAAGCAATGGATGACCCTATTCCAGATTCAGTTCAACACCTATTGGAAGAGTTTAATGACGTCTTCGAAGAGCCACAAGGATTACCACCGATGAGGGGTCATGAGCATAGTATTCAGTTGAAAGAAGGAACAAGGCCGATTTGCACACGACCCTAGAAGTACCATCATTTGTAGAAGAACGAGATTGAAAAGCAAGTCAAAGATATGCTCAGTTCAGAGATCATACGCTCAAGTCATATCCCTTTTGCGTCACCAACCTTGCTTGTTAAGAAGAAGGATGGATCGTGGAGATTCTGCATTGATTACAGACAACTCAACGACGCCACAATCCAAGACAAATTTCCAATCCCTAATATTGAGGAATTGTTGGATGAGCTAAATGGCGCAGCATATTTCTCTAAATTAGATCTCCGAGCTGGTTTTCACAAGGTTCGTATGGCAGAAGGTGACATTCAAAAGACTGCGTTTCGCACACATCATGGTCATTTTGAATTTCGAGTGATGCCATTCGGCTTGACAAATGCACCGACAACATTCTAGGCTATGATGAATACAATGTTCAACGAGCATCTGTGTCAGTTCATATTGGTCTTCTTTGACGATATCCTCATATATAGCAAGACCTTGGAAGAACATCCGAGCCATCTTCGATCAACATTACAGCTTCTTCGCAAGCACACCTTGTTTGCAAAGAGGAACAAGTGCAATTATGCTCGGAAACAGGTGGAATACTTAGGACACATCATCTCAGTGAATGGAGTAGCCACAGAACAAGCAAAGATCAAGGTGATGACAGATTGGCCCAAGCCCATGAGTGCTAAGAGCTTACGGGGATTTTTGAGCTTAACAGATTACTACATACGGTTTATTCAGAATTATGGGGTGATTGCTCGCCCACTGTCAGATTTGTTGAATGCTGAGAAATTCAAGTGGTCCCAGAATGCAGATGAAGCATTCCAAAAATTGAAGAACCTAATGGTTAGTGCCCCGGTATTACGCTTGCCTGATTTCAATGTGCCTTTTGTTTTGGAAACTGATGCCTGTGAAGTGGGAGTGGGTGTTGTACTGATGCAAGTTGGGCATCCAATTGCGTATTTGAGTCAAGCTCTCCATGGAAGAAACACCCACCTATCTACATATGAGAAGGAACTGATGGCAGTTTTGCTTGCAGTAGAAGGAACTACATGGAGCATGATACACACAATATCATAGTGTGTAAGTATGGTGTTTTAGGGTGAGATTACTGAGTTATAGGAGCGTCTTGGAGCTTATTCATGCAGTTGGAGTGAAGACGACGTATGGAGCTTTATGTTGATATTAGAGACTTATTACAAAAGAAGAAGAGAAGCCAGCAGAAGACCGACGAGAAGACAGAAGAAGACGAAGACATCTACTGGCGACGACCATCGCCAAACCTATGGCGATCGCCGCCCATCCACGTGAAGAGCTGAAGATTTATATTGGCGGCGACCGCTGCCCAAAAGGCAGCGACCGCTGCCTCTGTCAGATCCGAAATTGTAATCTCTATTTTCTATTGTTTTTGTTATTTTTCCTTATTTGTTTAAACTCGTTTTATGCTTTATTTTTAGGATATTATTTCTATATAATTAGGTTAGAGGAGAGTTTGTTCCTCTCGAACCCCGTTTACACTTTTCTTTTCATTCAGCAGACATTTGTTATGAAGAACTAAGCCCCTTTGCTTAGTCAGACAATTGAAGCATTCGTTTTGATTAAGTTGTGAGATTTCTCGTTCCTTATCAATTGCTTGGAATTAATCTATTCTCTTGCTTGAATCTTTCATGATTAATATTGATTGTTTCTAGCTTGATCATCTAGGTATCGTCTTTATTGATCTATTGCATGATTAGATTGTTACTGGTTGAGCATATCTAATTCGTAGTAGCAACTGCATCGTGCTAGTATCTAGTTGTGCTAGTCTTATGTGGAGAGAATTGATTTACATCTAGGATAAAAGCTGGTTGTTTTAAGATGATGTATCCTGATTATATTCCTGATCTTAATGATGCTATTAAACTGAATCTTGATAGTTTCATGGTTGTTTAATTAGTTAGAGCTATTAGTATCTGGTTGTGCTAATAGCTAATTCAGAAAAGGAATAGGAATTTCCATTGCATGAGATATTGAATGAGTTATCTAAGATCAACTTGTCATACGAAGTGTGGATATTTGTTTGGCTGAGCTATTTCTCAATTAGTGATTCCATCATCTTTTACTTGTTACTATTTGCATGCTTGGTTACTTAAGACAAACAAAAAACCCCTTTGGTTACTTGATTGACACATATATTTCATACAGAACTAGAATCTGTCTCCATGAGGACTCGACCCTTACTTGCCTAGGACTGCATATTAGGTTTGTTAGGATTACTTGCATAGGAGCAATTAGCATGACAAATTGCTGTTATCAGAGCATGCCACCTTCTTCATACGTACAGATCAGCCAGCCATGCGTCATTTACTAGACCAAAAGCTGTCCACACACCTCCAAAAGAAGGCCACAAGGAAGCTCTTGGGTCTCAGTTATACCATAGCCTATAAGCAAGGATGCCAGAATAAAGTCGTCGATGCCGTATCACGAAGGGATATTCCAGAGACGGGTCAGTTGTCAGGAATTTCTATGGTGGAACCGCAATGGCTAAAACAAGTACTTGGCAGCTATGACAATGATTCAAATGCGCATGAACTCTTAGCATCAGCTGCCTTGGATACAACTGGGAAATATAAGCCTCGTCAGGGTCTTTTGCGCTATAAAGAGCGCATCTATGTGGGTCAAGGCACAAATCTAAGACATCAACTCATGAGTTCCCTACATGAGACACCAGTGGGAGGGCAAGTCACTTATCAGAGAATTAAGAGCTTATTTTTTTGGCCAGGCATGAAGATTGAAGTTGCCAAGTTTGTTGCAGTGTGTGATGTGTTCCAACGAAATAAAGCCGAACATTCGCTCACCTGGCCTACTGCAGCCCTTACCCATACCACCTAAGCCATGGACTAGTATTGGCGTGGATTTTGTAGAAGGCTTGCCACGATCTCAGAGATTTGACACCTTACTGGTGGTTGTAGACAAGTTGACGAAATACGCGCATTTCATCCTTTTACAACAGCCAAGATAGCCCAGGTCTTCATGGATAATGTTTACAAACTCCATGGATTACCAACTTCCATAGTTTCAGATCAGGACAAAAATTTTGTCAGTCACTTTTGGCGTGAGCTTTTCTCAGCAGTTGGCACTAAACTTCTCGTGTCAACAACTTACCACCCTCAGACGGATGGACAAACCGAGCGAGTCAATCAGTGTATGGAAGCATATCTCCGCGCCATGACTTCGGACAAGCCTTCAAAATGGGCACATTGGCTTCCGATGGCTAAACTGTGGTATAACACAAATTATCATACCAGCCTTAAACTTACACCATTTGAGGCACTATACGAGTATGCTCCACCACATCTTGGCGTGGATTCTGCAGCAATTTCAACTGCACGAGTTGGAGACTGGTTACAAGAACGGGAATCCACACTGGCTCTACTAAAGGACAATTTGCTCAAGGCTCAAGCTCGCATGAAACAAGTGGCAGATGGGAAACGACTGGAA
Organism: Oxyria digyna; assembly: GCA_029168935.1. Classification (NCBI taxonomy): domain Eukaryota; kingdom Viridiplantae; phylum Streptophyta; class Magnoliopsida; order Caryophyllales; family Polygonaceae; genus Oxyria; species Oxyria digyna. Next base: position 36,419,897 of record JAPVLV010000009.1, read on the forward strand.
AGAGTATTCCAGGTCGGTGATTTCGTTTACTTAAAACTGCAGCCATATCGCCAAACAACAGTAGCCCTCCGCAGGAATTTGAAGTTGGCATCTAAATTCTATTGGCCGTATGAAATTTTGGCTAAAGTGGGTGCAATGGCATATAAATTGGCCCTACCTCCAGGGTCACGCATTCACCCAATTTTTCATGTGTCCCAACTCAAGCCTAGACTGGGACTAGGGGTTGCAGCTTCCGTAGTGCCACCAACTACAAGAGAACAAGGAGAAATTGTCATAGCCCCTGAAGCAATTCTGGACTCAAGAGTCAAATATCTGGCTGGAGGCGAACCTATGACTGAATGGTTGGTAAAATGGACCAACTAAGACATCTCGGAAGCTACTTGGGAGGCAGTTGGACAATTGATTCAGCAATTTCCATCTTTCATTGATTAAAGCTTGAGGACAAGCTTTTGTAAACCGGGAAGGTATTGTAATAGATTGATAAGTGTGTAATTGGGCCGATAGAGTCGTTGGGCTTAGCATTGTAAGAGGCCCAATTAGGAGTCTCTTAAAAGGAATCCTTGATCACTGTAATCAGCATCCAGAAATAATAAACACATTGGTTACTAAAGTTGTTACATGATCCTCTCGCTATTGTCGTTGTCCGGATCGGGTTGTTGAGCAATTTTCCGACGGAGGGGGGGGGGGGGTTCTTCGATGGCGTTGCGGTGGTCGGAGGTTGCAAGAGGCCTAGGGTTAGTCGGAGTAGATCGTCGCTGTGAGCCATTATCAGCTTGTTCTCCACTTGTTTATTTATTTATTTAAAAAAAATATCATATAAACGTAAAGTTAAAACAATCAACGTCTCATTTTAATATAAAAAATTAATATAAAAAAAATTCTTCAATTCGTGTAAAAGAGACAATGTAAAAAACAGCGTCTCTTATACATACATATTTAAAAAATAATTAAATTAGACTTGATTGGGAGACGCGAGGTGTCTTTTCAACGGGCGTATTTTACGATATTTAAAATAAGTTTTAAACAAAGTCTGGGAAAAAAAGCCTAATTCGAAAAAAAATCTACTCGTAATTCTTACGCATATGAAAGTTGAGATTTACAAAGTTGACTGGTTGACCAAGCCGTGGTCGATTTTGCTTAAACATGTCCATGTATTTGGTGGGCCCCTCCTCCATCCGAAACTGGATTCTGACAAACACCCCTCTCTTCTCTCTTTCAGACTTTCACTCACCCGATCCACTCTTCTGAATCTTCTCCTCCATCATCAACGCAACTTCTAGATCTGACCCAACATTATCTTCTTCTTCCTTCCTTTTTCATCTTTCAAACCCCTAACTCAATTACAGACGTTCCTGGTAAGTTCCATTTCCAATCTCATACTTCTCTTTCTACATCGTTGTTGCCTTCTTCTCTATTCCTCCTCTACATTTCATGTGCTTTCGCTCCTCTTCTTCTCCCTTTCTCTTTCCTACTGTACTACACTTGCGCGGTTACTTAGGGTTTTTGCTTTTCGGTGAGTGAGCGAGACTAGATCTGCGTGTTTCTTTGGTTTTTGCTTTCGTTTTCTCACGTGGTTCATCGATGTTTTGGATTCTGGGCTCTTTCTTCTCCCTGATTGCTTTCAAGTTGGTGCGAATCGTGAAATTTGGATCTGCTGACGGTTTTCGATTCTTTTGTCTCAAGTGATGGTTTCTTGTGTTGTAGATGTCGGATTTATTTGAATTCTACTTTGTAATTGAATGATATCATTTGTTACTGTCTTGATTATAAAATATGTCTGTAAATGCAGTTTACTTGTGTTTTCATGGTGCTTCCAATATGCTATTATTCACTGTGGTTTTTGTACTGGAGTTGTAGCCTGCAACTTCTGTGTGTTTGTATTGAAGGCACTAGTTTTCATTTTTCCATCTCATTTGCTATGCAGGGTGAATTTTAAGTTTGGTTGCAAATGGCAGTAACAGATGCCGATAACCCTCTTCTGGGGGACACCACTTGTGGGTCTCTGTTGCAACAGCTCCAGGTAATCAGCTAAACCTTTTGGTTTTGTGCTTTTGAATCCAAATTTGTTTCATGCCATAACCAAGAACTCTTTGATATGCTAATATTGACAAAATAATCTTGGGTGAGTGCCAGCAAATATGGGATGACGTAGGAGAAAGTGACGAGGACCGAGACAAGATGCTTTTAGAGATTGATCGGGAATGTCTGGATGTTTACAAGAGGAAGGTTGACCAGGCTGTCAAATCAAGATCACAACTAAATCAAGCTTTGGCCGATGCAGAAAATGATCTTTCATGTCTCCTGTCTGCTCTCGGAGAGAAGACTTTTGTTGACATTGTAAGAATTGAATACCTCCAGACTCCAGTTCTCATCACATTGTGCTTAGGGTATCTGAGCTCCGTGGCTTACTAGTTGTTGTCTGCTCTGCCTATTTTCTGACCATTAATTCTCTTTTTGTAGCCCAACAAGACTTCAGGAACCATCAAGGAGCAACTTGCAGCCATAGCACCAGTGCTGGAGCAGCTGTGCAAGCAGAAAGAAGAGAGACTAAGGGAATTCTCTGATGTCCAATCACAAATTCAAAAAATTTGTGGTGAAATTACAGGAAAGTTGAATGATCAGGCGCCAGTAGTTGACGAGTCAGATCTGTCCCTAAAGAAGTTAGAAGAATATAAAGCTCAGCTTCAAGAACTTCAGAAAGAAAAGGTAAAAAATATAACTGTAGTGAAAAATATAAAGTGTGTCTTTCACATACCTTGCTGACTTATTTGTATTGGTGTGACAGAGTGATCGCCTGCACAAGGTCCTGGAATTTGTGAGCACTGTGCATGATCTTTGTTCTGTCCTGAGCATGGACTTCTTAAGCACCATTATGGAAGTTCATCCGAGCTTGAATGACTCAAGTGGTGTGCAGTCGAAAAGCATTAGCAACGACACACTTTCAAGGCTGGCCAAGACAGTCTTAGCACTAAACGAAGATAAGAAGCAACGGCTTGAAAAGGTGAATGACTCCGACTCACTTTTCACTGATGATTGATTATTAAGCACCGTTGTTAATGCCATCTTCTTAAGCACCATCATGTGTGTATTTGTATGTGATATTGTTTAATAAATGTACCTCTTGGGTTAGCTTATTCCTTTTTGCTCTACAACTAAGTGAAAGTTGTTCTTTCGTCTCTGATATGATGTGTTTCTCTTCAACAGCTGCAAGAGCTAGCTGGGCAGTTAATTGATCTTTGGAATCTCATGGATACCGAAGATGAAGAGCGTCATCTTTTTGATCATGTAACATGTAATATATCAGCTTCAGTGGATGAAGTGACGATTCCTGGGGCTCTTGCCATTGATTTAATAGAACAGGTACGATGGGTATCTTTGTTGACTGGAGTAGTTTTAGTCAATTGCTTGCATGTTGCTAAGTTACACGTTTTACATGTTAAGGCTCAAGTTGAAGTTGAGAGACTTGATGAACTGAAGTTCAGCCGGATGAAGGAAATTGCCTTCAAGAAGCAAAGCGAACTAGAAGACATTTTTGCTCGTGCACATGTAGAAATTGATACTGAGGCAGCTAGAGAGAAAATCTTGGAATTGATTGACGCAGGAGAAGTTGAACCAACAGATCTTATTGCTGATATGGATAGTCAGATTTTAAGGGCCAAAGAAGAAGCTCTTAGCCGTAAAGATATTCTAGACAAGGTTGAGAAATGGATGTCAGCCTGTGAAGAAGAGAGTTGGCTTGAAGATTACAACCGGGTAATTCTTTCTGTCTTCACATTCTTCATAGGTATTCTGACTTTTTTTTTTATTTGTAACAACACTAGGAAAAGTTAAGAAAACCTATGAGCATGAAATTCCTGACTGATAGTCTTTCAGTCTCACTGAACATTTAATTATAGAACAAAAATTTCGTGTATTGATGATCCATCTGCATTTTGGATTTAATTTCTCACTTTACCTAATTTCTCATTTTATGAGATAGCCTTTTGGCGTATATTTGTCTGCTGTAGCAAAGAAAAATACACTCAGAATACATGATTCTGTGTGGTTCTCAATTTGATTTTCCTCGTTATGGGTATTTGATCTGGAACATATTTCAGTGAATAATCTCCCCGACTTGTTAACTTAGTAACTCAAAACTAATGCTAATGTATGTCTTACGACACAGGATGACAATCGTTATAATGCAAGCAGAGGTGCTCACTTAAATCTCAAGCGGGCTGAAAAGGCTAGGATTCTGGTGAACAAAATTCCAGGTAGAAACAAAAACTCCATACAACGATGCCTATATCCTTACCAACATTCATTAATCATTACAATTGTGCTTTGTGGTTTGTTGTCTATATCTCTTCTGATAATTTTGTTTTATTTTTGCCAACTTAGCTATGGTTGACACCTTAGTTGCTAGAACTCGTTCTTGGGAGGAGGACCGTGACATGTCGTTCACATATGATGGTGTTCCTCTCCTGGCAATGCTTGATGAATACGCAATGCTCAGGCAAGAACGTGAGGACGAGAAGAGAAGAATGAAGGTAACTTTAATTGATCATTATCGACTGAATCAAATTACATACACTCATCATACCAAATTACATATGTTCAGGATCATAAAAAGTTCCAAGATCAAATGAGCAGCAACGACCAAGAGCCCGTGATGGGTTCAAGGCCCAGCCCAGCCCGGCCCGTTAGCAGTGGGACAAAGAAGGTGGTGGGTCCACGCACAAACGGAGGGAATAACAGGCGTCTCTCGATGAACACCAGCCAGAATGGGGCCCGTTCGACAACAAAAGAGGGAAGAAGGGAGTCCCGGGAATCCCGACAAGCTGCTGCAGTGGTGAGAGAGGATGCGACGTCCCATATATCGGGCTCGGACCCTGTTCCCTCCACCCCATGATACAACTGTTGGGAGCTAGGGCTAGATGAGAAGAGAGTTTGGTGTAGAATTTTCAGTCATTGTAGCTTAAAAACTAGTAATAAATACCTTGGTCAAATGTTGAGATGTAATCATGTGATGGAGATTTCTGTATTATCTTGTTACGTTGTTATTAGTATTATATTGGTAGCAGATGTGTTGGTCGACTGCATTTTGCTATGTGCTCTAACTTTCACTTCTGATTTGAGAATTGAGTGTGTCAAAGTTAGGATGTAATGCTTTGCCGAAGCCGTAATAATTAAGAGTCATAGCTTGTGCCTGTTCCCGCTCAGCTCCCACCGAGCCCTCTGCCATGTCCGTCTTGATGTCGTTGTTGTTGTCGGAAGGTGGTAGTCGAATCCGGATCATCCCTCTTGATGTCGATGTGGTCGGAGGTTAGGTGGGCAATGTCATTTTGGTTCATTCAACACTTTTCCTTGTTCATGGTTGGCTTGTCAATAGGCATTTTGCTTTGTATGTGTTTTCTTTTTGTCTATGTGCATGACAATTTGTTCGTTTGCGGGCTCTCAATCTCTTGTACACCAAATTACTTCCTAAATAAATAAAAAAACCCAATAGAGTATGAGACACATAATGGAGAGACAGAGATTTGCACCCTAAATAATGGCGGTGTGGGGGGTGCATATCAATTATGGGGAGATTGATAAGATTTACTGATTTTAGCATATCATTTGGTGATTCGACTGTCCCTGCCTGACCCACGTTCTCACCTGCTCCTTTATTAAACCTCGCAATGCACATTAATATGGTGGAGGTAAAATCTCAAACTCTACTCTTCTCCATCGATCTCCATCTCCAATGGCAATGGCATGCTTCATTCCCAACAACTACTCGATCATCCCATTTGGCACTTGTTATTCTAACCCCACACCACTACCACGCAGTGGCGGAGTCAGAAATATATTGAAGCAGGTTGTATCGCCGATCCCATGGGCTTTAAATGAGGGTCGACGGCAGGCCAGATCGTTGAGCGTGTGCGCATTGTCGGCTCAGGCGAAAGCCATGGACCTCGTTGTCGACGTTCATTTGGGGGATCGGAGTTACCCCATTTACATAGGCTCCGGACTCCTTCACCAGCCTCGTCTTCTTCAAAGGTCACATTTGGAAATTGAGAAAATAATAACTCACTGTATAATATCATGAATTACGTACTCCTCCTCTTATTGTCAATTAGTTAAATATCTCGATCGCTCTGTAGGCACATCCATGGAAATAAGGCGCTAGTGGTGACAAACACCACCATTGCCTGCCCCGCTTTATCTGGATCAAGTCGTTGATGCATTGACGAGAGACAACCCTATGCTGGAATCAGTTGAGACGGTAATCTTGGACGATGGAGAGAAGTACAAGAATATGGTTAGTAGCTACCTCTTTTCTGCAACAAAGCTTTATATGCACCTCATTAATTAATTCTACGTGCATGCATATATAAATGCTAGGATACACTTATGAAAGTCTTGGATAAAGCCATCGACTCGCATTTGGATAGACGCTATACTTTTGTCGCTCTCGGGGGAGGAGTGATTGGCGACATATGTGGTTTTGCAGCGGCTTCTTTTCTCCGTGGTGTAAACTTTATTCAAATTCCTACTACACTAATGTCACAGGTCAGCTAAACCGTAGTAGTAAATATATAACTACTACGTTTGCTATAAATCTGAACCGTAGTAGTTATTAATTTGGGTTAATTATAACGGTTGATCAGGTTGATTCCTCTGTTGGGGGAAAGACGGCCTTGAACCACAAGCGCGGGAAAAATTTGATTGGTGCATTCTACCAACCGCAATGTGTAATTATTGACACAGATACTTTACAAACACTTCCTGATCGTGAGCCGGCATCTGGGCTTGCCGAGGTCATCAAGTATGGGCTCATTAGAGATGCTGAATTTTTCCAATGGCAAGAGAAGAATATGCATTTGCTGATCACAAGGTATTAGTTAACGTACTAATTAATCTCGTTTGTAATTGCTTTTTAATTTTGTTTAATCCACTGTATGCAGAGATCCTTGTGCTCTAGCATATGCTGTTAAACGGTCATGTGAAAATAAGGCTGAGGTTGTGTCCCTCGACGAAAGAGAAAGTGGAGTGCCGGCGACAATGAGCTTAGGCCACACTTTTGGACATGTGAGTTGCATGATGAATACTTATAGAACTAAGGACGATGCATATAAACGTTAATAATTTGTTCGAGGGATTGTGTAGGCGATAGAAACAGGGGTCGGGTATGGAGAATGGTTTCACGGGGAAGCTGGAACAGTAAGTGCTTGTCTTATGCTTACTTTTACAAGTTAAGTCCTTAATATCTTAGGGAAGGCGAAGCTACCAACCTCTCCTCCCAATAGCATGACAGTTGAGATGTTCAAATCCCTCATGGCAGTATGTTTCTTACTAAACAACTCCCTCATCTCAACGTGTTTCTTGATTGTTTGCTTGATGTTCTCACTCGTTAATTAATGTATGGTGCAGCTTGATAAAAAGGTGGCTGATGGTCTTCTGAGACTCGTACTCCTGAAGGGGCCTCTCGGCAACTGTGTTTTCAATGGGGACTACGACACAAACGCGTTGGACGATACACTACGAGCATTTTGCCAATCCTAATTAATTAACTAGCTTGCTCTTTTTAGAAATAAAATCCCAAATCCTAGCTGAGCTGCAATATTAATTAATATATTGTGATAAATAAATTCAATTGCGTTGCAATGGCAGCCAATAATATACTGATACTGCTGATGAGGAATCCTTCATCCTTGTTCTATATATCTTCGTGTGTGCCGTGTGGTGATGATTATTTGTTGTTATGCAGATTGAATATGGAGGCAACCTTGTTTGAAGTATTGAACGGACTTGTCTAAAAAAAATCACCTACTAATAAATTTAGGACTTAGCCGATAAACATAATATTTGTTATATTCATGTATTAACCTTCAACATAACATTTATTCTTATTAAAACTAGATACGGGCCTCGCGCTCCGCACGAGAAAATTACGGATTTTCGTATGTGATTTAATATAGTTATACATTATTTGTTAATATGTTGTTGTTGTTATCAAATTTATTAATATTTGTAAATATTAAGTATTTTTTATTTCCTTATATTTACGTTTGAAGTAGTTTTAAAACATAATATTAGAATAAGTTTGCATTGTCATAAGAGAAGCTCACACATTAATTTAATTTGTGACTTAATCAAGTAGACTATAAATAAATATAACATAGGGATATAAGAAAGATATTTAAATACATGTCCAAAAGTCCAATAGGATGTGATTAAGAAATGAGTAATGCATTAAATTAGTACCAATTTCATTCAATTTTGGCAATGGACAACCAACTTTTATATAGATAAAATAGATTGTATATTTGTTGTTGGAAGAAATGATAATTTTTTAACATTTATTTATTAATATAGTTATCCAGTTTATTAATAATTGAAATTAAAAATAAAAAATAAAAAATGTATAGACTAAAATCACTCACCCTAAAAGGCTAATATATACTCAGTAAGATAGATTTTCTATACATTATGGGTTATATTTTTCAAACCCCTTAATGAAACAGGATATACTTGTGTCTTTTTCTCAATTAGTAACCCTTATTTTCAAACCCCTCTCTCCCATATACTATTCTTCTTCTTGCTCAATTGCCGCCACCTGGTAAGCGTCGGATCCGAACGGCGGCGTCTCCTCCTCGTCGTAAACCGTTTCTCCGTGGTATTTGTTATTAGAATTTCTTATATTCCTCACTATGATAGATCAAACATCGGTTGCTAGAGGAAATATTTGATAGATAATCTTTTTTTGTTTCTATCTAGGACAATACTAGATTAATAATTTATAAGTAATTATGGGTTTAAGTTTGATGTTGATTGAAGCAGGTAGGTGAAGATGTGTTCTAAAGGGAAACAATTAGTTTTGGCACAGCTTGCACGTCGAGGAAGGAGATCTGGTTTATATGCTTTATATGCTTATTACCCTGGAGCTGGAGCTGGAGGTGTTGGAGCCGGTTCTCGATGGGCTCGCGAGGTCCATAGAGAGTTGGGTCAGGCCCACGAATCGCGTGCCGGGTCGGTCCAAGAAGTCAGCCCAGAAGAATAAAGCGGCCCATAAACAGGTGAAGCCCAATAAGAGGATACAACGGGACTAAGTATCGAGGGGCAAAACGGTAATAGACTCGCGTGGGTCCCAGGTGATAGTATAAAAACGCAACCCTATGGATAAGGAAAGGGATCCGGATCATAAGAGAAAAACGCTTCACCTCCCTCAAAAGAAGAAAGAAAGCATAAGAGCAAACCCTAACTTCAATCTTCCGAAACACTCATCTCCTAGAGGAATTTAAGCATAAAGCACTTGTTGTATCACTTATAGTTTGGTTGTTAAGCCTTAGTGTTATTGAGAGTGGTATCTGAGTTATTCGGTTTATTGTAAAGCTTAAAACGTGAAACGTCTTTGATAATATACTCTTCTTTCACGTTGCTTTTCTTTACCTTTGTGTATACTTGCGTTGTTTCGGTGTGTCCGGTTTTACGTTAATCTTTCTTGTCGGAGCTTAAAAGAGCCGGAGCCGGTTTCCTTCTCGGTTAAGTTACGCAAGTGTCAGGTGTCGAGAGTGAGGTTAATTTCGAGGAAGAAGACGACTAATAGTATTACATAAGTTGATTGTCCAGACGCCCTGTGTCACGCGAAGTGTTGTGTCGCGTGATCGCAATTTCTGGGCTCCAACACTGGCGCCGACCGTGGGGACCTCCTCGCACAAGTAAGGCTTACTATCTATACTCGCGAAGTGTTTTCTAATACAACTATCTGAGAAGATGAATACTAGTGGCGAAAGAAGCGACAACACCCCTCCCCAGATGAGAACTCAAGACATAAGTAGCACGCGACCACGTTTTTCACATGTACATGAGGAGGAAATTGTTCTGGCAGGACCCGCACTGGTACAGTATCGTGCTTTCCTACAGACGATGGGACAAAGTGCGGGCGGAAGCCGAAACCAGCGGCAACCAAGGACTCGATCACGCGAGCCCGAACAGAATCAGAGCGGACGAGAACAGTCGGTCGCGGAAGAGAGTGCTGAACACGTACCTGACGACGGAATTTCAGTGTCGCATGGAACAAGGGTCGGAGGACGCGAAAGGCCTTGTCACTCTGGTAGATTCGATTTGAATCAACCCCCTGCGAGCCACGCGGAAGATCAATCTTACAGGGGGAGAACCGAAGGAAGAGGACAGGGGATTCGCGCCGAACAAAGACCTTCCCGCCGCCAGTACGAGGGGGAACCTTTTTGCAACCAGGCCACCCACCCGCGGCAAGCCTTTGAGGCCTATCCGTCCGTCAACCCGACACTCTTGTTCGGCCCGACTGCTTTCGCGGGGCATATAGTCAGGTCAGTCCCTCTGCCTAATTTCAGATTTCCTATCATAAAAGAGTACAATGGTAAAGAAGATCCCAGCGAGCACCTAGCACGCTACAAGTATGCTATGCTCGCGAGGTGCCCTGATGAGGCCACAATGTGCAAGGGTTTCCCAGGCATGCTCGCGGGACCCGCCATGACCTGGATGCTCAACCAACCGTCAGAAAGCATCCATTGTTTCGCCGATCTAGAGAAAAGTTTCTTGTTGCATTTCGGCTCCTCGAGGAAGAGAAAAGTGACAATGCAAGAAGTAGTAGGGGTCAAACAAGGGCCGCATGAATCACTGGAGGATTACGTTAAGAGGTTCGCGGAAAAGATCTTGGAAGCTGAAGATTTCCATGATAAAACCGCTCGGGTCGCGTTCCTTGACGGGCTCAATGATGGAAGCACCTTCAAGCAATACCTATACCGCAAGAGAGATTTAGACTACCAAGGCATGCTCGAGAGAGCATACACAGAAATTAATGTGGAAGCACACTCAGGAGTCGCTTTGAAGAGAAATAATCAGAGCAAGCCCGCTCAGGGTCATAAGAAAGAAAACCCGAACTGGGGGAATAAGCGTCATCAGGGTAATCAAGGGAAGGAACAGTTCGATTCGCGAGCACCCGGTTTACAGATTCAAGATCAGAATCAGGGTCAAAGACAGTTCAGGGGCCAAAATCACGATCAGAATCAATTTCAATCGCAGAATTTTGTGGCCGAACAAGACGACCGACGCTATGTTGAGGGGAGAGGTGGTCGCGGTCATAACCGCCAGGGGCCTACCACCTGGTGCGAATACCACGGGGTGAATACTCACTCTACATTGGAGTGTCGGTCGCGACGACATCACCCAAGTGAGCAGGAGGTCCTGACTGCTCAGAGGGGAAGCATTGATGCAGGTCACGGCGTCACGTACAAAGGAGCGTGGAGTAAAGGGGGAGGCAGTAGAACGCAAAATGAGACGAGACAGCAAACCCCCGCGAGAAATAACCAGAATCAGGGGCCTAATCGCCACCCGTCCCAGAACTTCCCTCGCATGGACGGCCATGTAGGCACGATCGCGGGCCGCCATGAACCCATACCCCTAGGCAAACGAGAGCGAAGACTCGTTAACAACGCACCCAAGCCTCAGGGAAAACCGATCTATAGTGTCGCGAGGTCGAAGTCTGAACCTTACACGCTTGCCTTCAGTGACAAAGAGGTAGATACCTGGGCTGTCGAGGCCGCTGATCCACTGGTCATCCATGCTCAGATAGGAACCAAGCTGGTAAAAAGAATCCTCGTCGACACTGGGAGCTCAGCCGATATACTATACTGGGACGCGTTCGAAAAAATGGGAATTGATCAGTCTACACTCAGGCCCACTAAAACCACGCTGGTAGGTTTCGCGGGTGACAGCGTAAGGGCCTTGGGCGTCGTCACCCTAGATCTCATCTTGGGTGAGGAGAAAGGGTCAAGGAGGTCAGAAAAGATAGATTTTGTGGTGATCCCAATAACATCCTCCTACAACGCGATACTGGGACGCGAGACGCTGTGCAGGTTTGAGGCGGTCGTATCGATCTGCCATTTTTGTTTAAAATTTCCAACATTGACAGGAGTAGGGGTCGCGAGAGGAAACCAAGAGGAGAGCCGTATCTGCTACGTCTCGTCCGAAAAGGGCAGTACCAAGACCTTGCTTGCCAACCAGTTATTTATTCCAGGGTTGCCACGCGTCCTGGAAGAAGCTGAGTTAGAAGTTCGCGCCTCACCGAGACCGCGAGATACTGAGGGAGAGGGAGAAGGGCATAAACCGCATTTTGATGGGTTTGAGAAACAGGTAATCACTCCTTTCCCCAACAAAGAGGAGAAACTTTACGTAGGGGGGAGACTGAATCAAAAAGTCGTACAAGAGATCGAGACCTTACTCACCCGCTCCCGGGATGTGTTCGCGTGGACACCAAAGGATTTAAGAGGGATCCCGGCAAGTGTCATGACTCATTCCCTGAACATTAGTCCAGAGGTTAAGCCGCGTAGGCAGAAAAAAAGAAAACAGGCGGGACCAAAGAACGCGGCAGCTGCGGTAGAGCTCGCGAAGCTGATTAAAGCAGGGTTTGTAAAACCAATGCAATACCCAACGTGGCTGTCAAACGTTGTAATGGTAGAGCAAAATCCCAAAGGGACGGGGAAGTGGCGCATGTGCGTAGATTTCACTAGTCTCAATAAAGCATGTCCCAAGGACAGTTATCCATTACCCTCGATCGACCAGTTGGTAGACTCCACCGCGGGTCATGAAGCTCTAAGCTTCCTGGACGCGTACTCTGGATATAATCAGGTTATGATGAACCCAGCCGACTCAGGGCACACTGCTTTTATCACAGACAAAGGAACCTTCTGCTATAAAGTAATGCCGTTCGGTTTGAAAAACGCGGGGGCTACATTCCAGAGACTGGTGGACATGATCTTTAGCGGCCAAAGAGGTGACACTGTAGAGGCCTATGTTGACGATATAGTGGTAAAAAGCAAAAAGCAAGCGGATCATACTCGCGACCTGGCAGAGGTCTTTGAAACCCTGAGAAAGTACGGTATGAGCCTCAATCCAGAGAAATGCGTCTTCGGAGTCACCGAAGGCAAGTTCCTAGGCTTTCAGATCAGTGCACGCGGTATCGAAGTCAATCCAGACAAAGTCCAGGCCGTAATAGATCTACAACCACCAAGGTCCATTCACGACGTCCAAAGATTCGTGGGAAAGGTCAACTATTTAGGAAGGTTTTGCGCAAAACTCGCGGAGCGAAACCTTCCCTTCTTCGACATACTAAGGAAACCTAAAAACTTCGAATGGTCTGAGGAATGTGAAAGGGCATTTACGAGTCTTAAAGAACATCTGGCTAAACTCCCAATCCTCGCGTCCCCAATACCTGGTGAAGGCTTGCAGCTGTACCTCGCGGCTGGCACGCGTGCAGTTAGCGCTGTTTTAGTAAAGGAACAACGAGTCCCCGTCTATTTCGTCAGTAAAGCACTTTTGTCGGCCGAGACTAGATATTCACCCGTTGAGAAAGCAGTGCTCGCGTTAATAACAGCCGCTCGTAAACTCCGACCTTATTTCCATGCTCATCCCATCGAAGTACTGACGGACTTACCCCTACCGTCTTTTATGAGTAAACCAACAACCTCTGGAAGGCTCGCTAAATGGGTCATTGAAATGACAGAGTTTGACGTAGTCTATAGACCGCGACCCGCCATCAAGGCACAAGCTTTGGCAGATTTCATAGTTGAAACAAGTTTCAGAGAGCTAGAAAAAGATATTATAGCTCCTGAACACCCCGCGTGGGTAATGCACATTGATGGATCGGCAAACGTAGATGGTTGCGGGGCGGGAGTCGTCCTGACTTCCCCGGCTGGGGATAAGATAGATCACGCGATTGCGCTAAGATTCAAAGCTACGAACAATGAAGCAGAATATGAAGCACTCATCGCAGGGCTGGAAATTGCCGTTAACGCGGGTATTCATGTGGTAAAATGCATGAGCGACTCCCAGATCGTCGTGAATCAGATCAATGGGACCTACGAGGCCAGAACAGGCAATCTCCCCAGATATCATGCGAGGGCCACAGCCCTGATTTCGTTGCTCGGGCATTTTGAAATTGAAGCTATATCGAGAGAGGAAAACACGCGAGCTGATGAACTCGCGAAGCGGGGTTCCCAAATTCAGTATGCAAATATAGAATGTACTAGCGAGGGTCCCACCGCCATTACTAAAGAAGGAAAGGCCCCATACTTTTGGTTCGTGAAGTCTGAAAGCGCCATAAGCAATCAGGTGGAACTGATGGAGATAAGCGAGCCAGTCGCTGACTGGCGCACCCCTATAATTCAATATCTTGCTAGCGGAACAGGGCCTTCAGATCCGAAAGAAATGAGAAAGCTTGTCTCCATGGCTGCACGCTTTTACATGTGTCGTGGAGAACTTTACAAAAGGGGATACGGACCACGCGAGCTTAAGTGCTTGACTAAGATAGAAAGTGACGTGCTGATAAAGGAGCTTCACGCGGGATTATGCGGAACTCACGCGGGTTGGAGACCAATGGTCTATAAAGCATTAAGGCAGGGAAGCTTCTGGCCCACCATGAAACAAGACGCACAACGCGAGTCTCAGAGTTGCAAGCCATGCCAGTATTTTGCCCCAGCATCTCATCAACCAGGTGTTGAGTTGCAGATAATGTCGAGCCCTTGCCCCTTCGCGATGTGGGGACTAGATCTATTGGGACCTTTCAAACCAAAAGCGCCAGGTCAACTAGAGTACATCATTGTAGCAGTTGATTATTTCACCAAATGGATCGAAGCCGAAGCCCTCGCGAGCACCACCGTCCCGGCGGTTAAAAAGTTCCTTTGGAGAAACATCATCTGCAGGTATGGCCTCCCTCACGAGATCGTAACCGACAGGGGACCACAATTCAATTCGCCGCAATTGTTTACATGGTGCAGAGACATAGGGATCGCTTTAAGGATTGCTTCAGTCGCTCACCCGCATTGCAATGGCCAGGTAGAAGCAGTGAACAAGAGCATTGTCATGGACTTGAAAAGACGGCTAGAAGGCTCCAAAGGCATGTGGGCCGAAGTGTTACCCCTAGTACTCTGGGCAAACAGGACTACAGTAAAGAAAGCAACTGGAGAAACGCCATTTGCTCTCGCTTATGGAATAGAGGCCACAGTACCAGTCGAGTTCATTGTGCCTACGGACCGCGTGATTCAGTATAGTCCGGACGACAACGATGAAAAAATGCAGCTAAAGTTGCAAATACGAGAAGAGACTCGCGACCTGGCCACCATCAGAGCAGCCAATCATAAAGCGGGCGTTGCAAAATATTATAACAAGCACATAAAACTGAGAAGATTTGCCAGAGGAGACCTTGTGCTACGTAGAACAGAGGGGGGAAAGCTCGACCCCAACTGGGAAGGACCTTACATTATAGATCGCGAAGTCGCGCCCGGGGCTTATCGCCTCAAGGACCACTCTGGAAATCACATTGCCAACTCCTGGAACGTGATGCGACTTCGTCGTTTCTACGCCTAGTCCTCCCGTAAAACTCAGGTACGTTCACAATACTTATGGTCGTTATAACATGAAAAGCACAGGTAACGCAGTCGGATCGCGTATCCTCCTTCCAGCTTCCAGGGCTGAGCTAGAAAACTCCCCTTGGTCGCGAAAGAGAGGACTGCTCGTGCTTCCAGCTTCCAGGGCTGAGCTTGAAAACTCCCCCTGGTCGCGAAAGCGTAGACGGCTGGGCCGGGTTTGGCTAATAACCCCCCCCGGTCGCGTGTCCTCCTTCCAGCTTCCAGGGCTGAGCTAGAAAACTCCCCTTGGTCGCGAAAGAGAGGACTGCTCGTGCTTCCAGCTTCCAGGGCTGAGCTTGAAAACTCCCCCTGGTCGCGAAAGCGTAAACGGCTGGGCCGGGTTTGGCTAATAACCCCCCCCGGTCGCGTGTCCTCCTTCCAGCTTCCAGGGCTGAGCTTGAAAACTCCCCCTGGTCGCGAAAGCGTAAACGGCTGGGCCGGGTTTGGCTAATAACCCCCCCCGGTCGCGTGTCCTCCTTCCAGCTTCCAGGGCTGAGCTAGAAAACTCCCCTTGGTCGCGAAAGAGAGGACTGCTCGTGCTTCCAGCTTCCAGGGCTGAGCTTGAAAACTCCCCCTGGTCGCGAAAGCGTAAACGGCTGGGCCGGGTTTGGCTAATAACCCCCCCCCCCGGTCGCGTGTCCTCCTTCCAGCTTCCAGGGCTGAGCTAGAAAACTCCCCCTGGTCGCGAAAGAGAGGACTGCTCGTGCTTCCAGCTTCCAGGGCTGAGCTTGAAAACTCCCCCTGGTCGCGAAAGCGTAGACGGCTGGGCTGGGCTAAAAAACCCCCCCGGTCGCGTGTCCTACTTCCAGCTTCCAGGGCTGAGCTAGAAAACTCCCCTTGGTCGCGAAAGTAAGGACGGCTCGTGTTTCCAGCTTCCAGGGCTGAGCTAGAAAACTCCCCCTGGTCGCGAAAGCATGGGCGGATTTGCATCATGTGCAGTGCTACTAAAGGATAAAAACCAAAAGCTAAATGCTCCTCTACATGTGCAGTGCATGGTATCCCACGCGAGAGCAGCACCATGACTAAATGCTTTACAAAGACCGAGAATACTCCGTGACCATCACACCAAGGAAAAGCTATCCTACTGCGCCGCGGCTAACAAGGGCTAAAGATGAACCTCGCGAGTATCAACCGTCATTTAGAGATCGCGTGTAAATATCATGCAACAGTTGGCAAAAGAATAGTTTGCAATGCTCACTCACAAGATTATGTAACAAGTCAGTTTTGCCTTACTATACAAGATGGACCGTAATTGTGACTTATCTCTTTGCGTTTTCCTTTTTAGCGAACTTACTCGTTTTTCCGAAACAAAAAACGGGGGGAACGAGACGAGATAAGTATGTACGAAACAAGCAAACAAAAGCAAAAACAATAATATAGAAACAGCATAAAGGTCGCGACCATTATACCCGCGATATATATAAAAGTTGATTACAAAATGTCACAATCCCTAAATACAGAAAACATTGTTCAAGACAAGACATTACTTAGAAACAGTCTTGGCAGCAGTCCCCACGTCCTCTACACTATCCGCATCCAGATCCACGACGTCGCGAACACCAGCCACTCACGAGCCTGAGCCCCCCGCTTGATCTGAACTAGAACGCTTTGAAGGCTGAATGGTGTCGAGAAGGGCATCAGACGCGAATACCTTCCTCTTGCGAGACGAGAGGGATGGAGAAGGAGGGCTCGGAACTGACTTCTCAAGCGAAGGGGGAGCGACCACCTTCGGGAGAGGGGGCCTAAAAACCTGACTCTCTTTGCCTTTAACAATACCCCTCTCAGGCGCAAGACGCGTAATCCCCCATGCCTCGAGTGGAGTCTCCCCGTCATCAATGAAGGTTCCGGGCAATGGGGGCTGGTACTCGGGAAGATCAGTAGAAAGCCCGCACAGGTCCTGAGCATTGAAAGGGAAGTCCTTAACTTTGAACTTCAGCATCTGCATCTTTACCATGCAAAGGAGAAGCGTGTTGGCGGCATTCTTGTAAAAATCGACGCGAGCACGCTGGCGATAACCCCCACAATACTCCTCCACCGCCATGTTCCTCTCGTAAGCGATTCTCTCAGACATCGTCGCGTGGAGCTTCTCGTTCTCCTGTCTAAGGTCGTTCAGTTGCGTATTGTACTCAGTGACAATGTTGACATGAGTGGACCTCTCATACGCAAGCTGAGCTTCCAGCTCCTTTATCCTCGCGTCTTTCACTGACAGGAACGCGAGCTCACCCTCCATCTCCTTCATCGTCGTCTTGGCTCTCGAAAGCTCCTCCTCCAAGGCTTTCTTTTCTCCCATAAGCCTAGACTTGGCCGCTCTGTGGGCATCGCGGGTCGACTGATCCTCTGCCCTCAGCTCCTTAAGCTCGTCTTCAGCGGCAAGCACCTTTTGAGTCGCGCTCGCGATGAGATTCATCCCCTGCAAAAATGAAGAGTTAAAAACACCCCAAGAAAGCAAGAAATAGGTAGAAACAGGAGACTTACGGCGAAAAGAAGTTTGGACAAGCCGCCAGGCCTTTCCGAAATTTCCTCGTAGAGGCTAGGTGCGGGAGGGAAAACGGTCGGTATCGTCTCAACGAACGCACGCGTCGCGGATAGGCTATGGATGAAGGTCGGGTTCGCGACATGGGTATCAGTAGGCTCCGGAGAGGAGACAAACTCCACTTCCGTCGTCCTCTTGCGTTTTTTCTCGACAACTTTCTGCTTCCCCTTATCGCGAACAGAAAGTACGCGAGACGTCTGGACCGGAGGAGCGTCCTCAGAAACTGTCGTCGCAAGCTCCGTTGGTGTTTCCGAAGCAGCAGCTGGGGGAGTAGGAGTCGGATCGGGGACGGATGGAACAATGCGGGTAGGCGCCTCGGTGGTTGTTAGCGCGCCCGACTCGTCAAGGGCCAACCCCCCCAGATCCGGAAGATCGGCGAAAAAGTCAGCATCTACAAAAGCCACCACAAGTGAGTATAGTGTAAATAATCGTAATAAACGCGAGCGTCGAAACAAAAACGAACAAAAACCTAAGGCATGAGCCTTGAGACTAAGTCCCCTGGCGACCAGTAAAGAGTCCGAGATAGCCAGCTCAAAACGTTTTTGAACTGCTTTGTCGGGGTAATCCTTGTAATCACGAATGAATCTGTCGCGAGTCTCCTTTGGAAAAAAGCATGGAGCCCTTCTCGCAGTGGGCTCGCGTACCTGGACGGAAATTTCAGAGCCAGGAGGGGGACAGACTAAGAACCAACAAGTTTTCCACCCCTCGATCTTCGAAGGCAATCGGAAGGCGCTAGGAGTCTTGGCTTGAGCAGTGTAAAACCCATCCTCGCGTGAGTTCTTCTTATACGAATTGATGAGCGCGTAGTGAGGAGTATTAGGAACTATCCCAATGTCCTGACATCGCATGATGTAAACAATCAGAGAGCTCCAGAAGTTTGGATGCATCTGAGAAGGGCTGAAGCCTAGATCTGCCATTACTTCAGTCTGGAAGGACGTCCAAGGGAGACGGAAGCCGGCTTCTAAAGACTGCCTACTCAAAGCAAAGAAAGGCCCATACTGGTCGAGAGAAGTGCCTTCGAAATCGGGGAGGGCAAAGACGGTCCCCTCAGGGAAGGGATATCGCGTATCAAGGCGACGAAGATCGTCAAAGGTAAGACCGCTACGTTGGGCGGTGTTGGGAACTAGGGTGCGAGAATGCGTAATTCTCTTTGTAAGGATACTCACGCGTCCGGGACCCGCGAAAAAGGGTTTCTCTATAACTACGTGGGGCAAAGACCCCTTGTGAGAGAAAAAGCTAGCGAATTGACCGTAATTGGTCTCGGCTCGCTCTTGAAGGACGCGAGACGGGAGTCTGGTTTTGGATCTTTTGGGCGTCTTCGCTTTGCTCTTCTTAGATTTTCTAGAAACGCGAGATCGTCTACGAGAGTCTGGCTCGCGATCACCAGAACCCCCTTCAGATCCGGATGTGGTACGCCCCGAATACTCAGCCCGAGCTGAGCGTTCATAAAAATCATCGCTACCTGAAAGCATAGGCAAAGTAAGTTTCAGTTTTCCAGGGATGGAAAGAAGGAAAAAAGAACATCAAAATTAGGAGCAACGCGTGTCTAAAAGTAACTAACGCGAGGCTATAACAAACAAGAAATCCCTGGAAAAGCTGAAACTCAAGAATCAAAAGGGAAGCCAAAACGACATCAGGATGAACCAAGCCCAAGAACACGAAGAACACCACGAAGGTCGAAGATGGCAGAAATTGACCAAAACACGTTTTTTCCCAAACGAACGCACCAAAGAATAAGAGTCAAAATGGGATACAACGCAAAAACACCCAATGAACAAAAAATGACCTTCAGAAGCCTCGCAATTCTAAAGAGCCAAGTGAAATTTCTGCGGGCGAGAAGAAAATGGAGCGACGATGGAGGCTCTAAAAAATCGAAGAAACGAAGTAGAAAAGAGAAAGGAGAGCGGAAGACTAACCTGCCATGGAGAATCGACTGCGAACGACGGCGAAGATGACGATGGAGAAGGAAGGAAAGCACCGGCGAAGAGCGTTGCAGAGAAAATGGAGGTTACGGCGGGTTTGAGAAGTTGCAGAGAAAATGGAAGTTATGGCGGAAAAGGGAAAGAGGAAGACGAGAATGGGTATATATAAGAAAAAATCGAGGGAAAGAGGGGTGCAATAATGAGTCAACACGTGGACGACATGCGCTCAGCGCGGGAATTCGTAAAGTTTTCGAATTCAAAACGTCGCCCAGAGAAAACGAAACAGAAATACACGCGACCCTATCACGCGATGGGAACGTGCAAAGTTTAAGAGCCAAGCTTACATCGAGAACGCGACTTCAAGAGGACAGGCCCAAGCCTTCAGCTATTCAGCATGAAAGCTTGGGGGGCTGGATGTTGGAGCCGGTTCTCGATGGGCTCGCGAGGTCCATAGAGAGTTGGGTCAGGCCCACGAATCGCGTGCCGGGTCGGTCCAAGAAGTCAGCCCAGAAGAATAAAGCGGCCCATAAACAGGTGAAGCCCAATAAGAGGATACAACGGGACTAAGTATCGAGGGGCAAAACGGTAATAGACTCGCGTGGGTCCCAGGTGATAGTATAAAAACGCAACCCTATGGATAAGGAAAGGGATCCGGATCATAAGAGAAAAACGCTTCACCTCCCTCAAAAGAAGAAAGAAAGCATAAGAGCAAACCCTAACTTCAATCTTCCGAAACACTCATCTCCTAGAGGAATTTAAGCATAAAGCACTTGTTGTATCACTTATAGTTTGGTTGTTAAGCCTTAGTGTTATTGAGAGTGGTATCTGAGTTATTCGGTTTATTGTAAAGCTTAAAACGTGAAACGTCTTTGATAATATACTCTTCTTTCACGTTGCTTTTCTTTACCTTTGTGTATACTTGCGTTGTTTCGGTGTGTCCGGTTTTACGTTAATCTTTCTTGTCGGAGCTTAAAAGAGCCGGAGCCGGTTTCCTTCTCGGTTAAGTTACGCAAGTGTCAGGTGTCGAGAGTGAGGTTAATTTCGAGGAAGAAGACGACTAATAGTATTACATAAGTTGATTGTCCAGACGCCCTGTGTCACGCGAAGTGTTGTGTCGCGTGATCGCAATTTCTGGGCTCCAACAGGAGGAGGAGGAGAATTTATTCACATTTTTCCGGAGGAGAAGGGTGGAGATTTGATTGCATTGATGCATATGATGTGATGACCCGTTCATGGTTGAAGGTTGTGTATTCAGTTCCCTTTCCTGACAATGTTTGCATGAACCAGTACGAAAACATGCTCTGTTTGGGTGATGGGGTGCTGTGCTTGGCTGGCTGCTTCCCCGTTTTTAAGGATTATCGTGTACTACACTATGTTGCTCAATTCGTCAAGTTCAGAGTTAACCGCACTACTCCTACAGAGGTGCATGTCACTTTTGGTGCTATCAGCGACTTTGTCTATGAAAATTACGTGATACCAATTAACTTCACCTTGTTTTAGGTAACTTTACTTTCTTGCATTTCAGTTCACCAATTAGTCTGACTCAAGTCTGGTCGGGCTTAGGTTTGCACTTTCTGTTTATTTCTTTCGGGTTTGTGTCTTGTTAGTTTGTGATCCTCCTACCTTTTATTATATGTGCAAAATACTTCTCATAAGAGGTTGTAGTGAATTTGCACACTTCGCATAAGAGGTTGTGGTGAATTGAAGTATGAATCAGCTGTCATGTTTTTTGAAATATATCCTTGGTCTATATTAGATAATTCGAGATTTTGGCGTAACACTGTAAGTTTTAATCCATTCAACATTCAATATTTATTATAGTTTACATTTTTTTCATACGGTGTGTTTGGATTGGCGCGGCAATACATTAAGTTTTATTTCTTGTTGGACTGTGATACTTGTCATCTTCCTACTTATGTTTGGTACTTCCTTGCTAAGTTTCAAAGACAGGTCGTATGCTTTTGATTAAGTAAATGACCTGTATGCAGAGCTCACTGTCGATGGTCGGAGACTTGGATTAATTAAAGTTATTTATCGGGAGTGTCTTGCCTGTTCTGTTCTTTTCTCTTACTTCTGTGTTGTGTTGTAATGTAATTATGCATCTGAATAATTATGCAGCCTGTGGCTTCGTTTCCCTTTTTGTTTTTGTAAGACTTGTCAAACAAATGGTTTGATTTTGTAAGACTAAGCATATATCGTGTTCTAAACTACTCTGATTGTTTGGATTGGACTGGTAGGAGTTTATTACTTCTTTCTTGTGACCACGACATGAATATTCCCCTTATCCTCTACTGTTATAATTCTGATTCTCATGGTACTGTGTGTATTAACCATGAATTAGGTTATTTCAGTTTCCTCTCTTATCACAACACCAACATCTATAATCATATATATATATATATATATATATATATATATATTAAAACAGAGCTATTTCGAGCTCATTGGTTAAATCTGGCCCCACTGAGGTGTCAATCTCACAATAAACCTCACATCTAATTTTTTTATTAACTATTAAAATCTTTATTAAACAAAATCAACCTAAAATCTCTCCTCCAGTGACTTCTACAATTCATACTTATCTAACTTCATCCTCTTCTACTGTCATTTCTCCAAAATTCATTCTTTAAGCTACGTCCATTTCTCCCTAATTTGTTCACAAGCCTTCAAATCTGTTTAACTAAATATCATTGATGATTTTGAATGGAATGATTAACAGAATTGGACTTTTTTTGCAGGGGGTTGAGGTTCAAGTTATAACACCAAATTCAAGTACTTTAAAATTTGTAGAATCTTAAGATTCTTAACTGATTCATTTCTTACTAATCCACCCTAAACCACCTTCATAGCTCAGTTCAACATTAAAAATTCAAAACTCTCGATTTAATATTAGAACTTTTCCCTTTTTTATTTTATTTATTTATTAAATTATACTATATAATATAGCATATTTTGGGGATGTCAAATTAATTTTGGATCCACAAGTATTATATGTTCATTTATTTCTTAATTTCTTCACTAATTATATTAACAAACGTATCTTAACAGAATCAATATATTTTGAGATTTTCTTTTAAAACTTTCAATTTGAATAACTCATCTTAATGAAATCATATCGAATTACGATGATACAAAATTGTGTAAGACATTAGAATATTAACATTATTCTAAATGTTGTTACGAGATTATATAGTTCATTTTAATCACATTGAGTCATTAACCCTCTTACATTAATCCTATGTTCATATAAGATATGTATCATTTTGACATTTTTTTATTAACCCTTTAAAATTAAATTATATTAAATATTTTTTAAATGATAAATAAATCTAAATTAATCCAACTATTTTTAACAAAAAGACATAAAAAAATGAGAAAAAAGAAATCAATTTAACCTTTTTGGAGTTTGTTGATATCCAAACTTTTTTCCGTATTAACATTTTGATTAATAAAATTTCAAATGTTGATAACAAGATTTTAAAATTGATAAATCTTAACAAAAAATACAGAATTGTAAAGTATATAGCAAAAAATATTCAAAGGTGTCTGACATTTATAAATGGCATTGATAAATCTTAACAAAAAATGCAGAATTGTAGAGTGTATAGCAAAAGAATTCAAAATTGTCTAATTTCCGATTCACTGTCTAAGCCATAGTTATATCTCTTTATCAGAAGTGGTATAAACAATGATCAACTTGATCTTTGCACAAGAAACATAAAAATGTTGATGAGAAGGTCTTGTGAAACTCTAGCATTATACACTTTAATCTAAATGTCTTCTTATTTTATATAACTTTTATTATTTGTTAATCCTCAAACGAATAGAAAAAGCAGATAAACAATGATAATAAAAAAATATCAAGACAACTCAAAGCTGACGCAGAGAAAATAATTGAAGACTATATCTTAAGTGTAGAAGATGATACAAATATGTCATCTTTTGGTGCTGAAAGGAGTTATACAAGCTCCGCATTTAGAGTTTCAATAAGATCGAGACAAGTAAAAAATTACCAAAAAGTATCCCATGAACCGAATCCGTGCCTATAAAGATGGATGAGGTCATTTTTCCTTGATTGATAATGATGTAGGAGACGAGTATAAAATATCAATTCTTTTATACTAACTCTTTATTTATAATTAATAAATGTTTAACTGTTTGTAAACAATTCAAACATCTAAAGATTTTATAAACACACTTTATCGTGTTTTCCTTTGAGAATTTTCTATATTATGTTGAAATGACATGGTTAATTTATTATTTTTTATTACTATTTCTTATATGAAGTATATGATTGGAACTTTATATATAACTTTATTAAAAATGTACGAGAATTAAATTTATATTAAACTAAAAAATGAATTGAAATTACATTAAAATACTAAAATTATATATATTTTTAGTTTGTTCATACCCGTACATGGCACGGGAATTACGCTAGTTTCAGTTTATATTTCTAACCAACACTTTGTTTACATAGATAATTACAGAAATTTTGACAGCTATGTCTGTTATGTTATAGTCTACTACTCTTATAAAAAGAGTGATTATTGGTGGCTATAAATATACTCTTAAGATTGTCTATTATGATGTTAAGTTTCATAAATTTTATGATTTGGTGATCAATACATAGTTGTTTATGATCTTCTGTTTTGACAATAGCAACTTGTGCTCACACTGGTATTTAGTTAACAACTATAATGAGAAGAATATCAAATTTGACAACACCGTGATTGTGCATACTTGGAGTTGGGCTGAGAATATGTTTATCATAAATTTCAGGCGTCCATTTCTTTTCTGGAATATGAATTTCAAAGTGGTTGGCAATCAAGTGAATTGGCTTTTCTATCTTCTTAAGATATCTATAAATTCCAATTTAAGGTACAAGATTTGCCGTAAGACTTTTGAATTTTCTTACTTCCCTTTGTCTTCATCTGAGTCTTATAGCTACTTCTGTAATTTAGATCATAAAAACAGTTATGAATGCCCCTTTTATAAATCTGATGTAACTTGTGTTGGGGATTCTCATATATTTATAAATATAATTTCTCAAATAGTGGTCCATTATCTTCATTCTAATATTCAGTAGTCCCTCCTGCCCGTGCTACATACGGGCCAAATAAAAGTTAATAAATAAAAATTTAGTATTCTATAAACATGAATTATAATGTGTAATATTGTCCCGTATGTTTCACTTATATTTTACTTTGAATCCGGATAATAATTTTAAAAACTATTTTTGTGTTCAACTATTTTGTTATATCTTTAAAAGAATTAAATATAATTTGAAAAATTAAATAATAAAGTACATAAACATACTAAATGCATACACGACACGGGAAAAATATAAGCTTAAACTTTAATATTTTTAAGAAAAACTAATTAAAATATTTTCAACTTTTACCAAAAGACCAACATGTAGATCAAACGACTTTTTTCACTAAAAATTAAGAAAATTCAATAACAACATGGCACATAATAATATTTTTATGTACGTTGCAAAAAATTCATCTTCGAATTTAGAAAATATTTAATTGAAATGGTAATTTGGTTGTTTTTTGTTTATAAATTTTAAGTTGGGGTTATTAATTTTTTATTGATTTAAAAGTTGAGATGAATTGTCTCTAAAGTAAAAATCGAGATTTTTTTTATTTTCGTATTGCATTATTTAGGTTACTATTAAAGAATACCTTTATAGGATATTTTATTAATTTATTGTCTAATGATATAATAATCATATAATTTTATTTTACCAAAGGAGAAATATTGAAATTCATAAAAAGTAATCTTTTTTAGCGTCAAATATTTACTCATGAAGTTCTTTGTCATTATAAATATTTCTATCACGGGAAACAGATCAAATAGTTATATTAAAATATTGAATTTATATGTTATTATATCCTAAGTAGACTTGTCAAAAGCTTACCAAACAATGAAGTCGTTTGAGTCAAACCTGAACCGATCCGTACTTCTCGGAACTCGTCGAGGGACCCACTTTTCACATATTTTCTTTCATTTAAATTAAAAAAATAATGAATTTTATTAAATAATAATAAAACAATAATATTTTATTATAAAATATTGTTTAAAAATTTATTTTCTTTATTACAATAAAAATATCGAATATTTGAAACCCACTGTGTTGATCCGACCCGAACTCAACCAATGGTCGACCCGCTTAACCCAAACCCGTTTTCCATCCGAACTCAAACTCGGCCCGTTTGACCCGTTTGAAAAATATGTGGAAATTTCTTTTTAAAATATCTTGTGTGAATATTTTTCAACCCCCCTAAAATATTTTTTCAATTATATAATCCTTACAAAATATAATTTTGTTTTTAACTCAGTAAAAGATAAAATCTTTATTAGGAAATAGATTGATGTAGCTTTTTTAAAAGATACTTTAATTTTATAGTAATAGATTTGTTTGAAAAATATATATGGAAATTTCTTTTTAAAATATCTTGTGTGAATAGTTTTCAACCACCCCCAATTTTTTTTTCAATTATATAATCCTTATAAAATATAATTTTGTTTTTAACTTATAAAAAGATAAAATCTTTATTAGGAAATTGATTGATGTAGTTTCTTAAAATATAATCTTTAATTTAATAATAATAGATCTGTTTGAAGAATATAGGTGGAAATTTCTTTTTAAAATATCTTACGTGAATATTTTTCAACCACCCCGAAAATATTTTTTCAATCATATAATCCTTATAAAATATAATTTCGTTTTTAATTTAGTAAAAGATAAAATCTTTATAAGGAGATTGATGTAGTTTCTTAAAATATAATCTTTAATTTTATAGTAATAGATTTGTTTGAAAAATATATGTGGATTTTTTTTAAAAAAAATGTAAACTTTAATATTAGACTTTTATTCCGGTGGTACAAGCAAAAGCCCAACCCAATATGAATATATTCATAAATATCTTTGTAATTATCTTGTGTAAATATTTTTCAACCACCCCCAAAATTATATATACTAGTCCTTTTCTAGAGACAAAACGAAAGAAAAATTATATATTATTAAATAATAACTTCATATTACTTTAAAATGGATTATTATTATTAATATATAATAAAAGAAAGACAAAATAAATATAAGTTAATGGGGTTCTTAAAATCGTTGATCTCATTATATTAGTTCATGGAGTTCTTGGGCTGAACAACTTTTCTTAATTAGTACGTACTCCATATTGAGTCACTCACTGATTTAAAGAATTACTAAGAAAGAGTATATATGTGCAAATTCTAGGTGACATCAGATAATGAATACGTGCAACAAAATAATAAAGCTTTGGTCACACTAAATTCAATCATTTTTTCTCCTTGTGTACTTTCCTCTTTGCTTCATGATCTCCTCTTCATTGCTTCTTTTCTCAGACCGTGTTTTTTTTGTAGCCCGCCTGCGCCGATATTCGTCTGACCCACCGCCACTCTTCACTTCATTGTTGCTATTTTAAGGCCGTGTTTATGATCATCCTTGTAACGCCCCAAAAATGAAGGGTATTACAGTGCCAGGGATCCCTGGATAGGAATCCCCTCAGGCGGTTAAGGGAAAAGATTGATATGAGAAAACAATGTGTTAGCGGAAGCAAGTTTAAAACAAAAAGGGGGTTAACTTTAGCGGAAAAATAATATTTAAAACTCGAGAGTGAATTAGAAATTAAGAAAACAATGATGGAGATGAAAATGTAGTGTAATTCTGCTAGAGCTAACGTTTCCACATTATAATGAACACAACTAATAGCCCATCCTAGCAACGCATCAGTCGTCTGACCTCCTCCATGCTCTGAAGCTGCACGAATACCTGGCCATGCACAAACACAGCCAGTCCCCCACCGAAATGGGGGTTAGTCTCCAACCAGACTAGCAAGTTATATGAGCAATAAACGTGTGATAGCATAGGCATAGAAGTCACAGACTAGCAGACATGCAAACATGCAACACAAAAACAAGATATACAAACATACGGTAAATTCATATACAAACATACAAATATGCAATAAAGATATGCAAACATGCAAATATACAATAAATTCATATGCAAACATGTAGATTTCCGAAGATGTAGATATGCAAATATGTAGTGAATCTCTGAAGAGACATGTAGACATTCAAAGAAGTTAATGCATCATTTAATTCCTAATTTCACCATTTCAGATATATCAGAGATTATACAGATGACCATATATATATATAATACCATTAGCTTAGGAAATAATAACTACACAACCTCACCAACAATATGCACTTTGGTATATACACTCATCACAATCATATAATAATCGGTTAAACTTTACATATTCGTCAATCAAATTCCAGGCAAGTTAAAATCCTTCCAAAGAAGGAAACAATCATTCATAATCAACATATAAGCAAGTTGCTTAAATAAAATTATTTCAAATTCAAATTTTGAAAACGTTTAGAAAACAAGTCCAAGTCTATCTTGGACCCGAAGGTACCTTCTCACCCATATTATGGGTATCTAAACTTTACCAACGGGTCGGAAACGGCCTCACTAGCTAGGTGACCCGGCCTTCCCAATATTGGTAAAGGAACTCCCACGACCCACTCAACCCGGACTCCGGGAAGAGCCCTAATCGAGGGATATATCTCGGATAAAACCATCATAATATAATGCGGGGCTCGGAACGATCCTTACCCGCAAGAGTCATCACCATAACCACGTCATAACCTTGATCAAATCAACAAGTTCACACCAATTTCATATAGCCCTTGTCTATATGCAATAACAAGCATACTATGCTTTCATGTTCAAGATTAAACATATCTCAGCATGATATCGTTAATATCCATTTATAAACATGAACCCTTATACCTGAGCTCATAAAGCATAAATACTTTCAGCATAATAAGAATCTCCATGACCAATGTATGTCCATAAGAAGCCGAACACGTACGACACAAGATGTCACAAGGCACAATGAAACAATACCACAAATCAACAACATATGCAACGCCAACGTCTATATTCTCGATAACAACAATTTTCCAAACTTAACAAACATATCCAATGATAACATGGCATAACGAATAAAGACAACAAGGCAACGAAAAGATGGTGGAGGATCATACACATCAGAAGCTCATGACACGTACAGATCCCTTGAAGGTAACCCTTCTTTCTCACGGCTTCCTTTCATGGCAGAGATGACCTTTCGTGCCACCTGCAATGCATTAGAAATTTATAACTCTTTGAGCTTAAGAAAAATGAAAGAGATTGATACAAAGTACAGCCAGAAGGCAGACAAAGTATCTTAATCTATCCGCAAAAAAAACATCAGATACACAAAAGTGATGACAATCATATTGGAGTTGCATTTGATTTTCCAATAAATTTTCATGTTTATGAAATAGAACCGGAAAGTGAATACCCTTGTTGAGGAATCTATATTTGGTTTCTAAATAAAAGTACTATTGTTGTTTGGTTCCGTTAAAAGATGAATAAGTTTGTAATACGGATTAAGAGTCAAGAACTATGATCTTATTTTTTTAGTCATGGTATTGGATGAATACCTCACAGACAATTGGGCAAACTTTTATTATTAACATGGCGTATCAAATCCTTACTTCCATTTGGCTCCTTCATTTGTGTGCTACAACTCCTCAAACTGAACCTCGTTCAACTTTCTGTCTCAGATATCTCAGTTATATTGGTTGTCAAGTTACTTATTTTATTGATCTGGGTTGACATTTGTTTTCTTTTGATTTGTACGAACCTTTGATAGTGAATAGCCTAACTCATATTCAGTGGAAGAAGTCGCCGGGATAAAAGAAGGATTTGATCTCATGGATATTGAAGAGCTAAGGTTCTGTTTGAGTAAGCTCAATCATCACATTCCAGATAGTGAAGCTCAAATCCTAATGGAAGGTGTAAGTTTATTTTGGTGTGTTTTTTCTTCGTCTCAGTTCATTCGTAGTTGCTGGATTTTTAGATCAGTTAATTTATAAAAGGGTTCAAAAAATGAAATTGTTAACTAATATGTTAATAATCACAATGTTTCTTAAAATTTTAATCCTTCTTTTGTTAAATGTTAAATTATTGAAACACCCTAAGCTTTCATCTAATATGCAGTATCAAAATGTATGTTTTATATTGTATATTGATGTATGGTAATATGATATATTAACATAGTATTTTTTAATCCAAAAACAAATTTTGTATATTTTATACAACTTTTCAGAAAACTAATATAAAAATAAATTTTTATTATATAAAAATATAGAGCTTTTTCCAGTAGGCTAAGCAAATGCTCAAAAATTATGATGAATATATTTATGAAGGACGTTGTGAATATATTGGAGAAAGGCCTAGGAATTATAGCGATATAGTGTCTCTAATATCTATCTTGGATGAATATTTTTCTCCTATCCAAAAATTAAATATTATGATATGATGATATATTATGATGATCATGATAATATGGTTTTTTTATATGCATGTAGAAGATTAATTGATTGTCATTTCAGTGTATCATGCGATATGAATTCATAGCATATTTATAAATGATGAAATTATTTTTTCCTTTTTAACATATATTGTTTTATAAGATAAGATTGTTTATTTAACTTTTCATTTATCTAACTAAAAAATGTGTATGCATTTAATATTGAATTTTTTTAGTAGGCTAATAAAGAATAAAAAAATTCCTTTTTGATAAGATTTTTATTTGATAATATCTCTAGAGAATATAAAATTCATGAACAAAGGATATAGTAACATACTGTACAATATAACGGTATAAAATATATTATTTTATCAAATTTAATATAACTTAAGTATGTTATTGCAAAGATGTAGTGTAATCTCCAACAACCAGCTGACAATCTATGTAGTGTAAAAAATATTATACCTAATATATTTTATTATCTTTTTTCAACTAAAATATTTTCCAGTATATCTTATAGGTTTGATATTTTTTCAATTATAAAAAAGGAATTTTTTTTTTGAATATTAGACTTTTTTCTTGTTGGGCCAAGCAAAAGCTCAACACAAGATGAATATATTGATGAACAACTTTGTGAATATATTGATGAATAGCTTTGTGAATATATAATGAACAAATATCTTTAATAACATATTTTTCCCATTTTATGATGAATATATTGTTTAAAAAATTAATACATTTATAAAATACTAAACACAAAACATATTTTTTCAATTATATAATCCTTATAAAAAAAATTTTGTTTTTAAATTAATAAAAGATAAAATCTTTATTAGATAATAGATTGATGTAATTTTTTAAAAGATATTGTGACTTTTTTTTCCTGGTGGGTCAAGCAAAAGCCCAACCCAATATGAATATATTCATGAATATCTTCATGAATATCTTGTGTAAATATTTTTCAACCACCCCCAA
Source organism: Oxyria digyna (assembly GCA_029168935.1). Classification (NCBI taxonomy): domain Eukaryota; kingdom Viridiplantae; phylum Streptophyta; class Magnoliopsida; order Caryophyllales; family Polygonaceae; genus Oxyria; species Oxyria digyna. Next base: position 36,451,158 of record JAPVLV010000009.1, read on the forward strand.
AAATTATATATACTAGTCCCTCCTGCCCGTGCTACGCACGAGCCAAATGAATTTTAATAAATAAAAATTTAGTACTCTGTAAATATGAATTAGAATGTGTAATATTGTCCCGTATGTTTCACTTATATTTTACTTTGAATCTTGATAATAATTTTTAAATCTATTATTGTGTTCAATTATTTTGTTATATCTTTAAATGAATTAAATATAATTTAAAAAATTAAATAATAAAGTACATTAACATACTAAATGCATACACGACACGGGAAAAATATAAGCTTAAACAGTAATTGTTTAGGAAAAACTAATTAAAATATTTTCAACTTTTACCAGAAGACCAAAATGTAGATAAAACGACATTAAAAAAAATAAAAAAATTCAATAACAATATTGCACATAATAATAGTTTTATGTACGTTGCAGAACATTTCTCTTCGAATTTAGAAAATATTTAATTGAAATGGTAATTTGGCTGTTATTTGTTTATAAATTTTAAGTTTGGGTTCTTAATTTTTTACTGATTTAAAAGTTGAGATTAATTTTATCTAAAGTAAAAATTGAGATTTTTTTTTGTTTTCGTATTGTATTATGTAAATTTAGGTTACTACTAAAGAATACCTTTGTAGGATATTTTGTTTTTGATTGTCTAACGAAATAATAATCATATAATTTTATTTTACCAAAGGAGAAATATTAAAATTTATAAAAATTAATCTTTTTTAGCGTCAAATATTTACTGATGAAGTTCTTTGTCATTATAGATATTTCTAGAATGGGGAAACAAATCAAATAGTTATATTAAAATATTGAATTTATATGTTATTATATCCTAAATAGACTTGTCAAAAGCTTACCAAACAATGAAGCCGTTTGGGTCAAAGCTAAATTGATCCGTACTTCTCGAAACTCGTCGAGTGACCCACTTTTTACATATTTTCTTTCATTTAAATGAATTCTATTAAATAATAATAACATAATAATATTTTATTATAAAAATATTGTTAAAATTATTTTCTTTATTACAATAAAAATATCGAACCTTTGAAACCCACTGGGTTGACCCGACCCACACTCGGCCAATGGTCGACCTGCTTAACCCAAACCTGTTTTCCATCCGAACTCAAACCCGACCCGTTTGACCCGTCCGCCACATCTAATTTCCCTTTATCAAATAAGAGGTGAAAAAATGTGACCGGAAAATAAAGAGGTTAAGATTTAAAAAGTATTTGCTAAATATATCTTCTTCTTTTTTATTTATTCAGAAAACATGTTACTTATACATTTTATAAATCATTTTTTCCATCTTAACCCGTAATTTTAATAAGTTGATATGATTTATGTTGGCTTATTTTATTTATAATACATTTTATCTAAAGAAAATTTTATTTATGAATATATTTGATATTATTTCCAATTATATGACCCTTAAAAAATTAAATTTCTGTATTTAGTAAAATAATTTGTGAAAAATTGTTTATTTCAATTATATGAGCCTTAAAAAAAAATATTTCTATTAAAATATGATTTATCATGTTCACAAAATATTATTTTTCTTAATTTAATTTATCGTTATTTTTTTTATTATATTCTTTAGTTTTAATATTTTCCATTATAAAAGGCAATATTTTATTTTTTATTGAACTTGTTTTTATGGATCAAGCAAAAACTCAATTCAAGATGAATATATTCATTAATATCTTTGTGAATATCTTGTGTGAATATTTTTCAACCACCCCCAAAAATATTTTTTCAATTATATAATCCTTATAAAATATAATTTCTTTTTTAACTTAGTAAAAGATAATATCGTTATTAAGAAATAGATTTATGTAGTTTCTTAAAAGATAATCTTTAATTTAATAGTAATATATTTGTTTGAAAAATATATGTGGAAATTTATTTTTAAAATAACTGTGTGAATATTTTTCAACCACCCCAAAAAATATTTTTTCAATTATATAATCCTTATAAATTATAATTTTGTTTTTAACTTAGTAAAAGATAAAATCTTTATTAGGAAATAGATTGATGTAGTTTCTTAAAAGATAATTTTTAATTTAATAATAATAGATTTGTTTGAAAAATATATATGAAAATTTCTTTTAAAAATATCTCGTGTGAATATTTACAACCACCCCAAAAATATTTTTTTTAATTATATAATCCTTATAAAATATAATTTCGTTTTTAATTTAATAAAAGATAAAATCTTTATGAGGAAATAGATTTATTTAGTTTCTTAAAAGATAAATCTTTAATTTAATAGTAATAGATGTTTTTGAAAAATATATGTGGAAATTTCTTTTTAAAATATCTTGTGTGAATATTTTTCTACCACCTCTAAAAATATTTTTTCAATTATATAATCCTTATAAAATTTAATTTCGTTTTTAACTTAGTAAAATATAAAATCTTTATTAGGGAATATATTGATGGAGTTTCTTAAAATATAATATTTAATTTGATAGTAATAGATTTGTTTGAAAAATATATGTAGAAATTTCTTTTTAAAATATGTAAACATTTAATATTAGATTGTTATTCCGGTGGCTCAACCAAAAGCCCAATCCAAAGTGAATATATTCATGAATATCTTTGTGATTATCTTATGTGAATATTTTTCAACCACCCCAAAAAATTATATATATCATGATGATATGATATGATATGATATAATTACATTATTAAAAATATTTAATACATACGACCCGTGCATGACGCGGAAACACGTTAGTATTACACTAAAACCGACTCAATAAAATTTATCTGACAATGATATACATGTAAGAAGCTACATGAATTTCTATATCACCGTTTTCTTTATAACATTTTATTATTCAAATTTATTATATATTATAATAATATACAAGGTCCGTTAATTCTTATCATATAATTTATATTATTAGAAACATATTATTAAAATAATTTCGTTTTTAAAAGATAATCTATTATTTAATAATAATACATTTGTTTAAAAAATAGGTGGATTTGTTTAAAAAAAATGTGAACTTTAATAATAAGACTTTTTTTTCGGTGGCCCAATCAAAAGCCCAACCCAAAATGAATATATTCATGAATATCTTGTGTGAATATTTTTCAACCACCCCCAAAAATTATATATATTATGATATGATGATTAGGATAGGATAGGATATGATATGATGATTATGATATGATTATTATAATACGATGATTATCTGTGTGGCAAAGAATTTATTATCTTTTTACCATCTAAATAATCTATCAAGTTATTTTTCATAAAATCACACCTAGATCTGTTATATAAATTTTATCCTCTATTAGCTCATTAAAAAAGGTCTAATATTAAATCCAAATAGATATACTATGATAAGATAAACAAATTTATATATGAAATTAAAATTCATCATCCACTCCAATGTGTTCTACAATACGGAGTACTATATACCTAGTCATGATATTAAGAAATTAAACATATCTTCTCCCTTTAATACGAACATTAGACTCTTTTTTTGCCCAAATAAAATCCCTACTAAATATGAATATGTTGAATATCTTGTTAAATATTTTGGGTGAAAATTTTTCAACAATCCAAAAAATTGTATATAGGATATTATTATTATGATATGATGATTATAATATGATGATTATCTTTGTGGTAAAAAATTTATTATCTGTTTACCATCTAAATATTCTATCAAGTTATAATATAAGATTTACATTTTATTCTATATCTTGGAGCGTAACTTTTATCATTTTTATTATTTTTTAATAATGTTTTTTTTCGCTGGCCGAAGAAAAAAATATTGGGTATTTTTTCCGGTGGCCCAAGCAAAAGTCCAACCCAAGATGAATATATTGATGAATATCTTGTTGAATATTTTGGGTGAATATTTTTCAACCACCCCCAAAAATTATATATATTATGATTATGATTATGATAAAAAAAAATGTAAACTTTAATATTAGACTTTTATTCCGGTGACCCAAGCAAAAAAACTCAACCCAAGATGAATATAATGAGGAATATCTTTGTGATTATCTTGTGTGAATATATTTCAATCACCCCCAAAAATTATATATATTATGACTAGTCCCTCCTGCCCGTGCTATGCACGGACCAAATGAATTTTAATAAATAAAAATTTAGTACTCTATAAATATGAATTAGAATGTGTAATATTGTCTCGTATGTTTCACTTGTATTTTACTTTCAATCCGGATAATAGTTTAAAATCTATTATTGTGTTCAACTATTTTGTTATATCCTTAAAAGAATTAAATATAATTTGAAAAATTAAATAATAAAGTACATAAACATACTAAATGCATACAAGCCACGGGAAAAATATAGGCTTAAACTTTAATTGTTTAGGAATAACTAATTAAAATATTTGTAACTTTTACCAGAAGACCAAAATGTCGATCAAACGACTTTTTTCTTCAAAAACTAAGAAAATTCAATAACAACATGACACATAATAATAGTTTTATGTACGTTGCAAAACATTCATCTTCGAATTTAGAAAATATTTAATTGAAATTGTAATTTGATTGTTTTTGGTTTATAAATTTTAAGTTGGAGTTCTTAATTTTTTTATTGATTTAAAAGTTGAGATTAATTTTATCTAAAGTAAAAATGTAGTTTTTTTTCATTTTCGTATTGTATTATGTAAATTTAGGTTATTACTAAAGAAAACCTTTTTAGGATATTTGTTATTTATTGTCTAATGATATAATAATCATATAATTTTATTTTACCAAAGGAGAAATATTGAAATTTATAAAAATTAATCTTTTTTAGTGTCAAATATTTATTGATGAAGTTCTTTGTCATAATAGATATTTATAGCACGGGGAAACAGATCAAATAGTTATATTAAAATATTGAATTTATGTGTTATTATATCCTAAGTAGACTTGTCAAAAGTTTACCAAACAATGAAGTCGTTTGGGTCAAACTTGAACCGATCCGTACTTCTTGAAACTCGTCGAGGGACCTACTTTTCACTTTTTTCTTTCTGAATAAATAAATTTATTGTTTAAATTTTATTTTATTTATTACAATAAAAATATCTAACATTTGAACCCAAACCCGACCCGTTTGCCAGATCTAATTTCTCTTTATCAAATAAGGGGTGAAAAAATGTGACCGAAAAATGAATAGATTAAGATTTAAAAAGTGTTTGTCAAATATATCTTCTTCTTTTTTATTTATTCATAAAACATGTTACTTATACATTTTATAAATCATTTTTTATATCTTTGTAACGCCCCAAAAATTACTCTTAATGGGGGGTCACAGCGCCAGGAATTTCCGACAGAAATTCCCTTAGGCATTCTTAATAAATGAAATTCAACCTGTAGCACATAAACTAACAACATTCAATCACAAGATAAAACCTGGTTCAAACAACCACTTCCAAAGAGAGGACATATATAGTCGGCGTTCACAGACGCTACAACGACCCGTCAAAACCAGCTTGGTACAACCAAGCACAACCATCCAACAAGAGTCTCACAAGAAGACATCTCAAGAACCAAAACATTAACACACACGTAAAAACAAACCAGCAGAAATTAAACTCATCCTAACTATCGCATCACGTCGCACGTTCACCTCCACGCTCCACGCTCCGATACTACCTGCGTAATAAATATTCGATCTTGACAACTCGATCTAATCTCATTTGTTAGAAATTTGAAATTGATCAAAATCTAAAACGACATAAAATCAAATTCATCGATCCCGTAATCTATCATACTCAACACACCTACAACACGAGAAGAACAAAAATGCGTGGTTGACATTTTTTGTGTGCTCCCATTCTCACATGACGCTTTTCTTAAGTTATGAACAATATGAAAATGGGGTAGTTATACACAATTTTGTTTTAAAGGGCACCTTTCTGTAAAATGGTCAAAATTGAGGTGTTTTTATGAAGTTTATCCATAAAAGGAAACAACCATATAGATTCCAAATTCCTTAACATGGCTGCCCTCTCTCAGTTTCCTCTCTGAATTAGATCAAACGCATCCATGGCGAGCGACACCGAACCAGCAAAGCTCCTGCTTCCATATCTACAACGCGCCGATGAGCTTCAGAAGCATGAGCCTCTCGTTGCTTATTACTGTATGCCTATCTCTTTCTTTCTCCCCGATCTTCTCAACTTGTGCTCCTGGAAACCCTAGAATACGGTTTCTTCTTCCGATCATCTATTTGAACTCTGTTTGTTCTTCAAACAGGTCGATTGTATGCAATGGAGCGAGGTATAAAGATTCCCTCGAGCCAGCGGACCAAGACTACCAGCTCCCTCCTTGTCTCGCTCATGAAGCAGCTTGAAAAGGTTCGATTCTTCTTTTTCGATTTGCGTGATTTGTCTCTGCCGGTTTTGTGAAATTTGAATGTTAGAAAATAAAGAAAATGCAAATTTTGCTTCTTTGAGATGAGAGTTAGTGTTTACTTCTTTCACGGCTTCTGAGATCAGGGCTAACCCCGTTTTTCCTCCATCTTCAAGTATTCTTACATGTTTAGGTGTCTTGATTATTGGCTTGGATTGGTTTGTAAGGTCCCTTGTATTACAGTTGCAGAAATAGTTGACTAGGGCTGTAGGGCAGAGTTATATTTGGAATCCTCAACATCCTTCTACACTGAAAAAATGCAGAGTACTCTTAGACTTGTTCTGATATGTTAAATACAATTATATCGGTTACTTATAGCTAGATTATGAATGTAGTATGGATGTGGTTCTTGATTCTTTTAGAGGATGCTGATTTTACTCCCCTATGGAGTTGCATATTCATTAATTAAGATAGGACGCAGTGGAGGCAGTTAACAATAACTGATATGATGTCAAATTCTGTGTTGGAATAAACTATTTGTGTTGGTATGCATGACAAACTATTTTGGAACTATATCAGTAGTTAGTCTATGTGTATCTTCTTGGTAGCAGAATAAAAGGCAAAAGTCGGGAGTGTTGAGTAAGTTAAGTTTCCTTTTTTTTTTGTACTTGTACTTCATTAGGAATATTAATATTGCCTGAGGAGAACGGGCATGCTGTGTTGACTGTTCGGGTGTGTAGCAAGGATAAATTGGGCCACAAAGATATTTCGTTTGATTGATAGTGAGTTTTGAAATATGAAGAAGGTAGATACCTGAAAATCAACAAGAAGTAAGAACCACCTATTACATATTTCCAATTTGCCACCTCTGCCTCCTGTTCCACTAGTTCCTTTTGTTTACCCTCTTCATTACTTGCATATTGACAAGCTCTGACGCAAAAAATAGAATTATGTACAATCTTTCGAGGACTGTTATCTTGATTCTTGGCAGTTATGTTTCCCTGACAGGTGAGGGTTCCTTCAGCAAGTTGAAGCTGATATAATCTAAGTGGGCCATGTAAAAAACAATTTAGTATAAACCTTTCATCTTTATCAATCAGAGAATTGGAAAACGGCTCGTGAGATCACATGAACTGATTGCTAGAAATCTATATAGTTTTTTTTGTGTGTGATTATAGATATGCCATAGTAGAGAAAAAACAAACTTCCTTCTTACCGTGGGCCTAAGAGAACAATCTTTACTAACAGTCTATAGCTTCGGAAAATTTACTTTGTATTGGATGTTAACTTCCATTTTATAGGCAAAAGTGATGTGGCATATACCGGTTCATGTTTTGTTGTATTAATTGTATCCCTGTTTTCTCTACTTACGTTATTATCTGTTATCATCTCTAGTTGAAGAAAATGTTGATAGAAGTGATTTTTAATAGGATAAGAAGTCCTTGCAACTTGGACCTGATGATCACTTGCACTTGGAAGGATTTGCCCTGAATGTATTTGCTAAGGCAGATAAGCAGGATCGTGCAGGACGAGCAGATATGTAAGATTTATTTTACTTAGTGTCTCATACATCAGATTTTGCGAGAAATGCCTTTTCATTGAGCTCAGAGTGAAGCTGATTGCGCTTCTGTCAAATAGCTAAAACAAGGTCATCATTCCTTTAGGAGCACTTCCAACATGCCGAGTCAAACTGTCCATAGTGATGCATGTATAAAATTCAGATATTTTATACAAAAAGATTTTTCAAAAAGGTCTTGCAAAGCGGAAAGCCTAAGCTGCTAAAATTCTAGTCATATATCAAATTTTATCCTCTTTGTTTTTTTTTGTAACTTAATTTAAGTTTATTCTCTTTGTATGTGGAGTTTAATATTCTTAGCTTGTTTTTTTCGAAGTTGAATATAAGTACCTCCAGCGTGAAAATATGACTAAAAAGGTGGCTCAGAAATAAAGGGAACGATTTTGAAGATCTTGGTAGAGTTGAGGGCCGTCTTAATGAATACTAAAAGATGCATGTATAATTATCTGTTTGTAGCTAAAAATATTGGTCATGGATAAGGTAAAACCTTTCTTGTAATGTCATGGATAATTATATGTATGATATATCCATAAAGTCCGCTATCGTATTGTTTGATAAATGATTTCATTATCACCAATTGAGCAATTCTTATACTTTCTCTAGAAGTAGTTGCCCCTTGCCACTTGCCAGTCATTTTTTTTCTCAACAAACATATATTCATCAGATACTAATTCTTATACTTGTCCAGAAGTACTGCCAAAACCTTCTATGCTGCAAGCCTCTTCTTTGAGATTCTTAACCAGTTTGGGGACCTTCCTGCAGATGTGAGTTCCTAATTTTGATACTAGAACTTTTTCTGAATGTTCTCCTCTCTACTGGACATTTATTCTGCAATGAGAAATACTAATCCAACGTTTATGATTTTTTTTTATAAACAGCTTGAGCAGAAACAGAAATATGCAGTATGGAAAGCTGCAGATATAAGGAAAGCCTTAAAAGAAGGAAGAAAGCCTGTACCTGGTCCTCCTGGCGGTGAAGACGACTTTTCAACATCCTCGAGTACTCCAAGTGGATACGTAAGATTTTAATCTATGAGACTGCAACCCATTCTTCCTCTCCTTTTACTACGTTTTAGTAAGTTAAGTTCTTGTGTGAAATTTGGAATTGCAAGAAGAGGACATCAATAGTGCAGTTTGGAATTCTGCATTAAATCTCACATTTTAATGAAAAATAATGCCTTGTATATGTAATGCATTATGCCCTACAAATCCCTACAATGCATTATGCCCTCCTATCCAAACCTAACCTGAAGTTTCTGGTATGAAATTGGGGAACCGCAAGAAATTCACAACATAGTGGAAAAGAATAAAACTACATTAGGTTGAGATTAAGTGACTATATTTTTGTTAATAATTATTCTCTTGCAACTTCTATATGTGATATTAAACCTGATGTCAATTGTTTATAATTACTCTTTCTCCATTAGCAATTAGAGAAAGTTTGTATGAGCTAATAATCATTACTCTTACTTCTACAGGACTTCGAACCTAGCACGCATAGAGACGAGACAAACCCTGGATTGGATCGTAATCAATCTCTTTCCCCTAAATACGAAGATAAGATGCAGAGACAACATTCAGTGAATCTCTCATCCCCGCCTCCCACTTTCCCTCCTGATTACCCAACCCACGATTACCCTCCTCCTCAAACAACTAGTGGATTTGAAAATAATAGCTATTCTCATCAGCCAATTTACCCGGACGAGCCTCCATCTCAATCTCATCTACCTCAACATCATATTCCACCAAACAATTACCCATCTCACGATCACCAGCCAACTTACACAGAAACGCCCTCACCTCCACAAAATCATTACCCTTCCCAGGAAATTCCACCATCATACACGTACTCTAACCTCCAATCATATCCCAGCTTCTCTGAGAGCACCAATCCTACTGCTACTTCACCTCATTATGCGTCTTATTACCAAGCCTCGGATTCTTCGTTTTCTCACCAACAGCCTCCATCAGCCGTGAACTATCAATCAGCTCCAACGTACAATTCCACCACTACAAACGGGAGTAACCCAGATCCCAAACCTGTTTCTGCTCAGACGTATGAATATGACTGCAATTATCAGCCATCACCTGACAAAATTGCAGAGGCACACAAGGCAGCGAGGTTTGCAGTTGGGGCATTGGCGTTTGACGACGTGTCCATTGCTGTGGACTTCCTCAAAAAATCACTCGAGTTGCTGACAAATCCATCTGCTGGTCAGTAGAATTGTGGTTTCACCATGAAAGAGAGACGGAAACATTCATTCATAAAGACTGTTGCTTGTTAATAGCTATTGCGTGATGGATATCGATATGTAAATATCGTACTTGATTCTGCTGACGTAATGCTTTCTTCCGGCGATGTGTTAACACTTTTTATGGCATATTTTATGTTGATTTTATGAAAGTTATTATTCCCGTTTTTGGCAGAGGAAAATAGCAATGGTAAGAAACATCTGGTTTTATTTTTTGCATAAATTTGGGTTGTCATGAATCATGATAATCGTCTGTGCCACCTCCCCCAACCAAGTCTCACCCAGATGGAGCGGTTTCAATGACTACAGATGCCCAGACACACAACTCACCAACTGACACCTCTACTTCGATGGCTGATATGGAGATGGCTGCGACTATAGCCAATGTTGGCCAAGCGATCTGATCCTACAGTTCCCTTCCTTATGGGGATTCATCTGCTAATGTCGGCCAAGCGATCTGATCCTACTGTTCCCTTCTTATGGGGTTTCCGATGAATGCTCTTCTTTGGAATTGCCGCGGAGCCGGCAATGATGGACTCCGTAGAGATCTTCGCTACATGCCATGCCACTACAAAGTCGATGTCTTGGCCCTCTTGGAAACTGAAATTTCTGATCCAAGAGCTCAAGACATTTGCAACCGTTTTGATTTTGATCACCACATCCGTGTTGAAGCCATTGGATTTATGGCAGAACATGGCGCTATTGGAATGACAGCTGCCTTAGCTTCCAAGTTGTCCAACTCCACCAACACTTTATTCGCTATTGGCCTACTATTTTCGCGATTGGCCTTTGGTGGTCGTGGCGTTGGAGGAACGACAAGGTCTTCAAGAGGGTTTGCTTTGAAGGCGGTCGGTCTGTGAGTATGCTACATTATCCACCGTGTCATCATCTATCTATCTATCTATACATATACTAAAACAGAACGTTGTTTTGACACATGTCACCCTAATATTCAATTCGCATATGTGTCGACCTCTAAGATATGTTACATCATCCACCATGTCATCATCCACATCATTCATATCATCATCCACATCATCCGACTTTATATTTTTATATATATCTTTGAATTAAATAAGTAAAAAAAATAAAAAAAGATATATAATAGGTTATATTACAAAAGAATATCGATTTTCATCTTTTATAATATTATATCTTTATCTATTATTATGTTATCAATCTAATTAAATCGAGTTATTAATGAACTTAAACTATAAACTATAATCTATAAATTATAAACCATAAAGTATAAACTATAATTTATAAACTAATTAATAATATAAAATATAAATATATTATTAAAATATTTATTACATACATGTACGGGAAGATACACTAGTTAGGACCTAATCCAAAGACTAAAAAGAGTGAGGATAATATTTGACACAATTCACAGCAAACGTAATAGTTCTCTTTTCCTTTTAACATAGGCCAGTACGAATACCATCCAGGGAAGTTTGATTTCAATATTTCGTATTTCTCCGCCTCTAATTTAGAGAAGCGTAGGTCTACGCATCCGAAAAGAAAGGGTTACAAACTTCTAAGTCATCATTTACATCTAAATTAACTTGAGATCGGTACAGCAGTACAAATCTATTATGCTAATTCTCACCTGCATATTCTACAACAAGCCAAGGAAAAAAGAATCATTATTATGTCTAACAGCTTCAGCTTCTGCAACACAAATGCCTGAAAAACAAAGGAGGAGGCCAATTATAAGGAAAGAAACTTATGTGATACACGGAAATTCTTGGAGGTCTCGCATGATGATACTCCATATGATGCCATTTAGTAATTTATCACAATACTAGGTTGAACATTGTTCTCTTTGATCTCTTGTTGCCCATAATTTGTATTTGTTAAGGAAAACAAACAGCAATATAAAGTATTACCTGACTAGAATGAATCTTCAACAGATACGTTATGGACATTATTTGAATCCAAGTTAACTGGGTACAGGACGGAAAACACCTTTGATCTTGTCATAGAACCATCTGCAACACAATATGGCTGCACTGTCAGTAACTCATTTTCCTTTGGCAACATAAGTTTTGTACCCAATTACCCTTTTCATGTGCAAAAGAAATATGAATGTGTTGGAATAGGGACCTGTTGAACTATGGTTCCCTAGCAGGTTCCTTTCCTAAGCTCTCGTAGTTTTGACGATGACAACACTTGGATAGACTATGATACTGCTTACCTGCTTGTTTCAGTTTAAAGATAGAAGATTTGAAGACTGACGAACACAAGGGAAGTGCCAAGGAACTAAGTGTCTCACCCAAGTTACTCCAACCCTAGCGTGGGCGGCGAGCCGAGAAGATCTTTTCCTTGTTAGGAAATAGCTATGTTGTTGTAATTCGGTTATGGTAATTGCGAGTTAATTCTAGGTAACTTGCACAACATAGGGTCGATTAATTATTAGGATATTAGTACGGCATATAATATATTTTCCATAATATCTTTGTATGCCGAACTAAGTCGCTTTATATTTGATCGCCTCTATGTTCTTAGGGTTTATGCATTTCGACTGAGTTGTGAGTGCATCCGCCTAAGAAGAGAAGAAAGAAGTGTTCTTGTCAAAAGAACATCAAGTAAGTTCACTGGTACTTTCATCATAAGAGTTTCTGATAGGAACTAGGTTAGTATTTTGCAATAAAGTTTGTAATCTCGTTCGTCTCTAAACTCATCGATTGAATATACAAGTAGACCTTTCAAATTCTCGAAAGAGGGGTGATTTTTATCTAAAGATAACTAGTTGGTTATCTTGGGTTTCCACCTAAAGTAATTGTGTTAAATAATCTGTTCAATTACTTCCGCTGTGCCTAGGAACTGGACAACTTTATGTCTCAGTTCCCTTGATACTAACATACAGATCCTACAGAATGTTACACTAGATCAATGTTTTTCAGACACTCTACACTCTTTACATTCTATCCTCATAATGTTTTCACATTCATGTTTACAGGACTAATAATTTTACACTAGATCAATGCTAAAGAAATATTTGCACAATTTGCAACATGACTACGAGATCAGATCTTTAAAAACACAAACCGATTCTATGTAGAAAATATACAAGAAAAGATTATCATTCAATCCCTACATTACCAGATCGAACTACAAACAAGAGACAATGCCCTTTAATAATGAAATGATAAACTTCATTACAAACTAAGTAATCATGCATGTATGAAAATTTTATATTGGAAAATGATTATAGTTAAGATACTGGTTTAGTTTATATATAAACTAGTGATCGACCCGTACCCATTACGGGGTGTTGATTAATTATTATGCAACGTAGCAGTTTATAAATATACGGCAAAAAACCCCGCACCCACTTTTTTATAACTGACACTCACTCTTGGGCGCACCCGGGATGCGTCCAAACCTTTTTTTAAAAACCCAGTTCAGTTTTGGGCGCACCTAGGATGCGTCCAAAATCAGACCGGATTTTTGAGTAGTTTGAAGGCAAAAAAAAAAAAAATTGGATGCGCCCATAAATGACCCGGTTTTAAAAAAAAATTGGGCGCACCCGGGATGCGCCCAAAGCGGGTGCCAGTTATAAAAAACCGGGTGCGGGGTTAAACGGCCTAAATATATTATCATACAATAGATAATAATATCAATTTATTTTAATATACTTGTTTTCTTCCTCTTTAAACTACGCTCCTCGTACCACATTAAAGCTCCACAAAACCTACAAGTATATGATGGGTCTCCTAGATCTTCATAGTTCAGTGGGATGAGTTTGTTAAATTTGGAACAAAAAAAGAAGAGTATATACACTAACTGAAACGTTGACTTATTTCTTATACATGCTTACCTTCTGGTAGTTCTGCGGTACGACGACATCGGGCACGCTCTCGGCGTCTTTGAGTCATTATATTCTTTCTCTCCAATCTCTTCCGTTTATATATTTGAGATTGTACTTTTTGACTTGGAAATAATCTGATAATATTGAAATGTAAACTTAAATTGTAATTAGTTATTCATGAGCAAAATGCATCAATAAATAAAATATTATTACAAAAGTAGACTATAAATTTCAAGATAAAAAGGTCCTGATAAATGTGTACACCAGATATTATGTATACAAAGATGGGGGCATAGATGGATCTGGAGGTTAAGATAGGCCTAACGCCCGGGCCCTCGCGTTACGCGAGGGAGCGCATCCTCGCAGAACGCGAGGGTGTTTTTTCCCTATAAAAGGGGAAAAACCCTACTCGGCCCATTTTTTCCTCCTGTTTAAGAATTTAAAAAACCATCTCCAGTTCAACATTACATTACAAATTCAGCGAATAAAACATAACTTCAACATTACATTTCAAAGGCGGCACATCGATGTGACACAAGATCGTGCAAAGAAAAAGCATCTCTTTCAGCGTTTCGCCACCAAGGAGTAAACACATGAGGTAATGGGCAGTTTTCTTCAAGACGCAACTACAAGAAAACAACAACGTTAGGAAGTTGCATATTAGATAGTAATTCATAAGTAGATCCAAAAACTTACCGGAACAAAATGTCTCTCACTCTGAATATAGAATAAGCAGAACGTCGGAAGTGTGTCACCATCTTCTAACCAAGTAGGACGTTGTAGAGGAAGGTAAGTGTAGTTAGCATTTTTTCCCACCGTTACGAACACTATGTTGAATGTGGATGCCACAAGGCATCCCATTTCCGGGGTAGCTAGCCAGTGATCTTCTGGAGCCCTTCCTATTCCTTCCCATGTAAGTTGGTGTAAAGCGCTCTCCAAAGTTGGTTGTTGTGGAGGTCCAATCCAAGTTCCTTGAACTAGGTGCCAAATCTCTTTGACCTTAGCTATCATCAAATCTCTTACTTCCCTCCATAAGTGTTGGTTGTCATGCAATTCATGAGCTATTGCTCTAAATCCACAATTTCCATCTCCATTTACCTCAAACCAACCATTCACATGGGTGCGCATTGACGCAGGTATGTGAGACTTGTACTTGCCAATCACCTTAATCTTTGGTTTCTTGAATGTTTCAGAATTAGAAGCATTTTTTTGCTTCTTTGGGGGTGTTTCTTCCAAATCTCTAGCATCCATCTCAACATTAGTGTGCTCCCATGCAGACGGTCTTCTTTGCGTTGACCTAGGTTGTTTGTTAGGAGCTCCGACTGGACGACCTCCGGTGTGCTTTGAAATAGCCGGCTCTTTTAGAGGAGTATTTACTTTCCCAATGTCTAAAATAGTTTGTGCACACTTTTCTTGATCATGGGGGCACAATTTCGGAAACGTTTCCTCATAGAAAGTCTGAAAAAGACGTCTTGCCACCTTACTCTTAACTTCCAGTATGCCGGGAACATCAACTTCTTCTAAACTCAAAGTACTCCAGAAAGGGTGCAACTCTGATACTCTTAGTGGTCTTTGCTCCTTCCAATGTCTTACAATCTGATGAACACACATCAACCCATCTCTAATCTTGATCCCGCAGCTACAAAACATATTAAAGTGCGCACCTAATCTCTCCCCCTTCGTGTATTCCTTAAGCAAAAATTCTATGCATTTGTAAGAGACTTTGAACTTCAAGACTTTAAACAAGTCCGCCCCTTCAACAACTGTGAAGCTCTTATTCAAACTCTCGGTGAAAGACACAGTAATCTCCTTAAGTTGGTTCTCCGCCATTGTTTTGTATTCTTTGAACATTGTGTCTAGCCTAGCATTTCCACTTGACAAGTATGACTTAAGACATGAATGTGCTCCTTCAACTCTAAAATGTTCGAAAAACAATAAAAATGCAAATACAAATCAGAACCTGTGGATCCTTCTGTAATGTGCAACTCCTCGCGTTCTGCGAGGTCTGTCCACCTCGCGTTCTGCGAGTTCATTGATTGTTCCAGGATCGTTGCATTCGAAAATGCATCAACACTGAATCAAGGAATTTACTCGCGTTCTGCGAGGTGGTATGCCCTCGCGTTCTGCGAGGTGTGCATTACAAAAGCTCTTTTTATCATATGTAGAAGGTAGACATAAATAACAGAACATACCTGTTTGTCGTGTTATTCCCGAGAGTGAAGACATTATCCGTCCATGCTGAAACAAGTCTTTCTTTGTAACGGTTTAGCCAATTCGTTCTCACGTACTTCAATACGGCTGGATAAGCTCGCCATTCGTCCTCAAGTTTCTTCAAAGTACTCTTGTAATATTCTTCAGTGGTTTGTTCGAACACGTTATAATAATCATTTGAAATATGAACCCCCAATGCTTGTGTGCCCATAGCTATCTTGGCTCTCGCCTCTATGTTCTTCCTTACATGTCGCCTACATAAGAGAAACTTTGCATTTGGCCATAACTTGTCTGTTGCATTCATAAGAGCCATCTCACAGTCAGTGACGAAGCAAGTAGGCGATGCTCCTATTCTCAAATACATCGTCTGCAGCTGCTGCAACGCCCATAAATAACTATCCTCGCTCTCAGCCTCTAACCATACCCCGCACACAACAAAATTCTTCCATGTAGAAGTCAAACCGACTATCTCCAGGAAGGGAACATTGTACCTGGAACCAAAATACAGTAAGATAAATACAACATAAAAACAGAATGATAAATACTTACCTGTTCGTGCTATAAGTCGAGTCCATCAAAAGGACATATGGAAACGCCTTTAAGAGTTTCATTGAGTCGGGGCTAGCAAAGAACAAGTCGCCTATTATCGAAGGGTTCGTTGCACTTGGCCTATACTCCATGAAGTAGTTGCTCTCTTTGCATTGGTGAAAGAATTCTTGAACCACGGTTCTACCTTCCATTTCCTCTTCCCTTATATGTCTTACCAAATTGTACACTTGGTTCTTCTTTGTGCAACTTCCGGGATCCTTGTTTATCTCAGTGTAAATCTGATTTGGAGAACAATGTGAAAGTACCATCTCACGAACCTTTTTCTTTTGATCCGGGGTTGGCCTCCCGGCAAATGCATTCCCGACCAAACTATCTCCAATAGGATGGTTGTGCAAACCACAAACAACCACTAATCTCCAATTCTCTTCAACCCGGTTCTCCATGAGCTTCAACTGAAATTTACACCCCGTTTTCTTGCTCTTTGTGTTTGATCTAACACCGACACCTTTAGGCCTATGGCTTCCCCCTTTCTCACAAATGATTTGAATCTTACCACTTTGCCCCGGTTTAGATGGTACACTCCTTCCAATAGAGATCATAAACTTGTGTTGCTTTGCAACATTCAAAGCCCACAAATGACCGATCTCCTTAGAGGCAAACACTTGCTCCGTAGTGAAATATTCCGAATAATCCCTAGAAACAACCTCTTCCTCACATACGGGACTATCAAACTTTGGTGCAGTGCGTAAAGAGGGAAGAAAACACATCTCCTCTCCTACGTTTGTTGGTGGGTTAGCAAATTGTGAATCAAACGCATCATAGCTTGATGGCACCTCATATGTACATGGCATGGAATAAGTAGATGGCACGGGCAATTCATAAGTAGATGGCACGGGCAACTCATAAGTAGATGGCACAGGCAATTCATATGTAGATGGCACATGTTGTTCATATAAAGATGGTTGATGATAATATCCAAAGTCGTCAATCCCTAAATCAAATGACGGTGGCGAAACGGGCACCGTATTCCGCGAGGGGTAGGTGTAGTCATTCAACTGGATTGCATTCAATCCAGTGAACAAAGAAAAATTCACCTATACACAATGCTTCTGTTAATACTCTGTAATGTGCAAATTCTCGCGTTCTGCGAGGGAGGCACTTCTCGCGTGATGCGAGGGGCTTCCTCTCGCAGAACGCGAGAAGTTGCTATTTCCTGAAACTAGTCCTTCAACGGGATATTTTAACATAACATGAGTTTCTACATTAAAAACCATAAAAACCCTAAAAACATGAACACATCTAAGTTTTTGACATTATATGCAAAAGTCATCTCTTCAACACTTACTACTACTACTAGATTTAACATGAAATACAACATAATAAGTTCATTTTAGCTCTTAATGGTGCAAAACAAATTAAAATTCAAAAATTAAGTAAGAACATTACCTCATTTGAATGGTAACTTGATGAACCACCATCTTCATTCCCTTCTTTGTTGAATTCCTCTTCATCTTCCATTATTTTAGGTGTTTTTAGAGTGTTTTGAAGTTTTAAAGTTTTGAAAATGGGTTTTAATGGAGGGTGAAAGAGGTGAAAGATGATAAAAAGAGGTGTTAGGGTAGGGTTAATAGGTGTTACGGAATACTTAAAATAAGGGGGTAGTTATTATAGTTAGGTGGGGACAAGACATGTAGTAATGGCGCACAACAACGTCCATCTGACATGCTAATCTCGCGTTCTGCGAGGGACGTGACACTCGCGTTCTGCGAGGACACGTACACTCGCGGAACGCGAGATTAGCATGCATGAAATTAACCTAATTTTTTGCTAATCTCGCGTAACGCGATTGTACGTGCCCTCGCAGAACGCGAGGGACCCGGCGTTGTTTGAATAAAGTACCGGGCTGTATATAAGAATCGTGTTAAGATATCATCTTGGGCATTCTTCTTCCTCTTGCTAAAGCTATAATGTTTAAAGTGACGATATGTACGTGGTCATTAACTTAGCAAAAGAAACTTGTCAATTGGATTTTTATAAAGATCATACAAAACCTTCACATTTGATTTAACAAACTTGTACCTCAATATCTCGACACAGTGCCACGCAAAACCCAGAAACCGAGTCTCGATGATTAACCTAAAAAAATAAGCGAAATAATTCAGGAAACAAAAACTTGAAAGCAACTTGGAAAGCAGTGGAGGTGGAGATTGGATAGGAATTTTAAGTATGCATTCTGTATACCTGTTACTTTGGCATAGACATCTAAAGAAAGATTTCGAAAAGACGAAAAGAAACACCCACCCCAACTAATTGTGAATGGTAAAATTATAGTTTTACAAAAACACTAGAGGTCTTCATGGCCTCTTCCCCGGGCAATCCTCCGCATGACATTTCTTCAAGTCAGGCCATGGAGGTTGATGCCTCCAATCACACCATGATGAACCCACTGTTCCAACAATCTGTTGAATTCCCTGATCTAGTAGGCACCAGCACAAAAACACCAGAAAGCAATGCCTCAACTCCTGTCATGGGGAAACATAACCAGGTATCCTACAAAGAATTGGTGGCTGGCCACAATGTTGACTCCCAGAAGCAGACTGTGCAAGACCAGGGCTGCTGGGATGACAAACCTGATCTTTACGATACGGAGGATGATACAGAGGATGAGGATCCTGACTCCAAGTACCCTCTAATCACTTTATCTGCGGCCGAGAAAAAAGAACTAAGCCAACCATGGGCAAGAACCTTGATTGTTCATACTTTTGACAAGGGGCCGAGCTATATCCAAATGAAAAAGAAGCTCGAGCAAAAATGGGCGCTTAAGGGTGCCCTGGCTTTGGTGGATATTGGGAATGCACATTATGTTGCAAAACTCACTAATGCTGATGATTATCATCACGTTTTGACGCAAGGACCATGGATGATTGGAGACAACTACCTTATGATTCGACGATGGACACCTAACTTTGATCCCTACAACGATCGTATCAGAATTCTGACAGCTTGGGTTCGCATCCCAGGATTGAGCCTGGAGTACTTCCATGAAGGCTTCCTACGTCGTGTCGGGAAATTGCTAGGCAATGTGCTGCGAATTGACAAAACTACCATAAGTGCTGATCGTGGTCAGTTTGTCAGAATCGGAGTTGAAATTGATCTCTTGAAACCGCTGTTATTCAAGTTTTGATTTCAAGGAAGAACCTGGCCAATTCAGTATGAGGGAATTCGGAACTTGTGCTATCATTGTGGTAAAGTTAGGCATGTCCAAGAGAATTGCCGCATCCTTGTTGCGACTACCTCCGAAGAATGGCCAAGTGACGCTGTTATGGAGGCATTAATGAACATGGAACCAACACCAGTCCACCCGGCCTCTGTCCCGGACGAGATCAGTCATTGGCACCAGGTAGTTAAACCAAAACATAAATCGTCTAATGTTGGACAAGGGAACACAAGGCTGAATAATGGATACAAAAAGGAGCCATCGGAGGGAGAGCGTACTGCTCAAAAGCAAAGTCAGGTTGTCACCCAAGCAAGACCGGAGGCAAGTCCACGTAAGAATCCTATAGCTGCGTCTGGATCACGGTTCAACGTGCTTCAGAATGATAGGGAGAAAATTACTGCAGTTGCACATGCCCAAACTATTTCCGTTGAACAATTGAATCAAGATTCTGATCAAGTCTCCGGCCAACGCTCAACGGAGGAGAATTTTGATTTGGCTGAAAATCCGGGGAGCAAACAGTCGGCAACAACAGAACCGAAATATTCGGAATCAGCGGCAATCTCGGTGAGTAACGCTTTGGAAACTCCTAAGATACTAAGTATCCGGGATTCTTTTCTAAAAAATCAAAAAAAGAAGGATAGAAAAGATCTCAAGGATAATTCTTTATCTTCTGTAAGGAAAACCTCAGGAAAATCTTCTATCAGGCCCACTTTTGTTACCAACTCGGTGGAGATAAAAAAATCATATTTGATTTCTGATATGATACATAATACAAAGCAACCCCTTATCGTAAACTCCACGCAAACCCGGTCCTCTGAGCAACAACCAAGAACTCTGCTTGCTCGTCCTCCCTCTCCCCAAGTCCATGGCGAATCAGTTGGAGGCCTTCCCTCCGGTGGTGATCCAAAAAACTGTGCTTCCGCAAGCACGGTTCCTGCTCTCAAACCACCAGATGGGTCCTTTCTTGGCAACACTTCCGGTACTAGCAAACAGAATGACAGTAGACCTTCTACCCATGCTAACAGAATCGCTCCCAGTTCTCTGTCGGGCGACGATGTCACAGGATCTCTATGATGCTATGACTCGCTTTTCTGAAGTTGCTCTGTATTTTGCTTTCTCGAGTAATTCTATGAATTCTCATGTCTTTAGTGACATTCTTCATTCATTGTTTCCCATGAAGAACATCAGTATTATGTTTTGGAATACGAGAGGTGCGGGTGGCACCAGATTTGCTGAGGCAATGCGTGAACTAATTCGCATTCATAAACCCAGTGTTTTGGCTCTCTTTGAAACTAGAATCAGTGGTGTCAGGGCTGATCAGGTATGTCGTTTGATTGGCTTTGATGGTGTTCTCCGTGTCGACGCCGAGGGTTTTGTTGGGGGGATCTGGCTCCTTTGGTGAACATCTGAGGTCATGGTTTCGCCAGTTTCCCTTGCTCAGCAACACATTACAGTGGAAATTTTCAGAAGGGGTGAGGATCCTTGGTTGCTTTCTGCCATCTATGCCTCGCCAAACTCGCACAGGCGATTACAGCTTTGGCAAGATCTCGGTAATTTTGCAAGATCATACAACCGGCCCTGGGTTCTTGGTGGTGACTTCAATGCCACTTTATCAGCATCCGAAAGAACATATCATTCTGATGCAACTAATCGGGCTACTATAGATTTCAGTCAGTGGGTTGATGACTCTCATTTAGTTGATCTTGGTTTCTCGGGTGTTCGTTACACTTGGTCGAGAGGAAATTCAACGACTACTTACAAGGCAAGCCGGTTGGACAGAGGATTATGCTCTGACTCTTGGAGGTTGCGCTTTCCTGATGCGGTGGTTTCTCACCTTAATGCTACTCATTCAGACCATGCTCCTTTATTACTGCAACTGGAACATGAGTCTTCAGCACAACCCACAGATCGACCCTTTCGTTTTCAAGGTGCGTGGATCACTCATGAAGCATATCGTGATTCGCTCGCGGCGTTTTGGTCCGAAGCTGCAACTCTGCCTGAACGTCTAGCCCAGACTGCAAAAAATCTGTCTGTTTGGAATAGAAGAATCTTCGGGAATATTTTTTATAAGAAGAAGAAGTTATGGGCTCGGTTGGCTGGTGCGAGACGAAAACTGGCATCACACCCTAATCAGTGGCTCATTAATCTGGAACGAAATTTGTGCAGCGAACTTGAGGTTGCTTTGCACCAAGAACAGTTGCTCTGGTTCCAAAAATCTCGGTCGGGCTTCTTCATTGACGGCGATCGAAATACTCGCTATTATCACCTCTCCACAATTATCCGTAGGCGAGCCAATAAAATTACGAGTTTACAGAACTCAGTGGGTGACTGGATATCAGAACCTACACTTGTTCACAATATGGTGCGTCAGTTTTTTGAAAGCCTCTACACTGCAGATGCTATTCCTGAGGCTGCAAGAATTATTCCCTCTTCTGCTGTTTCTTTCCCGGCGCTTAGTTTTGAGAATTTTGCGCTACTGTCCAGGAATTTTAATGCCGAAGAGGTCTACTCTGCTCTGAAACTCATGGGACCCCATAAGGCGCCTGGACCCGACGGGTTTCCGGCTCTATTCTTCCAAAACAGTTGGCCACTAGTGGGTCCGGCTGTTACTACTTCAGTGCTGAAGCTTCTGAATGAAGGGATTATGGAAGAGGGTATGGCCGATGCCCTCCTGGTGTTGATTCCCAAGATCGACACCCCGCAAACGCCAGCTCAGTTAAGGCCAATCTCCCTGCTCAATGTCACGTTCAAATTGGCGACAAAAATCATTGTGCAATGTCTTAAGTCCATGCTTCCCGATATCATATCGCCTGCCCAAGCGGGATTTATCCCGGGAAGGCAAATTATTGATAATGTTGTAATAGTCCAAGAAGTTCTTCATACCATGTCTGCGTCGGCTGGAACTACGAACTGGATGGTCTTGAAAATAGACCTCGCCAAAGCGTACGATCGTGTACGTTGGTCTTTTCTTCGAGAAATGCTAAGTCGGGCACAGTTTCCTCCACACCTTATTGACATCATTATGAAATGTCAATCCTCTGGAAAAATGCAGATGCTATGGAACGGTTCTAAGGCTGAATCTTTTGTACCTTCACGGGGAGTTCGTCAAGGAGATCCTCTCTCGCCGTATCTTTTCGTTCTCTGTATGGAGTTTCTATCACATCTGATTCAGGAAGCGGTTAATTGTAGACGTTGGCGACCCGTCGAGTTGGGGGGTGTTCAACTATCTCATTTGTTCTTTGTAGATGACCTCATCCTCTTTGCCGAAGCCTCTTTAGCACAAGCGGATGTCATCAAGGAATGTTTGGAAACGTTCTGCCTGTTCTCGGGTGGAGTGGTGAATTATGATAAGAGCAATATGATTTTTTCCAAGAAAACACGCCCCACTGCCGCTGCTTTGATCTCGTCGAGACTTGGAATCCCGACTGTTACAGATTTTGGCACTTATTTAGGAGTTCTTATTGCTTGTGGTCGTTTAACGAAGGACCGCTTTGATTTCCTACTCGACAAGGTTGCTTCGCGTCTGCGTGGTTTGCAAGCGAAGACTTTGTCTATGGCAGGACGAACCATCTTAGCAACATCGGTTTTGTCAAGCCTTCCACTATATGTAATGCAGTCCATTCCGTTGCATAAATCAGTTTGTGACTCTGTTGAAAAGCAGGTCAGGGGTTTTGTATGGGGATCTTTGGCTGAGAACAAAAAGATCCATTTGTTACATTGGGACAAAATTTCTTGTCCTCGCTGCTATGGCGGTTTGGGCCTA
Source organism: Oxyria digyna (assembly GCA_029168935.1). Classification (NCBI taxonomy): domain Eukaryota; kingdom Viridiplantae; phylum Streptophyta; class Magnoliopsida; order Caryophyllales; family Polygonaceae; genus Oxyria; species Oxyria digyna. Next base: position 36,474,863 of record JAPVLV010000009.1, read on the forward strand.
CGCTCCATCCGACAGTCTAACACTGCGACATTGTCACGGCTCGGGTGGCGCATGATTCAGGAACCAACCACTTTGTGGAGCCGAGTGCTCAGGGGAAAATATTGCTCGGGCCGCCTCGATGTGGATATGTTCCAAGACAGATCTAACTCCTCCATTGTCTGGAAAGGCGTTATACAAGGCTCATAAATTTTGCGGAAAGGGCTTAAGGCGGTGGTGGGCAATGGTCATACCACTCTGTTTTGGGATCATGCCTGGATCCTGGATAATCCCCTCAGTGAAAATGTTCTCGCCCCGATACCTGAAGCCATAGAAGCAGCCACTGTTGCTGAAATGTGGGATGGTTCAGCATGGAAATGGCATTTGTTTGCTGATTTACTGCCAGCTGATATTCAGAATCGTTTCCATTCTGTTCGTTTATTCCCTGCTGTTGAGGCTACAGACAAGCTGAGCTGGAAGTTCACCCCGAACGGAGTTTTCTCAACTTCCTCGGCCTATCGTTCTTTGCAGGATGATACCAGCTTCGACCGTGATGCTATATGGAAAAAGATTTGGAGAGTGCCCGCCCAACAGCGCATCAGGCACTTCTTATATATAGCTGCTCATGATGGATTTCTTTGCAATGTTACCAGAGTTCGTAGACACATGGCTCACGACCCCTCGTGTCCGAGATGTGGCCTCCCTGAAACGTCCATCCATGTCTTGCGAGATTGCGCTGAGGTTGGCAAAGTATGGTTGGCACTTACTGGGAATTCTTTGTCGGCAAATTTTTGGGATCCTCTTGATGTGCGTATTTGGATCAAAAGTAATATTCAACATTTAGACATATGGAGCACGACCTTTGCATATATGTTGTGGCACTCATGGAAGGTTCGTAACTCTCTAGTGTTTTCGGGAGTTGATGAGATATCCAAACTCAGCATGTTGGTGGTCTCGATGGCCACTGCTTTTCGGGAGGCAAAATTCAGACTCAGGGACACCAGTCCGCAGACAAATGTTGCAACTGCTGCACTGGTTCCGGTAGAACATCAGTGGGTGCCTCCTCCTGCTAATTGGGTGGCGCTGAACACTGATGCCGTAGCTAAGGGAAATCCGGGCACTTCAGGGGGTGCTGGTATTTTCAGAGATCACCATGGGAAATTTTTAACAGCCTACACATTCCGATCTGGCGCATCAGGTGCACTCACCGCAGAATTGTGGTCCATTTTTCACGGTTTGCAGATGGCACTTCGCAAGAACTATGGAAATTTGATCCTCCAATCCGACTCAGCCTCATCCTGCACGCTGCTCACTCATGATGTTCTGCAAACTCACCCGGATCTTTTTCTGATTAAGCAATCCAGGGATTTATTGGATAGACACCAGGGCTATGTTCGTGTTACTCATGTTCGTCGCAACTTCAACAAGCCAGCTGATCTTTTAGCAAATTTTGCATTACTTTCTGTTTCTTTATTTGAGGAATTTGTTCATCCTCCTAGTTGTCCTAGCAGCACTTGATGCTGACTCTCTAAACCTTTAGTTCCTTTTCATTAATTCAATCTTACAGGGCTCGTCCCTTTTTTGACAAAAAAAAAAAAAAAAAAAACTAATTGTGAATGGTATTATACTCCCTAGTCTCATGCGTCGCACGTGGGTCCCAACCAAATCCCCAAATAAAAAAAATTAGGGATTCCGTAAGTTTGATTACATCGCTTTCGGTTCGACCGTTCGAGCTGGCTTTGCAAGAGTGGCATTGTATCCATTGGCCGCTAGTCTCCCGCTCGCGTGCTTCTCCGGCGCCGCTCGGTCGCTTGCCTCGCCACACTCTACAGGTCTCCGGCCCTTGTCTCCGACTACATTCTCCGGCGGGGACGCCTGGCTTTTCCCCGCCCCCGATAGTCTCCTGCTCGCCCCTTCTCCGGCCACCTTGCCGCTGCTTGTCTCGCCTTCGCCCCTCCCAAGCGTCCATCTCCTCCCGCCAGTGGTTAGCTTTTAAAATTTAAATTGGGTTTCTAATTGCTTGTGTTTCTAATTGAGGGTTGCTACTGCAATTTGAATACAGTCAATATACCATCTTTGCTATATAAATCACCATCTTTGATTTGCTATATAACTGTATAATCCACCATGTCTAACCGATTATATGTTGCAGACACCATTTAGTTTCAGTCACCATCTAGATGAGCATGTTAAAATCCTTTCCTTGCATCCTTAGAGAAGCAAGGAGGACTAAGTAAGACATAAGCCTACTTTAACTTTGAAACATATCGTGCACTGGGTGAAAGCTCATTTTGTGTAGGAAGTTACGGGTTAAATCATTATTATAGCTGATCCTTTTGTCTTTTCAGATCTCTGCATGAATTTTTTCTTTTATAATGTTTGGTGTCTAGGAGAAGAATAGTGTTTGTAAATCATACCAATCCTTGAGGCAGAATTTATGTTTAGTTTTGCTCACCTGAACTCCACACCCCGTTTTCACGGGAATAATGGGCCAATGTTGTTGTTGTTGTTGTTACGGTTATTCTTCTATAATGATAGGAAACAGTTAGCCTCATCTCTTTGTTCAGGATCAACCTCTTCTAAAGCAAAGGTTATATGCCTGACTATCCTTGGAAGCTGCTACTTTAATTAGAGGGTAAGATCACTGCAGACCTGTTGTCTGAACAAGTCTTGTCATTTCTAAGTAGGGATGAGCATCGGTCCAAACCCGGACCGGACCGACCCGGACCCGGAATTCCAAAATAGGTGACCCGAAACCCGGACCGGTCCGGGTCGGGTCCGGGTTTGGACCGGAAATTATATTTTTGCAAACTTAATTATAAAATTAAAAAAAAATAATTTGGACCGGACCCGGATTTCCGTAAATATGTGGACCGAAACCCGGACCGGAATGGACTGGTCCAGTCCAAAAAACCGGGTCGACCCGGATTTTGCTCATCCCTATTCTAAGTGATTTCCTTGACAACCTTTTGGAAGCACTTCCTGATCCTTCTGACAAGATAGTTGCTCTTTCCTGTATTTTCTCATAGAGTGCCTTCTAATTGATTATATGATTGTCAGTAGGGTTTATTATACACTTCTTTGATGCAAGTCTTTACTTGTGATGATAATTCTTCCTTCTGTTGTGGGCATCAGGATACAGGCCGTCCTATATTTCCGACCTAGGTTGGTTGAAGCCTTGAAGGCAATTCCTTGTCATCAAGTAAGTAATTAGCTTGTTTTTCGATTCTTAGTTCAAGACAGATTTTTTACTGGAGCAATTGTCTTAGACAGAACCAGAAAACTATCATGAAATGTAGTTGTTTATAAAATAGGAAACGAGGTTGGTGATTATTATCCCAGGATTGGTATGAGAGAAGCATGTGTACCATTTACTAGATATGCCATTGACCTTGACTCTGATATGCACAAGTTCCCAGGTCTGAGGAACGATAAAGAAATTTCAAATTATATTTGAAGTACTTAAAATCCTCTTTGCTGTGAAAAGCCCCTCTAGACTGGTAATTAGCAACCACCTGCAGTTCAAAAATATTAGAATTTGACCACGACATGCTGTATAATCTAATAATCAGTTCTACACGTCTAGTTTTTCCCACAAATCTATACATATACTAAAGGAGAACCCTCCCCGCCACATGTCGTTCTCACGTTCAATTCGCCTATGTGTCGGCCTCACGTTTATTCGCATTTTTTAATTATTTTGGCGATCCAATTACATTCCACCACGTCAACCTTTTAAAAAACTGGGTCCACCAATTAAAAAATCTTTTCATAAATTATCTTTATAGACATTGCTTTACCATAAAATTATTTAGTATTATTTAAGAATAAATATATATGGATAGAATATATCTTTTTCATATATTTATCTTTATAGACTTTACCTTACCATAAAATTATTTTTTAATCTATCTTATTTCTAAATTTCGATATTTTCATTTGGAATAATTTTAAAATAATTTTGTATTATTTGAAATTAAAAATAATGATGTATAATTTAACTTACCATAAATTTTAATTTGGAATAATCTATCTTTGTTCTTTCTGAGACATACCCTTCCTTTATGTAAAAACATTTGCCCTTCCAGAGTCGATTAAATAATAACTTGTAACCTGCATTGCCGTCAGAACTTGTTTCAGGTTGCTACAGGACTTACTTTTACTATATTTCTCTTCATGTTTTCTTATTATATAATATTAATATTTATGGTTTTGCATTTGTGCAGCTTAGGTGTTTGGCAAACCAAGTAACGGACCAAAGGAAAAGGTTAGTCCTACTGCTGAAATTGGTACATACAGCTGCTAGATATCCAAGAATCAATTTAATTCTTGGTAGTTTTACTAGTTCTAGTTAATGCTTCGACTTTCGTGTATGTTTAGGATTTTCAACCCTTATTTTGTTTGTATATTTAGATGCTATGTATGTACTAATTTTGTTCTTTCCACGTGTTTACCATTATAAATGAACTTAAGGGATGGATAAAAATAACATCAGCTGGTATATGTTTCCTCGTTGGATCAAGGAATTTCAAAGAGGGGTAGATGAGTATATACATGCACAACCAGTTTCTGTTCGATTGTTTCTGTTTTGTTTTGTTTTGTTTTGTTTCTGTTTTGCAGTTTGGGACTGTACACCTGGATTTGTAATGTGTCTCTTGTTCTTCTCGACTGATTCGAGTATTATCGATAGTGTTATGCTAGATTAATTGTTGTCATTGATTTGATTTGGATTTTATTGATTTGATCTAGTTAAATCAAGGGTGATTGTTTGTATCTCCTAAAATTATAGGATGATTTAAAATGTTAATATAGCTTGAAATTGTTTGTATCTTGTGAAATTATAGGATGATTTTTAAATATTAATTTTAGTTGTCTTAATACTCGTTTTTGGATTAAGAATTAAGAGCTTCCAGGTGGTAGTATTAATCTAATGCTTCTTGTAAACCGTTATCTCTTCATATGCTGCTGGCACTTGAATTTTCAAATTACATAGTCATTATATGTCACAATCATGTGTAATCATGTATTATCAACTTTTCATCTCTTTGTAAGTGTTTTTTTGCGCATCTTCTAGTTGTTATCCAGTCCATTCTGTTTGCATCTTCTAGTTAATTTCCATTCCATTCTGTTTGCATCTTCTGGTTAGCATCTTCTAGTTTCCAGCTGAGCTCAAGAAAACTGTTTCACCAGTCTTTGTAGCATTCTGTTTGTTTTAGTTCCAGCATAGCTATGAAAGTATTTGGATGCGTGCTGTAATTGTAATGGCTTGAATGAGTAATAAGCTTACTATTATTTAATTCGATTGCTCTAATTAACATGTGTCCAATTTGAATGAAGTTTTGTTATTTAATTCCACTACTCTTAATAGTGGTTGTTTGTTGGTTAGATAGTGGATAAGAAGATGGGAGACAGGAGGATTCGAGTAATAATTTTTGGACATAAATGTGAGTTTTTCTTTTTCAGTTTATTTCACTCTTCAAGTGCAATCTTTTTGAGTTTTTTTGGTGTCAACTAATTTGCATTAACATTTAATTTGATATGAAGCTTCTGGTAAGACAACGGCACTCGAAAAGATTATTCAACTTAATTTGGAGAAAACACCTCATCAAAAGGTCGAAGGAGTAACTACAGTAAGTGACAAGATTTGGTTTAAGTGATGGTTAGAAGAGAGTTAAACTTTCAATCACAATTATTCATGATTATATGAATTCATTAGATTATTAGTCAGTTTTGTTCTAGTATATTACTTATAATGATTGGAACTGGAATGTACTGACATTTTCACTTGCGTGGTATTGTTGGCAGGGGAAAACAGTTGGCGGCGGTAGAGCATGTATATATGAGACAGAGATGTCTTCATATGAATTCCTAGAGGCTCCGGTACTTTTTTCTGTCTTGAGCTATTTTTTTGTCTTAATCTTGATTAGATATTTATATCTCTTACAAATATACTAACCTATTCTAAATTGTAGAGTTATGATGATCATGCGTGCGGAACGATGAATATAGCTAAGAAAGGGAATATAGCTGTCCTTGTAAGCATTCTTTGTTCCTACTTTTTTCCTATTTCTTTTTTTTCGGTTTTCTATTACTAATTATTTTCTTGAATGTAGTTAATATCTGCACGTGATGGTGATATTTCTGAAACGGAAAAATTACATCAAATAACGGTTTTCACCCATTTGATTCTGAACCTTGGGATGAGGAACATTTTGGTGGTCATCAACAAAATTGATGCTAACGGATGTAACAAAGACAGGTATAATCTTTAGTTCTTTCTATTTCTGGGGCTTTTTATGCACAACATACCAAATTTAATAAAAAACTCAAATTTTACTAATTTACAATAAAGTAAGTGAAAACTTTCTTCCTCTTTTGCGGTTTTAGAATCCCGGAATAAGCATAGGGCATAAACATCAACCTCTTACTTGAAGGTTGAATAATCTTGACTGAAACTAAGCCCAGATTAAAATTATATCATTAACAAAGCAGTTGAGAACATATTTAGTCCTAAATCATTATAGCTAAGTCTTCTTAGGGTTTCACATCAAGTTTGTTATGTCGATTGCTCTGTTGAACTAAGATAATATTATCTCCAGTTAATTGTCCCGAACTTTTGCGGTTTTAGACTACTTTGAAGATGGGTTAAGGCTGTGTGGTAATATCACTCTAGGCCAGGATCTGGCAAAGAGGAAGTGTGCAGGAACTCTCCCCTACTCTTTTTTGATTGATTGATAATATGGATTCTTATAAGTTATAACTGGCTTGCTTAAAACCTTAAACACAGACAAGACAATAAATAGAAGCAGTAAGCCACTACGTCCACTCCTATTAACCCACAACACCTATTTAAGTGACTTCTTCTATCGCTAACAGCTGAAAAAGAATACCGACTCTAATTGAAGGAACTAAACTAGATAATTCGTAGTTAAATATTTAAGCTGATCGTTTCTTCTTCCTAACATAAGTGAGCCATGGTCTGTCCTTCACCGGAGTTTCATCATTGCATCCAACCCCGAATGGCGACTTGTCCTCAAGTCAAAATATAAGCTTCCGAGCTGTCTTCTTCACTCGGCCTATTTTCCCAACGAATCTACAATTTCAGAACTATCATGCCACTACCAGCGACGACCCGCCACATGTGACGGCTTGACTAGCAGTTCAAAGGAGTCATTGATAGGAGGGGGCATGGATGAAACCTACCCTTGTACCGGCTTGAGTTCGACGTGGAATATGGGGTGTATCCTAGAGCCTTCAGGAAGCTCTAACTCATATGCAACTGTCCCAATTCGACGTAACACCTTGTAAGGTCCAGAGAACCTTAGGGAAAGCTTGTGATTAATATGACGAGCCAAAGAATGCTGCCTGTAGGGCTGTATATGCAGTAGGACAATATCTCCTTCCCTAAAATTCGTGCGTTGTTGGGCTTTCAACAAATTGGAATGTAAAATCTGCAGCACCTCGGCTCGAATGGGCAACTACTCCTCCGGGTCTGGAAGGCGAGTTTCACCACGGACAAAAGGTTTTATGGCTGAACTCATTGGAATGTAAAATCTGCAACACCTCGGTCTGGAAGGCGAATGGTCAACTGCTCCTCCAGGTCTGATCAAGTGCTTCTAAGCACCAATTGACCATCTCGGTCTGTCTATCTGGTAGGCTGAACTCGTTCGAAGGGTTTTATGGCTTAAACGGAACAATTCTGTCCAAAAAGCACTCAGAAAAAGGTCCTTGTCGAACAGCAAGGAAGAGGTATGCCATATGTAGGCTGACAATATCTTTATAGAAAAGATTGGCAACTGATTTTGGAGTATAAGGATCGGCCGTACCTATGAAGTGTGCATATGTGCTGAGCCAATCCACGACGACCAAGATCACTGTCAAGCCACCGGATTTAGGTAGGCCAGTGGTGAAATCTAGAGAAATATCCTCCTAGATTTGCTCGATAAAGGGCTGCAACAAGCTAGCCGGTTTGCTTAGCTTTTTGGCACGTTGCACCATTTTGAACATAGGCCTGGACATCCTTCTTCATTTGAGGCCAATAGAAATCAGTGGGTCAACCTCTTCAAGGTTTTGGGAAAACCTCCATGCCCGGCATTGTAATCCGGAATCACCAAACGATCTTTGAAATAAAAAATGCAAAGCTGCTTCCCACTTATCAGATTCTTTGGTGACGGGAATTGCATGGGCAGGTAATTCAGCATGTTGGGGTCTCCTGGATAAGCCATTATTTCCCTTCTCCGATTTGTACTCTCAAAAGAAACCAAAATGGATCAAATCATCGAGACTGATCATTCAAAAATGGAGAAAACAGAATCCCAAAACAGAATTCTGTTAGAGACAAAGCTCTGATATTGCCTAGAGTCTATTACAGCCTTACTCTCTTAATTCTCTATTACACATAAGAGGGCTATTTATAGACATAGCTTTACAAGTGGAAAAGCCAGCTCATACACTAGCTCAACTATATAAGACTCCATATACTCGATAGTGAAATTGAATGGCAACAATTTCAGCAACAGTCACGGCTGATCTAGAGTGTTGATGTGGTGATCCAACAAGAACTTGAGGCTACGATGATCAGGCCGAACCACGAACTTGGATCCTAGCAAATAATGATGCCATTTCTGCAGTGCTAATACAAAGGCCAGCAACTCCCTCTCATATGCAGATTTGAATGGAATGGAGCAGGAAAAACCCTTATCGAAATATGCAATTGGATGGCTAGCTTGAAGCAGGATGCCTGGTCAGTTTGAAGTAGGATGCCTGGTCAGTTTGAAGTAGGATGCCCCGTCGCTGACACTGCAATTCCTCGGTCGGGCTGTACATCAAAATATCGTCAAAGAAGACAACGATTGATTGGTGTAAATAGGGCCGAAAGAGGTTGTTCATCACAGCCTGAAAGGTCGACGGTGCCTTAGTGCCCCAAATGTGTTCGAATGCCATCTTGTGGACGTGGTCCAGTACTACGAATTTGGTGATAACTTGAGTGGAAGTCAATCTTAGAGAAAATTGTTGCACCCTGGAGCTCATCCAACAACTCGTTGATGATCAGAATAGGATGCCAAGCATAGAGAGCTGGTTCAATTGAGGATAGTCGACGCACATCATTCATGTCTGATCTTTCTTTTTAACAAACAAGACCGGACTATGACTGTTGTTGGGCCGGATGAACCCAGTGTCTAACAATGTTGCCGTTTGCTGCTCAATCTCTGCTTTTTGATGGTTAGAATAGCAGTAATGTACGAGGTTGGGAGTTATGGAATGTGGGAGGAGATCGGTGGGGAAGAAAGTGAGTTGGCTCCTCAGTGTCTAACAATGTTGTCGTCTCTGCTTTTTGATGGTTAGAATAGCGGTAGTGTACGAGGTTGGGAGCTATGGAATGTGGGAGGAGATCGGTAGGGAGGAAAGTGAGTTGGCTCCTCAAATACTGAATGAAATTGCTCAAGGATGCAGTGGGTGAGATATATGGCCAACGATCAGTGATTGAAAAGAGCCGAGGATAGGGATATCAAACTGAGGTTTCATTCCCTGTAGTGTAGCCTATACTTTTTCCCCTGACTTTGGAGAACCAGATGTATCTCCTTCCAATTTACAAGGACTGTGTCTAGAGTTGGCAACCAAATGACCCAAAGGACCGACTCAGCCCCCACTCATAGAAAATGGGTTAAAATCTTGCTTGATGATAATTCTTGGAAGTTGAATAGTAGGGTCTTTACAAATCTGATTGCAGTGAATGATGTCACCGTCGTCGATAGTGACACTGAAACCAATAACCTCTTGAGTGGCCAACTGTAATTCTTGGACAAGCTTGTCGGATATGAAATTGTGAGTGGACCCGCTATCCACTAATTGTAGCATCTTACGAGTCTGATGTATGTCATGAAGTTTCATTGTGGACGTGTCCGGAGATCTGGTTGAAGGAAGTTTCTGCCATGCCGGTCTCCTCCTCACCGATTTCCAATGGTTGAAGGACATTTATTGGTGTTCAATAGCATAATCCATTTGGGTGAACGTGGAACTACGCTTGTGCCCAGGAGACTATCATTCACCACAACGATGGGTTGTTGCTCAACATCCCAATTTCTGGTTTGGAGGTCGAGGGGTTTGATTGCTAGAAGCATGTGGTGGCTGTGGGAAACATGAGTCTGTACGGTTTGAAGGCGGTAGAGTAAAAATTGTGGGGGTAAAAGCTCTTAGGCCTTGAGATTGGCCCACTTTCGCCTCAAACTGCAAAGCCAAAACTAGCAGCCTTAAACACAGTATGAGGCTTATGAATACGGACCTCTGCTCGCAATTTTATCTTTCAGGCCAATTAGGAATACCCCGAGCAGAAAATGGTCAGTCCAGTCGTGAACCCTAGCCACTCAGCGAGTGAACTCTTCACAGTACAAGGTAACGGAACCAACCTGCTGGCTGCTGGATAGCGCACGTATGTACTTTCGGATTCTGGAATCCCGGTGGACCATAATTCTCTTGGAAAACCTTGACGAGATCTTCTCAGGCCAATGGTGAAATTGGTTTGTGTTTACGACTCCAAATTGGATGCATAACATAATTGACTTCTCGTAGTCGCTCCCTTACACTTCCTGGCTTACCTCCCTGTTGTTCCAAGCGTAGAGATCCAAGACGTCTCCTTCAAGGTGCAGAGCTGCTACTTCCACTTTCATCTACTCTGGAATCTGGAAATGCCGAAAATATTTCTCGTTTTTAAGAACCCATCCCTCTTGATCTCCACTCGAATTTTGGGAAATTGATTTTTGCTTGAGGTTGCGTTGTGCGGGGAACCTTTGTAGTTGTCCTTATCATCCTTGTGATTATCCCACCAGCAAGGGCGTGTATGACCCTAATGAGTATTGAATTTCTACTGGGAGGATTAATTTACAAATAGAAAAAATAATTTCTTTTATTAGTTTTTTAGGAGTGTTTTGCATAACAGTTATATTTTTTTCACATGCATATATTTTTTTTCTGATGTTTTTTATTATATTTTCTTTTTCCAGGACTGATGCACAACTTAAGTGTATTGCCAGCATTATACACGATCAATACGATCTTGGTAGTCAGATTGGTAATTGATTTTTTTCTATTAATATCTGTTGCCATAAAATAGCTAATCTTGTTATTTTGAGTTGATACATTTATTCACTCTTCATTATTTTTCTTTTTGACATTTTTTTGTAGTTTTAATCCGGGCTACAGTTTCATTTGAAGCTAATCAACATATCCAAAAATTCTTTGATGGGTTAGATAAATTTAAGGTAACTGCTCATGGTGATAGTACCCCTCGTCTGAGGTATGTTACATGTTGTCTTCTCTCCCTTTAGAATTTTCGCTGAACAAATGTCAATTTTTTGCTTGCTTCATATTCTATTATTTGATAGGATTAAGAACGACGACAAAGTGGGTTCGTTTGTCCAGAAATGGGTTGATGTGGATCTACTTCTTGATGAAAATCCTACCAATGTCAATCATTGGGATGATCGAGCCCATATTCTCTTTGAGTTAGCCAAGCTGAAATGGATACACCATTCTGGTAATTCCATATTTCTCTTTTATTCTAATATCAGTATGAATTTATTATCATGTCTCACAAAATTTTATTATTTCTCTTATTCAGCGTGGTTTACAGCAGCAACAAAAGCAAACAAGTTCAAGTCTCTTAGATATACACCTAAAGAGAAAGCGGCTTTCGCTTTCGTAATTAAAGGGTAAAAATTCAATTGTATTCTTTTTTATACTTTTTATCTATTTTATTTATTTCCTTGTTTGTTTAATGTAGTCATGAGGACGCTGAAAAGAATAACCTTCAGGATGCCAAGAACAGTTATGAGAAGGCTCGTGAAATTTTAAAAAAAATTCCTAATGGTTTGGCCTCTAGTTCTGTGAATCTAATTTTGATTGAATTAGAGAAAAGAAGGAAAAAAGTCAGTCAAGAAAGGGAAGAAATGGAAGAAATCAATGTAGTCGAAACCGAAGAAAAGAAAAACAGGAAGAAGTCTAAAAAGAAAAAGAAAAACAAGGGTAAAAATGATGTCAGGTAAAACTTATCTAATTTTATGTTGATTTGAGATGCAAAATTTTCCTTATGGTTTTTCGTTGTGTTATTTAGTTTTGACCATTTGTTTTTTTCTCCTTATTTTATGCAGTGATGTGGTCGGACTAAAAAAATGTGAAGAGAAGAAAGAAGTGATTGAACAAGAAAAATATGAAGAGGAGAAAGATGAAGTCAGGTACTTAGATTAAAAAAAAAATTGGCATGCTATTCAACATCTATATTATAGGAATAACTAGTCTAATGTCGGTTTCTATCACTATCAAATTCAAATGAATATAATAATTTAAAATTTTATTAGTTTGATATAAATTGTAAGAGTTTTAGTTTTTATAATCTGACAAATTCCTTTATGATTTTATGTTATTTATATATAGAGCAAAGGAGGATGAGAAGGCGGATACAATTTTGCATGCTACTAGCTCTTCAACTTATCAAATCAGTCTAACAATGAGCAATTCATGTTGTCGAAGGATGAGGAGAATGGGAAATGACATATGTCTGCCACAATCATTCATTCCTTGCACAAACATTCAAGTGGAGAAGTTTGCAGAAGTTGTGTCAATAGGATTCAAGAAGTCTAGCATACTGACTGTGTCTGACATTGTACAAGTTAAAATTGATGGAGAGGAGAAGCCATTCTTCGTAACTGAACCTGTGCAACCACTTGATAGTTATTTCCAGCTGGAGTATGAAAAATGGTGTTCAGCTGAGGGTAGACCCGGAGATCTTAGTAAGTGGTGGTCCTTCATTAAGGACAAATTCCAGTCGATCTACTGGTATGATTCGCTATATTTTTTCAACTTTTATAGAGTGATTTGATTTGAGATAATAAACTAGCATTCTTACATGCTTGTTTTTTGTAGTGATGTGATCGAAGTCTTATTGTATCTATACTCGGAGGGTTCAGCATGCGGGGACTTGTGCGCCGTGCAGGATGTGATATACATCACTGATGATGAACACCCTCGCATTCTACCTTCTATGAATCCTGAGGCTACATCTGTTAAAGATGTGGAAGATCTGTCCAAGAACATGAGAGGTATAATCAACATCCCTTGTGCTGGGGAAAAACCATCGGTTCATAAACTCTCAGATGATCTCTCCCATCTTTTCAAGTGGTTCAAAATGTATGGTATTTTTCTCTTCTTGTCCATTTTAAATGATTTTTAGCATTTTAATTAATTATGTTGAATTTATTTTTGTAGGAAACTTTCTCCCCGGTGTGTACTTAACCATTACTTTTTCTGGAAACCTCAAGAACGGATTGATTTTATCTTCATGGTGAAGAAGTATATGATTACCAATCTCGATATGATGAAAGAATTAAATCATAGTCTAATGGAGGGTGAAGCTAAGGAAGGTCTGACTTGGAAGGACAAAGTAAAAGAAAAAGGGGGGGTATTTAATGAGATTTTTAAGAAGGGGGATCCTAGCCATCCTAAGCTCTTACGAAATGATCAAATAAAAGAAGCTCGTTTAATTCAAGTACGTCCATACACAGATACAATCGATGTTCTGAGATACATAGTTGCAGTGTATACTAATTACAATGATATGGAGTATAGGGATTATCGACCTGAGGTACGTGGTTAAACATGTTTTTACCCTTATTGTATATTTAAAATTTACACCCAATGCACATAAAGATATTAAATATCAATTATTTTCTGCAAATGTCATTATTAAGATTTTATTTTGATATTGCAATTTCTGAAATTTTTGCATATGTTTTTTTGTTAGAGATTGGATGATGTGGATATAGAAGTTGAAGTAAGAAGACTATTCCCCAGGATCTATGCAGAAGTGTTGAATTCATTGTAAGTCTTTGTTTATATGTATCATTCTGATTCTCTAGTTAATATTTTTTGTATTATTCATAATGTTGTTGATTTTTGTGGTATTTGTATACAGTGAACATCTACCTGAAAGTGTTGCCATGCCTTTATTACGTCCCCGGGACAAGTTAATGGTGAGTTAGTTAAGAAATTTCCGGTGGTGATCATTTTGCATGACTTTGTTTTCTTTGTAGTTTTGGTTTTTTACATTTATTAACTTTTTCCAATTGTTTGTTCTTTGGCAGGTATAATTGACTATATTGGCTTTGACAATCAGGAAGAGGTGTAGTAACTAACAAACTTTGAAAAACTTTGGAACTTACCTTGTGGGGTTATTAAAACTGTGTAATTGTAGTTTAGATGCGTGAAGTAGTCGAATTGAGCTGCAATTGACTTGGTTTTTGTTTGTCATCTTGAATTGTTGACTTTAGAGGTAGGTGATATTGTTGTTCCTTTTTTATGTTCTTTGCGTTTAAAATCTCCCTCGGATATAGCTTGCTACTTATTCGGTCGAATTTATGTCTAGGCCAGCCCTGTTAGTCGGGCCAGATCAGGTTACCAGTTATGCCCTTTCCCTGGCCATACTGATATGAATATTTGTCTCATAGGAAAATCGACAATCTCATCAAAACTTAAGAAGTTAGGTTTGTACACTATCGTCTACAGTCTAAATGGTCTCCAAGTTAAATGGGTGTCCAAATGTGTCTGATTTCCCTTGGTTTGTTCGTTGATGTAACTATAGAAATATGTTCCCATTCTAAAACTTCACAATTATATATTTTTTTTATTCCTAAAATATCTTCATATACATTCTTCCAACCAACTAATATAATTAAGCCTCTAATGGGACAACCAATAAAAACGATTTATGATACCGAAATAGTTAAATCAAATGAGACGGTTCAACAAGATTGATAGAAACACAAGTTATCAATTTTCGTTTTCTTTCTTACCGCTCCTTTATTATACAAACTAGTCCTTTCTGCTGTGCCACGGGCCAAATAAATTAAAAACATAAAATTAGTACTTTATAAATATGAATTAATAGGTGTAATATTGTCTTTATGTTTACATTATATTTTACTTTGAATCTACAATGTAATTTTTTAATTTATTATTGTGTTCAACTACTTTGATATATTTATAAGAGAATTTAAGATAATTGTTAATGAATTTGCAATATATTATTTAAATATTAATTGTATATTTACATACAATGTATATTATTTAGTTTCACTATATATAAAAACATTACGTAGACAAATTAAATACTAATGTACATAAACATATTAAATGCATAGACGACATGAGAAAAATATATGTTTCAACTTTAATTGTTTATGAAAAACAACTAAAAATATTTTTGCACTTTTACTCGAAAATCAAATTATAGATCAAACGACGTTTTTCATTGAAAATTAGATTAATTCTATAAAAACCCGTTCTTGAGGTACAGTTGTCCCACCAATGAACCTTCTAGACTAGCTAAGATATTTACATTTGCCAATGGCTAGTGACCTATTGTCTACTAAGATCCAACACTTTGACAATCTGTTATAGCAAACAAATAAGAACCTGCAAACAAAACAAGCAATAATCTAGGCCAATATGAAACAGAAAATATGAACTCAAATTCTGCATTTGACATTTGTTGTACTTCGTTAAGAAACTTCTATTCAGATATGAAAGAGATTTTGGTCCCCAAATGTTCACAGTAGTATTTCTAGAAACATTTGTTTATCTGTATCGATAAAATGAAAATATTAGTTGAGTTCAATCGCAAAACTCAAAATGAAATTCAAAGTGTTCATAAAAATGGTCTTTTTTAGAACTATGTAAAGACTTGATTCCGTATAGAACGAATACGTAGGAAATTCGAGCTATACTCATGCGAGTATCCGATTCAGTCACACCTATTTCAAAATATAAAATATTTTTCTCAAGAACTACGTATGATTTGATCTCTTTAAAGAGTATGTAGGAAATTTGACATAAAGCTTTTGATCGTCAAATTCAATCATAACCTCAAAAATCATTAGGCAAACCAAACTAAAAATTTAAATTATAAAATTACTGAAATGATTGCACAACCATTTCTAAAAGGTGGGTTCAATTTATTCACAACGTACAATTGATAGTTGAAACGAGTCTAGCCTATCCTTCATAGAAGGTGGGTTTGGTTTTGATGTACGTAAAACTAAAACACTCTGAATTACATAAGACTTAATTCTCCTTAAAGAGATACATAGGCAACTCGTCAAAATACAAATGCATCCCAAATAATAAAAATCGTTAACATTTTGATATTTGTACACCTTTTAATCAATAGGTAACAAGAGAGGGTCGAACTCAGAACAATCTATCTATATCTATCTCTATTTACTTAAAAGTCCAGCCCTCCATAATGAGCCCTCCATAATGAACAGTATTTTGAACATGAACAGTGCATTTCCAGTCCTCTCCCTTTATCATTATCTACTAGATTTTGATTACCGCACTTTGTGTGAGCTTTAGCGTATGAAAAAGTAATATTTAGATATATGTAATACATTTTGTCTTTTTCAAGATTATTATGATATTTAAATACTGTATTTATGTTTGCTTTTATTTTCATTAAGTGGATGTAAGTCCAACAACATGTATTTGTTTCTTTTGGTTTGATATGGTTGTCAGGTGATTTTCACGTATTTTAATTAAAGTTGTTAATCAAGTTAGTTAACTTGGGTTTGGATTGAGAATGGATTGGATCAATTCAGGTTATTAGTTAAGACAGGTTGGGTCTATACGTGTTAGTGTGCAGTTGATTCAATTTATTTATTAAATAGTTTTATTTATTTTTATTAATGCTATTAGATTTGGATATTGTGTTCGAATTGGTTTTTCAATTTGACATGATCATGTTGTTTTTTTGGACGGTTAGGTTTTGACTACGAACATCATCATTTATTTAGGAAGTTTAAAATTAACAAAAGTAGATAAAAATTATATTAATCTTTTTACATTACATCTATTATTTAGTCAAACTAGGACAAATGATAGGATTATGAAGAAATGATAGATAATTAATTGAATGAAAAATAATATTATAATGGGTCTTGAATTTATTAGGTTTTAAAATGATTAAGATTTAACAATATGATGAGGTATAAATTACATTTACTTTGGGCAAAATGGATCATTTTTATATAGAGAGAGATAAATTCATAAATTAATAGGATGAGATAGCATATATTAGGTACGGTTTACATGTACTTTCGTCTAATAGCGATTGTTTTATATATATATTTCTGATTATTTCTCCTTACTTGGTGTGGGTCAAAACTCTGGGGCCTTAATCAATTTCTCCCTCCATGTTTCAAATTGCCTTCGTTGGTGCTTGTAGGAGACTTTCAAGTTTCAACAGAGCGATTAGCTCGATCAAAAGATGTCATCGTCGTCGACAGTGGTGGTTCTTCACTCGCTCCTCTCAATTGTTGTCTTGATCTCCACCGACTGCCTTTACTATCGGAATAAACAGAAAATTAATACCTAAAAGAGGGGTTCTCGGAGGTTCTGAAATCTATCCTATCTCTTTCATATTGTCAATGGATTGATCTTGTATGTAGTTTGTTCATCTTTTTCGTTTATGTAAATTATGTAAAGTTTATACCGTTTATTTCTTTCTTTTTTTCCCTTGTATTTCTATTGTTCGATCTAGGCTTCCGCCACAATTTCCAACTTCTTCTTCGATCTAGGCTCCCATGTTGACTCTTGCACCGAGACGAGTCAATCCCGGGGTTTACTTCTCGATCTCGATCTCCTTCCTCTCTTCTCCCGGTCAGCCGCAGTAGAACTACAAGGTAAAAGTTTAGGTTAAATCCTATGAATTGATTTAGGCTGAATTCTTATAACTTGTTGTATGATTTGATTTTTGAGATTGTCTTCAGAGTTTCTTTGAATTGTTTGGTCACTCTTACTCTCAGAATAAGGCAATTCTGAAGTCTATTAACTTCAACAAATGATGAATTTTTTAATTCCTACTTCTTCGTATAGTTTCAAATTTGCAAAATGTTTGCATAAAATTGCACATGACGGAAAATAAAAGCATAAGATTCATCTTAATGGTGATTCATATCCCAATTTTCTTACCCGCGGTTGTGTTAAATGCTATCAGGCACTTCCTTTGCCTATGAGGAGCAATCCATAATTTTTGGTTATTTTACTGCCTTGCCATAGATTTAGAGATTTTTACCCCAAAAATATCATAGATGTTGTGTTGATTGTTTTTTATTATTATGTCTATCTAATACAAGTTACTTTGACATTGCAACTTCCAAAGATTAATTGTGCAGTTCTTAAGAATTATTTGTAGTTGGTTTAAAACCTACCCTTTATGGTGAAAATTGTTTATATATTGTGCACTTAGTTGTTTTTGTTGATTGCATCACTTATTAAAAAAAAAATCATGAGACTGTGTTAGGATGCATAATATGATCTTATATTATGATATTAGGCTTATTTTGCTGCACGGATTTAGTAGCTACATGTCTTCATTCTTCAAACACATTAAAAATGTAAATTATGCTAAAAAGTGTGTATTTGTTAGGATTTTCACCGTTCTGTTTGAATTCATTAACACTAAAATTAACAAAATTGTACGTAAGTGTAAAAAACACATCTTCAGGATAGAAAGATGGGAACAAAGACTATGAATAATTTTGTTAAACTTCACACTTAACAGTTGCCTTTATATTTCTTAATGGATCTTATATCTTAAAAACATTTCCCTTAACATAGTTATACTATCACAACAAATGAAGTAGCTCAGGACAAGATTAGGAGACATGTGGATTGCTCGAAGGGCAAGTATTGTGATCTGTTAGGAAAGAAAATAGATTGGAAATGCAAGAACGAAAGTGTTTATCAAGAAAAGTGTAGTTCATGTGGTGATGTTTTTACTTGTACTGATCATCATATATACCGTCTTTGCCAAACTCAAACCTAATTAAGTCAATATCTTGTTCATTAACAAGTTATATCTGACCACTAAAATCTTTGAAGGCTATGGTTCACATTTCAAGCTTTTCAACAACACTAAAGTCTTTGAAGGATTTGGTTAAAAAATACAGGTTATATAGTTCTAAAAGTAAAGTACAAGTAATCGCCCGGTGTAAACAAATTTCAGAAAAACATACTGAGAAAAATCTTTTTAAGCTCAAGGGGATGTGGTGGACTTGTTGATGTGATGGACTTGGGATTTAATTTGGTGTAGATTGAAAGTTTTATTGAAGTACGCTTTTCAGGTTTATTAGATTTATTATGTTTTGAAAGCGGAAAGCGTGATTTATTTTGTATTTGCATAATATAGTTTTTTATTTGCCTTATTTAGTATGAATATTTATTTTCATTTTATCCGTCGAATTCCAGCATATTTAATTTGTTCAATTTTTCATCTTTAAAGCTTAATAAAGTAAGTGATTACAAAGATGTTATGCGATTTTTTAAATAAAAAAGCAAAGACGTATTACTGATAATACTATTACAACTACTGATAACTCTTTCGATGTCGTGTGTTCTTTTGTTTATGGATCAGTTCATATACAAATCAATTCTTCTTTATGCTTAGGATGTCAATGTCTTAAAATGCGAGAAGTAGGAAGTTGGGTTTACCTTGTGCTATACTAATATATATTTAATAAACTTTCAAAATACTCATTTTTGTGTACACAACATTACTCTACTATTATTAAACTATTAAAGTAATTCATCTTTTTTTCCACATGTCATTCTCCCTTTCAACCAGTCACATGACAATTATTTCTTTCATGTGTCAAATTTTCTCTCCTAATCTCTTAGATTGACACGTGGCAAGCCTTAAGCTTAATCTCTATTTTACCTTTTTAATAAATAAACAAATCCCATGTACTTCGTATTACCTTTTTGTTAACAACTGCAATTATCACATGACAACTATTTTCAAAAACTGTATAAACAAATAACACAATTCTCTTTTGCATATTAAACATATTTTAGTTAATACTTTGTGGTTGTAGAGGTAAACAATGGAACAATTCAAGTATGAAAATTTTAACTTAAGAATTTACAATTTGCTTCTTTTTTTTGGGTGAAAAGAATGTACAATTTGCTAGCACATACAACTTCGTCACATGTTATTTTTCTTTTTGATAAACAAAATCATATAATAGGAAAATCATAAATATGAGTATATTTTTATTTTAGGATAATTAAGCTTTGTAATATTATATGTCTATTTATTTATATTTTTTAACCTTCTATAAATCATATTTTATGTGTTTTAATAAACAAAGAGTAATGTAATAATAATCTAGAAAAATATTGAATCTCATAATTCAAACATTTAAATACTTATATTTTTTTTTTAAATATTTAAATAATGCTTGAATAACTTTCTCTTTATTAAAAATGTTTATCATACTAATTCAAAAACTATATATTAAAGAATTGATTATCTTTTTACTCTAGCTATTTAGGTAATAATTTTTTAAAATTATACTAAATTTGTATGAGTTAAATAAACTAAATATATTAGATAAGATATTTTAACCTAAATTATTTCTTTATTTAAATTAAATTTATTACATTATAAAACCTTGCACACAGAAAACCGTTCTAGTAAACACTTAAAAAAGAGATTTAAGTTCGTCAATTCCCTCGACTCCTCAAATGATCCCAAAGTACATTGCCTTAACACCCTTTACTCAATATTAATTGTTGCAAAATCAAGTTGGTCCCAGTTTGCGTGGGTTTTAAGTCCCTTTTCATAGGGAGCGTTTGACAGTTATTAGCAGTTATTTTGGCGGTTATTGTTAGTTTCCTAGTGTTTTGTGTGGGTTTTGTTGGTGTTTCGCTGGTGTTTCTGGTTTCTTTCCTGGTGTTTTGCTCTTGTTTTCTGGATGGAGGCACTTGAAACTGCTTATGGTTAACTCCGGCTTTCGTCGGAGGAAAACACGAGTGTTATTGGCTTGGAAGGCGATACGGCTCAGCGTCTTAGATGGTCCCTATGTCTTGCTGGGAAGATACTCACGGATCAGCCGGTTAGTATTGTCGCCTTCAAGGCAACTTTGCGTCTAGTTTGGAAAGTGGAACAAGGATTTGCAGTACGGGAAGTGGGAGAAAAGTTATTTATCTTTCAATTTTTCTCTAAGGAAGACAGAGATCGTGTGTGGAATGGTCGTTCATGGATATTTGATGACTCACTTGTATTACTCCAACAGATCAATGGTATGGAAAGTCCGACTGATCTAGTTTTTACGGATGCTCCATTGTGGCTCCATGTCCTTAATGTTTCTCTTGGGCTATGTACTGAAATGATGGCAAAGAAAATCGGTGACAGGGATGGTGTTTTTATGGAATTTGATCATTCAGACCCCCTTGGCATTCATAAGATCTTTAGATTGAAAGTTGCTCTCCCAATTGAGAAACCGTTAATGAGAGGAATCAGAATTATGGTGGAGGGCTCCCCGCGGTGGGTCGATTTTAAGTATGAGCGCTTGCCCATAATTTGTTACCGTTGTGTTCGGTTGGGTCATATGGCAAGAAACTGCACTTTTGTTACCCTGGAGGAGGAAGAAGCAATACCGAACCAGTTTGGGCCATGGCTCCGTGCAGTGGAGAAGTCTCGTCTTCGTCTTAACAAGGAAGACCAAGAATTAGAGAAATCCCGTCTCCAGGATCTCCTCGCCTCAGCGGTAGATTGTACAATACGATCTACCCCGACGTCTATGGAGATTCCTCAAGCGGTAGTGGTGCAGAATCACACTAAAGAAATTGCTCAAACTTCTGGAACCCATCGTCTCCCAGTTCTTCCTTTAGTCTCGGTTGATCGTATGGATTCTGAGATAGAAAGTGAATTAGGAAAACGTAAACATGAGTCATCTAAGAAGACGGGTACTAATGAACTAGAGGATACTCTTACTGAACGTAAGAGAAGCAAGACTGTAAGCAAATGTTCTGTCTCGGATGGAATCAAAGTAGCGGGTACCGGAGGGACTCTGGCCCGCGAAGGAAAATGAAAATATTTAGCTGGAACTGTCGGGGCCTGGGCAATGCCCCGACAGTTCGTGCCCTCCGGGATTGGTCCTGGAGGTCTTGCCCGAATGTGGTCTTTGTAATGGAGACCATGATTGGAAAGAGTAATCTGGAGAATACAATGGGTAGATGCGGGTTTACTGATGGTATTTGTATTGCTAGTTAGGGTTTGTCTAGTGGCATTGGTTTTTGGTGGAAAGATGTACAGTTGGATATTATCTCCTTCTCTGATAGACATACCTTGGCTGAAGTTTTGGATGACAGAACTGGTAATCGTTGGGCCATGGCTGGGGTATACGGTTGGCCGGAGAGGGACCAAAAGTTCTGAACTTGGGCCCTTCTTCGACAGATAAAGGCTTCCTGCAATCTGCCTCTCCTTCTTTTTGGTGATTTTAACGAAATTTTGCTGCAAGAGGAGAAAGAAGGGGGTGCTCTCCGCTCTGATGCTGAAATGTGTGGATTTAGAGACGCTTTAACGGATTGTGGTCTCTCTGATCTTGGATGCAGGGGCTCTATATTCACCAGGCAGCGGGGGAATATTAGGGAGAGGCTTGATAGATACATTGCTTTGAGTGATTGGATGAACATGTTTCCTAACTATGACGTCTCCCACTTCGCATGAATCCACTCTGATCATGCTCTTATTTATCTAGTGACTGAGCAGGAAAACAGATGTAACTCCTACAATTCCTCCTTTAAGTTTGAGACGTTATGACTGGAACATCAGGAGTGTAAAGATATTGTGCAGGATCTGTAGCAGGCTCAAACTGATAGTCCTCACTTAAGAGTCGCTCGCTGCGCTGCAGGATTATCAATCTGGGCTAAAACGAAGTTCAGGTACAGGAAAAAGCGGATTTAGGAACTTGAGACTGAACTCAAGAGTCTACAAAGTGGAGTTCCTGACGGACTGACTTTACATCGATCCAAACCTGTAATTTCTGAGCTTGACAAATTACGTCGTGAAGAGGAGTCTTTCTGGCATCTCAGATCTAGGGCGAATGAGGTGAACGATGGTGATAGGAACACAACCTATTTCCATCACAAAGCCTCGAAACGGAGAAGTAAGAATAGAATCCATGGTCTATATGATTCTAATGGTGATTGGAAATCAGATTCTGTGGGAATGGAGGATATTGTCGTGAACTTCTACCAGAATTTATTTGCTATTGTACACCCAACTGACTTTGATGTTGCACTTTCCTCGATTCCTCATAAAATTACGTCAGAGATGAATGAAATGCTGGTCAGATTGCCTACTGCTGAAGAGATTCATTTTGCTTTACAACAAATGCATCCAACTAAGGCTCTCGGGTTAGACGGAATGCATGCTATTTTTTATCAGAAATTTTGGCCGACTGTTGGGCCAAATATTGTTTGTTTTGTACAACAGTGGGGGCGTGGAGAAGCCAGAATTGACGAAATAAATTCCACTGTGGTTACGCATATTCCTAAGGTTTCGGTTCCTAAGGAAATGAAGGATTTTCGCCCTATCAGTCTTTGCTCAGTTTTATAAAAGATAGTATCCAAGATGCTTTCAAATCGGCTGAAACAGTGCTTGCCTGAGGTTATTTCGGAGTCCCAAACTGCTTTTGTTAGTGGTCGTCTGATAACAGATAATGCTTTGGTGGCGATGGAATGTTTCAATTTTTTGAAACATAAGACACCTAGCCGGGAAGGTTTTATGTCCATGAAACTAGATATGAGTAAAGCGTATGACCGTATGGAGTGGTCCTTTTTGGAAACTGTAATGGAAAGGCTTGGCTTTGATGGTGTATGGACTAGTAAAGTCATGGATTGTGTTCGAACGCCGACCTTTTCCTTCAAGATCAATGGGAGGGTTAAGGGACATGTTGTACCTACAAGGGGGATACGCCAAGGTGTTAGCCTTAGTAAATATAAGGTTGTCATCAGCGAAGAATAAATGTGGAACTATGGGTGCATTCCTGCAGATATGAAGGAAATTCTTTCCTTGCCAGGGTCTTAAGGGCTCGATATTATAGAAGAGGTTCTTTCCTGGATTCTTCTGTGGGATATCAAGGAAGCTATTCTTGGAGGAGTATTTGGAATGTTAAAGAAGTTTTGCTGCAAGGTTTGGGTTGGAGAGTGGGAAATGGTTCTAGCCTGAATATTACTACATGTAATTGGATCCCTGATGGGCTTAATTTTCGGAAGCCATTGGCCCAATCCAATGTGTTGGATCGATTAGCGTATAAAAACTCAAGGAACAGAGGCTATTGTTCCTTGACAAGTAGATAATGCAGAAAGACAAACAATAATGTAAATCAAACCTGGACACAATGATGTATAGTGGAAACGCCCCAAGTACCAATAAGTATCAAGGCGAAAAACCACTCCTCTCTAGCTTTCACTAGAGAGAGTTTGAACGGGTCTACTTGTTGTATTGATCTCTTGATTACAACGGAACTTGGATCACTCACCTAGACTCTCCCTAGCTAGGTCTCGGATCACTCTTCACACTTGAATCTCAACCCCACACACGTAGAACAACTCTAAACCGAGTAAAAGGTTTTCGCTCTTCAAAGTCTTACTATGCTATGCTCTCCCGGGAAATATATAGCACACTAAATAACTCAAACTAACTACCGATCTAACCGTTCTGAATTTACCATAAACCTCACAATATCTCACTAAAAGGAAATCGCTTCCTAAATAATACCTTCACAAGATGTCAGCAAATATCAGTTGAGTCAGATGATCCATCTTGTTCTTCATCGAAAGGAATGGAAGCCAGTGAAGCTCTCTCGTAGAGGTCCCGAGCTCTCCCACATGTTTTTCGCAGATGATATCGTCCTTATTGTTGAGGCCTTTGTGTAACAACTAAGGGTTATTCAAAACAGTATGGAGGAATTCTGCAAAGCCTCTGTATCGATGTCAGCAAGTCCAAGATATTTGTCTTTGCCAAATCTGTCCTCTCTTCGATTGCGGTCCACTTTATTTCCTCCAAAAAGATCCCAGCCTCGACGTATTCAGCCATCGACAAATCCATCAGATCCTTCACATGGAGATCCACTGATCAAAACAGAAAAATCCACCATGTCTCTAGGGATGCAGTGTGCTCGCCGAAGGAAAGTGGTTGCCTTGGATTACGCAAAATGAAGGCCTGAATCTCGCACTCATCGCTAAG
Organism: Oxyria digyna; assembly: GCA_029168935.1. NCBI lineage: Eukaryota > Viridiplantae > Streptophyta > Magnoliopsida > Caryophyllales > Polygonaceae > Oxyria > Oxyria digyna. The sequence goes on from JAPVLV010000009.1 coordinate 36,499,923, forward strand.
TTGGGTTAGAGGTTCCTCCATTGCGTTGATGAACCCTGGATCCAAGTCCTCCGAGCCAAGTATGTAAGGGAATCATGTAATGAGTTTTATGGACCCTCTCATGTTTGGCGTAGTTTACAAGCGGGTGTGCGCCAGGTCCTTGTGAAAGGTATCAAATGGGTCATTGGCGATGGGAGAACAGTTCGCTTCTGGATTGTCCCTTGGCTCCTTGACAATAGCCTGCTTGACGAGTGCATCGCTCATGTCGACCCCTCGTGACATTCAGACCCAGTGGCCAAATACTGAACACATGGCTCAGGGTTGGATTGGAACTTACTTTCGGATATCCTCCCTAACCAAATCCTGCTCAAGCTTGCGGCTTTCGACATCCCTTTGGAACCTACTGACCCATATATGATAAGTTGGGGTCGGGACCTGATACGCTGCACTTTGTATAGCGTAACTAGGGGTTATTACATTAGTTTAGGAGTATTATCATATGTGTTTCGAGTCATTATTATGTTCTGAGATATTTATTAAGAAATGAAGAAATGAAGATCAGAACCAAAGAAGATTGAAGACTTGAAGAATGAAGAAGCTTCTGCGACGCTACCCGCGATCGCCACTACCATCCAGGCGATCGCCATCATTCAACATAAGCCATTCGAGAAGAAATCAGCAACCGCGATCGCCAAGCATCTATGGCGATCGCCATGGAGCGACAGAGACCACGACAGAGCTTTACATGAAGACCGCGATCGCCAGGCATCTATGGCGATCGCCACAACAAGGCCGAAGACATTCCGAACTTTCCTTATTTTTCTTTGTTTTTATTTCTTTTATTATTTTCTTTTATTTCCGTTTTTCCTTCTAGGGTTGGACTTTATATACCCTAACAGCCTTTTCATCTATCATCATCTTTTCCATCAGACAATTTAGTTTTGCAACCATGAGCAGGAACTAAACTCCATTGTTTTGCTTAGCAGTTGAAACCTTCAGTTATTAAGTTGTGAGATTTCTAAACTCTTGTTCTTTTCCTATGGGTTTGTATTAATTCTCTTGTTCTTCATCTATTGATTTCTATTAGTTTTGCTAGCTTGATCACCTAGTTTGATTGATAGTTTTCTATTGCTAGACTATGAATATACGGTGGAATTCCTTGTCATTGTAGCACTCATATCTGCATGATCTGGTAGTTGATTGCTTTTATGAAAGAGAATTGATTGCATGTTAATACTTGACGGTTGTAAGTTATTGCATGCATCCTTATGATTCATGTGCCCTTTGCTGCTATTTCATCTAATCTTGAGAGGTTTCCCTGATTGCTGAATAGTAAGTATTATCAGGACCGGTTGGCCTGCTGATATATTAAAGATTGGAATAGGAACATTCCCTAGGATTAAATAGAACTTGAGATAAATCTATGATCAACTTGATTGACTGTTGTGTGGATACTTGCTAGGTGAAACCCCTTCGCATAATATTCTCACCCAAACTTCCTCTGCTTGTTACTGGTTACTTGTGTGTTCTTGCAATCAACCCCCCCCCCCCTTGGTTACTTATTACTAGTTGATATTTCACTTGACTGCATTGATTTGGTGTTTTGATTCCCTTGGGTTCGACCTCTACTTATTTGCTATACTCTAGTTAGTGTTTAGGGTTTTCTTTGATTTGGCACTACGACTTTAGCCTCATCAGGACCACAATGGGGACTACTCAGTTACGACGGGATACGACGTACTGCAACCCAGTTCATGCTCCCCTGACTCTGATCTTATCATATACAAGATTAATTGGCATCTCAATGTTCTTGATAGGGAAACATTCTCGAATGGGGCGGTGCACAACGACCAACGTGCCTTTGCAGTTGGTCTCCTCAGGGATGAGAATGGGGCGTGGGTTATGGGCTACGGGCTCAACCTGGGCTCTGCTCTGTTCCCAAGAGTGAACTTTGAGGTTTACTTGATGGTCTTACTCTAGCTTGGGACAAAGGATTTAGACAGATCGAAGTTGAGACCGACTCGCAACTCACCATTCCCATGCTACCTCAACCATCCAACTTCACCACCCCGTCTCCAGCCTGGTCCACCAATGCCAAGGCTAACTCCGCAGGAACTGGCTCGTCCGGATCTGACATGTCTTTAGGGAAGTGAACAAAGTCGTTGACTCCCTCGCTAATCACTCCTTTTCTTTTCCGCTTGGCTTTCATTTTATTGTTAGTCCACCCGAGGACATTTTATTACTATTATCGGACGATGTTAGGGACAAGGCTACACCCGCCTCACTATTCGGTAGCACAAAAAAAAATGATAATTGATTCTTTCGATGTGATTTCTGATTTGTAACTTAAATCATGAAATGTTAAGAGCTTGATTGTTTAAATTTTGTCAAGAGGTATTTGATTAAATCAGAATTCTTTATTACATATTATTTTTCTAAAAATAATGTTGTTCGATTTTTTATTGTAATAAAGAAAATAAAATTTGAACAATATTTTTATAATAAAATAATTATATTATTATTATTTAATTTAAAAATAAAATAAAATATGTGAAAAGGGGATCTCTCGACGAGTTTCGATAAGTTCGAGTCAGTCTGGACTTGACCCAACAGGTTTAATGAACTTTTCGGGTCGAATTTGGATAGAGTTTTCCAAGGTTTGATCGGGTCGGGTTTGGATCGAGTTTTTTCCAAATAAGATCGACCCAGCAGATTGGGTCAAGTTTTGAGAAGTCTAATCTCTCTCCATTTCCTATTTTCAATTCATGGGTATATGCTACTTAGGGCCCGTTTGTTTGTAGTGTTCGGAAACGAAAAGAAAACGTAAATGAATCTAGACCATTACTAAGTGATGATACATTGACAACTTGATTTTGAATTCTAAAATTTGTATGCCAAGAGATGAGAAAAGAGGAGGGAGGGGAGGGAGAGGTGAGTTGGCAAGGAGGGGATGATGAGTTGGCTAGGAGATTTGGAAACCCCTCACAAGGAGAGATTAACCAATACCCCAACATTACTACTAGGAGAAGGGGGAAAAGAAATAAAATCACAATTTTGAACAATGAACAATTCCACTAAAATGGACTATGTTCGTTTCCTTTCCGTTTCCGACATTATAAAGAAACGCCATCTTAGTCTTCAATCGTATTCAAACTAACACGCACTGGACTAAAAAAAGAAATAACAGGATTACAAATATCCTATTCAGTTGGTCAATCGAGTCGGACATGTTACGACAAAAGGGTTTAAGACTCTTTAGGACCTATTCCAAAGACTAAAAAGAGCGAGGATAACTTGACACAATTCACAGCAAACATAATAGTTCTCTTTTCCTTTTAACATAGGCCAGTACGAATACCATCCAGGGAAGTTTGATTTCAATATTTCGTATTTCTCCGCCTCTAATTTAGAGAAGCGTAGGTCTACGGATCCGAAAAGAAAGGGTTACAAACTGCTAAGTCATCATTTACATCTAAATTAACTTGAGATCGGTACAACAGTACAAATCTATTATGCTAATTCTCACCTGCATATTCTACAACAAGCCAAGGAAAAAAGAATCATTATTATGTCTAACAGCTTCAGCTTCTGCAACACAAATGCCTGAAAAACAAAGGAGGAGGCCAATTATAAGGAAAGAAACTTATGTGATACACGGAAATTCTTGGAGGTCTCGCATGATGATACTCCATATGATGCCATTTAGTAATTTATCACAATACTGGGTTGAACATTGTTCTCTTTGATCTCTTGTTGCCCATAACTCGTATTTGTTAAGGAAAACAAACAGCAATATAAAGTATTACCTGACTAGAATGAATCTTCAACAGATACGTTATGGACATTATTTGAATCCAAGTTAACTGGGTACAGGACGGAAAACACCTTTGATCTTGTCATAGAACCATCTGCAACACAATATGGCTGCACTGTCAGTAACTCATTTTCCTTTGGCAACATAAGTTTTGTACCCAATTACCCTTTTCATGTGCAAAAGAAATATGAATGTTACACTAGATCAATGTTTTTCAGACACTTTACACTCTTTACATGCTATCCTCATAATGTTTTCACATTCATGTTTACAGGACTACTAATTTTACACTAGATCAATGCTATGGAAATATTTGCACAATTTGCAACATGACTACGAGATCAGTTCTTTAAAAACACAACTGATTCTATGTAGAAAATATACAAGAAAGGATTTATCATTCAATCCCTACATTACCAGAACTACAAACAAGAGACAATGCCCTTTATCAACTTAAAAAACAGGAGGATGATTTGTGCAAGTATAAAACAGGTTAACAAAGCATACAATACCTGCATGAAAAGACAGGCCAGCCTTCATCACTTTGTTGATCACCTATTTGCTCTGTTTCTCCAAATTTCTTGGCAGGAACAATGATACATGGGCCTTCAATGGATCCAGCCATAAATGTGCTCTCATCATTAGATTCATAAACCTAAACAAATCAATCATATCTGTATATGTCAGCTATTGCAAAGGACGCATGACATTGCATAAGTTCCACAAGAAGTCACCTCATTGCCTTCAGGGGAAGAAGGGTGACCAACTGTTGCAGGTAAGTCCGCAGGGAAGTAACACCGGTTAACATCAACCCACCTTAAACCAGTTTGGCTATCTTCCCACATGGCCTGGATAACAAATATGTTCAAGTGTCAGCATCTGTCTATATATGTGATGAAAGTGATGAAAACGGTATAATGTTTGGCTATTCTTATATTCCCATATAATGTTCAGAACGATGAGAACGAACCACCCAACTATAATCCCCGTGGCACGGACATCGGAATATAAAAATCACTCAACAAAAAAAACGCAATGGTTACATCTCAAATGTGCAGATAGATCCAATGTACTTTTCAGTCAAAATTAATAAAAAAATTCCCCTATTAAATGAACAAGTAATGACGAGTACCAACCAAACCAAGACAAGAGAGAATACTTGCCTGAAGCTTCCAAGGTATCAGGTTCTTATTGGTGGACCCAATAAGTGCATAATCATGCAATTTATATACCACACCATTGATCTGGCAAGATTGGTAGAACTTTTTGTCCTCCACAACTTCATGTACATCACTAATCCAATCAACATAATGTATTGCAATATCCTGCAACTCAGTTCCAATTCCTGCTGTCTCAGTCTGCCTTTCTCGTTCTGCATCTCGGTCATCTTGTTCAAAATTGCATGTTAGGTTGCCATCATCAGTTTTTGTCCCATCAGATTTCTCTGAATGGTTCTCCAATCCATCAATGTCCTTTTTCATTTCTAAGGAAACTCCACCACCGAAACCTTCTGTGCCATGAATACTGCTTGATGGATGAAGGTCTTTAGAAGCATCAAAACCTGAAGGATATGCAGAAGTACAATCCTTTGCTTCGGTTTTAGATTTTTCTTCATGGAGAGATGCTTCAGTTTTTTCAACATGCTGAGTAGGTCCATTTTCCAATGGCCTGGAAGATGCTGGGTTCTTATCTGTTAATTTATCAGAACTGGGACTCTCTTCTTTCTTTATGGCTGCTGGAAGTTCACTTCCCTGTATTTTATTTGTCTGCATAGTCTTTGCTTCAGGTGATATATTACTAAGATCTCCCTGAAGGTCTTTTCGTCCATCAGGCTCCCCATCTGCCACTATATTTTGCTGACAGGAATCCTGATCTTGAGCTTGAGCTCTCTCATCAGGAGGAGATTGAATTCCATCTCTACTGGAAGTGATATTAGTAGCGACCAAATTTCTTGTTACACGGCCATACTTTGGAGGAAATGGCTTGCCACCACTAACATTCACGCACCTAGGACAATACCATTCACCTCTAGAAACTAACTTCTGATCGTTTGACTGGAGACATTTCGAATGAAAACCTTTCTCACAAGCATCACAAACAAACATATTTTCGACTTCCTTAATGACCAACTTGCACATTTGGCATGTTATAGATTTACTCATATAGTCCCTAGAAGGAGGGAACCAAGTAGGCTGTTCTGCGGGTTTCGGATGTAATAGCTTCTGAACTATTTTAGATATTTCAAAATGGTGAGCAGTATGAGAATACTGAGTTCCCTGGATGGGATGATGCATACTGGGCAAAGTTCCTGGTACTGCCTGAGTAAAGACTGAACTTTGTGTTTGAACATTTGTTGCCAGAGATTTTAGTGGTGGAACATGCACGTTCAAGTTTCCTTCAAATTTAGCTGGTGAATATTCTGGTGGTTTATTTCTCGTGCTGATGTTACTTGATGGGACAGACCGAGGTTGCAAAGGAGCTGTTGTCTTTGAGATAAATCCAGCTGCAGAGTAGTTCAGAAATAAATAGGGTTAAGAGTCTATATTTAATAAAGACAAAAGGAAGACAAAGTACAAAGAAAAACCATCAGTGGAAGGATGAACAGAAGATGAGATCTTCACAAACACAAAGAGTATTTAAGTGCTTTTAGAAGTGACAAAGTGGTAGAGGTATGAAGATGAAAGGTTGGGAAGTAGATCTGAATTGAAAAATCCTTATCAAACTCCTCAATTTTGCATTCTAGTGATCCTTAACCAAGAGTTAGGTAGAATCAACTAGCTTACAAGAAGAAAAACATCTTATTCAGCGATAAAAGATTAAGCTGCTGTAAATTAGCATTTGACGAGAAAAAATGAAAAATGGTATCTTGCTCAAACAGATATATAGTTATTTATCTCATTACATTAAAGCAAGGCTAACCATCTTGACCTTGCACATACATGGTTGCTAGCTTTCTGTCCCAAGTCCCAACTACACTATTAGTTAGCTCCCTAGTAAATTGAACTTAACTATGTGTGTCCACATTAACTCCTTTAATAAACTCAAAGTAAAAAATTACGCAAAGATCAAGGCTGTCACCTTATTTCCTTATGTTTTATAGCTTTCTATACAACATGTATAGCATTGACTGTTTTGCTTGTTGACTTCATTATAAAACAGAGAGAAAGAAGCGATGCAAAAATATGTTTGTACAAAAACAATAAGTTTCAGAATATCAATAACAATATATCTTACTTGAAACAGTTGGTGCCTGAGAAGGTCCATTAACTCTTCCATCAGATCCAAGATGTGGGATGTCAACTCTACTGGTTGATGAAGAGTCCCTTCCCATGTTGCTATTAGGCAGTCCAGTAGAAACTCCAGGTGCTCTTACCTGACCAGTAGTTGGTTGAAAACACAATATTGTAGAAGAAGCTGAAGACACATGACCTGTTGGTGAATTGTGCTGGAAGGTTCCAGCAGAGGTTTGCATATGACTTGGCATTCCACGATTCTCACCTACTGGTTGAACCCGTTGAATTGAATCAACAGAAGCTTGAGCAGCAAAAGTTTTTGTTTCTGCTACCTAAACATGGATTAAATCATACAAGTCAGAGATATTTTATAGGCACCAAGGAGAACAAACAAAAGCGCATAGCAGAAGCAAGTATTGTGTCATCAAAGTCTGTACTCAAACACAAACTTCTGAGGCACTCGAGCAGGTAAGCAACTTTCACATAAGGCTAGGTCTATTGCATACCATAACAAATTCCATAAAAAATAAACTCCCCACAGCAACAAATCAGGACGCATTCAAGTTTCTTCTAGTTTTACAAGTCAACTCATTCTTCAGAAGAATAGAATGTAGGAACCACCACAACTTGACGCACAATTGACATGTATATCTGAATCAAATCAAGAAACACATAATGTAAAACCTCACCCTCTTCTGAGAAGCCTCCATCCTGTCAAGAATGGACTGCTTGGGCGGACGAGAAGCTAATCTCGGTTCCTTGAATCTGCTAAGCCCCAAATCCTCAATAATCCCACCAAACGCCTCCTTGGGAACGATATCCTTAGGCGCCAGCTCCTGACAGATGGAAACAGCCATAGCTCTAGCCTCCGCCATCATCGCCTTCTCGGGAGCCGTCGGATTCCTCCCTCCTCTCATCGTCCCCATCGCCGACAAAACCAACACAATCTCGGCCATCCGCCTCATCTCCACCTCCTCCTCTTCTCCTCCATTCCTCTTCCTCTTTCTTCGATCTGCAAAGTCCGCCTTTTCCACCGCGGCCGTCGCCGGGTCATCCGCGAGATCCATTACGAAATTGTTGAAGCAGGAGATGAGTAATTAGACAGAAGAAGCTGGAAGGAAGTAAGTAAAGAGATCAGAGGCGTGGCATTAGAGCGAGCGAGGAAACCCTAGCGGGAGGAAGAAGAAGGAGACGAGGTTTGGTGAAATTTGAATATGAAAATGGAGGGGTTATGGCGGGATGGTAACTGGTAAGTGAGTGAGTATGGATTTGCGAGAGAGGTTTGTGTTTGTGTTGTGAGTTGAGATGGCGAGAATCTTTAGCGTGAAACGGCGGAGTTTGGAGAATGAGAGGAAGAGATAAAGCTTTAACAGTTAAACCGGTTTTCCTTTCTTTCTTTCTTTTTTCCTTCCGTGCTGCGTTTCGTCTTTTCTTTTATTTTCGATTTTTATATATCATTTAGAAGCGGCTTGCAAACATTGGGCCGGACCATAAAAATTAGCCCGGTCCATTCTGTATGTGTTATGGACATTTGCCGAACTAGTTTAGGGAAACGGGTGGATTTGATATTAATATCTACTAGCCTAGTCCCCGCGGGTTTATATAATTTGATATACTTAATAAGTAGTACGTAGCATTATGTAAAATATAATTTTATAAGAAAATAAGTTGATATCTTAAATAATATTGATATATAATTAAATTTTAAAATTTTAAATATAATAATCAACGAATATAATGAATTGTTATACAAAAAATCTTATTTGATCAAATTATCATAGGTCAATTTTTAATAAATTTAAATAAATTAAGTTCAACATATATAAAACTATATAATTTAAAACACTGTCATAGCACAAAAATATAATCTTTTCTCTTATTTATTAAGAAATCAACAAAATATAATCTTTTCTCTTATTTATTAAGAAATCAATATATTTGTGATATGTCATAGCATAAAAATAAAATTATTAATTTGTAACATAACATAATAGGATATGTCAAAGTCTAAAATAATTAACACATAAAAATCTTTTTGTAATATGAAAGTTCTTAAAGAATCTTTTTGTGATATTTTTGAACATGAGTTTCCAAATATAATCATTTTTTAAGAAAATTACAATAAATAGTAAAAATCGTGACCAATGAAATGACGCCAAGTGGATGCCCTGAATGAAGAGTATGCCACGTGGCATAGCTAGAATTAGAGGAAAGTGATTTGTTTTAGTAATTATATAGAGATTATCTATTACTACTTAAATATCAAACCTCTTCTAATGAATAGTAATTTTAATGTGAAATTACTCTTCTACCCTCTAAATTAAAAATTTATTCCTCATCTCTAACTTCTACAATTATCCTAATGTAAATTGTCACTCCATTTAGTAATTTACTCTACATGAGAATTCTATTGTACATTTTTTAAGATTCTACAAATTGGTTATTTTGTTCTACATGAAATTAAAACACATGAATTTGACATTAAAATTGACCAAATTGATTTATTGTTATTATATTGTTTTTCCAAGTAATAGAATGAGCTAGCAATTTTGATCTTCGGAAAATTTTGGAGACTCAAATTACAAGTTGGCCAAACGAATGTAATAGAAATTCTCGACCTGTGAAACGAAAATTATCCCATAGGGAGAGAGGAGAGGAAGATGGCAACGTCGATGGAAATTCTCGCAAAAAGAGCGTTGTGGTGAGAGATTCGTTGGAACAGAGTCAGAGCATCGCCCACAACCTTAGGATCCTCCCGTAATTCAAAGAGATCTCAAATGTAACAACATAATCATTAATGGCAACCACGATTAGTTGAAGATTGTTGATCTTGGTCTAGATGTTATCTTTCAGAAAAACATTTGTTGTGTGCTGTGCAGGTAAGCTTTGTAAATACCTTGAAATTCAAAAGAGAATGTTTCATGTTTATATCTTAGTTTATAAAGATTGTTGATTTGTATTTTGGTATTTTAAGGACCCCGAAATTAATGGCTTTGGGGTGTATAAGGAGGAGTATTGGTAAATATCTACTCTTTTGGTATGTGTACGTTAGAGACGATCACCTTTGAGTATCTATATAAAGAATACACTCATCCAACTCAAATCCACAACAAAATGATTTTTGTAAGGAACAATCCTTATTATTTCACCTTCAACAACTAATTTCCCCCATAAATTGCACTAAAGATTGGAAATTAAACTATTAAAATGCAAAGTATAAATTCAGATGGTCTTTACAAAGTAGAGATGTTTGCATCATGATCATGAATAATTTATTATTTTATTTTTATCTTAAGGGATCCATGACTTTGGTTTTGTTTTAAAAGTTACAGTCTAATTTAATACGAGTTGTTAACTTTAATCTAATTTCACACGATTTATTTTCCTGCAGCAAAGACGATTACCTCTGATCAGTGCCTCCATCGCTATGGAGACAAGGTCGTTGTTGAAATGGGGTCAATCGATGTCGAAAATTTCAGCCTCTCTTTGGAATGAAATTTCCCTCTACCACAACGTCCCCCACCACCTCCTTGAAGAATTCGATTCTACCCTCTTCTACAACAAATTGAAAATGAAGCCACACCCATTTCGGCTTGCTCTTGTCGGAGCTCCATTACCGGTGTTGCTTCCTGGGTTGGACTCCTTGTCGGAGTTCGAATAGTATATTGGGAAATTCACAAAGAGGAGTTGATCAAGTGCGAAGGGTTGTATACGAAGAGGAGTTTAAGGAAATCCATGACAACACGTGTCAACTTGGCAAGAGAAAGACAGAGATGATCAAACTGCTGAGGAGCGCAAGACGGAGATGATCAAACTGCTGAGGAGCGCGAGACGAGATATATAAAAACTGGACGCCATAAATTCATTTAGAGGAGCATTGGACGGATCAGCCAGCTAGGAAGGTGTGGGGGGGAGAGGAAAGTAGCACACACCTGAAAATAGTGAATTATTTCTTGAAATTAGTTGTTACTCTCGTATAGTTAAATAACACAAGATGTGAGTGTTGGATTTTTTAACTCAATGAAATTTCATATTTTTTTTCTTAAAGTAAATGTTATGGAATTGTAAGTATCAATAGCATATATTATATACTATATAGTATATACTAATACAAAGATTTTTGCTTTAAGCCACAAAAAATCTTTCAACTCTCCATAAAAACATTAATATTAATTATTAATGAAATGATCTATCTTTTTATTTATAACACATACTCTACTCTATGATGGTTTTAGTTTAATCATCGAAGGTTAGTGATATTTCTCGCTTGAGTCATTTATTTCTCAAAGTTGTCAAATTGAGAATGCCAATGTTGAAGAATCAAGAAATATGAGTCATCTAGCACTACGATCGGTTAAGTATTGATTCAAATAACAACCTACTAATTTATTAATATGGGATACAATTTTGTTCTTCTATTCTACTATTTTTTCTTAAATTTGTACCTAATTTAGAGTTTCTACAAATGAGAAAAAGGAAATGTTGTTCATTACATGTATCTAATGTTCAATCATCTAGGAATGCTTGAATTCGCTACATTGAGCATGAAAATTTTCTACTTATTTATTTTCTCCGCTCATTCAAGAACTATGTTAAACCTATAACAAAGAGGATTGTGTTCAATACTAACAATGAATGACTAATGCTCCCTTGTCGCGTGGGCTCTGCGCACGCTCTCGACACCTAGTATAGATAAAATTGCTCAGAATATCCTATTCTTTTACTCGGTTTCACATTCTATCATGAACTTGTTGAATTTCACAAAATATCTTGTACTTACTCAATGATTGCATACTCTAGTCTAAACTTTTTCGACGATGAGTATTTCGGCAAAAAACGATGACATGTCTATACAAAAAAAAAGACTCTAGGAACATCAATATCACTCTGGTTCTGGTGAGAATGATACTCATGTGAAGCTTGGGGACGATATAACAAACGTTCTAATGCATGCACACAAGTACTCATCATGCACATAGTGTGTACATGTGTTAAGTAGTATTTGCATCATCAAAATGGTATAAATAAGTCACATTATTTATATACACAGTTCTCATCTAAGTCTCATCCTCACGAGATTTCCATGATTATGACCTCTTAGAGAATGATGGAGGGTGTTTTATCAGTAAATGAAACCATAAACTTCCTTTGCAATAGTAGGTTTGCCATTCAACTTAATTATTTAAACTTTTATCTTGTGTTTTCAGCTCCAAATGATGAATGATTAAAAAAAATCTCCTAGGAAACAAATTAACCCAAAAATCCAAAATCTAGTCAATGTGAGTGTGATCCCAAAAATGAGCCACAACAATCATCAAATAAAAGAGATCTAAAAGGCTCTCCTCTTCTTAAGGATGATAAAAATAATTTTTCACTGTTACAAGAAAGAACCATTAAATGAAAAACGAAATACCTTTTCCCTACCATAGTAATCGTTCTTTGAATTTGGTTAAACAAGAATATTCCATCGAGAAAAACAATCAAAAAGGCTTACGAATCTTTTTAATTCCAGAAGTGTGATTTGCAATTGGAGTGTGATTTAGATACCTAGTGGGTATTTACCCCTTCATTTCTATTCGTTGAAGGATTCTTTTGATATATTCCCTAACCCTTTAAAAAAAGATAAACCCACCACTTTAAATTTCATGACCAATCAAGGATAATACACCTCATAAGGGTATCTACCCACTACGTAAATGAATAATTTTACTTTGCAATTGCATCTAACCAGCCACTTAAAAGTCTTGCCAATCTTGTTATCAAAGCAGGCATATATCATTTTAAGCCTAAAAATCTCTCTAAAATAATCTCTGAATAAAAATTGGATTTCTACCTCTTTTCACACTAATGAAAAAGACTGATACTTGTGCAATTACAAGCTAACAAAACATGACAAGCTCTTGTCTTGACGACAGTCTCTATCTGCTTTTCCATTGGGTTTTTTCAGATAGACAAGATCTTCTCGGTGTTTTGTATAGTGATGTTCCGTGCCAAAGCTACCACACAATCAATACACATCTAATTTATCATCTGGGAACAAAAAAAAAAGAAACAAAAAACACAGTGGAGACGAATCACAGGAGAGAGCAAGCATAGAGAATGGTACCACAGACGATGCAAATTCTGCATTTACCAAGTTTATCCTTCTTTTTCTTTTGGTTTTCTTCTTTAATAATCGTGCAAGAACTATATAGCTCAAGCATTGCTACAGAGAGGCTCGATTAGTTCCATAGTATATTCAGAGGAAATAATCAGGTGCAGGTTTCTTGGCGGGTGCTCCTCTTGATTCCTGCATTCAGTTCATTAGGTTGAGAACGTTAGAAAGAAAAGCGACTACATACTATTAAAAAAAGAATGAAGATCCAATTTTATTACAAATATCAGTTTCAACAAGGAAAAGTAATCCAAGAGATGACAGGTTATCACCTATCAAGCTTACTAAATACAGTCTCACACCAATATATGTCATATATACGTCTACCGCTATGATAACTATGAGGAGCCTTCACCCACTCTATGAGGAGAAAGAAGACATTTTTCAAAGGAAAGCAAGCATAGATCCGAAGAGCTTTTTTGCTGAAAATTAGGAGATACTATATATAATACTTTGTTTTACCTGGATTGTATTATATTTAAGATACTATATAGGAAAATTCTCCGTGAATACTTACTATTACATACTGAACATAGACCTCAGTTGTTATTGCTAAACAAGACAGAACACTACCCATTTGCACCCAACAGAATGGCTCTCTAAAATAGCAACATACAGTTAACCAGCTACGATGTGTAGATAAAAGCTGAAGCTTATTATACAAACCTGTGGAGCTGCTTCAAAAACACGGAACTCTTTATTAAGATTAGCGTCTAACTGAAGTATAGCAGCAACATTACCACATCTGCAGTGGAACAACATACGAAAGCTATAAGTTGAGGCCTCAAAAATAAGATACAAAATTTGATAATTTCCAGGAGTACCTATAACAATAATTTGGGGCTGACCAGACGGTGACAATCTGGTTATTGAACATCCACTTGTAGCCTTCCATAACCAATTGATGAGCCCGGCAAATATAATCAATATTGTTTGTGCGGTTGAATGAATCAACCACGGTGCCACCGAAAAGGTAACCGGCACCACGAGGACTCAAACCCCAACCATCCACAATGTCTTCAGGATCTGACCATAGCAGGTCACACATAGCACCATCATGTGGTACCTCTTGCTTCCTGTCAATTGCTCGGATCTGAAAAGTAGTCAAACTGTCAATTTGGCTGGCAAATAAATTATTTTAAAGCAAGAGAACATCTGGCAAGTTGCCTGACCTGGTCTAATGTAGATATGTTGGGGGAAAGACCACCGTGAACACTAAATATTTTGTTCTCAATCAGGGCTGACAAACTGAATAAGAGCCAAAACAAATATCAGACATACCATCATGCAAAATTTAAAGAGATTAGTCAACTGCTGCATACAGTAAAGCACCAACTAACGCATGCAGAAAATGAAGCTGAATATGGAACCTTCTATAAGCATCAACATCTGACTGAGTTTGCTTGGGAGATTTTGCTGTCTGTCTCCCAAAAGTTAAAAAGAATCTACGAATCTTTTTTAACATAACTGAAATCATTGAATTTGTTTCCATTTTCCAATTGAACCAAAGATTCACTATTCTTTGGCTTCAGAATTCCGGTGAGTTAGGAAAATGACCCCCTTAGAAAGTAACCCCCTATCCCAAGGGGAAATGAGAAACCCAAGGGGTTAGTTTTCTTGAACAAAAACTAATAAAAACTACTTGGGGCTAGTTTTCCAAATTAAAAACTTTGAAGGGGTCATTGAGACAAACTATCTGTCAGAACTCTACCGAATAAAGCAAAATGACTTATTTAACCGTCTATGCTTCTTATTTTGTGAAGTAGTAGTCAGACAATGCATCAACCTGTTGTCATACTTTTGCAGTTTATTTTTAACTTTATTGTGTGTTGATGATCTGAATAACTACAAGCCTCTCTTTGCAAGTTCAAGGCACTTACATTATCTATATCTTCAGCAGTTTTTTGAAATCCATCTCTTACAGCTCCTCTGAAGAGTAGAAACTGTTAGGACATGACTGGGGTGCAGCCAAACTAGGCCAAGAGGCAGCTAAGGGGCAAGATGGTCTTTGTCTAGGAGGGGCTTGTGTCAGAATTCTGTTAGTAATGGGAGGAGGAGGCTGCGTGACAGGGAGTGTACTCAGTGTAGGCCAGTAGTATAAGTAGTGGGAGAGGGATAAGCTTTAGGTTTTCATCCAGAAATTTAGTAGATAATCCAGGCTTAGGCCTTGGGCTCCTTGGAGAGTTCTTCTCCATTGAGATAATGCTCTTTAGAGGTTTTATCTTCTATTGAGATTAAATATCCTTGTTCTTCGTCCAATTTGTTCAGTTATAGAGCGCTATTTTGGTGTTTTACTGTGTTTCCTGGTGTCATTTACTCTATTCAGTTACCTGTTATTGCTTTCCTGGTTATCACACTCTATCAGAAACATACCTCAAATAATCAAATATCTCAGTACAATATCGCCATACATTGGAGGATCCATATTTACGGAGGCATTCATCATAGAAACCATAGACCTGGTAAACAAAAAAACATCATTAAAATAATGTAAAAGTGCTACTAAATAGAGCAACAATTGCATCAGAAATCTGCCCACCTGAGTGATTTGACGGCTCTCATGGTTTCCTCTAATCAGCGTTATTCGATCTGGATATCTGACCTAGATTTGTACTGCATGTTAGTCAGAATACTAATCAACCATTGGAGAGGCAAAAGAAACCTATTTTCTGCATAAAATTGTACAGCACAATTTGTTGCAAACAAATATGAGAGGTTTGAAACCGATAAACTGCTCTATCAAACAGACAAATCAGATACCATAATTCTAATAAAAAACTGTCAACTAACATAGCATGCTAGAAAAAATAAGGCAGAGTTACCTGAATGAGACAATAAACTCAAACTTTTGGTTAGTTCTCAATTGCATCTAAAAAAAGAAAAAAAAATGCATACTCACCACTAGAATTGCATTGTAGAAAAGCTACAGCTAATCAACATAAGCTTTCAAGAAGATATTAACAATGCCAAAAGTTGTTTGACAGTTATTTAGGAATTTTATGTCCTATCTGATACAAACTCGTTTAAATAAAAACGATTACTAATAGATATAGAATATTATTGCAAGACAAAATACAAAGACCATCCAAGAAGGAATTGCCTAGAACCAAGAATATGCTGGTCATTGACACGCTGGGAGCAATTCATTCAAGTTTGTCATAATAGCTGTAGCAGTAGAGAGTAAATGAATACCTTAAGTGCAAGGAGAAGCAAGAAAGTCTCAACAGAATAAAATCCCCTGTCCACAAAATCTCCAAGAAACAAGTAGTTTGTCTTTGGACAGTCACCTCCCACTTTAAACAACTCTTTCATATCATAAAATTGCCCATGAATGTCACCACATATCTGAGAAAAAAAATGGAGCTTATATTATGATTCCAAGGCAATAAGCTTCAGCTACAATCTGAACCAATGAAGGAGAAGATTATGTTTTGAGAACAAATGCAGCTTCATTGCAGGATTCATAACTTCATAGAAATAACTTTAATGAGAATATACATCTATTGGCAGACCCAATCACAAGTTAGGTTGCAATTTGTATGACTTCAAAAAAGTTTTAAAAATATAGGCTAATTCATTTCCTGTTTGGGTCCCTTGTGAAGAAGGGTTGCTACACTAAGCCAGTACAAGGATGGGTGCAACCAATGAAGAATGGGTCACACTAGGTTTCCACACCCATCACATTCACAGAAGCTCAGCATAATGTTTTTTTATCATCTATTGAACGGGTGAATGCAGGAGTACAAATCATTAAGTAGCAGTCAGATGATTGAAGTAATCACCATAGAAATTGTGCATAAGGCATTGTAACCTTGTAAATTTCCATCTCATTTGACACTAAACAACTCGAGCTGCACTTGTAGCCAAAGTACTTCCCTTCTTATAGACACATGGAAAAAAATATTGAAACAAGTTGATAGTTTGCTTATGCATATTGGTCATCTAAGTAAGTACTAAATGCTCCTCTTTTTAGTTCATGGAGATAATGGTATTCAATTGACCCAAACCAGAAGCTTTTAACAAGCGCAAAAGTTTTAACCATGAAATTAAATACCACTTAAAAATCATTTAATGTATTTAGAACTAGACAAATAGCTCAAACTAGGATAGATAGATAGTTCAATGTAGTATAGTCCTTCAATTACATTTCGGTTATCAATCAACACGACAACATTTCCCCAACCACTTACAGCAACAAGAGTAGCCAATAGCCATCAACAACTCTAAGCCTGCACTAGTTCCAGCATATAATCTCCCGCACATCATCGAAAAGAAACAAATCTAAACTCTTGCTAGTATCCAGTCACACATAGCTAAAAGTGTAAACCTAGAAGCATATGCTTTCTCCCAGAGTAAAACTTGCTGATCTTGGCAGCCCTAAAAAATCAATAAGTGAAGCGATTCTACTCCTTCCAACACAAAGAGAGAACTGGCAGAGATTTCAGGGGCAGAAAAGAAAGCAAAGTGGAAGATGCAAAAAGGAAAGGGGAAACTAACAGTGACAGGAGCGTCGACTCTCTGAACGTTGCTCTCTTCGACGAGGATCTCCATGGCTTTGAGGCAAAGAGCTTTAACCTCCGACTCCTTCAAAGGCTCGCACCTCTTGAGCTGCTCAATTTGCCTGTCGAGGTCCGACATCTTCGCCTAGGTCTTCTGGTGGGGAATCTCCCTCTCCGTGGAGATTTTGCCGTTGGATTGGGCGGCGTTTGGGTGTGGATTTCGCCGTCGCTCGCTTCTGCTTTGTTTCTGGGTGGGGCGCTCTTTTCTTTTCCTTTTGCTTTCTCGATGTCTTGGAAATTTACAGCTTTCGTATTTAGGCCCTCAATGTGTAGCGTTTTTCTGTTTCGTCCCCCTTTTCATGTTATTTTGCAATCTACTCTCTCCTTTAAACTCACAAAAATCATACCACAAATGCATTTTATTTTAATACGGAGTATTTATTTATTTGACTATATATATTCTAAAATTCATTGATGTATTATCGCTTTGGTGAAATGAAACGCCACATAATAATCTGATAGTGTGCTGATAATCTAGTCTGTATTAAACCAATCTACTATCTCCATTAAACCAAACGCCACATAATAATCTAGTCTGTATTCGGTAAGTGTATGTGATAGTGTGTTGAAACACGTCTTAAGCCAAATGGCTCGATTTCTTCTTATTTTTTCGGATTTAGAACCAAACAAAACATACTATTGCTGTCATTACAACATGTCAATTTAATCAATATTTTCAATACAAAATGAGAAGTTTATGAAGATTTGGTGTCCTCTAATCTCTTTCTTCCACTCTAAAAACTCTTTTTTATTGGGATCCTCTTCACGCAACTCAGAAATTTTTTGACACACCTCATTTTTCATTTTTCTTACTTATTTACCCTTGGAATAAAATATAGTCATCTAAATTGAAAAGCTCAGAAAATGTCATGGCTAAATTCTTAATCCAAACAATAATCTTGAAATCCACCATGAATTGAAGGTGTAACAAAGGGAAACAACTGTTTTAACTCCACAAGAATATGGATGACTGGTTACGGGGTTCCTTTTAGCCGGAAATTTAGGTCAAGGAGCGTTTAAGCTCCTTATTCAATAACTTATCGAGTTATCGAACAATGCCTTCGATTTTAACTAGGTCATGAAGGAAGTCGTGCAATGGCATACAATTATGTTGCTGACAGTTATGTCCTGAATTTCATTGGCGCTTTGGCTCGAGGCATTATCTTAATATACTATAAAATTAGGGGTTCCTCAAATTAAACACACTACATTTAATGCTTTGGCTCGAGGCATTATCTTTTTTTTATTAAATTGATATTTGTAAAAAAATTCTAGTAAATTTTTTTACAAAGATCAATTCAATAAAAAAATTTATATCTCGTGACTATTCAAAATTAAACAACACATGAAAAGTAGCTTGTGATGTTTTAAAATGAAACAACACGTGAAAAAACGTGTAAGGAACTAAAAAGAAGACCTCGTGTTGCGTCCCTAACCTAGAATAGCACGGATCACACCATCTTGACCGTCTAGTATTGTATTGAGGTGACGTGGTTTTGCAACCTGCGAGAGTTTCGTATTTTGGGGTTTTCATGGGTCAAACGATGTCTGATTTTGATAAATTTTATATACATGGACTCGTATTGAAAAGATATGCAATTCCGTTCATTTTTCAATGTCAGTAGGGGTCTGTGCCTCCACTGGTTTCTATGTAGGTCTGCCCCTAGTTCTAGGGGTGCACAAAGTATGCCCCGACATTGGACGAATCCGAAAGGAGTTATTTACGGAGTACCACAATATCGCTCGTTTAACGTGGGAATTTAAGTTTTCGAGAATTTACCAATCCCAGAAATTGTAAATTATACCCCAATATGGAAAATCATATTTAGTTTAGATTGCTACAAATTTTGTACTAATATAGAATTTAAGATATTTATTAGTTAAAAATATAGAAATTTGAATTTATCTAGTAGAATAAGATAAGAATAATTCCCATGATCGAAGGAATTACTTAAATTTCTAGAAAGTAAATTTCTGTATTTTTTTTTTTTGGTCGAAAATTTTCTGTATTTTTTATTGAACCAAGCCTTGGATGGATCGGGTTCAAGTTGACCTTTACAACCTTCTCACAGGTGGTGGACATTACCACCAGAATTCGGATGAACTATCTCTGAACATGTTCAGGAATAGGAGAAATTTGAGATATAATATATATTTTCAACTGTCAAACGATTATTTCTTCCACATACAACACAAGCTACATCAAATTGGACTGATGCAAAGTAATACAGGCTGCAAATCTGGCTTACATCAAGAATATATGAAGGGAAATTAACGAATGTGGCTTCAAAGCAACAAAGCATTTGCCAAACCACAAATCTGTTTTTTAACTAGAAATCATCCAATTCCACTTGAGACCAACTTACTCCGCTTCGTTTAGAATTGGGACAATAAGAGGTTTCATCTGCGCAAGATAAACAATCGCCCACCTGTGCAAGAAAACGTAAATGTGCAGTTTAGAATAAGATCAGAAACTGCACAGTAAAATTGGGAAACAGCAAGTATGGTAAATACGTGCTTCTATTTCTTAGTTCAGAGCGCATACAGTCCTCATTCAAACTGAAGGAAGCATCTTAGAACACACAAAGAGACACAGTCAATGCTTTGACACAGCGGAAATTCATTCATTGGGCAAATATTATACGAACTGAAGCTACACAAAAAAGACCGAGGATAATGACACTAGGGAACAAAGGGACTCAATGCTTCCTCACTTATAATTTTTGTGAAAGCCTGACACAATAATTATATAATCCATATACATATATCAAGAAAATAAGCCTCTTATCTCATGATGGAGGCGATAAACAAAAACCTAAACAATCATCCAAACCACCAGAAGAGGTGTTACAAATATTTTATCAACCTTCTAAATCAATGGGGGGAATAGACAATATGAACGTAGTTATCCAAACAATAACATCACGCCATTAACAACCAGAATAGTGCTTTAAGATATATATATATATATATATATATATATATATAAAAACTTGATCTGTAGTATAGGCTAACACGTTATCAATTCAAAATACTCCATAAACCCTGAGGCAGACCACATTTTTTACCAAAATATAATGCTCCTCTTCTTTCACGGCACTACCCTTAAGAATCAAAATTTATATCAGATATATACCACTAATTGTTAAAAAAAAAAATTATCAGAAAATTAAGTCTCGTCTCTCAAAAATAATTGTAACAG
Organism: Oxyria digyna; assembly: GCA_029168935.1. Lineage (NCBI taxonomy): Eukaryota > Viridiplantae > Streptophyta > Magnoliopsida > Caryophyllales > Polygonaceae > Oxyria > Oxyria digyna. Next base: position 36,520,864 of record JAPVLV010000009.1, read on the forward strand.
CCACAAGTCTGTCCATAAAATTGATCCACCACTAATTGCTAATTATCTTTTGCCTAAACAAGAGTTCCACTTCCAGTCTAAGTACTTGCATTGAAGAAAAAAAACACCTTTTCATTTTATCTTACATCAATTTCTGATGTAATAACATGTCTGCAAAAAGAATTTATACGCGAAGAGCAAGTCTCAACTTTCTTCAATTGTGTCTGAACTAGTATAATCTACAACAATTTTATCAACCTTCAACTTTGTCATTATGAATTTATAATAATGAAGAGAAAAGACTTACATCATCCAACAGCAGACTACTGCTGTAATTATCAAAGTGTTATGAAACCTGCATTAAAATCATCAATTAGTAGGGAGGAGGACATAAACAAAAGATAATCTCAAGTCATATAAGGAGATCCATTTTAAGCACATAAATATAAAGCTATACTACAAACATACTACAATCCTACAAAAAAATTAGCAGACAAAACCATTACAAATGGGACAGTTTTTTTCAAAATGAAACCTTTCAAAATGAGAAATTTCAAACCCTACGCCACAAAGGGGGAAGGTAGATTCACGATTACACTGAAGATTCGAATTTCAGCCAATAAAATCCTAACCAAATATCCAGATATTGATCAACAGAATACATATCAGGTATAGAATGTAGAAAAGACATTACAGATTCGTAGAAGCCCCTCTGTTGCAACAGAAAGTAGTGCAGATGACTGCTATGATCCCAATCACTATGAAAATTAGGGTTGTGACGGCGAACCCCATGACTCTTCACTCCAAATCACAACCTTTCTGCACCACAAACACGCACCTCTCTCTGACACAGCTACAGATACGCGATGAGTCGAAGAGGCTGCTAGTCTGGCGGGGGCAAAATCAAATCTCAATCCCGATTCATACACCGATCTGCGGAACTCGAAACCGTCAATTCCTATCAAACAAAGAGTTAAAATCTTTTACTAGAAAATATCCCCAATTGCTGAATCTAGATATGTTCAAGAAGAGAAGGCTCACTGGAAGTATCAAATCTGCCGATTGCCCGTCCGGGTTTGTGCAAATGAAGCTCTTCGTGTTCGTCGTGTTATTGAGCTGAAAATTACAAGAAAAAGAAAGTATGAGCTCTCCCTCGAAATTGATCATTGGGCCTGAGTTGATTTGTTGTTTTACAAAGCCCATATAGATTTGGGCCTTCACCGAAAGATTTAGTCACTTAGGCCCTGTTTGGTGTTTGATATAGAAGTAGCAATTGCGATACGGGTTGCAACCGGGCAGCACCTTTTTTGCGCCCGGCAGCACCCTCTCGTTCGAAACCCCATTCCGAACGAGATTGGCGGATTATTATTTTTTTTTAATTTTGTTTCTCGTTCGGAACGGGGTTCCGAACGAGAACGGTCCATTTAAATAATTTCCATTAAATAAATGCCAAACCGGTTCGCATATTGCGAACCGGTTCGACACTCGTTCGGAATGGGGTTCCGAACGAGGATAATTTTTTTTTTTTTAATATGACGTCATATCTCGTTCGGAATGGGGTTCCGAACGAGATTACCCGGATATTTATGACGTGTCGTTACCTGTTCGGAACCCCATTCCGAACGAGATTCGGCTATATTTTTTGAAAATGCGAACGGCTATATTTTGACGGAGTCTATAAAATCGGAGTTGTATGACCAAATTATCAAACCCAATCGGAAGAAGCACAAAAAATGACGTCTGAAAGCGATTCAACTAATTCTTCAAGGGCAGGTAGTTGGAAAGAAAGACGAGAGTGTTCTTCTAGTGAGACGTCGGTGGAGGAGGAGGTTGATTTGTCTGCGCCGGTAGATGATACATATTTCCATTTAAGTACCTGTAAACCTTTTATTATAGCGTTTCATTAGAATTTATTTTATTGGTATAGTAGTATTGAAATTTGAGTAATTTTAAATAGGGATACTGTAGTGATGAGAAATATTTAAAAATCGACTATAGTGCCCATTTTACGACTAGTGAGAGATTTCATACTATGGATCTTCTGAGAGAGTGGGTTAGGAAGGTCGGTTATGCCTTGTGTATGGTTATCACCACGAAATCATCAATGGCCAACAAGAGGATATTTCTGCACTGTGAGCAATCCGGTAGTTATAGAAAACATCGAAAGAATATTAATCTTGAAGGAGATGTAGCAGAACCATCGTCGCAGCGTAGCAACCTTAGTAGGTTAAGGAAGTACAATTGTCCTTTTATGTTAAGAGGATATTATCGACGAGCAACTCTTGTTGAGCCGCCTGGGTGGATACTAAAAGTTGAGAAGGCATGTTACAACCACTGTCTTTCCAGCAGCTTGATTGGCCATGCATTTGCTTCGAGGATGACGGGAGAGCAGAGACGAAAAATAATGATTGCATCAGCGGCCGGGGCAATGCCGAAGGTTATTTATACACAGTTGCTTCAGGAAAATCCGACTTCCACAATATCAAGAAGGCAAGTGTACACTGTGAGGGAAAAGGAGAGGAAGAAAGCATTGGCAAATCTAACCGTGACCCAGTGGTCATTAGATTTCCTCCATCATAGAGCTTATCGTAAAGACATTCACTACGAGACGAATCCGGAGACGGGGGAGAAAAAGTTGGCAGCGTTTTTCATATCTCATCCGGATTGTCAACATTTGTTGAGAATGTTCCCTCGGGTGGTGATCATGGACGCGACGTACAAGACTAATAGGTACACTAAAATTCATTATTATGACTTCAAATACCGTTATAGAATTATAATTATTAATATACCCTCGTTGATAGGTATGGTTGGCTGTTACTTCAGTTTGTTGGATTCAATTGCACCAACTATACATATTGTATTGCGCTAGCGTTCATCTGTTGTGAGACAGCCCCATACTATGCATGAGCATTGAAACGGGTCAAGTATTTGTTTGGTGCACTCGGAGGACCGGATTGCATCATGTCTGATCGAGAGCTGGCAACAATTAAGGCGGTTGACCATGTATTTCCTAGTGTGCGTCATATGCTTTGCCATGTCCACGTTGATCGGAATGTTAAGGCATTTGCTAAATTGAACAACCTGGACGAAAAAAGTGCATCTGCTAGCGTTCGACGGGTGATGCGGTCTCACACAGAGAAGCAGTATGAGGAGAGACTTGATCACTTCCGGAAAACATGGAGGAATGGTCATCTTGTACAATATGCTGAGAGCACATGGTTTACTCCCCATAAAGAAAAACTTATAGCTGCGTATTGCGATGATATACGCCATTTTAGCACAAGAACGTCTAACAGGTAAGATATTTGAATTTGTTTTTAACGAGAATGATCATGACACTCGATGTTTAACATGTACAATGTTGTTGTCAGGGTTGAAGGTCAACACTCGATGTTGAAGCATATGTTTGATTCAGCTGTTGGAGGGTTCGACACTTTAGTGCAACACATTGACAATATGTTTGTCGATCAGCATCGTTGAATACGGGCCGAGATGGAAATGTCCAACCATACTAGCCCGAAGGAGATACAAGACGGGCCTCGGTGGATCAAGACTATTTTCATGCGCATATTGAGGAAGTGCTCCGACAAGTGTTTGAGAATGCTACTGAAAGAAGTCCTTAAGGCAAAGGAGGGAAAGATATGTGGCCCATGTGAGGATCCTTGGTGGGAATCAACACTCGGATTGCCTTGCCCACACAGGATTAAGGTGTTTGTAGAAGAAGGAACGCCATTGTTGCCGAGCGACATTGATATCTTCTGGAAGCAGATCAAGTGGGAAGGAGTGGAATTGAAAGACTTCGACTCTGACGACGACGTGCAATTGACTGCAGATAAGGTTCTTATGGATGATTTCTTTGAAGGGGTGTTTACCGGTAACGTTGATGATTTCGATATGAAGAGGATGGCTGATAAGTGGCGTGAGTGCAAGGATCCTTCTTCAGTTGATGTCCAGGACCCCCCTCGGGGAGAGACGAAGAGAGGAAGGCCTAAGATTCATGCGAAGAAGACGGGTACAAAGCGAGATCCGGGTTGGGATGAGAGGGCTCAAGCTAAGAAGGATAAGGAGAAGGCATAAGCAAGGAAAAAGGGGATGAAAGAGGAAGAGGGTGCAACTGTGCCACCGAAAGCCGATTCACAAAAGAAATCGTCGGTTGCATCCAACAGAGCTTCAAGCGGGGCCACGACCGTAAAAGGGAGTGCAACTAAACCACCGAGGGCAAGAGGAAATGCTAGATCGAAATGTAGCGGTGGCAATTCAATCATTTATCTCGACTTCGATTGGGGGATAGATAATATAGACCTTTTCATGCTCGCATACATAGCTGCTGTGGAGAAAGTAGGTGATGACGGTCATTGTGGTTATCGATCCCTTGCTCGCTTACTAGGTAAACCAGAGCAACAGTACGTTGAAATCCGATTAGTTCTTTCGAAGCACCTCCAACAAAACGGGCATATGTATCATGAGATGCTAGAGGGTTTCAAGACTATCCCGCAACTCATTCGAGAAGTGAATCACATTGGATCGCCATGCTCTCCTGAATTCTGGATGTGCACACCTACAATGGGATTGGTATTTGCCACGAGGTATCAAGTTGCACTAGTGGTGTTATCATGGTTTGGTCCTTGTACATGTCTTCCGATGTTTGCTCCTCCCGGTTCAGAGGCTCCTACCACGGTGTTCGCCATTGCACATGTAGGCAGACGCAACCATTACGTACCGGTACGCATCGATATTTTCCGCTCTTGTATCTTATTTCACCTATGTTTTTTAGTATACAATAACAATTTTGTGTTGACAGATTTGGTTGGTTGATGACAATTGTCCAATTCCACCCCCTCCAAGGCAGTGGAGTATCTACAAACAGCCATCGGTGGACGGATGGGAACAGCGCTTTCAGAGTAGATTCGACAACTACGTATCTGAGAGAGAATTTCATGGTGGCAGTCCCATAATGACCTAAATCTTGTATTAGTTTGATTAATGTTCTTATTCCGTATGTTGTGGCTGACTTGATTAATGTTTGTTGAATTATATATGTTTGTTTAATGTTTTGGGGGATAATTTATAAATGTTTGAGTAATGTTTTTTCAGAATGTTTTTTCAGAATGTTTTTTCAGAATGATGTCAACATAATCATAGAAGCATTAATATTGAAACAACAACATAATTGAAAAACAACAGCACGAGTACAACGCAGACGGTGAACAACTAACGATACAAGACATTAAAAATACTTAATTCTCTATTTGTTAAGTGTTGCTGCCAATTCTGCAGCAAGTGCAGCGTTTTCCTCCATGAGCTCGGCGTTTTTGGCTTTCAGTTCATCTATTTCGTTGGCCCATTCTTTTGTTCCAATCCTTAGCAGCTCCATCCCTTCCTCAATTCCTTCAGCCTTTGACCAGTTGCATAAGTTGTCTGCATTTAGTTCTTCGATAACGACCCGTGCACGACCTGTGTACGGTGGATCGATCCAATGTTTGTATTTGCACCCTTTCTCTTCCTCTTCTTCAGTAAGAGCATCCCAACATGCATCCGGGCATCCCCAAAATCTTCTCCCATAGTTGACCCTGTCCCACTCTATTTGTTCGGTACACATATGCACCGTGGGCTTTTTCTGACACCAACATAATTTCGGACCAAGATCCATTGTCGAGGAAGAGGCTGGAAATAGTGTTGGACGATTTGGATACATATCGAAATTTAAGAAAGGAAATTACAGAGAAAATAAACGGGCATATGTATAAATAATATGGAATGATAGTGAATGTGTGTTTAAAATGGTTTGTTTTGGAGGTATTTATAGACGAAAAGATAAGAGGTGTGTTTGGGAAATACCCGACCCGGCGAACGAGACGATGACGTCAGCATCTCGTTCGGAATGGGGTTCCGAACGAGACTTTGTGGCGTGAGTGTCGGGTATTTCCCAAACACACCTCTTATCTTTTCGTCTATAAATGGCAGCCATGCGGGTGAAGGTGAATCCCAGATTTTCATCTATATATATGTCCCCGGTTTGTTTAACGTCATAACCGTGCAAACCAATGCCGCCTCTAAATATTAACCCAATACCCCAAGATGACGATGATGACGATCATGTAGTTGAAGATGGTGGTGAAGACGATGAAGAAAGCGAAGGTGAAGACGACGGTCAAGACGAAGGTGAAGTCGAAGGTGAAGACGAAGGTCAAGACGAAGGTGAAGACGAAGGTGAAGACGAAGATGAAGACGAAAATATAAGAGGTGAAGACGAAGATGAAGACGTCGGTGAAGACGAATCGGAAGAAGAACATGATGATGATTATGATGACGTTGAAGAAGATGGTGGGGAAGAAGATGATGATGATGATTAGTAATGCTCACGTTTATATACTTTGTAATACTTTCGTTACGCATAATTAAAGTGTTGAATTTCACCTTCATACGTCTTTATAACATTAAATCAAAACGTAAGGAAACCAAATAATATTCATTATAACTTAAACAACAAATACAACGTTTCAAACCCTCCAATAAGGTTCCGACTCGTGACCCAAGTTATCTTCCCAGTCATAACGCTCTGCTTGTTGTTCCGGATGGGCTTGTCCCGCACCCATCCTTGCTCGCTCCCATATAGAATGTGTGGCTCTCTCTTCTGCACTCCTGGACGAATCTGCTTGTGACATCCGTTGAGTTTGAGTGACCTCCTCAGTTGTAGGCGGATCGTCGATACTGAGCATCCGAATGTAGGCATCCAAATTTTCCAGAGTTGCAATCCCCTGTTGTCGATGTGTCCGCATAATACCGAGTGTCGTCGATACACGCTGCAATACCAACAAATAATTAGGAGATGGGTCATATAGAAAACACAATACCAACAAATAAAATAATATAAGAATTACCCGGTTGAAATCGAGGGTAAGGATCGGGTTCGGGTTACGTGGCGGTCGAGGTCTTGCCGGGGCGTTTGGGCTCACATATGGATGCGAGACTTGAGCAAACCAATCGAGGTAAGCATCCTCAGCATCCCAAGGGATAAGAGCTAGGGGGCTGGACAGGATGTACGGACATAGGTTGTGATAACGCTGGTCCCATCTATCCCATTCCGGGCCATACCGTACAGTGTATTCCCGGCCACCTCGCATTGATTTTGGCGGACAATAATACTCGACTGGCTCGGGGACATCCAAAGGTCGGGACTGAAGGCGTCCGAACTGTCTGCAAAACCGATCAGGGTTGTACATCTCCATAATGTCAAAGCACTGGATCCCACCACGATAAGTGGCATCTCTATGACGCCCTTGCGGTCCCACGTCCAAATCCGGATACGGCATCCAACACACCTACAGAATTAGCTTATAACAATTAATAACAATATTGAAAACAAAAAAATTGGAATGACATTTAGACGAATCACTTACATCTTCCGGTGCATACTCATCCAAGATGCGCCTGTACTGTTGTAGAGTCCTTTTTTGCCTCAGCGGGGCCCGTCCAGTGGAATAGCGGGACACACGAGCAGTAACTTCTTGGGAGCTCACATCCAGGTTTGGGTTCCCAGGAAAATACGGGAAATGTAACCAAATCCAAATCTCAAGAAGCCTTACGCAACCAGAAAATTGGACGCATTTCGCCCTGGATGCTATACCCAGCTGCTTGTACAACAATGCCAAACAACCTGTACCCCATGCGTACTCATGTATCCTGTTCGGATCCTCTAGTAGCGGCAAGAAGCATGTGTCTAACAGGTTGGAGGTCTTGTTCACGAACAGAGACTGCTGAATTAGGTGCCACAAAAAGCTTGTTGCAATAGAGCCCGGATCGGATCTTCGAGAGTTGATCATCGAGACAACGTGGCAAAAGAATTCCCGCTCGCCGACTTTCCCCCTACCTATGAACTTGACCATCGCTTCCTCCTCATCGTCAAACGGGTTGTCCAGGTCAACGCCAAACAAATAGGAGAACAATTGGGCACACTGCGCTGAATCTGCATCTAGACCCAAATGTGTCCATGGCGTGGTGACAGCACCCCCGTCAATAGGCAGCTCCAGAATCTCCAAAACGTCATGGAGACCGATTCCAAGCTCCCCAAAGTTCAGATGAAATGTGTTCGTCTCAGGGTGCCACCTTTCCACGAATGCAGAAAGGAGGTTGTGGTCCACATTCCAAAATTGACCCTTAAGGATGTGAAGCAGCCCCGACTCCTGGGCAATAGCAAACCATGAATCTGGCTCTGGGTCGGTAGGAATTCTAGGCAACCATAGCTCGAAACACTTCTGCCTTGTCTGCGCCTTTAGTTGACGGGGAGCACTTTCATCGGGATTCGGATGTATCCAAATCTCATGAGCAATGTGTTGCCCATAACGAGTCAATATAGTACCCTCGTTGAGTCCTGGAAGAGGAGGAGCCGCAGCAGCTTCTGACTGCATCGGAGCAGGACCTGACTGCCGAGTCTGTCGGGATCTACCCCGCGAAGAACCTGACCCACTCGGAACATCTGGGTTCCTAACCCCCGCAACACTTGACCCCTGAGAACCTGACTGTTGCGGTCTATCACCACGCGATCTTCTATCCCCCCTCCTCTCAGAAGCAGTGATTCGCCTATCACCCAGATTTCTGTCTTCTCCTACTCTGGATCAGATGTTTCTAACTACCTCCTAGTTTTAACGAAATACATACAAATTTACCATCGATTATTATAACTAAAGTCCATATATGCGATTTTAAGTAGTTTTCAACCTTTTTGGTATTTTCTAAAAAGTGTTGATACGCTTTCCACATGCATTAAACTAATTCTTTTTACCATGCATTGCAGTTAATATTGAAATGAAGCGTTTTCCACTATGAACTAATTTTAGCATGCATTTGAAATACAATTGAGCATTTTCCACTATTTCTACAAAATTAAGCGTATTTCAGGTTTTTAGAAATACTAACCAACTCAGTGTTCCGTCTCCGACGTGGTGCTCGGACATCCTCCTCCGCTTGCTCCGGCTCTTCTTGAGGTGTTGCTCCGCCTGTAACAGTTGCATCCTAGAACATGTGTTGTTGATGCCTTTGAAGATCACTCAAAGTGGGGGTGGGGAGGTTGTAAGTACTACTACTTGCTCCGTCTATGTTGAAAAAATCACTACCAACAGAACCACCGTAACTTGCATTCGGAACACCATAACCCGACCACCATTCGTTTCCTACGTAAACTTCTTCATCTGCAGCCGTCGGATCAGAAAAAAAAGGATTAGGAGGAGTTCCAGCCATTATCGAGATGAGAGAAAGCGTTTTTTGAAAGATTTAGAAGGGAGCGTTTTTTTGTAAGATTGAGAAGAGAGCGAATTCGAGTGTGGTTCGGAATGGCATTCCAAACGAAATATATATAGGCAATGCTGACGTCAGCTAGCCGTTACGGTCCAACGGCTAGCTGACGTCAGCATTTTTTTTAAAAAATTATTCTCGTTCGGAATACGTCATCATTCAGATTTAAAAATAAATAAATAAATGACGTCATTAAAAAATTATTCTCGTTCGGAATGGGGTTCCGAACGAGAATAATTTTTTAAACCAAGTTTTTTTTTGTATTAAATGAAACCCGGTTCATGGACCGGGTTCACAAATAACCTCGTTCGGAACGGTGTTCCGAACGAGAATATTTAAATAAATAAAAAATACATAACTCGTTCGGAACGGGGTTCCGAACGAGGGGGGGTGCCCGGTGTAAAAAGGGTGCTGCCCTGTTTAATCGCCATTGCGATAGCGATCGAAACCTGTGAAGCACGGACACAGACACGGAAAACGGGATACGGACACGGCAAGACACGAGGAAACGAAAAAACAAAAAATGTAGAGAAACACACAACGAGGACACGTCGATATATAATTATATATCAAATTAAAGCTCTTATAAGTATGAACATACTAACATTAATAGGGATTTTTCATGACTTTATAAATATTACTCGTAAAAAAAACCCTTATTCCTGCTACAAGAACGCGCTCCCACGCGCCTTCCAAAACCCCCAAACCCAGCTAAGAACGAACACCTTGCCCCAAACATTTACCCCAAAATCCCCAAATCAAATCGATTATCCTGAAATTGATATAGCAACTCACCCTCCCAATTTCACCCTTCCCAAATCTCATCCCTTCCAAGCTCAATTTTGGATTATCCAAGGAGCCTATTGCAGTCTAGGGTTTGACCTAGGTGATGTCACAATCGAAAAGAAGAAGAAGGAGAGAAACCACACCAAGCCAAACAACACAACACCAACTGAGAACAACAAAGAGGATTCTGCCCCCAAAACTAAAGGGAGAGGGCCACCAGGAGCTGTTGATTCAACGACCAACAAGGAAGCTAGTTCTTCCAGAAGGAAGAGGGCTCCCAAAACTAACAAAGATGCTAGCTCTTCCCATAGAGCCACTATGGACGTCTCTCCTAGAAACAAGTCATCTGCTAGGAAGCAGGCACCAACTACTGAGGATGTTTCTGAAGGAAAACAGCAGGGAAACAATGGATCAAGCTCCAGGAACCAAAACCAGCAAACTCCTCCAAAGAATTCCTTACCAAAAAACAAAGGTAAAGCCAAGCTAACAATAGATACCTCAGCTTACCTAGCTAAATTGGGCAAAGTCACTAAGAAAGTTGATCCCATTAGAGAATCATCTCTAATGGGTCTAATTCTTGGCCAGAACAGTGAGTTCTCAAAGATTGTGTCAAAACTCAAAGGAGAGTGGAGAGACATTAAAGGAGAATTTGAGATCATAGAGAGAAAGAACCATTGGTTCGAAATTAGGTTTGCCAATCCTCTTGATAGGACGATGGTGTGGGCAAATAGACCATACCACATCTTTGGTCAATTGGTGGTGCTCAAACAATGGAGCCCTAGCTTCAACTCAGTTTTGGATCCTCTAACAACTATAGACTTATGGATTAGGATCCCTTGGCTTCCAAGTGAGTTCTTGAATCCAGAATCTATACAAATCATACTGGAATGTCATGGTTTGGGTACTCTTCTCAGGATTGACCCAATGCCAGAGAAGCAATCATGGGTTGTGTTCAATAGAATTTGCACAACCATCCAATTCTCTAAATGTATCAACACTTCAGTAATCATACCGGATGAAGAGGAAGGCTGCAAGGAGTATGTAGTTTGGTTTGAAGACTTCTCGGTAGGATGTGGAAATTGTGGCTTGAAGGATCACATTTTCAACAAATGCCCACTCAAAAACCTCACACCAAAGAAATTTCAATTCCAGTTTAGGAAGAACAACCTCCAAGATAGCAAGGAAGAAGATGGGAAACCCAAAAAGCCAAGAACAAGAGATATGGTGTGGGTTCATCCAAAATGAACCTAGGTGTAAAACCATACCTTGAGGGCAATGGAGGCGTTTCTGTATCATACCAAACTGACCCCTCAGAATAAAAAAGCTCCCAGGAGAGCTCAAGAAAGAACTCCAGCTCAGAAACATCAAGCAAGAGTAGCATGAATGTGGAGACTCAAAATGGATGTATTCCTCCTATGGAGAATACCAAGATCCCTGCAGCATAAGAAGCACCTCTCCCCCAAAAAGAAGTAACAAATATCACACCTTTAGAGAACACAATAATCCCTCCAATGGAAGAACCCCTTATCTACCACCTAAATCCCTCTCCATATATGATTATAACTCCTTGCAATCTAATGTGCCAGACTAATGCAGCAACTGAGTTCAGTTCTGAATTTGAAATGTATCCCAATCACATAAACGAAGGCCTTCTTGGGGATATCATTCGTGCCCCTAGATAGCAAGTTGATTCCATCAATCACATTCTCAACGAGGAGGAGGAAAGTCCTCTCCATGAGGAGGAGGACCTGTTGGATGATGAAAATACCCTAATTGAGGACGATCTGTCTGAGGCTGATTTCCTGAAGTTAATGGAAACAGAGGAGGCGCTGGTTGAACTGATTCCAGCTCAAAACTCTCAAAATTCATACCACACCACACACACAACCGGATCAATGGCTTCAAAGATGGAAGACTTGGGAGTTAACATGGACATGTCTACTTCGGGTTCAAGCAAAAGGAAAGGACATGGAGGTGATGAAGTCACTGCATCCTCCCACCAATTGGGATGCAAGAAACCTAAGATTTAATGAATCAGATCAAGATCTTGAGTAGGCAACAACAATGCCTTACCAACCGCAAACTTTCTAGTCCTTTGATGGGAAGCTGCATCACCTATCGTCTTAGAATAAAGTGTACTATCTCATCAAATCTAGGAAGTCTACCTACTCAAAATCCTTATAATGTTAGAAATGTTATCCTGCTTAGTTTCATTAGAATGCATCATTGTCACTTGTGGCCAAATAGGAATTGTTATTCTTGTAACGCCCAAGAGGCTATGTTTATGTTATCAATCAATAGTTTGCTCTATTACTCTTGTGTCCTGCTGTCTTCTTTAGGATGCATCAATACTAACAATGCTAATTTTCGGAATCCTACTAATTGTGAGAAGTTAAACATCAAATGGAGCTTACCTCCTTCATGTCCTTTCGGGAATGGGAAGGCCCTCACTAGCTCTCTTACTATGATAATTAATAAGTGCAAATTTAATTTAAATACTATAGCTCTACTCAAATCTTGTATCTCTTTTGATATATGTTCAACTACCAAAGGTACTAATCGGTTTACCAACATCAGACAACATTGTTCTACTATGCTCTTAAATTGTAAGTGTTTGAACTTTGGTGATTATTGCTTAACCCTAGTGCAACATGCATGTTTCCTAAGAGAACTGATGGCTGATTTTCATTTGTTCCCCCTTGTTGCGGCTACGATAAGGCCTCACACAACTGTAAACACCCACCAAGCATTACAGATAAGTACTCATATTACTCCTAATGTCTTTAACATGACCAATAGTATAAGAGAAGTCTACAAGAAGAGTTATCCCAAGCAGGCAAGTGATCTCTACTATCTATCAAATATGTATCCAGTGCAAAGTCCATGCTACACTGAACTCCTTAATCCGTGTGAGTGCAGTTGGCTGGCTACAAAAAGGTACATAGAACAAGTGATCCAATCTGTCATGGGGTCGAAAATTGATTACATTACTACCTTGAGGCATTTGAAGTGGATGCCTTTGGCCTTCCCAAAATAAAATGGCCAGTGCGGTCGAACAAGAGATACAAAAATCATGCTGGATAAATTTCATTATTTTTACTGTTATACCAATTACTGGATCTTTCCCTCAAAGTTGGGTGCCATCTACACCCAAGTCCTCAGGAAACAATTACCTACTCACCAATTTTTCCTAATGATGAACAGGTATGGAGCTTACGCTCAATATAATATTAAATGCAAGAATTAGAGATCCAAGAAAGCAAAAGAAGAATACCAATACCAAAGATTAGCAGATCGTGAAAGCAAGGAGGAGGTGATTAGCCACCGAGCTCCCAGTACAAGACTAGAACAAATAAGACAAAATATCAGCGTGTTATGCTTGTGTACTTATTATTATAATGTCATTAAGTTATACCAATTAAACAATACTTCTACGGAATATCTTGAAACAAAGATTGACCTTAATGGTCTCAAACAACCCCAAACAAGTTCAAGACCAAGGAGAATTGCAGTGTATATACATCACCAATATATCTCTACCCAAGATAAACATAATTACCAAATAAAAAAGAACTACCAATCTCCTAAGCATATAACACTAAGTGCACCTAATCTGAAATTAAGCCATTTCATCTGCGAAAAATGCAAAATGAAAATCCCCCGGACCAATATAACGGGACAAAAAAATATAAAGTATAAAATGAAGATAAATCTTTGGAATGTTCGAGGAATTAAAAGAAATAATGTTTGGACTGATATTGACACGTTCTGTAAAATTAACCACATCCAAATGATAGGATTGGTGGAAACTAAATCCCCCAATTATCCAAATGAAAAAGAATGGAGGAAGGCGGGATTTGATAATATCGTTGTTTCCCCAGCCAAAGGATATGCGGGTGGAATCATTGTCCTGTGGAAAGAATTCCATCTAAGGAATGAAACACTAACTCTACACACTATAGACGAAAGGTTTATTGCCTTTAAATATAATAATCTAGAGAATAACACACAATTTTACATAATCTTTGCCTATGCGCCTCCACAAGAAAAAGATAAAGACGTATTCCGAAACCAGATCAACTATTTCATTACCGTAATTAATGAACCTTTCATCATCATCGGTGATCTTAACGACATCCTGGTTAGTGAAGACAAAGATGGAGGCATCATTCCCACCTATAACAAACAGCGCAGACTAAACAACTTTGTCCAAAAGCATGATCTTTTCGATCCACCAACAATAGGGAACAAATTCACTTGGAGGAAATCAAGAACGATCACTAATACTATCAAAGAAAAACTAGACAGGGCTCTGATCCACCAACAAATACTATTATGGTATCCAAATTTGACCATAAAAAATCATGCTTTCACATCATTAGATCACTGCCCAATTTCACTGGACATTACAAACGAAACCACACACCAAGCGCTACCATTCAAATTCGAGATGATGTGGACCAAACGAAAGGATATGAAAATTCTTATTTCACAAACCTGGAGGACGCAAATCTCAGGAACGCCCCAATACCTATTGGCAAAGAAAACCCAGCTACTTAAAACAAAAAATTAAGGAATGGAATAAAACAAGATTTGGCAATATCTTTGAACAACTTAAAAAAGTATAAGAAGAGCTATTAATTAGCCAGAATTTCCCCCAAACATCCTGCCTAGAAAGTAATGCAATAAAGTAGAACAACCTAATAAAAAGGAAACAAGGTCTTCTCTCATTCCAAAGAATCTATTGGAGACAAAGAGCCAAACTAAAACACATAAAAAATGTTGATTCAAACACTAAATACTTCCATCGGGTTGCTACTGGGAGAAGAAGCAAAAAAAACATAAAAGAAATAACCTCTAGTGAAGGAACGCAAATTATTGGCTATGAAAATATCAAAACAGAAATAAAGAAGGACTTTGTGAAAAGGTTTTCAAAACAACACATAGACAGAAGGAAAATTGAACATGTTCTGGAGGGTATAGAGCCAGAGATTACAATTAAGGATAATAGTAAATTAATAACTAATGTGACAAACAGCGAAATATATAAAGCACTAAATGAAATTAAAGATGATAAAACCCCAGGACCAGATGGCATGCCAGCTGGCTTCTACAAAAAGTATTGGGATACTATTGGACTTGATATCATCAAAGCCATAAAAAGCTTCTTTCACTCAGGACGATTGCTAAAACAAATTAATCACACGTTTATCACCCTAATACCAAAAAATGACAACCCCCAATCCACCAACCACTATAGACCTATTAGCCTGTGTAATACAGTATACAAGATAATCTCAAAAATCCTTACCAATAGACTTAAAACAGTTATGGATAAAATTACACACCCCCTTCAATGAGCTTTTGTCCATAACCGAAGCATACAAGATAATGTTCTAATAGCACATGAAATTTTCCATTCCTTTAAAAAGAAATCAGGCAACAATGGATGGTTAGCCCTTAAGCTAGACATGGAAAAGCGTATGACCGGGTAGACTGGACCTTCCTCCTGCTAACTCTAAGGAAATTTGGTTTCTGTGAACAATTTATTAACTGGATCAAAGAATGCACACATACGGTTTCCTTTTCTGTGCTAGTTAACCAAGGACCAACAGAACTATTCTACCCAACTAGAGGATTGAGGCAGGGTGACCCTCTTTCACCTTTCCTCTTCATAATCAGCGCATAAATTTTATCTAGGAGCCTCCAAAGAGCTTCTGAAGCTAGACTTAACTCTATTGGGATTAAAATATCGAGAGGGGGTACCAAAATCCCTTTCCTGACCTTTGCTGATGATATGATCATCTTTGCAGAAACCAAATCAGCCACCTGTCAAAAAATTAAAACTATTATAGATGAATATTGTGAAGTATCGGGACAACGTGTTAACTATGATAAATCAACATTCCAAGTATCCAAAAACACAAGTAACAGTGCAATCCAACAAATTACCCAGATACTCCAAATTAACCAGTCAATGGTTATGGAAAAGTATCTAGGTTGTCCGATCATTACAGGAAAGGTGGATGCTAACACATTCTTCTCAATTATTGAAAAAATATCTCAACAACTAACAAAATGGAAAGTCGATACCCTTTCTATGGAAGGGAGGAAAGTACTAATTAAAGCAAATCTATCAGCCCAACCAAATTATATGATGCAAAATTTTATGCTACCTTCAAAAACACATAAAAAATTGGATAAAATAAACCGAATATTCCTCTGGAACAAAGGAGAAAATTATAAACCGATGATAAAATGGAATGATATCTGCAAACCTGTCCATAATGGGGGACTAGGAATTAGAAAAAGCAAAGACATGGATATTGTTCTGCAAATGAAGCTTATATGGAAAATACTAGCGGAGTCAGATAACCTGTGGGTCAAAATAATAAGAGAGAAATATCTCAAACACATACACATCCTGGACTATGAAAGAAACTCTAAGAAAAGTGACTCCTGGCAATGGACACAAATGTCGAAATTAATCCCAGACTTCAAACAAGGTCTCACCTGGAAAATAGGAGATGGGAGAACCATCAAATTCTGGAAAGATAAATGGTTCCCTGAGTCTTTGAAAGAACAAATAATAACAAACGAACCAGTAAAAGAACAAGTGACAGTTTCCTTCTTCCTCACTAATGAAAAAACGTGGGATGAAGACAAACTCCAAATCTACTTTAGTAACACAACTATTGAGAAAATAAAATCTCACCCAATTCCAACTAATTATATACAAGATAGGCTCTACTGGGAATCTAGTAAAAATGGATGGTTCTTGACCAAAAGTGCGATGACCATGCTTTATGAGAAACAGAACCTTCCACCATCAGAGTCGGAATGGATTTGGAAACTTGATCTGACACCAAAATTTAAATCATTTCTATGGAGAATCTCAAAAGATGGCTTACCAACTAAAGTTAAACTCCAAAATAGGCACATGCCCATAACAACAAAATGTCTAGGATGCAACTCTCCTAGTGAAGATCTCAAGCATTTCTTATTTGAATGCCACAGAACCAAGTGAATTATAAGAAACTTTGACATGAAAATTTACGAAACAATTAACTCATTAACAACTACAAATCACTCTATTATAGAACTACTGAATGAAACAAAAAACAAAGCAACAACTCGGGAATTCGAAGATCTGGCTACTATTTGGTGGACCTTATGGTTCTACAGAAATAAACAAATATTTGATACAATGGAGCACAACCAACTATTTGATACAATGGAGCACAACCAACTTCCAAATATCCACCACTTCATCCACAACCAATTGAGAGAATGGAAACTTGCTAAAATGGAAGAAAAAAATGGATATTGAAGTTGAACCAGTGATACCAAGACATACTAGAAGGAGAAGGAGAGCAATCAGATGGGTTAAACCAAAACAAAACTGCTACAAAATAAATGTTGATGCCGCTTGCCCATCTCAAGGATCAGCCGCTTATGGCATTATCATTCGAAATGACCAAGGAAAACCGATTAAAATGGCAAATGGTTCCTTAGGGAATGTTTCACCAATTATGGTTGAGGCCCTTGCAATGCGCTATGGCATTAAGGAGGCGATTCGGCTGGGTCTCACTCATGTTGAGATCGAAGGCGATAATCTTCGCCTTATTAATGCCATAAACGGCGTTTGGGACTGTCCATGGGAATTAGACTTGATCATGACTGATATTTTAATGGAGCTCCGCTCCTTTACAGAACATCGAGTATCCCATATTTTCCGGGAGACAAATGGTGCAACTGACCTTATAGCTAAAATGTACCATTTAATACCTCATCCTGATTTTGCAGCCTTTCCAGATCTTTCGGATCTCATCCTTCGGGATGCCCTAGGGCGGTATCATTCTCGCTAGATGTGCCCCCTAAACGCTTTCCTCATCAAAATAAAAAATAAAAAAATACTAACATTAATAGGAGACAAGAATCACAATTCACAAGATAACTTATATCCGGTAGCACGAAAAAAATAAAGCATAAGGTATTAACAAAACAAGGCACATAGTATTCTTAAGATCCAAACTAAATGAACATAACCAAGACGCAGATAAGTGACGGTGGCCGGCGAGATGAAGGAGAAGCAAAGGCAAACTGAGAGGGATGAAGTAACGGACGCGTTTCAGGTTAAAAATTGTAAAAAATAGTTTTTATTTTATTTTTATTATTAAAGTATAAATCGGTATGTCCGGATGTGTTTTGACCGTGTGCGGCGTGTCTTGACCGTATCCGAGACATGTCCAAAAGTTTGACCGTGCCAAGACGTGTCTGAGTGTCCTACACCGAAACTTCCTCCTCCTAGACGTGTCTGTGCTTCACAGATCAAAACTACCGGTTTTAAAACCATAAAATAGATATGAAAAAGGGGTTTGAAAGACTATTAAATAAACAACACTACTTATACCGCTACTTGCTACACATGTATATTTTTTTCTTAAACTCTAAATGCTACTCTAAACGCTAGCTTTTTTAGCTTTGTCAAATATGGTCTTTGTAAAAAATATTTTTCTTGGGCATAAAACAACGCTATTTTATGCATAAAATTCCGGCTTCTATGAACGCATCCGTACTGCACACATGTGGTTTAAAAAAATCCCAAATCGAGTTCGTGATGCGCTCATAATCGAGCCAGTTCTTTGGGCACATTTTGAATGCGTCCAAAACGGGTGTCAGATATAATTTATCGGGTGCTAGATATGATATGTTTTTGTTGTTGGTAAAATGACATATCAGCCAACGGTAAGACCAAACACTTTGATTGTTTAACTCTTTTCTTCTCTTTTCTTTAGCTGTCAGCAACATGAAAGGTTAAGCATGCAGATCTTCCTCAGCCTGTGAGGGGTTTAAGATTTAGAGGACGAAATTAACACTAAATGAGTGAATCCAAATCAAATACTCATTTTAAATCAAACACCACCTTAACATACCTCCACATGATATGATCATGCAACTACTAAATTAAGCTATCGCCTAACATACTGCTCCCCATATAAAAGTCATCCACCCAAACAGACTGATCAATATTTTACAGCCAAAAATAATTTCAGTTTCAGTAGAATGGCAATAACAATCCAAATGTGCTCAAATACTAATGAGAAGCAGGGTCACAAGGCACTCAGTCAGAATAGGCACCACCGGTTTGATGCAGCATGGCGTCAATTTCATCACCATCTTCCATGTCCAACTGAAACACCAACAGAACTCATCAGAAACACAGTAGAGATAGTTTAAAAAAACAGGGAGATGATATTTTGAAAGGATATATGGTCTTTTTACTTCATCAGGAGTCTGATCAGCTCGAAGACGACGCCCATCAAACAGAAACGCAACGGTGCTAATATCCTTAGACTGACGGTCACAGTAAGCATTTATGAGTTTCTTCAGCTGGGTAGATCTCTTGATCTTGAAGAAAATTTCATTTCCCTCCTACAAATACAATAAACAAAAATGGTTGAAAAAGATTACATTACTGATATAGATACTCACTAAGCTATTGAATTCAGACAGCCTTGACAATTTTATTGAAAGTAGCAATTGCTACTCAATCAAACACACCACACATCACCCATGACTTAACTTGACTATATAGCAACTTCAAAGCACCAAAATAACTGTATGGAAAACAACCACATCTAAATGCACACAAGAATTACTGCCAAGATGCATACAAATTAAACAACAACAGCTTATAGATCCTAAGCATCTTTTCCATGAATTTTATCTCTCTCTTTTTTTAAATATGATGAAAAATTAGTAAAAAAATTCCCGGAGAAAGAAAGTAAACAAGTTGTGTTAAAACCAGGGTTGCATCTTGCTTCCTGTTCACTGAAAGTAGTCACAGTTACCACAGGGAAAAACTATACAGCAACCGCAAGATGATAGCAAAATTCAAAGAAAAGAAAACATAAAGAAGATGCGAAGTTGTAAGAGCAACTGAATGGTGCCATTTTCATACATGCAAACAAAGAGATGATGTAACTCAGGTCACTGGTGATTTGCACCGAAGTTGATTATGGTTGAGCAAAATAAACGATCTACTGGCGGTTTGTGCAAGCAAAGAGATTATGTAACTTATACAAACACTAGAAGGTCTGAATTTCCACATATTTAGAGCAAAATCTAGGTTAAAATTCGCAATACAAGTTTAGCCCCCCAGACAAAATTTATCGCACGATCGTTCTCAATTAGCCCTAATCACACTGCAGCTTCGCTCAGAAACTCACGGATCAACCACATCAAATCCCTAAGCTACATAAATAACACAGCAATCGAATAACATTTCGCGTACATAGGGGCAGAAGAGGGAGAAGGAGAGTGGTATATATATACCTGATCCTTGACTTTGAGATTGATATGCGCGGATCCTTCCGCAGATGGCTTGTTGTCGACATCAGGAGTGTTGTTTGGGGCTTCCGGCATTTTTGCAACTCCACTACTTCGAAATTCTCTTCTCTTCGCCTGTTCTTCTTCTGAGGCACTATAATTGCAGAAGGAGGACCGGATGAGCCTTTTTACGTAAACAAGAGTAGTTATCCTGTGCGAGCGTCGACACTGATGTTATGATGCACTTGCGCTATAGACTTCAACTAATTTACGGGGGCTTATCTGAATCAAGAATTTTTATTTTTACAATGAAATAAAAACATTACCCGTGGTGTTTAATGTTTTATTTAAAAAAAAATTACTATACATCACGGACCACGATATTAGGGAAAGAACGAGGGTGAACGTTGATCTTTTTTTTATGTTTAATCTCAGTTGTTCAAGATTAGGGTGTTGATATCTCTCTCCTAGCAGAATTTCAGGGCTCTTCCTCTCTTCTCTGCTCTCGCTTCATCCTTGTGCTCTCTTCTTCGCTCATGTTTATTCCTCACGGCTCATCGAGTGCTTGTGCTCACTTCTTCTCTCACGCCGTCGCTTTTTCTCTCACGCCGTCGCTTCTTCTCTTACGTCGTCACTTTCCTCGTTTTGTTCAAACAAGTAATTTTTGATTTTGAGCTTTGATTTGTGTTCTATTGATTATTCGATCTGATTGAAAGTTACACTTTGATTTTGTGTTCTATTGTTCAATATGTGTATTTTCGAGGTTGTATTTTTCACTTTGAACTACATGAAATTGGTTAGATTGATTTCGAAATTAATTAGATGGATTTGATTATGTGTTAGTTTATTCGTTGTAGCTTGTTTTTGGAGGTTGTTGTATGAAACACTTTCGTCTGGTTGTAATATGATAACAACAATTTGTCATGCTAATTGCTCCTATGCAAATAATCCAAACAAACCTAATATGTAGTCCTAGGCAAGTAAGTGTCGAGTCCTCAGGGAGACAGATTCTAGTTCTGTATGAAATATATGTGTCAATCAAGTAACCACGGGAGGGGGGGGGGGGTTGTTTGTCTTAAGTAACCAAGCATGCAAAATAAGTAACTAGTAAAAGATTATGGAATCAGTAATTGGGAAATAGCTCTGGCAAACAAATATTCACACTTCGTATGACAAGTTGATCCTAGATAACTCATTCAATATCTCATGCAATGAAAATTCCTATTCCTTTTCTGGACTAGCTATTAGCACAACCAGATACTAATAGCTCTAACTAATTAAACAACCATGAAACTATCAAGATTCAGTTTAATAGCAGCATTAAGATCAGGAATATAATCAGGATACATCAGTATAAAACAACCATATTTTATCCTAGATGTAAATCAATTCTCTCTACACAAGACTAGCACAACCAGATACTAGCACGATGCAGTTGCTACAGCGGAATAGATATGCTCAATCAGTAACATTCTAATTCTAGCAATAGATCACTAAAGACGATACCTAGATGATCAGGCTAGAAACAATCAATATTAATCACAATAGATTCAAGCAAGAGAGGAGATTAATTCCAAGCAATTGACAAGGAACGAGAAATCTCACAACTTAATCAAAACGAATGCTTCAATTGTATGACTAAGCCAAAGGGCTTAGTTCTTCATAACAAACTGTCTGCCGATGAAAAAAAAGTGTTAACGGGGTTAGAGAAGAACATGCTATCCTCTAACCTAATTATATACAAAGATATCCTAAAAATAAAGCATAAAACGAGTTTAAACAAATAAGGAAAAATAGCAAAAACAAGGAAAATAAAAATGCAAATTTGGGTCTGATAGAGGCAGCGGTCGCCGCCAGAACATGTCTTCATAATCTTCACGTGGATGGGCGGCGATCGCCGTAAGCTGGGCGACGGTCGCCGCCAGTTATTTGTCCGTCTTCTCTTCGGTCTTCGGCAATAAGTCTCTAATATCAACATAAGGCTCCATACGTCGTCTTCACTCTAAATGCATGAAAAAGCTCCAAGACGCTCCTAAAACTCAGTAATCTCACCCCTAAAACACCATACTTACACAGTTACACATTATGATATTGCGTGTATCAAACTCCCCCACACTTGAATCTCTACTCGTCCCGAGTAGATAGAAAACTACTACGCATCATCAATATAGCTCATAGACATCCAAGTACACAAGAGAACTCAATACTAAGAATGTAGCACCTAAACATGTAAGCTCATAACTCTAAACAAGTGAAATCTCCAACATCTTAGCTAACAACCAATACAACTCCAACTCAATCAACATCAAATATAGTCTCATCCCCCAACAACACTAAACAAATGTGATCAAAGAAATCATAACCAAAACTAACGCCTTATAGCACCAAAATGTCCAACCCAAATTCCTCCTTATATCACCTCCAACTTATGTCACCTCGCCAAACAAGAATGAATCCTAAAAATCTCTCTTTTCTTACCACTCATTTTGCTTAGGCTCCCTCTCGGGTTTTCGTCCTAACCACTCATTAAATTTTCCAAATATGTTCACAAAAACTCACATCTCTCAAGACTTCATATTACCCCAGCCTAGTGCTGGTCCAAGCCACCTGCTTATTGCATAGTCTTTTCTATCCCAGGATTTATTGTCATTTTTCAATTTTTGTGGCTTTTTCAATTTTTTATTTTTTTCATATTTTCATAATCATAATATCAAAATAAATAATAAAAAATACAATATCTACTCCCCCACACTTAAAGCTTACATTGTCCTCAATGAATTAAAGATTAAATGATAAGGGGAAGTAAAGAAAGTACCGCTACTAAGGTGGTGGATAATGTTGGCCCATGAAAATGTCCCAGGACCGCATCTGATCTTCTAAGCTCTGGATGTTCTCGTTCTGTCGCTGCTGAATGGTACGAAAATCAAGTTGATTGTCAACTAGCTGAGTAAGCTGACCTCTCATGAAGCTCTGCTCATCACTGAAAAACTGTTGTTGTTGCCTGAACTCCCTAAAATCAACCTCCATAGCTTGTTGTCTCGTATCCATCCTCTGTACCATCTGAAACATCTGCCTCTGCATGTCGTCATAACTCATAGAAGGAGGGACGGGATCACCCATCTCTATGTCCTCCTCATCTTGCTCGACAGGTGCGTGTGAGGGCCCAACAGCTTTCAGAAGCGCCCAACCGATACATGCGTAAATCAAAGTCCACATACTCGGGTCCAAAAGGCATCTCTACTTGAAGAGGAAGCTTGATCTTGTGACTCCCTCTTGAACCATAAGTCCAATAATGTTTGCCTTTTATCAGTGACAAGACACCCACATGCCTCAACTTGCTCCAATCATAAACAAAGCTCGGAGAAACCTGTGACTTTTCAGCTGGAAATGGAATGTTAAGGGACATAGCAATCAAAGATACCATTCCACTGATCACATTCTTGCCCTTCTTGGCACCCTGATATTTCTGACAGCACCCCAAAAATAAGGATAACCAATCCTTTACCAATGAGCACCTGGGTGTCATGCTCCATATTGCTTGCAAGTCTAGGTACGGTAGCTTGTTCAGCTCTGATTGGCCCAAGAAAGTCATCCTAATTACCTTGTGAGCTAACCGTAGACAAGGATGTGACCATTTGTAGTTGTACTCTCCAGCCTTTGCGTCATAATTTGAATCACCTGTAGAACCATACCAGAAATCCAAGTACTCACACGTTTTTGCCCATGCTGATTCTTTGGAGGGTGGCTTGGTAATTCCAAGCGCATAGCTGAAGTCTTCGTAACTCAATGAGTAATTATTACATGCAAGCACAAAAGCAACCCTTTTCCAGTCTTTCACATTCTCAAGGGTGCTCAAGAACTCAATCGTCCAACTCTTGAATGTTGGTGCCTTGAGATGGAAAAACCGTCTCAAACCACCACGCTGAAATAATTTCTCCGTGGAATCATAGAGTTCAAGTCCACCTAGACATTGATGGTCTAAGAATAAAGTGGAAACAAAATTCTTATTTTTTCGGATCGTTTTGTCCGCGATATGGTTGAGGACAAGTATGGTGGTGCGCGGTAAAATTTCCCTGTCTATCAAGGCGTCAAGGCGTCAAGTTGTATTTTATGAGAAATCTTATAAGCTCAATTATTATCGGTATAAATTTAGTTTTTTACCGTAATAATATACTAAAAGCATATCTCAAAATTTTAAAATAAGTTGTCAAATAGATAATTTTTTATTCAATTTTTATTCAATTTTTTAATATAAGAATTATAGTGATCTTAATCAGTTGAATCGGACGAGGAACTAAACTTGTTATTAATAAATGTAGATTTTATAGTGTGAGTGTGAGTGTGAGTGTGAGTGTGAGTGTGACACACACTTAAATCTACTTACATTTTGTTCACTTGAAAGGAAAAACAGATCGGTAGTCGGAAGATAAAGTAGGAGACCTTGTTTGACAAAGTCGTGAAAGAAAATAAAGACGAGCCGCCGCCGCATTAGAAATTTCCGCTCGCCTTTCTTCTTCACACCTACCATCACTCAATTTATTACCTTTAGTTCCAAACTTGAATACGTTTAACTCCAAACTCGAATTATTGTCTACCAATTTGAATACTAACATCATTAGTACTACGTACGTATATATTTGGGAGACATTTAAGTAATGTTAAAAAAGAGTGATTCGTATATATAATGGATACTTATCCTTTCATTTCTATTGATTAAATATATTTTTTATTATAAATTTTAATCCTTTAAAAACAGGTAAATCCTTCGTTATAAAATACATGATCAATTAAAGATAATACATCTCCATTAATGAACTATACAATCCCATGTGATAATGGCTACAAAAATTATTGAGATAATAATATGTTACAAGTGGAGGTACTCTACTGAAAAGACTTGGTTTGAAAAATCAAACACGTACACTAGCCTTACATGTCACATAAGAGTCCGAGAAACAGATACTGTGACTATAGTTATTATTTGTTTCATGTGTGTAGAGCCGTAGCGGAATTGAACTTGTGAATTCTTATGTACGGAGTATATACTTACCGACTCGAAAACGATCGACCTACCGACGAGAATACTCGAAAAACAGTTTTTCCAGAAATTAGCTATATCTAATCTAAATGGAAAAAAATTCGGTGATAATAAGTTATTAGGTTAAGATTTATGACATTTTTGTGTTCATGTCTTATATTGTGTGGGTAAATCAAACATGACGCCTGTGTTCATACGCCAGAGAACGTGTATGTCATAGTGTGTGTTCTTATGTCACATTGCGTGTTCTTGGCGAAAATGTGTCAATATTTTATAACGTGTATGTTCATGCGTAACAATGTTTGTGTTAAACGTCTTTATTCCTCATCTTAAGATTCATCCTCACCGGAACTTAACTCAATCTTCTAAATCTATATAAATACTCCTATTTGGAAAATTATGATGGTTTAAATGAGTTTTAATTACTATTTGTCTTTTCCCTCAGCATTTCCCTTAGAGAGGGCAAACTTAAACCCTAATTTTGTACAAATCTAAGCCACTATGTTTGAGATCGCCACAAACAAAGACAGTATTTGGACTCGTTGGCTCAAGGAATTAATATATATGGAAGGGCACTTCTATTTGGTACTATCACTACTAGAAAAGGCGTCAGTTTTTGGCGTCGAGAGAATTTAGCCCCGCGCCTCAATTTTTGACATTTTTTCTTGACGCTTTTTACTGTCGCTCCTTTTGACGCTTAAATATGTGGATATGGATAAAAAAGCGTGGGTGATGTTATTAATTTAAAAAAGAAACTATTAATTATAATGGGTGAAACCTTTCATCTCCATTCCCTCTTCCTCGCTATGTCCATCTCCTCTCCCTCTGTCCCTCCTCTCCAGCGACGACGAAGCTCTTCCTCCTCTCCCAAAACAAGTTAGTTATCTCGCTCTGTCCCAAACTCCATCGCCGCGAACGATACAAGTAATCTCTCACGCAACTTTCCTATTACTCCTTCTATACCTCCGAATTCAATAACTCTCCCTCCATGTCAATTTCTGCACCTTCAATTTTTCAACGTGTTTTGCCCTAACCTCCATTGCAATTTGCAATTCATTCGTTGCAGGAAACGCTCGAAAGGCAGAGCTGCGTCGCCGGCTCTTTCCTCTCTTCCATCTCTGCTGCTTCATCGAATTCATCTCCGGTATCGTCTCTGCCAGTGTTGCCCAACCGGACTTCGCAAAGGTACTGTTTTCCTGAATTGCTGTCTCTTAAGAGATTCTTAGTGTTACGGGACTAGTTTGCAGCTGTTGTAAACTGCTGTTGTAACAGAATTTACTACCTACATACATGATGATAAATTGTTGAATTGTTGTTTGGTATTTGATGATTCTAGTACTTAGTTGAAAATAAGATTTAGATATTCATTATTACTGGATTGCTGTTTGAAAATAAGGTATAGAAATTCATTATTACTGAATTACTGAATTGCTGTCTCTTAAGAGATTCTAAGTTACTGCATTCATTGGTCACTTCTTACTTCTTCAATTGTGCACTTGTTTCCTGGATGAGTCAAGTTCTGTGTCGTCAAACCTCTGCTCTAATAACATCAAGGGCAAGGGAATGATCCAGGTGTGAATGTGATGCTTAATCGTCAATTATTAATTTCAGTTTCAACTGAACAATAAATACTGATGATTGCATAATGTCCAAAATAAATTATGCTTTCTCCTCTATTGCTTTTTTTTTTTGAATGTTCTAGCAGCAAATCTCTTATTGTTTGCATTATGGCCTTCCATGCTGCTTCTTTTTTTGAATTGCTGTCTTGGTCTCTTAAGAGATTCTTTCGTTATGAAGGTTTGCAAGTTTTTTTTGAAATTACACTTTAGGTGCAAGTTTTCTATACAGTTTTTTTAAATTACACTTTAGGTGCAAGTTTTCTATACAGTTTTTTTTAAATTACGCTTTAGGTGCAAGTTTACCGAAAATACCAACTAGTGGGAGCTAATAGTCAATAGATTACTACTGTTGCTATGTATTTGAATATCATGGCATGTTTGGATCATTGGCTTGAATTTGGCTTCTTTCCTATGAATGACCCTAATGATCTTTCCATGTAAATAAGTAGGCTTAAGATAATTTTTTCAGGAGTTTAAAGGCTGAAGTTCTATTTTTTCCTTTTGAGAATAGTTGAAGTGTAGCATGATATAATAAGCCTAGCCTTGATCATATGTAGGTATGGATACAAGTTGGATTGAACTACCAAATACTCACGAAGCCTAGACTTGAAATTAGTGGCATATCTGATTGTTTTATGCCCACAATGCTCACTTTTTCAGTTCACCTTTTTTAGGTATATATTGATCAGGAAATTCCAGTCTTGCTGGAAACGAGGTTGAGTGAAATGTATGATCATATGAATTTCTGATCCATTGACTGGTGCCAATACTGGAATTGGATCCAATTAACATATATGTGTTGTCATTGTTTTTTATGGCTTCTGAGATGATATGCATCTGAATTGTGATTGTGGTTGTTGTCTATAATTTTTTCAGTCTCAATGATTTATTGTCTAGGTTGTTATGTACAGGGTGGAATTCTGATTTGTTAAGACGAGCTATTGAGGATCACCTTACATAGGACCACGGGTTGTACTTATTGCAAAATTGGTAGAAGATAAAGATTGTTCTGTTTTGCTACTGTGTCACTAGAATGTTTTTGATGCTCTATCTAAGTCTTTGCAAACTACTTCTATTGCCGAATATTTATATTGTTCTCAATCAATGTAAACTGGGGTGTGAAACAAAAATGTATCAATAAATCCTTGCAATTTGTTCCTGAGTTTTCTCAGCTTTACTTGTTTGGATTAATGTTCATAATGTGCTGCTTCGTTTCTAGAGCCAAGTGGATTAATAAAGGGAATAAGATTAATTCTGCATGATCTATCAGTTTTACATTTTTACATAATGTGTTGCTTCATTTATGGCTGTCTTGGATCATTAGATCCTCTTCTTTGTAGTGCTACTAATATGAATTGCCATGAACTTGGCATTAAATAACACACAGTTCAAGTTTAACCACAAGTTTCACAGGATAAAAAGGAATCGGCTTCAAACCTCAACTGAGCCCTCCTCTGCTGGCTTGGCTCTGCAGGAGTGGTAGGTCACGTCCCTTGTTTCCTTCATTTTTTACCTGTCAATGAATAAAGTTCTGGTGGGGGCAGAAAAATTCAATCTCTTATAAGAAAGTTCTGGTGGGGGCAGAAAAAGAATGAAAGATAAATACAATGAGTAGATGGAACACGTTATGCAGACAACACAAAATAAAAGGGATGTGATTAAGAGAATTGGACTTTTCACTTGGAAACTATTGGGCAAACAAGGATGGAAAGATCCCTGGATTGTTGGGGATTGAACTATTATTAGTACATGCCCTGATGAAAAATTTAGGCTATTAAAAAATCAACTGGTTGATGATTTCTCTATTCTATTAGAGGCCGAAAAAATTAAAGGTCGGACCAAGAAGACACCTACCGAGCAGATCTTGCAGAGTTTCCAGGACCAAGTAAGAAAGCTGACCATGGTCTATCAGTTTTACTTGTTTGGATTACCGTTCATAATGCTCTATCAGTTTTATTCTTTTGAAATTGCAGCTGAGTGAATGCATGTATGTGAAAAAATATAGGAGAAATTAAGATTAATTCTGCATGTATAACATGAAAATGGACCGAGCTAGCTTCAAACAGCAGCTGACTGGCCCTAGCAAATGAGGGTGTAGAATATTATTTGTGAGGATGAGAGTCAAAAACTGAGAAAGGAATTGTGAGTGTAATACTGCAGATTATTGTTGGGAGTTGGGAACTGTGTGCTACCGAGCTGCTCATGCATATTCCTTTAACCTTTCTCTTTCTACTTTTTCTTTCTCTTTTCTTTCTTTTTGTCTCACATTCTTTGCTCATGCATTTTCTTTCTTTTTGTCTTACATTCCTTTCTCTTTCTACAGAGTTGATCAAAGTAATCAAGTATTGCTTCAAACACTTCAAGCATTCCGTAGCGGAAAGATCTCTGATGAGGTTTTTAATACTCTTCAAGCAGCATTATCTAGGCCTAATTCTCAGATATGTATTTATTTTCATTTACTAAGACTCTATTGCTTGATTATCTTTCTTAGCAATTCTGTTATGAAGAACTACATGTAGCATTCAGAGATAAACTTGGCCTAAAAATAAATAAGGGCTACGACCATTTCATTACTGTCAAAGATAAACTTGGGCATCTTTACTGTCAGTATTGATCTTCAGTTAGAATGCATATTACTTTTGTTTGAGGTGGGAGTGGAGGAATCAAAACAGAATTAGATCATATAATCATATGTTTGTTTATTACCTTCTGTATCATGTTATTTTGCCCTAAACTTTAGTTACTGATGAACCAGGTTCTGTGAGCATAATACATGTGACATTAGGAATTTTTGCCAGGATTTAGAAAGTATTTTCTTGGAGCAAGAAATTCAAAGATAAACTTATAAATTTATAAATTAAGATGAAGTCAATACTAAAATTTTCTAGTGCGTACATACTAGGATAAACTTATAAATTAAGATGAAGCAAGAAATTCAAAGATAAGAATACAATTTTGGGATATGAAGTCAATAACAATGTCTTTTTGTCAGCAGACGAGAAGAAATGAAGCAGTTGAACTGTTTTTCCTTTCCTCATTATTGACAAATAATTAGAAAACAGGTTAACAAAAATATATGATCATAAGATATGTAGGAAGACTGTACAGATTTGTTTGACAATGGCATATGCTTAAAGTCCAATCACTATATAGTGACAGGAATTCATGAGGCACGTAGTAGTATAAATCAAGTATTTCAGCATAATATGTGACATTAGGAATTTGTGCCAGGATTTAGAAAGTATTTTCTTGGAGAATTTCTGAATTTTGACTCTATTTCTGAATTTGTGCAGGTCGCTTCAGCAGCAAGTGGTAATAGTACTCGCATGGATTAGATGATCTCTTCAAGTAAATCATGAATCTGAATGTTTCGATTCTATCAGTTTAGAACATTAACTGAATGCAAGTTCGAATATTAGTACTTCTTAGACTATTTCGCCTTTGAATACGCTATCGTTTGATCAAGTGCTGAATTGAACAGTAATTAGTTACTTGTTAGAATTATTTAGCCTTTGAATAGGCTATTGTTTTGGAATTTTTGTGTTGAGCGATGATATTGGTTAATATATGACTATTTTTTTATTCAAGAGCTTGATGTATTGTATATATCTAGATTTTTGGTGAAATACAGGTGATTTTTGGTGAAATACATGGATATGCAGGTCGTTTTTAAATACAAGATCAACAGCCGACGCTTTATTATGAAAGCGTCGACATTGTTAAATTTCCCGACACTTTTTTGCGTCGACGACTCAACGTAGGATGAACTGTTTCACTAAAAGCGTCAAGACGTCGGCGTTTTAAAGAGGTCTCGATGCTTTAAAATGTCGAAAAAGCGTCGACAAAAAATAACACAAAAGCGTCGATAACAATTTTTTTTTCTTCAAGGCTACGTATAAGAGACGCTGCCTTAAAAAAATTAAATTAAAACTTAAAATTGTTTGCAAAAAAAAATTAAAACGTTAAATGTATAAGAGACGCTGGGAAAACCAGCGTCTCTTATACATAAAAATTTCAAAAAAAATAATTTCAGCTTCGGACGAGAGACGCTGGGAAATGAGCCTATAACAGGAATTTGTTTGGAAATGAGCCTAGATCGGGAATTTTTTTTGAAAAAACGCCCATTTCAGAAAAAAATTCCACATTTTATACATAAAATACACATTAGTTGTATACAATGTGAATTTCTTATGTAATATAAAAGTGATGCAAATTTCTTAAAAAATGCACAAGTGCATTTTTTAAGTTGAAAATTGCACATCCTTACTAATATAAATGCAAATTTGATTTTTAAAGTAGAAATAAATTTATTTACAAAATTTTTTTGCCTTGAAGAAAATTACAGATTGAAAAAACACTTAAATTTGTTAAAATGTGCAGATTTTTTTCGGTAAATTGCATCTGAATGAAAAATGTGCATATTTCTACTTTATGCACATAAAAGACCGGCCTTAAAAAACAATTGACCCAGAAAGAAAAAAAAAATTGACCAAAGGTCAACGGTCAACTGTCGATTGATCGGTTGGCCAAATGTGCATATTTGATATCCATCTCTTGGATGAGATATATATTATTCTCACTTCTCACTGTAAGATCCCTTCCGATTGGATGAGGTACGAATGCACTCATGGTACGAACATATCAATAGATGCACATCACTTTATATTCACATGCACATTCTTTCACATTCACATGAACTCATCTATATTTTTTATGCAATGATAAATGCATGCACGCATCTGCAAATGTGAGGGAGCTTATACGAAGAGAGGAAGCCATGTGACTGCATCGTTTTAGGGTCAATGAGATGAAATTGGGTGACCTAAACACGTCCTTTTTTCACCAAAAAGAAACACGAAGGAAGAAGAGAAATGCACTTAAAAAACTTGTTGATGAGAATGGGATGGAGTGGAGATATTTTGTGGAGATATTTTGAGGGGAAGGCTAAAGTTTCCATTTTGAGGGGATGTCATAGTTATCACGGACTTCTCAAGGGATCGAGCCTCTTCTTACGGACGTGGACAATGCCGAGCTTATTGCTCCCTTTCATCTCAAGGGATCGAGCCTCTTCTTACGGACGTGGACAATGCCGAGCTTATTGCTCCCTTTCATCTGGAGGAGATTAAGAACACTCTTTCTCTATGCATCCCACTAAATCTTCTGGCCCTGATGGTATGTCAACACTTTTTTATAAGAAGTTCTGACATATGGTTGAAACTCACGTAACTCATTTTATTCTCTTTACTATATATGAATGGTGTCCAGAGGGCTTTAATCATACTTTTATCTCTTTAATCCCTAAAGTGAGCCTTGTAGGATGAAGGATCTCCGTCCTATCAACTTCTGTAATGTATTGTATAAAATCGTATCAAAGATCTTGGCGAATAGATTGAAGACATGCTTGCACAAGTTGGTGGCACAAAGTCAAAGCGATTTTTTTCCTGGTAGATTGATCATTGATAATGTGCTTGCAACTTTTGAGATCTTTCACTACATAAAGAAGAAGACGAAGGGAAGAAAGGGTTTCATGCGGTGAAATTGGATATGGTTAAGGCATATGATAGAGTGAAGTGGTCCTTTCTGGAGCATTGTATCCAAAAGTTGGGGTTTGCGGAATGGTGGATTTTCATTATTATGCATTGCGTGTCTTCTGTTTCGTTCTCAACTCTCATCAGTGGCAGACCCACTACGACTTTCACGTCGTCTAAGAATATGAAAATCCAGGAAATCGAATTTCACAGAATTTTTTCAACCAAATATAGATATTTATTTTTATTTCCTGCAGATTTTCAATTGCTGAGATTTTAACCTTTAACTAAACAAGTATTAGATCTATTTGGGGTAGGTAGTAGAAAATGGTGTAAGGAATGGGATAGACGATCTTCACTCGTATATGTATATCTTGAGCCATTGTGGGTCCTACTCGGATGACCTCCTTTAGAATTGAGGTACCACTCTCATCCTATAAATAGGGCTCACTCCTCGCTTATTACTTCACATGCATGTATTCAGGGAAGACAACAAAGTGAAGTGCGTGATCAAAACAACTAAGACAATGATGCCGAAAAAGGAGGGAGAAAAAGAAGAAACATTTGATTATGAAAAAATCTTCAAAGATTCAAATCATCTATTTTTGTTTGATCCAAGATTTGTTGAGTGCAAAAAACTAGTTAGAGCAAAGGATACAAGGAAAATGATGTCAACTTCAATAGGGACCAAAGATTGACGATACTTGGCAAAGCCTGAGTAACATTCTTACATCTATTGACAACATTCAAGAAAAAAAATAATACTCCCTCCGTCCCTATTTGATTGTCCGCAAGTACAAATTTCGCGAAAATTAGGGAATGGTGAAAATATAATAATTATAAGAGAGAGAAACATGTAAAGTGAATAGTTAAAGGAGTGATATAGAGAGAAATAGTAGATAAGATAGGAATTTGGAAGAGAGAGTAGTAATTATATGTCGATAGTGGAATAAAATGAGTAGAATAAATTTACTTAAATGGAATAATAGACAAACTTAAGGAGACATTCGAAAAAAAGTGGACAATCAAGCAAGGACGGAGGGAGTACAATGAATGAGTGATGAAGGCTTCCACACTAGGGTTATATAAAATATTTTAATAATTGATTGTATAAAAAAAATGCTTTTTTATTATGTAACTCGATGAATCGAGTTACATGATATGTAATCAAAATGAGAGTTACATTTCACCTTTTTTATAGCTAATTTTTTGATTTTTTTAATCTTATTTAATACAGAAATAAAAATAAAATAAAATAAAATGAATTGTGTAAACACATTATAAAATGTTGGATGAGAGTCTAACAGTTAACTGAGTTCGAGAACACATTTATTCAAAGGAAAACTAACCTTTAAAAGATGAAAGACAGAACATGAACATTAATAGCTCGATTACGAGGAGCACGTGTAAACTTTTTCTTCTTCTTCTTTTTGAGCGGCAACTTTTTCTTCTTTTTTTTTTTTTTTGAGCGGCAACTTTTTCTTCTTGTTGAGTGAGCGTTCAATGCATATATATCGATATCTATTGCGGGTCCTACTCAAATTACATCTTTTATGCTACCACTTATCCTATAAATAGGGCTCACTCCTCGCTTATTACTTCACATCATCCACAACACAAAACACAACTTCATAACTTGTACACAAAATTAGTCATGGCCTGCTTAAAGGCTTTCATCCTTCTTGGATTGCTCTTTGCACTCTCTACTCTCCTAATTTCTTCTCATGTCTCTGCACGTGACCTTGTTGGAACGTCAAGTGAGTTCATTTCATTCCTATTTCTTATTTAAGGACCATTTTCGTTTCAAAAAAAAAAACTCATCTATAATCTATTAATATTATAGAATTCCATCCATCCAAATCTCTTGTTTAATGGAGTAACAATTGTCTTATAAGTATTTGTGATGACTTTTTTTACTCCATTCTTAATTTTACTATTAATCATTGTCAATAAAAATAAACATAAGGAGTAGCATGCGTCTTATTTTATTACTCTTTTTTTTTTATTAATAATGTTAATTCGTGAGAGTACTACTTTCCATTTTTTAAATCATTTTATCATATGTAGATATATGCCAATTTTTTTATATGCCACTTTATAAAGAGGAAAGTTTCGGTGCAAATAACTCTTAACGTAGGAAAAATGAACATATCGCGTTCACAGATTACATGTCAATGTTTATATTTTGGATGATAATGTTCATAATCTGAGCCATAACGTTTTTTTGAACGTTTTCAGTGAAGACGCGGTGGCATACTTATAATTATTGTGAACTTTGATTTTTTTTTGTTTTTTACTGAAAATGGACTCAAAATTTTTTATCGCCAAATTATGAACATTACCGTTCAAACTATGAACGCTAACTTGTTATCTGTGAACGCGAAAACTTCGTTTTTCCTACGTTAAGCTTTGTTCTCACCGGAACTTTTCCTCTTTATAAATTGATGATTAGTCTAACTTTTCTAGCCTGAAGATAGACAAGCCGATTACTACTAAAAAAAGAAATACTTTGATTATTGATTGTTTAACTTTTCTAGGCTAAAGAAACAAGGCGATTACTCACAAATAATAAAATAATTTGCGATTTTTATAATTTATATTATAAATAAAATATTAAATATATGATTTCATCATAATAAGTAAAATTATTATAAACTCTTAGACTTAGAAAAATAATCATTGAAATAAAAACGTGAGAATGATGAACATCTAGTAGTTTACTACTACTTGACAAACTTATAAACATTCAAAAGTAAAAATAAATTCATTTTCAAAAGAACAATTATTGAGAAACTAAAAAACATTCAAACAGAAAACGTAAAGGTATACAACTTTTTCAAAGAACGTGAATAAATAATTTGATGAATGTTTGAGTATATTTTGATGAATATTTATATATATTTTAATAAATATTAGCACATTCTCATTTAAAAAGATCCAAATCTGAACTTATGACTTGGTTGAAACAGAGTCGGTAGAAGTGAAGGAAGAGACCCAAACTGACGGTTACGGCCATGGCGGAGGACATGGTGGTGGTCACGGTCACTACCCTCCGAAGACAGCCGAGGCCGAAACCGAGGGCTACCACGGTCATGGTCACGGTGGTCACGGCGGCCACTACCCTCCGACGACAGCTGGGGAGAAAACCGATGGGAATGGCTACCACGGTCACGGTCACGGTGGGCACGGCGGCCACTACCCTCCAACGACAGCCGAGGCTGAAACCGACGGATACGGCCACGGCCACGGCCACGGGCATGGTGGCCACTACCCTCCGGCTACCGAGGAGAAAACCGAAGCGGAAACCGACGGATACGGCCACGGCCACGGCCACGGGCATGGTGGCCACTACCCTCCGGCTACCGAGGAGAAAACCGACGGATACGGCTACCACGGACACGGCCACGGACATGGTGGTCACTACCCACCTGAGCAGAACAAGGGTAACTAGTTAAGAAACCTAGCGGTTTAAGTTGCTAAGCTTAATTTATGTATGGTGTGTGTTTGTATGCAACTAATTAATAAAAGCTAGCATCAATCTTAAAGGTGAAGCACCATATCAGGCTTACTCGTATTTTACAAGTGGGAAACGTCATTAGGGAGACCCTAGGACCAAAGCAACATCGAAAAAGAAATAAAAATAAATCGAAACACAAATAATGGCATAAACCACCACACGATTGGATAAAATTCAATTTCGATAGATCGCACAAGCTGAATTCAGAGTCACACATAGCCTGTGTTGTTCGAGATTGTCGGGGTATAGTTCTGGATGTCTATAACAAGGCAGTTAGTGCAGAATCACCATTAATGGTTGAAGCATTGACTTTCTTAAATTATGCTAAACTAGCTCTAAAATTTAAGTCCAGAAATATCATTATTGAAGGATATTGACTCATAGTAATACATTCTGTTAATAAAGTTTGGAAAGTACTTTAGGAGATTCGGAATATCCTTAAAGACGCTCATAATATTTTGCGAGATATTGCTAATGTTATATCTCACACTGCTTCCGAGAGGCTAATAAGGTTGCTGACTTCCTATCTCAGCCTCACATCAATGCCCATTTTGTTAAGATCATTCTTAACTGCAATGAGGATCGCTTGTTATCTGATGATTATATCAGAACAATTAAACCTACTCTCTTGTCGTCTAGCCTGTTTGCTTCCTACATGCCCTTTTTCCCGGATCATCGCTTCTGATGGTCAGGAGTTTTCATCCCGTGGTGGATGACACCCCGTGTCTTGCCTTTTTCAAAAAAAAAACTTTAGAGACGAGAACCGAGTGCGTGTGACTTATATATGCATGTGAGCACTGGCGGATCCAGGATTTCCATCCAGCGGAGCCTGTTTTGCCAAAAAAAAACGACTGTATGAGAAAAAGAAATTTGACGGTAATAAATTCTCTCAAGAATCTATCTACGTCATAAGGAAATTACATTAACATAATAATTTGTGAGATCATCTCCTAGTCGATATAAATCTTACAATAACATTTTTCAAGGTGTCATGTTCTGAAATCTAATAAAGAGCAATAGATCTAACTAAATCTTTTTTAATGTAAGAAACCAAAGAACCATTCATGATTATCTACTAATCGATTGTATAATGAAAAGGAAAACGGACACTAGAAATTGAAATAAAACATATTAATTCGGATAAAAACCAGAAAACTTGTATTTTTTTATTTTTTTATTTTTTTAAGTGGGGGATTGGCCCCACTTGTCCTTGGATGGGTCCGCCGGTGCATTTGAGTGTACATCACCACAATTGATATAGATACATCGTAAATAAGGTGCGGATTATCTTTCATCTTTATCTAAACTTCATTCTCATCGAAATCGGAAGTAAAAATACATGCTTTCTGCTTTCTATTTAACGCCCATCCTTTTTTGCTATTTGTCGCCCATCTCATCCGTGCGTCACGCATGGATTTAATCCGTGCGTCACACACGGATTGCACATTCCAGAAATATCCATGCGTGACGCACATATACAATTCATGCGTCACGCACGCATATCATCCATGCATGACGCATGGATTGTATGCGTACATCATGCATGGATTTGCATATATGAATCTAGGGTTATTCAATGTATTCAATGTATTTCTAGTTAAGTGTGCAAAGAAACACATTTTTAGTGTCTTTTTTAAGGCGATAAAGCCCAATTCGACAAAAACGTCATCGAAACTTTATCGAAATGGAATGAAACTTTGTTTCAATCCTTATAATGTCTATTTGATCTTGTGTGTAACTTAAAATTCAAATTTATACCTTTGTAAGTGAAACATAGTTTGAAAACCGAACGAGGTCGCAATTTGTATGGCGCACCATATACAATTTGAAATATAATAAGGTTGAACATTCGTCAACATAACAACAATATAAGCATTCTAAATTTAACAATAAGATTTTGCAACATAAAACCATGCGTCACGTGTGGAATGCATCCACACACCACGTATGGTTTTACACCATACATGACGCATGAATTTCAATGTATTTTTTTGTTGCTTATGTGGTCCATGTCAATGTATTCAATGTATTTGTACTTATGTCACACAAAATAATTCATGTTCCGTGTTGTTTTTAAAGGCTTTAAAACCACAATTCGCCATAACGTCGTCGAAACATCATCGGAATGGAATGAAACTTGTTTACAATGCCTATTAGATATATTTAACCATGTCCGTAACTTTACATCAAAACCTTTTGCTTTTAGAGTAACACGCTCTTTGTAAAACATCAAACTACTCACCACAAGCTTAACTTGTTGTAATATATATGGTCGCAACATTGATGTTCACGTATGTTTGAAAAATTTATACAAAAATGTGTTATAAGGCATATAAAGTCCCAATAATGTCTCACACATACAAAACGGGATTCGAAACTATGCCAAAACGTTAAAACCACTAAAAACGGCTTAAATGGACTGAAGGGGGTTTTTGGCGAAACGACACACGAACGATGTCCGAATGTAATGAAACTTGTTTTCAGTGGCTATTATGGATATTTAACCATGTGGGTAACTCCCAATCACAACTTCTAACTTTTAAAGTACCACCTCCTTTGTAAAAAACATACTAGTCGTAACTCTCTAACTTGTCGCAATATGTATATTCTACAACATTGACGGTGATTATTGTTGAAAATACTATACAACTTACTCTTATTAGGGATATTCAGTAGAAACAAGGTCTCGCTCACACGAAATGAGGCACGTAAACGCTAAAACCACTAAAAACGCCTTAAATGGACTTAAGGCGGTTTTTGGCGAAACGACACTCAAACGATGTCCGAATGTAATGAAACTTGTTTTCAATGCCTATTAGGTATATTTACAAAGTCTTTATTTGACACACCCTAAAATTCTATTTGGCACACCCTTACTTTCGTCACGAAGGTATTTGGTCAGACTTTCGTCATGAAGGTATTTCAAAAGAGATTCGTCACGGAGAAACGAAGGACTTCCGTCACGAAGGTTGCCAGGAGTTCCGTCACGAAGGTATTGTGGAGTTCCGTCACGAACCGTTTTTTGAAAAAAAATAAAAAATTCAGAATGTTGTAGAGAATTTCAATACGAGTCCGTGCATATAAAATACGTCCAAAACGGACATCGTTTGCCCTTCCAAAAGCCCTAAAAACAAAACAGTCGTTTTCGTTAAGTTCGTAATATTTAAACATAATGCATAATTGTACTTTATAAGTAATAAACTAGTGATATTAAATGATAATATATAATTATAGTATATAAATTTAATTGCATGATTTTTAACTATAATTAATAATTATATAAGTTTTTGTTTTTACGAACTTAACGCATGCGACTGTTTTGTTTTTAGGGCTTTTGGAAGGGCAAACGATGTCCGTTTTGGACGTATTTTATATGCACGGACTCGTATTGAAATTCTCTACAACATTCTGAATTTTTTATTTTTTTTCAAAAAAAGTTTCGTGACGGAACTCCCCAATACCTTCGTGACGGAACTCCTTGGAACCTTCGTGACGGAAGTCCTCCTTTTCTCCGTGACGAATCTCTTGTGAAATACCTTCGTGTCGAAAGTCTGACCAAATACATTCGTGACGAAAGTAAGGGTGTGCCAAATAGAATTTTAGGGTGTGCCAAATAGTAAGCCCCTATATTTAACCATGTGGGTAACTCCCAATAACACCTATTAACTTGTAAAGTAGCATATCCTTTGTTTGGACTTCTTACGTGACTTAAATGTCCAACCTTTGACAATATGTAATTTTATTTTGATTGGAAATCATGCACACTTCAGTGTTACTAAGAATCAAAGGGATCATGTGTCATTTGGTGCGTCACGCATGGAATAGAACCGTGCGTCACGTGTGGATTATATCCATGCGTGACGCACGGATTTTATTTTCAGAACTCATGCCAGCAGGTACGTCAGTCTCACCTACTGTAATAACTCCATTAATATTTTTACTATTTCCGTAACACCTACATTAATCCCTATTATCTTCCTTTCTTTCCATATTTCAAATGTCAAAACCCTTTTAACACCATTGTTGAACATTTTTGAGAGCAAAACACCATTTTTAACTATCTTCCTTTCTTTCTATATGGAGAATGAAGAGGAATGCACCAATGAAAGAGGTGGAGAAGCTCCATTTTCAAGTTACAACCTTAATAAGGTAACATTGACTAAACATTTTGATTTGTGAATTTATGTTGATTTATGAATGTATGTTGATTTATGAATTTATGTTGATTTATGATATTTGAAATGTATTATAATGTATGCATTGCTGTTTATGTTGATTTATGACTTATGGCAATTCCACACGTCACGCATGGTTCAAGACCGTGCGTCACGCATGGAATGGATCCACACGTGACGTGTGGATGTTCCATACAGAAGCTTAACTGGTTTGTTATCTGTGTGTTTGTGCATAGATGAACTTTTCTGTTTTTACTAGATTAGACAAGATTACTCTTAATGACTGCCCACCTCCGTCATACCTCGACTACATACCTTCGTTTGATTTGGGCATTGATTTTACAACATGGGAGCAACCGCAATCACAGTTTGGTGATGTCAACACTGGATCTTTTGGAACCGGTTACGGTTCGTCGCAATGGCCTTCGCATTTGATGAGGCCACTTTCAGACACAAGTAGCTTAAATGTGTTTCGTCCTTTGCGTACTGCACCACAATTTGATATTGAAGTTCAAGAAGAACAATATGTCTCTGTTGATTACTCAGAGTTGTTTGCAAATGACTTGGTATTCGCCTCTAGACAACAGGGAGTGAGTTGGGCCGTTAACATTGCACAAGCCAACAACTTTTGCATAGTCAATGGAAGGAGTAGAGCACCTACCGAAACAAAATCTGGAAAACTTCAGCTTATCTGTGATAGAGGACGAGTGAATTACTCAAAAGCTAAGGGAGTGAGGAAAAACATAAAGACGAAAAAATGTAGATGTTGGTTCGAATTAAAGCTTCGAGAGGAGCATAGAGGGGCTTGGAAACTTACTGTAATGTTAGGTACCCACAACCATCCTATTGGTAGTAGCTTGTTTGGGAATGCGTTTGCAGGCAGATTGACGCCTGATGAAGTGTGTACAGTAGTTGAAATGACTAGGGCTCATTGTAAACCAAATGAGATTTACACTATGCTCAACAAGTCTCCCAAGAACCTTACAAAAAAAAAACAAGTTTACAATTTGATGGCCAAGACGAGGATCGAAAACAGGGAAGGAAGAACTGTTATCCAAGAGTTTTTCTACAAATGCAAACAGAGCGACTATTTCATGGAGTATAGGACAAGCAAAGATGATGCATCTATGATTGGTGATATGTTCTTTGCGTCCCCTGAATCAATGAAGCTCTTGAAATCATTTCCCTATGTACTTATAATGGACTCCACATATGCCACAATCAAGTAAGTTTTGTGTGATTATTGACCATTACATATGATTTTCCATAACATTGCAATAATATTATTTCAAATTATTTCTTTACAGGTACAAAATGCCATTTTTCGAGATAGTTGGAATCACGTCTACATGGAGGAACTTTGTAGTTTGTGGGGCATTTCTTGAGGGCGAGACTAAAGAGCATTATTTGTGGGCAATGAAACAACTTCAAGAGATGTATAGAAGAATTGGAGCAACGCCGACTTGCATTCTCACCGACCGTGAACAAGCTTTAATGAGTGCAACGGATCTTCTTTTTCCAAATGCAAAGTTTCTTCTATGTAGACGACATATAAGGAAAAACATAGAGGCCAAAGCTTCCCTCGAAATGAGATCGAAACTAAAGGGAAAAAACTTATCCAACGACTACTACAACTTGTTCGAGGAAACTACCGTAGAAAGATATGAAAAAAAGTTGGATACTATAGAGAGAGATTGGAACGCGCATATTCCCGTACTGCAATATGTTAGAGACAGTTGGCTTGGTCCTTTCAAAGAAAGATGTGTGTCGGCATGGACGGATGACGTGTTTACTCTTGGAAGCAACACGACAAACAGGTAATTTATCTATAATTGCACTTACACAACTATATTCAGTTTTGTGTGAATTTAAACAGTTTCTGTAAACTGCAGAAGCACATTCCTGTTTGAACACCTTAATAAAAATGCAGAGTGGAAGGAGCGCATTCCTGTTTGAAGTCATATTTGAGTGGTGGACAAGGTAGGCTCGACACAGTGTTTGAGGAATACAGTGACATGGCACGAAACCAGCTGAAAGAGATATTGGGTTCATTTAACGAGAGCCTAACAAAGACGTATAGACTTGTTCACCAAACATCTTTGTTTGTACATTTGAAGTGCAAAGTTTCGTACAAGGCAATGGAGCTCTTGATTAAAGAATACGACAAAGGTGTACAAGGCATGTACAATCCACAATATTGCGATTGTGCAACCAAGGTCAGAGACGGGATGCTGTGTGTCCATGACCTTGCGACTTGTGTGAAGAAACAAATGCCAATTCAGCCCGTGTCTTTGCATCCTTTTTGGAGTATGTTGTCTTTGGAAGAAGTGGATACACAGTGTCATCTTGAAACTAAGAAAAACGTGGCAAGACGTTTATTTGATGAATTTTATGAAGAAACATGGAACACCTTGTCACCACATGATCAAGAGAAGTGTATTGAATCTGTCAGAAAGATAGCTAAAGTGGATACACCTCTCAAAGAGCCGCCTATTTCGAAACACACCGGTGGTCGTCCCCAAGGAGCTCCTAACAAAGTGCCTAGATCTACACAAAGAAAGAAGTCAGCATGGGAATACACCGACCAAGAGATGAGGTCTAGAGCTTTGGAAGAAACACCTCCCAAGAAGCAAAGGGTTCCTAAACCCTTTGGTGCACCTCCCGCTCCACAAAAAATGTATGCGCCTTCTAAGTACATTAGAAAGATACCAATGTGCATGCGACCATATGTGGAGGGTTGGTTTGACATCAGAGCCGATGGAAACTGCGGGTTTAGATCTATTTCTATGGAAACACGTGACCGATATTATCTTCACTCTAATGTACACTTTATCCAAAATATTCCGTCACTCAATCTGTTTTTGAGAGTAATGTAACAGGTGGGACCCAAGAGCATTGGAAGTTCATACGAGAAGAGTTGATAAGAAAGGCTAAAGAGATTTGACATTTACTTAAAGGCACGTGGATTGGTGGAGAAGTAAATCCAACATTGGAGTCCGCTATACATCAACTTACATGGGAAAGCGATTACTACCCAGCTCCAAGGGATAAGTGGCTTACCGTACCAGAAATGGCATGTTTGGTGGCTTCGGCATGTAATTGTGTCTTTGTGTGTCTAGACGAGCAAATTAAACAGACATTCCTACCTCTTAGACTTCCGACTTGGTATGGTCAACCTGGAGCCAAGATGCAAGTTGTTTGCCTATTACTACTTACACAGCAAGAACATTTCATCCCGGTATGTTTTTTTCAATTGCTATTTACCTAGTGCATTACATGTAAATTTAATTATGCAATTCCATAAAATCTATCTCAGATTCGCCTGAAGGATGGATGTCCACTACCACCTGTTTATAATCTTTGGGAGCGTAATTGTGAAGAATCTGCTGCGGCCTTGTATGACGAAGTGTGGCAAAGATGTAGGGCTTACACACCCCCGAAAAGAGGAGGACATCAATCGTCCAAACAAAGCATCACAATTCCAGACGATGATGAAAACGATTACTAGTTCAAGAGTTATTGTCAGTCCAGACAATGTTGTAATGTGTATTTTATTTCGAGTTTCGAATGACCTTCTAATGTTGTAAGGTTGTATATTTTGATGCACATTTCAGTCTTTATGTGGTATTTCTAGGTTACATTTCACGTGAAACAGGTGCTTTGCATCTGAAATGGAATTTCTGCATTCTGTAGGAAAAATGCAATTCCATGCGTCACGTGTGGAACACATCCGTGCGTCATGCATGGATTTGTTCCACACGTGACGCATGGAATTGCATTTTTCCTACAGAATTCAGAAATTCCATTTCAGCTTTACTTGTCAAAATCAACACTTCCGAATTGTTTTGTCAAAAGGAGACATATGAGTT
The DNA here is from genome assembly GCA_029168935.1 of Oxyria digyna. Classification (NCBI taxonomy): domain Eukaryota; kingdom Viridiplantae; phylum Streptophyta; class Magnoliopsida; order Caryophyllales; family Polygonaceae; genus Oxyria; species Oxyria digyna. Next base: position 36,565,001 of record JAPVLV010000009.1, read on the forward strand.
GTCTTGTCAAAAGGAGACATATGAGTTTTCTTGTCAAAGGAGACATATGAGTTGTCTTGTCAAAGGGAGACATATGAGTAGTCTTATCAAAAGGAGACATCGGAATTACAACATAAAACAGATACGTTACAACAAAAAAACGATACATTACAAAATAAAACAGATTCATTACAGCATAAAAAAGACTCATTCTTTCTCTTCGTTAAAGATTTCCAGTTTCGCTGCCATAGTCCGGTTTTCCTCCAACAATTTCGTCATGACACGGAGATGATGAGGGTCATATTCAGGATCAAGAAACACCCACCTGATAGGATTATTACATTCGCATGTAATAAACCTCCGGCCATACTGGTCTGGTCTCATCTTGTCATTAGCGCTGAAAACCGTGATAGACTTCCTACACCTCTTATTTGGACACTGAATGGTGCTGCCTTCTCGTGGTATTGAAGATGATGATGAGGATGATGCCATATTGGTTTCCAATCTGTAATACAATGTAAGAAAACAAGTGAGAAAGTAAGGAATAAGATGTGGAATATGGAGCTTCAATGAAGAACTTCAAAAATCAACTTACAGGCTGATGGAGTGAAAAGGAGAGATTAATGAGTGGAAATGGTATGCTGAGGGAGTGAATTTATAGGCGATTTGAAACTACGTTTACACTTCCATGCGTCACGCATGGAATAGAACCGTGCGTGATGCATGGAATAGAACCTACAAATAAAATTCAATATTGAAATCAGTTATTTGCATAATGTTTACCTTAAATCAAACTTAAAGAAAAATCAAGATCTCAAGTTACATGAGATAAATGTAATACCTGTTGTGCTTCCAAGCTAGCGTGTCTGCCGGGTATCAGAAATCGATGAGTGCGGGGGATGTACCACAGAAGATACTCCGGAGCTTCTTCAAAACCCGTCTCCGCAGGTGGTCCCATCTGCTCAAGGGTCGCCCTGTGGATATCCATCCCCTCCCAACTCCACGCCATTCTATCATAATTCACCACATATGACCTAGGGCTGATGAGCCTATGGGCTCTAAGGGGTGAAATTGGAGGCCTGGGAATCATCTGCACCCTACCAAACTGCCTAGGCGACCTATCGGGATGGTGGGGCTCGGTTATGTCCATGCAGCTCAGCACCCCGAAAAAAAGAGCAGGAGCATAAGCAGGATCATTGAAGTCGATTTCACCATACGGGTTCCAATTAACCTAAAAACGATATCAACGTCTTGCATTACTCAAACATTAATTTAACACCTTAAGGTCCAAAACAGAGGTAAAAAAAAGTCCTCAGTTTTTTTGCAATTCCATGCGTGACGCATGGAATTGCAAAAAAACTGAGGCTTAAGAATGTAAACAAAATGCAACACAAATACCTGATCCGCCCACATTGCATCTAGTTCAGCTCTGTAGTTTCGTGCTTCAGGGTCGTAGTTCGGCAACGCTTCCTCTGGTAGAAACCGAAACGCATAAGGATGATCAACTGACCAACCAGGATTACGCCGAACACCAGCTGCTAAGGATGGGAAGTATGTGTATATCCAACCCTACCATTTAAAAAATATAGTTAGCATTAAAACCATAGAAATAAGTTATGATTGCTAAAAAATGTAGTTCCTAAATAATTAAAAACTTACTTGAAGGAGAGTGAAACAAAATGAGATCAAACCACAATTTTGGCGTGTAGCAATGCCCATTTGGCGATAGAAATATGCTAGCGCCGCAGATCCCCAAGACATACTTCTTGCCTCTTCAACACTCCCTAGAAATGCACCAAATCTCACCGGGAGCTTATGTTGTGACTTGTCAGTGAAGATTGTGGAAGCCAACAAGTGGAATATATATCCCATTCCATGAACTACGGGATCATTAAGGCCCTCAATGTGCGCCTTAAACTCTTTCGCTCTAATCCAATAACTATCGAGGTGTTCATTTTGAAGATGAAAATTTTGTCGTCCCTTTTCACCAAAATAGTTCTTGTTGGTAGTTCTCCCGACTGAAGCGGTGGGGTCGGTCACCATAGGTTTCCCCTGAATAGGAAGCAACATCAGCTTCTTGATGTCGAGCAACGTCACTGTCATCTCACCAAATGGCATGTGGAAGCTGTTTGTTTCAGGATGCCACCTTTCTATAAAGGCGCAGATGAGAGGATAATCAATCACATCGTACATCAATACCCTGAGATGAGTCAGCTCCGTTGCAATTGCGTGATTACCCCATGGCAAGTCAGAATTAAGTTCCCAATCTTTCAGCTGTGATTGTCTAGTCTGGTAAGGGAGTACGCCTCTATCCTGTAAATTGATTACGTAACACAAATAATTTCAATAACGCATACATTTTTTCCACAAACTGCAGAAACTTGACATTCTGTGTAATGCAATTCCATGCGTGACGCATGGTTCTTCTCCCCACGTCACGTATGGAACAGAACCATGCGTGACGCATGGAACAGAACCACGCGTCACACATGGAATTGCATTACACAGAATGCAAAGAAACCAGTTCTGCATTCTTTACAACACACCTTAACCAAATTTTCAACAAAACTACAAATAGTTCAACAAATAATCCATCAATTTAATGAAATCAATTCATACATTAACAAATTTAATATCACAACACATTTACAATTCATAAATAAAAATAAACATACTTTATCTTTCATATAATCAAATAATGAACTGAACGTAATTTTTTCATTTTTTTCATTTTTTTCAACCATTTTCCTAACATTAAATTAGTTATGATAAGTATTGAATCTATAAACGAAATTCTAATTACATACCTTTCCTTTTTGCACAAAAAAGGCTGTATGAGCTTCAAAGCTTATGAGTAGCTCCGGAATTTGTGGACCTCCAGGAGTACCCCCCTGTAACTGAGGGACGTATATGTTTCTGACCGGAGGTTGTCGTCGTCGTCGTCGTCTTCTGGGTTGTTCCTCTCGCTCCTCTTGCTCTTCCGCTTCTTCATGTTCTTCATGAACATTCTCATATGTCCGATCCTCTTCCTGACCCTGTTCCTCATGCTCATGCTCCTGCTCATAATCAGAATCAGAATCAGCATTTGCACCCCCAGCTGATGGCCCTGCACTGCTACAAGCAACCAGTGCGTACTGGTCATCACCCGTCTGAGGGTTCTGAAAGTTATGAGAACCAGTAGCTTGTCTCATCATCTCCACAAATGATGGCTCTTGTTGTGGATAGCCCGGATAGCCTGGAAACTGTGTTTGTTGTGGAAACAGTGTTTGATGTGGGATCAGAATGGGGGTGCCAGAAAAGTAATGAGGGGAACCCTGGGGATCGAAACTTGCAGCAGACAAAGCTAGCTGCTGATGTTGCTGTTGTTGTTGATGCTGTTATTGTTGCTCTTGTATCTGTTGTTGTTGCATCTCACCAGAAAACTCTAAACGACGAAGAGGCGATTCTTGTCTGTTGTTCTTCTTCCTTGGTTTTGGAACTATGAGATCTTTTTTCTTCAGTTCTCTGTTTCTTTGACGAGTATCGCGTCCAGGTCGACGACCACCATCCATATCTGCATCATAAAATGTGCAATTCCACAAAATTAATCAGTTTACTGAATTTAATCAGCATATCATCAAAAACTCAATCAGTATATCATCAAATCCAATCTGTAACTGCAGAACACAATTTCTGGAATGTGCAATTCCATGCGTGACGCATGGATTCCATCCATGCGTGACGCATGGAATTGCACATTCCAGAAATTGCTCGTCAACAGATTTTCCATGTTTCAAACCCTAATCTCAACAGTTTTTCCAAAATTCTAACAGTTTTTCAATAATTTCATTAAAACCATACCAAATTTCAACAACCTAATTCATAACCCTAATTCACAAAACCCTAATTCAATATCAAAACCCTAATAAACTATATACACATCAAAATATGAAATTGGTCAATAAATTATCAACAAAGTACACAATCCATTCATATATTACAAGTTTAATCATTTCTAAACAACTAATTAACATACACATTAGATTTTGAAGTAAATATCAATAAAACAACATGAAAACCTCATATATACATCAATACCATACCATAACAATGAAATCTTAATGTTTACATACCTTATATGCAAAAAAGATGATGAGAATGATGGATTTTAGGTAAAATGGTGCGTTATGGACTGCAGCCGCCGAAGTGAAGTTGGAGATGGTGACAAAATGGTAGGGTTTGATGTTTTTGGGCTTTTATAGGTAAAAAATCCATGTGTGACGCATGGATGGTGTCCATGCGTCACGCATGGTTTTGTTCTGTGCGTGGCGTGTGGATTAAAACCATGCGTCACGCACGGATTTAATCCATGCGTGACGCACGGCGCCTGGGCGGTAAATAGCAAAAAGGGTGGGCGTTAAATAGTAAGGGCCTATATATACTTATTGACACAAAACAAGGTAGTAAGTTATGAATAACATTTCTCTATAAGTCAAACAAATTTTCTGCATCGATTTAAAATTTTAAAAATTTAGGTGTTTTTTTGTAATTTAAGTGGGTTATACATAACATGTTTTTTTTTTGGGTGCTTTTAAGCATCAAACAACTGAAAATAGGTTTCACAGCATCCCAGCTTCAACAAACCTTCATTGCTTTTTTCAAAAAAAAAAAAGAATAAGCAATTGCATAAAAGCACAAAAAACATAGTATAGAGTATATAGCATCATTTACCTCTCCTAACTCCAGGTTGATCTACAAAAGGATAAAGTTGTCGTTTTTTCTTCACGTGAGTAAAAAATAAGATAAATTAACAATGGTATGATGAATATCAATAATACGAAGAAAACAGGTTATTTAGACTTACAACATCAATTGAACAAAGAGACTACGAAGTATTATTCTATCTTTTTGACATTTTATCGAACATCGTGTATTCAATCAATCAACCAACCATATCGACTCCTTTAATAGATTGACCATAGCACATACAATTGAAAAGGCGGCTTACAACATCAAGCTGCAAAAATCCTATAATTTTATACAAATTTTCACGCTACCGTATCAAATATGATAAAGCACATTATTTATTTTTTCCTCTGAGGCCTTTTTACAAACATTTTGTGTGCAAAGATATGTCAAAAAAGATGTGACACAAATGTTTTCAAAGAGATTGCTTAAGCATGTAACAATGTTCTTTTAAACAATGTTCTTTCAAACAATCGATCTAAATATCCAAAAAATCGGCCGGATCAGACCGAATTCGGATAAAAGATAATCGTATATTTTCGGATGCAAATTTTTTTCCAACGGATTATCAAATCTGATCGAACGGATCGGATAATTTTACTCACCCCTAGATTTTTTTAAAGCAAACAAGTATATTTTATTTATAATAAGAGTTGGGTTCGGTTCCAGTGAGAACAATTTTTAAAATGAAAACGTGTGAATGAATAATGTGCATCGAAATATACTTAAATGTGCATCAATTTTTTTGATGGACATCATTTGAAAAAGTGATTCACATATACTATTTTTACCTGAATGTTCTTCAGCTTCTCAATAAATGTTCTTTAAAAAATGAATGTTCTTCAAATTTTGGACGTTTTTAAGTTTGTCAACGAATGTGCACCAAATTAGTACTAAATGTGCACTAATTTACTACTAATGTACACCATTCTCACGTTCGTATTTTAAAAGTTATTCTCACCCGACACTTTCCCATAAGGGTTTAGGAAATTACAATAGATATCTAAATACAACAATTCCATATCTAACGAAATCATATAACTATCTTCTTCAGTAAAATCAAGAATCTTGTGAACTAGATTAAACGCTTCTGCATACCTTCGATTTAATCTTCGATGTCTCCATATACAGCCATCTACGAAGGGGTCTATCAATTCACCATAGTCTTGAAGAGGAAGATGATATAATTCATCAGATAGAATAAGAGAAACTGATATCGTTGTAATCCAGTATTTGCATCTCTTCCAATATAGGACTCCAAATGACCACCAATAACAGAGAACTGAAAATCATGCACTATTAGACGAGACTTAAACTCTTCATACAAGAAGAGACAATAAAAACAACTTAAAACAATATTAACTAAAAACAAACTTTTAAATTTAGGGCGTATAGCCCCAAATTCATAAATCAAGTATACTAGAGCAAAAGAGAAACTGTTTTTTTCTTCTTGGGAGTTTTTGTAACCGCCGAACACTTTTAAACTACTCACCCCTAGACTACACAACAATCGATGTTAAATTTGTGCCCAATACCTCTAATGAGATAATATCATAAGTTTCTACACTCCTCCTATTAAATTTTAGCAAAATACCACACCTCTACATTTAATCTATCCTCTACAGATCTAAGCGCTTTCTCTACCACATATCGGATGAGCTCTCTTCTCCGATATGCTCCCGGTTCGGCCTCATCCTCTCCGCCAAACTTTTTGGTGAGTCGTTGCCAAGTATCCTCTGAGATTTCTTCGTATTGTCCTCTCAGCTCGACTTCATCCTCCTCGCCAGCTTTCCAGTGAGTTGGAGCTTTCCTGGCCATTGTCGGCGCCGCTAGGCTTTCAATGTTGGATCTGGTCTGTGGAGATGGATGATGATTTGATCTTCTTCCTCCTCCTGCAATTGCGTGCTCTCTCGTATTCTAGGAGCAGTTTTTGACAGAATATGTTGTTCATCTGAGGCTCGATGATTCAGAAAGGAAGTAAGAAGAGAAAATGCGAAAGAGAAGGGAAACAATTCGATGGAGTATTTTTGGAAGTAATGTGGAATTAAATTCATGATTGTTTTTAATCGTCTAATTGCATTGTTTTTAATCGTCATCCTCACCGGATTCTGGAATCAAATATCATACTGATTCACTGAAAAGAGAGCAAGCAAGCATGTCAAAGGCAGCGTACTCGTCTCTTCTCAAGGCAAGTGTGGAATTTAATTCATGATTGTTGTGGAATTTAATTTGTTTTAGCTGCGGCTTTTTTTGTCTGTTATCATGTTTCTCTAATCAATGGATAATGGTGATGCATAACAGATACTACTCTCTAGTTTTATTTTTCAACAGTTGTTAGTTGCAATTACAAAATCTCCAGAAACTGTAATCTGATAGATATGTTTTGTTCATGAATTTTATATGATGATACATTTTTGTTATTACTTTCTTAAACTGCTATGTAGGGCTGAGAGTGATCGTCTAATTGCATTGTTGCGTTCTAGAACAGTTGACAAAACTGGTATCACAGATAAAATGAAAAATTCAACTGTTTGTTCATTTACTACTATACTAACTAAATTGTTTATTTAAATGCCTTCTGCTGGGAAATTTTGGTTGTAGGGAGCATCAACTTCATGGCTGAAACACGAGAAAGAGATGCAAGAGGAGATGTTCAGTAAAGGAAGTTTAGTTGAAGTAAGCAGTGATGAAGACGAGATGTTCAGTGTGTTAAAATTTTTGTTATATTTGTTGACAAGTTATTCTTGGTGTTTGACAGATTATTTTTTGTGTTGACAACTTATTTAGTCGTGTAAACAACTTATTTAGTTGGATTGACAACTTATTTAGTCATGTTGACAACTTATTTGTAGTGCTGACACTCATTTTTTGTTTTGTTGACAAGTTATTAGTGGTGTTTAACAGATTATTTAGTTGGGTTTACAACTTATTTAGTCGTGTTGACAACTTATTTAGTCGTGTTGACAAGTTATTTAGTCGTGTTGACAACTTATTTGGTCGTGTTGACAACTTATTATTCTTCTTGACAACTTATTATTCCTGTTGACAACACTATTAAAATTTTGTTGACAGCTCTGTTAAAAAATTTGTTGACAACTCTGTTAAAAAAATTTGTTGACAACTCTATTAAAAAATTTGTTGACAGGTTTGTAAAAAAATTTATTGACAACTCTGTTGAAATTTTGTTGACAGCAAATGAGGTATTTTCTTATAACTTACAAAAGTGATGTAGAAACTTAAAAAACATAGTTCAATCTATTGACGATTGACCATTTTTCTTTTGATTTGGAAATGGGCTATAAATCTGGTGCAAGAAAAAAAAGGTCCAAAACAATTTTATACACACGTGATTGGCTAGAAGCGCCGGTTTCATCAGTATCGTTCATTGCTCAAATGTCTGATCCCGCGCAACAAATCGCCTTCTTTCGCTGGCAATTCAATCAGAGAAGGTTTTCCCTCTCTAGTTTTTCAACTCACTTGATTCAACGGCGATAAAAGGATTCTTAGATTTCGTTTTTACAATCTCAGTTCCATCTCTTGCGAACAGGTTCAACGATGCAACGCTAGGTATCCTGGAATCTATTCTGATGTCCAGCAACGTCAAGTCGTTAATTCAATTGCAATCACACTTGAAAGACTCTCTCCGATCCGAATCTGTTGGAGCTATTCGCGAAATTTCAGATAAACCTCTCGAGAACAAGCTCTCAGTTATTGAGTTTCTCGTTCGTGCTTTCGCCATCGTCAATGACGTCGAGGTCTCTACCTTATGCAATTCCCGATTCTATATAATCTAGAACGATAGTTTCCACCTTTCCTGATTTGATGTAGATCCTCTGATAGAATGTCGCACTTCTCCTTTGATTTCGCTTCTCTTGGCTCTACCGCATAATAAACTGTTCCTTTTGTGAAATTTTCTGCTCACGGAGCAGCTTAGCTTTGAGATACGAGGCTCTGATTGAACGTGAATCTGTTTCTACTATTCTTCCAAAGTGGCGAGTGTGTCTTGATGAATGGATAAAATTTGCTGAAGATTCTTCTGAAAGTGGATTTTACTCCGTTGCTGGAAAGGTACTTACTCTTCTGTTAGATTTTGCTCAGTAGTTTATCCGCTTCATACATTTTATTGTATATCTGAGCATTGTGAGGCTGATAACGTTTCAATAATTGAATGGACACGTTTATGACAGTACACTATTAATACAACTTCAAGCCTTAAAGCAGTAACTAGAATGCTCCACTCTGTGAGTGATCTCATTTGTAGATAGTGTAGACTGGGGAGCTTTGAATTTCTTGATTGTTGAGATTTCTGTTGACATTCATGATTCCAGAAACTCTTGAAATGCTTATCAATATCGAAGCTACTGTTAAGTTATGTAGGTTTCAGAAGCACTTTAACAAACTCTGCTAGTTAATTTTTTTAATTTTGCATTTGCTGAATGTTCATTAGTGTGTGTTTTGTCTTTGATGTGAAATGTAGTTGATTTACAGTGTATATATTTTTTTTGCATACTTATATTATAGGCTTGTGAACAAGCTTCATTAAGTTACCAGAGTGATCAGCAACAACACTGCAGTCTAAACAATCTAGAGGCTATAAATAAAATTGAGAGACTTGGACATTTAGTCAAGTCTTTATCTTCGGCACATCCTGGTATGGCATGTTTATCAAACTTTCAACAATTTCTTTTTTAACTGTTCAGTATTCTTGTTAGAATTTGATTCATTATAGTTATAATCCTTAGCAGGTTTGCAGTTTGGTTGTTGCCTATATGGCATAAACAATTGTTATAGGGTATAATTATCTTTCCCAGACTGTCAGTTTCAGTTGCTCACCACCAGGTTCATGCATCATTACGTTTGTGGCCATATTTGTCCTACAGATTTGAGTTGCTAGTCACCAAAGCTGCAGTTTTTTAAAAGAATTTTGGTGTTGGCTTATGGTCTTTAAGGCCAAGAGGCTAGGATTGCAGGTTGGAATCTGTTTATGATATCTCCTTAGGAGAAGTTGGTACAGATTTTGGTCATAGTGATGAAAGTTATCTATTACGTTGTAACTGTTTGTTCTGCCTTATAACTCCTTGAGTTTTCTTGTGTGTTAATTTGCTTGTTATTTGAGCAGTTCAATTGCAGACATCAGAGTACTTGAAAGAAAAGAATACAAGAAGTGTTCAGCAGTCATCATCAGAAACACAGATATGCCATTCAGCAAGCACCTCGTTTAGGGAAGGAATCAAGAAGCGGAATATGTGTAATCTGAAACATCATCAGAGCATCAACAGACTTGATCGGTAACTACAGATTAAAAGCTCATTAATAAAAGTCGATATTTTCATCCTTCCTTGTGTTCTTTACCTATATGCCTCTTCCCACTGAAATAAAAACACACTTACTTGCTATTCCATTCCAAGCAGAGTCCTGATACTCATCAATTCAAGCCATTTATGATGATATTTTTATCAACTGAAAAAACTGACTGGAGATGGATGAAATCTTTGGATACCAATAATAAACCAACATGGGTAACTGCAGAGTAGGACAAAAAAAATTGGAGAAAAAGAGAATTGCAATTTGTATACATCGTTAGCTGTATACATCAGTGGTTACGCACTGGAAAAGGTTAAAAGAGGTCGCCTTCAATCCAGGTAACATTGAAGTCCAATGTCAATCATGTTGAAATATAAAAAGGCCCAGGTGTATATGTCCAAGTGCATGTGCAAATCTAGCCCAAATCCAAATCTAGCCCAAGTCTAAGAAAATGCTAGAAGAAAGTAGAAAATAAAAGAATATCTTAGAGTGTGGTAGAAGTTAGAAGAAGAGTATAGAATGTTGTAGAAACATTAAATGAGTTGGTTGAAAGTTGTATGGAGTGGATTGCTCCCACTATAAAAGGGAGTTGTAAGTATCAAGTTGAGAAACAAAAATCATCTTCCTTCAAAACACAGGAACAGGAAACAGGAATTAGAGTTGTGTTTCCCTCTTTAATCTCCAAGAAATCAACCATCTTGAGCTATAAAGTGTACACAACTCCGACTCATTAGCATCAAACAAGGAAATCTGATGGGCTCAACCACCATTGAAGCTGCCGGAAACGGTCACCTAGTGGCGATGCCATATCCAGGAAGAGGTCACATAAACCCAATGCTGAACCTCTGCAAGCTCATAGCCTCCAAATCCCCCAATCTCCACATCACATTTGTAGTGACAGAAGAATGGCACGGCTTCCTCACCGAGTCTGAGCCTCAATCATCGCCCAACTTGAGGTTCGGCGTCATCCCTCAGGTAATCCCGTCAGAGCTCGGGCGAGCCAAAGACTTCCCCAACTTCCGGGAAGCCACAGTCACCAAGCTCCAGACGCCATTCGAGCAGCTCCTCGACAAGCTTCACCCAACTCCCACAGCCATCGTCTACGACTCCTACTTGTTCTGGGCAGTAGGTGTGGCGAACCGAAGAAATATACCCGTGGCGGCCTTCTGTACAACCTCCGCTTCCATGTTTACCGTTTTGTCCCACTTCGATCTGCTCGCTCACAACGGACATTACCCCCTCCAAATCTCTGGTACGTTTCTTCGGGTTTTTATTTTCAGAAACTGAAACTTTGCACTCAAGGTGTTTGTTTGTTGAAATGCCAGAAAGAGGAAGCGAGATAGTGGACTACATTCCGGGTCTGCCACCCACAGCTATCCACGATCTCCCGACGATGTTCGACGGAGACGGCGCGAAAGTCCTCCATAGAGTGCTGGAGTCGATCCAGGCGATTCAGAAGGTGGAGTTTCTTCTCCTTACGTCACTCCCGGAGATAGAAGGATCCGCCATTGAAGCTCTGAAATCCAAGTTCAACGTACGGGTCCTCCCAATCGGCCCAATGATCCCCTATTTCATCCCCCAATCAAACTCCAACGACCATTACCTCCAATGGCTAGACTCTCAACCAACAAGATCCGTACTGTACGTCTCCATGGGAAGCTTCCTGTCAACTTCCGCATCCCAGATGGAGGAGATCATCGCCGGGATCACGAGCAGCGGAGTGCGTTATCTGTGGGTGACACGCGGCGACGATTCCCGTTTCATGCCTTCGGAACGAGGGTGTCTGGTTAAGTGGTGTGATCAGCTGAGGGTGCTGAGCCACCCTTCGGTGGGCGGATTCTGGTCGCACTGCGGGTGGAACTCGACATCAGAGGCGGCGTTTTGCGGTGTTCCGGTGCTGACATATCCGATCTTCTTGGACCAGTTTCTTAATGGGAAGACGGTGGTGGAGGAGTGGAAGATGGGGAAGAGGGTGAGGAAGTTAGGCGAGCAGGAGATGGTTATGAGAGACGAGATTGCTGGGATTGTTAGAGAGTTTATGGATGGTGATGGAGATGGGAGGAGGAAGATGGTGGATTCGGCGATGAGTATTAGCCAAGCTTATCGGAAATCGGTGGCAAATGGGGGATCTGCTTCCTCCAATCTCGACGAGTTTCTTAGTCGGATTTCGCCATAGACAAGATATGGTTGATGTTACAATTTGGTTTTACCATTTGTTTTATCATGCTCTTAACTTCAAAGTTTACCCTATTGTATGTGATGGTGTATTGTTTCTGCAGCAGAACGCTCCATCTAGCGCGAAATAGGATAGTTGTTTTAGTGTCAACAGAGGCTTGAGCAATCCAGAGATGGGTTATTACTTACTCCCTCCGTTTCATAATGTTAGTCTCATTTCTTTTCGTGACACTATTTACAAACCGAGAGAATCTTGTAGATTTCTCCTAATGTATAAGAAAAAACATAGCCATGTGGGGTCTTGTTTGATTCGTCTTAATGAGTACTTTAACAATATTAAAAAATTATAATTTTTATTAACATATAACTAGAGATATCAACGATGCAAAACATATTAGGCTGGAGATTGGTGGGAATGAGTGTTGTGATCTTGAGTTTCTTTGAATTGCTTCACGATTGACCTAACTTTAGTTCGACGATTTGGTGAAGATGTGTTTGATTCGTTCTCGCCGGAGACTCACTCAAATATTGGGGGGTGTTGCCGGAGGAAGGTGGAGATTTCCGGTAGGTGGTATTGGTGAAGAGGAAACAAACTCCACGCCCAGTAAAGAAAATGAAATATGAGTAACTAGCAAATTGTATTAAAAATACAAAGTAACTAGCAAAATGAATTAAAAATACAAAGTAACTAGCAAATTGTATTAAAAATCTAACTAGTAAAATTAATCAATTTCTACTGCAGCTTTTTACGGTTTCATAAAAATAATAAAAATAATATTACTGTTTTATAGCTTGAATATGAGTATTGATTGGTTAGGCTATCAACAATCATTTAACATATTTTATTATTTTCTCTCCTTTTCACACCATATATTTAATCCATTTTGCTCTTTCTCTATAACGAGGGTTACATGTATACGTATTTATTTAGCAATTATATATTTACACAATATAATTAATACATATATCTACTTTTCCTAAGTGAAGAATAGTTTATATAAAAATTATGTTTTTATTTTGTAATGAGCTTGAATCTAAAATTAAATAGTATTTTCGAAGGTAATCTATATATGATTGACTCAATTTACTATAATAGAAAAAAATAACATGTATATATGGAGTATGGGGGTCTATGTGTAGATAGAAATAAATTATTAATATTAAAATATGTTTTATTATTTTTATAATCTATATAAGCCTAATATTTGCTTGAAAGGTTATATTATATTACTAAAATACAAATTTATGAGAACCATTTGATCAATTTTAATCAATGGTTGAAAAGTGGTCATCCATTCCTATGTAATCCAAAATACGGGTAACCCAAGCGAGTTACATGTCAAAAACTACATTTTTGCTATGTAACCCTTCACTATAAACCCTAATTATGACGGACTGGGAAGTACATAGCAAAAAGTACATTTGTATAGAATCTTATGAGGGAGTGATTTAGGTACCTAGGGGTAACTATCCATTTATTTCTATTGGTTGAAGACTTTTTTTAATATAAACTATAATCCTTTAAAAAAAGGTAAACCCTTCACTATAAAAAATATGACCAATCGAGATCATACACCTCATGAGGGTATTTACCCACTTGGTATATGAACCATTTTCCAATCTTATGTTATACTCCCTCTGTCCCATAATATAAGACTCATTTGCTTTTCCGACACTATACACAAATTGAGAGAATCTTCTCGTTTTCTTCCAATATATAGAAATAAATATAGGCATGTGAGATCTTGTTTGACTCATCTCAGTGAATACTTTGACAACTAGTGTTAGACCGGTACCCTGTACGGGGTTCTATTTTGATTATTTTAACAAAAAGTATAATATTGAACACCAGGTGGTAAAATAAATAGGAAATGGTGATATTGCCCCATCATTATTTTTAAAATTTTAAAGTTGTTGACTTTTCTGGGACAGTTACAAAATGTTTTTATGTTTATTGATGAAAAAATATAAAAGATTTGTGATATAATCCTGCTATTTTTCTCCTCCATAAATTATGTAATTTGACATCATTTTAATATTTAGGGTAGATTGATATCAGTTTCATGATTTGTTTGCAAACAGGAATATTTAGGATAGATTAATATCATTTTAATATTTATCAGATCATGTAAACCAAACTAAATGTTCTAGTGTATTGTTGGCCATGTTTAAAAAAGTAGAGACGTTGATCAAATATGACCATGCTGAACTTTAATGGGATATGATCAGCTGATCAACATGTGTACTACTTCATTTAAGAATCGAAGGGTTGCAAACTTTGGCACAAATCACTGTCAATACTTCTTTCTATGTGATTTTTTAAGAATGTGTCCTTTCATAGCTGGATTTGTCCAACTTTGTGATTTTTACTATTGTGTTCTTTCTCCATGTATGAAAGCATGAGCAAGTCAAATATGTGCACGGTGACATATATAACATATTATGCTTTATTTTATTTGCAGGACCAATGTGGAGGATATAAAGTCCCTGAACTTGATAACAACCATTAAAACTCCTTATTTACCTGATGGAAATGTTAAAATTCAGTTCTAAAATTGTGTATCTGCAATAGATAGATCACCTTTGATTAAATTCACTCCTATATAGGTGTATTATTTATAGGAATTCTGTTATCCGCAGTATTTGTTCATACTTTGTTCAGCAAAAAAACAGGAGGATGTGCGGCATTATTAACTGCTTTTGTGCAATATTATTTGTACTCATTGTAACAATTACCAATTAGATAGAGAAGTTCAAGGATTCAAAAAGTGACTTTTTTTAATAATCAAATTCAATTTATTTATCTATACTTAGTGCATTTTTTTTCCAGTGACAATATAAATAAATATACAAATTCAATAATGAAGCAGACATAGTACATCCTAAATTGCTATTGCATCAGTAAATTTGAAAGAATAGCAAAATCTACCTAAAATATTCCATTACATGACTAGAAATGTTCTAGACCTATATTCTTACCTGCATAAATCCAAGTGAGCATCAAATTTTCATTAAAAGGATAAACATTGAAAGATTGTTTGTTAATCATAGGGCCAACATGGATGACGAAGCAGTACAAGGCAACAATTGGCTTCTTCATAGTACTGGTTATAGGCAAAAGGGGGGCAATGCCAAGTCAAACAACATAAATTAACATTCAAACTTAGTGTTAAGCACTTAAGCTATAACATGTGGATAGGTAAATGTATTTTCCTACGGTTACCATCAGTTCTCACAATCATGAGTACACATCAATGCCCTTTAAGTGTAAAATAATATTTCCTCAAGCTATAACTCTTTTTTAAGTGTAACCTATACATATAGAAGCAAAATTGAAGAGCTGAATCTCACAGAAGTCAATCACAGGAAGCAAATACTACTGAAATTGCACAAGAGTATCTACTAACAGTAACAACCCATCAAATTTACATGCCTCTACACAGCTGAAGGAAACGTTGAGCAAGACAACAATTCTTGACTACTGAATACTTATAACTGAAAATTCAATTGAAGTAATGTAAAAATTCAGTGAAAACAGAAAACATATAATCAATGGAGAGAAATTTTCAAAACTGATTCAAGAAGTTAGCTAATTAAAGACCTAAAGACATCATCATTGCTTATGTCTTGGTCAATGTTAGGAGCACATAATTGAGAGAAATTAATTTCCTCTACACGATTTATGAGTTGGAACTTCTCTACAAGGTTTTGATCATTCTCATAAAGAGGAACCTACAATATAAAATATTAGAAGAGAAAAACAAAATGATAAACTGCAGAATTGGACAATCTTTAAACAAAACATCTAATTCAGCTTCCTCTTCAACATTAGGCATGCCCGGGACAAAAAGTTGATTCGCGAGCAGATGCGTTTCTTCTCCCTTTTTAGACTTGATATAACAAGAGATGCTTTCCTTCTCCACACCCGTCGCGATTCCAGTTCCGGATGGTGTGAGAAACTTTATGCAGAAATGGCTCATGGATACTACTGCATCAAACTTGCACAATGTGCCTCTCCCGATGATTGCGTTATACGAAGAGCTTGTCGGGATGATTACGAAATCAATCTTTTCGGATCTTCGTGGCCCTGTCTCATCTCCCATCACTACATCTAAACTCACCACTCCTAGAGCAGTGACTCTCTCTCCCGCAAAGCCTACTAAGGTTGTTCGCGTCGGTCTCTTCATTCGTGGATCAACCCCTAGCTTTTCGAAGGCATCCAGATATATTATGTCGGCAGAGCTGCCTGTGTCTACTAGAATACGACTGACTAGTTTCGTGCCAATCTGCAGATGTATAACTAATGGGTCACCAGAAGAGACTGCCCACTCGTTGATCTCCTCATTAGAAAAAACAAGTGTGTATGGTTCTCTGGGAAGGGGCTTCGCGATACTCATAACTGGGAGCCCGCGAGGGAGCGGTGCGTTAATCATCTTTCGTTGTTCACGCCTGTTCGGGGGTATAGGGATATGTTTCCCGGCTATGGTCCCTACATGACCGTCTGGTCGCGGGAAATCTTGGTTGCGTTGAGGTGGATGAGGATCGTTCGCGTTCTGTTGATTGCGTCCCCTTCCTCGCCCACCATTGTTGTTTCCCCCTCTGAACGGCCCCCTGCCAGGGTTTCTACCACCCCTGCCTTGATTGTTTCCTCCACCTCTCTGATTCATGAGGACGGCCCTCTGCTCGGGCTCATTGTTCATTCTTGGGCCACTCCTGCACTCATCCGTGTTGTGAGTAGTGGAGTTGTGGTTGGCACACCACATTCCATCGCGACCTCTTCCTCGGCCACCATTGCCTCGGCCGCGACCTCTGTAGTTGGAGTTGTCATCCCTCTGGTTCATCAAATTCTGTTCCTGGAACTGGTTCTGGTCCGTATTCTGTCTGTAGTCCTGATATTGCTCCCGATTCTGATGCTGAGTTACTAGACCTGGAGCTCGTGAATCACTCTGCCCTTGGTCAAACTGTTGTCTCTTGTTCCCCCAATTCTGATTACCCTTTCTAGAGCTCTGGTTTTGGTTTTGGTTCTGCTTGTTCTGACCTCCACCCCCCGCGGGTGCGCTCGAGTGAGTCTCAACTTGTATTTCGACATAAGCTCTTTCCAACATGGCCTGATAGGACCCTTCCTGTTTTCTGTATAGGTGCTTTTTGAACTCACTCCCGTCGGCCAGCCCATTTAAGAATGCGACCCTGGCGGTTTTATCATCGAAGTCATCAGCTTCTAAAACCATCAGCGAGAATCTTTTTACGTACTCCTCCAGACTTTCACCTGTTTTTTGTTTAATCCCGACCACCTCTTGCATGGTTATCTTCCTCTTCTTCGAAGAGCCAAAATGTAACAAAAATCCCCTTTCAATATCTGCAAAACAAGAGATGCTCCCGGGTGGTTGATTTAACATCCATGTCATGGCAGTGTCCGCGAGCGTTCCTGGGAATCCCTTACACAGGGTGGCCTCATCCGGACCCCTCGCGATCATGGCGTACTTATATCGGGTAAGATGTTCCTTAGGGTCTCCCTTACCAGTGTATTCCTTAATAGTTGGGAATCTAAAATCTGGTAGTGGAGGGCCCCCGATGATGTGCTCTGCAAAAGCTGTGGGGCCAAACATTGTTGAGAAATTGAGAGGAGGGTTCTGGGATGTCTCGCGATAATAGTGGGGTGCTCCCTAACGTTCGCGCTGGTCTTGCATAGGATAGTATGCTCGGCCCCTCTCGTCATAACGAACATCATGTTGAGAGTTGTAGTGCTCCTGATGACTCATTGGGGCCTGGTTCAAGTCGAACCTTCCCCGACCCACGTCGTGAGTATCATTTCTCTCCCTCGGCCTTCTAGAAACCGAGGCTCTGTCATCTGGGACAATTTCAGCTACTTCTTCTCGATTAATTTCTCTCGCGTCGCGATTGGTTTGGTCGTTGAGAGGTTCGACCCTTTGGTTAGCTGTATTTGGGGCAATTGGGGCGCCTTGCGCTATCCAGGCGGCAAAAAGCTCATTCTGCTCCCGAGGGATAGTGATAAGCTCGGGGACTTCCTCCTCGACACGAGGGAGTGGTGGGGGGTTGAGGGTGTTTTGATTGATGTGTGACGTGGTGACGTTTACTGTTCCGCTTCTGCCGGTTTCGACCATAATGCTGTCCGTCGCGAACTGACTCTCGAGATTTCACAGGGAGCTAGCTGCGCGAGGAGGTCCCCACGGTCGGCGCCAGTGTTGGAGCCCAGATAATCGCGATCTCGCAATCAACACCTCGCGAGATCTGGCCTTCAGTGAATCTTCAAATACTGGAGACCTCCCTTACGCAAACTGGAGCAACAACTCGTGACACATCGTCATCTGGATCAAAATGTGCTATTCTCCTCTGTTCCTTATGTTCTTCAGTCCCTAAGGTACCTGCGCAACCAAACCGGAAGGTTGGACCCCCTGATTTGGCTCTCCGACGCCCAAGTCAGTAACAGCTATAGATAAATGAACGCAATGCCTCAAACAACACCAACAGAATGAAATAACACAAAGAGAAGATAACGATCAAAGTAGTGACCAAAACAGTGAAACCTCGTGAGCCGACTCAATGAAACAGTAAATGATGAAACTCAACCGATTGTGACGAATCACACATCAAAAGCACGATGACGATACCGAGAGTCAGAATCCAGGTACCGATCATCCGATTTCCTACTAAAAGAGGTGAATCGGGATCGAGGAGACGAGCTCGGAAATGAGTAATCGCCTTATGTGTTTTTCTCTCTTTCTCAAGGGGAAGGAAGATACCCTTAATCGTCCTCCCCTTTCTCTCTCTTTGCCGTTAGGATTTATAATCGAAAGCTGGGTCCCACACAATCTGGTGTTGCTCCCTTTACCTATTGGGCCTCTTAATGGGCCTCTCATTCTCGATTTGGTTATTCGACCTTATGGGCTCACGGCCTGTTTCTCAGTCACGGACCGGGTTCGTATCATATAATCGCGAGAACCGGGTTTGTGTTATGACTCGCGAGAACCGGGTCCAACAATAACTGTAGAGGTAGAGGAAGAGACCGTGGTGGCCCCTCTAGAAGAGTTTGAGGTCAAGGGAGATCTTGGTCGAAGGAGATTGTGGAGTGTTTCCATCGTCACAAACTTGGACATTTTAAGAATGAATGCCCAAAATGGAATCAACAAGCTCATTATGCAGATGGCTAGTGTGGTTCGCATGAGGAGATGCCACTCGTGGCTTGTGTTGATGAAGGGGAATTTGATGTTGAGACTGCTATGACTACACAAGAGTCTTATAAGAAAGAATGGTTTCTTGACTCTGGATGTAGCAACCACATAAGTGGTGATTGAAAATGGTTTACATCTCTTGATGGTACATTCACTTGTACTGTCAAATTGGGCAATGATATGAGGCTAAAGGTGATGGGAAAAGGATGCATAAGGATGCAGGTTGACAAAACACCTTTGCTTGTGCAGGATGTGTTTTACGTGCCAGGTTTAACAAATAATTTGCTAAGTATTGGCCAAATGCAAGAGAATGTAAGGCCTGTCTTATAAAGCATGGTGTCTGCAAGATGTTCCATGATGATAAGGGTTTCTTGTTCTAGACTCACATGAGAGCAAACAGAGTGTTTATTCTTCAAGCAACCCTTTGCTCATATATGAAGAATAGTGAAGCACAATGTTTACAAACTTCCAGTGCTGAAAAACATTCCCCGACTTTATGGCATAGAAGATTTTGTCATCTTCATCACCAAGGATTGCAGAAACTTCAGAAAGATGGTATGCCTCAGTTACATGGAGGTGAGGGAATTTGTACTGTTTGTATTGAAGGAAAGCAGCATAGGAAATCTTTTCCAAAGAAAAGTCAATGGCGAGCTACTTCCAAACTCCAACTAGTGCATGCTGATTTGTGTGGACAACTAACTCCAACTAAGGGCACACGACCTTGCGAACACACAACGCCAATAACAGACAAACCAATACAACAAGCACTAGGATGAGAGGAATCACAATACGCTTGAAACTTTTTAAATTGTCCCTCTCCAAGCAAGTTATGACATGAGCAAATGACATCTATGAAATTCTCTCAGCAAGCATACCATTCATCCTTTCATTTGAGTATTCTTTACGAGCATTAAGAGCTATGCCTTCTTCATCATGTTCTATCTTTTCACGTTGGTGAGCATCCAGTTTTTGCAGTCTCGCTCCCCTAGCACTCCCTGGTACTTCATGAAGTAATTCAAGCTCGTGTCTGTAGTTGCCCAGCACATACTCCTCCTACAATCAGTACATGTAAGGGAAATTAATAAAAACAAAACAAATTGAATGTATAACCACCAATTTTCAAACAATAATATATTGTGAGATGCAACTACAATGTCACTTCAGTTTTGCAACCAATTACATGTAATTGGAGCATTTCACAATACAATTCACACATAACGGTTAACGAGTTTTTGAAAGTTGTATATAGGTTTAGAGTGAAACTTACATGATAGCAAGCAAGGGGACCCTGGGGGGATGAGACTGTCTCATAAGTTAATTTCCTAGCCAAGGGAATAGGAACATGAAAAGGGTCTTTTTATTCTGGTTAAATGGAATGTTGTGTGTTGTGCTGAAACACAACCACTTCACTTGAATTGGACATCTTCCTACATACATAGCACCACATGTAGACGAGCTCAACACATTGAACCCGGTTGTAAAACCCTATAAGCCAACTTCTTTTACTGACTCTAACACATTACAATCAAATGTAAACACAGTATATTGAACAACCAAATTCTTTTAATTTTAATCCCCAAAATAATCCTAGCAACGCATGTAGACGAGCTCAACAACCCTATGACAAAACATTGACATCAACCTCAAACCTCTCACAAAATTTGACACATCAACATCATTAAAAAATTTAAACTTAAACCTCATTAACACGTGATAGACATCTACCAAAGCAATTAAAAATCAATATGTGTGTTAATTCAATTAAAATCCATACTAACCAATATACATCAACCTCATTATTGTCATCACAAGTTAGACCGCAGAATATGTACAAAAACTAATGTAGTGTTAAATATGACAAAAACATACCACCTCGTAAAATTGAATAAAGTTACTCCAGATCTTCCTATGCACTCTACAATATTTTTTTTTACAGTATACCAAAAACAGTCTACATTGTCAGTGAAAAAACATTGCAAGTAATACCAACTATGTACAATAACAAATTTCGTAATCTTAGTAAGCAAAATGACATAACAATTTATTTGATGAGACAGAGATCTCATCTTCTCTGCAACAATAACACCTTTAAGTCTTTAACAGATGTTGTAGTTGAAGAATTCCATATAGATAACCACATTGACACAAATGTTAAACCCTAGTATAACCTAACTTGTTTTACTCTTTTAATAAAGTAAAATTCTGCAACTTGTACATGTATAGCTAACACCAACAACCAGAATGCCTAAATGTTTATCCTCAAACAAAACTCTAACAGAACGTTTCAACCATTGCAGCCCAAATATAAACCCTAGAACGAATTTTGAAAGCCTAGAACCAAAATCCTAACCCTAGAACCCCAATTCGAAGAACAATTAGTCATCTAACAAAGGAGGCACATATAAAAACCAAATACCTGAATGTAGACGAGCTCAACAAACCCTAGACAACGTCTGAGACCGCAGCGATACAACAAACGAAACCCGCTGAACTTTTACGTGCTCTTTTAAACTCTTTCCAACAGATCTGTGTTAGAATACAACCCATAAAGTATTCAACATCAGCAACGATACCACGAATGAAGAGTCGAGAGGGTGAAAGTCGCAAAAATGGGGAAGAATTACCTTTGATTTCTTGTGGGAAGGATGAGTCGTCG
The DNA here is from genome assembly GCA_029168935.1 of Oxyria digyna. NCBI lineage: Eukaryota > Viridiplantae > Streptophyta > Magnoliopsida > Caryophyllales > Polygonaceae > Oxyria > Oxyria digyna. The sequence goes on from JAPVLV010000009.1 coordinate 36,587,030, forward strand.
ATCTTCCCCAACAAGCCTTCTCTAGACGTGCTGGACAATTTTCGAGGTATTATGGGTGGCATCATAAGGGCAACCGACAATTTTCATCAAGAAGTAGAAGCAGACGAAGGAAAGTACGAGTATCATACTTTTTTTTGATAACTGAGGTCCATAAACATAACCTAACAAATTGTGTATTTACAACTTAATTTTAAGAAATTTACTAGTTTTAATATTAGTATCAAATAAAATAATATATTTAATTAATTTATATTTTTTGTATTCTATTTCATCATAACACCTTGTAAGTTATCTCAAATCGAATTAACAAAATTACACAATGTTTTTTAACTAAAAATTTATTACGTTGATTAGCTTATAATATATATACATGCTTTCTATTTAACGCTCACCCTTTTTGCTATTTACCGCCCACCTCATCCGTGCGTCACGCATGGATTTAATCCGTGCGTGACGCACGGATTGCACATTCCAGAAATATCCATGCGTCACGCACAGATACAATCCATGCGTCACGCACGCATATCATCCATGCATGACGCATGGATTGTATCTGTGCGTCATGCATGGATTTTCATATATGAATCTAGGGTTATTCAATGTATTCAATGTATTTGTAGTTAAGTGTGCAAAGAAACACATTTTTAGTGTCTTTTTTAAGGCGATAAAGCCCAATTCGACAAAAACGTCATCGAAACTTTATCGAAATGGAATGAAACTTTGTTTCAATCCTTATAATGTCTATTTGATCATGTGTGTAACTTGAAATTCAGATTTCTACCTTTGTAAGTGAAACATAGTTTGAAAACCGAACGAGGTCGCAATATGTATGGTGCACCATATACATTTGAAATATAATAAGGTTGAACATTCGTCAACATAATAACAATATAAGCATTCTAAATTTAACAATAAGATTTTGCAACATAAAACCATGCGTCACGTGTGGAATGCATCCACACACCACGTATGGTTTTACACCATACGTGACGCATGGATTTACACCATACGTGACGCATGGATTTCAATGTATTTTTTTGTTGCTTATGTGGTCCATGTCAATGTATTCAATGTATTTGTACTTATGTCACACAAAATAATTCATGGTCCGTGTTGTTTTTAAAGGCTTTAAAACCACAATTCGCCATAACGTCGTCGAAACATCATCGGAATGGAATGAAACTTGTTTACAATGCCTATTAGATATATTAACCATGTCCGTAACTTTACATCAAAACCTTTTGCTTTTAGAGTAACACGCTCTTTGTAAAACATCAAACTACTCACCACAAGCTTAACTTGTTGTAATATATATGGTCGCAACATTGATGTTCACGTATGTTTGAAAAATTTATACAAAAATGTGTTATAAGGCATATAAAGTCCCAATAATGTCTCACACATACAAAACGGGTTTCGAAACTATGCCAAAACGTTAAAACCACTAAAAACGGCTTAAATGGACTGAAGGCGGTTTTTGGCGAAACGACACACGAACGATGTCCGAATGTAATGAAACTTGTTTTCAGTGGCTATTATGGATATTTAACCATGTGGGTAACTCCCAATCACAACTTCTAACTTTTAAAGTACCGCCTCCTTTGTAAAAAACATACTAGTCGTAACTCTCTAACTTGTCGCAATATGTATATTCTACAACATTGACGGTGATTATTGTTGAAAATACTATACAACTTACTCTTATTAGGGATATTCAGTAGAAACAAGGTCTCGCTCACACGAAATGAGGCACGTAAACGCTAAAACCACTAAAAACGCCTTAAATGGACTTAAGGCGGTTTTTGGCGAAACGACACTCAAACGATGTCCGAATGTAATGAAACTTGTTTTCAATGCCTATTAGGTATATTTAACCATGTGGGTAACTCCCAATAACACCTATTAACTTGTAAAGTAGCATATCCTTTGTTTGGACTTCTTACGTGGCTTAAATGTCCAACCTTTGACAATATGTAATTTTATTTTGATTGGAAATCATGAACACTTCAGTGTTACTAAGAATCAAAGGGATCATGTGTCATTTGGTGCGTCACGCATGGAATAGAACCGTGCGTCACGTGTGGATTATATCCATGCGTGACGCACGAATTTTATTTTCAGAACTCATGCCAGCAGGTACGTCAGTCTCACCTACTATAATAACTCCATTAATATTTTTACTATTTCCGTAACACCTACATTAATCCCTATTATCTTCCTTTCTTTCCATATTTCAAATGTCAAAACCCTTTTAACACCATTGTTGAACATTTTTGAGAGCAAAACACCATTTTTAACTATCTTCCTTTCTTTCTATATGGAGAATGAAGAGGAATGCACCAATGAAAGAGGTGGAGAAGCTCCATTTTCAAGTTACAACCTTAATAAGGTAACATTTCTTGTTCATAATAATATTTTTTAAGGTGTTGACTTGTTTTAGGGTTTGTATTAGTTAGGTTTAATGGATTTTACATGTTCAAGGTATTAGTTGTATGACTAAACATGTTGATTTGTGAATTTATGTTGATTTATGATATTTGAAATGTATTATAATATTACTTTTTAAGGTTTTGACTTGTTTTAGGGGTTTGTATTAGTTAGGTTTAATGGATTTTACATGTTCAAGGTATTAGTTGTATGACTAAACATGTTGATTTGTGAATTTATGTTGATTTATGAATTTATGTTGATTTATGAATTTATGATATTTGAAATGTATTATAATGTATGCATTGCTGTTTATGTTGACTTATGACTTATGGCAATTCCACACGTCACGCATGGTTCAAGACCGTGCGTCACGCATGGAATGGATCCACACGTGACGTGTGGATTTGCCATACAGAAGCTTAACTGGTTTGTTATCTGTGTGTTTGTGCATAGATGAACTTTTCTGTTTTTACTGGATTAGACAAGATTACTCTTAATGACTGCCCACCTCCGTCATACCTCGACTACATACCTTCGTTTGATTTGGGCATTGATTTTACAACATGGGAGCAACCGCAATCACAGTTTGGTGATGTCAACACTGGATCTTTTGGAACCGGTTACGGTTCGTAGTAATGGCCTTCGCATTTGATGAGGCCACTTTCATACACAAGTAGCTTAAATGTGTTTCGTCCTTTGCGTACTGCACCACAATTTGATATTGAAGTTCAAGAAGAACAATATGTCTCTGTTGATTACTCAGAGTTGTTTGAAAATGACTTGGTATTCGCCTCTAGACAATAGGGGGTGAGTTGGGCCGTTAACATTGCACAAGCCAACAACTTTTGCATAGTCAATGGAAGGAGTAGAGCACCTACCAAAACAAAATCTGGAAAACTTCAGCTTATCTGTGATAGAGGACGAGTGAATTACTCAAAAGCTAAGGGAGTGAGGAAAAACATAAAGACGAAAAAATGTAGATGTTAGTTCGAATTAAAGCTTCGAGAGGAGCATAGAGGGGCTTGGAAACTTACTGTAATGTTAGGTACCCACAACCATCCTATTGGTAGTAGCTTGTTTGGGAATGTGTTTGCAGGCAGATTGACGCCTGATGAAGTGTGTACAGTAGTTGAAATGACTAGGGCTCATTGTAAACCAAATGAGATTTACACTATGCTCAACAAGTCTCCCAAGAACCTTACAAAAAAAAAACAAGTTTACAATTTGATGGCCAAGACGAGGATCGAAAACAGGGAAGGAAGAACTGTTATCCAAGAGTTTTTCTACAAATGCAAACAGAGCGACTATTTCATGGAGTATAGGACAAGCAAAGATGATGCATCTATGATTGGTGATATGTTCTTTGCGTCCCCTGAATCAATGAAGCTCTTGAAATCATTTCCCTATGTACTTATAATGGACTCGACATATGCCACAATCAAGTAAGTTTTGTGTGATTATTGACCATTACATATGATTTTCCATAACATTGCAATAATATTATTTCAAATTATTTCTTTACAGGTACAAAATGCCATTTTTCGAGATAGTTGGAATCACGTCTACATGGAGGAACTTTGTAGTTTGTGGGGCATTTCTTGAGGGCGAGACTAAAGAGCATTATTTGTGGGCAATGCAACAACTTCAAGAGATGTATAGAAGAATTGGAGCAACGCCGACTTGCATTGTCACCGACCGTGAACAAGCTTTAATGAGTGCAACGGATCTTCTTTTTCCAAATGAAAAGTTTCTTCTATGTAGACGACATATAAGGAAAAACATAGAGGCCAAAGCTTCCCTCGAAATGAGATCGAAACTAAAGGGAAAAAACTTATCCAACGACTACTACAACTTGTTCGAGGAAACCACCGTAGAAGGATATGAAAAAAAGTTGGATACTATAGAGAGAGATTGGAACGCGCATATTCCCGTACTGCAATATGTTAGAGACAGTTGGCTTGGTCCTTTCAAAGAAAGATGTGTGTCGGCATGGACGGATGACGTGTTTACTCTTGGAAGCAACACGACAAACAGGTAATTTATCTATAATTGCACTTACACAACTATATTCAGTTTTGTGTGAATTTAAACAGTTTCTATAAACTGCACATTTATACATCACGCGTGGATTACATCCCTGCGTCACGCACTGATTTGTTCCCTGCGTCACGCACGGATTTGTTCCATGCGCAGTTTACAGAAACTGCAGAAGCACATTCCTGTTTGAACACCTTAATAAAAATGCAGAGTGGAAGGAGCGCATTCCTGTTTGAAGTCATATTTGAGTGGTGGACAAGGTAGGCTCGACACAGTGTTTGAGGAATACAGTGACATGGCACGAAACCAGCTGAAAGAGATATTGGGTTCATTTAACGAGAGCCTAACAAAGACGTATAGACTTGTTCACCAAACATCTTTGTTTGTACATTTGAAGTGCAAAGTTTCGTACAAGGCAATGGAGCTCTTGATTAAAGAATACGACAAAGGTGTACAAGGCATGTACAATCCACAATATTGCGATTGTGCAACCAAGGCCAGAGACGGGATGCTGTGTGTCCATGACCTTGCGACTTGTGTGAAGAAACAAATGCCAATTCAGCCCGTGTCTTTGCATCCTTTTTGGAGTACGTTGTCTTTGGAAGAAGTGGATACACAGTGTCATCTTGAAACTAAGAAAAACGTGGCAAGACGTTTATTTGATGAATTTTACGAAGAAACATGGAACACCTTGTCACCACATGATCAAGAGAAGTGTATTGAATCTGTCAGAAAGATAGCTAAAGTGGATACACCTCTCAAAGAGCCGCCTATTTCGAAACACACCGGTGGTCGTCCCCAAGGAGCTCCTAACAAAGTGCCTAGATCTACACAAAGAAAGAAGTCAGCATGGGAATACACCGACCAAGAGATGAGGTCTAGAGCTTTGGAAGAAACACCTCCCAAGAAGCAAAGGGTTCCTAAACCCTTTGGTGCACCTCCCGCTCCACAAAAAATGTATGCGCCTTCTAAGTACATTAGAAAGATACCAATGTGCATGCGACCATATGTGGAGGGTTGGTTTGACATCAGAGCCGATGGAAACTGCGGGTTTAGATCTATTTCTATGGAAACAGGTGACCGATATTATCTTCACTCTAATGTACACTTTATCCAAAATATTCCGTCACTCAATCTGTTTTTGAGAGTCATGTAACAGGTGGGACCCAAGAGCATTGGAAGTTCATACGAGAAGAGATGATAAGAAAGGCTAAAGAGATTTGGCATTTACTTAAAGGCACGTGGATTGGTGGAGAAGTAAATCCAACATTGAAGTCCGCTATACATCAACTTACATGGGAAAGCGATTACTACCCAGCTCCAAGGGATAAGTGGCTTACCGTACCAGAAATGGCATGTTTGGTGGCTTCGGCATGTAATTGTGTCTTTGTGTGTCTAGGCGAGCAAATTAAACAGACATTCCTACCTCTTAGACTTCCGACTTGGTATGGTCAACCTGGAGCCAAGATGCAAGTTGTTTGCCTATTACTACTTACACAGCAAGAACATTTCATCCCGGTATGTTTTTTTCAATTGCTATTTACCTAGTGCATTACATGTAAATTTAATTATGCAATTCCATAAAATCTATCTCAGATTCGCCTGAAGGATGGATGTCCACTACCACCTGTTTATAATCTTTGGGAGCGTAATTGTGAAGAATCTGTTGCGGCCTTGTATGACGAAGTGTGGGAAAGATGTGGGGCTTACACACCCCCGAAAAGAGGAGGACATCAATCGTCCAAACAAAGCATCACAATTTCAGACGATGATGAAAACGATTACTAGTTCAAGAGTTATTGTCAGTCCAGACAATGTTGTAATGTGTATTTTATTTCGAGTTTCGAATGACCTTCTAATGTTGTAAGGTTGTATCTTTTGATGCACATTTCAGTCTTTATGTGGTATTTCTAGGTTACACTTCACGTGAAACAGGTGCTTTGCATCTGAAATGGAATTTCTGCATTCTGTAGGAAAAATGCAATTCCATGCGTCACGTGTGGAACACATTCGTGCGTCATGCATGGATTTGTTCCACACGTGACGCATGGAATTGCATTTTTCCTACAGAATGCAGAAATTCCATTTCAGCTTTACTTGTCAAAATCAACACTTCCGAATTGTTTTGTCAAAAGGAGACATATGAGTTGTCTTGTCAAAAGGAGACATATGAGTTTTCTTGTCAAAAGGAGACATATGAGTTGTCTTGTCAAAGGGAGACATATGAGTAGTCTTATCAAAAGGAGACATCGGAATTACAACATAAAACAGATATATTACAACATAAAACAGATACGTTACAACAAAAAAACGATACATTACAAAATAAAACAGATTCATTACAGCATAAAAAAGACTCATTCTTTCTCTTCGTTAAAGATTTCCAGTTTCGCTGCCATAGTCCGGTTTTCCTCCAACAATTTCGTCATGACACGGAGATGATGAGGGTCATATTCAGGATCAAGAAACACCCACCTGATAGGATTATTACATTCGCATGTAATAAACCTCCGGCCATACTGGTCTGGTCTCGTCTTGTCATTAGCGCTGAAAACCGTGATAGACTTCCTACACCTCTTATTTGGACACTGAATGGTGCTGCCTTCTCGTGGTATTGAAGATGATGATGAGGATGATGCCATATTGGTTTCCAATCTATAATACAATGTAAGAAAACAAGTGAGAAAGTAAGGAATAAGATGTGGAATATGGAGCTTCAATGAAGAACTTCAAAAATCAACTTACAGGCTGATGGAGTGAAAAGGAGAGATTAATGAGTGGAAATGGTATGCTGAGGAAGTGAATTTATAGGCGATTTGAAACTACGTTTACACTTCCATGCGTCACGCATGGAAGAGAACCGTGCGTGACGCATGGAACGCATCCGTGCGTGACGCATGGTTTTGCATTTGACCAACAGAATGCAGATTTATGTCTTGTGCACCCTAAACAAATAATCCAACAAATTCAACAACGCTAACCAGAAATGAAAAGTTCAACAACGTCATAACAGACAATCCTTACGAAAAACGGACAATCCTGAAAATCTGAAAACAAACAGTTCATAAAAAACAATCGAACCCAATCCAACGAGATCACCACCGATGTTGTTGATACATAGTTGTCCACGGCTCAATATCTTGAAGGACCTCGGTTATGGCTCCATGCATTGCAGAAACATCATACGGATCAGGCAAGGTTGCATATGGTGACAAGTGATCGTAGACCCTGTCAAAAACCTACAAATAAAATTAAATATTGAAATCAGCTATTTGCATAATGTTTACCTTAAATCAAACTTAAAGAAAAATCAAGATCTCAAGTTACATGAGATAAATGTAATACCTGTTGTGCTTCCAAGCTAGCGTGTCTTCCGGGTATCAGAAATCGATGAGTGCGGGGGATGTACCACAGAAGATACTCCGGAGCTTCTTCAAAACCCGTCTCCGTAGGTGGTCCCATCTGCTCAAGGGTCGCCCTGTGGATATCCATCCCCTCCCAACTCCACGCCATTCTATCATAATTCACTACATATGACCTAGGGCTGATGAGCCTATGGGCTCTAAGGGGTGAAATTGGAGGCCTGGGAATCATCTGCACCCTACCAAACTGCCTAGGCGACCTATCGGGATGGTGGGGCTCGGTTATGTCCATGCAGCTCAGCACCCCGAAAAAAAGAGCAGGAGCATAGGCTGGATCATTGAAGTCAATTTCACCATACGGGTTCCAATTAACCTAAAAACGATATCAACGTCTTGCATTACTCAAACAGTAATTTAACACCTTAAGGTCCAAAACAGAGATAAAAAAAAGTCCTCAGTTTTTTTTGCAATTCCATGCGTGACGCATGGATCTGTTTCTTGCGTGACGCATAAAACAAATCCATGCGTGACGCATGGAATTGCAAAAAAAACTGAGTGTTTAAAATGTAAACAAAATGCAACACAAATACCTGATCCGCCCTCATTGCATCTAGTTCAGCTCTGTAGTTTCGTGCTTCAGGGTCGTAGTTCGGCAACGCTTCCTCTGGTAGAAACCGAAACGCATAAGGATGATCAACTGACCAACCAGGATTACGCCGAACACCAGCTGCTAAGGATGGGAAGTATGTGTATATCCAACCCTACCATTTAAAAAATATAGTTAGCATTAAAACCATAGAAATAAGTTATGATTGCTAAAAAATGTAGTTCCTAAATAATTAAAAACTTACTTGAAGGAGAGTGAAACAAAATGAGATCAAACCACAATTTTGGCGTGTAGCGATGCCCATTTGGCGATAGAAATATGCTAGCGCCGCAGATCCCCAAGACATACTTCTTGCCTCTTCAACACTCCCTAGAAATGCACCAAATCTCACCGGGAGCTTATGTTGTGACTTGTCAGTGAAGATTGTGGAAGCCAACAAGTGGAATATATATCCCATTCCATGAACTACGGGATCATTAAGGCCCTCAATGTGCGCCTTAAACTCTTTCGCTCTAATCCAATAACTATCGAGGTGTTCATTTTGAAGATGAAAATTTTGTCGTCCCTTTTCACCAAAATAGTTCTTGTTGGTAGTTCTCCCGACTGAAGCGGTGGGGTCGGTCACCATAGGTTTCCCCTGAATAGGAAGCAACATCAGCTTCTTGATGTCGAGCAACGTCACTGTCATCTCACCAAATGGCATGTGGAAGATGTTTGTTTCAGGATGCCACCTTTCTATAAAGGCGCAGATGAGCGGATAATCAATCACATCGTACATCAATACCCTGAGATGAGTCAGCTCCGTTGCAACTGCGTGATTACCCCATGGCAAGTCAGAATTAAGTTCCCAATCTTTCAGCTGTGATTGCCTAGTCTGGTAAGGGAGTACGCCTCTATCCTGTACATTGATTACGTAACACAAATAATTTCAATAACGCATACATTTTTTCCACAAACTGTAGAAACTTGACATTCTGTGTAATGCAATTCCATGCGTGACGCATGGTTCTTCTCCCCATGTCACGTATGGAACAGAACCATGCGTCACGCATGGAATTGCATTACACAGAATGCAAAGAAACCAGCTTTTGCATTCTTTACAACACACCTTAACCAAATTTTCAACAAAACTACAAATAGTTCAACAAATAATCCATCAATTTAATGAAATCAATTCATACATTAACAAATTTAATATCACAACACATTTACAATTCATAAATAAAAATAAACATACTTTATCTTTCATATAATCAAATAATGAACTGAACGTAATTTTTTCATTTTTTTCAACCATTTTCCTAACATTAAATTAGTTATGATAAGTATTGAATCTATAAACAAAATTCTAATTACATACCTTTCCTTTTTGCACAAAAAAGGCTGTATGAGCTTCAAAGCTTATGAGTAGCTCCGGAATTTGTGGACCTCCAGGAGTACCCCCCTGTAACTGAGGGACGTATATGTTTCTGACCGGAGGTTGTCGTCGTCGTCGTCTTCTGGGTTGTTCCTCTCGCTCCTCTTACTCTTCCGCTTCTTCATGTTCTTCATGAACATTCTCATATGTCCGATCCTCTTCCTGACCCTGTTCCTCATGCTCATGCTCCTGCTCATAATCAGAATCAGAATCAGCATTTGCACCCCCAGCTGATGGCCCTGCACTGCTACAAGCAACCAGTGCGTACTGGTCATCACCCGTCTGAGGGTTCTGAAAGTTATGAGAACCAGTAGCTTGTCTCATCATCTCCACAAATGATGGCTCTTGTTGTGGATAGCCCGGATAGCCTGGAAACTGTGTTTGTTGTGGAAACAGTGTTTGATGTGGGATCAGAATGGGGGTGCCAGGAAAGTAATGAGGGGAACCCTGGGGATCGAAACTTGCAGCAGACAAAGCTAGCTGCTGATGTTGTTGTTGTTGTTGATGTTGTATTTGTTGCTCTTGTATCTGTTGTTGTTGCATCTCACCAGAAAACTCTAAACGACGAGGAGGCGATTCTTGTCTATTGTTCTTCTTCCTTGGTATTGGAACTATGAGATCTTTTTTCTTCAGTTCTCTGTTTCTTTGATGAGTATCGCGTCCAGGTCGACGACCACCATCCATATCTGCATCATAAAATGTGCAATTCCACAAAATTAATCAGTTTACTGAATTTAATCAGCATATCATCAAAAACTCAATCAGTATATCATCAAATCCAATCTGTAACTGCAGAACACAATTTCTGGAATGTGCAATTCCATGCGTGACGCATGGCTTCCATCCATGCGTGACACATGGATGCCACGCATGGAATTGCACATTCCAGAAATTGCTCGTCAACAGATTTTCCATGTTTCAAACCCTAATCTCAACAGTTTTTCCAAAATTCTAACAGTTTTTCAATAATTTCATTAAAACCATACCAAATTTCAACAACCTAATTCATAACCCTAATTCACAAAACCCTAATTCAATATCAAAACCCTAATAAACTATATACACATCAAAATATGAAATTGGTCAATAAATTATCAACAAAGTACACAATCCATTCATATATTACAAGTTTAATCATTTCTAAACAACTAATTAACATACACATTGGATTTTGAAGTAAATATCATCAAAACAACATGAAAACCTCATATATACATCAATATCATACCATAACAATGAAATCTTAATGTTTACATACCTTATATGCAAAAAAGATGATGAGAATGATGGATTTTAGGTAAAATGGTGCGTTATGGACTGCAGCCGCCGTGGAAGTGAAGTTGGAGATGGTGACAAAATGGTAGGGTTTGATGTTTTTGGGCTTTTATAGGTAAAAAATCCATGCGTGACGCATGGATGGTGTCCATGCGTCACGCATGGTTTTGTTCTGTGCGTGGCGTGTGGATTAAAACCATGCGTCACGCACGGCGCCTGGGCGGTAAATAGCAAAAAGGGTGGGCGTTAAATAGTAAGGGCCTAAAAATATACACACCACTAGATTCGGACCCCCGCGCTACGCGCGGGTCAATTAGGAATTTCCGTATATGGTATAATGTTGCAAATAGACGATTTAAGGTATAGATAGGCGGCGGACGACAGTGGATATGAAGAGAAGATGAAGATCTTCACACGAAGGAGGGTGACGATGAACTATCTTTTTTCTTTATATTTTTTTCGTTTCATTTATTTTAATAAAAATATGGCACGTATACGAAACAACAATTATGTATATGGATAAATTAAAACTTCTCACCTGACATTCTCACCAATTCGATATAGATATATTTTGTTACACTAATTTTTATTAATAAATACTAACAATTTTTTAGTGTTAAAAATTTATTAATTTAATGCATTCATTAACTAAATTTGATATTATGAAGGTTAAGAATATGAAGAAATGTAGATATTAATTGTATTGGTTGCAACTAAGAGAAGATAAAGGTTTTTGATTAAAATTCATGAATAAGATGAGAAGGAATTGATGAAAAGGAATTAGTTCATGCATTGAATAGCTATCGGTTATCATAACTTTCTCAAGAGCTAATAGTTTTATATGCGGCTTAACGTTGTTAAATAGACGTCGAAAATTGAATTGAGGCTTACTTTCAATGCAGCAATTTAACCTCAACAAAGTTAAACTTGTAAATAGAATCAATCAAGAAAATGATAAATGCTTTTTTCAACAAAAGAAAAATACACTATGTAAATAGGGAATATGAATACATCAAACATTATTAACTCGGTGCATTAAATCGGTACCGATTACCATTACTTTGTCAAGACTCATCAATTTTTATATATAGATAGATGATGTTCAAATAATTAAAGTGCAGGTGTGGCATTTAAAGTGAATCTTAAAAGTAATAAACTACTTCTACTGAGTCAGGGCGGAGACATTTTGGGCCAAGGAGGGGCTATAGACCCTCTAGGAAAAAACATTTCCCGTTTTTTTAGTGTAAAAACCATTGTTTTTTCTGATATAGCCCCTCCTGAAATATAATATTTGTTTTTATTAATTTTACTTATATATAAGTTAGCCTCTCTTAAATTCGAATCCTACGTACGCCACTGTACTGAATGTCGATGCTAGTTTGATCAGCTAAAGCTATCATTAAGAAATTTAGATTTAAAAAACTGCAATGATCAAATTCTTAGATGCATGTGTGATTTTTATACTAGTAAATGAGAAGTACACTTAAAATTGCATGATTAAATGTAATTAATTCTCTACTATATGAGTACACACAAAAATTTTGGAACACCTTTTCTAATATATTTATATATATATATGTGAGTTTGTCTAATGTGTGACTATAAATACACAATAAACAATAAAAACAGAAAAGATCTAGGCCCTAATCCCTCTAGGAAAAATGGTAAAGCCATCACAAGTTCACAACAAAAAGATTATTACATTTTCAATGCACTACTTTTCCCTTTTAGTTGTTTATTAGAAAAACTCTATTTAATTTATATATAAGTATAGGCAATGGCTATATGCACGCGAATCGATGCATATATGCACGCGATTCTGTGCGCTCAACTTATGCGCACGCATCTGTGCGCAGTTCTTATGCGCATACGTGTTTTACGGGGTATTACGGGTACTTTTCGTAAATTTTCAGAGTCTGTAACACCTTGTGCGCCTAACTACTGCGCATAGGTTGAGAATCTGTGCGCCGTGTTTCTGCGCACTCTTCAGACATAGTAGCCGTTGAAATTTTTGAAAAAAGTAGCCGTTAAATGTAAAACTGTGCGCTGAGGTTCTGCGCACAGGTGCTTTAGGGTTTGTGTTTGTGCGCGGATGGTTAGCGCACGGGTCTTTACAGTTTCATTTGGACCACAACGGTCATAAATGTGCCTATATAAAGCCACAATCTCTTCGTTTCCAACAAATTCATTCAACACCTCTTCGTTTTCCAACAAATTCATTCAAAATGTATCGTCGTAATCAAAACTCTCGTATGTTAGAGTTGATTAATCAAAGTTGTGAAGATAGTGATGAAGAACACGATTGGGATAGCGGATCACAAGAAGAGGAAGACGACCCGAACGACGACGAATGGTTGGATGGTTTCTTAGAAGACGAAGAGTTCGGCGACTGGGATCCGAGTGGTGAATTTGTGGTTAGTATAATATGTTATAATTTGAAACATATGGTAGCGTAATTAGTTTCAAATTAGTTTCATATGCTAGAATAATTAGTTTCATATGCTAGAATAATTAGTTTCATATGCTAGCCTAATTAGTTTCATATGATAGCCTAATTAGTTTCATATGATATCCTAATTAGTTTAAAGTAATGATTCGTATTTTGCCTTGTTATTTTGGTAGTAGTGTAATTGTCGCTCTACAATTACGTATAGGGGAAAGATTATTCGGATTATTTTAGAACCGCACAATATTGGGATACTCCGCAAGAATTGTACGAGTGGGCGAGAGATAGAGGAAAGGAGTCAGTGATAGCTTTGGTAACGCGTAATTCAAGTCCGTACCAAATAAGTATTGTGTGCGATAGATTTGGAAAACCAAGATCTGGGAGGCCAAAGGTGAACAAAGAGAATCCAGAGTTGGCTGTTCCTAGGCTTAGAAAGTCGAAGTCGAAGAAGTGTGAGTGTAGATTTCAGCTACTAGCAGTGCGAAAGAAAAACATTCCCGGGGTCGCAGGAGAAAAATGGATTTTAGGTGTGATAGAAGGTCGGCATAACCATGTGCTACTTGCTAGTTTTCATGGGAATGCATTCATGGGTCGAATGACGGAGGAGCAAGAGCTTTGTGCTAGGCGGTGGGGAGATGGAACTGGACGCAAGACGCCAAAAGAAATTATCTCTAAATTGAGGGAGAAGTACCCTGGTAATGTTACTTCAAGGAGACAAGTTGCAAACTTTTTGCAGAAGGTGAATTACGAAGATCGCGGAGAGCTAAACGTGACACAGTGGTCGCTTAAGTTTTTGCGAGACCACGACTACGTAGTTCACCCACATAGAGACACGACAAACGGAGAGGTTGCAATATTATTCTTTGCTAACCAAGAGTCGTTGCGTTTATTGAAGAAGTACCCGTACGTGGTAATTATCGATGCGACGTACAAGACAAACAAGTAAGTCTCTACAATACCTTGGTCGATATTTAGTTCGGATAATGATATATGTTCTGTAGTGATATATGTTAATGTTTCAATAGATATGAAATGCCGCTCGTAGAGATCGTTGGATTCACCAGTACACACAAGACGTTCAACATCGCGTATGCATTCACTAAAGCGGAAAGGATTTATCATTACACATGGATAATGATTCAATTGAAGTCATTATTCATAGATTTGGGAGTGATGCCAACGGCTATAATGACAGATTGCGAAGACGCGCTGATAAAAGGGATAAAGACTGTTTTCGGGAGCGAAGTTCAACATCTGTTGTGTTGGGTGCATATCAAACACAACATTGAGGCACATGCTTCGACCATCCTAAAGAGACAAATTAAAGTGGAAGCCTTTGCAGGACAATGTTGGGGACTATTTTGCTCAGCTACTGAAGAGACCTATGAACTGCGGCTCGAACAGTTGAAGAGATCTTGGAAGAGCGGCCTTGTGGGATACGTCGAGAGAACATGGCTTAATCCTCACAAGACAAGTATAGTGAGGGCTTGGACAGATCATAAGCTTCATTTCCTTACGAGGACTTCAAACAGGTAAATATTGATATTTTTTAGTTAAAGACGATTATATCATAACGGCGTACTTTCTTAACTTACGAACTTAACTGTTTTTTAGAGTTGAAGGGATGCACAAGGTTTTGAAAGATATTATTGGTTCCAGCAGAGGGGGCTTTAACAGAGTGATCGTACGGATCCATCATTCAGTACTCCTTCAGATTGATTCAATTAGGGCGAGCATGAACATGTCTCTCTCCAAACGACCAACTGATTTTGATGATCCAAACATGCATCCGCTTGGAAGGGCTATTTTTTCCCGACTATTCTACAAAGTGTCAGACAGGTGTTTTGATCATTTGTTGGCTACTTATGAGATCATGTTGACGGGGAAATTTCCTGAACAATGCACCGACCATTGGGTGAGGAACTGTCTTGGGTTGCCGTGCGTCCATCAAATTGCACACGCTATCATTTCAAACACACCCCTGATTGAGGATGACATTCACCCGTTCTGGAGGGATTTGCATTGGGATGACACTCCTGAAACAGAAGACGACCCAAATCTGAAGGTCCGAATGAACATTATAGAGTTGCGACTCCATGAAATGTTCACCAAGTTGGAACTTGGAACCTTGAAGAAAAGCACGGCATACCAGCTAGGTGAGTTGTATCAGGACTTGGAGCATCCTGAACTAACTACCTTGAAAGAACCGACAAATGTGAGAAGAAAAGGCAGGCCAAAGGGTGCAAAGAACAAGGATAAGGAGGAGGTTGACAGTGAAAATGACAAGGAGGATGACATAAAACAAGAAGATATGGAGCAGTATGAGATGGAGGAGGCAAAGCAGAAATCAAAAGGAAAGAAGAGTACAGGAGCAAGACGGCCAGGTCGTCCTAAAAAGGAGGAGGATGACAGTGAAAATGACAAGGAGGAATCGAGAGAGAAGAGTTATTTTGAGCACAAACAAGAAGAGCTGAAGAAGTATGAGAAGGAGGAGGCAAAGCAGAAATCAAAAGGAAAGAAGAAGGCAAACAATACAGGAGCAAAACGACCAGGTCGTCCTAGAGAGCAAACAACGACATCACTTCCCGTGGTCATTGAGGCCGAGGAGTTGCATTCTCAACCCATGCCCGACCTATCACAGCCTGAAGGATCAAACTACACTGACTTCGATCAGTGCCCTGAAGAACTTGGTGTTCCTCTCATTCATAGGGGGGTTGACTTCGGCATTGACAATTTGGATGATTTTTGGCTTCCATACATCACAGATGTTAGACAGGTACGTTCTGACGGACATTGTGGTTATAGGTCGATGGCCTTACTTCTGGGAAGAAAAGAACAAGAGTACGGAAACATTCGGCGTGAGCTGGTAACGGAGCTGCTTCAAAACCGAGAATTGTACGAGCCTATTCGTCGTCGTCTTCGTCCGGGTACTTGGGAGGATCTTATTCTCCAAGTTAACCATTGCAGAAGCCCTTGTTCAGAACTGTACTGGTTGCACTTTCCACTGATGGGCTTAGTGTTTGCCACCCTATACCAAGTTGGTCTCGTGTTATTGTGTTGGGATGCTCCGACCTTTTGCTTACCGCTAAGGTGTAGAACAGAAAACGCTGATCCTCCACGACAGATTTTCGGCATGGCACACGTAGGCAACCGTGACCACTTCATACCGGTAAAGTAGACAATTGTACTTGATACTTGTGTAATCATAGTTTTTTGTTTAATGTCTTAAGTCGATTGTGTTTATATAGGTGGCGTTGATGGTTGGTTCGCCACTACCGCATACTCCCGGTTCGTGGAAGAAACACGTAGATCCAAACATTCAATGGTGGGAAGAAACATTTGGGGACAATTTGAGGATGTATCGAGAGTACCGCATTTCAAATGGCCGGGCACCAGATCCATTCATGTATAAAGGAGGGACCGAACCCGTTCACATATCTGACTGAGTGAGATTGTCATGTAATAATTAGAAGACGCATTGGAATTTCTTAGTTTGTAATGCCTTGGTTTTTAATGTTTCGTATTTGTTATTTTGGTAGTAGTGTAATTGTGCTTTATATAACAATGAATGGATCAGATTGCATTGTCATGTAATAATTAGAAAACTGCACTCTATTGTCACTCTTCTTTTTCCTTGAATACATAATGAAAGTACATAATGAAAGTACGTAATGAAAGTACACAATGCTCATAACATTAGATGTCTACGATTTAGGCGTCGTCGGCAGAAGAGGAAGAGCAGTCGGAAGCATAGACGATACTACAAACCATCAACCGCAATTCTTTTTCTTTAATCTTAAACCTTTCCATCAGGACCTTCACTCTATTGTCACTCTTCTTTTTCTTGATGATTAATTTCGTGATAGCACGTAAAGCAGTAGGGGTATGCTCTGGATCAATAAACCGAGAATAGGCGTTTCGATGCCCAAACGACGTCGGAATGCAATGAAACTTGTTTTCAATGCATATTATAGCTATTTAACCTTGTCGGTAAGTTCGAGTCGAAAACTCGAGCTCTTCGAGTAACACCTCCTATGTAAAACTTATACATATGACCGTTTCGTGCGCATAACATCTGCGCACATGATTCTTTGCGCATTATATCTGCGCATGGTTGAAGACCATTAAAATATGACCGTTTCGTGCGCATAACATCTGCGCACATGATTCTTTGCGCATTTTATCTGCGCACGGTTGAAGACCGTTAAAATATGACCGTTGCGTGCGCATAACATCTGCGCACGAAACGGTCATATTTCACCAACAAAAACCGAAGCTATAAAAGGGGGTTGCACTCACCTCAATTCACCAATCTCACCATCTCTCTCTTAACCTCACCAATCTCACCATTTGTCTCTTAACACTCGCTATGTCGCACAGTTCATCATCAAGCAACGCTGCCCTTTTTTATTGTAAATGTGATCGACCAGCGGTAATGAGGAGTTCAGAATCTCGAAGAAACCTCGCTCGAAGGTTCTGGACATGCGCTGGTACTGGTGGTTACATTTGTGAATTCCGCGAGTGGATCGATCCACCACACCCTTGTTACTCCTTAGCTGCAATAAGAGATCTATTCTCGAAGATACGTACGTTGGAGGAGGAAAACGCCGATCTTAAGGCGACCCTGGCTTCCAATCGTTAGTTAAGTGGTTGTTTTAATCGTTAGTTCGTTGTTGTAATTGTTAGTTAAGTGGTTGTTGTAATCGTTAGTAAACAAGCATAGCACTGGACAAAGAGAAGTTGAGGAGGGACAACCTATAAAGATCCCCAACCGATATTGGTTTCGATGTTCGGATTTAGCAAAATGTACGAACTAATAAGAGTTTGAAAACTGGTTATTAGTTGGTACATATTGCCGACTCCGAACATCGAAACCAATCATCGGTTTGGGGATCTTCATAGGTTGGTCTTCCTCACCATCTCTTTGTGTAGTGTTGTTGTTGAAATTTGTATTTCGTTTTCAAATCAATATAGTTTTTCACGTCTTGTTGTTCAGATTTGTATTTGCATTATTGTTCGGAGTCGTTTTGAATATTCAAACAAGCAAAACATAAAATTTAAAACCATCACACAAGAAAAATGCATACATAAAACATCAATCATACATAAAACATCCATCAAACAAAAACAGACGTCAAGCGTCTAATCCTGAGTCTCCTGAGTATAAGGCGGAGCATCTTCCCGAGGCACATCACCCTGAGTCATATCATCTTGGTGCGCATCCTCCTGAGTGCCGCATCCACTCCCCTGGCCACTCTCATGAACAGAATCTCGGAAAACAGGAGGTGGTGGTGGTGGTGGCATCCGCGATGCACGTGGGGGAGATGGTGCCAAAGGTGCCTGAGGTGCCTCTAAGATTGCAAGCCAACCACGAATCACATCTTCAGTGGCCCAAGGTCGATCCGAGATAGGGGAGTCTAGAAAAGAGTGCATCATGGCTTGAAGGATCTGACAACGCTGCAAACGAAACATAAATTTAATCATTAGTTAAGGTCTAAACCTAAGTTTTGTACAAACTTTATAAAATTTTACATACCGCTAATGCATCGATAGGCACCGGGGTATATCCATAGCGAGGCGGGCGATCATGTCTCTCAGAGGATGGATCGACGACGGGATGTGAGAACTCGTCCAGCCAATCCATATAGTCATCAGACATCTTCCATGCTGGCTCTGCAACCGGCCCATCCAGATCGATCAGAGGCCTCGGCTCTGCGTCCCATGCAAGAAGAAGCTCAGGTGCATAAACGACGTCATACCTCGTGCAACCCATGGGCCGATGAAATGACAACGGCTGAATGGGTGGGTCAGGAACGGGCTGAGCCCGCCCAAACTGCCGCAGGACTCTCCTAGGGTTGTAGGCCTCATGAAATTTCCAGATGCTCAATACGCCCTCAAATCTCGTAGGAGAAACCTCTGGTGAGTTGAAGTCCAAATCTCTCCATGGCTGCCAGTTAACCTGAAACAAATAACAAGCCAAATTAGACACGTATTGCGGTAATGAAATAAAAAATATAAGAAATTAAATCCAAACCTGCTCATATCTCATGCTGTCGAGCATGCGACGGATGGCAACCAAACGCCCAGTATCCGAGCTAAGTGGTGTATACAATCCTACAGCAGCATCTCCATGGGCGAATGCAGGGTTCGTGACAAAGTGATCACGAAAATGAGGAAAGTATGCCCAGATCCAGCACTACATATAAACAATTACAGATTATTAGTAAAACTACGTGAATAGTTAAGAGTTATTCACCAAGACGTTAACGACAAGATCTTACCCTCAGAAGAATCCCACATGAACCAATGGTTGCCGTCTCGACTCTAGATGCAGACCCTAAATTGCGATACACTAACGCAAGTATGCCGGCTCCCCATGCAATGTCCCCTGTACGATCATGGTTGAGAACAAGCGCCGCGTACTGGACCTTGACACCCTTTGTCGACCTGTCCACCAAGACAGTCGAGCCCAGAAGCAAAAGGAGATACAGAGTGGCAATGTGACTCTCATTCCTGACTGGCGCATCAAACAAAACTTCCAACCGAGCATTGAGGGCACCGAAATGAATGCCACCTGAGCTATAACATGCCTTCATGTCATCAGCCTCCTGACCCATAGCGTCCGCAAGCGCCGCATAGATCTGGTCATCTGTCATAGGTGAATTGCAGCTACGACCATGTATACGGACTCTGAGGATCTGCATCACGTCATGTAGGCAGATGGTCATCTCAGCAAATGGCATGTGGAAAGTGTTGGTCTCTGGATGCCACCTCTCCACAAAAGCAGAAATCAATGCAGCATCGATCTGAGACGCTATGCCCACTCGGCGCAGCTCTGTCAGCCCAGAACGCTCAGCAAGCCTGAACCATGTACCCTCCTCAGCTGAAATATGATGCTCATAATCATGAACCTGTGCAAATCTGTACATCACCCTCAGGAGCTTCCTAGCCTAAATAAGTACAGAAAAAAAATTGCGTCCGGTTAGTAAATAAGAAACGTATAACTTATTATAAGCATTCAGATCAATGTTATTGAACATACCGGATCTAACGGAGCCGCCTCAGCCTCGGCCTCATCCCCGTCCCCATCCTCTGGCTCATCCTCTGCCTGAATATCTCCTACTCGTCGTCTCTGCCTGGGACGACGACCACCTCTAACTGGAGCCGCAACCTCCTCACCAACAACCTCCTCAACTGCAGCCCCCTCAGCGACTCCCTCAACAGCAACACCCTCACCACCAACTCCCTCAGCACCCTCCTGACCTCTCCCTCTCCCTCTCCCTCTACCTCTCCCTCTCCCTCTCCCACCACCTCGGCCTCTGCCTCGGCCTACAGCTTCCCCCGCACGGGCACGCTTCCTAACCTGCACCGGGGGCACCAATGGTACATCGGGAGCGGGCCCTGGAAGAGGACCACGCGACCATATTCATCTCGCTATATGCGTCTCATAAGAACACAATAGGTGAGGCGCACGTGGACGACAAATGTCCTGCATCGACTCCCCGAGCCAAGGAAAATATGTCTGTGGGGCATGGTCATCGTCGTCTAAATCTCCCGACACTGGCTCTGAAGATGCGACTGGCTCTGCAGATGCGACCGTAGGAGGAGAAGATGTCGACGTTTCTGCATCTGTCACTGCTGGTAAATCCTGCTCTGTATGCTCTGAACTGCGAGGTAAATCATCCTGAAACAGAGGTGCGTCCTGGATATCATAGTCATCCGTGGTCACCTGCGCCTGTACTGGTGTGGGCTCGATAGGGTCGAACGCAGTAACATATCGACCAGGATAATCTAAGTCGTCATGGAAATCTGCTCTCTGTCCATCCATCTCCATGTGCGAACCATCTATCTCCTGCTGCTGCAGCTGTGCCTCCTCGTACTCATTCCCTGGCTCACGGCGCTCAGGTGATCCGGTGCCGAAAAATCGTTCGAGGGCCTCGAACGATAATCGTACACCGGCTGCCACATCATGTCGACGTGGAAGCCGTTCCGCTACTGGTGCGGGCATCGTGTTGCCCGTCTGATCCATGACGGCTTGTATAGTCTACATGTTTTTACATTTTTAGTATGACTAATTCATACTAAAATATTCGGAAATAATTTGCAACTTCGTAATCAAATTCGAGTCTTTACATTTTTTAATAGAAATTGTTAGAAATTTAACAATTAAGTCATAACTATTTATGACTGTTAAGTTTCTAATATTTAATTCATAATTACTAAAAAATAAACATCTCAACTAATACGAAATAATAATCAATACTATTACTAAAAAATTACAATTAATACGAATTCATAATAATTCGATTAGGCATTCGATTAATGCATAATAATCTGAAACTTAATCGTAATTATAAAAAAATACGATTAATAAGAATTCTAATATTTAATTCATACAAAACTGAAATTTAATCGTAATTTTTTTATTAAAAATTACGATTAAATTACAATTAATACGAATTCTAATATTTAATTCATAAAAAACTGAAATTTATTCGTAATTATTACAAAAAACAATTACGAATAAATTTCCACAATTAAATACGATAAATATTTGAAAAAAGCGGGTTTAGAAATTTTATACCGAATACAGATCGTGCGGTGTCTCCGGAACCCGAGTCGCCGGAATAGTTGCCGGAATAGTCGCCGGAGGAGCATTTGCCGCTGCCAACGCGGCTCGAGTCGCATACCGCCGGCCACCTCCATCCACCAACGCTTCATCGTCGAACAAGGTCGCCGGAGGTGGCTCCGTTCGGACGGAAGTCGCCGGAGGTGTTGGGATTGGGACGATAGTGGTGTGGTCGGGACCGGAAGAATGAGGGGGTTCAGAATCCATTGACGGAATTGTGTTTAGACGAGGGAAACGGTCGGAAATGGAGAGAAAATGATCGGCGCCGTCGAGCTACAGCAGAAAAGAAAGAAAAAGGAGGAAGAAGAAGAAGTTGCGGCGAGGGTTTAATAGAATGTGTGCGCAGAAGCACTGCGCACTCATTCTGTGCGCAAAGGTTCAGCGCACACATTCGGGAATCCGAAACGTCGTGCGCTGAACGTTTGCGCATTATATATTATGTGCGCTGTTTTAATGCGCACACATTTGACAGACATCGTCAGAATTTTCACAATTATCCCGAAAATACCCTTGTGCGCAAGAAAAATGCGCACCAACCTATGCGCATAACATCTGCGCACCAAATCGCGTGCATATAGAGAAAAAGTCGCGTGCATATAGGCGTTTCGTAAGTATATCGTTAGATAAAAAACAAACTAAAATCTCAACAAAAAAGTGAGAGTTTTTCGAATCCCGTTCTATACTGTAATGCCCTAAAATCACTTTACGAAAATTTCACTCATCGAGCTAAGATTCCTCTAGTATAAACTGATCAATTTGCATATTAAATTTGTACCTTTGTATTTATGATCCGATGTTGATCCTTTCCATTAGGATACTTGTGCTATGGTCCCAGCTCGGTCTCACCGTGGTCTTTAGGCACATGTGTGGACTAGTCTACAAACTTCTGACAGCAAAACAGACATGGCAATCAGATACGAACAAACTTCTGACAGCATATACAACCCCACGAAGTCTATTATTTCATTTAGAGATATACTCCGTTCATTTGCTTTTTCGACACTATTTACAAATTAAAAGAATTTTCTCGTTTTCTTCCAATACATAGAAAATAAATATAGGCATGTGAGATCTCGTTTGATTCGTCTCAATGAATACTTCGACAATAGAAAAAAACTATAATTTTTATCATCGTATATTTAGAAATATTAACGTTACAAAACGTGTCTCGAAAAATATATCAAAAGCAAATGAAAAGATCAATATGGAACAGAGAAAGTATATTTTATAGATTTAAATTAAATATCCAGTTGATAAATACGGTATAAGACTAGGTTGTATCGACAGTAGTTTAAAATTATCAGGACAATCTCGGAGGATTGATTTCCCGCGATAGGAAAAGAAGAAGAACAATTTGTCTCTAATCCTATGAATTGCACGAGAAACTAAGTTATTTATTACTCTCTAGCTTTCGTCTAGCAATAGGACTCTTTGAAGCATTTGAGATAAAAATTAACAATGATAATTTATGTTAACTTTTGTCAAACGAGAGGTTCAGACAAAAGTATAGAGTGAAAAAAGATCAGAGAAGACTCTCTTTGAGAGTTTGCTTGTAATGCTCCATTGATGAAAAGCTGTTAAGCTTGCTTACAAAGCTTCGTGATGAACACGTCAAGCTGGACAAAACAAAAAACCCTCACTTACTCTCTTAGTTTGTTACAATTATGACAAAACCTTATATAGTAATACGAGAGAGTAGAAATAAAATGAGACTTTGCTCCTCAACATCCCCCCTCAAGTTGAAACCTGTGGGAACAGATTTAACTTGGACATATCAAGCTTGTGCTGAACACCAGACAAGGGCTTGGTGAGAACATCTGCCAGCTGGGTGGTGGACGGAGTGAAATGTAAGGAAATCAATCCATCATTCAGCTTCTCTCGAACAAAATGACAGTCTAACTCCACATGCTTCGTGCGCTCATGATAAACTGGGTTCCGGGCAATGTAAATTGCAGCTTGGTTGTCACAAAAAAGAGGAATAAGAGTGATGCCAGGGACTTGTAACTCATGAAGAAGCCTAGAAAGCCAAGTGAGTTCAGCAACAACTCGTCTCATGGATCTGTATTCTGCCTCAGCCGAAGAAAGAGACACTGTGTTTTGCTTCTTTGATTTCCAAAATAAAGGACTTGAGCCTAGAGCTATGTAGAAACCACTAACAGACCTGCGAGTAGAAGGGCAAGCTCCCCAGTCGGAATCACAGAAAGCAGTAAGGGTAAATGCTGGATCCTTGGAACATACAAGACCAAGAGCTGGTGTTCCTTTAAGGTATCTCAGAGTATGTAAGAGAGCATTGTAATGAGGGACCCTTGGTGTTTTCATGAATTGGCTTAAGAACTGAACACAGAAGGCTAGGTCAGGCCTTGTATTGGTAAAGAAATTCAACTTCCCCACCAATCGTCTATATAGCAAAGGATCATGGAAAAGTTCACCTTGATCTGGAAGAAGTTTGACATTCACCTCAAGAGGACTGGGGGCTGGTTTGTCATAAGAAAACTCAACCTCTTTCAGTAAATCCAAAGAAAACTTTCTTTGAGTAATGATGACAGTAGAAGGTTCATCAAGAATTTTCATCCCTAAAAAGTAATTCAGGTGGCCTAGATCCTTGATCTTGAAGGTGGTATGTAGATGTTCCTTTAGAGCATTAATGTCAGTAGCATCAGTACCAGTCAACAAGATGTCATCTACATACACAACAGCCACAGTGAATGAATTACCAGTATTCTTTATGAATAATGAATAATCATTTTTGGAATACTGTAAACCTCTGCTTTGAATGGTTGTACTAAGTTTTGAGTACCATTGCCTGGATGCCTGTTTGAGTCCATACAAACTCTTCTTGAGTTTGCAAACAGGAATTCCATCAACAGATTGAGAAGGTGGAGTATATCCCTGTGGTAACTTCATGTAGATATCCTCATATAGATCCCCATGCAAAAATGCATTGTTGACATCTAGTTGGAACATATGTCATTGCTTCTTTGCTGCAACACTAATGAGACACCTTATTGTTGTCATTTTGACAATTGGAGAAAATGTCTCATTGTAGTATATTCATGCCTTCTGAGTATTGCCCTTTATGACTAACCTTGCTTTAAATCTCTCCACACTGCCATCTGCTCTATGCTTTATCTTGTAAACCCATTTGCTAGCAATAGGTTTCTTTCCTGCTGGCAAGGAGACAACCTCCCATGTATCATTTTCTTCAAGAGCAGCAAATTCAGTTTCCATAGCTTCCTTTCAGGCAGGAGTCAAAATGGCTTCACCATAAGAAAATGGTTCATGAGTCATGTCAACAGAATGAATGAGAGACTGATTGGTGCTAGTAAGACTGTTGAAGCAAACAACAGTAGAAGGCTCAATATTATCAATGAGAGAACAACCATGAGATATAACATTTTTTGAATGACAATGATAATCTACTAGATAAGATGGATTCTTGGAAGAGAAGTAGAAGCATCTGTTGTTGCTATTGGTTGCAAAGAATCAACAAGAGGAGAGTCTGTGTTGTTATCATGACTTGGTGGTGATGAAGGTACTGAAGGATGAATATTAGCAATATCATCATCAACTGCAGAAATAGGAAGAGCATCTAGAGAAATATCTTGTGGGATTTGATTGTCAAAATGTATGATATGCTCATAGAAGATAAGATCTCTGGAAATGGAGAATCTCTTAGCCTCTAGCTCATATACCTTGTATCCTTTCTTCCCACCAGGATACCCTATAAAGACACAAAGAACACTTCTAGCCTTGAGTTTATCTTTGGCTGGCCCAACAACTGTCATGTAGCACAAACAACCAAAGACCCTGAGAGTGGCATAATCTGGTGCAGAACCAAACAAACACTCATAAGGTGTTTTGTCTTGTAAAAGAGGAGTAGGAAACCTGTTAATGAGATAAGTTGTTGTGAGAAGACAATCTCCCCAAAACCAAGTTGGCAATTTAGAGTGAAACAGTAAGGCTCTGCAGGTTTCCAATAAGTGCCTATGCTTTCTCTCCACTATACCATTCTGCTGAGGAGAATGAGAACAAGATGTCTGATGCAATATTCCCTTAGAGGATAAGAACTGTTTTCCAGAGATACTAGAACCCAACTCAAAGGCATTATCAGTCCTTATGATCTTGACACTCTTGTTATACTGTCTTTCTACTAAAGAAATGAAAGCTTTGACCAACTCAAAAGCACAGGATTTAGTTTTCATTAAGTGTGTCCAAGTGGCATGACTATAGTCATCCACTATAGTAAGAAAATATGTGTGCCCTCCATGAGTGCTTACACGGTAAGGTCCCCATACATCAATGTGTATAAGCTCAAAAACTTGAGCATCGTGCCCAGAAGAAGATGAAAAAGGCAATCTATGTTGTCTAGCTTTGTGACAATTCTCCACAAGCATCATGCTTATCAGCATTTTTATTCTTAAGAAAAGAAAACAATTTTAACAACTTGTAGCTAGGAAGATGTGATAGTCTGCGATGCCAAAGAAGATAATCATCATTCTGAACACTGTTGCAACAGATTGTAGATCCTGACTCTGTCTTTGTCTTATCTTTGGTCATCAAATAAATCCCTCCATGTGCTTTACCAATCACCATTGACCTCTTCATTGAAGGGGCCCGCATGATACACTTATCATGAGTAAAAAAAACTCCACAAGCAAGCTGAGAACACAACTTCTGTATTGACAATAAGTTGTACTTAAAACAATCTACCAGAAGCACATTCTGTAAAGAAAATCCTTGCTCAGTCTGTACAGTACCACACAGATGCACATAAACTTTCTGACCATTTGGAAGAGAAACAAGACAAGGATATTTGAGCATTCTTATGTCAGTAAGCAAAGATCTATCATGAGTCATATGCTCACTGGCACCAGAGTCTATAATCCACTCACTATTTGACATAATGACAAGCTTCTTAGAAGAATTAAGACAGTGTGTGAGGATAAATGTTATACCAGCAAAATTGCTTGAAGTATTGGTGCTTGGTTCAGGAATTCTCATACTACCAATCAAAGACATCAGCTGTGCATATTGATCTTGAGATATTGAATAGCTTCCTGAGACAGATGAGGATGAGATATTCTGATCTGGTTGCTCTACTTCTGCATTATTAGCTTGCCTTCTACCTCTATTGTTCTTGAAATTAGGTAGAAAACCTTTGATCCTGAAGCACTTCTCCTTTGTGTGACCTTGTTTCTTGCAATGATCACAAATGATGGTAGGCGGCGAAGGAGCATATTTCCTGTATGCACCTCTTCCACCTTCATCTCTTCCTCTGTGTGCATTAGCATTAAGAGAAGAGTTGCTGAGAAATTTGTGTATGAGACGGGATCTCTATCTGCTTCTCATCTTGGACCAACATGGAATAGGCTTGACTAACATTTGGTAGAGGAACCATCATCAATATGTTACCTCTTACAGAAACATAAGCATCATTCAATCCCATAAGAAACTGCATCAATCTCTGATCCTGTTCATTCTTAAAAGAAATGCCTCTTGCACCACAATTGCATACAACAAGATTCTGTAAACTGCTCAACTCATCCCATAATCTTTTCAATCTAGTGTAATAACCAGAAATTGTATCAGTACCTTGGCTCACAGAGGAAATTTCTTTCTGAATCCGGAACAGCCTTACACCACTCGGTTGACCAAAACGCTCTTGCAATTCGGACCAAATTTCCTGAGCAGTAGAGTAATAAAGAACACTCTCAGCAATGTCCTTATGTAAGGCATTTAGAATCCAAGAAATGACCATGTCATTGTTCCTATCCCAAGCTCGTTGTTTCTGCAAATCATCTAAGGGACGCTCCACTGAGCCATCCAGGAAGCCGACCTTGTTCTTTGCGGAAATCGCGATGAAAATCGCCCTTTTCCACGCACAAAAACCAGAAATGCCATCAAAAATTGCAAAGACCATAATAGCACCTGGATTGTCTGAATTTGAGGCATAGAGTGGATCAGAATTATCCGATTGAGCGAATCGCTAACCATTAGCATTCGTTCGACCAGTGTCCATGATTCGATCAAGAAAATGTACACAACCTAGACGAAGAAGAGAAGATTGTCGCCGGTGGAGCAATCAGAGTAGTGGCTCTGATACCATGTTAACTTTTGTCAAACGAGAGGTTCAAACAAAAGTATAGAGCAGAAGAAGATCAGAGAAGACTCTCTTTGAGAGTTTGCTTGTAATGCTCCATTGATGAAAAGTTGTTAAGCTTGCTTACAAAGCTTCGTGATGAACACGTCAAGCTGGACAAAACAGAAAACTCTCACTTACTCTCTTAGTTTGTTACAATTAGGACAAACCCTTACATAGTAATACAAGAGAGTAGAAATAAAATGAGACTTTGCTCCTCAACAATTTAAGAATAAATTATCTTTTACTTATTTACCAAATTTTAACAACACCCAATATATATTGAATTTGTTCCAGTGAGAATGAGTCATTACATATGATCGGAATTGCAGATGATGCACACAAACGTTATAACTCATGTACAACCGAGTTATAACTCATGCACACACTATACACATATCAAAGATAATATACATCATTTAATGTGCATGAGTTCAAGGAAAAATGATTGAGTTACCTAGTGGGTATATACCCTCATGAGGTATATTAGGTTTGGTTGGTCATGTAATTTATAGTGGAGGGTTTACCTTTTTTTAAAGGGGTAGGGATTATAATAAAAAACACACTCAACCAATAGAATTGAAAGGGTAAATACCCACTAGGTATCTAAATCACTCCCCTGAGTTCAAGTGCGTAACCGTGACACACGCTTAAATCTTCTTACATTTTGCTCAAAAAGAAAGGAAAAACAGATATCTATCTATCTATATATAAAAGTTGATGGGTTTGAAGAAGTAAAAATAACATGTACCTAATAAATGCTACTCTAATATTTTAAATCTTTTTTTTTACCAAAAAAAATATATTTTAAACATTTATCCTAATTACCTATTTTCTTAAATATTAATTTCATCATCAACTAAGAACACACCATTTTCGTCTCCTTCCTCTATCACAATCTCCAAATTCATTCTCATCTCTATCAGGATTAATTAGATATTTTTAATCTATATATTGACAACACCTAAGATTGATTCATATGCATGGTCTCAGTAAAACATGTAACACGCCACATGTAACACGCCAAACAACATTGGCCTCAGTAAAACATGAACATCATATAAATACTTTATGTTGCAGATTTCGGTTGCAACCACTGTTGCAATAGTTGTATTTGCATTTTACGAGTTTGTAGAATTGAATTATATCACCGTTCACTCATTTTAAATTTATGACATATTTAATGACTAACCGCAAACGAAAAACTGTGATTACCCCGCGCGAAGCGCGGGTTTCCAGATCTAGTCTGTCTATAAAAAGAGTAGGACTCTTATGAACAATACAACTTTTTTTTTTGTCGTTTTGTTCACTTTTCCTGGGCCACCTTCTAGGGTAATAACTTGGGCCCAACTCATTTTTTGAGCCCACTAAATGTTACCGTGACCTGCTAAGCCACATATCCACTTTTTGGGGCCAATTCCTTTGTTTTTTCTTCATCAATTTCTCTTCTCGATGCATCTTCAACCTGCGAGCACCTGCAATTTTTTTGGGGCCAATTCCCTTTTTTCCTTCATCAATTCCTTCTCGATGAATCTTCAACCCGCGACACCACCGACAATTTTTTTGATTCCCTCGGTTGATTCTGCACCTTTCAATTTCCGTTTACCATGCCAACTCTTGGGTAATTTTTTGATTTGTGGGATTAGGGTTTTGCTGAGCTATGGTATTAGAAGCTTTCATCTTTACGATTAAGTGAGTTGCTTCCATATAATGGCCCTTTTTCTCATTAGTTTGAAGGAGATTCTAAGTTCATCTTTAGATTAATTGGTTCTCGTTCCTATTTTGTTTTCTTTGCAGGTTTCGAAACGCACTTCCATGTATGCCTTCCGAAGATAATCTTCGCCAACAATTTGTATGTTGAAGATAATCTTCATCAAGTTTGGTTTCATCGTTTCATCATTCCTATCATCTATGATCTACATTTGTTGGAGCTTAGCTTGTTGGTGATCATATTTTATTTTATTTTATTTTTTTTATTTGCAAGAAGTTGGTTTTGGGTCACCATCTATATTGGAGGTATTCTTTCTTTTGTTTTATATGAGCTGTGCTTTGTTGGATTACATTTGGTGCTCATCTAGTTTCTCATTCTACCACACCTTGTGTTTCGTTGGAGTAAGGTCATCCGACTTTGTATGTGAGTCTCCTGTCTCCTTCCTTGGATTCGTTATTATGTCTTTCATTTCATTGAGGACAATGCAATGTTTAAGTATGGGGGAGGAGAATGTATTCACATGTCTTTATTTGGTGTTGGTTGTATCTGCATGAATTTATTGAATATATTGTTAGAAAAAGCCACAAAAATTGAAAAAAGGCATACAAAATCCTTGGATAGCAAGTTCTATGCAATAAGAAGGTGGCTTGGCTGACACTAGGATGAGGCAACAATAAGTCTGGAGTGATGTGAGTTTGTGAGCCTGGAACAATTATTGAGTGGTTAGGATGAAAACCCGAAAGGGCGCCTAAGCAAGATGAGTGTGAAAAAAAAATTGAATGTTTTAGGATTTTTATCATCTTGGCGTATGGAGACATAAGAAGGAGGTGTATAGGAGGTAGGTCACTTGGAGGAATAAAGTGTAGTTCTGGGTTTGTGCTTATTGTATCACATTGTTCTTGATTGTTGTTGTTGTGTTTTGTATGTTTGGAGGAGCTTATTGAGTATGTAATCACTAGGAGATATTCTTGTACTCCCTGAGGCTTTGAGCATTTTATTGTAAGGGTAGCTTTTCTGTAAGTTACTCGGGACGAGTAAAAGTCTAAGTATGGGGGTATTTGATACGCTGCACTTTGTATAACGTAACTAGAGATTATTATACTGTTTTAGGAGAGTTATCATATGTGTTTGGAGTCATTGTTATGATCTGAGATATTTATGAAGAAATGAGGAATTAGAAGATTGAAGAGTAGATTTGAAGACACTTAGGAGAAGACACTCAGAAGTGAAGAATTAATGGTACGCAGCACAGATGGCGATCGCCGTATCCAGGATGCTTCCTGTGGCAGTGAAGTCTTCTCTATACCAACAACTGCATCCAGACTACCTTTGTCAACTGAATGCCTTAAATGCGGCCCAACAAAACTTGCATTTGAACCTCCATCCTTGTGTTGTTCGAACGGCGAGGTCAGTATTGTGAATAATGAACTTCCTTCGGAACTTTTAGAGCTTCTTGGAGGCAAAGATGGTACAACTTATCTCTTCCAAAAAATGCAAGGATGTACAACATGTTTGCCTTCAACTCATTAGGTGGGTCTATACATGCAAACTCCGTAAAAGGATTTTACGTTTTCAGACTACAAGGCCAACTATATCATAACCTTCCTGCGCTTTTACCTGGAAATAATACACCTGCATACATGAAACTATACTTCTATGATGCACAAGCAGAAAAACACTATCGAGATGGCTTATTCCCAGAGGTTGATCCAGCAATAACCACAATTTTAATGAATGTAATGCAAACAAATCCATATGCTACCTTTTTTCGCTCTTTACAGGAACGTGGAATATCTGAGAACACAAAGATCACAATATCCCATAATCCCATTCTTGATCAACGCATTTACAACGCTCCGACATCTGACGAAGTTGCAGGAATCGCGGTAGAAAGCACCAACTCGCAAAAGAAGGAAAGCCCACACATTTTAGTATATGGAAAAGATAATCGATCCCATAGACACAGTATGAGGCGATCGAAGCCAGCTTGGTGAGCTCCTTCATTTGGCCAGAACTCAAAAAATTCAAACTAACAAAAAACATGCGAGCCCAAGAGGATCCAACATTTGCCAACTTCTTACTTCAACTAGGAGACGGAAAACTACAACATGAAGAACACGTTTACATAAATTTTCCAGACAATATAACCATGCGTTGTAGTAACACAGACGTTGACTTTAAACTTTTGGCTGATACAATATTTCCAAAGATGACATCAACTCCTCAAGATGTAAACATTTATAATGCAAGAGAAATTATAACGCCAACGAACGGCGGCGTTGATCGTATTAATGAAGCATTGATACAACAGTTCGTAGGCTCACCAATAACCTACGACAGTTTCGACTCTATAGTTGATGACAATTGTAATACATTCTCCACTGAATTCCTTAACACTCTCTGTCCTGGAGGAATGAGTCCACACTCACTCGTTTTGAAAGAAAATTGTCCTGTGATATTGTTTCGCAATCTAGATCCATCTTCAGGCCTGTGTAATGGTACAAGACTAATTTGTAAAAGATTTTTTGAGCACTTGATACAATGCGAGATTAGCATAGGCTATCACAAAGGTGAACAAGTATTCCTACCAAGAATAACGCTTAAACCACCATCAAACACAAAATACCCTTTTTCCTTTCAGAGAAAACAATTTCGTATAAAATTATGCTTCGCAATGACAATAAATAAACAAAGTCTTTATTTGGCACACCCTAAAAGTTTATTTAACACACCCATACATTCGTCACGAAGGTATTTGGTCCGACATTCTTCACGAAGGTATTTGGTCCGACATTCGTCACGAAGGTATATGGAGAGACATCCTTCACGAAGGTTCGAAGGACATCCGTCACGAAGGTATTGGGGAGATCCGTCACGAAGGTATTGAGGAGATCCGTCACGAAGGTATTGGGGAGATCCGTGACGGATATTTTTTTTAAAAAAATTAAAAATTCAGAATCTTGTATAGAATTTCAATACGAGTCCGTGCATATAAAATACGTCCAAAACGGACATCGTTTGCCCTTCCAAAAGCCCTAAAAACAAAACAGTCGTTTTTGTTAAGTTCGTAATATTTAAACATAATGCATAATTATACTTTATAAGTAATAAACTAGTGATATTAAATGATAATATACAATTATAGTATATAAATTTAATTTCATGATTTTTAACTATAATTAATAATTATATTATACAAATACTAAATTTATATAAGTTTTTGCTTTTACGAACTCAACGCATGCGACTATTTTGTTTTGGAGGCTTTTGAAGGGCAAACGATGTCCGTTTTGGACGTATTTTATATGCACGGACTCGTATTGAAATTCTCTACAAGATTATGAATTTTTTATTTTTTTCAAAAAAAAGATTCGTCACGGATCTCTCCAATACCTTCGTGACGGATCTCCCCAATACCTTCGTGACGGATGTCCTTCGAACCTTCGTGATGAATGTCTGGCCATATACCTTTGTGACGAATGTCTGACCAAATACCTTCGTGACGAATGTATGGGTGTGTTAAATAAACTTTTAGGGTGTGCCAAATAGTAAGCCCCTAAATAAAGCTCAAGGTCAAACTTTAAACAAAGTGATAGTGTATCTACAACACCCTTGTTTCTCAGACGGACAACTATATGTTGCACTTTCACGAGTGCGAAGAGAAGTTGATGTCAAAGTGCTTACAACCCACCGCACATCTACAACAAAGTCAACCAGTGTTAATTCAAAACATAGTTTCATTTGAACTGCTCAAACGGGCTGATATAGTCTAATAAAGGTGAGCCATTTTTTCCTTCCTACATTCTTATATTGTACGCTTCGATCAACATTTACTAATGTCAAACTACCAGATATAGGCTTATTGCTGCTTATACCTTATGGAATTACAGGTACTACTCGAACATGCCACACTTCTTCAATACAGGAAAAACAATTGAGCTCGTCAGTACTGAACGTAGCTACACTCATTTAGAATGAGCATTCTGATCATTTTAAAGTTTAATACACAACTCTACTAACGAAAAAGGAAGAGCGACTTTACAAGAATTTGTCCCTACATGCAGACTTCGACTCCACTGCGATTGATGCAACTACCGCTACCACTAGCATAATATCCGTGTTGGTCAAATATAACTTCACATAGCAAGCACCAACTTATAGTGTTTATGTATAACGCTTGTGTTGTTACCTTTTGTTTTTATAGGCGATTAAACCGGGCAGCACCCATTTTACACTCGGCACCCCCCCCCCTCGTTCGGAACGCCCCCTCGTTCGGAACCCCGTTCCGAACGAGTTTTGTATTTTTTTTTTATTAAAATATTCTCGTTCGGAACACCGTTCCGAACGAGGTTATTTGTGAACCCGGTCCATGGACCGGGTTTTATTTAATACAAAAAAAAAACCCGGTTTAAAAAACTATTCTCGTTCGGAACCCCATTCCGAACGAGAATAGTTTTTTAATGACGTCATATTTTTTAAAAAAAAAATCTGTATGATGACGTCATGATGACGGAACACGTTTAATTTCTAAAAAGCGGAGGAGGATGTCCGAGCAGCACGTTGGAGACGGAACACGGAGTCGGTTAGTATTTCTAAAAACCTGAAATACGCTTAATTTTGTAGAAATAGTGGAAAATGCTCAATTGTATTTCAAATGCATGCTAAAATTAGTTTATAGTGGAAAACGCTTCATTTCAATATTAACTGCAATGCATGGTAAAAAGAATTAGTTTAATGCATGTGGAAAGCGTATCAACACTTTTTAGAAAATACCAAAAAGGTTGAAAACTACTTAAAATCGCATATATGGACTTTAGTTATAATAATCGATGGTAAATTTGTATGTATTTCGTTAAAACTAGGAGGTAGTTAGAAATATCCGATCCAGAGTTGGAGAAGACAGAAATTTGGGTGATAGGCGAATCACTGCTTCTTAGAGGAGGGGGGATAGAAGATCGCGTGGTGATAGACCGCAACAGTCAGGTTCCCGGGGGTCAAGTGCTGCGGGGGTTAGGAACCCACCTAACCCAGATGTTCCGAGTGGGTCAGGTTCTTCGCGGGGTAGATCCCGACAGACTCGGCAGTCAGGTCCTGCTCCGATGCAGTCAGAAGCTGCTACGGCTCCTCCTCTTCCAGGACTCAACGAGGGTACTATATTGACTCGTTATGGGCAACACATTGCTCATGAGATTTGGATACATCCGAATCCCGATGAAAGTGTCCCCCGTCAGCTAAAGGCGCAGACAAGGCAAAAGTGTTTCGAGCTATGGTTTCCTAGAATTCCTACCGACCCGGAGCCAGAATCATGGTTTGCTCTTGCCCAGGAGTCGGGGCTGCTTCACATCCTTAAGGGTCAATTTTGGAATGTGGACCACAACCTCCTTTCTGCATTCGTGGAAAGGTGGCACCCTGAGACGAACACATTTCATCTGAACTTTGGGGAGCTTGGAATCGGTCTCCATGACGTTTTGGAGATTCTGGAGCTGCCTATTGACGGGGGTGCTGTCACCACGCCATGGACAAATTTGGGTCTAGATGCAGATTCAGCGCATTGTGCCCAATTGTTCTCCTATTTGTTTGGCGTTGACCTGGACAACCCGTTTGACGATGAGGAGGAAGCGATGGTCAAGTTCATAGGTAGGGGAAAAGTCGGCGAGCGGGAATTCTTTTGCCACGTTGTCTCGATGATCAACTCTCGAAGAAGATCCGATCCGGGCTCCATTGCAACCGGCTTTTTGTGGCACCTAATTCAGCAGTCTTTGTTCGTGAACAAGACCTCCAACCTGTTAGACACATGCTTCCTGCCGCTACTAGAGGATCCGAGCAGGATACATGAATACGCATGGGGTACAGGTTGTTTGGCATTGCTGTACAGGCAGCTGGGTATAGCATCCAGGGCGAAATGCGTGCAATTTTCTGGTTGCGTCAGGCTTCTTGAGATTTGGATTTGGTTACATTTCCCGTATTTTCCTGGGAACCAAAACCTGGATGTCAGCTCCCAAGAAGCTACTGCTCGTGTGTCCCGTTATTCCACTGGACGAGCCCTGCTGAGGCAAAAAAGGACACTGCAACAGTACAGACGCATCTTGGATGAGTATGCACCGGAAGATGTAAGTGAATCGTCTAAATGTCATTCCAAGTTGTTATTAATATTGTTATTAATTGTTATAAGCTAATTTTGTAGGTGTGTTGGATGTCGTATCCAGATTTGGACGTGGGACCGCAAGGGCGTCATAGAGTGGCCACTTATCGTGGTGGGATCCGGTGCTTTGACATTATGGCGATGTACAACCCTGATCGGTTTTGCAGACAGTTCGGTCGCCGTCAGTCCCGGCCTTTGGATGTCCCCGAGCCAGTGGAGTATTATTGTCTGCCAAAATCAATGCGAGGTGGCCGGGAATACACTGTACGGTATGGCCCGGAATGGGATAGATGGGACCAGCGTTATGACAATCTGTGTCAGTACATCATGTCCAGCCCGCCAGCTCTTATCCCTTGGGATGCTGAGGATGCTTACCTCGATTGGTTTGCTCAGGTCTCACATCCATATGTGAGCCCAAACGCCCCGGCAAGACCTCGACCGCCACGTAACCCGAACCCGATCCTTACCCTCGATTTCAACCGGGTAATTCTTATATTATTTTATTTGTTGGTATTGTGTTTTCTATATGACCCATCTCCTAATTATGTGTTGATATTGCAGCGTGTATCGACGACACTCGGTATTATGCGGACACATCACCAACAGGGGATGGCAAATCTGGAGAATTTGGCTGCCTACATTCGGATGCTCAGTATCGACGATCCGCCTACAGCTGAGGAGGTCACTCAAACTCAACGGATGTCACAAGCAGAGTCGTCCAGGAGTGCAGAAGAGAGAGCCACACCTTCTATATGGGAGCGGGCAAGGATGGGTGCGGGACAAGGCCATCCGGAACAAGAAGCAGGGCGTAATGAATGGGAAGATAATGTGGGTCACGAGTCGGAACCTTATTGGGGGATTTGAATCGTTGTATTTGTTGTTTAAGTTATAATGAATATTATTTGGTTTCCTTAAGTTATAATGAATATTATTTGGTTTTCTTACGTTTCTGAACCGTAGTTTGTGGTGACTTTGTCTGCCTTTTGAATTACTCCGTAATTGCATGGTATCCAATGTTTCAGTTTTGTTTGGAGTGACTTGTCTGTCTTTGGAAAATGACTTTGTGAAAGTGAAAGAGCATCAGGTAGATTACAAATTTAATTTAGTTTCAATCAATTTAATTTAGTATTTCCTCCAAATACAGATATAGGAAATGATTTTGCACTGGTTTGTCTGCCATTTGAATTGATTGCATGCATGGTCAGTCTCAAATTTAATACAGTACTAGTATCCAAAAACTGATTTTCAATTGAAAGAGCATCAAAAAAAAGAGGTAAAAATAACTTTGCACTGTTTGCAGTGAAAAGCGTGATTTAATTGATGCATGCGCATGATTTAACTGATGAAAGTTACTTCATGATTTAACCCTAGAACCCAACCCACATATATCAGATATGCCTAACGCGCAGTCATCTTCCTTGTTGGTTCCCAATTCCAATTTCACTTCAATTTTTTGCTTCTCAGATCTTTGAGAATCAACTCGAACAAACAGATCTTTGAGGGTTTTTAATTCCTAAAATTTAGAGATTCAGTTTTCGATTTTATTCGGTTCAGTTTTGAATCCATGAGCAGTGCTATACCATTGTTTCACGGCTTTTGATGTGGTTTTCAAGTGTTCTACCAACATGATATCTTCACCATCAATATATAAGCCTTAAACACAACTTAGCAATTTTCGAAAACTTAGCAATTTCTATTATTTTCCTTTGCTTTTGTTGGCTGTCGACTACTAGAAATTTCTTTATTGATGTCCTTTGTTGTAACAAGACGACAACACAACTGAGCATTACAAAGTATATAAACGTGACCATTTCTAATCATCATCATCATCTTCTTCCCCACCATCTTCTTCAACGTCATCATAATCATCTTCATGTTCTTCTTCCGATTCGTCTTCACCTTCGTCTTCATCTTCGTCTTCACCTTCGTCTTCACCTTCGACTTCACCTTCGTCTTCACCGTCGTCTTCACCTTCGCTGTCTTCATCGTCTTCACCACCATCTTCAACTACATGATCGTCATCATCGTCATCTTGGGGTATCGGGTTAATATTTAGAGGCGGCATTGGTTTGCACGGTTATGACGTTAAAGAAATCCGGGACATAGATATAGATGAAAATCCGGGACTCACCGCATGACTGCCATTTATAGACGAAAAGATAAGATCTGTTTGGGATAAGATGTGACGGAAATATCTGACCGGGTCCCACACCATCTCGTTCGGAACTCCATTCCGAACGAGATGCTGACGTCAGCATCTCGTTCACCGTCACGTCAACACTTAACAAATAGAGAATTAAGTATTTTTAATTTCTTGTATCGTTAGTTGTTCACCGTCTGCGTTGTACTCGTGCTGTTCTTTTTCAATTATGTTGTTGTTTCAATATTAATGCTTCTATGATTATGTTGACATCATTCTCGGATTTCAACGAACTGTTGCTCTGGTTTACCTAGTAAGCGAGCGAGGGATCGATAACCACAATGACTGTCATCACCTACTTTCTCCACAGCAGCTATGTATGCGAGCATGAAAAGGTCTATATTATCTATCCCCCAGTCGAAGTCGAGATAAATGATTGAATTGCCACCGCTACATTTCGATCTAGCATTTCCTCTTGCCCTCGGTGGTTTAGTTGCACTCCCTTTTACGGTCGTGGCCCCGCTTGAAGCTCTGTTGGATGCAACCGACGATTTCTTTTGTGAATCGGCTTTCGGTGGCACAGTTGCACCCTCTTCCTCTTTCATCCCCTTTTTCCTTGCTTCTGCCTTCTCCTTATCCTTCTTAGCTTGAGCCCTCTCATCCCAACCCGGATCTCGCTTTGTACCCGTCTTTTTCGCATGAATCTTAGGCCTTCCTCTCTTCGTCTCTCCCCGAGGGGGGTCCTGGACATCAACTGAAGAAGGATCCTTGCACTCACGCCACTTATCAGCCATCCTCTTCATATCGAAATCATCAACGTTACCGGTAAACACCCCTTCAAAGAAATCATCCATAAGAACCTTATCTGCAGTCAATTGCACGTCGTCGTCAGAGTCGAAGTCTTTCAATTCCACTCCTTCCCACTTGATCTGCTTCCAGAAGATATCAATGTCGCTGGGCAACAATGGCGTTCCTTCTTCTACAAACACCTTAATCCTGTGTGGGCAAGGCAATCCGAGTGTTGATTCCCACCAAGGATCCTCACATGGGCCACATATCTTTCCCTCCTTTGCCTTAAGGACTTCTTTCAGTAGCATTCTCAAACACTTGTCGGAGCACTTCCTCAATATGCGCATGAAAATAGTCTTGATCCACCGAGGCCCGTCTTGTATCTCCTTCGGGCTAGTATGGTTGGACATTTCCATCTCGGCCCGTATTCGACGGTGCTGATCGACAAACATATTGTCAATGTGTTGCACTAAAGTGTCGAACCCTCCAACAGCTGAATCAAACATATGCTTCAACATCGAGTGTTGACCTTCAACCTTGACAACAACATTGTACATGTTAAACATCGAGTGTCATGATCATTCTCGTTAAAAACAAATTCAAATATCTTACCTGTTAGACGTTCTTGTGCTAAAATGGCGTATATCATCGCAATACGCAGCTATAAGTTTTTCCTTATGGGGAGTAAACCATGTGCTCTCAGCATATTGTACAAGATGACCATTCCTCCATGTTTTCCGGAAGTGATCAAGTCTCTCCTCATACTGCTTCTCTGTGTGAGACCGCATCACCCGTCGAACGCTAGCAGATGCACTTTTTTCGTCCAGGTTGTTCAATTTAGCAAATGCCTTAACATTCCGATCAACGTAGACATGGCAAAGCATATGACGCACACTAGGAAATACATGGTCAACCGCCTTAATTGTTGCCAGCTCTCGATCAGACATGATGCAATCCGGTCCTTCGAGTGCACGAAACAAATACTTGACCCGTTTCAATGCCCATGCATAGTATGGGGCTGTCTCACAACAGATGAACGCTAGCGCAATACAATATGTATAGTTGGTGCAATTGAATCCAACAAACTGAAGTAACGGCCAACCATACCTATCAACGAGGGTATATTAATAATTATAATTCTATAACGGTATTTGAAGTCATAATAATGAATTTTAGTGTACCTATTAGTCTTGTACGTCGCGTCCATGATCACCACCCGAGGGAACATTCTCAACAAATGTTGACAATCCGGATGAGATATGAAAAACGCTGCCAACTTTTTCTCCCCCGTCTCCGGATTCGTCTCGTAGTAAATGTCTTTACGATAATCTCTATGATGGAGGAAATCTAATGACCACTGGGTCACGGTTAGATTTGCCAATGCTTTCTTCCTCTCCTTTTCCCTCACAGTGTACACTTGCCTTCTTGATATTGTGGAAGTCGGATTTTCCTGAAGCAGCTGTGTATAAATAACCTTCGGCATTGCCCCGGCCGCTGATGCAATCATTATTTTTCGTCTCTGCTCTCCCGTCATCCTCGAAGCAAATGCATGGCCAATCAAGCTGCTGGAAAGACAGTGGTTGTGACATGCCTTCTCAACTTTTAGTATCCACCCAGGCGGCTCAACAAGAGTTGCTCGTCGATAATATCCTCTTAACATAAAAGGACAATTGTACTTCCTTAACCTACTAAGGTTGCTACGCTGCGACGATGGTTCTGCTACATCTCCTTCAAGATTAATCTTCTTTCCATGTTTTCTATAACTACCGGATTGCTCACAGTGCAGAAATATCCTCTTGTTGGCCATTGATGATTTAGTGGTGATAACCATACACAAGGCATAACCGACCTTCCTAACCCACTCTCTCAGAAGATCCATAGTAGGAAATCTCTCACTAGTCGTAAAATGGGCACTATAGTCGATTTTTAAATATTCCTCATCACTACAGTATCCCTATTTAAAATTACTCAAATTTCAATACGTCAGCATCTCGTTCGGAATGGGGTTCCGAACGAGATGGTGTGGGACCCGGTCAGATATTTCCGTCACAGATCTTATCTTTTCGTCTATAAATACCTCCAAAACAAACCATTTCAAACACACATTCACTATCATTCCATTATATTTATTTTCTCTCAAATTTCCTTCCTCAAATTTCGATATGTATCCAAATCGTCCAACTCTATTTCCCGCCTCTTCCTCGACAATGGATCCTGGTCCGAAATTGTGTTGGTGTCAGAAAAAGCCCACGGTGCATATGTGTACCGAACAAATAGAGTGGGACAAGGTCAACTATGGGAGAAGATTTTGGGGATGCCCGGATGCATGTTGGGATGCTCTTACTGAAGAAGAGGAAGAGAAAGGGTGCAAATACAAACATTGGATCGATCCACCATACACAGGTCGTGCAAGGGTCGTTATTGTACCCGTCTTCTTCGCATGAATCTTAGGCCTTCCTCTCTTCGTCTCTCCCCGAGGGGGGTCCTGGACATCAACTGAAGAAGGATCCTTGCACTCACGCCACTTATCAGCCATCCTCTTCATATCGAAATCATCAACGTTACCGGTAAACACCCCTTCAAAGAAATCATCCATAAGAACCTTATCTGCAGTCAATTGCACGTCGTCGTCAGAGTCGAAGTCTTTCAATTCCACTCCTTCCCACTTGATCTGCTTCCAGAAGATATCAATGTCGCTCGGCAACAATGGCGTTCCTTCTTCTACAAACACCTTAATCCTGTGTGGGCAAGGCAATCCGAGTGTTGATTCCCACTAAGGATCCTCACATGGGCCACATATCTTTCCCTCCTTTGCCTTAAGGACTTCTTTCAGTAGCATTCTCAAACACTTGTCGGAGCACTTCCTCAATATGCGCATGAAAATAGTCTTGATCCACCGAGGCCCGTCTTGTATCTCCTTCGGGCTAGTATGGTTGGACATTTCCATCTCGGCCCGTATTCGACGGTGCTGATCG
The DNA here is from genome assembly GCA_029168935.1 of Oxyria digyna. Classification (NCBI taxonomy): domain Eukaryota; kingdom Viridiplantae; phylum Streptophyta; class Magnoliopsida; order Caryophyllales; family Polygonaceae; genus Oxyria; species Oxyria digyna. Next base: position 36,629,129 of record JAPVLV010000009.1, read on the forward strand.
ACAAACATATTGTCAATGTGTTGCACTAAAGTGTCGAACCCTCCAACAGCTGAATCAAACATATGCTTCAACATCGAGTGTTGACCTTCAACCCTGACAACAACATTGTACATGTTAAACATCGAGTGTCGTGATCATTCTCGTTAAAAACAAATTCAAATATCTTACCTGTTAGACGTTCTTGTGCTAAAATGGCGTATATCATCGCAATACGCAGCTATAAGTTTTTCTTTATGGGGAGTAAACCATGTGCTCTCAGCATATTGTACAAGATGACCATTCCTCCATGTTTTCCGGAAGTGATCAAGTCTCTCCTCATACTGCTTCTCTGTGTGAGACCGCATCACCCGTCGAACGCTAGCAGATGCACTTTTTTCGTCCAGGTTGTTCAATTTAGCAAATGCCTTAACATTCCGATCAACGTGGACATGGCAAAGCATATGACGCACACTAGGAAATACATGGTCAACCGCCTTAATTGTTGCCAGCTCTTGATCAGACATGATGCAATCCGGTCCTTCGAGTGCACGAAACAAATACTTGACCCGTTTCAATGCCCATGCATAGTGTGGGGCTGTCTCACAACAGATGAACGCTAGCGCAATACAATATGTATAGTTGGTGCAATTGAATCCAACAAACTGAAGTAACGGCCAACCATACCTATCAACGAGGGTATATTAATAATTATAATTCTATAACGGTATTTGAATTCATAATAATGAATTTTAGTGTACCTATTAGTCTTGTACGTCGCGTCCATGATCACCACCCGAGGGAACATTCTCAACAAATGTTGACAATCCGGATGAGATATGAAAAACGCTGCCAACTTTTTCTCCCCCGTCTCCGGATTCGTCTCGTAGTAAATGTCTTTACGGCGCAGACAAATCAACCTCCTCCTCCACCGACGTCTCACTAGAAGAACACTCCCGTCCTTCTTTCCAACTACCTGCCCTTGAAGAATTAGTTGAATCGCTTTCAGACGTCATTTTTTGTGTTTCTTCCGATTGGGTTTGATAATTTGGTCATACAACTCCGATTTTATAGACTCCGTCAAAATATAGCCGTTCGCATTTTCAAAAATTTTTGCCGAATCTCGTTCGGAATGGGGTTCCGAACGAGATAACGACACGTCATAAATATCCGGATAATCTCGTTCGGAACCCCATTCCGAACGAGATATGACGTCATATTAAAAAAAAATGACGTCACACCTCGTTCGGAATGGGGTTCCGAACGAGATGCTGACGTCATATTAAAAAAAAATTAATCCTCGTTCGGAATGGGATTCCGAACGAGGTGTGACGTCATAATAATAAAAAAAATATTCCTCGTTCGGAATGGGGTTCCGAACGAGGATTAAACCGGTTCGCATATTGCGAACCGGTTTGGCATTTATTTAATACAAATTATTTAAATGGACCGTTTCTCGTTCGGAACGGTTAAAAAAAAAAATAATTTTTCCAACCCGTTTTTATACTATCACGCATATTACCTAAATTTTCAGTAACATACAAATACATAACTAGTCCGCTCAAAAAGATAGGAAAAAGAGATTAGTAGATAAAGTAGGAGACCTAGTTTGACAAAGTCGTGAAAAATTTAGAGACGAGCCGCCGCCGCCGCATTAGAAATTTCCGCTCGTCTTTCTTCTTCACACCTACCTTCACTCAATATATTACGTTTAATTCCAAACTTGAATTCATGTCTCTACCAATTTGAATACTTTGGAGTTGGGAGACATTCAAGTAAAAAAGAGTTTTTGTATTGTGACACATAATAAATAAATGAAAAAAGAATGAATTATATAAAAAAATTAAAGTATTTTATTTTATTGTAATGTTTTTTTAAGTAGGGAGTGAGACCTAGATCTTTCATCTTTTACTTATGTATTAGCCCTTCTGTCCCTTTACAAGAGCGTAAATAATGACATATTAAATCATAAAATTTAACCAATAAGAAATTTATTAGATGAAAAAGATTGATTTGATTGATAAGATGCTGTTAAGATATGAATAAAATAAATAAAATAAAGATATTATGGGGAAAATTTAATTGATAGAAATGAAAATGAGACTAACTTTATGGGACGCATAAAAAGAAAACTTATTACATGAATTTTATTAAAAATTGAATTTGAGTGATACAACCCGACTTTACTATGTGGCCTTAGACATTAACTATATAAAAAGTATATAATATAGACTTAAGATTTAGATAGATTTGAGTAGATATAAAATTGAATAAAAATAACTTACATCGTTTTTAATAATAAATCGAGTTATTCAATTATAATGATAATAAAAATTTAATTAAAAATTTGTAGTTTGTAATTAAATATGTAAATATTAGTTGGTGATTTGATATGATAATATTTATATAAATTAATTTACTCAAATAGAAAATAGAGAACATGACAAATGACATGTCTTTTGGCGAATTTGATTAAAATATGGCATATAGAAAAATTTTAGATTTGTTTTAATATTTATATATTAGATCAATTGACTTATTAATAGTTTACAATAAGGTGCATATATGATGCAACCACATATTATATATTTACTTTAAGTTCAACTCATACTATTGATTAATACAAGATGGTTTGATGATTTGGGATTTGATTTTCAGAGGGAGGAGAGTGTGTTTTTCTTTCTTGGTTTTTCTTAGGACACTCTTGGCGCACTCCAACAATGGCCAAGCGCACCTCCAAATCTCAAAAATGGAAGAATATACCCTTAATTTCAATTTCCAACAAATTTACGAGATCAATGTGCCATTTCTTCTACAAACTTGACCTGGTTTGTTTCTTGAAGCACTACAACTTCAAATTCGTATAAATGCACAACAATATATATATTTCAACAAAATGAGATGCGGATTTATTCACCACCTTGTATCCAAATCCTCCTATCTCAGAGAGTTGTATTGAAAATTAAACCTAACCCTAAAATACCCAGCAACAAACAATAACTTTTGTTTCTGCAAATTACTGTAGTACAATCAATGCTTTCGCCCATTGATGAAGGATAACCACCACCTTCGCCTATCGAAGAACTAAAATCGAGGTTCACCGTCGTCGCTTACCCGCCACTTATGAAGGAATAAAAAACGGAGAGGATGCGAGATGGAGGAAATCGAACTCTGCCTCTAATGACATCAGTCTAATGTCTCAATGTTCCCTTCTCTTCGCACCACCCTCATGTTAGTGGCCCAATTAATCTCCATCCATGGTAGAGGCTTTAGAGAGGATGATATTGATTTGTAAATTTGACATCTATTAGGGACATTACTGTCCTAGTGGAGGTGTATGTAGTAGAATTGGGGGTGTATGAACCTTCTCCCTTTTTCTTTGTGCTGAGTAGTTGTTTCTCATAGAGGATTATTCGTGTGAAATACTAAAAAAACATTCGAAGACTTTTAGTGCAATGAAATTTGTTATCACTCGAAAGAATACTTGTATGAAACAGTTCGCCAAAGACATTGTTCCAACACTAAAAACCCTCTTAAAGCTTAAGAGATTAGCTTTAATATATGATATATAGATTATATATGAGCCTAACGTTGAACTGATCTTTTAAAAGATTCTAGACGTAGGTTACGTCCAAAGCTTGGTATTGCACTATAATAAAGTACTCTCTCCGTCCCATAATATAATTCATGTTTCTTTTTTAACATTTGTAAAGACACGTTTTGTATCGTCAAAATCTCTAACTATATGTTAATAAAAAATTATAAAATTTTAATATGTTAAAGTACTCATCGAGACGAATCAAACAAGATCCCACATAACTATGTTTGTTCTTATATCTTAAAAGTTGTACAACAAAATGTGTTTGTAAATAGTGTAAAAAACTGAAACATGAATTATATAAGGACGTTTAACCTCGCACCCGAAAAATTATAACCCGCACCCGTTTTGGGCGCATCCGTAATGCGCCCAAAAAACCCAGGTCAGTTATGGGCGCATCCAGGATGCACCCAAGAATTTTTTTTTTTTTTTGTGCTGTCAAAATTTTAAAAAATCCGGTTTAAGTTGGGCGCACCCAGGATGCGCCCAAAACTGAACCGGGTTATTAAAAAAATGTTTTGTACCCATCCGGGATGCGCCCAAAGTGGGTGACAGTTATAAAAAAAATGGGTGCGGGGTTTTTCTCCGTTATATAAAGGGGCGGAGAGAGTAGGTGCGAAGTTTTTCCTCATTAAAATAATGAATTTGGAATGAGGATGCATGTCACTTTTTTGTAGGTGAATGAGTGAGTATGTATAGGTGCATGAGTTATTAGTGTGGAGGTATTCTTATCGTAGTTTTATTTACAATGTACCTATAGAAAATAAATAGCTCGTGCACTTTTTCAGTTTTTTTTCTTAGACATGCATCCTTACTTAATAACCTGTACACCTTCACTCATGTTCCAACACGTAATAAGTAATGCAATAACATAAAATTAATCACTAACTTACATTGACACACTAATTCATCACCAAAAAGTACATAAAAAAGTAGGCAATAATACCACGCTCATTGCTGTAGTTGGTTTAGAATCCTTAATAAATAGCACGTGCGTTACTATAATTGCTTTTATATCCTTATTTCTTATTATCTCGGGTTCATTGTTATATAAACTTTACCCCCTAAGTATAAGTATATATATATAAATCTGTCTATATTTCTATATATAAGATGAACTATGGACCAATTCAAAATCAAAAAATTGAAGTTACCCTTTGATTTGCCTTAATTTGTTGCGTACAGAGTTTATTCTACATCAACACCACCAAATCCTGGGGCCCATGGCTTAAGAAAGTTCTGATCGAGCCTATAAATCCAGTATTTGCATCCACTAATCCTCATCAAAACACAAAGATTTCAGGCTTAATTCACATGAAAATGGGCCTCCTCAAAGCTTCTCTCTTATTCGGCCTTCTCTTTAGTGTTGCAGTTCTTGCGTCCGCTCGTCAGCTTGTTGAGACAGGTGAAATTTCTCTTTACTTACTTATTAATTAACCTTAATCAAATATTTATACATGAAATAACCATACATATACATAAATATAACGTTGATATATTTTTATTCACAGTGTAGACCACACAATTTAAGCATGTCACTAGTCTAAGTAGCTAGTTTTATAACAAAAATGATATTTAGACATAAAAGTTAAGTTTTCGTAAATAACATTTAAAATTTTAAACTAGCTAGTTATCCTTTAAGCCCCAAGTGTACGTTACGTAAAAAGAATTATCTTTTTACGACAAAGATGTATCAAATTAAAAAAAGAAAAAAAAGAAAAGATGTATCAATTTTTTTTCCCATATTTAGTATAATTTGTTTTCTCTATTTTTAATCGTCTTTTTTAATAACTAAATTAACGAATGACTTAGAAATGTGAATAAATATTGTTTTTTAGTTTTCCTGAAAGTTTGTAGAAGGATAATCAATTTTTAGTGGAGTATACACACGAACACGATGGTTATGTACATTCGATCACTTGTACTTAAAAATAAAAAAAAACTAGGGCACATTTTAGTAATTCTAATTGTGTTATATGGAGGAACAATGGAAGAATTAATGAACTACCCTAGGTATAATTAACGTGTGTTTCCGCGCCATGCACATGGTCGCATGTATTAAATATTTTTAGCAATATGATTATATTTGTACTATTACGTAGTATTTTATATGAGTAGTAATTTATAGTGTGTTGTTTATAATTTAAATTCTAATCAGATTGGTAGTATATATATAGTTTAAGTTTTAATTAGATTGATAGTAAAATAAATAGATATAGATATATAAGAAATAGGATATAATATGGTGAAAATAAAAAAGGATAATATAGTCTCTTTGATATGTTTTTAAATTTATAATTTGGTAAAAGATAAAGAAGATATAGTCTATTAGATATGTTTTTGTTTTTCTTGTTTAATCTATTTTTAAAAATATATAACAAAAGATAAAACGAATGACGTGGCGCTGATGTGGAAGATGAGGTGACATAACCCAGAGATCGACACATATATCATTTGAATAAAACACCGCTCTGTCTTAGTATATGTATAGATAGATATGTACTTTTGTTCATAGTTTGATCTTATAATTGCCTTTACATAGAGTCTGATGTGGAGGAGTCCAAGTTTCATGGTCATGGTCCCGGTGGACACCATCCCCCAACAACCGAGAGGAAAACCCCAGAAACGTCGTCCAGTGTCAACCCCGACTCTTACCATGGACACCATGGCGGTCACGACAACGACCATCACCATGGCGGTCACGACTACGACCATCACCATGGAGGCCAAGGATATCACCACCCTCCACAGGTCAAGGGTAACTGATTAACTAAACTGTTATTGATCAATGAAATGATAAGCTTATAATTATGAAAGGCTCACGATTATGTAATAGACTCTATGTATATGAATATTAGTTTGTTGTGTTCGTAAATTGGAATAAGGCTGGGGAGGAGGAAGTGAGTGATGTATGTTATGAAGATTTGGCCGGCCATTTATGTATTTATGTTTGTTTGTTTAAGATGGAATGTGTTGTAATGAGATAAATATTTATGTCATTGCCTATCTCACTTGTGTTTGGAGTGTGTACTGTGTTTGGTATTTTATAAATTTTATAATCTGAAACTTACCATTCAATTTACGTCGAATTAAAAACAGTGAAGTTTAATTTTTTATTTTTTAGAATCGGGAGTTTATACCATGCACGGTTAAGAAAATTCTGCGTATAAAGTTGCGTTTTAACATTTTATAACCCATATTTCAATCAAGCCAGAGACTTTATGACCCGAAGTTTTTCAGAATCGAGGTAAAAAATATACTTTATAATCCAAATTTTATTTTATTTTTTTTGGTTAAAATAATCCAAATTTTATAGAACGAGGATATAAAGTTAATTTTTAAGCTCCACACTGTAGCGTTTTAAATCAGTGAACAAAATTATTATTTTTCGGCTCAAATGTTTATTCCTGAAAATTTTAGTTTTATAATTTGTTTTGCTCTTGAATCCAATTTAATCAACCAAAACCATGGACCGGATAATATAATATAGGTGCTTGCTATTCATCGTCCATGTAAAATGTTATATATATCGCCACACTCGATTCATCACGCAGGGAGAGGCTCCGTGCAGGTCAAAATTTGAAATGGCTCCATGCATAACATATGATTTTTTTTTCATAATCTCGTAGAGAATTTTAATGTATGTGTGTGCATATAAAATCCGTTCAAAGAGGACAAGTCTGCACATTCAAAATGCCAAAATACGATGACTAATACAATTAAGCATAACTGCAGAGATATTCTTTGTTATTTCACTATAATTTAATATGACAAAATATCGCTTATATAATCTTTGTTTTCTTACCCTTTAAAGGGATAAACGATGTCCGTTTTGGATGAATTTTACATATACGCACTAATATTGAAATTCTTTATAAGATTACGGAAACAAATAAATCCACACATCACACACTCAGGGTTTCATGGATCACGCATGAAGGCGTTTCAAATTTTGGCATGTACATCACGCACAGAGCCCCACCATGCGGGGTGCACCAAAGATGGCGATATATAACATTTTGCATGTGCGATATATAATTTTGAAATTATTTTGATTATACCATATTCCATGTTTTTTTAGAACATAGTAGTATAAGGCAACGAGTTTTTAATATGGTTCAGGTCTTCAAGAGAACAGAAAACAGTAATCTTTTTTGGTACGAAGAAAATAAAACATGATTCCTAGGAAAAGTAATTATTTTATAAACTGTAGAAATAATAAAGTTATTCTGAGAAAACCTGTGACCAGCTTCCAAATGAAGCTAGGCAGATGAACGAGGAAAGTATGACTTATTCAATGTAATGTGCATTATAATTGCTATTATAACCGCGATAGCTATTTCCAAGAATTTGGATTTGGGTATCGTGCGGTTTTCATCGAGGAGGTGAGTTGGATCAAGAAATAGAAAATAACAAGTTTGTTTTGTTTATCATGGTGGTAATGACATGTGGTATACTCTAACAATTAACAATTAGATAGAAAAAAAACTTGGTTAATCTGTGTATAAAGAAGCTCAATAGAACAAAGCCTTAACCTTATTTTATGAAAATCTCAAATATAAATATGCTGGATTATTTTCGATGTTGATTGCATAGTAATGTCAGTTAAACGAATGAGATCCTGAAACTAATATACTACTATAACAAGGGTGCTCTTATTCCCACACGTTTTATATGCTATTTCGACGCGAAATAGCATGTGTAAAATAGGCGTGGAGGCATTGCACACATAAGTTAGGCGCGGAATGATGACTAGCACAATTTCTGGGAAATACACAAATAAAAAACAACTAAAGATGCTAAAAATTGTTAAAAAGAATTTTTTTATTAAAATATTTGCACGCCTAATATAATAGAGCAATGCTTTTATTTGGAAGTAAAGCTTGCACGCCTAAACTAGGTGTGCAACATGTTTCCGTTAAAAATTGTACACCTAATATAAGCGAGCACAAGTTAAATTTAAAAAAACCAATTCTGAAAAACGACTAAAGATGCTAAAAATTGTTAAAAAGAATTTTTTTTATTAAAATATTTGCACGCCTAATATAATAGAGCAATGGTTTTATTTGGAAGTAAAGCTTGCACGCCTAAACTAGGTGTGCAACATGTTTCCGTTAAAAATTGTACGTCTATTTTAGGCGTGCAAGCTTCACTGAATCTTGAATTTTTGGCCGTTTGAAAAAAAAAACCGTTTGAAAAAACGGTAATATTTTTCAAACACCATAATTTCGTCTATATATCGATAGGAACCAAAAGAATGGTATTATTCTCTTACAAAATGGAGTATCTCAATGATGAAATTGACAACTTGTTAGAGAATCGAGACAACGACGAGGATAGATAACAAGCTCGAGTAGATGAAGATGAAGAATTGGACAACGAAGTTGAAGTCGGTGACGAAGCTAAAGTCGGTGACGAAGCAAAATTCTGGGATCCGGTCGACGATATCATCACTGTTAGTGTTGAATAAAATATCGTAGACGCATTGTGTTAATATTTTGTGTTAGTTATAACTTAAATTAATAATTTTGTCTAAATTTCGGTATTAGAAATAATACGCCCTTCGTAGAAAAGAAATAAAAAAATTATAGGTTATGAATTTAAGAATTAGAATTGTCATAGTTTCCTTAATACGAAGAGACACAAATTCTTTTGCCTTAACTTTGTCTAAATTTCGGTATTAGAAATGATAGATCGTTTATAGAAAAGAAATAAAATGTTTATAGGTTATGAATTTAAGAATAAGAAATTGTCTTAGTTTTCTTTAATACGAAGAGACGCATTTGTTTTTGCCTTAATTTTGTCTAAATTTCAGTATTAGAAATGATAGGTCATTTATAAAAAAGAAATAATTTTTTATAGGTTATGAATTTAAGAATTAGAAATTGTCTCAAGGTTCCGATTCCCCTAATGCGCACCAAAAAAAGAAGAAGTAGAAATTGTCTTAGTTTCCTTACTACGCGTCTAAATTTCGGTATTAGAAATGATAAGTCATTAATAGAAAAGATAAAAAGTTTATAGGTTATGAAATTAAAAATTAGAAATTGTCTTAGTTTTCTTAATACGCGTACGCATTTTCTTTTGTGTTAATTTTTTTCTAAATTTTTGTATTAGAATTGATAAGTCATTTATAGAAAAGAATTATGCAGATAGCTGATAGGACAAGTTTGTGAATTATAGGTCTTAATTTTGTCATATAGGTTATGAATTTGAAATAATAATTAAATTGAAAATTTCATTATAATAGGATGAAGATAATAGAGATAGCTTACGTACATGTCAATTTTGGAATAGTCTAGACTAAATGATTAAATGGGCGAGCGACATAGAAAAAGTGTTGTTATTTGTTTTGATGAAAGCTCACACAAGTGCGTACACACTTACTTTGACATGCGATAAATACTTTGCTTATTCATTATCAAGAAGCTTATATTCATACAACAACACCCAAACATACATATCAGTAAGCCCGGTCCATAATCATTAGATCATAGCCCACTCAATTGTCTTCTTCCCTTCTAACCCCCTCCCAAAGAAAAAATCACAATAATCCTCATACAACATCTCCCTATAAACCGGTCTCTCTCCACTCATCCCAACAACCTCCTTCAAAGGCCCTACAACTTCACTAAAATCCGGGCTAGCAAAGACGGCAACCGACACTCGATCCTTGGAGGCGCTTGTGACAACTCGATGCTCGACACTCTTGTACCTCCCGTTGCTAAGAAGTTGCATAACGTCGCCTATGTTGATCACAAGGGTGCCTCTCTTAGGCAGAACATGGATCTAGCTTGACTCGTCTTGTGGGGCCCGCACGTAGAGGCCGCCGACATCATCTTGAAGGAGGACGGTTATGGCTGACACGTCTGAGTGGCGTCCAACCCCGATTGTCAAATCCGGGTTCGGACAGAGAGGGTATTTGATACGCTGCACTTTGTATAGCGTAACTAGGGATTATTATATTGTTTTAGGAGAGTTATCATATGTGTTTGGAGTCATTGTTATGATATGAGATATTTATGAAGAAATGAGGAATTAGAAGATTGAAGAGTAGATTTGAAGGCACTTAGGAGAAGACACTCAGAAGTGAAGAATTAATGGTACGCAACACAGATGGCGATCGCCGTATCCAGACGTCGCTGTATCAAGACAGGAGCTGAGAAATAGTTCTAAGGACAGATGGCGATCGCCATGTTACAGCAGAAGCTAGGAGCAAGAAGTTAATGACGATCGCGATCGCCATGGTCAAGGTGGCGATCGCCATGAGGCAACAGAGGCTACGGCAGAAGAAGTCACGAAGATGGCGATCGCCATAATCTGGTGGCGATCGCCATATTGCGCTGAAGATTTGTTTCCAAATTTGTTTTATTTATTTCTTTTCCTTTTATTTTATTATTTCCGTTTTATTCTAGGGTTGGACTCCTTTTATACCCTAGCAGCTTTCTTTGTTTTTCATCATCTTTTCCATCGATAGTTTTAGTTTTGCAACCATGAGCTGGAACTAAACTCCATTGTTTTACTTAGCAGTTGAAACCATCAGTTATTAAGTTGTGAGATTTCTAAACTCTTGTTCTTTTCCTTTGGGTTTGTATTAATTCCCTTGTTCTTCATCTATATGATTTCTATTGGTTTTGCTAGATTGATCACCTAGTTTGATTAGTAGTTTTCTATTGCTAGACTAGGAATAGACGGTGGAATTCCTTGTCATTGTAGCATCCATATCTGCATGATCTGGTAGTTGATTGTTTATATGAAAGAGAATTAATTACATGTTAATACTTGACGGTTGTAAGTTATTGCATGCATCCTTATGATTCTTGTGCCCTTTGCTGCTATTTCATCTAATCTTGAGAGGTTTCCCTGATTGTTGAATAAGTAAGTATTATCAGAACCGGTTGGTCTGCTGATATATTAAAGATTGGAATAGGAACATTCCCTAGGATTGATAAGAACTTGAGATAATCTATGATCAACTTGATTGAATGTTGTGTGGAAACTTGCTAGGTGAAACCCCTTCACATATTATTCTCACCCAAACTTTCTCTGCTTGATACTTGTTACTTTTGTGTTCCATATAATCAAAAAAAAACCTGGTTACTTGTTACTTGTTCGTTAGTTGATATTTTGCTTGACTGCATAGTTATTGGTGTGATGATTCCCTTGGGTTCGACCTCTACTTACTTGTTATACTCTAGTTAGTGTTTAGGGTTTACTTTGATTTAGCAACCACGACATTTGCTCTATGAGTAGTAGTTGAAGTTGATTGCAATCCATCCCATCAACAAAGACTTCTTTGATTCGTCGAACCCGGTTTCTATGCCCAACCCTTTTAGCAACACGTTGTATAACTTTTTGATGATAGTCTCGATCCTCTTGTAGTAGTCGAGTGCCTCATTTCTACAAATTGGAGAAAAACTCTGGTGAGAACTCTTAACGTAGGAAAAACGAATAGTTCACATTCACATATTACACATTAATGTTCATATTTTAGATGATAATGTTCATAATATAGGACATGAAATTTTTTGAACGTTTTAACCGAGGAACGCGGTGGCATACTTGTAAATACTGCGAATTTTGATTATTTTTTTCTCAAAATGACCTCAAAATAATTTCATCACCCAGATTATGGACATTATCGCCAAATTATGAAAATTATCTTGTTATCTGTGAACGCGAAAAATTTCGTTTTTCCAACGTTAAGTCTAACCTTGTTTTCCCTTGGACTTTTCACATTAAAATAATCAGCTTCAAAACTAAGTTTATTGCTCAAACTTAAACAAAGAGAATTCTACTTCATTAAAATTTTGAATTATTATTACCGAACTTTATAAATCAAATGTTTCAAATCCCTGTTATAAAATGTTTAAACTCTATTCGGTTTAAAATCCGTACTATAATTGCTTTGGAAAGACCGCGATTAAAATCCGACCTCATAACCTGGATTTTAAAAGACTAGCATATAGAATAAACTGACTCATAATTTTCAAAACCGGGATATAAATGTCCAAATCAGACTTTATATAATACCGATTTTGAAAATATGAGTGTTAAAATCCGACATTCGATCGGATCCGAGTATGAATAAACATTATAACCACGCTTTTTCAAATCTGGGATACAACGCGGACCTTATAACTGGTACGGCGTGTGTACACTTTTCCTCAATCTATCCCTTCCTCAAGGTAATGGACCTTTTATTGCCGTTTAAGTTGTATTTTCTAACTCTAAAAAATTAATAATGTGTTGACTGACCCTTTAACAATGATGACAGTTTAATAAAGTACTTGATGACAATTTCACCTATGACAGCTATTGTCATTAAATGATGACAAATATTATCATCGAATAATGATAGAAAGTTGTCTTCAAGTGATGACGGAAAACTGTCATTATTAAGTGTTAAAAGGTCAAAAATCACAAACTCTATAAATTAGGGTTAGAAATTATAAAGTGTGTCATGAAAAGGCTATTGGGCCTAGTATTTTCTCAATAATTTAAGGACATATTTTCTAGTTTCTAACCCTAATTTATAAAGGTTAATTTGTGTTTTTTGACCTCTTAACACTTAATGATGACGGTTTTTCGTCATCACTTGATGACAATTTTCAATCGTTATTCGATGACAATATTTTGCCACTATTTAAGACAATAATTGTCATCAGTAAAATCGTCGTCAAGTATTTTATGAAAGTGTCATCATGCGTTAAAAAGTCAATTAACACTTTATTAATTTTGTAGGGTTAGAAAATATAACTTAAACTGTAAAAAGGGTTAGTTAGCTGGAGGAGGGAAAGATGAAAGATTAAGAATTTTTACCTGCATGCACCCAAGAAAATATTCTACCAGCAAACAGGAGGCCAATTTTGAGAGGCAGATTATCAGGGCTAAAGCTTGTCCCAAACTTGGCACCTCCTTTGATCGAAAGACCGTCGGTTTTGTACTTAATCTTCTCCTCCATTGGCAACTCAAAGAAGCGGTGCACCGCCGCCTTGACCTCGTCCATCGCCTCCACCTCAACCCCGTGGTTCACGATCTGGAAGAATCCGTAACGAGCAGCCGCCTCGCATATTGATTTCTCGGCCTCGGGATCGTCCCACTTCGAGACGTCGATCACGGGAATCGACTCGTCGAGAACGACTCTCGACGCATCGAACCTCTCCTCCAAAGGCTGAATGTTCGGGATTCGATCGAGGTTCGTCTTGGCCAAGCCCACGACGCCATGGCCCTTGTTCACCACGAAGTCGATCACATCTAGAGGCTCTTTTGACATGTTTAGTTTCGTACGCTTGCATTGAGAAGAAGTTAATATATATTAGGGTCGGGAACTTTTGGCTTTGATGATTTTTTAGTCTATTCGCAGAGTAAAAAAAATTTAGTTGATGAACCTGATAATACCTTAATCGATACTTTCTCGATTTTTGTATTCGATTCCTCGGTTAATTTACAAATCAACTTCTAAGTAATGTTTTAGGCTCAATCATAAGTATATTATTAAGACTTTGTTCAAACTCCACACACACACATTGACACACACATTAATACATCAGCAAAAAGTCTATAACAATCCAAAATTACAATGCAAAATTCATATGGAGAAAAAATCCAACAACAATAAAAGTCTTCAAAAACAATAAAACTCCGGACAACAACAACTCAATATGATTAATCAACAACTTCAAAATTCCAACAATAGTTTGGTACGCTTGCATCGAGAAGAAGTTGATATATATGATGCTGATTAATTCGGGTTAGGTTGCGTGATTAAGCGATTAAGCTATGTATATAAGTAGAAGTTGAGTGTTGTAGCAAATTTACCAAAATTTGACACGAAACTGGTTGAATTCTTCGACCCATTTTCATTTTTGCTTCTTTACATTTCCATTAATGAACATACGTGTACTATTCACCAAGGCACATTTACATGAAAGGTAATCATCATAATTGAGAAGATATCATTTTGTTTGGAATTGTTTTTCTGAAATGGACAATGTCTAAATAAAATATGGCGTAGTTTAAAAAAAATCCCAATATAAGCACTTTTATCCGGTTCGGAAATTTACAACGAAGGAGAGACGCTGTTTTGAAGAGTGTCTCTCCCCGAACCAAGTGTATTTTCAAAAAAAATAAGTCTTCGTATGACGAAGGATTTTTTTTTAGCTCTAAGACGTTGTCCATAACAGCGTCTTTGATTTGTTGTTTTTTGTGTTCTGTTTTTTTAACATTAGCATACTTACACGGGTTTGGGTCACTCGTCAGGGCTCGTTCGGAATCGAGTGAGAGACATATCTGGTGAAAGCTAGGATCGATACGGACCCAAAAAAACTGGTCTTGCTCGATTCCATTTCTGAACGATTCCAAACAAGCCACCTGAACCCGCGTAAGTCTCGTGCGTATTGATCCCAACTTCGTTTCTGATTCGGGTGGATCGTTTGGGATCGTTCGGAATCGGAATCGAGCGAGACCGATTTTGTTTGGTCCGTATCTATCCCAACTTTCACCAGATATGTCTCTCACTCGATTCCGCTTCCGAACGAGCCCTAACGAGTCACCCGAACCCGCGTAAGTATGCAAATGTTAAATAAAACAAACTGAAGGAGCAATTTTCATATCAAGCAAATCTTCTATATCTCTATATATAAGTTGTTGAGTTTGATTAAGTAATGACAATTGATACTTACTTAATGCATTGAATTAATGTATTGCATTGTTTTTAAAAGGTTAATGCATTGAGTTAATATATTAAAAAATATCACAATGAATTAGGCTCCTACAATAGTCGCCTCACGTCTGTTCGTTTCTGCCAATTGTTATTCCTTTCATTTAATCTCCTAATTTTGGTCTTTTAGTTATGTTTTGAGCGTATGTTTGTATGTTCATTTTTGTATCGTATTTCCCTCATCGATTGTTATATGTTCCATGCGTATGTCTTTTGAGATTATCTTTCAGCAGGTTGTTATTATGTAGATAATGATTATAAAATATCACTACTTAGTAATTATACTTTCAAATTCTGTTACTAATCAATATGTTAAAATTTATATTTTTAATTAATTAAAAATATCTATTTTTTATTAAAAGTTACAACATAAATACATATGTAAAAATAATACGAAATATATAAATACGATAAAAGTAAACGTGTTCCTCAATGAGCTAGTTCCTCAATGAAGGAAGTTGACCAAAACTCAGATAATTAATGTCGTTTGCTGCACAAAGTATGACTGTTTTAGATTAGATTTTGGATGTAACTTTCTCAGCTTGGGTAGCATAACTAATTAGCTTCTAACTTGTCTGCCAAGAGTGCTAAATTGAACTCAATCAATTTCTGTACTTTTCCAAATGCATTAGTTTGATTCATTTTATAGTTACTTAATAGTAAGTTTCTCATGGATGATATCTACAAACTTTATTAGACTAAATTTTTATAGTGTTATGAACATGATGCTTTCAATTTTGTAAGTACGATGACGATGAATATTCTTCTCAGGAATGATTTGGTGTTGACAGCTCAGATTCTAGGGTTTGGCTCCCACATTAATTACTTCTTCATTTGACGATGGTACCCAAGAAATACAACGAATATGGATTGCAGAAGGTCTTTTTTGGACGACATATGAGCCTGAGTTAAGTAGCCTTATAATCTCAAAACTTCTTAGGATATTCTTCGCAGTCATGCAACTTGCAAGCTATCAGGGTATCACAATTAGGTTGTAACATATATTTTTGTGTAGTGTTTATGAAAATATCTCACCTAAACATGTGTAGGTGACTTCTTTTGCTATAGTTTGTAACAGTTATTTGTCAAATCACAAGATTTATAGGAATATTTGTTATGCTTCGTCTCCAAGCCATCCTCCAACGCTCGCCTCCAAGCCGTCGCGTCCAAGCCGTCGCCTCCAAGCCCCGCCTCCAAGCCCTCTTTTCCAGGTTTGATTGCATTCTTCCATGTTTCTCGTTATGGATTTAGGGTTACTCGATTCATATGTTTCCCGATTCTCTCTGTCACTTCTTCTTATTATGGATTTAGAGTTATGAATTTAGTATCTGAACCTGGTGTGATGTTGAAGATCGAGAATCGGCAGGTTCGACAATCGCACAAATTCGCAACAAATCAAAGACAAACTAAGTAATGCAGTTTGACACAAGATATGTTGACGCGGTTCGGTAATCCCTAATCCGCGGAGTCTCGGGAGGGGAGACTCAGCCCAAGGTGTCGCACTAGAAATCAGAGAGTTCACAGTGAGGTTACAAGGAAAGGCAATCGGCAAACTCAAGAACCTAGCCCTAGGAATTACAGAAGAACAGAAAGACTAAAGAACAAGGAAGAATCGAAAGGGTTTCAGCCCCCAATCAAGGCTGAAGTAGCTCTGAGGATGAGCTACTCGATCGTCGTCTTCTACAGATCTCAACGCGCTATCTCCGGCGAACAACCACCAAAGACCACCACTACAGACGAGGACTTCTTCTCCCTTCTCTCTCTCTTTCTCTTTAGGGTAGTGATCAGTGCACGACGCTCTCTCGATCAATGGAGTCACAAGAGTATAAATACTCTAGGTCAACTCTGGAACCAGAAGCAAACACGCCAACTTCGAGTCTTGGGCCAAGCCCATAACTCTCATCTCAAGCCCAATCTGTAAATCTAACCCGAGGCCCAAATTCCTAAGTCTACCAGGAGTTGTCATTTCCTATAACTAACTCACCTAAATAATACAAGTAGGAGTATAACATAACAGATGTGATTAGGGTTTTTCTAGCATTATTGGATCAGTGTGATGGTAATTTAGTTTAGGGAGATGTTTGATTTCTTGGATATATGCATACAAGGTTGAAGAATTTGTGTTGTGCAATTAGACTGAGATTGCTAGTCGCTTTGATTTGGGAAATGCACTTGTGGTTTATGATGTAACTAGGTTGAGGATGATTGTTTTGAGTTTCGGAATTGGATTGTTTGTTGATTTGAAGATGAAACTGTGAGAGCTGACTGAGTATACCTAACCAAGAACCAGTGAAAGCTGTACAGAGATGATTGACAATACCACTAACAGCTCCTTTGTCGCCTTGTTTCGGAATTCCTCAAAGTGTTGAGAATGACGAACTTTCTCCTCCAAGAAAAAGTTTAAAGAAAATGAAAAGCCTGACTGAGTATATTTCGTCTAGAGGAAAACTGGAGAAAGCATGTGTTGGGGAAGCCAACAGTGATGGCAAATTTTCAACTGGAAGTGAGGATTCAGAGTACAATGACTCGTTTGACACTGACTCGTTAGATTTCAGTGATGAATTGTCAGAGGAAAATAAGGAGGACTCTGACAATGTTCCTCGAAACTCGTTTGTCTACGGTTCTCTGGTCTCTGCAAACTTTGCTGGTGGCGGTTTTGATATGAAAAGAAGTTGCAAGGATGATGATTTTGTTTACTACAGCAGAAATAAGCCAGAGGTTGATTCGTTATATCCTTGAATATGCTTATTCTGATTGTATTGAGCCTGCTCTCCGGAGCCACCTGATCCCAATGAGCTATATCCGGGACAAACCGGTAGGCAAGCACTTCGAATTTTTTCACAGCTTTCTGACTATTATACTTGATTTAGGCAGTCACAAGAATTGTTTCTCTTAAAAGTTAGTGCTATCTTTGTTGGAGTTATCTGCTAGTTTGTGTGAAACTAAAATTTGCAAGCTGGTTTCTCTATTAAATTGGATTTCAACTTAAGTAAAATTTAATATTTGAAATGCAGTGCTATCCAGAACCAAATGGATCGAAACCATTTACAGCGAAGCAGATAGATCAAGTTCGAGATCAGTGGATTTCTTTTTTGTAGAGTTTCATGGGTTTAGGTACACAAATTTAATTCAGATTAGGAGTAGGTTGTAGTATATTGATGATATCTTTCATTACTATTTTTTTTTGAAGATTAAGCTAGATATACATTATTTTATATGATGAATTTAGTGAACATTATTTGATTATATATGACTGATTGTTGGATGTTCATTGAATTTTTTTTTGATAAATATATGTTAAAAAATTCAGAATTTTTGAGCATATATATACTTTATTATATATGAAAGTTTACTACAGTACGTTGTAAGATTATTATACACAAATTTACTACGGTTATTACAGGATTACTATATACACATTTACTACGGTTATAACATGATTACTATATACTCCGTATACATTATGATTACTATATACTCCGTATACATTTACTACGGTTGTAACAAGATTACTACATTCACATTTACTACGGTTGTAGCGAGACCACTACATACACATTTACTACAGTTGTAACAAGATTACTACATACGCATTTACTACGGTTGTAACAAGATTACTACATGCCCATTTACTACGGCTGTAACAAGATTCTACATGCACATTTACTACGGTTGTAACAAGATTACTACATGCATATTTACTACGGTTGTAACAAGATTACTACATACACATTTACTACGGTTGTAACAAGATTACCACATACACATTTTACTACGGTTATAACAAAATTACTACATATACATTTACTACGGTTGTCACATTTACTACGGTTTTTAATGAGAGTAAAAAATAAGCATTTTTTACTACGGTTACTCATTTACTACGGTTTTTCAAACCGTAATAAATATGAGAACCGTAGTAAAAAGGTAACCGTAGTAAACAGAAAGACTACAACCATTTTTGCTACGGTTCTTAACCGTAGTAAAACATGTATTTGAATCGTAGTAAAATTGCAATTTTGTACTAGTGTTGTCCAGTTTTCATAAAAATTTAATGTATAGAGTTTTGATGTATAAAGAGCAATAGAGTAAGTATCTAAAAAAACACTGCTTTCTTCACAAAAGGTAAAGGTTCACAAAAAGAAAAGAGTGACGACGTTATATTTGTCAGAAAACTAAGTGCTACGAATTTATTTCCGTCACAAAACTAGGGTGACAATAGTTTTTCGTCAGAGAAGGTTATGGCGACGAAATAAATTTGCGTCCTAATTCATTTGGTACGAAAATATGTCTTGTCGCCCACACTTTGTGCGACACACCTAATGCTACGAACTTGCGACGAAAATAATTTAGTCACAGAATCCTTTGGTTGATGAAATAATAGTTTTTGGTGACGATACTTTTTATCACTGAAATTACTTTTTCTTGTAGTGATTATGCATATTAATGAGGTTTAAATGTCTGTGTCACCACTTAAGTAGTGTCATTTGTGATTGATAATTTGTGGTGCTTTTTGTTTATCTTTTTTTAATTCAACAATCTTGTATATATCACATGTGCTTGCAATCTCCCACTACCACATTAGAATTATAATCTTATATTAGTAGATTCTAACTCCTTTTTAACTTAATTAAGATTTAATGCTTATCTATTTCTAACCTATCTAACCTAATTGATTAAATAGATCAATATAGTCTAACCACATTAACATTAGGAAAAGTGTCATGTAATAATACTTGTTAAAATGATAAATGAGAATGATTGTGGACCATTGGATCAAGAGAGATCCAAGAGCCCATATGATGACACGTGGCACCCCTTGTCATGCCTTGTCACCTTCGCCGGACCACCGCCGGACCACCTCCGAACCACCTCCGACCACCGTCGGACCACCTTTGGGCCTTGCAGGAATAAAATTGCCACAAAGATGTATAAAATTATTCACAAATATTTCAAAATTATTTATTACTAAATGTTCATCACGTTGTTCATAAATGTTCATCACAATGTTCATAAATGTTCATTTGTATATACTCTACTGAATGTTCATCACATTAGACTTTATAGTTCACCAACTGAATGTTCATCATATTCTACTTAAATGTTCACCAATTGAATGTTCATCATATTATACTTAAATGTTCACCAACTGAATGTTCATCACATTATACTTAAATGTTCATCAAATTATATTTAAATGTTCACCAAGTTTATTACACTTAAATGTTTATGTTATTTGGACAAACGGCGAACCACCACCGGACCACCACCGCACCACCACTGACCCACCATCAAGCCATCACCGGACCACCACTTATGTGAAACACCACTTTAATATAATTTCTTTTAAAAACAAACTTAATTTTCAACAAAAATCACCTAAATGGTCATCATCTCATACTTAAATGTTCATCATCTCATCCTTCAATGTTCACAAGAATTTAATAAAATGTTCATTACTCAAAGTTCATTACAATCGGCTTAAATGTTCATCACGTTGATCATAAATGTTCATCAAAATGTTGATAAATGTTCATTTGATATACTCTACTGAATGTTCATCACACTATACTTAAATGTTCACCAACTGAATGCTCATCACATTATACTTAAAAATGTTCACCAACTGAATGGTCATCACATTATAATTAAATGGTCATCAACTGAATGTTCATCAAATTATTTTTAAATGTTCACCAAGTTTATAACACTTAAATGGTTATGTTATTTGGACAAATGGCGGACCACCGCCGGACCACCACCAGACCACCACGACCGCACCACCACTAACCCACCATCAAGCCACCGTCGGACCACCGGACCACCACTTATGTGGAACACCACTTTAATATAATTTCGAGTAAAAAAACACTTGATCTTCATCAAAAATTACCTAAATGTTTATCATCTCATACTTAAATGTTCATCAAACATCCTTAAATGTTCACGGACAGTTAATAAAATGTTCATTACTCAAAAGTTTATTACAATTAGCTTAAATGTTCATCACGTTGTTCATAAATGTTCATCAAAATGTTGATAAACGTTCATTTTGATATACTTTACTGAATGTTCATCACATGTTACTTACATGTTCACCAACAGAATGTTCATCACATTATAATTAAATGTTCATCACATTATATTTAAATGTTCACCAATTTGAATTAGACTTAAAATTTCATTTATTTTTATATACTTTAACTTTTTCATTTATTATTGGTCCACCGCCGGACCTCCGCGGACCGTCGCCGGACCTCCGCGGACCGTCGCCGGACCTCCGCGGACCGTCGCCGGACCTCCGCCGGACCTCTACCGGACAACCACCGGGTGGTCGCCGGGAGGTCGCCGGACCACCACAACTACCCACTTGTAGTGGGGTAACTAGTTTAATCTAAGTCATTCCAATGCCTTAAATTCATTCTTATTTATCTTTATAAGAGATTTTATTATGGGATTCACACCCTTAACATTATATCATTATTAGTTTACAGTGCTATTTGATATTTATGTGTGCTAACTATAATTACTTAGTAGAATAAGTATTATATTATAATTAAAATAGAATAGATAAAGTTATATTAATTTTAATTATGTTTATATATTCACTATATGTAATATGTCTCATTGTTTATGTTTTGTTAGTTGTTATGTTATATAAAGAGATATGAAATATTAAGGACGTTTAGGCTCCGTTCGGCAATGCTTTTTTTACACATTATGAAGCTTAATTTTTTGATTTTGTCTAATTGTTAAGTGTTCGGTAAAAAAATATTCATCTAGCTTAACAAGCTTAATTAATGCAGATTAAATTAGCTTAATTTGTTAATGTTACACCCCTAGATTAATGGAGTTTAACAAGCTTTATGTAATTTTTAATTCACTATTATATTTTATGTATAAAAGATTAATGGAATTTATTTTTCTTAATTGTGTAATTTCTATTGCCACCTACGTTTACCTACCATTGCTAACTAAGATACATTTTTGATAATTGTCAATTCATGTTAAACAAATGACAATTTTATTTTGACAAATGTAGAAATTGAAATAGTAGGAGATTTAGCTTCTCATATATATAAGATAAAATTTAGTTTGTTATCTTCATCAGTTTTTTTCCATTTCATTTCTATCAAATTAGTAGTTATCTCTCTATTATTTTGTTTTATATATAGATATATATTATTGTGAATGTTAATGCAATTGTTAGTATTGCTAAATTATTTTATTAGATTCAATTATATTTGATTAACTTGTATCTATCGTATTTTTTATTATCAGTCAAATTAGTTTCATTATTAATAATGATGTTTAATTATTAAGAGTGACAACCAAAATGAGGGATTTAAAAGACAAAAATGAAGGATAATAAATCAAGCACATTAAAATGAGGGACTAAAGCGTGAACCGAAACTCGGAGGATTAGAGACCAAAATAAGAGATTTGAAATGTAGACAGAAATGAACACTTTTGAGATCAAAATGTGCCAATAAACAGTATGGATTAAAGTTGGGAACGTTCGATATCGAATGAGTGAGAAGCTCTAATCAGTTGATATGAATAAATTAAATATATTTGCTTTGTCGACTTGATTGATCTTTTTAAAATCATATACAACTTGATAAATAATATACGATTGAAATGAGGGATTCAAAGTGTGGAGTGTGGATCGAAATTGAGCACTTTCGAGAGAAAAAAGGGTATAAAATTATAGACCAAAAGACAACACTTTTGAAACGGAAAGGAGGGAGTATATAAAGCGTGAACCAAAATTCGGGTACTTTTGGGACCGAAAAGAGGAATTTAGGGTGCAGACTAAAATTAAAGAATGGATAATTAAACATTTTAAAAACAAAAATGAAGGATTTAAAATACCTAAATTGAAGATTATAAAAAGATTGAGTAGCTCTGATAGGATGAAGAAGAGTACTATCAAGATCGAAATTGAAGGATAGAAAATTTAAGTAGCTCTAATCAGATGAATGATTTAAAATGCCTTTTAGATTGAATTTTAAAATTTGATTCAACGTGATTGATAATATTTTACCAAAAAGAGAGACTCAAAGTGTTAAATGTGGATCATATTTGAGCACTTTTGAGAACAAAAAAAGAGGGGTATAAATTATGGTTCGAAAGACAACACTTTCGAGACCGAAAAGAGGGAGTATACAAAGCGTGAACCAAAATATGTGTACTTTCAAGACTGAAAAGATGAATTTTAAAGTGTAGACTGAACCAAAACTAAGGTTTTTTCAATAATGAAATGAGATTTCAAACGGACTGTTTATGGTTTGGTTTTTTGTTAGGCTATTTTTTTGTTAGGTTTTTGGTTTGGTTTGGTTTTGGTCTAGTTTGGATTTAGTTAAACCAATAAACGAATGACCGTTGAAGACTTGAAGGATGAACTCTTCGCGATTGACATTTTTAGTTGTTGAAAGGATAAAGAAATGAACTTGTTGACAATTTGACAATCTAGTTAGTTTTTTTTTGGTCTAAAAAACGGCTTGACCCTCGTTAAGGTTTTTTATTAGCCATGTCAAGTAACTACAGCAGAAGTTTCCAAATCCTTAATCAAAAAATCCAAAATAAAAGCGGGTAGTTGGTATTCTGTTATTTTTCACATTTTTTTATACGTTATATGATTTTTGTACTACAAAACTAAAGTCATATATTTATTAGACTTAAACAGGTATTTAAAGAACAATATACATACTTAACAGGTTATAAATCTTTAAAAAAATTAGTTATTTCAGTTTCTACTAGGATTTTGTCGCCCGCACGTAGCGCGGGTTTTTAGTTTTGTGTAAAAAATAGATTAGAAATGTCCGCAGTAAAAAATAGTGTGCTTTATTTTACCAATATAATCGTAAGATAAGATAAAATTACTATTAAATTAGATTAAAATAGAATAAAATGCACATATTGAAAAATGAGTATTAATGACGATGAGTGGAAGATTGAGTTGTTTTATAAAAGCTAGGTATTAAACGTTATTAGTTAGTTCTTCATTATCTTATTAATGTTTTATTTTGAAATTTTGATAACTATAAAATCATTTGTTTTTTATGAGACTGTAATGATAGTATTTTGTTTGTATCCATAGAGGTATAATGTTGCAAAATATCCAAGGAAGGTATCCAAACCAGTAAAAAGATAATAATAATTAATAATAATAGTAATACAATGCTCCTACAGTGCTACGTGTTGAAAGTGGTATGTTGTGTGTAGACACATGATCAAGAGGTGCAAAGAGATTATCCAAGGGAAAAATGACAACTACATGCTGAAAGTGGTTCCCTGTGAGTGCAACAATGTTGCTGATTGGCTTGCGAAGTTCAGCAGAGATTGCATTGTACACCATATCATGTTTAATGAACCTCCTATGGGACTTATTCCTCTTCTTGAAAGAGACTTCTTTATTTCTGAGACTATGTAATATGGAGTAGCTTTAATCATATTAAATAAAAGGATTTAACCCTCCTATTATTACCCAAAAATAATAATAATAATAATAAAATAGTACAAAGATGGAAGCGATTGAGAAATTGGGGGTATGAAATTGGATTATATACAGCCATTCATGTGCCAATGAGAAGAAATGTTATTGTAATATATTTTTAATATATAAAAGTAGAGTTCAAATGTATTAATCGTTCTGACTCGCTCTGCGTTATGATGGAAGGAGTAGAGTAGCATGGATATTAGATGCAACATCTCGGGGGTATTTAAAGGCCAACTGTGGTGCAATCTGAACGGTGAAAGCGAAAGGTTGGAGCGTTCGATTACCGGTACGTTGAAACGGCATGGAGTCAGATAAGGTTGAAGGTGGGAAGTCGCTCCAGTAACACGAAGTGAATTGAAGACGGTGTATATGTCGGCGGAACCCTAATCGAGTTGCAGGGAAGAAAAACAAATAGGAAGAGATAAAGAGGCCCAATACACAATACACATACACCACAAAGAGGCCCATATATGCCGGCTCATTCCTAAATTCAGATGCTTAATTTGAGTATTTAATGTTTGTTGTTTGGAATTTTTCCCCAAACATCTAAATTTATACTCCCTCCGTCCCACAATGATCTTCTTGTTTTTTTTGGACACATTTTCCGATGTGCGTTTTGTGTCGTTAATATCTGTAATTATAAATTTGTAAAAATTAGAAATTTTAATATTATTAAATTACTCGATAAGACAAATCAAACAAGACCACACATGACTATGTTTTTATTTATATATTGGCAGAAATTACGAAGATTTCTTTAAATAGTGAATAGTGTTAGAAGAGAGAAACATGAAGATAATTATGGGACGGAGGGAGTATTATATTAGGATAGGATTCAAACCAAACATAAACCAAAATGTGGATTACGACAGCGAGATCCTATTGCACCATTCATATTTATATTAGTTATGGAAAACCTAGCACGCACGCTCCAAGTAGAAGCTGAAAAATCTAACCATAGAGTAGGGATACAACTTACAAGAAATGGAACGCGCAGACCGTTTCTATGTTTTGCATATGATACTATTATTTTTGCTAATGCAAATCTAAATAACATGAATTACATAAAGAGAACCCTGCAAAAATTCACAGATCTATCTGGACTTGCAATTAACTACAATAAAAGTTCATTCCAGACTACACCTAATATTTCAAATGAACAGAGACAAGCTTTAGCATCGGTCCTCAATCTTAAACCTACCACTTCAATGGAAAAATACTTAGGCATCCCGATAGTTAGAGGTAGGGTTAGAAATGAATGCTTCCAATATGTTGTTCAAGGAATGAGAAAACAATTATCTAGATGGAAAGCTAACACAATTTCTCAGGCTGGTAGAACAATTCTAATACAATCCAATATCCTATCCAAAACAAACCACCTGATGCAGTGCTTCTCGCTTCCTAAAGGTGTTTGTGATCAATTAGATAAAATTGCCAAGGACTTCTTTTGAAATAATAGTAACCTTGGTTATCGCGCAATTACTTCATGGGATAATATTTGCAAACCGAAAGATAGTGGAGGATTGGGTTTACACAAAGCATCAGATTTAAATAATGCTTTACAACAAAAACTACTCTGGAAAATTGTGACAGAAAGAAATAATATATGGGTCCAAATCATATATGAGAAATACCTTCAAAATAACAATTTATTCACATTTAAAAAGAAAAACAAACAATCCTGACAATTTTTCAAGACTCTTACATCTCAGAGAACATTTTCAAAAAGGTATTAGTTGGGAATTCGGTAATGGATACAACATAAATTTTTGGACAAATAACTGGTTACTGGATACAAACCTAAGAGAATTTTTCAATTCGGAAATTCACAATATTAATTCTAAAGCTTCGGAATTTATTACACAAACTAGGGAATGGGATGTTGATAAACTGAATCAGATCTTACCTAATCACATTGTATCAAAAATTATTTGCGTCTACATCCCTAAAACAAATATAGAGGACAAAGTAGTATGGACTCCGGATAAATCCGGAAAATTTACGACTGCATCAGCTAGAGAATTTAATAACAAAGTAAAGAACTACTCACCAAGCGATGTGTATTCTTGGCTTTGGAATTTGAAACTTCAACCAAGATATTTAAATTTCATGTGGAAACTAATATCAGACAATTTATGAACTACAGAAAGGCTTAATAAATACTATAATAGAGTTCCTTCTCAATGTTCCCTATGTAATAGTCAAACTGAATCCAGAGAACACTTATTATTCGAATGTCATCATACTATAACTCAAACAAAGAAATTTGAAATACTCTTAAACTCACAATTCAATATTCAAAATCAGAATAATGGAACATTTCAGGAAAGACTAATTCATTTAATTAATATTTGGAAGACAGATAAAAATAAAGTAGAATCTATTATATTTTTATGGTATGCATTATCGATTAACAGAAACTCTATAATATTTCGTAAAAACATGAAATCAGTAAAGGAGCCTAGTAGACTAGCTTTCGAACAATTCAAATTTTGGGAAGCATTTTTCAATAATATAAAGGGACCTAAATTAAAAAATAAAAAAAACATAAATAAAATTCAAAATAAGACTTGGAAAAAACCAATAAATGATTGGATTAAATTTAATTTTGATGGATCTTTTCAACCGATGGGTAATTCGTATATTGGTTGCATCGCTAGAAACTATATGGGTACAACTATTGACTTATTCCACAAAAAAGTACATTCAACTTCCCCTCTTATGATAGAGGCTCTAGGGGCACTCTATGCTGTACAACTGACGCTGAAAATGAAATGCAAAAAAGTGATATTAGAAGGAGATAATCTCACGGTGGTAAACTCAATTAAAAACATTTGGAAGATACCCTGGGAAATTAGAAATATTATTTTGGATATTCAACATATTATAAAATATTTTGATAATTTTCAGGCATATCATTGCTTTAGAGAAGCAAACAAAGCAGCAGACTTTTTGGCAAGGCCAGAAATTAATATGCATTTTCTAAAAGTGGTATTATCCTGCAATTGGGATAATGAATTATCTGAACAATGACACCAATCTTCTTACAGTCGAGTTTGCTTGGTGGTTTCTCGGACTTTTTTAGGATCATCCGCGAGGATGGTCAGGAGTCGTTATCTGTTTTCAGGTAAGACTCCGGCTTTAGCCTTTATCAAAAAAAAATAAAAAATAAATAAATAAACCAAACCAAACTAAAATATTCCGATTTGATTTTTGGTCTGAACTTTTTAGAAATTTCAGATTTTAGTTTTTCGAATTTAATTCGGATTGAATTTAATTCGATTCGATTTGGTTTGATGAATAGGCTCACAACTAATAACAAACGCACCTTAAATTCTAATACTCTGAATGTTTACGTCGTCGGTGGTGTGATGAGGCGATAAGTATATACTAATCATTTCCGTACATAAGAAATCACAATTGTTCAATTCCCTTACGGCTCTACACGCATAAAACAAATAATGAAGGAGTCACATTCTTATGACAAAATTGACAAGCATACGCTATATGAAAATGTAAGACTTAGTTAGTGAACGTGTTAGATTTTCCGGACAGATTCTTTTCAACAGAGTCCACTAGTAACATTATGGGCCCCTTCCACAAACATTATCATCATATTGAAGGGCGTTGAGTTGATTGGAAGATGAAAATTTTCCTTTCGTTATCGGCTAGATTGGTTGGAAAAAAAAATTAAAGTAGAAAAAAATGAAGTTTTCATGTTTATAGATAATAAGTTAACGTTCATAATTTGAGCGGTAATGTTCATAATTTAACGATAAAAATTTTGAGCTCATTTTAAAAAGGAAAAATACAAATCAAAGTTTGCAGTAATTATAAGTATGTCACATCTTACTCACTGAAAACGTTAAAAAACAATTATAACCCAGATTATGAACATTATCATCCAAAATATGAACATTGACGTGCAATTTATGAACACAATTTGTTCGTTTTTACTCCGTTAAGAGTTATTTGCACTAGAACTTTCCTCGATGAGTTGACCCATAAGTTTTTTATGGAAGTATTTAAGAGTTGTAAATCAATAACATTCTAATATAAACATTCTTTTTTTTTTGGTAAAATCTAATTTGCACATTCTAATATCAACATTTTAATATAAATATTAACTATTTGATTATCTCTAAAAGTAGTTAAAGCGATTTAATTCAATTAATATCATTATCCTTTGATGTTCGGCTTTTTTCGCTGAAAGTGTAGTCTAAATGCCTTAAATGATTGTTCGAATTTTCCAAGGTATTTGCCCTATTGTTATTATGACATTTTTATTAATTAAATTAATATGTTTAAAAATCAAATGAGTAGCTAATGCACATCTGATAACATTTGTTTAAATGTTGAATGCTTTTGGTGATCAATACCAAGTATTTTACCAACTACATCCCTGCAAATATATCATATACTAGGATTTCTCGGTCCGCGCTACGCGCGGGTTTTAAAACGGCTCTAACATTTCGCTAATTTCATCTTTTAAAATGAAAAGAGCAAACATATATATTTGTTTTTTCAATCTTAACATTTGATACTCCATAATTTTATTTGAGTATTGTATTATATAAAGGTGTTGTACTTCATTTAAAGGTGAATTTGCAATTGTCAATATTTCTTTATTCTAGTCGACGATTTTTTTTAAAATGCAGGCGGTCTTTACCAAGTGCGCCATTAAAAGATGAGAACTATCCTTCTTTTGATTACAAACATGTTTGTACGTGATGCTAAAAAAACATGTTTGTACTTCGATTATTTTTGAAAGTATATTTTTTATTTACACTAAGTTGTTAACTGAGACTTTGGAGGCAAGTGTAAAATTGCACACTCAAATTGATCTTACTTTCTATGGATTCCCCTTATGGAATTCTGTGAACCCTTAACAATAAACTATTCTTATTTTTAGACAGGAAAAATGACGGAATATTTTCTTATCTATACACGGTAAAAATCTCAAAGGTAAAGGTAAAATGAAGCATGTGGATCGGCCGACCCACTTCAAAGACTACCCACGTATACATTATGCATTATAAATTTGGCACTATTTTTTTAATGGAATGGTTGATTGAAGTTTGGATGCCGGGAAAAACCCGAGGGAGGATCTGACTGAGAGCATGAGGAGACTGGAAGCTTAACAGTTGTCCCCGGTTGTTCTTATCTTTGATAGTTTCCTCATGAATTGCACACTTTGGAATTGTCGGGGGCAAATAAACCAAATTTTAGAAGATCTATTTGTTACCTAGTTAAGAAGTTTGAGTCAGATGTTTTGGGTTTGTTTGAGACACATGCCGCTGGAAGTAATGCTGATAATATTTGCAGGAATCTGGGCTTCCCGAACAGTTTTCGTGTTGATGTTGTTGGACAGAGTGGAGGGGTTTGGCTCTTGTGGAAGGATGGCGCCTTTAAGGTTGATATTATCAAATCAGATTCGCAATACATTCATGCTATTTTTGAGTCTGATGATGATCGGTTTCACTTGATTATTGTGTATGCTGCACCAACCCCTGCCCGCAGGAGTAATCTATGGGAAGACTTGAAGTCGTCTGTGAGATATATTCCGGTGTTCTTGGGAGGTGATTTTAACACCATTGTCAGACTAGATGAGAGGGAAGGAGGTAATGGAAGACTTTCGGCTGATTCGGTCGTCTTTGGAAGCTGGATTAATGAGTTGGGTTTGGTGGACCTAGGTTTCAGGGGGAATAGGTTTACATGGATTAGAGGAAAGTCTGCTTCTAATAGAATTCAGAAAAGGCTTGATAGAGTGTTTTGTAGCTCAGGGACGTATCGAATGGCAGGAGGCGTGTGTTACTCATTTGCCGTTTATGTGTTCGGATCATGCCCCTCTCTACTTACAGTTAAAGCCGAGAAGGGCATGTGATCCATCCAGGCGTCCTTTCCGATTCATGGCAAGTTGGTTAACTCATCCTGAGTTCAAAGAACTAGTTCGGGCGTCGTGGGACCAAGCTAGTTCTACTCCGGAAGCCCTGAAGATTTTAAGTACTGAGTTGAAGAAGTGGAATAGAAAGACCTTCGGCAATATCCAAGTCCGAAAAGATGAAGTCGTGAATAGACTTCAAGTGCTCAAAAGTCTCATTAATAATAACAGTAATGAGGGTTTGTTCGAGGAGGAGGAGAAACCCCAAAAGGAGTTAGATGTGATGATGGAACATGAGGAGTTGATGTGGTTTCAGAAGTCGAGGGAAAAATGGATTGGATTAGGGGATCGTAATACTACCTTTTTCCATACATCAACGATCATTAGACGACGCAGAAACATGATCGAAGCACTTCGGCGTGCAGATGGCGAGTGGGAAACAAATTCTGAAAGGCTGGAAGAATTGGTTGTGCAATATTACAAGAGCTTGTTCTCGGTCGAGGAGAATGCAGAGAATGAGTTTAAACTCCCTTGTGCCGGCTTTCAAGTTTTTTCAGAGGAAGAAAGGAATGAACTTGAGAAACCTTTTACTGATGAAGAACTCAGGAAGGCGATTATGGATATGGGTGCTTATAAAGCACCAGGTCCTGATGGTTTTCAGCCAGTGTTCTACCAGAGATGTTGGGATGTTGTTGGAACCTCTACTATTAAATTCATCAAAGAATTTTTTGATAGTGGTTTGCTCCCGCCGAATGTGAATGATGCTTTTTTGGTGCTGATTCCGAAAGTGAACAAACCAGAGAAGATTGAACAGTTTTGCCCTATCAGTCTTTGCAACGTCCTCTTTAAGACTATTACGAAGACGTTGGTGAATTGTATGAAGCGGGTGATTGAAAACTTGATTGGGCCTGCTCAGAGCAGCTTTATTTCGGGGAGACTGAGCACGGATAACATTGTGATCGTTCAGGAGGTTGTTCATTCTATGAGGAAGAAGAAGGGGAAGCTGGGGTGGATGCTGCTTAAACTTGACCTCGAGAAAGCTTATGACAGAATCAGATGGGATTTTCTGGAAGATACTCTGAGAACTGCGGGGTTCTCACAGAGTTGGATTTCATGGATTATGTGTTGCATCAAGTCCCCTGGCATGCGCATAATCTGGAATGGAGAATGCACTGGTGAGTTTGTTCCTCAGAAAGGTTTGCGGCAAGGTGATCCCCTTTCACCTTATTTGTTTGTCTTATGCATGGAAAGACTGTGTCACTTGATTGAGAACTCAGTAGAACAGAGGGAATGGAAGCCGATTAAGATCTCGAGATCGGGTCCTCTGCTATCTCATATATGTTTTGATGATGATCTGGTTTTGTTTGCTGAGGCCTCTATAGCTCAGATTAAAATTTTGCGGGCGATGCTGACTGACTTTTGTAAATCTTATGGGCAGAAGGTGAGTTTGGAGAAATCTAAAATTTACTTCTCAGAGAATGTGGATAGAGACTTGTGCACTAGAATCAGTGAAGAGGCTGGTATTCCGTTCACTAGATATTTGGGAATGCCGATTCTGCAGAAACGTTTGAACAAGAATACGTTCCTAGAGGTTGTTGAAAGATTCTCCTCCCGCCTAGCGGGATGGAAGAGTCGATGCCTGAGTCTTGCGGGAAGAATTACGCTCACGAAATCGGTTTTGACTGCAATACCGATTCACTCGATGGGCTCTATACTCTTGCCAGCGAGTACCATCAAGGCCCTTGATAAGATTAGTCATAACTTCGTGTGGGGTAGTTCACAGGAGAAGAGGAAACCTCACTTGGTCTCATGGAAAATTATGTGTAAACCGAAACAGGCGGGAGGTATGGGCATCCGACAGCCTAAGTCTATGAACTTAGCTATGATTGACAAACTGAGTTGGAGATTTCTCTTAGACAACAACAGCTTGTGGGCTCTGGTTTTGCGCAGTAAATATGGGTGGAGGAACACAAATGAGATTGAAAAAGTGAAAACTAAACAGGGGTGCTCGACTGTCTGGAGAGCGGTGACCGTGGGTTTTAGAGATGTGATTGCTAAAGGAATGGCGTGGGTTCTTGGTGATGGGAATAACATACGTTTCTGGAAGGATAGATGGCTCGCTAATTACCCCATGGAGTCGGTTAAAGTCAATAACTTGCTGGACTGTAATTCTAACGGTATGGTTGCTGATTTCTGGGAGCAGGGGGTCGGATGGAAGTTCAGTGAGTTGATGGGGAGCCTGGACGAGGAACACATTCTGTTACTTGTTGCAGTTGTACCAAATGGATTAATGGGTTCGATGGATAGACTGTCCTGGAGTATGACTTCTAATGGGATTTACACGGTCCGAACCGCTTATGCACTGATCACTGCTGAGACTGAGAATGGGCAACAGTGGAACCGCCTCTTTGCCAAAATTTGGAGGATAGGTGTGCCTGAACGCATAAGAGTCTTCTTATGGCTCATCGTGCACGAGCGAGTTCTCACGAATAAGGAAAGGTTCAGAAGACATTTGAGCGAATCGGATACGTGTGAAATATGCAGCCGGGCTGAGGAGAGCTTGTTGCATTTGCTGCGTGACTGTAGGCAAATCAGGTGGATCTGGCTAGAGTTGGTTACGCCATCAAGGTTAGCAGAATTCTTTTCGTCCTCACTTCATGAATGGTTGTTTGTAAACATGAATGATGATCAGGAGTTAGACTCGGAAGAAGGATGGTCGACGACGTTTGCAACAGTTGTTTGGTGGGCATGGAAATGGAGGAATGAGAAGGTTTTCAGGGAGAATAGCTTTACGCGGGATAAACTGGAGTTTATTAAGTGCATGGCTAAGGAGTATTGGGAGGGAAACTTGAAAGTAAGAGGGGGGGGAGAGAATTCACGAGAGAACTGAAAGAAACGTCAGTTGGTCTCGTCCGTGTTCCGACTGGGTGACGCTGAACACTGACAGAGCGTCTAAAGGTAACCCGGGCCGTGCTGGTGCTAGGGGTGTCATCAGAGGAGAGGATGGTGAATGGAAGGGAGGTTTTGCTCTCAATATTGGTATATGTACAACACCTATGGCGGAGTTATGGGGTGTGTACTATGGCTTGCATATAGCTTGGGAGTTGGGGTTTCGCAAGATTACAGTCGAAGTGGATTATGAGATCGTAGTCGGTTTACTTAAGAAGGGGACGGTGGATTCACACCCCCTTTCTTTCCTGGTACGTATGTGTCATGGCTTCTTAATAAGGGAGTGGATAGTTCGGGTGACGCATGTGTATAGGGAGGCCAATCGCTTAGCTGATGGATTGACAAACTATGTTTTCTCGCTTAATTTAGGTTTTCATTTCTTTACTGTTATGCCTAGTACTGTTAACTCTATTTTAGTTGACGATGTAAGGGGTTTTGCTATCCCCCGTTTGATTCGTAATTAGCGCTTTTCCTTTCAATAAAATCCTAGAGAGTGCCGCCTCTCTTTTACCAAAAAAAAAGAAGTTTTTAAAAAAGAGCATTTATGGAGTTGGAGATTGAAATTTATTAGCTAAAACATCCAAATTTATATTATATTAGGATATTAAGATTAAGATTAGAATTAGGATACGATTTATTTTGTACTGTTGTTGACCCGTTGAAACCGATCTTCATCCAGTCATCACAAGGTTTATGTCAAAACTGAATAGTAATCAATTTTTTTGTAGTAGGACTTGCGATTAATTGGAGATATTTGTGTATGTTTAATTAAAGATTGCCAAATTCTAAAATGAATATTTGCTAGATTAAATATAACATTATTTATATTTAACCATAGTGAGTGTCATACATGTAATAGTGACTATTGCATTAAATGATTTGTTTTTTTATTTATAAAATACTATATTAAATTAGTCGTCTACTTGTGAAATGAAATTTTCTCCTTATTTAGTTAATTGTTTTTGCTTACTTTGAATGAAATTGTTGAAACACTCATTTTTACTCTCCCACAAACAATCAGAGTTCCTAGATAGTTTTTTATTGAATTTGTTTTTAATAGCATTACTGAAGCTAAATCTGATTTTTGAGACTTATCTATGTTAGTTGCGTTTTGGAAGTTGCTCTTGTAATAAGTTATTATTGATAAACAAGATAAGTGGGTGAATTGTTAAAGAACATTTCTAATTTAAGTCATATTCTTTAGTGTTGCATTTGCAAATATAGTTGTAACATCACAAAACATATAAATGGTATCACGTTCCATTTTTTATTAGTTAAATACCAACCTTATGGTGTCGTAACTCATATTGACTTTGTAATGTATGTGTTAAATATTCCATTGCCATCATGAAAATGTATGGCTCACTATATCTCCTTGACGGAGTCGACATCGCGGTTTAAAAGTTGGGTCTAGTTCATTGTTATCGATAATTGAAAATGATCAAGATTTGATATATGAAATTAAGAGATGAATCCAAATTTTATGAAATCCAAAATTTTCAAGAATATTTAATAAGAAAGACCATTAGACTTTATCATAAGCCTTTGTCATATCTACTTTAAGAGTCATCCAACGTCTTTTTATCATTTTCGACTAACATCTTGTATTGGGAAGCATTCATACAACTAGAAATCCCACCCTTCGAACTAGAACCGACAGACATGACCTTGGTAGGTTTTGAAGGAGAGAAGGTCAACGTAGCTAGAAGTATCGATATGAGAGGCTAGAGGACGGCAGGACGAGAGTCAGGCATGTTATCTCGTCACTCTCACGGATAGGAATAGCCATGTATGTCTGGAAGTAGAGTTTGGTCTAGAGCTCGAGTGTGGGGAAGCCTCATAGGGAAGCCTAGAAAAGAACCTAGAGCAAGCTGACCTGGATGTAAGAGATTGAGTACAGTGTCATAGAGCATGAACAAATTGAACGCTTGTTTGATGAATCTC
This sequence comes from Oxyria digyna, assembly GCA_029168935.1. NCBI lineage: Eukaryota > Viridiplantae > Streptophyta > Magnoliopsida > Caryophyllales > Polygonaceae > Oxyria > Oxyria digyna. The sequence continues at coordinate 36,664,698 of JAPVLV010000009.1, forward strand.
GAGATGTCTTTGCATATCCCCCTCGGACATAAAGGGGATTCCACCTTCCTTGGCAACCCTTTCATTAAATATCAACAAGGGTGCAAAACCAGTACGCGAAAAGAAGAGAAAGATGGTCGGAGAAAAGTCAATTGGAGCAAGAGAAGAAATAAAGAAGCTCTTGGCGACATGCTATATCAGGAAAGTAAAGTATCCAAAGTGGCTAGCAAATATGGTAATGTTAAGAAAATCAAACGGTAAGTGGAAAATGTGTGTGGACTTCACAGACCTAAACATGGCATGCTCGAAGGTCACTTATCCACTCCAATCCATTGACCGCCTGGTGGACTCCACTGCGGGGCATGAAACTTTGATTGAGCTTCCTATATGCCTACTTGGGATATAATCAGATCAAGATCAACCCGAAAGATGAAAAGAACACCTCCTTCATTATATAGGATGAAACGTATTGCTACACTGTTGTTTGTGCCCATAAATGCTATAATAGGCGGGACTTGTTTGTTGGTCTCGACATGTCGTAGTGAAGCGGAGACGAGACGAGACGTCGAAGGTCAAGGCGGTGAAGATTATTGTTTTCATTTTATGTATTTAAGTTAGGAATGATGTAAGTGGTAAAGAGAAGTTTTTCGGTTTTATATGATGTAGAGAATCACTTTTGTTCATGAAGAATTAGAGCCAAAACTTGGTCAAACATCACTCTTATATAAACCTAAAGGTGGTTATTCAATTACTAGGACATTGTTATCCAATGGATAAGGCGGTTAAAAGCGGTTGGGAACGCATTAACTTCCCAAACCGCTCAACGTTTGAGAACGCATTAATCTACCAAACCGCTCAACGGATAAACCGAAAAAAATATGCAAAAAGCTCCTTCAGATTATGAAATTTTCATCCAAAATATTAACATTCATGTGTAATCAATGACGCGAATTGTTCACACTTTGTATTTTAAAACCTATTCGCATCGGAACTTTACTCGTATATACTCCCTCCGTCCCTAAATGATAGTCCCGTTTCCGTTTCGGGCGTCCCCTTTTGTTAGTCTCATTTTCATTTATATCCATAAATTTCTTCCCATTATACCCTTACTCAATTTATTGTATTCATATCCTAATATCACTTTATCAATCAAATCAACCATCTACATCATCTTCTCCATATAATATTTCACCATTAACTTCATCAACCACCCAAAACTCCATTAAATTTCTTCCATTATTACATAACCCATTTTCTCATTAACCTCTAAAATTTGTAATAAATCTATTTTTTTTCTCTATAATCCGATTTAATTAAACCTAATCAAACCCAATTACACCTAATTAATCCAAAAACCCAACTAATCTAGCCCAAAACAAAGCCCAATACCCACCCCTAAATACTCAGCTTCTTCCTCACAACTCTCTCATTTCCACTCACAAACCCTAACTGCCTCCTCTCTCTCTCCCGAAACCCTAACCCTAACCTTAGTTGCTCCCTCTCGCCTCCTCCGATGGACAGCTCCACTAACACCCGACCCTCGTAAAGCTTCACTCAGAGCGGCACCCCTTCCATGGCTAGTGGTCGGAGGTCGATTAGTGTCTCCGATCCGAGTTCCCCGGATCCCAGTTCCCCACTTATCTCCGATCATGGAGATTCTGATGCCTATCTGGATGAATTCTTCAAAGATTCTGATCCGTCGGCCACTGTAACCCCTAGGGAGGGGTGCTCACTGTCCCCGCCTTGTAACTAGGGGTCGGACTGCAAAGGCGATCACACTTGGAGCTTTGTCCCGCCGGAGGAGACCCCGGAGAACATGAAGTGGCCGCCGGAGCAGAAGAAGGAATCGGTGGAGATGGCCTGGTCCCCAGAGATTTCGGAGAATGAAGCCTTGTCCCGTCCCAGAGAGATAATTGTTATCCCGTACACGCCGACAATGGATTTGGAGATGCAGACCTGGAGACGTCCAATGTTGTAGATATGCCGACACCGGAGATAGCTGCTCCTCTCTCCCCGGAGATGATCATCATCCCCGACGAGTCCTCTGTCTGTGACTCCAATTCCCGCTCTGATGAAATCTAGCTAAGTCCCCTGGGCGGCTCTGTTTTTTTACTCTCTCTGTTTTACTTATGCTGTTATGGACTTGAACTTGAACTTGGTACTTGGTTTCTGGATATATTTTGTTGATGGATGTTGACAAATTATAGAATCTGTATATTTTGCTGATCGATTTTAACAGATTATGGAATCTGTATATTTTGCTGGATGTAGATTGTATATTTTTCTATATTTATGTATCTGTATATTTGCTTGGCTCTAAAACTTTTGGTTCATCTGTTGATGATGAACTATGACCTTGATTAGGAGCCAGACTGCATATTGGTTCATCTGTTGATGATGAACTCTGACCTTGATTATGTGTTGATGCACAATGGGACTATCTTCTGTTGATGATGAGCTGTGACCCTGTATTATGTGTTGATGCATATTGGCTCTCTGTTGAGTTGAGCATTGTGCATATTGATCCTAGTTGCCTTATCTCTGAAAGTGTCAATGATGAAATTTGTTTTTCATGGTCTGAGATTAAGTTTAATTCTATTTCTTTTATGTGCCATAGGAACACAGTATATAATGTCTAGATTGATGTCTATCTGGAATGTTTAGGTTAGTGTTTAGGGGCTTGACATCAATGAGGGAATGAGGACATTCTGTTATAAGTAATTAATGATGAAAATGTCAATGCTGAGATGCAAGCCCTTAAGTATCACTACCTGGATGTGCCATAGGAACACTAGATGTTTTTACTGATTGATGCTTATCTGGAATGTTGAAGTTATAGTATTAACTGTGAAAAAAATCAATGATGACCATGGGGACACCTGAGACCATTATGTTGCCTTAATAAATTTTTAGTTGGATCTTATGTATGTTGCCTTAACCACCAATATTCATCATCACATAATCTGTTTGGTTACAAAAATATGACTAGTGTAAGCATGCTTACAAAAACAACTAGTCTATGCATGCTTACACTTGTCATATAGTCTTGGCTAAACCCAAAAACCAGTTAGTCTATGATACCTTACCTTACATTAGTATGAAATTATCTAAATCTTCTTGACTGTCCCCTAAATCTGCTTGACTGTCCCCATTATCTGCTAGATGATTTGCTTGGTTGTCCCAACAAACATTTGCTTGGCTCTCTGTTTCATCATTTGATTGGGTCTCTGTTTCATCATTTGCTTGGCTCTCTGAGTCATCTGAATCCCCATGAACAATGTCCCATGCTTCCATAACAGCCCAAGTAGGTGTCTTGATTATTTCTGGTAACTGACCTTGTGCCCTTAATTTCTTCTTGTTAACATGAGGCATATCATAATCAATCCCTCCTTTGACTCCTAACACTTGGTTCATAACATATTGAAGAGTAATCTGAACATCTCTTAGAGTAGTGGCATCCAACTCATAAAAAGCATTGTAAACTGCTTGTAACATTTCATCAACATCTTTTGGCATTTTTTTGTGCATCAGTGACTGTATGCTCCTAAAAAATCCTAGGTCTAAGATGTTTAAATCAGGACTATTAGCTGGTTGCTGAATTAGAATAAATGTGAAACCATCTTGTTTGTGTACCTCTTGCCATTCTGGATCTTGTTGATTGATGTGAGGTCTTGCATTGTCTTGTTGGATGTATATGACTCTTTGTGCTCCTTCTGTCCATTTAGCTTTGATTGTTGGTATTAGCTGATCAATAAGCATTCTGCGTGTAACTTGCTTGTTAATTGACTCAACAAGCTTAGTTACCATTGTCCCCTTTGGTCTCTTTACTGATTTCCTTTTAGCTGCTTCTTGATATGTGAATGGAAAGATATCAATCTTTCCATCAAAAGTACATTCTCCATCTGAATTGAACCTTGGCCTTGCAACTGCTGCCATAAACATAACCTTATGAATGAACTTACTTGAACTAGCAGCCTTGTACATGCCTCTTTCATTTTTTGCTAGATATACTCTTTGTGTCTTCTTTGTAAGGAAGAACCACTTTTCATCAATATGCACGAAATCATACATTGGATGATAACCTGTCTTTTCCAGCACTGTGTCCCCTGATATTAGATTGAGAATCCAGTCCATCCTTTTGATCTTGTGTGCATCACTCAATCCAGGATGTAATGCATTTGAGTGTGGCTTTATTATCTTTTGCTTGATCATTCTATGACATACTGACTTGGGAATGTTGAGCTTGCTTGCTAAGTCTCTCAGGCATGTTTTGTCCCCCATGCTAAGTGATGTTATTGCTGCTTGATCGACTTGAGTTCTCTTCCTACCAGCATTATGATATCTTGTGCTGACATTGTAGCATTGATTTTCTTGTTGTTGTTGCTTGGCTGCGCGCCAGATTCTACTAATTGTTTTTCTTGTTACCTTGAACAGCTCTGCAGCTTCCTTGACTGCTCCATATGGAAGTCTCCCCGCTTCCAGTTTGGTTAGAAGATGACTGAGAATATGCAATTTCTTCGAACTGCTGAGTCTGGGAGTTGGTTCATGATGTCGTGATGCCTCTCCATGATCTTCTACTTCTGATGATGGTGGCGTCTGGTTCAGATCAAAAGAAAATCCAGGTTCCTCTCCTATCTCCCTCATCTCCTCAGTATTTAAGCCATCATCATCAAGAGGTGGAAGGTCATTCAAATTGAATGTTGAAGCCATTCTCCTCTGACAATGATGCTCTGTTCCCCTGTTTTTTTTATACTCTGTTCAGTTTAGCAGTAAATGCTCCATTAAATTGTGAGTTGAGGTTATTTATGGACTGGAAATTGTATCTGGTTTTCTTTAGGGGTATTTTAGTCCTCAGATTTTGCAATTGTTTGACAATCCGTGTATTAGTAATAAAGTCTTCTGATTGGCTTTTAAAAATGTAAGAATATTTCTCATTGGTTTAAAAATGGGTTTGGACACATTTACAAATGTAATCATCACTTCTTACTCAATCTGATTTTGCCTTAATTAATATACATAATACACAATGAGACTATTAAAAAGGGACAGAGACAAAGGAGAGTATAACATTACTTGAAAATCAAAAAGCTGGCGATCGTTTCTAATGCGATCGGCTCGACTTTAATTTCTTTACGACTTTGTCAAACTAAGTCTCCTACTTTGTCTTTTAGTAGTTTTAAGTAAATGTGAGTCATGATCACACTATAAAAACTTTACTTATAATTCGGAGTAGTTAGTTTATGTTTGGGAAAGAGTACCATTTTATTTTATTTATTATTGAAAGAGTCACATTAAAACAGGGAAATTGTTCTCTCTACCGACATGTGAATTCGATTTATGAATGTGATATTCTATGGATAATGGTTTTTGAACGGGTTTTTTAATATGGGTGAGAATCCCATAATAAACCATCTCTTAGAGATAAATAAGAATGAATCCAAGCCATTGGATGCCTTAGCATCCAATGACTTAGATTAAACTAGTTACCCCACTACAAGTGGGGGTAGTTGTGGTGGTCCGACGACCTCCCGATGACTTTCCGGCGACCACCCGGTGGTTGTCCGGCGACCGGAAGTCCGATGGAGGTCCGGCGGCGGTCCGGCGGAGGTCCGGCGGCGGTCCGGCGGAGGTCCGGCGGCGGTCCGGCGGAGGTCCGGCGGCGGTCCGGCGGAGGTCCGGCGGCGGTCCGGCGGCGGTCCGGCGGCGGTCCGGCGACGGTCCGGCGGTGGTCCAATAATAAATGAAAAGGTTAAAGTATAAAATGAAAATTTTAAGTCTAATTCAAATTGATGAACATTTAGATATAATGTGATGAACATTTAATTATAATGTGATGAACATTCTGTTGGTGAACATGAAATTAAGATGTGATGAACATTTACTTGAGTATATCAAAATGTACGTTTATAAACATTTTGATGAACATTTATGAACAACGTGATGAACATTTAATTATAATGTGATGAACATTCAGTTGGAAAACTTTTAAGTATAATGTGATGAACATTTATGAACACTTGATGTTCATCAAAAATTGGTGAACTCTTAAGTATAATGTGATGAACATTCAGTTGGAAAACTTTTAAGTATAATGTGATGAACATTCAGTTGGAAAACTTTTAAGTATAATGTGATGAACATTTATGAACACTTGATGTTCATCAAAAATTGGTGAACAACTGAACATTTAAGTAGAATGTGATGAACATTCAGTTGGAAAACTTTTAAGTATAATGTGATGAACATTTATGAACACTTGATGTTCATCAAAAATTGGTGAACTCTTAAGTAGAATGTGATGAACATTCAGTTGGAAAACTTTTAAGTATAATGTGATGAATATTTATGAACACTTGATGTTCATCAAAATTTGGTGAACTCTTAAGTATAATTTGATGAACATTCAGTTGGAAAACTTTTAAGTATAATGTGATGAACTTTTAGGAACACTTGATGTTCATCAAAAATTGGTGAACATTTAAGTAGAAAGTGATGAACATTTAGTTGGAAAACTTTTAAGTATAATGTGATGAACATTTACGAACACTTGATGTTCATAAAAAATTGGTGAACATTTAAGTAGAATGTGATGAACATTCAGTTGGAAAACTTTTAAGTATAATGTGATGAACATTTACGAACACTTGATGTTCATCAAAAATTGGTGAACATTTAAGTAGAATGTGATGAACATTCAGTTGGAAAACTTTTAAGTATAATGTGATGAACATTTATGAACACTTGATGTTCATCAAAATTTGGTGAACTTTTAAGTATAATGTGATGAACATTCAGTAGAGTATATACATTTGAACATTTATGAACATTGTGATGAACACTTGATGTTCATCAAAGATGGTCCGGCGGTGCTCCGGCGGCGGTCCGGCGGTGCTCCGGCGGCGGTCCGGCGGTGCTCCGGCGGCGGTCCGGCGGTGCTCCGGCGGCGGTCCGGCGGTGCTCCGGCGGTGCTCCGGAGACGGTCCGGCGGTGGGGACAAGGAGGGACAAGGGGTGCCACCTGTCATCTTATGGGCTCTTGGATCTCTCTTGATCTAAGGCTCTACATTCATTCTCATTTATCATTTTAACAAGTATTATTACATGACTCTTTTCCTTTTAATATTGAATGCAATCCTTTAAACTAGTTTAGGTTTTTATTATACGAGGCTAGTTCAAGGGAGAAACCCCCTTAGAAGAAAAACAAAAAATCAATTTCAGCTCTTAATCTACTATCAACGCACCAGATGAAATCATGTAATCAAAAGTAAGAAACTGAGGTAAGGAAGGTGCGGTGACAATGTTGCAATTTTAACACAAAATACATGAAAGACGAAAATATCCTTACCCTCTGGCTTTTCGCTTTCTGTTCCGTTCTCGATCTCACCTTCTTCACCGTGTTCTTTGATTCCATTAGATTTTCCCCGGTTCTTCTTTCCACGTTGAAGTTTTTTAACTGTTTCTGAAGTTCAGGTACATTAAGTTCATATATATATATTGCATTAAAAGGTTCATGACAATTAGAGACCTTCATATATGCATTGTATCATTTCTAGTGTCTTTAACTAAATATATCAGGTTCATTGTATTGAATTATTATGAAAATTTTTGTTTTAAAAATCATATTATTGTTCAAGATCTTAATACCTTATTTTCATTTGAATTTGTTTAAGTTCATGCTCGTATGAATTAAGGCTCATTTAATGAAAAGGTTGAAGACATAAAGTTTTTGCACTATTTTATGCAGTCCATGAACTTATAGATGAAGTTCATAATATTAGATAAGAAGGTTCATGACTATTATAGATGTTCATGACTTCTTTATCATGTGTTGTTTCTTTAAGAGACGGTACTTATGCATTAAGGCTCAATACCTTTTTTATAGTTGAATGTGCTTAAGTTCATGCTTGGATGATTTGAGGTTCATTAGATTATGCACAGAAGTAATTACATTTATTTTTCAAAGTGCATGTGAAGCAGCTATGAAAATAACTTGTTGTTTTTTTGATAATATTGCAACAGATGAAGGGAATAAGAAAAAAAAAAAACATGTGGATAGATTCAAACTTACACAGAAGAAAACAGAAAAGGTTGCAACTCGAACAAGCCCACGCAAGAGGAAGGACCCTGAAGAGATTGATGGTGAGAAACAAGAATCTTCAAAGAAAACAATATATGATAAGAAAATTTCAGAATATATAGAACAGAGCACGAAAGATGAGAGAAAGGGTGGAGAAGAATGCTCATCAACTGCAACTACGAAAAGGAAATCAAAGCCACATGTGAAGCAACAAAAGACATAGACTGCAGAGAATAGAAGAGTTTGAACCAGGAAAAGAAAGGCGGTAATACAAGTAGTTGAACCAAGAAATGAAGAAAACAAAGCAACAAAGAAAAAAGGAGACAAGAAGACCTTGAAGAAAGTTATAAATAATCCAAGTGATTTCAAAACAAGATTTGTAAATTAGGTACAACACTAGAGAGTTTAAAAGAGCAGAAGAAAGAAATTATAATGAGAATAGGATTTGGGAGCATTCTGGAATTGAAGCTGAAGACCATATCAAAAGAACTAGAAAGTTGGCTTGAAGATCGATTTGATGTAGAGCAGTGTGGAATATTACTGGATGACAATACCTTCATCAAGATGAATGCAAATGAGGTTCAAAGAATTTTGAGTATTCCAAAAGGTGGTGTACCCTTTGTTAGAGGAGATGAAGATGAAAAAGATAAGAAGAGAGTAAAGGAATGGAAATCTCTCTTAAGAACAGGAGAAGTTCGTCCATCTCATGTTGCTACTTCAATGCAGTCAACGAAAGATGAATCCTGGTTCATTCTATCATTTCTGGTTTTGTTCTAAGTGTTCTGGTGGATTTATCTCAGAAAGGCATTGTACTTCAGTCGTTGATGGTTGGAGAATTTGAAGATGTTGAGAGCATAAACTGGTGTTGTTGTAACATGATTTGTCACAATATTAGATTTGTTGTTGACGATGATTGATCTACAAAACGCTCGAATATCAAAGAAGAAAGCAAAAATGATAACACGAGATTTATTGACCTAGTTCGCCATAAATGACTACATATGGAGACTACCAAGTCAGGTTGTTTGCTCTTACGGTTCCTTAAAATAAAACAGTAGATTCATGTGGTTTTAGTTTGACATTCATTACATACGAGAAGTAAGTTCATGTGTTTTCGGTTTATAGTTCATTAATATGAACTAGTAGGTTCATTTAAATGAAAAAGTAGGTTCATGGTTAAAAAAAAATGTGAATACTAGCAGGTTTATTATTTGTATATATGAAATGTTGAAGGTTAAACAATCTTAATTTCTGACTAGTTGATTCTACTCATTTAGTAATTTTTTTGTTTGATTTTATTATTGTAAAAGGAATGGTTGAGGAGGTTCACATGCAAGAAGATAATTCTAGCAAACTCAATGCTAGAGATTTCTACCATGTATAGAGATCTGTAGCATGCATGTATTCAGGGAAGACAACAAACTGAAGTGCGTGATCAAAACAGCTAAGACAATGATGCCGAAAAAGGAGGGAGAAAAAGAAGAAACATTTGATTATGAAAAAATCTTCAAAGATTCAAATCATCTATTTTTGTTTGATCCAAGATTTGTTGAGTGCAAAAAACTAGTTAGAGCAAAGGATACAAGGAAAATGATGTCAACTTCAATAGGGACCAAAGATTGACGATACTTGGCAAAGCCTGAGTAACATTCTTACATCTATTGACAACATTCAAGAAAAAAATAATACTCCCTCCGTCCCTATTTGATTGTCCGCAAGTACAAATTTCGCGAAAATTAGGGAATGATGAAAATATAATAATTATAAGAGAGAGAAACATGTAAAGTGAATAGTTAGAGAAGTGATATAGAGAGAAATAGTAGATAAGATAGGAATTTGGAAGAGAGAGTAGTAATTATATGTCGATAGTGGAATAAAATGAGTAGAATAAATTTACTTAAATGGAATAATAGACAAACTTAAGGAGACATTCGAAAAAAAGTGGACAATCAAGCAAGGACGGAGGGAGTACAATGAATGAGTGATGAAGGCTTCCACACTAGGGTTATATAAAATATTTTAATAATTGATTGTATAAAAAAAATGCTTTTTTATTATGTAACTCGATGAATCGAGTTACATGATATGTAATCAAAATGAGAGTTACATTTCACCTTTTTTATAGCTAATTTTTTGATTTTTTTAATCTTATTTAATACAGAAATAAAAATAAAATAAAATAAAATGAATTGTGTAAACACATTATAAAATGTTGGATGAGAGTCTAACAGTTAACTGAGTTCGAGAACACATTTATTCAAAGGAAAACTAACCTTTAAAAGATGAAAGACAGAACATGAACATTAATAGCTCGATTACGAGGAGCACGTGTAAACTTTTTCTTCTTCTTCTTTTTGAGCGGCAACTTTTTCTTCTTTTTTTTTTTTTTTGAGCGGCAACTTTTTCTTCTTGTTGAGTGAGCGTTCAATGCATATATATCGATATCTATTGCGGGTCCTACTCAAATTACATCTTTTATGCTACCACTTATCCTATAAATAGGGCTCACTCCTCGCTTATTACTTCACATCATCCACAACACAAAACACAACTTCATAACTTGTACACAAAATTAGTCATGGCCTGCTTAAAGGCTTTCATCCTTCTTGGATTGCTCTTTGCACTCTCTACTCTCCTAATTTCTTCTCATGTCTCTGCACGTGACCTTGTTGGAACGTCAAGTGAGTTCATTTCATTCCTATTTCTTATTTAAGGACCATTTTCGTTTCAAATAGGCTAGATATTCAAGCTTTTTTAGCTTATTGTTTGATATTATTTGATACGCCGAAAATGCTATCTATCCTTCGTAAATGTTTTACTTTTCATTTTGTCATACGGAGTACGAGTATATGTTAGTACTTTATAGCTCGATGATTTGCCTTTTAGCTTTTCTTGCCTACAAACCCATTACTAACAAAAAGAAAAGAAACACATCGATTATTCTTATCGTTAAGATTTCCTCGTGCATGATTAATAAAATAAAGCAGATTACACTCGATAAACTTTGGAGCAGCAGAGACATCTTTAATGAAAATATAAAAATGATATGTAAAGCCGAACAATCCTACTCCTCAATTCCATTTTGTTAGTCTCATTTCAATCAGGCACATATGCCGAGACATGTTTTGCATCGTTAATATCTCTAGTTATATGTTAATAAAAATTATAATTTTTTAATATTGTTAAAGTACTCATTAAGACGAATCAAACAAGACCCCACATGACTATGTTTTTTCTTATATATTAGGAGAAATCTACAAGATTCTCTCTGTTTGTAAATAGTGTTACGAAAAGAAATGAGACTAACATTATGGGACGGAGGGAGTAATAATTAATATTAAAGTTTTATTATATCTGTAATATAAATCTCAAAATTCCTATATTATGCGGCATTAATTTTATTTAATAAAAATATCTAATATTTTGTTGGAAACATCGCACTAACTTATGTTATATGGATGGGTATATGTTATATTTACCATTTGAATTGGAAAAATTAAGAATTTCTAAAAAATATTCTATATTGTTTTCAACTTGCTATGAAGTATGATTTTACTGTAAACTTACCAATTTTTAACTTATTATTAAAGATGCCATAATAATAAATAATATACTTTCTTTTAAGGAATAAATTATTTTTAGAGTGTGGAACTTATTAAGCTTTAATTTATTTGACATTTTAATTGTTTTTGTTTGATTTTTCAGATTACTCTCAGATTTCATAACAAATTTGATTGTTATTAACTATATTCGTAATTATAACTAATTAAGTGAACAAGACAGAAATATTAAACTTAATCATTGTGTAATTGATGGATAGAGTCGGTAGAGGAGAAGAAAGAAGGCGAAACTGACGGCTACGGCCACGGAGGGCACTATGGCGGAGGTGGACACGGTGGTCACTACCCTCCGGCCACTGATGAGAGCACCGACGCTAAAACCGACGGTTATGGCGGAGGCGGTGGTGGTCACTACGGCGGTGGTGGCGGAGGAGGCCACTACGGAGGCGGCGGTGGTCACTACGGTGGTGGAGGCGGACACGGTGGTCACTACCCTCCGGTTACTAGTGAGAGCACCGACGCTAAAACCGACGCTAAAACCGACGGTTACAGAGGAGGCGGCGGAGGCGGTGGTTACGCAGGAGGAGGTGGTCACTACGGCGGCGGTGGACACTACCCTCCGGCCACAGTTGTGAGCACCGACGCTAAAACCGACGGTTACGGAGGAGGAGGTGGTCACTACGGCGGCGGAGGAGGCCACTATGGAGGCGGCGGTGGAGGCGGACACGGTGGGCACTACCCTCCGGCCACAGTTGAGAGAACCGACGCTAAGACCGACGGTTATGGAGGAGGAGGCGGTGGTCACTACGGCGGTGGCGGAGGAGGCGGTGGTCACTACGGAGGCGGCGGTGGAGGCGGACACGGTGGTCACTACCCTCCGGCCACAGTTGTGAGCACCGACGCTAAAACCGACGGTTACGGAGGAGGTGGTCACTACAGCGGCGGAGGAGGCCACTATGGAGGTGGACACGGTGGGCACTACCCTCCGGCCACAGTTGAGAGCACCGACGCTAAAACCGACGCTAAGACCGACGGTTACGGAGGAGGCGGTGGTCACTACGGCGGTGGCGGAGGAAGCCACTACGGAGGCGGCGGACACGGTGGTCACTACCCACCGGCCACTGTTGAGAACACCGACGCTAAAACCGACGGATACGGAGGAGGCGGCGGCGGTCACTACGGCGGCGGCGGCGGAGGCCACTACGGAGGAGGAGGAGGCGGACACGGTGGTCACTACCCTCCGACGACTCAAGAGAAAACCGAGGCTACAACCGACGGCCTACCGGCCAAGGTGGAGAGGAAAGCGGAGGAAATTGATGGTTATTATGGACACGGAGGACACTACGGAGGCGGCGGAGGCGGTCACTACGGAGGCGGAGGAGGCGGTCACTACGGCGGAGGAGGCGGTCACTACCCACCAGAGCAGAACAAGGGTAATTAAGTGAGCTTATATGTAATTTCGGGGTACGGTTTAAGTTGCTAAGCTTAGTTAATGTAATGTGTATGTTTGTATGGAAAACAATTAATAAAAGCTACCATGAATCTTAAGATCGAGTTGAGCATATATATATGTATGTATGTGCGTACGTAGTGCATGGTTTGGAGCTGTAATTTCGTGACGGAGGATATATGGACCAATATGAATGCAACCCAAAACTTGATAAATGTATCCATGCCAAGTAATTTTATGGTGTAAAGTGTTCGTATTTACAAATAACAAGTTAATGTTTATAATTTGGGTGATCATGTTCATAAGCTAACTAGTGATTGTCTCACTTTCTAGGTCATATTCAAACAAGAAAAACTAAATTTATAGAAATTACAAAATTGTCACCGCATAAACCAGTTAAGAAGTTCATATCACCTAAACGGACACGACTTTTTAAATTATGAATATTAACTTGTTATATTGGAATGTGTATACATCGCTCTAAAACGTTTCTCACGAAAACTTTGTACATAAATTACTGTGTATTATTTTTATTTTTAATCTAAATAAACTCTTGTGTATTATTGTCAATCCAAATCTAAGCATGGTCAAAATTGAAACTAGAGCCATATAAAAAAAAAATTAGAAATCTCCCATGCGATGATGTTCAAATAATTAAACTATTAAAGTGTCAAGTGACATTTTTAACCCCGCACCCAAAAAGTAATATCTCACACCCGTTTTGGACACAGTCGGGCTGCGTCCAACGAACCGGGCGAGTTTCTTGGCGAACTCAGGAAAAATCCAAAAACATATTTGCCTTCAAAATGCATAAAAATATGGTCTAGGTTGGGCGCAATCGAAATACGCCTAAAACTGAACTGAATTTTTTGAAAAATGTTTTGGACAAATCCTTTTTGCGTCCAACAGTAGGTGCATGTTATATTTTTCCGGCTGCGGGGTTTTCTCGCAAGTGACTCTTAAAAGTGAGAAACTAAATCTAGGCCCTTGCTAAATACCGCCCGGGCGTTTTCTAAATAACGCCCGGTCTCTCGCGTTCTGCGAGAGAGCGTCACCTCGCAGAACGCGAGGGTGCGTCACCTCGCAGAACGCGAGGGTGGTTTTTCCCTATAAAAGGGGAAAAACCCTACTCGGCCCATTTTTTACCTCACACACAATTTTCTACCGCCGCCTCTCACCATCTCTCTCGGTTCAAACTAGTTTTTCTTCCTCTTTTCACTACAAATCTCCATATAAGGTATGTTTCTTATACTCTTATGCTTTGTAATGTTGTTTCTAGATGAATATATGTTGTTAGTATAGGAAATTGCATATTATATGATGTTTCGATATTGAATGTTGTTTTAGAAATGGTTGTATAATGGATGAAAGATGATGATTTTGAATTATGGTGGATGAGTGGATGTTGATTTTGAATTTTCGCCTGAAATTCTCGCCGGAAACTCATGATAATGCAAATTGACGCAGAACGCTACACCCCTCGCAGAACGCGAGGTCATGGTACTCGCAGAACGCGAGGTCATGCCCTTCGCAGAACGCGAGAGTCATGCTGATCTGCTACTATGATTATAAGCATTGTTGTTGTTTGTATAGATTATGAATTTGATTGAGTATGTAACTATAATTTGGTCAGGTTTGTGATTATACAGATGTCCAATTCCAATCAAGAATCTGATATTTCTGATATTAGTACGGTGTCTAGCATTGGAGACAACTTTGATATGCTTGAACGGGAGAGACAAGAACGTGAGCGACGTGAACGGGAGAGACAAGAACGTCAAAGGGAGAGAGGGGAACCATCCACTAGACCAAGGATGACCGCACGAGAATTCAGGAACCTCTTCAGGCCGTTCAACCCTCGTCGTTAGATCTTTCTTTTGAAAATTTATCGACCTTCTTTGTTTGCTTGTTCCGTTTAATGTTGTTTGTTTAGAATTACTTATTATGTTGAACCTTATTATGTTGCACCTTTGAAGTGTTGAACCTTATTATATTTCTTTATTTATATGGTGTGTCATACATATTGCGACCTCGTTCGGTTTTCAAACTAGGTTTCACTTCCAAAGGAAGAAATCTTAATTTCAAGTTACACACATGATCAAATAGACATTATAAGGATTGAAACAAAGTTTCATTCCATTTCGATAAAGTTTCGATGACGTTTTTGCCGAATTGGGCTTTATCGCCTTAAAAAAGACACTAAAAATGTGTTATTTTGCACACTTAACTACAATGCTTCTGTTAATACGCTTTAATGTGCATCCTCGCGTTTCCTAAATAACGCACCCTCGCGTTCTGCGAGGGAACGCATCCTCGCGTTCTGCGAGGTGACGCATCCTCGCAGAACGCGAGGGTGCGTCACCTCGCAGAACGCGAGGGTGTTTTTTCCCTATAAAAGGGGAAAAACCCTACTCGGCCCATTTTTTACATCACACACAATTTTCTACCGCCGCCTCTCACCATCTCTCTCGTTTCAACCTACTTCTTCTTCCTCTTTTCACTACAAATCTCCATATAAGGTATGTTTCTTATACTCTTATGCTTTTTAATGTTGTTTCTAGATGAATATATGTTGTTAGTATAGGAAATTGCATATTATATGATGTTTTGATATTGAATGTTGATTTAGAAATGGTTGTATAATGGATGAAAGATGATGATTTTGAATTATGGTGGATAAGTGGATGTTGTTTTATGTTGAAATTCATTAGGGTTAGGGTTTTTGATTAGGGTTGTTGATTTTATTTAGGGTTTTGATGTTTATTTGGTAATTTACTTAAATTGATAGGTATTTTAGCTAAAATATTGAATTTTCGTCGGAAAATCTCGCCGGAAACTGTTGCCGGAAACTCATGATTGTGCAAATTGACGCAGAACGCGAGGGGTGTAGTATACTCGCAGAACGCGAGGGTCATGTTACTCGCAGAACGCGAGGGTCATGGTACTCGCAGAACGCGAGTAATTGACAAAACTGGAAATTCATTCCTCTTCTGCAGATTTTTATTATATACTGATTTTACTTTATATAATGTTATATTTATATACTGATTCTACTTTACATTTTTTTAGGTAATGGATCTTCCTGGACGTTCAACCCGTCGAAGAAATAGGAACGCTGTGAGAGAAAATCCACCGGTTGAAAATGCAAAAGGGAAAAGGAGAGCAAAGAATACAACACCGGTAGAGCTCTTCCCCGAGGGGCTCCCCGACGTTGATTATCGCCCCATAGAGCGGTACAGTGGTGTCCATAGTTATGCCGGGGAAGACTGTTCTGTGCCTAGTGGGATAGAACGAGCAGATACATATCAAGGGTATCGAAATGATGATTGGGACCTTTATTCTCAAGAGTCAGTTTCATGTGCACAACCGTCAACTCAATGGGCACCACAATCAACTCCATATGAACAATCGGGAAGCTGGGACAATTTCATTCCTCAGTATGCTGTAGTGGAAGTTGGACAAGGGTGGGGTGGACAAAGTTGGGTCGGTGGACAAGGGTGGGGAGGTGCATTTGGTGAGGGAAGTGTTCCTGAAGACATGAGTCAAGGAAGTGGACAAGCTTGTTCTTCTTCTTACAATCCTCAACCAGAACCGATGGAACAAGAGTACCAGGATGAAGGTGTTGGGGAAGAACACGAAGAAGAAGGTGATGATGATGATGATGATGATGAAGAAGAAGAAGAAGAAGAAGAATTGGTCCAGAAACCAACAAGAAAGAGGAAGTCCAAGAAGAATGAGCCAAAGTATGATCCTGAGCTCACTCATGCCACACCTGGCGGTCCAGAAGATCCCGAGTTGCTTAAGGGATTTGAAGCACATGTGGCGTTCCACATCCAGAAAGGGGAGGTAATTTACTAATTTATTGATTTTCTGCATTTTTAATACATTAACAGAAATTCTGCAGAATTATCAGAAATTCTGCAGATTTTCTTCAAGACTTTAAACAAGTCGGCCCCTTCAACAACTGTGAAGCTCTTATTCAAACTCTCGGTGAAAGACACAGTAATCTCCTTAAGTTGGTTCTCCGCCATTGTTTTGTATTCTTTGAACATTGTGTCTAGCCTAGCATTTCCACTTGACAAGTATGACTTAAGACATGAATGTGCTCCTTCAACTCTAAAATGTTCGAAAAACAATAAAATGCAAATACAAATCAGAACCTGTGGATCCTTCTGTAATGTGTAACTCCTCGCGTTCTGCGAGGTGTGTACACCTCGCGTTCTGCGAGTTCATACATTGTTCCAGGATCTTTGCATTCGAAAATGCATCAACACTGAATCAAGGAATTTACTCGCGTTCTGCGAGGTGGTATGCCCTTGCGTTCTGCGAGGTGTGCATTACAGAAGCTCTTTTTATCATATGTAGAAGGTAGACATAAATAACAGAACATACCTGTTTGTTGTGTTATTCCCGAGAGTGAAGACATTATCCGTCCATGCTGAAACAAGTCTTTCTTTGTAACGGTTTAGCCAATTCGTTCTCACGTACTTCAATACGGCTGGATAAGCTCGCCATTCGTCCTCAAGTTTCTTCAAAGTACTCTTGTAATCTTCTTCAGTGGTTTGTTCGAACACGTTATAATAATCATTTGAAATATGAACCCCCAATGCTTGTGTGCCCATAGCTATCTTGGCTCTCGCCTCTATGTTCTTCCTTACATGTCGCCTACATAAGAGAAACTTTGCATTTGGCCATAACTTGTCTGTTGCATTCATAAGAGCCATCTCACGGTCAGTGACGAAGCAAGTAGGCGATGCTCCTATTCTCAAATACATCGTCTGCAGCTGCTGCAACGCCCATAAATAACTATCCTCGCTCTCAGCCTCTAACCATACCCCGCACACAACAAAATTCTTCCATGTAGAAGTCAAACCGACTATCTCCAGGAAGGGAACATTGTACCTGGAACCAAAATACAGTAAGATAAATACAACATAAAAACAGAATGATAAATACTTACCTGTTCGTGCTATAAGTCGAGTCCATCAAAAGGACATATGGAAACGCCTTTAAGAGTTTCATTGATTCGGGGCTAGCAAAGAACAAGTCGCCTATTATCGAAGGGTTCGTTGCACTTGGCCTATACTCCATGAAGTAGTTGCTCTCTTTGCATTGGTGAAAGAATTCTTGAACCACGGTTCTACCTTCCATTTCCTCTTCCCTTATATGTCTTACCAAATTGTACACTTGGTTCTTCTTTGTGCAACTTCCGGGATCCTTGTTTATCTCAGTGTAAATCTGATTTGGAGAACAATGTGAAAGTACCATCTCACGAACCTTTTTCTTTTGATCCGGGGTTGGCCTCCCGGCAAATGCATTCCCGACCAAACTATCTCCAATAGGATGGTTGTGCAAACCACAAACAACCACTAATCTCCAATTCTCTTCAACCCGGTTCTCCATGAGCTTCAACTGAAATTTACACCCCGTTTTCTTGCTCTTTGTGTTTGATCTAACACCGACACCTTTAGGCCTATGGCTTCCCCCTTTCTCACAAATGATTTGAATCTTACCACTTTGCCCCAGTTTAGCTGGTACAGTCCTTCCAATAGAGATCATAAACTTGTGTTGCTTTGCAACATTCAAAGCCCACAAATGACCAATCTCCTTAGAGGCAAACACTTGCTCCGTAGTGAAATATTCCGAATAATCCCTAGAAACAACCTCTTCCTCACATACGGGACTATCAAACTTTGGTGCAGTGCGTAAAGAGGGAAGAAAACACATCTCCTCTCCTACGTTTGTTGGTGGGTTAGCAAATTGTGAATCAAACACATCATAGCTTGATGGCACCTCATATGTACATGGCAATTCATAAGTAGATGGCACGGGCAACTCATAAGTAGATGGCACAGGCAATTCATATGTAGATGGCACATGTTGTTCATATAAAGATGGTTGATGATAATATCCAAAGTCGTCAATCCCTAAATCAAATGACGGTGGCGAAACGGGCACCGTATTCCGCGAGGGGTAGGTGTAGTCATTCAACTGGATTGCATTCAATCCAGTGAACAAAGAAAAATTCACCTATACACAATGCTTCTGTTAATACTCTGTAATGTGCAACTTCTCGCGTTCTGCGAGGGAGGCACTTCTCGCGTTCTGCGAGGGAGGCACTTCTCGCGTAACGCGAGAAGTTGCTATTTCCTGAAACTAGTTATTGAACGGGATAATTTAACATAACATGAGTTCCTACATTCAAAACCATAAAAACCCTAAAAACATGAACACATCTAAGTTTTTGACATTATATGCAAAAGTCATCTCTTCAACACTTACCACTACTACTAGATTTAACATGAAATACAACATAATAAGTTCATTTTAGCTCTTAATGGTGCAAAACAAATTAAAATTCAAAAATTAAGTAAGAACATTACCTCATTTGAATGGTAACTTGATGAACCACCATCTTCATTCCCTCCTTTGTTGAATTCCTCTTCATCTTCCATTATTTTAGGTGTTTTTAGAGTGTTTTGAAGTTTTAAGGTTTTGAAAATGAGTTTTAATGGAGGGTGAAAGAGGTGAAAGATGATAAAAAGAGGTGTTAGGGTAGGGTTAATAGGTGTTACGGAATACTTAAAATAAGGGGGTAGTTATTATAGTTAGGTGGGGACAAGACATGTAGTAATGGCGCACAACAACGTCCATCTGACATGCTCATCTCGCGTTCTGCGAGGGACGTGACACTCGCGTTCTGCGAGGACACGTGCACTCGCAGAACGCGAGATTAGCATGCATGTAATTAACCTAATTTTTTGCTAATCTCGCAGAACGCGAGTGTACGTGTCCTCGCAGAACGCGAGTGACCCGGCGTTGTTTGAATAAAGTACCGGGCGTTATTTAAGAATCGTGTAAATCTAGCTAGTGAGGGTCGATGCAAGTCCGGTCAGCTAAAAGCTAGTATTAAGAAAATTACATTTAGAAAACCCCAATGATCAAATTCTTAGAATACAAAAGTTTGTGAAGGTTGTATCATTGGATTTTAGTTTTTACTAAATGGGAACTATATTTAAAACGACATGATAAAGTGTAATAATTTTTTTATTTTGAAATGAAGCCGCAATCACGAAAAGCAATAAAGAAAAATAGAAGGTTACACCGGAATAAGACATATACACAAAGAGCGCCATCTTAAAAAAGAGAAAAAAACACTCATCTCAGGAAACATCTAATACAAAAACGGCTAATGTATAAGAAAAGGCCAGAAAAACTAAAACGTGCAACACGATTAGCTTTTCTGTGAATGTGGCGGTACTGAATAATCCAGTTTTTAGTGATGAAGTCCCGAGTAAAAACGACGAGACTAAAGAGAAAATGACAACGATTTATGCATGGATTTATTCGAAAACAAAATCGTCAAACTCGAATTTGTTCAAGCCAATTAGCCCAGGAGGACAAAACCTTATCTCTATATAGGCCCTTGCTAAATACAGCCCGGGTGTTTCCTAAATAACGCCCGGACCCTCGCGTAACGCGAGGGAGCGTCACCTCGCATAACGCGAGGGTGCGTCACCTCGCAGAACGCGAGGGTGCGTCACCTCGCAGAACGCGAGGGTGTTTTTCCCCTATAAAAGGGGAAAAACCCTACTCCGCCCATTTTTTACATCACACACAATTTTCTACCGCCGCTCTCACCATTTCTCTCGGTTCAAACTACTTCTTCTTCCTCTTTTCACTACAAATCTCCATATAAGGTATGTTTCTTATACTCTTATGCTTTCTAATGTTGTTTCTAGATGAATATATGTTGTTAGTATAGGAAATTGCATATTATATGATGTTTTGATATTGAATGTTGTTTTAGAAATGGTTGTATAATGGATGAAAGATGATGATTTTGAATTATGGTTGATGAGTGGATGTTGATTACACTCACTAAATCTGTTTTAGCGGCAATTCCGATCCATATTATGAGTGTGGTAGTTCTCCCTGCTAGCGGCATTCACTCCGTGGAAAAAGTGTGCAGAATTTTCATATGGGGTAGCACCCCTGAAAAACGTAAAGTACACTTGGTGAGGCTACCCCTGAAAAACGTAAAGTACACTTGATGGCTTGGGATAATCTTTGTCGCCCTAAAGTTGATGGAGGTGTGGGGCTCCGAAAACCGAGAGGTATGAATCTGGCTATGGTTGGTAAGCTTAGTTGGATATTATTGAACGATGATAGTAGTCTTTGGGCTAAGGTTCTTAGAGGGAAGTACCGATTGGAGGGTCCACGGAACCTGGAAACCCTTTACGGTTAAACCAGGATCTTCTTGTATCTGGATGGGTGTGATCACGGTTTTAAAAGAGGTCGTCAGTAAAGGGATGGGTAGGATTCCGGGCAATGGGTTTTCTATCCAGTTCTGGCAGGATACGTGGATAGGAGAGGAGCCACTTATCAATAAAAGCCTGATTCCTATTCCGCCGAATTTGCAGGGGGTGAAGGTTGCTAATATGTGGATTCCGGGGAGCAGGTGGAACATGGACTTGCTGGGAAATTTCTTTGAGGAAGAAGTAATATTACAGTTGGCGGCTATGGCTCTGGATGGTATTCCGAGTTTGAGAGACCGTCTTTCTTGGAAGGGCGAGTCTGACGGGAGGTATACGGTGAGCTCAGCGTACAGTTTGATCACTAAGGATCACACCTTTGGTCCTGGATGGGTTGCCATGTTTGAAAAAATCTGGAAACTGCAAATCCCAGAAAGAATTCGTATCGTTCTTTGGCTCACTGTTAGTCAGAAACTGCTCACGAATGGTGAACGATTTAGGAGACATTTTGTTGAAGACGACGTGTGCAACATTTGTAATAGAGAGAGCGAAACTATCTTGCACGTTCTTCGGGATTGCCCGAAGATTAAAACTGTATGGGAAGATCTGATTCCGGTGGAAAGTAGAAGGGAGTTCTTCTCGGCGCCTTTATTTCAATGGCTTTATCAGAATTTGGGGGAGGCGAATAGAGGTAACATGGAGCAGTGTCTGGTGCAATTTACCGTCACATCTTGGTGGGGGTTGGCGTTGGCGGAATGAGGCCATTTTTTATTGGTCGAGAGTTGTGAACGACAAGGTGAGCTTCGTGAGAAGAATTGACGAGGAGTACTGGAATATTTTTGAGAAATCCTGTACGAGTAGGGCTGTGGTTCAGAAAGTTTGGAAGCAGATTGCATGGTCTAAGCCTTCGAACTCTTGGGCAAAGGTGAATACGGATGGGGCATCTCGGGGAAATCCGGGAAAAGCTACTGCAGGAGGAGCTATCCGGGATCATAGGGGAGAATGGAAGTTGACATTTGTGCGACTCCTATGGCGTAACTTTGGGGAGTCTATTATGGGCTTCACATAGCTTGGGAGTTGGGATTCAAATTTGTTATGCTTGAAGTGGACTCGGAGCTTGTGGTTGGTTGGATTCAAAAAGGTGTTGCCGAGGCTCATCCCCTTTCTTTCCTGGTACGCATGTGCCATGACTTTACTTCTATGGATTGGATGGTCCGAGTGACGCATGTGCTTAGGGAGGCTAATCGTCTAGCTGACGGATTAGCTAACTATGCTTTTAGTTTAGATTTAGGTTTCCACTTCTTTTCGAGTTGTCATAGTTCTTTACGTTCTATTGTTATGGATGATGTTCGGGGATTGGCTACCCCCCGCTTAACGGAAAATTAGCCTATTTTTCTTTATTATGAATAAAATTGCCGAGAGTGCCGCTTCTCTTTCTACCAAAAAAAACAATAGGAAGACGAGGTTGTTGAACTTTCATCTTGGAAATCATTTCAGATTCAACATGCATACCTACACTTTCAAGGTATATTGCAAAAATGCGGTTTTGAAAAGAATAACAAATAGAAATTAGTAGGTAACTCTTGAAAAAATAAAAAATACAGTCAAACATAGCACGAGTGATTGTAATTTTGATTTGTACATGGATTAAGCATATCACAGATTCTTCATTTTAAATGTAACTACAAAATAATGCTCCCGTGTGAAATGGGAAACAAAGTGTTTTGAGGGGAATTAAAAAAAGAATTAACATTTTGCAGAGACAATGGAACATAAGTAAATTCAATGGATATAATACAAAAATTTCTGGGGTGGACACCGATTTTCATATTTACTAACTAGGTAACATATAACAACAAGTAGGTAACGCCAAAGTTCACAATTTTATTATCAACGGGAATATTGAAAATTAAAAACGCCTAGAAAACGTTTCCTAGAAAAAGTTTTCTAAGATTTCTGACGGAAAAGCGTACACTTCATGGAATTTTGAGATATCCTAGCGATAAAAATTTACTGAGTCGAACATTAGTCGAACATTCCCGCCTATTTTCCCCTCAACCCAGTTTGGATGTTTCCAAACTCCGGTTGCAACAAAATGAAAGCTGTACCTGGTTCGGCAGAGTGTCATTACATAATGACAAATTGTAGTATTTCCTTGAAAAGAAACAGGCGAAAGCCAACGAAACAAAAGCATATCAAGGTTTTGATCATCTCAGCTAAACTAGTAAAACAATTCCACTTTCATCCTACCGGACCTCGTACCGTAGCCTGAAATGGTCACCGAGTGGGACCGCCAAAAACGGGCCTCATATACGAGTCGTCGAACCTCCTCCAGTAAGAGTGGATGGTGTACACGGGACTATCGAACAGCATTGTCAAACTGTCTTTAGCCCTCATTAGGTTAGTGGTAGTGGATTCCTCCATTGAAAGAAACGGAACGTCTAAGTCGTCTTTTGGAGACCTCGTCTCATGAAAAGCGTTGCATGATTGGTGTGGAAGCAGGCAAAGGATTAGAGGCTTTGTTAGGAACCCAAATACCTACAAAATCATACAAAGGTTGATAAAGTATTCCTCATGGTGCATTAGGGGAAATAAGAATTTAGAGGCTTACGAGCGTTGTGAAGAGCACGACAATCACGGTGCTTGTGACCATGGTAGCGTTGACCGGGTCTCGTGTAACACCAGAGTATGTGAACTTTAGATAGAAAAGATTTGTTGTAAGGATACTGAGGTGATTTGAAGATAGATTTAAGGCAAAGAGAGCTAGACCTGTTTGAAGGCGAGTGCAATCGAGACGGCTCCTCTCATCAGTCCAGCCCACCATATAACAACCTAATAATAATAAGGCAGCTTGTTAAATTACAATGAAGCATCTGTATCAAATAAAAAGATGGGAATGAAAAACAATTTCAAGAAATTTAGTTCAATGGTCTGTTTTCAACTACGTCAACTGTAAAAACACAAAGATTGCACAAGACCACTTGTAAAACTAACCTCCTTTAACTGCAAATAGCTCCTCTTAAAGAACATTTGGAAAGGAAGTTTTGGTACATAACTTTTTATTTCTAAGGATCCTTTCACTCTATCGACTTGGAGGCGGTTTATTGGTTATTACGAAGGAGCATTTTTTACCGGTAGTTCTATATTGTTCAAACATTTTCAAAAGCAATAATCAATGATCAAAATTTGTTATCATATCCATCCACATAGGGCTAGGGTTTGAAATTTTGTTTGATGCTCTCATATCATAAAGTATTGTATCTACCTGATTCTTGAATGTGATGGACGATCTTCTATCAGAATTTCTTCTGTTCATGATGTTTGAGAAGACCGACAAGGGAAATACGAAAGCTGCACGTCCAACTAATATAAGGAGAACTATGCAAGCATATATTTGTATGGATTTCCAGACACTAAAAGCAAACATATGCATTCATACTTCATACAAGATGTTCAAAAGTTTTGTTTGAGAAGTCATAAAAATTTGAGAGGGGCAAGTATCATACTCCAGTTTGGTCATTCTCCACTTTTCTATGTCGAATGTATCAGTTCCCACATAAAGGAAAATGAACGCCTCTGCAATAAATGACATTGTTGCAAACACATGCCTGCAAATAATACAATAAGAGGAAACACCATACTTGAGTTTTCCAGAAGGTGAAAAAGCTTTATACACTCACCTTGTTGTAATTCTTGAATTCTCAGTTACATTATGCCATGCGTAGTGTGACATAACAATTCCACAAAAGAAGACTGTAAGGATTCCACTTAGTGTAAACAGCTGCATTTTGAAATACGATTGAAAGAAGGGTTACAGTAATCAGAATTACTGTTGTATTGATGAGACTTGTGTCTTCTTTAACATGTCATAAACAGAACCAAATTCAGAAGAAGGCTGTGATTTTACCTCAGCAGCCATGTATGACAAATATGCCATCAGAACCATCAAAGAGATTTCCCGATCAGTAGAGTGCCTGGCAAGGAAAGATCAATATGTTCAAGGCTCGTCTAGTTGGAAAAACGACTCCTAATCTCGAACAGAGATAGAAGCGATTAGTTTTAAGTCTAAACCTGTGGTTAATACTTACCTGCTAAAATATAAGACCTTAAGAGCATATGCAGTCAGAAGTCCTGCCTATACGCATAGGTCAGAAGAGAAATTAATATAATTATCTAAAACAAGAAAGTGATTTTCACTAATAGCCTCTTCATGTCACATGGTGGTTACCAGAAAGTCTTCAATAATTAAACCATCAATCACACAGCACAAAACAAAAAGGATTTGCTAAATTTTAGTTCGAGCCTGCAGTTATTTTGTGATCTCCTCTCTTAGAGTGAAATTTTCAGGATCTAGTAAATCAAGTCATTGAAGAAGAATGGAGTTGTGAATTGATTTGAATTTGGAACCTTCATGAAACCTTAAACTTGATGAAATCACGATACTGTAATTATTCAAGTCCAAGTATCAATTATCATTTATAGGGACCATATGAAGAAAAGATTTATGCATGATGGGATTAATGTTGCAAAGTTAATAGCAGATACAAAGACTGACAGATATTCCATTCCATTCTCATTTTCTCTATTGCAAAATAGAAACAGAAGAAGTGAACTTACAGCAACACCGAGAAGTGTGCTTGTGAAGAATAAGTACATGAAATCTACAATGAGACGAAGACCGTCACGACCATCAGGCTTGGTTACATTCAGCTTCTGAATTGCATTAAAGAGAACGACAGATGTTGCATCATTCACCACTCCTTCCCCAAATACAAGACTGTACAACAAGGGAGTCTCATCTTGATGAAGAACCTGATAACTCACAAGAACAATCATGAAAAGCAATCAAACCAACAGCAATAGAGAGTAGACAATCACTACCGTTTGACATACACAGAATTCCTTACTTGTAGAGTACAAACAGTGTCCGTTGATGAAAAGATTGTCCCGATTGCTGAATTGCATTAAAAAACAAAGTTTTGGTAAAGGATCAAATACTTAGATTGACAACATCAGTGAATGAAACAATACCGAGATAATCCCTCATACTCAGGCCATGGAATCCAATTTTAGGAAACAGCCACCAGCTACCTACAGAGAGAGGGTCATCAAACTGCCAATGCGAACAAATAAATCCAAGAGCAAACCATTTAGCTGTACATTGATTACCAGCAGCAATTAGAAACGTTGATATAAAAACGCCAATCACACCAAACAGCATAATTGTCAGAAAGTTGTGGAAGAACTGTTTCTTCTTAACTTGAAACCTAGACAGGATTACATAATTCCAAAATTGACGTGAATGTTGTAATGGTTAACCAAACAGAAGAGGGAACTCATACCCAGCGTTGAAGATAATGGGAGGAAGGAGATAGATGAAGAACAGTTGTTGGTTAAATCGCAAGATGCGAGAGCTCTTGCCCTTGCTTATGAAGAGAGATATCATCCCAGAAATGCAGCCCTAAGGAAGAGCAGTGAGAAGTTGAATGGCAATTAGCAGTGAAGAAGCTGAGCGATAACGACAGTGAAGCATAGCACTGCGACGTAGAGAGTTATAGGCACCACCTGGTTGTGTTGGTCGCTTAGATTCTCCAGCGGTGGCGTGGGCATAGTGGAAGGAAGTCGGAGAGAAAGCAGTGAGTTGTGAGGAGTGTTGAGTGCGCAGCTGAGCTCTGCGGATCGGACATGGCGACGAATGTAGCACTCCGGAGTCCGTAGGAGAGAGAGAGAGAGAGTCAGAGCGGTGGAGATTGTAAAGCTTGACGTGTGGATTTGGAGCAGTGACGTGGGAATTCCAGCGTTGCTTAAATATTTTGTCCCCGCCCCGATAAGGAGAGCTAACCGCCAATCCACAGACCTTCAATTTCTATTCCCTTCCTTTCCTACCAAAGGCGGAAAAGAGCAATCGGCCGGATCGGACTTGTTTCCATTCCGGCTGGCTCCTTTGGTATCTACAAAGAATGAAGCTACAACTACAGATTGAATGTATAAACTAAGTCACCTGAAGGATGTTCCAAGATGATCTTAGTACAACACCCAATGTAAGAATAAGACATCCAACTACCCAATTGGATTGCTCACAAAGCAAAACTTGAGTAGGGTTGGATGAACAACTTGGTTTCACAACTTTTGATGGAGGACAACTACTTAACTTGGCAACAGTCGATGTTCATGTCCCTCACGATCAAGAACAAGACGGGATTCATAGATGGGTCTATAATCAAACCCATAGACAACCCGACGGAGGCGTCACAATGGGAGAGATGCAACGTACTCGTCAAAACGTGGCTTCTTGGATCCATATCCAAAGATATATCAAGCAGCGTAATCCATTGCGAAACTGCAAGAGGTATGTGGCTCGAACTAAAAGAACGCTTCTCGCATACTAAAACTGTTTCTTTGTTTCATATCGAAAACGCCATTCATGATTGTGAGAAAGGCTACAATCAAGTAGAGGGGATTGACTATCGTGAGACCTTTGCTCCCGTCGCTAAACTGACAACCGTTCGGGTCCTCCTTAGCTTGGCCACTATTAAAGGATGGTATTTACATCAATTAGACGTCAACAACGCCTTCCTCCATGGAGACCTTCTTGAAGACGTCTACATGAAGCTACCTCCCGGATTTTGTCGAAAAGGAGAGTCTAGAGTTTGCAAATTGCACAAGTCTCTCTATGGCCTCAAACAAGCTTCTCGTCAATGGTTCATGAAATTATCCGGCGCTTTAAAATCTGTTGGGTTCCATCAATCGTGGGCTGATTACTCCCTCTTCACTCGACATTCCAAAGGTAACATCCTTATCTTGTTGATTTATGTTGACGATGTTATTCTTGCTAGGACTAACATGCAGGAAATCGAAGACACCAAACGTATGAGATGAAGAAAGCAAAGAGAAACTTGTATTCACTATGTTGATTGAAAGAGGAGCGTACGAATAAATATAAAGGAAGACTAATGCTAGAAACAAGGGATTTGCTAGAGATACATGCCTAGAATATAAGAGGTAATTTAGTGATTTACCTAGAGAAAATAATGTAAGTTATTACATAAAAGATTTGTATGATTCATTCCTTAATACCCCCGCAAGTTGGAGTGTATATTAGAAACTCCCAACTTGGATAAGAGGGTAAGAAATTGTACGGAATTGAGCGGTTTAGTGAACAAGTCGGCTGGTTGTTCATTGGTAGTGATGTGGAGTGTATGAATCTCGCCTCGTTGCAGTTTCTCCCGTATGACATGGCAATCGATTTCTATATGTTTTGTGCGCTCATGAAAGACGGGGTTGGAGGCGATGTGAATGGCGGCTTTGTTGTTACAGTAAAGAGTGGCCGGCTCAGTATGATCAACCTTGAGGTCTTTGAGGAGAGTTCGAAGCCATGTCAACTCACAACATGTGCTAGCCATTGATCGGTATTCGGCCTCGACACTCGATCGGGAAACACTACCTTGCTTCTTGGACCGCCAAGAAATGAGAGCACCGCCAAAGAATATGAAGTAGCCGGTGATGGAGCGACGAGTATCCTTACAACAAGCCCAGTCGGAGTCACAATACGCAGTTAGGTGTGGACTTGCATTGGCGGGGAAGAAGATTCCTTGGCCCGGCGTGCCTTTAACATAGCGGAGGATGACCAGCCACCTGATGTGCGCCGGAAGCAACCTCTTCGGCGCCGACGACGCCCTCGCTAGCAGCTTGCCCAACATCTTGGCGATCCAGCACCCTGTGCCCAAGCCTCGTCCTTGGCGACCTCCTTGGCTTGGCATTGTGGCGCCTCATCAAAAGCCTTGGTCAACTTGGTATGATCAAGCCATGGGTTTTCCATGCCTATCCTTTATCTTTCATCTTTGAGACTAGTTTAGGCACTCTCGGGAAACTTACTATTTTTAGCAGTTACTATTTTTAGCAGGTTGCTATTTATAGTAAGTACTTTCTTTAGTCCTCGTTTCCCGAGATAGAATTGCATTGCTGAACTTTCTATTTTTAGTAACTTTCCATTATTAGCAGGTTTCTATTTTGGGAAGTCTAGGTTCGGTTTTGCTAGAGTTTTAGAACTTTCTATTTTTAGAAAGTTTCTAAATATGGAGTGGTCCAACCTTGCATGGTTTGGGCCGTCCTATTGGGCTCTTGGCACTCAAGCCCAAGCTCGTCCAAACCCTAGCACCATCCCTAGCCGCCAGCCCCCTTCTGCAAACCCTAGTCGTCTAGCTTTTCCTTTATAAGGCTTCTGCCTCCACCATTGTAATCTCACGCTTAGATTAATGAACCTAGAACCATTGTTGAGACGAATGAATTCCTCCACCCTCTAGGTCTGGGCGTAACCTTCCTTCGGGCTCTGTCTTCTCATCTCCTTCACCATAGCTTCTAACCTCTTTCGTCTACATCCCTAGCCAAAAGTTCCCATATCTTCTAGCCTCTTTCCTCTACATCCCTAGCCTAAACTTCCCTTCGTTTGAGTGTCCCTCAATCACCATTGTCGAAACCCTCACCAACTAGCTTGTCGAGTGCTACTCTTCATTCATATCCCAATTCGTCAAGGAAACTTGACGTCTATATCCAAACAATTACGCTGCAAACTCCCATCTCTACCTACGTTTCCCCTCAAAAGACATCCATCCAACACTTCCAAGGTTTTTGTCGAAGATCTTCGAGTGCAATTGGCTTTCCGGAGACCAGGCGCGCATCAGTTAGCTCTAGACTTACTTGATTCTTTTGGTTGTGGTACTTGAGATTCAATGCATGAGTGGTTTGGTCTTGATATTTCACAATCAATGCTGAGTAAGTAAATGTTTTTTTGCTGTATATATTTTCTTCATGGGCTGATATGCAATGTAGAAATGAGATCGTCAGTGTAGTGTGCCCTAATTTTTGCCTAGCTTTCTGCCTCCGGTTTGCCCTTTTTGACAGTAATTTAACTCGCCCCTGAATGTGGTGTGAAATGCACGTACTCTCTAATGCAAACAAGTGAGAAAACATATCAAAGAAAGCCTTCTAAAGATATTAAATGATTGATATATCATTTCACCCTAATATGGATGAGACGTGAGTTTTGGATTTGAGTAAATTCTAACATATGTCGTATAACCAGAAGTGAAAATGTTACAATGATCTTTTCTTTCAATGAAAACGTTAAAATTCTTCTTGGTAGAACTACTTTTATAATCTCAATTTGTCTTTATAGGATATGAATGTGAGATTTGCATCTTGATTTGCTTTTAGATGCTTGATATAAGCATTGGGCTGGATTGAATTACAGGATTCGACAAGTAAAAGGCATATCCAGTGTAGAGTTCATGCTCATGATGTTTTTTGATAAAATATTAAAATTGGAACCAATTATTTGTTTTGTATTGTATAGTGGATTCTATAAAGCATTAAGTTTTATAATGTTTTATAAAATCATTATTAGCTCATTCCCTTCTATGTTAGGAACTTGATTCTTCTTCTGTTTATATCAGTTCCAACTTTTTAGGACACAATAAGAGTATGCTTACCGTTTTGCTGCTGCAGTATGTTCCTTTGTTTCGATGCATATTTAGAAGTATTACAAATTTACAATGATGTATAATATTTTCTTTTTGTTAAGTATTTACCCTTTGAGGTATGTAATTTCATGGAGAAGGCATGTGCATAATCCATAATGTTGGATGATTGCTGCAAGGACTCTCTCTATCACTTGGAGCGATACGCCAAGATATTGGAAATGGACTTCCATTCTTGAATCAAGGTCAGTCATATTCTTCAATACCAATTTTCTCATCCTTTTTTCACTCCTATCTAAGCAAATTGTGTTTTTTTAGGTTTCCGGAAGTGGCTGAGCTTCGATGTGTTTGCTGGCTTGAAATCCGCGGGACGATTACAACCTCAATGCTATCTCCTTGAACACGCTACCCTGCGTTTTTAGTATTCAAGACGACAAAGGAAGCTAACGGGCTGCACAATCCTGCAGAGGCATCAGTAGTCACTGCTGGGGGCAAAACCGAGACACAAGTAGTAAGTTTTAGCGATGGAAATGAGGAGTTGCAGCTTCAGAGGATTCCCACCAGGGGTTTTAAAGATTTCAGGGGATTCAACCGACTAAGGTTGCCGTCTTTTGAGAATAGACGAGAGGCCAGGGTTGATCAGTCTCCAAAGCCGAGAGTTGATGGATGGCTTGAACTCAAGATAGGGGAGTTTTTTGCACATTCACGACAGGAAGATGAAGTTGAGTTGTCTGTGGTTGAGACTAACGTTGGGAATTGGAAGATGGGTCTTATTGTTCAAGGGATTAAAGTAAGGCCAACATTGTCGTCACCTGCAAATGGGCGGTAAATAATAGGTTTCATACTCGAAGAGCATGTAGACTACCCTTGATTATATCTTCTACACTGTCTATAGTCAAGGAATTTAACGAATGTAACAACATAAAAGTGACAATCACAGCATAAGATAATGGGCCCTCACTATTGCAAATAAAAAATATGTATCAGCAGCAGTGATGAATATTGTAGTGTTTGCACAGGAGCCTCCATAAAGACATGTACTATGACAACATAAACCACCATGTCAACACATTCACATTGTCAAGGACAACTTTTAATTTACAAAACACTTGCATAATTTATTACTACATACAACGTTCACGGATAAACTACAATAAAATTAAAAATATTTACAAAACCATAAAGAACAAATAGATTATTATTGTCAAATATAGGAAAAAGAGGTTGTGCATCGTACGACCCCGTAAGCCCAAACGACCCAAAAACAAAAACCTGAATAACACAGTACCAAAAAAACAACAAAACCAAGGAACAAAAAATGTTGTATTAAGCGTGATTTTATTTAAATTAAACAAATATAACATACAAAAAACATGCAAAATAACCCGTAACTAATCGATTCATCAAAAAAATGTCGGACACGCAGAATAACATCCAACTACAAAAACTACAAAAGAATTTATTCACAAAACTCGGGAACGAGGAAAATGACATTTCAAAACAAACCAACACACAGACAAAACAAAAATACACCATTAACAGTGGGTAAACCATATACAAACACAAAACAATTACCAATACAATGAAGCACACACAAATTGTTTTTGCCAGCTACAGCGAAGACGGGCCGTGCATCGCACGGCCCCCGAAGGGCTAGTCTTATATGCAAAGAGAAGACACAAAAACTCAAGATATAAGGCAATAAGCAAAAGGCTTTAATTCCAGTGAAACTGTATATTACGGTGAAACGGTACTATCATTATAGGCCTTTGAATCAGAATATATTAAAGGTGGAGATTTGTCTAAAAAATTATTGTTGATGATATTTTAGGTTAATTTTACCAAAAAATACTCTAATAAAGTAAAGATATTATAGAATCCCTCTCCGGTCTCTGTAACAAATTTTCTATCCGGTGAAGCTGGTCAATTTTTATAACTGAACATATATATCTCTGCTGAAGAATATAACGTTTCTTCCATGGCAAATTTGGCCACTGTTCGTACGAACCACCTCCTTCAATCTATTCTACTCCCTTGTCATCACCTAGTGTCGTTCATGACTCGGGCGGGTGACTGCCTTATTAAGGTAACCGGTCGATGAGAAGATGGTAAGCTTAATGTACTTTTTTGGACTTGTCACATGATAAATTGATACTTCGTGATTGACTCAGGAGTATATAACTGCAACTCTTCTTGGTGAATTTTTGCAATTTTACCATTGAACTTCATATTGTTGTATCCACTTTTGATATTTACTACTCCACTTTTATTGAATTTATTAATTTATCTTAGTTAGTGTAGTTCTACTTCTTGTACTATTACTTTTGTTCATATTTTATTGGATTTATTAGTGTAATTTGATGTTTTGCTCATCAGGGGTGTTTCTACTCTCTTTCAAAATTACGATATAGATTTGAGGTGCTTCTTAACAATATAATCATGGATAAGTGGTTAACTTTTCCATAAACTTTGTTGCTCGACTCTATATCGCTCCATTGCCAACCTTCATGAATCAAGGCTACAAAATTTTGTAGGGATATTCATGTATTTGGGTGACGATATTCATGTAATTCGGTGATTATTGATATTCACAATTTGGGTGGTGATTGATGTTCACAAACTAGATGGTGATATTCATATATTCGAATAACTATTGTAATATTCAGGGCAGGTGGCATTATTCATGTATTTTAGTGTGATATTCATTTAATTGATTATGATATTGACTTAACAAAATGTGATATTCCTGTAAGATGCTTATAATTGAGTGCAATATTGATATTTCAAGTGATGATATTCATGTTATGAATGATGATATTCATATCTTTAACAAATTTAATATTCATATAATGTAGTAAATATAGATATTCATATAAAAATAGATGGTATTAAACAATGGAAAAAACAACAACAAAAACATGTGAATTTGTATAGCATCATGACACACTTGATCGATATTCACAAACAAGTACATGATATTCATGAACGTTGTGATATTAAAAAAAACGAACCGATATTCACAAAAATTGTAAAATCGAAGGTAAAATCTTGGAGAATAGAAATAAGACCGAAATGTGTAGTAAATATAGATATTCATATAAAAATAGACGGTATTCAATCAAGAAACAATGAGAAAAAACATGTGAATTTGTATAGCATCATGACACATTTGATCGATATTCACAAACAAGTGCATGATATTCATGAATGTTGTGATATTCACAAAAAAACAAACCGATATTCACAAAGATTGTAAAAATCGAAGGTAAAATGTTGGGGAAGAGAAACTAAGAACTAAGAACTTTTAAAGAATTTCGGATCTCTTAAACTGACACTCCATATTAAAATAAAATAAATAAAAGTTTGATTCTGTATTTTATAAACACGGTGGCAATTTTGTAAATTGTAAGGATATTTTCGGAAAAGACCAACGTACCCTTGTCGTTTTTCAGGAGCTTCTTCGAAGAAACCTCAGAGTGTCAATGACGATTCCGAATCTGATGTAATGTCTCCTCCTCCTCCATGGACGACGATTCCACTTTTCGGTGCCAGATCTATTCACTGCGACGCCATTCCATTTTTCGGTGCTCAATCTTTGCAGTCTCCTCCATGGACGGCGATTCCATTTTTCGGTGCCTCTCTCGCCTCCCTGGACGTCGAATTTTTGTTTACATATAGAGGCTCTTGCTTGATCGAGATGCAAGGTAGAGGATCTTGCTTTATTTTTAAGTATTTGGTTTGATTTAGGGTTTTAGTATGTGGATTTGAGTTGTGATCTGATTGATGGGCAAAGTGTAATTCAAGTCTTCATATGTGGATTTGAGATTGGATGATTCTTGTTCGTGAATATACTATTGGAACTGATTTTTGACTGGACTTCCGGGCACTTTTCTCGTGGGCTGCGGTCACCGGTTGTGCCGGATTATGGGAGAGTTGGCTTCGTCTCCGCGAGCACTATGCCGTAGTGTACTCACACGTCAAAATCGGGTTCCGTTTGATTGAGAAATGAAGGCTCAAAGTTGGTTGCTTGTCTAAGTACAAAGAACAATTTTGGAGCTGAATTTTGATATGGGTTTTGTCCCACATCGAAAATTGGGGTGGGAATATAAAGGGTTTATATACCCCAAACCCCATACCCTTGGTAAGCCCTTGAGAGAGGTATGGAGAGAGGACACGGGGGGCCCTCGCGCGGTCCGTCCGTCTGGTCCGTGGTCTCGTGGTCCGTGGTCTCGTGGTCTCGTGGTCCGTGGCTAAGCTTCTCTTTTTGAAGTGGGCTAGATCTGGCAGTTGTATTACAGAACCGGGTTGCTGTTGTATTACAGAACCGAAAAACTGTGTTTACAGTTCACAGAATTCTGATTCTGTATTTACAGTTTGCAGAATCTGTGTTTTACAGTTTGCATTTTTTAGATCTGTTTTACAGATTCGTGATTTCTGAAATATTTTACAGTTCGCAGAAATCACAATTTTTTTACAGTTTGCAGTTTTCAGATCTGTTTTACAGATTCGTGATTTCTGGAATTTTTTACAGTTCGCAGAAATTCAGTTCTGTTTTACAGATTCGTGATTTCTGGAATTTTTTACAGTTCGCAGTTTTCAGATCTGTTTTACAGATTCGTGATTTCTAGAATTTTTTACAGTTCGTAGAATTTCAGTTCTGTTTTACAGATTCGTACATTTCTGGTTTTGCATTTACATATTCGCAGATTTTGGTTATGTTTTTACAGTTTGCAGATTTCTGCGTTTACAGTTTACAGAAAAATTGTGTTTATTTTTCAGATTTCAAAAATCTGTATTGCAGAGTTTCTTCTAAGTCATACTAATAATTGTTTGTCTTATTGAACAGATACAATGACTAACGGAAATGATAAAACTGTTGCTGACGCTGTAAAGGTCACTGGGTCGCCCCGAATTCAGTTTGGGACAATGCCTCTCGATCTGGCTCAGATAACTGACAAAGGTCTAGCTGAGAACAGTCTGGGTCATGAGAGTCTGGCTAAGAAGAGTCTGATCGAGGAGACCCCCCCGGTCATCCAAGTGGATCTGCCACAAGTGCCTCTTCATCCGGCTCAACCGAGTCATCCGGCTGAAACGAGTCATCTGGCTCAAGCTCTTCATCTGGGTCAGACGAGTCATCCGGGTCAAATAAGTCATCCGGGTCAAATAAGTCATCCGGGTCAAACGAGTCATCCTATGGACCTGTCTGATGTTCAGTTGGCCTCCTGTGCATGTTCCCTACAGGCTTTATGTGACAACTATGCCGAACACGATCCATGCTGGGGTCCTGCCCGACAAATTTGACGGGAAAGGGTTCAGAATATGGTCTCAGAAGATGCAGTTCTTCCTGAGCATGATGAATCTTGACAGGTTCTTGACGGAGGAGAGACCTAGGTTCTCCCCACATAACACTGACGCCCTAGCTGATTGGGTGAAAGAGGACTATGCATGCAGAGGTTATGTTACTCATCGCATGATTGACTCGATGTACAAGGTCTACTATAACCATGATACCGCTAAGGAATTATGGGACACTCTGACAAAGAAGTACAAGACGCAGGATGCTGGCTCGAAGAAAGCGACAGTAGCAAAGTTTTTGAACTACAAGATGGTAGATTCAAAGTCGGTCGTGGAACAGGTTGAAGAACTACAACTGATCGTCCATGAAGTGATCTCCGAAGGAATGACCATCTGTGAGGCGTTCCAGGTAGGTGCCATCATTGAGAAGCTTCCTCCATCATGGGAGCAGTTCAAGGTCTACTTGTTGCTGAAGCAAAAGGCAATGAGGGTTGAAGACTTGATCGTGAGGCTTCGGGTCGAGGAGAACAATAAGAGGGCCAATGGAGTTGGACCTTCTAACAAGGCAAACCTGGCTGAGCATAGGGACAAGGGGAAGAATAAGAAGTTTCAACCTCAAAACACCACAAACTTCAAGAAGCAAGGAGCCAAGAAGTTCAGTGGAAAGTGCCACAAGTGCGAAAAGATTGGGCACAAGGCAGATGAGTGTCGCAGCATGCCCGACAACAGAAGAGACAAAGGGAAGAAGTCTCAAGCCAATTTAGCTAAAAACTCGCTGACAGCAGACGACCTGTGTGCGGTGACTGAAGTGAATTTGGTTGGGAGCAACCCAAAGGAGTGGTGGTACGATACAGGTGCCACTAGACACATCTGCTCGGATAAGGGACTGTTTACCACTTATCAGAAGAGCCGAACAGAGGAGAAACTCTTCATGGGGAACTATGCGACATCAAAGGTTGAAGGTATTGGGAAGATCGTGCTCAAGATGACTTCTGAGAAGGAGCTGACTCTCAACAATGTTCTTCATGTGTCAGACATTCGAAAGAATCTGATTTCAGGGACTCTTCTCAACAAGAATGAGTTTTGTATCAAGTTTGTGTCTGACAAGTTAGTTCTTTCTAAGAATGAGATTTATGTAGGGAAGGGTTATGTGAAGGATGGGCTGATCAAAATGAATGTAATGACAGTCCTTCCGAAAAAGATTGTAACTGATGGTTTAGTGAATGAGAATAATCCTATTGCTTATGTCGTTGAGTCTTTTAATATTTGGCATGAAAGATTGGGACATGTTAATTATAAATCTATAAGTAGACTAATAAGTATGAACATGATTCCAAAATGCAAAACAAGTAAAGACAAATGTGAAGTATGCGTACAAGCGAAACTCACAAAAACGTCATCACCCCATGTAGAGAGAACAACCGAACCTCTAGGACTAATTCACACTGATTTATGTGATTTAAAGTTTGTGCAAACTAGAGGCAGTAAGAAGTACTCTGTGACCTTCATAGACGATTGCACACGATATTGTTATGTATATCTGTTACATAGCAAAGATGAAACTTTGGAAAAGTTTAAAGAATACAAGTTGGAAGTTGAGAACCAACTTAGTAAAAAGATTAAAATGATCTGAAGTGATAGAGGAGGCGAGTATAGTGAACCATTTAATGCATTCTGTAGAGAACATGGAATCGTTCATCAAACTACTGCGCCTTACTCACTTGAATCTAACGGGGTTGCGGAACGACAGAACCGAACTCTCAAAGAAATGATGAATGCAATGCTGCAAGAATCTGGGTTACCCCAGAACATGTGGGGGGAAGCGTTGCTAACCTCCAACTACATTCTCAACAAAATACCGCATAAAGTGACTGGAAAGACGCCTTATGAGTTGTGGAAAGGTAATGTACCTTCGTACAAATACCTCAAAGTGTGGGGGTGCCTAGCAAAAGTGGCGGTGCCACCCCCTAAGAAGGTCTCAATAGGACCAAAAACCGTTGATTGTATCTTCATCGGGTATGCACACAATAGTAGTGCGTATCGTTTCTTGGTATACAAGTCTGATATACCAGATATACATGCAAATACAATAATGGAATCAAGAAATGCATCCTTCTTCGAAAACATGTTTCCATGTAAGGATAAAGAAAATCCAAAACGGACTCGTGAAGAAGGTGAAGCAAGCACTTCTGTTCAACCAACAGAAGAGGACAATGATGAACCTAGACGTAGCAAAAGAGCTAGAAAGGAAAAATCATTCGGTCCTGATTTTGAAATGGCTTATCTTTTGGAAAATGAACCTAGAACATTCAAAGAAGCCATGTCAACACCAGATGCACCTGCTTGGAAGGAAGCGGTGAAAAGTGAAATCGACTCCATTATGCAAAATCATACATGGGAGTTAGCCGAGTTGCCATCAGGCTCGAAAGCTCTTGGAAGCAAATGGATTTTCAAAAGAAAATTGAAAACCGATGGCTCGATAGACAAGTACAAGGCTAGGCTTGTGGTGCAAGGATTTAGGCAAAAAGAAGGCTTGGATTTCTTTGACACCTATTCTCCAGTAACGAGAATAACCTCAATAAGAATGCTAATAGCCATTGCAGCTATACGCAATCTAGAAATACATCAAATGGATGTAAAAACAGCTTTTCTGAATGGAGAGCTAGAAGAGGAAATTTATATGAAACAACCTGAGGGTTATGTGTCCCTGGACAGGAACACAAAGTGTGTAGACTTGTGAAATCCTTATATGGACTAAAGCAAGCTCCTAAGCAGTGGCACGAAAAATTTGACCAAGTAATGATGTCAAATGGTTTCAAAATAAATGAATGTGATAAGTGTATCTATGTCAAGGAAACTGCAAAAGGATACATTCTGTTGTGCCTATATGTGGATGACATACTCATCATAGGTAGCAACAATGACATGATCAAACAAACCAAGAACATGCTTAATGGAAAGTTTGACATGAAAGACTTGGGCCTAGCGGATGTGATCTTAGGGATCAAAATATTTAGACATTCAGAAGGAATAGTCTTGTCTCAACAACATTACGCCGAGGCGGTACTTGAACGATTCAAGAACTATTCAAATGGGATTGCAAAAAGTCTGGTGGACCCGCATCTCAAACTGAAGAAAAACTCGGGTAATGGCATATCACAGTTAGAGTATGCTCGTGTGATAGGAAGTCTTATGTACTTGACAAACTGTACAAGACCAGACTTAGCACATGCTGTCAACGTACTGAGTAGATATACCAGTAATCCAGGACACAATCACTGGAAATCAATAACTCGAGTATTGAACTACTTGCGACATACTCGGAGTTACGGGCTGCACTATGGAAGATATCCAACCACTCTAGAAGGCTATAGCGATGCAACTGGATATCAGATTCAAAGAACTCAAAATCCACCAGTGGGTATGTATTCACGCTGGGTGGTGCAGCTGTATCATGGAAATCCTCAAAACAAACGTTGTTGGCCAGATCCACAATGGAATCTGAGTTCATTGCTTTAGACAAAGCAGCTGAAGAAGCAGAATGGCTTCGAAACTTTATGGAGGATATTCTTTTGTGGGAAAAACTAGTGCCAGCTTTAGGTGTACACTGTGATAGCCAATCGGCTATCTCTCGGGCACTGAACACAATATATAATGGTAAGTCTCGCCACATAAGACGACGACATAAAACCATAAGACAATTGCTCTCAACTGGTGTAATCTCAATAAATTATATCAAGTCAGCTGACAACCTAGCAGATCCGTTCACTAAAGGATTGTCAAGAGAGCAAGTCGTAAAGTCATCTAGAGGAATGGGGTTAAAGCCCATGACTAAAGAGGATGCTTGATGGCAACCCTACCTAAGTGATTGGAGATCCCAAGAAATAGGTTCAAGGGGAAAACAAATTCAAGTCGAATCTAGAAGCGCACTTGGAGATATTATATCTTCTTCCCCAGTTCCTAGGATGATAAAAGTGCGATGGCAAAGTAGAGGTTAAGCATTTGCTTTTAATGATTCCATAAACTTTGAAAGAACAAAGTAGGGTATAAGTAATACCATTTATGGTCAATCACCTTATGAGTGTGAAATGGGGCCGTTTCTAGGAGAAAGAAGAGAGGCTGCTTTCTCCAAGTTCACTCATGAATAACCAGGGATGTTCACGGCCAAAATGAACACAATCAAGAACCTAGTTCTGTGAGAAGATGAAACTGTGTGATAGTTATTGTCTAGGTTTACGTCAAAGTCCGGGTGGTTCAAGACATCATGTTCACTACCTGGTCGAGTAAATCCGATAGCTACTCACAATGGGTGGTTCAAGGATGAAAAACGCCACCATCTCAGATGCAGTGATTCTTCGCCCGTACTGTCAAAATTTATGTTTGTCTTGTCTAAGCACGTGTAATAGAATCATTTCTATTCATGTGCGGGATTGTTGGAACTGATTTTTGACTGGACTTCCGGGCACTTTTCTGGTGGGCTGCGGTCACCGGTTGTGCCGGATTATGGGAACGTTGGCTTCGTCTCCGCGAGCACTACGCCGTAGTGTACTCACACGTCAAAATCGGGTTCCGTTTGAATGAGAAATGAAGGCTCAAAGTTGGTTGCTTGTCTAAGTACAAAGAACAATTTTAGAGCTGAATTTTGATATGGGTTTTGTCCCACATCGAAAATTGGGGTGGGAATATGAAGGGTTTATATACCCCAAACCCCATACTCTTAGTAAGCCCTGGGGAGAGGTATGGAGAGAGGACACGGGGGCCCTCGCGCGGTCTGTCCGTCCATCCGGTCCTGGTCCATGGCTCGTGGCCCGTGGTCTTGTGGAATGGGCCGTAGGCCCAAGCAGCAACAGCTAAGCTTCTCTTTTTGAAGTGAGCTGGATGTGACAGTTTTGGGCTTCCGAATTAGGTTTTAAGTTGCCTCGTTGGGGACGCCCAACTGGGTCAGCAACAACCTCCTCGTTTTCCTCCACGTGCTCCACAACTGACTCCTACCTCGGTGGTGTCGTCAGATCCGAATTCTCCTCCTCTGTAACAACCCGGACTCTATTTAACAGAAGTCTGGTTCTCATTCTCAGATATATGAAATTACACGGCAATCTCCCATCTCTTCTCTTCTTCTCCTTCTCTGAGAGTACAACACGGATACTGGTTCGTTGGCTTCTGCTTTTGATTGTGCGAAACAGAAGAGCTAGCAGTTGTATCCTGGGATTCTCAACGCCGGTTACCGTCACAGATACGGGGCGTTACAGAATTAAGGACAGAGATTATTTCTCGCCTCTGCAGATCAAATTCGAGACAAACCTTCGGTAATCTTCTACCTTAATTCTGTTTTTTTGTTTATTCTTTACAGATTGTTCAAACAGCGGATTACAGGTCCTACATATACACAGTCAACGTTATCATATAAATTTTTGATCTTAACTTATCGCAAGCTTGGTAAGAAGTAATTTTGAATTAATGTAGTTTGATGAGTTTTTTTACATGTTTTAAAATGATGATTACATGGTTTGCAACAACATAACTGAAATTTGTATGCTTCTCATTTATAATAGAACCAATCTGTGTTGTCGTAACCAAGAATAAGTAAGTTGTATAGGAGCTATGTTTCTGTTGTGAATGGTTTGGCATACTTGCAGATCTTCTATTTAGCCTTTTGATATACTTGTTTCCTATGAAATAGGGCTGAACCTGTCTTTCTAAATGCCACTTGATTATCTACCAAAGAAACTTCCAAGCTCTTTCTCTTAAGGGGATAGTGATTCCCGCTGTCAGCTAGGTGGTGGTGAATGTACTTTGTTGTGTAGCTTAAAAGCCATGAACTTAGTCGTAGTCCTTTTTCACTATAGCTA
This sequence comes from Oxyria digyna, assembly GCA_029168935.1. Lineage (NCBI taxonomy): Eukaryota > Viridiplantae > Streptophyta > Magnoliopsida > Caryophyllales > Polygonaceae > Oxyria > Oxyria digyna. The sequence continues at coordinate 36,706,638 of JAPVLV010000009.1, forward strand.
GTGATTCCCTGAATCATTTAGTGGAATACTAGGCACGAAACCTATGATTTTAGGTTAACAAGTGACACAATATTATCCTAATGTTCAATATCCACTTGTGATGCATGACGAATTGCAAGCCAAATCTTAACATGTTTTCCAGCAACACCTAATAAACTTTTGCTACGTGGTTTTGTTTTAAATGTAAAATACAGTACAATGATCCATCTACAAGTAGGCTAATTGAAAGTAAGCGGTTTGTTTGAATGATACAGATGATTTGGGTTCGAATGTCAACGCTACTGAACAGAAGACGCCTACAATGAAGTTTAACAAGACTGTGGACTTCTGGCAGCAGGACAAGTGGATTGGATGCTTTCCTGCCAATGACACTCATGGTCGATACAGGTTGAATTAGTGGAAGTTCTTGTCTCATATATCCCTTTTTGATATACTGGTTGAATTACTGATTAAATAGCTTTTTTGCTTATTGGTTTGTGAACTTTTCTTAGAGGTTCAGAAATTGTTTATTAGAGGTTCATGAAGTTTATACTTTAGGTTCATGAACTTTATACTCTAGGTTCATGAGTGTACTTTACTTGCCACAACAATCTTCCATGGACCCAGTTGCGACCGCGGCTCCGGATGTCGGAACAGGTTTGCAAATACTTTGTTTCTATTGATGTCTATCTTTACTCTTTCATGTATTCATGAATGCATTGTATTCATGAATACATGAAGTTTGTATTCATGAATGCATAATGTTTCCTTGCTTAACTAGTTAAACAATCTTCCATGGATATTTGGTTTGTTATTACTGTATCATTTACTCTTTCTGATTCTCACATGATGTGAGTTCAATTAACTGAGCAAAACCTTGTTGAACCTTTTGCTGAAGCTTTGTTGCAGGTTTGTTGAACCTTTGTTGCAGCTCCAGCTGTTATGAACACCCCGATCATCCATTCAAGTATTCATTTTTAATTGCTCCAGTAATCATGTACTAACTGCTCTGCATTTTTTGTACTACAGGCAACCTGGCTACACGTCAGTTCTATCCATCGTTCGTTCTCAGTTGATATACTTGAGTGCGACATCTGTCTTTTTCCACTTTGAGCTATTTTATATCTGGTTCTTCATGTACTCTTTTTTTTTTACTGAGATTGACAACAACTTTCCCTATTATGAAGAAGTTACAATCCATAGTGACATATGCTTCCCTTCAGAACCTTAGTTGCAGCCAAAATCAGGATTTATAGGAAGACCGAGTTTCCAAATTCTAATGAAGATGTAGGGTTCTTGTGAAATCTTGGATAATGTTCAGAAGTACTCTGCTTTGTTGTTTGTCTTCTGTGCTTTAAACTGATTTTGGCTCTTTTGTTTTGTTTGCAGTCGCGTGCTAATGTTTTGAGATACATGTAACACCCCGTGTTTGTAATCCTTTATAAGGATTAGATTTCTACCCATGTTAACAAGAATTCTTCCTTTTCCTAGTTCGAGTGATGACAAAGAACTAGAAAGTTAAGCATGCTAGGGTGAGAGTAGTCCTGAGATGGGTGACCTCCTGAGAAGTTCCCACATTGACATGGAGATAACGCTTCTAAGCCTTTGGGCCTTACATTATATTCAAGGAAAATGAGTCTGATGAGGGGTATCGATTTAAAGAAAATAGATGGAAAAATGAATGGTGCATCCTGCGTAGAGCTTAAGGCTTTTTGTATCAAAGCTGGAATATTTACGTTGAGGGAGAAAAGAGTGCACATAACAGAGAAGACTTTGAGATGGCAGTGGCCAAAGTGATGGTCATGTAATTCGTTTCTGTAAGTGAAAAAGGGCAGAAAGAAGATAGGGTTGTTGGACCCAGACAAGCCCAAAGCCCAAAGCCCAAAGCCCAAAGCCCAAAGCCCATTATTCATCTCCTAGGTCACAAATTGAATGATATATAAAAAGGGGGTAAATGACTTAAAAAGAAAACAGGGGGAGGAGAAAGAAAGGAGGCGGATAGAGGAGCAGGGGGAGGTAAGAGCTGGGCGATGGGATCTCGGATAGAGAGACGTGAAGGACGAAGTAGGGGACACCATCTTCTACCCGGTTTGGGTCCACGATCGTATGCCTCGCTCGACCAACGACGGCTCACAGGGGCGCGGTTCAGAGGAGTTTCGGCCTTCTCCGACCTCCGACGGAGTTTCGGTCCAACTCGTGAGCTCGACCCGGTCTTCACGGCTATTCACGCGAGCCCGATCATCCGTCTCCCTCCCCCCGACAGTCAAATTTGGCCTCCGTGATCGCCTTTGCTTTATCTAGACGTCGAGGGTTGCTCGCGAGTTGGATAATCTGAGATCAAGGATCTCATCGACGGCCACGCCCATGGCGACTATCGTCGACCTCCTACGGCGCTACGTCTCAACTCGCGATCTCATCTCGACCTCCTACGGCGCTACGTCTCAACTCGCGACCTCATCTCGACCTCCTACGGCGCTACGTCTCAACTCGCGACCTCATCTCGACCTCCTACGGCGCTCGCGACCCTCACATGTATGTAGCGATTATTTTCGATCTCCCGCTTCGAATGGATCACGGAGTAGCCACCATGGACGGATTCTCAAACTCGATCGCGAGTCATGCTCGGCGTCCCGCTTGGACGAGCTCCGTTCTCTCCTTGGTGATCTGGTGCATCCTTTAAACCATGAGCTCGGTTGAGTCATAGTTGGGCTCACGAGCTCACCCGCACCTCACGATCATTATCGACTCGTGACTCGAGCCGCATTACTAGCTTCGGGACGCCTACGTATTCCCACTCTTAAACCCACCGCGTGATCTTCCTTACAAACACAGGACCATCGCCCGGTCATTGCAGACTCGCGACCCAAGCCGTAGTCCTGTCGCGAGCTCCTGACCACTTACATCTCAACTCCTCACAATACGAAGTGGTCATGCAACTCGCGTGCTTGAATGACAAAATGGCTCAATTAATGCTATTACATTGTTAATTAATTATGCCATGCAACTCGCGTGCTTGTTGGCATTGATCCCATGGAACTCGAGTGCCTGTTACTCATTATATTTGGCAAATGAGGGTTTGTAATCCCTTCTAAAGTAGTTCGTTCATACACGAACGCTTAAACCTTCACGACTCTTTGTACTTGCTTATCGCTTAAAATATATCATTTATATGATTACTGACTTGAGCGTTGGAGTGCCCTTCCCGGGGAGCCTCATCTCCGGGTTTGGGTTTTACAGGATACATTTCCTTTGGAAACAAGAGAGCCTTGACGGCTCGCGAGACTAACAGCAAGAGAGTCCTGAGAGCTTGTGGAATGAAGAAAAGATAAAGACTCGGGAATCCGGAGTGTTGCCGGTTTCCCTTCCGTTGGAATGAGGTTCCAACAAATCCGAGTTCCAACAAGGGTAACATCATAACTTCACTTACTCTTGTATTTGTCTCTGTATATTTCTTAAAATATTATTATGTCAGCATTTATAACTTTGATTTGCCCTGCTGCATTATCTTTAACTTAGTTTACTGTTGTGGTGATTGCAGAAAGCATAACAAATGCACAGATGCGCCTTGAGCCTGCCTCGGTAAACCAATGAACCTGCCTCGGTAAACCAATGAAACTGTCTTGGTAAACAAATGAAAAATCAAGGAAGCCCGGGGAGTTCGACACAAAGTTGCTGATGAGATCGACACCAAGATGCTGCATCTATTTGAGTATGAAAAATCAAGGAAGCCCAGGGAGTTCGTTGATTCTGTATAACATGACAATGCTTGTGTTCTCCTTCATGATGAGAACTTATACCGAATTGAATGTGTAAGTTTCTGTCTGTATGTTAGCATGCACGATATGAACATAATTTCCTCATACTCACTTCTATTTGTTTTTCAGTCTTCCACACCAGCTCAAATGTAAATACAGCTGATGTATATTGTATATGAGAACTTATACCGAATTGAATGTGTAAGTTACTAGCAGCTAAGATACTAAATGTATGAACCTACTCTCATTACTAGTTCAGGTGTATTGACTGATATGTATTGGTTCATCGATTTATTCTATATGTTCATTAGTGTACTCCTCCAAGTTCATTGATTGATATGTATAGGTTCAATCAGTTATTCGTTTAAGTTCGTATCCAGGCATCCGGGCCCCGTTTAAAAAAATCTCTCTTCATGAACATACAAGACAATTGACAAGAATCTACATGATATGAACCTACAAGCCTAATCTATTGATATGAACCGAAAAAAAAATGAACCTACAACAGATAACTGATGAACCCAAAAGAGAAAAGTGATAAACCTTCTAAAGAAAAATCGTAAACTCGAAATAAAAAATCACGAGTCTTCAAGAATTCAGCCATCCAGGCCCCTTTTAAATCGGCGAGTTTCGTATTAATGGATAATCTATGATTAACATATATGCACATGCATTATTACATTGTTGAACTTGTAATAGTAATTCATTGAACCTACATGAGTACATTGTTGAACCTGTAATAATAAATCATTGAACATGTGTGAGTACATTGTTGAAGTTGTGAACCTATGAACTTGTGAACTCTAAACCTGTGAACTTACACTTTAATATATTTTTTCTTACACTAAAAAATCATTTCATTTCTATGCGTGTAAACCCGTGAACCTATAAATCTGTGAACCAATGAATCTATGAACTTAAAGTAAAACAATATTTATGCGGGTTCATCAGTTTTAACTTTTAGGTTCCTTCGATTTTCCATGCGATTTTCCATGAAGGTTAAATGAACCTAAGAGATTATAGCGTGTAAACTTGTGAACCTATAAATATGTAAACCATTGAACCTATGTTAAAGTAAATAAAATTTATGCGGGTTCATCAGTTTTAACTTGTAGGTTCATTGGATTTTCCATGCGGTTTTCATGAAGGTTAACTGAACCTAAGAGATTATAACGTGTAAACATGTGAACCGATGAATCTGTGAACCAATGAACCTATGAACTTAAAGTAAAAAAAAATTATGCGGGTTCATCAGTTTTAACTTGTTGGTTCATTGGATTTTCCATGCGATTTTTCATGAAGGTTAAATGAACCTAAGAGATTATAACGAGTAAACTTGTGAACCTATAAATCTGTGAACCAATGAACCTATGAACTTAAAGTAAAAAAAAAATTTATGCGGGTTCATCAGTTTTAAATTGTAGGTTCATTGGATTTTCCATGCGATTTTTCATGAAGGGTAAATGAACTTAAGAGATTATAACGTGTAAACCTGTGAACCTATGAATCTGTGAACCAATGAACCTATGAACCTATGAACTTAAAAGTAATTTTTTTTATGCGGGTTCATCAATTTTAACTTGTGGGTTCATTTGATTTTCCATGCGATTTTTCATGAAGGTTAAATGAACCTAAGAGATTATAACGTGTAAACCTGTGAACAAATGAACCTATAAATTAAAAGTAAAAAACAAATTTATGTGGGTTCATAAGTTTTAACTTGTAGGTTCATTGTATTTGGTTTAGGATATTATTTGTTTTCATAAAAAGAAAAACGTATCTTAAGTTCATGAATTTCTATTTGCAAGTTCATTAGTTTTCATATTTGGGTTCATGAGTTTCACTTGCAGCTTCATTAATTTCTATATAACTCATTTTTTGTTTTTCATCAATATTACTTTAGTATTCGTCGAGTTCAAGAAAAGAAAAATGTTTCCTAAGGTCATGACTTTCTACTTACAGGTTCATTAGTTTTTATTTGTAGGTTCACTAATTTTTACTTGCAGGTTCATTAGTTTTTATCTGCGAATTCGTTAGTGTAGACGTTTCTTTAGTTCTCACTTGCGGGTTCATTAATTTTCACTTGCGTGTTACTAGTTTGTGAGAGTTTTCACTTGCAGCTTCGTTAGATTTCACTTGTGGGTTCACGAGTTTCACTTGCAGGTTCATCAATTTTAACTATAAGTTCATCAGTATGATTTGTAGGTTCATGAGTTCTGATTTGATTTAGCATAGCATTTGTTGTCTTGAGATCAAATCTTGCATCTGCTTGAGCACAAAGAGAAAGCAATGTCCTAAGATCCACGATTTCCGAGTTCAGGTTCATTAGTTTACTCTTGAAGGTTCAAGTTATTTTCTTGCAAGTTCATTATTTTTTTTGGACTAGGGATGAATTTTATATTGTAAGTTCATGACTTTATCGATTTTATTAATTTCATGGTGTAAGTTCATGAGTTTACGCTTATAGGTTCATATGTTTACTCTTGTATTCATTGATCTGTTACAGGTTCATGAGTTTACACTTGCAAGTATATAAGTTTACTCTTGTAGGTTCATTTTCTATTTTTCTATTTCGTAGTCTATGTGAGATTTGAACTCACATCATGTGTTATAAAACACATTGCTCTCCCATTTGAGCTAATAGACTTGTTTAAGCACAAAATTTGTGTATTGGAATGGTTGACTAAATTATATTATAGCACAATTCTGTCAAGCAGAAAAAAATCACAAGAACTGGAATCTGTAGAAATAAGAATTACCGTCGTCCGTTTTCCATTTTCCTGAGAGATTGTTGTTGCTCAAGTCCATTGCAATTTGTAGACTAGAGAGTGATCCCAATGTTGCAGGTATCTTACCCGAAAACTCGTTTCCTCCAATCTGAAGCTCGGTCAGCCTCGAAAGAATTCCCAATGCTTTGGGAATCTGGCATGAGAAGTTGTTGCCTGATAAAATAAGAAGCTCTAGCTGCAGTAGGCTGCCAATCTCACACGGTAACTCGCCTTGAAACCGGTTGAAGCTGATGTCGACTCGCTGCAACGCCTTGCAGTTGATCAGTGCAAGAGGGATTTCTCCATAGAGATGATTGGAAGAGATGTTGATTGTTCCCAACTCTGAAAGAAGGCCAATTTGCTTGGGTAGTTCAGAGATGAAGTTGTTGGAGATATCGAGACACTGCAACTTTTCGCAGTTTTCAATCTCTGAAGAGATTGAGCCACTAAACTTGTTATGACCCAACTCAACTGCAATCAGATTCTCAATCTTGCACAACTCCTTAGGGAACGGTCCGGAAAGTCTGTTTCGGTTCAATCGAAGCTGAACCAGAGACTAGCAATTCAAGACGCCGAATGGGTGCCTTCCTTGTAGATCAATGGATTCAAGACTCAACATAATGAGATTTGAATGGCCACAAATGTGAGGTGGGACCCATCCTCGTAACCGATTATCTGAAAAATCAACCATTCAAAGAGGGTTGAAAAGCCCAAGAAGTGGAGGAATTCTTCCTGTCAAAGAATTCTAAAAAAGTTGAAGTTGCAGCATCTTGAGAAGATACTGAAACTCATTTGGGATTGAGCTAGTAAGATTGTTGATGGAGAGATCAAGCTTTGTTAAGTTGAGTAAAAAGTTGAATTCTTTCGGTATTACGCCACTCAGCTTATTCTCAAAAAAAGTGAATAAGTTGAGTCCTGCTATCCTGCTGAATTAAGAAGGAATTTCTCCAGACAATTCATTCTCATAAAAATAAATCCGCAGAGCCGAAGAAACTTCACCAATCACACTTGGAATGCTCCCATTCAGCTGGTATCTGTAAAGATACAACTGTTGCAAGAGTATGAGTTTTCTGAGCTCAGAAGGTATCGCGACTACAAACATGTTTTCGTGTAATGCGAGAGTTACGAGACTCGTGCAAGCTTATTATCCCAAAGTATTAGATCAGTTAGCTTAACAAGCCTTCCAATTTTCCTTAGGAAGTTGACCATTGATCTGATTCTCTGCAAGACCAAGATTGTTGAGATATGATGAGGTTTTGATTGAATGACAAACATCCACTAATGGTTTACTTGAGTGCGTAAGTATTGTTACTAGTGTGTGCAGGAACGAAGGAAGTCTACTTGTGTGTAGACAGGAATGAAGGAAGTCTACTTGTGCGTAGACAGGAACAAAGGAAGTACAAGCAGGTATGAAAGAAGTCTTGCTGGAATCCATGAGGCGTAAGGTTACGACGAATGGAAGACAGCTGTGAAGAATAAGTTCATCTGAAGAAGATTATTGGTCGAAGATATCTTGAAGAATGGACTTGAAGAATTATGGAAGAGTTGCATTTCAAAGAAGGAAAGAAGATCTTGTCAAAGAAGGAAAAGAAGATCTCGTCAAATAAAGAAAGTGGCAACTCAGCAAGGATGGGCATTGGACGCGCGTGTGAAGAAGCGCCAAAGGAATAAGGAAATATTGCGTGCAAGGAATATTTCCTTATACGCTATTGTTTCCTTATTTGTTCAAGGCGGCGCGCCGAAGTGTAAGGCCCAAGGTGACTACTTGGAGAACAAGTTGGAATGTCACACGGAAGGAAATATTTCTTAGGAAGAGATTTCCTTGTGAATGAAATATTAGGAAGCGATTTCCTTTTAGAAAGATATTGTGAGATTTATGGTAATATTAGAACGGCTAGATTGGTAGTTAGGTTTGAGCTATTTAGTGTGCTATATATTGCATGGGAATTGCATAGCTTAGTAAGACTTTGAAGAGCGAAAACCTAATACTCGGTTTAGAGTTGTTCTACGTGTGTGAGATTGAGATTCAAGTGAGAAGAGTGATCCAAGATCTAGCTAGGATGTCTAGGTGAGTGATCCAAGTTCTATTGTAATCAAGATATCAATACAACAAGTAGACTCGTTCAAACTCTCTCTAGTGAAAGCTAGAGAGGAGTGGTTTTTTGCCTCGAGGACTTTTTGGTACTTGGGGTGTTTCCACTATATATCATCGTGTCCAGGTTTGGTTTACATTATTGTTTGTCTTTCTGCATTATCTACTTATCAAGGAACAATAACTTTTGTTCCTTAAGTTTTTATACGCTAATCGATCCAACAAATATACTCTAAGTTATGACAGTCACCGATCTCCGAGGGTAAGCTTCCGGTTATTGCGTTCTACCCAGCACAAAATACCCTCAACTGCTTCAAGTTCCCGAAGGACGAAGCCAGAGGGCCGGTTATGGAATTCGTGAAGGCAACAAGATCAACCAAAGAGGAGTGGTTTTTTGCCTCGAGGACTTTTTGGTACTTGGGGTGTTTCCACTATATATCATCGTGTCTAGGTTTGGTTTACATTATTGTTTGTCTTTCTGCATTATCTACTTATCAAGGAACAATAGCTTTTGTTCCTTCAGTTTTTATACGCTAATCGATCCAACAAAGATACTCTAAGTTATGACAGTCACCGATCTCTGAGGGTAAGCTTCCGGTTATTGCGTTCTACCCAGCACAAAATGAGGTGTTTAAGGGATGACAAGGCGCCTAGTGATGGCTGGATTATGCCATTGAATCGGTTGTTGCATAAATCGAGTGTTTTTAGGCGCTGACAGATGGAGAGTGAGCTTGGTATACTCCCCAAAAAAGAGTTATATGAAAGGTGTAAGGTGGTTACGTGATGGCAGACGAATCTGCAGGATCGAGTATATGAGGTTGAAAATGTTCTCTTGGATGAAATGAAGATGAAGCCGATGTAGAAGGCAAATTTGTGAGGTCGTTGTTGAAGATGATCGAAAGAACTTGGTCGTTGGCAAGTGTTGTCTTCCTTGAGCTATTTAGTGTGCTATATATTGCATGGGAATTGCATAGCTTAGTAAGACTTTGAAGAGCGAAAACCTAATACTCGATTTAGAGTTGTTCTACGTGTGTGAGATTGAGATTCAAGTGAGAAGAGTGATCCGAGATCTATCTAGGACGTCTAGGTGAGTGATCCAAGTTCTATTGTAATCAAGATATCAATACAACAAGTAGACTCGTTCAAACTCTCTCTAGTGAAAGCTAGAGAGGAGTGGTTTTTCGCCTCGAGGACTTTTTGGTACTTGGGGTGTTTCCACTATATATCATTGTGTCCAGGTTTGGTTTACATTATTGTTTGTATTTCTACATTATCTACTTATCAAGGAACAATAGCTTTTGTTCCTTGAGCTTTTATACGCTAATCTATCCAACAATTGGTATCAGAACCTGGTCTCTAGATTGTTTCAATTAGCTTTGCAGGAAAAGGTGTCATCCAACAATGCAATCAACGACTCGTTCTGAAAACCCCCAATGCTGAAGCCGGGAGAGTATGACTGGTGGGCAATCCAGTTTGAATCTCATACTCAATCCCTTGATGTCCAACTATGGAAGGTCATTGAATTCGGAGATATAGCTGTTCTGGACCTTGCCAGGGAAGACAAGACCAAAGGGAAGAAGAGAATCGACTATGATGATGCCGATTACAAAGTCTTAGAGAAGAATGCTAGGGCCAAGAAGATCCTTCACATGGCTCTAAGTTCAAGTGATCTCAGAAAGGTATTAAAATACAAATCTGCGAAAGAAATATGGAATGCATTTAGTAGAACCTACTCAGGAAGTAGCGATGTGAAGAGAAATCGCCTCTTAGCCGCACAAAAGGACTATGAGAAAGCTCTTCAAGAAAAGAACGAATCTTTGGAAGATTTTCATGCCAGATTCGAAGGATATGTCAGCCAAATAGAGTTTCTTGGTGAAGACATCCCCCAATGGAAGGTTACGCATCAATTTAGCAAGCACTAAACTCCAAGTGGGATGGATTCATCAACTCTCTACAAGTACAAAGCAACATCAAAGATATATCCCTAGAAGATCTAGTTTGCCCCCTCAAGATTCATTCAGGGATTCTCGAAAGAAAACTCCAAGGAAGAAAGGAAGTTGACAAGAGTCAATCCATTGCCCTAAAAGTTGAAAAAGCATTTGATCTATCCCGGATGGAAGACGTCGAGGCTGAAGAGGATGAAATTGTAGCCTTGATCACAAGTGCCTTTCGTAAATCTTGGAGAGGGGGAAGGAGCGACTCCCGTCCCTCTGACGGAACAAAAGACATGAAGGAAGTCGTATGCTATCACTGTCAGAAGACTGGTCACTTTGGCAGAAATTGCTACCAAAGAAGAGCGGGAGAACCACCCGTTCCAGAAGGAAAGCGAGCAATGATGGCAACCTGGGAGGATTCAGACTCAAATCAAGATGACCAGAAGAGTGAGAAGGAAGTGTGCCTCATGGCAGCCGAAGAGAGCACACCTGAAGCCGAGGTAAGTCTTTCTTCCATCATCACTAAATTACAGAGCATGTCTAGTACTCAATTAATTCATATTGTTAAAAGACTTGGAGAAGAGAACGGGGATATACAAGAGAAATTAGATGAAAGAGAGGATGAACTCTCAAGACTGGTAAACGAAACAAGACTTTTGTCGGAAAAGGTTACCATGCTAGAAAGCATCTCCTCTTCTTCATCTAGCTCTTGCGAAAAATGCCCCGGGCTCAAAAATAAGATCATATCCCTTGAGAGTAAGGTTTCTGAGCTCGCAAATACAAAGCTTTCTCTGGTTCATGAGAATGAGAAGCTGTGTAATGATCTTGTGGTACTCAAGGAAGATGAGGATCACAAGAAAAAGTTGTGGCTAGATGAGCATGCTAGATCCTACATAAATGGCTTAAAAACCGATTACTCAAGTCGATTTGTGCCCCGCAGTGGAATTGGATATGGCTCAGATAAAAACCCTAAAACTCATGAGTCACCTAACGTGAATTTGGAATCACCCAAGGAACCATCATTGGAAAACCCTTGCAAAAGGTGTGTCACCAAAGTGGAGTCCTTAGGGGGGAACAAATCCGTCGAAAGGATAAGCACATGGTTTGACGGGCAGAAAGCATATGCAATCTGGTTGAGCCAACTTCAAAACACAGAGCCGGCACATATTGACTTCGAGTCCAGGAAAACTAACATTCCCATCTGGATAGGACAAAGCAAGTACGTTAATCTCAAGCAACATTGTGTTTGTTGGCACTGTGGTAACACTGGGCACTACAAGCATGAATGTTCCCTCAGAATCCAAATTGAGGAAAAGATACGTGCTCCTTACCGAGCTCAGAACGAGAGAAAATCAGAGGATACATCGGAGACTCAATTTGAGTCAAAGATGAGATCCAACAATCACTCCAAAGACACTCCCAAGACTAAGGGTGTGAATGCTCAAAGTGGGATAGGATCAAGAGGATCACCACGAAGTACCCCAAAAGTAAAGGTTGAGGTTAATCAATCTGAACTTCAAGGCACTACGAACGATACATCTGTCCCACAAAACTCAAGCAAGCCAAGACTTGCTTGGGTAAGGAAAAACTAACCCTTTCTCTCAGGTGAAGCGCAACTATCCTTGGTACAAAGACAGGGTAAACTTACAGGGAACAAAGGATAGCTCCATGCCACTTCACCGGATCATCTAGAGGGATCCCTCCCTCCGGATCAAAGGAAGGATACAACGGAGCCGGTCAAAGGCATTCACTCATTCGCAACTCCTTGGTATTGACTTGTTGAGCAACTCAACTGTGTCAAAGGGGGAAGATACAAAGATGACCCAAGTACGAATCAAGTGATCAAGAAAAAGGTATACAAAGGTGTGTTCCCCCACAGGTACGGTTCCTTTAATTCTTGTTTTTTTTGCTTCCGCTTTCATTTCTGTACTTTGTTCGTTTTAGCCTCCTTATCAATCAAAAAAAAAAAATTATGGAATTCTTACCTCGAAGGGAACACAACACCTCATATCGGAGGCTCCCCAAATCAGAAGTTTGCAAACCTTGGTTAAAAAGGTACGTAATTCTCTCTCCATCTATGCAAACCTTTTTCTTATGAAGACATTATTCGACGTGGACAAATCAGTCTTCCCTAGCAAGAGCACTAAGCAAGATCACCTCAGAAAGGAAGGAACTCATCAAGGTATGTTTTCCTCTCTCTATGCTCCTTATATTCCTTGAAATCCTTCAATGATTGGCTGAAACTTGAATGATTTCTTGTCTCTTGCTCCTAAATCTCATAGAGCTCTACAACTCTTAATTTCTATGTAAGATTAACTTTGTGTAATGCCTAAATTATGTTGTTCCTCTTTATGATCATTAATTGATTGCATGCTTGTCTGAAATTTCATTTTGCATGAACAAGGTCTTACTTTCAGCCCAAAAGAGTCCTCTTGATGATTTGATCCCTCATTATAATCCCAAAGGATAGAGGTACTCTACAGCCGTCCCTTAGCCTAAATCATGATTGTATATTCCTATGAGCCAATCTTATGTCATCACATCTGGAATCTCTCATCATGATTTTTAAATTATCCATATTATTATTTCGTATGATATTCTCTTGTACCATCTCTGGTAACGATACCCCCCATATCATACACTAAGATCTTTTTGGATTGCCTTGGAAAGAAAAGGAAAGTCTTTGTCACGCGAGGAGCTTGATTGGGTGGAGAAAGAGGTGCAACGTGTCAGGGTTGCGTGTCTGCAGCGTGTGGTTGTCTCAAGGAAGAATGACGCATGCAATTAAATGGGAAAGCAATTATTATTGCCGTGTGAAAAAGGAAAGGTAAAGAAGAGTGTTTGGAAAGTGTGTACTTTTGTGTTGATTGTGGCGTGTGAACAAGGAAGGAGATCTTAAACGGCTATCTTTCAAACTCTTCAAGAAACGATTCACCCATCCGGGTAAATCTCTCCCATCCCATATATAAGCTCTCTTTCCCAAATTCCTAATCTCACGCTCCCAAAAGTTCCCTGAAATCTCTCAAACTTTCTTGCTCCTCAAAAATCCCAAGCTCCACAACAATGGCCACCAACTCCTCCCAAAACCCATCACTCGTCATTGCCAACGATGAAACCCTAGATTCCCTACTTCAAAAATTAGTCGCCGCTGGTTACATGTCCTGAAGCCCTCTCATCCCAAATCCTTCTCATGTCCTCCCTGAATCTCCATTCATCGATCCCATGTCCGCCATGGTGATCTACGAAGAACCCAAAGCCACAGAGCCCAAAAACCCTGAGCCCACTACTCATGAAACCCCTGCCTTCCCTCCCCCAAGTGAGCAAATCATCGATGTCAACGAGGATGAGTCTCGGCCTGCCGGCGACGTCTCGGAGACAGCGCCAGGGCAGGGCGAAACTCTAGACGACTTCGAGAAAGAACTTGAAGCCGATATCCAAATCCTCTCCTTTCAAAAGGGAAGGATGACGAGCAATAGCAGCGGGGTCACAGGGAACAGGAAAACCCGCTCTGAGCTGGCTAGAGAGGCTGCTCAGAAGTCTTCTGAGGGGACTAGTGAAGAAATACCCGAGCCAAAATCACCTGCGCCAAAGAAAGCAAGGACTACTCCCCTGTCAAGGAAGAGTGTCAGGAAAGGGAAGGGAACAATGGGGAAAAAGGAGAGTCCGTTACTGAAGGATGTGTCTGAAAGGTCGATCGTGAGAGAGTTGATCTTAGAGGAGAAGTTTCTGGAAGAAAATGGTCTAGGAAAGGTGTCTGAGCTTCTGAAAGCTCAGAAATGGGGAAACTTGTTTGCAGAAGGGGAAAGCATCAATTCAGGGTTGTTCAAAGAGTTCTACGGGAGTTTTATTCTAGAAGAGAGACCACACACTCTCACAGGAAGGTTTACGGTTGGAGGACAGTCATGCTCTATCTCCAGTATTGAGCTCGCCTTTATACTAGGAGTTCCTCACGAAGGCTTCTGCAGTTATTCCAAGGGACAGTGGCCGCAAGACATTCAACCTTTGAAGCTGAAAAAGAGGATTAGTGAAGACGAGAATCCGCCAAATGTTGATATCAAGACAAACTCAATGGGTGTGATCAATCGCCTTCTTCATTCCATCTTGATCAGTAACATTACTCCCAGAGAACAAAAGAAAAACACCATCTTAATCCAGGACTTTATACTGTTGGAGAAGCCGCTCAAAGGAGATCAGGTAAACTTGGCCAAAGTCATTCTACTGCACATGGAACACACGAGAAATAGTGAGACTCATGCTCTTCCTTACCCCAGCATTGTCAAAAGGATCTTGAAGAGTCTATTGGTGTATTCGGAAGAAAATGAAGTCGTGTTCTATAGGCACTTGGATGAGAGCAACCTGAGAAAGATGAAGTTCAAAAAGGATGAGAATGCAGGCTGGATAAGGGCTCAAGACGCTCAGATTGAAGATGCCGAGGAGGTTTTGTCTGAGAGCCCTACAGGGGAACAAAATGAAGCGCCAACGATGGTCTATGAAACGCAGAATGCCATAGGAAAGTTGAGTCGTGCTGTTGCTAGTCTCTCCGATCAACAACAGCGGCTGATAGGAATCTTTGAAAAGGAGATGAGTCTTGTGAGACTCAAGCTGGAAGCAATGGAGACGGCACTTGGAAGTCTCCTGCCCCAGTCATCTCCTCGTAACGACATAGAATGATCCTATCTTTCCCTGGCACATCCGACCCCCACTTTTTGTTCCCTAGCCTCCATTACTGTCTTCTCTTTATTTCTATTTCACTTTGTTCATGCTTTCTGTTGTTTATGATTGCATGTTTATCTTGTCTTTAATTGTATGGCGGTCTGATGTAAGGAGGGAGTGGCCTTCAGTTAAATTTTAATAGAATTATGTTCTTGTTCTGATTTATGAGCTCTTAAGGTTGCAAGTTGACTTGATTTCACTCTTTTTGATGATGCCAAAACGGGGAAATTAGAGGATAGCAGGACTTGAGGGGGAATTCATGACTTAGTTGTAGTTCGTTGTTTTTCTGAGGGGGAATTTTTAGTGCTTTGTTAGTCTTTGTTCCTTAGCTAGTATATATGTCTCAGGTTTATACTCTTATTGTTAAGGATGTTTGTCATCATCAAAAAGGGGGAAATTGTTGAGATATGATGAGGTTTTGATTGAATGACAAACATCCACTAATGGTTTACTTGAGTGCGTAGGTATTGTTACTAGTGTGTGCAGGAAAGAAAGAAGTCTACTTGTGTGTAGACAGGAACGAAGGAAGTCTACTTGTGCGTACACAGGAACAAAGGAAGTACAAGCAGGTACGAAGGAAGTCTTGCTGGAATCCATGAGGCGTAAGGTTACGACGAATGAAAGACAGTTGTGAAGAATAAGTTCATCCGAAGAAGATTATTGGTCGAAGATATCTTGAAGAATGGACTTGAAGAATTATGGAAGAGTTGCATTTCAAAGAAGGAAAGAAGATCTTGTCAAAGAAGGAAAAGAAGATCTCGTCAAATAAAGAAAGTGGCAACTCAGCAAGGATGGGCATTGGACGCGCGTGTGAAGAAGCGCCAAAGGAATAAGGAAATATTGCGTGCAAGGAATATTTCCTTATACGCTATTGTTTCCTTATTTGTTCAAGGCGGCGCGCCGAAGTGTAAGGCCCAAGGTGACTACTTGGAGAACAAGTTGGAATGTCACACGGAAGGAAATATTTCTTAGGAAGAGATTTCCTTGTGAATGAAATATTAGGAAGCGATTTCCTTTTAGAAAGATATTGTGAGATTTATGGTAATATTAGAACGGCTAGATTGGTAGTTAGGTTTGAGCTATTTAGTGTGCTATATATTGCATGGGAATTGCATAGCTTAGTAAGACTTTGAAGAGCGAAAACCTAATACTCGGTTTAGAGTTGTTCTACGTGTGTGAGATTGAGATTCAAGTGAGAAGAGTGATCCAAGATCTAGCTAGGATGTCTAGGTGAGTGATCCAAGTTCTATTGTAATCAAGATATCAATACAACAAGTAGACTCGTTCAAACTCTCTCTAGTGAAAGCTAGAGAGGAGTGGTTTTTTGCCTCGAGGACTTTTTGGTACTTGGGGTGTTTCCACTATATATCATCGTGTCCAGGTTTGGTTTACATTATTGTTTGTCTTTCTGCATTATCTACTTATCAAGGAACAATAACTTTTGTTCCTTAAGTTTTTATACGCTAATCGATCCAACAAATATACTCTAAGTTATGACAGTCACCGATCTCCGAGGGTAAGCTTCCGGTTATTGCGTTCTACCCAGCACAAAATACCCTCAACTGCTTCAAGTTCCCGAAGGACGAAGCCAGAGGGCCGGTTATGGAATTCGTGAAGGCAACAAGATCAACCAAAGAGGTCAGATTACCCATTTCATTAGGAAAGGGACCAGAGAGCTCATTCTTGCATAGAATGAGGTGTTTAAGGGATGACAAGGCGCCTAGTGATGGCTGGATTATGCCATTGAATCGGTTGTTGCATAAATCGAGTGTTTTTAGGCGCTGACAGATGGAGAGTGAGCTTGGTATACTCCCCAAAAAAGAGTTATATGAAAGGTGTAAGGTGGTTACGTGATGGCAGACGAATCTGCAGGATCGAGTATATGAGGTTGAAAACGTTCTCTTGGATGAAATGAAGATGAAGCCGATGTAGAAGGAAAATTCGTGAGGTCGTTGTTGAAGATGATCGAACGAACTTGGTCGTTGGAAAGTGTTGTCTTCCTTGACTCAGTCGTCAATCTAGAAAGACTCGCTTGACTCGGACTCGATAGGCAAATGACGTCTTTCTTGACTCAGTCGTCAATCTAGAAAGACTCACTTGACTCGAACTAACCTAAGGAGTCCGCCTAGGGTTCTTTCGAGGTTTGAGACAGAGATATGGTTCCACCAACACTCGTTCTCACAAGTTGAATCAAACACAAGAAATCCACTTGAATTCAATCCAACAAAAACTACAGCTAAAAAACGTCAAAACTAAAAAGTGGTAATAATTCTCAATTTTTCAAATCTGCCTAAAACCCTAGAAAAACACAAAGTTGGTCCTTGCAGCAGCAATATCTTGGTCATTGGGCCTCTGTTGGGCTTTAACTTTGGACACTGCCAATATAGGCCCAATAAGTATACTCTGACCAAATATCTTCTCAATTGGACGCCCGAGCCGTCCAGTCCACTCTGCCCTAACTCGGCCCCGTCGTCGTCGCCATGGAAGTCTTCGTCTTCCGGGGAACTCTTTGTCAGCGGGCTCCAAACTTAGTAAGGTTCCCCAATTTAGTAAGTCTTTAGAATGGGGCCCTTGAGAGCTCACCCATACATCTATGGGTTCCAAAGACGATTTGAATGACGTCACTCTTCACTCTTCTTGACGTTGCTCTTGCCGCTACACTCATCTGACTCCTTATGTCGAAGTCTGTGGTCTGAGTAGTGTTGGTCCTACGTATATCAGCAGTGGTATCCTACGTACATCATTACGTGGACTAAACAATATATTTTGGGGGTTATTCTACCGGATAGGCTCATGGAATTCAGATCAAGAGACCAAACAACGTGATTTTGGAGAGAACAGTTTACACCTTTCCAGTTACATGGTGTCGAGTCGCTCGAATTTCAGTTTTCGAGGCTGTTGAGTGAATCATGGAGGCTGTTCCAAGTTCATGACCATTAACTTCCAAGTTCAACCATGAACTTCCGAGTTCAGCCATGAATTTCCAAGTTCAGCAAAAGCAGGGCCACCTAATTGGGGGCACAAACACGAGAAGACGAGAGCACGAACCAACGATCGTAACCCTTGGGGATCAATTCTGTCGTCGTTAGTCACCGACTACATAAAATTAGGTATTGAATCTGCAAATCAGAGAGACTAATTACCTTGGATGATTCTTTTCCAGTTCCTATCAACCCCGATTTGATGATTTTGGGTGTCCGTGTGGGGAGGAAGAAGAGCCTCCCGGTGGAGGTGGAAGGGAGCTTGGATCGGCGACGTTGCTGATGGCACCGCCGATGGCGCAATGGATGGATCTGGCTCCTGGTGGCAGCTGGAGAGGCGTTCTGCAGTTGGTGCTAATTCATTGGAAAGAATATCAACAATGTCTTGGAGATATCCAGAGCCATTGGAGCGAGAGTGGGAAAGGAAAGAGAACCATCGTCGCCATGAGTAGACATGGCTCCCGGTCCGGTCCGGTCCGGTTCCGGTTCGGAACCGGCGGTTCCGGACCGGTTCCGGTCCGGTTCCGGTTCATACCGGTTCGGACCGGTTTTTTTTTAAAAAATAAATAAAAAAATATAAAAATAATTTTTAAACTTAAAAAAAATAATTATAAAAAAACGCTATTAAAAAAGAATGTTTTGTCATTGTTTTTAAGTTTAAAAATTATGTTTAAAAAACTTAAAAAAAATGATTATAAAAAAACGCTATTAAAAAAGAATGTTTTGTCATTGTTTTTAAGTTTAAAAATTATGTTTAAAAAACTTAAAAAAAATGATTATAAAAAAACGCTATTAAAAAAAATGTTTTGTAAAACATTCTTTTTAATAGCGTTTTTTTATAATCATTTTTTTTAAGTTTTTTAAATTAAATATGAAGGAACAAAAAAATTAAAAAAAATTGGGCTTGCACTTAACAGTGACTTACTTGTTAAGTTGCCTACGTATCCTCTCGGGTTAGAGGAATCAAAGCCCACGTAGTTCTTTACCTTTTTTCAAAACCCGTTACCTAAGTCGAATCTTCGGCGGATGAATCGGTGCGTATCGTAGTAGAATCTCCAATCCACTCGTCTTCCGATGACTCGTTAATGTTATGTTGTTGCCTCATTGCGGCTCTCTTCCAATCGCAAACACAACATTGCGCCTCCAATGACTCCGGTGCCAAATTTGATCTCTTCCTCGTTAAAGTGTTGCCTCCTGCACTAAAAGTTTGTTCCACCGCCACGGTTGAAGCGGGGACGGCAAGAACTTGAGCCGCAATCTTCGCAAGCGTTGGAAACATGCTCCTATGATCCTCCCACCACTTCAAAACATCTAAAGCTTCACAACTAACAAACTCAAAGTTGGTGTTAAGATAGTTATCAATTTCCGCATTCGTGTTTGTAACTCTTGGTCTTTTACTAAAATACTTAGCTCCAAAGGCCCCCAAGCTACTAGAGCTCGAAGAAGCCGGAGGTAATTGTGAAGGAGTCGGAGAATCCGAAAAATGAGTAAATAAAGTTTCAATGTATGTTCTAGTTCTAGAAACCATACCTAAAATATCCTCTAGTTCACCGTCGGCTAAAATATATCCATAATAGTCATCTAAAAGAGCGTGTAAAACTCCTAATTTAAGTCTAGGATCTAAAACACAAGCAACAAGAAAACAATCGGGAATATATCTATAGTATTGCAACCACTTACTCCTCATGCTTGCAACGGATTCCTCAATGCCGGGAATTTTAGCTCCCTCACTTAAACCAGCCATAACATTACAAGCTTCCAAGACAAAAACATTACTACTTGGTATATAAACATGACTAAATCTCTTTGTTGCATCACTAAAACATTTTAAAAACGTTGCAATACTTTGACATATTTCCCAACCTGATTCGCTAAAATAGAAAGTAGAGCCAGAAAGGTTTTGAGAAACAAAAGACGTTAAAACTTGTCTATATTCTATACATTCACATAGTAATATGTAAGTAGAGTTCCATCGGGTACCCACATCTTTTGAAAAACGTTTTGGGTGCACCCCGTTAGTTTTACAAAAGGTCATCCAATCTCTTGTAACTTTAGGATGCCCCCAAATATACTTAATAACGTTCTTAATTGGCTCAAAATGAAAACTCATAGCACGTAAACCATCTTGAACACATAAGTTTAAAATATGACAAGCACATCGAATATGAAAAAATCTCCCACCAAATAAAGGTTGACACATTTCTTGTAAATCTCTAATAGATGCGGTGTTAGCAGATGCATTGTCGAATCCAATTGAAAAAACTCTATTAAGTAGTCTATATTCTTCTAAAATTGTACGAATCATCATAGCAATATTTTGTGCGGTATGTGAATCATCAAAGACTCTAAATGCCAATAAACGTTTTTGCATTGTAAAATGATGATCTACAAAATGACATGTAACACCCATGTAAGAATGGGTTTGAGTATTATCACTCCATATATCACTACAAATAGAAACATTCATATCATTTTGCGAAAAATAAGAAACTAATTCGTGCTTGTGTCTTTTATAAGCCTTAATTACGTTTTTCTTAATCACTTTCCTAGATACGGATTTAAAAGCGGGTTGTGTATGCTCTTTAATATACTCATTAAATCCTACATTTTCACTAAATCGAAATGCTAAATGATCAACACAAATAGCTTCGGCTAATGCTACACTATTAGCTTCATGATCAAAATGAAATAAAGGGTTACCGCTAGTAGAAGATGCAAATCCGCCGGAAATTTGCGTTTGTCCCCCTAGCATTCCCATCTCGGCGACGTGTCTGTGCTCCATGTGTCGTTGAAGGGTTCCATATCCTCCACTTTTCTTCCATTGGAATGTCGCCTCGCAAAAGTTACAAGAAACAATAATTAGTCCGGGATCATAATCCTCGGCCTCGAGTTCCTCGATACCGGGTTCTAATTTAGTAAACCACTTTGTAAAAACAGGAGATGTTAGTTTCCGGGATTGGTTCCCGGAGGACCCGGGAACGGTCCTCCCCCCCCCCTACCCCTAGCCGGCCTTGAACCGCTAGCTTGCCCTTGAGGCCTAGCGGTCCTACCCCTAGCGGAGGACCTAACTTGGGAGGTGGGAGTGGGAGTGGGAGAAGTGACATTATCACTCTCTTGGGTGTCAAAATGATCCGCCATAATATGATTAAGAACAATTAAATAATATGATTAAAAGCAATTAAAAACAATTAAAACAATAAAACTTAGAACAATATAATAATGTGATTAAAAATGTAAAAGCAATAAAATATTGAAAGACAAATGCTAATTAAAAGGAAGATTAAGAAAGGAAGAGATTAAGAGAGATTGTTGATGGAATTTGAGAGATTATGAGATTGAGATTTGAGAAAGAGAAGAGAGATTGTTGTTGTTGGATGTGTGATTTGAAGATTGTATGGTATGGTATTTATAGGGGTTGGATATGGATTTTTTAATATTTAAAAATGTATTTTTTTATTTTTTTTAATTTCCTAACGGCTCCTAGCCGTTAGGACCGCCGGTTAACCGGCGGTTCGGCCGGTTAACCGGCGGTTCGGCCGGTTAACCGGCGGTTCGGCCGGTTAACCGGCAACGGCTAGTTTACTAGCCGTTATAACTGGCGGTTAACCGGTTTTCCCGGTTAACCGCCGGTTTTGTATTTTTTTTAAAAAAATTTTTTAACCGGCGGTTAACCGGTTAACCGCCGGTTTATTTTAACATTTTTTTTTTAAAAACCGCCGGTTAACCGGTTTAACCGGTTAACCGGCGGTTAAAAAAAAATAAAAATAAAAAATAAAAAACCGGCGGTTAACCGCCGGTTCGAAAAACGCAAATTCCCGAACCGGAACCGGACCGGGTCAAAACCGGTTCCTACCGGGTCAAAACCGGTTCCTACCGGGTCAAAACCGGTTCCTACCGGTTCCGGTCCGGTCCCGGTTTTGACCCGGTCCGGTTCCGGTTCGAACCGCCGGTCCGGTCCCGGTCGAGCCATGACTAGCCATGAGAGCTTCCCTGTATGCTTGTAACATGAAAGGGGCATGATAGTCATTTATTCTAATTTTTCCTCTATTTACAAAATTACCACCGTGTCATTTAAATTTATTCAAATTTTCATATTTAATCTAGAGCGTTGATAATCCTAGATCTAGGGATGAGAATTGTTCTCAGTTTTTTATCTTAAGGTTTTTCTCCCTAGAACCCACCTATGCATTTGATTCTAAATTGCTAGATCTTTCAGTTGAAACAAGTCTTAAAAGAGATTTATCAATTCAATATGGCCCTAGGGATAGACATTCTAGAAGATTTTCACCAACATGTTACACTAAAATTTTACCAAATGGTGAGAAGTGTGATAGAGATTGACTTGTTTGTTCCAAAGAGATTGATAAGATATTCACTTTTTGTTGCAAGATATTTAAAAATGGGAATAGAAAAAGTCAATTAGTTAATGAATTTTTTGGGGATTGGTCACATCTTAGCATTAGACTTAATTAAAGAGCATGAAACATGTTAAAAATATGACAGATTGGTATGATTTGCATACAAGATTTCAAAAAAATAAAACTATTGATAGAGTGGAACAAAAACAATTAGAAAATGAAAGAAATCATTGGAAAAAAGTGTTCGTAAGAATTATATCAGCTGTGAAATTTCTTGCAAAAAATAATCTAGCATTTCGTGGCAGTAATGGGAGGTTGTATGAAGATAGTAATGGAAACTTCTAGGGTTTGATTGAAATGTTAGCTGAATTTGATCCTATTATGCAAAAGCATGTGCAACGTATCATATATAGATGAGAAAATTCATAAACATTATCTTCGTCCTAATGTACAAAATGAGTTAATTATGTTGCTTGCTTCAAAAATTAAATTTGAACTCATTAAGAAAATAAAGCATGCTAAGTATTTTTCTGTAATTTTAGATTGCACTCCAGATATTAGTCATCAAGAACAAATGTCTATCATTTTAAGATATGTGGATGTAGGTTCAATGAGTATTGAGGAGTCTTTCTTAGGGTGGTTGGAAATGAATGATACAACTGATCAAGGCTTATTTGATGTTTAAAAAAAATGAATTGGAGACTCTTGACCTACATATAGATAATGTGAGAGGATAAGGGTATGATAATGGAGAAAATATGAAAGGAAAAAATCATGGGGGGTGCAAAAGAAATTGTTACATCTAAATCCTAGAGCCTTTTACAGCTCATGTGCTTCTCATTGTCTTAAGTTAATATTGTGTGATATAGCCAACACTATTGGTAAAGCTAGAGATTTTTTGAAATTATACAACGTATTTATACAATATTTGGTAATTCTACTAAAAGGTGGCAGATTTTGAAAGATAATGTGACAGACTTTTATTGTTAAAAGTCTGTCAGCTACTCGTTGAGAAAGTCGTATTGACATTGTTAAGGTTTTTAGATTTCAAGCTGCTGAAATTCAAGAAGCTTTACTTGTAGTAGCAGATTCTGATAACGATTCTATATTTAGAAGTGAAACTAAATGTTTAGCACTAAACGAGCTTGGTCACTATGAATTTTTAGTATCCATTATCCTTTGACATGAAATGTTATATGCACCCAATCTAGTCAGCAGACATTTACAATCAAAACACATGCTATTTGATGATGCAATTGAAAAGGTGAGTGGACTGATTTCTTTTTTTAAGAGATTTAGGGAATCTGGATTTGAAAAAGCTTTAGAAACTGCAAAATAAATTTCCATGAAAATTAATATTGATCATGTATTTCAACAAAAGTGTGTAATACGAAGAAAAGAAGTTAATGTGACGAGGACTCTTTCGACGGCGTCTTGGACACGCTAGGGCATACTTTTGCCTAATGTCCAAAAGATGAGGAAATTCATAAACATTATCTTGGTCCTAATGTCCAAAATGAGTTAATTATGTTGCTTTCTTCAAAAATTAAATCTGGACTCATTAAGAAAGTAAAGCATGTTAAGTATTTCTCTGTAATTTTAGATTGCACTCAAGATATTAGTCATCAAGAAAAAAATGTCTATCATTTTAAGATATGTGGATGTAGGTTCAATGAGTATTGAGGAGTCTTTCTTAGGGTTGTTGGAAGTGAATGATACAACCGGTCAAGGCTTGTTTGATGTCTTAAAAAAATGAATTAGAGACTCTTGACCTAGATATAGATAATGTGAGAGGACAAGGGTATGATAATGGAGAAAATATTAAAGGAAAACATCAAGGGATGCAAAAGAAATTATTAGATCTAAATCCTAGAGCCTTTTACATCTCATGTGCTTCTCATTGCCTTAACTTAACATTGTGTGACATAGCCAACACTACTGGTAATGCTAGAGATATTTTTGGAATTATACAATGTATTTATACAATGTTTGCTAATTCTACTAAAAGGTGGCAAATTTTGAAAGATAATGTGACAATCTTTATTGTCAAAAGTCTATCAGCTACTCGTTGGGAATGTCGAATTGACAGTGTTAAGGCTGTTAGATTTCAAGTTGCTGAAATTCAAGAAGCTTTACTTGTAGTAGCAGATTCTGATAACAATTCTAAATTTAAGTGAAGCTAAATATTTAGCACTAAACGAGCTTGGTGACTATGAATTTTTAGTATCTATTATCCTTTGGCATGAAATGTTATATGCACCCAATCTAGTTAGCAGACATTTACAATCAAAATACATGTTATTTGATGATGCAATTGAAAAGGTGAGTGGACTGATTTCTTTTTTTTAAGAGATTTAGGGAATCTGGATTTGAGAAAGCCTTAGAAACTGTAAAATAAATTGCCATGTGTAATACGAAGAAAAAATGAGTTTAATGAGGTTTCAAGCAATGTTTCTAACTCTACTCTACAATTTGCAAAAGAGTTGTTTAGAATTAAATATTTCTTATGTATTGTTGATGAAGCTATTGATTCACTAGAAGAAAAAATTGAACAATATCAAGAGTACGAGTCTATTATTGGCTTTTTATTCGCTTTTAAAATATTGTGTTCACTAGATGATGTATGCTTGAAATTATACAAAAACCAAAATTTGAGTGTTTTGATGATTTGGGTTGCACCCGAGTTTTAGCGGGTTGTCTACATATCTCTTTGAAGAGAATCAAGCTTTATGTAGTTCAGAGTGTTTAATTAACGTACATCAGAGTAACGAGTCTAAGCCCACCTTCTAGGAAGAGTTTCCTAGACACGATCCAAATATCATTTGTACATCGTGAATAAGATCAAACCCACCTTCTAGGAAGGGTTGTCTAACCTTTCCACTATTTTTATTTATTTGAAAAGGTTTTGATGATGCTCTGCGGAAAGTGGATAATGAAGAGCTCGTTGATGAGTTTGTTTCAAAAAATGTTCGAAAGAAAGTAATCTATAAATAAATTGCATTTCTGTTACTTTATATTTGTAAAATATTGAAGTGTACGAGTGTAAGACAACAACACTTATATTTTGTGAAGTTTTATATCAATTTCAGAATATGTGTTTTAAATGAGGCCAAATTTAGACAATTGACACATGGCCTCTCAAAAAATTGAGACCGTCCTGACTGTAGACAATTTTAGATTACTTGCATTGTGATAAAGATAAAGTTCTTAAATTTACGATTAGAAAAGAAAAACGTTAATGAAATGCAAAAAGAAATTCATTATTACTTATATTAAACGAAAGTAAATATTAAAATAAATAATTTCTTACACAGAGAAGAAACTTTGAACAACATGGTTTTATCCTTTCAAATAATTAATACATAACTTATAAAAGCAACTCAGTTAAAAAAATGCAAGTTCAAACTTTCTTTAGTATTCGTAGTTGGGGACCTTGTAGGTGGAAGAAGCAGCGTAGACAGAAGCTTTATACGTTAGTGAAGGAGTGTAGATATGAGACTAGTATGTGGGTGAAGGAGTGTAGACGGGAGCCTTATACGAGTGTAAACCGGGGCTTTGTAGGCGGGAGAAGGAGTGTACACGGGGGACTTGTACGAGGGGGATGGGTGTAGACAGGGGACTTATAGGAAGGTGAGGGAGTGTAGACTGGAGCCTTGTAGGCGGGTGAAGGATGCGGGAGATGGGGTGTACACGGGGGCCTTGTATGCGGGTGAAGGAGTGTAGACGGGGGCCTTGTAGGCGGGAGAAGGTGTGTAGACTAGGGCCTTGTAGATAGGAGACACGGTGTAAACTGGGGCCTTGTAGACAAGCGATGGAGTGTATACAGGGGCCTTGTAGGCAGGAGACAATGTGTAGACAGGAGCCTTGTACGATGGTGAAGGAGTGTAGACGGGAGCCTTGTATGCGGATGAAGGAGTATAGACGGGGGCCTTGTAGGTGGGAGATGGGGTGTAGACGGGGGCCTTGTATGAAGGTGAGGGAGTGTAGACTGGAGCCTTGTAGGCGGGTGATGTAGTGTACACGAGGGCCTTGTATGCGGGAGATGGGGTGTAGACCGGGGCCTTGTAGGAGGGAGATGGAGTGTACACTGGGGCCTTGTACGTTGGTAAAGGACTGTAGACGAGAGCCTTATATGCGGGTGAAGGAGTGTACACGGGAGCCTTGTAGACGGGAGAAGGGGTGTAGACTGGGGTCTTGTAGATAGGAGACGGGGTGTAAACTGGGGCCTTGTAGACAGACGATGTAGTGTATACAGGGGCCTTGTAGGCAGGAGACGGTGTGTAGACGACAACCTTGTACGTTGGTGAAGGAGTGTAGATGGGACCCTTGTATGCGGGTGAAGGAGTGTAGACGGGGGCCTTGTAGGCGGGAGAAGGTGTGTACACAGGGGCCTTGTAGACGGGAGAAGGGGTGTAGACTGGGGCCTTGTAGATAGGAGACGGGGTGTCAACTAGGGCCTTGTAGACAGGCGATGGAGTGTAGACAGGGGCCTTGTATGCGGGAGATGGGGTGTAGACAGGGGCCTTGTAAGAAGGTGAGGGAGTGTAGACTGGAGCCTTATAGGCGGGTGATGGAGTGTACACGGGAGCCTTGTATGCGGGAGATGGGGTGTAGACGGGGGCCTTGTATGAAGGTGAGGGGGTGTAGACTGGAGCCTTGTAGGAAGGTGATGGAGTGTACACGGGGGCCTTGTATGCGGGAGATGGGGTGTAGACCGGGGTCTTGTAAGAGGGTGAAGGGGTGTAGGCTGGGGCCTTGTAGGCGGGAGATGGGGTGTAGACGGGGGCCTTGTACGAAGGGGAGTGAGTGTAGACTGGGGCCTTGTAACCGGGTGATGGAGTGTAGACGATATTCATGGGGTTGTTGCTCGACTCCAATCTTTGTAACAACTTTTGTTCATTAGGGGTTGTTGCTCGACTCTATATCGCTCCATTGCCAACCTTCATGAATCAAGGCTTCACGATTTTGTAGGGATATTCATGTATTTGGGTGACGATATTCATGTAATTCGGTGATTACTAATATTCACAATTTTGGTGGTGATTGATGTTCACAAACTAGATGGTGATATTCATATATTCGAATAACTACTGTAATATTCAGGGCATGTGGCATTATTCATGTATTTTAGTGTGATTTTCATTTAACTGATTATGATATTGACTTAACAAAATGTGATCATAATATATATAATTTTTTGGGGTGGTTGAAAAATATTCACACAGGATATTCACAAAGATATTCATCTTGAGTTGGGCTTCTGCTTGGCCCACCGAAAAAAAGTTCAATATTAAAGTTCACATTTTTTAAAAGAAATTTTCGCATATATGTTTTAACAATAATAAATAATCATCATATATATCATATCATATCAATCATATCATAATCATATCCTAATCTTATCCTAATATATATAATTTTTTGGGGGTGAAAATATTCAACAAAATATTCATGAATATATTCATCTTGAGTTGGACTTTTGCTGAGGCCACCGGAAAAAAGTCCAATATTAAAATTCAAATTTTTTTAAAAGAAATTTCCACATATATTTTTCAAACAAATCTATTATTATTAAATAAAATATTATCTTATAAGAAACTACATCAATATATTTCCTAATAAAGATTTTATCTTTTAATAAGTTAAAAACAAAATTATATTTTATAAGGATTATATAATTGAAAAAATATTTTGTGCTTAAAATTTTTTATAAACAAAATATTCATTATATAATTGGAAAAATCTTTAAATATTATTATATATTCACAAAGCTATTCATCAATATATTAATCTTGGGTTGAGATTTTTCTTGACTCGACAAGAAAAAAAGTCCAATATTAAAAAATAAATATTGCTTTTTATAATGTGAAAATATCAAACCCAAAAGATATACGGAGTACTAAAAAATATTTTTATTGAAAAAAAGATAATAAAATATGTTAGGTATAAATCACATAGCAAAGTCCGTGAAAAATATACGAACTTTAATAATTGTGATAACTTACTCATACTACGTTGCTATTATTTATTATATTAATATTAATAAAATACTAAAGAATACAATAGGTGTTATTTTTATGAAAAAAATATTAATTAGAAGAAAATGGTAACTTCTAATCTTAATATTCACAAAAGATATTCATCAATATCTTCTTATATATATTTTTATTAGAATAAGTTTAGAGATAATATCAAATACAAATCTTATAAAAAAGAAAAAAAAAGTTTATCTTTTATTAGCTCCTTGAAAAAAGTCCAATTTTGAATCTACATAGAGACTTTATAAGGATTATATAATTAGAATAAGTTTATCTTTTATTAGCTCCTTCAAACAAATCTATTACTATTAAATTAAAGATTATTTTTTAAGAAACTACATCAATCCATTTCCTAATAAAGATTTTATCTTTTAATAACTTAAAAACGAAATTATATTTTATAAGGATTATATAATTAAAAAAATATTTTTGTGGGTGGTTGAAAAATATTCACACAAGATATTTTAAAAAGAAATTTCCACATATATTTCTCAAACAATTCTATTACTATTAAATTAAAGATTATCTTTTAAGAAACTACATCAATCTATTTCCTCATAAACATTTTATCTTTTACTAAGTTAAAAACGAAATTATATTTTACAAGGATTATATAATTGAAAAAATATTTTTGGGGTCAGGTTGAAAAATATTCACACAAGATATTTTAAAAATAAATTTCCACATATATTTTTCAAATAAATATATTACTATTAAATTAAAGATTATCTTTTAAGAAACTACATCATTCTATTTCCTAATAAAGATATTATCTTTTACTAAGTTAAAAACGAAATTATATTATATAAGGATTATATAATTGAAAAAATATTTTTGGGGGTGGTTGAAAAATATTCACACAGCATAATCACAAAGATATTCATGAAAAAATTTATAATGGAAAATATTAAAACTAAAGCATGTAATAAAAAAAATAACAATAAATCCAATTAAGAAAAATGATATTTTGTGAAAATGATAAATCATATTTTAATAAAAATATTTTTTTAAGGCTCATATAATTGAAATAAACAATTTTTCACAAATTATTTTACTAAATAAAAGAATTTTAAGTTTTTAAGGGTCATATAATTCAAATAAACAGTTTTTAACAAATTATTTTACTAAATAAAATAATTTTATGTTTTTAAGGGTCATATAGTTGGGAATAATATCAAATATATGCGAAAAAATAAAATTTTCTTTAGATAAAATGTATTATAAATAAAGTAAGCCAACATAAATCATATCAAATTATTAAAATTATGGGTTAAGATAGAAAAAATTATTTATAAAATGTATAACTAACATGTTTTCTGAATAAATAAAAAAGAAGAAGATATATTTAGCAAACACTTTTTAAATCTTAACCTCTTCATTTTTGGGTCACATTTTTTCACCTCTTATTTGATAAAGAAAAATTAGATCTGACAAACGGGTCAAACGGGTCGGGTTTGGGTTCTGATGGAAAACGAGTTTGGGTTAAGAGGGTCGACCATTGGTCGAGTTCGGGTCGGGTCAACCCAGTGGGTTTCAAATGTGCGATATTTTTATTGTAATAAAGAAAATAAAATTTAAACAATATTTTATAATAAAATATTATTATATTATTATTATTTAATAATCTTCATTATTATTTTTAATTTAAATGAAAGAAAATATGTGAAAAGTGAGTCACTCGACGAGTTTCGAGAAGTACGGATCAGTTCAGCTTTGACTCAAACGGCTTCATTGTTTGGTAAGCTTTTGACAAATCAACTTAGGATATAATAACATATAAATTCAATATTTTAATATAACTATTTGATCTGTTTCCCCATGCTAGAAATATCTATAATGACAAAGAACATCTTCAGTAAATATTTGACCCTAAAAAAGATTAATTTTTATAAATTTCAATATTTCTCCTTTGGTAAAATAAAATTATATGATTATTATATCATTAGAAAATAAATAACAAAATATCCTACAATTTTTTTTTTCTTAGTAGTAACCTAAATTTACATAATACAATACGAAAAATAAAAAAATCTCAATTTTTTACTTTGGATAAAATTAATCCCAACTTTTAAATCAATAAAAAATTAAGAACCCCAACTTAAAATTTATAAACCAAAAACAACCAAATTACCATTTCAATTAAATATTTTCTAAATTCGAAGATGAATGTTTTGCAACGTACATCAGACTATTATTATGTGTAATGTTGTTATTGAATTTTCTTATTTTTTAATGAAAAAGTTCGTTTGATCTACATTTTGGTCTTGTGGTAAAAAGCTGAAAATATTTTAATTAGTTTTTCCTAAACAATTAAAGTTTAAGCTTATATTTTTCTCGTGTCGTGTATGCATTTAGTATGTTTATGTACTTTATTATTTAATTTTTCAAATTATATTTAATTATTTTAAAGATATAACAAAATAGTTGAACACAATAATAGATTTAAAAATTATTATCAGGATTCAAAGTAAAATATAAGTGAAACATTCGGGATAATATTACACATTCTAATTCATATTTATAGAGTACTAAATTTTTATTTATTAAAATTCACTTGGCCCGTGCGTAGCGCGGTCAGGAGGGACTAGTATATATAATTTTTGGGGTGGTTGAAAAATATTCACAAAAGATATTCATCATAAATTTTGGGATTTTTACTTAGTCCATCGAAAAAAGCCCAACATTATAGTCTGCATAACTTTTTTATTATGATAAATAAACAAACTATATCATCTAAGATTCATATAATAGGAAAAAATATTTTACCAATAATATTCATAAACACTATCACCATAAATTTTATTTGATAATAAATAGCTTAAATCTGAAAAGGATAACAAACAAATCTAAGATTTAAACGATGAAATACAACTATGCAAATCGCATAAAAATTTATTTTACATAACTAACATTCGTATTGAGAAACTGAAGAACATTTAAGTAAAAGTTGTATATGTGTATCACTTTTTCAAAGGATGTGTGTCAAAAAAATTGATGCAAATTTAAGCCTATTTTGATGCACATTTAAGTATATTTTGATGCACATTAGCCATTCACATGTTCTCACCGAAACCGCACCCTTCATTAAATAACCTTTTTTCCTTATTTAATATATTTTCTACACAAAAGATAAAATCGAAATTATCAACCACATGAGAATATAGATAAAATTGTCGATGGGGTGGTTGAAAAATATTCACCCGTTATATTTACAAAGATATTCATCAATATATTCATTTTGGGATGAGTTTTTGCTTGTCTCACCGAAAAAAATCCAATACTATAAAAAACAAAATATTTCTTTTATTAATTGGAAAAAATCTAATATTAAAAGGATGTGCCAATAACATATAATATATCTTCCATTTTCTATGAGGAACAACAAAACTACATAAATATATCTAATATTTATACATTTGATTCCAAAACTATAAGATTAAAAAAAACTCGATTAAGGCTTTGTAACAAAATATCTCAAGGAAAGTAAGAATCTTACGCTAGGAAAGTAATTTTATAGGACTTTAGGCTTTAGATATTTTAACAATTTTACATATCAACATTAAGAAAAAATTTGGCTTGAACTCAAGAATAGCAAACGACTTCATTTTGCATATGATTTATTAGTGTGTGTTCCCGTGTCATGCATCTGGTCGAATGTATTAAATATTTTAAAGATATAAGTATGTTATAAAGTATTAAATAGCTTATATACTGAAAAGAAATAAATTATAAAAAAATAACTAATTGTTTATTGAAAAAATAATAATAACAACCTAAAATATAAATTATGTTTTTGAAAGGTCAAATAATATGGAAGGTGATATTATTATACCTATTAATGCAATAAAATGATAATGTTATACCTATTAATTAGAGTTTAGACAATATCAAGCGTCATTCATAATTAGACTTGGCAAACGGATTGGATGGGTCAAGTTCGGGTCCTAAACGGGTTCGGGTCGAGATATTAATTCATATTTATAAAGTAGTAATTTATTTATTTTAAATTCATTTAACTCGTGCGTAGCGCGGGCAGAAGGGACTAGTATTCATGTAAGATTAGGGTTGTTCATTCAGTTAAAACCGAAAACCAAAAACAGAACTAGGGAATTTTAGGAATCGTTAACCGAACCGAAATAATTTGGTTCAGTTCGGTTTTTTCGGTTTCGGTTCGGTTTTAACCGAAAAAAACGAATTACGATATAATTTTAAAAAATTTAAAAAAAATAATTATAAAATAAAAATAAATTATAAAAAATTTAATACTTCAAAAAATACCCTATATTAAATGAATTTTATTTTATTTTAAATTAAAAAATTTAAAATAAAAAATTTACTTAGTTATTTTTTATTTTAAAAATTCGGTTTTAACCGAACCGAAAACCGAACTTCTGAAAAATGGGAACCGAAAATCGAACCGAAATAACTTCGGTTCGGTTTCGGTTCGATTATTTACTTTGGTTTCGGTTAATAACCGAATGTTTCACAACCTTATTAAGATTCATATAATTGAGTGCAATATTGATATTTCAAGTGATGATATTCATATCTTTAACAAATTTAATATTCATATATTTTAGTAAATATAGATATTCATATAAAAATAGACGGTATTCGATCAAGAAACAATGAGAAAAAACATGTGAATTTGTATAGCATCATGACCCATTTGATTGATATTCACAAACAAGTGCATGATATTCATGAATGTTGTGATATTCACAAAAAACAAACTGATATTTACAAAGATTGTAAAAATCAAAGGTAAAATGTTGGGGAAGATAAATTAGACCGAATTTATCAATGAAGATGATATGAAAATACTAACTTAAATACTTTAAGTCTCTTTCATAACTTTTTCTTAAATTTATCTGCTCTTTTATTTTAGGCAATTAACAATATTTTTAATTCAATCACCTCCTTTATTTTAGGTAACTAATTATCTTTAATTTAAGTTCAATGTACATATAACTCCTTAATAACCTCAAATCTAGGTAATTGATATACTTTAATCCAACGCTCCATATCGATACTATCGTTTCACCATAAAACTTGTTTTACTTGAACTCACCTCTTACCATACGAAAAAAACATGAGTCTAAAAGATAAACCTTTTCTTGATAATCCCAATGAATAAAAAAGCACCTCCTAGGCGCGCCTCATCCAGATCAACGCCTAGGTAGCCTTAGACGAGGCCCCAAGGTTGGGCGAGCGAGCCTACGCGGAATGGGCGGCTCTTTTTTTTGTCATAGGCGCGTGGTTGAGCGCAACTTAATCAAAGTTCTTTATCATTTATTTTAATTATATATTTTTCTTTCTATTTCCTAATAAAGACTTTTTAATTTCCTAAATTCATCAATGAACTTATTAATAAAAGAATTTCCCTTCCCTAAGTTCATTAATGAACCATTCTCTCTATTTCCTAGGTAAAATAATGACTATTTTAAATCTCAATTAATTAATTAATGGATAGGAAAAATGACCAAAAATAATCCAAACTTTCACTTATGAACAAAAAATGGTCTCAAATTTCATATCACCTAAAAATAATCTCAACTTTCAATCTATGAACCAAAAATGGTCCAAATGACTTTTTTGATTGAAATTTTGCTTACCTTGATAATGTTTATAAGAGATTTTTTCATAATTGGTCATAGTAATTGTTGTTTATGTGTGTGATCTTTATTATAAGATGTCTTTTTATTTTAAAATTTCCTTAAATTTTAACTAGAAAAAATCGTTTGGATCATTTTTTGTTGATGAATTGAAAGTTGAGATTATTTTTTGTTGATACAAAAGTTGAGACTATTTTCGGTTCGTAAACGAAAGTTGAGATTATTTTTGGTCATTTTTTCTAACTGATATTTATAAGTGCATTTTTCCTGACTGACGACCCTAGGCGACTCTAGGCGCGCCTTGGAGATCCAATCGCACAGGGTCACCTAACACATTTTTATACGGCACGTGTACCACACATCAGGCGAGCAAGCAACTCTTTGTAAGTCTGTTTGCATATCAAAGGTACTAGTGCAGTGACCCGTACCATGCACGGGAAATTCCATATTATTTGTATGAAAATTGTATATCCTTTTAATCGAGTGTGTCAAAAAATTAAGATTAAGTTTTTTCTTGTAAAGATTTTTTATAAAAATATATTTTATTTCATGAAGGTTATGTACGTAGCTTGACTTAATTTTTATTATCAAAAATAATCCTAATTTTATCATAAGATTATATATTAACCTTCAACATAATATATATTCTCAATAAAATAGCTTGTATATTTGTTGTTGAAAGGAATGATAATATTTTTAAGATTTATTTGTTAATATAATTATCCAATTTATTAATAATTGAAATTAAAGATAAAAAATAAAAATTATGTAATAAACTAAGCCTAAAATCACTCTAAGAGCTCTAAAAGGCTCAGTATTAATATATAAAATAAATACTAGGAAAATTTATGTACATGTTCATGGTCATGTTCAATCATAATATATATTCTCAATAAAATAGCTTGTATATTTGTTGTTGAAAGGGATGATAATTTTTTTAAGATTTATTTGTTAATATAATTATCCAATTTATTAATAATTGAAATTAAAGATAAAAAATAAAAATTGTGTAATAAACTAAGCCTAAAATCACTCTAAGAGCTCTAAAAGGCTCAGTTTTAATATATAAGATAAATACTAGGAAAATTTATGTACATGTTCATGGTCATGTTCAATCAAGTATGTACATGTTCAATCAAGTATGTACATGTTCATCCAAGTATGTACTAATAGTGCAATTATCAGGAGAGTCCAGTTGCAGGAGTGGAGATGAAATAGGAAAGTTGAAGGGAGCAACATTTCACGACTAGCACGTCGGAGAGCCGGTTCTATGCATGAATGTATACCTGACGTGCAACCAATCAAATTAATAATGTTCTTAGAGAGATCAAAATAACTATATAAAGGGTTAACACTTGGGTCTCATATTGCAATCATCTCCCATCTTCTCTTGTTAGCTGCATAGACTAACATTCACCATGGCTTTCAAAAGATCCACCATATTATCCTCTTTTCTTTTGTTGGCTCTTGCAGTTCTCACATCTGCAGACTCTTACGGATATAGCACGCCTTCTCCCGTTTACAAATCCCCAGTTTATACCCCTTCACCCGCATACAAGGCTCCTGTATACACTCCTTCACCAGCTTACAAGGCACCGGTTTACACACCGTCTCCTGCTTATAAGGCCCCTGTGTACACTCCATCGCCTGTGTATAAGGCTCCAGTCTACACCCCGTCTCCCGCCTACAAGGCCCCCGTCTACACACCATCTCCAGTCTACAAAGCTCCTGTCTATACTCCATCTCCCCCATATAAGGCTCCGGTCTACACCCCATCTCCCACTTATAAGGCTGAAGTCTACACCCCATCTCCTACCTACAAGGCTCCCGTCTACACTCCTTCTCCCGCATACAAAGCCCCTATCTACACCCCTTCACCCGCTTACAAGGCCCCAGTGTACACTCCATCTCCCACCTACAAGTCTCCCGTCTACACTCCGTCTCCAGTATACAAGGCCCCGGTCTACACCCCATCTCCCGCATACAAGGCCCCCGTGTACACTCCATCACCCGCTTACAAGGCCCCAGTCTACACTCCCTCGCCTTCCTACAAGGCCCCCGTCTACACCCCATCTCCCGCCTACAAGGCCCCAGCCTACACCCCTTCTCCCACATACAAGGCCCCTGTCTACACCCCTTCACCCTCTTACAAGGCCCCAGTGCACACTCCATCTCCCTCCTACAAGACCCCGGTCTACACCCCATCTCCCGCATACAAGGCCCCCGTGTACACTCCATCACCTTCCTACAAGGCTCCAGTCTACACCCCCTCACCTTCATACAAGGCCCCCGTCTACACCCCATCTCCCGCATACAAGGCCCCTGTGTACACTCCATCACCCGCCTATAAGGCTCCAGTCTACACTCCCTCACCTTCATACAAGGCCCCTGTCTACACCCCTTCTCCCGTATACAAGGCCCCTGTCTACACTCCTTCACCAACATACAAGGCTCCCGTCTACACACCGTCTCCTGCCTACAAGACCCCTGTATACACTCCATCGCCTGTCTACAAGGCCCCAGTTTACACCCCGTCTCCTATCTACAAGGCTCCAGTCTACACCCCTTCTCCCGTCTACAAGGCCCCCGTGTACACACCTTCTCCCGCCTACAAGGCCCCCGTGTACACTCCTTCACCCACATACAAGGCTCCCATCTACACTTCTTCACCAACGTACAAGGCTGTCGTCTACACACCGTCTCCTGCCTACAAGGCCCCTGTATACACTCCATCGCCTGTCTACAAGGCCCCAGTTTATACCCCGTCTCCTATCTACAAGGCCCCAGTCTACACCCCTTCTCCCGTCTACAAGGCTCCCGTGTACACTCCTTCACCCGCATACAAGGCTCCCGTCTACACTCCTTCACCAACGTACAAGGCCCCAGTGTACACTCCATCTCCCTCCTACAAGGCCCCGGTCTACACCCCATCTCCCGCATACAAGGCCCCTGTGTACACTCCATCACCCGCCTATAAGGCTCCAGTCTACACTCCCTCACCGTCATACAAGGCCCCTGTCTACACCCCATCTCCCGTATACAAGGCCCCTGTCTACACTCCTTCACCAACATACAAGGCTCCCGTCTACACACCGTCTCCTGCCTACAAGACCCCTGTATACACTCCATCGCCTGTCTACAAGGCCCCAGTTTACACCTCGTCTCCTATCTACAAGGCTCCAGTCTATACCCCTTCTCCCGTCTACAAGGCCCCCGTGTACACACCTTCTCCCGCCTACAAGGCCCCCGTGTACACTCCTTCACCCACATACAAGGCTCCCATCTACACTCCTTCACCAACGTACAAGGCTGTCGTCTACACACCGTCTCCTGCCTACAAGGCCCCTGTATACACTCCATCGCCTGTCTACAAGGCCCCAGTTTATACCCCGTCTCCTATCTACAAGGCCCCAGTCTACACCCCTTCTCCCGTCTACAAGGCTCCCGTGTACACTCCTTCACCCGCATACAAGGCTCCCGTCTACACTCCTTCACCAACGTACAAGGCCCCAGTGTACACTCCATCTCCCTCCTACAAGGCCCCGGTCTACACCCCATCTCCCGCATACAAGGCCCCTGTGTACACTCCATCTCCCGCCTACAAGGGCCCCGTCTACACTCCTTCACCCGCATACAAGGCTCCCGTCTACACTCCTTCACCATCATACAAGGCTCCCGTCTACACACCGTCTCCTGTCTACAAGGCCCCTGTATACACTCCATCGCCTGTCTACAAGGCCCCAGTTTACACCGTGTCTCCTATCTACAAGGCCCCAGTCTACACGCCTTCTCCCGCCTACAAGGCCCCCGTCTACACTCCTACACCCGCATACAAGGCCCCCGTGTACACCCCGTCTCCCGCATACAAGGCCCCTGTGTACACTCCTTCACCCGCCTACAAGGCTCCAGTCTACACTCCCTCACCTTCCTATAAGTCCCCTGTCTACACCCCATCCCCCACGTACAAGTCCCCCGTGTACACTCCTTCTCCCGCCTACAAAACCCCGGTTTACACTCCCTCCCCTACGTATAAGGCTCCCGTCTACACTCCTTCGCCCACATACTAGACTCATATCTACACTCCTTCACTAACGTATAAAGCTTCTGTCTACGCTGCTTCTTCCACCTACAAGGTCCCCAACTACGAATACTAAAGAAAATTTGAACTTGCATTTTTTTTAAGTGAGTTGCTTTTATAAGTGATGTATTAATTTGTTTGAAAGGATAAAACCTTGTTGTTCAAAGTTTCTTCTCTGTGTAAGGAATTATTTATTTTAATATTTACTTTCGTTTAATATAAGTAATAATGAATTTCTTTTTGCATTTCATTAACTTTTTTCTTTTCTAATAGTAAATTTAAGAACTTTATCTTTATCACAATGCAAGTAATCTAAAATTGTCTATAGTTCGGACGGTCTCAATTTTATGAGAGGCCATGTGTCAATTGTCTAAATTTGGCCTCATTTAAAACACATATTCTGAAATTGATATAAAACTTCACAAAAATATACGTGTTGCTGTCTTACACTCTTACACTTCACTATTTTACAAATTTAAAGTAACAGAAATGCAATTTATTTATAGATTACTTTCTTTCGAACATTTTTTGAAACAAACTCATCAACGAGCTCTTCATAAGCCACTTTCCGCAGAGCATCATTCTCAATTGAAAGCAAAGTCCATCCATTAAGTCGATCTTGCGTCATTGTCGAACGCAAGTAGATCTTCAATATCTTCAACTTCGAAAAGCTTCTTTCTGCAGTTGCAACAATCACAAAAATATTTAACATGATTCTATAACAAATAATTGCATTGGGAAAACAATCAACACGTTTTAAGGACCTTATCATTTCCATAGGTTTCATCTCTTCATGCTTTTCATCATTAGGCAGAAAATCTTGAAGTAATTTCAACTCTATATATAATTAATTACCATCAATATCAGATTGCTCATGATTTTTAAGTGCAGCTTTAATATGAATATATAAAGATTTCAACCATACATCATCTAGTGAACACAATATTTTAAAAGCGAATAAAAAGCCAATAATAGACTCATACTCTTGATATTGTTCAAATTTTTCTTCTGGTGAACCCATAGCTTCATCAACAATACATAAGAAATATTTAACTCTAAACAACTCTTTTGCAAATTGTAGAGTAGAGTTAGAAACATTGCTTGAAACCTCATTAAACTCTTTTTCCTTCGTATTACACACTTTTGTTGAAATACATGATCAATATTAATTTTCATGGCAATTTATTTTACAGTTTCTAAGGCTTTCTCAAATCCAGATTCCCTAAATCTCTTAAAAAAAAAGAAATCTGTCCACTCACCTTTTCAATTGCATTATCAAATAGCATGTCTTTTGATTGTAAATGTCTGCTGACTAGATTGGGTACATATAACATTTCATGCCAAAGGATAATAGATACTAAAAATTCATAGTCACCAAGCTCGTTTAGTGCTAAATATTTAGCTTCACTTAAATTTAGAATCATTATCAGAATCTGGTACTACAAGTAAAGCTTCTTGAATTTCAGCAACTTGAAATCTAACAGCCTTAACACTCTCAATTCGACATTCCCAACGAGTAGCTGACAGACTTTTGACAATAAAGATTGTCACATTATCTTTCAAAATTTGCCACCTTTTAGTAGAATTAGCAAACATTGTATAAATACATTGTATAATTCCAAAAATATCTCTAGCATTACTAGTAGTGTTGGCTATGTCACACAATGTTAAGTTAAGACAATGAGAAGCACATGAGTTGTAAAAGGCTCTAGGATTTAGATCTAATAATTTCTTTTGCATCCCTTGATGTTTTCCTTTAATATTTTCTCCATTACCATACCCTTGTCCTCTCACATTATCTATATCTAGGTCAAGAGTCTCTAATTCATTTTTTAAGACATCAAACAAACCTTGACCAGTTGTATCATTCACTTCCAACAACGCTAAGAAAGACTCCTCAATACTCATTGAACCTACATCCACATATCTTAAAATGATAGACATTTTTTTCTTGATGACTAATATCTTGAGTGCAATATAAAATTACAAAGAAATACTTAACATGCTTACTTTCTTAATGAGTCCAGATTTAATTTTTGAAGAAAGCAACATAATTAACTCATTTTCGACATTAGGACCAAGATAATGTTTATGAATTTCCTCATCTATGATACATGGCCCATACTTTTGCATAATAGGATCAAATTCAGCTAACATTTCAATCAAACCCAAGAAGTTTTCATTATTATCTTCATACAACCTCCCATTAGTGTCATGAAATGCTAGATTATTTTTTCCAAGAAATTTCACAACTGATATAATTCCTACCAACACTTTTTTTCTAATGATTTATTTCCTTTTCTAATTGTTTTTGTGCCACTCTATCAATAGTTTGATTTTTCTGAAGTCTTGTACGCAAATCATACCAATCTGTCATATTCTTAACATATTCCATGCTTGTTTCTTGCTCTTTAAGTCTAATGTGACCAATCCCCAAAACCTTCATGAACTAGTTGACTTTTTCTATTCCCATTTTTAAATATCTTGCAACAAAATTTGGTAAAATTTTGTAAATATCTATCACACTTCTCACCATTTGGTAAAATTTTAAATTCTAGTGTAACATGTTGCTGAAAATCTTCTAGAAAGTCTATCCCTAGGGCTATATTGAATAGATAAATCTCTTTTAGGACTTGTTTCAACAAGAACATCCAACAATTTAGAATCAAGTGCATCCCAAACTCTAGGATCAAATATATCAAGGCCACTAACATGATCAAAATTCTCAATATCATATTTTTGAGTATCCGCTCTATAAACTAAGCTGAGATTGACATTTGGAGAATCATGATTATCATGGAATCATTCAAACAATCATTATTAGTGTCATCAATATTCTCATTGATATTATCTAAAAAAATCAGCAACATTAGAGATATTAAGGTTCCCATTAACATTATCTAAACAATCAGCATTGAAAGCATTAAGATTCTCATTGATATTATCTAAACAATCAACCACATAAGAGGCATCAAGGTTCACATTGACATGATTTAAGCAATCAACAACATTGGACACATCTATATACTCATGGATATTATTCAAACAATCAACATTAGGAGCAGAAAAAAGTTGTTGGTGAATGAGTTGATGTCAGAAATGCATAGTTGCATCAACTTAGTGGAGGAAGAC
Source organism: Oxyria digyna (assembly GCA_029168935.1). Classification (NCBI taxonomy): domain Eukaryota; kingdom Viridiplantae; phylum Streptophyta; class Magnoliopsida; order Caryophyllales; family Polygonaceae; genus Oxyria; species Oxyria digyna. The sequence goes on from JAPVLV010000009.1 coordinate 36,748,081, forward strand.
ATAGTTGGTATGAAAGAATTGTTAGCAGTAATGAAGGATCTCAAAGTATCTTACAAGGGGAAGAAAATTACATAAACAAGTGCTTCATCAACACAAAGCAACTTCCATAAATTTGTTGGACCATTGCCAACTGAAGTGCGTGTTCATCCACCCAAGCAAGCACAAAACAAAGGATGTGAGAGAAAGAAGCGTATAAAAAGTGGAAAAGAAAAAGGGATTGAAGATGCTAAAAAAACAACAAAGAGCATGCTCAAAATGTGGTGAACTTGGACACAATATCAAGACATGCAAAGAAGTTCTTGTTAGTTCGCATGCAACTTGAAAGTTTTTTTTATCATTATTAGAAAATGATTTGTTTTATAATTTGAATATATATGTGATACATTATGCTTGTCTTTTCCATAGAACTTTGGTATAATAAAGATACGAAACACCTATATGCACGCGACTTTTTCTCTATATGCACGCCATTTGGTGCGCAGATGTTATGCGCATAGGTTGGTGCGCAGTTTTCTTGCGCACAAGGGTATTTTCGGGATAAATGTGAAAATCCTGACGATGTCTGACAAATGTGTGCGCAGGATAAAAGCGCACAGAAGAAATAATGCGCAAAAGTTCAGCGCACGACGTTTCGGATTCCCGAATGTGTGCGCTGAACGTTTGCGCACAGAATTAGTGCACAGAAGAACTGCGCACACATTCTATTAAACCCTGCGATGCAGCTTCTTCTTCTTCCTTCTTTCTTTCTTTTCTGCGATTTTATTTTCGACGGCGCCGACGACAATTTCTCCATTTTCGAGCGTTTCCCTCGTCTAAACACAATTCCGTCAATGGATTCTGAACCCCCTCATTCTTCCGGTCCCGACCACACCACTTCCGTCCCAATCCCAACACCTCCGGCGACTTCCGTCCCAACGGAGCGACCTCCGGCGACCTTGTCCGACGATGAAGCGTTGGTGGATGGAGGCAGCCGGCGGTATGCGACTCGAGCGGCGTTGGCAGCGGCAAATGCTCCTCCGACGACTATTCCGGCGACTGTTCCGGCGACAATTCCGGCGACTGTTCCGGCGACAATTCCGGCGAGGGCTAGGGTTCCGTCGACTCGGGTTCCAGCGACGACGACTACGGATCCGGAGACACCGCACGAGCTTTATTCGGTATAAAATTTCTAAACCCACTTTTTTCAAATATTTATCGTATTTAATTTTGGAAATTTATTCGTAATTTTTTTTTGTAATAATTACGATTAAATTTAAGTTTTTTATGAATTAAATATTAGAATTCGTATCTTAATTGTAATTTAATCGTAATTTTTCATAATTACGTTTAAATTTCAGTTTTTTATGAATTAAATATTAGAATTCGTATTAATTGTAATTTAATCGTAATTTTTCATAATTACGATTAAATTTCAGTTTTTTATGAATTAAATATTAGAATTCTTATTAATCGTAATTTTTTATAATTACGATTAAGTTTCAGATTATTATGCATTAATCGAATTATTATGAATTCGTATTAATTGTAATTTTTTAGTAATAGTAGTGATTATTATTTCGCATTAGTTGAGATGTTTATTTTTTAGTAATTATGAATTAAATATTAGAAACTTAACAGTCATAACTAGTTATGACTTAATTGTTAAATTTCTAACAATTCCTATTAAATAATTTAGTTTTCGTAGATATAAAGACTCGAATTTGATTACGAAGTTGCAAATTATTTCCGAATATTTTAGTATGAATTAGCCATACTAAAAATGTAAAAACATGTAGACTATACAAGCCGTCATGGATCAGACGGGCAACACGATGCCCGCACCAGTAGCGGAACGGCTTCCACGTCGACATGATGTGGCAGCCGGTGTGCGATTAGACTTTGAGGCCCTCGAACGATTTTTCGGCACCGGATCACCTGAGCGTCGTGAGCCAGAGAATGAGTACGACGAGGCACAGCTGCTGCAGCAGGAGATAGATGGTTCGCATATGGAGATAGATGGACAGACAGGAGATTTCCATGACGACATAGATTATCCTGGTCGATATCTTACTGCGTTCGACCCTATCGAACCCACACCAGTACAGGCGCAGGTGACCACATATGACTATGATATCCACGACGCACCTCTGTTTCAGGATGTTGCACCTCGCAGTTCAGAGCATACAGAGCAGGATTTACCTGCAGTGACAGATGCAGGAACGTCGACATCTTCTCCTCCTACGGTCGCATCTGCAGAGCCAGTCGCATCTTCATAGCCAGTGTCGGGAGATTTAGACGACGGTGACCATGCCGTAGCGACCTATTTTCCTTGGCTCGGGGACTCGATGCAGGACATTTGTCGTCCACGTGCGCCTCACCTACTGTGTTCTTATGAGACGCATATAGCGAGATGGATATGGTCGCGTGGTCCTCTTCCAGGGCCTGCTCCCGATGTACCATTGGTGCCCCCGGTGCAGGTTAGGAAGCGTGCCCGTGCGGGGGAAGTTGTAGGCCGAGGCAGAGGCCGAGGTGGTGGGAGAGGGAGAGGGAGAGGGAGAGGGAGAGGGAGAGGGAGAGGCCAGGAGGGTGCTGAGGGAGTTGGTGGTGAGGGTGTTGCTGCTGAGGGAGTCGCTGAGGGGGCTGCAGTTGAGGAGGTTGTTGTTGAGGAGGTTGCGGCTCCAGTTAGAGGTGGTCGTCGTCCCAGGCAGAGACGACGAGTAGGAGATATTCAGCCAGAGGATGAGCCAAAGGATGGGGACGGGGATGAGGCCGAGGCTGATGCGGCTCCGTTAGATCCGGTATGTTCAATAATATTGATCTGAATGCTTATAATAAGTTATACGTTTCATATTTACTAACCGGACGCAATTTATTTTCTGTACTTATTTAGGCTAGGAAGCTCCTGAGGGTGATGTACAGATCTGCACAGGTTCATGATTATGAGCATCATATTTCAGCTGAGGAGGGTACATGGTTCAGGCTTGCTGAGCGTTCTGGGCTGACAGAGCTGCGCCGAGTGGGCATAGCGTCTCAGATCGATGCTGCATTGATTTCTGCTTTTGTGGAGAGGTGGCATCCAGAGACCAACACTTTCCACATGCCATTTGCTGAGATGACAATCTGCCTACATGACGTGATGCAGATCCTCAGAGTCCGTATACATGGTCGTAGCTGCAATTCACCTATGACAGATGACCAGGTCTATGCGGCGCTTGCAGACGCTATGGGTCAGGAGGCTGATGACATGAAGGCATGTTATAGCTCAGGTGGCATTCATTTCGGTGCCCTCAATGCTCGGTTGGAAGTTTTGTTTGATGCGCCAGTCAGGAATGAGAGTCACATTGCCACTCTGTATCTCCTTTTGCTTCTGGGCTCGACTGTCTTGGTGGACAGGTCGACAAAGGGTGTCAAGGTCCAGTACGCGGCGCTTGTTCTCAACCATGATCGTACAGGGGACATTGCATGGGGAGCCGGCATACTTGCGTTAGTGTATCGCAATTTAGGGTCTGCATCTAGAGTCGAGACGGCAACCATTGGTTCATGTGGGATTCTTTTGAGGGTAAGATCTTGTCTTTAACGTCTTGGTGAATAACTCTTAACTATTCACGTAGTTTTACTAATAATCTGTAATTGTTTATATGTAGTGCTGGATCTGGGCATACTTTCCTCATTTTCGTGATCACTTTGTCACGAACCTTGCATTCGCCCATGGAGATGCTGCTGTAGGATTGTATACACCACTTAGCTCGGATACTGGGCGTTTGGTTGCCATTTGTCGCATGCTCGACAACATGAGATATGAGCAGGTTTGGATTTAATTTCTTATATTTTTTATTTCATTACCGCAATACGTGTCTAATTTGGCTTGTTATTTGTTTCAGGTTAACTGGCAGCCATGGAGAGATTTGGACTTCAACTCACCAGAGGTTTCTCCTACGAGATTTGAGGGCGTATTGAGCATCTAGAAATTTCATGAGGCCTACAACCCTAGGAGAGTCCTGCGGCAGTTTGGGCGGGCTCAGCCCGTTCCCGACCCACCCATTCAGTCGTTGTCATTTAATCGGCCCATGGGTTGCACGAGGTATGACGTCGTTTATGCACCTGAGCTTCTTCTTGCATGGGACGCAGAGCCGAGGCCTCTGATCGATCTGGATGGGCCGGTTGCAGAGCCAGCATGGAAGATGTCTGATGACTATATGGATTGGCTGGACGAGTTCTCACATCCCGTCGTCGATCCATCCTCTGAGAGACATGATCGCCCGCCTCGCTATGGATATACCCCGGTGCCTATCGATGCATTAGCGGTATGTAAAATTTTATAAAGTTTGTACAAAACTTAGCTTTAGACCTTAACTAACGATTAAATTTACGTTTTGTTTGCAGCGTTGTCAGATCCTTCAAGCCATGATGCACTCTTTTCTAGACACCCCTATCTCGGATCGACCTTGGGCCACTGAAGATGTGATTCGTGGTTGGCTTGCAATCTTAGAGGCACCTCAGGCACCTTTGGCACCATCTCCCCCACGTGCATCGCGGATGCCACCACCACCACCACCTCCTGTTTTCCGAGATTCTGTTCATGAGAGGGGCCAGGGGAGTGGATGCGGCACTCAGGATGATACGACTCAGGAGGATGCGCACCAAGATGATATGACTCAGGGTGATGTGCCTCGGGAAGATGCTCCGCCTTATACTCAGGAGACTCAGGATTAGACGCTTGATGGATGTTTTATGTACGATTGATGTTTTATGTATGCCTTTTTCTTGTGTGATGGTTTTAAATTTTATGTTTTGCGTGTTTGAATATTCAAAACGACTCCGAACAATAATGCAAATACAAATCTGAACAACAAGACGTGAAAAACTATATTGATTTGAAAACGAAATACAAATTTCAACAACAACACTACACAAAGAGATGGTGAGGAAGACCAACCTATCGAGATCCCCAAACCGATGATTGGTTTCGATGTTCGGAGTCGGCAATATGTACCAACTAATAACCAGTTTCCAAACTCTTATTAGTTCGTACATTTTGCTAAATCCGAACATCGAAACCAATATCGGTTGGGGATCTTTATAGGTTGTCCTCCTCAACTTCTCTTTGTCTAGTGCTATGCTTGTTTACTAACGATTACAACAATGACTTAACTAACGATTACAACAACCACTTAACTAACAATTACAACAACGAACTAACGTTTAAAACAACCACTTAACTAACGATTGGAAGCCAGGGTCGCCTTAAGATCGGCGTTTTCCTCCTCCAACGTACGTATCTTCGAGAATAGATCTCTTATTGCAGCTAAGGAGTAACAAGGGTGTGGTGGATCGATCCACTCGCGGAATTCACAAATGTAACCACCAGTACCAGCGCATGTCCAGAACCTTCGAGCGAGGTTTCTTCGAGATTCTGAACTCCTCATTACCGTTGGTCGATCACATTTACAATAAAAAAGGGAAGCGTTGCTTGATGATGAACTGTGCGACATAGCGAGTGTTAAGAGACAAATGGTGAGATTGGTGAGGTTAAGAGAGAAATGGTGAGATTGGTGAATTGAGGTGAGTGCAACCCCCCTTTTATAGCTTCGGTTTTTGCTGTTGAAATATGACCGTTTCGTGCGCAGATGTTATGCACACGCAACGGTCATATTTTAACGGTCTTCAACCGTGCGCAGATCTAATGCGCAAAGAATCATGTGCGCAGATCTAATGCGCATATAAGGCCTCCAAGGCGTTTTCGCGTATTTTCGATCAACTTTTTGTGACGGGGAGACCGTATACACACTTTATATGCCTAATAACACTAGTTTGTATAAGATTTTCAAACATAATCCACATCGATGTGCTAGACCCTTCATATCGCAACTATTTCGAAGAATGAAAGACTAGTGAAGGTTTACAAAGGAGGTGTTACTCGAAGAGCTCGAGTTTTTGACTCGAAGTTATCGACAAGGTTAAATAGCTATAATATGCATTGAAAACAAGTTTCATTGCATTCCGACGTCGTTTGGGCATCGAACCGCCTATTCTCGACCTTAACAGGCCATCAGGACCGATAAGGGTTTTTTTGCGTTTTCGCGTATTTTCGATCAACTTTTTGTGACGGGGAGACCGTATACACACTTTATATGCCTAATAACACTAGTTTGTATAAGCTTTTCAAACATAATCCACATCGATGTGCTAGACCCTTCATATCGCAACTATTTCGAAGAATGAAAGACTAGTGAAGGTTTACAAAGGAGGTGTTACTCGAAGAGCTCGAGTTTTTGACTCGAAGTTACCGACAAGGTTAAATAGCTATAATATGCATTGAAAACAAGTTTCATTGCATTCCGACGTCGTTTGGGCATCGAACCGCCTATTCTCGAACTTAACAGGCCATCAGGACCGATAAGGGTTTTTTTGCGTTTTCGCGTATTTTCGATCAACTTTTTGTGACGGGGAGACCGTATACACACTTTATATGCCTAATAACACTAGTTTGTATAAGCTTTTCAAACATAATCCACATCGATGTGCTAGACCCTTCATATCGCAACTATTTCGAAGAATGAAAGACTAGTGAAGGTTTACAAAGGAGGTGTTACTCGAAGAGCTCGAGTTTTTGACTCGAAGTTACCGACAAGGTTAAATAGCTATAATATGCATTGAAAACAAGTTTCATTGCATTCCGACGTCGTTTGGGCATCGAACCGCCTATTCTCGACCTTAACAGGCCATCAGGACCGATAAGGGTTTTTTTGCGTTTTCGCGTATTTTCGATCAACTTTTTGTGACGGGGAGACCGTATACACACTTTATATGCCTAATAACACTAGTTTGTATAAGCTTTTCAAACATAATCCACATCGATGTGCTAGACCCTTCATATCGCAACTATTTCGAAGAATGAAAGACTAGTGAAGGTTTACAAAGGAGGTGTTACTCGAAGAGCTCGAGTTTTTGACTCGAAGTTACCGACAAGGTTAAATAGCTATAATATGCATTGAAAACAAGTTTCATTGCATTCCGACGTCGTTTGGGCATCGAACCGCCTATTCTCGACCTTAACAGGCCATCAGGACCGATAAGGGTTTTTTTGCGTTTTCGCGTATTTTCGATCAACTTTTTGTGACGGGGAGACCGTATACACACTTTATATGCCTAATAACACTAGTTTGTATAAGCTTTTCAAACATAATCCACATCGATGTGCTAGACCCTTCATATCGCAACTATTTCGAAGAATGAAAGACTAGTGAAGGTTTACAAAGGAGGTGTTACTCGAAGAGCTCGAGTTTTTGACTCGAAGTTACCGACAAGGTTAAATAGCTATAATATGCATTGAAAACAAGTTTCATTGCATTCCGACGTCGTTTGGGCATCGAACCGCCTATTCTCGACCTTAACAGGCCATCAGGACCGATAAGGGTTTTTTTGCGTTTTCGCGTATTTTCGATCAACTTTTTGTGACGGGGAGACCGTATACACACTTTATATGCCTAATAACACTAGTTTGTATAAGCTTTTCAAACATAATCCACATCGATGTGCTAGACCCTTCATATCGCAACTATTTCGAAGAATGAAAGACTAGTGAAGGTTTACAAAGGAGGTGTTACTCGAAGAGCTCGAGTTTTTGACTCGAAGTTACCGACAAGGTTAAATAGCTATAATATGCATTGAAAACAAGTTTCATTGCATTCCGACGTCGTTTGGGCATCGAACCGCCTATTCTCGACCTTAACAGGCCATCAGGACCGATAAGGGTTTTTTTGCGTTTTCGCGTATTTTCGATCAACTTTTTGTGACGGGGAGACCGTATACACACTTTATATGCCTAATAACACTAGTTTGTATAAGCTTTTCAAACATAATCCACATCGATGTGCTAGACCCTTCATATCGCAACTATTTCGAAGAATGAAAGACTAGTGAAGGTTTACAAAGGAGGTGTTACTCGAAGAGCTCGAGTTTTTGACTCGAAGTTACCGACAAGGTTAAATAGCTATAATATGCATTGAAAACAAGTTTCATTGCATTCCGACGTCGTTTGGGCATCGAACCGCCTATTCTCGACCTTAACAGGCCATCAGGACCGATAAGGGTTTTTTTGCGTTTTCGCGTATTTTCGATCAACTTTTTGTGACGGGGAGACCGTATACACACTTTATATGCCTAATAACACTAGTTTGTATAAGCTTTTCAAACATAATCCACATCGATGTGCTAGACCCTTCATATCGCAACTATTTCGAAGAATGAAAGACTAGTGAAGGTTTACAAAGGAGGTGTTACTCGAAGAGCTCGAGTTTTTGACTCGAAGTTACCGACAAGGTTAAATAGCTATAATATGCATTGAAAACAAGTTTCATTGCATTCCGACGTCGTTTGGGCATCGAACCGCCTATTCTCGACCTTAACAGGCCATCAGGACCGATAAGGGTTTTTTTGCGTTTTCGCGTATTTTCGATCAACTTTTTGTGACGGGGAGACCGTATACACACTTTATATGCCTAATAACACTAGTTTGTATAAGCTTTTCAAACATAATCCACATCGATGTGCTAGACCCTTCATATCGCAACTATTTCGAAGATTGAAGAGTATAGTGCGCAGTGGTACAACGCACAGAAATTTCATCCATGCGCTAAGGTAAAGCGCACCTATTCTGTAACTTTTTGAATCTGTAACTTTTGGTGCGCAGGTGTAACGCGCACAGAAAATTACCGTTAAAAATTTGTGCGCAGCTACATAGCGCACTTTTAGTTACCGTTATTTTGAATCGGTAACTCCTTGTGCGCAGAAGCAACGCGCACCATATACATAAATTCCTATAAAACCAACGGTTTGAAGGTGGTGATTTCTTCATCCATCTCAACTAGTTCATCCATCTCAACTAGAGCAAAAATCGAAGTTTCCCTACTTAATCGGTAAATTTTTCTTTTGTTCATTTTTGTATATGCTTTGTTTTTTGTATATGCTTTCATGTTTATAACTAAAGTTTTTTATTATTTACTTATTTGGAAGAACATAACTACGAATATGGCATCATCATCATCATCACCAAGACGTGTGAAGCCTGACCCTCCATAGATAATGTGTACTGGTACAAAAAGGTGTCGCCAAATGTGTAATGTTTACGTTAGCAATGACGAAGACATACCTGACCAGTATGGACGAAGGCATTATGCATGCAATTGTTTCTTCGGAATCAGGTTTATTGATCCAGAGCATACCCCTACTGCTTTACGTGCTATCACGAAATTAATCATCAAGAAAAAGAAGAGTGACAATAGAGTGAAGGTCCTGATGGAAAGGTTTAAGATTAAAGAAAAAGAATTGCGGTTGATGGTTTGTAGTATCGTCTATGCTTCCGACTGCTCTTCCTCTTCTGCCGACGACGCCTAAATCGTAGACATCTAATGATATGAGCATTGTGTACTTTCGTTGTGTACTTTCATTACGTACTTTCATTATGTACTTTCATTATGTATTTTCATTGTCGCTTCTTTGTCTCTCGAACGTGTTAAGAAATTCCAATGCAATCCGATCCATTCATTGTTATATAAAGCACAATTACACTACTACCAAAATAACAAATACAAAACATTAAAAACCAAGGCATTACAAACTAAGAAATTCCAATGCGTCTTCTAATTATTACATGACAATCTCACTCAGTCAGATATGTGAACGGGTTCGGTCCCTCCTTTATACATGAATGGATCTGGTGCCCGACCATTTGAAATGCGGTACTCTCGATACATCCTCAAATTGTCCCCATACGTTTCTTCCCACCATTGAATGTTTGGATCTACGTGTTTCTTCCACGAACCGGGAGTATGCGGTAGTGGCGAACCAACCATCAACGCCACCTATATAAACACAATCGACTTAAGACATTAAACAAAAAACTATGATTACACAAGTATCAAGTACAATTGTCTACTTTACCGGTATGAAGTGGTCACGGTTGCCTACGTGTGCCATGCCGAAAATCTGTCGTGGAGGATCAGCGTTTTCTGTTCTACACCTTAGCGGTAAGCAAAAGGTCGGAGCATCCCAACACAATAACACGAGACCAACTTGGTATAGGGTGGCAAACACTAAGCCCATCAATGGAAAGTGCAACCAGTACAGTTCTGAACAAGGGCTTCTGCAATGGTTAACTTGGAGAATAAGATCCTCCCAAGTACCCGGACGAAGACGACGACGAATAGGCTCGTACAATTCTCGGTTTTGAAGCAGCTCCGTTACCAGCTCACGCCGAATGTTTCCGTACTCTTGTTCTTTTCTTCCCAGAAGTAAGGCCATCGACCTATAACCACAATGTCCGTCAGAACGTACCTGTCTAACATCTGTGATGTATGGAAGCCAAAAATCATCCAAATTGTCAATGCCGAAGTCAACCCCCCTATGAATGAGAGGAACACCAAGTTCTTCAGGGCACTGATCGAAGTCAGTGTAGTTTGATCCTTCAGGCTGTGATAGGTCGGGCATGGGTTGAGAATGCAACTCCTCGGCCTCAATGACCACGGGAAGTGATGTCGTTGTTTGCTCTCTAGGACGACCTGGTCGTTTTGCTCCTGTATTGTTTGCCTTCTTCTTTCCTTTTGATTTCTGCTTTGCCTCCTCCTTCTCATACTTCTTCAGCTCTTCTTGTTTGTGCTCAAAATAACTCTTCTCTCTCGATTCCTCCTTGTCATTTTCACTGTCATCCTCCTCCTTTTTAGGACGACCTGGCCGTCTTGCTCCTGTACTCTTCTTTCCTTTTGATTTCTGCTTTGCCTCCTCCATCTCATACTGCTCCATATCTTCTTGTTTTATGTCATCCTCCTTGTCATTTTCACTGTCAACCTCCTCCTTATCCTTGTTCTTTGCACCCTTTGGCCTGCCTTTTCTTCTCACATTTGTCGGTTCTTTCAAGGTAGTTAGTTCAGGATGCTCCAAGTCCTGATACAACTCACCTAGCTGGTATGCCGTGCTTTTCTTCAAGGTTCCAAGTTCCAACTTGGTGAACATTTCATGGAGTCGCAACTCTATAATGTTCATTCGGACCTTCAGATTTGGGTCGTCTTCTGTTTCAGGAGTGTCATCCCAATGCAAATCCCTCCAGAACGGGTGAATGTCATCCTCAATCAGGGGTGTGTTTGAAATGATAGCGTGTGCAATTTGATGGACGCACGGCAACCCAAGAAAGTTCCTCACCCAATGGTCGGTGCATTGTTCAGGAAATTTCCCCGTCAACATGATCTCATAAGTAGCCAACAAATGATCAAAACACCTGTCTGACACTTTGTAGAATAGTCGGGAAAAAATAGCCCTTCCAAGCGGATGCATGTTTGGATCATCAAAATCAGTTGGTCGTTTGGAGGGAGACATGTTCATGCTCGCCCTAATTGAATCAATCTGAAGGAGTACTGAATGATGGATCCGTACGATCACTCTGTTAAAGCCCCCTCTGCTGGAACCAATAATATCTTTCAAAACCTTGTGCATCCCTTCAACTCTAAAAAACAGTTAAGTTCGTAAGTTAAGAAAGTACGCCGTTATGATATAATCGTCTTTAACTAAAAAATATCAATATTTACCTGTTTGAAGTCCTCGTAAGGAAATGAAGCTTATGATCTGTCCAAGCCCTCACTATACTTGTCTTGTGAGGATTAAGCCATGTTCTCTCGACGTATCCCACAAGGTCACTCTTCCAAGATCTCTTCAACTGTTCGAGTCGCAGTTCATAGGTCTCTTCAGTAGCTGAGCAAAATAGTCCCCAACATTGTCCTGCAAAGGCTTCCACTTTAATTTGTCTCTTTAGGATGGTCGAAGCATGTGCCTCAATGTTGTGTTTGATATGCACCCAACACAACAGATGTTGAACTTCGCTCCCGAAAACAGTCTTTATCCCTTTTATCAGCGCGTCTTCGCAATCTGTCATTATAGCCGTTGGCATCACTCCCAAATCTATGAATAATGACTGCAATTGAAACGGTCTTCAACCGTGCGCAGATAAAATGCGCAAAGAATCATGTGCGCAGATGTTATGCGCACGAAACGGTCATATTTTAACGGTCTTCAACCGTGCGCAGATATAATGCGCAAAGAATCATGTGCGCAGATGTTATGCGCACGAAACGGTCATATGTATAAGTTTTACATAGGAGGTGTTACTCGAAGAGCTCGAGTTTTCGACTCGAACTTACCGACAAGGTTAAATAGCTATAATATGCATTGAAAACAAGTTTCATTGCATTCCGACGTCGTTTGGGCATCGAAACGCCTATTCTCGGTTTATTGATCCAGAGCATACCCCTACTGCTTTACGTGCTATCACGAAATTAATCATCAAGAAAAAGAAGAGTGACAATAGAGTGAAGGTCCTGATGGAAAGGTTTAAGATTAAAGAAAAAGAATTGCGGTTGATGGTTTGTAGTATCGTCTATGCTTCCGACTGCTCTTCCTCTTCTGCCGACGACGCCTAAATCGTAGACATCTAATGTTATGAGCATTGTGTACTTTCATTACGTACTTTCATTATGTACTTTCATTATGTATTCAAGGAAAAAGAAGAGTGACAATAGAGTGCAGTTTTCTAATTATTACATGACAATGCAATCTGATCCATTCATTGTTATATAAAGCACAATTACACTACTACCAAAATAACAAATACGAAACATTAAAAACCAAGGCATTACAAACTAAGAAATTCCAATGCGTCTTCTAATTATTACATGACAATCTCACTCAGTCAGATATGTGAACGGGTTCGGTCCCTCCTTTATACATGAATGGATCTGGTGCCCGGCCATTTGAAATGCGGTACTCTCGATACATCCTCAAATTGTCCCCAAATGTTTCTTCCCACCATTGAATGTTTGGATCTACGTGTTTCTTCCACGAACCGGGAGTATGCGGTAGTGGCGAACCAACCATCAACGCCACCTATATAAACACAATCGACTTAAGATATTAAACAAAAAACTATGATTACACAAGTATCAAGTACAATTGTCTACTTTACCGATGTGAAGTGGTCACGGTTGCCTACGTGTGCCATGCCGAAAATCTGTCGTGGAGGATCAGCGTTTTCTGTTCTACACCTTAGCGGTAAGCAAAAGGTCGGAGCATCCCAACACAATAACACGAGGCCAACTTGGTATAGGGTGGCAAACACTAAGCCCATCAGTGGAAAGTGCAACCAATACAGTTCTGAACAAGGGCTTCTGTAATGGTTAACTTGGAGAATAAGATCCTCTCAAGTACCCGGACGAAGACGACGACGAATAGGCTCGTACAATTCTCGGTTCTGAAGCAGCTCCGTTACCAGCTCACGCCGAATGTTTCCGTACTCTTGTTCTTTTCTTCCCAGAAGTAAGGTCATCGACCTATAACCACAATGTCCGTCAGAACGTACCTGTCTAACATCTGTGATGTATGGAAGCCAAAAATCATCCAAATTGTCAATGCCGAAGTCAACCCCCCTATGAATGAGAGGAACACCAAGTTCTTCAGGGCACTGATCGAAGTCAGTGTAGTTTGATCCTTCAGGCTGTGATAGGTCGGGCATGGGTTGAGAATGCAACTCCTCGACCTCAATGACCACGGGAAGTGATGCCGTTGTTTGCTCTCTAGGACGACCTGGTCGTTTTGCTCCTGTATTGTTTGCCTTCTTCTTTCCTTTTGATTTCTGCTTTGCCTCCTCCTTCTCATACTTCTCCAGCTCTTCTTGTTTGTGCTCAAAATAACTCTTCTCTCTCGATTCCTCCTTGTCATTTTCACTGTCATCCTCCTCCTTTTTACGACGACCTGGCCATCTTGCTCCTGTACTCTTCTTTCCTTTTGATTTCTGCTTTGCCTCCTCCATCTCATACTGCTCCATATCTTCTTGTTTTATGTCATCCTCCTTGTCATTTTCACTGTCAACCTCCTCCTTATCCTTGTTCTTTGCACCCTTTGGCCTGCCTTTTCTTCTCACATTTGTCGGTTCTTTCAAGGTAGTTAGTTCAGGATGCTCCAAGTCCTGATACAACTCACCTAGCTGGTATGCCGTGCTTTTCTTCAAGGTTCCAAGTTCCAACTTGGTGAACATTTCATGGAGTCGCAACTCTATAATGTTCATTCGGACCTTCAGATTTGGGTCGTCTTCTGTTTCAGGAGTGTCATCCCAATGCAAATCCCTCCAGAACGGGTGAATGTCATCCTCAATCAGGGGTGTGTTTGAAATGATAGCGTGTGCAATTTGATGGACACACGGCAACCCAAGAAAGTTCCTCACCCAATGGTCGGTGCATTGTTCAGGAAATTTCCCCGTCAACATGATCTCATAAGTAGCCAACAAATGATCAAAACACCTGTACGACACTTTGTAGAATAGTCGGGAAAAAATAGCCCTTCCAAGCGGATGCATGTTTGGATCATCAAAATCAGTTGGTCGTTTGGAGAGAGACATGTTCATGCTCGCCCTAATTGAATCAATCTGAAGGAGTACTGAATGATGGATCCGTACGATCACTCTGTTAAAGCCCCCTCTGCTGGAACCAATAATATCTTTCAAAACCTTGTGCATCCCTTCAACTCTAAAAAACAGTTAAGTTGGTAAGTTCAGAAAGTACGCCGTTATGATATAATCGTCTTTAACTAAAAAATATCAATATTTACCTGTTTGAAGTCCTCGTAAGGAAATGAAGCTTATGATCTGTCCAAGCCCTCACTATACTTGTCTTGTGAGGATTAAGCCATGTTCTCTCGACGTATCCCACAAGGCCGCTCTTCCAAGATCTCTTCAACTGTTCGAGTCGCAGTTCATAGGTCTCTTCAGTAGCTGAGCAAAATAGTCCCCAACATTGTCCTGCAAAGGCTTCCACTTTAATTTGTCTCTTTAGGATGGTCGAAGCATGTGCCTCAATGTTGTGTTTGATATGCACCCAACACAACAGATGTTGAACTTCGCTCCCGAAAACAGTCTTTATCCCTTTTATCAGCGCGTCTTCGCAATCTGTCATTATAGCCGTTGGCATCACTCCCAAATCTATGAATAATGACTGCAATTGAATCATTATCCATGTGTAATGATAAATCCTTTCCGCTTTAGTGAATGCATACGCGATGTTGAACGTCTTGTGTGTACTGGTGAATCCAACGATCTCTACGAGCGGCATTTCATATCTATTGAAACATTAACATATATCACTACAGAACATATATCATTATCCGAACTAAATATCGACCAAGGTATTGTAGAGACTTACTTGTTTGTCTTGTACGTCGCATCGAGAATTACCACGTACGGGTACTTCTTCAACAAACGCAACGACTCTTGGTTAGCAAAGAATAATATTGCAACCTCTCCGTTTGTCGTGTCTCTATGTGGGTGAACTACGTAGTCGTGGTCTCGCAAAAACTTAAGCGACCACTGTGTCACGTTTAGCTCTCCGCGATCTTCGTAATTCACCTTCTGCAAAAAGTTTGCAACTTGTCTCCTTGAAGTAACATTACCAGGGTACTTCTCCCTCAATTTAGAGATAATTTCTTTTGGCGTCTTGCGTCCAGTTCCATCTCCCCACCGCCTAGCACAAAGCTCTTGCTCCTCCGTCATTCGACCCATGAATGCATTCCCATGAAAACTAGCAAGTAGCACATGGTTATGCCGACCTTCTATCACACCTAAAATCCATTTTTCTCCTGCGACCCCGGGAATGTTTTTCTTTCGCACTGCCAGTAGCTGAAATCTACACTCACACTTCTTCGACTTCGACTTTCTAAGCCTAGGAACAGCCAACTCTGGATTCTCTTTGTTCACCTTTGGCCTCCCAGATCTTGGTTTTCCAAATCTATCGCACACAATACTTATTTGGTACGGACTTGAATTACGCGTTACCAAAGCTATCACTAACTCCTTTCCTCTATCTCTCGCCCACTCATACCATTCTTGCGGAGTATCCCAATATTGTGCGCTTCTAAAATAATCCGAATAATCTTTCCCCTATACGTAATTGTAGAGCGACAATTACACTACTACCAAAATAACAAGGCAAAATACGAATCATTACTTTAAACTAATTAGGATATCATATGAAACTAATTAGGCTATCATATGAAACTAATTAGGCTAGCATATGAAACTAATTATGCTAGCATATGAAACTAATTTGAAACTAATTACGCTACCATATGTTTCAAATTATAACATATTATACTAACCACAAATTCACCACTCGGATCCCAGTCGCCGAACTCTTCGTCTTCTAAGAAACCATCCAACCATTCGTCGTCGTTCGGGTCGTCTTCCTCTTCTTGTGATCCGCTATCCCAATCGTGTTCTTCATCACTATCTTCACAACTTTGATTAATCAATTCTAACATACGAGAGTTTTGATTACGACGAGACATTTTGAATGAATTTGTTGGAAAACGAAGAGGTTTTGAATGAATTTGTTGGAAACGAAGAGATTGTGGCTTTATATAGGCACATTTATGACCGTTGTGGTCCAAATGGATGGATCCTAAACTGTAAAGACCCGTGCGCTAACCATCCGCGCACAAACCCAAACCCTTAAGCACCTGTGCGCAGAACCTAAGCGCACCCTTTTACATTTAACGGCTACTTTTTTCAAAGATTTCAACGGCTACTATGTTAGAGTAGTGCGCAGAAACAGGGCGCACAGATTCTCAACCTGTGCGCAGTAGTTAGGCGCACAAGTTGTTACAGACTCTGAAAATTTACGAAAAGTACCCGTAAAACACGTATGCGCATAAGAACTGCGCACAGATGCGTGCGCATAAGTTGCGCGCACAGAATCGCGTGCATATACGCCTCGATTCGCGTGCATATAGCCATTGCCTAAAGATATGATTGATATGAAAATATTATTGTGTATATCATTTTTTAGAATTGGTTGCAATAAACACACGTGACTAGGGACATGAACGTATGTTCAAATATACCATGAACATTTGTTCCATTACAGGAACTGTTTTTTCTGTCAATCCTGCTTCCTACACAATTCTTGGGTCCAAGAATGAATGTGTGGCGCCACTATCGATTAGGATCATAATCTTTTGGCCACCCACCTTTCCCTGAATCTTGATGGGAGAAAGAGGGCTACCACCAGTAATGGCGTGAACATAAACCATTGTTGTGTTCTTCTTCCTCAACATCCAGAGGTTGCAAGTTTTCCTAGTCTTTTGTCTCTTGTAATGCCAAGAGACTATGGAGAGTCCGTGTAGAGCATCTATGGCCCATGAAGTACTTGGCACCACATTTACTCGAAGCATGGGATGTTGTTGAAATTGTTGGTTTCATTGATTGACGCGAATCCTGCCCCGAAGAGCGGGGGAATGCCGATTGTGAAGGAGGCCTCCTTAATTGTGCCAGAGCTTGTACTGAACTATCATGGAATCTTGCAATCTTGAATGTCCTCGGTAGAAACCATCCTCTCCAGAGGTTTCTTTAACCAATTCTTCCGAAGAATTGATTCTATGCTGAAGAGGCAATCCTTGCAACCAAGCATCAACCCGTCCCTGCACAAACATTGCAACCAATTCTACCTTCTGATGATCTGGAATAGAGAAGATAGAAAAATACCTCTCGCACCTTCTAATCCAAGAACGTAGATTCTGCCCTTCGAAAGCCGAAAAATCCACCCTCGGCATTCGACCGCCACTGAATCCCCCAATCTTGTGTTCTTGATCCAAATCTTGCCTACGACCTTGATGGAACTAAAATGTCTTCGCAATTGAGGATCCCGCCGACTCTCCAAACCTAACTTCAGCTGGTGAACAACTGCGCGCTGCTGAGTAAAGTTGTCTCCATAAACTGATGAATATCATCGATCTGAACCTCAGTGTGACGAATCTCCTCTTCCATCGTCTTCAACCGCTTCCCCTCGGCCATCGATGACTCTGATACCAATGTGATGTATCGATAACAACGTCTAACTTGATGTGTCCGTGCCCGGCACGGAATTTGATTTATTTTATAATTTTGCTTAAACTAAAATTTGATATTAGAGAATAATAGAATAAAAATAAATTTTTTTAAATATCTCAAAAATAAACTTTTCAAAAAATATACCTTCTCATCAACTAATATCAATTTTTTCCCAATAATAACATTTTATTATCGAAACTTATTTTACATATGCAACGCACGAACTTGAATCTTCCAAAGTGACATTATTCTTTAACTTGAACTCTTCAATGAAATGTAAAACCATTAGTCTCTACATAAGATAAAAAAGAAGAAAATGAATCAAAGTAAAGTACTCGTCAAGTATATGCTCAATCGACAATCAGATTGAAAGATATATATAGCCTATTGGATGTTGTTCTTTTGTTTGCATGGGTTTGGTGTCTCTTTTGTTAAGTGATTGTATTGGCTTATGTATAATAAGTTTATATAGAGAGGATTATGAAAAGTTAATCTAGATATTAGATATTGCAAAAAATAGATTTGTCAAAAATAGATATGTCAAAAATAGATATTAAAAGAATAGGGATATTATCTTAATATATATGAATGGAAAAAAATAAAACTTTTAGGAATCAAATTATATTTGGATAGTGTGTAGAAATTAGATAATTTTTTTAGGTAAAAGATAATTATGTAATTAGATTAATAAGTACAGATGAGAAGAAGATAAACAAAATTAGATTCAAAATAACTAATTAATAAAATTAATACAGATAGAAAGAAGATAAGATTTTTAGGCAAGAGATAATCAATTTATAAATATTATGATATTTCTTTCCAAGTTTAATAAATATGTGACATTTTTTTATTAGTTCTTTTAAAGTCCTAACGACAAGGTAAATGAGGTGGTATAGCTCAGAGGCCGACACATAGGCGAATTGAACGTAAGGACGACATGTGGCAAAACACCGCTCTGTTTTAATATATGTAATATATAGATTATTTACAGTTCATATATCTATACATCATCTATTACAGTTCATACCAAGAGTATCTCCCAATTGTCATATGCCAAAATCACCAAACACGTTAAAAAAAAAAAATTTACATTAAACCACCTGTTATATTTTCGAATTTGCAAGGAACCACCCGCGATATCAATAATTATTTAAAACCACCCATATTTGCAACTCTGTTAACAAAGAGCCACCCACATCCATTTTCTCTTAGTCTCTCCGTTAGCCTTTGTGAAATTACCATGTTGCCCTCATATTTTAAAAAAATTCAAGGACAAAATCAAACATTTGCATTCTGATGATAAATTGAAGATAAAATCAATTTCCCGCAAGATAATATATAATTCAATAATGTCTTTTTACTAAAAAAATGCCTCAATGGAGGATCAAACTCTAGACTGCAGGTGGTTCCTTACAAATTCGGAAATATAACGGATGGTTTCCTGCGAATGTCTTAAAAAAAAAAAAAAAAGTCATAAAACTAAATAATGGAGATATTTAGTCTTTAACCACCGACCAAATAAACAAACCCGAAGCCGCCGCTAGCCGGCTACTCCGCTCTTCTCCGTGTTAGTCTAATCAACAATACGTGCATGCTTCTACTTTTATAAGCTGGCCTCCATTTCCATTTTCCACAAAATTAACAAAATACTGTTCGTCCGTACCTTCGAGTTACTCACGTTTTCATTTCTATTCATTTATATCTTTCAATCTCATTCAATTTATTTTATTCACATTCAACAATATTTTTTATTTACATTTAACAATATTTTTTATTCACATTTAACAATATTTTTTAAGAGTAAAGTTGTCTTTACATTGTAATAAATTTTCTATTGATGAAATTTCATGACTTTATATGCCATTATTTACACTTTTAGATTGATTATACTTGGGTTGCTCCTTGTATTAATTAACGTTTAATAATGAAATTCAATTACAAGTACCCCATTCACAACCTGTAAACTGTTCCATTTCCACCTCCATCTCTCTGTTCTCTTCTGGCGCTGATTTTGTCGCCATCTTCCCATTCTTCCCCGAGATCTTCCCTGTTTTCTTCACGCTTTGTCGCCGTAGAATCTCCAGGCGACTTCTCTAATGGCTTCTCCGAGAGCTCTTCCGGCAATGTGCCGCTTCATTCTTCTCGCGCTCCTTGCTATTCAGCTTATAGCTTTCGCTGCTGCTGCTGGTAAGAAAAAGAGCACCTGGCTGACAATGGACGGTGAGACTTCTTTACTTTTCTTCTCAGTGTCTCCTGTTTTTTTTTTCGCTGTTGCATTTGAGCCTTTTTTAGGTCTTCTGTTTCATTAACTACTTTTGGAGGCTTTTGGACTCTGGATTTGTCTGATTGCCGTGTCACATCGCTAGCTATAAGATCTAGAGATATTTTCAGCTACACTATACAGTTCCTCGTATTTTGTTTGTTTCTGCCACATAAATTGGGAATACATCTTTTGATGTTTAGTTTACAGGATTATTTTAGTGTTATTGATTATGATTCGTTCGGTATATTGAAATGAATAAGGAGGTGATTTCATTCACATGTGTCTCTTCTGCCTGTTTCTTTGGTTTGGCCTTTGCTCTAAATTTTGTACCTCCATATTTGACTTGCACAAATAGGATTATAAATATCTATGTGTGGAGTGACATGCTGTTTTCTAGGCAAGCATTATTAGTTGACAGCCTATGTATTATTACTTATTTTTCTGAATTTGAAAGAGGATTTTGTTTTTTCCAGGTACTGCTCCTAAAGTAGTTGCACGAGGTGGATTTTCAGGGCTGCTTCCCGATTCAAGCCTATTTGCATACAACATTGCCATGCTTATTAGTGTACCAGATGTTGTACTATGGTGTGATGTACAGCTGACAAAAGATGGAGCTGGGATTTGCTTCCCTGGCCTCAATCTCAACAATGGTTCCAATATCCACAATGTTTACACAAAGCAAAGTTCCTATCTGGTTAACGGAGTTAAAACTAATGGATACTTTACCGTTGACTATACTCTGAACCAGCTTAAGAATGTCAGTTGTAAGTGAATTATATGCTTTATTTTTTTAAATTCCTTGTCATGTCAACTTTCTGATTAAACTAGAAATGGCAGACGAGTCTTTTAGCTTTTGTTATTTTATCAAATATATCGTTGTGGCTGGCTATTTGCTTGATAGACTTGGGTTATGATACGGAGAAAAGATAACTTTCGTAAATTATGATACGGAGAAAGATAACTTTCGTGCATCCTTTCTGGAATGGCACCTATAACTTTTCTGGAATGGCATCCTTTCTGAAATGGCAGACGAGTCTTTCAGACTGCACATTCACCTACTGTATTTTTTGCTGGGCAATTTGAGGAACACTTGAATTATGATACCGAGAAAAGATAACTTCCGTGCATCCTTTCTGGAATGACACCTATAACTTTTTAATTATGCATGTTGCATTCCTTCGAAAATAGCTAGTATAGCCTAAGTGTTTTCTCATAAATAACTCAATGATTAAGATCTCAGTTGGTGTCCCACTCCCAATTGCTGTGTTGTTGCCTCTGTATGGTTTGAAATGTTCTGCTTAACTGTGCTTAATTCTTTATTTAGTGGATTATTTGTATAGCTACAATTTTCTTTTCTGATAAGAATTTCGATTCATTACTATTTTTATTCCATGCAGTAACTCAAGGAATTTATTCTCGGTCTCCTAATTTTGATGCCAGTGGGTTCTCAATTATGACTGTTGAAGATGTGTTCAAGCAAACCAATCCCTTAGGCTATTGGTTAAATGTTCAGGTATCTGCAACTTGCTTTGTTACATAAGATGTACGGCTTTCAGTTTAGAAGTTACAATGCATTTCCACTTTTACTTATACCCTTCAAAACAATTCTTGTGATGATGACATATTGCAGCATGATACTTTCTTCAGCCAGCAAAAGTTGAGTATGCAGAGCTTTTTACTTAGTGTCTCAAAGAGTGGAATGCCTATTGACTACCTCTCATCTCCTGAGGTTGGATTTTTGAGAGGCATTGCCCCAAAACTTGAAGGGGCAAAGTTCATTTTCCGCTTTCTAGGCCAGGATGAAACTGAACCAACTACAAATCAGACCTATGGGTCCCTGTTAAAGAATCTCACATTTATCAAGACATTTGCATCTGGCATCCTTGTTCCAAAGTCATATGTATGGCCTTTAGATTCAAACCTGTATCTGCTACCTCAGACTTCCCTAGTGCATGATGCTCATGGCGCCGGGTTGCAAATATTTGCAGCAGATTTTGCTAATGATAATCTTCTTAGCTACAATTACAGCTATAATCCAGTATCAGAATACCTGAACTTCATTGACAACGGTGCTTTTTCTGTTGATGGTGTTTTAACTGATTTCCCGATTACTTCATCAGAAGCAGTAGGTAAATTATGAACCCCTATTTGTTTACTTTGACAACTTTTCTCCTTCTCAATTAATTCTTAGTATCAATTTTATCAGCATCTTGTAAATGTGTTTCTTCTTATTGCTGCAGGTTGTTTTGCTCAGTTGGGGAAAAATGCATCTGCACAAGGTGCAACCATCTATTTTAGAACCTTGATTTCCTAGATTTTGGTGACTTGGAGAAAAATAAAAAGCTTAATTTTGATATCTCTTTTACCTTTTCAGCTACACCCTTGGTCATCTCACACAATGGAGCCAGCGGAGATTATCCTGGTTGTACTGATCTAGCGTATGCACAAGCTATTTCGGATGGTGCTGATATCATCGACTGTAATGTTCAAATGTCAAAGGATGGAGTTCCTTTCTGCTTAAGCTCTATAAATCTCATAGATAGTACAACTATTGCTCAGACACAGTACATCACCCTCCAGGAGCAAATTGCAGAGCTTCAGGTGAAAGGAATATTTTCATTCAGACTCACATGGAAGGAGATTCAAGGCTTGACCCGTAAGTTAAATGACAACTTCAAATATAAGTGCTAAATTCATTTATGTAGTTTGTGTCTGTATTTGGATCCTGTTTATGCCCCCGTCACAGTACATCCAGAAATGCAGCAACAAAGCAGTAAATATATCTTGAAATAATGTCCCAGCTTTATGACAAGAAGAACACTATAAGCAATTGTCATCAGATAAAGTGCCAGCAAATATGTTTATATTTAGAATAAGACAAAAATAAAAGTCTAAACAGGATTTAAGTAGAATAAAATATATTCATTTCAAATAGTTAAAAGTTTTAATTCATAAACGGCAAAGATTAGTTTCCTGCTGTGTAATCTGGAAGTGTGTCTTTCTTCTTTCAATTATATGTTATCTGCTTTTACATCAAAAATTATATTTTGCCACTGATCTATATTTTTCTGCAGCTTCCATATCAAACCCGTTTTCAAGCTATGCTCTGTTACGGAATCCCATAAATAAGAATGTTGGCAAACTCGTATCACTTGCTGACTTTCTAGGCATCGCCAAAAATTCAACCATGCTTTCTGGTGTTGTAATTCGCATAGAGGTGAGTCCAAATTCGACATATTCTGGACCTTTATACAATCATATTAGTTGCTTAGTCAGGCTCGTTGGTTGAAAGTCTCACAAATGCTTATGAAGCTACTATTTATTTACCGCTGAGTTTTTGCACATCCCTTTTTGCTATACTAGAGGAATTTGTACTATCATTTTTGCTCCAAGTGCAAAGCTAATGACTGTAACTTACGAATAAGTGGATCGTCGTGTCATAAGCAAACACTTAAATAAAATAGCATTGTGACTCGTACCAGATTTCTTTTGTGAATGATCTGTTTGTTAAAGGATTTTAAAGAAGCATTCTCAACCAAACATTTGCATTTCGTGAGCCGTCCAATCAATTGGAAGGCATATTTCTTGGATATAACAAAATTTTGGATTCTGCATCTTGAGGCTTTCATGTTAAATTCCCTGTTTGACAAGAATAGTCTTTGTGTTGCTGTGAACAATCAGAGAACTGTAACTGTTTTAATGTTCTTATTTGTCTGCTTCTGATCAAATGCTAAATATATATGGCTTTTTTTACTTCTTCAGAACGCAGCCTACCTTGCACAAAAAAGGGGTTTAAGTGTGACGGATGCAGTGTCAAAGGCCTTGGGAAATGCTGATTATGTTAGTGAAACAGCAAAACAGGTCATGATACAATCAACAAACAGCTCAGTCCTCGAAGTATTCAAGGGAAAAGGTTACCAACTCGCTTATGAGCTTGATGAGATAATCCGTGATGCACAGAACTCTACGATAGCAGATATCCAGAGCTTTGCTGATACTGTGGTCATTACAAAGAAATCTCTCTACCCTCAAGATCAGGGCTTCCTATTAGGACAAACCAATGTGGTTGATAAATTCCACGCTTTTAAGCTCCAAGTTTTCGTGCAACTTTTCACAAATGAATTTGTATCACAAGCTTGGGACTTCTTCTCTGACCCAATTGTCGAGCTCAATTCGTTTGCGTCAGGAGGTGGTGTTGATGGTGTTATCACAGACTACCCACAAACAGCTGCTGCATACCGAAGTAAGTCTTATGTGCCCATATTCTTACTCAATTACATTATTGTTTCCTTAATTTGGTTTCTGTTTCTCCAATTTGATATCTCTAGGCTGCATTGAGCTATCTATTTTATATACTCTCTCAATTAAGCTATTTTCATGAGACAAGTTGTTGCTCAATCCTAAACCAGATTTCTTATAAATAACAATCATGCCTCACTTGACGAGTGAATCAGTTTATTTAATTTCTAAGTTTCAAATTATTGCCACCGTCGAGTAATTTCACCTTAAAAACTTGCAATTGGTCGAATAGTATGGCTTGCCTTCTAGAACTAAATTTGGTTCTTAGAATGGTACATAATCTCACTTTCATGACATACTTCTCTAAACCAAGGTCAAGTAGGGTTCGGGTTCGGGTTCGTTCAGTTCGGGTTCGGGTTGAAGAACGGGTTCGCTTAATTCAGGTTAGCGGGCGGTTCGGGTTAACCAACGGGTTTATAACATCTTATTTAAATGTTATATTTATTATTAAATTATTAAAAGTAAATTAAAAAATACAGTAAAAACTAAAATAACTTTTTAAAATAATATTATATTTAATTATTTTAATGCAATCGGTAGTACTACACTAAAATAATATTTTTTTTATTATATTTCGGGTAGCTTCGATCAGGTTCGGTGAGTCTAATTTCCGGGTAGCTTCAGGTTCGGTTAATTCAGGTTTTCGATCCGGTCGGGTCGGGTTTAAATACTGGTCGGTCAGGTCAGTTTTTCGGATTCAGTCATTTTTAACAGGTCTTTATCTCTTGTTACAGAGAACCGTTGCCTAAGCATGGGGAAGAACACACCAGGCTACATGCTTCCCGTTGAGCCAGGCAGCCTCCTACAACTGATGAGTGCTCAGTCAATGCCGCCAGCTCAGCCTCCCGCCCCTATCCTCTCGGACTCAGACGTGACAGAGCCCCCATTGCCAGCTGTCGTCCCAGTAGCCGCCCCTGCACCGTCTACTCCTGGCGTTTCCTCAAACAAAACGACATCCTCGGACGCCCACCGTCTTGGAGCAGCCTCGGCTTCCTTTGCTGTCGTCATTGCTTCTGCTGCATTGTTGTGGTGATCCCTTTGTAATTTGTGTCTCTCTTTTTTGCCGTGGGCTTGATCTGTCGATTCGAGATGGTTCTTGTAGGGTAGTTGCTGCTGCTTGTTGTTGTATTATTTATGGTGCACTCCTGATGATTCTTTGTGTGTATTCTATTTATAATTAATTGTTCTAATTTTTCTTGTAAATTTCTCTACTTTTTTGTGTGTTTCCGTTTGTATCTGCTTTGTGGCCCTTTCTGGATTTGCAATGTGTTTAGATGGACAAAATCTATACGCATCACATTTTCTCTCTTTCCACAATACATTTTTATACGCCCAACGCCCAAAACTTCGATTGTGAAGCGAAATACAGAATACGCTCGTTTGTATACGCTGGAAACGGGCGTATGCCCATAACTCGCGTACAGTGTAAATTTGAATAATATAGCCGTTAGAAAATAGCCGTTGGAAAACACATAATTATTGATATAATACTCGTACGCCCGTTACGGGCGTATGGGTGGAAAAAATAGCCCTATTTTTTCAAATATGACCGTTGGGAAAATAGCCGTTGGGGCATTTTTTTGCCTGGGCGTGCTCATTATGGACGTATACGTGTTTTTTACCCAACGGCTCTTTTTTCAGAATATGACCGTTTGGGATGTAGTTTGTATATAAAGGTATGAACTTCGGATGGATGTTCAAGTAAAAAATGTCAAATAGGAGAGTTACAAATTTGAGTGATGGTGAGGAGATTGAATATGTGACGGAGATTGAGTATGCGAGCGGTGAAGAGAACGAATACGGTGAAGAGAACGAGCATGCGAGTGACGAAGACAATGCGATCGTGGATGAGAAAGAGTATTTTAGTGAACCCGAAGACGGGATGTGGGACGGCGATAGCGACAAAGAAGAAGGAGACTTCGACGCCGGAGATTTTTTAGTTAGTAATTAATTTGAATCGTTTCGTTTTTATTTAGTTGCAAATAATTTGTAGAAGTGATAGTTTAGATTGATGTGGACTAGTATGTGGACTAGTAGTTTTAGTTGTGATAAATATGGTAGTTTTTATTAATTATAGGGTATGGATTACTATGATTCGTTTGATACCGAAGAAACGTTTCCTACTAAGGAACACTTGAGGCGTTGGGTTCAGAGTATTGGTAGAGAACTTATGATGGTATTAGTGACTCGCCATAGCAATGAGCGTCAAATGAATATAATGTGCACGCATGCTGGAGTGTATAGATCAGGGAAAAAGAAAAGAGAGGATAGCGAAACAGCGGAGGTTGTTAATACAGAGCGGGATAGTAGGGATAAGAAGTCGGATTGCAAGTTTGAGATCCGAGGATATAAGTTCAAGGCGAGGGATGCGAGAGATGGATGGTATGTGAAGGTAAAATACGGACAACACAATCATAAGCTTTCCACTAGCTTCATTGGCCATCCGTACATGGGTCGAATGACGCCGGATGAGGTGAAATTTGCGACGAATTGTGCGAACAGCTTGACTACGCCTACTCTTATTGCTACTCAGTTGAGAGCGGCCTTTCCAGGGAATACAACATCCACAAAACAAATCACCAACTTTATTTAGAAGTTGCATTTTGAGGATCGTGGGGATTTGACTGTTACACAATGGACCTTGAAGTTTTTGAAGGACCGCAGCTATGTAGTGCATCCCCTTTGCAAGAAGAAATCAAACGAGGTGGACATCTTGTTTTTTGCCCATCAAGACTCGTTGCACTTGTTGAAGATGTTTCCGTACGTCGTGGTTATTGACGCCACATACAAGACGAATAGGTACATAATAGTAGTATATCAAAATATGTTTGTTTAAATATATTGCATATGCCTCTTCCTTCATTATTTAAATATATTATGCAGGTATAAAATGCCTCTTGTGGAGATTGTCGGTTTCATTTGCACGCATAAGACATTCAACATTGCATATGCATTCACGGGTAAGGAGGAAACAATGCACTACTTGTGGATAATTCAGAGGCTTAAAAAGTTGTTTGAGGATGCCGGAGTAATGCCGACTGCAATAATGACCGATCGAGAACTAGCTCTCATCACTGCAATCAAATATGTGTTCAAAGATCTTCCGGTTCAACATCTCTTGTGTTTGGTTCATATCAAGCACAACATCGAGGTAAATGCTACCAGAATTTTGAAAAACAAGGAATCGGTGAAAAGGTTGTGCGGGCAAGTATGAAAACTTTTTATATCAAGAACGGAGGAACAATACGAGGAGAGACTGCTAGGAGGACCTCAAACAGGTATTTTGGTAATACGAAGATGTGAAATGTCGTTATTTTGGAGTATTTGAGTGTTTCATAACATTTAATGAAAGTTTTATATAAATTTTATTTGAGTAACTGATGAGGCTAAAATTGTAGTGTCAAATCAAAGAAAACCCTAAACACTAACTAGAGTATAGCAAGTAAGTAGAGGTCGAACCCAATGGAATCAAAACACCAAATCAATGCAGTCAAGTGAAATATCAACTAGTAATAAGTAACCAAAGGGGGGGTTGATTGCAAGAACACACAAGTTACCAGTAACAAGCAGAGGAAGTTTAGGTGAGAATATTATGCGAAGGGGTTTCACCTAGCAAGTATCCACACAACAGTCAATCAAGTTGATCATAGATTTATCTCAAGTTCTATTCAATCCTAGGGAATGTTCCTATTCCAATCTTTAATATATCAGCAGGCCAACCGGTCCTGATAATACTTACTATTCAGCAATCAGGGAAACCTCTCAAGATTAGATGAAATAGCATCAAAGGGCACAAGAATCATAAGGATGCATGCAATAACTTACAACCGTCAAGTATTAACATGCAATCAATTCTCTTTCATAAAAGCAATCAACTACCAGATCATGCAGATATGAGTGCTGCAGTGACAAGGAATTCCACCGTATATTCCTAGTCTAGCAATAGAAAACTATCAATCAAACTAGGTGATCAAGCTAGCAAAACTAATAGAAATCAATAGATGAAGAACAAGAGAATTAATACAAACCCATAGGAAAAGAACAAGAGTTTAGAAATCTCACAACTTAATAACTGAAGGTTTCAACCGCTAAGCAAAACAATGGAGATTAGTTTCTGCTCATGGTTGCAAAACTAAATTGTCTGATGGAAAAGATGATAAAAGATTGAAAACAACTAGGGTTCTTAAATAGAGACTAACCCTAAAAATAATATCCTAAAAGATATATCCTAAAACTAATTAATAAAACAAAAGAAAAGAAAAGAAATAAAACAAGTCTCGTAACCAAGGCAAATTCGGTGGAATCATGTGTCACAAATTGCAGCTGTGTGCTTCTCTTAATTTGGGCCTATCCACCAGCTCTTGCAAAGCCCAATCACGAACGGCCCAAATGCTCCAGCTAAGGCAGCTGCTTGCTTGACATCTTCACGTGGGCCTTCTCCCAAAACAAGCCCACGTTGCTTGGCCCAGCTCCAATCCAACGCAGCAACACTTCTTATTTCAATACGAGTCATCATTTATGTAAGGTGGCGATCGCTAGCTTGACCATGGCGATCGCGGTCGGTCTTTATTTTTGACTCTTTTCTTCTGTTGCGACATGGCGATCGCGGAATTTGAATGGCGATCGCGGTTTCGCTCAAGTAGCCTTAATTCGAACGTCTTCCATTCTTCTTGACTCCAATTCTTTACTTTATATCTTCTAAGTCTTCATAATCACTCCAATGATCCATAACATAGAAATGTCTCTAAACTCATATTAATATACTCCTAATACAATGTAATAATCCATAATTACGCTATACAAAGTGCAGCGTATCAGTAACGAAGTGATATCACACACATATGAGTAAAACTATACGACAAATACTTGAGATTAACTCGTTACTAGGTGAAAGTTCTTGTTTAGATATTTCGAAGTGTTCATTTTGTTATTTTCTTATAAAAACGAAACCGTCATATTGGTAATGCTCAAATACAACTTTTACATTTCAATTTTTTTAATGTTTAAGGTCGTATTAAGCCGTTTTATGTCATTTTTTGGTAATGGGCCTCACTAAATCTCAATGAAAGCCTTATTAGGCCCGTTGACATTTTCGATGATTTTTTTTCGATGATTTTTTTTCGATTCCAAGAATTGATAACGACTAAAGACTTCATTTTCTATCATGTTACAATTTTGAAATTTTGAGTTTTAGCGTTCTAAGGCGTTTAAACCAACTGGGCCCAAACTATCCATTTCAAACACCACTATCCACATTCACTATCCACATTCAATATCCACTATCCACTACCCTAAACCCTATACCCTAGCTAGGTTTTCCTCGATTTGCGTGCCATTTCTCGTCTTAGCTCGTTTTTAGTCGTTTTTCATCGGTTTTCTCACCATTTCTCGTCTTAGCTCGTTTTAAGTCGTTTTTTAGTCGAAAACTCCTAATAATATATAAATCCATGAAAACTACCACATCCAAAATATAATATCGACAACAAAATATAAATAACACAAACATATTACTGCACGAGCTCATCCTCTTCTGGTATTACATCACCAGTCCATATGCTGATCCACCCCCTCATCATCCTCGCTTGTCCTCGAGGTAGAGTGTCACCATAGGCACGTAAGAAACTAGATATCTCAGAGGCGAGTATGTTGCCCCGCTACATTTTTAAAATGTAAATATAAGTAGAATGAAATAGATTAAAATTATAACTTGATCGATATTGACTAAAATACGTACCACAACTACAGAGGCTGTCGCAGGTATCTGTATGGGCTCGGTATGGTGGTCAAACAGTGCACGTGGGTCCTGCCTGGGTGATCTGGAATCAACATAAGGATGTGACATGACATTAAACCATGTCAGATATCCATCCTTGCAATCCCATGTATAATCTCGAAGTCCGCGTCGATCCCGCTCGTCTAAGGCGATCAATCGATCCGGCATGTGTACTGTGTCCCAAGTGCAGTCCTCATCCCCGAATGTGACGGTGTACCCCGATGCAGAATCCTTTCTGATCGCAGTAGGTGGTGTAATCGGGGGATCGGGTATGCCTTGCACATACCCGAACTGTCGCACACATCGGTCGGGATGGTGCGCCTCCCGAATCTCGAAGGCCTCTAGAGGCCCACGAAATAGACCTAACCTATACTGGGGGTTGTTGATACGCTACACTTTGTATGGCATAACTAGGGATTATTACATTGATTTAGGAGTATTATTATATGTGTTTCGAGTCATTATTATGTTCTGAGATATTTATTAAGAAGTGAAGAAATGAAGACCAGAACCGAAGAAGAGGAGGATCAAAGATTGAAGACTTGAAGATATTCTGCGGAGCAGCGGCGATCGCCATACTTCAACAGAAGCGTTACATGATTTCACGAGATCATGGCGATCGCCATGACTCTACGGCGATCGCCATGGGGCGACAGAGACCACGACAAAGCTTTACATGAAGACCGCGATCGCCAGACATCTATGGCGATCGCCACAACAAGGCCGAAGACATTCCGGGCTTTCCTTATTTTCCTTTGTTTGTTTTATTTCTTTTTCCTTATTTTATTATTTCGTTTATGATATATCTTTTACCATATATTTTTAGGGTTAGTCTCTATTTAAGAACCCTAGTTCTTTCGATCTTTTCATCATCTTTTCCATCAGACAATTTAGTTTTGCCACCATGAGCAGGAACTAATCTCCATTGTTTTGCTTAGCGGTTGAAACCTTCAGTTATTAAGTTGTGAGATTTCTAAACTCTTGTTCTTTTCCTATGGGTTTGTATTAATTCTCTTGTTCTTCATCTATTGATTTCTATTAGTTTTGCTAGCTTGATCACCTAGTTTGATTGATAGTTTTCTATTGCTAGACTAGGAATATACGGTGGAATTCCTTGTCACTGTAGCACTCATATCTGCATGATCTGGTAGTTGATTGCTTTTATGAAAGAGAATTGATTGCATGTTAATACTTGATGGTTGTAAGTTATTGCATGCATCCTTATGATTCTTGTGCCCTTTGCTGCTATTTCATCTAATCTTGAGAGGTTTCCCTGATTGGTGAATAGTAAGTATTATCATGACCGGTTGGCCTGCTGATATATTAAAGATTGGAATAGGAACATTCCCTAGGATTGAATAGAACTTGAGATAAATCTATGATCAACTTGATTGACTGTTGTGTGGATACTTGCTAGGTGAAACCCCTTCGCATAATATTCTCACCCAAACTTCTTCTGCTTGTTACTGGTTACTTGTGTGTTCTTGCAATCAACCCCCCCCCCCCCCTCCTTTGGTTACTTATTACTAGTTGATATTTCACTTGACTGCATTGATTTGGTGTTTTGATTCCTTTGGGTTCGACCTCTACTTACTTGCTATACTCTAGTTAGTGTTTAGGGTTTTCTTTGATTTGGCGCTACGACTTTAGCCTCATCAGTCGTTGAGATCCAACTTGCCCCAGGGGTTCCACTGAACCTATGTTGTTTTTTGAAAGGAAAAACGTATTTTTATAAATAATAATTGCATAACATATGATTAAATGACTTGCTAAATAATACTTACCTCTGCATATGTGATTTGGTCAAGGACCCGTCTGAGGGAAACTAGTCAAGCGGGATCCTTATGGTACTTGACTCTGGTGTTATCCCGGATAGCCGCCGCCGGGGCATTCATGGATGCCAAGTCCTGTGTAGCATGACCCCGAAGACCATGGAAATACGCTCATATCCAAGCCTACAAATACCAGAATTTCATAATGTTTTAAACATAAGCAACATATTTTTTAAATAAAACAAACATTAAACGAATACTACCTTGAGAAGGAGCGGACAGCTAGCAAACCCTTTGGATTGAGCACGAGAGGCCTGACCCAACTGTCTGTACAATTCAGCCAAGATGGCTGTCCCCCAAGCATAGGACCCTGTCTGGTTGTGGTCTAATAGGATGCTAAAGTATTTGTGCTTCACCTTCATCTGAGACTTGTCTACCAGAGTCGTACTGCCTAACAGGGAGAGCAAGTAGAGCGAAGCAATATCACTCTCCTGTTGAGGAGTCCTGCAATTAATAACGAAAACTGAATTAGTAACGTTAATCGAGAAATTATGAGAAATTCTTATAATATACGGAAATTTACCTGTCTTGTATAGCAAACATCTCTACTAGTCGGGTGTGGATCGTGGTGATGCCTTCATTGCCGTGGATGTTCAAGCCCCCATCTGATAATTTATCACGCATTATAAATATTTAATCGAACAACTAAACAATTGAATCGAATATAAATAATAAAATAAATTCTACGTACGTAAGCATAGCGCAACAGCCTCCTCGATCGTATCAAACCCGAACATCCGCTACACGTGAATGTGCACAAACACATCTATGTTCGCCTCAGCAGATCTGACAGGTCATCCATGGATCGGAAGCTCCAGAATCTTCAGTACGTCTAACAAGGTAGGAGCAATCTCACCAAATGCAAAGTGAAACGTGTTGGTTTCTGGATACCAACGCTCCACAAATGCAGAAATCAAAATCGGATCGATACTCTTGTACTCGAGCCGGGGATCTGCAAGGACGTGTAAGTGGCTCTGCTGAATGAGCTGCCACCATGACCTAGGCACATCAGATTTATGCACATCATACGCCCTGAAGAAGTCCTTGCGGGTGTATATATCCAACACCCTCTTCAGCTAATGTACGAAACAGAAACATAAATTAATGAATTAGAAAAGCCTTTGATCGTTTTACCTCACAAATTCATTTAGAAAACAACGCATACCTTTGATGAGGGCGATATCACATAAGCCGGATCACGCTGAATACGCTCTGCAAGCTCCTCTGTATGAGTCCATATGACCGGAGCAATGTGGGTGCTGTAGTCCACCAGAAGATATGAACTGAGAGGACCTCCAGGATGCCCCACATAATCTGCATCCCCTGGAGCCGGTCCAGCGAGGCCCGGATCGACATGCTCAGTGGGCTGCTGAACGGGCTCCTGAATGGGCTCCTGATCAAAATCCTGTAACGGCTCCTGAATCTCCTGTTGATGATCCTCTGCAGACGGCGACAAGGAACGGGCTCCTGAATCTCCTGGAAATGGCTGACGCACTGGTGATCCCTCATAATAATCAGTCTGCATCTGCGCCTCCAAATCTATTAAATCAAGCTCTGGCTGATCTGCAACCTTTGTCTCCTCTGTAAACTCCTCCTCCTCACTAACATCTAACTCCTCCATCAGAGCTTTTCCTGTATCTCCTATCTGAACTCCTGGAATGTCTGCAGGAGATCCACGACGACGGAAAGCAGTGATCCCGCGTGCGCTAGGGTGACGAGGGCCCTTCTTCTTCTTTCTTACAGAACCACCCGCCGGAGTAATAGTCCTCTCTACAGCCTATTTTCATATTTACGAAATATGAAAATTTCTATTATTTAACTAATTTATTATTATTAAATCTTTTTTTTCAAATCGATATTTATCATTAACGCTAATTAATAAATAATCCTTTTATTACTAAATCTTTTTCTTTTAACGACTAATTAATAATTTAATAATTTATTAATGTTCTATTTAATAAATTATTAATTAATAAATCTTTTTCTTGTAATCGTAAATCTTTTTAATAAATAACGACTAACTAATATTAAATTAATAAATAAATAAATATTAATATAATATTAGTTAGTCGTTAAATCGTTATTTATCGAATAACGTGACACGTTAAACGATAAATAACGACTAATTAATATTATATTAATAACTATTATTTAATAATAAATCTTTTTCTTTTAATCATTATTTATCGAATAACGTGAAACCTTAAACGATAAATAACGACTACTTAATATTATATTAATAAATAAATATTTATTAATATAATATTAGTTTTCTTTTTATCGTTATTTATCGAATAACGTGACACGTTAAACGATAAATAACGACTAATTAATATTATATTAATAAATATTATTTAATAATAAATCTTTTTCTTTTAATCGTTATTTATCGAATAACGTGAAACGTTAAACGATAAATAACGACTACTTAATATTATATTAACAAATAATTATTTATTAATATAATATTAGTTTTCTTTTTATCGTTATTTATCGAATAACGTGAAAACGTTATTCGATAAATAACGAATAATTAATATTATATTAATAAATATTATTTAATAATAAATCTTTTTCTTTTAATCGTTATTTATCGAATAACGTGAAACGTTAAACGATAAATAACGACTACTTAATATTATATTAATAAATATTTATTAATAATAAATCTTTTTCTTTTAATCCTTATTTATCGTTTAAGGTTTCACGTTATTCGATAAATAAGGACTAACTAATATTATATTAATAAATAAATAAATATTAATATAATATTAGTTTTCTTTTAATCGTTATTTATCGAATAACGTGAAACGTTAAACGATAAATAACTACTAATTAATATTATATTAATAAATATTATTTATTAGTAAATCTTTTTATTTTAATCGTTATTTATCGAATAACGAGAAACGTTAAAAGATAAATAATTTAATTACGATAAATAACGATAAATAATTTAATTACGTACCTTGTGGATCGAGAGCGCTTTTTTCGGCGATTTTGAACGAGCCCGTTTTTGCGTTCCGCCCCGACCCCGACCACTACCCCGACCACCACCCCGGGTGCCACCCCGAGCACCTCCCCGACCACCACCCGCTTCAGCTCCAGCCACCTCGCCGGCGCCACCAACCTCCTCCCCTCCACCTCCAGACCCCTCTCCAGCGCCACCGACCACCTCAGGAGCCACCGCAGCTCCACCACCACGGGCCCTTTTCTTTTTCGCCGGATTCGTCTTCCGCCCAGGCGCAGCTCCTCCACCTCGGACTCATGCGCCACCAGCACTAATACGGACGGGAGGGAGAACAGACGAAAAAGCAGCCTCCACCGTCGCCGGAGTGGATTTCGAGCTTTTCCCCATTTCTTCGGATTGCATGATTCCAAGTGAAATTGATTGAGGGATTTGGATTGTATGAGAAAAACGAGTCGAATAGGATAAATTTGGGGAAGAAAACGAGTGAAATGGGAGAAGATTGGACGGCGGTGAAAATTAGGGTTACGGGTGAACAGTGAACTCGGGAGAGAAAATGCAAGGAGGAGGAAGAAGAAGAAAGCCCTAAAATGGCGTATCTTTCCTTTTAAAAATTTCTTCCGTATACGTATACGTATACATACGCATCATCGATTTTTTGCACTATCCGCCCGTTTTGAGCGTACGCCCATTATGGGCGTATGAAAATGTACTGTAGTTAGAGAGAAATTGTAGTGCGTATAAAGCTCGCGTTTATGTGAGCAACTTTAGGGTTCGAACAATTTGGGTTTGACTAGAATAAACTGGTTAGATTTGGGTGAGGACACTCTTTAATATTTAAGGATGAAGCCATGAAGGACGGATGAAGTTTGATCCAACAACTTAAAATTAACAAATCGTTAACTAAGAGAGGTTGCATAACATGCGCTTATAGATTCTTCTTTCCTATTCATTTTCTTCTTGACATTGTACACGCTCAAGCAAAAACAATTGAATTCATGGTCATGGATTAGACGAATTTGATGCGAACTCCCAAGTCATGTTTGATTGCTGCGATTGGTAGTCTAAGTGTAAAGTAGTATAAACCTCATTTATCTAAATTGTTACACATGTAAAGCTAAGTGAGTAGAAAAAAAAATTGAAACAATTATTATAGGGCGTTTAACCCCGCACCCGAAAAATAATAATCGACACCCACTGTTGTTCGCATCCTGGGTGCGTTTAAATGAACCGGGTCAATTTTGGGCGCACCCTGGATCCGCCTAAAAAAAATAAATTGCCGTCAAAATGCTCAAAAATCCGGTTTAAGTTGGGCACACCCAGGATGCGCCCAAAACTGAACCGGGTTTTAAAAAAATAGTTTTGGACGCACACAAGATGTGCCCAAGAACGAATGTCAGTTATAAAAATCCGGGTGCGGGGTTTTTCCCGTTATTATAACATCAAATTTTGTGAAAACTTTACGGGAGTTGTATTCACCCTTTTATCCATGTGTTGATTTTTATCAAATGTTGGGCTGGTAATTTTAATGTTTACACCGAAATTTTAAATGTAAGAACATAGGGCTTTAAAAAATATGGTGTGCAAAAGTGAACACGAGCATATAGCATTTTAATTGTTTGGCTCAATAACTAAAATGTCCGGTTCATTCCAGTCTCTCGAAAAATTTCTATTGAACCAATTAAAAACCCACTAATTCCAAAAGTTAATCCAACTAAATTAAACCCTAATTTTAACAAACCCCTAAAATTTAAATCCAAAAAACCCTAATTTTCACAAATCCCCAAAATTTTAATCCAGATAACTTATAAAACACTAATTCTTGAAATCTCAATACCCAACTAGAGATTTCAGATATTTTCATCATTCATACTTAGATTTATTCCCGTATCATGCACTAAATTTACGTAATGATTATATATATATAATTTATAAACATATAAAAATAATATTAATAAAAATGAAATGTGTACTATATAGTTATATTTATTTTAAATAAATTGCTAAATCAAATTTATATAAGTAAAAATAAATTATGAGATTTATAATCTTTTAAATTGTTATATGTTCAATAAGGATATATGATGTCAAAAGATTAAGATAGTTATGTTTGTGTATATATTTTAAATTATTTGTGTTAAGTAAGGAAATGATACTAATAGAATTAAGATAATGATATTTATGTTAAATAAGTTCAGTTTTCCGTGCCCTGCACATATTTTATGAAATAATAAATTTAATTTTAGTAAGAAAATAAATTTGGATAAAATATTTTTCAATAGTTCATTTATCACATACAAATTTAGTTTAACTTTTAAAAATAATTACTTAATTTGAGTTATTAATATAAAGTTTTTAAATTAGTATGATAAACATTTTAAAAGAGTGTTAATCAAGCATTGTTTAAATATTTAAATATATTTAGTTTAAAGTATTTAAAATTTATAAGTTATGAGATTAAATCTTTGATTTCAATTCCGGTGAGGACGCCCTCTTAGAGAATGAATAAGGATCTACTCCATCTGAAGGATGAGTAAGATCCAAGGGCCAGCAACTAAAGGAGGATTGTGGTGGGGCCCATTAATACACTTGCTATATAAGCCTTGAAAGAACCTGCATTCTCTATTTCTCGCTAAAAAAAAAAACCATTCGTCTTCTCCAAAACCTCCCTAGTTTTCTCTCTCGCTCGCAACTCTCGCACACGATTTCTCTCTCGATCGACGGCGATATCTTGTTCTTTCTCTCTCGCTCGATCACCTCTACTACAATCTCGCTTCCTCTTTCGAGTTCTCGAGCCGATTTCGCTCACAAACCCTAGAAGGAAGAAGAAGCCATTTTAGCGCGATTCCAAGCAATTTGACGGAGATTTCAGCGACGACAACACAAATCAACAACAACAACAAACAAAACAACAACAATGAGGTCAAAAATAGCATCTGGAACCCCAGATATAAACTCGACTTAAGAATTTTGGTTGTAAACTCCATTTGTTAATCACTTCATCATATGTTTATGGATTTTATACAATATGCATTAATATATCTAGAATAATTGTGTATAGATCCTTGAAATTGCATGTGTTGTAACTTGATATAATATTTATGCATTTTCTGTAACATATATGAGGTGTTGGTGCATCGAATGTGTTGTTGAAACATATAATTGATTACTGTGTTTTGGTGCATCATCCACTGTGTTTTGGTGCATCATCCGAGGCTTGTGCATGGATTATCGGGAGCTCAACAAGAGAACCTAACCATCACGACTAAGAGAAACCACTCCAATGGCTGGCAATCAGTAATTCAGTAGTAAGATAGGGATCAGATTGAATCCTTTCTCTTATTTTAGATAAAAGGATGGAAGGCTTCTCCATTCTTATTCGCCGAAAAACAGTAGGTTTTGGTGCATCATCCACTGTGTTTTGGTGCATCATTAACTGTGTTTTGGTGCATCATCCAGTAGGTTTTGGTGCATCATCCACTAGGTTTTGGTGCATCATACACGGTGTTTTGGTGCATCATCCAATAGGTTTTGGTGCATCATCCACTGTTTTTTGGCGCATCATCCACATTGTTTTGGTGCCTCATCCACATTGTTTTGGTGCCTCATCCACATTGTTTTTGGTGCATCATCCACTTTGTTTTGGTGCATCATCCACTTTGTTTTGATGCATCATCCACTTTGTTTTGGTGCATCATCCAGTGTGTTTTGGTGCATCGAATGTATTTTGTGCATGGTATGTGATGTACTGAATCAAATAGTTATGCTGGTGCATTATTTAGTGTGTGTTGGAGCATCACACAAAAATGTTTTTTTATGTATAAAATGTAGGAAAGAAACAGAATGATAATGCAATAATCAAGGAGCTAAGATATGGAACACTAATCATTAGTGATCCACCACATATAAACACTGGTATGTTTGTATAAACGCATGTATAATTATTGTAAAATGCATGAGTGGTTGTTTATTGGTGCATGGGCTGATGTCTATTGGTACATTGATGCATATGTATTGGCTGCTATTTATTAATGATATATGTCTATGGTTTAACAGTGGTAGAAGAAGAGGAAATACCATCAACTTCATCAGAATACCATGGAGAAACAACTCCACTTGATGGTAAACGCTAATCATTTTGCCATTTTTTTAATAATCTGTGTGAGTTGGTACATCACCCATTTGGTTTTGGTGCATCACCCAGTGGGTGTTGGTGCATCACCCAGTGGGTTTTGGTGCATCACCCAGTATTGATTGGTGCATCACCTAGTAAGAGTTGGTACATCACCTAGTAAGAGTTGGTGCATCAATGATATATCTATTGTCTGCCATTTTATTAATTATCTATGTGTTCTTTTTAATGATAACAGAAAGTGGAGAAGAAGTTGACACATCCCAACAAGGGACAGGGACATGGACGTGCAAAGTAAAGAGTAGAAAGATGTAGGGATGAAATAGGAAGATGTGTTGGATGTTTGTAAACAGTTTGGTTTTAGAAAACAAGTTTGGTTTTTAGGTTGTAAGACAAGTTTGATTTTTAGGTATTTGTGGTTTGCACATGAAAATGGTTTGTGGTTGCTGATGACTCACAATGGAAGAAAATGCATGAGTAGTTGTTTGTTGGTGCATCACATGATGAAAATGGTGCATCACATAATCGAAATTGATTCATCACCGAATATATAGTTTGTGCATCGCTTGATGAAAAATGTGGTGCATCACTTAATTGAAAATGGTGCATCACTTAGTGATATTTGGTGCATCACTTAGTAATATTTGGTGCATCACTTTGGGATATTTGGTGCATCACTTTGTGATATTTGGTGCATCACTCAATGATAATCGGTGGATGAATAAGCTACAAAAAATGAATGGATAAAAAATTGAAAAATAAAATCAAGATTAATTCAGTCAAGCAAACAAGGTGCTATGCATTGTTAATAAAAATTGGTGCATCACTGAGATGCAATTGGTGCATCATTGAGATACAATTGGTGCATCAGTCATAACTAATAGGTGCATTACCAAAATATATGGTTAATAACTAGTTACAATGAAAGCTCAGAGAAACTAATGAACATATTGAGGACAAGTAGTGATGTTGTGTCCCGACCTCTTACAAATTTTACAAACCGTTTTCTTCTTCTTGGAATTTTCAATTCCAACTTCTTGGCCACCTTTAATACACCTCTTCTTGAACTTGTTCTTTTCCATTTCAGGAGGATGGATATTTACTTGATCAGGTAACGGGCCAACAAATTTCTCAAACTTGTAGTTTCTAGCTGGTGTTAAGGAAGAAAGGTCAACTACTTTAGATCTTGTGAATGCAGCCTTTTGATCCTTTAAAATAGCTAAAAACTCTTTCAATCTATCCATGTCATCACCAACAATGTCAACACAAGAATACATTTATGTCATCACTTCGGCCAACAAACGCTTTCTTTCATCAATCTCAACACTAGAATCATACACTGCACCGTCTACTTCAAAAATTGGTTGTAGAATAGCTTGGTCAATCTTATAATTAAGTGCATCACATCCTGAAATAAGGTGCATCAGTTAAAGCTAAAAGGTGAATTGATAAGCGGTATTTTACATAGCGCTACTATAGGTTATTAGCTCATTTTGTATAGGATTATGCTAGATGTTATGATGTATTCTGTAATCATGGAGTTTTGGAGAGTTGAGTTACACATGAGATTACAGAAGATGATGCGGAGCATCGAAGCATAAGAAGAGGAGTCGAAGCTGAAGAAGACCACAGGTAGCATTGGAAGCAGCTGAAGACGAAGCCAAGGAAGCCAAATCCGCGATCGCGGAAAACCTACTAGACCAGTCAAGATCACAGAAGAAATTCCGCGACCGCGGGTCCCAAACCACGATCGCGGAAATGCCACCTGAAGAAGCCAGATCACAGAAGAAAATCCGCGATCGCGGGTCCCAAACCGCGATCGCGGAAATCCGCCAGAGAAGACTTTCTTCATTTGCCCGATTTAGTATGTTGTGTTAAGTTTTGTAACGTTTTTATAACGTTTTTAGCTTCAATTTGTCAGTTTAATTCTGCAGAGACTTATAGGTTTTAGGGGTTGATGATCTTCAATCATCATACACATTCCATTTCCAAGTTTTGAGAGTTTTCCTCAAGAACTTCATGAGTTGCTAAGATTCCATTGTTTTGCTTGACATTTGAAGCTTTCGGATTGATTAAGTTGTGAGATTCCTTTCCTTTGTTCTACTCTTGTGATTGTCTCTATTCTCTTGTGTGTATTGTTATTGAATTAGATTTGCTCATTTAGATTGGCCATCTAAGTAGTTTCATCTCATTCATATTGCTATTGTTTGGTTATTTCTAGTTGAAATATCATACTTGTTTGTAGCACACACAATTTGCATGAACTAGTTGTGAATGTCAATTGTGAAGAAAATTGAGTACATGTCGAGTATCTGACTAGTTGTCTATGGTATTGCATGTATCTATCCATTCCTGAACTTAAAGCTGCTTTATTATTGAATCTTGATAGTTTCAAGGTTATAGTTGAGTAAGGGTTATTAGGACTAGTTGGACTAATAACTACATTAGAACAGGGATTGGAACGATCATATGAGTAATTCGACATAGGATTAAAAGGAGTTTATGATCAACTTGTTAATCTGTTAGTGGATAATTGTCGAGTGAAACACCTTCCATTGATATATTTACAAACCAAATCAACCTTCGTTACTTTGTTCTTAAAACATACCAACCCCCCCCCCCCCCCCCTTGGTTACTTACACTCGTTAATCATAATTGTTACTTTAAGAATCGATAACCTGATTCCCTTGGGATTCGACCCTTGCTTGCCTACTATACTTGTTAGTGAGCTTGTTAGGATTACTTGACTTGGCATACGACAATTCGCCTCGTCAAATTTGGCGCCACTGCCGGGGAATCAAATTTTCTTTTCTTTAAAGTTCTTGTTTTGATTAACCTTAGTGTTGACTAGTGAATGGTCAACACCCGTTCTACTAATCAGTCTCTTCTTATTCTTGATCCAGAAATCGAGAGGACTTTCCATCGAAATCAGAGAGAGAACAGAGTTGAGACTGATACAGGTGCAATGGAAGACGACCAGTTGTTGACTCCCGAGCAAAGAGCTCTTGCTGACACCCAACGTCAATTGGCTGAAATTCAGTTAGTTGTTAATGCTCAACGGGAATTGTTTGAGGCAAGGCAAGATTCATATGCTCTAAGAGATGGCGGTGTCGTCCGTACATTGAGGGAGCGTACTACTCCCAATCTGACACAGCAACCTCAAGCTGTGGTTCTTCCACCCCTTGCTCATGGGGTGACTTTTGAGCTCAAGTCAGGGGTGATCAATCTGCTTCCCACATTCCATGGTTTGCCTGGTGAGGATCCGATCATGCATTTGAACCAATTCCATGACACTTGCATGACAACCAAACCACCAAATGTCACTGAGGAGCAGATCAAGATGAGAGCCTTCGGGTCCACTTTGAAAGATGGTGCTAGGTCCTGGTACTATCATTTGCCTACCGGTTCGGTAGATAGCTGGGAGAAGTTGCACAAGGTGTTCTTGGGTAAATATTTTCCAGTTAAAAAGGCAAATGCCCTAATGAAGGAAATTGCCCATGTTGAGCAAGGTGAAGATGAGACTCTCTATGATTACCTTGAGCGTTTCAAGGGGTTGTGTGCTAGTTGCCCTTTTCATGGGTATGATACCGAGGACCTGGTCCTACATGTTTGCAATGGTCTCCTTAATCATGAAAGGAGAATGGTAGACGCTGCTTGTGGTGGGAGTATTCTCAATATGACACCAGAATATGCCATGGAAAAGTTGCAAGACATGGCTGAGAGTACTAGGAGTTTTGGTAGGACATACACTAGGAAAGGAGTGAATTCCACAAGCTCAGGAGACCCCGCTCTTATGACCGAGCTCGTTGAGCTAAAGAAGATGATCTCTCAGCTGCACAAAGGACAACAGTAGGTAAAAGCATGTGGTATTTGTTCTGACCCTTCTCATTTTACAGACAAATGCCCTGAGCTTCAAGATGATGATGTTGTTGAAGTCATGAATCAACCAGTGAACATTAATGCACTATGCACATAAATCATCAATGTTTTCAACTGGTGCATCATAGCATATTATATGGGGCACCAGTCAAAGGTAAAAGGTGCATCAGCCAATGAACATTAATGCATTATGCACACGAATCATTAAAATTCTCAACTGGTACATCATAGTCTATTAAAAGGTGCATCACTCAATGGTAAAATGTGCATCACTCAATGGTAAAAGGTGCATTACTCAACCAAATCACGTACAAAAATCCAAAAATCTGAGACATTATATTGATACTGTAATGAAATGCAATATATATGCAGAAACAACAATAAAATCAAACACACAGTACAGATCTTAACCTAAATTAGGAGAAGCATTATCCATATCACGAAGGACACTAGATTTGGCCGGCGACAAACGCAAAAAGAGAAAACACAGTGGCGCGAGCACTGTCGAACACACTCTCGCCTAAGGAACACCAGGAACAGCCGAAGAACAACAATGGCGGCTAGTAAACGAGCAGAAGAAGGATTCGATGAGAAGAATACGATGGCGGCGATGGAGGATGATTCTCCTCTACCGAATTTTCGCCGCTTTCCTTCTTCTATAGAGAACGAATTTGTCAAATTCGAGTGATGTGATGGAGAGATCTACGGAGGAGCAAGTTGGCGACAAGAAGAGGTCGGGAGAGAGCGGCTGAATTTTATCTTTGAAAGAGAAAGGAAAGGGAAAGAGAAAGGGAAAAACGGACGGACGAGATTAAAACGTGACGGACGGTGGAGATTGATCCTCACTCCTTCTTTGTAAAGGCATCCTCACCGGATCTTTTTCCTAAATCTTTCTATATAATTATTAACTAACTCTTTGTATATTAAAGTACATAAAATATGGTTTGGATAAGCTTAAAAATACAGAAAAGCTATATGCACGCTATTTTTTTGTCTAAATGGACGTGATTCCGTACGCATAAGTTATGAGTACACAATTTCCCCGCTTTATCTATGCGTAACACAACTAAAGGGTAAAAATGGAAACAAATTTGACTACCGCAGTCGAATTCTACGCATAATTTAGGCGTACAACTGTCGTATAACCTAAATTTGCACGAGAAATATTTGCCCTAATTTTTGCCGTCTAACCTAACCTAAATTTTGGGGAATTTTTGCCCTAAATATTACGCATAGTTTATGCGCAGGGACACTAAGTAAACTAGAATTATGCACTAACCCTAATCATGTTGACAAATGCGTACCCAAATTATACCCAAAACTACACGCATACGTTAGGCGCAAGGTATACGCATACGTAGAGCGTAGGACTGGACTATGTAATTATACACATCATGTAGGACTGGACAACCTAATGATGTGACTAATCTGTCCAAATTGACCAAAATCGCAATAACGACAATACGAAGATGTGAAATGTTATTATTTTGAATTGTTTGAGTGTTTCATAACATTTAATGAAAGTTTTATAAAAACTTTATTTGAGTAACGAAGTGATATCACACATATATGAGTAAAACTATATGACTTATATACTTGAGATTAACTCGTTACTAGGTGAAAGTGCTCGTTTAGATATTTCGAAGAGT
The DNA here is from genome assembly GCA_029168935.1 of Oxyria digyna. Classification (NCBI taxonomy): domain Eukaryota; kingdom Viridiplantae; phylum Streptophyta; class Magnoliopsida; order Caryophyllales; family Polygonaceae; genus Oxyria; species Oxyria digyna. The sequence continues at coordinate 36,792,772 of JAPVLV010000009.1, forward strand.
TCATTTTGTTAATTTCTTATAAAACGAAACCGTCATATTGGTAACGCTCAAATACAACTTTTACATTTCAAGTTTTTTGCGATTTAAGGTCTTATTAAGTCGTTTTATGTCGTTTTTTGATAATGGGCCTCATTTAATTTCCATTCGGCCTTATTAGGCCCGTTGACGTTTTCGATGATTTTTTTTCGATTCTGAGAAATGAAAACGACTATGGGCTTTATTTGCTATCATGTTACAATTTTGAAATTTTGATTTTTATCGTTTTAGGGCGTTTAAACGAATTGGGCCCAAACTATCCATTTATCACATTCACTATCCACATTCACTATCCACTATCCACATTCACTATCCACTATCCACATTCACTATCCACTATCCACATCCATTAGTCGATTTTTATCGTTCTAAGTCGGTTTTATTCGATTTTCGCGCCATTAGCCGTTCTAGGGCGTTTTTACTCGATTTTCGCGCCATTAGTCGTTCTAAGTCGGTTTTACTCGATTTTCACGCCATTAGTCGTTCTAAGTGAGTTTTACTCGATATAATTTTCATTATATTAGAAGCTTAAAACATACAAACTAAAACTTAGACATTCCTAGAGAAGCTTAAAGCATACAAACTACATAGATTACACATTAGCGTCTCCATAGCATGGTATGTCCAAACGAAAGTCCATGTCCTTGCTCGGGGGTTTGAAGTCACGCCTCCACCTCCTTTTCAGCTCCAAAGGGTGTTGATCGGTGACAATGAAGATCTTGATTAGGGCAACGGTCCTTCCTAGATCGGCAAGGGCATGGGCATCACGTGAGTGCTGCAAGGCTCTTATAGTGTTCCTCCCTCCATGAGCATGAACCATCTCAAAAAAATAGTTTGTGTTGTTCTGGCGGTTATTGAGGGTCCATAACTGTCCTCTTAGCCAATTGATGTCTCTCACACTATCTGCCGTTGGAGCCCAATCTTCACACAGACCACCTTCGTATGTGTGGCTCGTGACAGTGGTCATTCGTCCGTTGGTGGGGACAAGGGAACCACCATAGTGAACTTCAGTATACACTCTCTTCAAATCCGTAACGCGATCCATTTTTGTGATAATTTATAGAATGAGAACATGAACAATGGTGCCATTTCATGTTATGTATTTATAGGGTGAACCACCATAGTGGTCTATGAGAGGCCGTTGATAATACAACACAACAACAAACATCTTATCCTACGCATAGGTTAGGCGTGTATATCTATTTCTGCTACACTAATAAGCTTTGCGTAGGACTAAGCCCAATTCTGCCTTGTCACACGCATAACCTAGGCGTAGGAAAGTTTCACAGTAGTACTATATAAAGCTGGTTGTTTGGGACCACTCAATAGAAATCCGTACATATTTTGGAGTTTGGTTGAACTGTGATTCGCTAACACCTCCATAAGTTAGTTTGTATTCATCGGGCAAACACTCTATAGAGGTGTTGACGAATCTCAGTTCTATCCAACCCCAAAATATTGGCGCACTCATAGCGTATGCATACGACGTTGGAAGAGTTGGCAGGTGATCTCATGAAATGTACACGCATAATATGGGCGTGTGATCATCAACTGCCCACGCATAATTTGTGCGTGTGAGTAGCTGGGTCCCCTATAAAAACATGCAGTGGTATTGTCATTCTCACTAAACGATTTCTTTCGATAATCTCGTTAAATTTTACTAACTTTTTATAACTATCACATGGCATCCTCCTCATCAGCACCGTTTTCCGATGAGCCAGACTTTATGGTTCGAATGTGCCAGTGCGGTTTGCCGGTTAAATTGTACACATGTGATGAGCGCGGGTTTGCTTGCTACAAGAGACAGTACTATGCATGTCACACTTATTGGGAAAAGAAGAGGTTTCCAGGATCTTGTCGTACATTTCAGTGGATTGATCCAAGATATGAAGAGAGGGAAAGAGACATTATCAAAGAGTTGATTACAAAAAACTTTGAACTGCAGACTGAGATAAAAATGCTTCGTGATATGAACGGCAAATTAGTTGATGATATATTGGATTCCGTATAAGATGTTCCTTTTTTTACTGTCGTTCAGTTATATTATAATTTTAATTAATATATTGTCTTTGGAGACATGATATATGTTTTTTCTAACGTAATGTTCATTCTCTATTTATTGCAAATACCATACAAATATCAGTCAATTACAAATACAGATCCGTTTCCATAAAACATAAAAGGATCTGGCGGGCGACCATTGGAAATCCGATAATCTCGATAGTCCTTCAAATTCTCAGCAAAGACTGTTTCCCACCACAATAGGTTTGGATCAGCATTTCCATGCCAAACACCTGAAGCGTGGGGGTAATGGTGAACCAGACATGAGAACAACCTATAAAAAAGTGAATTAGCGCAAATAAACAATACGTGGATTAATTGTTAATTGCGTAACAAATATACGAAACACTTACAGGTATAAAATGGTCGCGGTTGCCAACATGTGCGATTCCATAAATTAGTGTCGGAGGGCCATTCCCTAAAGACCTCGACCTTAGTGGTAAGCACAACGTCGGGACATCCCAACTCAAAACTACTAGAGCAACCTGATATAGTGTGGCGAAAACTAAACCCATGAGTAGCATGTGACACCAATATTTTGATGTGCATGGGCTTCTACAGTGGTTCACATTTTGTATAAGTTTTTGCCAAGTACCTGGGCGCATACGGGCCCTTATGGGCTCGTACATTTCTCGGTTCTGAAGTAACTCCCCAACCATCTCGCGTCGAACTGTTGCAAATTCGGACTCTTCCCTTCCGAGCAACAAGGCCATGGATCTGTATCCACAATGTCCATTAGAACGTACATCTCTAACACTCGTAATGTACGGAAGCCAGAAGTCATCAATATTGTCGAAACCAAAGTTAACCCCTAAATGAATAAGAGGGGCTCTTTGTTCTGTACCACACGCATACTCCTCTGCTTCTGATTCCTCGGGTATAGGTTGAGATGACATTTGATCACAGTCCATCTCCACTGCTACTGAACTTTCTTGTTGCTTCCTAGGACGCCCTGGCCGTTTTTTCGGTGGAACAGGTTCGAATGACATCCCATTCACATTCACCGTACTCTTGGGTTTCAGTTTTGCATTCTTTTTCTCCTCTTCTTTCTCATATTGTTCCAGTTCTCTCTTCTTGTGCTCAAAATAGCTAGGTTCCCTCTCATCGACCTTCTCCTTCTTGTCCTCCTTATTGTCCCCCTTATCCTTGTTTTTCGCACCTTTTGGCCTTCCTTTTCCCTTTATATTCGTTGGTTCCAACATACTACTCTCTTCTGGGTGCTCCAAGTCCTGATACAACTCTCCTAGTTCGTATGCAGTTCCTTTCTTCACGGTTCCGGAATCCAACCTCGCAAAAATTTCACGAAGTCTTAGCGTCGAAATGTCCATCCGGACATTTTCCAAAGGCCCAAAAACTATTGTATCATTGTCATCTTCCCACTGAATGTCCCTCCAGAACTCATGTACGTCTTCTGGAATGAGCGGTGTGCTAGAAATTATTGCATTCCCAATGGCGTGGACACAGGGCAACTCGAGGCAGTTCCTCATCCAATGGTCAGTACATTCTTCTTCATATTCATCTCTCAATAGCCGCTCATACAAACCCAACAACATATCCCAGCACCTGTCGGAAATTATGTAGAAGAGCCTAGAAAATATTGCTCGCACAAGTGGAGGGAACGTTGGGTCATCAAAATCTATTGGTCTTTTCGTTAATGCAACGTTCAGGCTCGCCCGTATCGAATCAATTTGAAGGATGATGGCATGATGGATCCTCATAGTGACTCGGTTGAAGCCTCCCCTACTAGAACCAATTATATCTTTCAAAACCTTGTGCATTCCCTCCACCCGGTTAGACGTCCTCATAAAAAAATGAAGATGATGATCTGTCCAGGCTCTTACTATGCTACTCTTGTGAGGAGTAAGCCATTCTCTTTCCACGTATCCCACAAGGCCGCTCCTCCATGATGTCCTCGATGCATTCAACCTCTCTTCGTATTTTGCTTCAGTGGTTGAGCAAAATAGTCCCCAACATTGGTTTGCAAATGCTTCCACTTTGTTTTTTTTCTTCAGGATTGACGACGCGTGTGCCTCGATGTTGTGTTTTATATGTACCCAACACAATAGGTGTTGAACTTCACTCCCGAATACATCGTTGATCCCTCTTATGAGTGCTTGCTCACAGTCAGTCATAATTGTCATTGGTATCACACCCAAATCTTAAAACAATGCCTTCAACTTTCTCATTATCCACGTGTAATGAAAAGTCTTTTCAGCACGTATGAAAGCATAAGAAATATTGAATGTCAAATGCGTGTTGGTGAATCCCACAATCTCCACGAGTGGCATATCATATCGAATCAATAACTACACAAACTTGTTTTAAATAAACTCAACTTACTTGTTTGTCTTGTACGTCGCGTCAATGATTACTACATAAGGGAACTTCTTCAGCAGACGCAACGAATCTTGGTTAGCAAAGAATAAGATTGCAACCTCATCGCTTCCCTTCTGCCTCAGAGGATTAACTACATAGTGGTGGTCAAGTAGAAATTTCAATGACCATTGAGTAACCGTCAACTCTCCACGATCCTCATACTGTAGATTCTGCAAATAGTTCGCCACTTGTTTCCTTGAAGTCACATTTCCGGGATATTTCTTTCGCAAAAGGGAAACGATTTCCTTTGGTGTCTTGCGCCCATCTCCCCACCTACTAGCAGATTTCATCTCCGCTTCGGTCAGTCGCCCCATGAATGCATTTCCATGTAAGCTAGTTAGAAGCTTGTGGTTATGCCGACCTTCTACCACACCCAACTGCCATTTCTCACCATCCATCAAAGGATATTTCTTCATCCGAATCCCCATTAGCTGAAACCTACACTCGCACTTCTTCGAATGAGACTTTCTAATCTTGGGTACCGGCAAATCGGGATTTTCCAAGTTCACCTTTGGCCTACCGGATCTCGGTTTCCCAAATCTATCGCATACCATACTAATTTGATACGGGCTGGAGTTACGCTTTATCAAAGCAATCACCATATGCTTTGCTCTATCTTTTGCCCAATTATACAATTCTTCTTTACTATCCCACACCCGGTCAGTACTAAAATGTTCCGAGTAATCTTTGCCCTATATAATAAATAATAACAAGAATTTTGTCATGAGTAATTAACTAAGTTCTTACTTATGACTATTGAATTAGTTTAACAACTAATAACAACAACAATTTAAAACTAACTAACAAATTGCATCATAATATAACAACATTTAATTGGATATAATTGCACACTAACCACAAATTCCCCACTTGGATCCCAATCGCCAAATTCTTCATCATCTATGAATCCGGCCAATGCTGCTCCCTCCAAGCCATTGTCTTCTTCATCTTCTTCTTCACTAGGAACCCAATCCCTTTCCTCATCACTACTTTGATTACCTTCACCACTAACATATTCATTCAACATTTTGAAAATAAAATTTTCTGTATTTTGGATCTGAAACCTACATACACGGATACACCTACTATATAGCCTCCTTTCATTTGCTTTTCGTTGGAATAATGCGTAAAAACTACATTTTATCACACGCATAGCTTGGGCGTGTCCTATGGCATACTTTTTATAGTATTATCCATGAATCTCTTATAGCGACCCCCTCCCCGAACAAAAAAATCCCTACGCCTAACTCATGCGTGCAAGTTAGGGCATTTATTGCCTTCCAATGCTGACAATGTCAAATGTTGATCGGCAATTAATATTGACCTACCATTGTACGCATAGTATACGCGTACACCTTACCTGTGATCTAGCTCAGTCTTCCACCAGATTCCCTGACATGTCAGATATTTGGACTACGTCAAGTTATACGCTAACCTTATACGCTCAGACTATGAGTGTAATGTAGTCCAAAGTACATCAATTAGGGTAAAAAATTAGGACAAATGATTAGGGCAAATTTAAGTTTTGTACGCATTAACTGAGCGTGTGATTAGGGCAAAAAATTGTTTGCACTAATTACGTTATTAAAAATCACATTGAAATCATGTGTACGCATATCATATGCGTATACATATAGCCAGATACAAAAAATTTCCACAATTGTTCAATTTTTACCCTTCTTCATGCATAAGCTCAACATAGGCGTAGAAAAGGAGGACGCATAGGTTATGCGTGCGGTTTCGCGTCCATTTAGACAAAAAACAGCGTGCATATAGCCATTGCCTAAAAATATAAATAAATAAATAAGCACGGTATCTTGCAAATCTTAATTATCATAAAATAAACATATACACATATTTATAATATTTCTATTACATGATTTTTATCAAATAGGAAAATGATTAAAAAATGACATGTGGCAAAATGAATATTGAAATGACATGTGACGGTTTTAGTGAGATGTGACATGTGACAAAAATGGAGGATTGCTATAATATTTATAAAGTGGATTTTGGTTTAAAAAATAGAATATGTCTTACGATGATGTGAAATAGCTAATTGATGAGTTGATTATGTGACATAGCTAATTGATAAATTTAGGGTTTTATTTTAGTTATTGTACTAGTGTAATCCTCGTGCCATGCACGAGATGTGTATAACTACTACTCAATAATATAATGTATATATATTATTTGAATACCTATATGTAATTAAATTCAATTTGCAGTATAATATAAATTTAATTTCTCATAATTTTCTATAAAGTTACGTATGAAATTACCGAAGTTATTATATCATATGCTTCATATAATAAGTTGTAATCATGGTATTAGTAAACAAAACAAAAACCATTTTATTTTTGATAAATGTAAAATGTGTTAATTAGATTTTGTTAAGATTTGTGAATTTAGAGCAACTATAAAAAATAAATCGAAACAAAATTAGAGATCTTTAAAGAGAAATTTACATGTAGGATAAGTGGGGTCAGAGTCAGAGTAAATGAGAGGGCTTCAAATACTTCCCATTTTATAATTCGATTTTTCTATATATCTTATGCCCTAAGAGCACATGTTAAGCATATTAATAATGGAAACTAAACCCTAAATTGCAATAGATAAACTATTACAAAATCGAAGGGGCTATATACACTCATATACTTTGCTATTTAAACTCATTTAATCACGCGTGCGGGTTGCGTGGGCGACCTGAGGGTTCACGCAAATTCTTTGCGCGGGTATAACCATGAATGGATATCCGATTAAAAATTAAAGAGGACACAATCACGCTCGTGCTTTGCGTGAGCGTGCCTGTGTAAAATGTATTCGCACATGCCACTGCTTACGTTACCTTCCTGCTCAAATCCAACACTTTGCCATTAAAAAAGACTTAGCCAGTACAAGAATATAAAGGAGGGAAGGGTTAAATTGCTGGCGGCGAAGAACTCGGTATATTTGAACCGGAAAGCGCTTTACCAGCCAAGTCCATTTGAATGGTTTATTTTACGAATTACGAATACATGTACATTCCTTCACGTTTTTCATATATTGCAATGACATGTACACTTCTGCGAATGTTCATGTATTTACATCAGTATGTACATGTTAATGTGAAGAATTGTCCACGTCAATTTCTCATTCGTACATTCTTATAATAAAAATCATTCGTTACCTGAATCTTTTCTATAAAAAATATATTTATAAAATCTTAAATGAGATATGATGCTATAATAAGGGTCTTTAAGTTAACTATAACTATGCCCTTAGAAAAAATTATAATTTAAACTCATAAAAAAATATCACTGTTGGTTCGAAATTTATCTTATGTTTTGTGTTCAAGATCGAGTGGACACGTAGATCAATACCATCCATAATATAATACTCCGTAGTTCTGATTAGTTCTTGATCGATATAGAAGATTTGGGCGATTGCGATCAATCAAGATTGACCCGTATATCTCGCTGCTACTTGTCCAAGTTAGACAATTTCAATACACTATTATTGAGTTTAATTTAGGCTCCGTTCGGTATATTGAGCTGAAATAGTAGCTGAAGCTGAATAAGTAGCTGAAACTGGAGCTGAAGGTGAATGAATATCTGAAGTTGAAGATGAAAATGTTGTTTAAAAAACTACTTGAATGTTCGGTACTTCTAGCTGAATTTGTAATAATAATAGTAAAATTACGAAAAAGGATACAATGAATTATTTAAATCTTTATTGATAAAGGGTAATACTGGATTAAAAATGAAATTAAGTTTGTTAAGCTCCATTAATCTAGGGGTGTAACATTAACAAATTAAGCTATTTTAATCTACATTAAGCTTGTTAAGCTAGATGAATGTTTTTTTACCGAACACTTAATAACTAGATTTAATAAAAATTTAAGCTCCGTAATGTGTAAAAAAAGTTCTGCCGAACGGAGCCTTAATTACTAATAACATTCCTCGTGTTCTACCCTATATATATAAATTATATATTAATACATATCCTCCGTAATTTAAAATTGGCTAACATCGGGTGAGGTGAATTAATTTATAAAAAAAAGTCAAAAATGTAATTTAATATTTTGATATGGAAGATTGTCGGCTAAGACGATCTACATTTTGACATATATATATAATGGGATCCAATTCTTGTGAGGATGCTCTCTTAGAGTATGAATAAGAATCCACTCCATCTGTAGGATGGAGTAGATCCAAGGGCTAGCAACTAGGAGTGTAGAGTGGTGGTCCCCACGCTTAATTAAATCTTCTCCTTCCTCCGCATCTCCTAACAAATACGATCCAAATTAAACCTCTTTCGTCGTCGTCGCCGCCTCCAACTACAAAAGCTTTTCCGTCCGAATCAACCACCACGCCTCGCCACCGTCTGGTCTCGCCGGAGCGCATCGACTAGAAACTACTCGCCGTCGTCTGGTTTACGCCGGAGCGCATCGCCTGGAAGCTATTCGTCGTCGGAGAAGAAGAGATTGTTCACCAAGAAATGTTCTCCTATATACTCTAGACTCGTTTATTGTATCAAAATTAAGATAACTTGCAATGATCATTGTATATCTCATTGGATTTGAAATACAACAAGCAATTGATTACTGGTTTTCTTCTCACTTTATGTTTTCTGGAAGTTATTATTAAATCTCCATTATATTTTTATGTGCAACCTTGATTAATGGAATAAATGATAGGTGCATCAACGTTAAATGATAGGTACACTAGTGGTAAAGTAAAGGTGCATCAGTGGTAAATGATCGATGCATCAATGGTTAAGTAAATGAAATGATAAGTACATTGCATCACTGGTAAAGTAAAGGTGCATCAGTGATAAAGTAAAGGTGCATTAGTGGTAAAATAAAGGTGCATCAGTGATTAAGTAAATGTGCATGAGTGGTAAAAGTATGGGTGCATCACTGGTAACGTAGAGGTGCATCACTGGTAAGGTAAAGGTGCATCAATGGTTAAGTAAAAGGTGCATCACTGGTTAAGTAAAAGGTGCATCACTGATAAATGATAGGTGCATCACTGGTAAAGGATAGGTGCATCACTGGTAAAGGATATGTGCATCACTGGTAAAGGATAGGATAGATGCATCAGTGGTTAAATAAAGGTGCATCACTCGTAAAGTGTAGGTGCATCACTGGTTGACTTTGATTTTAAAGCTTGAAAGTAATGATTGTATATAATAAATTGTAAGTGAGGGTGCATCACTTGTAATTGTAGGTGCATCACTGATTGACTTTGATTTTAAATTTTGAAAATAATAATTGTATATAATAAATTGTATAGGTGCATCAATGGTTAAGTAAAGGTGCATCAGTGGTTAAGTAAAGGTGCATCAGTGGTTAAGTAAAGGTGCATCAGTGGTTAAGTAAAAGTGCATCACTGGTGAAGTATAGGTGCATAACTGATTGACTTTGATTTTAAAGCTTGAAAATAATGATTGTATATAATAAATTGTATAGGTGCATCAGTGGTTAAGTAAAGGTGCATCAGTGGTTAAGTAAAGGTGCATCACTAGTAAAGTGCAGGTGCATCACTGGTTGACTGTGATTTTAAAGCTTGAAAATAATGATTGTATATAATAAATTGTATAGGTGCATCAGTGGTTAAGTAGAGGTGCATCAGTGGTTAAGTAAATGTGCATCACTAGTGAAGTATGAGTGCATCACTGGCTGACTTTGATTTTAAAGCTTGAAAATAATGATTGTATATAATAAATTGTATAGGTGCATCAGTGGTTAAGTAAAGGTGCATCGGTGGTTAAGTAAAAGTGCATCACTGGTGAAGTATAGGTGCATCACTGGTTGACTTCGATTTTAAAGCTTGACAATAATGATTGTATATAATAAACTGAGATTAGACAAATGATGCATATAGGCATCTGAGAGAGATGAGTGGAGCTAAAGAGAGTTATGTTTCGTTATTTAAAGCGAGAGGAGGCCATGGAGGATGATTCTCTTCTACCAAATTTTCGCCGCTTTCCTTCTTCTATGGAGAACGAATTCATCAATTTGAGCGATGTGATGGAGAGATCTATGGAGGAACAGGCCGGCGACGAGAAGACGTCGGGAGAGAGCGGATGAATTTTATCGCTGAAAGAGAAAGGGAAGGGAAAGAGAAAGGGAGGAAACGGACGGACGAGATTAAAAAATCACTTATGACACGGAGGGTGGAGATTGATCCTCACTCCTTATTTGTAAAGGTATCCTTACTAGATCTTTTTCTTATATAATGTGGATGAGAGGCTTGCATTTTGTATAACTTACCTCAATATCAAATATATGTCTTTGAATCTATTACCAAAAATGGCAAATGAATACTTCTTTATGTTCTCCTTCCGGAGCTTCTTCTCTTTTGTTCTTTTCTCCCTCCATCAACTTCCATCTGCAAATGGAGTTAGAAAGTTCGATGTTATTTACCAATTCGGAGACTCGATTTCTGACACCGGAAACGTTGGTTGTGGGGGTCTTCCATACGGCCAAACTTTAGGCATTCCGACGGGACGTTGTTCTGACGGTCTTCTCATCGTTGATTTCACGGGTAATAACCCTTTCATTTACAATTAAGTTTGATGAGGAAGTTTCTAGTGTAAACAGATCTTACGGTGCAAAATAAGAACTGTGAACAAACTTTAACTGTAAATTGTTCATAGTATAGTTAAGGCTCACATATAAGGTAGTAATGTTTAGAGTTCGCATTTCGCGATGTAAGATATATTAACTATGTATTCTTTCTATTGTCAATTGATTTTATTTGCATTACAGCAAAACGACTTGGTTTGCCGTTTCTTAATCCTTATCTGAATACAAGCGCGGATTTCAGCAACGGGGTGAACTTTGCAGTGTCCGGGGCCACTGCGTTGAGCGTCGCTGCTTTAGAAGCCAAGAATGTAACAACATACGTTCCTAATGCTACACTCCCTATAGAATTGGGCTGGTTTCAAACACATCTTGCTCTCCTCTTTCAAAATGTAAGTCTCTACATACAATGATTAGATATTTCTTAATTTGTATTTTGACGTATATGTTGAGTTTAGGGTTTGTTTGGAATATTTCTAAAAATATCAATACCAGCTAGATTTTCAAAATTTTGGTGATATACAAAAATATAAAAAGGAGAAAGCAAAAATTGAACACTCAAGATATTATGTTATAAGCCAATGAGTAAGAAGGTGATGCCTAGGCGCTCGCCTCTCGCCTAGGCATTCAAGCGATGACCAAAATGCATTTTTGAGGTCAAGACGAGCATTTTTCATGAGGTGGTTGCCTCTCACCTAGGCATTCGTCTCTCGCATCTCGCCTTTCTCGTCTTTTGGACTATTTGACATTTTAGCGTTTTTTAAAGAACATATCATTTTAGTTGGTTACCTTTTGGATAATTTTGATCTCATTAATTGTCTAAGGTAGATAATATCATTTTATCTTCGTGAAATTACAATTTTGGAAGCTTATATACGCAGTTTATTTTTCAACGGTATAACTTCTTCACTTTTGAGTAACGACCATGTGATTTCAAAACAACTTTTCTCGTTTTTCCTCTTTTTTTATACAATTTACGTACCTATCTCTATTTTTATCTTCTCCATTTTTTCTTTTCAGCTAAATCATACATTAAGTAACGTAAATCATGTATGTTTTTTATTTTTTTGATAAAATTTTAGTTTCATATTCTTTTAATGTTTAATATTATATCATATATCAATATAACATTGATATATCATCATTACTAAATTTTATATCACAAATTAGAAACTACACAAAAGAAATGCTTTGATCCAAACGACGTTCGCTTTTCACCTCTCGCGAGGCTAAATGCACTCGAATTGACGGATGGACGGGGCGAATGACTACTTTTTTCCGGCGGAGCTGACCGCCGCGCGGAGCTTGGCTCCGCGCGCTTCCGTAACATCGCCCCGTACCTCACGAATTCTGAATTCGTGAGGTTTGCTTGAACTTTTCTTCCGACCGGTTTAAATAAATAAAATATATATGAGGCGACCGGTTCAGTAATTAATTTTTCGGAAAACCGGTTTTGAAATGATAATCCGGTCTAGCATGTACAGACATCACGAATGTTGAATTCGTGAGGTGTTAGAACAAACTTCACGAATTCATAATTCGGGAGTTTGTACGTAATGAATTCCCAGTTTCGTCAGGAATCTAGGGCAGGGATATGATCGGTTTCCCGAGGAAAAAGGCTCGAAGACCTCGTGAATTTAGAATTCGGCTACTTTACATACCCTAATTGATTTAGTCGGGTATATATATAGTGTACGTGATGATGAGGTTGGGAGAAGAAGAAGGAAGAGAGTAGGAGAAGAAGAGGAAGGAAAATCGACATTATTTCAAATAAGAGATTCGAAGAAAGAAAATAAGACAATTATGGTAAGTTACATAATGTACTTGTAATTTAATTGTTTCAGTCAATATTTTAGTTTTGTGAATGTATATATATATAAATACATTGTATGTTAGAATACGTATCCAAGATTACAATTTTTTAAGAGTGTAAAACGTCATGATGTGTACGTACATATTGTACTGTAATTTAGAGGTGGTGAAGCTAATATTTGCGTACTATATTTTTAGAAATGGAGTTAGAAAGTAAACTGTTGTAGATGAATTTGAAGTAAAATATGAATCCCGAATTGAGGATTCGGGAGTATGAATTGTGCCTTGCGAATTTAGGATTCGCGAGGTAGTTAAGAATACACATTGTTCTGTTTTAGCATTATTTATGTTATTTTAACTGAATTATTTAATAAAGCGGAGTACATAGTTCATGAGTTATATTGCACATCGTTATTTGTAGGAAGACTACACATGGTTATTTGAAAACGATTATGTGTGGAATAACAAAGAAGATGTGTTATGTTGGGCACGTGGAATCGGTACAGAGAACAACATGGTCTTAATAATTGACCGTTCAGGAGAGAAGTATGTGAAGCTTACATGTGAGAAATATGGTGCTTATCGTGGGGTAAAAAATTTGTTGATTCGCAACCCGAGGTCCAAAAAAAGTATGTGTCTGTTTCGCCTCCATTGTCACTGTGAGGATAACGAATGGACATTGAGAGTGGTGTGCGGGTGTCACAATCACCCCCTCCCAGAAAGACTGGTGGGTCATGCATATGCCGGAAGAATGAACGAGGAACATAAAAGGGATATCATTTCTCTGATAAAAGCGCATGTGAAGCCGGCGAAGATTTTTTTATTTTTGGCAGCGAAGCATGGTGGATAGGGGATGATTACGTCGAAGACTCAAATTAAAAATATGTGTTACACTCTACGTCTTAAGGAGATGGATGGAAAAGATGTAACAGAGTTTATACGAAGTTGGTTGTTGGAGAGGGGTTATATGGTACGATCCCGTGCTATGTCACACGACAACGACATAATTCAAGATTTTTTTTGGGCAAACCCGAAGTCGTTGTTTTTGTTGCGGTTATTCCCATATGTCATCATCATGGACGCTACGTACAAGACGAACAAGTATGATAAGTGTATATGTTTTTGTTTAATTTGAATAATTTGTTAGAAAGTGTGTAGTAATAAATATTATGTGAAAATGCAGGTACAATATGGCGTTGTTGGAGATTGTAGGGTTTACTTGCACCGGGCAGACGTTCAACGTTGCGTACTCGTTCATGGCATGAGAGAACTTTGACCACTACAGGTGGACTCTCTTGAAGGTGAAGGAAATGTACGATCACATTGGACAAAGTCCTGGAGCGATTGTGACGGATCGTGATATGGCGGAGATTAAGGCAATTGCTGAGGTATTTCCTAATGCAAAACACCTATTGTGTTGGTTTCATATATTGTGTAACTGCAAGGCACAAGTAAAAACAGCAACGGGAAATCATAATTTTGCTGAAGCGTTTGGGAATAGTTGTAGAGGTGTATTCAACTCTAAATCAGTAGAGACGTATAATAGCCGTGTCGCTGAGATAAGGAAGAAGTATTCAGGCTTTTATCCTTATTTAAACGAGACGTGGTTGTCTCCTTACAAAGAGCGCATTGTACGGGCATGGACGGACAATATATTCCATTTGCTTACGAGGACAACGAATAGGTATTACTGTTGTTATTTATGTATGTGTTGAATTTGTATATATAATCATGTCTTACAATCATTGATAGTAATTATTAATCTGTATTGTAGAGTTGAAGGTGCTCACTCGAGGTTGAAAAATTTCATAGACAACAGTGTTGGTTCGTTTAACACCATAGCACAAGAGATCCACTCAACTATCTTAATTCAGATTCTGGGTATTCAGCGGAAAATGGAAATGGATGTCAATACCATACTCTCCAAAGTAATTCGCATGGAAGGAACTGGGCGGTATACATATTATGTGGAGCTCGTAAATAAGGTTTCAACTGACTGTATGAATATACTTATGGAGACCATGGATAGGATTGAGAATCCTTCCAAGGGTTTCCACCCTCATTCGTGCAGCGATAGATGGTGGAGAAATGTAAGAGGCCTTCCTTGTGCACATGATTTGTACAGCTACATGAGTATGGGTGTGCCAATTCCGTTAGGGGAAATTCACGACTTCTGGAAACAAATTGTCTGGCATAAACCACTAGAAGGATATACAGTCCCCCTAGACGAGGAAAATGAGGTGAACAATGGTTGCAGACGTCCTTTGCAGAGCCGCCACCGGGATATAATAAAAAAAAAGGCAGGCCACGTATGACTGAACCTGAGAAGAGGGAGCAGACTTGGTATGAGCATGTATCAGGCAATGATAATATAGGTCGGAGGAGGTACAGAAGGCCAAAAGGGGAGATATTTGTGGAATCCGACGAAGAATTTGAGGACGAGGACGAGGACGACTTGGAAGACGATGCTGATGATGAGCAGTCAGGTGTAAGTCAGGGTATTGATTATAAGAAAGTGTTTGGCCAAAACCAGATAGATCATTTCATGTTTGGTTACATTACGAACTACAAAACCGTAAGGGGAGATGGTCATTGTGGGTACCGATCTCTTGCATGGCTTCTTGGTTTAGAAGATGAGGATTCATGGAAACATGTGCGCACAACAATGGTGAACGAGGTTCAAGAGAACTACAACTTTTACAACAACATTGGTTACACATTCACAAGATTACATGTATTGGTCCAGCGTATAGGTTGGTTAGGACAATGTAAAAACCGAGAGTTTTGGATGGAGATGCCTGCTTGTGGATTTATAGCTGCTACAGCATTCCAAAAAGTTATTGTGTTGTTATCATGGGGCGGTTCACATACTACGCTCCCATTCTACTCCAAGGGTAGCCCCGTAGAGCCGAAAGACGTAATTGTCATTGCTTTGGTGGGAAATCAAGATCATTACATACCGGTTAGTAAAATGTGATGTACTTTAATTATTTTTCGAAATCGTATGAATTGGAATATTTTTGACATTATATTTATGTTTTATGCAGGTCAAGTTATCAGATAACGCTCCTATTCCTCCGATTGCTTATAATTGGACCCACCACCATCATTCGAGCGTAAGCGGTTGGGAACATCAATTTCAGGATCGTATAAACCATTTCCAATATTTACGACAGCTACACAGCAGACCTTTAGCGTAGTCGATGCGTATGTTCATTATTCAATCCGTTTGTTGGTATGTTTATGTAGTATTTATTTTGACTGTTGTAGTGAATATGGTAAGAATTTTGAAACGAGACGAACCAATATAATTTCGTAAAATAAGACATATTCCGTTAACGAGATTCATCATAACTTCTTACTGAAAATAACAACTGCCTTGCATAAACAAACAAAGTACGACCACCCCCCCCCCCCCCTCTAATGCCTCGAAAAGCCGTAGCTGCAGCGCCCGGTTCGCTCGGTCGGCCTAGAATACTCACGGGACATCAAAATCATCATTACAACAAGAAGGATAACCGTAAGAGTTTTAGCATATCTATTGCTTTGAACTGAATTTGCGTATGGCATTGCAGGAGCTTGAAGAACCTCTTTCGGGTATACCTCCCCCGAACTCAACATTTTCTTATGGTCCTCGTACTTCTCCTTATACCAAGACAATTCGAATTCCAAATCATCGATTGTCATTAGAAGTTGACTATTTTTTTCGTTACCCGCATCTAAACGCTTCTTCAATATGTTTACTTGGTCCGGGTAGTCGCAATCCTGTATTTACAAACACAATCAGTTATGCACATTCAAATTTTCGACCACATATACGTAAGAAATACAAGTTGGAAGCAGTATACCCCTAAATAATCGTAAAATCTGTCAACTTCGGGAACCGAGCGAGAGGAGTTGCTAGAACCTTGACTGACCATATTTCTTTTGGATTTGATAACTTTTCAGAAAAGAGTTGATAACTTTTCAGAACCTAGGGCAGAGCAGAGTAGTCTGGATTTTTGTAAAAAGTAGATTCCACACCTCGCGAATTCACAATTCGGGAACTGTAAGAAAAGACTTCACAACTTTTCAGAATCTAGCGCAGAGTAGTCTTCATTTCTGGTAAAAGTAGATTACAAATGTTATGGACGACTCCAAATGTGCCAATGCACTACGTCTATAAATGGACGACTCTAAATCAAGGTGGGACAGCAGATAGTTTTGACTCTGTGTAACTGTAAGCTATTGAAATCATGTCCGAACTCAGCTCATCTGGAAGCAGCAAAGTACAAATGTGCCAATGCAATAAGGCAGCCGTAATGGCGGAGTCAGAATCGAGGAGAAACTTAGGCAGGAAGTTCTGGTCGTGCCCTGGCACCGGTTATACCATGTGCTACTTCACTCAGTGGATCGATCCTCCTCATCCCGAGTACTCACAAAACGCCATAAGAAAACTACTGCAGCGTATTTCTTCGTTGGAACATGAAGTCTCTACTCTAAGGGAGACCATGGCTCCTAACGACCGTGCCGACTAGGCTTTACTATTTGAAACTGTAAGTGTGAACTTCTGTGTTCGTCTCAGAACTACGTACCCCTTTGTTTTCCAATGTTTTCAGATTTACCATGGTTGTAATGTTTTAATTGCGTGATTGTTGTTATATTGTTGTTTCACCAATGTTGTGATGTTTGAGTTGTATTAATGTTGTAACGTACGTGTGAAATCCAACTTTCAAAATGCGATTGTCGATTTGGACGTACGGATCTGAGTCCCTCAAATTCTTCCATATCTAAAAGTCACACTCCATCTCCATGTATTTGATGCGGAATGAGTCATAAAACACGGTTATTACGTTGAAACGCATGAATTCATCGTAAGTCGTACTTAAGTTCTTTCGTAGAACTGAACGACGCATATCTGGAGGTAGTTCTGCACTTAAAATGAATTTGACTTTGCTACAATTTAACCCTCACGAATTCACAATTGGGGCCCTTTTCCAGATATGATTCCATTACTTT
Source organism: Oxyria digyna (assembly GCA_029168935.1). Taxonomy (NCBI): domain Eukaryota; kingdom Viridiplantae; phylum Streptophyta; class Magnoliopsida; order Caryophyllales; family Polygonaceae; genus Oxyria; species Oxyria digyna. Next base: position 36,810,623 of record JAPVLV010000009.1, read on the forward strand.
TTCAGAAGATGTGGTACAGGTTTGTACTGAGAAGGGGTGGATTAGACGCCAAATCCTCACGAATCCACAATTCGGTTGCCTCACAACAAAATAATCGAAAACTATGAAAAGCTTTCATAACAGGACGGAATGCAGAATTGAAAACAAACGTTCGGAATAGAGCATGCATGATGTCTGTCATGCGTCATTCAATACCCAGATGTATGGCATGTATCATAACCGTCGAAATAGTTCGTAGTTGGCTCTCTGGACGGGGGAGAACCATAACTTCGGCTACTGCCTAAACCAGTTGCACTTGGTGTTCTGAAATCTGCAAAACCATAACCTTGACTTCGATGTTGTTCGGTCAAATTGAAGGGTTGAAAGGATGATTCAGGTTGGCTGTATGAACCGGGCATGTACGAGCTAGGTCCGGGATTCCCGAGATTGTACGTTCCAAAGGTTTGCCCGCTGCTATATCTTCGGGGTGATCCGTCCTGTAACGTTTCGGCATCTGAGTCCAACCTCTCTGCCCTTGTTCTTTGGGAAGAACCAACACCTGTATTACGGAATACCTCTGGAAGACCTGGAGTCATGACCGACCCTATTACTTGCATTATAATTTTTTTCAGTGGATCGTCATCTGCATAACCTCGAAGTACTTCCACATTCTCCAGAATAATTGATTCAATGTGGTTGAGGCGCTGTTCAAGTAACCAGATGGTTGGAGTTAGTATTTGTCACACTGCTACAAGTAGTTTTAAAAAAATGACAGGTTATATGAATTTTACTTACACGGACAGCTTGCAGTTCTAATGGCATGGGTTGTTCGTCAAGTTCAGCGACTAGTTTCGCTGACTCTGCATCGTTGTAAGGATGAGAGTGTTGTCTATACCAGTCCATATAATCGCTTGAAGTTTCCCAAACTTGATTGCTGATGGGCAAATCATCTTCTTCCAGGCAGTGTTCGAACCAAGTTCCAAAATTATTGTCTGCCCAGTGATATTTCACCTTATAACCGCCTACATTTCTTGATGGTCTGTTACTCTGCACTGGCTCGATAGGTGGATTTCTCGGTATTATCTGTTTTCTTCCAAATTGTCTTACAACCCTATCTGGGTTATAACCTTCTTCCATACCCAGGTATTGCAGCGTCCCTTTGTAGTGAGACACTTTGAATGCGCGTTTATTAACCACTTCCTTCCACGGCATCCAACATACCTACAAACAATTTGTATTTATGAATACATGGTATACGAACAATATTAGGTACAAAACGGGAACTAGCTCGAACCTCGTCCACTCGCATTAAATCTAGTTGTTTTCGTATTCCTTGAATCCTCTCTTGTGGTGACTTTCTAGCACGACGTCGATCGTTACAGTAAGCGTACGGCCCGGGAGTTGTACAAGATGGATCTGCTATTTCATGACCTTTGAACATTGGGAAGTACGCCCATATCCAACTCTGAAACGAATTACAGTTAATTACTCCGTCATTTCAATAGTAAAAACAAATCAACTTTAGTTAGGAAATCAATACCTGTAGAAGTAAAGGGGATCCACTAAATTGTGCAACATATCGTCGACTAGCCATTCCCAATTCGCGATAAAGGTATGCTAACGTTGTAGCTCCCCAAGCGTACCTTTGCGTGTTGGTGTGGTCTAGCAACGGATGAAAATTCCGAATATTCATTTTTGTTCCACTCTTGTCTTGGAACAAAAGGGAAGACGTAATGGTTGCGAGGTACACAGAGGCAATGGTGTGTTGCTGATCTTCATGTACGACTCTTTCTGTCATCATTTCACGTAAGGTTGCAAGGGTAAAACCTTTGTTTTTTTTGTACACATACACTTCCTCAACGTCCATGCCAAACATTTTGGCTACTTCGTTGAACAACTCTTTGTCCGTCATTGAAGGGGCTACCGGCAGTCCAACAACTTTAAGTCCAAGCAGTTGATACACATCATGCAATGAGGGCGCCATTTCTCCCCACGGAAAATGAAACGTATTTGTTTCGGGGTGCCACCTCTCTATGAACGCCGAAATGAGGGCCGAATCAAATGTAGTGTGAGAAATCTGCAGTAATTTAGTTAAACCGCTTGTTTCAGCTATTCCCCTCCAAGCCCCATTGGGCATTGAATCCCACTCCGACACTCCTTTACTACGAGCATGCACTCTCACGGCCTTTTTCATCTATATGACATCAATCATTTAGCATCAACGGTAAATCTATGTAGTAGTAAGAGGAATGAAGTGACCTTGTAAAAATATTTTCATTGACATACCACTGCGTCGTTTGTATTGTTCCATAAGAAACGTGAAAAATGCATGTTGAAATCGCGCAATAACGAACTGTCTGCAGGGCCTCCAGGGTACTCAGTTTGCCGCATTTCATCAGCGTCTAACTGAACGTGACTTGCACTAGTAGATCTTTGCATTGTAGGTCCACGACTTTGGGGAGTGTCTGCAACAGCAGAACAACTCCTCCTTGCTCTTACAGTAACTGGGGTACTGCTTCCCATCATAACAGTGTCTTCGTGAGGTAACGGAGCTTCATTTACGGTGCTACGTGATGGAGGGTTGTTCATGTTCCGACGGGAATCTGTAGACGACCCCGCTCTGCTAAATAGGTTACGCGTTGAATCCTGAAACGTCATATGAATACATACACGAAATTTACATCCACACAGATTTCTTATATTTAAATTAAGTGAACTACATAGGGACTCCATATTACTTACCCATAACCGAGTTCGAACACTAGATCGTTCATTTCTACGAGGAGGTGGACCAGGGCCATCATGCCTTCTTGCCATCTTCTAATATGTTCAGAATATTTTTCTACACTTCGGGACTACATTTATAACCATGCAGTTACACAATTCTATATATACGATTTTGTTTACCTCAGAATGTTATCCCGAATCCTGAATTCGTGTAAAAAAAGAGAATATCTGACACAGTCTTTTCAGTGATTTCAGATGTTGCCATGCCTCGATAACGGATAAAGCACAAAGTTGCCGAATCCTGGATTCGGCAACTTTGGCCATCGAAGCAGAATGTTGCCGAATCCAGGATTCGGCAACATGTTGCTTTTTCCGCAACATGGTGCTTTTTCTGCAAGTCAGGAAAAGTCAGGCATCTCTGCAGGTCAGGAATAGCTGCATGCTCTCTCACGAGTTCAGAATTCGTTGGCTCCAATGATATCTTATAAAGAACCCTACGAGTTGTGAATTCGGGAGGTTTCATGTGAATTACCCTTACCCTACGAGTTGTGAATTCGGGAGATGTCATATTCATTGGAGCCTATTAATACGCCTTAGATTGTAGTTAGTATACTCACAATCACCCCAACATTAGTTTTTCCAAAACACTTTCTGAAACGCATTTATAATGACTTTGAGGTACGGAAGCAGCAACGGTCATGCAACGGTAATTACCTAAGTTCGTTTTACTTACCTAATTTTTTTCTGAACTTCGTTTTCCGTCAAGTTTATTTTTAAAAAAAATACTTGACACATTCAATTCGCAGGACGACATTCCTTTTAGTTGCCCTTACACTGAATGCTCGTTTTTCGGCCCACATAATGACTTGTACAACCACTTACACTTCGTGCATGGAGACGCTAAGTATGATCTTACCCAACACTTCCAGTTTGTGATGAGAAGAACCGATGCTTTTGTGGTGTTCCTTGACGAGGACGAAGATTCCAATATCTTCGTACTTGACACCAAAACTATGGAAATTTGTTCAATTGCTGACATGAACAACGTAGCTGACCCTCCCACATGGCTTGGTACCTTAGTTATTAAACGAACCTTTGGTGCGTTTTGGTATTGTCCACTTACGAACTACATTCGGTGTAATTCTGAGCTTTTCTGGGAAGGTGGTTCAATCCATACAGGTGACAGTGTAGCTAGGTCACAGATCCTAGCCCTATTATATGATGAGAATGAATGTTTGTTTGTGGAACATGTCCCCGGGGAAAACTAAAGCACTTTTAGATCTTGCTTAAGAAGTTTCTAACGCACTTTCCTTGTATTTCAGTTACTAATCTTATGTAGCAGCTAATTTTTTATTTACTACCCATGTACAAAGGTTTTTTTAAATACTAAACTTACCCACGAATGCAGAATTCGCTGGGTATCACGAATGCACAATTCGGGATATCTAGGTTCATTATGCATTTTCAGAAACACTTTCTTTTTTTACGTAGTGTATTTAAGTAATTTAAGTTGAATAATAAGAACTCATCTACGAACAACTACTGTTTCAAACACCGTTAACAGTAATGAAGAAATTTTATTTAAGTACTTCAATTTGTAACAGACAATGTTTGTAACGAACATAACGTTTTACCGAGAAACGCAAATACCGTGTTCAACACCAAAATGTGACGTACTAATACATCAAATGCAATACGTATCATCAAATAAACCATGTCTTATCAAACACAAAAGTTAAATGTCTAAAACCAGGAACATACAAAAAACAAGTAGCCATAAACATCAGACAATAAAAACATGAAAACCGTCAGACATCATCATCAAGGCCTGCATCATTAAGATCTTCCTCGGGGTCTGCCCCACCTGCTGCCTCGGCTGCAGCGCGCTCCTCCGCCATACGAGACGACTCCCCTCGCTCAAATATAGATGGAATGCCGGGTCCGGCTGTCGAAGAAGTCCTGGGATCCATCTGTGTCGCCCTAACAAGAGGAACATCATCGGTGGCAAGTTGCAAAATATTTCTCAACTGTTCCTTGCAACAAGGAGAGACTATCTGCAGCTGTCTCTCGACGTAGGACGTAATAAGAGCAAGACGCTGTAATTAAAGAACAATAAGTACGTAAGTAAATGTAAACTGTATAATAAAATATTGTAACGCATGATACTAAAACAAACTTACCCGATGAGTGTCAATAAACGGCGAAGGAACAACATCGGGAGGGGCCTGCCTCTGTGAGAACCGACTGACATATGGATGTGATATCTGGAGGTACCAGTCTAAGTATGCAGGATCCACCGACCAAGGAGGAGAAGCTACGGGGCTCTCCAAAATGTACGGACAGAGATGGTCTTGCATCCTCTCCCAACGATCCCACTCCTCAGCAAACTCCACAATATACTTGTTCTTCCCGCGTTTATTAATTGGTCGACAGACCCGTGATGGTGGAATAGGATCTAGTGGTCTGCTCTGCTGTCGTCCGAACCGACGTACCACCCTATCCGGCATATAGGGCTCCTGAATATCGAGGAACCTCAACGTTCCTCGATATGTAGAGGCCCTAAACCGGTCAATAAAATCTAGTTGCCCGTAAGGCATCCAACATATCTACAAGATTACAATGCAAATGTAAAAAGTTAACAATTTGCCAAGTTCAAATAATGTACGTATACAACTAGTCGTTAAACAATACTTACATCCTCTGGTCGATTCTCATCCAGAATCCGCCTGTAAACATGGGGGCTCAACTCGTGCTGCGTAGCAGTCCTGTCGGTGTGGTAAAGGGATGCGCGTCTCTCATCATCACCTGCCATATCACGCTGGAAGTTCGGGTTCCCCGGGAAGTAAATGAAGTACATCCATATCCAAATCTGATACAATTAATGCAAATCGTTAACGTCAGACAACTTTACAAGTGTATATCACTTCTACTATTACTACGAACCTGTAAAAGATAAGGACAACCACCGAAACCAACCACTCCACTCCTAGATGCCTCGCCTAATTCCCGATACAGATTTGTGAGGACAGCAGCGCCCCAAGCCGTATCGACTACTCTCGTCGGATCGTCAAATAATGGCAACAAGCGGGTCTGCAGAAGGGTGGTGCTCTTGTCCACAAACAAACTACTGGACATAAGATACCACAAATATCCAGCGGCAATGCAATCAGGATCATCCTCGTCCTCAATCATCCGCAACACGTGGGGCCAAAAACTACAAGCCCTTACCCGACCCTGCCTCAGAGGCCCTGTCATGTTCCACTTATCTAGTGGGGACACATAACTGGGATCAACTCCGAACATGTACCCAAACAGATCATTACAATACCTCCTCTCTTGCATGGCATTAGCAAATGGACCTGTAGTCGCAGGTAATCCCTCAATAGAAAGGCCCAAAATCATTGCTACATCATGCAGCGTAATCGTGATCTCTCCCCAAGGAAAATGGAAGTTGTTCGTCTCCGGGTGCCAATGCTCAATGAACGCTCCAATAAGGTTGTGATTCACAAACCCATACTGCAAATCCCTGTTACGTGTTAACCTCGTCTGCTCAGCGATCCGGAACCAAGAACCAGGAGGAGGATCATGTGGTAAGTACGGCCTAAAACGTCCGAAATCAGTGGGCCGGGTGTAGCATCGGGTTCTCCGTGTGAACTCCCGTGGGGGATCACCTGCTAGTTCCTCATTTGCAATCTTATGAGCAATGTGCGCCTCGAAACTATGCAAAACAGGATCGGGCAGAACGGGAGGAGGAGGTGGTGTATCAACTGGGGCAGAAGGTTGGGGGTCAGCTCTAGGAGGAGACTGAAGAACCAGACGTTCATCATCAAACCCAATCGGTGATCCATCCACAATACGCGGGGACTGTGACTGCAACTCAACAGGTGCAGTGGAAGTAGAGGGCTCAACTGAAGCAGGAGGCACGCTCATAAAGGGTACTACTGGAGGCTGTGAAAAAGACGGGTCGGCATTACAAATATCATCTAAGTCAAGGCCTACTGATGACTGCACCTGATCAGAAGCGACAGGCCTACCCCTACCGCGACCTCTACGCCCCCGGGATGAACCAACACCCCCTCTAGACCCACCTCTCTTGCGGCCCGAAGTCGTGACTATACGCTCGGAAACTCTTCTTCCACCCGCAGTCATTCTCCTAATTTTACCAGCTATGGCCTAACATTTTCACATTTCTTATACTAATTAGTTATTTAAACACACACATGTCTATTAATATAACATTCTGTACTAACGTCTTTAATATCTTTTTACATGCAATCAATTCAACTTAACGTTTTAATTTCTTTTCAAATGCAACTTATGTTGTTACTAGTTTTCCTTCTTACAACACTATAAATTAAATGCTCAATAATTACATTTAACGATTTTGCTTCATACCTACATAATTACACTATTTTTACAATTTTTTCAATATTTACAATTTTTACCGTTTTTAAAACTTCATAATTAAATGCTACATAATTTTTACAACTTTTCATTACACTATTTACACTATTTATACTGTTACTTACACTATTTATACTTTAATTACTATTTTATATCATGTCAAATATATACATTTACTATTTTATATCATGCTAAATAATTACAACTTTTATGCCATGCCAAATATTTACATTTACTATTTTTAATAACATTTCAATTACTACTTTAATTATTACGATAAAACATTTAAAACTTTTTAATTTTACATACCTCGTCGGAAATCCGTCGGGCTCTTTTCGGAGGAGGGGGATCAGCAATTAATTCTTCCGCCATCTTCACCGCCTCTGCTCCGACCCTTGCTGCAATGCTTATTGGGTCACCTTCAGATTCGCTTTCCTCAGAGCTCCCGAATTCTGGATTCGGGTGCCTCTGCCCATACTCATCTTCTACCTCCCCTACCGCAGCCTTCCCCTTCCTCCTTTCTTCCTCAACCACTTCGTCTTCAACCTCCATATTTCCGCCTCCATCCTCTTCCTCCGCCACCGCCGCACCCAAAGATCCACATCTCGCAAAAACATTCCCGGATTCCGCCTCTGCTTCACGCCGCTCCTCTTGCCTCAGACAAACTCCTCCGGCCAAACCCGCCACCCATTCCATCGAAACCGCCGGATCTACTCCTCCCACCAAACCCACCTCCAACGCCTTAGTAACTTCTCCCACCGACCCGGGCTCCATCGCCTCCTCCCGATTCGGGCCAACTGTCGGATCTACATCCGACCCTCCTCCTCTACTCGGATCTGCAACTTCTTCTCTAGCCACCGTATCACCGCCTCCGTTCATCTCTCTCGATTTCCTAATCACCTCTTCAACAGAAATTTCCGAAGGCGATGCATCGAAAAAATTGCCGGCCAATATTTCAGACCAACAGTTGTTCTCCATTATTTTTTTGGGATGATGAAAACACGGCGAGTTCACGATTCAGATGTTTACTTATAGGAATTTCACCGTTTTTTTTTAACCTATTCCAAACTCTCCCGAATTCACAATTCGGGAGTTTCAAATACAAATTTCAACCTCTCCCGAATTCACAATTCGGGAGGTTAAAATACAAATTTCAAATTCCAAGGTCAAACTTGCATTTACGAGGCAGATCCAATTTCCGAGATTTTTTACTGTTGTTACCATCTCAGGAATGCAAGATTCGTGAGGCAAATACATATTTCAAACGCGCCCGCATTCACAATTCGGGAGGTTAAAATACAAATTTCAAATTCTAAGTTCCAAGGTCAAACTTGCAATTTACGAGGCAGATCCAATTTTCGAGATTTTTTACTGTTGTTACCATCTCACGAATGCAAGATTCATGAGGTTTCCTTTCACAAATCCGAAGGTTTTTTGTTAGGATTTTATCTGTTTTTTTTTTAACTACGTTTCATTCCTCCCGAATCCACAATTCGTGAGCTTGTAATTCAAATTTTAAGGTCAAACTTTTTAAATTTCAAATTCTAAGTTCCAAGGTCAAAGTTGCAATTTACGAGGCAGATCCAATTTCCGAGATTTTTTACTGTTGTTACCATCTCACGAATGCAAGATTCGTGAGGTTTCCTTTCACAAATCCGAAGGTTTTTTGTCAGGATTTTATCTGTTTTTTTTTAACTACGTTTCATTCCTCCCGAATCCACAATTCGTGAGCTTGTAATTCAAATTTTAAGGTCAAACTTGTTCTGACATGGCAGTTACAATTTCCGATATTTTTTCGATTGTTACTACCTCACGAATGCTCAAATCGTGATGTGTGGTTTCAAATTTTTATCTTCCAAACCCGGTTCAATACCCGATTTCTCAATTGCCCAAACAGGTTTACTAGATCGGGTTCACTATTTGCGGTTCACTATATCCGGTTCCCTAATTCTGAACCAGTTTGTTTATTTTTCTATTTCTCACGCTCACGAATTCTGAATTCGGGAACGTCTATGAATACTTTAAGCTCACGAATTCTGAATTCGGAAACTTCTATTACTATTTAAGTTTCGCGCGGAGCTGGGCGCCGCGCGGAATTTAAACCCTGACACACAGTGTGTCAGGACTGCAATAAGCCTTAGTGCCATAACACTCTTCTCGCTGTGTGTCAGGACTGCAATAAGCCTTAGTGCCATAACACTCTTCTCGCTTTTGATCGCCTTTCGTCTTTTTCTCACTGTGCCAAACACGGATTTACTTAATGTCTAAGGACGACTATTTTATGTTTTTCATATGAACTCTTTCATGTACATATATGTAATCTTTTGTTCTGAAAATTCCGTATACGTAATGATTTTATGCCAGTGAATCGATGTATCATTTACATGATTAAAACTTAAATAATTAGTCCAGTTGACGTATTAAAGCCTATTATGGTTTGTTAGGTAAAATGGTTTATAAAGTGTTTGTTGTTTATAAATAGTTTATTGATGATAAACTTGTTTGGTAAAAAATAGGTTTTTATTGGAATGTGTGTAGTTTATTTAAAATGTGTGAGTGATAAAGAAAATGTTAAAATATTTTAATTGCACGTTTTTCGAAATCATAAAAATGAGTTTTTTCAAAAAAAAACTGTTTATAAACTAAAAACTAGTTTGCCAAACGAAGCCTAATGCATGTCAGCATGTCAAGCTACTTTTTTTTTTTTTTTTTTTGATAAAGGCTAAAGTCGGAGTCTTACCTGAAAACAGATAACGACTCCTGACCATGCTCGCGGATGATCCTAAAAAAGACCGAGAAAGCACCAAGCAAACTCGACTGTAAGAAGATTGGTGACATTGTTCTGATATATTCATCAGATAATTCATTATCCCAATTGCAGGATAATTCATTATCCCAATTGCAGGATAATACCACTTTTAGAAAATGCATATTAATTTATGGCTTTGTCAAAAAGTCTGTTGTTTTGTTTGCTTCTCTAAAGCAATGATATGCCTGAAAATTATCAAAATATTTTATAATTTGTTGAATATCCAAAATAATATTTCTAATTTCTCAGGGTATCTTCCAAATGTTTTTAATTGAGTTTATCACCGTGAGATTATCTCCTTCTAATATCACTTTTTTGCATTTCATTTTCAGCGTCAGTTGTACAGCATAGAGTGCCCCTAGAGCCTCTGTCATAAGAGGGGAAGTTGAATGTACTTTTTTGTGGAATAAGTCAATAGTTGTACCCTTATAGTTTCTAGTGATGCAACCAATATACGAATTACCTGTCGGTTGAAAAGATCCATCAAAATTAAATTTAATCCAATCATTTATTGGTTTTTTCCAAGTCTTATTTTGAATTTTATTTCTGTTTTTTTAATTTTTTAATTTAGGTCCCTTTATATTATTGAAAGATGCTTCCCAAAATTTGAATTGTTCGGAAGCTAGTCTACTAAGCTCCTTTACTGATTTCATGTTTTTACGAAATATTATAGAGTTTCTGTTAATCCATAATGCATACCATAAAAATATAATAGATTCTACTTTATTTTTATCTGTCTTCCAAATATTAATTAAATGAATTAGTCTTTCCTGAAATGTTCCATTATTCTGATTTTGAATATTGAATTGTGAGTTTAAGAGTATTTCAAATTTCTTTGTTTGAGTTATAGTATGATGACATTCGAATAATAAGTGTTCTCTGGATTCAGTTTGACTATTACATAGGGAACATTGGGAAGGAACTTTATTATAGTATTTATTAAGCCTTTCTGTAGTTGGTAAATTGTCTGATATTAGTTTCCACATGAAATTTAAATATCTTGGTTGAAGTTTCAAATTCCAAAGCCAAGAATACACATCGCTTGGTGAGTAGTTCTTTACTTTGTTATTAAATTCTCTAGCTGATACAGTCGTAAATTTTCCGGATTTATCCGGAGTCCATACTACTTTGTCCTCTATATTTGTTTTAGGGATGTAGACGCAAATAATTTTTTATACAATGTGATTAGGTAAGATCTGACTCAGTTTATCAACATCCCATTCCCTAGTTTGTGTAATAAATTCTGAAGCTTTAGAATTAATATTGTGAATTTCCGAATTGAAAAATTCTCTTAGGTTTGTATCCAGTAACCAGTTATCTGTCCAAAAATTTATGTTGTATCCATTACCGAATTCCCAACTAATACCTTTTTGAAAATGTTCTCTGAGATGTAATAGTCTTGAAAATTGTCAGGATTGTTTGTTTTTCTTTTTAAATGTGAATAAATTTTTATTTTGAAGGTATTTCTGATATATGATTTGGACCCATATATTATTTCTTTCTGTCACAATTTTCCAGAGTAGTTTTTGTTGTAAAGCATTATTTAAATCTGATGCTTTGTGTAAACCCAATCCTCCACTATCTTTCGGTTTGCAAATATTATCCCATGAAGTAATTGCGCGATAACCAGGGTTACTATTATTCCAAAAGAAGTCCTTGGCACTTTTATCCAATTGATCACAAACACCTTTAGGAAGCGAGAAGCACTGCATCAGGTGGTTTGTTTTGGATAGGATATTGGATTGTATTAGAATTGTTCTACCAGCCTGAGAAATTGTGTTAGCTTTCCATCTAGATAATTGTTTTCTCATTCCTTGAACAACATATTGGAAGTATTCATTTTTAACCCTACCTCTAACTATCGGGATGCCTAAGTATTTTTCCATTGAAGTGGTAGCTTTAAGATTAAGGACCGATGCTAAAGCTTGTCTCTGTTCATTTGAAATATTAGGTGTAGTCTGGAATGAACTTTTATTGTAGTTAATTGCAAGTCCAGATAGATCTGTGAATTTTTGCAGGGTTCTCTTTATGTAATTCATGTTATTTAGATTTGCATTAGCAAAAATAATAGTATCATCTGCAAAACATAGAAACGGTATGCGCGTTCCATTTCTTGTAAGTTGTATCCCTACTCTATGGTTAGATTTTTCAGCTTATACTTGGAGCGTGCGTGCTAGGTATTCCATAACTAATATAAATATGAATGGTGCAATAGGATCTCCCTGTCGTAATCCACATTTTGGTTGGAACGTTGGTCCTGGCTCACTATTGACTAGGACAGAGAAAGAGGCAGAGGTTATACAAGTCATTAAAAGGTCTATCCATTGTTTACTAAAACCAAAAGAGTTTAAAATTTTGATTATAAATGGCCATTGTACTTTATCGTATGCTTTTTCCATATCCAATTTTAGAGTCATCCAACCTCTTTTACCTTTATTCTTCTGGTGAAAGGAATGAAATATTTCATGAGATATTAAAATGTTATCAAAAATAGATTTGTCTTGTACAAAAGCAGCCTGACACGGATGAATTAATTTTGGAAGAATTTGTTGTATCCTATTTGACATGATTTTTGTTATTACTTTATGAATTGTGTTGCATAAGCTAATTGGTCTGTAATGACTGATTGATATCGGATTATCAATTTTTGGTATTAGAGCAACAAAAGATTGCGTGCAATCTTTTAAAATTCTTCCTCAATGGAAAAAAGCTTGTATTGTTTGAATAACAGATTGACCCACAATAGACCAGTACTGTTGATAGAACTCAGCGTTGAGGCCATCAGGTCCATGTGTTTCATTATGGGGTAATTCAAAGATAACATTTTTAATTTCTATATGTGACGGTTGTTGTACTAGCATGGAGTTTTCATCATCAGAGATAAGCGTAGGTATTATTTGAAATTCATTATCGGTTAAATTTGTTGTATGAAGAGGTATATATCTAGATTGCAAATCATGAGTGGTTGCAATCTTTATATCTTCAGTTTTATAGTAAATAATCTTGTTCAAAGCTTCGTAGGAATTTATTTTTTGTTTATAAGTTCTTATTTTAACCACTGTCTGAAAATATTTTGTATTTTTGTCCATATCTTTGAAGTTCTTTATCTTAGCTCTTTGTTTCCAATATGTGTGTTGAAATTCCAACAATTTATTATATTTTGTAACCAATCTGTTATATAGTTGAACTTTGTGGGTCATACTATTCTGGAAACAATCTGTCTGTAGGCTTTGCAATTTATTTTCCGTTAATTTTAGTTGTTCTTGGATATTATTACAATGTCTCTTGGTCCAATTTTTTGTCTCTTGTTTAAGTCTTTTCTGTTTCATAAACAGTTTATACATAGATGATCCAGAGAAATGATAATTCCATATCCTATGCACTAGATTTTTGTAAGAATCATTTTGTAGTCAAGTATTATCAAATCTAAAAGGATAATTCTTTGTATATGTATTGTTACCCAATTGTAATGTGATACAGCAATGATCTGAAGTAGTAAATGGTAAATGTGTTAAAATTGTATTGCTATAATAATTTATAATGTTTGGATGAATTAGTGCCCTATCAAGTCTTTCCAAAATCATAGAATTAGTGTACTTGTTATTTCTTTTCCACGTAAAAGGATAACCCTGATAATTTTGGTTTAAAAGTCCATGTTGGGCTATGAAAGAATTAAGTCTATGAAATTTGTTACATGTTGGTTCTACTCCACCTTGTTTATCTTCTATTTGTAGAATATCGTTGAAATCACCAATAACAATTGGTGGATAATTAATTTATTCTATTAATCGAGTAATAAAATTCCAATAATCAACTTTCAAATGTTCTTTGCTCGGAGCATAAATGAATATAATAATGAATTTTGTTTCCAGCTCCTCATATTGTAGGATTATTGTGTTCATTCCAGTGAAAATTATTTTACAAAATTCTGCTTTTTGAAAATGTGAACAAAGAAGCCACAGGCCCCCTTTTGTTCCATCTGCAGGGACATGAAAATACTTTTAAATCCAATTTTGTTAATAAATTGAGTACTTGGTGTTTTATTATTTTTTGTTTCTGCCAAGCAAAATAAATCAATATTATGAGTTCGTTTGATGTGAGATATTTCTGTCTAAAAGTGGGGTCGCATAACCCCTCTACAATTCCAATATGTGACTTTCATTTAATAACTTGTATATAAATTGTTGTCCCCATGTATATTTGAATTTGAGTTTTATAAGTTTGGAGATTTCTATAATAATAGAAATATTCATGATGCATTTTCCGTCTATTGTTGTATTTCCTAAAATTATATATTTCTATGTTTGGAAGATTATGATGTTTGTAATAATACACATTCTGTGGTGAGATATGATAATCATTGTTTCTTAATTGAATTCTATCAATCTTATATATATGTTTCTTATTCCAGTATTGACTTATAATGAGAGTTGCTATAAAATTCAGAGGGTTCCTAATAGGATCATGTTTTGTAAGTCTCTGCATTCTCTTATACTCTTGAATTAATTCAAAGCATATCATATAACATATAACTGTAAAGCCAAATTTCTGATGGAGCAAAGTATTCTTAAGTTGGCTTAAGCAAGTATAATATTTACCGACTAGTCTATTATGATAATTTGACCGATGGAAAAACTTGACCGTGTAATCACCTCTAATATCAATAGGCTGATTTGTAATATATAATTGAATGTCTTTACTACCATTTTGAGCATTATACAAGTTCAACAGATAAAGATCTATCATATCACTGTTAAAAAAGGAAAACATCAGCATGGAGTAATTGATATCCATTATAAGCATGATCAATAAGAAAATACTGATCAGGCTTATAATGGATACACATTTCAGATCTTGGACAGCACAAGAATCAATAAACTCAGTGTACTTCATTAACCAAATATTCAGAGAGCAAGTCTTGTAAGAATTATATCTGTTTTGAATCTGCCAACAACCTTTAGTATGATAATAACAACAGTATATAGAAATTGCCCTGGGATCATGACTGCTAGACCAGTAGACCACTGAACAATGATAATATCATAAAGAAAAGGAAAATTCAAGTTTTGAATCACGTTAGGATAAAGATCAGTATAAACACACATTATAATTTCATCCTTGACAATGGAGAATATATAGTCCTTAGTATGTTTAAATTTGTATTCCAAAACATGAACATTTCTAGTATGTAAAGACTGAGCCGATATTATTATAGGATACCACATGGAGTTGTTAAATATTTGAGTCAGATCAGATCCCAAGCTCCTAAAAATACTACTAGATATGTTGAGAAAATAGAGTCCACTATGAGTAGGTTTCAGATCACACATTAACAGATACAGATAACAGAGTTGGGTAACCATCTTACCATGAACAGGAATACAGAGAATACAGAGTAAAGTATTCCAAATTAGAACTTTATTTTTGGTGATGAACCGATGAGGTATAAAACAGGCTAAAACAAAAGTAATAGTGTATCCATTGTTGAAATCTAGGTTGTGAACCAGCATGTCAAGCTACGTTATCAAGATCTTTATTCATCTTGGGAGAGATTGGAGGAAACGACATCAATTTTTCTTTGTTACTCCCTCCATCCCCTAATATAGATCACGTTTGTTGTTATCGAGGTAAATTAAGGAAGAGAGAAAGAAAAGTGGAGAGGAGAGAGATTGTGAGTGGGTGTGGATTTTTATGTAGGAAAGAGAAGATAAAAAAATGAATTGGCGTGAGTTTTGATGTAAAAAGGAGGAAAGAGAGTGTAAATTGATGTGATATTGATAATAAGACAAAACATAAAAAAGAAAGTAAGATCTATATTTTGAGACGCCCAAAATGAAAAACGTGATCTATAATAGGGGACGGAGGGAGTACAAGTCAAAACCTTTCGGTTTGTGTACAGTTTGATCCCAGAAGTTGTTCAAGCCATTAGTAATGCTGTACAAGTTAATTCATAATTCATACAGTACTACTTCAATAAATCAATTTATTCATGTATGTAAATGCTACCTAATTAATTAATTAACTACTTTGTGTAAGGTGAAAGTTTCGGGTAAGAAGAAAATTTAATGTAGCAAAAATAAAGCGTTTACGTTCATATATAAAAAACTAATGTTCATAGCCTAGATGATAATGTTCGTATTTGGGCGTTAATAATTTTGAACTTTTTAATTGACTCAAGCGGTGACAATTTTGTAATTTATGTGAACATTGTTTTTTTGGGAAATGGTCGAAATGGGCCTGATCGCCATATTATGAACTACCCTTCAGAATATGAACATTAGCTTGTTATATGTGAACACGAACTCTTCGTTTTTCCTACGTTAAGCCCTCTTCCTACCCGAACTTTTCTCTTGTTTAAGATAACTAATATAATTAACTGTATTATGATGTACAGGAGGTGATCGATGTGGGAGCTAAGTATGTATTAGTTCCGGGAAACTTTCCAATCGGTTGTGTTCCGCTCTATCGTTTGCTTTTCGCTTCAAATGATACTTCGAGCTATGATAATCTTAAGTGCCTTATAGACTTCAACGACGTTGTACAATATCAAAACGACCAAATTCAGAAAGCAGTCATACAACTTCAAAACAAGAATCGACACGTGAATATTGAATATATAGACATGTATAACGCGTGCATACCGCTCATTGTGAATGTCGCTTCCTTGGGTAAGGAAATCATAAAATCTTAATTTATAAAAGAATGTCGCTTTAATCTATATTTCTTGTCCAATAGTATTCAACTTTGTTTATAAATGCATGATTGCAGGTTTTGAAGAAGATGGGCTTTTTAAACAATGTTGTGGGAATTCAACTATTTATTGTCGAGAGGTTGGAGCTCCTGTTTGCACAAACCCTAAAAGCCGAATAAGTTGGGATGACTCGCACCCTTCTCAACAAGCTAATATGTACATGACTCGTTATATATTTGATCACACTTCTTTGTTGAAGTAAACATCAAACAATGCAATTTGATCATTTTATGAATAACTACCCACTCTATATATGGATAAATCGTTATTTAACTATGTTAAATAATCTTGTACTCTTTTATATTATTGATACGTGTCTCGAATGTTAGTGTTGTGTTTGTTAAACGAGTTAAAGAAATATGTTATCGTTATTTCATCGGAGAATAAACTTTTGAGTCAAAAAAATGTTTTTTTGCACCAATTTAAAATGTCATGGTGTGGAGATGTTATAATGTATACTTTTACCTCAATTCTGGAAACTCCGGTTTATAAAGTCTATGGACTGTTTGAAATCTGGGTTATGAAGTTGGATTTAAAACGCCACGTTGTTGCGTTTTAACATTTTATACCCCAAAATTTTCAAAACCGTGACATAAAATTCCCGATTCAAAAAATCAAAAGTAAACGCCACATGATAGCGTTTTTAACTCGGTGTAAAAATAAAAAAATATCAATCTCTATTTCATTGTTATGATCATAAAGTTGGGGATGCAATACATGTCTCAAAATGCTATTGGTGTGTGTGAGTTAATTAACGGCGATATTAATATGACGTTGATCTTTGATAACGTACTAGTTAAAAATTAAACTTGCCTAATTCTTGTTCTTGTGTCATGCACGGGTACGGGTGTGTTAAAAATTATAACTTTAATAATATAATATAATAAAATAATCATTGATATAAAAGTATATAAATATTTTTATGCAATTTCATTTTATCTTTTAATATAATAAGGGTGTGGTTAGGGTGAAAACAATTTTTAGAGTGAGAACGTGAGAATGACTGATTATCAAAATATACTTAAATGTTCATCAAATTTTTTGATGTACATTCTTTGAAAAGTGATGGTCATATAGGATTTTTTCTTAAATGTTCTTCAGTTCTTCAGTTCTTCAATAAATGTTTTAAAAAAAATAATGTTCTATAATTTTTGGATGTTTTAAAGTTTGTCGACGAATGTTCACCAAGTTAGTACAAAATGTTCATCAATTTACTATTAAATGTTCGTCATTTTAAAGGTTATTCTCACTTGATACTTTCCCTTAATGTAATACAAATACTTACCGTACATTTTAAATAAAGTTACATATGAAATTTTGATCCTCCGTTATTATTTGCTAAGAGGGAAAAAGGAATAAAAATAAAGTAAAAAACACAAATTTTAAATTTTGTTGCTAGATATTCTGGATTTTGTTAAGATTTATCAATCACACTACTGCTGATAGGAAAAAAGCTTATGATGGTCAAGTCAGTGAAATCACTTTTATTATATTTGTTAGTGTCACATAGATTTGGTTAGAATTTTTGAAAATATTTAAAAGTGTTTAGGTTAATATAATTTAGAGGATCAATAGCAAAATGATATATAAAATCGCTTTCTGTAGGAGGGGGTTACATAAGATTGATGAAGGTAGAATGAAGATGAAGTAGAATGAAGGAGAGAGTTTTATTTTCTTCTATTTCGACATACTCATGTATAGATAGATTTATATATTTTAATAAAGGAAATTAGTTTTAATAAACCCATTATCTTAGTGTTCAGTTGATAATGTTTACTGATTCAAATCGCTTATAGGAGATGTAAGTGGGAGATTATAGGTCTTGTGAGATATCAGTTTTTGTACCAATCTATTGTATAATCTTATAGGGAGTAGTTAATTCTATTAGCAGGGAAATAATACCTACCCGATTTCATCCTCTAAACTAATGACACAACAGGTGCGTATAAACTAACCATCATTTTTTTTAGCGGACCAACAAATTTTTAATTACAAGCAATAGCAATAATAAAGAGAAGCTTAAACAATAAGAAATGTCATCAACTGAGATGTTGAAGAATAATCATATCCCAAACATCAGACCAAAAAAAATAATCATATCCCAAACTTGTAGTAGCACTTTTAAGAGGAAAATATAAATGCAATATGAAACTCAATTTGCCTCGTTCATACAATTATACAAATAAAAGCTTGATTAATCCAAATTCTCATTTGTCTTGACTTCTTCTTTCATTGCATTTAGTTTTGTAAGCATCATAAAAGGCTTTTTTCTTTCGGCGGCTTTAGGATTCTAGAAGACTATTGGAATTTGTTTCTTGTAGTACCAATTGTACTTTCACAGGCTTCTTTGGTGTGAAATCAATTGAACAAACAAGTTCATCTAGGTTGTGATCAAAGAGAATCTTTGACCCACAAAGATTATCTGAGAGATTATCTGTTATATAGACTGACCTGGAAGGTGTAAATGTCATACAAGTAGTTAAACATCTAAAGCAGTACGATTGTACGATACATATAGGAGGACATACATATGTACGTTAGATCTTCAACTTCGATTTCAAGTTTTGCTAGGTTTTGATTTGAAGTTTTGCCCGGCCCTGTTGCAGAGATAGAAGCATCATTGCATTGAGATCTTGATAAAAAAAAAAAGACAAATAGAAGGGATGAAAGATTCAATTCGAGAATTCTGCAAACATAAAAAAAACATAGATGATTAGCAATTAATATATAAGAATAAGAGTTTCTTAAAATGTTGAAGAACCTTTAATAGCAATCAATATCTTATCTATATAAAAGTTGGTTGTCCAATGCCAAAATTGAATGAAATTGGTACCAATTTAATGCATTACTCATTTCTTAATTACCTCTTATTGGACTTTTGGGCATGTCTTTAAATATCCTTCTTATATCCTATGTTATATTTATTTATAGTCCACTTGATTAAGTCACAAATTAAATTAATGTGTGAGCTTCTCTTATGACAATGCAAACTTATTCTAATATTATGTTATAAAACTACTTCAAACATAAATATAAGAAAATAAAAAATACTTATATTTACAAATATTAATAAATTTGATAACAACAACATATTAACAAATAATGTATAACTATATTAAATCACATACGAAAATCCGTAATTTTCTCGCGCTCCGCGCGAGACCCGTATCTAGTATATAATGAATGGAGAACCTTTGACTCTATATGCACAGTTAGTTGCAAAACGTGAATTTGTGATGCAAAATTCTTGAAGAGCATGCCCTAAATATGGTATTCCACGGATGGTCATGAGTGTACAATCCTTAGATTTTGCAAGTCCTTTCTAAGCAAAAAAAACATACACATTAGAATATACTAGCGTGTGTTCCCGTACCATGTACGGGGTCGCATATAATAAATATTTGTACTATTAATTAATCTATAGATTGTAGTTTATACTTTATGGTTTATAATTTATAGATTATAATTTATAATTTACAATTTATGTTTTATAGTTTAAGTTCATTAAGAACTCAACTTAATTAGATTGATAACATAAAAATAGATAAAAATATATATTTATATATATAAGATAAAGATATAATATGATAAAAGATAAAAAATCTATCTTTCTTTTTGTTATATAACCTATTAGATATCTTTTTTATTTTTTTTAGTTATTTAATTCAAAGATATATATCAAAATATAAAGTCGGATGACATGGTGAATGATGTAGCATAGCTTAGAGGTCGACACATAGACGAATTGAACGTGAGGACGACATGTGGCAAAACAACGTTCTGTTTTAGTATATGTATAGAAGATAGATTGGAGCAAAAAGTGACGACGACGGCGGTGAAAGTATCATAAAGTTAGTTCAGATTCTGTAGATGTAATTCAATTGAAGAATTCAGCCTTGATATACAATCTTGATGTTTGAACTTAGAGATGTTGGGAAACTTTAGTTATCACATAAAAGATGAATTCAGATTATTGGTATGCACGATTAGTTTGAGTTGAATGATTTCTTCTAAGATGATTATGGCAATATATTTGAGTTAGATTCTAGAAAGTCCAAATAATCAATGTAAAAGAAACACATAAAGTGTGGTTAACTTACTGCAACATATATTGACAAACGAAAGTTACAATCTGAATCACCTAATATTCAAAATCCAATCTAGAAGAATCTCTTCCTCTTATTGATATAGATTGGAAGAAGAAATATATCGTGGCGCTAGAGATAATGAGAGATGGTTTTTCACCCGAAAAAGAAGGGTTTGATTTGAAAAGATTGGAGTGAGATTTCAAAGTGTGTATCTTAAACATGGATAATTGAATTTATAAAATGAAAAAATGAAAAATAGAATTACTTGATTTAATGGAACGTATATTAGAATAGTTGAGTTGAGTTTTCTTTTACAATTTATAGAGAGATAAAAATAAGAGTGGTGAGGCCAGAGTGAAGAAGAAGACTGCAAATAGCTCTGTTTTAATATTTATATATAGATAGATAGATAGATAGAGATTATGAATAAATTAATTGGTAAATATTTCTAAATACATTATTATCAAAACATTTAAAAGGATTCTAGTGTTTTTCAACTTATTGTATAATGAAATTAACAATTTTCTGCAAAAAATTCAAGCCTATTAGCTCTAAATAGTCTTCATATTTACATTAGTTAATCTGTCACGTAATAATTAAATATAAATATATAGCAAGGTAGTGATATTGAAAGTCAATACGAAGAGATGTGGTCACTCACCAGTCAGCGTTACATAAGATTATAACTAGGGATGAAAATTGTCGCACATGTCCGATCCATTCACGAACCTGGTCCGAATATACGGATTGAAATCCTAAGATACACGGATGTTGATGGATAAACGGATTGATTGATGGATCATGGAGCGGATATGGATTGAGGTTCATCCAACCCACGATCCGATACATGACCCGCGACCCGATGGCCGATCCTACCCGCATAATCCATATAATTTTTAACATATATAAAATATTTTATATTTCTAGAAATTTTATAATATATAATTTATATGATAAAAAATTCTTCTAAGTTGTAACTTAATTGTAACATTAATGTTTAATCTCATGTTTTCTTAGTTCTCTCAAACGCCATAAACACTAGGTGATTTTAGTTCTGAGTTCTCTTCTCTCCTCTCTTGCTCCATTCTTCTCCTCTTGTCCTCGACTCTCCGTTCAATTCACCGTGCCTCTTTCGTATGCTTATATTTTTGTTTTTTATATGCTATCTACATTTTAAAATACAAAATAAGACAACCCGCATATCTCACATGATCCACCTATGAACCCGATAGATTAAGATGTATTGAATGTGGATTGAGGATTTCGCGGATGACGGATGGGTTGGATGGTAAAAATTTATACGGGTTGGATGGTGATATGAGTAAATTCACCCACCACCCGATCCATTTTCATCCCTAATTATAACCACCATTTCCATTATCCATCCAAACTAGGTTTTTTCTTTTCTTTTTTATTTTCTATTTTTTTATTCAAAGATTGGTTTCCAAATCGAAAAAGAATGACATACTTTTGAAGTAATAATGACATGGTAATTAACATCACCTATAAATAAGCAAAGATGCCGTATTTGAAAAGGGCATTGAAAATGTGATGGCCCACCACAATTGGGCCCACTTTCATTAAATCATGGGCCATGGATTCGAAGTAGAAGCTCACACGCAAATGAGGCATCATCATGATGCTACTCTTACATCACTAACTAAATCCTAATATTGTTTTTTTTTGGTTAAAAAAATCCAAATATAGTGAAGTCTTACATAATAAAATCACTAATAGTCTACAAAAACTTATTTACTTTCTCTTTTTCTAAATAAACATAACAAAAATAATGTTTTTTTTAGTTTTTTATTAGTGTTGTACATTGGGGTTTTCGCGAGAACATTTTTAAGGTGAGAATGAGAGAATTACTAATATTCATCAAGATACACATAATGTTATCAAAATGTACTCAAATTTTCATCACATTTTTTGATACACGTCTTTTGAAAAAGTGATAAATATACGATTTTGTTTGAATATTCTTTAGTTTCTCAATAAATGTTTTTAAAAAAAATGAATGTTCTTCTTTTGTACGCTTTTAAGTTTGTTAAGACATGTTCACCAAATTAGTATTCAATAATTTACGATCTTATAAATTATTCTCACCTGATATTTTTCCATTTTTAATGATAATTATTATTAATTTATTTTAGAATGATTTTAGAAGAGCTTCATTACATAATCAACAAACAAAAAAATACCACTATAGAAGATTTGAGTCTTGCAAAACTCTTCCTCTAAGTGGGTCACCAAGCAACTTCCCACTTAACATTGACTTCACATTTTTCTCCCAAAATTTTAATTTAAAAAAACATTTTAATACTAGTAGTTTTTTGGTGCAAAACATTACTCTCTCCGTCCCCTATTGATCTTCCCATTTACTTTTGACACATTTGTCGAGACACGTTTTGTAACGTTAATATCTCTAAATATACGATGATAAAAGTTATAATTTTTTTATATTGTCAAAGTACTCATTGAGACGAATCAAACGATATTTCGCATGCCTATATTTATTTCTATATATTGGAAGAAAACGAGAAGATTCTCTCGGTTTGTGAATAGTGTCGAAAAAGCAAATGGACCTTATATTAAGAGACGGATGGAGTATAATATAGTAATAATAAAACAAAAAAGAAGAATTTTTCAATAGCACACACACAAACTTCCTTGATCATCAGCCTATAAATACGTCAAACTCTTCCATCTCTTTCTACAAGCCGTAAAACAAAAAGAAACAAACAACTCTGTTTTGAAACAAGAGAAGAACAAAAACGGGATCTTTCGAGAGAAATACAAAGAGATGACCAATTTGGTGAAAACCCCACGTTCTGTTGTAAGAAAATTCCTTGCTAGGCCACAACCAGAAGGAGTTGGAGCTGTTGTAAGAAGAAGCATTGGGAGGTCAGGAAACTAATTTTAGAAACAGAGGAGTTACATTTCCTTATTTTTTTGAAGTTTGTTCACTGTTTGGCTAAATGGGTGTTGTTATCTCTCTGTTAATTGTAGGTTTGAGCTTAAGTACTTTGATCCTTTCCTGGTTCTAGATGAGTTCTCAGGTGGGTATATTTTTTCAGTGCCCTGTTTTTTGGTAAATTAGATTATGCCATTTTAATTATATATGCTGATTTCTTTTCTTAACAGTTTCTGCTCCAGCTGGGTTTCCTGATCATCCCCACAGAGGTAATATCATCTAATTCTTTCATATAATTTCTATATTTTACTGCATGTTTTTTTATATCAATGATGCTAAGATATGTGAATTTGTGGTTGTTTTGTTCTTGCAGGATTTGAAACAGTTACCTACATGCTACAAGTAAGAACCCATCAAAATCTTAGACTATATTAATTCCGAATAATGTTTGATTTTTATTTTTAATTTGGTTTTGAAATGTCTTGGCAAAAAATCCAATACAACAGTCTTTGTGTGAACTCTCAATTGTTTCCAACAGCTAAGTCTGAACTGTATGACTGTGATTACATCTTAATTTATACAGAGTATGATACTAATATCTCTCCTTAGAAAGAAAGCAAATGAGGAGACTATAAATAAATAATACTGTGTTCAAGGTTTCTTAGTTGTTGTATGCATTACAACTTACCAACCCTCCGAAGATGAATATTCAAACCATGACCTTTTTCTCAGTCCAAAATCAATGATTGCAAAATATTTACCAACTTATATAAAATTTACAAATAGGATTTGTAGAAGACTGAATAATGCACATGTGATGAATCTTAATAAGTTCTAGTTCATAAATGAGTATCAGTTTAAATGATCATCAGAGTCCAGAATGTTTAAGCAATCTAATTTATAATCTGTATTTGTTTGGGATGTGCAGGGAGCACTTACGCATGAAGATTTTGCAGGAGAGAAAGGAAGGATTGAGGCAGGAGATTTGCAGTGGATGACTGCAGGGAGAGGAATTGTTCACTCTGAAATGCCTGCATCTCATGGCCTCCAAAAGGGCTTGCAACTTTGGATCAACCTCTCCTCCAAACATAAGATGTAAGTCTAAATGTTTCATGGATCTATCTTATCTATTAAACCTAATGTTTTTTCAAACCTTTAGAGTAATTATATGAGCAATTTGCTAAGCTATTAGTTTTTTTATATTTGAATGATCAAAATTAATTTCAACAAATTTTATTGTGGTCCACAAAACTAATACAACAAATATGTATATACTTTAATCTGCATAACATTTTTTATTTGTTAAAAATTCTCGAGGCCTTAAAATACCGCTTATTGCAAAATAAGAAATAAAATGTAATTTCATTCATATCTAAGCAGATTAACATCATTAATATATTTTTATTGTATATTTTTATTTTGTATTTTAGTAATAATTCACATTAATTCTTATGATAAATCATAATTTTAATTTTTTAAGAAAAACTAATGCAATAATAGTATCACCTGCATGATACTCAAATTTTGTATCCAGTACAATTTTTCATTTTTCATTTTTTAAATGTCTAAGATACTCAAGCACAAGACCGGCCACCATTATGATAAACTAAAACTACCCACCAACAATATGTCATGTTATCATCAAGTCTATTTTCCTCTCTTTGATTAGTAAATATACGTCCATAATGTACAAGCTATATATTCCATATAATAATTAATAACTAAATTTCTGGCTTGGTCAAGTAATAAGTTTTATAAGCTTATCTAACTTGTTACTGGTGTTTGTTTCACTGAGCCCTTGAGAATTGAGATATGGCTTGTGTTTACTGCAGATGAATTTGGATTTCACATTAAAAATTGAATTTTTAACTTCTTAATTCTTATTAACAATAAGATTATCCACTTAGTAGAGTGGGATTATTGGTTTTTATATAGTGGGGGCAGAATTATGTGGTATAATCATGTATAATGTGGAGCATTGCATGCCATGTTTTTTGTGGTCAACCAACTATCTATGCATTTAGGTATCACTTTGATCCCACAATGAAGTGGGAAAATTCTTTCTATTTTAATGCCATATCTTGCCTAAAGTATGAAAGCATCATAGATTTTGTTGTCATTTTAATTTATTCTGGTAATTATATTTTATAAAAGTCTTATATTACCCTTTTCTCAATTTATGTACATAATGTGATGTAATAATGAGGTTTCTGTGTATTAGGATTGAACCAAGATACCAAGAAATCCAAAGCAAGGATATACCCAAGTCTGAACAAGATGGAGTCCAAGTAAGAGTCATAGCAGGAGAAGCTTTAGGAGTCAAGTCAAATGTATACACAAGAACACCAACCATGTACTTAGATTTCACATTGAAGCCGGGAGCTCGATTATGGCAACCGATTCCTGCATCATGGAACGCGTTCGTTTATACGTTGGAAGGAGAGGGCTCGTTCGGAAATGGCTCGAGATCGAGTTCGGTGAGTGCACATCACTTGCTTTTGCTCGGGACGAACGGAGATGGGTTGGAGGCGGTAAACAAGTCGTCGAAGCCAATGAGGTTTGTATTGGTGGGAGGAGAGCCGTTGGGAGAGCCTGTGGTGCAATTAGGGCCATTTGTTATGAACACACAAGAGGAGATTGATCAAGCAATTTATGATTTTGACAATTGTGTTAATGGGTTTGAGAGGGCTAAGCATTGGACATCAGAATGTAGTGATTAAGCTTTGTTTTCTCTTGGGCATCTGGGATACTGTTGACACACAAAGTGGTAGACCTTTCTCAATATCAATATCTCCATACACAAACAAGCTGGTTCGATTACGCTATGATTAGGTTTAAAATGTGTATTATTGGTTTGGGGATTCAACAAATGTATTTCATTGATTTTGATGGCGGGAAATAAAGATTGATGGTGACTTTAAATTACAAGTCACAGGATTGAAAATGTTTATCCAATATCATTGACACTTCACCAATATGTACATAGGGAGTTTCTGGTGAAAGAATAACTTACGGGGTGAAATGCTAATTCACCTAAAAAACATTCTCATCAGAGCGGCAGCCAAATTAAAGCAGGATATGACTGTAGATGCTAATTCACCCGGAGCCTAATTTTATTTAGGAAGATTTGTGATCTTGTCTGATTTATGGTATGAAGCTCAAAATAAAATGCACACATAGTTGGAAACTAACCACTGCAAAAATTAGCAAAATTTACTGAGCTCATAAAAGATTCAAACTGTCTAAGGCTGAGAAGTTTGAGGATTCGTGTGGAACATCTGGCTTATAGAAGCTTGAATCTCTTAAGTGTTCTTCCCTTTGTTTCAGGTACCAACATCACGACGAACACAAGCGTCAAAACACAGAAGCCAGTTAATATGAAAAATGTTCCTGCATTAAACCGGGAAATATTTGTATTGAGGATTTTGTTAAATGTATTGAGTTTATGTACTATATATTTATAGTTGCTGTACCTGCAGAGCTCCATTCCATGGAGAAGTTAAAAGCAAAAGCCACAAACCAAGATGTTATCCACCCTACTAAAATAGCCACACTTCCTGCTAATCCTTTTATGTTCATTGGATATATCTGCATTATTTTTTAGTTTTTACACAACATTAAAAGACCAAAAATTCAACCGAAAACGTATAGTCAGTTAATTTCATGTCATACCTCAGCGACAAGAAGAAATATGATTCCTCCAATGCCTATCGAGTAAAATGCACAAAATAGCTGGATCAAAAAAGCACCGATTTCACAATGGAAAGACTGCAAGTAATGCTTAATTGAGAACAGAGCTAGTGTGATTCATTTCATAGTGCTCACCAAGATGCCAATGAGGGCTAAATAAGGACTGAATCCTTCAAGCCAAGCACGGTCCTGTTGTTATCGATTAAGGATTAAGCGTTGGTGCAAGTTCAAGAGTTAAAAAAAAAATGATTAAATTTGCTACAAATAATAAAGAACCTGCAAGATGAATGCAATTCCTGGCAACAGATTCGCCAAACAAAGACCACCAGCAGAAACCTGAACACTCACTTTCTTAGAGAAGTGTATGGAACAGTGCAAAATAAATGCATGATTGAAAAGCTAACCATTAATAAAGGCCGCCTTCCGAATCTATCCATTAGTAGTAAGGATATAGAAGCTCATAAATGTAGGGATTTTAGATGCTTAAAGCGGAATTTCAGGAAACGTTTTCCTAACATCTAACCAAGGATCTCATGCATAAACTAAATAGATCGTACATAGGAAAAGAATAAATACCTCTTGATGCGTGTTTGAATCTCGCTGGAATGGAGAGATTAGAGCCTCAAGTGTGACTCCTCTAATTAGTCCACACGAGCAATAAACTGGATCACCTTTAAGTCTCTTCTGCTAGACCGAGGAACTCAAAA
The DNA here is from genome assembly GCA_029168935.1 of Oxyria digyna. Taxonomy (NCBI): domain Eukaryota; kingdom Viridiplantae; phylum Streptophyta; class Magnoliopsida; order Caryophyllales; family Polygonaceae; genus Oxyria; species Oxyria digyna. Next base: position 36,838,692 of record JAPVLV010000009.1, read on the forward strand.
GTATAACCTTGAAACGAGGGAGAAGATACGCGGACGTGAAGAGAACTTGTTCTCTAGGTTTCATCAAACTCTCGTACTAAGATTTGTCTCTACAAATCTTGTATTTGAACTCACCAATTACAGCTTGGTACATTTTTACCTAAAACCCACGTACATATATATCTATATAGATCAATCCATAATCTTGCATTAAGTAGTTTTATATATTTGGTATATAATATCTTTCAACTTCTTGAAATATATATCTAATATATATATATTATCTTATACCATATATCTCTCAAGATATATATCCTTCTATCAATAAGTAATAGATAACTATTATCTTTTACTTGATAAACAATCTATCTCTTTAATTCTCCCAAGTACTTCAAATCCAATAGGCTTACCGGGCATGCGGATTCGCTTGATCCAGTCCATAAACTCTAAGTGTGTGACCTCATAGGACCCAGTTATTCTAGCAATGGGCTTAACCTGATTAATCCCATAAGTCGTATTGGCCACTAGCAATAGCATGCGACTCCTAAAATATCTGGATTATTAATCTCCATAAATAGTCCTATTTCATAATTAGTAATTGCACCTTTAATTAAAGGACACAATTCCTTCAATCTCCCACTTGTCCTTAAAACAAGTGTGCAATGTTAAAATTCCTTTGTCGCTTAATGTCTTATTTGACTATATGATGAAACTTATCTTTACCGCCAAATATGTTTCTTGAACTCCTGAGATCGAACTGTCAGTACAGATGATTACTTATAATCCATCTGAGCATGGCCATGCGTTTTCACAGTTCTCACTCTTCAAGTGGCCGAGACACCAACCCTTTCCAAATGTATCATGGTATACATGGAATAGGAGGACAAATCCAATCTTGTACGACTATAGCTCCCACTCAACTTTTGGCAATCCCAATCACTGCCTTTATAACTGCCTATTACGGTCAGCGTTTAACAGCGTCAAAGACATACCAGCAGCCAAATGATAACTATATCATACTCATGTCTAAGGAACTCACTAATCATGAATATTCCTAGAACTCTGCAGTAATGTCATGGAGAGTCCTAAGATTGGTCTGTCTGATATGTATCGCTATACACATCTATGTAATTGATTAGACATCACTATGTCCCTATAACACATGAAACCCGGTGTTATCAATCAATCTCACAATATGGTCTTTAATAAAGTCATTTGTATCCAAATTAATGACTCAGACCATGGACTTCTAACAATTTTATAATTTCAGTTCACTTAATGGGGTTTCATTCACCAAAACAGTTTTGATGAACCCATTTGTTAACTATTAAATTGTTTGGATACTTTATCTAATCTCAAGCAGTGATTAAATAATAATATGAAACTCATATATATGTCAAGCATAAATGTTTGTGATAACAATAAACAAGATTTATCATAAAACAAACAAAGTCTCAAAAGAACTCTCTAATGTGTTTGAGCCCCTTGACTCGAATGTGACTGTCACACTTGGGTCTAGACATAGGCTTGGTTAAAATATCTGCAATGTTATCGTCTGTGCAATGTGCACAACCTCATGTCTCCTCTATCAACATAGTATTGAATCATGTGGCACTTTCATAGTACTTGTCTGGACGACTAACTCGTCATTATCTCCATAAACCAAGAATTCATCCTTAGTCCTTCTTAAGTACCATAGGATGTTCTTTCTTATACACCATTGACGCTAACTCTTTCTCAGACCAGTAGGTCTCGTATGTCTATCTCCATAGACTTTAATGCCTAGTATGTACTCAGCATTTCCCAAGTCCTTCATTTAGAATTCCTTCTTAAGTCAGTACTTAAATGTCTCCAACATATGGATGTCATTTCTAATGAGTAATATGTCATCCACATATAAAACTAGGAAAATCTCTTTTACTTCGAGCTCTTCTAGATGATAACTCCTCCATTCAGAATGAAGACGTATCCAGACTGAGACTCAAAATCATCTTTGTCTGTCTGGAAACTCGCATCAGTATAGCCCTTGACGACCAATTCGTCATCACCTCCATACACTAAGACATCATCTTTATTCCTTCTCAAGTACTTTAGAATGTTCTTGGCTGCACACCAATGTGCCTCTCCAGGGTTTGATTGGTATCTGCTGCACACACTCAAAGCGTGCGCAACATCTGGACGAGTACAAGTCATAGCATACATGATGGATCCTATGGCTGAGGCATAAGGAATCCTACTCATTCTCTCAATTTCACCAGGTGTCTTAGGACACTGGGTTTTACTGAGACGTAAGCCATGTTGCATAGGAAGGAATCCTTTCTTAGAATTCACCATATTAAATCTAGCAAGGACCTTATCTATATAAGTTTCTTGACTTAGACCAATAAGCCTCTTAGACCTATCTCTATAGATCTTAATGCCTAATATGTACTCTGCCTCTCCTAGGTCCTTCATTGAAAAATTCTTCTTAAGCCATTCCTTCACTGCCTCTAGCATAGGAATATCATTTCCAATGAGTAATATGTCATCCACATATAGAACCAGGAAGGTCACTTTGCTCCCACTAAATTTCTTGTAAACACAGGGTTCTTCTTCACATCTAATGAAATCAAACTTTTTTGACCACTTCATCAAACGAAGATTCCAACTCCTAGATGCTTGGTTAAGTCCATAGATAGACTTCTTAAGCTTGCATACTTTCCTAGGATTCTCTGGATCCTCAAAACCTTCTGGCTGCATCATGTATACATTCTCTTCTAGAAAACCATTTAGAAAAGCGGTCTTGACATCCATTTGCCATATCTCATAATCATAATAAGCGGCAATGGCTAGGATTATCCTAATGGACCTGATCATAACGACCGGTGAGAACGTTTCATCATAGTCAATACCATGAACTTGTCTAAATCCTTTTGCAACTAATCTTGCCTTATAGACAGAAACATTTCCATCCTTGTCTGTTTTGATCTTGAAGACCAATTTGCATCCAATGGGTTTTACCCCATCAGGCAAATCTATCAAGTCCCAAACTTGATTTTCAGACATGGAGTCCATTTCGGATCTCATGGCTCCAAGCCATTTTTCGGAGTCGGGGTCCGCCATTGCTTGTTTATAGGTAGCAGGCTCATCATTCTCTAAAAGTAGAACATCAGCAGTCAAGACAAAATCCTCATATCGTCTAGGTTGCCGCCTTGGCCTGTTTGATCTCCAAAGTGGTCCCACAGCTGGAGAGATATCAGCCAGAGGATCGACCACATCAGTATGTGGGACCTCTTCAGCCGGAGGATTGACCACATCAATATGTGGGACCTCGGGTGCTTCATCTACTTGAGGAACTGCATCTTGAATTTGGGTGGTTTCCCTTTCAAGTTCCTCTGACATATCTTCTATGTCCTCATGCTGTGGAGTTTGTTGCTCTGCTTGAATCTCATCAAGCTGAACATTTCTCCCACTTGACTTCTTGGAAAATAAATCCTTTTCCAAAAAAGACACTATCCCGAGCAACAAACACTTTGTTCTCAACGGGATTGTAGAAATAATAACCCCTCGTTTCCTTGGGGTAACCTATAAAAAAGCATTTGTCTGATTTGGGTGCGAGCTTATCAGATAGTAAACGCTTTACATAAGCCTCGCATCCCCAGACCTTCAGAAATGACAAGCTGGGAGGCTTCCCAAACCATATCTCATGTGGTGTCTTGTCAACTGATCGTGACGGAGTCCTGTTTAGTGTGAATGCAGCGGTAGTGAGGGCATAACCCCAAAAGGATGTAGGAAGCTTAGCAAAACTCATCATTGAGCGGACCATGTCTAACAATGTCCTGTTTCTTCTCTCAGATACACCATTCAGCTGTGGTGTACCCGGTGGAGTCAGTTGTGTTAGAATCCCACAACTCCTCAAATGATGGTCGAATTCGTGGCTCAGATATTCACCCCCTCGATCTGATCGAAGTGCCTTTATCTTTTTGCCTGTTTGTTTCTCTACTTCATTCTGAAATTCTTTGAACATTTCAAAGGATTCGGATTTATGTTTCATTAAGTAGATATACCCATATCTACTAAAATCATCAGTAAAAGTAATAAAGTATCGATAGCCTCTCCTAGCTTCTGTGCTCATAGGTCCACACACATTGGTATGTATGAGAGCTAACAGCTCAGTAGTCCTCTCACTTGTACCAGTGAAAGGCGACCTTGTCATCTTGCCCATGAGACATGATTCACATGTTTCAAATGATTCAAAATCAAATGACTTTAAACGTCCAACATTTTGGAGTTCCTTCATGCGTTTGATGCTAATGTGGCCCAAGCGACAATGCCATAGATTGGCTTCACTTATATCATTCGACTTTTGCCTTTTAGTATCCACGTTATATACATCGGATTTGAGCACTAATCTGTATAGTCCAGTACTAGTCATATGTGCCTGGGCATAAAAAATGTCATTCTTATAAATGGAAAAACCATCATCAACAACAAATTTATAACCCTCACGATGCAAAACCGAAAATGAAATCAAGTTCTTAGCTATGGAAGGAACAAAATAACAATTATTAAGTTCTAAAACTAAGCCAGAAGGTAAAGATAAACTATAATATCCAATTTCAATTGCAGCAACAGTTGCTCCATTTCCAACACGGAGATCTACCTCACCCTTCTGCAACCTTCTCCTATTTCTTAGTCCATGCACATTCGAAATAATGTGAGAACCACAACCGGTATCTAATACCCAATCATTGGAGTTAGTTGTTAAGATTTCAGTAACGTAAATCCTTTCTTGATCCTGTTGACCCTCAGTTCTGAGAACATTTCTCATTTTATTTCCCAATCAAAGAAATTTGTGTCGTTCAACTTATTTTTCTCAACAATTGAGTGGAGATTGATTTTGAGGTGTTCAGAAGACGTAGTAAGTACAGAAACAGAATAATAAAAAAATGCAGATAAATTATGCTTGACATGCAATATCTTAAAATTTAGACAAGATATAAAAATTAAGGTATTGCGCATTCTACTCAATTAAAAATTGTCCCTTCCTGAGTAAAATGATTTCAAGATCCTATCTTAAATGAAACTTGAGCGTACTTAGGCACTTCCCCAAATCTCATGTAATCAAGGTAAGTAAACTCTTTACTAATTATAACCCTTTATAACTCTTGGTTGATGGTCCAAAACTAAGTCTTTTGGTCTCTTGTTGAGTATAACCGTATCAAGGTTTACAGGCCCCTATTAGACATGCCCGCACTATCCCAAAGTCAAAGAAGGACACCTCGCTAAGGCGAAAACCATCCAACAAATTCTAAGGGCCTCATGGGTTATGATATGGAAAGGCAATATCTCAATATTCTTTTAAGGGACCTAAGCATGCAATGTTGTCTATCTACAAGTGAACTAAATAACATAAATAGACAAGCAAGCATGCAAAGTGGGAAAATATTAAAGCATTCAAGTAATGCAATAAATAAATAAAAATTGTGATCCTAGTATGGCCCCTAAAAACCAAATAAAGATCTAATCTTCAAGTTTGTGGTCCTTCATGGATCTTCATCCTTGAATCACCTCTTCTTGGATCTCCATCCTTAGCCTCATTAGGATCCCCTTCTTCTTGTTTTACATATAATTGAAATAAACTCTCTTGCAGAAATTTAAATTACAAAAATACATAACGATACGCAGATCGTGTACAAGAAAAACATAACGATACGCAGATCGTATTTATCTATCCTAATGTGGGCCATACTAGTCACCGCATGCAATAATATCATAATATTAAACCCGCATGCAATAATAACATATAAAATTTCATCTAAATAAAATATGCTATTAATCCAAATTTAAAAAGCATAAAAAATTAATCAAATTAATTATTTAATATAGAAACTGATTTCTAATTATATTAATTCAATTAAATTGTGCATGGAATTAATATCATATATTAATCATTAATTTGCTAAAAATGATGAATCTAATATTCAAAAATAACAGTTAATATGGTAACTCAAAATTTACCAAATAAGATATCAAAATATCTTGTAACATGTAACTAAATATTTATTTACCAAATAAAATATCAAATATCTTATTAATTAAAATAAATCTAATTTATTAAGATAGAATATCACATATCATATCTTATCTTGGTAAATAATATCCTTGGGATCGTTAGTGGACCACCGACGGCCACCACAACACAACCACCGGGGTAGTGCTGTTTCCGCCCATGTCCAGCCTGCATCGCCATCAGAATGGCTATCGGGCCGACTCATTGATCCTGAACCATCTTTTCCGTTCTTAACAGTGTTTCTCCCACTTAAAGTTTGTAACTTTTACAACTCTTGATTGAAAAATTTATGGTAATGGATTTTCATAAAATTCAGGCTTCTTGATTCATAGTTTTAACATGAGAAATCAGATTTTAACATGTATGTTCAAAACATATACAACAGATTGCATAAACTAATCAAAAGAATCAACTTTAGGGCAAAATCATGCATAATTTTCAAAAAATCAGCAACTTACCCTATATGTAATTCATGAATTCTATGGCTAGAAAAATCAAATTTTTCGTTTCAGTCATGCAAATTAATCCATACAAACAATTTCTACATAATTGAATCAAGATAAAACATGAACATGCATCAAAATTTAAACCTTTAAATTTGATGTAATCAATTTATGCAAGAGGCAACTGATACCACTGTAGGGATTTTAGATGCTTAAAGCGGAATTTCAGGAAACGTTTTCCTAACATCTAACCAAGGATCTCATGCATAAACTAAATAGATCGTACATAGGAAAAGAATAAATACCTCTTGATGCGTGTTTGAATCTCGCTAGAATGGAGAGATTAGAGCCCCAAGTGTGACTCCTCTAATTAGTCCACACGAGCAATAAACTGGATCACCTTTAAGTCTCTTCTGCTAGACCGAGGAACTCAAAAGTATAACCTTGAAACGAGGGAGAAGATACGCGGACGTGAAGAGAACTTGTTCTCTAGGTTTCATCAAACTCTCGTACTAAGATTTGTCTCTACAAATCTTGTATTTGAACTCACCAATTACGGCTTGGTACATTTTTACCTAAAACCCACGTACATATATATCTATATAGATCAATCCATAATCTTGCATTAAGTAGTTTTATATATTTGATATATAATATCTTTCAACTTCTTGAAATATATATCTAATATATATATATTATCTTATACCATATATCTCTCAAGATATATATCCTTCTATCAATAAGTAATAGATAACTATTATCTTTTACTTGATAAACAATCTATCTCTTTAATTCTCCCAAGTACTTCAAATCCAATAGGCTTACCGGGCATGCGGATTCGCTTGATCCAGTCCATAAACTCTAAGTGTGTGACCTCATAGGACCCAGTTATTCTAGCAATGGGCTTAACCTGATTAATCCCATAAGTCGTATTGGCCACTAGCAATAGCATGCGACTCCTAAAATATCTGGATTATTAATCTCCATAAATAGTCCTATTTCATAATTAGTAATTGCACCTTTAATTAAAGGACACAATTCCTTCAATAACCTGTCAAAGAAACTTATATGGTGTCACTTCATGTTTCAATCAAAATGTAGTTAGCAATGAATATGACTAGATTATGTAAGGAAGAAGGTTGGACCTTAACAACAGCCATCATAATACTCCCAAGTTTAGCCGAAAATCCTACAAAGAGACAAAAATCACAAAATGATGTGTTTTCACAGTTGAAAGCAATTGTAAAAAGGGATTTAACAGCGAACTAACCAGCTGATTCAAAAATGGAGCTAGCATAGTAAAAGATTCCATTCGTTCCAACCAGCTGTGAAAGAGCAAGTAATCCAATCCCCACCTGTAGTGTAGTATGTTAGCTATGGAATCAAGAAAAACTGAAATCAGAAACCTCATGAAATATGCAAGATAAGACTTACAGTTAGTGAATACGTGTATTTCCTCTGGAATAGCCCAATGATGGTCACTTTGGGCATATGCTCAAGGCATTCAGTGTACTCCTTTCAATTAGAGCATACATTCTTCAATACTCTATTTTAAATATCAAAATGAAAAGAGAATTTTGGAATTATTTTATTAAGTATGGTGTATTCCTTGATTTGAGCTGCCTGTTGAAATATTGGCAGTCGATCCCCTGAATCGCTGCAAGGCAGCTTTGAATTCATTCTCCTTATGAACCTTCACCTGCAGTAAGTTCCATTTGTTCATGAAACATTGGTGCAATTTTAGTTTAATGTACTAGATAAAACAAATGTAAATGTACCAGCCACCTAGGCGATTCAGGAATGAAGAATAAGCCGATTAGCTGACAGATATTCGGAATAATCCCTGCAGACACACAACAAAGAATTGAAGGGACCAGTAATTCTGCAGACATATATTCAACTTTACAATGTACCTAATGCAGCAAGAACACGCCAAGAAATGAAGACACCAAGTACATATGCAGTGGCTAAGCCGCAACCTAGCATAACCTGCAATAACACATACTATTTAATAAAACTCTCAGCTACTGAAATGTACAGACTCAGAAGAAGCCAAGTTCAGCTTGTTACAAAATTGAAATGTACCTCTGCTGTTGAAATGCCAAGATCATCAATGATTTTGGATTCCACAGGCGATGAATATCCCACCTAACATTCATTAACTAATTCAAATGAACAACTTCTGCAAATTCAATGCAAGCCAACTTCGTATTTCAGCTTCTATGCTAGTATAGTTTGAATAAAGTCAGCTGCAGAATGACTACGATGATAGGAGGCTACAACAATCTGTTAATTAAACTCGGAAATAAACTTACAGCGAAGCCATAATCTGAAGGAAGCACAGACTGCTATGAAGGAGCTGAAGAGGAGAATACCAGTCACAGATGAAGCATAATCTGCACACTTTACTTCCGCATTAACACCCTCGATCCTTACTTTCTCTTTAAATTGATTCTCTCTAACAAGTAGTTGTCTTGTTATTTGTTGACTTTCCTCCATGATTTGCTATCAACTATCAAGACAAAGAGTAATGATTTTGAACTACTGGTAGTAGGTGTTTCGTTGTATGCATTGTTCGTTGACATGCTGGAAATCTGAAATTTGATTTGGTGCCGACTGAACACGTGATTTTGGTACATATTTTATTTTAATAAAAAAAAACTACGTAGTATTTTATTCCATAACTCTAATCTTCTAAGGGGTCCAATTTTTCTTTCTAAATCACAAATTAGGATATGAGTTTTTGAGATTGCAGTTGCACACATTATAATTGATCGTAAATAGAAAAAACTATAATTCAAAGATATATGAAACACTGTAGTTTTAATGAATAGGTTTGAATGTTAATGCTTTCCTCACCAACATTAATTTCGAGCTCCATTTCTAGTTCTTGCAAGAGGTTTTTTAACAAACTTCAGCAGCCCGTGACATGAATGTCAAATTCCTCATTCTAAGCTTTTGGCGGTAGATTTTCAGATTTCTCAGCTTAACAGCTAAGCAACTGGAATATATGCAAGGAGAATTTTATCGCATGAAATTACACTGTTGCTGTCTCCTATGGAAGACATAATTTCAAATTTCAATTGGAGGATTTGCGATCATGGCAGTGCTTAAGGTTATAATGCTCAAAGTAAAATGCATACATGGTATGAAATTCTAAGTCACCACTGCAAAAATTACTGAACTCATAAACGATTCAAACTGTCAAAATAAGCAAAAATCCCAGTTCCATGTTCAAGGACAAGCCAGAATTTGCAACTTAAAGAACACAAACTAATCTCATTTGTTGGATGGATAGATAGGTGGAAGTTTAAGCAGCTGCTGACTTCCCCTTCTTCTTCTGGAGTTTCTTCATGTAGAATTCCAGCTCTTTGCCTTCCAAAATGTATCTGCAAAAATAATATGTACAGAACCATTTAATGGCATCATACAATAATATAAAGACTTGGAAGGCTAATTATAACACAAAAAGAAATCGGATATTCTACTCACCCATCAGCACGACCACATTGTCCAGGACGAGAAGAGATGGCAGCCAACAGACGTCCACTGCTGAACTGTTCTTCAATGTGTGGGTCAAGAGTGCGGCCCTGCTGACGCTTCTCAATTTTCCTCTGGACATGGTTACTCTTGGATGCCTCTTCAGTAACTTCAGCTTCCTGTTATACAAAGCAAATAAAGAAAAATTAATTCATTGTCGATGTTCCTGTCTCCACATAATTTCATTCAGAACATGGCAAATGTGATCATCAGCTAGAAAATACAGATAACTACAATCATGAAATTTAGCAGTAAGAACCTATAAAAACACAGACAGTAGTATACAGAATTCAGATTCAAATACATTAGCATGCAGTTGCACATATGCAGGTAGTAAAAGCAAAGAATAAAAAAACAATGAAAGAGGTGGGCAATTGATAGAAACATACTTCTCCTTCCTTCTTGGTAGAAGTGGTCTTCTTCTTGCGACCGATGTCAAGTCCATAATGCTGGAGGTACCATTGCTTGAATGGTGCAGCATCAACCTGAACAATAGCACTCTTGACAAGAGTCTGAGTCCTAACCAACTCATTGTTGGATGCATTGTAGACCACATCCAACACACGCGTTTTCCTTGTGACGGCCTCACTACCCCAAGAGTAGTTTCCAGTATCCAACCTCAAAGCACGCCACTTCACATTACCTCCTCTAACTCTAACTCTCCTGACTGTCTTGTTGCTCGACAGCTTGGTGTTAGCTGGCTGTCTTCCGAGCTCATACCTTCATGCATTAACAGTTCATATTATCAGTTCTACTGGACTATAAGGAAGCAGATTGAATTCAGTCTAATTATCAGTTCTACTGGACTATAAGGAAGCAAATTGAATTCAGACTAAAATCTACAAATGAAATGGTCGATCTAAAAAACAAATTGAAAAGATTCAAGCACGACAATAAAAATCAAAACATGCTGAAACCATATCCATGCTAAACTTGTATGAATCTCGTCATATCGGGACTGAAAAAATCATAAACAGACCTAAACTTCATCGTAGGATAACATAACACAAACTAAACTTTGCGCGGACAATTGTTGTTTCAGTGATCAATCCAATTAGTCTGACTAAGAAATCCATAAACAGAAGATAAATACACGAAGGAAAAGAAAGCAGGAGACTGTGTATAGAATAATACGTACTTTCGCTTCTTCCTCCATGCCTTCTTCTTGCCTCCAGTGGCACGCCTCTTGTGCATAGAATCACGAGAGATACCTGCAAATCGGAGATAGAAAAAACAGTCATTGTCAAGCAGATATCTAAGATTGAAAGACAATGGGAGGTGAGATTGAGATTGGAGGTGAGAAGGCAGTACCCATGGCTGCTCCTTCTTCAGCGCCGGCGAATTAGAAATGGCAAAGCAAACTAGGGTTTTGGTGCACTCTCTCTGCCAAAAGGGAAGATAAACACTAGCTTGCGAGATTGTTAATATATGAGTGTAGTAGGACGGAGATGTGGAAGCCCATTGAGGTTTATGTGGCCCATTAATGTTATCGTCCAATAAGCTCGTTTAGGTCCATATATACATATATAGCAGAGTATTAAAATTAAGAGAAATTTGCAGAAACCACCTGTTATTTGTCACAATTTATAAGGAATCATCCGTGATATCAATAATTATTTAAAGAGCAAATTGCAGAAAACCATCTGTTAAATGTGGTCATTTTCCATAAATCACTCGTTAAACGGTTAATTACATACGACCATCCTTAAAATGCATTCTGTTAACATTCAACCACCCCTAGTCGACCGGTCAAACTCCGGTTTTTATACCTTTAATTACGGGTTTGAGTTTAATTTCTGTTAACCGGTTTGAATTTGGTAATTAGGGTTGACTGAGTTAAATTAGGTAGTCAAAATCAAGAGACAATTTGGGGTAAAAAAATGGGGGCGATTTTTAGGGTTTGCGAAGAGGAAAGTGGGAATCGAGTGCGAAGAGGAGAGGAGATTATGAATCTATGAATCGATTGCGAAGAGGAGAATGTAGAAGATGGTGTTGCGAATCGACTGCGAAGAGGCTCTGAGAATATGATGTTGCGAATCGATTGCGAAGAGAAAAAGATGATTGTGAACAAGATGTTGCTAACCATTGCGAAGGAGGGGCGATTTTGAGACGATTGCGAAGGAGAGGCGAACCAGGGTTTTCTGCAACTGCTATGTTTGGGCGAGTTTTAGGGTTTCTGCAACTGAAAATTGACCTCGATTTTCGGGTATATATTTTGTCTCCTTTATCTTGGTTACATCAAATCAATAAAATATTAGTGTTTTCCTTGATGAATGTGTGGTCACATGTGAAAAGAGCTTTATGCTCAACATCTTGCTGAATCAAATTGAATGTTTGCTCACATGTCACATGCTCAATTTATTCCTTTGTTTATATGCTTTTACTGATATTAAAATGGAATCTTTTGTTTTTTTCTTGAACACTATTCAATGGGTTGTTGGGTATGCATTTACTTTTCAGATGATGATGTCACTTCGATATTTGTATGATGGGGAGTTTTTCAACAGTGAGAATGACAATCTATGTTATAGGAAAAAAATGGTTTACTGGAAAAAAGATGTTGACCGAGATTTGTTGTCCATTCTAGAATTGATTGTGATGTTTCTAAAGGGGGCTAAAGTAGGTGTAGTGAAAGAGATTTGGTATGCTAAGCCTAGGTTGAATTTCAGTGATGGCTTGACACAAGTTATAGGTGATGATTCAATCAGAGACATAATGCCATGAAACACAAGTCTGCTTAGTTTTTGCTAAATTGAATGTCACAAACATCGATATCTAATGCCACGAACGAGTTCCTTAAGCGCTTTTTTTGGTAATGCATTGGTAAACAAGTCTGCATGGCTTGATGATGTCGCTACTAAAGTCTTCTTTCTTGAGCTTCATGAAATAGTAGTACCTTCGTACATTAATAAGTAGCATGTTTATGAACGACCTTGTGAGGATCAGATAAGTAACTCACGTCGACTGAATCAAACTATATTCTCTTTAGTACTCCATCTGATCTGATATGGTTGGATAACATATTTATGCCCGAACTACAGGTCGACTTGATAGATTAATTCATGTATCACATATAAATTATCAATATGATTGTATATTGGATCTCTTCTGGAGGTCTGAATCAGATGTTACACAAATGTCTCATTAAAAATCTTGCTAGGAAAATCCCAATGGGATAAAAACCGAAGCTAAGGGAAAAAATGCAGTGGGAGCAACAATACCCCCCCCCCCCCCCCCCCCCTCTCAAATGAGCATATACTCTTCATATGGTAAATATATGTCATTTTGTTTTTGCAGAGGGTATGGTACTTTTGAATAATTCATATCATTTTGTCACATCAAATGACTTTTTAACTTAATAATTTCCGACCAGGAAAGTTGTCAAATCCTTTTAATGAACTAACAAGTTCAATTATTAGTTTTCTTATGGTCTCTTCTGAAGCACCATTTTTTTTACGCGGGGTCTATACGCACTACATTTTGAAACTTTTTGAACTACATTTTCGTACGCCCATAATGGGCGTACGCCCAAAATTGGCGTACAGTGCAATTTCTCGAGTATATGTATGCATACGTATACGTATACGTATACGCTAAAAAAATTGAAAATTGGGGCGTACGCCCAAAATGGGCGTACGCCCATTTCCAACGTACCGTAATGATAATTGTTTTTCCCAAATAAATGAAAAATTAAAAAAAAAATTAAAGAATTTCGTACGCTGGAAATGGGCGGTTTTTTTTCGAAATTTTTTTGTATTGCGATTTTTTTTTAAATTAATTAATTACGTTATTATATAATAACAATAATAGGTCATATATCATATCTGCCTCTTTGCTCTAGTGGTAAAGAGCTTCATTGATTGCCTAGAGGTTTTGAGTTCGAATCTCAACACTAACATCTCACCTTTTTTATTTTTTGGTAAACATTGATGAAAAGAGAGGTGGGGGAGAGTCGAACTTGAGACCTCATGAGATATAATGAAGTGAAACCACTAGACTAGGGAATCATATTGATATATTTTTAATATTAATAGTACAAGTTACAATCAAATTTGGGTTCACCTCACTATTTTATTAGAATAACAGATTTTTTGATCTATTTGAAATATTAATAGTACAAGTCTCATATATCAATAGAATTAATTATTTTAATAATTTCGAGAAAAAATATTTATTTAAATAATAATGTGTATCTTATTGGTATTATTTATAATATTAATACTACAAGTGATGATCGAACTTGAATCTACCTCATTTTTTGTTAGAAAAATAGATTTTTTATTTTTTTCCCACATATTTATTGATTTAATTATTTTAATAATTTTGAGGAAAAAGAATTATTCAAATAAGCAGGTGTGTAAGCTTTTTTATATTTATAATATATTTTAAGATAAAAAACTATGATAATCCATATCATTCCCAAAATATTTTCTTTGTATTTCTAATATTGTTATTTAAATAATATATATTAATAAATAAATCCTTATTCAATATAAAACAAAATATATTTCAACAAAAACTACAAAATTTATACAATATATGACAAATGATAAATTATGTTTGAAAAATTTCAACACAAACTTGGATTAAAGATATCAACACCATCGATGGTTAATTATGTTTGAAAAATATAAAACTTAGTCTTATTAAGTAAAACACACTTAAAACGAGTAACGGCACAAAAAATCGAGTAAAACAGACTTAAAACGAGTTGGCGCGAAAATCGAGTAAAACAGACTTAAATTGAGTTGGCGGAAAAATCAAGTAAAACCGACTTAAAACGAGCAAATCCGACTTAGGGTATAGGGTATAGGATAGTGGATAGTGGATGTGGATAGTGGATAGTGGATATTGAATGTGGATAGTGGATGTGTTAAATGGATAGTTTGGGCCCAATTCGTTTAAACGCCCTAAAACGATAAAAAATAAAATTTCAAAATTGTAACATGATAGAAAATAAAGGTCATAGTCGTAATCAATTCTCATAATCGAAAATAAATCATCGAAAACGTCAACGGGCCTAATAAGGCCGAATTGAGATTTAGTGAGGCCCATTATCAAAAAACGACATAAAACGGCTTAATAAGACCTTAAACCGCAAAAAAATTGAAATGTAAAAGTTGTATTTGAGCATTACCAATATGACGGTTTCGTTTTTATAAGAAAATAACAAAATGAACACTTCGAAATATCTAAACAAGCACTTTCACCTAGTAACGAGTTAATCTCAAGTATATAAGTCGTATAGTTTTACTCATATGTGTGTGATATCAGTTCGTTACTCAAATAAACTTTACATAAAACTTTCATTAAATATTATAAAACACTCAAATAATCTAAAATAACGACATTTCACATCTTCGTATTGTCGTTATTGCTTGTTTAATCATATATGTATGCGTATTTCATTAAAACTTTCATTAAATATAGAGTAATCAATCAATAACGACAGTACAAAGATGTGAAATGTCATTATTTTGGATTATTTGAGTGTTTCGTAACATTTAATGAAAGTTTTATATAAAGTTTATTTGAGTAACGAAGTGATATCACACACATATGAGTAAAACTATACGACTTATATACTTGAGATTAACTCGTTACTAGGTGAAAGTGCTTGTTTAGATATTTCGAAGTGTTCATTTTGTTATTTTCTTATAAAAACGAAACCGTCATATTGGTAATGCTCAAATACAACTTTTACATTTCAATTTTTTTGCGGTTTAAGGTCTTATTAAGCCGTTTTATGTCGTTTTTTTGATAATGGGCCTCACTAAATCTCAATTCGGCCTTATTAGGCCCGTTGACGTTTTCGATTATTTTTTTCCGATTTTGTGAATTGATAACGACTATGGGCTTTATTTTCTATCATGTTACAATTTTGAAATTTTGATTTTTATCGTTTTAAGGCGTTTAAACGAATTGGGCCCAAACTAACCACTTATCACATTCACTATCCACTATATATCCACATTCACTATCCACTATATCCTATACCCTACGTTATACCCTATACCCTATACCCTATACCCTATACTCTATCCACATTTTTTCGATTTTCGCGCCATTAGTCGTTCTAAGTCGGTTTTACTCGATTTTTGCGCCGTTAGTCGTTCTAAGTCGGTTTTACTCGATTTTCGCGCCATTTCTTGCATAACTATTTGTACGTTAAGTATTATGCAAGATTTTATTCATCTTGCATAACTATTTTGAATCGAAAATACGTAAAACTATTATGCAAGATTGGTTGTTAGATGTGTTATATGCAAGATTTTATCTTTATCTTGTCTACAATTCGTTAGAATCCTATCTTGCCACTATATCAATTTTTAGATGTGCTATTTGAAAATATTTTTTAAGTAATTAATTCAATAAATATTTGAGACAAATAAGATACACCTTATTATTTAAGTAATTAATTCAACAAATAATGAGGTAGATTCAAGTTCGATCATCACTTGTAGTATTAATATTACATATATGTCAATAAGATACACCTTATTATTTAAATAATTATTTTTTAGAAATTATTAAAATAATTAATAGTCTATAGATATAGATATTTGAGACCAAGATTAAAAAAACTGTTATTGTAATAAAATAATGAGGTGAGCCCAAATTCGATTGTAACTTGTAGTATTAATATTACCAATATATCAATATGATTCATTAGCCTAGTGGTTTCACTTCATTACATGTCCATGAGGTCTCAAGTTCGACTCCCCCCTCCTCTCTTTCCATTATTTTTTACCCAAAAATAAAAAACGCGAGATGTTAGTGTTGAGATTCGAACTCAAAACCTCTGAGCAATATATGCAGCTCTTTACCACTAGATCAAAGAGGCAGATGTGAAATATGACCTATTATTGTTATTATATACTAACGTAATTTATTAATTTTTTTTAAAAATCGTAATAGAAAAAAATTCGAAAAAAAAATGTTGTACGTTGGAAATGGGCGTACGCCCATTTCCAGCGTACGAAATTGTTTAATTTTTTTTTAATTTTTTGTCATTTATTTGGGGAAAAATTATCATTACGGTACGCCCATAATGGGCGTACGACTTAAAAATTATATTTCACAACGGCTATTTTCAAACGGCTATATTATTAAAATTTATACTGTACGCCGGTTTTGGGCGTATACATACGACCGTATTCTGTATTTTGCCTCACAATCGATGTTGGAATTTTGCACTGTCCGCTTAAAACGAGCGTACGCCCATTATGGGCGTACGAGAATGTAGTGTGAAAAGTTGCAAAATGTAGTGCGTATAGATTTTGCCTTTTTTTTATCATTTGTCTTGTTTCACTTTTCATAAATTTGTGACAATCATATGATTGCTTACAAATCTCTTTTCTTATTAAATACTTCAGAAGACATGTTCCAGTCGTCTTTGGTTCGAATATAAGAATTCCTAATTTTAAAAAAGGCATATATATAATATGTTATCTCCTTTACACTTCAAGCATTTTCAGTTCTTCAAGATCGAACTATAATATCTCATATAGATATGAAGTAATTATAAGGATATCACCATATTCACAACTTTTTGAGTAATAAATTTCACTACAAGTGAATACTTTGTCTTCAGCTAGAAATATATTAGCAAAATCCACTACAGGTGAATAAAGTTTCATATCTAGTCTGGACTTTTGAAGCCTTAAGAGGCCGCTCTATCTTTAAATCACAATACTACTATTAGTAAGCCAGTCTGGTCTGATTTATCTAATTATGATATTATTCATCGATTTGGGCGTATATGTAGAAATCTTTCTCATTATTACAATGGATCTTCAAAAAAGGGGAGTTTGTATCTGATAAACTTTTTTTATCAAGGAAGAAAAAGTTCTTGCACTCATAAAAACAATGCATGTGTGTCTAATTTTATACTTTATGGTGTTGGAACTATTGATCCAAAACATATCCTTCCATTTACAAAATTTGGCTTCCTCGTATTTCCTCATTGCATTTTATGCAATATCATAATTACAACATATACGTACGTTTTTGTTTGAGGATCAACATTATCCGCTAGACACTTTAGTGTGTTCAACAATGAGTCTACAAAAAACATTCTTATTGATATTATTCATAATTGGCTCTCGGCACAATATGTGACTTTGTCACACTATAACAATAATAGATTTGATAACATATAAGTTATACATACATTGAACATCTTGTACATTCCTTTGAACATCTAGTTCATTTCATCGCTTGAACTTCTGGTTCGTTCACTTGAACTTATAGTTCGTTCACTTGAACTTCGTGTCCGTTTAACTTGAACTTCAAATTCATTTAGCTTGATTTTTTATGTACTAAAATTGTATACCATACAAGTTCTTAGATCCTAGTCTTGTTTCCTCCCCCCCTTAAAGTTGAGATTTTCACATTGTCAAAGTGATAATCTTAATACCAAGCAATACATTGATCACTCATTCATAAGCTCTAGGTATATTTCCAATTTTTGAAGTGGCATTAATTTAATATATTGAGGGAGGTTAGAGGAGGTATATCGTATACCGGATATCGGAATAATAGTTTGTTCTCTTCCAGAGACATGTTTCAAATAGGAGAATTGTAAACAATCGGTCTTAGTCGAATTTATTTCTCGTCATCCAAAGTTTATGATTTAATGTGATCATCGACTCTACCAGATTGTTTATGTCCAACATCTCAACAACAAGGCCTCCCGGTGCAACAAATTTCGGGGTTGTCACACAAGTCTCCCAAGACAATGGCCAAGTGACAAAGGCAAGGCGCATATGCCTTCCTCCTCCCAACAACAGGCCCTAAGACGACTCAACTCCATCATTGAGAGTCGCCAATAAGGAGAGTACAATGACCGGTTTGACCCCTAAGATCACCGCTCGAGACCGAGAGCGAAGGACACACTAGTGAGGGCGGGCATCGTGACACCGTGACTTTCCAATTGCTTTCCTCCTCCCAATTTTCTGCTATGCTTAATGGGTTGATTGATGGCCCCTCGAGCCTCGTGCCAACCTTCTCTTCCTCTGATTCATCAATTGGATGTAAATAATGCATTTCTGCATGGAATGCTTGATGAAGAGGTCTTCATGGTGCCTCCACTTGATTACACAAAGGCAAAGCCTGGCCAGGTATGTAGATTACATAGATCCTTGTATGGCTTGAGACAAGCAAGTAGACAGTGGAATAAGGAACTAACTTCTTTTTTACTGAAGTTAGGATATGTTAGATCATGGAATGATTATTCATTATTCATCAGGCAGAAAGATGGATTAATGGCCATAGAACTAGTCTATGTAGATGATCTATTACTTACAGGAGATGATGTATCTGCTATTGTTGAAACTAAGGCAGCTTTACACAAGATGTTCACCATCAAAGATCTGGGTGAAGTTAGATTTTTTGTGGGCATTGAGGTTGCAAGATCAGAAAAAGGTACTGTGTTGAATCAAAGGAAATATATTCTAGATATCTTGAAGGATACAGATATGCTAGAATGTAAAACCACTGCTTTCCCATTGCCTAAAGGTCTTGGATTGTCTACTGTGAAAGGCAAAATTTTACCTGATCCAAAAGTATACAGAAGATTAGTTGGAAGATTGCTTTATCTGAATATCACAAGACCTGATTTGTCCTACACAGTACAACACTTAAGTCAATTTGTGGGTTGTCCTAGGGTCCCTCATTTACAGGCTGCAATGCATGTCCTCAGGTATTTGAAAACCACTGTTGACTGGGGTTTGTTTTATGATGCTTCTTCTGATCTTCAATTAGTTAGCTACAGTGATGCAGACTGGGCAGGATGCAAATTCTCAGCAAGATCTCTCACTGCATATTGTGGATTCCTTGGCAGATGTTTAGTGTCATGGAAAACTAAAAAGCAAGCCATGGTCTCTAAGTCATCAATTGAGTCAGAATATAGGAGTATGTCTGCCACGACCAGTGAAGTAGTATGGATTCATGCTCTACTTAATGATTTAGCAGTGTCTCCCACTCTCCCAATCACAATGTATTGTGATAACAAAGCAGCAGAGCACATTGCAGCTAATCCAGTCTTCCACGAGAGAACAAAACATCTCACTATTGATTGCCATTATGTCAGAGAGAAGGTTGATGAAGGCTTCATCAAAACTGATCATGTCAGTTCTGAAGAACAATTGTCAGACATTCTCACAAAACCTTTAGGAGAGGATGCTCATAAGTATCTATCTCTCAAGCTTGGAATTGTGCCATCCTTACCTGATTTACCACAAATTCCAGCTTGAGGGGGGATCTGGAGTAGTGTACATAGAACCCGGTTTATGTAATAAACCGGTTCAGTATTTATGTTGAGCATTAGTACTAATATGTGTGTCCTAAACACAATTCAGTTGTAACAAAATACTGTATTCCTTCCACTCCAAGATTTGATGAATGAAGTTCTTGTTTGTTCTTCTGTAATTCATCTATTTCAGAGAGACAACTAATTAATGTAAACTTTGGAATGAGAAATAGGAAGGGGATGATGCCATCCAAATTTGTATACATGAGTGAGTTTTATTGTTTTACATTACATTAGCATTTTGTAGTTTGATTGTTGTCTAGGTTCTGATTAGCTTGATGTCTAGTCAACTTTCTTATCTCCTTATTAAAGGTGTAATACATATATGTGAATATACTTTCTTGATCATTTGTACACTAGCAGAAAATATATAAACACCAAAGGGTGTTTCTGTGGTTATTGATCAAACAAGAGGGCTAATAGATTAAGTTAAAAAACATTGCTTAAAGGCTATTTATACACCATAATTAAAAGATAATTAATTGTATAGGTGGAAAGTATGTGTATGGATCATGTTCATAACTATTCCCTGTCATGGAACTACCCCTAGTTACATACCAGTACTAAGTATGTATTATTTCACCTTCCCAAGAACTGGAAAGGTAATAGTTGCTTAGGCTCAAGAGTCACACAAATGTGAATTTTTATTTTTTTAATTCTTGTTAGATAATGTACTGTATGTGCAGTCTTGATGATTGTTATTTCTTACTGAATAATTTTTTTTGTATATATATTCTTGCAGTAAAATATCAAGCTAAGGCGTTAGTGGTTAGCTAGGTTATCACCTGACAAGTTTGTCATCAGTAACTTGACTGAATTATAAGACCACTGCTAAAGGGTTTGTTTGGTAGTTAGTTTATAAACTAGTTTTTAGTTTATAAACTATTTTTTTTCACGTCTTTTTAGGTACGAGGGTAGCGGTTTTCAAAAAATAAACAGTTTATAAACTCATTACCAAACACACTCACCTACTCCTCCCTTGTATCATTAATCTACACTAGATTCGGACCCCCGCGCTACGCGCGGGTCAATTAGAAATTTTCGTATATGGTATAATGTTGCAAATAGACGATTTAAGGTATAGATAGGCGACGGACGACAGTGGATATGAAGAGAAGATGGAGATCTTCACACGAAACAATGTTGCAAATTAGGAATTTCCGTATATGGTATAATGTTGCAAATAGACGATGAGCTATCTTTTTTCTTTATTTTTTTTCGTTTCATTTATTTTAATAAAAATATGGCACGTATACGAAACAACAATTATGTATATGGCTAAATTAAAACTTCTCACCTGACATTCTCACCAATTCGATATAGATATATTTTGTTACACTAATTTTTATTAATAAATACTAACAATTTTTTAGTGTTAAAAATTTATTAATTTAATGCATTCATTAACTAAATTTGATATTATGAAGGTTAAGAATATGAAGAAATGTAGATATTAATTGTATTGGTTGCAACTAAGAGAAGATAAAGGTTTTTGATTAAAATTCATGAATAAGATGAGAAGGAATTGATGAAAAAAAATTAGTTCATGCATTGAATAGGTATCAGTTGTCATAACTTTCTCAAGGGCTAATAGTTTTATATGCGGCTTAACGTTGTTAAATAGACGTCGAAAATTGAATTGAGGCTTACTTTCAATGCAGCAATTTAACCTTAACAAAGTTAAACTTGTAAATAGAATCAAACAAGAAAATGATAAATGATTTTTTCAACAAAAGAAAAAGACACTATGTAAATAGGGAATATGAATACATCAAACATCATTAACTCGGTGCATTAAATTGATACTGATTACCATTACTTTGTCAAGACCCATCAATTTTTATAGATAGATAGATAGATAGATAGATAGATAGATGGTCTAACTGAATATCTAATACTACAGTGATGCGCAACAACAATTTCGGTGGTGCAAACCTTACCAACTCTTAGTATGGTTTTGTTTCATTTATTTAATGCATCGATTTTATGGTTATTGCTTCCATGTCTCACTCTTGAAAATCTTTCCTCTTGGATTACTGATCGATAATCATCTAAATATTGATTTGTCTTGTGTAGAAATCTGGCCTTGAAGAATTTCAATAGAGTTATTCCTTGTTCCATATCTCTGATGCGCGCCTAATCTTATATATTTACTAGAAACGGGTCTCCGCGCTACGCACGGGGAAATTACAGTTTTTAATATGATTTAACGTTGTTTAATAGGCGTCCTAAAATTAGATTGGGTTAATCATATTCACAACCCTTTATGATATAGAATCTAACCTCGACAAAGCAGTCTCTAATCTTTGTTCTATCAAAAAGAAAAAAAATAAAGTTTAATTAGTGATTATGTTTTTCCTGAATGTTTTATTAATCATTTTAGCAATTGACACACAACAAACTATGAATTCGTCTCTCCCTTTAAAATCATCACATTACCTAATTAGCTCGGGTGCTTTTTTTTGCCAAACAATTAGCTCGTGTATTGGTGTTCCTATTTTATTAGGGCTTAAATCAATAGACTGAAACCCGCGTACGGGTCTTGCGTAATTATAATTTCTTAAATGTTTCATAATAGATATTGAAATGATATTATATCATATAATCAAATGAGTTTGATGATTTGTACCTTTTCTCTCAATTCGCCAAATTGTTATATCATTTTGTAATATTATTGTAATATACAGGACATAACTTTTAAAAATATGATTTTTAATATTCTTGTAATGTACATGACAAAAGTTTTTAAATATATGTTATTTGCGTATGCAATTTCTTCAATGCTCTATATGCTAAATTTTTGTTCAAGTCTTGTTTGCAGTATTATTAGCAACTCCTCAGATTTTGGTATATAAAATAAGGTAATCTATTTTAATTTATTAATAGCCAAGTTGGTGAATATATGATCTATTTTTCTGTCTATAACTCATTACAATTGAATAAACTCGAGGACCAGTTATTAAATGTCATTTCCCCATTGTATACATTTTTGACGTGTTTACTAAATTATCATGTTTGTTGGAAACTGAGTGTAAATGTTTGAAAACAACATGCTAGCATATTGCAATATGTAATATTGTTTACAATTACTAAAATTAGATGCAAACGGCCTCTGATCAGGGCTCAAAGTTTGGTACTAGTGACGAAAAATGTAGTTTAGGATAAGTAAAAAGTAAACACTTCAAGCACAAAGAAATTGAAAGAGGAAAAAATGCATACCATATAGTTCACAACAGATCTCCCTCTTTATATAAATTTAGTAATTGCAAAAGTTAAATCCTTTTACAAAGACACATTATACATGAATTGAATATAGGGAATTTAGATTCTTTGGTAAGTCGGTCCTCTAAACTCTGTAAACCTGCATATTATTTGTATATATATATATACTCCATCCGTCCCAAAATATGAGTCTCATTGTACAAAAATATATTGGATTAAGGCAAATGCTTTAACGTACATAAGTGCATTGGAAATGATGAATGTAAAATATTAAAATAATTCATTAACCAATGGGAGAAGAGTTTACAAATGAAAAGTACATAAGTGCATTGGAAATGATGAATGTAAAATATTAAAATAATATTTTTTTGGTGAAAATATTAAAATAATATGAGTAAGGGTATAATTGGAAGAAGTTTATGGACAAAAATAGAAATGAGACTAACATTTCGGGACGCCCAAAAAGGAAAATGAGACTCGTATTTTGGGACGGAGGGAGTATAATTTACTAAAGCCTTCATGTGTACCTTTGAAAAAAGTTATTGATCTGACTTTTTACTTTTTACTTTATTAATCTAATGATAAAGTCAATTACTGCAAAATCATACCATCCACTCCAAACCTTTGTCCACATGAGAGGTTTGTAAGGTCTGTTTTAGTAAACACATAACAGTAAAAGTCGTTGTAAGTATATTAATCTGTCACAATAAGATCATTAACTATTAAAAAATTTATTTTGAAAAGAATTAAGATTGTCAACAAGAACACTGGAACTTATAACGGGATCAAGAGAGTCATATTCCTTGCACATTAACCATGGAACACCAATATCTAATCTAACAACAATGTTAGCAGCCCATCTCATGTGATCACAACCTTCTTGTCCAAACATCTTTCTTTGCATTTTATATTTATATTCGATCTGAAAACAAAAACTGATAGCACATAATTCAGTTTTTGAAATCAGAAACTCAAATTAATTTGACTAATCTTAATTACAAGAGGTCATTAAAAAAAGAGTCAATGAAAACATACAACATTGAGTGATGTTAAGGCATTGAATTTCATGTGTACAAGAGTGATTGCCATGGAATTTCTTTTTATTATTGCCTTCAAAATGCTCAAAAATTCGATCTAGTTTTGGGCGCATTCTAGTTGCGCCCAAAACTGAACCGGGTTTTAAAAAAAAGGTTTGGGGGTGCCAGTTAAAATTTTCCGAGTGCGGGATTTTTCCCCACAATCATACGGTCAAGTATGTGCGCGAGGGGGAGAAAAGACAAGTAGACGTCATTCACTGTCATCTATGTAAGAAGAAAATTACCACAGTCAAAATTGAGGTTGATCGGTGAATTTGAAAGGGAGACTGGAGATCGAGGAATTGGGGGTTATCGGCAGTGACGAATCTAGAAAATTTCTACCGTGGGGGCTCGTATTAGAATTAAGATTATAAATTATGTTCTCTTTTTCTTGAGTATTATCAATTTGATTTAAACATATTCAATATAATATTAACCCACATTTAAATTTTAAATTAATTTAATTTATTTGTGGTAAAATCAATAATAAATATTCTTCTACTTTTTATTCTTGTATCAAATAAATATCTTGTACATAGAAATATCATATAAAAGTTATTCTTTTTCTCTAATATTACCGATATTTAGTGGGTTTGATAGATATTAAAAATATAAAAACTCTGTATGTAAAAATTACATTTAGTTTCCTTACATTTTTAATAATCATGTTTCTCTGTTTAACACACCTCTTACTTTTCTGACCAAAATTCAAGAATAAAATAGAAAAAATCTCTATATAACTACTAAAGCAAATTACATTTCTTCAATTCTAGCTATGTCACGTGGCATACTCTTCATTCAGGCCATCCACCTGTCGTCATTTCATTGGTCACGATTTTTTTATAATTTATTGTAATTTTCTCAAAAAAAATTAATTAAATTTGGAAAATCGTGTGCAAAAATATTACAAAAAGATTGCTTAAGATCTTTCAGATTACAAAAAGATTTTTATGTGTTAATTTTCTAGATTTTGACCTCCCAATATCCTATTATTTTATTTTACAAATATATATTTTATTTTTATGATATGACGTATCACAAAAAGATTGATTTCTTAATAAATAAGAGAAATAATTATATTTTTGTGTTATTGTAGTGTTTTCAATTATATATTTTTATATATGTTGAAATCAATTTATTTAAATTTGTTAAAAATTGACCCATGATAATTTGATCAAATAAGATTTTTGGTATTAAAAATTCATGTATATTCGTTGTTTATTATATTTAAAATGTAAAAACTTAATTATATATCAATATCATTTAAAGATATAAACTTATTTTCATATAAAATTTTATATTACATAATACTCCTTACTACTAATTCACTATATTGAGTTATATAAACCCGCGCATGGCGCGAGACCTAGTCTAGTTTGTGTATAAAATTAAAAGGCTAAAATGACTTAAGTTATATTACATGAAAAATAAAATCAAACCAACTTCATGTAATTCTATTAATTACTTAGTAATTAATTACCGTTGTGTAAATGGAATTTAAAAAAAATATATTAAAAAGCTAACTACTTATATGATACTAAACCAGAGGAGTATAATCAGTATATCACATTTTTACTTAAAATTTAAAACAATTGAATCTCTAGTTTGGAAAATTTTAACCGTTGTACAGTTTTACCACGGATCTAATGAAAGAAAAAAAAGAGGGTGTTTAATTTTTTAGCAAAACGCTTCGTTTTGATCTTTTGGACATCTTTTTAAATTAGAAAAAATGATTGATGTAAATTTATTTAGTGAAATCCTAAATTTATCAATGGAGGGAGCAACATTTATGAGGTACCAATTTCATTCAATTTTGACATTGGATAGCCAATCTTTATATAGATAAGAACGTGGTACTAAATAAGACTGATGGTGATCTTCTGCTTGACCCTTCCATCTATCGGCGACTCGTAGGACGACTCATCTACCTCACCATCACTCATCCGGATCTAGTTTATGCAGTCCACATCCTGAGCCAATACATGTCCAGCCCAAGGCAACTCACAGTCGCTTTGGTCTGTTTAGTTGACTGGGTATTAATTTATTCCAGCAGGGTTATAAGCCTCTCCTCAGAAATCTAAAAGGAACATATTTTAGGTTTAGTTAACATGACAACAATTTTCCCTAAAATTGCACATGTATATCGATCGATTAATCATATATGGATTAAAAACATCTTATCCCGCCCCAAGTACACAAGTTGTCATTGAGGAAATCAGTGAAAATCAGTGGAAATCAGTGGTAAGCATAAACGCATATTGCATATACCTTCTTCGCCGGTAAGAAGCAACGAATCTTATCTCTTGAGTCGAGCAAGAAGCAACGAATCGTATCATGCTCTTTTATTGAAGTGGAATATCGTGCCCTCACCATTGCAACTCGTGAGATCACTTGAATACAACAACTTGGTAAAATGGGTATTCGTCTCAACAAGCTCTTGCGAGGGAGGCTGCGCAAAAGATGTAGGGAGGTGAAAGAGGGAAAAAGAGGGCAGCCCATTGAGGCCCATTCAGAATTAGCCTTTTAAACACAGCAAGCCCGAAGGCCCGAAAAATTAAATGAACGGCCCTGAACCGACCCGGTACCGATTTCATTCAATTTTGGCAAAAGGCAGTCATCCATTACTTAGTAATTAATTACCGTTGTGTAAATTGAATTTTAAAAAATATATTAAAAAGCTAACTACTTATATGATACTAAACCAGAGGAGTATAATCAGTATATCACATTTTTAATTAAAATTTAAAACAATTGAATCTCTAGTTTGGAAAATTTTAACTGTTGTACAGTTTTACCACGGATCTAATGAAAGAAAAAAAAAGAGGGTGTTTAATTTTTTAGCAAAACGCTTCGTTTTGATCTTTTGGACATCTTTTTAAATTAGAAAAAATGATTGATGTAAATTTATTTAGTGAAATCCTAAATTTATCAATGGAGGGAGCAACATTTATGAGATACCAATTTCATTCAATTTTGACATTGAATAGCCAATCTTTATATAGATAACATAAGTCATTTTATACTCTCATTAATCTCTTTACTTTTTGTGTTGTGGATAAGTAGCTTCCATTCTTGAAAGAAAGGCCACTGACTGAGTCTCATGTTTTCCTTTTTTCTTCTTCCTAATTCAGAAATCCCAGCCATAATCAGTTGAATCAACAGTTGGTTGACATATTTCAAAGTCCCTTAGCATTTACCGAAATCTGATACAGGTACTTATAGAACAACCAACAGTTCGCAAGTACAATTGATGTCCTTGTCAGGTTACCCCTTGATGATCTGTAGTAACTTATTATCTAATTAACCCTTGTCCGTTTGGTTTTGGTTGTTATCCCTTAATATATTCTCAAACAACGTGTTATTTCCGTTACAAGAATGCTTCGAGAGAGGAAGTTCTCACACACCAGTTTAGATATTATTTGGTACAATTTTCTTTTCTTTTCTTTTTAAGAACAATGAATTATTTAGATTCAACTTGTTAGTATAAAACAAGTGATTTGATCTTATTAGTTTGTATTTTTTGACTCTCATTGAACTTTGATTATTGTAACTCTTTGATTACGTTGAATATAAATTTATATTTTTTTTTTATGATTTTGAATAAATAGAATGTTAAATTAGCAGGTTGTACTTTTTCATATTAACGATTAAATATTTGTACATAATATAATTACATTGACGACTAAATATTTTGTCGTTATTGGGTGATAATTCAAATTTTGGTCCAAATTTGAATATTTTTTACGTCGACTTTGTTGGTCGTTATTCACTATTTTTTGACGTTATTGAATATATAATAACTATTATCTGTTAGTTTGTCGTCAATAAATAACGACGAACTATCATTTTGTCGTTAACAAGTAACAACAAACTATCATTTTGTCATTAATAAGTAACGACAAACTATCATTTTGTCGTAAACGACAAACTTTCATTTCGTTGTTTAAAGTTCACGACGAACATTGTCGTTAATACCAATAACGTTGAAAGCTGTTACGACAAAACCAACGAAGAACATGGTTCGTCGTAAAATGTTTTAACAACGAATTTTGAGTTTATAACGATGAAAAAGTTCGTCGTTATAAACCCTTTTTCTAGTAGTGGAAGGTATGGCGGATGATTACAAACTACGTAATGTTGTTTTCGTGCAGAAAATGGATATTAATTCTAATACAAATTCATTCGTATAAAAAATATTGGGGACCCACGTTTGAAACAAAGGGTCCGGACACTAGTCTTATCCTAATCCTAATCCAATCCAAATATAATATAAACTAGACGCGGAAACCCGCGCTTCGCGCGGGTATGAAACGGTTAACTTATGTTAGTAATATTTTATATCCCTAACGTCCACTCACGTTTTAAGGCTTATGTTTCGGTTACGTTGTCCTGGCGTTTAATTACTGTGACTATTATCCAGAAACCTAATACGCATTTTTTTGTATGTTATAAATTTTTCTTCCCATTACATCTTGTTTTGCATTTGGTTGAATGTTTTGTTACCTAGTGTTTTTTATTGTCTTCTTACACGTATCTATAACTATTTCTTTCCCATTTTATTTCTTCTCAGTGAAAGAAAGTGAGGTCTAAGAGTTTTAATATAATCATTAGATAATCTGCAATAATGGTTGCACATTAGAATAGTTTTGATGAAATGAGAATTGTTGTGAGGATTGACTAAAACATCAGCCACCCTATTTGCTTATTTTAAGCAATGTAAAACTTTTACGTTGGGAGAAATTTTTTTAATGTCATTAATGATGTTTCTTATTTCTCGAGGAATTTCTCATATGTTTTTTATAGAAATAATAACGGCCAAATTATCAGTTTAGATAATGATATTAATGAGTTTCAATTTTAAAGCTAGCTTAACCGCAAAAAGAGCCTCCATTGCTTCAGTTTCTATAGAGGAATTGGTTGTGATATACTCCATATGTCCCAATATATAGTGTCAGTTTGCGAATTAAGGAAGTGAGAAGAGAAAGTGAAAGGCAGAGAGATTGTGAGAGGGCATGATTCTGGTCAAAAGGAAAATCAAAAGCTAGGGATGCAAGATCGATAGGAATTTGAAGGCGCTGATTCAAGTCGAGCTTTTTCTCTGCAATTTGCATAAGAGTTTTCATGCCAAGTTTTTTTATTTTAAGAATTGAACTACAGATTTCAAGATCTATAGGAATTTGAAGAAGACAAAGTACAACAAAGAGTCTTTGTATACCAAGTTTTGCCTACGTGAAACTTTCAAGAAGATATTTATGAGTTTGGAGCCAGCAGTTTCGGTGCATTAACTGCAACAACATGATCAATTTCATTGCAACAACATGATCAATTTCGGTGCATTAAGCTTAGCAATCAAGAAGAGGACTAAGTATGATCAATTCTTGGTCAACCTTCTGTTTGCCAATGGTGTCTTAATGGCAATATTGTGCTGGAACTAAATATGACTGCATAGAAATATAAAAAGCTAAAAGCAACCGTAAGCATCAATGGCTCACGCTATCTAGAATCAAATATTTCATAAAGCAACTTTACATCGCAAAGAAAAGAAAAAGTGGCTCAATTTTATCATTCATATTCCGGAGGGCTTAACAACCTACCCGGTCCCTCCGGGCCAACACCTTTCATTCCGGCGGTACCTGATTCCGATTCCGGGGTTATGGATCGTGATTCCCCATCATTGTCGGTGGAAATACCCTTAATTGAGGACTTGGTACGCCGAGGGGAGCTGGAAAGCTTCCTTCAGTATCGAGTAAATAGAGGGGCTGTCTGCTGAAGTAATTAATGAGAATTTTTTAAAATACTGCACTGGAAGAAAAATGAAGTAAGAAAGTTTAAACGTACAATATGTCTGTTCGTGACCTCACGGGTTACTCTTGGGTTTTCTGCAGTCCAATATTGGAATCATTATATGATGATAGGATTATAGGAATATAATTGATGACTATAAATATAAAATCAAAGAAATCGAAAAAACATAATGATATGAAACTTACATGACGAAGGTGGTTGATTGAATTTCCCAATCCCAACAACAAGGAAACATAGATAAATAATGTAAGATGAGATGGAGTAAGTATGCGTTAAAAACCAAGAATCCAAGTTGACTGACATGAATCACCCGATCTCTTTTTCAATGAATCGCTCGTTCTTCTTCCCTTTTGCAGTCTTGAAAAGGAAAGTCTATCAAATAACATAAACATGTAGCATCAGTGCTTTCTGCTTGTCAGATATATGTCAAATGCAATAAGTTATATATTATAGTTTTTATAATTAAAATTCTAGTGGACATCATATATGAGTTAATGTATTGTAAGCAAGTGAATTTTATTCAAATAACTAATTGATGTAAAATATTGGTACAAAACTGCAACCCGTTATATATTAATTTATTTTTAAACATGATTCTAGTGGACATTATATATGAGTGATTTCAGTATCACAACATAAAAGAAACAAAAAATGTACTGAATAGCCACACTCCTTCAAGATCTTTAACATGTTTTTAACATTGCACGCATGGATATGTTTATAGTCCTCTCGGCTCTCACAACATAAAAGAGAGAATCAATCAAGTCTTATGATAATAATAGGTCCTAACTAACATTATTTATAATTATGAATTTGGCTTTAGTGGGGAAGGGAAGGTAGTCAAAAGAGGTAGTTTAGTTGAGAACCTCTGATAGCCACATTTTGGAATTGCACTCTTTATGTCTTAAGCTTGATAAAAACAAAATGAAGGCTTAAATCCCCAGGTTCTTCCAAAACAGCTCAACCATACCTTCAAAAATACGCAAATGCTCCCAGAAGATGAAAAATGTGTCCATTGAATTTGGCACCTAATAAAAATGCAAAAAACTCACAACACAAAGAAAATTTGAAAAGAGATTTCTTCCTCCACCTCTTTCTAGATTTAGTTGAAATTTGAAAGCTCTAATGAACTAAACTGAAATTGATATCAACAGATGGTTGTAGTCAGATAGAGGAAGAGGAAGGGGATGGTTTAACACGTTCAAAAGTAAGCGAGAGAGACAAAGAAGGGAGCGAAATGGAGTGCTGATAACATTACCTGTGTTGTTATTTGGTTCCATGAAAGCAACACCAAAAGCCACCAACACCTAGTCTTGTGACTTCTATCATCAAGCTTAAGAGAAAGATGTTAGGGGTTTTAAAATATGACAAAGTATTGTCACTTTATAATCAGTCATACCTGCTTCAGCTTGACATCCTTTTTCCCTTTAAAGATGTGAAACCTTGGCTTAAAACACCCATAATCAAGAAACATTGATTCCTTTCTTTCTGCTTGTCCACGACTCTATCTCTGAAACAGAAGTTAAGACAAATCATCTTTCTAGCAAACACGTGAAAAGAAAAATTCAAGATAAATAAAAGATAGAAAACTGAACGATCAAAGGTTTGCCTAAGACAGATTGTGAAATTACAAAACCTTGCATTCCTGATCTTTTCAGTTGAATATTTGATAGTTGCATGTTCAATTGTGCCCCAGTTAGTTGGAGTACATAGCAGCTCTTCCAATATATTTTCCTAAGACCAATAAAGTAAGCATGAGCAGTGAAGTCAAGGGTGAGTAGACTTCCCATGATCTCCTTGCATGTACTCCATCTCACGCAACTCCAAAAGATCCAACTCCCTGCATGTTCAACTGTGCTTTTTTTTTTTGCCTAACATTCATTACAGGGTCTTTCTTTTGAGTCTAATGTTTGTTTATCTGATTTATATGAATCACCAACCACTGGTTAGCAAGGCCATTGCAGACCATTTGATTAGAATTTCAAAGTTTTATTGAGTCTAACATATCGGTGTTCTGAATATCCGTTATGAGATGGCTTGATTTTTTATATTCTTGGTTAGGATAGGTGTGGGCTAGGCCATAGGTGTGTTTGGAATGAAGAGAATTACATTAAAAAAGGCTTACCAAAAATGTAGCATCATCATCATCTTCTTTACTGACATTCTCTTCTTCTCTCTTACTCTCTTCCTTTTTCTCAGATTCTTCTGGCTTCTCATGTGTTTCTCTCACCAGTGTTTGCTCCTTGAAGTCCAGAGCTATCCTGACGTAACCTTTCCCAAAACTTCCAATCTTAATCTCCTCAATCTCCCTCTTTCTCAGCATTTCAGAATTCCAGTTGGTAATGACTGGAACGTGCCTATCAATCTCTTAAGTTCGCAGTGCAACCCGATCAACATATATTATCTATAAAAGAAAAAAATAACATTATTAATATTGATGCACATTTATAATCAAATTGATGCACATTCAGAATAAAATGATGCACATACCTAAAGAAATTGATGCACATTTATTAAAGAAATTGATGCACATTTATTTCGAACGCCTCCTTCAGATGTGTTACATGATCTTTTGCTTGTTTAGGCTTCACGAGCATGTCGTCTATGTAAACTTCCATCGTGTCCCCTATTTGCTCCTCGAACATCTTATTCACCAGTCGTTGATACGTAGCTCCGGCGTTCTTGAGGCCAAAAGGCATGACCTTGTAGCAATATATCCCCTGGTTTGTCACGAATGCGGTCTTTTCTTGATCGGCGGGGTTCATCTGTATTTGGTGATATCCGCTGAACGCGTCCATGAACGTTAACATCTCATGCCCTGCCGTCGCGTCCACCATAGCGTCGATATGAGGGAGTGGCAAGGAATCTTTAGGACAAGCTCTGTTAAGATCTGTGAAATCGACGCATACTCTCCACTTCCCGTTCTTCTTTTGGACGACCACGACGTTGGCGAGCAAGTCTGGGTACTTCGCTTCTCGTATCTTACCTGTTTCGAGGAGATTCTTAACTTCTTCGTCTTCAACTTTATTGCGTTCGGGAGCGAATTTTCTTCTCTTCTGCTCGACTGGAGTGAACTTTGGATCAACCTTTAGCTTGTGGAGCATCACGTCTGGAGATATGCATGTCATGTCTTCGTGGCTCCATGCGAAGCATTTGGCTTTTGACTTCAAGAACGTAATCACTTCTTCTCTAATTTATGCGGGGACGTCGGCTCCTATCTTTACGATTCTTTCTGGTTTGGAATCGTCGATGACCACATCTTCTAATTCAGGACACTTTGGCTTGACGTACTTAGTAGGCGTCTTAACTTGAAATTCTTTTACTTCATCTTTTTTGATTTCCGGCGTCGTGGTCCCTTTCATCCCGATTCTGTAACACTCTTTGGCCGTATAGGGTTCGCCTTTGACTTCGTGTATTCCCCAGGGCGTTGGGAACTTCAGGGATTGGTGATACGTAGATGGAACTGCTCGCATATCATGGATCCAGGGTCTTCCGAGGATGGCGTTATAAGGCGACTCTGCTTCCATCACGGCGAATCTGGTTGGGAGATTGACGCCCTGGGTTGTTGTCTCGAGGGTGATTTCCCCTAACATCTCGGAGATCTCTCCGCTGAAGCCTTTCAAACGGATATGCTTTCCGACGACATTGTCGACTGAAAGTCCGAGTTCAAGAACGGTAGAGAGGGTGATTATGTTGGTCGAACTTCCGTTATCTACCAGGACTCTTTTCACGTTGCAATTCCGAATCACCACGGAGATCACCAGGTTATCGTGATGCTTGATTCCTTCGTCTGGATCTTCAAACGTGATAGGCAGATCACGATTGGCTGCTCTGGAGTGGCGAGTTGGGATGGAATCGTTCTGTCCTTCGATAGTTCTTGCGAGCCTTTTAGCGTCGGAAGTTGCGTAGGATGGTGGACCTCCTAACACGGTGAAGGCTTCGTTTTGGAGATTTTTTATCGATCTAGAACCTTTCATGGCGTCTGCAAACGAGGTTGTTCCCTTCGTATGCAGAGATGACACCTTTTTTTATCTAGCCCCACGGTGGGCGCCAATTGTTTGTAGCGAAATTACCTACGAGAAGATAACTAAGCAATTGTAGGGCAAAGATCAAAGAATACAGTATAATCTCAACACTCAAGAACAATATAGAACGAGAGAAGAATTTAGGGTTGAAGCTTGAACTTAGTATTACTCGTAATGGTGGCTGAATGCTTACAAAGCAGGCGTTAGCCTTTATTTATAGGCTAACCCTAATAATATCTTTAAGGAAACGAGATCTTATCTCTTCCTTTTATCTAAATAACGATATAACAGACAAGGTAAAAGATATTCTTTTCCGCATCTTTTACCAATTACAATAATATAATAAGGAATAAGATAAAATATGCTCGGCCGACCTAATCTTCAAGATAAATGAGACCTTTGCCACGTCTCGTCACGTCGACGACATCCTCCTTTTCTCTCGTCGCGTCGACACAGTCTTCCTACGCGTAGTTCTTCACGAGTTCCACACTCGTCGTATTTTTAGGCACAAACAATCATCATGACGGATTAGTTATTTCCCTCACCATTAGTAATTGCAAGGTTAAAAGGATCCTCATCGATAACGGAAGCTCGGCAACATCATCACCTTATCCACAATCAAAGAGCTCGGACTATCTAGCGATGACGTAGTGAAGAAATACATCCCCTTAGTAGGTTTCAGCGGCGAAGTTGCCGACATGCTGGGAGAGATCACCCTGACCACTCTAGCAGAAGGGGTCAATATGCAAACTAAGTTCGTGGTAATGGAAGCAGAATCGCCCTATAACATGATCTTGGGAAGGCCATGGTTGCATGATATGAAAGCCATACCCTCGACATACCATCAATCCTTGAAGTTTCCATCTCCATGGGGGATACAAGAAATCAAAGGTGAACCACAAATAGCGAGGGAATGCTACAGCATAGGAATGAAGAATACAACCAACGCGTCCCTAGAGAAGAAGAGCAAGGCGTAGCAATTAAAAGACCATGGAGAACAAGTAAGATATGCTCAACGAAAACTCTACGAGGTAAAAGAAGAAATTGGCCAGGTAGGTGATGAGACATACATTCTGGAAGTCAAATCTTACGCCGTCCGAAAAGTAGAGAAGAGAAAAGCGTCTTCATGGTCTGAATCACCGGTCATGGTCTGAATCACCGGGTAACAAGGGGTCGAAACGCCTAGGAATACGGAAGAATCATGGAAAGCCTAAGAAAAAAGCTAGAGGTAAAAAAGCGACCCTCGACGCGTCGAAGAAAGAATCGTCCAAGAAACGAGATAAGAGCATCGATAAGCACGACGCGTCCCTACGAAAACGTTAGAAAAATCTCCGAATTCTAAAGTGGCGAAAATTCATGGCGGAGAACCCTGACCTAAGCTACATGATCTTGAAACACCATCCACTGTAAAAATACCACCAGAGAAAGTTTGAAAGATTTTTATGCATTTTTTGATTCCCTTCTATTTCCCTTTGCATGAGTAGGATTAAGTTTTTTTAATAAGAACGTGTCGTTATCTTTAGGTCAAAGCGACTAGGGGTAGGCGTCGATGTCAGTATTTATTGTTCCATGATGCATATTTTATTAATATACAAGTAGACTTCTTCTCTCGAATGTGTTAAGCATGCCGAGTTGTTTCATTTTTATGACTTGCTCTATGTCTATAAAGAGAACGTGCCTCTTGAGTATGGTGCACCAAATAAGAAGCAAGAAGGCCGTGGTGAAAATACGCGCCAGAGGCGAATTTCGTTAGCCTACGCGTTCAAGGCTCCATCTACGCGTACGCAACGTTAGCCGAACCGCCAACTCCGAGTCGACACTTCCCATGATTGTTAGCGACGTGTGGCAATGGTCATGGGGAATGAAGCCCGATACCTCACGAAGCCAGCCGGATCCTCTGAACAAACAAGGTTAAACCTATTTGACACGGTCATTCTCCAGGAACGCGTCTTCACGCCTTCCAGCCCCTCTGAGAGTCATGAATCCACGGGCATATCGGCAAGGAGGCGTCCATCGGCATCGTATGTCCAAACAATCAAGAAATCAGACGCTACACGATGTATAGGCCCGTCGATTAAAAGAGTTCGACGTCGACCTAACGCTAGCGTGTGGCAAAGGATCCACCGGCTGATTAAATCACACGTTGATCTGCGTCTGCCACTCGCTCCGGGTTCGGAGGAAATGCTGGACCCAACCTTCATATAAGCCGACAAATTAACAAAAGCAGCCGCGATGACCTTAACTATTCCAAGGGTAGAAGAACAAATACCTCAAAGATAAAGCGACTAAGATCACAAAAGCAAATCTACACGCTCATAAGCAAAGAACATGTAAGGAACCACAAAAAATCTGCGGAAAACGCACAAGCACCGCAAGAACATCAAAGGAAAATATAAAGTCTTTGGTAGCTTCAGCCCAGCCAACAAGAGACCTGAGCTAAAACCTACCAAAAGGGGTAGGACTACACCCAAGAAACCAAAGGAATACGAAGTACCTAACAAATAGCAACGACGTAAGAACAAGAAACTTGACAACAATAAAACGCTACCGCCAAAGGAGCATAGAGAATTCAAGGAATAGAAATACAAGTACATTAAAAGAAAGTTTCACCAAGGAGAACAAAGGTAATAACGTTTAAAAGAGAAGCGCCCCAACTATGGGCAACGCGTACAAATACCCTACGCAAAGAAAAAGAAAAAATTACAAAGATTTGGACTCGCCCTCAGACGACCCAGAACCAGACGCGCGACCATCGCCCTCCTCCTCATCAGTCGCAGCTTCCTCCTCGTCGACGCGTTCACCTCCTCCAACGTCCGCAGCATGAACATCCTCCTCCATAGCGTCGGGATCTGCGTCGAGACGTGAAGAAGAAGGACCTCCCACGAAACCTTCGGGAAGTTTTGGATAAGCCTCCTCGAACTCCCTACGCTCGCCCACCGGATCCCAATCCATATGCTCGCCAGCAACATACTCCTCCAAAACCACCACTCTGGATAACCAAGACCAATAAACCTTCGCCTAGTCCAAGTCGGAGTCATGTTGCGCCTTGTTTTTCTCCACGTCCGTCCTCAAGGTGACAAGATTCTCCTCTAAATTCTTGACTTGCTTGGTAACCGTCTCATGAAGGTTAAGAACTTCGGTAACCTTATCCTTCGCCGCCTTCTCCGCGTCACGGGTTTTCTCTAGCAAGCCGTTGAGACGCGTAATCTCCGACTCTGCGTCAGACGCCCTTTTCTCCAACGCTTCCATCTGTTCTGGATACGTAGATAAGAGCGTCCGAGCGCACAACGACGCTTGAATCCCCTAAAAGAAGGAGGAAGAAAAGTAAGAAAGAAAGCTCACGAAAAGATCAAAGATAAAATAAAGATTACAATCTTACCTGCCACCGAGCAGCAAAAGCCTCTCCCATAACGTCGGCAGGATCCATCGACGCGTAGTGGTCAAGGGACGACGAAGAACGAAGCCCCATCAAAGCCTTCAGAAGTTCCCTTCCCGGAGTAAAGGCACGCGAGATCACGCCGGGGATATCATCTACGGACAAGTATTTTTCCTCGGGAACTTCAACCACTTTATCTTTGCCCTTCCTTGAACGCGTCGCCTTAGCCGGAGAAGGAGACGACGTAGATTCCAAAGTAGCCATAAGGTCGATGTCTATGGGAGCAGTAGACGAGCATCCTTTTATGGCAAGCTGTCTCTTCCTCGACGTCACAAGATCAGTGGAAGATTCGTCACGAGCGCGAACGCGGGAAACTGAAGCTGCACCACCAACAAAGTATAACAGGTAAAAAACAAGTATGAAAAGAGTAGTTGAAATGAGCGAACGAAAAGAAGCCGGTTTACCAGATGGAG
Source organism: Oxyria digyna (assembly GCA_029168935.1). Taxonomy (NCBI): domain Eukaryota; kingdom Viridiplantae; phylum Streptophyta; class Magnoliopsida; order Caryophyllales; family Polygonaceae; genus Oxyria; species Oxyria digyna. The sequence goes on from JAPVLV010000009.1 coordinate 36,876,995, forward strand.
TCGCAGGGGCACTACGATGACCTTCTCCATCATGCCCGTGGAAGGTCCGATCGACTTCAGGGATCGCCAGAAGCGCGGCTACCGCCTTCTTCGATTTAGCCCTCGTCTTAAGAGCCTCCGCGTTGACTGAAAAGTACATAGGGTTACGCGTAAACAAAGCGTCAACAAATAAAAATATACTTCTTTTAAAAGGAAAAGTTGATAGACAAGGTAAGGAAACTCACTCTTGGGGTTCCAATCCTCGATAAGCCGAGAACATGCGTCTCTGAGAGAAGATTTCTCCACGAAGTAAAATACCTCGGCCCAACCCCGATCAACCGTGCTCTTCTCGAAAGCTATCCTAGCCTTTTTCTGCTTGATTTTAAAGTAAACTCTACCTGGTGAAGAAAGCAAGACAATCAAGGAATTGGCAAGATCTGTCGCGACAAAGTCCAAGCCATGTTTTTCAATGGCATCGTCAAGGTCACCTAGGATTCGCCAAGCCCAGGGAGGAGTTGACCCATTGCCAAACCAAGGGTGAGCATAAATGCTTTGACCAAAGGCGAGAACGGGAACCGATGCCCCGCCAGAAAGGGATACTCGTAGACCGAGATCCATTCCGGCCTGTGAGCATCTGCACAAACCCCCTTGGAGGGATTTTGATCTTCACATCTGGACCAAGTTCAACAATGGATCTCAGACGGCTGACATCATGCGCTTCAGAATAATATCAATCCGATTCGCGGAGCACCTTCCCTGGTTCATAGAGCACTGGAGTCGCCATTGGAAAGAAATAGAGATGGAATGGCGGCGTGATAGAATGATCGAATGAGAAAAAATGAAGAGAGCGGAGAAATGTTCAGAAGAAATGAAGTTAGAAGAAGTGTATAGAGAGAGGAAGGATCCCGCCCATTTATAGGCAAGAAATCGCGAGAATTACGGGAAAAGATATTCTCCCAACGGCATCATCCTCCACTAAAGATACTAGCCGTTGAAGATGAACGTTGCCGGCACAAGTCTCGAAGCACTATGTCTGATGTGTGGGAATAGTGAAAAGGAAACGATGATCACAGCTCCACGACGATATTAAAATTTTGAATGACGAAATCATCAACGCGTTCCAAATGTAATGAAGATGTATTCCTTGAAGAAAGAAGGCGTCTCCCAGCTCTACTAGACGTTAAGCCCTGTAAGACGCCTTAGGGGTATTGTTTGTGCCTAAAAATACGACGAGTAAGGAACGCGTGGTAAGCTACGTGTAGGATGATCACGCCGACGTGACGAGAAGCAATGAAGATGTCGTCAACGCGACAAGACGTGGCAAAGATCTCGTCTACCTTAAAGATGGAGTCGGGCGAGTATATATTATCTTATTTCCTTGTATATTATTGCGATTGGTAAAAGATACGAGAAAGAATATCTTTTTACCTTATTATTATATGGTCATTAGATAAAAGGAAGAGATAAGATCTCGTTTCCTAAAAGATATCATTAGGGTTAGCCTATAAATAAAGGCTAACGCATGCTTTGTAATTCATTCAGCCACCATACGAGTAATACTAAGTTAAAGCTTCAACCCTAATTTCCTACATCGTTCTTGAGTGTTGAGATTATATCGTATTCTTTGATCTTTGCCCTACAATTGCTTAGTTATCATCTCGTTGATAATTTCGCTACAAACAACTACCCCCTCTCGACTCCGTCTTCGAGCCTTCATTGACGCCAGTCGAGACATGTTAAGGTACGCTTCCTTTTGGCCCTCTTGAGTTCAAATTTGAGTCTTTTAGGTGTTCGCATTTACATTCTTGCAATTTTTTTTTGAGTCTTTGTTTCTTTCTTTCATTGAGTCCTTTTTGTTTTGAGTCAGAACCTTGAGTTGAAACTCCGCCCCTACACTAGCCATCTCCTTCTCTACCATAACTCATTGTAGTGTTAGGAGCTTGTTAGTTTCAATCTATTGGGTTATTGGTCCATACAAGGCAATTCATCAATGAAAGCTTGTTACAACAACAATTGAGCGAGAGTGCAGAGTGAAACACACGAGAGTAAACTCTTGTGAGTTGTTTTTCGTTTTCACTAACTTAACATTGTTATGTGTTAGTCTTTTCTTTGATCATGTCTAGGACATCAAACTCTCCAAGGAGTTATGAGAAAGAGTACATGGAGAGTGAAGATTGCACTACTACAATTAAAGGCTATTACAGCGGTCAAAAACTGTCGCATTAGGCCTAAAAACCGCTGCAAAAGGGCTATTGCAGCGGTTTTCCGCCCGCTTCATTTACTGCCGCTGCATTACATCTAATGCAGCGGTTTTTGAGGCTGTTGCAGCGGTTTGTAATTTACATGAAAAACCGCTGCATTAGGGGATAAAACCGTTGCACTTGTTTCTTTTACAGCCGTTGGTTTGCAGCGGATTTTGCATCTAAGGCAACGCTTATTTGTATGTAATGAAGCGGTTTTTTGAATGAAGCATATGAAATTTATACATCAGACTATATAAGGTCCGGGGTATAAAGTCTATTTTTTATAAAACAAATATATATATTCATTTCTTCCGATTACAAGAATGTACTATTCAACCATTAAACAACATAATCCTTCAGAAGTGCAAGAATTATCATAATTCATTTGTTTTTTTACTGCTAAGTACTTAGCTAATGGTAATTGGTATAGTGTGATATGTCAAAACTCCTTTGCTGCTATGTTTCCCCAACATGAAAGGAAGAAGTTCCTTCTTTTTCAGCTCAAATTTCTGGAGACAAGAGAAAATGACAATTAGAGAACCATAATTAAGCATAAACGGATAATATGATTTGCACTCTGCAGACTTAAATTCAGTGATAATAACAAGTATATATAGAAAAACTTCTCAGTGGGAGCTTATACAATATATATAGAAAATGCAGTATATATAGAAAAACTTCTCAGTGGGAGATTTCCTACAGTATAGTCACACAAGACATTAATCAAGCTAATATGATTAACACTCCGCTTGATTATGGTTCTCTTGCTTGATTCAAATATTGAAAAACTAATCCAAATGCCCGACTAATCAAGCTAATATGATTAACACTCCGCAGACTTAAATTCGGTGATAATAACAAGTCTAGGATTGGAAAATCAAAGCTAAGAATCTTGTAATTCACAAATCCCGAGAAACATAAAAACTGACCTTGACAGCAACATCACTAACAATCTCGATCCATGCCAGCGGAGAGGCTGCGAGACCAAAAGCTAGACCGGAAGAGAGATAAGCATATCTTCTTGTGGAATCTATGCCATCCCCAGATACACTTGTTGCATCTCTTCCCTCCATATTTGTAACCAGTAATTCACTATGTGAAACCATATCTTAAAGGATTAGGGAACATTACGAAATCAAAGATAATCAATGAATTACCATGTGACGGAACTCAAGTCGGATGTGTGGCACAATTGTCTTTGTGGATATCATTTCCATTTGGTCCTCTTTTGAAATACTCAGGTCCAATCCAGTGAGAATACAACAATCAGGAGAAAATGTTATATGCACCTTAGATGAGCAAACATGAAATAGTACTATAGATTAAATGCACTTGTGAAATTACCTTGAGGACATGAGAAAAGCCAGACTGGAGAACTGAATTACGAGCAATTTCACATAAGTCGCATGAACTCAGCTTCCACACCTAACATAAACGTGCCATGAATACTATTAGATCTAATCTTAAACATGTTTACAAAGCTAATCTGAAGTACTCACTGAAGCAGCAATACTGTATTCTTCTACTAGTGGCTCTTTAGTCAAATGAATTTGTAGCGGGTCATTAGTGGAAAGAGAGACATTGAGTCCACGAAGGAAAAATATAGGAAGTGGGTTTCGGTGATAATCAAGAAAAAAAGAATTGTTGCTCAGAGAGGACATTTCTAAGCCAATCTGATAACCATACACACAAAAAATGAGAATAATAACCAATGGACCAATACAAAATGTTTAGACCTTATTTGTGTACCTGTGCTAGAGAGTAGAGATAATGAAGGACGGGAGACTTCTGTAAGTTGATTCCATGTGCAATATTATGTGCAATGAGAAAAGTTGCAGCAAGGTGATCAATATCACCAGCCTGGAAAGATAGTAATGCTAAATTAATCATATGCATCAACACTAAATAAATGTTGAACTGACTTAGTTTATTTTAAAATACTACCTCCCTTGCATGTCGACGAAACATTATTGTTGTCATACCCTTCGAGTCACGTAGCTGAAAGTAAAATATATGGTTAGTGAACAATTTACATGATCATAGCATCTCTATATGAAGGGAGGAAATTGGTGTCAGGGGTTATCAAGGATGGTTAATATTGATGTTTTTATACCAACCTTATTCAGAGTGAATAAGTTAGCATAACAATAGTATGCATAATATGAAACAGTTTGAAGGATGGTTACTTTCATCATCTATTAAATCAAGGCCAACAACCTGCAAAGCCCATCCACCAGCAACCAAAAATCTATTAGAAATTGCAACAGTTTGAAGAGCTTGAAATTGCAAACAAATACAAAAGAGAATGTTTTATTATACTCTAAAACAATACAAAATCCTTCAGAAGAGAGCATATCAGAACTCAAGTGTTTTTCTTTCTTTATGTTCAGAAACAAAAACAGAGTTAGGTGGTTCATGTTTCACAAGGTGTCATTGATACGTTTTTGAACCAAACATTTGAGAAACAAGTCACACCTGAATCAACCAGACAACATTCTCACTATACAAGTCATTATTCACAATCCAACTTGCCAATGTATCCCACTCACTTTGCTTCCTACCATATATTGATACCCTGTATTCAGCCATCTGCAGCACAACTACATTTGAGCATAAATTATAGCCAGAACAATTAAAAGTTGATGATATGGAGACAAACAAAAACTATAAAACATTAATATTGCCATACTACAAAGTTACGAGATTATACAGAAGCCCTTAGTCTACAGCCAAAACTCTGGGACATTTAGCAGTAACTAAGTATGAATTTTGAAGCTAACACTCAGTGAGTTCCTAGTGCAAAAAAAAGTTATGCAAAGATTGGACAACTTGATCTTTATTTAGAGTCCATCGACACTAGAAAGAGAAACCAATAAGCCATATTTATAACTTTCATATATTATAAAGAACATTGTAATAGATATTCAAATGTTTAATATGACAACTATAGTCTGTAGGGTACAAACCAAAATTAATCATTTCATTCAGCAGTTCATATGCCTCGTTCTTCTTCTCATCGTTCCTTTACATAAGTCCAATAAACCAGCATGAGAAAAATGTAAACCACCCAAAGCGAATCACGAATCTCAGGCCAGTATTTCAAGCAATAGTACAGTGAAAGAAGGCAGTTCAAGAATATAGATAGAAGAAATCAAATAAAAAACACAAAATGTGAAATTAACCCTAGCGTATGAAAAATTGCTCATCCTATTAGGATTTTATCAGTCAGATTTGAACCTGAATGTGTAGACAATGGAGAGAAACACCTTGATGGTAGTGGAGACACAAAGACAAGGTTTGTAGATCTGTTGGAGCCCAGATATTCGCGATCTCGCAATCAACACCTCGCGAGATCTGGCCTTCTATGAATCTTCAAATGCTGGAGACCTTCCTTACGCAAACTGGAGCAACAACTTGTAACACACTGTTATCTGGATCAAAATGTGTTATTCTCTTCTATTCTTTATGTTCTTCAATCCCTACGGTACCTGCACAACCAAACCGGAAGGTTGAACCCCCTGATTTGGCTCTCCGACGCTCAAGTCAGTAATAGCTTTAGGTAAATGAACACAATGCCTCAATAACAACAACAGAATGAAGTAACACAAAGAGAAGATAGCGATCAAAGTAATGACTAAAACAATGAAACCTCGTGAGCCAACTCAATGAAACAGTAAATGATGAAACTCAACCAATCGTGACGAATCAAACCTCAAAAGCACGATGACGATACCGAGAGTCAGAATCCAGGTACCGATCATCCGATTTCCTACTAAAAGAGGTGAATCGGGAACGAAGAGACGAGCTCGGAAACGAGTAATCGCCTTATGTGTTTTCTCTCTCTCAAGGGGGAAGAAGATGCTCTCAATTGCCTGCTGCCGTTCTCTCTCCTTGCCGTTAGGATTTATAACCAAACAGTGGGTCCCTCACAATCTGATATCGTTCTCTTCACCTATTGGGCTTCTTAATGGGCCTCTCATTCTCGATCCAATTTCTGGCCTTATGGGCTCGCGGCCTACTCCTCGGTCGCGGACCGGGTTTGCGTTATTATAATCGCGAGAACTGGGTCCATGTTATTGATCGCGAGAACCGGGTCCAACAGCCAGCCCCCCAAGTCTTTGCCTTTGCGAAGGCAAAGCTTGGGTAAGAATTGAAGCCGGGTTCTCGAGGAGTCCCATGGAGACTATTCGCTCGCGACACCTCCTCATTCCATCGCGCTTGTTTTGAATTTCGAATTTTAAATTCGAGACGTTTTGTATTCCCGCGTTCTGACACCTTTCAACACGTGGCTCCCTTTTGGGATTTTTATCTTCTTATAAAAGGCTGCCAGACCACATTCTTCTCTTCTTCTTTACTTCAACCGCTCATATTCCTCTGTAAAACTCATCCTTAATAAAACTTCGAGAAATCTTCATTCGTTCAGACGATCTTCGAATTACAAATGGCTGGTAAGTTCTATCTTGAATTCGTTTTTTCATTTGTTGATTTCTATTGCTTCTACACATGATTTCGATATTTCTGTACCTCCGCTATTTCTTGTGTTCTTTCGAAGCTTTTACTGGTTTTCATGGCGGTCAGGCGATTTTTCATCGTACCTCTACTGGTCATTTACTGGGCGGTGCCTCTTCTTCTTTCTTCTGTTCGATGGGCACTCCTTTTTCCCGAAGGTCATCTTAGACTGTTGAAATCTTCACTGTTCTTCAAAGTCAATTCTTTTTCTCGCTCATGGCCTGTGAACTATTCATATCACCATTTCTTAGGGTTTCCACCAGAAATCTATTTAACTTCCCCTTAGATCTTATATTTTTTGTTTTCCAGGGTTTTCTTTGTTTTTTATTCCCATGGCTCGTGAAGCTTCCTTCTAGCCTTCGCGTTTCGTGTTCTTTCCCTGGAAAACTAACTCTCGATCTTTTTCTTCTTGATCGTCCACATGAAACTCTATTAGACATAACGATGACGAAGTTCCGTCTACCTCGCGACCAGATGCAGGTTGTGGCAATAAAAGTCCTCCTCAGGAGTCTGAGGACATAATAATCGGTCGCGAGGACTACGAGAAGTTTTACTCCTGGCGAGGTGATCTTCCTCGCGTGGAAATCGAGGATATTTTCCATAACCCGGCGGGTCGTGTACAGATTTTGACTCGCCGCGTCCATCATAAAAAGGTCAAGAACCTCGGGAACCCATTTACGGCCCTCCCTTCTGATCTTACCCTTCGCGACCTTTTTACCGTCGCGGATACCTATCCTTTTCCAGAGGGTACAATTTTTGCCCTTCCATCTCTGGGTGGGACTTCTCTTGACGAATATGGCACTTTCTTTCCTTTGAGTATGTCGTCCCTTAAATTAGGCTTTAGGATCCCCTTCTCCAACTTTACTAAAATGCTCTTGAGAGAGCTGACCTACAGCCCAGCTCAGATGCATCCTAACTTCTGGAGGGCCTTGGTTATTTATGTGATGAGGTGTCAAGACATCGGGGTAAAACCCAATCCTTGTCATTTTCTCCTTATGTTCTCTACGCGAAGGGCTCCTGAGGAAATGGGGATGTTTACAGCCGTAAAAAATGGCAAGTCGGAGTGGGATGGTCCTCCCCGCCTACCGAAGTGGAAGGTTGACTGGTTTTTGGTACGACCACCTCCGGGTTCTGGGGTCTCGACTAAGATATCGATGCTCGCGACTCAACCTAAATCTGGTAACTGGTCTCAGCCTAAGAAAGATTGTATTTACCGTAAGTTCCATAGTTTCCATGATCTTGTTTCGACGCGCATATTCCTGAGGTGTATTACCCACGAGGTGCTAGCCCAGCGTGGACTTAGTCTTAAGCACCATTATGGTATTTCTTATGTCTCTCGTCCAATGGTTTTCTTGTTTATTGTTACTTATCCTTTCTTTTCTTTTTTTATTGTTACGGACTCGCGATGTCATATGCTTATGAATTTTTATTATATATTTATTATTATTATTATTATTATTTTTTTGCAGAAACAGGATATTTTTCGCGTCTCCCGACTATGGAGGGTTCTGACGACTCTTTTGACGAGGAAACTATTGATGAGCAGGTTCCCGCCCCACAGAAGAGCAAGCGCCGAAAGCAGCTGGCGAACAAGAACAAAACTCCTTCCAAAAAGAAGAAAATCTCTGCTGGCGGTATTAATATCTGCGAGTCCGTGCTTCAATCTGTGGAGACCGAAACACGCGCGCCAGAGCCTCTAGACGACCAATCCCCGATTGGTTCGACAATCCCCTTAGGGGCCGACGGGTCTCCTTCCTCGCACCGAGCAACCCCTGCAGGGAGGGCCTCGGAGACTGCCAAGGGTAAGCAACCCATGACCCTTGAAGGTGGTCAAGATACCCCTTCTCAGGACCTGGCTGAGCTTTTTCCCGAGGAAGAGGCAGTGAGAACGTTCTTTCATCGCGATCGACCTGGTTTCCCAGAGATGCCTGGATTTTTAGAGGGCATTGTTCGGGGTAAAGCAGGGCTCGCGAGACTCAATCTGGCGGTGGGTTTCCTTTATTTTCTTCCTGAATGGTTTTCTTCCTTCTTGTCGGTAGGTGATTTTAACTAGCATATTTTGCTTATTGTAGTCGCTTCTTCTCAACGAGGCATCGGGGCAATATTCCATCGCCCTTGAAGATGGCTACAATAAGATGGAGGGAGAATATAACCAGATGGTCGATTATGCTAACAAAGCTCGAGATGTTAAGGAGGCCGCGAAGAAAAAACTAAAGGAGGAGCAGGAGAGGAATGTTGACAGGGTAAATGAGCTGATGGCGAAGATAAGTGACTTGGAGCTTTCGGCCAGGACTACGGAGCGCAATCACCATGCAGAGCTATCTTTGCTTCGACAAGAGAAAGACCAAGCTTTTGACAAGGGTCGTCGCGAAGGTGCCAAGCAGTATGCTTCTAGCTATCGCGAGAAATGTCGTATTGATTTTATCAGTTTGGCTCGCGACACCCTGGTGATTACTGCACTCAAGCGTCAGCTCAGAAAGCACAAAGTGGCTAACTTCCCTTACGATCCTACGGATCTTTGTGGTCTTCCTGCCGAGCTCCCTGCGTATACCTCTCCTCCTCTTGCGACTTTTATTGACGACGACGCGAGCCTTCTTGAAGGTTGGGTCGTCGAACCCTTCTTACCTGAAGGCGAAGGAGTCGTTAGAGGGATGGAGTCTCACATTCCTCTAGTCCCAACTCCTAAAGTGCCTAAAAGGGTAATTTACTCGGAGGAAAGGATGAAGAAAACAGCGGACTCTTCGACTCGCTCTTGTGCCAGATCGTCTGATGTGGATGTTGGGGTCGATGTTGTGGCTATTGACAGCGAACAGACTGTTGCTGGAGAAAACATCGCGTCGGCCAAAGACGTTGGTAGTGCGGGAGGGGTTCGCGATTCAGCGCTGGTTGAAGCTGATGGGTATCTGGATCTTCATGACGAAGTTTAACTTCTTTTCATGCGTTGTCTGCAAACTCTTGGGTTGGTGTTATGCACAATTTGTTATTTGGTTCTGTGGCCCGTGGATCGGAATGTGATCTCGAGTCTAAATGTGTGTTAGACGATTTTCTTTGGGTCTCATGAGGAGACCGTACAATTATTTCCTTGTACGTCTTTTGTGTTTATTGCTTTTATTCTCCCAACTACTTTTCTGCTTTAATCATTCAATGCATTAACTGCGGGTCAGGTGTATTTCTTTTATAAATAGCGTTTCCTGCCTTCTCCTTCTTTGTCTACCTTTTTCAAAGAATACCATCATGGCCAGGACACGACGAACTCGAGAGGGGTCTCTGGATGAGTCTTTTACTATTACTATGGATTCCTCTGCTATCACTGGCAGATGCTTGGTAAATATCCTTTTTTACTTTGCCTTTCTTTGCTTGTTCGTTTCTTAGACTCCTCTTCTCTACGTATAGCGTTTCCCGAAGGAACATTGTGATCGACACCTTAGCCATTTCGGTGGCAAGAGTCTTGTCCTTTGTGTCAACTTCGAACCTTGGGACGTGACTCTGGATAAGGCTGGGAGTTCTTACTTTCTGGGTGAAGGTTGGAGTGAGTTTGCGTATGAGAATGATCTTCGTGAGGGAGATGAGGTGACTTTCACCATGTGGCGTGCTAATCCACCCGAAGTTCCTGTTCAGACTGTGGTGTATCAAGTGAAGGTCGTCGTTCCTCTCTAGGCTTAGTGCTTTTTAATGTCTCTTTATTTTGTGTTTGTATGGTGATTTCTCCTCCTCTTCCCCTCCCCCCATAGTGGTCGTGAGGATGTTTACAGTCTCGCGAGCCCTATGTGTTAAGAAAGGAGGGAGAATGAACGAGGTTTTATGAATAAATTAGACTGGGATTATCGGAAAAACTTTGGAACTCAAAATGTAATGTGCATCTTTGTGCCGTCGCGATTACAAGCATGTGTCTCATTAATAGACTTTAGAACTTAAAAATGTTTCCAAAATGAGAATACTTAATATTATAAATAGGTCACTCTTCAACATCTTTCGTCCGGAAAGATTCTTCTGTTGGTCTTACGAAAAACCCTGCGAGAAAATCGATCGCGTAAGTATAGATTATTCATATGTCACGACCCGTGATGCGATAAAGAGTGTGTTCTCACCTGACTACTGCATGCGTATGAGCCAGTAGTAGGGTTTTTCGTGCACCTATGAGTGTCTTTGTGTTTGAGAATGTGATTTCCTATAATGAATTTGGAATCAGATTCTTTGTTCTTGTGACAAAACAAAGTAGCTCGCGTGTTTATCTCATCATACCTTAGCTGAGGTATTCTTGATGCCTTGGGAAATCTATGCTCACGGATAATTGGAGCTTTAGCGCCTGTTTCCTCATAAACTGCCATTTTCTGTTTCGTTCGCGATCATGCCTATGATCGTTCGCTTCTCTAGTGCAGGAGTGTCTGTCAAAACAGATGGGGATTCATTAGCGTTTTGTATTGCATATTTCCATGCTAAGTATATAGTTTCATGATTGACTTTTTTCAGGAGTGTCACTCGCTGAGTTCCATGCCTTGATGGGTTGTTATCCCATCAAGGTCAGGACTTCGTGGTCCAGGTGAGGAGGACGAATGTCGTTACTCACTCTCGGACGGTCGCGACTTCGCAACCTGGGTGGGTGCTCTTGGCCCCAGCCCAGCGTCACGGCTTTGCGACCTGGGTGGGTGCTCTTGGCCCCAGCCCAGTGTCACGGCTTCGCAACCTGGGTGGGTGCCCTTGGCCCCAGCCCAGCGTCACGGCTTCGCAACCTGGGTGGGTGCTCTTGGCCCCAGCCCAGTGTCACGGCTTCGCGACCTGGGTGGGTGCTCTTGGCCCCAGCCCAGTGTCACGGCTTCGCGACCTGGGTGGGTGCTCTTGGCCCCAGCCCAGTGTCACGGCTTCGCGACCTGGGTGGGTGCTCTTGGCCCCAGCCCAGTGTCACGGCTTCGCGACCTGGGTGGGTGCTCTTGGCCCCAGCCCAGCGTCACGGGATTTATGCAACATTCTGAATTCCCGAAATGTGCACGTACCTTTTTATTCTGAGATTACGTCCCCCTTTGTGGCGAAAGTATTTATTCCTCTGGTAACCCGATGATAGATTCTTGCTAATGTTTAGTTTCAATCGGTTCTTTCGCCTGCATACAGCTTGTTAGAACGTCTTATATCGCGATTGTATCGCTTTCCATGAAATATTTATCTAAGGTATGCAGACATGATACAAAAATGTGGGAATTCATACCTGTGTGGGGGAGTAGGCTAGGCGTAATAGCGGCGTAGTCGCATCACGTTCCAGGAATTTGCAACGTGATTGCCAGAGCTATCCTTTAGTCGATATGCCCCTGGGGCGACCTCGCGATCCACTATGTACGGCCCCTCCCAGTTGGGATCGAGTTTTCCCCCCTCTGTCTTTCTTAGGACCAGATCTCCTTTCACAAAACCTCTCTCCTTGACATGCTTGTTATAATACTTCGCGACGCCCGCTTTGTAAGCGGCCGCCCGAATAACCGCCATCTCTTGGGTTTCTTCGCGAAGTTGGAGTTCCATCCTCATCTTTTCGTCATTGGTTTCTGAGTCATAGTGAAGGAGTCTTTCGTTTGGGAACAAAATTTCTACTGGAACCACGGCCTCTACTCCATACGCGAGGGCGAAAGGACTCTCCCCTGTTGCTTTTTTCACTGTGGTTCGATTGGCCCAGAGAGTAAGTGGCAGGACCTCCGCCCATCTGCCCTTGGCGTTATCTAGTCTTTTCTTCAGATCTGTGACAATGCTCTTATTGACGGCTTCTACCTGCCCATTGCAGTGTGGATGTGCAACTGAAGCAATTTTTAACTTAACTCCCAGATCGCTGCACCATGCCATCAGCTGGGGCGAGTTAAATTGAGGGCCACGATCGGTTACAATCTCGCGTGGCAACCCATAGCGGCAGATAATGTTCTTCCAAAGGAATTTCTTCACTACAGGTACTGTTGTCGACGCGAGTGCTTCCACTTTGATCCATTTTGTGAAGTAGTCGACTGCGACAATGATATACTCGAGCTGACCCGGGGCCTTTGGTTTAAAAGGGCCAAGAAGATCCAACCCCCACATCGCGAAGGGGATGGGACTTCCCATGATCTGAAGCTGGACCCCTGGTTGGTGGGAGGCAGGGGCGAAATACTGGCATGCCTGACAAGCTCGCGTCATCGCTTGAGCGTCTTGTTTCATTGTGGGCCAAAAATGCCCTTGGCGTAAAGCTTTGTACACTAGGGGTCTCCACCCTGCGTGTGTCCCGCACAGCCCAGCATGCAGCTCTTCGAGGTAGGCCTTTGTCTCGTAGTGACCCATACATTTGAGCTCGCAAGGGTCACCTCCTCTCTTGTAAAGCTCGCCTCTGCTGATATAGAAACGTCCGGCCTTTCTTTTTAATTGTATGAGCTCCTTCGGGTCAGTTGGACCGCAACCATATCTGAGGTAATCAATGAATGGGCGACGCCAATCTTCGGACGAAGTGTTGATCGCCATCATCTCAATCTCGCGACTGATGGCGCTTTCTTCTTTCACAAAAAACAGATATTTTGGGGGCCCCCCCTTTGATACCATGAACCCTGATCTTCGCTCACGTTCTTCTTTGGGACCTTCCCATCCGGCTCCCATCTTCGCGAGTTCATCTGCTTTCTTATTCAGTTCTCTCGGGATTGCCTTTATTTCGAAATGCATAAAAAGCGAGGTCAATGTTGCGACCCGTGCATGGTACTGCGGGAGGTTCCCTGTTCGTGCTTCATAAAGCCCCTGTACCAGTTTTACCACAATCTCTGAATCGTAACAACATGATAGCACAGAGACTGAAAGGCCAATGGCTAATTCTAGCCCCGCGATCAAGGCCTCATATTCAGCTTCATTGTTCGTGGGTTTGAATTTCAGTGCGATGGCATGGCTTATTTCATCTCCCGTAGGCGATGTAAGAATCACACCCGCTCCACATCCTTCGTCATTCACGGCTCCGTCTGTGTGCATTATCCACATCATCTGTTCGCCATACGGATTCACCACTTCCCCTTCTCTGAAACTTGTTTCGACAATGAAGTCGGCAAGCGCCTGTGCTTTGATAGCTGGCCTGGGCCGATATACTACATCGAATTCTGACATTTCGATGACCCATTTCGTGAGCCTCCCTGCAACGGTTGATTTTGTCATGAAGCTATTCAGTGACAGGTCCGTTAGGGTTTCAATCGGGTGTGCATGGAAATAGGGTCTAAGTTTGCGAGCAGCCGTTATCAGTGCAAGTACAGACTTCTCAACCGGGGAATACCGTGTCTCCGCGGGCAATAAAGCTCGGCTGACAAAATAGACTGGCTTTTCTTACTCGCGAACAAGGACTGCACTTACCGCCCTTGAGCTGGCCGCGAGATACAACTAGAGAGTTTCTCCCGGAACCGAGGAAGATAGGATCGGGAGCTTTGTCAGATGTTCTTTGAGGCTCGCGAATGCTTGACCACATTCTTCGGTCCACTCAAAGTTCTTTGGTTTTCTCAAAATTTCGAAGAAAGGGAGGTTCCGTTCGGCCAACTTGGCACAGAATCTCCCCAAATAATTTACTCGGCCTACAAACCATTGGACCTCATGGGTAGACCGCGGTGGTTCAAGATCGAGAACGGCTTTGACTTTATCGGGATTTACCTCGACACCGCGAGCACTAATCATGAAGCCCAAAAATTTTCCTTCTGTGACCCCGAACACGCACTTGTCTGGGTTTAGACTCATCCCGTACTTTCTGAGCGTCGCGAATACTTCTGCCAGGTCACGAGCATGATTACTCTGCTCCTTGCTTTTCACCACAATGTCGTCAACGTAGGCCTCAACTGTATCTCCTATCTGATCACTGAAAATGCGGTCTACCAATCTCTGGAAAGTGGCCCCCGCGTTCTTAAGGCCGAAAGGCATCACTTTGTAGCAGAAGGTTCCCTTGTCTGTTATGAAAGAGGTATGTTCTGAGTCAAGGGGGTTCATCATGACTTGGTTGTATCCCGAGTATGCATCTAAAAAGCTGAGTGCCTCATGTCCTGCAGTGGAGTCTACAAGCTGATCAATAGAAGGTAGTGGGTAGCTGTCTTTCGGGCAAGCTTTGTTAAAATATGTGAAATCTACACACATCCTCCATTTTCCTGTTCCTTTCTTCGCGACCATGACGACATTAGCCAACCATGCCGGGTATTGTACTGGTCTAACAAACCCAGCTTTTAGGAGTTTCGCGAGCTCTGCGGCCGCGGCCTCATTCTTCGGACCCGCTTGCTTTCTCTTTCGCTGTCTTTTGGGAAGGATATCGTTGCTAATATTTAGAGAGTGAGTGATCACTGATGGGGGAATTCCTTTCAAATCTTTGGGGGACCAAGCGAAGACATCTCGCGATTCTGATAGCAAGTTTTCAATCTCTACCATCACCATAGGGTCAAGGTTACCCCCTACCGATAACTTCTCTTCTTTGTTTACAAAAGGAGTGACTTCCTGCGTTTTAAATCCGGAAAACTTTGCTCTGTCCACATCCCCCTCAGAATCCTGATATCTAGGGGGCTCGCGAACATCTAGCTCAGCTTCCTCTTCAACATTAGGCATGCCCGGGACAAAAAGTTGGTTCGCGAGCAGAGGCGTTTCTTCTCCCTTTTCAGACTTGATGTAACAAGAGATGCTCTCCTTCTCCACACCCATCGCGACTCCAGTTCCGGATGGTGTGGGAAACTTTATGCAGAAATGGCTCATGGATACTACGGCATCAAACTTGCACAACGTGCCTCTCCCGATGATTGCGTTATAGGAAGAGCTTGTCGGGATGATTACGAAATCAATCTTTTCTGATCTTCGTGGCCCTGTCTCATCTCCCATCACAACATCTAAACTCACCACTCCTAGAGCAGTGACTCTTTCTCCCGCGAAGCCTACTAAGGTTGTCCGTGTCGGTCTCTTCATTCGTGGATCAACCCCTAGCTTTTCGAAGGCATCCAGATATATTATGTCGGCAGAGCTGCCCGTGTCAACCAGAATACGGCTGACTAGTTTCATGCCAATTTGTAGATGTATAACCAATGGGTCACCAGAAGAGACTGCCCACTCATTGATCTCTTCGTTAGAAAAAACTAGTTGATATGGTTCTCTGGGAAGGGGCTTCGCGATGCTCATAACTGGGAGCCCGCGAGGGAGCGGTGCGTTGATCATCTTGCGTTGCTCACGCCTGTTCGGGGGTATAGGGACATGCTTCCCGGCTATGGTCCCTACATGACCGTCTGGTCGCGGGAAATCTGGGTTGCGTTGAGGTGGATGAGGATCGTTCGCGTGCTGCTGATTGCGCCCCCTTCCTCGCCCACCGTTGTTGTTTCCCCCTCTGAATGGCCCCCGGCCAGGGTTTCTACCACCCCTGCCTTGATGGTTTCCCCCCGCCTCTCTGATTCATGAGGACGGCTCTCTGCTCGGGTTCGTTGTTCATCCTTGGGCCACTACGGCACTCATCCGTGTTGTGAGTAGTGGAGTTGTGGTTGGCGCACCACATTCCATCGCGACCGCGACCTCGTCCTCCATTGCCTCGGCCGCGACCTCTGTAGCCGGAGTGGTCATCCCTCTGGTTCATTAAATTCTGCTCCTGAAATTGGTTCTGGTCCGTATTCTGTCTGTAATCTTGGTACTGATTCTGATTCTGACGCTGAGTTACCAAACCTGGAGCTCGTTAATCACTCTGCCCCTGGTCAAATTGCTGTCTTTTGTTCCCCCAATTCTGATTACCCTTTCTAGAGTTCTGGCTCTGGTTCTGCTTGCTCTGAACTCCACCCCCCGCGGGTGCGCTCGAGTGAGTCTCAACTTGTATTTCGACGTAAGCTCTTTCCAACATGGCTTGATAAGACCCTTCTTGCTTTCTGTATAGGTGTTTTTTGAATTCACTCCCGTCGGCCAGCCCATTTAAGAACGCGACCCTGGCGGTTTTATCATCGAAGTCATCAGCTTCTAAGACCATTAGCGAGAATCTTTTTACATACTCTTCCAGGCTTTCACCCGCTTTTTGTTTGACCCCGACCACTTCTTGCATGGTGATCTTTCTCTTCTTCGAGGAGCCAAAATGCAACAAGAATCCCCTTTCAATATCTGCAAAGCAAGAGATACTCCCGGGTGGTTGATTTAACATCCATGTCATGGCAGTGTCCGCGAGCGTTCCTGGGAATCCCTTACACAGGGTGGCCTCATCCGGACCCCTCACGATCATGGCGTATTTGTACCGGGTAAGATGCTCTTTGGGGTCTCCCTTACCAGTGTATTCCTTGACAGTCGGGAATCTAAAGTCTGGTAGCGGTGGGGCTCTGATGATGTGTTCTGCAAAAGTTGTGGGGCCAAACATTGTTGAAAAGTCGAGAGGAGGGTTCTGGGATGCCTCGCGATTGTGGTAGGGTGTTCTCTGATACTCGCATTGTTCCTGCACAGGGTAGTATGCGCGGCCCCTTTCGTCGTAACGAACATCATGTTGAGAGTTGTAGTGCTCCTGATGACTCATTGGGGCCTGGTTCAAGTCGAACCGTCCCCGACCCACGTCGTGAGTGTCATTTCTCTCCCTTGGCCTTCTAGAAGCCGAGGCTCTGTCATCCGGGATAATTTCAACTACTTCTTCTCGATTAATTTCTCTCGCGTCGCGATTGGTCTGGTCGTTGAGAGGTTCGGCCCTTTGGTTAGCTGCATTTGGGACAATCGGGGCGCCTTGCGCTATCCAGGCGGCAAAAAGCTCATTCTGCTCCCGAGGGATAGTGATAAGCTCGGGGGTTTCCTCTTCGACGCGAGGGAGTGGTGGGGGATTGAGAGTGTTTTGATTGAGGTGTGATGTGGTGGCGTTTACTGTTCCGCTTCTGCCAGTTTCAACCATGATTCTGCCCTTCGCGAACTGACTCTCGAGATTTCAAAGGGAGCTAGCTGCGCGAGGAGGTCCCCACGGTCGGCGCCAGTGTTGGAGCCCAGATATTCGCGATCTCGCAATCAACACCTCGCGAGATCTGGCCTTCTATGAATCTTCAAATGCTGGAGACCTTCCTTACGCAAACTGGAGCAACAACTTGTAACACACTGTTATCTGGATCAAAATGTGTTATTCTCTTCTATTCTTTATGTTCTTCAATCCCTACGGTACCTGCACAACCAAACCGGAAGGTTGAACCCCCTGATTTGGCTCTCCGACGCTCAAATCAGTAATAGCTTTAGGTAAATGAACACAATGCCTCAATAACAACAACAGAATGAAGTAACACAAAGAGAAGATAGCGATCAAAGTAATGACTAAAACAATGAAACCTCGTGAGCCAACTCAATGAAACAGTAAATGATGAAACTCAACCAATCGTGATGAATCAAACCTCAAAAGCACGATGACGATACCGAGAGTCAGAATCCAGGTACCGATCATCCGATTTCCTACTAAAAGAGGTGAATCGGGAACGAAGAGACGAGCTCGGAAACGAGTAATCGCCTTATGTGTTTTCTCTCTCTCAAGGGGGAAGAAGATGCTCTCAATTGCCTGCTGCCGTTCTCTCTCCTTGCCGTTAGGATTTATAACCAGACAGTGGGTCCCTCACAATCTGATATCGTTCTCTTCACCTATTGGGCTTCTTAATGGGCCTCTCATTCTCGATCCAATTTCTGGCCTTATGGGCTCGCGGCCTACTCCTCGGTCGCGGACCGGGTTTGCGTTATTATAATCGCGAGAACCGGGTCCATGTTATTGATCGCGAGAACCGGGTCCAACAAGATCTTCACGATTTGGTTGCTCGGCACTATCAAAACACCTTGTCTCCTTCAGAGCACAAAATCTCATCTTCCTGGGTACATATTTCAGACGCAAAATCTCATCTTCTTGGTACATAATTCAGAGCGCAAAATGGCATGTTCAAGGAGGGGATGGAAGTCGAGGATGAAGACGAGTATACACAGAGAATGGAAGTCAAGGAGGGTATGGAAGTCGATGACTAGGGCTTGGAGGAAGAGGCAAAACAACACAACCCCTATCCTCAGAAAGATAAAGATAAATTGCACCATTGAAAAAAATATTTTTCCGTAAAAAACCGCTTCCTTAGTTATATATTAACCGCTACAATATTTGTTCAAAATGTGAAACGCTTTTATGGATTCAAAACCGCTGCAATAACCGCTGCATTGTATTCAAACCGCTGCAATTGACCGCTTCATTTGCTCAGTATTGTAGTAGTGTTGGCAACCATATAGAGATGTCCAAAGAAGAAGAGGACGTGAGCTTGAGCAAATTGGTTTTTCCAAGACCAAGGTGAAAATTCCAAGATTTGAAGGGTGGGACATGGATGAGTATATGGAATGGGAAACCAAGATTGAGCAAATTTGGAGTTGTCATAACTTCATGGAACACAAAAAGGTACGACTTGCTTCCTGTGAATTTACTGACTATGCACTAAAATGGTGGAATAACCTCGAGGAAGAAAGAAGAAGAGCACTTGATCCAACCGTGTACACTTGGAGGCAAATGATGACCTTGATGAGAGCTCACTTTGTGCATCCACATTTTGCACGCGAGCTAAAGCAAAGGTTGGAAAATTTGAGGCAAGGAACCATGTCAGCAGAGGAGACATACAATGCAATGCAAGATGATATGGTTCGAGCTAATGTGCTTGAAGATGAGGAGACCACTATGGCTAGGTACCTTCGTATACTTAACTCTTATTTAGATAATGAAGTATATTTGTATCACTATTACTCCATGACAGAGTTGCTACACTTGGCCATAAAAATTGAGAAGAAAAGGGAAGCCAAGAAGCAGGCAAAAGAGGCTAAGGAAGAATGGCAAGCGCAAGTGCAAAACAGTCTTGCTAAGTTCCAAGCCAAGCTTGAGCGTTGGAGTTGTCAAGTCAAAGAGTTTGCTAAGAAGCAAGAAAAGTATTTAAGGACAACCTCTCCATCACAAGAAGTTAACCAAGGGAGTACTTCTAATCTTTCTACTACAACTTAAGTTGTTTTGTGTTTAAACTGTCAAAGTAGAAATCATATGGTTAATGACTCCCCTGATATGGTTAATTACATGGTTCAATTTGAGATTGAATATGAAAAGGATGATATTGTGATATTGCTTGTGTTGATGATCTTAAAACTGATTTAGATAATGACGTTGAAATTGAGTATGAGCTTATTGATTCATTGATTGATAGGAAAGATTTGCATGTACAATCTGTTCATTGTGATGAAATTAAAGTTGAGGATTGCAACATGAATATTGATGAAGGTAGTTGTAGTAAAATTGCTAGCATGAAATTGAATACTAAATTACAAGTTACTACAATATACTACCCTAGCCCTTATAGATTGCATTGGATTAACAATTGTGTTGATTATAAATTGAACAAGCATGCTAAGGAAGCTATGACATTAGGACATTATGATGTTATTTTATGTGATGTTGTGTGTATGCAAGCTTGTCAAGTTTTATTGGATTATTCATGGCAGTATGATAAGAGAATTGCCCATGATGTTTTTGTTAATCGTCATTCATTACCCTTCCATGGTAGAATTGTTGTTCTTCTACCTATGATTCCTTCACAGGTCGCTGATAAGTATGACAAGAGGAAGGATAAGGATAAAGGAGCTAAAGGAATGAAGGAAGGCAAGGATTCTCCACAACATCAAGTTTGTTCCACAAGGTCGAGCTATGCACTCAAAGCATTCAAGAGGTAGCTATGCATCAAAGAAGATGACGCCTATGAAGATCGTTCTATCATTCATATCAAATCTGATTCGAGGTCGAATCCTTTTCAAGAAGGGGAGAATGATGCGGGAGCATATGAGCTACCATCAAGAGCATCCAAGCTATCATCGAGGACACTTCGTCCTAAATCTAGAGATGTGCTAACCACTGGAGCAAGGGCTAAGGATCGCTATGAGTCATCATCGAAGTCATTGATCGCGTTCGAAGAATTTCCGCTCACGTTCTTTTAATTCCAAAAAGCCGTAAAAGGTGCACTATACTCATCTCCCCTATCACTTCTTCCGATTTTAATCGTTTTACTAAGTTGGTTCTGAACTTCCAACTTGTATTCTTTGAACTTTTCTAAAGCTTCATCTTTCCTACGTAACAAGTACACATAGCAATATCTCGTGCAATCATCTATGAAGGTCACAAAGTACTTTTTACCACCTCTATTTTGCACAAACTTTAAATCACATAAATTAGTGTGAATTAATCCTAGAGGTTCGGTTGTCCTCTCTACATTGGGTGATGGCGTTTTTTTGAGTTTCGCTTGAACGCATACTTCACATTTGTCTTTACTCGTTTTTTATTTTGGAATCATATTCAAACTTATCAATCTACTTATAGACTTATAGTTAATATATCCCAATCTTTCATGCCAAATATTAAAAAATTCAACAACAATAGCAATAGGGTTATTCTTATTCATTGAAACATCAGTTACAATAGCATTTGGGAGGACTGTCATTACATTCATTTTGATCAGTCCATCATGTACATAACCTCTACCCACATAGACCCCTTTCTTGGAGAGAACCAGCCTGTCAGACACGAACTTGATCATGAACCCATTCTTGGAGAGTAGAGTTCCCGAAATCAGGTTCTTGCGAATGTTTGGCACATGAAGGACGTTGTTCAATGTCAACTCCTTCTCGGAAGTCATATTCAACACGATCTTCCCATATCCCTCAACCTTAGAAGTGGCGGAATTTCCCATGAAGAGTTGATCTTCGGTGTTGCTCTTCTTATAAGTCGTGAAGAGACCCCTATCCGAACATATGTGCCTAGTTGCACCGGTGTCATACCACCACTCCTTTGGATTTCTCCCAACCATGTTCACTTTAGTCATCACCACACACAAGCCGTCCGCTGTGAGAGACCCTTCATCTAGGTTGGCTTGAGACTTGTCTTTGTCCTTCTTTGTGTCGACCTTGCTTCGACACTCATCCGCCTTGTGTCCAACTTTGTTGCACTTGTGGCATTTTCCACTAAACTTCTTAGCTCCTTGCTTCTTGAATTTGTTGGAGTTTTGGGGTTGAAACTTCCTTTTCTTCCCCCTATCCTGATGCTCTTCCGGGTTCGCCTTGTTAGAAGGTCCATATCCATTGGCCCTTTTGTTGTTCTCCTCAACCCGAAGCCTCACAATCAAGTCTTCAACCCTCATTGCTTTTTGCTTTAGCAACAAGTAGACCTTGAATTATTCCCACGATGGAGGAAGCTTCTCAATGAAAGCACCTACTTAGAACGTCTCACGGATGTTCATGCCTTCGGAGAGCACTTCATGGACAGTCAGTTGCATCTCTTCAACTTGTTCCACTACCGACCTTGAATCTACCATTTTGTAATTCAAGAAAATCTACCATTTTGTAATTCAAGAACTTTGCCATTGCCGCTTTCTTTGAGCCAACGTCTTGAGTCTTGTACTTCTTGACCAGAGCTTCCCACAATTCCTTGGCGGTTTCATGGTTGCAATAGACTTTGTACAATGAGTCAATTATGCGGGCCTTCACATAGCCTCTGCAGGAATAGTCCCCTCTGACCCAATCAGCAAGGGCATCAGTGTTGTTTGGGGAGAACTTCGGTTTCTCCTCCGTCAGAAATCTGTCCAGATTCACCGTGCTTAGGAAAAAATGCATCTTCTGAGACCATATCCTGAATCCTTTCCCATCAAACTTATCGGGCAGAACTCCAACATGAATGGCACTTGGCATACTTGCCATGTACGACCTTTCCGGTACCCTCTCATGGGGCATTCGAACATCCGACAAGTCCAAATGATGGCTTGTTTGAGATTGTCCAACCGGTTTTGGTATAGTCGGAGGCTGATCATCGACCTGAGTCGTTTCAGGAATCAAAACCTTATTATGAGCCAAAGGCATTGGTGCAAGACCATCTCCAAACTGAAATTTGGAGTGTCGACTCACCACTCTTAGTTGTAGCGGTAACATCCACAACGTTGTCGTTTCCGTTAGTAAATTTTCACAATTTGAGACCAAATAAAATTGAAACAGATTAGAACAAATGCAAAAACGAAACAATAGGAAATAAAACAATTATTTCCAATTTAATATAATTAATTAATTAATTAACCGATTTTAATTTAATTAATTAACCGATTTAAATTTAATTAATTAACAAATTTCCAAATTTAATTTAATTAAATAAATTACAAATTCTAATTATATTTAATCAATTCAGATAAATTCGAAATAAATATTGAAATATTTTTCCGGATTTTCTCGTACAAAAACGAGAACTAATTTCCAAGTCGCCTTAACTTGTTTACTCAAACAACAAATTTGTTAGTCATAGAAACGTAGGAAATTTTTTCTGAATTAAAATTGTAGGAATCCTATTTTCTACACATGTAAAAATGTATAAAATACAAGAATAAAACAGTTTTAAGGAGAAGAGAATTAGTCGAACCAATATCGAAACCGTACGGTCGAACAAAAGCAGAGTCGAGATAGAAATCTCTTTCCTTAATTGTGAAAACACCCCGTAGTGTGACGGTTACAGGCGTTCCGAATTCCAGGATACATCTGCTACTCTTCTGGTTTGCTGGAGAAGTCTCTAGTTTTTGTGTGTACTCTCAGACTCGAACAAGAGAATAGAAAGAAGTGATAGAGACTGAAAACGTGGGAAAAGGAGAATGAGAAGCTGATGTTGAGTGTATTCTGAAGAGAACTCTGCAAAGAATAATATAGGCTGTTGGAGAAGTCTCTCTCAAGAGAAGAAAGCCCAATCCGCGGGGATTAAATGGACCGATTCGCGTGACATAAATGCCCGGATTCTCCGCGTGTCATTGATTCAATCCGCATGTAATGAATGTCGTTAGATTTGTCAGCTTTGACTTTGAATAAAGCTCATTTGAACGAAGCCCAAAAGTCTGAGCCCAAAAGTCTTATCAGACTTGGAGCGAGGCCCAAAAAGATAACCTCCTCCACGGGCCTACGGCGAGACCAATGATCCCAAGGAGCCCACAAGCCCATGAGGTCACGAGCCACGAGTCGAGCCGATCCGAATCGAACCGCGCATGTGTGGTCTTCGAAGGCCCAAGTCCACCAGGATAGTCTCCTCTGGCCCAATCACATCCATTACAATCATCTCCTAGTTTATATACTAGTGAATTTTTCTCCTCCTAATCAATGTGGGATGCACATTAATCTTAAAAGTTCAACTTAGTTACATTAAATGTAGCTCCCTTATTTTTCATTCAAACGGAACCAGAATTATACGTATGAGCATACTATGGAATAGTGCTCGCAGAGACGAAGCCAACGCTCCGGTAGAGCATGAGATCACACTCTTTCCACTAGTGATTATTCCAAATATTAATACTTTGACCATTGCCAATTTTCCAAAATAACCGTTTCTTAAAATCTTTAATAAGATTAAGGAGTTTATTGAACTGCCAAGAGAAAGAAAAGTGTTTTTGGAGATCAAGCAGATTAGCATTGCGAAGATATTTATCATAAATAATTTGAGACCAAATATTAGAACGATCAGTGTGAAGTCTCCAAAGAAGTTTTTGTTGAAGAGCACGGTTGTTATCCCAGGCTTTACGCAGGCCAAGGCCACCACTCAGTTTAGGCTTTCATATGTTCTCCCAACTAATAAGAGGATGATGATTAGGCTCGTAGTTATTCCAATAGAAGGCTTTGTTAATATCATCAATATCTTCACAAACCCCTTTTCGGAGAAGGAAACTTTGTATAAGATAGTTAACTTTAGAGGTAAGGTTAGTCTGGATTAATAAAACCCTTCTTGCTTGAGACAAAGACTTCGCTTTTCATTTTGACCTCTGTTTCTTAAGGTCCAATTAAACATCATTGAAAACTTCATTGCAGACACGATCTTAAGGATCAGAATACCTAGATAATTATAACTTAGAGGCAAAAGGAATGTTGAGAGTACTAGCCAACGCAAGAGCAAAATCTCTAGACAGATTACTCGAACAATGTAAGGAGCTTTTGTGAAAGTTTATATATAAATAACTTACATTAGAGAAATAGTCTAAAAGGTTTTCAAGGAATTGAATATTCTCATATTAACTTCAGCCTTAACTAGATCAAATTAGAAAATAGAAAATTATGTGGCACAAGTAACATTTGTTTAATGATGTATAATTGATGGGAGTTTTTTTGTTACTATTTTTTTTTTGTTACTATGTATAATTGATGGGAGTTAATGAAATTTCTATACGCATGTGCAAAATTGATCTGTTGTAAGTTACAATATCGCTATTTCAATGTGGAGTGGTCTCACATGATGTTAAGACAAAATTCGTGGGGCCTCAATAGCCTAAAGCAGCTCTTGCATCTTTTTTAAACAATTTGCTACATCTTATTTAACCTTTCGAAGTTCCTAAACTGACTCTTGCATCTTTGTTTAATCCTTAACTAGGTCATTATCATCCTTAATCCTTAACTAGGTAATTTTGCCCATGTGGCAGAAGTAACATGGTCATTATCATCACCCGAACTAGATCAAATTAGAAAATAGAAAAGTATGAGGCAGAAGTAACATTTGTTTAATGATGTATAATTTGTTCCACCGACTATCCTCGTTTTTTGTTTATGCTGTTTTATCAAGGCTTGGTCTATATGCACACGTTTTTTTTTGCTAAATGTACACTATTCTGTCCGGTAAGAGTTGCAGTACACTTCTGTGCGTTAAGGCTTACCGCACCAAAGGACTCCGGGGCATTGTTGGAAATTTTTCTGAAACCTATACGACGGTGGTGCGGTAACAATTACCGCACAGATCTGTGCGTTAACAATTACCGCACCAGATTAATACGAGATTAAGTAAACAAAAATTTAACTTCTGATGTACTTAAAACCTGTGCGGTAATTGTTACCGCACATGATTTTTTTTTTTAAAAAAATAATAATTAAAATATGAATAAACATATGCGGTAATTGTTACCGCACAGGTTTTATATATTAAAAAAACAATAAAGTGGTGCGGTAACTCTTACCGCACCACTTTAAATAATGAATAAACCTGGTGCGGTATTTGTTACCGCACCGGTTTTTTTTAATAATTATTTGAAAATAATTAAATTAAATTTTTAAGAAAATAATAAATATAATCTGTGCGGTAACTGTTACCGCACAGGTTTTTTTTGAAAAAATGCCCGTTGGAATTTTATGCCCGTTGGTGCGTTAACTATTACCGCACCAACGGGCATAAAATTCCAACGGGCATTTTTTGGTTGTATATATAGGTTGAGCTCTCTTGTTGAAGTTTTGCAATGCACACCACAATGTCTTATAATTATGAGAGTAGTGAGGATGATGGTAACGACAATTGGATATCAGGGGTCGTGGAAGAAGAATACGAAGTCGATGAAGAAGAGGAAGTGGACGAAGAAGACGAAGAAGTCGATGAGGAAGTGGACGAAGAAGAGGAAGAAGGCGAAGCAAATGTATCAATTGCATTAGACGATTGGACTCCGTTACCGATTTTGGTTAGTATATTATGAATTTAAATTTTGTATTTAATTGCATGAGATTTAGGTTAATTAGTTAAAATTGCGTATCTAAGTAATGTAGTTTAATCAATATAGGAAGAAGACTTTAGACCACATTTTAGTACTGCGCAAATGTGGGATAGTAAAGAAGAGATGATGGAATGGACAAAACAGAGAGCAAGGGATTTAATGATAGTTTTGGTACATCGTACATCTAGAAAATATTGCGTTGATTTTGTATGCGATAGGTTTGGAAAACCTAGATCGGGTAGGCCGAAAGTGAATTTAAAAAATCCAGAATTGTCGGTTCCGAGGCTTCGTCACCGAAAATCGAAGAAATGTGGTTGTACATTTGAGTTATATGGGGTTCGTATAAAAGAAGGGTCTTATAGTTATAAATGGATCGTGAATGTTGTAGAAGGTCGTCACAACCACACCCTTCCTACTAGTTTTCATGGGAATTCATTCGTGGGTAGAATGAGCAAAGAGGAGGAGAAAATAGCAAGGGAAGCGGGGGATGATCGCAAGACGCCAAAAAACATACTTATTTAGCTTAGGAAAAGAGACCCGCAAAATGTGACATCCATGAAGCAGATTGCCAATTTTTTGCAGAAGATCAATTTTGAAGATCGTGGTGAATTGTCAGTTACTCAGTGGTCTCTAAATTTTCAGAAAGAGAACAAGTATTTTTGTCAACCTTTGAGGAACACGAGGACGAATGAGGTTGAAGTCCTTTTTTTCGCTCACCCGGAGTCAATTCGTTTGTTCAGGAAGTTTCCTCACGTGATTATCATGGACGCCACATACAAGACAAATAGGTATGATATGACTTTAGTGGAGATGGTTGGTTTCACTTGCACGCACAAGACGTTCAACATCGCATATGCATTCATGGCTCAGGAGACAGTAATGCATTACAAGTTTGTGATGATGTGCGTTCATGAGTTGTGTAGAAATTTGGGAGTGATGCCGAAGGCTATAATGACCGACTGTGAGAAGGCTTTGTTGAGAGCAATCAAACTTGTGTTCAAAGACACTGATGTGAACCAACTATTGTGTTGGGTGCACATTAAGCACAACATCCAGTCACACGCAGAAAAAGTGATTAAAAATACTAAAAGGGTGGAGAACTTTGTTACGCAATGTTGGGGGATATTTTGCTCGAGCACCGAAGAAATCTACGAAGAGCGGTTGAGAAAGCTGAGAGATTCATGGAAGAAGGGCATTGTTGGTTACGTTGAAAAGTATTGGTTTACTCCGTACAAGAAGTTCATAGTTAGAGCGTGGACGGACTACACTCTTCACTTTCACACAAGGACTACAAACAGGTATCTTTGTTTGTTTAGTTGTTAATTTGGACCACCATATTATTTATGCTAATGATTAGAAATTGTGTTTATTTAGGGTGGAGGGGATGCATAAGGTGTTGAAAGAAATTGTGGGTTCTAGTAGAGGAGGCTTCAACAGAGTGATCGTGAGGATCCACCATGCGGTCATAGTTCAGATGGACCTGATTAGGGCGGCGATGAACCAAGCACTTACCACTCGGCAAATGGTCTTTGATGACCCAACCTTTCCTCCTAGCATTCGAATGTTGTTTTCAAGGCTATTTTACCGAGTGTCAGATAGGTGTTTTCTGTTGTTGTTGGAAATGTACCAGCAAATATTGAAGGAGGAGTATTCAAATGTTTGTGATGATCATTGGGTTCGAGATTGTCTTGGGATGCCATGCGTACACGATCTTGCTAGGGCAATCATTTCAAAGACACCTCTTGTTCTGGATGATTTTCATGACTTCTGGAAGGAACTGAGATGGGAAGATGATGCAATAAATTTGTCCTTACCCGACGACAATCGTTCAATGTCTATTCCGGAGATCAGAATGCGTGAAATGTGGGCGAAATGGGAAAGTGGAGATTTGAGGGATGGAACTCTATTCAGATTAAGTGAGTTGTACATTGACTTGGAGCATCCGGAACAAAGTTCTTTGGTAGAGCCAACAAACTTGTTTAGGAAAGGAAAAGGAAGGCCGCCGGGATCAAAGAACAAGGAGAAGCAGCGAAATGGGAATTCTCCTCCGAGAGAAAAGAGGGAAAAGAGTTACCACGAGTACGTTAGAGAAGACTTAACAAATACTGAGAATGCGCAAAAAGTTGCAAAGGAGAAGGCAAATAGGCAAAGTGAACGACGAACTTGTCCTAAAAAGCAAGCAAGTCAAGTGTCGTTCGACTTCGGATCACAGTCCCAACCTGAACCATTGTTTTCAGAGACCATCGATTTAGAAGACGAAGACATGAATGCCGTGCCCCTAAGAGCTTGCTATCCAGATCGAAACGAAACAGAGGAAGGAGAAGAGGAAGAAGAGATTGAAGAAGCCATAAGTTATATGGGGGTGAACTTGGGGGTGAAAAATATTGACTACTTTTGGCTTTCCTACATGACTTCTGTGAAAGATGTGCGTTCAGACGGACATTGTGGGTATCGGTCAATGGCTCTACTTACGGGTATGCAACAGAGTCAATATCGTATGATCCGTGCTGCGTTGGCAGCGGAGCTTCTTGGAAACAAAGAGACATGGGAGCCCATACGACGTGGACTACGGGTAGGAACATGGGATGATCTTATTGCTCAAGTTAACTACATGAGAAGTCCTTGTGAGAGACCATTTTGGATGGACATGCCATTTATGGGTTTGGTGTTTGCCACAGTGTATAATGTTGGTTTAGTGCAACTATCCTGGGATGCGCCGTGTTTATGCTTGCCAATAAGGCAGTCTACAGTGAGCCCTGGTCCTCCACAAAAGATTTTTGGGATAGCTCTTGTCGGATGCAGTAATCACTGGATACCGGTAAGAATCTGTGGTAATCTAAACAAACGTCATGAAACGTCGAAATCATTTATACTTATTGATTAATTTTCTTTGTATATCTAGGTTTGGCTCCGTGATGGGGCACCATTGCCACGTTGTTCCGGTTCGTGGAGAAGATTCGCAGATGACAACATCAAGTGGTGGGAAGGGATATATGCTGGCCAAGTGGACTTGTTTCGACAATACCGCTTTACTGCTGGAAAGCATATGGACTACATGACTTGATTTGTAATAGTTTAGTAGCCTTGATCTTTAGACTTCGATTGGAATTGATTTATAATATGTAATGACTTGTCTTGTCTGCTTTGAAATATGTAATGACTTGTCTTGTTTGCTTTAAATAGTGTTTTCAGTAGAGTTAGATGAGGTAGGTGAAACAGTGAAGTGAAATCAGTGAATCCATAAACTACAACACACTCAGCATAAATTAAAAAGACAACAGACTCATTAAGGAAAGACAACAGACTCATTCTTGAAATTTAAACTAAACACAGACTTAGCAGAGATTCACTGATTTGATACCAAGATCCCTAATCGGAGTCAGTGTCATAAAAACTAGGAACAAGGTCATTGGGAAACCTCTGTTGTATCCAGTGTTTGGCTACTTCAATACTCTTAGCCTGGTGAAAATATACCAGCTTCAACTGCTGGTCAGCTATTTCCTTCAACAGTTTTGCAATGACTCGGAGATGATGACTGTCGTATTTTGGCTCAAGATACATGATCATGTAGTTACACTGACATGTGGTATTCCTTTGTCCATACGTATGGGGATTGTTCTTGTCATTACCAGTGAACACCTTGATTGTTCTTGAGCACCTTCTACTCGGGCACTGGATCTCACTGCCTTCTGCTGGAACTGGGGAGGATGAAGATGATGCCATGGTTGTTTGAATCTGTAATACAAAGTAAGAAAACATGTTAGAAACAATGAAGATATCTAACGAAATCAGTAAAAAATGAGACTTTTAATTGAAATACAGAGTAAGAACTTGAAACCTAATTATTTTACGGCGCAGTGAGAATGAGATAATAGGGTTCATTGAGGCAATGAATTTATAGCCGAGGTTTTACTAGGGTAACTTTGATTTGGGCCGATGTAGACAAAAGGTCCACAACAACAAAGGCCCAATAACGTAATTCCGTCATCCAAAGGTGACTTACAGCTGTGTGGTAGCTGTAACACACTCAAGCAAAATATGGTGGTGCGTTAGCAATAAACGCACAACTGATAACAGAACTTCGTCAAGATCCAACAGAAAAATCCCAGCCCAACAAAGACGACCAGCCCAACATTCAAGCCCAGCCCAGAATATGTGCGTTAATTGTTAACGCACCAACCCTTTTACCCAGAATCAAATGTTTCTGGTGTTTGTAGGGTTTAGGGTATCAGAGTTGGTGCGGTAATTGTTGTAGTACCAACCCTAATTACATAAAAATTCATTTTTTATGTTGTTTTCTTATACTATTTGATATTATAAAAAGTTTTATGACCCAAAGTAATGTTATACTACTGAAATATGTCGTTATTGAGAGTTTTGTGAATAATTTTATCAAGTTTTACTAATGTAATATGAGATTACGAAGAGTTATATGATAAAAAATCATATTATACTAATGAAATACGAGGTTAGTTGAGTCAAACGATAACAATTAAGTGTTAAACTAATGTTATATGATGAAATAAACACATTATATGAAGTTCATTTTAGTAACGAAGTGGTATCACATACATATGAGTATAACTATACAACTTATATACTTGAGAGTAGTAGCATACAGGTAAAAGTCATCGTTTACATACTTCTAAGTGTTAAAGTTGTTAATTTCTTATAAAAACGATAGCGTTTGATTGGTAATGCTCAAATATTAATGTTACATTTCTTGACTTTTACGTTTTAAGTGCTTATTAAGCCGTTTTATGTCATTTTTTGTGTTTGGGCCTCATTCAAAATTCATTAGGCCTTATTAGGCCCGTTGACGTTTTCGATAATAATTTTTCGATTCCGAAAAATGAAAATAACTATTCGCCGTATTTGTTGTCATGTTACAATTTCAAAATTTCGATTTTCATCGTTTCAAGGCGTTAAAACGATATGGGCCCAAACTATACACATATGACATCCATTATCCATTATCCACTATCCATTATCCATTATCCACTATTCACTATCCATTATCCATTATCCATTATCCATATTTCGATTTGGCTTGTTTTATATCGTTTTGAGTCGATTTTTTTCGTTTCTTAGTCGTTTCGAGACGTTTTGAACCATTTTTATCAATATTTGACGTACTTGGTCGTTTTTCGCCTTTTTCAAAAAACTCAAGTTTTGCTAAAATTTGCTCAATTTGGCCATATTATGCCATCATTTTGGCCACATTTTTACACTTTTTTACAACTTGTTCGAAATTCCTTCAAATTTCGATTTGGCTTGTTTTATATCGTTTTGAGTCGATTTTTTTCGTTTCTTAGTCGTTTCGAGACGTTTTGAACCAGTTTTTATCAATATTTGACGTACTTGGTCGTTGTTCGCCTTTTTCAAAAAACTCAAGTTTTGCTATCAATATTTGACATCACTCCAAGTCACGACCCTCATTCCCACTACCTTGGCCTTCCTCGCGGATTGAATGCCGAAAAAGCTGAGATTGACGAACCGGAACTGGAGCCATCGGTGGAGCCCCGTCAGTCAAAACTCCAAGGAGACGCCTCATGAACTCATCGATATCTGCAGGCCTCCTCTCTGGTGGTGTCTCCAAGAAAGCTCGAATCTCACAAGTCACTAGCTGGGTCCGCTATATTAACAACATATCAAAACATTACAATCAAATATACTAATTGAATGAATATGACTAATAAAATTTATAATTGTACCGCAAAACTGTCAACCGAAGGTGGAATACGCAGCGGACCAACTGGACGATCGAGTCTACGTGATCTGGGATCCACCAGAGGATGAGAAACTCGATCATACCAATCGAGATAATCATCTGTGACTGCCCAATAGTACGTCGCTCGTGGCTCCCGAATCTGTATCAAAGGCCTGGGGTCCTGATCCCACACACCAAGCAGATCCTTCTCAAAGTGAACTGAATAATGCGTCAGCCTGTTGTTACGTGTCACCTGGATGGGCTCTGGGGAGGATCTGGGATACCCTGCACATGTCCAAACTATCGCAGCAGGCGACCTGGCTGATAGAGCTCCTCGATGTCCAGACAACGGAGAATGCCCTCAAACAAAGACGGGGCGTACTGCGGAAGTCTGAAATCCACATTTGAAAAGGGAAACCAGTTAACCTGCAACAAAACATTACAAAACAGTTAGTATAGTTTACATTCACACAATATAACGAAAGCATACATTCTTAAAATCTGACCTCCTCATAACGAACACGGTCAAGCATGCCACGAATGGCAACCAAACGATCCGTGCTCTTCCCCTGTGGCACCTCTCTGCCCTCCCTCATAGCAGCTGCGGCGTGGTCCATAGAAAGTGGATCTGTCACAAAATGTCCACGAAAATGTGGAAAATATGCCCAGATCCACGACTGCAAAAAAAGGATAATTAGAACTCGACTTCCTAAACATAGCCAATCGTATAGTTGTTTGCGTACTAACCCGCAAAAGAATGCCAGAACTCCCCATCCCCATAGCCAATCGCCTCAACGCCTGTCCAAGGTTGCAATACAGATGAGCTAACACTCCAGCTCCCCAAGCATATCGGCCAGTGCTGTTGTGGTCGGCCAAAAGAACTAACCACCAGTGCTTGACTGCTGTAGTCGACTTGTCCACTAGAACTGTAGTGCCGAGAAGCAACAGTAAGTACATAGACGCAATGAGGCTCTCATCTCTCTGTCCATCCTCCATCCGCATCATATCCTTCAATCTCTGCTGAAGATAACCCAAAGGAATGCCTCCATCCTATACCAAGTCTTCACCAGTGCCTCCTCGACGTGAAGCATCTCAGCAACAAAAGTGAAGATCTCCTCCTTGCTCAAAACTGAGCTACAACTCCTGCCATGTATAGGCAGCGACAGGATCTCAACCACATCGTGAAGTGTAGGACCAATCTCTCCAAATGGCAAATGAAATGTGTTGGTTTCTGGGTGCCATCTCTCGACGAAAGCAGAAACCAACACATGATCGACAGGACCGGACCCGATATAGCGTAGATCAGTCAATCCAGATCGCTCTGCAAGCTGAAACCACGAATCTGGACCAGGTCTCCTAAACGCCTCTAGTGGAGTGCAATAGGCGGTGTGGAAGTGAACCTTGACGACCTTTCGTGTCTGGAAAAAAAGTAAAAAAATAACACAGTTACTTCTACAGAATGCCGTTCATATTTCACATATGAACATTATAGTTCAAATACATACCAAATCAAGAGGAGCCTCGCCTTCTGGAAGATCAGCAGACTGTGGAAAATCAGCATGATCTGCAGCACGTCCACGTCCACGTCCTCGTCCTCCGCGTGGAGCGCGTCCACCTCGTGTTGGAGGATCAGCAGCGTCTGCATCAGCAACATCATCATCTGCCTGAGCTCCTCGGCCTCCTCGATGTCTCTGTATAAATGGAGGAAGAGGACGGGGGCCAGCTGGAATCACAGGTACGGGAGGATCAACAACTGTAAGCTCATAAATAGCCCTGGCGATGTGCATCTCATAACTCTTCAGCAACTCATTTGTAAAAGGACCTCCGGGCATCCAAGGTACAGCAGGAGGTGGTACAGGATCTGCATCGGGAGGTGGTACAGTCGGGGGAGGTGGTACATCGGGCGTAGGAGACGAAGGAGCTGGAGATGAAGGCCCCATACCAGCATGATCCTCTGAAATAATAGGAGGGTCGTCTCTCCTAAGCTGATCTGTCGGTATCTCGGGATGAGATACAATATAATCTGTACCTAAACCCTCACCGTCTCCCAGCATATCATCATCCAAATCAACAGCTGTATCATCGACGTCCATATCCTCCTCCTCACTCTCACTGTAACCCTCATCATCAGCAGACGGATCAACATCTAGACCACAATCCCTAACTGCCCCAGTATCTGTAAGTGCGCCAGTAACATCAGTGGGTGTCGAACTAGAAGCATTCAGCTGGTCTCGAGCAGTAGCAAAACTCTGACGTATGGACGCTGTAATCTCCATCCTCCTAACACGCTCTGCAGCAACAGGAGCCCCCGGAACAAAACCACTAGAAGCCATCGTATCTCGCACCCCCTAATGTTGTTGTTATAGCGTAACGTTATTTTCATAGCGTTACAAAAATAACGTCAAATTCAAAAACGTCTTTTCCATGACGTCGTAACGTTACAAACAGTTGTTGTAACGTCAATCCTAATCAAAATCATCTATAATTTCTAAACATTTTGTTCATAACGTTACGAAATTAACGTTATAATTCGCCTAATTTCAATACTTTATATACTAATAATTCATAACGTTATGAAATTATTATTTTTCATAACGTTACAAAGTAAGAGAAGAAGAATGTCATATTTCAATACTTTATAATTCTCTCCGGGCACCACCGCTGAACGTCAATGGAACCTCCTCTTCTTCCTCCTCCATAGCAACCTAGCAAGCCACCGTCGACGGCGCTTCCGCCATTGTTGGCTGCTCCACAGTGGGGGGGACGACTCCGGCCGAAATTATGGGCCCAGAAGAACCGCCTTGGTCGGGGCAACTCGATTCCATGGTCAATTTTGCTTCTTGGTAGGGGTAAACGCCGGGAAAGTGGGCGGCGGAAATTAGGGTTAGCGGCGGCGGCGGTTTTGGGGAAGAACAGACGAAGAAGAAGGTCGGGGGAGGGAAATCTGGGGTTTTCAATTTGTAAACCTGGTGCGGTAACGTTTACCGCACCAGTTTTATTTAAAAAAAAAACAATCAAATACGGTGCTGTAACTCTTACCGCACCTGTTTTATTTATAAAAAAAAAAATATATCATGTGCGGTAATTGTTACCGCACAGGGTTTAAGTTAATCAAAATCTGTTTTTTTTGTTAATCTCGTATTAACGTGGTGCGTTAATTGTTAACGCACATATCTGTGCGGTAATTGTTACCGCACCACCGTCGTATAGGTTTCAGAAAAATTTCCAACAATGCCCTGGAGTCCTTTGGTGCGGTAATCCTTAACGCACAGAAGTGTACTGCAACTCTTACCGCACAGAATAATGTGCATTTAGCAAAAAAAACGTGTGCATATCGACCAAGCCTTTATCAATGGATCCAATAATTATCAATACATGCAGGTTATCAAAGGGTTTTTCCGTGGGCTAAGTCAATGTATGTGTACTACCAAATACCAATGTGTAATTTTTTTTTGGACCCTGTTATTACTCAATGTTAAGATGCTACTCAATGTGTAAAATTTATTTCTAATTTATTTCTAGTGCTACAACCAAGTTTACAAAAGTTTACAAACAAGTTCACAACCAAGTCATTCTTGATTTCGATTGTAACCACTATTGCAATAGTTGTATTTTCATTTTACGAGTTTGTAGAATTGTATTATGTCGTCGTTCACTCATTTTAAATTTAGGGTCTATTTAATGACTAACCGCAAACGAAAAACCGTGATTTCTCTGCGCGAAATGCGGGATTTCGGATCTAGTCTTTTCTAAACAATTTGTTACATCTTATTTAACCTTTCGAAGTTCCTAAACTGTCTCTTGAATCTTTTTTTAATCCTTAACTAGGTCATTATCATCCTTAATCCTTAACCAGGTCATTTTGCACATGTGGCAGAAGTAACATCTTCCTTAATCCTTAACTAGGTCATTATCATCACCCGAACTAGATCAAATTAGCAAACAGAAAATTATGTGGCAAAAGTAACATTTGTTTAATGATGTATAATTGATCGGAGTTATTAATACTTCTATACGCATGTGCAAAGTTGATCTGTTGTAAGTTACAATATTGGTATTTGAATGCGGAGTGGTCTCACATGATGTTAAGACAAAATTCGTGGGGCCTCAATAGCCTAAAGCAGCTCTTGCATCTTTTTTAAACAATTTTTTACATCTTATTTAACCTTTTGATGTTCCTAAACTGACTCTTGAATCTTTGTTTAATCCTTAACTAGGTCATTATCATCCTTAATCCTTAACTAGGTAATTTTACCCATGTGGCAGAAGTAACATGGTCATTATCATCACCCGAACTAGATCAAATTAGAAAATAGAAAAGTATGAGGCAGAAGTAACATTTGTTTAATGATGTATAATTTGTTCCACCGACTATCCTCGTTTTTTGTTTATGCTGTTTTATCAATGGATCCAATAATTATCAATACATGCAGGTTATCAAACGAGGAAGCTATTTGCACTGCTTTTTGTTGCAGGCTTAAATCCGCGCGGAGTTAGGGGTCGCAAACTCCGCGCGGAGTTATGGAATGGACAGATTTATAACCCGTCAGAATACTTGAAAATTTTGTAAAAAATTAGGCTAAAAGCTGGCAAATCCTAAATCCGCCCGCTTTTTCACTTTGAAAAATCTGGCGAATTCTAAATCCGCCCGCTTTTAAGCTTTAGAAAGCTGGAAAATCCTAAATCCGCCCGTTTTTTAGCTTTGAAAAGCTAGCGGATTGTAAATCCGCCGGATTGGTTGGAGCTCCGCGCGGCAATCCGCCGGATTGGTTGGAGCTCAGCTCCGCTCGGAGCTCAGATTCGCCGGAAAATCAGAACGGTTATTCGACCTGATTTTCCGTCTCATCTCAGTGCAAATAGGATCCGCCTTATCAAAGGGTTTGTCCGTGGACTAAGTCAATGTATGTGTACTACCAAATACCAATGTGTAATTTTTTTTCCGACCCTGTTATTACTCAATGTTAAGATGCTACTTATGCTTTTTATTTCTACTGCTACAACCAAGTTTACAAACAAGTTCACAACCAAGTTTACCATTCTTTTTTACTTTTATTGAATATAGTACTATAATACATCTATGTATTTGTGTCTCTTATGGTACTAAAACAAGTAAGATCATGAAGAACCTTATAATCTATAAAAGACAGGAATATTAGCTAACCTTGTTGAAATTATTACAAACATTAATGAAAGATCATACATTATATAGCGTTGAGAGGAACCCGCTTTTATCCACAAATGTCTTGTATGTTCGTTTTGCCATAGGCCTGCCGCAAAATCTTTTAAAACGCGATCAGGCAAAAGCATACACTATTTGTTTTTCGGTAGGAAGTGTGGAACGAGTTGAAAAACAAAGAAACTTGCTTTATTGTTATCGCAAAGCAACGCGAGCTATAGTGGAAGAAAGGACAATAACGATATGTGCGTTATTATACTCCAAATCTCGACGCATTTTATTAAGAAAAAAAAGCATTTAGATTTATCAACAAAGGATTAACAGCGCTGTGTATAGAATCTAAACGCAAAGGATGCACCCGTTTTGAATTTATCGACGCAAACGTTGCGCGGCTCCATTGTTACTCGCATCGAAGCACATGAAAGCAAATACTCCGCATGACGTTATAAGTGTTATTATGCGTGACGTTGAAAGTAATACTCTGTATGACGTTATTATGCGCATGTGAGAACTGCGTTGTATTTTTGTAAAACGCTCCCGGACAAAGCGTGGACATGTTATGAAAATATCGACACAAAATAGTGCACACTTACAAATCCATCGTGCCACATACAATACTCAGATTGTTCATCTAAGTTTTTTATCCTTGACACTTATTTGGTGACTGATCAAATGGTCGCTCGGTTTCATACTAAGCATGTTTTCTTGCCTTTACCAAAATATACTTAACCATATCTACATATTCCAAGCAAAATATGATATGATTCTTTTATTGTATTTTACACAACAAAAGTTTAATAATTCTTTGATCTAGGAAGAGCTCAAAGGGAAGTGTAGCATATGCAATAACCAAAACATTAACCAACTAGTGAAGTGAATTGATTTTTAGTGTCTCCAAGGGACGGAGAATCATATCAGTTTAACTTGCCTGGTAACACATCTCATTTTAAAAAGAAAAATTGAAAATAAATGTCAGAATTTTTAATAGAATTAAGATAATAAGTGAAGAAATAACCTGTGTCCCCACCACTATCTTTTACGGAGTAGCTAGTAATTCATCCATATGTAATTTTCTTTTATTTTTGATAGGCATTTGTGCCCAATTCTTTTGGGCAGTACGGAGTAATGTTTTGGCATCCATGTAATTGTAGCTTGCCATCAATTGCACTGTTGTTCAATTGAATATTGGGTTTCAATATATTTTGGCAATTCCACCATAGCCATCCTCTATTGTGTTTTTTAATTAATAAATTTTACATGAACTTGATCTTCAAAATCATTGTTCTCTACCGAGTCAATTTCAACAAATTATTATATTTGATTTATTTTTGACATTAAATAAAATTAATTAATTCTAGAATACTTTTATATTTGTATGTTAATTTATATGAGTATATTTATTCTCAAAATTATTATATTTGTTTTATTTTTAAAATTTAATAAAAAAGAAGAAGTTATTATATGTATATATAATTTATAATATTGTTTGATGATATATGATGATGTTAAAAGATAAACATGAAATTAAAGTGGAGTAACACCATTGTGAAGGGATAGAGTAACATAGATGATGTGGAAGAGAGAGAATTTACAAAATGGGGTGTAGATGCTCTAATCGTCCATTACTTTCCGGAAATGATTACTTATTTTGGTTGTACATACGCTTGAATTTCATGGAGAAGGATATCAACGTTTATACTCAAATTGAAATAATGGAACTAGATTCCGTCATATATGCTTTCAAAAACATATACAACGAAAAAGTCATCGTCGCCGTAAAATACAATAAAAGAATGGAACATATACAACGAAAAAAGCTTTGAAGAACATAGAGGATGAGTTCTGTATTTTCCTTTATCTGAAATTCCAAATTCAGACGCTCTCCATCTTTTCATTCTTGGATACAATTCAATTTTTGTGTCTCTGTCTTCGGTCTCTTGCTTGTGCTATTTGTCTTGCGGGTTTAAAACATCACATCATTCACATTGCTCATGCTAACATAGTGATAGTGCGCTTTATTATTGTCTGATATCGGCCATTTTTGGCTAGCAGATCTAGAGATTGTTTTTTCCGGCAAACTGAACACATGTACGAATTAGCATTATATCACTAACATGTTTTTGAAAGAAAAAAAATCAAAAGCGAAAACACTATTAACACCCCCCATCTTGGCTACGCCTCTAGATCTCAATCAACAACCTATACAATAGGCGAGAAGTCGGTGCAATTTCAGCAGGACTAAGATTTTATCATATAAAAGATTTGTTTTACTGAACTGTGATAAAAGCCTTGTCTTGCTCAAATGACAACTACTTCATGGAGAGCAATATTATATATCGTTTGTATTTGAGTTCAAAGAATGGAATAGAGTTCTGTCATATGATGCCTACAAACACACGGGCAAGAAAAAATTAATCCTTGGCGAAAGTAAGGGAGGATGACCTACTTATTTTTCCAAGTCTTCCTTGCCGAAGTTAATCAGGAAAATTTTGACACTATTTGTTTGCAGGTACGAAGCGTGGAACAAGTTGGCAAATAAAGCAACTTGCTTTACTGGAATCACATCCTTGTGTATGCAATCTTAACACAAATATATAAGGGCTTCCTCCGATCAATTAGGTGTGCGGTAAGTGTTATTTACATTAAACATCTGACCCTGAAACTAATACTCCGTATGACATGCCCGATAGAAGGGAGAGTTAAACTGGTATGATTCCTCGTCACTTATAGAAACTAATCGTCTATTAATTGTTGGCAACGATTACTTACTTTGGCTATACATACTGCAATTCTATTCAAGTGCCTTTGTCTCCGTTCTGTGGCTTCTGGTCCTCGTCTTGTCAGGGTAATAGTAGATCTGGAGATTATTTTTTCCTTCAAACTCAATGCATGTACGAATTAACAAAATACCACCAACATTTTCCAAAAAAAAATCACAAGTGAAAGGATGTAATTTTTGTACCTACTTCATAAAAAGTGATATTGGCGTGCTTAATGAAGTTGAAACAAAGAGAGTAAACAATTACAAAATGAAACATATTGTACAACATATATTTATTCTCCATCAGCAGAGTGTTCCCTCAATAAGAGTAGTGTTTCGTTGTAGTTCGCTTTTTCTTTTTTCTCTTTTAATCGGTCATTTAGTTGTTTTTATCTTTCAACGTGTTCCCGCAAAATACCACTAACATTTTTATCTTTGTAATTTTTAGATGTCTCGATTGCAGCTCACTTGAGTATATTTTAGAGTTTGGACGATTGGTTTTTGCTTTTTTTCCAGGTTTTGTTAATTTTGTTTCTCTTGTTTTGTTTTTTCGTTATCTTGGCGCATCCACATGCGTATTACTCTCTCCGTCCTTTAATGTTCTTCCCATTTCATTTCATTTCGATACATTTACAGAGACACGTTTTGCGTCGTTAATATCTCTTATTATATATTTCTAAAAATTATAAAATTTTGATATTGTTAAAGTACTCAATGAGACGAACAAAACAAGATCACGCATGACCATGTTTGTTCTTATAGATTGAGAATAATCTAACAAATTGTATTAAATCGTGAATAGTGTTAAAATTGGAGATGGAAAGAACATTAAGGAACGAAGGGAGTATAATATTCCAGCTCCTCCACGTGCACGCAGCTGAATGGAGTCCTCTACATCTTCCTGCTTTTTGTCTGTTGTGGACGGTGACGATTGTGTTTCTGTGGGCTCCAATGGTGTTATGAACGGCTGCGATCAACTTCGATACTACTTTCGGATTTTTTTATGTTTTTCGGCCAACGACATCCACTTGCGGAGTATAGTATTAAAATTTTACCACGTGGGATTAGTTGAGTGGAGTGCTCTACATCTACCTGCTTTTCTGTTTTTTTAGTGTCACGATTGTGTGTCTGTAAGCTCCAAGGTGTCATGAAGATCGACTTCAAATTTTTTTCATTTTTCCTACTTTCTTTTTTTCGGCGACTTGCGTTAGTTTTGTCAGGTTGGAAGGTTCAAGTAGTTGTTTCGTTAGATTTGCCGTTTGTTTTCTCTTTTTTCCTATTTTCTTTTCGACTTAGCGTATGTTGTGGAGGTCTGAAGGTTGTCTTGCGAACATCTTGCTGCTGGCGAATTGTAGGCGGAACGCGTTGGAGAGTTCGACGAAGGACGAGATACTTCCTTTTGGGAGATGGATAAACCACGTCAAGGCGGGACCTTTCAGCGTCGAGCTGAAGAATTTGCATGTCCTGGCTTCTCTTAGTTCGGGCTCGATGGGACTTGTGGAGAGCTTTGCCTTGTAAAGTAGGATGTGTTCTTCGGGATCTTCGGATCCGTCATAGACGGGGAGATCGGCGACGGTGAACTTCTTGGCGATCTTCTGGATGGCGATCGTGTTGATAAAGGGGCTCTCTTGATATCCCTACTCGTGCTCAGGAACTATGGATCTTGGCGCTCCGGGCATTTGTAGCATCTCCTTCCTTAGGGCACCGACTTGTTTCTCTACCAACGCGGCGTCAAGCGTCATCTCGTTCGTCCATTTTTCTTTAGTATACTAACAAAGGTAGAAATTAATTTTTGTGACAAAGGAGCAAGTAGAAGAAGAATTTGTAAGGCTTCGGAAAATTCAGGATTTTAAGCTTGCATTAGTTGAATTTGTCATATTAGAAGATGATAACATTGTGTTTCATGTTCATGTAAATATAGGCCCTTCCTATTTAACGCCCACCCCTTTTGCTATTTACCGCCCAGGCGCCGTGCGTCACGCATGGATTATATCCGTGCGTGACGCATGGTTTTAATCCATACGCCACGCACAGAAAAAAACCATGCGTAACGCATGGACACAAACCATGCGTCACGCATGGATTTTTTTCCTATAAAAGCCCAAAAACATCAAACCCTACCATTTTGTCATATTCTTCAACAACAACAACGGCGGCTGCAATCCATAACGCACCATTTTACCCCAAAATCCATCTTTCTCATCATCTTTTTTGCATATAAGGTATGTAAACATTAAGATTTCATTGTTATGGTATGGTATTGATGTATATATGAGGTTTTCATGTTGTTTTGATGATATTTACTTCAAAATCCAATGTGTATGTTAATTAGTTGATTAGAAATGATTAAACTTGTAATATATGAATGGATTGTGTACTTTGTTGATAATTTATTGACAAATTTGATATTTTCATGTGTATATAGTTTATTAGGGTTTTGATATTGAATTAGGGTTTTGTGAATTAGGGTTATGAATTAGGTTGTTGAAATTGGGTATGGTTTTAATGAAATTATTGAAAAACTGTTATAATTTTGGAAAAAGTGTTGAGATTAGGGTTTGAAAGCCATGGAAAAACTGCAGAACACAAATTCTGGAATGTGCAATTCCATGCGTCACGCATGGCTTGAAACCATGCGTCACGCATGGATGGAAGTCATGCGTGACGCATGGAATTGCACATTCCAGGGTTGTGTTCTGCAGTTTCAGATTGTATTTGATGATATGCTGATTGAGTTTTTGATGATATGCTGATTAAATTCAGTAAACTGATTAATTTTGTGGAATTGCACATTTTATGATGTAGATATGGATGGTGGTCGTCGACCTGGACGGGATACTCGTCAAAGAAACAGAGATCTGAAGAAAAAAGATCCCGTAGTTCCAAAACAAAGGAAGAAGAAGAATAGACAAGAATCGCCTCCTCGTCGTTTAGAGTTTTCTGATGAGATACAACAGCAACAACAACAACAACAACAACAACAACAACAACAACAACACCAACAACAACAGCAACAGCTAGCTTTGTCTGCTGCAGGTTTCGATCCCCAGGGTTCCCCTCATTACTTTCCTGGCACCCCCATTCTGATCCCACATCAAACTATGTTTCCACAACAAACACAGTTTTCAGGCTATCCGGGCTATCCACAACATGACCAATCATTTGTGGAGATGATGAGGCAAGCTACTGGTTCTCATCACTTTCAGAACCCTCAGACGGGTGATGACCAGTACGCACTGGTTGCTTGTAGCAGTGCAGGGCCATCAGCTGGGGGTGCCAATGGTGATTATACAGATGTCCTATTCCGATCAAGAATCTGATATTTCCGATATTAGTACGGCGTCTAGCGTGGCAGACAACTTTGATATGCTTGAACGGGAGAGACGTGAACGGGAGAGACAAGAACGTGAGCGACGTGAACGGGAGAGACAAGAACGTCAAAGGGAGAGAGGGGAACCATCCACTAGACCAAGGATGACCGCACGAGAATACAAGAACCTCTTCAAGCCGTTCAACCCTCGTCGTTAGATCTACTTATTATGTTGCACCTTATTATGTTGAACCTTATTGTGTTGCACCTTTGAAGATTGAACCTTATTATGTTGAACCTTATTGTGTTGCACCTTTGAAGTGTTGAACCTTATTGTGTTGCAAGAACTACTTGTTTTTTCTTAAGAGTGTCTATTTTGTAGGTATTTTAAAACATGTCGACTCGTTTCACTTTCAAACTAGGTTTCACATTTCAAATATCATAAATCAACATAAATCAACATAAATCAACATATCAACATGTTTAGTCATACAACTAGTACGTGCTGACATGATTTTTGAAAAGAAAAACAGTGCGTCACGCATGGATATAATCCACACGTGACGCACGGTTCTATTCCATGCGTGACGCACAAAAGGACACATGATCCCTTTGATTCTTAGTAACACTGATGTGTGCATGATTTCCAATCAAAATAAAATTACATATTGTCAAAGGTTGGACATTTAGGCCACGTAAGAAGTCCAAACAAAGGATATGCTACTTTACAAGTTAATAGGTGTTATTGGGAGTTACCCACATGGTTAAATATCCCTAATAGGCATTGAAAACAAGTTTCATTACATTCGGACATCGTTTGAGTGTCGTTTCGCCAAAAACCGCCTTAAGTCCATTTAAGGCCTTTTTAGTGGTTTTAGCGTTTACGTGCCTCATTTCGTGTGAGCGAGACCTCTTTTCTACTGAATATCCCTAATAAGAGTATGTTGTATAGTATTTTCAACAATAATCACCGTCAATGTTGTAGAATATACATATTGCGACAAGTTAGAGAGTTACGACTAGTATGTTTTTTACAAAGGAGGCGGTACTTTAAAAGTTAGAAGTTGTGGTTGGGAGTTACCCACATGGTTAAATATCCATAATAGCCACTGAAAACAAGTTTCATTACATTCGGACATCGTTCGTGTGTCGTTTCGCCAAAAACCGCCTTAAGTCCATTTAAGGCGTTTTTAGTGGTTTTAGCATTTTGGCATAGTTTCGAATCCCGTTTTGTATGTGTGAGACTTTATTGGGACTTTATATGCCTTATAACACATTTTTGTATAAATTTTTCAAACATACGTGAACATCAATGTTACGACCATATATATTGCAACAAGTTAAGCTTGTGGTGAGTAGTTTGATGTTTTACAAAGAGCGTGTTACTCTAAAAGCAAAAGGTTTTGATGCAAAGTTACGGACATGGTTAAATATCTCTAATAAGCATTGTAAACAAGTTTCATTCCATTCCGATGATGTTTCGACGACGTTATGGCGAATTGTGGTTTTAAAGCCTTTAAAAACAACACGGAACATGCATTATTTTGTGTGCCATAACTAAAAATACATTGAATACATTGACATGAATCATATAAGCAACAAAAAAACATATGAAAATCCATGCGTCACGTATGGTGTAAAACCATGCGTCGTGTTTGACATAAAACCATGCGTGACGCATGGTTTTATGTTGCAAAATCTTATTTTTATATTTAGAATGCTTATATTGTTGTTATGTTGACGAATGTTCAACCTTATTATATTTCAAATTGTATATGGTACGCCATACATATTGCGACTTTGTTCGGTTTTCAAACTATGTTTCACTTACAAAGGTCTAA
This sequence comes from Oxyria digyna, assembly GCA_029168935.1. Taxonomy (NCBI): domain Eukaryota; kingdom Viridiplantae; phylum Streptophyta; class Magnoliopsida; order Caryophyllales; family Polygonaceae; genus Oxyria; species Oxyria digyna. Next base: position 36,921,978 of record JAPVLV010000009.1, read on the forward strand.
ATTTGATTTTCAAGTTACACACATGATCAAATAGACATTATAAGGATTGAAACAAAGTTTCATTCCATTTCGATAAAGTTTCGATGACGTTTTTGTCGAATTGGGCTTTATCGCCTTAAAAAAGACACTAAAAATGTGTTTCTTTGCACACTTAACTAGAAATACATTGAATACATTGAAAGTTAGAAGTTTCATATATGCAAATACGTGCGTCACGTATGGATTGTATCCTTGCGTCACGCATGGATACAATCCGTGCGTCACGCATGGATACAATCCATGCGTTTTCTGGAATGTGCAATCCGTGCGTCACGCACGGATTAATTCCATGCGTGACGCACGGATGACCTGGGCGGTAAATAGCAAAAGGGGTGGGCGTCAAATAGAAACTATGTAAATATATATATGTAATTTCTCCATAAAAGCGGTGCAATTTTTTTTTCAATTTGGTGGGACTTCTTAGTACGGATGCAAGACATTAGGGCTAAAAAGTCCCCAAATTTTTAACATTGTATTACCAAATACCCCGGATCATTGAATATATCTATTTACCTAGTTTAATTATTTAAATTATAAGAAAAAGATATTCTTATTTAAGGTAAGTACGTTAACTTTTACTTTTCTTATAGATAGATCGAGAAAGGGTCTATATAAAGGATCTCCAAAATCATCATAACCTAAGTTTTCCCCCATTTAATACAAGAGTTTGAGTTGACCCTAAAGTGTTCTTTATAGCGTTGAGAATGCACCGTCATGTTTGATCATAAACCCACAACTTTGCTTTATTATTGACATGTCTGTGCCGTTTTGGATGTATGAGAGGCGTGTCGCAAAATCAGACACGCAACTCTGTAGTAGCGCTGGAAAATGAAGTTATGGACACTGGTCAATGGGATAGGTGATGGATAACTGCGGTGCAAAACGAACGAAAGCGGTACACTGCAAAAAGTTATGCTTTTTGTGCATGGTGACGATTGTGTTTCCGTGGGCCCCAAGGCGTTTTGAACGGCTTTGATTGCCTCCCATTTTATTTTCTTATATTTTCTCTATTTTTGGCCAGGGGCGTCAGAAAATACAGATCGTTTGACGCACGTAAGTCAGCAGAGGTGCGACGCAAAATAAATAAGTCTAGAGCAAAAACAAATACACGTTGTATTATTAAAAGAAAGGGGCATAACAACTAACCGTCAGCCGTTCATTTTGAAAAAACAAGGTTTTTTTGGACTAAATCACATCCAACCATCGTGTTCCAATGCGTTTTAAAGGGATCTGATCGCCTTCGCTTTTACTCTCTTAAATTTTCTCTCTTTTCGGCCAGGGGCGTTAGAAAATACAAATCGTGCTATGCACGTGCGGCAGCAGAGGTGTCGCGCAAAATAAATTAGCCTAGCGCAGAACAACTATGCGCTATATTATGAAAAAACACTGTTTACATTTTGAAAAAAGCACGTTTTTTATGGATTCAACTGTCGCGTTGCGCTATCACGATTAGTTATTATGTGGCATAATAAAAAACGTCCATTTCACCACGGAGCACAAGTAAGATCTTTTCCACCGTCCATTCGAAGTGAAAACTATAATGAAATAAGCTTCAGTCACAGGTGCAGAGGAGGTGCGGTGCAAAACAAATGGAAGTGTTAGACGCAAAAACGTTTGCGATAATCTTTGCAACTTTCTCGGTTAGTAAAAAGTTGTTTCTCATCGAGTGGGGGGCTTTGTAGGCTTTTCTGCATTTTTTGGATTTTGACGATTGTGCTACCGTGGGCTCTAAGGCGTTTTGAACGGCTGCGACCGGCTCCACTTTTACTTTCATAAAAAAATTTATACCGCCTATTATAATTAAAGAAGGGGAAGGTGTGTCATCAGAAATTATACCGCCTATTATAATTTGTCTTCCTTAGTTTTTCTGTATTTTAGAACTTGTAAAAAACAACTTCCCTTTTTCTATGTACTACATTATTTACATAGGTCTTTACCGAAAACTACCTGTAAAATACGATACATTGCTCATAACCACCCCCATTAATTGAATATTACCGAAAATCACCCATGTTAAACTTTACGTTAGTCAGACGTCACCCTTCAACCGATTCAGTTAATTTTTATGTTAAATCTACAAAATTACCATTCTAAGCCCTACTTATTTAATAAAAAAAAAATAGATTACAAGTTTTTCTGATATTATTATTTGGGAAATAAATTTTAAAATCTTAAGTGACGAAAACACACTTGTTTTCCTATTGAATTTTAAAAAAACTGCCCTTTTTCAAAGTTCACCATCTCCTTTCCCTTCAATGTTTAGCAGTTGATGATGCGGGACTCACCATATTCTCAGGCCAACGAGGTACCACCCTCAATCGCGGTCACCGCCGCCTCTAGTTCATTTAAGTCGTCGTCGTTGCCCCTCCCATCCTCAACAAAGTCTAATATTGAAAATGGCACTAAACTGGAATTAGTAAATCTCCATCAAAAGCCAACGATTGAACGGTGGTGATTTGTTTTGGGGTGAAATCGAAAAGCCCCAAACTAAAACTTCTAAACCCTAACAAATTACTATGTGGTCTTCTCGGTGAAAAACATGAGGTTAAAGATGATGCATGTTTCTTTGTTTTTTATTTTATTTTGTATTTAATTAAAATAAAATAGGATATTACCTTATTTAACTTATAAATGTATAAAAAAATATTAAAATTCGTGGATCCCACACAGTTAACAGAATTTTTGACGGAATGAGGGGAAGGGTGGTGTTTGGCTAACAAAATAGGTTAGACACTATTAGAGAAATGTTTTTTCCTGACATATTCTTACCGACGTATAACAGTGTTGGAGGTGTACTGACAAATATTTTTGTAAGTATTTCCTTCAGATTTAGTTTCAGACACTTTCCGATACCCACGATTGTCGCGTTAAATTCCCGACGGTAGTTGGTCGACGCTTTTTAACGTCGGCAAAACAGTGATAGATAAAATTGTGGGTATAGGTAACGAAATCCCTTGTCGATGTGTGTAAATGTCGGGAAGAGCTAGGAACTCTTGGTAATTCTAACATGTATTCCCACTTAACCGCTTCTATATGAAGCACTAAGCCACGTTCTCAACTCTTCCCCTTATATAAGTGACACCTCCACAACTGCTGCTTGTCATTCTTTCTCTCCTACATAAAACAAATCCATCAATTTAGACGTTAGGTTTAATTCTGATCGGCGGGGAGGGGAATCCAAGCACTGGGGATGATTTGGGATCGACATGGCCAATATCTACTGAGCTTAAGCAACCGCCTTCCGCTATCAACCACCGCCGGACATCCTCCATCCCTTTCGTAGCCTCTTCCTCGTTCGGATATGAGAGTTCCTCCTATGGTGTAGCGCATTGTTAGGACAAGTTTCACGACCACAGCGATACACGACTTGCCGAATGTTTTTCTTTGGCTAAGAGGGACTAACGCCAATATTTGCTTTGCCCTATGTCTATCTACTTAGCTTACACCAAGATAACACCAATCCTTATGTACTACTCTACGTGTATGTAATGAATTAATATATGTAATCTAAATTTTGTTTCTTATTAAATATTAATAACTAGAGAGCCACGGGCCTTTGTTTCCCGATTCGTGTGTTAATAACCGACTCCTCGCAAATCATGTATTGACTGGATTGGTTGACATCTCCTCCCTCGATACAGGCTTTTCCATGTTTCTCGAAATATGTTATGTAAATTGAAAATAACACTTAAATTAAATGAGAACGAGAAAAGTAGAAAGGATTAAGCAGTTGTTACATACCTTGATTGTGTGCAACAACAATAACACTCTTTTGAATGGAAGCCTTTAGAGCTACATTCTTCTTCCATAACGCTTTGATGCCATCATGCCAACCGTCATGTGACGTCTCTTTCTTCTTCAAAACCGCGTTATCTTGTAAAAGCCTTTGATTCTCTGTACAACACTCATAATTTTCCCGGTAAAGCAGCTTCACTTGTATTTTCAACTCCTCCGTCTCCTGTGAAAGCTTTCGATTTTCTACATTCTGGCAAGTACTTTAACTATAGAACTTGATCTTCATATTTTCATCCCCTGGAACAAACCATTAATTTTCTTAGTCAGTATTGCCACTTCTTCTCTATTGTTTCCCCTCTCCAACTTTAACCTCGTCTGTAACACGACAATCTCTTCTTTTAGCTATTGAATTTCAACCGCCTAAATCATTATTTTTTTGCACCATAAACACACTATCTCTGTCGGTCTCAATATATAGCAAAGAATATACTTTTTGTTATTATATGCACTTTTTCTCTCTGCAACCGTACCTACCGTGACGCCCTTCTACGTAATGTAGCCTTCAAAGGACAATAAGTCACCTTACCTTTTCATGGTTCTGAAGGAAAACAAAGTATTCGACATTTTACAAGCGTAGATGTTGATGGAAGTTTATTATTATAAGCCCACAAAGAGAAAAGACCTAAAAATCTCTTTTATGATTGGCAGGAAATGAGGTGGGCAATCATTTTTCTTTTGAGTGCAAATTGAAATTTAAAAACAAATCTAGGGAACACGAATATGTCAATAGTAATACCGTATCGAAGACGATTTTCTTGGCGGGAAATGTATCGAGGATGATGGGAAAATAAATTGGGTAAACGTGTCACTGAATCTGAATCATTCACGATGTCTTGAAACTCAGCGTGGAAACCTAATCCAAAACGGCGAAAAAAGCGTCATGTAGATACATGAACAAGTGCAACACTAATTGCAGCTCTGTAACCACGACTTTGACACTCCACCATCCAAAGGACGCGTGACTGAAACCACAGTGTCCAGAGTGCGCAACTGCCTAACAAACATAAAATCAAAACGCTGCCTTTGATAACATTCAAATTGATTTTCAAGGAGACATTCAGCATGTTTGGCACTATAGAAAATAAGCTAGTTCGTTTTTGCATTAAACCTGAAATCCTAGTTTACGTGAACAATGACATCTCCCACCATCAACTTAATAGCCATTATCCGATCGCTCTTGCGAACGAATTGAACCACGTGGTCTGTCAACTCCTTTCTAGCCATGATGTCAACCCCATTTCTTCTCCTTGTTTCCCCATAATACCAAAGTTTCCAACCATCATTCAGTCGAGCTAGCTTGCCTACCCACTTCGTCTCTTGGAGACAAGCAATTGCGTTGCTCAAGAGTTAACCAACTCCATTGATTTACCAGTGAGAGTTCCTACATTCCACGAACCCAATCTCAACTTTAAAGGCGCTCTCTTCCCATGCGCTCCACCATAAACCCCTCGCCAAGGGTTATCGTTGCCACTCGGAGGCACCATTGTATCACCCACTTGTCAAAAATCTCACCAACAACACCCAAACACGCACAACACACAAACATGCAAGAAATACTAAGAACCGGAAAAATGTCACTAAATAAGATATAGTAAGGCAGAAACAATAAAACCCCAAAGCTTCTAATGCAAGAAACAAGGGATCAACTTTAAAAAGGGTCTAGAACCGGAGTCTTATCTTGAAAAAGATAACGACTCCTGACCATTCTCGCGGATGATCCGAAAGAAAGCCGAGTAAGTCTCAAACAAACCCGACTGTAAGAACACAGGAATCATCGTTCTGATATAACTATCAGATAAAAGGGTTAACACAGCGAAACCAGATTTCATATCTCAACTACTTCAAACCAGATTTCATCCATGCGTCAAGGTTATGCGCACCTATTCTGTAACTTTATCAATCTATAACTTATTGTGCGCTGTTGTAAAGCGCACAATAAGTTACCGTTAAATCCATGTGCGCAGATCCAATGCGCACACATTTTAACGTTAAAAATTTGTGCGCAATATATCTGCGCAACTTAACGTCGCACATGTCCTATGCGCAGAACGTCTGAGCATAGGATTTTAGAATTCGAAACGCTGTGCGCAGATGTGTTGCAGTACGCGTGTCATCAGCGCATCAATTTGTCCGACGACGCCAACAATTTCATTTTTATCCCCAAAATACCCTTGTGCGCTGAACAACTGCGCATAGACTTATGCGCTTAAGAACTGCGCACAGATTGGCGTGCATATAGTGAAAAAGTCGCGTGTATATAGGCGTTTCGTAAATTTAAATGTTTCTTGTGTGGTGTGCAATCTATGTTTTGTGTTGAACTTGCTTCTCACGTTTGTTTTCCTTTATTTAATTGAAGGAGTGTCATAAAGATTGTTAAAATGATAAATGAGAATGATTGTGCAGTCCTGGATCAAGAAAGACCAAGAGCCTAGATGATGACACGTGACACCACTTGCCACTCCTGCCAGACCATCGCCGGACCATCTTTGGTCCTCGCCGAAACAAAATTGTCACAAAGATGTATAAAATTATTCACAAATATTACAAAATTATTTATTACTCAAAGGTTCATTACAACTGGCTTAATGTTCATAACGTTGTTCATAAATGTTCATCACAATGTTCATAAATGTTCATTTGAATATACTCTAGTGAATGTTCATCACATTCTATTTAAATGTTCACCAACCGAATGTTCATCACATTATACTTAAATGTTCACCAACTGAATGTTCATCACATTATACTTAAATGTTCACCAACTGAATGTTCATCACATTATACTTAAATGTTTATCAACTGAATGTTCATCAAATTATATTTAAATGTTCACCAAGTTTATTACACTTAAATGTTTATGTTATTTGGACAAATGGCGGACCACCACCGCACCACCACTAACCCACCATCAAGCCACCGCCGGACCACCACTTCAATATAATTTCTATTAAAAACACACTTAATTTTCAACAAAAATCACCTAAATGTTCATCATCTCGGTGAGAATTTCTCAGGAGTTATTTAAAACCCTTCAGAAAATATTTTTGGAGGGATATTTCACGGGATATAATTAAAATAAGTCTTGTAAGTAAACATTATTTTAAGGCGGTTAATTTTAACTCCCGAGAGTAATTAAATTGTTTTTTTCTTAAAATATTAGAAAATTTATCTCAGGGGTTTTTTAAAAAACCGTCGCGCGTTTAATTTTGGCGATTAAACCGGGCAGCACCCTTTTTACACTGGGCACCCCCCCTCGTTCGGAACGGGGTTCCGAACGAGTTATGTATTTTTTATTTATTTAAATATTCTCGTTCGGAACACCGTTCCGAACGAGGTTATTTGTGAACCCGGTCCATGAACCGGGTTTCATTTAATACAAAAAAAAACCCGGTTTAAAAAATTATTCTCGTTCGGAACCCCATTCCGAACGAGAGAATAATTTGTTAATGACGTCATTTTTTTTTTAAATCTGTATGATGACGTCATCATTCTCGTTCGGAATACCATTCCGAACGAGAATAATTTTTTTAAAAAAATGCTGACGTCAACTAGCCGTTGGACCGTAACGGCTAGCTGATGTCAGCATTCTCGTTCGGAATGGCGTTCCGAACGAGAAATCAACCTCCTCCTCCACCGACGTCTCACTAGAAGAACACTCCCGTCTTTCTTTCCAACTACCTGCCCTTGAAGAATTAGTTGAATCGCTTTCAGACGTCATTTTTTGTGCTTCTTCCGATTGGGTTTGATAATTGGTCATACAACTCCGATTTTATAGACTCCGTCAAAATATAGCCGTTCGCATTTTCAAAAAATATAGCCGAATCTCGTTCGGAATGGGGTTCCGAACGGGTAACGACACGTCATAAATATCCGGGTAATCTCGTTCGGAACCCCATTCCGAACGAGATATGACGTCATATTAAAAAAAAAAAATTATTCCTCGTTCGGAATGGGGTTCCGAACGAGTGTCGAACCAGTTTGGCATTTATTTAATGAAAATTATTTAAATGGACCGTTCTCGTTTGGAACCCCGTTCCGAACGAGAAACAAAATTAAAAAAAAAATTTAATTTTTCCCCTCGTTCGGAACGGGGTTCCGAACGAGAGGGTGCTGCCGGGCGGAAAAAAGCTGCTGCCCGGTTGCAACCCGAAAATATATGTCCTATTTAAATCAATCAATTCAAACCCTAGAAATTAGGGTTATCCTCTCCTGCCAGCCGAGCTCGATCCGTCCCCCAAATCAAACATTGTGTCGATGTCATTGTTCCTCTGCAAACTCAAAGAAACTTACTCCAGATCTACGCCTCTATTGTTCCTCTGCGGAAGGGGAAATCGACATCGGCTGAAGGTAGGCCCAAGCCGCTTGCTTCACCAGTCGGTTTCGGATCCCGGATATTGAAGACGAAGCGAGTGCAGCTGATGAGGCGCAATTGGGAGAGAGGCAAATGAGGGATGAGGTCTCTCAGTGAAGTGTACATTTGTGAAGATCTGAAGCAGACAAGCTCCAAATCCGCCGATGGGGTAGAACCTGATGGTGGTCATTTGGGGCTTCAGTGTTCTTATCAGCTCGAATTTTGTAGGAATTACAGACGATGGCACATTGTAACGCCGTTGGGACTTGGAATCCATATCGGACAACGATCGAGGAGGAAGAGGAAAGCAGTAATGCAGGGTTTTATATGCGGGAGGGAATAGCCATACTCGGTTGTAAGTGATTTGCTTCTTCAGTTCTCCCTCTCACGGATTATGATTCTAATTGAAAAATCTTTTGCAGTATCTATGTAGTACTACTCAAAGACTAATTTTTCTTAAGACTAATTCTTATGCAGGCTACTTTATCTCTAATATTGCTTAAGACTTATTTTGCTGTACTACTTGTATTTGTTACCTTTTAGAATAGGGAGTCTATAAGGAGATTGAATAATTGATGATTCTTTTGATAGCTGAAGTTCCTAAATATGTACAAGGTGCCACTAGTAGATCGTGGATGATGTGCAAGAGATAGTTAGGAGATGACTAACAAATGCCTAGTATCTCTCTAACTGATAAGACTAAGTAAACGATGATTAAATGAATACACTAATTACATTTATTTACTAATAGATTCTAGGGATGCTGTCATTTTAATATTACATTCAATTCCAATTCCAAATTGGAGAATGATATATATATGACACTATAAAGTGGTATAAGAGACTATTCAAATTCAGGTAAGGAGCAAAGATTGAGACTGCATGAAAAAATGGAAAAGGACTTGGATGAACGTGGTGCAGCTTTATATAAACACGGTGAAACTTCACAATCATTTACTGCTTATCCATATTTGTTGTCTTTGGTTCTTAACTGAAAGCTTATAGTTCTTATCTCTATGCATTTCTCTTATCCTTTTTCAGCCTGATAGAAAAGATGAATGGGATAGGATAGAAGCTGCAGGAGGCAAAGTTATACAGTGGAATGGCTATCGGGTTTTTGGCGTGCTTGCAATGTCAAGATCTATCGGTGAGTTTTTTGTACTAAGTGTCTACTGTAACTGTATGAAGACCTGTTTGTGTATTGTTCCCTTCCACGAAATGATCGAGATATTAGTTTAACTTTTGACTGTTTTGAGAGTATGTGGCTTTGAAGTTGTCCGAGATCACGAACCGGGAAACTAAATCTACCACCAAAACCCACAATTGGGACTCTAGAATACTAAGCTCAGAAATGGGTCTAAACCCATAAACATACTAAGTTTTCTAGATGATTCCACTTCATACATTTTCCTTTTAAGGTATAAATTGCAGAACCAGGTTACTTTTCCCTAAATACCCTTTCATCTCAGGTCTTCTAGGATGCACCTTGGACAATATATCAAATTATAGTGATTTACTGCTTATTTTTGTATATTGCTTGCTCATACTTGTTTTACTTAGCTATCTGATTTCAGAACTCAAGAATGTACAAATGTTTCTCTGTTCCATGCCTCACAAAGTCACACCACACCACCTTTCACCAGTTCCTGCTACAGAAGATGAAGTAAGTTCCTCCTATGAAAAGCTTATCTTTAGATAGCAATGTAAACTAAAAATGATTTAAGTTTCTCTGCTCTCTATATCTTATTTTATCCAATTTCTTCTTTATAAGACTGAACCTGAATATAATGCAGTTAGGAGCATTGCTAAAACAGTCTGCCCGATCAATGTTGTTTTTGATAGGGTGGTTTTGACTTCAAGTTGGGTTCTTCTTGGTTGTCGCAGGTAAATTTCATTTCAATGTGGAAAACACGATTTTAAAATTATCTTGCAAATTTTAGTTGAGACTTATTCACTTATATATATATATATGACTGTGTTAGTTGATCTCTGCAATTCAATTCTTGCTAGGTGGTGTCACGTACAGATCCGTTCGACCTACGAGCTAAGATCTGATCTTGTCATGGGGAAGCCATGTAAGAAACGAAAGTATCTGTTAATCATTGGTTAGAATGACGTAAGTTAGGAACATATGGCCTTACACTTACAATTTTTATTGTTCATTGCAGTATGATGCTGCAATTTTCATACATCACTTGCAACAATTCTACGTACTCCAATAATTCCCCAAGGTTAGTATGCTAATTAATGTAGAAGGTTGCACTGAATAAACCATCTCAACTGCAAGTTTTACCTGGGGGGCTCTTCCAGCAACGTGGCAAGGATTGAAAGATGTTCCTGTTCATATACCTTCTAGAGTAGTTTGTTCAGTCATTGGGAATAAATTTGTGTTCAAGATTGTAGTTGATGTATCTCTAAAGGGTAACTGCTATTATATGAATTTGTGTAATTATTGATGCTAATGAATTTTCTGCTTATTTTTTTTTACCCCCGGAGAATTTTTCTCAGGGGTTTTTTAAAACCGCCGATACAATGTTTAAGGGAGTTGTTTAAAACCGCCGAGAAAAATTTTAAGGGAGTTTTCACCCGTTCCTATATTTTTCGCGGGGGTTTATAAAACTCCCTTAATGTCTAAGAACTGGGGTTTATCAAAGTTGAGGTCCATCGATTGCACTTCCCATATTATCTACTTACAAAAGATATCAATGTCGTGGGGCAACAACGACATTCCTTCCTCTACAAACACTTTGACTTTGTGTAGGCAAGGCAATCCGAGTGTGGATTCCGACCAAGGATCCTCACATGGGCCGCATATCTTCCCCTCCTCCGCCCTAATAGCTTGTGCCAATAGCATTCACAAATATTTTCCTTAACAAACTAGCCTTGGCTCCAGGTCCAACTACACGACGTGTAGTTTGCTACTAGTCCAACTACACGACATGTAGTTGGCTTCTGATTCGACTTCACACTTTGCAGTTGACCTAAACTTAATCATTTTAGTAGTTATAGTCCAACTACACATGTGAAGTTGGCTTTTGATCCAACTACACGTCGTGTATTTGTAGTTGGCCCATCCGGTTCACCACATGGTCCAGACCGGTTCGATCCGGTTTGATTTATTTTTTTTAATTAAAATCTATTTTATTTTTTATGTTGAACCGGTTTCCAACTATATGTCGTGTAGTTAGGGTGAACAAGTTTTTTTCCAGAAATTTTCCAACTACACGTTGTAGTCCCTATATAACCGTACGGTGAAATTTAGATTAGTGCGCGGTTAAATCACCTTGTATATAGTGGGGAATGTTGTTCCGATTCTTGTACATATATTCTTACTTTGCTAGCTTCTTCTAACGGAGCTAGAATTAGTATATTGGAATGCTGTTGTTCTTCTTCTTCATTGTAGAGGAATTAATACTTGGAACTAGCTTTATTCCAGCGTCATGCGCGGAATTTGCACAACGACTTTAATAATTATGTAAATAATTTATAAACACATAAAAATAACGTTAATATAAATAAAAGTATGTATTATATAATTATATTTATTTTAATTGATTTTTAGATCAATATTATATAAATAAAATGAATTCCAAAAGATTTATAATCTTTTATATTGATATGCATTTAAAAAAGGACATGATATCGTTAGGATAGTGATTTATGTATATATATTTTAGTTGATTTTTAAATCAATATTATATAAATAAAATGAATTCTAATTGATTTATAATATTTTATATTGATATGCATTTAAATAAGTAAATGATATCAATAGATTTAGAATAATGATTTTTGTATATATATTTTAGTTGATTTGTGTTCAAATAAGAAAATGATATCATTTGAATTAGGTTAACGATGACTAAAGTGTTTGCCTTTAGTAATTATATATAGATTAGACAAATTAATACATTGGAATGAATTCCAAGAAAATGTTATAAAATTATGTTCATTCCACAATGCACATAGGTTCCCTGTTATGAAGATTTCAGGATCCGAGCTAATTGCTTGAAAGTATGCATCTCAAATGCATGCTAGTGTATAGTGAAGCTTCTGCCATGGAGAGCTTCCACAGATTGAGGATGAACGAATTAACTTATATTCTAGCCATGTATTACCAACGTGTATCTCTGCTTTCAATCAAAGACACAAACAGAAGAAAATGTTGAAAGCCAAAATGGCAAAACTGTAATTGTACACAAAATACTCCGTGAGGTTGCTACACCTTCTGTTTTCCCTTGTGCACTTTCTCAAGCTCCTCTTCTGCTTCTTTTAACTGCACCTTCAACTCAGAGACTCTCCTCTCTAGATGTTCTACAGGGTCTTTTGAGGCCAGAGATTCATATGGCATGATAAAATGTTGAGAAAATGATTTCAATGCTGCAACTCCACATACCTTTTTAATACAATAGAATTAGATTATAATTAATTTGATAGATTATATTTAGGAACGCAAATTCACTTTGATGTGTACCTCTTCTGGCAACAATGGCAACTTTGTAAGATGGAAGTCGTCGTACAGCACGTAGAATTGATCTATGTACTTCTGTTGCATCCGTGTTCTCGCCTTTAGCAGTTTGGATTGAACAGCTGGAAAGAGAAACACAAAGGTAAAGATATAGTTTCAACTTAATCCATGAATGAGGAGCAACAACATACGAATGTGAGAGGCCGTGTCTTGAGTACCTTCATCATCAAAGATTACTTGATTAATGATGATATTATGAGTATCTATCTCGAATTTGGTCAATTCCTGCACCAATCTTTCGGTTTCATAGAGAGAAAGGAATTCCGGGATGCAAACACAGACAAAAGTTGTCATGTCCTGAGCAGAACAAATAAACAAGACAAGGAGAAAGCAATTGTTAGCCAAAGCATACACTTACTTTTAGGTGAAGACTTCATACTCACGAGTGAGGTTCAAACAGTAAGATTTTTGTTACAAGAAAATATGGTTATTGAAAGAAATAACAGAAGGAAATGCATGAATTCAACCTTTCAAAAACTTCACTTTCTTCACAATAGCACTCAGTAAATGATATATCGTAAACATCGTCCGTTATATGCATGCCGTTATGCAAATACGAGTTATCCCATATTTTCATTGGTGAAACAAGATACAAACAAACATATTAAGAACAAGGGTTTAGGTGGCATTTGGTTAATTAATATATATAAGAGATTAAGAGGTGTTTTATATAGTCCAATTTTGTAATTTATAGTAGTTTTACTGGAAGCTCACTGTTTAATGTGTGGTTTGCTATCTAGCACATTTTAAAAACTCAGATTATCTTTGCATATCACCATATCTTAGGTCATCTGGGTTAAGTATTATATTCTTCCTCCAACTTGTACATACCACGATCCACTAATTAGAACTAGTAATTATTTTTAATCTTAGAGAAAAAAGAATTCATACCGGATCCTTAAATTGCCTATTTACTTGTTCGATCACACCTTTCATGCCCTCAAGCCTTCCGAGGATTGCATCTTCACCAAACTCATCCTCCACCCCAAAAAGACGTGTCATCTGCAAAGCAGAACTTTAAAATTTTAATATCTATGGCAAGCACGGAACTTATCCACATACTCTTAAAACATCAAGGCCCAACAATGTAACATGTTACAGAATGCATCAAAGTTGACTATATATTTGGAACTTGACCCAGTCAAAATGGAATACCATAGTGAATTTACAGCATGAGAAATCCCAGCATAGTCTATAAAAATGGCAAACATATGGTGCCTCCTGGGGACAACAATGTTATTACCTGACTCAGTAGACCCCCAAATTTGTTCTTCACGCTCATCAGTTTGGCTAACCCCTTCTCCAATGTTGAAGGAAACTGCAAGAGGCGAAGTGTATGGCCGGTTGGAGCTGTGTCAAATACAACAACAGAATAATCCATTGTCTGCACCAACCTGTAGGACATATAAAGTGTCAGCCACTCAGCCCTCACTTATAAGCTATTTAAAACTCTCTACAGAAAAAATATGTTACACGTTTGATAACTAACAGGGTATGATTGAAAACAAAAGGATATAATTGAAATTAAGTAATGTCTAAGATGTCATGTCCAACTCAAAACCATAACCAGAAAAATCCTCCTATTACATGTTTGCTGTTATTGTTGTTGAAATTAATGTCTAAGATGTAATTGCGAACTGATAAAGGTTAGCACATATGTGACAGCCTCATTTAAACATATTGCATTGCCTCCTGCTTCTTCCAGATTCTTCTCAATTTTAGCTCAGTGTGTGCAAAATATCCCAACATGAGTTACATACACTCTCCATAATCACCCCTCCCTCGTATTCTAAAGAAGACAAAAATCAGGAGAAAGACTACGAGATTACAATATAGAAGGATGTAAAAAAGAAGATAAGGGAATGGCTGATGCTTTACAAAGGTTTCTATATTTCTTTGAAGTAGGTCTCTTGCACTTAAATAAACATGCTCATTCACCATTCCATATCTAGCAGTTAGTATCTCATAATGCAACAAGAGAAAAATTAAAATAAAAGGATTATGAGGAACAAAAAGGCTGAACAGCATAGTCCATCAACCCAGCCAGCATAAGTACAGAGCATGTCAATTTCAAGGAACAAAATGACTGAGATCAAGGCCATTGAAATATCAAGTATGAGCTTACTTCAGCATTTCTGCGAAGCTCATGGCCTCATCAATTCCAGGGATTGCATTAGCCAACTCTGAAACAAGATTTTCTGCTCCATCTGTACCAGGAAGATCTTCATTCTCCAAAGTAGGATCCACCTCCTATTGATGGAGAACAAAATCAAGAATCAAAGAAGGGTTAAGAACTTGAACCAAGAATATCCCTTTGGAATGAAATGCATGTGGAAAGAATCTAGAAGCAAATCTAAGTACTCGACTGTGCTGAATTTTCTAGGTAGCTCTTTTGTCCAGTTTACTCTGACAGCTACCATATGCATCTTGTCACACCCCCATTTTCTACTGAATCTAACATAAGAGTTACCACTTACATGCATTCAGTGCTCATGAGATTCTGAATCTTTTAGTTTGAATAACACTATTCAGTCTTAATTTGAACATTTCACACTTTCTCTTAGTGTTTTAATGATTGCAAAATCGGCATGTGTGTTGAATTACACAAATCTAGGCATAATGGACAGTTACACAATTTTGTTTACAAGGACTAGTTTTCTCCTGTTTTAGCCATCATACTATCAAGTATTATGGACAAGTTTTTTTTCCAGATGAAAGCATCTGAGAGAATAATAAAAAACTAAGGCCATCCACAATGGAGAAACTTAGTGTTTCTTAAACTCTAAATTTAAAAGAAAAGTAAATAAGTTGTCATAAAATTGTAAGAGAAACCCACATTGATTCTTGTGGAGTTTCTTCTTCAAGAAACTCATTTCTCTTACAAATCTCTTACACATAAAGAGAATTGACCAATTATTTTCTTTCCTTTTTATTTCTAAAATAAAATATACTTATAACTATTATTATTTAATCACGACAAGTAAAGAAACTTTAGATCAATTTCTCCATTGTGGATAAAATTTGTATATAGTTTCTTGTGCTTATGTGGAAAAGGAATAAAATTCTAAAATCACATAAGAAACTCAAATTGGAGATCTCCATTGTGGATGGCCTAACCAACAGCTCCTTAGCTTAGACATTGATAAGAATCCCAAACCCAGATTTCACATCACCAAGCCACATTACCCACAATCTTGAGTATCATTAGGAATGGTAAAACCAAACCCAACCACCATTATAGTTCACAATTGAAATGAAATAGAATAATCAGAAAGGTATAAACGAACCATGGCATAAAGATTGGTGAAGCCAGTAACCAAACTAGGCGCTTTTGTGAAGCGTTGTTGAAAGGCATCGCTGAGATTATGAGCTGGATCCGTAGAAATGATAAGAACAGAAGATCGAACCCTAGCGAGGAGGATAGCTAGAATGGAGCTACAAGTTGTCTTCCCAACACCTCCCTTGCCACCCACGAAAACCCATTTCAGAGTATCTTGATCTAGAAGATTCTGGACTGATCCTTGTGGGAGATCTTGATCTGAAGCCATTTGTGGAAAGAATTGGGAGTAGATGGGCGAATTTGGGGATCTGATTGTGTTGAGAGTCCTGAAATTTGAGCGAATTCTATAGACTTGACAACTGTAAATTGGGCGGCTTTCTCATCAGTAGTTACAATATCAGACCAAAATACCCTCTTGTAAGCTCCAATTTTACCGTCATTACCCTCCTTTTGCGATTTCCCCCCAAATTTCCAGAACCCTAATCGAGGCTCTTGCAAGTCTCAACTCTGCCGGAATTCTTTCTGTCTCGTCTCCCTCTGTTGCTTCCGTCTGTGATTTGTTCTGGTGGTTCTTCTCCCTGTCTCTCGCCTGATGTAATTCTCGAATTTGATTTTGAAATTTGGCTTGTTAATCGTTACTTGTGAATGTGCTCTATGGTTTGTGTTCTAGTTAGTGATCTGAACCTGCTTTGTGAACTTCGATCATATTGCCGAAAATCTATTGTAATTTGATGGGATTATAATAAGGTTATCGGTCCGTTTAGCAACTTGCATCCATTTAAATCCGTGTGTGATATTAATGTTAGCTTCTGAATCTGTTGAATCTGCTGAATCTGCTTAGGATCATAGGTTTTCAGACATGGCGTTGAATGGGATGGTTATGGAAGAACTGTCTTGTGGTTTCCATCTGCTGGCGCTTCCAGTAAGACAAAACCAATTCAGGGTTTCTGTAGCTGGCGTTGCCCATGTAGAACGAGATGGGGCAAGTAAAGGTGCAGGTAATCAGCCAGCAGTTTCAAAGGGATAGTTGTACTTGAGGAAAGGCAAGCCCAACAATATGTGATACGGAGTATATCGATAAATGATGATTTATGACAACGAGATTATGCGGGAAACTGTACTTCTTCAAGATGGAGGTCACGTTATTGCTCTTTTGAAAGCTTAAGGGTGCATATTCGAGATGGGAGCTCAGTGAAGAGTGATAAGAGAGTGAAACAGGTATGGTTCAAGATTGCCTATATAGAAGAATTGCTTAATGTGTGGCCTGGATGAATATCCGAATGTTGGAGATCCAAGTTATGTTGGGTATATATGGTAAAATCAACAGAGCAACCCCTCTATTGTTATAGGTAACATCTACTGAATAATTTCTATTGATCATGCATTAAGTATGTTTTCATTCATTCTTCTCTATCCCAATAATTGTTACTTAAAAATTTGATATGTGATTATGTTTCATGACTTTCATCCAACTCCAATATTATGTCACATCCTTCTTTTTATGTTTAACTTGGTAAAATATGTACTAAAAAGGCACAATTTTTTTCCTAAGAAATTAATGGATTTTCCTTTTAATATTCTGAGTTTTTATTTATCAAACTTACAACTTTTATAATCTCTGTTTTTTCGAGTTCCGAAATGTCTTTCCTTTTATATACTCGTCTCTCGTACAGCGGTACAGGTAAATCATCTGGTGTCATGTCTGTCCAAATTGTTCAAGTCTGCCGTTCTAGAGCTTGACAGCAATTGAGATAATCAATTTCATTCCTTCAAAAGCATGCCAGACAATCGAAATGAATTTCTTTAATTGAAATCATGTGCTCTCGTAGGTCTCATAGTTATCCAACATTTCTTCACTTTCCAGTTTCCAGTAACTGGCTTGATTTGTGTACAAGGTATTGTTCTCAAAGGTGTCTTCATTCTGAGCATTCATTTTAATTTTTTATCAGTGTTCTTGCTGGCTTGATTTGTTTATTCATTTTCAAGATCTTGAGATATGTCAACTCTTACCTCTCAATTTTCTATGTATTTCACCTCCTGCAATCTGGAAGAGGGTTGTTGATTAATAAATAACCAATTGGTAGAAAGATCTTTTCATCTCATTCTCATCCACGTTAAGATTAATTAGATATGATAAAATCTTTAATTCAAACATGGGTTTCCTAATTTCAGCAGTAAAATCCGCATCTTAGCGGAAGAAGCTTCTTGATAGATTTGCAGGAATGAATTTGATTTAACTATGGGGCCTTACATACTACTTTATATTGAAATCAGCATGTGCTTTTTTATTTTGAGTATACAATGCTGGGAGAAAAAGCTTCATCATCATCTTCTTTATAAATAAACCCAGATGAGCTCTCCTGTGATTCAAACATGGATTTTCTAAGTTTCAGCCACAAAATCTGCATCTTAGGTTGCCAGAAATGAATTTGATTTCAACTATATTATATTGAAATCAACATGTCTTTTTGTTTTCTTTAAGTATACAAAGCTGGAAGAAAGATGCATCCTTCATCATCAGCTGCTCTATAAATAAACCCAGATGAACTCTGCTAAGCTCAACCAAAGCCCTATCTGTCTATCTATCTATCTATCACAAAATGAATTACAAAACCCCTCTCTTACTTGCATTTTCATTCTTAATATGTCTTCACTTTCTCAAGCTTTTTTTTGTCAAGAAACCAAAAATCCAGCAAACTTCCTCCAGGACCAAATCCCCTTCCTATTCTATTTCTGGGCAACCTCTTCCACCTCTCCAATAATCCTCACCACACATTTAACAACCTTTTAAAGATCTACGGCCCTCTAATGACCCTTAAACTAGGTAGCATCACAACTGTATTCGTGTCATCAGTAGATGTTGCTAGAATGGTTTTCCAAGTCCATGATAAAGTCTTTTCTGCTAGGACTATTCCTGATACCGAACGAGCACTAGATCACCACAGCAGCTCAATTGTTTGGTCCTCAGCGTCGCATCAGTGGCGGAAACTGAGAAAAGTTTCTGCTGTTCTGCTGTTCACTAAAAAAAACCTGGAGGCCACTCAACTCCTTCGTCAGACAAAGATGCTTGATCTCCTTGAGTATGTAGGAGAGTGTTGTGAGAATGGTCAGTCTGTGGATATAGGAAAAGCTGCCCTTACAACCACACTTAATTTGCTGTCCAACACGTTTTTCTCAATCGATCTAGCTAGCCATAGCTCCTTTGCATCACAAGAGTTTCTATATCTTGCTCACGATATAATGTCGGTTCTTGGAAAGCCTAACTTATCTGATTTTTGCCCTATACTAAGCGATATTGATCTATTTGGTTTGAAGTGAAAAGCAGAGGGTTACTTTTCCAAAATGTTTGTTGTTTTTGATGATATAATCAGAAAGCGATTATCTGCTGACTCATCATCCCTTTCTGAAAAGGATGATGTTTTAGGTACACTACTCAATACCAGCAAAGAAGATAGTTCTTATCTCAGTCCCGTGGACGTCAAACATTTGCGCTTGGTAAGCTATCTCCTCTTTTTGCTTATTTTCCTTCCGTTTTGTTATATTTTCATTCTAGCCTCAAATTATTCAATATGATACTGATAGACTGATACATGTTCTGGAATGTTCTTTTTATGCAGGCAGGAACAGAAACAACCTCTAGAACAATAGAATGGGCAATGGCAGAGCTACTCCGCAGCCCTACAAAGCTTGCAAAAGCTCGAGCTGAATTGGAACAAGTCCTTAGCAAGGATGGGATAGTCCAAGAATCTGACATTTCAAGGCTACCTTACTTGGAAGCTGTTGTCAAAGAAACCCTTCGGCTCCACCCACCTGGTCCATTTCTCGTGCCCCGAAGATCTGAGAACGAAGTAAATTTGTGCAGCTATGTCGTACAGTTCTTAGTTAACGTATGGGCTATTGCCCGTGATCCAACTACTTGGAAGAATCCTGAAATCTTTGACCCTGAAAGGTTTTTGGGGTAGGAGATTGATGTTATAGGTCAAGATTTCGAGTTCTTGCCATTTGGTGCTGGGAGAAGGATATGTCCAGGATTGCCATTGGCTCAAAGGATGTTGCACGTCATGTTGGCGAGTTTGATTAAGTCTTTTAACTGGAAGCTCGACGGTGGGATAAAGGGAGAAGAGCTAGACATGGGTGATAAGATTGGCGTCACTGCACACAAGGCTGAACCTCTTATGGTAGTTCCTTTGCCAAAATAAGATGAATCATCAATTGTTGTCGCTGCTTAGTTCTTTCCTTAGTCATGTGTAATTTGTGTCAGTTTGTTGTTTAGAATAAAAAGGCATGAAGTATGCTCTCACCCAACTGCTCATTTTCGTCTCAGGAGTCCATAAATCTTGGTCGTGATATAATGTATGTTCTCATGAAGCGGAATTTAGCTGATTTTTCCCCTATTCTTGGTTGCGTTGATCCGTTTGGTATAAGATGAAAAACAGAGGGTTACTTTGCCAAATGTTTGCTGGTTGTGCTGACCCTTCTGCCTAGGGATGAGACGGGTCGACCCGGTTTTTTGGACCGGACACCGGTCTGGGCTCCGGGTCACTTATTTCTGGAAATCCGGGTCCGGTCCAGCTCTGATTCTAGTGTTGTTGACATTAAACATTTACTCTTGGTAAGCTATTATTTCTCTTTCTTGGTTATATAAGTTAGCAAATATTTTGCTGCAAGAACATACACACCTTCTGGCTTCTAGCACATTAGAATAGGCCGCCCATGACAGTGCGCCAGTGCTACTCCGAAACCCAATTAATTTATTATTGAAGTTCGTAGGCGAAATTTAAATGGATTACAATACCAATATCTTCAATATGCAAAATTAAGAATAATACAATAGTCTGTAGACCCGATAGACTGGGGGTCATGCGATATTTTCATCTGATCATTCAGTTTAATGTTATTCAGTGTATTTGTTATTATTCTGCAGAGAACGAGATTATGTAGGAGTTGAAGTTGAAAAGGGCATGTGCGCTCCAGGTATCTTCATGCTGAGCATTCAGCTTTTGTTAACAAGTGTAGTAGCTGGCTTGATTTGTTTATTCTTTTGCATTATGCAAGATCTTTTTATTTTATTGTGCAAGATCTTGAAAATTGAAATATGCGAACCCTGCATTCTGAAGAGGGCTGATTAAAAATAACCAGTGATTGGTACAACAGTTTTTCCATCTCATTGGGACTTTAACACTACATTGAAATCAGCATGTGTCTTTTTTTGTTTGAGCATACAAAGCTGGAAGAAAAAAGCAGTTCCGTCATCAGCTTCTTTATACAAACTCAGATGAACTTTTCCTAAGCTCAAACAAACCTATTTAAATGGATTACAAAATCCCTCTCTTACTTGCATTTTCATTCTTAATGTGTCTTCACTTTCTAAAGCTTCGTTTTTCAGGAAATCGAAAATCCAGCAAACTTCCTCCTGGGCCAAATCCTCTACCAATTGTGGGCAACCTCTTCCATCTCTCCAACAATCCTCACCATTCTCTAACCAACCTTTCGAAGATCTATGGCCCTCTAATGACCCTTAAACTAGGCAGCATCATAACAATAGTTGTATCATCAGTCGACATTGCTACAGAGATTTTTCAAGTCCATGATAAATCGTTTTCTGGCAGAAGAGTCCCTGATGCTGCACGAGCATTGGATCACCATATCCATGCAATAGCGTGGCTTCCAACGTCGCCTCAGTGGAGAAAACTGAGAAAGATATCTGCTGTTCAGTTGCTCACAAAACAACGCCTAGACGCCACTCAATTCGTTCGTCAGACGAAAATGCTTGAGCTTCTTAAATATGTAGGGGAGTGTTGTGAGAATGGTCAAGCTGTTGATATTGGAAAAGCTGCATTCACAACGGCGCTTAATTTTTTATCCAACACGTCTTTCTCAACCGATCTGGTTAGCTATAGCTCTGCATCTTCGCAGGAGTTCTTGGATCTTGCTCACAATATAATGGAAGTTCTTGCAAAGCCCAACTTGGCTGATTTTTTCCCTATACTAAGCTATTTTGATCCACTTGGTTTAAGGCGGAAAGCAGAGGGTTACTTTGCCAAAATGTTTGTTGTTTTTGATGATATAATCACTAAGAAATTGTCTGCTGACTCAGTCGGCGAGGATGATGTGTTAGCTGCACTCCTCAAAACCAGCAAAGAGGATAACTCTGATTTGAGTCTTCTTGGCATCAAACACTTGCTTTTGGTACGCTATTTCATCTTTGTTGACATTTCTATGTGAATGAAGTTAGAAAACATTGTGATTCTTGATTCTTTCGGTTTGTTGTTTATACAGGAATTATTTGTAGCAGGAACAGAAACAACCTCTACCACATTAGAATGGGCAATGACGGAGCTACTCTGCAATCCGGAAAAGCTTGCAAAATCTCAAGCTGAAATGGAACAAGTCCTCGGAAAAGACGGGCTGGCTCAAGAATCCGACATTTCAAGGCTACCTTACTTGCAAGCAGTTGTCAAAGAAGTCCTTAGGCTCCACCCACCTGGCCTGTTTCTACTACCTCACAAATCCGAGAACGAAGTAAGCTTGTGTGGCTATGTTGTACCCAAGAACACACAATTGTTGGTTAATATTTGGGCTATGGGTCGTGATCCAAGAACTTGGCAGAACCCTGAAATGTTTTACCCCGAGAGGTTTCTGGGATCTGAGATTGATATGAAGGCTCAAGATTTGAAGTTAATGCCTTTTGGAGCAGGGAGAAGGATATGTCCGGGATTGCCCTTGGCTCATAGAATGTTGCACGTCATGTTGGCGAATCTTATTCAGTCTTTTAACTGGAAACTTGACGGTGGGATAAGAGGAGAAGATTTAGATATGACTGTTAAGTTTGGGTTCACCGCACACAAGGCTGAGCCTCTCATGGCAGTCCCTTTTCCAAAATAAGTTGGAATCATTAATTGTTGTTGCAGCATAGTCAGATTGGTCTTTAGAATAAAAGCCTTTCTCTCAACCAACTAGCATTGCAGAAGGTTCTCTAATGGGCATGAATAAAGAAAAAGATTGTATTTATTACCCCCTTTGATCAAGGCGCAAAAGCCAGAGGCTTGATGAGCTCAAATGAATCATTCTGAACCAATTTCTGTGAGTGATGGAGCAGGGGCAAATTGGTAAATAAAAAGATTTCAAGTTCTGCAATCCAATTTCTGCTGTTTTATCGACAGTTTGGCAGCAATCGAGGTAATCAAATTCGTTTCCTCCAAAACCACGTCTTCTTTCTTCATTTTCCAGCAACTCATCATTCATTTTAATATTTAGTCAGTGTAGTAGTTATCTTAATTAATTTGTTTATTCATTTGCTAGATGATACAGTATCTGAACAACCAAGATCAAACAGCTCAGCCTCCCTTCATTGACATCTTTCACCGTTAACCTCCTTCATTCAAAACGAGCTATATTTAGGAAATAGCCAGTGATCTTCAGAAAAAGCAGCGTCTTCACACACAAAATACAAATACCATATTCAAGTCAACATGTGTTCTTGTTAACACATGCCCTGTCCTAACATACAAAGCTGCAAGAAAGAAGCTGCTTCATTCTCATCAGCAGCTTGTTTGTAAATAAACCCACATGAATTCTCTTCTCTTGAGATCAAACAAACCCCTCTCAATAATCTATGATACAATGGATTACAAAACCCCTCTCTTACTTGCAGTTTCCTTCTTGTTCTGTCTTTATTTCCTAAGGATTCGAAAATCGAGCAAACTTCCTCCCGGGCCAAATTCCCTGCCAATTATAGGCAACCTTCTCTGCCTCACCAATAGTCCTCACCGTTCATTAACCAGCCTTTCCAAGATCTACGGTCCTCTGATGACCCTCAAACTAGGCAGCATCACAACAATAGTTGTATCATCAGTAGATATTGCCAGAGAAATTTTTCAAGTCCATGATAAATCCTTTTCTGATAGGCGAGTCCCTGACGCTGCACGAGCATTGGATCACCATATCTATTCAATGGCTTGGTTGCCAGCTTCATCTCAGTGGAGAAAACTCAGAAAGATTTCTGCAGTTCAGTTGTTCAGCAAACAACGCCTAGACGCCACTCAACTCCTTCGCCAAAAAAAGATGCTTGAGCTTCTTAAATATGTAGAAGAGTGCTGTCAGAATGGTCAGGCTGTTGATATTGGAAAGGCAGCATTTACAACATCTCTTAATTTATTATCCAACACACTTTTCTCGATCGATCTGGCTAGCTATAGCTCCTCTTCATCTCAGGAGTTTCTTGATCTTGCTCGCAATATAATGGAAGCTCTTGGGAAGCCTAACTTGGCTGATTTTTTCCCTATACTAACCTATTTTGATCCGTTTGGTATAAGGCGAAATGCAGAGGGTTACTTTGCCCAAATGTTTGTTGTTTTTGATGATTTAATCACAAAGAGGTTATCTGCTGACTCAGTTATTGAGGATGATGTCTTAGGTGCACTCCTCAAAACCAGCAAAGAGGATAACTCTGATTTGAGTCTTCTTGACATTAAACATTTGCTTCTGGTCTGCTCTTTCATCTCGGTTTGACGTTTCTATGTGAATGTAAGTTAGAAAACATTATGATTCTTGATATTTTCTATTGTACACAGGACTTATTTGCAGCAGGAGCAGAAACAACCTCTAGCACAATAGAATGGGCAATGGCCGAGCTACTCCACAACCCTACAAAGCTTGCAAAAGCTCAAGAAGAAATAGATCAAGTCCTTGGAAAAAACGGGCTAGTTCAAGAATCCGACATTTCAAGGCTACCTTACGTGCAATGTGTTGTGAAAGAGACCCTTCGGCTGCACCCACCTGGCCCGTTTCTAGTACCTCACAAATCCGAGAAGCAAGTAATCTTGTGTGGCCATGTTATACCAAAAAACACCCAGTTGTTAGTTAATGTGTGGGCCATGGGTCGTGATCCAAGCACTTGGCAGGACCCTGAGATCTTTAATCCCGAGAGGTTTTTGGGATCGGAGATTGATTTTAAAGGTCAAGATTACGAGTTGATACCGTTTGGAGCTGGGAGAAGGATATGTCCAGGATTGCCTTTGGCTCAAAGGATGTTGCACGTCATGTTGGCCACTCTTATTCGGTCTTTCGACTGGAAGGTAAGAGAGGAAGACATAGATAATATGACAGATAACTTTGGGCTCACTTTGCATAAGGCTGAGTCTCTCTTGGCAGTCCCTTTGGCAAAATAAGATCAGTTAGTCATTAACTGTGTTTTGTTCTTTTGGGGTTTTGGCATCACCCGGGATTGATGCTTAGTTCTGGTTTTTGAACTTGCTCATATGGGAACAAGATCACAACTGCAATCAATAAAATATTTGCAGTTATATATGTTTCTCCGTACATGTGCTTTCTTTTCTTCATCTTTTCTTCATCACAACTTAACAAGCAAACCAGCTGAATTCTGATTTGATTATTGCTTAATCTCCGGCACTCATTGGCATGATTTGATTTGATTATTTCTTCATCTCCACCTGATGATTGATTTTTCGAAGCTGGGAAAACGTGGACTCCGTCCTTAACAAAAGTCATATCAGATTTGGGTCGAGTAATTGAAGTTTTGGTAGAGAAGAAGAGCACCTCTGTCTTGAATCAGTTGAGGGCTGTCCGATGTCTTTTGTATTTAGAAAACAAAACAAAAGAAGAAAGCTTTGGTTAGGTGCAGAGTTGTTGTGCTGTTAATTTTGGGTATTTTTAAAAGATTTATATTGTTTGTTACTGAAGTAGAACAAGTTGGTTTCGTGGTGTAGTTGGTTATCACGTCAGTCTAACACACTGAAGGTCTCCGGTTCGAACCCGGGCGAAGCCATTTTTCCTCTTTTTTCTTCATTTTTACAACATCACCATAATATGATGGAAGCTCTTGGGAAGCCGAACTTGGCGGAGTTTTTTTCCTATACCGATGTTTTAATCCGGTTGGTATAACGCGAAATTCGGCGAGTTACTTTATCAAGATATTTTCAGTTTTTTATGGTATAATTGGAAAGAAGTCGTCGTCTCTTTTTGGTGAGGATAGTGTTTTAGATACTCTACTCAAATCAAGCAAATAGGATAGAAGCTCTTGGGAAGCCATTTTTCCTCTTTTTTCTTCATTTTTGCACCATCACCATAATATGAGGCCCTTGCTAAATACAATCCGGGCGTTTTTTAAATAACGCCCGGGCCCTCGCTCTCAATTTAACATCTCTCTCAATTTCAACCTACTTCTTCTTCCTCTTTTCAATTCAAATCTCCATATAAGGTATGTTTCTAATACTCTTATGCTTTCTAATGTTGTTTTTAGATGAATATATGTTGTTAGTATAGAAAATTGCATATTATATGATGTTTTGATATTGAATGTTGATTTACAAATGGTTGTACACCTTTCCCAAGCTCTAAACTCAGGAGAATTGATCTGAGGAGGACTTAGGGTTCCGTCTATGAATCCTACTTTATTTTTCGCAGATAAGGCAACACGAACAACTCTCTTCCATGTCACGAATCCATCGCCATCAAAGACCTTAGAAACCAGAAGCATATCTGGACTATCAGACGGGTGGATATAGAAGGGATCGGAGGTGTCACTGTTGCGACTCCGTTGTGTTCCATCAAGATTCCGATCCATTTGGAAAATCGAGAAGATCGGACGCGTAACAACGAAAGACGAGGATGATCAAGCGCAACTTGGCTCTGATACCATGAAGGAATCAACAGAAAGAGACGAGAAAAACGATCAAGAAAAACAAAGCCATGAGAGGAGCTTCAAGCTCTCTGTAAAGAGAGGAAGCAAATTGTAATACGGGCGTTAGTTTGTTACAAGGTGTGAGGCACTATTTATTATTACAAAGGAGTAGTGTCACGTGTACATGACACTTAACCAACTATATACTAACATGATATGTTTCTTGGCTTCTTCCCCTCACCCTTGTAATAGATTAACAAGATGAATTCCCTAATGGAAGTCATTGGAATGTCTAAATTGATTTGTTTCCAT
This sequence comes from Oxyria digyna, assembly GCA_029168935.1. NCBI lineage: Eukaryota > Viridiplantae > Streptophyta > Magnoliopsida > Caryophyllales > Polygonaceae > Oxyria > Oxyria digyna. The sequence continues at coordinate 36,948,925 of JAPVLV010000009.1, forward strand.
GTTCAATCCATCAAAGAGAAGCAAGCGTACAATAATTTGTAAGAATGAGATTGTCATTCACACTCTAGAAATGACATCAACAAATTAGACAAAACAAAATCTTACTCTTAAGAGAGACTTGAGATTGACATGGTTGCTCTGTATTCGTTCATCTTATTAAACCCCAACTTAATCAGTGCATTGCTTCAAAAATCTGCTCCTAATACTGCCCTCATAAGCAAAATCCAAAAACATAATGAAAATATGTCTGGATTAACCCCATAAACAATACTTTTCCTCTTCAAATTGTTGTTTTGCAGATGCAAATTTAGTCTATATAAATCTCTTTACAAAAATATATGCCAATTGCCACAATCATCTAACACCTTTCAGCACCAGGGTATATAACCTTCCTGCACGGTCCAAAAGAGCATTGAAGAGAATTAAATTGAACGTACCCATTTGCCCACATATACGCACCTACTGTATATGTCTACTTGGCTGCAAGCAGGCAAAATATATGATTTACACAACAGTAATACCTCAGCGATGGAGCCATAAATAATTTAAAACAGGTGCTCAATTTAGTTATTAGAAAAACTTAATAATCAATTGTAACTGATTACGATTTTATATATTGAAAGGAATTGAAATATTGGGCTAGAGAGAGGCCCATTAAAAAAAGAAGGTTGATGAATTGCTCAGCTCTCACTTCTGTATTCCTTTTCCATCTTCCATGTTGAACCTCATGTTCTTCCACTTCGATCCACCTTGAATTTTCTAAGCGGCAATCCATGCAGCCGGTAGGCTTAATAAGATGTGCGATTCTTTCTTTTCCTTTACCAAAGTATGCTTCAACAGGTTTCCCAACAAGGTTTTTTACCAGTTTATCGGAAATGTTGAGAGTTTTCAAATTTTCTTCCAATTTGGTTTTACTAATCCACAGCTTGTAGGCGATCACTCTTGTTATTACTATTCCCCTTCAGGTATGTATATTTTCCAAGCTACTTATCATCCTTCCATCAACTCCAATTACAATTTCTTCTGTCCTTACTATAAACATATTGGTAAACATATCTATAAACCTATATATATACACTATTATAAACTCTATTATAAACTCTATTATAAAACCTATTACAATCTATTTCGCTACAATCCCTGTCAACTCATAATCTATCCTTCCCAATCTTTGATTAGATTTAGTCTGTCTTTGATCAATCTACAGATTGTTACAAATTTTATAAATTATCTCTTCTGCAAATCTCGCCTACATTACATCAAAGTTCAAGAATTCATTGTCAATTTGCCCAGCAACAATGGTATCTATGATCTACGTTACCTGGCCAAGAACATCATGTTGATCTTCATCCGATCTTCCACCGACTTGTTTGCTTTTGTTCAAATAGACACGTGTCCAGTGCACCGACTATTGAACAGGTATCATTGAAATAAAAATGACTTATACTACTTCTATTTCATGCACTTAACTACTCCTTATATTATTTGGCTTACGATGTTTTATATCATTATTAGAAAACTTACTTGGATCTTCTATATTATGTATCTCTTGCATGTGATATATGATATGATTAACTATAAACCTATACTTTCTTTGAATGAGGATCACTCCTGTCATGGTATGTGGATCCTTTATACTTCTCAATTTAATGATTGTCTTAATCGTGGTTACATTAGGAATATTTTAAAATCCATCTTTGATTATAAAATCTCCCACATCATCTATTTCAATCATAGGTACCACTTGCTTGTTATTGGTATTTTATTGAGAATAGGTACAATACCGAGTACAACATGAAGATGAAATACATCTGGAGGTTTCCCACCGCTTGGTTTGAGTGTTGTAGTAACACGTGGTGCTCTTGTCATAAAATGTATCAACTCTATCTTCTTCACACTACACATGCATAAAAATTGGTCTTTTTTAATTCATTATATAATTAACCCTTTTCACTCTGCTTGTATGATGCATTATTCTACTAAGAGATATTTTCACTTGCATAATCCTATTTCCACTTGCCGGTGTGAAGGGAAGTTTGTAATGGTTTATAATTTTACCCCTCCTATTTTGTATGCATCAAGTTTGGGTTCTGTCCAACTTGATGGCATTAGGTTAATAAGTGTCTCACCTTTTGATAGCGATGTAACCCCGACAACTCCTACTGCTTTAGTTTATTGCTTCTGGTTTGTTGGTGAGGTCTTCTGGCCTCTTTTATTTTCTGTAATTTATACACTATCTACTACAACTTATTACAACCTATATACAAACCCTATTATACTCTATTATACACTATGTTATCATATTACACTCTATATCAAAAAATCTTACCAAACCACAAACATTAACTCTAAACTACATCTTACATATTCTACTACTCTTTCATACAAATCCTATCCCTATGAGAATTTGCATCATCAAAACCATTCTAAAAATCACAATATTAGTTCTTTCGAATTCTTTACAGAAGGTTTTTTTATGAAGATCGCCTATTGGAATTGTCGAGGAATTCGTAGACCACACTTTTGGACAGAGATCTCATACATTCGGAAAACACATAATATTGACATTTTTTGCTTAGCAGAAACTAAGAACAACGATGCTTTATCTTCGCAATTTCTTGGAAAAATTGGATTTAAACATCTCACTATTTCACCATCCAGTGGCTCCAAGGGTGGACTATGTCTTTTAATTACTAATTTTGATAAATCAGCTAATATCACCATTCTTTTTAATAATTACAACACTATTGTAGCTCTTTACAATGATCACATCAAATCCTATATCTTGGTTTTCATTTATGCTCCGAGTAAAGAAAATGAAAAACAAGATTTCTGGAATTTCATTTCTCAAATTATAAATGAACACGATGAACCACCAATCATCATTGGAGATATGAATGATCTTCTTTCTCCTGAAGATAAACTAGGAGGGGCCATTGACACACCTAATAGATTTACACGGCTTAACTCATTTATTAATGCCAATGGATTGTTAGCACATAAAAACTTTGGCCCTCCATTTACCTGGCGAAAATCTACTCTTAACACCTACTACCACACTAGAAAGACTAGACAGAGTTTTTATCCATCCTACTATACTGACCTTTTATAATCAAATAGATTTACATCATCTCCCCTTTACAACATCTGACCACTGTTGTATTACTCTACAACTAGGAATTAACTCTAAAACCATAAATTATCCTTTCATTATGGAAAATGCTTGGTTACCCAACCCGGAATTTGATAATATGATACATAGAGTTTGGAAGTACCATATCCAAGGTTCTTTTATGTTTCAACTTTTCATGAAACAACGGAGAATTAAAGAAGAAAGTCGTAATTGGTTAAAAAAGAATACTAATAATATACTACATCAATTAAAACGAACCGAAGAGATTTTACAAGCAATCCAACAACAATCCACTGCTACAGGCATGTCTAGTAATACCCATAACAAATATACTAGACATCTTAAATATAATAAACTTCTAGAATTCCAGCACACATACTGGAAACAGAGAGCAAAAATAAAACATACTACGGAAATGGATAGAAACACTAAATATTTCCAAAATACGGTCAAAATCTGTACTTTTAAACAAAAAATTCATTACAACGAATCCTTAGATAACTCAAAACACTATGATCACGAGGATATTAGCAACATCACAAATGATCTGAAAATCAGGTTCCTACCTTCCCACGTCACGGAATTAAGGGACCAAGACTTTAAAATGATACCAACATTAATTACAAATGATGAAAATACAAAACTACTTAAAGAGCCTACAATGCAAGAGATCAAAACGGTTGTATTTGAACTACCCAACAACAAAACTCCAGGTTCAGATGGATTTACTGCTGAATTTTACCAACACTACTGGAAATATATTGCGAAAACACTTACTCAAGTTGTTCAATCATTCTTTCACTCGGGTCAATTATTATCAGATTGCGCACAATCATTCATTACTTTAATTCCGAAAAAGGACAACCCAGTTTCTATCAACCATTACCGACCTATTAGTCTTTGCACAACAGTTTATAAAATCATAACAAAGATTATGGCTAATCGTCTCCAGGCTGTCCTACCAAAATTAATACATCCCTGTCAAGGTGCTTTTGTTAAAAACCGATCAATATTTGATAACATTCTTATTTCTCATGAAGTTTTCCATTCTTTTCATAAGAAAAAAAAGGGCAAAAGGGGCTGGATGGCATTAAAATTAGACATGGAAAAAGCATATGATAAACTCCAATGGCCATTCCTAGTAAAAATCTTACAGAAATTTGGATTTCATAATACATGGATTGATAGAGTCCTGACTTGTATAAAACCAGCCTCCTTTTCTGTCCTTGTTAACAATACTCCAGGACCAGTCTTTAAACCACAATGTGGACTTAGACAAGGAGACCCTATTGCTCCTTTTTTATTTATTATTGCTATGGAATATTTAGCAAGAACATTACAAACAGAAGCAGACAAACAACAACATAAAGTTGGTATTCAACTCTCCCAACATGGTACTCGCATTCCTTTTTTATGTTTTGCTGATGACACACTTATCTTCGCAAATGCTAATATGACAAATATGAAATACATTAAGAAAATTCTAGACAAATTGACAAGCCTTTCCGGTCTATCCATCAATTACCACAAAAGCTCCTTTCAGACGACCCCTAATATTACCAATACGGCAATACCCAACGCCAAGCTATAGCCTCAATCCTTAACCTTCAAACCACCTCCTCATTAGAAAAATATTTGGGCATTCCTATTGTAAGAGGTAGTTAAAAGTGAATGTTTTGAATACGCCGTCCAAAATATGCTTAAACAACTCTCGAAATGGAAGGCTAACTCTATTTCACAAGTTGGACGTACTACTCTCATTCAATCTAACGTACTTTCAACAACGAATCACCTAATGCAATGCTTCTCCCTACCTAAAAACATATGCTCTAAATTTGATAAGATTAATAAGAATTTCTTTTGGAATAATGACAACCCTAATTATCGGCCTTTAACTTCTTGGGATAACATTTGCAAACCTAAAAATATGGGCGGTCTAGGTTTGCACAAATCCAAACACATTACCGATGCACTACAAATGAAACTGCTCTGGAAATTATTAACTGATAAAGACAATATTTGGGTTAGGATTATAATGCAGAAATACTTAAAAGACAAACCTCTACTTCAATATAAGAAAAAAAGTAAAAGCCACTCTTGGCAATTCTCGCGGTTACTACATTTACGCAAAATATTTCAAGATGGTATAATGTGGAAGATTGGAGGTGGAACTTCTATTCGCTTTTGGACAGATAACTGGGTGCCAAATATAAAACTGAAACAATTTTTCAACCCTGCAACTGCTAATATAAATGAAACTGTGAATAATTATATTACTCCATATAAAACCTGGAATATATCCTTATTACAAAACATTTAGCCACAAAACATAGTTGACCAAATAAATCTCCTCTACATCCCAAAAACACCTCAATCAGATTCTATTACCTGGATTTTAGACAACGCAGGACAATTTACAACAGCTTTGGCTAGACGACTTTTCCTACTTAACGATAATAATAATCCAAACGTAGATAATTATGAGTGGCTTTGGAGAACTAACTTACCACCACGATACAAAAACTTCCTCTGGAAAACAATGTCAGATAATCTACCTACAACTGAACGATTAAACAGATACTATAACAGAGTTCCCTCATATTGTTCATTATGCAACAACATTTCTTAAGATACTCAACATTTTTTCTTCCAATGTTTCCATACAAGGAAATCGTTTACAAAATTAGTTAAATTACTAAATGTCAACTTTTTCTTACCTACAGACCAACCTTTTAATCAATTCATAAACCAGTTAAGAATGAACCCGCATAATAAATATATACTCAACCCTCTGATTTTCCTTTGGTATGAGCTTTGGAATTATAGAAACAAAATAATATTTAGTAAACAATGGTCTGACAAAAGAGATCCCGTAGATATTGCTTTCTTCAACCTCAAACATTGGGAGAGTTCACAACTTAAACAGACTGGACCTACTATTAATAATAAAAGAAACAGACAGAAAAATAGAAATAGGAAATGGCAACACCCACCCGACAATTGGGTAAAAATTAATTTTGATGGTTCAGTCAAACCACCAAATATAGGATATGTCTCCAGTATTGCCAGAATGAATAATGGGAGGATAATTTTTGTTAATAATCAGGAAATCAACGCTACTTCACCGTTACAAATTGAATCCCTAGCACTCTTACATGCAATTCAATTTGCACTCTTTTATAACTTAAATAGAGTGATTTTCGAGGGCGATAACCTAACAGTTATTAATTCTATTAAACAAATATGGAAAATTCCATGGGAAATAAAAAACATCATTCAAGACTGCAGGAACTTACTGCATCATATTCCTTGTTATTCATTTAAACACTGCTTCCGTGAAGCTAATCAAGCTGCCGATTTCCTCGCTGATAAGGAAATCAACATTATGAATATCAAATTGGGCTTATTCGTTCATTCTAGTTCCGCTCTACCTGATGCTAATATCAGGAATTTCAGTTTTCTCCTAAATAGACATGGTTGTACCCCAACCTTGTTTAACTTCCTTCGGATCATCCAGCGGGATGATCAGGGACGACCATTGTTTACGACCATTGTTTTGAGACATGGCGCTCCGGTGTTTGCCTGCTCCAAAAAAAAAAAAAAAAAAAAAAAAGAAGGTTGATGATGCCACATGCTAATCCAAAGAAGTACTCCGTAAATAAAAGTGCGTCTGGGATGATTCGATTTCGATCCCAAGAGCTATAGCTTATATAGGTGAGGAATAACATGTACTTACAAACGACGACGTTTTGATTATTTTTCTAATGTTCAACACACTTGCTAGTTGCTACTACCTTCTTCTCCCCTCTTCCATCGCCCCGCAGTAGCCGGCCCTAAATTAGAAGCATGTGCTTTAGTGGAAGCTCTTCAAAATCAAATGTAATTTTGAGGGTTCTTGGCGGCGAAGTGCTCCGCCACTACACCACCTTAAAAGGAACCGACTCACCCCTTTTTATAGATTAAGTTGTGCCTTGGTTTCTCCGCTTCTTTAGTAAAGCCATGGCGTTGATTTCCTCTCTCCGTCACTCCACTCTTTCCCACCATCGTTCGAGCCTTCTATGATAAAATTGATGCACTGGTGAACTCAATTGGGATCTGATAATATGAGCAGTATGTAGGAAAGGGAGGAAGAGACCAGACGAAATACAATGGACTCTCGTGTTATTCAAGACACATCAGTGTCGATATATATACAAGGAGTCCTAGCTGCCACGTAGGCAAAACCGTCTAACAGACTTATTAACAACAAGCTATATACAACCCTCTGGCGAATACCCCCCGTCAAGTTGGAGTTGGGGGTATGGACACCAGACCTAACTTGGACACAAGAAAACGATGTTGATCAGCCCCCAAGGGTTTGGTGAGTACATCAGCAGTTTGGAGACCCGTGCGCACATGAGCAGGGGCGAGAAACCCAGAAGTGAATTGGTCCCGGACATAATGACAGTCCAGTTTCAAATGCTTCGTTCTTTCGTGGAAGATGGGATTCTCGGCAATATGTATAGCTGCTGTGTTGTCACAACAAAGTGTGATAGGCTTGGGAACAACAACATTCATATCTGTGAGCAAGCTGTCGACCCAGACAAGCTCACTGGCTGTTTGAGACATACATCTATACTCGGCCTCTGCAGAGGATTTAGACACCACCTTCTGCTTCTTTGTTTTCCATGAAACCAAGGATTTGCCAAGGAAAATAGCGAAGCCAGTAAGAGAACGACCCGAGAACTCACAGTTACCATGATCGGCATCGCTGTAGGCAAAGAGGGATAAAGAGCCAGAAGATGGGTAGAAAAGACCTAAATCAATAGTACCACGAAGATACCGGAGGACATGAAGGGCAGCCTGATAATGAGGCACTCGAGGCTGGCACATGAATTGGCTTAGGTGTTGGACTGGATAGGAAATATCAGGTCTTGATAGGTTCAAGTACAGAAGACGCCCCACCAGTCGACGATAAACTTCAGGGTCGGACATCAAGGCGCCCTTATCAATTGAGAGTTCAAGACCACGAGGAAGCGGATAAGGGACAGTCTTGCAGTTCAACAGATTGGAATCATCAAGTAAGTCAACTATGTATTTACGTTGATTCAGCATTGTGCCCTGAGAAGAGGTAGAAACTTCAAGACCCAGAAAGTATCGAATTTGCCCAAGGTCTTTGATTGTAAAGGCACGATGAAGAGCATCCTTGACGAGGCAAACTTCAGAATCATCATCGCCAGTAAGAATGAGATCATCAACATATACTAACGCAAGGATAAGGCCTTTAGTCACAGGTTTGAAGAAAAGGGAATAATCATAATGAGACTGTATGAATCCCAATTCCTTCAGAAACTTGGAGAGCTCCAAATTCCATTGCCGAGAGGCCTGTCGAAGGCCATATAAGGATCGTTTAAGACAACAAACTTGTCCAGGGACATCAACAGAAAACCCTGGAGGCACATCCATGTAGACCTCTTCGTCAATAAATCCGTGCAAGAACGCATTATTGACGTCGAGCTGAGCAACATTCCATCGGCGAATAGAAGCCAAGGCTAAAACCAATCGTACTGTGGTGAATTTCGCAACAGGGGAGAAGGTGTGTTTGAAGTCCTTCCCCTTAATTTGATTGTAACCCTTAGCAACGAGTCTGGCTTTGTAGCGTTCGACAGTGCCATCGGGACGAAACTTAACCTTATACACCCATTTGCACCCAATGGTATGTTTTCCTGCAGGCAAGGTAGTCAACTCCCAAGTATTGTTGTCAGTGAGAGCCTTGAGCTCCAGAGACATAGCATCTACCCAGTTAGGATCAGTCTTGGCCTGATTATATGTGTGGGGTTCTTTGACAGATAAGGTTTTGGTCAAGGAAGTCACATAAGAGGCAGAGTAGCTGTTGAGATCACCCAAATAGGCAAGGAAAGTGGGTGACTGAGTAGAAGTCTGTGGCAAGGTTGGGAAAATGTAGTCATTGAGATGTGTAGGAACAGCAGTAACACGTTGGGAGCGACGTGGTTCAGTAATAGGGGCAGGTGAAGGTAAAGGAAGTGAAGTGGTTGGTGAAGGTGTATCTTGAACAATATCAGGTAAAGGAGAAATGGTCTGGGCAGGAGAAATAGTGGGTGTAGAGGAACCATCCTGAGCAATATCAGGAATGGAAGAAGGAAGTGAAGTAGGCTGTATAGCAGGATTAACAAGAGGCAAATCTTCAAAAGAATTGCGAGCAGGTAAGGAAGGGACCTCTTGTCTGAAAGGAAAGCAAGATTCTTCAAATTTGACATCCCTGCTATATAGGACAACTTTATGATCCAAGTCATAGAGTTTGTAGGCCTTCTGCCCAATAGGAAATCCAAGTAAGATGCACTTCCTGGAACGAGATGCAAATTTATCCTTCCCTCTGTTGGTGTCTAAAGCAAAGCATAGACAACCCATTGTTCGAAGATGCTCATAAGAGGGAGGTCGTTCATGAAGAATCTCAGAGGGTGTTTTCCAGTGAAGGATAGATGAAGGCAGTAAATTCACAATGTGTGTAGCAGTCAAGATACAGTCCCCCCAGAATTTGATGGGAAGAGCAGCATGAATGCGAAGTGCCCTATCCATTTCAACAACGTGTCTGTGCTTGCGCTCAACTCTCCCATTTTGCTGTGGTGTATAGGGAGTTGAACGTTGATGGAGAATCCCTTTGGTGGAATAGTAGGACTGAAACCTCGAGTTCACAAACTCAGTTCCATTGTCACTTCGGACACACTTAACTTTAGCAGCATGCTGAGTTTCAACAAAGGCAATGAATTCAGTGAAAATCTGAAAGACTTGATCCTTGTGATGAAATAAGCGTGTCCATGTAGCTCTCGAGCAATCATCTACAATCGTCAAAAAATACTGAGAACCATTCAATGAAGGGACCTTATATGGCCCCCAAACATCAACATGAAGTAAGTCAAAGACATTTGCAGCAATAGAAGAACTTTGAGCAAAGGGCAACCTATGTTGCTTAGCACATATGCAGGTGTCACAAGAAGTATTTAAGACAGAAATGTCAGGAATAATATGTTTGAGTTTATCTAAGGAGGTATGTCCTAATCTAGCATGAAGAACCTCATAACCAAGCTTAGATTGGACAGCTCCACAAATTCCCTTATTCAATGAGATAACTCTTAATCTCTGCCTAGAAGCATCAGGAACTTCTAAGGACATTAACCAATATAAACCACCAATCTTTTCACCAACCAGTATCTCTTTTCCAGTCTCAAGGTCCTGAAAAGAACAATGAGAATCATCAAAAACTGCAACCAGACCACTGTCATTGATCAGGCGACCAACAGATAATAGACTATGATGAAAATCTGGAGTAAGTAACACATTCTTCAAGGAAATAGAGTTAGGAAGATGTATATCACCAACTTGTGACACCATCTTGCTACTACCATCTGGAAGACATATATGTACTGGTGTTTCCAAAGGACGAGCACCAGATAAGACATGACTAGACTTAGTCATGTGATCTGAAGCTCCAGTGTCAACTATCCAGTGATTTCGTTGTGACATGTATGAACAAGGAGAAGATATAGAAGTACCTGCGAAGTCTGAGTCAATCATGAAATTTTTGCCTTTTATAGCACGAAGCAACTCTTGACACACTGTGTTCACCAGTTCAGCAGAGAAGTGGACATTGCTCGAAGATGTAACCTGTTCAATAGGTGATTCCTCAGTCTCAACATGATGTGCAGAAGAGGAACCTCTCTTCTCCTTTAAGTCTTTAAACCAGTCAGGTGTTCCTATAAGTTTGAAACACTGGTCTGCAGTATGACCTCTTTGATTACAATGAGAGCATTGACGTTCCAGCTTAGCTCTCTTATAATCCTGCTTGTTCATCCATTTCTTTCCAGGATTATGAGCAGCCATAGCCATAGAATCAAGGTGAGAAACTGTAATATTAGTGACCTGCCTCTGTCTTTCCACCTGTTGAACTAGATAAAACGCCTTATTGACAGTAGGCAAAGGCTCTGTGGTAAGAATCTGACTCCTAACACTCTCATATGCTTCATTTAATCCAATGAGAAACTGTAATAGCCTATTACGATTTTCAAGATCAAGGAGACGTTTAAGCAAATGACAAGTACAGCTCTTAAGAACACCACAACTACATTCAGGAAAGCCTTCAAGACTTTGTATCTCATCCCAAACCTGCTTAAGCTTGGTGTAATATTCAGTAACAGACATATTGTTCTGTGTAATAGTGATAAGAGAGCGCCTCAATTGAAAAAGTAAAGGTCCACTAGCCTGGCCATACCTTTCCTCAAGATCGAGCCATAATTGTCTAGCGGAATCAACATAGACGAAGCTCTGTCCAATCGCTTTCTCCATTGAGTTCAGAATCCAGCATCTGATCATATAGTCACATCGAATCCAAGGTTCTAGGTCATCTGAACCAGGATTTGGCATAGCGACACCGCCATTGATGTATCCAAGCTTCCTCTTCGCTCCTAAGGCCATCCGAATGCTCTGGCGCCATGAGAGGAAGTTAGATCCATCAAACACATCTCCTGTTAACCTGGCTCCAGGATGATCTGAATTGGTCAAGGCAAGCGGATCACCATAGATCGCATTGCTCAGTGTAGCTGGATCGGCTCTCCGATCGCTATTATCACCGTTCACCATTGACAAGAACGATCTAACTTTCCAGTAAAAGCAAGAAAGGAACAGAAAGAAGAAACGAACAGTATCGCTGAGAAAGATGATGAGAATCGCACAGGAGAGATCAAAATCTCAGGAAAATATCGATCGTAACCTCTTGCTCTGATACCATGATAATATGAGCAGTATGTAGGAAAGGGAGGAAGAGACCAGACGAAATACAATGGACTCTCGTGTTATTCAAGACACATCAGTGTCGATATATATACAAGGAGTCCTAGCTGCCACGTAGGCAAAACCGTCTAACAGACTTATTAACAACAAGCTATATACAACCCTCTGGCGAATAGGATCCCGATCCGGACGATTATAAATCTTTTTTAAACAGTGGAGATCTTTCTTGAAAGGGGGCATAGTTATTGGTCACCAATTTTCATCCCAGTGAGAACTGAGAAGGTCGAAGTGTTTTGTACGAAGGAGATCAAAGTTGTTGTCACGGGAGAAGATAGGCAAAAACTAAGGAGACCAATGACGATCAAATCGGGAAATTAGCAGAAATCCCAGGATAGAGACGGATGAAAGAAACGAGAGGATTTTGTTTTAAATGGAAGGGCAACGGTAAATTTTCTTAATAAGCAGGGGTAAAACAGAGAGAAAATTGTTACTGTTCCTAAAGGATGCTCCTTCTTTTATAGTAGTATATCTAAACCTAATACTGTATAAAGTTGGCATGTGGTGCAAAAAAGTTGAATGTTCCTCCTTATTGAAGACTTTAATTATTTCTCCTCTCTTAATTCAACTTTCTCCTCTTGTCATTAAATTAAATGCAACTCTATCTTTTTAATGTTGATTTGACCTATTAAAAAAATTGAAAATTTTGTAGTGTAATAGAAATTAGATCACCTCTTTTGTCCAAATATTGTATCAAAGATATTAGACAAATAATAAACTCCATTCAAATATTAAACTGGACATAAAATTAAGACATTCTAAAAATTACCTTTTTTTTCATTTTTGCAACATATATCACCTATCACCATACAACAAATATAAGCCTCACTGCACTAGTTCACTTCATACTTCCGTATGCTTAAGATAGTAGTAAATCACTGTGTTTTTACTCTCATGAGCTGAAGCAAATACTATTAACATATAAGGGGCGAAAACCGTTAAATTTCATGCCATTTGAGCAAGAAAACTGAAATCACCATACTGTACAAATCCCTCTTCTGTAGAGGGAGAGAAAGATTCAAACAGAAATGTAAGAGCTAGTTTCAGTAAAGAGAGTTGTAAGTGAAACAGGTTGCTATAATTGAAACAACACAGATGAAAAGAGAAGGGATGAGAGTAGTGTTCAAAAGCCTGTTCATACCCCAGGATCCAGCAAGGGTTATCATACCGTCAGCAACCACTCGAGCCAGTGTTCCAGCCTCTGTTGACAGCAACCCTCCATTGTAGGTCCCGTGTGAAAGCCTCGATGGCATCACACGAGACAAGAGCGAGAGGTTCACACCTGGTTTTTTATGCAGAAGCGCTCTCCGTTAATCACTCTAATAATGCCAAGAGTGGTTCATATATTTTTGCACACATTAGGATTTTGCATTCAGAAAGGAGTGAGAGCTCAGTTAGCTTCCCGACTCCAATCCAACTTTGTGTAAATAATCAATCATATCTAGAAAAGTAGATAGCCAATATATTATAAATCCTATGAACAAAGTGGAGTATTAGTTAATAGTTGATGATCACCTTCAAGTACTTCAGCAGCGACGAATGTGATTAATGCCGATGAAACATATTGTAAGACCGAATATGGGATGATCATGTTAAAGCTCAGAATGACTCCTAAGCATACAATAATTTCTGATGCCAGTAAAACTTGCCTGCAAATGCCAAGTGTTATAACCCAAGAATCATGAAATCTGGTTTTGGAAAAGTCTTTCTTTTTTTTACCTTTCTTCGAACATATTACTGATGTAATTCCCAACTACGATGTTCACAGGAAGAACTGTTAGTCCGAGACAGGCAAGAAAAACAGCAACGCTTTGAGTCGGCCACATGAAGTAAAATGTTGTAATAACACTTGATTCAGCAAGTATTATCTCCACCACAAACTTGAGGATGAAGTATATCAGCAGCTGAACCTGGTAGAGATATGCACGCTTAGTAGGAAATTCCATAATGCAATTTTAAAATATAGCAGCATAGAAAACGGAATTTCACCTTGATGGATGGGGTCAGCAGCTTATATGCAGCAAGAATAGAATTAGCGGGTTTGTGGGCTTCTTCAGAAGGCGATTCAGTGTCATCATCATTATCATCGTCTTGCAGCTTTATTTCTGAGCTTAATATCAAAGGTCTTCTCAGACCATTCTCCATGTTGTTGTTTTCCATAACGCCTGTCACAAGCGAAACAAAGAGATCACAACACAGGAAATTTTTATTTATTTCATTCACTCTCCACATTTTTACATACCCGAGTTAGATTCCTGAGTTACAGCATTTGCTTGAGGGCGGGAAGGCTCTTTAAATGCAATCCATAGACACAACAGATAAATGAGCCATGCTAAAGCCATAAACCAGCCGGGTAAAGTATCTTCATTGAATGTAAAAATGAATATCCTAAATCTGGTCTGAAATAAACAGGCCAAAGCAGGACCACATGCCATTCCAAGTGCACTTGCACTAACAAAACCAGCAGATGCCTTCAACCGCATTTTTGACGGCACACAATCAGTAATGTAGCGTCTATTAACAGCTCTTGCAGAACCCAACCTGAAATGACAAACTCACTACATTGTCATTCTTGCAAGAAAACATCAAAATCAGTCACTAGATATGTTTTTGTAGTGCCATTTTAACTAGTTACCAGATTAAAAAAAAAGTAGTTTAGTTTTAACTTTTTTTAGTTAAAAAACTAGCTCAAATGATAAACTAAAAAAAAGGGTACAACTTCAACTTGTTTTTTAACTAGTTATCTACCTTCAACCTCAACTAAAACTAGTTAAACAACTCGTTTACCAAAACACAGCCTGAGAAGCAATCTCTTACCCACAAAAGAGACGACCAATCAAAAGAACTGATATTGAGTTGAGATCATAAGCTGATGCGTATAACAGGTTGCCTAAGCAGAGAGCAAGACTACTAAACACAAGAGGCTTGAAATACGATCTATTTGACCATGCACTAAAGTAGACAGAGGAGAACATCTGGGCAACCGCCATTGACCCAATGACGACACCACAAACAGTTGCTGCTGCACCAAGGCTCATGGAATAGTTATCGGCCGTTGGAACTATGATGTAAGTGTTAACCATATACAGGAATGTGTTTGCTAGGTTTAACAGAAGGGATGGATAATGGAATTCCTGATCAAGAGCCTCTTCTTCGTCGGGTTTAAGTTCGTCTTCTTGCAAAAGTAATGCATGTCGTCCCATATATTGCAGGAAATTTGTTGAATGTGTTAGCCTATCTACAGCTGCTTTCAGAGAAATGATGACTGGATCCTGCAGATATTGTCCTGGATCCTGCAGATATTGTCCATGGGTGCATGTGAATGGATTTGGGGAATCACAACAACATATTTTATACAAGGATTTAAATTTAAAACAAGAGTTTACTTGGAGAGGAAGAACAGGATGATCATATATTGACATGTAACTCCCCTCATGATCCGGAAGATCATTAAGATTGCGAGATAGGGCTCCCACTACAGCTCCAAAACCCTGCTCGGAAATTCAGTGGCTCTTAATATTTCTTCACTACATAAGATGAAACATTGTCCAAAAAACTAACAATATTTCCATAAACTCATTATCCATGCAATGAAACAAAACAAGAATCTATTACTGCAACTTGTCACTTACATAGTCCTCTTTGATAAAGTCCGGTGGGCTGATAAACACGGAGGTCGTGTATATTAGCGCATATGCGCATTGGGCCCACAATACAAACTCATGGGGTTTCATCCTAAAACCAATTGGCAATAGGAGGACCATGATATTATATAGTGGGCTATTATTATCTCAACTTCCGATATGGGAAGCCTATTCTCACACGCCCCCTTAAGTGGTAACTGGCCTGGCCCAGTAGCCACTTGACAAACGGGTCAGCCCATATCGCGCCTCAGCCCATATCGCGCCATTATGGCGAGCTAAACCCAAACTATGTCTTCAGGCCGACAAGCCAAAGGAGCCGCCCATAACAAGCCATCATGGCAGGCTAAGCTCAGATAAACCAGGAAACGAACCCAGACCCGGAACCCGCTCTGATACCATGATAAAGTCCGGTGGGCCGATAAACACGGGGGTCGTGTATATATGCGCATTGGGCCCACAATACAAGCTCATGGGGTTCCATCCTAAAACCAATTGGCAATAGGAGGAGGTATTATATAGTGGGCTATTATTATCTCAACTTCCGATATGGGAAGCCTATTCTCACACTGTTACCCTATGAATTTTGTGTCTAATCAAATTTGGTCTCGGGAACATTATACAGAAAATACTAATAAGAGTAGGAAATTTTACCACATGCTTGAAGACTTGTTGAAGCTGCGAATAAGGATGATTAGCTCGAGTTTTGACATAATAGTTGGTGAACCTGTAGCCAACTCGCTTATCAAATTTCTTCAAGATCTTCCTCAGACCGGTTGCATTCATTTCAACGAAAAAAAGAAGCTTCAAAAGATCTCTTCCGACAGCTCTGTAGGCTTCTCGTAGCTCGGCCACGTTAGTAGACTGTTCCTGGCGTGCGAGAATGTCTTGCTGCTCTCTGAGATGTTTCAGCCTACTTGCAAGAAGCCCTTGTTGTTCCAAGATGAACAAAACAATCTTTTCCATCTGAAAGTGTTAGCTCAAATAAATGAAATTGTTTCGAAATATGGGGCATGTTGTTAATGTTGTGTTTCCAAATATGAATGTAGCATCAGTTACACTATTCCTACAATTCAGATACCTGAATATCCAGCACCCTTGAAAAATCCTTGAGAAAACCAACATGATCTCCAGCGCCATTCTCTACTTGCAGAGAATAATACTTGACTTTCTTTTTTAACAGCTTGTAATTCATGTAATATCTGGATTTTTGTAAACGAAAGAGATTCAGTATATTCTTGGTCACTCAGAAGTTATAATCTGCAACTGGAGACTGAGATTCTAGCAAGATGGAATTGGAAATACCAATTTATGTAAGATTTGGGCAAAGAGAACCAACAATCCAATTAAAACTGATAGAAGTATTTCACCAAAAGGGTACAGGAAAGTTATAAAGTGCAATGCTTATTCATCTCCAACTTATCAAATACTCCCTTCGTCCCATATTGATGTCCCCGTTTTATTAGTCTCAATAAATACTTTAACAATATTTAAATGTGAATTAATACGAAACTAGAGTTCTTAACGATACAAAACATGTCTCGACATATGTGTTGAACAGAAGTAGGAACGACAAAATGGGACGGAGGGAGTAGAAGATTGCAGCTATTGACTCAAATAATAGTTAGTATTAAAAAACATTTCAATAGATGACAAATTGAAACTAAATCACTGATTTTAAGCTTCCAAGAAAAAGAGCAATAAAAACTATTGGAATACACACTCAACACACATTTATTATCTCCTAATTTCCAACTTGCATTTACTCCAAAAAGAGTTGTTACTCTCTTCTCTCTACACAAAAGAGCCGTTAGTATCTTGTTACTATATATGAGCTTTATTGCTCCTCTTTGTAATTAATGTAATTCATCCCCTCTATTTCTACTAGCCGTTGGTTTTCTTTCTATATAAGAACCTTGGCTCTTTTTTGTAAGATACTCAATACGATTAATAAAAACTTCAGCATCTACCCTTTTCTCTTCATACAATTTCCATTTTCTATATGGTATCAGCTTCTTAGGTTTATCAATCGATCCACAAACTTATTCCTCATGTCGATCAACCCATCTACACAAAACGATGGTACAAGATCCAAACCATGGGAGAAACTCACTCAATCAACACAAAACGATGGCTCAACGGTGGGCAATCGTCAATCACTTCTACATAAGCCCGGTTCAAATCAATCCGGCATCTCAACAACTGATCAATCGCCACATTTCAACCATCAAAAATTGATGGCCCTTCTCAGGCGAATAACTCAACAATTCGTGGCCTCACAACAGTCCCCGACTTCGAATTCTTCCATACAATTCACTTCTGAAAATCATGACGGTAAACCCTCTCAAAATCGGCACTTCTCAGGTAATATCCAACCTCATTCTTCTTACCCTCCAGATTCATGGATTTTGGACAGTGGAGCGAGTGATCACATTACCTATCATACTCGTTTTTTAGACTCTTATGAACCAACTAAAAATCGTTTTGTTCGTTTACCGGATGGAAAATCTTATACCGTTTCACATATCGGAACCGTAACTTTTACATCACAATTAACAATTTCGCATGTCCTTTGTGTTCCTGAATTTTCCGTTAACCTTGTTTCAATTAGTAAATTGGCATATGATTCTTTGTATGCTACTATATTTCTAAGAAGAATTTGTGTGATTCAGGACCTCCTCACGGGGAAGATGATTGCGAATGGATATGAAAGAGATGGCCTATACTTCCTCAAATCTCAACCACAAATCACTTCATGTAACGTCACCATCTCAGCCTCCCTATGGCACCAACGCATTGGACATCCATCACAACAAGTATCATCCCTCATTCCCGTTTTTCAAAACAAAGGTTCACTTGAACATTCTTGTTTACTGCAAATCCCACACCACCACCTTTGCCTCGTATTTCCCGACCAACAAAGCCATCCACCCTCCTCCGGGACTTCCATGTTGAGGTAACTTTACCATCTCGCTCATCCAATACAACGTCTTCCTCGAATCAGGTTCTTTCGGGAAAACCCCACGATCTCTCTCATGTCCTATCATATCATAAATTGTCTTCCAATTATAAGCACTTCATCTCTAACATTATGCTTGAAAAAGAACCTAGAACTTTTTCGTAGGCTGCTCGATTCCCGCAATGGAGGGAGGCTATGGCGAAGGAACTCCAAGCTCTTGAGGATAACCACACTTGGAGTCTAGTACCACTACCTCCAAACAAGCGTCCTATTGGATGTAAATGGGTTTACAAAGTCAAGTATAATCCCGACGGCACAGTCGAACGACATAAAGCACGCCTTGTTGCGAAGGGTTACAATCAAGTCGAAGGGATTGACTACCGCGAGACTTTTGCACCTGTCGCCAAACTCACTACGGTCCGCGTCATCATCAGCCTTGCTGCCACCAACGGATGGTCATTACATCAACTAGATGTTAATAACGCTTTCCTAAATGGAGATCTCACGGAGGATGTCTACATGCGGCTTCCCCCAGGATTTCATGCCAAAGGCGAGACTCGCGTATGCAAACTTCGTAAATCTTTATACGGTCTCAAACAAGCATCTAGACAATGGTTTCTCAAACTCACCTCAGCCCTCAATCAAGCTGGATTTCAGCACTCTCAAGATGACTACTCTATGTTCATTAGATATCAACAAGGTAAGTTTACAATCATTCTCGTATATGTTGATGATGTTATTATCACTGGCACTAACTTGTAGGATATTGAGGACACCAAGCTCTTCCTTGCCACTCGATTCAAGCTCAAAGACATGGGACCACTCAAATACTTCCTCGGCATCGAAGTTGCTCGTTCTAAACAAGGGATTGTTCTTTGCCAGAGAAAATATGCTCTTGAAATTCTTGACGACACGGGATTCCTCGGAGCTAAACCGACCACTGTTCCTCTTCCCGAGAACCTGGATCTCACGGCTTATGATGGCAACATTCTTACCGACCCCTCTGTCTACCGCCGGTTGGTTGGCCGCCTTATTTACCTCACCATTACAAGACCCGACCTCACCTATGCCGTGCACATTTTAAGCCAATTCATGGCTTGTCCACGCCAGCCCCATCTCGATGCTGCTCATCATGTCCTTCGATATATCAAGGGTACTCCAGGCCAAGGACTCTTCTTGCCCGCTCATGGGCGTCTCCATCTAACAGGCTATTGTGACGCCAATTGGGCACGTTGTCGTGACACACGACGCTCCACAACCGGATATATCATTTTCCTTGGCGGTGCTCCGATCTCTTGGAAGACTAAAAAGCAAGCAACTGTCTCCCGCTCTAGTGCCGAAGCCGAATACCGATCCATGGCGAACACTTGTTGTGAACTCACATGGTTACGTGCACTTCTCCAAGATCTTCGGGTCCCTCACCCTCAACTGTGCACTCTCTATTGTGACAACAAATCAGCACTCCACATTGCCTCGAACCCCGTATTCCATGAACGAACCAAACACATCGAAATTGATTGTCATCTTATACGCGAGAAGATCCAAAGAGGTGAGGTTAAGACTTTTCATATCCGTACCAAAGACCAGCCCGCCGACATCTTTACAAAACCGCTCGGTCCACGCACATTCACTTTACTATTGTCCAAGTTGAGTGTTTGCAACATACACTCCACTTGAGGGGGAATATTGGAATACACACTCAGCACACATTTATTATCTCCTAATTCTCAACTTGCATTTACTCCAAAAAGAGTTGTTACTCTCTTCTCTCTACACAAAAGAGTTGTTAGTATCTTGTTACTATATATGAGCTTTATTGCTCCTCTTTGTAATTAATGTAATTCATCCCCTCTATTTCTACTAGCCGTTGGTTTTCTTTCTATATAAGAACCTTGACTCTTCTTTGTAAGATACTCAATACGATTAATAAAAACTTCATCGTCTACCCTGTTCTCTTCATACAATTTCCATTTTCTATAAAAACACTTTGCAAGCGGTATAATTCAACTCAAATGACACAAGAAGGTAACATAAAAGAAAGCCGATGAATTAACGGAATCCTCTAGCAATCGATCCCTTGCATAAACATACCCCTGCCATTCTTGTATTTGTGATGCTTTCAGCTTTTTCCCAAAGGCAACCATCTTTCTTAATTTCTTATCTTACACCCTGCAAGTGAAGATTAGTGTGTCAATAATCACAAGCAGGATTTCTAATTAAAGCATGCTAAGTAGTGGATCCACACATGTAGGACCCATCTCCCCACAGATTACCAAAACGTTTAATTTTTCAATTGCATCACAAGTACTGTACTAACTAGTTAAGAATTCATCATATATCAAAATCAACACACCAACATTACACTAGAGTAATCTTTACCTACACATAAGTAGCAATCTTTACCTATCACATAAATTATATCAACAAATTCCTTTCAGGAATCAATGTATATCTCTTTTCTGAACCCTAAGGTGTGCTGACATTTGCGATATTTGAAATCCTCAAAAAACATAACATTAATCGAAATTCGCAGAAATTAGGAATCTTAAATAGCAAGTGAACCTTATGCGAAGCCGAATTGTGAGAGAGCATGGAGGCTTGTGAAGCGGTGGTTAATTTCTCCGATTATGAACGGCCATTGTTGGATAGATTGGACCAATATACAAAATTTCGTCGGACAGAAAGAGAGGTTTAGAGTAAAATCTTGAAATGGAAGAGAGGAGGTGTAGAGTGGAGTGTAGTGGTATGTCTTTATCGTTATTAATGGAAAACTAACTTCAGAAAATAAAGAATAAAGGGCAAGGGCAAATTTAATTGTATAAAACACTGCTAAAAAACAAGAAATATAAATACACACGAGATATATAATACATAGAAGATGATTAATCATATGAGGCCGAACGTTACACGTCGATCTTATAAAGTTATAATACTTACACGTACGTATAAAGAAGATAAAGGCACACATATATTTATTATTTATTAAAACTATAATCCGAAGCAAAAATAATGAATGCATCAAATTCCTTGTGGCGATTTATAATGGGAGGGAATATTCGAATATTCCAAAATTTCGTTTCATGAGTAGACACGAGGAGATTTACAGAGAATCATGGTTCGCGGCGAGGATTTGTTTGTGCCTGTATGATTTCCTGCGTTGCGGCGATCACAAGTTCACAACTTTAATGACCAGAACGACACCATTCTTTTGTCTCTTGTTTTTTCTGGATTTCGGAGTAACGGTCATCTTGGCTTCATGTCATCACAATCACATATCCTTTCAAAACAAAAAGGAAAACTCTTACCCCATTAGACCCGTCAAACGGATTGTGCGGTTCAGAAGCTGATCGTGTTTGATTTTAGTCCTTTCTGAGTTGGCTCGGGTTTGGATCGGATTGTCTTTGGGTCACTATTTACTGATTGAATTCTGGTCGGGTCGTTACAAACCGGAAACGGACTCGGATCGCCACGAACCACCCGTCAAACGGATGGTTCGTGGCGAGGATTTTTTTTGTGCCTTTGTGTTTTCTTTTTATTTTCTCGTTTAACGTCCCAGTAATTTCTGGATTTCCTGCGCTGCGTCGATCACAAGTTCACAACTTTAATGACCAAAAAGACACCGTACTTTTGTCTCTTGTTTTCTCTGGATTTTGGAGTAATCGTCGTCTTGGCTTCATGTCATCACAATCACATACCCTTTCAAAACAAAAAGGAAAACTCTTACCCCAATAGACCCGTCAAACGGATTGTGCGGTTCAGAAGCGGGTCGCGCGGGTCACGTTTGATTTTAGTCCCTTCTGAGTTGGCTCGGGTTTGGATCGGATTGTCTTTGGGTCACTATTTACTGATTGAATTCTAGTCGGATCGTTACAAACTGGAAACGGATTCGGATCGACCCACCAGGGCAAGGGCGCGCGTCAAATTTCCTCGAGATAGTTATTAAATAATATTATCATTACATAAAAATAAATAAAAATAATTTTTATAATATATTAATCATAAAATATATTATTTTACTCAATATATATCATAAAACACACACAAAAAACAAGATAGTTAAATCGAAATAACGGATTTGCGGGTCGTGTCGGGTCGGTCAGGTTTTGAACCGGAAATGACCCACGATTTCGGGTCCAACGAGTCGGGTCAATTCGGGTCGAATTAAAATATTATCCGGATCTTGATCCACAAAAATGGGGGTCAGTTCGAGTTTGCAGATCGCGTCATCTTTTGACATATCTATACCTCATGCCTTATTGAATAATCTTTAAACATATAAATCTAACCTCTAGAATAAACATTTAATGATTTTGACGGTGCATTTTGATGGTGATTTTGACGGTGCCTTAGACTACCCACAATGGTGCCGCTCCATGCCGCGGCATGGAGTGCACTTTTAGAACGATGCCGCGGCATCGTTTGCGTTTCTCCCAGTGGTGTCGCGGCATCGTACATTAAATATGTTTATTTTATAAGATTTTGGGGTTAAAAATATTATTGGTAAATAAAATTCTTTGTTATTGTTAATATATAGGTTAATGTATTATTATTATAATAAAATTCATTAATTATTTCTATTTTGAATTTAAATAATTTTAAATAAGGAAATTTAATTAATATACTAATGCAAAGTTATTAATAACAAATTACTTATATTAAACAATCAAACTAACAAAACAATAATTAATAAAGTAAAAGACAACATGTTACAAAACGTGAACTGCAGAAAATGATCGAATTGAACAACAAACATAAATTAATGCATCGAACTTAAAACAAACAAGACACACGATTGATGAAGCTCGGACATTCAACCCATCCTGTAAACACAATTATTGGTCTCTATTTGTAGATCTCGGAAAAATTACATCCATATTACGATTAATTTAATTCGAATAAAATTAACTAATAAATTTATAATAATTATATTCACAATTTAACAATATATTAACAATAGAATAAATAATCGAAATTGAGAGATCGAGGTAGGAGGCTCCAAATATAATCAATATTGGTCTCTATTTGTAGATCTCGGAAAAATAAAGCCGCTGGTAATTTTTATTTATTTTTATCATTTTTATATTTTAAGTTATAAGCGTTTTAGTGATTAGGAGTTATAATACGAAATTAAATAAATTAAAGCAATTACGAATCAGGGGCTGCCACGTGGCAGCCCCTTTAAAAAACAAAAATAAAATAAAAAAACGCTGCAACATTTGCAGAAGGAAGGGGGGGACGCCATCCGGCATGGGACGCCGGGGCATCCGATGCCGTGAGGCATGCCGCGGCATGCTTCCCCCGTTGGGGATGTTGCCGCCGTCGTCCACCTTGCCGGCTCCTTGCCGAGCTTCCTTGCCGCACCATTGGAGCCAGTCTTATTCAATTTTCTTCTTCTTGCTTTACCTTCTCCCCCTCTTCCTCATTCAATTAGGACTCCTCCCCTTCCCTTAATTTCTTGCCTCTTTCTATTCAACGCTTATTGGTTTAATGTTGATTCGGTGTCCGTTTGGTTTCTCGACGTTGTCCTTTGGTTATCGAGAAGACCACACTCTTTATTGATTTGAGTAGAAATATTACAAGCCGACGAGTTTGAATATACCCGAGGACATTCACAAACCTGCGGCCTTAAGTCGATATTTCAGAGTCGGGCCGAAGATCCTGTAAATAAACGCTATACATGCCTATTTATAGAGGAAGCAAACCTACTAGGCTATTTTACGTCAGCTTGTCAGCTACCTGGTTGCATTAGTATGCTGCTTGTATCACCTGCTTGTATCACCTGCTTGCATCAGCTGCATGTATCAACAACTTGCATAACCAACTTGATTGTTGCGCTTGATCAAAGTTTACGCTGTCGTTATGAACGCGTTGATAGAAGACGACGCGTGTCATTCCACAAGAATTAACGCGTTCCTAGTTGGCCGACTTGTTTGGATTAGCTAGTTTTAACGCGATGATTTAAGACGACGAGTGTTGTTTCGTAGAAATAGCGCGCACCATCAAGTTTAGCAGTCAAAGTTATGTTAGATTGCAACAGTGCACGATCAAATTTGATGTAGCACTTCGTCCGTGTGGCATTCAGTTTGACTGGCCTTGACGTCACAACCGAGAGGTAGAGAATTTAATTTTACAGCAACGGAAAAAATTATAATTAGGTAGACCTGGCAATTGGGTCGGGTCGGTCGGGTTCGGGTTAAGGGTGCTCCGGGTCGGGTCTTTTTCGGGTCGGGTCATTTCGGGTCTAAAATTACCGGGTCAAAACAGGTCGGGTTGTTACGGGTTTATGGGCGGGTCGGGTCGGGTTCGGGTCTAAAATTACCGGGTCAAAACAGGTCGGGTTGTTACGGGTTTATAGGCGGGTCGGGTTCGGGTTCGGGTCTAAAATTACCGGGTCAAACAGGTCGGGTTGTTACGGGTTTATAGGCGGGTCGGGTCGGGTTCGGGTCTAAAATTACCGGGTCAAACAGGTCGGGTTGTTACGGGTTTATAGGCGGGTCGGGTTTGGGTCGAAAATTTTGGAGTCAAACAAGTCGTTTGTTACGGATTTATTGTCAGATCGAGTCGCTTTGAGTAAAAACTTACCGAGACATAACAAGTTGAGTCGTTACGAAATATTGATGTTAAATTTGGGTCAATCTTAATTGCAAATTTTAATGTATGCTTCGATAACAACACCACTACATTACCTTCTTTTCATTTATTTGAATAAGTTTGGCATAGTAACTTTTAGTAGATTAGATAATATTTGAAAAAAAAAAAGAATGAAAACATTTATAAATTACAATTTACAACCTATGGACAAGTCAATAACCATCGACTAAATAAAACACGGTAGGTTCAATGCGACGGCAAATAAAGACCTGATATGTTGCTCAAAATCAAAACACATCTTCACAACCATAATCAATCCATCGTTTAATGCAACTCAAGATAGATAGAGTATTAAAATGAAAACAATCTGTCAACTTAGTCACATAATTCAAACTGCAAAAAAATAACAATCTCATAACGTAGAAAGTAAAACATGTTCTTCATATTCTTGTCAATCTTCCATGTCCATTGACATTGGATTATCTTCACTGTCATTGTTGATGTCCATTCTTGTAACTTGTATAATTTTTCGAACAATAATCAACATCGATGTTGTAGACCATACATATTGCGCCAAGTTATACAGTTATCACTAGTTTGGTTTTACAAAGGAGGTGTTATTTGAAATGTTAGAAGTTGTGATTGGAAGTTACCCACATGGTTAAATATCTCTAATAAGCATTGAAACCAAGTTTCATTCCATTCCGACATCGTTTGGGCGTCGTTTTTCCAAATTGGCCTTAAGTCCATTTAAGGCCTTTTAAGGTCTTTTAGCTTTTACGCATAGTTTCAAGCCTCGTTTAGTGTAAGCGAGACCTTAATGGGACTTTATATGCCTAATAAGACTAAGTTGTATAATTTTTTCAATCATAATAATACATCGATGTTGTTGACCATACATATTGCCACAAGTTAGAGAGTGATGACTAGTTTGATGTTTAGAAAAGGAGGTGTTACTTGAACATGAAGAAGTTTTGATTGAGAGTTACCCACATGGTCAAATATCTCTAATAAGCATTGAAACCAAGTTTCATTCCATTCCGACATCGTTTGGGCGTCATTTTTCCAAATTGGCCTTAAGCCCATTTAAGGCCTTTAAAGGTCTTTGAGCGTTTACGCATAGTTTCAAGCCTCGTTTAGTGTAAGCGAGACCTTAATGGGACTTTATATGCCTAATAAGACTAAGTTGTATAATTTTTTCAATCATAATAATACATCGATGTTGTTGACCATACATATTGCCACAAGTTAGAGAGTGGTGACTAGTTTGATGTTTAGAAAAGGAGGTGTTACTTGAACATGAAGAAGTTTTGATTGAGAGTTACCCACATGGTCAAATATCTCTAATAGACATTGAAATCAAGTTTCAATCCATTCAGACATCGTTTTGCCAAATTGGACCTTAATCTCATTTAAGGCCTTTTAGTGTTTACACATAGTTTCGAGCCTCGTTTTGTATAATAAGACTAAGTTGTACATTATTGGTACTTTATATGCCTAATAAGCGAGACCTTACTTTATATGCCTAATAAGACTAAGTTGTACATTAATGGTATTGGCACTTCATTTTAGTAGTGTTATTGATAGATTATTAGTGTTGTTGACAAAGTATTAATGATGTTGACAATTTAGTTAGCCGTGTTGACAACTTAACTAGCCATGTTGGCAGTCTATTGGTCTCGTTGACAGTTTAATTAGTCGTGTTGACAATTTAACCAGTCCTGTTGACAGTTTATTTAGTCTTGTTGACAATTTAATTAGCCATGTTGACAGTTTACTTTACTAGTTCTCTAAAAGTTTAATTATCCATATTGACAGTTGATTAGTCTTAGTGACAGTTTATTTAATTGTGTTGACTAATTAATTAGTCATGTTTGCAATTTATTATCTAGTGTGTTGACAATTTGTCCAACGTGTTGACAGTTTATTAATGTTGTTGACAATAGTTATCTAGTGTGTTGACAATTTTTTGGGTAAAATTTACAATTTCCGCTTCTTTATTACTTTTATCTTTTTGGCCAAATTTTCGGGTCAAAAACGGGTTGGGGCGGGTCAACCCATTTTTGACCCAAAAAAAATCGGGTCAATCGGGTTGGGTCGAAAACGGGTCACGGGTTCAATTTGACGGGTTATGACCCAGAAAAATCGGGTTGGGTCGGGTCGGGTTTGCGGGTCGGGTTAATTTCTGCCGGGTCTATAATTAGGGTATGCAACTTAAGGAGATTTTAATCACTAAACAGGGAAGGAAATCAAGAAATAAAGGAGGGGTATATTTTTGGAAGAAAATTATGAAAAGGGAATTATTGAGGGTTTTTTCTCTAATTGATTATGTATTAATAATTCAACATAGGATGCATTTCTTGAGAGGACCCATGTGCTTTTTCACATATTTAAATCTTGGGGCTCTCATTAAACCTGGAATAGCATTCTCATTCATTGATTAAAGTTGTGATGCTTTGGTCTTGTGTGTTTTATTCTGACTTGTGGGCGTTTAACCCCGCACCCATTTTTTTATAACTGGCACCCGTCTTGGGCGCATTTCGGGTGCGTCTAAATTTTTTTTTTTGAACCGGGACTGTTCATGGGCGCATCAAAAGTTTAAAAAACCCGGTTTAAGTTGGACGCATCCTGGATGCGCCCAAAACTGAACCGGGTTTTTTTAAAAACATTTTGGACGCATCCGGGTTGCGCCCAAGACGGGTGCCAGTTATAAAAAAGTGGGTGCGGGGTTTTTCTCCGTTTTTATGTAAGGAGGATTCTATGGATGGTGGAGGAAACAACCATTTTGGACAGTTTAAAATAACTTTGAATGCAACTGACTCTTGGTAAGTCAAAATATGCAATGAATCACGTGGACCAGGAGATATGTCATTGGCTTAAATCCTTTACAGGGATGTAAAGAAAGCAATGGACAAGAAGCAATCAAACAGATTCAAAAACGTCTATGTGGCATGTTCTCAAGATAACAAGTGGTAATTTTAGCTTCATAGCTTAGAATATGGTGAAATTCATCTTCATATAATGTCTTTGTAATCTGGAAAAGTTAAACTAAGAAAGCACTCATGAAATTTCTTCACTCAACTGTCTGCAATTTAGAATGCATACTTGAGTGGGAAGGGATGCGAGGAATATGCAGAAAGAGAAGTTTTCTGATTCCGCAGAAGAAGAGGATTATTACAAAATATGTTCCTGAATTAAACGGTTAGAAATAATCATCCTTATCAAATACGGAGTATAATTCATTTGGCAGACTGAATTAGTAATTGTTTTACTTGATTATGCAGTGAGTTTACCAAAACAATTATCACTACAACAATCTTCACCAAAATCCAATTGTTTTTCCTCCAAACGTAAATAACATATTCTAGGGTTAAACTTGATTTGTTGCTTCCTTCTTTTTGCCCTTTTATTTGGAGTGTTATGCTACGTAATAGCTAAAAGTAAGCAACACAAGAAATTATTGTCCTCCAAAAGATTTGTAGTATGTTGTATTTACTCAATGGAAGATTGTATAATTCTCTTATGCTCCTCTATAAGCTATATGCCTATATTTTTTATTTTCTCTTATGACACATCGGATGTGAGGAAGACAAAACAGATAACAGATATAAACGAGAAGATAACAAAGTACACACAGATTTATGTGGTTCACCAACGTTGTGTTGGCTACATCCATGGGCAGAAGAGATCAGTTTGTATTTCAGAGGAGGAAACTGATTACAAGACTCACAAGAAACGCTCTACATCTAAGAACATTCTCTCTTGCTACTTGTGACGGTTATCAAAACCCTAATTTTCCTCTCTACTAGGTTATAAGATAATAGAGAATATATATACTACTCTCCTAAAACCCAAACCTAAACATGACCCAATTGAGCCCAAAAAGTTCAACTTGAGATTCAAGACACAAATCTAACATTTTGTACAGTTCAAAATCTTGTAATTATATCCCCTCATTACGGATAAAATTCTATCACTCTGTACTCTGAGAATATTATCTTCTTTTTTTGGTTGAAAGTCGGGCGTACCCGATGGATGCAATTTATTAGATAATAGAAGAGCAATACAAATCAGCTGCAAAAAGAGTCTCTAAACTACTAGGCAAAACATCAAATAAAATAAAAGCCAGATCCGTCGAGAATGCAAGCTGAGCCATGCCATTGGCCAATTTATTTGTATGGCGTTTAGAATGTTGGATGCGTACCCTCCATTCTTGGTCCTCCATCAAGACCCTGCATTTTTTGATGAGAAAGAACTCCTTGTGAGTAGTTATGCTTCTGGAAGACAACAGGCGATGAGCTTCGGTGGAGTCAGTTTCGATGAGAAGGCTTGGAACCCGCATTTCAGAGGCAGTTCTGAGGCCGTGATAGATCGCCTCCAGTTCAGCAGCAAGAGCGTCTCCAAACCCTTTTCTGAAGGTATAAGCTCAAATAAAATTACCTACCCAGTCTCGTATAACTCCCCCACCTCCTAACGGTCCCGGGTTTCCTTTCGAAGCGCCGTCAGTGTTCAATTTCAACCATTGTGCAGGTGGTCGTTGCCAGGAGGAGTCGGAGCTTGCAGCAGCTGATGCCCTGCTGATGCCTGTTGCTTTCTGGAACCGAGAACAAGAAGATTTATATGTCATCTGTTGAGAAACCACAACTGCTGAGAGAGTGCCTGTTTTATCCTTGTTCTCGAAGACTAACAGATTTCTCGTTTCCCAAACAAACCATAACATGGTAGGAAAAGTGCCACTCCAATCAGCATTTCCTTTAATATTAATATCCACCCACTGATTTACCTCAACTGTAGTAGCAAAATTCGGAGGTAGTGAGTTACCTGCAAGAGCCCGCCAGACTTGCATAATCTCGGGACAGTCACGCAAAGTGTGCATCAGTGTTTCCTCCTGGTTGCATCTCGGGCATTCAGCAGTGACGGCCATATGACGACGAACGCGTTCGGCATTACAGAGAACACTGTTGTGCGCTACTAGGTAAGTAAATTGTCGGGCTCTCTGCTGGGCGGGGATTTGCCATATTTTTTTCCAAGCTCCTGGTGTGTCGGAAACATGATCGTGCTGCAATATCTTCAAGGCTGACTTAGCAGTGAATAAGCCCGACGCATTTGGCCCCCAGTAATATTTATCGGGTGATTCCTGCGTAGTGTCGAGCGTTACTCCTACAAGCCGATGACGGATTGTAGCTGGAAGCCAAAGGTTCAGGACTTGCCAATTCCATCCCTCTGGAGTCCATAGTTCATCTGCTGTTGCATCCTCAAGATCAGGCGGTAAAGTTCCCTGCACAAAATCAGCCAGAGGTTTGTCATCAAGCCAAATATGTTGCCAAAATAACGTTGTTCTGCCATTGCCGACTGTTGTGCGAATGCCCTTCCGAAGCGTTTCAGCTCCATGACATATTCCCCGCCACTGTCTTGAGGCCCCCCTCGTTTTGTTAAACATATCAATGTCACATCGACTATCTGAATATTTGCCTCGTATAACACGAGACCAAATAGTGCTCGACTCTTGCAGAGAACGCCATCCCAGTTTAGAAAGGAGGGCATAATTCATTTCCCGCATCGGTCTAATCCCCAAGCCTCCTTCATTTCCTGGCTTAGCGATCGTATTCCAATGGATCAAGTGCACTTTCCTTTTTTCAGCTGTGGTTCCCCACACAAAACCCCTAATCATCTGATCAATGGAGTCGCACACTCCTCTTGGCACAAAATGAGTCTGCATAGTGTAGAGAGGAAGGCTAGTAAGGACTGAATTTGCAAGAGTCACCCTTCCTGCGAAAGACAAAGTCTCCGCCTTCCATCTTGTCAGGCGTTGTGTAATTTTATCGAGAAGGAAAGAGTAGCGATCCGAGTTCATCTTTCCAATCGCTGTTGGCACACCGAGATAATTTGTGAAGTCAGTCGAGATCGGGACGTCCAAGATGGAACTAATAGCCTGTTGCATAGGGCTGCTAACCGATGAGGCAAATAGAACGCTACTTTTGTTGTAATTCACTTTCTCCCCAGAATCATCACAAAATCGTTGGAGGCACTCTTTGATGACCAAAGCTTGTCTAGCATCACCTCGAGCAAAAAGCACTAGGTCGTCGGCGAAAAAAAGATGAGACGGGCTTGGATCCCACCGTCCGTCATTCACCGCAGATTGTATGATATGAGAGAGTCGTTCCATGCATAGAACGAATAAATAGGGCGAGAGAGGATCTCCCTGACGGATACCCCGAGATGGTTTAAAAGTACCAACTTTTGCACCATTCCACAGCACATCCGTTGCTCTCTCTGTTTGGCATAGCATTATCACCTCAACCAATTTTGCAGGCAAACCCGTTTCAAGCAGAATGGACTGAAGGAAGCTCCATTTTATGCGGTCATAGGCCTTTGCTAAATCGACTTGCAGGATCATCCATTTATTAGTAGTCGAAGCATTAAGCGAATGAAGCACTTCTTGCACCACAACTACGTTGTCAATAATTTGACGTCCCAGAATGAAAGCCGCTTGTGCAGGATGAACAAGGTACGACAACACGGGCTTTAGGCGATTGACAATTACTCTTGTTGCTAATTTGAACACAACGTTGAGAAGTGATATGGGACGCAGCTGGGACGCATTCAATGGGTTGTCAACCTTTTTCAGGAGGACCATAAGCGCATCACCAAACCCAGGGGTATAAATTCTGTCGTTGAGCAGCCGTAAAATCTCAGCAGTAACTTTAGGCCCTACAATATCCCATTGTTTTTTTATAGAAGACGGCATGGAAACCGTCCAGTCCCGGCGACTTATAAGGCGCCATTTCCTTCAACACAGCCCATACTTCTGTTGGTTCGAAAGGCGCAACAATCAAAACCTGGTCACTCTCATTCAGCGGAGGGAACGTGACTTGCAGCGCTGCAGTAGGTGGATTCAAATCTGCAGCCGTGTCCTCAGTAAACAGAGAAGCGAAGAAACTGCAAACCATATCCTGCAGGGGCTCAATTTCAGATATCCAATCCCCTTGCTCATTCTGCAACGATAAAATCTTGTTCTGCTTTCTTCTGATAACTGTAGTCAGGTGATAGTAGCGTGTGTTTCTGTCTCCTTCAGCTATAAAATCTGATCTTGATTTCTGAAACCAAATCATCTGCTCTTGTTCCATGACTAATTCAAGCGCACACTTCAAATTTTGTTCCCTACTGATCCCAGCTGCAGTCGGGTTATTGGCCAGCTTCACCTGAGCTCGTTCCAATTGATGCCAAAGCTTTCGTTTCCGTTTGAAAACATTACCGAAGACCACCTTATTCCATTCCTGTAACTTCTGAGCCAATATATTGAGGGAGTTCGGCAGTGACTGAGTCGTATCCCAAACGGACTGCACAAATTCCTTGAAGTTTTCATGGGAGAGCCAAGCGGCCTGAAAACGAAAGGGACGAGTGTCTACCGGGGATAAAGATGGAGATTCAAGTTGGACCAGAATGGGCCTGTGATCAGAGTGAGGAAACGTGAGGTGACGCACTCTTGCTTCCGGGAAACGAAGTCTCCAATCCATAGAACACAATGCTCCGTCGAGCCGAGCGCCATGGAAAGTTTCAATGGTTTTACCTGTAGTCCAAGTAAAAGCCGGGCCATCAAACCCCAAGTCAATTAGTTCAGCTGTATCAACCCAATTTTTAAAGCAAGTGGAAGACCTATTCGAACCAACTGACGACGTTGATCTCTCGGATGGAGATAAAGTTGCGTTCAAATCTCCCGCAAGGAGCCACGGTTTATTATTAGCGACAATAAAGATCTCCAACTCGCGCCAAAGTTGCTGTCTTTTTGAAGGGTTGGGAGAAGCGTAGATCACTGATAACACCCAGGGAACCTCAGCCCGTCTTGTTACTTCTACTGTGATGTGTTGACTGTGAAGGGTGATAGGTGAAACAGTAACCAAATCCGTCTTCCAGAGGAGCCATATTCCACCCGAAAAACCCTCAGCTTCCACCTTAATCATGCCATCATACCCAATACTTCTACAAACAGAATCTGCCCTGGTTCCATTGATCTGTGTTTCCACAAGAACAAGCAAAGAAGGATGATAATTGCGAATCAGTTCTCTAAGAGAAGACAGAAACCTGTCAGAGTCGGCGCCACGAGTATTCCAAATTAGCAAGTTCAGTTCTATCATTGATAACACTGATTGATAAAAGGCCGGGGAGATTTGGCTAGAATATGTATTCATGAGATCTCGATAGGAGCTTAGAGCTCTATTGAGACCCGGAGGCATTGACACCTTGCAAAGCACAGGTTGAGCTTCTGTTATCATCGGGAGAAGATCGACTAACATTCGGATCGCAAATGTCGGCATGTTCAGGAGGAAAGGTCCCGTCCGGTGGTTTGATACTAAGAGACTCCTCCTTTCGAAAACTTGGAATATCTGGATTACCCTCCTTTGTTCTGTTGTCGCCATTCCTGCCATGAGTTCGTGACTGAATTCTTGTTGGGGTTGTAGGACGACGAGTAGATATTAAGGGCGTGGCTGCTGTTATTGTTTCTTATGACTTTGTGGGCTTGGTGGGCTTAGTTGATGATTTTTGGGCCGGAATGTAGTTGCTGCTTTCTAATTCTTTGAGGAGATAAGTTTTCCTTATATCAACTTCCTTCTTATTAACCGTTACCTTGCCTTTTGCTTTTTGATTTGCCGTTACAGAGATATTGCGGGATCCCTTGATATCTTTTCTTTCCTTATTCTTAAACCTGTTTGACGGAAGAATCGCCAGATCTTTGTCAATCCCCTGATTTTTCGGATTTGCAGTTTTAGCCTCAGCGCAATCTCCCTCCTTTTCGGTATCCACAGTCAACTCAGTCTTCCCCTGAATCTTCGCCGGCGGCGAATTCATTCCTGCCTCCATCGTCACCAGAGCATCTGCACGACCTTCAGAATCCTTTAACTGTTCATCCTCTTCACCAGTGGACTCAAAAATGGCAAAGCGTGAACCTGAGTTGGTAGCTTTAGTCGAGTTCGTAGTCGACTGTTTCACTTCCCGGGCAGTATTGTTATCCTGAGACGTTCCTCTATTAACAAGTGGAGCTTTGTTGTTCTGCTGCAGTTGCCTCGAGTGTCTGACAAATTTCTTTGGTTTATTAAAATCTCCCCGTGAATGCTGTTGCGCCAGAGCTGCTGCTTCCTCAATCGGATCTACTTTTGAACCTGACGATGAAGGTTGATCAGGGAACTTTAGAGGACATTTATCCTCTACATGTCCTACTTTTCCACACCCATAACACATAGACTTAATGCCTTCATATTGGATGACCCATACACACCCCTGGAAACGAAATCGTGACAGCAAGGTCTTAGCCAGATCAATTTGTACTGCAATCCGAACAAATTGCCCTCGATCAACAGCAACTGTAGTCTTGTCAACACGAAGAACCTGTCCTACCAGTGCTCCCGCCCTTCTCAGAAAACCGTCATGGAAGTATTCGATACTTAGCCCAGGAATTCTAATCCACGCTGTTAGGACCTTTGCTTCATCCTTGTAGGGGTTGCAATTGGCTCCCATCTTCGAATCATTAAATAATTCTCTCCTATCATCCAAGGCCCCTGTGTCAGGACATAGTGAAAATCATCATCATTCGTGAATTTCGCCACATAGTAATCGTTTCCAATGTCCACGAGAGAGTAGGCGCCTTTCAGCGTCCATCTTTGGTCAAGCCTTTTCTTGATATGGAGATATCCCGGACCCTTATCAAGCAGGTGAACAATTAGATAGCGAATCCATGGCCTACGCAATTCCCTTTTTTCCACTGCAGTGAGGACAAGAGTCGGGCATTTCGGATCATCTTCTGCAGTATCAGCATTGTCGTCATCTGTGTCATATAGATCCTGACGTTCTTTCCAGACCAAATCTTCTTCCCCGACAACCGAAGTAATCTGTTGGGGAGCAGGGTTGGGTTGTGGAGGGTTGGTTTGCGGATGGTTGGGTGTGATGATATTGATTAGGCTCTGTGAGACCACCGATTTATAGGATAAAGAAGTCTGCGGCAGAACTGTCGTTACCCTGTCTCTGGTTTCGGCTGGCGTGGGGAACTTGGCAATATCCTGGAATAGAGGGTTCGAAGTAGCAACAAAGGGAGTTGTGGTGGCTCCATCCACCTCCATTGATGCTGGTGGCTCAGGGTCCTTTCCCGGTGAAGATGCCATGTAGAGAGACTGAAGAATTTGAATCTGATTGAGCGGTACCGGTGGCGCGTGGCAGATTGTTGAAAGTCCGTGGCCACTTCAGAGTTGTGAGTCCTACTGTAGAGATTTCTTAAGTAACGTAGGTTAGGTCCGTTATATTTTCAAGGAGAGATCTCTCGAATTAATGGACATTAAGAGTGTTTTGCCTATAATAATAGGGTTCACAACCTCTGAGAATATTATTTGCTTTGCTAACACTCTTGATATCCATTCAACACGTGTCTCTCGCTGTTATAACATCTATAATTGATGGACTGAAAGAGTTGTATTTTGAAAAGTGTGAAACTTCGTGGGCCCATAGGGACAACCACGGACTGGACCGGGGGCGCGCACAACACAAGCGTATATGCGCATTAGGCCCAATAGATAAGCCCAATGAGGTTCCACCCTAAAACCAATTGGCAATAGGGGGAGTAATCTATTAGCTTATATAGTGAACAATCTTTATAACTCAAACCCGATGTGGGAATCCTTTCTAACACGCCCCCGCAAGTGCAACGGCTCGATCCGTTGACACTTGGACAAATGGGTGTGGGTGGACTTCTCAGTCTCTTTATAGCCAAACCCCAACAAACCCGAATAGATGGCCCGGGACAGAACCCGCTCTGATACTATGTGAAACTTCGTGGGCCCATAGGGACAACCACGGACTGGACCGGGGGCGCGCACAACACAAGCGCATATGCGCATTAGGCCCAATAGATAAACTCAATGAGGTTCCACCCTAAAACTAATTGGCAATAGGAGGAGTAATCCATAGGCT
The DNA here is from genome assembly GCA_029168935.1 of Oxyria digyna. Lineage (NCBI taxonomy): Eukaryota > Viridiplantae > Streptophyta > Magnoliopsida > Caryophyllales > Polygonaceae > Oxyria > Oxyria digyna. Next base: position 36,985,046 of record JAPVLV010000009.1, read on the forward strand.
TATATAGTGGGCAATCTTTATAACTTAAACCCGATGTGAGAATCCTTTCTAAGTGTCATGATTTTGTATGACATGCTCTGGTGAGAAGAATAATTGTATTATACAAGTAGACAATTTATCTTTTTGTTAAGTATTGACACTTTGAGGTATGTAATTCCATGGAGAAGGCATGTGCATAATACTTAATTAAACTTTGTTGTGCAGACAAGTAGTGATTTCGATGCTAAATCCATGGTGATGTTGTTGGGACAATATCAACTGGAAATACTACATCTATAAAGCATTTGCTACGACAATATCAACTGGAAATACTACATCTATAAAGCATTTGCTACAATGTGAATATCCAGGTCAAGTGGTTATTTTATTTTATTTAAAATTAGCAGTGTAGTTGTGGTTGCATATAAACCTCTTTCTGATGCACTTTTCCTACAACAAGAGCTCATATTGGTCCAAAACCTACAATTGACCGTTTTGTTTGTGTAATGGTATGCTAAGCACTAGTTAATGATTTTCCTACCTAATATTTTACAGGGAACATTGAATTAAGCTTAAACCTTCAAGTTGTTCTTTAGACTCAGTAGTAATTATGCTCTTATTACTCTTATGACATCCAACTTATGTGAAGTTTCTCATGTGATTTTGAGTACCCCTTTGTTTTGTAATCTCCCCAACCAGTCCTATAGGATTGATTCATGAAGAAGTACTATAGGTTTTTGATAACAGCAATTTGTCGTGCTAATTGCTCCTATACAAGTAATCCAAACAAACCTAATATGCAGTCCTAGGCAAGTAAGGGTCGAATCCTCAGGGAGACAGATTCTAATTTTGTATGAAATATATGTGTCAATCAAGTAACCAAAGGGGTTTTTTTGTTTGTCTTAAGTAACCAAACATGCAAATAGTAACAAGTAAAAGATGATGGAATCAGTAATTGGGAAATAACTCAACCAAACAAATATCCACACTTTGTATGACAAGTTGATCCTAGATAACTCATTCAATATCTCATGCAATGGAAATTCCTCTTCCTTTTCTGAATTAGCTATTAGCTATTAGCACAACCAGATATTAATAGCTCTAACTAATTAAACAACCATGAAACTATCAAGATTCAGTTTAATAGCAGCATTAAGATCAGGAATATAATCAGGATACATCAGCATAAAACAACCAGCTTTTATCCCAGATGTAAATCAATTCTCTCCACATAAGACTAGCACAACCAGATACTAGCACAATGCAGTTGCTACTACGAATTAGATACGCTCAACCAGTAACAATCTAATTCTGCAATAGATCAATAAAGACGATACCTAGATGATCAGGCTAGAAACAATAAATATTAATCATGAAAGATTCAAGCAAGAGAATAGATTAATTCCAAGCAATTGATAAGGAACGAGAAATCTCACAACTTAATCAAAACGAATGCTTCAATTGTCTGACTAAGCAAAAGGGCTTAGTTCTTCATAACAATTGTCTGCTGATGAAAAGAAAAGTGTAAACGGGGTTAGAGAAGAACAGACTCTCCTCTAACCTAATTATATAAAAGATATCCTAAAAATAAAACATAAAACGAGTTTAAACAAATAAGGAAAAATAACAAAAACAATAGAAAATAGAGATTACAATTGACAGAGGCAGCGGTCGCTGCCAGTACATATCTTCAGTTTCTGCACGTAGATGGGCGGCGATCGCCGTAGGTTTGGCGGCGGTCGCCGCCAGTAGATGTCTTCGTCTTCTTCTGTCTTCTCGTCGGTCTTCTGCTGGCTTCTCTTCTTCTTCTGTAATAAGTCTCTAATATCAACATAAAGCTCCATACGTCGTCTTCACTCCAAATGCATGAATAAGCTCCAAGACGCTCCTAAATTAAACTCCGTAATCTCACCCTAAAACACCATACTTACACACTATGATATCGTGTGTATCAGTTTTGCATAAATCACTGCTTGACTGTAGCTTACATGAGCCACTCTAACCCGACAAGCAAGGGATTAAACATGTTCTATGTTCTTCTTCATCTCAACTCATCAAATCGTATATAAGTAGTTTGTAATGCAGTTTAATCAGAATTTTCCGCCATTGGACTGCAAATTAAGAAAATTACACTATGCTTTTTTTGTTTTCTCAGGTTGTCAAGGGACGAAAGTGATGGCTTTTTCCTTCACAAAGTGGGCTTGATAGAATGGGTAACAAAAGCTTACTTGCTTTGGCAACAATTTGAGCTGAATGTAGTGCTCAACAAGGTAACTTCAGACTATAAAAACTACAACTCTTTCATCTGATACTGTACGTTCTTGCTGATGTGTCTGGATATGTACCATTTGAATCTGGAGGGAATTGTGGTTAGGAAGACTTTTCTTCATCGGAGAGGGCATGAAGCTATATAGACCATTCTTAGATACCAAGGCGACGTTGTTGATCCATGCTCCATCAGTACTTATACAGATTTTGTTACGAAAAACAAAGTTATGATAGTGTTAAGAGTTTAGACAAATTCTTGAACCGTTACTTTCGGATGAAACCCGGTTGTTGAAGAATTCCATTGGCAGTTGTAAAATTTGCATTAAGATTGTATCGGTAGGAAACATATTCAATTTTAATGTAAGTTCCCATTCTTCTTGTAGAAATAGAATGTCATCTTCTACGTGTATATGCTATATATACCTTGTACTATTTTAAAAACAACCAACAACCAGTAACACACCAACAAATGAGTTAATCAAATGAAGGTCCCTTAGGTGGAATCAAACTAAAACATGACAAAACCATATCCAGCAACCAAATAGTAATTACATACAACGTTCAAACCAAAAATCATACAACCAACAATAATCAAAACATTAACAAACGCATGGACAACAAACTGATTATTTTTGTAACATGAAGCGAAAAGGGGCCGTGCATCGCACGGGCCCCGAAGGGCTAGTCTTTTAAAAAAAAACAAAAAACAAATAAGGGAACTCTCCTATCTAATTAAGATATGAGTTATATAGGCCTTTAGGATTGAACCTTGGACTAGCTGTAGTGACAAAGGAGACATCCCTTACCACTAGATCAACTAAGGCTTAGGTCACACTATTGAATAATCGAGAAAATGAGTTGTGCAATGTGGTAGAATAGATTGGAAAGTGTAGAGTGAGAATAAACTTTTAAAATATGAACGTGAGAATATGAACATTTACACCCTTCATATTTACTGAACGGACCCTAGACTACTACTCTCTGTTTTTTATTGTCATGACTATTAAAAAAACAGAGAAAGTATAATTATTTTGAACATGTCAAACTTCTACATGCAAATTTGTTACGTCTTACAAAAATTTATGGCAAATATCCTAGGAGATTCACACAATTATTCAAGACATTCAGTGTTTCACTGTTTTAAGGAAGTAAATAGAGTTGTTAATGCTCTTGCATCAGAGGTTAGTGACATTAAGTGTATCAAATTCATGTTAGTTGTTACCGGGGTATCAATACCTGATATTTTTATACACTAGTAGAAAAAACCCCTGTTGCAGCCCCCTGTTGAGGCGGTCACCTTAAAAACCGACGCAAAAAGTCTTATTCTACTATCTGTTGAGGCGGTCAGTCGTTTCGTTCGCTGCAACAGGTGTTTTAGAGGCGGGCAAATATCCGTTCGCCTCAAATAATATTTGTGTTTTTGACTTGTTGAAGCGGTCAGTAAGGGGCCCGCCTCAACAGAACCCAAAAATAGAGGCGGGCAGTAAGGCGCCCGCCTCAACTGATGCGACGAAGAGATTAGAGGCGGGCAGTAAGGCGCCCGCCTCAAAAGAACACAAACATTAGAGGCGGGCAGTCATGCGCCCGCCTCAACAAATGCTTCAAAAAACTTAGAGGCGGGCAATATGCGCCCGCCTCAACTGCTTCGTCAAAAACTCTAGGTCGTCGGGTTTGCAGTCTCGACTTTTTCATATGATCCTCAAAACTCTCGGCGGCGCCTCCTCCTTGCCGCCTCCTCCTCGCCGCTTCCTCCACGCCTCACCGCCTCCTCCTCGTCTCGCCGCCTCCTCCAACTCACCGCCTCCTCCTCGCCTCGCCGCCTCCTCCAATTCTACTTCTACCGCCTCCTCCAACTCACCGCCTCCTCCTCGCCGCTTCCTCCACGCCTCACCGCTTCCTCCTCGTCTCGCCGCATCCTCCAACTCACCGCCTCCTCCTCGCCTCGCCGCCTCCTCCTCGCCTCGCCGCCTCCTCCTCGCCTCGCCGCCTCCTCCAACTCACCGCCTCCTCCAACTCACCGCCTCCTCCTCCAACTCACCGCCTCCTCCTCGCCTCGCCCCCTCCTCCTTTCCTGTCGATTCATTCTCTTGCCGGAGGCCGCATACCATCACCTCCGATTGGAAGGTCGCTCGCTGCCGTGCTCCACTACGATCCGGACTCCTTCTACAACGCCGTTTCTTCGGAGGTCAATCGCCTCCACAACAACTACCGCCCCATTCTGCACCCAAATTGACAAGGTCAGTCCGCTTAGGTTTCTTTAGTTTTTGTTTTCAGGTCAAATTGTTATGAATGGTTGATTTCAGTTTGAATGTTAGAATGCTGACTTCGAGCTCTTTCTTAGCGGATTTTCAGTTTGTTCCATGTCCGACTTTGTCAAAACATATCACTTGTATGCAGTTTTTGAAGACTTAGGCTATAAATATTTATAGCAAAGTGAGCATGTGATTTGTTGTGTCATTTGTTGTGTCATTCTTAGCGGATTTTCAGTTTGTTCCATGTCTGACTTTCAGTTTGGTTTGTTGAATCATTGAAAGGGTGGATTGCTAGTTTTACTAATTGGTTTATTTCAGGCCTTTCCTGTCGAACTCGTCGACTGCTCCTCCTCGTCTCCTCCTCCTCCTCCAGCTTTCGTCCTTGGAGTCATCGAGGTAGGTGAAACTTCCTCCTTCGCAAATTGTTTTCGGATTTTGATGTGCAGGAGTTGATTCCTTTTGTGGTATGAATGGTTGATTTTTGTTGTTGTGGGTGATTAGTCCCTTATTTGGTGGAATTTTGATTGATTATGTTGTTTTGGTTCTTTTAGAAATTTTGATGCACTCCAAGTGTTTGGTAAAATGCCTAGTAGAAAATTTACATGCACTCCAATAGATTATGACTATTGGAACATATAGTACTTGGTAGTTTTACTAGTTCTTGTTAATACCTTTCATGTATGTTTAGGACTATACTCTACCTCTTGTCTATATAGTCGATTCATATAACTAAACTTAATCTTGTGACTTTTTAGCATGACTTGATAAAAATTGTAGGAAAACAAATGAAATATGTCGATGAGTGATTTTAATGAGTTTTGCATGAGATATTGTTTTGTTAGCTAGATATCCAAATAATTTTATTTTATTTCAATGAGTGTTTTCAATGTTATGTATGTATTGGTCTTTCTACAGTTTTCTTCTGTTATTAGAAATGAGTCATCGTTGGATGTACGGTGATCATACTACAGCTGAATATTTGAGTGGGGTTGGGGAGTTTATTAGATGTGCTTTAGCCCACCAACAGAGTACAAAAGCCGAAAAAATCTATTGTCCCTGCCGTGATTGTAACAATATAAGGAGGTTAGCAGACATTGATGAGATTGAGGATTATTTATTTCGTCGTGGGTTTAAGCAAGATTATCATTTTTGGTTTTGGCATGGAGAGAAAATACCTGATCGTCCAAGTTCTAGTGTAAACGAATTTGATCTTCAGGTAGACAGTGATGAGAGTGATGATAACATTTCTGAGAATTATGAGATGGATGATGATGATGATGATGAGCAAGAGGATGAAATGAATGAGATGATGGATGGGGTGAGAGATCGCTTGGATGAACGACCTAAGGTGTTAGAACAACTAACAAAGGCTGTTGAGACGCCTTTGTATCCTGGGTGTACAAAATTTACCAAGTTAGAAGCTTTGTCAGTGCTATACAACTTGAAATCGAAGAGTGGCTGGACTTATTCGAGTTTCACGACCTTATTGGAGTGGTTAAGTGAAGTTTTGCCGGAAGGCAATGAGTTGCCCACCTCTACCTATTATGCCAGGAAAGTGATGTGCCCCTTTGGCTTAGAGGTTGTCAAAATAGATGCTTGTCCAAACGATTGTGTTCTTTACAGAAAAGACCATGAAAATTTGGATGAGTGTCCAAAGTGCGGTGTATCTCGTTACAAGCGTAAAGGGGTAAATTCCGCTAAGAAGGGGCCGCCGGCTAAAGTTATGTGGTATCTTCCAATCATAGATAGATTTAAGCGTTTGTTTTCATTAAAGAAACAAGCAAAAAATCTGAGATGGCATGCAGAAGGGAGGAAGAAAGATGGACTCCTTAGACATCCTGCTGATTCTCCTCAATGGAGAAATATCGATAAGAAATATCCTGAATTTGGCAAGGAGGTTAGAAATCTGAGACTTGCTCTGTGTACAGATGGTGTGAATCCTTATGGCACTCTAAGCACTCAGCACAGTACATGGCCGGTTCTTCTTGCGATTTATAATCTTCCTCCATGGTTGTGTATGAAGCGCAAGAATATCATGTTATCACTCCTCATCTCGGGGCCTAAGCAACCTGGAAATGACATAGATGTGTATCTAGCGCCACTCATAGAGGATTTGAAATTATTGTGGAATGAAGGTGTTTCAATGTACGATGCACACACCAACTCAGACTTCACACTGCGAGCTATGGTTTTTTGTACCGTAAATGATTTTCCAGCATATGGAAACTTGTCTGGGTACAAAACCAAAGGAGAACAAGCATGCCCAATATGTGAAGAAGACATGGAACCCACATACTTGAAACATTACAAGAAAAATGTGTTTGTAAAGTACAGGAAGTTCCTTAGTCGGTATCACCCTTATCGTAAGAAGAAGAAAGAGTTCAATGGTCACACCGAGGAAGGAGTGGCTCGTGCACCTTTAACGGGATCGCAGGTTTATGAACGTATTAAAAATGTTGAAACCAAATATGGCAAGTTCATCAAGCCCAAGTCTAAAAAGGGTGTTTTATGGAAGAAAGTATCTTCACTATGGGATCTTCCTTATTGGAAAGATTTGTCGGTTCGTCATTGTCTCGATGTGATGCACATTGAAAAAAATGTGTGTGATGCTATTATTGGGACTTTTCTACACATTCCCGGAAGGACTAAAGACAATAAGAAAGTTCGGAAAGATATGAAAGAGAGGAATATGCGTCCAGATTTGTGGCCCGTGAAAAAAAAGGATGGTAAAAGGACTTTTCTTCCTCCGGCATGTTACACAATGTCAAGAAAGGAGAAAAAGACGTTTTGCGAGTGCTTACATGGCATTAAGGTGCCATCAGGATATTCATCTAATGTAAAACGTCTAGTTTCTCTCTCGGACCTAAGGTTGATCGGTATGAAGTCTCATGATTGTCATGTACTGCTTAATGTTTTCTTGCCAATTGCACTTCGTGGGATATTGCTGAAACACGTGAGGCATGTTATAACAAAACTATGTGTGTTTTTCAGTTCGATATGTGCTAAGGTGATTGATCCAGAGAAACTGGATAGTCTGCAAGATGATATCGTTGAAACTTTGTGTCGATTTGAAATGTACTTTCCGCCCTCTTTCTTTGGTATAATGGTGCATTTAATTGTCCATTTAGTGAGAGAAATCAAGTTATGTGGCCCGGTGTTCTTAAGATGGATGTATCCCTTTGAGAGATATTGTGGGTCTTTAAAAGACAAAGCAAAGAATCCGGCGAATCCAGAGGGTAGTATAATTCGGGGAATCTTTCATGAAGAGATATGTGAATACGTAGCTGAATTTTTGTCGAGGCTTGAACCAATAGGCCTTCCGAAATCTCGTCATGTAGGGAGGCTTGAAGGGGTGGGAGTAATTGGTAAAAAAGTGATCTCGCCTCCTTCTGAAAGGAAGAATAAGGCACATCTTTGTGTGTTGCAGCATCTTACAGAGGTCAGTCCTTACGTAGATAAGCATGTGCTTGAATTGCAACATAATAATCCTAAATTTAATGAAAGGGCATTGATGCGGGAACATAATCGCTCATTCGTTGATTGGTTTAAGAAGGAAGTAGCTGAGGAACTAAAGAAAGGGCATGATGTTTCTGATACAGTCAAGTGGTTAGCTCGAGGTCCTCGTCTATGTGTTCGGTCTTATGAAGGGTATGATATCAATGGGTTCACATTCTACACGTCAAGACAAGATGAAAAGAGTGTGGTGCAGAATAGTGGAGTGAAGGTTGTTGCATCATCTAGGGTCTATGCAAGCGCTAAGGATAAAAGACCGGTTGATGCGACACAATCGTATTACGGTGTAATCGAAGAAATATGGGAGCTTGATTACAACAGTTTTGTGATTCCTGTTTTCTGGTGCAAGTGGGCCAACAACCATAATGGGGTGAAACAAGATGATATTTACCCGGGTTTAATATTGGTAAACTTTGACCGATTAAGTGAGAGTGACGAGCCATTCATTCTAGCATCACAAGCTACGCAAATTTTCTATATCGTAGACAATGTTGATCCTAGATGGCGTGCAGTTGCACAAGGGAAAAGGCATATTCTCGGTATTGATGATGTTCTGGATGAAGATGAGTATGACAACTACGATGACTCACCCATGTTATCAACTGTTGTTCAACCATTACCAGAGGAGGAAGATGCAAATAATACTAATCACATGCGCACAAATCATAGGGAAGGAATATGGGTTTCAAAGCGCAAATGAATAAGATGACTCTGCTTCTGATCTGATTCCGGTTTGCTTTAGTTTTTCTTCGGTTCTGCCCTTGATTATGATCTGATTCTGATTTGCTTCTGATATGCTTCTGGCGTGTTTCAGTTTTTCTTCGGTTCTGATCTGATTCTTATTTTCTTCTGGCGTGCTTCAGTTTTTCTTCGATGCTGATCTGATTCTGATTTGCTTCTGATCTGATTCTGATTTGCTTCTGATCTGATTCTGATATGATTATGATTTGCTTCTGGCATGCTTCAGTTTTTCTTCGGTTCTGATCTGATTCTGATATGATTCTGATATGATTCTGGTATGATTCTGATTTGCTTCTGATTTGCTTCTGGCGTGCTTCAGTTTTTCTTCGGTTCTTCCCTTGATTCTGGTTTGTTTCCCATCTTATCTATCATTGAAATATGTTGTGCTGCTAGAATGTTTAATGTATATTTAGTATCTTTAATCTTTATGTATACTCAGTGTTTTCTTGCTTATGATGCAGGAGTGTATTTGTCAGTGTTAAAATGAATAACCAAATTGTTGTTGGAAATGATTCAGAAGGTGACAGTGATCCAGTTATTCCTCCTACAACAGGTGACGAATCACTGGATGCTAGCACGATTACAAAGATTGTCCGTGGTTGATCAAAAGGAGTCAAGGCAAAAAAGCTATGTTCCTTGAGTATAATGAGCTTAATATCCCTGATGGAAAGTGGTCGGCGGAATACAGGAAGCAAGTTGGAACTTGTGCTGCTAGAATTAATATTAATGAGAAAGAATACCGAAAGATAGATGAGTAAACAAGGAAGGGGTTTTGGGAGGAGACCAAGGTAAAACGTTGGATATGATTTCACATGTTTTTAATACTATGTTCATAATTTAACAGTTTTTGAAAATTGGCAGCTTTTGTTCCACATTTATGATGATTCGAGTAATTCAAGGGAAAAATATTTTCACCATGGTGTGGCAAAACGATTTCGAGATTTCAAGAGTAAGTTGGTGCGTCAATGGATCACTAAAAAAGAAAAGATGTCGAAGACACAGTCATCCAAGATGCCTTGGGAAGTCTATGACCACATCACAGAGGAAGATTGGAACACATTTGTTCAACAATACTTCATGCCGGAGTCATTGGTAAGTTATTGTTTTTTATACAAATGGTTTCTTATGCATCATGTACAAATCTGTTTTTGGTGTTGAATTTGGTTTTGAATGCTAATTGAGTTAAATTTTCTTTCATAAATCATCTTTAACATCCTTTTTGACAGGCTCGTAGTGAAAAGGCAAGGAACAGTGCGTCATTCAACAAAAGCCATCATCGCACCGGCCAGAAGGGTTATATCAGAAAACGACATGAATGGATAGACGATGGACGACTTCCACCAGAAGCAGCATTAACTCTCTCAAGTAGTTCCTCGGTGAACTCTTCTGTCACCTCAACGCTAGCTAGAGTTAAGAAATTTAGATCAAAGGAGTGGATATTGGCTCATCAAGTTCTAAATAAAGATGGAGAGTGGGAAATTGACCCAAATGATAAGGAAATTGCAGAAATTGCCAAAAAAACTGTAAGAAGTGATATCTAAGTAATGTTTATTTTCTTTGATTATAAATTATGAACTAATTCTTACTTTTCTAATTGACATAGATGGAGTACATTGAAGAAGAAGAAAAAGGTAATCTTGTTTTTGAAGATCAAGAGGATGCCCTCACCAAAGCTATGGGGAAAAAAGATCATCGTGGGCGTGTCAAGGCAATGGGTGGAAATGTTTGTCATACACTTGCTTTTGGTCCGAGAAAGAGACAAAATAAATTTGATCATAGTGAAGCTTCTTCAGATGTAATTGAATCAATTAGAGCTTCAATGAGAAAGGAGTTTGAAGACGACCTAGATAAAATAGTGGAGAAAAGAGTGCAAGAGGCCCTCCAAAAGCAACTAGCCGCCATGGGACATATGGGCCAGTATGCCTCCACTTCCAACCTTGTAGATGATCTCCATGGACATGCTGAACATGATTCTGCCCCTCAACCACGCGAGCTAAAGGTACAATTTAGTCTCATGTTGGCTAAAAATAATATATTACATTCTTTTACTTGTAATCAAGTAAATCTTGTTAGAATAATTCACATTAGCTTCATTATATGAAGAGTAGCTAGGAAAGGGTTCCATGTCTATTAAAAAACTGAATCTTGCTAGAGTAATCAAGTGAATCTTGTTATAATCTATTAAATAGAGTATATTTGCATCAATTTCATTATTTATGCAGGAAAGGGTTCCATGTCATCTTACCCTTGAAGATGAAGTTTCTGGTAACAAAGTCATTGTGGCGGATGGTATGGTACAACCCTCAGATGGTGCATTGACCCAACATTTTAGATCAATGAAGCTTGGTCACTATAAATTCCAAATTGATTTTGTTTACGAAGGGCATGTTGATGATATTCTTCCGGTACCTACTGGCGATGGTTTAACTAACTTAGGCGGTGCTCAGGGTAGTTTTGTGCAATGGCCAATCCACTTAGTGATTTTCGAAGACGACGAGGTATGAATGTTTTGAACGAATATGATAATGCAAGCATTTGCTACATCTTGTCTACTCAATCTTGCTCATGTAATATTTTTGTACGAGTTCACTCCACGCTTGATAAAGAAGTCTAAGTCTAAGTCACTCCAGGTATATGATTAGCTAGAACTTGTATTTTTATTCATGACATATGTTCTATTTGCAATTGTTCTTGTTTATTAGTTATGGTAATGCACTGCTGAATGTTGTTCTTATTTTTCTGCATTGTTGTTACAGTTATTCACTTTTTGTGTTGTAATATTTTTGTTCTTATATTTTGTTATTATTTTCATATGCAATGAAGTCTAAGTCAAACAAAGAGGTGGTGGGTAGTTGTGATCGTAAAACTCAAGAGTCAGCCGCCAAAAGCAAGAAAGCGAATTTTGCAAACGATGCAATTCAAGGTCTTGGCCCGCAATGCAAATATTTGCATTTTTTTCATCTCTTCAGCTCCCGGCGAAATATACGATAGTACTCCCATCAAGTTGGTTGCTTCGACTTGGCATTATTCGCAATATCAAGATACATACGTAACTGAGTCCGATGTTGAAGAGTTCCTTAGAGGGGCGTGCTTAAACATTTCAGTGATCCAAGTCTACATATTGTAAACATTTTCATCAATCTTTATGTTTTAGTTGTTAATTATTCTTTCTGTGAGATTTTTACTTTACAGATACTAATAGTGTAATCTTGCATATTTTGTAGGTATTTATTGCATGATCACAGCTGGGCATTTGAAAGGTCGTCTCAGATTGGATTCTTATGTCCTGAGACGATGTCAAGCACTAGAATCAAGGTTGATCCTAATGTCCCAACAGAGTATTTAAAAAAGATTTTCGTTGCTGAAATTCAAAAGGAGAAGATGAATGATCCTAGCATAACCAAATGGTTTTTGCTTCCATATAATCAAGAGTAAGTGTGATATAGCAATCCTTGTTTCTTGTTTTGACTACATCTTTTGACTTGTTTTCTGATGTTATACAATATCTTTTATAAATGACGCAGAAATCATTGGATTCTATATGTACTAGACCTACGTAAAGCCATTGTGTATATTTTCGATCCTCTCAAAGAAGCACGCAAAGAGTATGATGTATGGGGCATCTTGAGTTTGTAAGTTTTTTACTTAAAAATTGTCTTTTCAAATATTTACAAAATCAGAATTTTTTACTTGTATGTTGTTTATTTTACAGGACATACCAAGTGTATAAGTTTAATGGTGGGGTGCGTCCAAGTAAAACGACTAATTTCAAGTCTTGGAGACCCATTCATATAGAGGTATACCATCATAAATTACCTTTTTCTTTATTTTTTATATCTATTGATCTTAAAACTAAGACGATGTATTATATTGTTATTTTAGTGCGCTCAACAAAGTGGCGGAACCGAGTGTGGATATTACGTTATGAAGTTCATGTTGGAGATTGTCACGACATATCAAGAGTCTAATGAGCGACTAGATAAGGTAGTTACTTTACCTAGTCCTTTCATTTCATATATGTAAAATCTAATTTTTTCATGTTACTTCACTAAGACGATGTACTATATGTTTTTGAAGGTCTATGTTCAGAGGAGTGCGCCTTATACAAGTGAGGAACTCGATGTTGTTCGTGAGCAATGGGCTAAGTTCTTTACAACCAAATATCTATTAGTTTAAGCTTATGTTTTGGATATTTGAATAATAGGTTTTGTACTTGCATATATTCTATTGAAACTGAACACATATTGTATGTGAAATGTATGTGCAAGTGGAACTAGACGTTCAGAATGATTGAAACAAGTTGCTTATTCTGTTTCGTACAGGCTGGTTACTGTAAATTCAAACCGAATATTTTAAAAAAAAAAACACTTGTTGAGGCGGGCGGAAGAATGACCGCCTCAACAGATTCATCATTTGTCTCATCTGTTGAGGCGGGCGGAAGATTGGGCGCTTCAACAGAACACGCTGTTGAGGCGGGCAGAAGGGTGACCGCCTCAACAGACCCCTCTGTTGAGGCGGTCGCCCTTCTGCCCGCCTCAACAGAGGTAGAAAAAGTTGCACCTGTTGAGGCAGTCACCCTCCCGACCGCCTCAACAGCTCATGACTTGTTGCAGCCCCCTATTGCAGCGACCCCTGACCGCCTCAACAGGGGGATTTTTGACCGCCTCAATAGGTGTTTTTTTCACTAGTGATATCAGGATGTTATATTGAGCATATGGGCTTAGAATGTTGGGCCAATTGTTTTCTTTATTAGGCTCATTAGTGTTATTTAGTTAGTTGATTATGTATATAATAATTGTTATTACAGCATATGTAACTATACGAGTAACAATACAAGCATTTGTTTCTTCTTCGATCTCTCTAGTCTTCTCTAGAACCTACTTAGGGTTTTATTTGATCCCTAATGTTGAAATGGTATCAAATCACGACAACGATCGTTCGTAGTGGAATCGGTCTTGTGATTGAGTTGATCCATCCTCAGAGTACTTGGGAAGTTTTGTGTTCAAAAGCAATGGCGAAAGGTTTTGGTGTTAATGGTGGTCTAAGGACTGGCGACGATCTCGGTTGGTGTGCCCTTACCCTGCCTAGAACCAAGTCATGGCTTGCCTCAACAAGTTTCTCCTGTCTATACTCCTCATCAAGACTATTTTGAGGTCAAGCATCGCTAGCACATCATTTCTAGCCTCGTTGGACGCCTCGACCCTTTATGTGCCAAGCTTGGCGCCAACACCGGCCGCCACCACCGACGCCACCACACTCTCCTCGGTTCTACGAGCACCTCCCCCAGGGGAAATCAGGCACCTCATGTGCGCCAGAAGTAACCTCAACGGCGCGACAACGCCTGCTCCAATGCCTCATCCAACTTCATTGCAATTCAACGCCTCGCCTTTGGCGACCTCCTTGGATTGGCACTTGACTTTCTGATTAATGACAAAACAGACGATAATAGTGCGAGCCTAGAACCAGGCGAACGAGTTATTTTAAGGTGGAAAACCCTACTACCAACTTAGTAGTACATAGGGAAAAACCACCCCCATCAGCCCTCGGTCGGAAGGATTATAACGGTCTACTTCTGCTACTAATTGTGCTATAAGCTTGAGCTTTCAATCAAAAAAATTGATGGAGGCTGATATCATTAAACGTATAATTCAATGTAGAGAGAGAGGATAATGAGGCTAGGTTAATAAAGAAGCCCCTTCCTCTCATTATTAGCTAATAGCTTATTAGGCTTGCTTCATTAAAAGCCCAATAACATACTAAATTTAAACCTTTATTAGATAAAGGGGGTTTATTAAATACTAAGAGATGACACGTTTATTGTTTTTCATGTACATTAACAATGCATTTTTTCATGGATATATTGATGAAGAAGTCTACATGATCTTTTCTCTAGGATATACCAGAGCCAAGCCTGGACAGGTATGCCAACTCACTTGATCATTATATGCCTAAAGCAAGCTAGTAAACAATGGAACCTAGAATTGACAAAGCAACTTCTTAGCTTAGGTTTTATTCGGTTCAAGAATTACTACTCTTTATACACACTCAATGCTTCTAGTGAGTTTCTTATTGCACTACTGTATGCAGATGACATGTTACTCACATGTACATCATCTGAAATGGTCAAGGCGTCAAGCAATCATTGGTCAAAGCCTTCACTATAAAAGATCTTGACAAGGCTAGATATTTCCTTGTAATGAAAATAGCACAATTCTCTACTAAAATTCATTTGAACGAGAGAAAATATGTGCTTGATATTCTTGAAGATGACAAACTTTAAAGGTGTAACATTTCCTATGCAGAGGGGGGAGAAATAGTCTGATGATAAAGGTGCACTACATTCCAATCTTGAATCCTACAGAAGGTTAGTGGGGAGATTGCAAAATCTTACTCTAACTAGACCAGATATCACATACATTGTTCAACAACTTAGTCAGTTCTTACATCGACCACGAGTTCCTCATTTCCAGGCAGCCATTCATTTGGTTCGATATCTGAAGGAGACCTTCACCATCTCTTTATCTTCTATCTTGCTTCATCTGATCCTATTGTTACAACTTATAATGATGCTGATTGGGGAATTTCAACTTTCAATAGTCGATCATTAAAATGATAATGTGTCTTTCTTGGAAAGTCCCTTATTTCTTGAAAAACTAAGAAACACAAGTCTGTTTCTAGGTCTACTATAGAGAGCGAGAACCGCACGTCTATGGCTTCTAGTGAAGTGGGGGTGGATCCAAGGTTTACTCACTGATCTTTGCATTCCTTCACCTCTTCCTATCACAGTGCATTGTGACAGTTCTGCAGCAAAGCATCTACTAGCTATTAATCCAGTCTTTCATAAACGTTTAAAGCATTTCAAAATTGACTATCACTTTGTTTGTGAGATAATAGAAGTTTTTTTCACACCAACTATGTATCTTCTATTTAGCGGCTTGCTAACATCCTTACAAAGTCATTAAAGCCCTCACAAAGCAAGTTCCTTTGCCAAAAAAGCAAGTTCCTTTGCTTGCAACCTTGGTTTTATTTTTCCCAATCCATATCCCTCTCGATGGAGGGTATTATGTCGGAGTTTTGACCTAATCCCAAAATAAAATGAAAGAAGAAAAAACATTATAAGTTACGTGGCAAAATTTAGATTTCTTCTCGACGAAGAAGAAAGTATCTACTGTACATAATTCTCGAACAAAAAGAGGAAGATAAAAAAAGGCCCTTACTATTCACCGCTAAGTCAAATTGCTATTTGCCGCCCAGTTTTTTTGCGTCACGTGTGGATTAAAACCATACGTCGCGCACGAATTTTTTTTCAAAAAAATTCATGCGTCAAGTATGGATTTTTTTTATTTTTGCTTGTTTTTTTTCCAAAATCTTGTAGATAATTTCAATACGATCGCGTGCATATAAAATTCGTCCAAAACGGACATCGTGTGCCCCTTCAAAAGGCCAAAATACAAATTTATCACACATAATTTCTTGTATCAACAAGTCCGTTAAAACTCAACACATCATTTTTTAATTTTTTTTATAATATGTTAGATAATTTAGCAAAGATTTTATTTAGTGATGGTAATACTTAATTTCTTTGTCGAGATGTGGTGTTCAGTGTTTAAAGATCGAAAAAAAAAGTGTTTTCTTCTTTAAGTAAGTTAGTTGATCGAGGAACCTCCGCCCAATAGAGCAACGCCCGAGAGACGAGTTCTCCGGTGTGGACCGAAAGGGTCTCGCGAAAATAGGGCTTTCGGAGACCTTCTTCCGTCTACCCTTCGCCTAGCGGCTAAGCTCGGAGACCAAAATTCGACTAAGCGTTTTGAGACGGCCTAAGAGAATGAGTGGCTTAACGCTCTAACAGCCGGGACAAAGCCATATCTTTCAATCTCGTATCTGACGGAAGTGCCTGAACTCCTTCTTTGGTTTGGAGAAAATCCACAACTACAATTTATAAGTACGAAGTAGTAGATTTGTTACACTTAATCATAATTACTCCACTTTTCTTTGTTTTTTTACTCTTTGAAGGGGCAAACGATGTCCGTTTTGGACGAATTTTATATGCACGCGATCGTATTGAAATTATCTACAAGATTATGGAAAAAAACAAGAAAAAAAATTATAAAAAAATTCATACGTGACGTATGGTTCAAAAAAATCCATAGATTGACGCGTAAAAACGGGACGATAAATAACATTTTGAGCGAAACTATGTAAAAAAAATCCAATACATTCTTTCACCACTGGTTTCTGGTTTGCCTTGGCTACGGGCTATCCTCTCTTTCCCTTGTTGAACGTATATTTCTCACTTCTGCGCTTTGCCCTTTTCTCTTCGAATTAGGTAAGTGAATATACGCACCGACGTTTTCTTATCCCTCTAAGATCGGACAATGGGTCTATAGATTTGTTGTTTGTCTTAATTCATACGTGAAATTCGTGCTCAGAATGTTGTTTCCGTCACAGAAATTGTAGGGTTTGAGCTGGATTTTCCCAATTGCTTCTCTGTTGAGTTATTCTAATTGTATGGTCGAGTGCTTTCTCTTATTTTCTCGTGTTCTAGGGTTTTCCTGATGAATAAGTGAGTGTAAAGGGGCGTGAAGGATCCCTGTAGTTAATCAAATGAATTTCTTTGCTCAGTTGCGTGGCCATTTTGATGTTGTAATTGTACTTAGGGGTACAATTTCTTGCTGTTTGTTTTACTCTATGCTTTATATTTAATCCAACTGTTATCATAAACTATGGTGGCCAATCGATTTCAGGATTACATCATCAATCGCTGTATAGATGACGGAAATGAATATAGATCCTTTTGATTCACTTGACCATGACGTGACAGTCAAGATTTATATGTGCCTGGATGATCCTGGTGATGTAGTCCGTGCAAGCTGCGTCTCTCGTCCATGGCGTGACTTCAGTAAGCATACATTATGACTATGAGTCCCTGAATGTAGTTTTATATTTCTGTCTATGCTCTCTTTGGTTGTGTATCTTGAAAATATTGGGAATTCTTGTTTCTTAGGCTTGAAGCTGGTTCACATATAGTACAAATTTAGTCTTTCTCCATTCATTTCATTTCATCCCTTTTTTTTTGCTGAATATGCTTTCTTTTTATGTTCAACTTTCACTCCAAATACTCAGTTTAGCACACATATATGATATGAACTATGAAGACCATGGTTAGTCAGATTTGATGCCCTCGTTGTAAAGCCTTTTAAATCTGAATCAAAGATGATCCCCACTTCATGGCAAAGTTGTTTAAAAGTATAACATTCTGCCGCTTGTAATGCATTGATATGATTCTCCTTAATGGTATTATAAGATGCATGCAAAGGAAGCACCTTTGTTGACCAAAATGGGGATTCGTAGTGATTTTGGTGTTTGAGTAATGAAGGAATTGGTGAACTGAAGTGCTCAGTTTTTCTTAGGGGAAGTTGGGGTTTACAAGGCTTAGTGGGTGACGTATCAAGCCAGAATTGGCGAGCTGAAGGATGAAATCTGGGATAAATTGTTGAGCTAAAGGAATTGCATTGAAAATGGAAGCAATCATATGCTCAATTGGGCAAGACTGAACCAAAATTGACCAAACTTGCATTTTCTCTGTTCTTATGTATTATAAGATAACAGAACACTAACCTTATCACCAGGCTTTGAACATCAGATGCATCTATCCTAGACTAAAAAATGTGAATCCAAGAATGCATATTCTGTTTGATAACGATCCTCTGAGACTGACACATGCCTTGTCTTTCTGCAGTTATTTCAAATGCTATATGCAAACACCTCTGTTTAATAATGTTCCCGCAGTTATCAAGAATTGCTGATATCGTGGATATTGGCAACAAAAATCAGGGTCCTAGAGAGGTAGGATGTAGCAATTCCAGTGAGTGGGTGAATGCAATGAGGGAGCACAGAATTTATGCATCCTTAGCTCGAAATCTTATGACATTCAAGGCTGGGGAGTGTGTTTCAGCAGCATTATGTGCCTCTAGCACGGATAACTATCCTGAAGAGAGCATTAATCACACTTTGGATCCAAGGGATCGAATTGGACGAAGAGCTTCATACTGGTCAAGTTCTGGGCAAAAGGATCCTTCAGTTCCTGAAAGACTGACATATAAACTGGTTTCCAACATCTGTATTATTTCTGAAATAAATGTACAACCTTTTCAAGGTAGTTTAATTTTCTTGGGTTAATTTCATGAAGTGACATATTTTCACGTTGCTGGTGGATAATCATCTGCTTATCTGTTTCCAGCTTATTTTCAACGAAATTTCCCTATATATTCTGCGGAAGCAGTTCGTTTTCGCATGGGTCACCAAATGTTGTTTGATGATTGTGGGGAGGATACCATAGACCCAAGTGGAAAAGTTTCTTCCGACCACAGGTTTATATGGACATACACATCACCAGAGTTTCCCATGTCACAGGTATTGCTACTAAACTTTTTATCATTGTCATCTTTCGACTTTGTACTTGTATTTTCTGTACTAGTTTTGTTGGCATGCAGGACACTTAGGAAATAGTCAAATTGGTATTGCATGTTTTACAGCTTATAATTCCTTTTTGTTAAAACAGCGGTTAATCTTTGTTCGAACATGTATTTATCCGGTAACATAAACTTTCCAAGCCTATTTAATCTTTATGTTACCTGTATCTCGCAGGTTTTGTGTAATCCTGTTCCACTAAACAGTTGTTTTCTGTATAATTGACCTGATCATAGTTGTTTTGGAGCCTTATAAATAAATTCAGCTTTGAGGGATCGAATAGCATGCTATGTACTATATATTGTTTTTGCCAATATGATGGGTTCTTGTGTAAATAAATACTATATAATTCTGCTGTACCTTTGGTTTATTCACTACGTCCTTGTAAACAGGAAAGCACTCTGCAAAATTTCAAGCTACCAGAACCAGTTCTTTGCATTGGCGGAGTTTTGCAGGTAGAGCTCCTTGGTAGGGTTGAGAGACAAGAAATGGATGGCTTATTTTATATATGGTTAGTTTCTCTGCTTACATGTAAATATTTATGCTACTTGTTATTGGGTGAAGGATTTCATGCTGCATCTTGCAGTCTCTTTACCGAACCAGCTTCATACCAAGGTGGACTGGTGAAGTCACCTTATTCCGTACAAACTGCGTTTCATAAAATTTTATTAGAGCAATTATATGATTTATTATCGATGAACTTAGAAAGTAGTTAATGATTATCAGAAGTATCTCAGTTAATTATTTGGTAAAGCTGTAATCTGTCCTTCAGTTTCATTTACATATTATTTACAATAATAAAGGACAAACCACCTTGCAAGAAAGTACACAGAATGTATGTGCATGTTCCTTGAAACCCAGAAGTCAATATTGAAACAAATTATTGCAAGATACAATGAGCTGTTTTCTTACCATCATCCAATAGTGAGAGATATATCTATTTCTTTTTTCATTTTTTTAATCTCTTATATTCTGAATGAAGTTGGGTGTTTCTGTTATTCAGTATAACACACGTTCAAGTTCTAGGGCGTTCATTATCACCTGTATTTGGGGCCGAAATAACTGAACGTTCAGGAAAATTCACATTGATATACAATCCCGACGTTCAATTTCCACCACAAAACGTTGCTGAGGCTTCAGATTCAGATGCAGTGCCATTACCCAATGCAACGCCTGAGATAATGAGAAGGCACGTCAGAGGCTGGGAGCATATCTTGAACATCTTACGCGGCAACATAGGAGGTGAAGTGAATCTTTCAGATGACGAGCATCAGGATTCAGATGATGACTTGTTTGTAGACTTTGCTGAATGATTGGTATTGTGTTTCTTTACATGTACTATTACTACTACTACTGTGTTCTTTCTTTCACTTTAAAAAATAAACCGCCTCTGGCCTAACCTTGTTAACCTTTTTTCCCTTATATGGCCGTCAGTCTAGTATTTAATGTTGTTCGGCTGTTTACCATCGAGTTTCTTTTGTTTATTCATTCATCTGAGAATGTGTGTGAGTTTGATAGAATATTGGGAGCTGTACAATATCCTTCTCTCAGGCTTCTAATGTTTATGTAAGATTGTTGTTCTATCTGGTATTTATCACCCCTCCTTGGACCTTGGTTGAGCTTATATGAGCTAAATACCAAGGACATTGAAGTAACTTGGCTATGGATTTTGAGAGAAATCACCTGTAATGACAGACAACATTCATAAACATTCTCCTAATGCTCGTTTGGCTGCATACATGAAATGTAAATCCTGGAAGGAAGTTACTAGAATTGAGAAATTTTGTTGGGTTGAAATTTACATCTGTCGTCTCAGCCAAACACATTTAACTAGACCCGGCAATCGAGTCGGCTTTCGGGTCTAAATTTCCGGGTCAAAACAGGTCGGGTTGTTACGGGTTTATTGTCGGGTCGTGTCGCTTTCGGTCAAAACCTACCGAAAGACCTAGTTAATATGGATTCATTTTTCTGTTTTTTTTTTTTGCCCAACTTTTCGGGTAAAAAACGGGTTGGGGCGGGTCAACCAGTTTTTTACCCATAAATTTCGGACAACCAGGTTAGACGAAAAACGGATCACGGATTCAATTTGACGTGTTTTTTACCCATAAATTTTGGACAGTCAGGTTAGATGAAAAACGGAACACGGATTCAATTTGCCCAACTTTTCGGGTAAAAAACGGGTTGGGGCGGGTCAACCCGTTTTTTACCCATAAATTTCGGACAGTCAGGTTAGACGAAAAACGGATCACGGATTCAATTTGACGGATTATGACCTAGAAATTTTGGGTTGGGTCGGGTGTTATTTTCTACCAGGTCTACATTTAATACTAACTTCGTAACAAAAAAATCCGGGAAACTAATATATTCCTCGGTTGGAAATTTAAAAACTAATGTGTAAATGAGAAATTGCACCTCATGCCCCGTTTCAATACATCATTTGCAAAAATATCTACTTGTTTCAATGTTTGCAAATACATCATTTGCAAAAATACCTACTTGTTTCAATGTTTGCAAATACATCATTTGCAAAAATACCTACTTGTTTCAATGTTTGCAAATACATCATTTGCAAAAATACCTACTTGTTTCAATGTTTGCAAATATACTCTAGTGACATTAAATTTTAGAAGGGTGACATTTTATCTTCAGTGCTTATGTTTTTGCAAATATACCCCGACATTTTATTTAAGAAGACCGACATTTGAATTAATAAGCCCGACATTTTTTCTTCTATACTTAATCATTTGCAAATATATCCTATTTGGTGTACTTTTGCAACTCTAAAGTAATTTGGGTATTCATGCAAATCAATTATTGTGATGGGGTATATATGTAAATCCGTGATAAAACAATAAGTTTGATTTTATTTTTAAAAATATTTCTCTCTGCCAAAACATGCTAAGTGGTAGATTTAGGCTTGGTCTATATGCACACGTTTTTTGAGCTAAATGCACACGATTTTGTGCGGTAACATTAGCAGCACACTTCTGTGCGTTAACTGTTAACGCACCAATTGGTTCTGGGGCATTGTTGGAAATTTTTCTGAAACCTATACGAAGCTGGTGCGGTAAGAATTACCGCACAGATATGTGCGTTAACAATTACCGCACATATATGTGCTTTAACAATTACCGCACCATATTAATACGAGTTTAAGATAACTAAAACTTAACTTTTGATTTACTTAAACCCTGTGCGGTAACAATTACCGCACAAGATTTGTTATTTTTAAAAAACAAATAAATTTAAAACATAATAATTAAAATATGAATAAATCTGTGCGGTAATTGTTACCGCACAAGATATTATTTTTTTAATAATTATTTGAAAAGACAAAAAAAAAATTTAAAATATTAATAGTTTTTTGAAAAAATGCCCGTTGGAATTTTATGCCCGTTGGTGCGTTAACTATTACCGCACCAACGGTCTAAAAATGTAAACGGGCATTTTTTTGCTTGTATATAAAGGTTGGGCTCTCTTGTTGAAGTTTTGCAATGCACACCATAATGTCTTATAATTATGAGAGTAGTGAGGATGATGGTAACGACAATTGGATATCAGGGGTCGTGGAAGAAGAATACGAAGTCGATGAAGAAGAGGAAGTGGACGAAGAAGACGAAGAGTCGATGAGGAAGTGGACGAAGAAGAAGTCGAAGGAGAGGAAGAAGGTGAAGCAACTGTATCAATTGCATTAGACGATTGGACTCCGTTACCGATTTTGGTTAGTATATTATGAATTAAAATTTTGTATTTAATTGCATGAGATTTAGGTTAATTAGTTAAAATTTCGTATCTAAGTAATGTAGTTTAATCAATATAGGAAGAAGACTTTAGACCACATTTTAGTACTGCGCAAATGTGGGATAGTAAGGAAGAGATGATGGAATGGACAAAACAGAGAGCAAGGGATTTGATGATAGTTTTGGTACATCGTACATCTAGCAAATATTGCGTTGATTTTGTATGCTATAGGTTTGGAAAACCTAGATCAGGTAGGCCGAAAGTGAATTTAAAAAATCCAGAATTGCCGGTTCCGAGGATTCGTGACCGAAAATCGAAGAAATGTGGTTGTACATTCGAGTTATATGGGGTTCGTATCAAAGAAGGGCCATATAGTTATAAATGGATCGTGAATGTTGTAGAAGGTCGGCACAACCACACCCTTCCTACTAGTTTTCATGGGAATTCATTCGTGGGTAGAATGAGCACAGAGGAGGAGAAAATAGCAAGGGAAACGGGGGATGATCGCAAGACGCCAAAAAACATACTTATTCAGCTTAGGAAAAGAGACCCGCAAAATGTGACATCCATGAAGCAGATTGCCAATTTTTTGCAGAAGATCAATTTTGAAGATCATGGTGAATTGTCAGTTACTCAGTGGTCTCTAAATTTTCTGAAAGAGAACAAGTATTTTTGTCAACCTTTGAGGAACACGAAGACAAATGAGGTTGAAGTCCTTTTTTTTGCTCACCCGGAGTCGATGCGTTTGTTCAGGAAGTTTCCTCACGTGATTATCATGGACGCCACATACAAGACAAATAGGTATGATATGGCTTTAGTGGAGATGGTTGGTTTCACTTGCACGCACAAGACGTTCAACATCGCATATGCATTCATGGTTCAGGAAACAGTAATGCATTACAAGTTTGTGATGATGTGCGTTCATGAGTTGTGTCGAAATTTGGGAGTGATGCCGAAGGCTATAATGATCGACTGTGAGAAGGATTTGTTGAGAGCAATCAAACTTGTGTTCAAAGATACTGAAGTCAAGCAACTATTGTGTTGGGTGCACATTAAGCACAACATCCAGTCACACGCAGAAAAAGTGATTAAAAATACTAAAAGGGCGGAGAACTTTGTTACGCAATGTTGGGGGATATTTTGCTCGAGCACTGAACAAATCTACGAAGAGAGGTTGAGTAAGCTGAGAGATTCATGGAAGAAGGGCATTGTTGGTTACGTTGAAAAGTACTGGTTTACTCCGTACAAGAAGGGCTGAGAGATTCATGGAAGAAGAGATTGAAGAAGCCATCATTTATATGGGGGTGAACTTGGGGGTGAAAAATATTGACTACTTCTGGCTTTCATACATGACTTCTGTGAAAGATGTGCGTTCAGACGGACATTGTGGGTATCGGTCTATGGCTCTACTTACGGGTATGCAACAGAGTCATTATCGTATGATCCGTGCTGCGTTGGCAGCGGAGCTTCTTGGAAACAAAGAGACATGGGAGCCCATACGACGTGGACTACGGGAAGGAACATGGGATGATCTTATTGCTCAAGTTAACTACATGAGAACTCCTTGTGAGAGACCATTTTGGATGGACATGCCATTTATGGGTTTGGTGTTTGCCACAATGTATAATGTTGGTTTAGTGCAACTATCCTGGGATGCGCCGTGTTTATGCTTGCCAATAAGGCAGTCTACAGTGAGCCCTGGTCCTCTACAAAAGATTTTTGGGATAGCTCTTGTCGGACGCAACAATCATTGGATAACGGTAAGACTATGTGGTAATCTAAACAAACGTCATGAAACGTCGAAATCATTTATACTTATTGATTATTTGTCTTTCTATATCTAGGTTTGGCTCCGTGACGGGATAACCCAAAGGATACCGGTAAGACTATGTGGTAAGACTATGTGGTAATCTAAGACTATGTGGTAATCTGTCATGAAGATAACCCAAAGGAATGCCTCCAGCCCTATACCAAGACTTTACCAGTGCCTCCTCTACGTGAAGCATCCCAGCAACAAAAGTGAAGATCTCGTCCTTACTCAAACCTGAACTACAACTCCTCCCATGTATAGGCAGCGACAGGATCTCAAGCACATCGTGAAGTGTAGGACCAATCTCTCCAAATGGCAAATGAAATGTGTTGGTTTCTGGGTGCCATCTCTCGGCGAAAGCAGAAACCAAGACATGATCGACAGGACCGGACCCGAAATATCGTAGATCAGTCAATCCAGATCGCTCTGCAAGCTGAAACCACGAATCTGGACCAGGTCTCCTAAAATCCTCTAGTGGAGTGCAGTAGGCGGTGTGGAAGTGAACCTTGAGGACCTTCCGTGTCTGAAAAAAAAGTTAAAAAGTAACACAGTTACTTCTACAGAATACCAAAATATTTCACATATGAACATTATAGTTCAAATACATACCAAATCAAGAGGAGCCTCGTCCTCTGGAAGATCAGCAGGCTCTGGAAGATCAGCAGGATCTGCAGCACGTCCACGTCCACGTCCTCGTCCTCCGCATGGAGCGTGTCCACCTCGTGTTGGAGGATCAACTGCGTCTGCATCAGCAACATCATGATCAGCCTGAGCTCCTCGGCCTCCTCGCTGTCTCTATCTAAATGGGTGAAGAGGACGGGGGCCAGCTGGAATCACGGGTGCGGGAGGATCAACAACTGTAAGCTCATAAATAGCCCTGGCGATGTGCGTCTCGTAACTCCTCATCAACTCATTTGTAACAGGACCTCCTCTCATCCAAGGTGCATCGGGAGGTGGTACAGGATCTGCATCGGGACGTGGTACATGAGGTGCAGCAGCAGTAGGAGCCGGATGCGGTACATCATCAGTCGGGGGAGGTGGTACATCTGGCGTAGGAGACGAAGGACCTAAATCAGTAACAGCTGGCGATGAAGGGCCCATACCAGCAAGCATGGTCATCCGAAATAATAGGAGGGTCGTCTCTCCTAAGCTGATCTGTCGGTATCTCGGGAAAAGATACAATATAATCTGTACCTAAACCCTCACCGTCTCTCAGCATATCATCATCCAAATCAACAGTTGTATCATCGACGTCCATATCCTCCTCCTCACTCTCACTGTAACCCTCATCATCAGCAGACGGATCAACAGCTAGACCAGAATCCCTAACTGCCCCAGTATCTGTAACTGCCCCAGTATCTGTAACTGCCCCAGTAACAATAGTGGGTGTCGAACTAGAAGCTATCAACTGGTCTCGAGCAGTAGCAAAACTCTGACGTATGGACGTTGTAATCTTCGTCCCCCTAACACGCTCTGCAGCAACAGGAGCCTCCGAGACAAACCCACTAGAAGCCATCGTATCTCGCACACCCTAATGTTGTTGTTATAGCGTAACGTTATTTTCATAGCGTTACAAAAATAACGTCAAATTCCAAAACGTCTTGTTCATGACGTCGTAACGTTACAGAAAGTTGTCCTAACGTCAATCTTAATCAAAATCATCTCTAATTTCTACACATTTTGGTCATAACGTTACGAAATTAACGTTATAATTCGCCTAATTTCAATACTTTATATACTTATAATTCATAACGTTATGAATTTTTTTTTTTTCATAACGTTACAAAATAAGAGAAGAAGAATGTCATATTTCATAAAATAATTAATTCATTAATGTTACAATATAGAATGTAATATTTCATAACATTATGAAATTATGTTATTTCATAACGTTACGAAATATAATTAATTTCATAACGTTACGAATAAATTAATTAATTTCATAATGTTACCAAATAAAATAATTTTATAACGTTACGAAATAAATTACTTAATTTCATAACGTTACCAAATAAAATAATTTCATAATGTTACGAAATAAAACAATTTTGCTTCTTGGTAGGGGTAAACGCCGGGAAAGTGAAGAAAGTGGGCGGCGGAAATTAGGGTTAGCGGCGGCGGTTTTGGGGAAGAAGAGACGAAGAAGAAGGGTCGGGGAGGGAAATCTGGGGTTTTCAATTTGTAAACCTGGTGCGGTAACTTTTACCGCAACAGTTTTATTTTAAAAAAAACAATAAAATACGGTGCGGTAACTCGTACCGCACCAGTTTTATTTTAAAAAAAAAAATATATCCTGTGGGGTAATTGTTACCGCACAGGGTTTAAGTTAATCAAAATCTTAATTTTTTTTTTGTTAATCTCGTATTAATCTGGTGCGTTAATTGTTAACGCACAGAAGCTTCGTATAGGTTTCAGAAAAATTTCCAACAATGCCCCGGAACCAATTGGTTCGTTAACAGTTACCGCACAGATCTGTACTGCTAATGTTACCGCACAGAATCGTGTGCATTTAGCTCAAAAAACGTGTGCATATAGACCAAGCCTAGATTTATTATATTCAGAATCTGATCACATGTTCACAAGCTCAGATCGAAACCAAACATTATTGTTCTTATTAAAATCAAATCAACAAGATGCAAACAGGAACCTGAGATGCAAACCACAGAGGGGCCAAAGATCTGGAAGAATAAATAATGCAAGATACACAAAAGACAATCATTTAATGAATTCTATACTAGTAAAACAGGCTGTAATGAGTCTGGAACCCTGACCATATACAAACAATACACTCCGTCTGATCCTTCTCATTATTACTCTTATGATCTTCAATCTTGTTTCTCCACAACTCCCATTCAACAACTTCCATTCAAGATGTCTTTGCCTTGGGCCGAGCAGGAAGCAACTGCACAACATGCATGCAAATTGAAAGATTACTGTTTGAAACTTCATAGAACTTAAAAACATAGTTGTATGAGTTTGAGCATTACCTGATAGCAAGAAATAAGAGACGTAGTGAACCCGAGAGCTCCAGTGACACGAGGAGTCACCTTTTCAGGCGCCAATCGGAGTAGCCCAACTGCAACGACTACATCGAGAGCTGATTTAAACAGTGCCAATGATCTCTGATTCGACTTCTCAAGTTTACCACGATACTCCTCATTCTGCACGAACACAAATCATCAATATACAACTATGAACAATACTAACTGTGAACTGCGAATTCACCGTAAGTGTGAACATTATTATCTTATATGTGAACATTACTATTTTATATGTGAACTGTGAACATTAGTATCTTTTATGTGAACATTAACTATGAACAGTTAAGGTTCACGTATAAGGTTATTTGTGAACCTTATATGTGAATTAATACTATAGGTTCACATATAAGTTAGTAATGTTCACAGTTTGCATTTCGCACCGTAAGAATTATTTTCACCGGATCCTCCCTCGTATGACTAAACGCATAAACCGGTCCAAAATCAACAAATTGTTAATATATCACGTACGTCATGCTTGTCGCTGCCTTTGAGCTGCCTATCAAGCTTCTTCAGTTGCCTAGAAAGTCTCCCGACCTCCCCGAGCTGAAACAGAAAAGATCTAGTTGTTAAATGGAAGATTGAAAGTAAAAAATGAAGAGCAATTTGGATTTCAGAAACAACAAACCTCAACCAAGGTAGTGCAGACAGTAGAGCCAAGGAAACAGTACAGAGAGATCCTGCCAAAGTGTTCTACTCGCTCTGCGTTCTGTTATTAGAAAAAAAGAGTTACACAAATGCATACATTGTACAGATTATCATTAGGGGAATTCTTTACCTTGTAGACTCCAGTTCTACCGAGCCAAATGATTTGATCAAGGAACAAGAATGTCGACAGAAATATGTTTTTGGACTGAGGAACAAAAATGTCACTGTAAATCTCTTTATTATAGATATTTCATTCAAGAAAAAAAAAATGCAGTCGGTTTTTTTTGTGTGCATACCTTCCCAAGTAAGACAAGTGGAAGTGGGGTTCCCTTAGGGGCCGGGGTGATTAGAGCATTCAAATCATTCAGAAACTGATACACAAACAGCAGCAGCAAAAAGAATTCAAGATTCATGTACTATTTATTGATTCTTAGGCCAAGATAAATGTAAAGCATTGTTAGGAAGAAGCTGACCTTAAACAAACGGAAAACTTTTCGGGCCAGGCTTGTAGATTTGTCAACATTTTGAGCGGGACCAGGTTTGCCATCACTTAAAAACTTAGAGCCATATTGAATTGCCCTGCATATCTTGTCTCTGGCTTCAGCTTTGTTCAAGTACAAAGTAATAAGAGCCAGCTCTGCCCTCGTTGCATCTAGTGTACTCATGGTTTTATCTTCTGTAATGTGTCAACACTGCAAATAATCAGCGCTAATATAAATGAATACAATCTCAGATTAATATAGATCTCCTCAGCAAGTACATCTATAAGATGTTGTGAACTGAAATTAAGTAATACTTGCAATTTTACGAAATGTTAGATCAAACAACGATTTGTCTGAATATCTAAAATGTGCAGCACGAGATCGGATCATAACAATTAGAAGTAACTAAGATTAGGTGAAGACGCAACAAAAAATCAGAAGATTGAGAAGCAATTACCAGAGCGATGATCAGGCGAAGAATAGGGTTTGGGGGTTCAAAACAAATCGGATTTAAGAGGGTTTGGAGAGAGGGACAAAAGAGGAGAAAGAGGGAGGAAATTGCAAGAAAAAATGGAGGAAGGAGGGCGAATTTATCGTTGACTCCCACGTTCTACCTTGATAGCTCAAGGAGAAGACTCCTCTTCTCCGGCTAACAGATGTCAGCTGGGGGCATAAGGCCTCGTTTGGTTCATCTTTGGGCTGGAAGGGTTTTTTTTCCTGTTTTTGAATTGGTTTGGCAAACGCGCCCTAACATTTCCCATGTGTTTCAGGCGTTATTAAATTTTGATAGGTGTGCCAGCCTGGTACGTTTTATCGCATAAGCCAAGTTGATAAGCTCTCTACCTAATCACTTCATTTTGGACTCGATCTGGAATTGCACTCAAATCTTTCTGGCTGCTCTTTCGCCCAAATCTCATAAACACCCTTACTACGACCCTGCTGTTCTGGAGGCCATGGCCTCCTCCCCCGGAAAGCGTCACTCCGACCCGTCCAAACAGCCTTGCTCAGACATGGAAGTGGGCTCTTCCATCCACGCGAAAACCAATCCTCTTTTTCAAGCAAAGATGACGCCTGGTCTATGTGATACAGCATTCCCATGCCTTTCTAAGGTTGCTGAGAATTCAACGTCTGGAGACAAAATGGTTACTCTCTCCTATAAGGAGTTAGTCACTGGTAACACTGAGAATGCTAACACGTCTAAACCAGAGGCAGAAATGCCATGGGGAGATCGTCCTGATCTGTATGACACACACGATGACACAGATGAATCTGATACGGATGCCAAATATCCCTCAGTTGCACTCACTGCTGATGAGAAGAGACTTCTAAGGAAGCCCTGGGAAGGATCTCTGATTGTCAATATGTTTGACAAGGGGCCAGGGTATATGCAGATCAAACAGAAGCTTGAGCAAAAATGGACGCTTAAAGGGTCGCTGACACTAGTGGATATTGGGAATGAACACTACGTTGCCAAGTTCACCAATGTCGATGATTTTCACCATGTTCTTACAGAGGGCCCTTGGATGATTGGAGATAACTATCTCATGATTCGACGATGGGTGCCTAACTTCGATCCGTACAATGATAGAGTTCGCGTCGTTACGGCATGGATTCGCATTCCTGGATTAAGCTTGGAGTATTTTCATGAGGGTTTCTTACGCAGAGTTGGGCAATTGGTGGGCAATGTGATCAGGATTGATAAGACTACAGTCAAGGCTGATCGTGGCCAATTCGTTCATATGGGTGTGGAAATTGATCTCTCGAAGCCTCTTTTGTTCAAGTTCAGGTTCCGTGGTACGTCTTGGCCAATCCAATACGAAGGCATTCGTAATCTATGCTATCACTGCGGGAAGGTTGGGCACATCCAGGACAATTGTCCTATTCTTGCTGCCTCCAATTCTGAAGAATGGCCTAGTGACGAAGTTCTGGAAGCAATGCTTAATTTAGAACCTAAGGTTGTTCATCCTGCTTCGGTCCCGGATGAGATTGGTAAATGGAATCAAGTCTTTAAGCCGAAGTGAAAAGCACCTGCTATAACCAAGTATCCCAGCAATAATACCAACTCGAAGACTACTGAACGTCCTCAGAAAGTTCAAATGAAGGATGGGCCTCATAGCAAATCAGGTTCTCAGAATTCAGGTTCCCGCTACAATGTTTTGGTCTCCAAACAGGACGAGGAAGCCACTGCGCAGACAGACGACGATAACGATGATCAAGGATCCGGGGATGAGTTGACGAAACAGTTTGTTGGCCAAGACAAGATTGAACTTCCGAGCTCAGAGGAACCGTTACCGGAAAAGTCGGACAATCACAAAAATCACACAGCAGTATCTGCTAGTCAAATAGAGGCAGTGAATGTTTCACCGAAGTCAGCGGAAGTTTTGGCAAAGACAGCGGGCCCGGCTATTAGCATTAACAGTCATTCAAATCTCAGAGATTCTTCCTCTAAATATCCGAAAAGAAAAGATAGGAAAGATAGTAAAGATCTTTCCTTATCTTTTGTTAGGAAAATAACATGAAAAACTACCCCTAGGGTGCAGAAGAAATAAAGCGGAAGCATAAAAAGTTCTTATTCTTCCAGGGAGGAAAAGTCAAGAGAAAGTGAAGCGTCAGAGCTTTTTACAAAGATCTAATTTACAAAGATCTAATTGAATATTGTGATTGCTAGAAAAAATACAAAGCCTTATAAAGGCTAAATAGAGAAGAGAAAGAGAGGGTCACGTGACCCCACGTGGTGCAATTCCAACACCCCCGTCAAGATGGAGGTGGTCGAACCATTCCCATCTTGGGAAGAAGACTCTGTAAACGAACTCCTGGAAGTGCTTTAGTAAGAAAGTCAGCTAACTGTTGATGAGTGGGCACATGGGATAAGGAGATCAAACCCTCCAGTAGCTTTTCTCGAGTATAATGACAATCTAGCTCAATGTGTTTGGTGCGCTCATGAAATACAGGATTCCTGGCTATATACACAGCGGCTTGATTGTCACACTTGACTGGGATCGGTTGTATGTTGGCAACATTCAATTCACTCAACAATCTGCTCAACCAAGCAAGCTCAGCACAAACACGTCTCAAGGATCTATATTCTGCTTCAGCAGATGACAGAGAAACACTTTGTTGTTTCTTAGATTTCCATGAAATCAAACTCCCACCTAAGAAGATCACAAAACCACTTACTGATTTACGAGTGTAAGGACAAGTAGCCCAATCTGCATCACAGAAGGCCTTTAGGGAAAGGTCGGCATCATGATTAAGGAGTAAAGCTAGACTCTGAGTACCTCTGACATAAGAGAGAACATGTAAGGCCGCATCAAAGTGTGGCTGGCGGGGAGCGTTGTTGAACTGGCTAAGAAATTGCACAGCAAAAGCTAAGTCGGGTCGAGTATTGACCAACAAATTCAACTTTCCCACCAACTTTCTGTATGTCAAAGGGTCAGTCAGAGGCTCTCCTGAATTATGCAACAATTTCAGCTTAGTGTCCAAAGGACTCACTGGGTTGTGTGAGCCTTCACAAGGGAAATCTTGCAACATCTCGGCTATGAACTTCCGTTGACTCATTAATAAACCACGGTGTGTAGGAATAAACTCGATTCCAAGGAAAAAATGCAGAGTACCAAGATCTTTGATTCTGAATTCCCCATCCAAGAAGGACTTGAGGTCGCTCATCTCAAACAAATCATCGCATGTCAACAGCATGTCATCCACATACACTGCGACAAAAATGCAGCCTGAATCTGTCTTTTTGGAAAATAAAGAGTAGTCATTCATAGACTGAACATACCCTCGAGTCTTCAAAGAAGAGGAAAGCTTAGCATACCACTGTCTCGAAGCTTGCTTCAAACCATACAAAGATTTCTTCAGCAAACAAACCTTCTCTGATCCATCCACAACCATGCCTTGTGGTACCTTCATGTACACTGTTTCATCCAGATCGCCATGCAAGAAGGCATTGTTAACATCAAGCTGAGAAATTTTCCAACCCTTCTTCAAGGCAACTGAAATTAAAGCCCTAACAGTGGTCATCTTGATCACTGGAGAAAAAGTTTCTGTATAATCGATTCCTTCTTGTTGTGTGAAGCCTCTCACAACAAGTCTTGCCTTATGTCTATCAATGGTCCCATCTGCCTTTCTCTTGACTTTGTAGACCCATTTACAGCCTATAGCTTTCTTCCCCTTAGGAAGGGCTACAACTTCCCAAGTATTATTCATATCCAAAGCTGCGAACTCAACAGACATGGCTTGTTGCCAAACATCATATTTGCAAGCTTCTTCATAGGAAAAGGGTTCCTTTTCTGGTTGAACAGAAGTTGGGATGTAGTGGCTGGGGAAGTTGAGAGTAGATGTGAGAGTATGACCACAGAAGAATTCGTCAGCCAGAACGTGGTTGCAAACATAATCAGCGAGATGTGCAGGTGGGTTATGTGTTCTTACACTTCTTCTCACTTCAGGTGGTGGATCAGTCGTATGGGGCGAAGACTGAACAATCTGATCATCTGTGGCCAGTGGTACGGTGGGGTATTGTGGGGAGACAACATTTTTGGGTACGGTGAGGTTAGGGTAAGGAAAAATCTTCTCATGGAAAACCACATCCCTAGAGACAAGAACATGGTGGGATTCCAGGTCATAAACTTTATAGGCCTTCTTTCCCATAGGGTAGCCTAAGAAAATGCAAGGGACAACTCGTGCTTGAAACTTGTCTCTTCCTGGCTTTATGGTGGATGCAAAACACAAACATCCAAAGCTTCTGATGTGAGTGTAGGATGGCTTCTGATGATAAAGAATCTCATACGGTGTTCTGTTGTTCAACACCTTTGTAGGTAATCTGTTAATGATATAGGCAGCAGTTAAAACACTCTCTCCCCAAAACATCAAAGGAAGCTTAGATTGAAACATAAGAGCACGGGCAGTTTCCAAAATATGCCTGTGTTTTCTTTCCACGACCCCATTTTGTTGAGGTGTATGAACACAAGAGGTTTGGTGTTGAATACCCTTACCCCTCAGAAACGATGCTGCCTCTAAACTGATTCCCAATTCAAAGGCATTATCAGACCTGACGACCTGCACTTTCCTATCAAACTGCCTTTCAACCATTGCAATAAAACTTTTCAACAAATCAAACGCATTGCTCTTAGAAGCTATTAAATGCACCTAAGTGGATCTGGTAAAGTCATCAACAATTGTAATAAAATACTTATATCCATTATAAGTGAGAGTTTTATAAGGCCCCCAAAGGTCTACATGGATTAGTTGAAAAGGCAAAGTAGTACTAATGCTACTTGCTGGAAAGGAGAGTCTAGTTTGTCTAGATCTAGCACAAACATCACAAACTGCTAATTGTGTTGTAGGTGCTGCAAAATTCAGCTGCTGTAAATTATAAGCTAACAAATGTCCTAGGCGGACATGCCATAAATCTGCTTCATTCTCGCAAAAACTGGCTGCAACTACTGCTTTTGATTCCTTCTTTGTACCCTTCTTTGGCTCCAGCACATAGAGATCCTTGAAAGCTCTACCAATCTCCAAATGCGTCCTCATAAACGGACCCTGCAGCAAACATCGTTCAGCTGTAAATAAAACCCTGCATCTCATATCCCTAACAAGTTTCCCCACTGATAAGAGATTGCAATTAAAGAAGGGCACAAATAAGACATCTCTGAGAATCAAATCGGGCAATACTGTCACTGTACCAGTCATCTCAACAGTGCTCTTTTGCCCATTAGGCAAATTTATAATGAAGGGCTTAATCAATCTTTGTCGGTTTTCCAAGATCCCCTCATCACAACACATGTGACTACTAGCTCCTGTATCAACAATCCATGTAACCTTATTAAAAACATCGACGAAACAAGTACCTGCAAAGCCTGCGAAGTCGTCTTGAATATCCTCTCTCTTCCTGGTCGAATCAGTATCAAGCAAAGATAACAGGCGGCCAAGCTGTTCAGATGTTAATTGTGCCCCATTTCTTGCACTAGTAGCACTTGCTGAAGCTGCAAACTTGTTCTCTAACCCTTGTTTCCTAGTTCTCTCTTTGTAATTCTCGGGAAACCCAATCAGGAAGAAGCAACGGTCGATAGTATGGTTAGTTTTCTTACAATGTGTGCACAACATTGGCCTTTTTTCTCCAAAATAGTTCTTTGGCACTGAACTTCCGGAACCTTTGTAACCAGATTGTTGAGGCCTAGAAGGTCTTGTGGCAGCTGCACTCATCGCAGCTAATTCAGGGAGAATCTGTGAGTTGCTTTGAAACTCCCTCTGTTTCTCTTCCTGCTCCAGCAATGCACAAGCTTCTTCAATTGAAGGCAGAGGACTCTTCATAAGAATTGAACCTCTCGTAATGGTGTAGGCATCATTTAACCCCATTAAAAAATCCAACAAGCGTTCATCATTCTTTTCTTTAGCAACCTCAGTCGCAGAGTCGCAAGAACATTTTGGAGGAGGCTTTGAACCATCTAACTCATCCCAAAGTCTTAATTTTTGTATAATAGATAGAAATGGATTCTGAACCTTGCGTTAGTGAGTGAAGTGCCTTTCTAATTGCATAAATTTGTGCTCCATTCCGCTGCCCAAAACGAACCCCTAGGTTGGTCCAGATCTGATGTGCTGTCTCAGTATAGATGACACTTCGTCGTATTTGTTTTTCCAAACCATTCAAAAGCCAAGAGCGCACCATGTCATTGCATCTAACCCATCGGTCAAGGAGTTTGTCTCCCTTTTCTGGTTTGGGGCAAGAACCATCCACAAAGCTAATCTTGTTCTTAGACGATAGAGAGATCGCCATTGAAATCTTCCATTCGCCAAAGTTCTGTCCATCAAACACATCTGGGACTAAGGAAAGTCCAGGATGATCACTAGAATGGAGGTATAAGGGATGATTGTGATCGATCTGTGCCATGGACGCAGATCAGAAAAAAGAAGAAGAAGAGAAAAAAAAAATCAGAATTTTGTGGATAGAAGGGAAGAGGAACAAGGGACCCAGAGCTCTGGTACCATGAAGAAATAAAGTGGAAGCATAAAAAGTTCTTATTCTTCCATGGAGGAAAAGTCAAGAGAAAGTGAAGCGTCGGAGCTTTTTACAAAGATCTAATTGAATATTGTGATTGCTAGAAAAAGTACAAAGCCTTATAAAAAGCCTTATAAAGGCTAAATAGAGAAGAGAAAGAGAGGGTCACGTGACCCCACGTGGTGCAATTCCAACAAATTAAAAAGTCTCTTTTGATTTCGGATTTGATTCTGAATAAACAATCAACCTCACAATACCCTAAAATTTCAACAGCCTCCTCCATTCCGAAATTCAAGAACTCTCACCCCGCTACTGTGTCTGATGGAGCAACCCATGCCTCTCGCCCTCCCCCTGGTAACCAAAAAAATTGTGCTACCGAGAGCTTGCTTCCTACTCTCAAACCACCGGATGGGGCCTTTTCTGGAAAATCTTCCTTGCTTAGCAAACAGAATGAAGCTGGAGATGCTTCCAATGGAAACAGAGTCGCAACCGATACTTTGTCGGGCGACAATGCCGCAAAATCTTTATGATGCAATGTTTCGCTTGTCAGAGGCTGCAATGTCCTTTGCCATCGCTAATAATGCTTTGAATTCATCCATTTTCGGTGACCTTCAATCGTTGTTTCCTATGAAGAACATCAGTATCATGTTTTGGAATACTAGAGGTGCGGGGGGCACCAGATTCTCTGAAGATATTAGAGAATTAAATCGTCTTCATAAGCGTAGTGTACTTGCGCTTGTTGAGACTCGCATTAGTGGTGTGCGTGCAGATCAGGTTTGCGGACAGTTGGGTTTTGATGGTATGTTACGAGTTGATGCAATTGGTTTAGTAGGAGGAATATAGCTTATTTGGCACTCTTCAGAGGTTATGGTTTCCCCGATAACTCTAGACCAACAACACATTACAGTAGAGATCTTTCATTGTGGCGAGGACGCGTGGCTGCTATCCGCTATTTATGCCTCTCCAAACTCTCACAGACAGCTTCAGTTATGGAATGACTTGGGTAACTTTGCACGATCTAATAACAAGTCATGGGTTCTCGGTGGCGACTTCAATGCTACAGCTGATGCCTCGGAAAGAACGTACTCCTCTGATGCAACTATTCGTTCCTCGGCAGAATTTAGAGAGTGGATTGATGAGTCCCAACTGGTCGATCTGGGTTACCAAGGTCCTAACTTCACCTGGTTCAGAGGTGTGACAGATAGAACTTTCAAGGCGAGCCGTCTGGATCGAGGCTTGTGTACTGATGATTGGCGACTCCGTTTTCCGGAGGCAGTTATTCATCACCTTACTACAACACACTCAGACCATGCGCCGATTCTGCTAAGGCTTGAGCACACGGCTACTGTTGCCCCTGATAATAGACCCTTTCGATTCCAAGGTGCTTGGCTCTCGCAAGAATCCTTTAGGGATACACTGCAGCATCTCTGGACTTCTTCACGATCTCTCCCATCTGCTCTGACAAAGCTTGCAACCGATCTGTCCACCTGGAATAGGCGGATCTTTGGGAACATATTCCACCGTAAAAAAAAAAACTGTGTGCTCGTCTTGAAGGTGCGAGACGTAAACTGTCTGTATATGCATCTCAACGACTCATCACGCTCGAAAGGCAGCTATGCTGCGAGTTGGAAGTTGTGCTACATCAGGAGCAAATTCCGTGGTTTCAAAAATCACACTCAATTTTTTTTCTCGATGGAGATCGCAATACGAGATACTTCCACCTATCTACTGTTATTCGTCGGCGTGCAAACAAAATTACAACGCTGCAGGATAACAATGGAGTATGGTTGTCTGAGCCCGATCAAGTTGAGTCGTTAGCACGGTCCTTCTTCCAGATTCTGTACACTGCTGAACAGTTTGCTGCAACTGCTGGTGTTGTGCCAACTCTCTCGGTCTCTTTCCCGATCCTGAGCCCCGACACAATTGATCAAATCTCCAAACCGTTTGTTGTTGCTGAGGTTTGGGATGCGCTGAAATTAATGGGTCCGTATAAAGCACCCAGGCCCGATGGTTTTCCCGCTTTGTTTTTTCAACAATCTTGGGACACAGTGGGATCCTCAGTTTGTGACTGTGTTCTGAGCCTGCTGAATAATGGAGTTCTTGAGGAAGGATTTGTTGATTCCTTGCTTGTTTTGATTCCCAAGATTGAGCCTCCACAGAACCCCGCACAGCTCCGCCCCATTTCTCTATTGAATGTTGCTTTTAAGTTAGGCACAAAAATGATTGTCCAGAGGCTCAAACCTGCATTACCCACGTTAATCTCCCCTGCTCAGTCCGGTTTCATCCTGGGACGTCAGATTATTGATAATGTGGTCATTGTTCAGGAGGTTCTTCACACCATGTCGGCTTCAGCTGGAACTACTCAGTGGATGGTCCTGAAAATCGATTTGGCAAAGGCATATGATCGAGTTCGATGGAGTTTTCTGCGGGAAATGTTAGACCGAGCAC
This sequence comes from Oxyria digyna, assembly GCA_029168935.1. NCBI lineage: Eukaryota > Viridiplantae > Streptophyta > Magnoliopsida > Caryophyllales > Polygonaceae > Oxyria > Oxyria digyna. The sequence goes on from JAPVLV010000009.1 coordinate 37,023,433, forward strand.
ATGTTGAAATGTGATTCAACCTTCTTAAACAAGATTAAGCCAAGTAAAGGAAGATTAGTTTTGAAGAGGAAAATCAGCAAGTTGAGCTGACTTTTCTTTATGTGTGCTGTACTTGTGTGTTTAAGTCGTTGTAATGAGTAATGTAGAGGTATGGCCTTTGTGTGTGAGCCATGCTTATTGCAGTAGTTGGAATATGGGAGTCAGTAAGAGTTGTTGTTTTTTTTCCTGTAGTGTGTAAGCTCTTATAGAGCAGTTTTCTTTATTTTTCAGATGTGATGTAGTTTTGCAATCTTTCTCTATACTTTGCTTCACTCTCGTTTGTTTCTGCTGCTGCACATTGAAACTTCTTCCAACAGTTTTGGTATCAGAGCTTACTGGGTTTCAATCCTAGGAAACGTTGGTGAGTTTGAGTGTTAAACACAATCAAACACAGAAAGAAAAGATGCAGAATGTACCAGGAAGCAATGCAAGTAACTCGTCTCAACTGCCTATCTTCAAGGGCCTCAAATATCAATTTTGGGGGTTGAAGATGAAGACCTTGTTCAGATCACAAGAATTGTGGAACTTGGTTGATGAAGGGTTCGAGGATGACAATCCAGATGAGCCAGATCAGGCCTTGAGAGAGAAGAGGAAGAAGGATGCAAGAGCCTTGTTTATGATCCAACAAGCTCTTGATGAAGAGATCTTCCCAAGGATTGCTTCTGCTGCAACTGCCAAGGAAGCTTGGGACACTCTCAAGCAAGAATACATGGGTGATAAGAAGGTTATCACAGTGAGACTTCAATCTCTGAGAAGAGAGTTTGAAACTTCCCTTATGAAGGAGAAGGAGAAAGTGCAGGATTATCTTTCAAGGATATCTGGAACTGTGCAACAGATGAAGTCATATGGAGAGGAGATCTCAGATCAACATGTGGTAGGCAAAGTGATGAGAAGCCTCACAAGTAAGTATGATCACATTGTGACTGCAATTGAAGAGTCAAAAGATATGGAGACCTATTCATTTGATGAGTTAATGGGCTCACTGCAAGCTCATGAAGAGAGGCTGAATAGGTCCAGTGAACAAAAGGAGGAGAAGGCCTTCATGAGTTCAAATGAATTCAAGGAGAGAAACAATCAACACTCAAACAGAGGAAGAGGAAGAGGTGGCTTTCGAGGCAGAGGCAGAGGAAGATCAAGTCACCAAAGTGAGTGTTCTGACTCTCAGAAGAAAGTAATAAAGTGTTACTACTGCAAGAAGAGTGGACACAAAGAAGCTCAGTGTTGGGCAAAGGAGAAAGATAAAGGCAAAGGTGTGCAACAGGAGGATCAGAAACTGAATTTTGCTGATCAAGAAGAGAAACTCTTCTATGCTGAGCTTGAGGAATATGAAGGATGTTTGTTTCTGGCTGAAATAGAGGAACCAGAAAGAAAGAGTTTGCTGTCACAGAATGCAGAAGCCAAGAACAGTGGAGGAGCTTGGTACATTGACAGTGGCTGTTCCAATCATATGACAAGTGAAAGAGAGCTGTTCAAAGATCTTGATGAATCAAGAAAGAACCATGTCAGATTGGGCAATGGTGTTAGAATTGAAGTTGAAGGAAGAGGTACTGTTGCCATGATGACTGAGAAAGGTACAATGAAGCTAATCTATGATGTTCAGTATGTGCCAAAGTTAGCTCATAACTTGCTCAGTGTAGGACAACTTTTGTGTGCTGGTTTTTATGTCTTGTTTGATGATCTATCATGCTTCATTAGAGACAAGAAGTCTAATGAATTAGTAGTGAGCACAGCTATGGGAAAGAATAGGGTGTTTCCCCTTCAACTGTTGTCTAAAGCAGGGAAGGTAATGATGGCAAAGAGGAGTGATGACACTCAGCTCTGGCATGACAGATATGGACATATTAATGTTCAAAGTTTGAAGCTTTTGCAAGCTAAAGAAATGGTGTCAGGTCTGCCTACAATTGGTGAACTTGAAGTGTGTGAAGGCTGTATCTATGGGAAGCAGTCAAAAGAATCTTTTCCAAAGGGAAAAGCCTGGAGAGCAAGTGATGTACTCGAGCTACTTCATGCTGATTTGTGTGGCCCAATGCAAACAGAATCATTGGGAGGAAGTAGATATTTTTTGATGATCACAGATGATTATAGCAGAATGAGCTGGATATACTTTCTGAAAGCAAAATCAGAGGCATTTGAGAACTTTAAGAAGTTCAAAGCTCTTACAGAAAATCAGAGCAACAAGAAGATAAAAGCCTTGAGAACAGATAGAGGAGGAGAGTTCCTATCTACCAAGTTTTGTGAGTTCTGTGATGAGCATGGAATCAAGAGAGAATTGACAGCACCCTATGCACCAGAGCAGAATGGCATAGCTGAGAGGAAAAACAGAACTGTGGTGGAAATGGCAAGGAGCATGTTAAAGGCTAGAGGAATGCCTAATGAGTTTTGGAGTGAGGCTGTAGCTACTGTAGCTTATATCCTGAATATATCTCCAACCAAAGCTGTAATGGGAAAGACTCCTTATGAAGCATGGAGTTGAAAGAAACCCAATGTGAGTCATCTAAAGGTTTTTGGGAGCATTGCTTACTCAATGGTGAATTTGAGATCTAAGCTAGATGACAAAAGTGTCAAATGTGTATTTATTGGATATGCATCTCAGTCGAAGGCATATAGATTGTATGATCCAATTGCAGAGAAGGTGATCATTAGTCGAAATGTGGAGTTTGATGAAGAATCCAAATGGGATTGGCATCTGAAGCAATCTGTAACAGCTCACAAGGAAGTCACTGTCATTACAGGCCTAGATGAGGCTAGCACAGAAATGACAGATCAAGGGCAAGGCTTCAACATAGAGAATAACTTATCAACTCCAATTCAGTCTCAATCCTCTTCACGCAGCTCAAACCAATCAAGTGGTGGCATTAGTAGCTCTAGCTCAGGATCAGATAGCTCAGACACAAACTCTTCAAGTGAATCTGGGCCAAGGAGATTTAGATCACTTGCTGAGCTTTATGAAAATTATGACTTTGCTTTAAGTGTTACTGAGCCAAGTAACTATGAGGAAGCAGCAAGAAAGAAAGAGTGGCAGCTAGCTATGACAGAAGAGTTAAATGCCATAGAGAAAAAATGAGACTTGGAAGCTAACTGAGCTTCCAGATGGAAAGAATGTGATTGGTTTGAAGTGGGTGTTCAAAACCAAGTATAAAACAGATGGGAGTGTTCAGAAGTATAAGGCAATGCTAGTAGCCAAGGGATATGCACAGAAAGAAGGCATAGACTTTGAGGAAACCTTTTCACCTGTGGCAAGGTTTGAGACAGTGAGATTAGTATTGGCAATTGCAGCTCAGAAACAGATTCCAGTATACCAGTTTGATGTCAAATCTGCCTTCCTGAATGGTGAACTTCAAGAAGAAGTGTTTGTGGAGCAACCTGAGGGCTTCATCAAGAGTGGAGAAGAAAGAAAAGTGTTGAGGCTGTACAAGGCACTCTATGGGCTAAAGCAAGCCCCTAGAGCATGGTACAGCAAGATTGACAATTTCTTTGTTAGAAATGGATTTGACAGAAGTGAAAATGAGCCAACTCTTTATGTGAAAAGAGGAAAAGGTCATAGCTTTCTGGTGGTATGTCTATATGTTGATGACATCATCTACTTTAGCAACTCAGAGATGTTCTTAGTTGAGTTTCAGAAGGTGATGCAATCTGAATTTGAGATGACAGATCTTGGCAAGCTTCAATATTTTCTTGGGCTAGAAGTTCAGCAAAGTGAGAGAGGAATTTTTCTATGCCAAGAGAAGTATGCTAAGGATATGGTGAAGAAGTTTCATATGGAAAGAAGTGATGGTGCAATCACACCTATGAATACAAATGACAAGCTTCAGAGGATTGATGGAACTGAGAATTGTGATGAGAAGCTGTTTAGGAGCTTAGTTGGAGGCCTGAACTATCTCACACACACAAGGTCTGACATAGCCTATAGTGTGAGTGTAGTATCAAGGTTTATGCATTCACCATCAAGACAACACCTTGGAGCTGCAAAGAGGATCTTAAGGTATGTGTCAGGAACACTTGGGAAAGGAATCCTCTATGAGTGCAGGAAAGAAGTGAAGCTAGAAGGATTCACAGATAGTGATTGGGCAGGCAGCTTAGATGACAGAAAAAGCACGTCTGGGTCAGTGTTCAATCTAGGCTCAGGGGCTGTCACTTGGAGTTCAAAGAAGCAAGGAACCATAGCCCTCTCATCAAGTGAAGCTGAGTATGTAGCTGCCTGTGCTGCTGCAAGACAAGCTGTTTGGCTGAGGAAAATGTTGGGAGATTTGTGCTGTGAGCAAAAGGAGCCAACCATGATATGGTGTGACAATCAATCAGCAATTGCAATGGCTAAGAATCCTGCATTCCATGCCAGAACCAAGCATATAGAGATCAAGTATCACTACATCAGAAAGCTTATAACTGATGAAGTTATCACACTCAAATTCTGTGGAACTAATGATCAAGATGCAGATTTGTTCACTAAAGCTTTGTGCCAGGTGAAGCATGAATTCTTCTCTAGGAAGATTGGAATAAGGAAGATTGAATCAAGGGAAGGTGTTGAAATGTGATTCAACCTTCTTAAACAAGATTAAGCCAAGTAAAGGAAGATTAGTTTTGAAGAGGAAAATCAGCAAGTTGAGCTGACTTTTCTTTATGTGTGCTGTACTTGTGTGTTTAAGTCGTTGTAATGAGTAATGCAGAGGTATGGCCTTTGTGTTTGAGCCATGCTTATTGCAGTAGTTGGAATATGGGAGTCAGTAAGAGTTGTTGTTTTTTTTCCTGTAGTGTGTAAGCTCTTATAGAGCAGTTTTCTTTATTTTTCAGATGTGATGTAGTTTTGCAATCTTTCTCTATACTTTGCTTCACTCTCGTTTGTTTCTGCTGCTGCACATTGAAACTTCTTCCAACAGCACATATTCCGTCCCATTTGGTAGATATTATTATGAAGTGTCAAACTTCTGGCTCTATGAACTTGCTTTGGAATGGGTCCAAGTCTGATGCTTTCTTGGAGATCCCCTCTCGCCTTATCTTTTTGTTATCTGTATGGAGTTTCTATCGCATCTCATTCAAACCGCAGTCAACGAGCTAGGGACGTTGGATTCCGATTGAACTCGGAGGTTTCGGCAAGACTTCGGGGTTGGCAAGCGAAGTCGCTGTCGATGGCTGGCCGGGTTGTCTTGGCTAATTCGGTCCTCTCCAGCTTACCATTATATATCATGCCATGGATTCTTGCCAATATCAAGCATCATAATCGATGGGTGCGCGTCAACATTTGCTTACATGCTTTGGCACTCGTGGAAGATGAGGAATGCACTGGTGTTCACTGGGACGGACGATATATCACGCATATCTGCCATTGTCGTCTCCATGACAAGTGCCTTCTGGACGGTAAGAACAGATAACAGCTCCTCTATTATTTCCTCGCCTGAGTCTTCTCCGCCAATCTTCTGGCTTCCCCCCCTCCTAACTGGTATTCTGTTAATACAGATGCAGTATCCAAGGGCAATCCCGGGATCGCAGGCGGAGGAGGTCTCATCAGGAACATTCATTCGGGCTTTCTGCTTTCGTTGTGGACATTGTGGTGCCCTTACTGCTGAACTCAAAGCTCTCCTCCATGGTATTCAGTTTGCACAAAGGCTTGAACTTGCCAACGTCCTTCTGCAGTCGGACTCTGCTCATGCATGTTCTCTTCTGTCCACACACATTCCAGCTGTCCATCCCGACTACTATCTCATCGAGCAATGCCATGACCTCCTTCACAGCTACCCGGGTGTCATTCGTGTGGCCCATGTCAAGCAAAGTGCTAACCGATGTGCTAATTATTTAGCAAACCTGTCCATTACTTTGCCTCTCTCTTTTACTGAATTTGCACTCCCTCCTACTGATCTCGAGCATGTACTGTCTACTGATGTTGTAGCTCCAGCTACAAACTTTGTTTCTACTTAATGCAATAATAAGAACCGCAGGGGCTTGCCCCATTTTTTTGACCAAAAAAAAAAGCGGATGGATTGGTACTAAGATTGATTGGGACGGGGATCGTGTCTTACCTTATATAAAAAAGTTGACTGTCAAAAATATTGTCGATCTCGTCGGAACTACTCCACAACTGTATTCACCGCCAATAGAAGATGTGTGATAATAGTGTACACATAAGAGCCTACTTACATCTTAGATTAGTTTATTTTCGTATATGTTTCATGTGTTTCACAAATAAGCTTACTTATTTTTACATTCATATACTCACGTATTTTTGTATGTCTATTTTGAAAAGAGATTTAGAACTACAAGCATCACTTCTGTTGACATTGGGATTGATAATGAAAAAGATTCATCTGAATATGATTTGTATCTTACAAATATATAAATACATGCACAACCTTCTATATTTTCATGCACATTTTTTTACATTTATATGCATATTTTTTTACATTTATATGCACATTTACAAATGTGTGCATATCTTTGACAATATATAAAAAAAAATACATACATAACATATGTCTATGTATGTATGTGAATAAGGAATGTGCATGTATTCGTATATTCGTAGGATAAGGTTTTCACCGGATCCAACTCCATTGATAATTGCTATATATAGATACTAACAATCTTGTGCAACTCCATTGATAATTGCTATATATAGATACTAACAATCTTGTGCAATGTGGTGTGCATTGTGTGTTATCTAGTGACTAGAGCACGAGTATTTTGGTGCATAAAGTGGTCACTCTCCTTAGCACATCGACTCGCGGGCAAACATCACCGTTAACCGGCATCTGATAAAACTCTGGTGAGCTATTTTTAGGCCCTTACTATTTAACGCCCACCCCTTTTGCTATTTACCGCCCAGGCTCCGTGCGTCACGCATGGATTATATCCGTGCGTGACGCATGGTTTTAATCCATACGCCACGCACAGAACCAAACCATGCGTGACGCATGGACACAAACCATGCGTCACGCATGGATTTTTTTCCTATAAAAGCCCAAAAACATCAAACCCTACCATTTTGTTATCTTCCCCAACATACCTCACGGCGGCTGAAGCTATATCACGCACGGTTTTACCCAATTTTCAACATTTTTCATCATCTTTCTACATATAAGGTATGTAAACATTAAGATTTCATTGTTATGGTATGGTATTGATGTATATATGAGGTTTTCATGTTGTTTTGATGATATTTACTTCAAAATCCAATGTGTATGTTAATTAGTTGATTAGAAATGATTAAACTTGTAATATATGAATGGATTGTGTACTTTGTTGATAATTTATTGACAAATTTGATATTTTCATGTGTATATAGTTTATTAGGGTTTTGATATTGAATTAGGGTTTTGTGAATTAGGGTTATGAATTAGGTTGTTGAATTGGGTATGGTTTTAATGAAATTATTGAAAAACTGTTATAATTTTGAAAAAAGTGTTGAGATTAGGGTTTGAAAGCCATGGAAAAACTGCAGAACACAACCCTGGAATGTGCAATTCCATGCGTCACACATGGATTGAAACCATGCGTGACGCATGGATTGAAGCCATGCGTCACGCATGGAATTGCACATTCCAGAAACTGTGTTCTGCAGTTTCAGATTGTATTTGATGATATGCTGATTGAGTGTTGACAAACCGTAACCGGTTCCAAAAGATCCAGTGTTGATATCACCAAACTGTGATTGCGGTTGCTCCCATGTTGTCAAATCAATGCCCAAATCAAACGAAGGTATGTAGTCGAGGTATGACGGAGGTGGGCAGTCATTAAGAGTAATCTTGTCTAATCCAGTAAACACAGAAAAGTTCATCTATGCACAAACACACAGATAACAAACCAGTTAAGCTTCTGTATGGCAAATCCACACGTCACGTGTGGATCCATTCCATGCGTCACGCATGGTTACAACCCATGCGTGACGCATGGATCCACTCCATACGTGACGCATAGAAATACAACATGCAGTTTCATTCATCTTTTGTCATGGTTCGTATGATTCTGTTAACCACAATATGTTTCATTAACATTTCAAACATCATACATCATAAATTCAAAAGTCAACATCTTTTGTCATACAACTAATACCTTTAACATGTAAAGTCCATAAAAACCCAACAAGTCAAACCCCTAAAACAAGTCAACACCTTAAAAACTAATATTATAATACTTTTCAAACATCATAATCACTAAAGTAAACAAAAAATCACAAATCAACATCTTTAGTCATACAACTAATACCTTGAACATTTGAAATCCATTAAACCTAACTAAATCAAACCCTAAAAGAAGTCAACACCTTAAAAATTAATATTATGAACAAGAAATGTTACCTTATTAAGATTGTAACTTGAAAATGGTGCTTCTCCACCTCTTTCATTGGTGCATTCCTCTTCATTCTCCATATAGAAAGAGCTTTTTTGGGATAAAATGGTGTGTTTTGCTCTCAAGAATGTTCAACAATGGAGTTAAAAGGGTTTTGACATTTGAAATATGGAAAGAAAGGAAGATAATAGGGGTTAATGTAGGTGTTACGGAAATGGTAAAAAAAATTAATGGAGTTATTACAGTAGGTGAGACAAGACGTGCTTGCTGCATGAGTTCTGAAAAGAAAATCCGTGCGTCACGTGTGGTTTGCAACCATGCGTGACGTGTGGTTTTCAACCATGCGTGACGTGTGGTTCTATTCCATGCGTGACGCACAAAATGGCACATGATCCCTTTGATTCTTAGTAACACTGATGTGTGCATGATTTCCAATCAAAATAAAATTACATATTGTCAAAGGTTGGACATTTAGGCCACGTAAGAAGTCCAAACAAAGGATATGCTACTTTACAAGTTAATAGTTGTTATTGGGAGTTACCCACATGGTTAAATATCCCTAATAGGCATTGAAAACAAGTTTCATTCCATTCGGACATCGTTTGAGTGTCGTTTCGTCAAATTGGGCCTCAAGTCCATTTAAGGCCTTTTTAGGCCTTTTAGCGTTTACGTGCCTCATTTCGTGTGTGCAAGACCTTGTTGCTACTTAATATCCCTAATAAGAGTAATTTGTATAGTAGTTTCAACAATAATCAACGTCAATGTTGTAGAATATACATATTGCGACAAGTTAGAGAAATACGACTAGTTTGTTTTTTACAAAGGAGGTGGTACTTTAAAAGTTAGAAGTTGTCATTGGGAGTTACCCACATGGTTAAATATCCATCATAGTCATTGAAAACAAGTTTCATTCCATTCGGACATCGTTCGAGGGTCGTTTGGCTGATTTGGGCCTTAAGTCCATTATGGCCTTTTTAGGCCTTTTAGCGTTTACGCATAGTTTCGAGTCCCGTTTTGTATGTGTGAGACCTTATTGGGACTTTATATGTCTTATAACACAATTGTGTATAAATTTTTCAAACATACAAAAAGATCAATGTTGCGACCATATATAATGCAACAAGTTAAGCTTGTGATGAGTAGTTTGATGTTTTACAAAGAGGGCGTTACTCTAAAAGCAAAAGGTTTTGATGCAAAGTTACCGACATGGTTAAATATCTCTAATAGGCATTGTAAACAAGTTTCATTGCATTCCGATGAATTTTCGACGACGTTATGGCGAATTGTGGTTTTAAAGCCGTTAACAACAACACGACAAATGAATTATTTTGCGTGACATAACTACAAATACATTGAATACATTGAAATTTATTACATAAGCAAAAACATATACATTGAAATCCATGCGTCACGTATGGATACAAACCATGCGTGACGCATGGTCACATTCCATACGTGACGCATGGATTTTTTTGCCTATAAAAGGCCCAACATCGAAACCCTACCATTTTGTTCTCTTCCTCATTCTCTTGAAGGCGGCTGAAGCTCTATCACGCACGGATTTACCCCATTTTCATCATCTTTCTACATATAAGGTATGTAAACATTAAGATTTCATTGTTATGGTATGGTATTGATGTATATATGAGGTTTTGATGTTGTTTTGATAATATTTACATATGTAGATCCAATGTGTATGTTATACTTTGATTAGAAGAGATTAAACTTGTAATATATGAATGGATTGTGTACTTTGTTGATAGTTTCTTGTTGAATTTGATATTTTCATGTGTAGATAGTGTAATTAGGATTTTGATACTGAATTTGGGTTTTGTGAATTAGGGTTATAAATGAGGGTGTTGAAATTTGATATGGTGTGGTTTTAATCAAATTATTGACAAACTGTTGAATTTCAGAAAAAAAATGTTGAGATTAGGGTTTGAGAATATATTAGAAAGCAGTACTGAAGTTCTGGAAGTGGCAATTCCATGCGTGACGCATGGAATATAACCATGCGTGACGCATGGTTAGTGACCATGCGTCACGCGTGGAATTGCCACATTCAACATTTTCAACATGCAGAAGTTAATTGATTATGTAACTATAATTTGGTTATGTTTCTGATTATACAGATGTCCTATTCCGATCAAGAATCTGATATTTCCGATATTAGTACGGCGTCTAGCGTGGCAGACAACTTTGATATGCTTGAACGGGAGAGACGTGAACGGGAGAGACGTGAACGTGAGCGACGTGAACGGGAGAGACAAGAACGTCAAAGGGAGAGAGGGGAACCATCCACTAGACCAAGGATGACCGCACGAGAATACAGGAACCTCTTCAAGCCGTTCAACCCTCGTCGTTAGATCTACTTATTATGTTGAACCTTATTATGTTGAACCTTATTGTGTTGCACCTTTGAAGATTGAACCTTATTATGTTGAACCTTATTGTGTTGCACCTTTGAAGTGTTGAACCTTATTGTGTTGCAAGAACTACTTGTTTTTTCTTAAGAGTGTCTATTTCGTAGGTATTTTAAAACATGTCGACTCGTTTCACTTTCAAACTAGGTTTCACATTTCAAATATCATAAATCAACATAAATTCACATATCAACATGTTTAGTCATACAACTAATACGTGCTGACATGAGTTCTGAAAAGAAAAACAGTGCGTCACGCATGGATATAATCCATACGTGACGCACGGTTCTCTTCCATGCGTGACGCACAAAATGGCACATGATCCCTTTGATTCTTAGTAACACTGATGTTTGCATGATTTCCAATCAAAATAAAATTACATATTGTCAAATGTTGGACATTTAGGCCACGTAAGAAGTCCAAACAAAGGATATGCTACTTTACAAGTTAATAGGTGTTATTGGGAGTTACCCACATGGTTAAATATCCCTAATAGGCATTGAAAACAAGTTTCATTACATTCGGACATCGTTTGAGTGTCGTTTCGCCAAAAACCGCCTTAAGTCCATTTAAGGCGTTTTTAGTGGTTTTAGCGTTTACGTGCCTCATTTCGTGTGAGCGAGACCTCTTTTCTACTGAATATCCCTAATAAGAGTATGTTGTATAGTATTTTCAACAATAATCACCGTCAATGTTGTAGAATATACATATTGCGACAAGTTAGAGAGTTACGACTAGTATGTTTTTTACAAAGGAGGCGGTACTTTAAAAGTTAGAAGTTGTGGTTGGGAGTTACCCACATGGTTAAATATCCATAATAGCCACTGAAAACAAGTTTCATTACATTCGGACATCGTTCGTGTGTCGTTTCGCCAAAAACCGCCTTAAGTCCATTTAAGGCGTTTTTAGTGGTTTTAGCATTTTGGCATAGTTTCGAATCCCGTTTTGTATGTGTGAGACTTTATTGGGACTTTATATGCCTTATAACACATTTTTGTATAAATTTTTCAAACATACGTGAACATCAATGTTACGACCATATATATTGCAACAAGTTAAGCTTGTGGTGAGTAGTTTGATGTTTTACAAAGAGCGTGTTACTCTAAAAGCAAAAGGTTTTGATGCAAAGTTACGGACATGGTTAAATATCTCTAATAAGCATTGTAAACAAGTTTCATTCCATTCCGATGATGTTTCGACGACGTTATGGCGAATTGTGGTTTTAAAGCCTTTAAAAACAACACGGACCATGAATTATTTTGTGTGCCATAACTAAAAATACATTGAATACATTGACATGAATCATATAAGCAACAAAAAAACATATGAAAATCCATGCGTCACGTATGGTGTAAAACCATGCGTCGTGTGTGGATTAATTCCATGCGTGACGCATGGTTTTATGTTGCAAAATCTTATTTTTATATTTAGAATGCTTATATTGTTGTTATGTTGACGAATGTTCAACCTTATTATATTTCAAATTGTATATGGTACGCCATACATATTGCGACTTTGTTCGGTTTTCAAACTATGTTTCACTTACAAAGGTCTAAATTTGATTTTCAAGTTACACACATGATCAAATAGACATTATAAGGATTGAAACAAAGTTTCATTCCATTTCGATAAAGTTTCGATGACGTTTTTGTCGAATTGGGCTTTATCGCCTTAAAAAAGACACTAAAAATGTGTTTCTTTGCACACTTAACTAGAAATACATTGAATACATTGAAAGTTAGAAGTTTCATATATGCAAATACGTGCGTCACGCATGGATTGTATCCGTGCGTCACGCATGGAATTAATCCGTGCGTCACGCATGGATACAATCCATGCGTTTTCTGGAATGTGCAATCCGTGCGTCACGCACGGATTAATTCCATGCGTGACGCACGGATGACCTGGGCGGTAAATAGCAAAAAGGGTGGGCGTCAAATAGAAACTATGTATTTTTACATACGTTCTAATGTATTATTCCATAAACTCTGATATATCAAAAACCTGATATTTAAACGAGACACTATATCTACTCAAATAATGGACTTTCTAAGGCAGTCCCGCACCCGCATTGCGGGACCGTGAAAACGTCTCTTACCCGCATTGCGGGACCGGGAAAGAGTGAATGGGTATCCGAAATTTCTTTTTAAAAAAATTAATTTTTGTCCCGCGTCCTCATTGCGGGTGCGTGACTATTGTTTTTAATTATTTATTATTATTATTTCAACTTTATTAGTTTTAATGAAATTTTAAACTTTATTATCACGCTGGCGAAATTTTAAACATATGTATACATTTACTATATCTTTTGATAATCATGTAAAATACATGAAAATATTTCTAATTAAATTACAACAATATCATAGTCTATTTATAAAAGCTTAATTTATAAAAATTTGTCATACAAAATCATTGCAAATGTTTGAGAGTCATATTTTTATATACCAAAAAGTAGAAGTTTGTATGTATAAATTTGTAAAAAATGGATTCAGTGAGTACGTATTTGGTAATATATATAAAGTAATTACACAATATTAAATAATCAAACCTTAAAAAAACAATTAGTGAGATGTAAAAAAAAGGTTAGTGAGATAATTATATCAATAGAGTATTATAATGAAACCAAATAATCACCAGATAAAACTATATTAAAATATATTATTATTATTGTTGGCCAGTTTAATATATAGCTTTGTAGGTCATCACATTTTTTACTAACATTATACAAGAATTTATATGATATATAACTGTTAGCAAACTATGTACAAAATAAACAAATAAAAAACAACAAAAAAATAATTTATAATTATTTCAATGTATGTCGTAGCCTAAAAATTAGGTAACAAACTACATAATTCAGGATAAGCCTATTCTCACAAATATATGTATATATAATGTGTTGATATAATCTTGTAAAAACATTTATAATTATGCTAACATTATGATTTCTTACACAATTTTATAAAATTGTGATTTAAGATGAGTTGTTCAAATTGAAAGGTTAAAAAAAATATGAAATCCGTTAATCAATTAATAATGTATTAGTGAAGAATTTAAGAACAAGAACTTATCATATAAATAATTATAATTAATGAGACTTAGTCACAAATTGACAATTATATATGAACCCAAAATTAATGAGGGAAGCTCTAAAAAAACCTTTATTATACAAAGTATGGTATATGGTGTGAGTTTAAACTGAAAAATGTATAGTTTTGAATCAATTTATAGGCTTAAGTAAATCATAATTTAATTTGAGCTGTGAAGCTATGATTTCGGTGGAGATTAGTTATGAATGAATTAGTTAGCATTTTACAGAATCAATGATTTGTTATGAATTTGAAATTTAAATTATTAAGCCTAAAAATTGAAATTAAACAAAACAAGAATTAATCTGAAAATGACACATCATTTTTTTGAGAGTCGGAATGAATCTGAAAGCTCTATTTCATTCTATTGTAATATATATATAGATTATTGTGTGGGCCGACCTGCTACTTGACTTGGGAAGGAAGGATCGGTTTATTTTGCCAAATTTAGGGTAAATAACCCTTATTCCCTTATTCCACTTTGAATTGTATTTTCTAACTCTATTACTTTCTAGTGTGGTAACTAACCTTAAACTTTCTAGTGTGGTAACTAACCTTTTGGGTTGATGACAGTTTGGTTTTTTATGACAGTTTGGGTTGATAACAGTTTGGGTTGATGACAGTTTGTATTGATGACAATAATTTTCATTGATGACAGTAATTTTCATTGATGACAATAATTTTTGTTGATGACAGTCATTTTCGTTAATCACGGTATTTTTTATTGATGACAGTAATTTGTATGTTGACAGTAATTTGTATGATGACAGTTTTGGTTGATATTTTATGATGATGACAATTTGCGTTAATGACATTCTTCATCACATTTTATTACATTTTTTATCTTCCAACTTTTAATATTGTCGTCGTCTAAAATAATATATCCTCATCATGACTAAATGAATAAAAAAATCCATATTTACTGTCAAATTATATTGTCATCAACAATATTAAAGTGTCATCCACACTAGTACATTTTCATCTATGACATTTCATTGATGAAATTTCCCACAATTCATTGATGAAATTTCCTCTATATCGTGAAAACAAATTACAATATATTTATGTTCATCATCACTATTAAAATGAATCTGGAAAATAAATTGTCATTGATGACAGTTCCTTGACAAAGGTGTAAGAGAAAGCTTGTCTGATTCAGCTGGAAAACATACAGTTTTTGTCACCCCTTCGAAGCTTTGTGAAGCTATGGCTGGCGTGGGATGGCATTGTCAGTTGAAAGTGCCCCATCCTAGTCTCCTTCTTATTCAATCGATTGAACAAAACTGTCATACAAAGAAGATACACTGTCATTCAATGAACTGTCAACGACCATTCCAACCCTAAACTAGAGAAGACGTTGAATCTCGCCAGGAATAATTCACCAATCTTAATATGGTACCAACCACCAAACTTCAATTAGGCATATAACAGTATAACTAAAATCAAATAGCATAGATTTAATTGATTTGATGGAAGCAGATGATACTTAGACTTAGTAAATTTATGCCAACGGGAAGATCTGCAGGCTGAAATCAACATCTAAAAGGATATTATCAAGCTTAACACCAGTACACCAGTAGGTCGTTGTTCAATTGGGAGAGAAGAGTTACCGTTTTCAGTTCTTTTGTGCAACTGTTGGTCGACGCTTCCATATTGTCTGCTAATTCGCACACGAGAATCTGCTCGTCGTTCTCCACACAACATCTAATGACTTTGATTAGGTTTATGTGACGGAGATGGGATATGAACTCCACCATCTCCATAAATCTGTGTCGAGCTTTGCGGAGTACCTTGACTGCGATTGAGCTTTGCGGAGAAGTTGTTCATTACGATTTGCAGAGAATAAGGAATTTCGAGAGGGAGTTGAGGAGGAAGGTTGAGGGAGGAGCAAGCGGAGAAGAAGGCGATGAGATGGAGATCTGGAGCGGGGGAGGAAGAAGCAGATGAGATCTGAAAAAAGGAGGCGGCAGAAATTTAGGGTTTAATAAAGGTTACTTTATGTTCTTCGAAATAATCTAGGTTACAAATCATTTTTAATGTCTATTAAGGGGCAATGGGCCCCTTAAAGCCTTTATTTTGATATGATACAGAATTACAGAGTTGTCCCACGTCAAGACAAGTTTAATTAAACTCTCACAAGTTCACCGAGGGCATAAATGGGATATATTATATATATGACATCAGAGCAACAAAGGTTTAGGTGGCGTTTGTTTAGATTGTCGGAAATGAAAACGTAAAGGAAACGAATCTAGTCCATTTTAGTGAAATTGTTCATCGATCAAAATAGAGATTTTATTTCCTCTTCCCTTTCTTCTAGTAGTAATGTTGGGGTATTTGTTAACCCAATTTTGCGATGGGTTTCAAAATCCTCTCGCCAACTCACCTCCCCTTCCTCACCAACTCACCTCCGCCTCCTCTCACTCCTCTTTTCTCCTCTCTTGGTATACAAATTTTAGAATCTAAAATCAACTTGTCAATATATCATCAATTAATAATTGTCTAGATTCATTTACGTTTCCTTTCCGTTTCCCAAAACTACAAACAAACGTCACCTTAGTGTTTTCCTTGTGCAACAAGATGCAAGATGTGTCGACGCTTAGTGTCGAGCAATCACAGATCTTTGCAACTTCTCGCACAACCCTGCTCCAAACTTGACCAAGTTTCTATCACACGATTCCCATGCCAAATAAAGCACGTGGAGCTCAGAAGTATCGAGCAAATAGGAGGATTGCTTGGAGATTCTCAAACACACAAAAAATGACATCGACATTGTCACAATTTTAAAGCAATGTGATCTCGGAAATGGTTTGTGCCTATTGGCTCATTTTTGGTGAACATTAACATAGTTCATCCAATGAACCCATAACATTTTGAACATTAACATGAAGGCGGAATGCTATCAACTTACTAAGTCAATTTAATGATTGTTTTAATCAAATATGTTAAGAATATGACATTTTCCATTGAAGAAGCTATTAAAGAGAATAAGCTCTGTAATCGAATATAATGAAGTAGTTGGAGTTCGTTACAAGATGAGGTGTTTATAGGGAGATGCATGATTACATAACTACCCTCACCCGACTAACTCATTGCAAAATAATTATCACCCCCTCCCTCAAGCTAAGCTTGACTAGGAGGTGAGTCTATAAGCCCTATTATGAAGGACATGAATTTGTGTTGTGGCTCTCCTAAATGCTTTGTTAGAACATCAGCTAACTGCAATTGTGATTTCACATGAGCAGTCTACATGAAGCCTTATGTAACCCTTTCTCTAACATAGTAACAATCTTTGTTCAAATGTTTTATCCTCTCATCCAAGACAAGATTAGTGTACGTTGAGCTGCTTTATTATCACAACACATTGCAATTAGAAAAGGACTTTGAAACTGTTTTTTGCTTCTTTATTTTCTATATTCTTATGGAATCTTGAGCACCTCTCCTTTCTCATTAGACAAATTCAGGCCTCTTGGTAATGGAAAGATAGTAGCCTTAGAGTCTAACACCCTTGTGTCATCAAAGATGTACATTCTCTAATTAATTACCATGCCTTTTTCTGATCTTGCTACTTCTATTCACAAGAAGAATCTAACCAACCCTAGATCCTTAATTGTGAAAGTTTTATGTAACCCTTCCTTTGTAAGATTTATCATGAGAACATAACTCTCACTTAAAAGTAAATCATCCACAAAAACAGATTCGCAGATTGCTATCGCGTTTCTTTCTAAACCCATGGATCGTGGCCATCCTCTTTTCAGTCTCGCCTCCAGGGCTCGTAGACTCCTTAGTAGAAACTAGGAGATCCAGTTTCGTCACGTCTTTCGCGAAGCCAACAAGGTTGATGATGGGCTTGCTGCCTACGCTTCCGGCTTTCCCCTTGATTTTCATTTTCTTGCTTTTCTGCCCGATCGGGTGTGTTCTTGTATTTCGGATGATGTGAGAGGATTTTCTACTCCTCGCCTGGTGGCAAAGTAGGCTATATATTTATATATTCCTGAGAGTGCCGTCTCTCTTTCTACCAAAAAAAAAGAGTAAATCATCCACGAATATTAATCTATAGAAATCAAAACCATTTTATTTTCTAACAAACAAAGAATAATCTTGCTTGGACTTTGTATACCCAAGTTAAATAAAATAACATGTCAACTCAATGTTGGTGAAACTTGTTTCAAACTTGCACACTTGCCCTTGTTTTGCCTTTGAATACCCTTCTTTATGATCCATGTAAACTTTTTCTTCTAGAAACCCATGCAAAAAAATTTTGTTGATATCTAATTGGTGTACATCCCATATCTGAGCTGAATAATCAAGAAGAACTCCGAATGTAGCAAGCTTAGCAACAAGAGAAAAACTTGTAATCTTTACCTTCAACTTGAGTATATCCCTTTGCCACTAGCCTTGTGTTGTATGGCTCAATGCTTTCACCTGGTTTAAATTTCACTTTAATTATCCACCTTGATCTTATTGCTCTCTTATCATGAGGCAACTCTTATTATGTGATTGTGTTGTATTACATAAATAATCATATAGCTTAGTGACTGGTTCCTTAGTCTTGTTGACTTTCTGGATATAGACACATCCTAAATTTCACGTAAAATGGTAACAAATACAACAGATGGAGGAAGTTAATCACTAGTAGATGAAGGTGTAGGTGTAACTTCTAACCTTAATCTTCTTCATCAAGAATGATGATCTAGTTGGACCTCTCATAAATCATAATAAATGTGGTTTGCCTAATTTTTTCCTTATCAAAAAAATGATACTAAAATAACAAGTATTATTTTTTTGGTGAAAAAAATAACAAGTATTATGGAACACCAAACATCACCTAAAAACCTATGGACATCATTTTAGTTTTGTTTTGAAAATAAACCAATAAATAATAATTATGTTAATGTTTCTATATGTAAACAAAGTATAAACCAATAAATAATAATTATGTTAATGTTTTGAAAATAAACAAAGTATAAATATCACTATTCTCATTGGCCAACTTTTAAAAATAGGACCCATCAAAGACTTATTTTACTTTTAAAAATAAACAAAGTAAAAGAGAAAAATATTGGTTCGATATACAGAACCCGGTTCGACCCAAACGTCATCTCGGTCGGCCTTTTCGTTCTAAACCGGGCCCCGAAAGCATGTGAGTCGAACCGGGTTTTGCAGATCGATCACATCACAGTCCCGGACTCGCAACTACCAAAATCATGTGGCTCCATGTGCAAATCTTCATATTTGCTTTACTCCCCCATTCTCTTCTCTTCCCCACCTTCATAAATGCGAAGAGATCGAAATTCCACTGCGCTTCACAGATCCCCCACCATTGTTACTCTAACCTGAGCACTACCTGCTCCAATTCTTCCACTGCGACAGCAAGTTGAAAATTACACAGAAATCAGACCTAAAAAGCGAACTCGAACAAGTGCCGTAAGGAGGAAAGCGAAGACATGAAGGGCGGCGGTGGCGGCCTTGGTGTCGGCGTTACTCCTTATCCATTGCCACCGAAGAAGCGATGGAAGGGCCTCGTGATTGCTGTTTTAGGTCTCGTCATACTTTCCATGCTTGTTCCTCTTGTTTTTCTCCTCGGTCTTCACAACGGCTTTCATTCCACCGTCGGTAAGCAGATCTGTCGCGATCTCTCGGAATCCGTACATATTTCAGTTGTTTACTTCCGTTCTAGTAATAATTGATTATGAATCTTAGCTCATTTGCTTTACTACGGATGTGAGAGGTGTCTAGATCCGGTCTTGTCTCTTTAGTTTCCGCAGCTGAATCTAGTAGCTGTGATCCATTTGCTCTGGGAAGTTAGTCACTGGTTGTTTTGTGTTGTTTGTGCAGGATCAGTTCCGGACAAACAGAGTACATCGTCGGTTAGCATCTGAGCTTGTGATGAAATCTCATATGTTTTTAGTGTGGATTTGTGAGTTAATGTATCTTGATAATGCAGACTGGATATGGAAGATACAGTCAACACATCTCCACTAGCACTCGGAATCAGTCAACAGTAAGTGCAGTGACCGTTCTACGTTTTGACCATTTCTTTTACTGTTAAGATCACTTGATGGGGGCTACATTCTCCCTGGGGTTATATTTTGTACTTGTGCTCTTTATCATGAGTGAATTTAATATGGTACCATAGCAAACTTAATGGCATACTGTGCACCTCAAACTCTTTGAAACTAGTTCTCTGATTTAACAGATGGTTGCTGCTTTTCTTTGGATATGATACATGTTCACTAGTACAAATATATATAATCTTCATCCTGCTGTGAACCTGTGATACTCACTGCCAATTACTCCAATTATATATTTCTTGCTTAATGTGTGAAAAGAATACAGACAAGAAGTTTATGTCTTTGTTTTTCTATCATCTAAAAAATAACTGTATACTTCTAAATTGTTCGCATTCGACCAATTGACCCTAGGTTTCTTTTTAGGGATATGTTGCTCTCCTTGTCTTTTTCCATGAAGAAGGTTCATGCCTGGGCATGTATGCATAAACTTACATTTGTGCTTTGATAAGCTTGTAATATAACATATGATGTTTGTGGTTAATTGCAGCAAGATCAATCGGAGCATGTGGATGAACTTATGAAACGATTGGAGCCAGGAATTCCAAAGGTTCATTGCATACTGCCTTGATGGTTAAGACTCTTCTTTCACTGCAACTTATTGAGAATGATTGTTCACATAGTTTGTCCACTTGCTAGGTTTTGAGTTTTATTCAGCATCTTTCTGCCACTTATAGTCTATTCTACTTGTTTATTGTTGTTTAGGCCTTTGATGAAATATCTAGGATGATGTAATGTCTTCTTTTAGCACTAAGCTAGTGAGACTTCTGAAACCGAACAAGCTCCCTCATTATCCTAAATTTGCATTTTTGAATGCATGTCTAGAGGTTCAAAGTGTTTCTATCAGGAATTCATAAATTTTCACATATGTATTTACTGGAATTTTTCTCCCTTCAACGGAGCTATCAGCATATGTGATGCAACTTATTTAGGGTAAAGAAGTATAATTTCAGCAAATCTAGCCTCTCTTGCTATTCCTTCCATGATGTGCTTACACGGCTTTATTTAATTCCAATCAGTGCCAAACAAAAATGCCTCTTAGATTCCATTTTGAACCAATATCTTATCACTGCATTTGTTCTGTGCTTAAGTTTCTTCAATAGAACTGATTTTCTAGCGACGATAATAGATAAAGAGGATGGATATGCTTCAGGAAAACTGATCTAAAGTTAAGTGGGCCTATTAAAAATGTAAGGAAGCAACTTTGTTTCTCAGAAGCTCTAAGTGCAATTGTGCTAAGAATAAAAAATTCAATTCAGGTTATCATTTCATTTTGTTATGGGTGCTAAGTTTTCCTCTTTTTTTCTTCCCTACCTCAATTTAAATTTTGTGCTAAAATTTCCTCCATTATCCTGACTATTTTTTAGAAAAACTAACACATAAGAGGAAGACCAGAAACATGTCATAGCTTAACATTATTAGAAGTGGTTAACAAATCTCTGCAGTAACCAGAAACCATATCCCAAAGGAACTGAGCTTAACTTCAATGGGTAGAGGGCGAGCCAAGCCTTATTACTGGTAAGCAATACGAGTGCTGAATTTCTGGATGAGATGGGAATCAGAATGAAACATGAGAAAGTGAGGTCTAGGAGAACCGACATTGGAACACAGAAGAGAGATTCAGTGAGAGGGTTGAAGGAGAAGGAAAATGAGGCCTGTCTCAATTCTTTGTATGATAATTGCTAGAGGAATTATTGCTAGAGGATTCAGTGAATGTTTAGTATTTTTTTTCTTCGAGTTATTGAGGGCATATGGATCTTCTTTTGGTGGGTAAATTACTCTCATGAGGTTGGAGGTTTGGTCCTCTTGTGATTTCAGAAGTGTAGAACATGCTTATTTTTCGTGACAGAGTAAGACCATGAGAATTTCTCTGAGATTGCACAGTGAATGCACTGTGTCAATAATGTTGATTTTGTTGAACATCACTGGCCTTAGTAAATCGCTAAACCTTGATGGAGACATCTTACTTCAGCTCTTAGTGAGCTTCCTAATAACATATTCTCACTCCAACTGTTTGAAACCCAGAGCTGATAATTTAAACTTTGAAGGAGCACTTTGGTAGAATTTATGGTAGATCTTATTGAATAAAACCCTGCCAAAATTTTGTGGCAATTACACTGCTAGTAGGTAGGTCTCCATTTTGAGAACGGAAGTTTATGAGTTATTTACTTATTTGGTTAATACAATGTATTTTGTATTCAGATATGGACCTCTTGTGTTTCTACTTTCTTAAATTCAGACAAAATATGGAGCTGGAATTTTATCTAGTGGAGAGGCAAAGACATGAAAACTTGAATATTGAATGTCGAGGAATCCCCAGTTTCATGTGCACTGTTTTAGGCATTCAAGTTAAATTTGTTGTAGTGTTGAATAGCTCCTAATATACACCGTACTGTAGGAAAATTTAATGGAAAAAGCTGTGATTAGCCAGCCTGATATGTTAATCTCATTTGCATAGCTGTTATGTCATTTTTCTGCCTACCAGGATTTCTTGAGTACAAATGAGAAAGTTGTAAAGAAGAGTGGGAGTAAAGGTTCCATGCAGCATCAGCCAACAACAAGTATGGACAAAGTTTCCATCACACTTCTCTATTCTATGCCTTTTTCTTGCCAGAAAGCTTATTTACACCCTTATTATTTGCAGGTCCTCCAGGAAAAAGTGGTCAAAAGCCGATTTCTAAGACAGATGTAAGCATCTATGTGGTTTTATGTTTCATGGTATACCTATCTCCTTATTAATTCAATTTAATGTTAATTTTGCCTAAATATTCAGAAAGTGAAGGAGAGTAAGCCAGCGGGAACAGTGTCAGAGGCTAAGGCTGTTGGAGAAAGTGAAATATCTTGTGAACTGAAATATGGGAGTTATTGTCTTTGGCGCCGCGAATATAGGGAAGATATGAAGGATTCCATGGTGAAAACATTGAAGGACAGGCTTTTTGTTGCCCGTGCATACTATCCTAGCATAGCAAAGCTTCCAGCTCATGATAAGCTATCAAAAGAAATGCGACAAAACATACAAGACATTGAGCGTGTAATGAGTGAAGCAACTGTGGATGCTGATCTTCCTTCTCTGTAAGTTGAAGTTTCTACTTTCAACTGTCTGAGTTAGTTTCTAAATTAGTCATAATTATGAAGTTATTCGAACTTGAATCTAAGTGGTTAGGATTTTATTGTGCATTCTTTATTATGTTGCAGACAAGCTGTTCTTTTGTTTCTTCACATCCTTCCACAATTTGTTTTAACAATTGATTTCCAAACATCATTCAGGACACTTTTATAGCAGTCTCAACACGATCAGTTATGTCTATCCTAGTTTACTTTATTTCCTTGATTATTATTTGTTTATTTCATGATTAGTCGGTTAGCCAGTCAGTTGAGTCAGTCCAAGTCAGTTTCCTCTAATTCTACAGCATTTTATTAGCATTATCTGAGGACAGGGTAAGTACAGTTAAGCATTAGTGGGTCAGTTATTAGTAGCTTTACCTAACTAAGTTGTCAGAAGTCAGTTCTGTAAACCATCTTGTTACTGAATCTGTATATTGAAAATGGAGATTTTCCACCAATTTCCTAATTGTTAGATCCTGACAATTTTCTTTTAAAGTTAGATTCTGACCTTAAGTGGTATCTATCAGCTATGCAGTCCCCTTTTTTATGTTTGAGATTATACATCTTGATTTATATAGGTCAGCAGTCAACTCATTCACAAGTAAATATGCATATGTATTATGTATATATATATATATATAGAAATTCCCCTTCCCCTCATTAGCATATTGAAATATACTCACCCTAAGACTGTAAGACACTTATTCCAAAGTGCTGAAATATGCAAGTTGGCTAACATCAATTGAAATTACGACTAGTTTTTTGTGAATAATGGAAATGAAAAGCTCTGTACTCATGATCTTGATATGATATTTCATATGGCTTGCTTAGTGCTTACTAGTTGGATGTTGTAGGCGTTGTCCTTGTCACGTTAAGAATTGAGGAAAATAAAATCCCTGTGAAGCACTAGCATTTTTCATTGAAAACAGCTTTCCCTATGTATTCAGATTTGACCCTTCTTTATAAATGAGAGAAATATTTGTTTTGTAATCAAACACCTACAAAAGTAGGTTATGCTAGTGTACTAGTGTTAATCATGCTGCCAAATCAATTCTTTTATATTATTGTTCTTCTCATATCTTGTTCTAAGTAAGTTTATTAACTTGGCCTTTATTTTTCCATCAGGATGGATAAGAGGCTTCAGAAGATTGAGGTTTCTATTTCTAGAGCTAAAGCTTTGATTCTGGAGTGTAACAATGTTGAAAAGAAATTTAGACAACTTGTTGACCTGACTGAGGATGAGACAAGCTTCCATGCGAAGCAGAGTTCTTTTCTTTACCAACTTGCTGTTCAAACGATGCCAAAATCCCTCCATTGCTTATCTATGCGATTGACTGTTGAATATTTTCGGGACCCCGCATTGGACGTGGATGAATCCGTGGCTCAGAAGTATTTAGATCAGACGTTGTATCATTATGTCATCTTTTCCAACAATATACTTGCATCAACAGTCGTTATCAACTCAACTGTTCTACATTCAAAAGTACATCATACTTGTGCTCTTCTACACTTGAGCTATAATACACTTCATCTTTTTGTCTGTGAATCTGAAATAATTATTTTGTGATTTTTCTCTCCAGGAAAGCAGGAAGCTGGTTTTCCATATTTTGACAGATAAACAGAATTATTTTGCCATAAAGCTATGGTTCTTGAAACATTCGTTTAAGGATGCTGCAGTTCAAGTCATAAATATTGAGGATGAAAGACACGGTTCTCAAGATACCACGATATCAAATCTATCATTGCCTGAAGAGTTTCGTGTTTCCTTTCTGAATGCTAAGCTTTCCAGTTTGCCCCATAGAACAGAATACATGTCTCTCTTTTCTTACTCACACTACATACTTCCCGATATTTTACAAAAGTTGGACAAAGTTGTTATACTGGATGATGACGTAGTTGTTCAGCGAGACTTGTCAGCTCTATGGAGCATGAACATGGAAGGAAAAGTAAATGCTGCTGCTGAGCATTGTGATGTTACTCTCAGCCTTTTAAGAAGTTATCTGGGTAGAAATGATTTTGATGCGAAGTCATGTGTATGGATGTCCGGATTAAATGTTGTTGATCTTGCGAGGTGGAGGGATCTTAATCTTTCCGAAACTTTCAGAAGCTTCGTGCAAGAGGTTAGTACTATATTTTTGGCTGTAACTTTTTACTTCATAAAGGTTATTGTTATTCAGAATTGCAGAATTGCAGAATTGCAGATTTCAGTTATTGTGTTTCAAATATAACTGTAAAATCTGATACTCTTAGTTCATGACCTGTAAAATGTTAATAATAATTGAAAGCTGCTGTAAATAATCTAACTTTGAGGGTGTGTAGACTGTTGTTACTTACTCATACTTATTATGTGATGGAACTTGGGAATGATCATTAACTACAAACTCTGGTAATATCATCCGCTTGGTGTGGCTTCGATTTATACAGAAAACTTTCTTCTTTAACACAAAATACTTATTGTAAAAATTGTCAATGGTTATCATACATGAAAGAACATATCAAAAAGGAGAAATGTGATTTTCATTGATCAAGAAGTTAATTTCTGAACGCCCAGTAGAAGTATCTGCAAATTTTGGAATTATTAATGGTTTGTGCACCCTCTAAAAAATCCGAAATATTCGAGGCAATTCCTTTGATAAATTGGTGCTGATAGTCGGGATTTGTGATTTATTTTGCCCTTCATGTGTTTACAGCTTAACAAGGAAGGTGGATCCGACCGAGCTGCTGCATCACATGCAAGTTTGCTGACGTTTAGAGACCAAGTCTATCCTCTTGATAGTTCTTGGGTTATATCAGGACTTGGTCATGACTACAACCTCAATGTCAAGTCCCTTAGTAAATCAGCAGTTTTGCACTACAACGGAAACATGAAACCGTGGCTTGAGCTTGGAATTCCCAAGTTCAAAAACCACTGGACTAAATACGTCAATCGAGATAATCAATACTTGACTGATTGCAATGTGAATCCATAGATATTGTCCCGAGTTACTTGAAGAAAATATTGATGTTCTTCTGATAGAGTAGAGCTCTGCTGCTCCGTATCGAAGGTTTGGAGCAAACATTTGTTAACATTCTCATTCAAACCTCAGGCAACTCTCTGCAGGATGTTTTATACTACAAAGATGGGGGTAAAACCGTAAAACTCTATTGTGTGTACTATGTATTTTTTTCTTCCCTCTTCAATTTGCATATGCACTTTTTTTTAGCCACAGATTTGGAAGTCTGGAAATAAGAACAATTACGAGGTATTTTGTAGGACATTTTTATTTTTGATCTTCAATGGCACTAATTTCCACCAAATGCTTGCTTGCATATTTTCGCTACTGGTGTTTATGTGGATTCAAATTTTAGACAAGTGAGTTCATTTTATTTTTATTGCTTGTATATAGACACGCAAGATTTTGCTATTTGTCGGCCTAAAATATAAATATTTTTAGCGACAAGTTTATAATTTTTTCCTTAACAAAGGAAATTATATAGGTTTTTCTAATATGTGTCCTTGGACACACATTAAATAACTTAAAAAGGAAGGTATTACATTGAAAACGTAATATTTTTTTGTTGTGATGGGTTTATCCCATTTTTCAAGGGGATAGGGCTTACTTTTCTTACCTTTTTAGTTGTTTATTGTGTACTCATGCGTACACACTAGACAAATCCAATTATATATTTTTAGATAAATAAAGAAAAAAGTTTCGATGCGAACAATTCTTAATGTAGGAAATGAACAATTCTCGTTCACAGATTACACGTCAAAGTTCATATTTTGGATAATAACAATTCTTAAGTTTCGATGCCCAAATTATTAACATTAGTTTTTGTTATCTGTGAACGCGAAAAACTTCGTTTTACTTGTTAAGCCTTGTTCTCACCCGTACTTTTCTCGGTAAATAAAATCGATAAAGTTTACAAACTTTTATTTGAATAAGTTATTACTATATTAAGCTTCTTATTCGTCGCCACCGGGTGACGAGTAGGAAAACCCTATTAGCAAAACACAATGCTCGCAGCAAAAATCTTATTTATATAAAAGTTGGCTGTCCATTGCCAAAATTGAATGAAATTGGTACCAATTTAATGCATTACTCATTTCTTAATCACCTCTTATTGGACTTTTGGACATGTATTTAAATATCTTTCTTATATCCCTATGTTATATTTATTTATAGTATACTTGATTAAGTCACAAATTAAAACTACTTCAAACATAAATATAAGGAAATAAAAAATACTTATATTTACAAATATTAAAAAATTTGATAACAACAACAACATATTAACAAATAATGTATAACTATATTAAATCACATACGAAAATCCGTAATTTTCTCGCGCGGAGCGCGAGGCCCGTATCTAGTACTAATCAAACGATCTATGCATTACTTATGTCATTAAAGGATTGAAGAACTACTAAATGCCAGTCAATGCAAATTTAGGTGTCAAAAACAAGAAGGGATCTATATATTGGAGGGAGTAGTAAAATCGGTAAAATCTTAATACTGTTAAAGTACTATTAACATGAATCAACAAGACCACTCGTGACTATATCTATCTTATACTCCTACAATCGTCAGAAATCGAAAGATTCTCTTCGACCGTGAATAGTGTCAATAAAGTAAACGTCCCTTTATACTTAGGGACGGAGGGCGTAGACAGATTTTTCACTTGTCTCCATGCGAATTTCGAAGTAGAGTTCTAAACTTTTTTTTTTGGTTAATCGTTCTAAACTCTCATTGGACTATATTACAAACTAATTTATTTCTGCACCTTTAGTCAAATCACAGAGGTCAAGTGGCCTTCATCGCACTCTTTTCAGAAGCCAATAATTCCTTTTTCCAGTTCCTTGTTATTGCTTTCCTTTTCTCTTGGCGCTCCCTCGTATGTTGCCTTTAGTTTAATGGCTGAATTAAAAGAACCCAAGAAGTTTCGAGTATTGGAGGAAGTTTGTTGCTGAATTCTCCTCTTCAAATGCCAAGAAGAAATTTTGTGTATCATTGTATGGGAAAGCCCAACAAGTAACTGCAAATAATCCCGAGACAAGTCACTAAGATGAATACACCCTTGCTTAAAGCTCAAATTTGTTAAAATTCAAGATCCCAAATTAAGTCAAGGATCACATAATTGGAAGCAACTAGCTTAACAACAGAAACAGTATAATGTTGGGAGAGTGATTCGTCTCTAACAACTAGCTTTGTGTTTCAATTAAGAGGTATCTACCTCTTGGAAGAGCCTAATCACGCACCATCTGTCATTGGTTACACTAATTTTATTGGCATTTTTAAGTACAACTATAAATGCATATGCAGTTCTTCCAATATGATAGAATTTGTTAGTTTTCTGTTTGTGTTTTGGGTGTCCCTCTAAACACATCGTCTGGACGTGATTAGAGAGTAGATGCATACATCCGAACACCAAACCCCACTATACTAGAACCACACCTCAAGCTGATTGTCTTTGTTTAGAATTTATTATCCAATAGCCCTATTATTTTCTATATGAAATTTTTTCATTTACCCTATTTATTTAGAGAAATATAGGAAGTTAGGTGAAAGCGAGAACTGCTTATTTGTATATATATGTATTTTGTGTAGTGTTCATTATCTCCATTTCAAACCATTTGGAACTAAAGATTCACGTATTTGTGCAAATAAATAATGGGCAATTGCTAATAGACCCAACGAAGGTAAGTTCCTCCACAGGATAACACCAGTCAACAATTTCTAGTTAAAAAATCGCCCATATTTTTAAGGTTTCAACCGAGCAGCTTGATATTGACTAATAACTGGTTTCTGAAGACTGAAACATTTTTTCCAACTTTGTTCTTCAGCTATCATTACTTTAGAAAACAAACAAGAGTTGGCAAAGCTATTACCTACACGGCTACAAAGTAAAATCCCGCTATATTAACAACCACATAATTGTGTCATGACACCAGGGCCACTTAGGATAAGATCAGTTCAACGGAATTAACAAGATTCTTGCAACAACGTATAACAGCACAGATGAACCCAGATGGCTCCCAACACGAGAGGCCTAATTAGTCGTTTCCAACCTGCCTCTTCCAAGAATCTTCCACTTGCAGCTCGTCAACACCCCAGTCCTCATAGCTACATTAATAGTACATTCATGATTTTAGCTCGTTGAAAAATCAAGTACAAGACAAGAAAGCAATATTCCTTCCATCAGGATTATAATCTGTTTATTACCTTCCATCAGGCAGGTATCTCCTGATGGTGAAAGGAATTTTCCTTTCTCTCAGCTCCTTCATTGCAATCTGAAAAATGCAATACAAGTCTTTGTTGGTTTCCAAAATGTCATCAAGGAACGTATAAATAACATCTGTCCAGCTCCCATGGAGTTCCTTATAAACTCTATGGGTAGATTTTAATTAATCTCATCCATTAAAATTAATCAATGGCTTAGATTGAATCCCTCTGTAGTTACTTCCTAAACTGTTACTAATTCACGTAAATAAGTTCTTTTTTATTTATTTTACTGTTACTAATTCAAGTAAGTATTTATATTACTTTAATTAGATTGATAGACCTATAACCATTTACGAGTTTTAATACAAATGCATTCAATTCACTAAACAACTTACAAGAAAAAAGAGATTCTCTTTTAAATAAAATTCTGTATATATAATAGAATAGTCCTATGTTTTTTTGTGATATTAATTGATGATGCTTTCAGAATGATCTTATCATTACACACAAGCATTTTCTTCATATAAGTTTTTATTATAGTAAGTTCATGCATTTTACCTTTAGCAAGATAACATAATCATTTTCAAACATTTTTCTTATATATACATCTTGGGTCAATTAAACAAGAAAGTAACTAAATCTTATTTTAAAATACTTATTTCATTCATAAAAAAGATATTAAAACAGAGTAAATAAATAAACTTCCTCCTAAAATACATATTATCTATCATGAAAATCAAACAAAAGATAGTAAGAAATGAATGTGAAAATAAATTTAGAAGAGAACATAATTAAGTGGGATTAATAAATGAGAGGATCCTTTCCTTTAAAAATGTAAGAGAAAATAATTACTAATAATTTAGGAAGTAAAAACGTATATATGTATGTGAATGATAAGAGAGGATCCTTTGCTTTAGAAATTAAGTGGGATTAAATCTAAGTCATTGATTAGTTTGAACGGATGAGATTAACTAAAATCTATCTATAGAGTTTCTTATGAACTCTAGCATACAAATCATAACAAAAGATTTCAGTCACAGAATTTGCTTGTCTTCATTTATTACGGAAAAAAATATGAAAATATCATCCTTGACAAATAAAACAGGAAATGAAATGATTACCTCAAGGGGATCAGTTTCTCCCTCCAATTCGACCATGACGGGAGCATTCATGCTGTAACATATGTACACTTCAATTAAACCATTAACATCATTGTACACAGTATTGTGAAATTGGAAAAGGCTTTTCACCGAACCTGATCTGCAGCGCACGTGTACCCAGAATTCTAGCTCTCTCATATTTAGTCATAAATTTTGATGTTTTTCTTGGCCTTTCTTTGGGTTCCTGATCCTCTTTCTCTTCACCTTCTGGAACTGGTTCATTGTCATCTTCATTTAGGTTATTCTCTTCTTCCTCCCCCTCCTTTTTTCAATGTCAGGAATCAAAAACGTTAACATAAATCAAGATGTTGCATAACAGATAGAAATGAGAACATTAGGAAAATTGCAAACCTCAATTTCAGGCTCCGGGGGCTCATCCTCGTACCTGAAAATTGTTAATGCATGAAGATATTTAGAATACAGGATGACCATATATGTGTACAAAATAAGCTGTAACAAGCTAATAATATATCAGTGAGTCTACCTATGAGATTCCTATGTGAAACAATAGAAATTATAGTAATTTTCATTTGACAGTTGGACCCATCAAATTGGTAAGCTTTCCAGTGAAAACACAAGAACTAAACAGAAGCTAACAAGAAAAATGCCACAAGTATGCAGGCACTTTGAAAGCCAGGAAAGTGTGCTGTCTCACAAATGGAATCTCACATGTAGATGAAACATGTTTATTACCCCCGATGAATGGACAGGCAAACATACTTCACACGGACACAACCTAACTTATTATAAAAAGTACATCACTCTTCAGCCCCATCAATCTCACTTTTCATATCAAAGCTATCTCACTTATAATTATTTTTTTCACATCAACCCTTTTTTCAACTCAACATTGATTCAATAAATATAGCTTAACACCAACAATAATGCAACAAACATGAACCTAATACTCCAACTTCCATCTATTTACAACTTGATCTCTACTACACGGTTGATGTTTGCCAGAACATTAGGAAGCTAAATTCAGTAAAGGCCAATTCTGCTAGGTCAGAACTAAAATTCCACAGTTATGTACAATAGAGGCTACATGGAAAACCGAACTGTGATGTATCTTCCTTAAATCAAGCGAAGACAGAATTTAAAAAGATTGGGAGAAAGTTTCTACCACAGAAGAGCTACAGGGTTACAAAAACATGCAATAATCTCGAAAAACAACACATGTTAACGGCAAGATTGTGGGACGATGGTAAATTTTAATGGATCAGAACCTCAAGTAGTGCAATTTGAACAGAGACGCAGAAGACAAAAGCGCTCAGAAGAATGAAAGAGAAATAGGGGAATACATACCCCATGTCCACATCATTGTACTCTTCGTCCGCCATTTTTGCTCTGCGATTGGGGTTAGGGTTTGCCTAGACAGAGAGAGTAGGAAGGGAACCAAAGATTAAATCTTTCCGAAAGCAGATGCCTGGTTTATATAGACAAACCTTGGACCAAATAGAGGATTAGGCCCATGGGCTTTTTTCTAGGCCCAATTGTTTCTGTTTTTAAAAGCATCCGTTTTGAAATAACTTAGGGTCCGTTTGGTATTAATATCTAGATATCTGATATGGGTATGAGATATCACTTATATCCATATCTGCGTTTGGTATAATGAGTATATCGATATCAATCTGATATCTGTTGTTTGGTATGAGCCAAGTATATCAGGTATGGGTATCGAAATGATTTTAGAGTGTGTTTTTGATATCCCTCAAAAACTTGGTATATCAAAGATATCACCCATACAAATTCAAACACCCAATTATAGAAGAGTACACTCTAGAGAACGTGCCTGGCACAATAGTCACGCGCCGCCATCCCCGCCCACACAAATTCAAAAACCCACTGTTCCTGGCATGGCGTCTTCGCCAGGAAAAGCCCACGAGCCACCGTCATCAATGGAGGTTGACAAATCCACAGCCATGCCCGCTGGAACCACTGTGAATCCCTTGTTCAATTCTGCAACTGTAACAGATTTCCCAACGCTATCTGAAGCCAAGTTAATGCCCACGGGATCACAGCAGCAACCAACACTGTCATACAAAACGGCAGGAGTGCAGAGTCTGATTAATATCATCACGCCACGCCCACCTAATCCAAGTACAACGTCAGTTCAGACGCACATGGCTATCCGGAATGAAACTCTGGATTGGAAGGAACGACAGGATCTTTATGAGACAGATGACGATGAAGCAGGAACTGAGGAGGAAGATCCTAAATGCCCGACTTTGATCCTAACGGCAGAAGAAAAGAGAGAGTTACGTCGACTTTGGATTCGCTCGCTGATTGTGCATCTCCTTGACAAAGGACCTGGCTATCTGCACATTAAGAAAAGGCTGGACCAACGTTGGACGCTCAAAGGTGCTTATTCGCTCGTGGATATTGGCAATGATTACTACGTAGCCAAATTCACAAACGATGACGACTTCAACTATGTCCTGACACAAGGCCCCTGGATGATCAGGGATAACTACTTAATGATCAGGAAATGGGTGCCTAACTTCAATCCCTACGTAGCCAAATTCACAAATGGGTGCCTAACCTCTGCCCTTGCTCAGCAGGGTGGCAATGCCTCAGAATCTCAATAGAGCTGTTAGTCTCTATCGGGATTTCATGAATTTAAATTTCAGCCAAATCTCTCAGGCTTTCTTTACTTCAGTGTCTTTAATGGTTGAACTAAATTTACTTATTTGGAACACCCGTGGCGCCGACTCTGACAGATTTCTAGCGTCTCTTCGAGAGTTGATTCGTCTGTATCAGCCTTCTCTGCTTGTTCTGGTGGAAACCCGGATTAGTGGGCGTAGAGCAGATGATGTTTGTAGAAGGATCGGCTATGATGGTCTTATTAAGGTTGATGCGCAGGGATTCGCGGGTGGAATTTGGCTTCTCTGGAAAACAGATGTAGTGAGTGTCATGCCCCTTTCTCTGCATAGTCAACACATTACAGTTGAGGTTGTTAGGCGCTTTGAGGAACCATGGATATTGTCTGCAATCTATGCATCACCAAAACCCTCCATCCGTTATCAATTATGGCAGGACTTGGACAATTTTGCAGCTGCTAACAATAAACCATGGCTTATAACAGGTGACTTTAATGCAACTCTATCCCCCAACAAGAGATCTTCGTCCTCGGTAGGATCAAACAGATCTTCCGCCTGCTTCAAGAACTGGGTTGATGCACTTGATCTGATAGACTTGGGATTTTCTGGACCCGACTATACTTGGACAACTAGGAAGTCTCTTGCTACTTTCCATGGTGCGAGATTAGATAGAGTATTATGTTCTATGGACTGGAGACTACGGTTTCCGGAAGCGGGAGTGCGTCATCTAACCTCCCCTCACTCTGACCATAGACCTATTTTGGTCCAGCTCGAACCGTCGTCTTTATCCCCCGTTGACACTCGCCCGTTTCGTTTTCAAGCGGCGTGGCTCTCGCATGAAAATTTCAAAGAATTATTATAGTCGGTATGATATATTGATCGTCCACTTCTCGAGTCTCTTGATATGTTGGCGCAGAGATTACAAGAATGGAACAAAGAAATATTCGGCAATATTTTCAAGCGGAAACGAAAGCTATGGAATCAGTTGGAAAGAGCTCAGATGAACCTTGCTGCGAGACCGTCAGCTGCTGGAATTCGGCGGGAACAGTTGCTAAAATGTGAGCTTGAGTTGGTAATGGATCAAGAACAAATGCTATAGTTTCAGAAATCAAGATCGGATTTTTTGACAGAAGGAGACAGAAATACTCGTTACTATCATCTAACTACAATCATTTGTAGAAAACAGAACAAGATCTCAGCGCTCCAAACTGAACAGGGGGACTGGATTACCGAGGTTGAGCCACTGCAGAAACTTGTTTGCGACTTCTTTGCTTCTCTATTCACTGAGGAAAACGATCTGAATATGTCTTCGCCTCTGCCCCAGTTGTCAGTCACCTTCCCTGCTATGGACGAATCTGATCAGAGTTTGATTGTTGCCCCTTTTGAACCTTCTGAAATCTGGAACGCACTCAAAGGAATGGCACCTTTCAAGTCGTCGGGCCCGGACGACTTTCATGCCATTTTCTATTAGAAACAATGGGATATCGTCGGTCCCAAAACCACCGCTGAGGTGCTTAATTTGCTGAATAATGGGGTTTATATTGCAGGGCTTGGAGATGCACTTATGGTTCTATTGAGAAAAATTGATAATCCCGTAAATGCTTCACAGCTCAGGCCTATCTCTCTCTCTTGAATGTAGTTTTTAAGCTCGCCACAAAAGTCATAGTTAATAGACTTAAGCCTGTTCTCGCTTCTCTGGTTCACCCGGCACAAGCAGCGTTTATTCCAGGGCGTCAAATCATAGACAATGTTGTCGTGGTCCAAGAGGTGCTTCATTCACTCAACACGTCGGCTACAAATAAATGGATGATTTTGCAAATCGATTTAGCGAAGGCATATGATCGGGTAAAGTGGAGCTTCCTTCAGTCCATTCTGTGTCAGTCGGGTCTGCCTGAGAAACTGATTGAAGTTATTATGTTGTGTCAAACCGAGGGAGTCACCAATGTTTTATGGAACGGGTCGAAGGCTGGCTCGTTTAAACCGTCTCGAGGCATACGACAAGGAGATCCCCTCTCGCCCTATTTGTTCGTTCTGTGTATGGAACGCCTTTCTCATATTATCCAATCGGCGGTTAATGAGGGTCGTTGGGATCCTGTAACTATAGGCAATGTGCAATTGTCCCACTTATTTTTCGCAGATGATTTGATTTTATTTGCGAGGGGAGATGCTAGACAGGCCAAGATCATCAAAGAGTGTTTGCAGCAGTTTTGTGATGAGTCGGGGGAGCAGATCAATTACGAAAAGAGCAGCGTTCTTTTTGCAAAATCAGCAACTCAGCCTATGCACCAAGTCGTTAGCTCAATCCTGAATATGCCGATTTCGTTGGACTTCACAAACTACTTGGGAGTACCGACGACGATTGGTAAGATGAATTCTGATCGGTATGTTTTCCTCCTTGATAAAGTCACGCAGAGATTGACCGGATGGAAAGCAAAGACACTCTCTTTTGCGGGACGAGTCACCCTTGCGAACTCTGTCCTAACGAGCCTTCCTCTTTATACTATGCAGACTCACTTTGTCCCGAGAGGAGTTTGTGACTCGATAGACCAAATGATCCGAGGCTTTGTATGGGGATCGACGTCAGAAAAACGTCGGGTGCATTTGCTTCATTGGAATACGATTTCAAAACCACGAGCTGAAGGGGGTCTTGGAATCCGACCAATGAGAGAGATGAATTCAGCACTGCTGTCCAAACTGGGGTGGCGTACACTGCAAGAGCCAAGTTCAATATGGTCTCGTGTCATTCGGGGGAAGTATGCGGATGGCCGATGCGACATTGATATTTTTAACAAGACGAGTGGCTCCTCCCGACAATGGAGGGGGATTTGTCATGGAGCAGAGACACTTCGGACTGGTCTTAGAACGGCTATTGGGAATGGTAAGTCGACCCTGTTTTGGCAATATCGTTGGTTGGATGAGAAGCCGCTGTCTGATTACGCCACGGGAACACTGCCACCTGAGCTTGGGAGTGCACTAGTGGAAAAAACCCCTGTTGAGGCGGGCAGGGGTCGCTGCAACAGGGGGGGCTGCAACAAGTAAATACCTGTTGAGGCGGGCAAATGCCCGCCTCAACAAGTCACCTGTTGAGGCGGTCACTATACTGCCCGCCTCAACAGATAGGCAAAATTATGGCTTCAATATCAACTGCCCGCCTCAAAAGATTAGGTTGTTGAGGCGGACAGGGCAATGCCCGCCTCTAATTCTGCGTCTAAATTGGCAATGCCCGCCTCAAATTCGGTACACATGCAACCCATTAATTTTTAATTTAATCAATAAATTGCTCAGATTTACAATTTGCTCAGATTTTTAATTTGCTCAGATTTACAACCTCAAAATTTTGAAGCTCCAATTAACGATAACCATTTACTCAGATTACAAATTTGGTAGACAAATCTCATACCCAATTTTACAAATTTTACACAGATCAGATCGATTTACAACTCAAAAGTTTTACAAATTTGCAAATCAGATTTACAACACAAATCAAAGATGAAACCCTAAATTGAACTTAGATCTGAGAAAATTACAAACTTAACTCGATTTGTACACAGATCTGCAACCCAGTTTGTACAAACTTAACTCGATTTACATAAAAAAAAAATGGTGAGAACGAGATCTGAAGATGAACGAGATCACGGCGAAGATGGTGGCTGCAAACCTGGAATCACGGCGAAGATGGTGAGAACGAGATCTGCAACCCAATTTGTACACAGATCTGCAACCCTAAAAAAGGAGAAGATGGTGAGAACGAAGACGCTGGCTGCAAACCTAGAATCACGGCGAAGATGGTGAGAACGAAGGAGAAAGCGACGTGTGGCTGCGAACCTGCTTGGATGGCGTCGGCGACGGAGAACACTTGTTGCAGAGGTGCGGTTTCCGACAAATTTGAGTCGGCAGGGGAGGTTAGGTTTTGGGGCTTTTTGAGAGGGTTGAAGATTGATTGAAGGGGATTTTGGTACGGAGAACACTTGATCTGAAGATGAAGAGGAAGGAGGAGATTAAGAGGAAGGAGGAGATTAAGAGGAAGAGGAAGGAGGAGTCAACTTAAGCGGCGGAAGAGAAGGAGCCGAATATATATGTAAAGTAAAGGAGAATTTGTAGAGTTTTTTTGGATGAAATTAAACGAACCGAGTTTTGAGGCGGGCGCATGACTGCCCGCCTCTAATGTCTGTGTTATTTTGAGGCGGGCGCCTTACTGCCCGCCTCTAATCTCTTTGTCGCATCATTTGAGGCGGGCGCCTTACTGCCCGCCTCTAATATTTGGGCTCTGTTGAGGCGGGCGCCTTACTGACCGCCTCAACAAGTCAAAAACACAAATATTATTTGAGGCGAACGGATATTTGCCCGCCTCTAAAGTACCTGTTGCAGCGAACTAAACGACTGACCGCCTCAACAGATAGTAGAATAAGACTTTTTGCGTCGGTTTTTAAGGTGACCGCCTCAACAGAGGGGCTGCAACAGGTGTTTTTTCTACTAGTGGTGCCACTGTGGAGGAACTCTGGACTACATCGGGTTGGAACTGGCCAATCCTGCGCCAGTGGCAGCCGGATCCCATATGCCATCGTCTCACTGGAATTAGAGTTGACCCCGCGCCTGAGTTAAATGATAAGTTCTACTGGGGACCGACCACTTCAGGGTTGTTCACGGCTAAGTCGACTTTAAAGATTTTGCAGAAAGATCAGGTCGTTGATACGCCAGGAGTTTGGAAACAGATCTGGAAAATCCATGCGCAACAGAGAGCCAGACAATTCACCTATTTAGTGGCCCATAATGGGGTGTTATGCAATGCAGAACGAGTTAGAAGACACTTTGCAACTTCTGCTGAATGCCCGAGTTGTGGACAGGACGAGACTCTACTTCACGCCATGAGAGACTGTCATGAAATTATGCAAGTGTGGCGAGTCTTGGCGGGAAATTCACTCCCGACGTCTTTCATTACTGCAACTAATGCAAACCAGTGGGTGGAAACAAATGTCAGAACAGGAATCGAATGGAGTGGGATTTTCACGACAATGTTCTAGTTCACCTGGAAGACCCGGAATTTGCTGATATTTGAGAAGATAGACAAGACGCGATCGCTGTCAGCTGTAGTTGTGTCCCAACAGATAAGTTACAGAACCGCGGGGTCACGATTTAAACGCTCAACAGATCCTGGAGTTCAGAACAACCCTCGACTGATGTGCAACAACTGGAAAAGGCCACCTTCATCGTGGTTGAAACTAAATACAAATGGCGCTTCGAAAGGGAATCCGGGCTGTTCAGGAGGTGGTGGCGTTATTCGGGACTGCAACGGTAATTTTGTTCGAGCTTACAATTTCCTGAAAGGTTTTGGTGATGCTCTGGAAGCAGAGATTGAGGCAATTTACAGGGGGCTGCAGGTGGTTGCTGAACTGAGAATTCAACGCCTGATTATCGAGACTGATTCAACTGAAGCTTGCCGCTTGCTGAGCACAAGGCGCATAACGACTCACAAGGATTACTTCTTGATCAAAAGATGTTGGGTCTTGATGGATGACCATGAATGGAGGGTACACATCCAACATTCAAAACGCCAAACAAATAAGTTGGCCAATGCTCTGGCACAACTCGCCTTTTCGACGGATCTGACTTTTAATTTATTTCATGTTCTCCCTAGTAGCTTAGATACTATTTTTGCGGATGATTTGGCCTTTTCTCATATTGATTAATAAACTACAGCAATCGGGTTAAGCCCAACTTTCAACCAAAAAAAAAAATATCACTCATACCCGATATCTCATACCCATACCCGATATCTCATACCCATATATTCATACCCATACCCGATATCTAGATATCGATACCAAACAAGCCCTTAGGTATGATATCGGGTATGGGTATGAGATGGGTATGGATATGGGTGATATCTTTAATATATCAAGTTTTTGAGGCATATCAAAAACACACTCTAAAATCATTTCGATACTCATACCTATACCTGATATACTTGGCTCATACCAAACAACAGATATCAGATTGATATCGATATACTCCCTCCGTCCCATAATATAACTCTTGTTTGTAGTTATCGAGGAAAATTAAGGTTATTGGAAAGAGAAAGTGAGAAGGAGAGAAAATGTGAGATGGTGTAGTTTTTTATGTAGGAAAGAGAAAATAAAAAATAAGTTATTGTGAGTTTTGAGGTAAAAAAGAAGAAAGAGATGATAATTGGATGTGATGTGTATAATAAGACAAAAGATATAAAAGGAAAGTAGGAAGAACTTTTTGAGATACCCGATTAGAAAAACAGGAATTATATAATGGGACGGAGGGAGTACTAATTATACCAAA
Source organism: Oxyria digyna (assembly GCA_029168935.1). Taxonomy (NCBI): domain Eukaryota; kingdom Viridiplantae; phylum Streptophyta; class Magnoliopsida; order Caryophyllales; family Polygonaceae; genus Oxyria; species Oxyria digyna. Next base: position 37,062,706 of record JAPVLV010000009.1, read on the forward strand.
CCCATCTTATCTTATCTATATAAAGATTGGCTATACAATGCCAAAATTGAATGAAATTGGTACCTCATAAATGTTGCTCCCTCCATTGATAAATTTACACGGTTCTTATATACAGCCCGGTGCTTTATTCAAACAACGCCGGGTCACTCGCGTTCTGCGAGGACACGTCCCCTCGCGTTACGCGAGATTAACAAGAAATTAGGTTAATTACATGCATGCTAATCTCGCGTTCCGCGAGTGCACGTGTCCTCGCAGAACGCGAGTGTCACGTCCCTCGCAGAACGCGAGATTAGCATGTCAGATGGACGTTGTTGTGCGCCATTACTACATGTCTTGTCCCCACCTAACTATAATAACTACCCCCTTATTTTAAGTATTCCGTAACACCTATTAACCCTACCCTAACACCTCTTTTTATCATCTTTCACCTCTTTCACCCTCCATTAAAACCCATTTTCAAAACCTTAAAACTTCAAAACACTCTAAAAACACCTAAAATAATGGAAGATGAAGAGGAATTCAACAAAGGAGGGGATGAAGATGATGGTTCATCAAGTTACCATTCAAATGAGGTAATGTTCTTACTTAATTTTTGAATTTTAATTTGTTTTGCACCATTAAGAGCTAAAATGAAGTTATTATATTGTATTTCATGTTAAATGTAGTAGTAGTAAGTGTTGAAGATATGACTTTTGCATATAATGTCAAAAACTTAGATGTGTTCATGTTTTTAGGGGTTTTAGGGTTTTTAATGTAGAAACTCATGTGATGAGACGAACACGTTGAATGACTAGTTTCAGGAAATAGCAACTTCTCGCGTTCTGCGAGAGGAAGCCCCTCGCGTCACGCGAGAAGTCTCTCCCTCGCAGAACGCGAGAAGTTGCACATTACAGAGTATTAACAGAAGCATTGTGTATAGGTGAATTTTTCTTTGTTCACTGGATTGAATGCAATCCAGTTGAATGACTACAACTACCCCTCCCGGAATACAAGGCCATGTTCGCCACCGTCATTTGATTTAGGGATTGACGAATTTGGTGATTATCATCAACCATCTTTATATGAACAACATGTGCCATCTACATATGAATTGCCTGTGCCATCTACTTATGAGTTGCCCGTGCCATCTACTTATGAGTTGCCCGTGCCATCTACTTATGAATTGCCATGTACATATGAGGTGCCATCAAGCTATGATGCGTTTGATTCACAATTTGCTAACCCACCAACAAACGTAGGAGAGGAGATGTGTTTTCTTCCCTCTTTACGCACTGCACCAAAGTTTGATAGTCCCGTATGTGAGGAAGAGGTTGTTTCTAGGGATTATTCGGAATATTTCACTACGGAGCAAGTGTTTGCCTCTAAGGAGAGTGGTCATTTGTGGGCTTTGAATGTTGCAAAGCAACACAAGTTTATGATCTCTATTGGAAGGAGTGTACCGTCTAAACCGGGGCAAAGTGGTAAGATTCAAATCATTTGTGAGAAAGGGGGAAGCCATAGGCCTAAAGGTGTCGGTGTTAGATCAAACACAAAGAGCAAGAAAACGGGGTGTAAATTTCAGTTGAAGCTCATGGAGAACCGGGTTGAAGAGAATTGGAGATTAGTGGTTGTTTGTGGTTTGCACAACCATCCTATTGGAGATAGTTTGGTCGGGAATGCATTTGCCGGGAGGCCAACCCCGGATCAAAAGAAAAAGGTTCGTGAGATGGTACTTTCACATTGTTCTCCAAATCAGATTTACACTGAGATAAACAAGGATCCCGGAAGTTGCACAAAGAAGAACCAAGTGTACAATTTGGTAAGACATATAAGGGAAGAGGAAATGGAAGGTAGAACCGTGGTTCAAGAATTCTTTCACCAATGCAAAGAGAGCAACTACTTCATGGAGTATAGGCCAAGTGCAACGAATCCTTCGATAATAGGCGACTTGTTCTTTGCTAGCCCCGAATCAATGAAACTCTTAAAGGCGTTTCCATATGTCCTTTTGATGGACTCGACTTATAGCACGAACAGGTAAGTATTTATCATTCTGTTTTTATGTTGTATTTATCTTACTGTATTTTGGTTTAAGGTACAATGTTCCCTTCCTGGAGATAGTCGGTTTGACTTCTACATGGAAGAATTTTGTTGTGTGCGGGGTATGGTTAGAGGCTGAGAGCGAGGATAGTTATTTATGGGCGTTGCAGCAGCTGCAGACGATGTATTTGAGAATAGGAGCATCGCCTACTTGCTTCGTCACTGACCGTGAGATGGCTCTTATGAATGCAACAGACAAGTTATGGCCAAATGCAAAGTTTCTCTTATGTAGGCGACATGTAAGGAAGAACATAGAGGCGAGAGCGAAGATAGCTATGGGCACACAAGCATTGGGGGTTCATATTTCAAATGATTATTATAACGTGTTCGAACAAACCACTGAAGAAGATTACAAGAGTACTTTGAAGAAACTTGAGGACGAATGGCGAGCTTATCCAACCGTATTGAAGTACGTGAGAACGAATTGGATAAACCGTTACAAAGAAAGACTTGTTTCAGCATGGACGGATAATGTCTTCACTCTCGGGAATAACACGACAAACAGGTATGTTCTGTTATTTATGTCTACCTTCTACATATGATAAAAAGAGCTTCTGTAATGCACACCTCGCAGAACGCGAGGGCATACCACCTCGCAGAACGCGAGTAAATTCCTTGATTCAGTGTTGATGCATTTTCGAATGCAAAGATCCTGGAACAATCAATGAACTCGCAGAACGCGAGGTGGACAGACCTCGCAGAACGCGAGGAGTTGCACATTACAGAAGGATCCACAGGTTCTGATGTGTATTTGCATTTTATTGTTTTTCGAACATTTTAGAGTTGAAGGAGCACATTCATGTCTTAAGTCATACTTGTCAAGTGGAAATGCTAGGCTAGACACAATGTTCAAAGAATACAAAACAATGGCGGAGAACCAACTTAAGGAGATTACTGTGTCTTTCACCGAGAGTTTGAATAAGAGCTTCACAGTTGTTGAAGGGGCGGACTTGTTTAAAGTCTTGAAGTTCAAAGTCTCTTACAAATGCATAGAATTTTTGCTTAAGGAATACACGAAGGGGGAGAGATTAGGTGCGCACTTTAATATGTTTTGTAGCTGCGGGATCAAGATTAGAGATGGGTTGATGTGTGTTCATCAGATTGTAAGACATTGGAAGGAGCAAAGACCACTAAGAGTATCAGAGTTGCACCCTTTCTGGAGTACTTTGAGTTTGGAAGAAGTTGATGGTTTTTTAAATTCTTAAACAGGAGGAATGACATTTTCCAGAACATGTCATTCCTCGCGTTCTGCGAGGTTGGTGTCACTCGCGGAACGCGAGAGACACCAACCGTGCCACAGACCGTGCATCTCAACTGGGAGCACCTTGTATCCTATAGGTTCGTCTCGCGTTCTGCGAGTGGTGTACACCTCGCGTTCTACGAGGTTATGCAAAAAACGAACAGAATTGAAGCAACACCAACATATCCCTAAACATAATCCAACAAAATTATCCACGCAACAAAACACCTAAGAAAGCAATCCAAAACACAATCCAAAACACAAAACGAAAGGCTACTCGTCTTCTCGTGGTCGGAAGGGAGCGAGATTTGACATACATAGTAGCATTTGGGCGTGATATGAAGAAAATTCCTCTGGAGTGGCAAACCGATACCGGTCCATGTCATTGTACACCCGGCCAATCACCTATACACAAGTAAACATTCATTCTATGTTAATATTAGAGACAAACAAAGACTAGAAACGCAAGATAAACCAAAACAATTAATATTACCTGTCTCTCAGTAATCATCCCAGGGATTGCAGGACGGATATACCTATGGGTCCTCTTGATGTACCAATCCATGTAATCATGGGAGCATTCATGTGGTGCATAGGCAACTGGCCCCATATCATCGAGAGACAAAGAGTGAACATCTCTTGACTCCCAAAGCCATTGGTTGGCGTCATAAAAAACACTATAACACCTAATGTTTTTCAACCTATGAGCTTTGAGCGGTTCGATGACTGGCCTAGGAATACGTTGCACTCTCCTCGGACACCTATCAGGCATGTGGTTCGGTGATGTCACAGCAAGATAACACCCCGTGAAATAGAGCGGGAGCAAGCTCAGGATCGGTGAAGTCCTGTGCTCCATACGGGTTCCAACATACCTAACAAAATGACAGAAAAACGCCTGGTGAAGTCTGTAAAACACCAGAAAATGCAGAAACTAGGACAAAATGCAGAAACTATGACAAAATGCAGAAACTTGCATTTTCTCGCGTTCTGCGAGTGTGTGCATCCTCGTATTCTGCGAGGAGCCACAAACTCAAAAAATGAATTTGTCCGGAAAAATGACTGCTGCGTACTCAAAAATGCAGAAAGCCCAGAAAATGCAGAAACTTACCATCTCTGGCATAAGAATATCGAGCGCTCCCCTATAGTCCCTTCCGACTTGCCCCTTCTTCGGCTTTACATTCTTAGGCATCCACCGGTATGCCCATGGTTGCTCCTCTCTCCACCGAGGACGTTCAGTAGGTCGAAAGTGTGGGAAGTAGTTGTAGATCCATGCCTAAGAAATACAAAGTACGTTAAATATGAAAATATATATAAGTATGTAAATTAAACGCTTAGAAAGTATAATACCTGCACCAAGGTGTAACAGAAAGACATCTGGGCACAACCCTGTCGTGTGCATATCCCCAGCTGCCTATACAGATGGGCCAAAGCAGCTGAACCCCACGATATGCCCGTAGCATGGGCATAGGTTTCCAAAAAAGGCCCATATCTAAGCCGAATCAAGTTCTATGACTTGTCCGGAAATAAGAGCGAGGAAGCAGTATACAACACCCAACCTAAACCCTTTCGCTCTGGACCTAGGTTTTCACAATGCCTTCTAAACCAATCAGCTTTCACCCTCCCAGAATCTAAAGTGTGAGGATCTATTCCAAAAATTTCCGCCCCCTTCCTACCATAGTATTTCAGAATCTCATCATGACTGAACTTGGCACCCAGTTTCTTACAGGTCGTCATTGCTTTCCCTTCTATAGGTAGGCCTAAAATTATATGTACATCAAGAAGGCCAATAGTGATCTCACCACAAGGGAGGTGGAAGGAATTTGTCTCCGGGTGCCATCGTTCGATGAACGCTTCAATCAACGGAAAGTCGATTTCTTCGTACATCATGTCAGGTAGATCTGACAGTCCAACTGCACCGGGAATCTCTGACCAGTCATTGTTGTCCAATGGCCAATCACTGCTTTGCTTTGTCCGTTGTTGTGCCTTCATCGGACCTTTCAGCTGCAGAAAAATACAAAAATTACACACTGCAGACCAAATTTTCAAAAAATACAGTTTATGCAGAATTATCAGTTTCTGCAGAATTGTGCATTTTCTCGCGTTCTGCGAGGAGTGACACCTTCGCGTTCTGCGAGTGTGCCACTCCTCGCGTTCTGCGAGAAGATGCACATATCATGCATTTTCTGATAATTCTGCAGAATATGTGCAATGTATTGAAAATGCAGAAAATAAATAAATAATTAAATTACCTCCCCTTTCTGGATGTGGAACGCAACATGTGCTTCAAATCCCTTAAGCAACTCGGGATCTTCTGGACCTCCAGGTGTGTCATGAGCGAGCTCAGGATCATACTTTCGCTCGTCCTTCTTGGACTTCCTCTTTCTTTTTGGTTTCTGGACCACTTCTTCTTCTTCTTCTTCTTCTTCATCATCATCATCACCTTCTTCTTCGTGTTCTTCCCCAACACCTTCATCCTGGTACTCTTGTTCCATCGGTTCTGGTTCAGGAACACTTCCCTCACCAAATCCACCTCCCCAACATTGTCCACCGACCCAACTTTGTCCACCCCACCCTTGTCCAACTTCCACTACAGCATACTGAGGAATGAAATTGTCCCAGCCACCAATAGTGCTACCCGATTGTTCATATGGAGTTGATTGTGGTGCCCATTGAGTTGACGGTTGTGCACATGAAACTGACTCTTGAGAATAAAGGTCCCAATCATCATTTCGATACCCTTGATATGTATCTGCTCGTTCTATCCCACTAGGCACAGAACAGTCTTCCCCGGCATAACTATGGACACCACTGTACCGCTCTATGGCGCGATAATCAACGTCGGGGAGCCCCTCGGGGAAGAGCTCTACCGGTGTTGTATTCTTTGCTTTCCTTTTCCCTTTTGCATTTTCAACCGGTGGATTTTCTCTCACAGCGTTCCAATTTCTTCGACGGGTTGAACGTCCAGGACGATCCATTACCTAAAAAAATGTAAAGTAGAATCAGTATATAAATATAACAATATATATAGTAAAATCAGTATATAAATATGTATCTGCAGAAGAGGAAAGAATTTCCAGTTATGTCAATTCCTCGCGTTCTGCGAGTAGCATGACACTCGCGTTCTGCGAGTACCATGACCCTCGTGTTCTGCGAGTATACTACACCCCTCGCGTTCTGCGTCAATTTGCACTATCATGAGTTTCCGGCAACAGTTTCCGGCGAGAATTTCCGGCGAAAATTCAATATTTTAGCTAAAATACCTATCAATTTAAGTAAATTACCAAATAAACATCAAAACCCTAAATAAAATCAACAACCCTAATCAAAAACCCTAACCCTAATGAATTTCAACATAAAACAACATCCACTCATCAACCATAATTCAAAATCATCATCTTTCATCCATTATACAACCATTTCTAAAACAACATTCAATATCAAAACATCATATAATATGCAATTTCCTATACTAACAACATATATTCATCTAGAAACAACATTAGAAAGCATAAGAGTATAAGAAACATACCTTATATGGAGATTTGTAGTGAAAAGAGGAAGAAAAACTAGTTTGAACCGAGAGAGATGGTGAGAGGCGGCGGTAGAAAATTGTGTGTGATGTAAAAAATGGGCCGAGTAGGGTTTTTCCCCTTTTATAGGGAAAAAACACTCTCGCGTTCTGCGAGGTGACGCACCCTCGCGTTCTGCGAGGATACGCTCCCTCGCGTAACGCGAGGGCCCGGACGTTATTCAGAAAACGCCCGGGCTGTATTTAGCAAGGGCCTAAATTTAGGATTTCACTAAATAAATTTACATCAACCATTTTTTCTAATTTAATAAGATGTCCAAAAGATCAAAACGAAGCGTTTTGCTAAAAAATTAAACACCCTCCTTTTTTTTTCTTTCATTAGATCCGTGGTAAAATTGTACAACGGTTTGTTTTAAATTTTAAGTAAAAATGTGATATACTGATTATACTCCTCTGGTTTAGTATCATATAAGTAGTTAGATTTTTAATATATTTTTTTAAAATTTAATTTACACAACGGTAATTAATTACTAAGTAATTAATAGAATTACATGAAGTTGGTTGGATTTTATTTTTCATGTAATATAACGTAAGTCATTTTAGCCTTTTAATTTTATACACAAACTAGACTAGGTCTCGCGCCATGCGCGGGTTTATATAACTCGATATAGTGAATTAGTAGTAAAGAGTATTATGTAATATAAAATTTTATATGAAAATAAGTTTATATCTTAAAATGATATTGATATATAATTAAGTTTTTACATTTTAAATATAATAAACAACGAATATACATGAATTTTTAATACCAAAAATCTTATTTGATCAAATTATCATGGGTCAATTTTTAACAAATTTAAATAAATTGATTTCAACATATATAAAAATATATAATTGAAAACACTACAATAACACAAAAATATAATTATTTCTCTTATTTATTAAGAAATCAATCTTTTTGTGATACGTCATATCATAAAAATAAAATATATATTTGTAAAATAAAATAATAGGATATTGGGAGGTCAAAATCTAGAAAATTAACACATAAAAATCTTTTTATAATCTGAAAGATCTTAAGCAATCTTTTTGTAATATTTTTGCACACGATTTTCCAAATTTAATTAATTTTTTTGAGAAAATTACAATAAATTATAAAAAATCATGACCAATGAAATGACGACAGGTGGATGGCCTGAATGAAGAGTATGCCACGTGACATAGCTAGAATTGAAGAAATGTAATTTGCTTTAGTAGTTATATAGAGAATTTTTCTATTTTATTCTTGAATTTTGGTAAGAAAAGTAAGAGGTGTGTTAAACAGAGAAACATGATTATTAAAAATGTAAGGAAACTAAATGTAATTTTTACATACATAGTTTTTATATTTTTAATATCTATCAAACCCACTAAATATCGGTAATATTAGAGAAAAAGAATAACTTTTATATGATATTTCTATGTACAAGATATTTATTTGATTCAAGAATAAAAAGTAGAAGAATATTTATTTGATTCAAGAATAAAAAGTAGAAGAATATTTATTATTGATTTTACCACAAATAAATTAAATTAATTTAAAATTTAAATGTGGGTTAATATTATATTGAATATGTTTAAATCAAATTGATAATACTCAAGAAAAAGAGAACATAATTTATAATCTTAGTTCTAATACGAGCCCCAACGGTAGAAATTTTCTAGATCCGCCACTGCCGATAACCCCCAATTCCTCGATCCCCACTCTCCCTTTTAAATTCACCGATCAACCTCAATTTTGACTGTGGTAATTTTCTTCTTACATAGATGACAGTGAATGATGTCTACTTGTCTTTTCTCCCCCTCGCGCACATACTTGACCGTATGATTGTGGGGAAAAATCTCGCACTCGGAAAATTATTAAATGGCACCCCAAACCTTTTTTTTAAAATCCGGTTCAGTTTTGGGCGCAACTAGAATGCGCCCAAAACTAGATCGAATTTTTGAGCATTTTGAAGGCAATAATAAAAAGAAATTTCATGGCAATCACTCTTGTACACATGAAATTCAATGCCTTAACATCACTCAATGTTGTATGTTTTCATTGACTCTTTTTTTCATGACCTCTTGTAATTAAGATTAGTCAAATTAATTTGAGTTTCTGATTTCAAAAACTGAATTATGTGCTATCAGTTTGTGTTTTCAGATCGAATATAAATATAAAATGCAAAGAAAGATGTTTGGACAAGAAGGTTGTGATCACATGAGATGGGCTGCTAACATTGTTGTTGGATTAGATATTGGTGTTCCATGGTTAATGTGCAAGGAAGATGACTCTCTTGATCCCGTTATAAGTTCCAGTGTTCTTGTTGACAATCTTAATTCTTTTCAAAATAAATTTTTTAATAGTTAATGATCTTATTGTGACAAATTAATATACTTGTAACGAATTTTACTGTTATGTGTTTACTAAAACAGACCTTACAAACCTCTCATGTGGACAGAGGTTTGGAGTAGATGGTATGATTTTGCAGTAATTGACTTTATCATTAGATTAATAAAGTAAAAAGTAAAAAGCCAGATCAATAACTTTTTTCAAAGGTACACATGAAGGCTTTAGTAAATTATACTCCATCCGTCCCAAAATATGAGTCTCATTTTCCTTTTTGGGCGTCCCGAAATGTTAGTCTCATTTCTATTTTTGTCCAAAAACTTCTTCCAATTATACTCTTACTCATATTATTTTAATATTTTACATTCATCATTTCCAATGCACTTATGTACTTTTCATTTGTAAACTCTTCTCCCATTGGTTAATGAATTATTTTAATATTTTACATTCATCATTTCCAATGCACTTATGTACGTTAAAGCATTTGCCTTAATCCAAGATATTTTTGTACAATGAGACTCATATTTTGGGACGGATGTAGTATATATATATACAAATAATATACAGGTTTACAGAGTTTAGAGGACCGACTTACCAAAGAATCTAAATTCCCTATATTCAATTCATGTATCATGTGTCTTTGTAAAAAGATTTTAACTTTTGCAATTACTAAATTTATACAAAGAGGGAGATCTGTTGTGAACTATATGGTATGCATTTTTTCCTCTTTCAATTTCTTTGTGCTTGAAGTGTTTACTTTTTACTTATCCTAAACTACATTTTTCGTCATTAGTACCAAACTTTGAGCCCTTATCGGAGGCCGTTTGCATCTAATTTTAGTAATTGTAAACAATATTACATATTGCAATATGCTAGCATGTTGTTTTCAAACATTTACACTCAGTTTCCAACAACCATGATAATTTAGTAAACACGTCAAAAATGTATACAATGGGGAAATGACATTTAATTACTGGTCCTCGAGTTTATTCAATTGTAATGAGTTATAGACAGAAAAATAGATCATATATTCACCAACTTGACTATTAATAAATCAAAATAGATTACCTTATTTTTATATACCAAAATCTGTGGAGTTGGTAATAATACTGCAAACAAGACTTGAACAAAAATTTAGCATATAGAGCATTGAAGAAATTGCATAGGCAAATAACATATATTTAAAAACTTATGTCCGGTACATTACAAGAATATTAAAAATCATATTTTTAAAAACTTATGTCCCGTATATTACAATAATATTACAAAATGATATAACAATTTGGCGAATTGAGAGAAGAGGTACAAATCATATTAAAAACGTTAAATCATATTAAAAACTGTAATTTCCCCGCGCGTAGCGCGGAGGTCCGTTTCTAGTACTCCCTCCGTCCCTTAATGTTTGCAACATTTCCTTTTCGGGCGTCCCAAAATGTTTGCAACATTCCTTTTCTATCCATTAATTTTTCCCCATAATACCCTTACTTTATTTATTTTATTCATATCCTAACAACACTTTATCAATCAAATCAACCATCTATATCATCTTTTCTATCTAATTTCCACCATTAATACCTTTACTCAATATTTTATTCTTCTTTTAACACTTTATCAATCAAATCAACCATCTACTCAACTTCCTTTTTCTTCTTCTCTCCACTCATTTCACTTTTCTTAAAACTTGTGCCATTCCCTCAATGTTGCAAACATTGAGGGACGGAGGGAGTTGCAACATTGAGGGACGGAGGGAGTATATGAATATGAGTGATATTTACATTCCCTTGTATCTAGATATCAATACAAACGGGCACGTAAGCATTTACTTAGGCTAAAGTTGAGTCGTTGACTGTGTTGAATCGGAAGTGTAGCTGTTCTTCCGAGAGAGGGCTTTGCTTTCGAATTTCAACCTATTTTTAACGATTTCCAGCTTCATTCTCTTCGCATTTCGAAATCCAAACCCTCCAATCGGCGCATTTCATAAATTTCTACGCTTAACGGTCAATTTCGCGCCTCTTCACAGGTAAATGCAATCACATTCCACTCTTGTTTGAGTTTCTATTTTTATGTCTTCCTCATCTCTTATATTTCGATTTACTGTATTTTCTGGTTGGAGTAGGTTGTGAAATGATTGAATCAATTGGGCGTGATTTTAACATACTAGTATGGGAGTTGTTGTGGCTGAATCTTGTCTGCAATTGGGAGGGAAAATTGATGTTTGTGGTGGGAGCATAAGTATTGCCTGTGAGTTGAGATATACTCCATAGTGGAACAAATTCGACAAATTAGAATGAAGATATGAATGATAATCAGTTAACATTCCATTTTGTTTTGATAAGAGCTTGCTCGTTTCTGCAACTAGAACAAATTTTGATCACATTAGGACTGGAAATTACTGCATTGGCATGTGTGTTTGATCTGAATCACTAGAGTATAACTATTTCTTTCAACCTTTAAAAAGGAAAATTTGTAGTGATTTATTCTTCTATTTATGTAAGTACAAGTTTGACTTACAAGTATGAAATCTTAGGGTTCAAGTGATAAGCAGGCAAGTATAGATATTTTCTTGCAAACCTGGAAGTCCATTTTCTATTTTTTTCGTAGCTAAAGTCTGAATTAGAAGATGTTGATGGTGTACAGTGTCGTTTTTTTTTTTCTGTAATGGCTGATGGGAAGCAGTTATTAGCTCTGAGTAGATGCTGTACGTGTATGCATTGTTTGCAGGTCAGTGCCTTAGAAGATGTACATGGGTAGATCCGATGCTCTTCCCGAGCTTAACTCCCAAAAGGATTTGTTGCTTCCTGAGAAAATTCCTGAAGAATTTCTTGAGGATGAAGAGGCTGGTAGTTCTAGTCAGCTTCTGTACATTGCGTCCTGTGATGAGCTTGCTGATAGCTACCTGAAGTATGATACAATTATATGGGTTTCCATCTCATTGCTGCTTGTACTAGCATGGGGAGCTGGAGTAATTATGTTGTTGTACTTGCCCTTTAAGAGATATGTACTTCGGAAAGATATTTCCTCGCGTAAATTGTGTGTTACTCCCACGGAAATTGTGTACAAGGTATGGGCTTATCCTGTATGGTGCTAAGTTTCCGCTCATTGAATTATATGGTAGTATTTATCACTTGGTTCTTGCAGGTTACCAGACCATCATTTATACCATTTTGGAGAGAGGCGAATATTGATACACGTGTCCCGTTGACCCTGGTTATTGATATCATAATTGAACAAGGTATAGTTGTTTCTCATGTTTCATGTATTGATTAATGTATCATAGTATGTTCAGCTTCACTTTATCGTATCTCACTCCCTCTTTGGCTCTTTTCTCTTCACAGTTTATTTTTTCAAGCGTTCCATTTCAATTTAAAATACAAAAAGCTTTTCTTTTTAGCATACCAAGTTCTACATCATGGATCCACTACTGCTTAAAGCAATCATTTTCATTTTAAATATGAGCTGAATGTTGATAGCCAATAGCTTCCCATTTGTTATAGAATTACAATGGCTTTTATTGTTTAATTTCTTTCAAAAATTTGTTGTAATAGGATGGTTACAATCAATATATGGACTTCATACCATCAGAATTGAAAGTGTATCTTGTGGAAAAGCTGCCCCGGTGGATGTACTACAGGTTCAGGGAGTACTCAATCCTGGGCTTTTGCGGAAGGTATGAAAGAATAAGATAATACGTCAAATACTTAAATTTTGTTGTTAAAACAACGAGTAAAGTTTATCTTAAATGTATATCTTCATAGAGCCTGCTCATGTATCATGTGATGCAGGTAATTATGGATGAAGCTTCAAAAGTTGTCCAAGATTCAGGCAGTGCTTTACAACTTGCACCTCATATAAGTGCACCTGACTTAATGTCTCGTATGGTATCCTTTTCCGGAGGACCTATTGTTCTGAGATCGCCCTCTATGAACATGAAGGTAATGACAACTTGGGATATATTTGTATTAATCCCTTGAGAAAACAAAAGCATAACAGAGTCAAATGAAATTCAAATCTTTTCCCATCCAAAGTCCAAACACGGAAATCAAGAAGATCTGTGTCTTCTCTTGAGGATGAAGAGGGATACCTCCTTTTCCCCTATATTCAACAATCTAAATGACCTGTGTCTTCTCTACTCGTCTACTCCTTAAGGGTTAATCAAGATCTGCAGCAATTCAATATTATCATGCTTATTTAAATCATGGTTCAAGTATTATGTACTTTTTATCTGTATACTTCTAAGCCAACTTACTGCTGACAGATGTAGTTGCTTTATACTATAGTATATTGCATGTACAGATGTATAATGTCTGCATCGTTTCTATTCCTGTTCCACCCATTTTCGCAGGTCCCAGCTTCCCCGCGCTCCACTTCCCTGGTATCTGGGGATGTTCTGCTATATAAGCTTGAGGAAGTAAACAAATCTATAAAGGTACATGTTCGTTCTGAGTGTATAACATTGGTCTGGTACATGTTTTATTCAATTCACCTGAGCTTTCCCAATTCCATATGATCAATAAACTCTTAAACTGTCGAAAACTCTAAAAAATATACGTATTATCATCTATCACTAGAGCATCCGTTTGTTGCTGTTTTTGTATTCCACTCTATCTTGACCCCGAATCTAATTATGACATCATCCCTTGATTCATAGAGAGTTGAGTTACTCGTAGAGAAGAGACGCCTTCCTTCCTCTAATGCAGCTGAGTGAAACTCAGTTTGGAGTTAGTGGCATGCTCTTGCATTGTGCAGACAATTTTTTGGTATCAACTACAGAAGCTAGAGAATGAATAGCTAGGCAGAGAAGATGTGTCTCATACAATTTGATTGCTGTACAGATTTCACATTGAAGAAGCTCGGTAAATGCGCTGACTGCTAGATTGGTTTCCAAATCTGTTTCAAACATATGTTTTCATGACTGCAAGCAAATTCATTTAAAGGTTCTATTGCACTTGCTTACCATTCTGTATAAGTTATTGTTATTCGTGCTCTCTCCTCCGTCAATTTCACAACTGGCCATGGCTTCAGATCTTACAGTCATACCCAATTTTTGAATTCATATATGCTTGGATCCATGATTCGCGAATGCGAATGTGCGATCGTATATCATTTTGAAATTCAAGCTACTTAAGAATGAGTTAGCATATTTGATGGGGTAATCTCTGAGCAACGTTTTTTGAACGATTTGTGTCAAGTGACCAACGGAATCCCTAAAAAATATTGTACTCCTGTGTTTTGGCAAATAATTTGTCTCGCTGCAGGTAGATGTCGATGAATACGACATTTTGAAGCGAGAGTGATGTATATAATAATATATAAACAAAGTCTTTATTTGGCACACTCTAAAATTCTATTTGACACACCCTTACTTTCGTCACGAAGGTATTTCAAAAGAGATTCGTCACGGAGAAACGAAGGACTTCCGTCACGAAAGTTGCCAGGAGTTCCGTCACGAAGGTATTGTGGAGTTCCGTCACGAATCCTTTTTTGAAAAAAAATAAAAAATTCAGAATGTTGTAGAGAATTTCAATACGAGTCCGTGCATATAAAATACGTCCAAAACGGACATCGTTTGCCCTTCCAAAAGCCCTAAAAACAAAACAGTCGTTTTCGTTAAGTTCGTAATATTTAAACATAATGCATAATTGTACTTTATAAGTAATAAACTAGTGATATTAAATCATAATATATAATTATAGTATATAAATTTAATTGCATGATTTTTAACTATAATTAATAATTATATAAGTTTTTGTTTTTACGAACTTAACGCATGCGACTGTTTTGTTTTTAGTGGTTTTGGAAGGGCAAACGATGTCCGTTTTGGACGTATTTTATATGCACGGACTCGTATTGAAATTCTCTACAACATTCTGAATTTTTTATTTTTTTTCAAAAAAAGTTTCGTGACGGAACTCCTGGAAACCTTCGTGACGGAAGTCCTCCTTTTCTTCGTGACGAATCTCTTGTAAAATACATTCGTGACGAAAGTAAGGGTGTGCCAAATAGAATTTTAGGGTGTGCCAAATAGTAAGCCCCTATATAAACGCCCCTCCTATTAATTATACAGCCCGGTCAAATTATCAAATACCGCCCGATCTCTCTCGCATAACGCGAGAATTAAAAAATACCTTTACGGGAGATGTACATCCCTCTCGTAATGCGAGAAGCACGTCCCTTACGGGAGATGTATTTGGTAATTTGACCGGGTGTATATAACATCTGTGTAAAATTACTATTTAGCACATGTACAAGTGCATTACAAACCGGTGGGTTCTACGGGAACCCCTTAAGATATTGGATCGTCGGAATGGACGTTTCAGATTTAATGTGAGAAATTGAAAGATATGTAAATAAACGGTGGCAATTTTGAAAATAAGAGAAAAAATAGAAGAAAAGACGCTGTTACCCTTTACCTGTTCGAACTCCTCGTCTCCTTCTCCAACCTAACAATGGCGATCTCCTTCGTTCCTTTCCGATCTCCTCCTCCTCGATTTCTCCATGTCTGAACCTCGTCCCTTTCTTTCTTCCTCGTCCTCTTCCTTCCTGGTTGCTTTCCTCCTCGGGAGCTCATGAACCTGTTGAAGCTGTTGAAGAACCCTACTTTGGTTGGATTTTGGGATTTAGGGTTACGATGAGTTTTGGACTCTTTCCCCAAATTCATCAAATCGTGGGTGATAGAAACCGGAAAAGAATCATCCAAGGTAATTAGACTCTCGGATTTGCAGATTCAATACCTAATTTTATGTAGTCGGTGTCTAACGACGACGAAATTGATGCCCCAGGGTTACGATCGTTCGTTCGTGCTTTTGTCTTCTCTTGTTTCTGCCCCCAATTAGGCAGTCCCTGCTTTTGCCAAACCTTGCTGCAACTTTTGCTGATCCTTGTTGAAGGATAGTTCACCGTGGTTGCGAACACGGTTGCTGCTAATTTTTCCCAGAGCTTGATACAGTTGATGGATTTGTGCAATGAATTTGGAGGTTCATGGTCATGAACTTGGAGGTTCATGGCAGTTTTCCTCCTTGCTCAAGTATGTTTTATAAATGTTGTTTCATCATTTTTTTTTATTCCTAGCAAGGTTTCATGATAATTTTTCTTCGTTACATTTATTCAACAGAATCCGTCTAAAACGAGAAAGGCTCAAGTAGAGATTGATGCAGTGCTTGGTGACGGAAAATTAACCATGGAATCCTTAAAACAATTACAGTACGTACCAGATTTTGATTGTAGAATTAGGGCCATGTCCTTTTTCATCCCTGGATTTGCGTTTGATAAATCTCTTGAGGTGAGAATTCCATTGATTCAACGTAATTTGATGATTCGATTTCATGCATTTGTGATTCTATTTTTAACTCATATTTCTTGAGTGATACGACTAATTTGTCTCTTGATGTAGCAGGTGCACACAGGATAATGAATAATTTGTATACATTATACACAACTGATTTGCCTTACTAATATTGCTTCAGAACTTATTTAATGGCTTATATGCGTCCAATTTAATATTTAGAAGAATTGATGAGCTATTCATAAAATCAGATTTTTTTTCTTTCCAGATCATTCTTAAATCCTGATCATGCGTACACGTGTATCTCGGAAAATGTCAGATAGGGCTTTGATCTCTTGGCATTTTGATGATCAGAGGACTATGTAAATCATGTTCTGGAGAAGAATGTTGTGTCTTGGAATGTTTTAATGTTTATGTATCTGGTATTGATTTCATCTGTTCTTTCTCTAATTCTTTCGCTACTGATTCCGGATTCTTTAGCTCTGCTCTACTTCTTCTTGATAGCGATTATTGATGATTTGAGTGTATTTGATCTTAGGCGTCTCAGTATATATCTTGATTATGTGATTATGCTTGAATCTTAAAGCTTTCCTGAGAAAGAATTTGGATGGTGAAATTTTCAGTAGCTGGTTATAGGGTGATAAACTGTGTTTTAATCAAAGAACAGCTGGATTAGGCTTTGTGGATCATTGCTGTAGTTGACAATTTCATGTTTGCTGGATTAGGACTATGTTTGTGTTTGGTTACAATCCATAGTGACATATGCTTCCCTTCAGAACCTTTGCTGCAGCCAAAATCAGGATTGATAGGAAGACCGAGTTTCCAAATTCTATTGAAGATTCTTGTGAAATCTTGGATAATGTTCAGAAGTGCTCTGCTTTGTTGTCTGTTTTCTGTGCTTTAAACTGATTTTGGCTCTTTTGCTTTGTTTGCAGTAGTGTGCTGATATTTTGAAAGATACATTCAAGGAAAATGAATAAGAAAGCAATAGCCTAGGGGCGGCTACTTAATATATGGGCTGTGAGTAATGCAGGATATTTTCTGTTTAGCACTAACGCTTCGTATATAGCATCTAGCACATCTCAAGTTAGCAATACTTTAGACCCAGCGATATTCCAAACGTCAAGACTCTCTCCTGGCTCTTTGAGGTACTATGGTTTGGGTCTTGAATATGGAAACTACACCTTGCTCCTTCAATTTTGCTGAGCTTCTTATTCAAAAATGGAAAAACATGGAACAGTCTCGGAGGGCGCGTCTTTGACGTCTATATCCAGGTCAATATTAATACATATTTTATATGGAGAAGGCTATGTGCATAAACTTTCAATATATGTTATAAAATGCACTTAGCGGCTTAAATCCATGCACATGACAGTTTATGCACATGTGTGCATGGATTTTTGCCTGTATCATGAACTAGGACTACTTTATATTACATACATATCAATCATAAGATGTTTTAACTGTTGTACAAATCCTGAAGTTGTTATCCTGCAGTGGCTTATATTACTTTTGCATTCAGGGAAATCTGGCAGAGAAGGACTTTGACATACGCAAGGAGGCCGGGGGAAAATCGTTCATGGCAGTGAAGAAGAAATACATTGTAATAAAAATATCCGGATGCCGAAAGTAGAGGGTGCTTGCCTTGTAATAAAAATATCAAATTCATTGATTGATTTATACCACATTCATTGATTTACCCTTACAAGTTCATTAATTCACTCGTTCAGGTTCATTGATTGATTTACACTTACAAGCTCACCACTTCAGTTGTTCAGGTTCAATGATTTATGTGTATAGGTTTTTCGGTTTAATTGTATACGTTCATATCCATGCGTTGTTTGGAAAAACAAATCATGAAGTTATGAACTTATAAGAAAAAATTTGCGAACTTGTAAGACAAAAGTCACGAACCTAAAAATAATAGTGAACTAAAAAGAGAAAACTCAAGAACCCACAAGATTAAATTTGTAACTGTAAAAGAGAAAATTGAAATACAAGTTCGACAAATTTATACTTTAAGGTTCATAGGTTCACAGGTTTGCAGATTTATATGCATATAAGTCAAATAAACCTGATGAACCTGCAAATGTAAGCTCATGAATCAGTAATATAAAATTCACAAACGCGAGAGGAAAAGGTCATGAACCTACAAGAGAAATATTGTGAACCTGAAAGAGACTCGTCACGAACCTACAAGTGTAAGCTTATGAACCTGCAACATAAACTTTGTGAACCCGAGAAATGTTAAGATATTTTTTTTTATTGAGAACAAAAAAATGTGTTCTTGAGTAAACTTGTGAAATATGAACCTATGCACAAACAAAAAAATAACTTGTTAATGTAACTCATGACCGTACAATTTTTTTTTGTTAATGTAATCTTATGAACCTGCAAAAAATTAATGAACTTGAAGTAAAAAAAACATTGTTCAACCTACTAAAGAAAATTTATGAACTTGGCAGGTTTTGACCATGAACATACAAGGTTCTTTATGTGGCTGATCTCTTGTAAGTTCATTGATTAATTTTACACGTTCATTGATTTACACTGACAAGTTCATCCGTTCACTCGTTCAGGTTCATTGATTTTTTTAATACATGTTCATTGATTTATACTTGCAAGTTCATCAATTCACTCGTTCAGGTTCATTGATTTATTTATACACGTACATTAATTTACACTTACAAGTTCACCACTTCATTTTTCCTTTTTGAACATCCATTTATAGTTTTAAAACCTATATTATAAAATTTATAAACCTTCTCTTTTATCTTTATGAACCTTCATTTTTACGGCTTATGAACTTTTAATCTAAATTTTTGTAAATCTTGTCATGAAAATTACGCGAGAGGAAAAACATTGTTACCTAGTTCACGTATGCGATGAACCTAGTTAGTTCACGTATGCGATGAACCTAGTTAGTTCACGTATGCGATGAACCTAGTTAGTTCACGTATGCGATGAACCTAGTTCACGTATGCGATGAACCTAGTTCACGTATGGTTTTGAACAAGTAGGTCCGTGCCTATCATCAAGAAAGTTCATGATCATTTTATCATTAATGGTTTAAAACGAAGCGCACTATGCGCGCCTCGTAAGAATAATAAACATACGAAGTGCGCATAGCG
The DNA here is from genome assembly GCA_029168935.1 of Oxyria digyna. Taxonomy (NCBI): domain Eukaryota; kingdom Viridiplantae; phylum Streptophyta; class Magnoliopsida; order Caryophyllales; family Polygonaceae; genus Oxyria; species Oxyria digyna. Next base: position 37,082,335 of record JAPVLV010000009.1, read on the forward strand.
CCCTTCGTTGGCTTGGATTCTCTAGGTTCAGAAAAATTATACTACATGAATCTAATTATACTATTTAAGTTATTAAAACAACATCTTGATGAACCTGCCTATTTTTACAGATGAACTTGCTCGTTTATACACATGAACCTAATTAATAAGAAGTTACATGAGTTCAAGAGGGTTCATTCATAAGAATAAAAAATATACTACAAGTTCATAAGAATAGAGCATAAGTTCATAGAAAAATAGCATGAGCTTGATCGATATCCTTGCAAGTTCATTCTAATAGTCTTGCAGATTCACGCATTTTTTAATCCCGATTTTTAAGATCACATGGCACAAAAAGACATTAGGTTCATGTCAAAAATCTTATAGGTTCATGTCGACATTCTTGTAGATTCATGTCGATAGTCTTGCAGGTTCATGAGTATTTTTAGTCCAATTTTTTTGGTTACGAACACAATACACTAGCATACTCAAGGTTCATGGTGATAGTTATGCTGCTCAGTCTTACTTGTTTGAATGATTACTCTTGTATTAAAGTTTCATCTTCATTTTGTCTTACAAAGGGATAGAACTTTTAGTTACAATGCTTCTATACTTGCTCATTACTTCCATTTATTTTTATCAAAAAGTGTAGAGGGAAAAGAGTTGATGTTGTTGACGTGGAAAAACCCAATCAAGTGAACTTTAGCATAAAGTTTGTAGGTTTATAGGTTTTTCTTTTGTATACAATTTACATGTTTATGGGATCTATAGTATATATTTGGTGAACCTATAGTATAAATTTGATGAACTTGTAGTACAATTTAGTGAACCTTTAGTATAAAGTTGGTGAATCAGTATTATAAAATCAACGGACCTCTAGTATAAATTTGGTGAACTTGTATTACAATTATGCGATGAACCTAGTTCACTCACGTATGCGATGAACCTAGTTCACTCACGTATGCGATGAACCTAGTTAGTTCACGTATGCGATGAACCTAGTTCACGTATGCGATGAACCTAGTTTAGTTCACGTATGCGATGAACCTAGTTTAGTTCACGTATGCGATGAACCTAGTTTAGTTCACGTATGCGATGAACCTACTAGTTCACGTATGCGATGAACCTACTGGTTCACGTATGCGATGAACCTACTAGTTCACGTATATTCACGTATGCGATGAACCTACTAGTTCACGTATGCGATCTTCGACTTCTGAACCATGTGATTTAAATCCAGCACAAGGAACACATGTCCACATTTGAGATCAGCCTTTGCAATTTACTCAAGGTCATGAGCAATGTACTTCCCTGCACACAGTTATCCTCCATGTCTTTAGAGGTTTGCTAATTGCTATATCAAAACAAGTAGCTTTTGTAATAAATCAAAAGGGAAATCCTTAGCAACAACATTCAACTTAAGCAAAACAAGGAGTGCATAAACCAGTCTGGTGCAGACTAAAATCCACTGCGCAGCTTCATACCAATACAAAAAGAAGCATAAGCATCAATACAAGCATATCGAATCTGATCATCAGCAAGAAGATACTTTTCCCAATTACTCATGTAGGTTCAACAAGTTAGACATGTAAGTTCAACAAGTTAGACATGTATATATCAAGCGCGATTTCATTAATTTTTAGAAATTATAAGTTTACGGCTTATGAACTTTTAATCTAAATTTTTGTAAATATTGAAACAAAGGTTCATAGACTCTAAGTTCATGAAAATTATATCATAAGTATTTAAAACAACGTCTTGATGAACCTGCCACTTCTTACAGATGAACTTGCCACTTCTTACAGATGAACTTGCTTGTTATACACATGAACCTATATTTATGTTTATATTTTTCTTCTTCATTCATAGCCTATGTAAGATTGAAAATCAGGGCTTCATGAACCCGAACCACCCGTTGTTAGCCTATGTGTTCGTATGATTTTTAATGCCGCATTAGCTTGTCTTATAGGTTCATGATCCTTCAATTTTTAATTCTCAATTGTCTCAAAAATCATAAACCTACAAGAGAAAACTCTTTGAACCTGAAAAAGAAAACTCACGAACTTACCTTAGAAAAATCGTGAACCTCAAATAGAAAAATCATGAACATACAAGATAATAGTCGTGAACGTGAAATAATATATTTACGCCTTCAGATGATGTTAGGTGATTCACTAAACCTCTAGTTTACAAGATACTAGTCTTTGCCTCACTCTTAGTAATTGGACTTTCTATTGCCATCACATAATCCCACTGAGAAAGCTTAAGGCAAGGATTGCTAAACTTGACAGCAGCAACACAAACCAAAAACAATCATTTTCAAACAGATGAGAAACACTCTATGCCATCTTCATTGGTAGGAAGTAACTAAATTTCAATCATTTTGCTTTAGATTATTTCAATCTCGATATGTTCTTACAAATTGATCAATGCGTCGTCTACACATAGGACAGCTTGTCGAATGGGAAGAACAAGTTGTGCAGGAGCACATATGAGCACACCTGCAGTAGAAACATGAAAACTTGCTCAGCATAAGAAAAAAGAGGCAACTCAAGACAAAAAATAACAGCAACTCAGCACAACAACAACTCAGCACCAAAAAAACAGCAACTCAGAACACAATAAAAACAGCAACTTAACACAAAAAAACAGCAACCCATGCACAACAACTCAGCTAAAAAAACAGCAACTCAGAACACAAAAAAAACAGCAACTCAGCACAGCAGCAACTCAGCACCAAAAAAACAGCAACTCAGAACACAATAAAAACAACAACTCAACACACAAAAACAGCAACCCATGCACAACAACAACTCAGCTAAAAAAAACAGCAACTCAGAACACAAAAAAACAGCAACTCAGCACAACAACAACTCAACACAACAGCAACTCAGCACAACAACAACTCCGCACAAACAGCAATTCAACACAAACAACAACTTAGCACAAACAAACAACAACTCGATAAAGATATCTTTTAAGCCTGCACAATATCTTTTAAGCCTTGCATGCTCCCATCATTGATTTACTACACATGGAGTAGACAAAGATAGGGAATTTTGATCAGGAAAATGAAGGTAAAATCCAGGTCTTATTAACAATTTAGATAATGGGCTACTCACAGTTGCTTCTAGGTTGTGTGTTATCTGAATTTTTTTTATGCAGCCAATGCATGATCATTAGGTAGAAAATGAAGGTTCATTAGGAAGCCAATGCAGGTTCAATAGGAAGCCAATGCAGGTTCAATAGGAAGCCAATGCAGGTTCAATAGGAAGCCAATCCAGCTTCTCAGGACAACAAAAACAATCAGTTTGACCAAGGCCGAGAGATTCAAAAACCAAACAAAAAAAAATTATATACCTTTGAAAGAAGTGCCACATACACGAAAGCCGTCAAAGATTCATCATCAAACAAAGTCTCATTGCATTCGGGGTCTCGTCGACGTCTTCCAGCGGACTGTTCTTTGGCGCATTTCATCGAACAGGTTGCGTGCAACCTCCCACTGGCTTCTCCTCCTCTACCTGATCTAACACTTTCGGAAGTGAAATATCTTTATAGACCTTTCCCTAATTCTCCTCCTCTACCTCGTCTTCTGCTGCAGCCGACCCCGATCGAAGTGTTCTAACTCGCTTCACGCAATTAGGGTTCGAGATCCATTTTGTTGCCACAACGATTCCCACTTGCAATTGAAGGCGTATGTGCATTCAACCACCAGCATCCGTCGTCGACCTCCCCTAGCAGTGATTAGCGAGTGTGTAGAGGCTGGGTTTGGAGTCGTCGTAAAGGAGCTGGGAAGAGTTGGATTTTTGGCCTGAGGGTATATCTGACTTTTGATCTAATTTTACCATTAATTTCAAAATTGCCACCGCATGAATTTATTTTTTATAATTTTGGAGCGTTATGAAATCGAACGATCAATATAGAGGTTTTTTTTTATGGAGAGGAAAACAGATCCATATTTATATAATATCAATAGCCGAAAGGTTTATAATACCTTGAGGGAAATTAGAAAGGTAAACCACTTCACTATCACGATTACTAGACAGACGGATACAAGAAAGCTGAAAGTTACTGCAGGAATTACACAGAGTAAATATATCATCTACTATAGTATCCACATAAGAAAGGCCCGATATGTGATTGCGGATACGATTGAATAAACTAGAGGAATCAATCTCAATAATTAAGTTGTTGAAGCCTAGCCGAAGAGCTGTCTGCAGTCCCCAACGACATGCCAGAGCTTCACCCAACAACGCGTTCTCACCACCCATAACACAGGTAGCAGCAGCCAGGACTAGCTGGCCCTCAGAATTGCGGCAGACCATCCCAAAACCCAATTTCCCATCGTTAACAGCAACATCAGTATTAAGTTTGATCATACCCGACTCGGGCACAACCCATGAAACTACAGCAGGCGGGACAGAAGGGGATGCTGCTAAAATTCGCCTAGCACATATGCCATCATAGTCATGGATGAATTTAAGGAGACCCGCACGAAGAACCTCAGCATTTACAAACCCTTGCTCAAATAAGGAGCTATTACGCCAATTCCAGGACACCCATCAATGTGTCATGAATTCTTTAACAGCAGGTAAACCATGAGCTTCTTTCAGATTAGAAATCACTTGAGCCAAATCTGTCGTTGATTGTGATTGCGCCCAATTCAGCAAAGTAGAACCTTCCCATGCTACACCATTCTCAGGGCAAGAGATCAAGGCATGCCATATGGTCTCGTCATCCGTACCGCATCTGTCACATTGAGCAGAATCAACCACACAGCGCTGCAGGAGGTTGGCTTTCACTGGGAGAGCTTTAGAACAGGATCGCCAGGCAAAGTTTTTCAGCTTTGGAGGAGCTTTGAGCGACCGTATAATACGCCATATATCATCGATCGATCCTCCCAATCTATTCAGCCAATTATCAATATTCTCACAACACCCTAGCCAATAGGCCGTACAGACAGAATAGAAGCCATCACGATTAGGCCACCAAATCATTGAGTCAACTCTATGGCGCCATGAGAGCGGGATCCTTAGGATTGTTGCAGCATCAATAGGACAAAAGGATTCGTTGATAAGAGCCACATCCCACAACCTGGCTTCAGGTACCATGAAATCAGAGACCAAAGAGGAGCTCGTAATTCCCGACTGAGCAAGCGGCTTTCTCAGTGAAGATCCGTCAGGGATCCAGAGACTTGACTTAGCTATAATATTTGCACCATCCCCCACTCTACACCCCAAGGCCTTAGTCAACAACTCCTTTGAACCCCAAATGCTCTTCCAGGAGTAGCTACGGTTATAGCCTTCAGCTGCCGTCAGAAAGGTCCCATGTTTATAATATCTTGCTTGTAAAACCCTAGATAGCATGGAGCCATCATTAGTTAACAGCCTCCAGCCTTGTTTTGCTAAAAGGGCCTGATTGAATATCTTCAAATTCCGAAAGCCCATTCCACCTAATTTCTTAGGCAAGCACATAAACTCCCACCTCTTCCAATGAATGGTACGGTGCAAATCTCTTGAACCCCACCAGAACTTTGCAATCATAGAGTGAATCTCTTCCAAGAGCGTTCCAGGAATTTCATACACACCCATCAGATACGTTGGAACACTCTGCAGAACTGACTTGATTAAGATTTATTTCCCAACCTTTGATAGAAAATTTCCCCTCCACCCATTTAATCTCTCCCAAATCCTGTCTTTCAGCACCGCAAAAACAGCTTTCTTTGATCTCCCAATCACGGTGGGCAAACCCAGATATTTTGATTGCCTATCCGCCTCAGAAACCCCAAGCAAGCCAATGATAGATGCCCTAGTAACATTGCATACATTCTTGCTAAATGAAACTTCCGTTTTAGCATAATTAATTTTTTGCCCTAACGCTCGTTCATAGAGGCTGAGTGTATCAGTCAAATGAGCGCATTCTGGAAGCATAGCCCTAGCGAAAATAAGGCTATCATCTGCAAAGAAAAGATGCGACACAGTAGGCGCACCTCTGCATATTTGTGCACCGTGGATCTGTCCGGCCTGAACAACAGACTCTAGTAAGCAAGAAAAAACCTCGGTGCAAAGGATAAATAGGTAAGGCGATATAGGGTCACCCTGTCTAATACCGCGCGAAGGAGTCACTTGCCCACAAATTTGCCCATTGACTTTGAAGGAGAAAGAAGCGGACTGCACACAATCCATGATCTTAGACACCCAGAAAGATGCAAATCCGAGTTTCAGCATTACAGACTTCAAGAAATCCCATTCGACCCGGTCATAAGCCTTAGTCATGTCAAGCTTGAGAGCCATGGTTCCTCTTCTACTATCTTGATGTTTCATGAAGTTGAAACATTCCATGCCAATCAGGGCATTATCAGAAATCAGTCGGCCTCCCACAAAAGCACTCTGTGATTCAGAGATGACATCCGACAGTAAGCACTTCATTCTATTTGCCAGCACTTTCGAAATAATCTTATAGATTACATTACAGAGGCTTATTGGGCGGAACTCAGTCATACGCTTTGGAAGAGCAACTTTAGGAATCAGAGCAACCACTTTTGCATTAATCTCATTAAGCCTAGATTCCCCCACCCACCATTTCTGGATAAATTGAACAATATCAGGCCCGACAATCGGCCAGAATCTCTGATAGAATACAGCGTGCATTCCGTCTGGACCCGGAGCTTTGGTCGGGTGCATCTGAAATAAAGCAGCACGAATTTCATCTGCTCTAAGAGGCTCAATTAATTCAGCATTCATCTCATGAGTTACCTTCTCCGGAATGGAAGCCATGGCTAAATCCATATCTACAGACCCTTCCGAAGTAAAGAGGCCCTTATAGTAGTCAACAACAATTGATGCAATATCCGGCGGTTCAGACTTCCAGTCTCCCACATTATTGAATAATCCACGAATGCGGTTTCTGCTACGCCGCTCACTCGCTTTTTGGTGGAAGTATGTTGTATTCCTGTCTCCATCCCGGAGCTCATTAGCCCGTGATCTTAAGTGCCAAAATGATTCATTTGGCTGATGCTAATTTCATCGCGAGGATGGAATAGTTGGCAATGAAGTTCCTGAATTTGGCAGCCATGTTGTCTTTCAAAGAACACAAAGAAAATATCAAGATTTTCACAAAATACTAATCTCACTGATGTTTATTTTAAATATTCACCTTCAACCCTAATTTTACGGGAAAAAATAGGTCATGTTCCATTCCTTGGCCGGTGAAATCATCTGAGCAAATACTTGGCCCTCATCCAGACAAAAAAAATTGCTTTCTCAGAACATAAGAGACACTGGAGCAACAAAAAACCTAAATAGTGCCTCTGTTCAACTAAATTCCAATGGGAAGAAGTAATTGTTACAAATATTGCGAGTTGTGAGAGAAAGACTAACCCATTAGAGTAGTAGTGTCGTGATCAGGGAAGGATTAGTAGGACATAATCTGAACTAGGATTGATGGACGAGGAATTCTCTGCTAGAAGGTGTGCTCCCTCTCCATTGAGAGTTTCCAGGAAGAATTGATCGGAGTAACTGTTGTATAGTATTATTTTGGGATTAATTTTGGATAATAAATAATTTAAAATCCTACTAATTTAGGGATTTCCTCCATGTAGAGATGATTGGGTGTATGCAAGAGTATAGTGATAATATGTACCATCCAAAATTATTTATGAGCCATTGATTTAGAGTAGATCTAATGGATTTAATTAATCCACTCGTTACACCGTAAAAGGCTGTTACACCAGAACCTAAATCTATATATCTAATAGACAAATGTTGATAATACAGATCGATAAGATCAATACTCTTTTCTTTGGTAGAAATTGGATCAATACTCTTGAATGATGAACTTGCTACTTAGCATTATACATTATACCCCAAAATGTAAATATATAATAATTTTTCAAATTTTTGGTTTTTTATAAGAAGAGAATTATAAATATAATTGCCATTTTATTTTTGTAAATTATCTTTTTAAAAAAAATTATATTTATATATAGGTTGGATGCGTATTTTGGATATTCGAGATGGATATCCAATCTGAACTGAGATTTTTGGATCGGATATCCGGGCATTTCTTATACGAATACGAATCACAATATTGAGAGTTTTCATTTGTGGATATCCGATCTGACACGTCGGATCAGATCAGATATTCGATAATGAAGAGCCCTAATGGGCTTACTGAATATGGAGAAACCTTCAGTACTTTACGGGTATGGGTGGGAAGATATCCGTCCGCCTTGTTAAAGGGTATGGGAGGGAAGATATTCGTCCGCCTTGTTAAAGAAGAGCAGAACAAAAACAGGGAATACAAGGCTGACAGTTTGGTTTACTTTTTTTCGGTCGAAGGAGAGGCGACACTCTCTAGGGATGTATTGAAAAGAAAAATTAAGTGGTTACAATATGAGGGAGACAAAAGCTCCTAAGGACCTCATAAAGTAAATGACAAATAGAAACAGACGGAGCCTCTAACACATGAGGACCCAAACCAAAATAAAAAGATAAATTAGCAAGACCATCCGCAACACGATTCGCCTCGCGGTGCACATGAGAAATACGGACATCTCAGTCCTTTGTAATGTAGCCATGGCACTAGAGAATCAACGCAGCCAGGGGGTGAGTTGGTGGAACTCCATTGAGCAGTAGGAGGTTAATCAGCTGGGAATATGTGTCCACCAGGACAATTTTAAAGCCTTTTTCCCAGGCCAGCTCCAAGCCCTTAATGATCCCCCAGATTTCAGCAGTAGGGGCTGAGCAGTGGCCTATATGGAGAACAAAATCAACCAGCCATCTGCCCTCATCATCCCTGATCACGCCACCAGCCGCATCAACACTTGGATTACCATCGGAGGCCCCAGCGCTATTCAGTTTGACCCAACCAACTCTCGGCTTTTCCCAACCAATCATCTTCTCCACGCAGTGAGTGGTTCTCTGAGAAGTATCAGCCCTTGCCCAAGCCTCATGGAAGTCCTTCACCTGGCTGTAGATAAGCTCCCTTTTGTAGGCCATTGGGTTCGGGTTTTGGAAAACTGCATTGTTGCGCCATTTCCAAGCCCACCAAACCGTGGTGGAAAAAGTAGTAGGTCACAAGGTACGTACGTTAATATCTCAACTAGTTCAATTATGTACTGAGTTGTTTTTGCATTGCTGTGGACATGTGTTTGGGGCATTAAGGTCTATTTGCATTTTCTAACAACAAAACTGATGGAACCCACTCATGGGTGGCTCTTTGTCGACGTAGAAACATATTTGGATGGTTTAAAATAATTATTGATATCACAAATGGTTTTGTACAAAATCAGACATATAACGATGGTTTGTTGCAAAAACCTCTTTTTATATAAATCTTAGCCCTTTAAAATAAAAATAAACTCTCCACTGTCAAATAGATGATCACAGATAATACACCTTACCTTACGAGAGTATAGTGATAGGTAAATCATTTATGTCGGTCCAGCTCCGGTAGATTTGACTTAGTATATGTAATATTGTGGCCTATTTTGAATGCCCAAAAACGGGTTAAGTAACCCTTTTTACATTTTGAGTTGTATTTTCTAACCCTAAAAATTTCTAGTGTGGTAACTAACCTCTTAGGTTGATGACAGTTTGAGTTGATGACAGTTTGGTTTGATGACAATAATTTTTTTGATGACAGTAATTTTTTTGACGACAACAATTTTGTTGATGACAGTAATTTTTTTGACGACAACAATTTTGTTGATGACAGTAACTTTTTGATGACAACAATTTATTGATGACAGTATTTTGATGGCAGTAACTTTTTTATGACAATTTGATAGTTTTGATTAATACATTTTTTGATGATGTTAGTTTGCCTAATGACATTTTTCATCACATTTTTATTACAGTTTTTGTCATCTACGTTTAATATTTGTCCAAAATAATGTGTTGTTCAAAGTATTGTCATCGTAATTAAATGAAAGGTAAATCTGCACTTTCTTGTCCATTTGACCACAAAATAAAGGAGAATATGCAATAATACAAAGACATTATCACCGAACATAGGAATCAATAGGAAAAACTGCACAGAGAAAACTGTCATGGATGACAAACGAAGGCGATGACAACATCATCGAACCTGGAAAACAGTGATTGAAGCTAGTCGAGGTGATGAACGAAGGCAGCGTTTATGGAGAAGAGATTCCAACAGAGGCAGAGCTTCAGTCCTCTGATCTCGAGATGACAAAATTGTCGATGACATGACAGGATGACAGATACTGTAAATCTTCATCTTCATCCTTTGATTCTGAGATCCACCGAGAGAGATGGAGGAGAAGAGATTCCGACAGAGGCGGAGCTTCGGTCCTCTGATCCTGAGATGACAGAATTTGACGATGACAGATGACATGATGACAGAAACTGTAAATCTTCATCTTCATCCTCTGATTCTGAGATACACCGAGAGAGATGGCGAAGAAGATCCACATCCCGATCTTCTCTTTCCTCCTCTTCGCTTCCTTATCCTTCTAATGTTACTGTTTGATTGCAGAACCAAGCATGATGATGACAATATCAAAACTATTCGAGCTCAGCCAAGATCTGAAACTTCTGAAATTCCAAGTCAAAATTAAGATTCCAAATCTGCATTTTAAACTCTAAACAGATCAACGAACATCAGTTATAGACTCAAGAACATACCTAGTTTCTTAGCGAGTCGCATCAGCAGGATCCTTGACGTCGGAAGGTGTAGCTCCTTGACGCCGGATTCGTGGCTTTCGAACTTCTTGGAGCAAAAAAGGGAGAACTCCTAAAGATTTTGTCCTTGTCGGAGTCCAATTTCTTCATCATTCGAGCGTCCTCCTCGGGCGATGAGTCAGATCCCAGGGTGGCGAGCTCGGTGGCGCTGATCCGGTCGTCGTTGTCTTGAAAAGGAGGCCAAGATCTGCAAAACGCGCCGATCCAAGGAAATGGCACCAGATCTGGTTCAGTGCCTTTGAATGAAGCTAAATCGATGGAATTGAAGGTCGAATTCCGCTTCTTGCCGTATTCAGAGGCTGTCAATGGACGGATAGCAGGGCTAGGGCGTGTGGCGTTGATTATGGTGGAGTTGCAGACCGAGGAAAGGTTGAGCAAGGCGAGGATGAAGATGGAGCGTGGAAGAGGAAGAAAAAAAATGACGGCTGTTTCATAATAGGTTAGGTTAGATAAGCATCTAGGTTAGATAATTGAATTAAATAAAGGAGGATTAGAAAACCCTCGTAATATGTAGAAGGTGTTATTGGGCCCCGTATTGCGTTTGAATGCACGTTTGGAATGTGGCCCAAGGACCATTGCAATTAATAATGGAATGTCATTCTCGTCCCATGTTGAAATCATGCAAAAAATTAAAGGTGTCACCCAGTGGCAGCTGCCAACTAAATTGCTAGGGAAATGTTTGGTTCATTTTAGGGCTGAATCTATACGCACTACATTTTGCAACTTTCCACACTATATTGTCGTACGCCTAAAATGGGCGTACACTGGTTTTAAGCGGACAGTGCAAAATTTCAACATTGATTGTGAGGCAAAATACAAAATACGGTATTATGTATACGCCCAAAATGGGCGTACGCCCAAAACTGGCGTACAGTATAAATTTTAATAATATAGCCGTTTGAAAATAGCCGTTGGGGAAATACAATTTTTAACTCGTACGCCCATAATGGGCGTACGAGTTAAAAATTTGGTGTAACGGCTATTTGTCCGAATTCAGAAGTGACCGTTGGGGTATATTTTGCCTGTACGCCGCACGATTGTTTTTATCCCAACGGCTATTTTTTCAGAATATGACCGTTTGGGATGTAGTATGTGTATAAATGTAGGAACTTCGGATGGATGTTGAAGTCAAAAATGTCAAATAGGAGAGTTACAAATTTGAGTGATGGTGAGGAGTTTGAATATGTGACGGAGATTGAGTATGAGAGCGGTGAAGAGAACGAGTATGTTGAAGAGAACGAGCATGGGAGTGACGAAGACGATGCGATCGTGGATGAGAAAGAGTATTTTAGTGAACCCGACGACGGGATGTGGGACGACGATACCGACGAAGAAGGAGGAGACTTCGACGCCGGAGATTTTTCGGTTAGTAATTAATTAGAATCGTTTCGTATTTATTTACGTTATTTAGTTGCAAATAATTTGTAGAAGTGATAGTTTAGATTGATGTGGACTCGTAGTTTTAAGTTTTAGTTGTGATAAATATGGTAGTTTTTATTAATTATAGGGTATGGATTACTATGATTCGTTTGATACCGAAGAAACGTTTCCTACTAAGGAACACTTGAGGCGTTGGGTTCAGAGTATTGGTAGACAACTTATGATGGTATTAGTGACTCGCCATAGCAATGAGCGTCAAATGAATATAATGTGCTCGCATGCTGGAGTGTATAGATCAGGGAAAAAGAAAAGAGAGGATGGTGAAACAGAGGAGGTTGTTAATACAGAGCGGGATAGTAGGGATAAGAAGTCGGATTGCAAGTTTGAGATCCGAGGATATAGGTTCAGGGCGAGGGATGCGAGAGATGGATGGTATGTGAAGGTAAAATACGGACAACACAATCATAAGCTTTCCACTAGCTTCATTGGCCATCCGTACATGGGTCGAATGACGCCGAATGAGGTGAAATTTGTGACGGTATGTGCGAACAGCTTGACTACGCCGTCTGTTATTGCTACTCAGTTGAGTGCGGCCTTTCCAGGGAATACAACATCCACAAAACAAATCGCCAACTTTATTCAGAAGATGCATTTTGAGGATCGTGGAGATTTGACTGTTACACAATGGACCTTGAAGTTTTTGAAGGAGCGCAGCTATGTAGTGCATCCCCTCTGCAAGAAGAAATCAAACGAGGTGGAAATCTTGTTTTTTGCCCATCAAGACTCGTTGCACTTGTTGAAGATGTTTCCGTACGTCGTGGTTATTGACGCCACATACAAGACGAATAGGTACATAATAGTTGTATATCAAAATTTTTTTGTTTAAATATATTGCATATGCCTCTTCCTTCATTATTTAAATATATTATGCAGGTATAAAATGCCTCTTGTGGAGATTGTCGGTTTCACTTGCACGCATAAGACATTCAACATTGCATATGCATTCACGGGTAAGGAGGAAATAATGCACTACTTGTGGATAATTCAGAGGCTTAGAAAGTTGTTTGAGGATGCCGGAGTAATGCCGACTGCAATAATGACCGATCGAGAACTAGCTCTCATCACTGCAATCAAATATGTGTTCAAAGATCTTCCGGTTCAACACCTCTTGTGTTGGGTTCATATCAAGCACAACATCGAGGTAAACGCTACCAGAATTTTGAAAAATAAGGAATCGGTGAAAAGGTTGTGCTCGCAAGTATGGAGACTTTTTCTATCAAGAACGGAGGAACAATACGAGGAAAGACTGCTAGGATTGAGAACATCTTGGAGAAGCGGCGTCGTCGGATACATTGAAAAGGTGTGGCTTATCCCTTACAAGACAAACATTGTTTGCGCATGGACGGAACACAATCTTCACTTCTTCACGAGCACCTCAAACAGGTAATTTTTTTTTAACTTACTTAAACGTTTCCGATTTATTTATTAGTTTATTATGTAATAGTTGTTTTACTTAAACGCGACATTGAATGAATAAAACATAGGGTTGAGGGAATGCATAAGGTGTTGAAGAAAATAATCGGTTCAAGTATAGGCGGTTTTAATCGAATGGTTGTGAGGATCCATGCAGCCATCGAGGGCCAGATTGTGAAGGTGAGGACCACCATGGAAGAGGATCAGATCAAGACACCCGGGGTTTTCAGACGAATGAATCCACAAGTGAAATTGATATTTCGGCATCTATTCCATAATGTGTCTGCGGCAGAGGCGTTTGGTCATTCAAGTGGCACTGGTGGAGAGGGGTTCGGATTATCAGGTTGCACTCTTACAGATGAGTTCCCTCAGCCAGCAATGACGAAATGTGGGGTAGACTTCGGGGTTGACAATGTTGATCTCTTCATGTTTCCATACATTGTAGATGCACAAGACGTAAGGGCGGATGGACACTGTGGATATCGGTCACTAGCCATGTTGTTGGGGCATCACCAACAAGAATATCCTCGCATTCGCATGGAACTGACTACGGAGCTGTTAGAGAATAGTGATATCTACAGACGAGTCATGACCAGACTACGCCCGGATTTGGCAAACAACTTCGACGCTCTTGTTCAAGAGGTCAACTATAACAGATCACCATGTCCTGAAAGATACTGGATGAGTATGCCCATGATTGGATTAGCATTTGCCACTAAGTTTCAGGTTGGTTTGATATACTTATCCAAAGTCCGATCATATTTGTTCTTACCGATGAAGGTGTATCAACAATGCTCCAGTCATGGTTTGAAAATTTATGCAATGGCTCGTGTGGGCTTAGCAAACTACTACATACCGGTATGATTTTCACTAAAGTATTTGTGATTTTCACTCAATTTTCTTAATGCTTAACATGGTATTTATGTTTTGTAATTTAGGTGTGCCTTAGAGAAGACTGTCCGGTACCATCTGTACTTGGAGTTTGGCGCATGTTCAAGGATCCTAGTGCGAATGGATTGGATCACGGGTTCGCGCTGAGGATGCCGCAATGGAAGGACTATCGCATTAATTATGGTAGTATAGATGTTGATCTGTAGTGAATTCGGATGTGTTGAATGTTTCACCTTTTGAAATTCTAGTTGATGACTTCTGTTGTATGTATGTTATGCTTTTAATATCTTGACTCCTTTTATAGTATTGTCTTGTCTGTTATTTTTTAATGTTTTAGATGGGTTAAATGAAACAAGTTCTGAATTCACTACAAGGGATTACTTGTTAAATTAAAACAGACACTCCAGAAACTACAACAGACTTAGCAAAGACGTAACAACTTTCAAGACACATAACAACATTACATCCTAATCGGAATCAGGGGAAGGAGCACCACGGCCATATTCATTGGGAAACAGAACTCCAAGGTGGAATAAGGCTGATTCTTTGTCCCACCTGTGAAAAATACGAAGTTTGAGCTCCATGTCAGCGTGTTCCTTCAACAGTTTGGCCATGACTCGGAGATGATGAGGGTCGTATTCTGGCTCCAGATACACGATCCTCCAGTTACAATCACATGTAACAAACCTTCGTCCATACGTATGGGGATTGTCCTTGTTATTAGCAGATAACACGGTGAGTGTCTTTGAGCACCTTCTACTAGGGCACTGGATCTGAGTGCCTTCAGCTGGAACTGGGGAGGATGAAGATGATGCCATGCTTGTTTGAATCTGTAATACAAAGTAAGAAAACATTTTAGAAACAATGAAGATATCTATCCAAATCAGTAAAAAATGAGACTTACAGAGTAAGAACTTGAAACAATGAAGATTTTACGGCGGAGTGAGAATGTGATGAAAGGGTTCACTGAGGCAGTGAATTTATAGCCGAAGTTTTACTAGGGTTAGGGAAAAATTGGGTCGGTGTAGACAAAAGGCCCACAACAACAAAGGCCCAATAACTTAAAATTATGTCATCCAGCTGTGACTTACAGCTGTGTAGTAGGTGTAACACATTCATTTTCATATAAGTGACATTCAGCTGTATGCTAGATGTAGAATTCATCCCAACAATTCAAACCATCAGCCGAACAATTCAGCCCAGCCAAGCCCAAATAATTCAGCCCAGCCAAGCCCAAATAATTCAGCCCAGCCAAGCCCAATAAAAACGGGATTAAAAACGGCGCGAAAATCGAGTAAAATGGGATTAAAAATAAAAACGGCGCGAAAATCGAGTAAAACGGGATTAAAAATAAAAACGGCGCGAAAATCGAGTTTATGAAGGGACGTACAACGAAAAATGACAAGAAAAGGGTATTTAGCAAAAATAAACTTTACATAGTAACGAGTTAATCTCAAGTATATAAGTCGTATAGTTTTACTCATATGTGTGTGATATCAATTCGTTACTCAAATAAACTTTACATAAAACTTTCATTAAATGTTATGAAACACTCAAATACTCCAAAATAACGACATTTCACATCTTCGTATTGTCCATATTGCTTGATTACTCGATATTTTATGCGTATTTCATTAAAACTTTCATAAAATATCGAGTAATCAAGCAATATGGACAATACGAAGATGTGAAATGTCGTTATTTTGGAGTATTTGAGTGTTTCATAACATTTAATGAAAGTTTTATTTAAAGTTTATTTGAGTAACGAATTGATATCACACACATATGAGTAAAACTATACGACTTATATACTTGAGATTAACTCGTTATTAGGTGAAAGTGACTGTTTAGATATTTCGAAGTGTTCATTTTGTTATTTTATTATAAAAACGAAACCGTCATATTGGTAATGCTCAAATACAACTTTTACATTTCAAGTTTTTCAATGTTTAAGGTCTTATTAACCCGTTTTATGTCGTTTTTAGGTAATGGGCCTCACCAAATCTCAATTCGGCCTTATTAGGCCCGTTGACGTTTTTGTTGATTTTTTTTCGATTCCGAGAATTGATAACGACTAAAGACTTCATTTTCTATCATGTTACAATTTTGAAATTTTGAGTTTTAGCGTTCTAAGGCGTTTAAACGAACTGGGCCCAAACTATCCATTTCAAACACAACTATCCACATTCACTATCCACTATCCACATTCACTATCTACTATCCACTATCCACATTCAATATCCACTATCCACTCTCCGACATCCAAAATCCTAATAATATATAAATCCATGAAAACTACGACATCCAAAATATACATCTCAGAAACATCCAAAATATAATACTGCACATAAACATATCATTGCACAGGCCCATCCTCCTCTGGTACTACATCACCAGTCCATATGCTGATCCACCCCCTCATCATCCTCGCTTGTCCTGGAGGCAGAGTGTCACCATATGCACGTAGGAAACTGAATATCTCAGAGGCGAGTATGTTGTCCCGCTACATTTTCAAAATGTAAATATAAGTAGAATAAAATAGATTATAATTATTACTTGAGCGATATTGACTGAAATACGTACCACAACTACAGAGGTTGTCGCAGGTATCTGTATGTGCTCGGCACGGTGGTCAAACGGTGCCCGTGGGTCCTGCCTGGGTGATCTGGAATCAACATAAGGATGTGACATGGCATTAAACCATGTCAGATATCCATCCTTGCAATCCCATGCATACTCTCGAAGTCCTCGTCGATCCTGCTCGTCTAAGGTGATCAATCGATCCGACAGGGTCTCTGGGGCCCAAGTGCAGTCCTCATCCCCGAATGTGACAGTGTACCCCGATGCAGAATCATTTCTGATCGCAGTAGGTGGTGTAATCGGGGGTTCGGGTATGCCTTGCACATACCCGAACTGTCGCAAACATCGGTCAGGATGGTGCGACTCCCTGACCTCAAAGGACTCTAGAGGCCCCCGAAATAGACCTAACCTATACTGGGGGTCGTTGAGATCCAACTTGCCCCAGGGGTTCCACTGAACCTATGTTTTTTTAAAATGACAAACGTATTTTTAAAAATAATAATTGCATAACATATGATGAAATTACTAATTAAATAGTACTTACCTCTGCATATGTGATCTGGTCAAGGACCAGTCTGAGGGAAACTAGTCGAGCAGGATCCTTATGGTACTTGACTTTGCTGTTTTCCCGGATAGCCGCCGCCGAGGCATTCATGGATGTCAAGTCCTGCGTAGCATGACCCCGAAGACCATGGAAATACGCCCATATCCAAGTCTACAAATACCAGAATTTCATAATGTTTTATACATAAGCAAAATATACACGAAAAAAAAAAACATTAAACGAAAACTACCTTCGGCAGGAGCGGACAACCAGCAAACCCCTTGGATTGAGCACGGGAGGCCTGACCCAACTGTCTGTACAGTTCAGCCAAGACGGCTGTCCCCCAAGCATAGGACCCTGTCTCATTGTGATCTACGAGGATGCTAAGGTATTTGTGCTTCACCTTCATCCGAGACTTGTCGACAAATGTCGTACTGCCTAACAGGGACAACAAGTAGAGCGAAGCAATATCACTCTCTTGCTGAGGAGTCCTGCAATTAATAACAACAAATGAATTAGTAACGTTAATCGAGAAATTATGAGAAATTCTTATAATATACGATAATTTACCTGTCCCGTATATCAAACATCTGTAATAGTCGGTTGTGGATCGTGGTGATGCCTATCTTGCCGTGGATGTTCAAACCCCCATCTGATAATTTATCACGGATTATAAATATTTAATTGAATCAACTAAAAAATGGAATCAAATATAAATAATAAAATAAACTCTACGTACGTAAGCATAGCGCAGCAGCCTCCTCGATCATAGCAAACCCGAACATCCGTTGCACATGAGGATGCACAAACCCATCTATGTCTGCCTCAGCAGATCTGACAGCTCGTCCATGGATCGGAAGCTCCAGAATCTTCCGCACGTCTAACAAGGTAGGAGCAATCTCACCAAATGCAAAGTGAAACGTGTTGGTTTCTGGATACCAACGCTCCACAAATGCAGAAATCAGAATCGGATCGATGTTGTTGTACTCGAGTCGGGGATCTGCAAGGACATGTAAGTGGCTCCGCTCAACGAGCTGCCACCATGACCCAGGCACATTAGATTTATGCCTATCATACTCCCTGAAGAAGTCCTTGCGGGTGTATATATCCAACACCCTCTTCAGCTGATGTACGAAAGAGAAATTAATGAATTAGAATAGCGTGTGGATCGTTTTACCTCACAAATTCATTTAGGAAACAATGCATACCTTCGATGAGGGTGGTATCACATAAGTCGGGTCATGCTCAATACGCTCTGCAAGAGACGACGTCTCAGTCCATATCACCGGAGCAATGTGAGTGTTGTAATCCACCAAAAGTCGTGAACTAAGAGGACCTCCAGCATGCCCCACATAATCTGCATCCCCTGGAACCGGTACAGCTAAGCCCGGATCAATGTGCTGAACAGGCTCCTGAACAGGGTCCTGAATGGGCTCCTGGAGGTCTGGCTGATCCTGAATCTCCTGCTGATGATCCTCTGCAGAAGGAGACAATGATCCAACTGGAGATGGCTCACGCAGAGGTGATCCCTTATAGTAATCATCATGCATCTGCGCCTCCAAATCTCCTAGATCTGCATCTGGCTGATCTGCAACCTCGGTTGCCTCCGTCAACTCCTCTGAAAACTCCTCCGCCTCACTAACATCCAAATCATCCATCAAAGCTTTCCTTGTATCTCCTATATGCACTCCTGGAATGTCTGGAGGAGATCCACGACGTCGGGAAGCTGTGATCCCGCGTGCGCTAGGGTGACGAGAGCCCTTCTTCTTCTTTCAAACAGAACCACCCGCCGGAGTAATAGCCCTCTCTAAAGCCTATTTTCATATTTACGAATTATTATTTTATAATATTTGACGTTTTTCTTTTAAATATTTAATAATGTATTAATTACTAATTTTTTCTTAGGTACGACTTATTAATAATTTATTAAGACGCTATTTAATAACGTATTAATTACAAATTAATTCATTTCTTAGTAAATAACAACTAATTAATATTATATTAATAAATATTATTTAATATTAAATCTTTTTCTTTTACAAGTTATTTATCGAATAACGTGAAACGATAAATAACGACTAATTATTCTTTAAATCGTTATTTATCGAATAACGTGAAACGTGAAACGATAAATAACGACCAATTAATAATATATTAATAAATATTATTTATTAATATAATATTATTTTCTTTTAGCTAAACGATAAATAACGACTAACTAATATTATATTAATAAATATTATTTACTAATTAATCTTATTCTTTAAATCGTTAATTATCGATTAACGTGAAACGTTAAACGATAAATAACGACCAATTAATATTATATTAATAAATATTATTTATTAATATAATATTATTTTCTTTTACCTAAACGATAAATAACGACTAACTAATATTATATTAATAAATATTATTTACTAATTAATCTTATTCTTTAAATTGTTATTTATCGATTAACGTGAAACGTTAAACGATAAATAACGACCAATTAATATTATATTAATAAATATTATTTATTAATATAATATTATTTTGTTTTAGCTAAACGATAAATAACGACTAACTAATATTATATTAATAAATATTATTTACTAATTAATCTTATTCTTTAAATCGTTATTTATCGATTAACGTGAAACGTTAAACGATAAATAACGACCAATTAATAATATATTAATAAATATTATTTATTAATATAATATTATTTTCTTTTACCTAAACGATAAATAACGACTAACTAATATTATATTAATAAATATTATTTACTAATTAATCTTATTCTTTAAATCGTTAATTATCGATTAACGTGAAACGTTAAACGATAAATAACGACCAATTAATATTATATTAATAAATATTATTTATTAATATAATATTATTTTCTTTTACCTAAACGATAAATATCGACTAACTAATATTATATTAATAAATGTTATTTAATAATAAAAAATTTCGTTTTATTCGTTATTTATCAAATAACGTGAAACGTTAAACGATAAATAACGACTAACTAATATTATATTAATAAATATTATTTATTAATAGATTATTATTTTATTTTTAGTCGTTATTTATCAAATAACGTTTCACGCTAAACGATAAATAACGACTAATTAATAATTTATTAATAAATAACAAATAATTCATATTTCATTAATAAATCTTTTTTTAATCGTTATTTAAACGTTAAACGATAAATAACGACTAATTAATAATTTATTAATAAATAACAAATAACGTTAACGTACCTCGTGGATCGAGAGCGTCTTCTCCGGCGATATCGAACGGGCCCGTTTTTCCGCACCGCCCCGATCACGACCACCCCGAGCTCCACCCCGACCACCACCTGCTCCACCAGCTTCACCTCCAGCCACCTCGACGGCGCCACCAACCTCCTCCCCTCCACCACCAGAGCCCTCGCCAGCGCCACCGACCACCTCAGCCACCGCAGCCACCGCGGCTCCACCACCCCCCCTTTTCTTTTTCGCCGGATTCGTCTTCCGCCCAACTCCTCCACCTCGGACCCTTGCGCCACCAGCACAAATACGGACGGGAGGGAGAACAGACGAAGCCGCAGCCTCCACCGTCGCCTCCACCACCACCGCAGCCTCCACCGTCGCCGGATTCGAGCTTTTCCCCATTTCTTCGGATTGCATGATTCCGAGTGAAATTGAAGAAATTGATTGAGGGATTTGGATTGTATGAGAAAAACGAGTCGAATGGGATAGATTTGGGGAAGAAAACGAGTGAAATAGGAGAAGAATGGACGGCGGCGATATTTAGGTTACGAGATGAACAGTGTTTTGCTGATACGACGAGAGGAGGAAGAAGAAAGCGAGGCGGAGTTTTATATCCTGGGCGTACGCCCATTTTGGGCGTACGAGAATGTAGTTTAAAAAGTTTCAAAATGTAGTGCGTATAGTCTCTTCGCATTTTAGGGGTGAAATACCTTAAGGGCTCGTTTGATATCGATTTTTAGATATCGGGTATGAGTATGAGTATCGGGTATGATATGAGATATCAGATATGGGTATGAATATGAGTGATATCTTTGATATATCCAGTTTTTTAGGTATATAAAACACACACTTTAAAATCATTTCAATACTCATATCTGATATACTTGGCTCATATCAAACAACAAATATCAGATTGGTATCGATATACTGATTATACCAAACGCAAATTGGATATGAGTGATATCGAATACTCATACCTGATATCGAGATATCAATACCAAACGAGACCTTAATGTGTTATGAGATTATTGATTGGTCATTTGTTTTATACTGGAGAGTTTATCTTTCTTTTTTAAAAGGGGTAGGCTTATAATAAATGAGTTTTTTCTAATGTGTGTCCAATAGCACACACTAAATAACTACAAAAATGAATGAATTGCATGAGAAATGCCCATGAGAAAGAATTTCAAGAATTCTTCGAGTCCAAATCCCATGAGAAATGCCCTTAAGATAAGAAATAAGGACGAATGAGGTCCTTCCTCCTTGGACCTCTTTCCTCCTTCCTTATTGGAGTTGACCATCCGTTGACTGTCCATTGACCGACCGTTGACTAGCCCTAGAGAAGCACATATAGGTAAAAAGTATAGTACATTTAAGGCAAAAAAAAAAAAAAAAAAAAAAAAAAAAAGCGTAGCACATTTGAGAGCAATAGCGTAGCAGGGGCTAAGAACATCCGTGGACGCGGATTTTCGAAAATAGGATCACCGGTGGTTTTGAGAAAGCGGCGGGGAAGATGAGCAGCAAGAGAGTGGTTGTTGTGGGAGGCACAGGCTACTTGGGACAACATCTACTTTCAGACCCCAAAACGGCGTCGTACGATCTCGCCTTCACCTTCCACTCCACTCCTCCTCCTCCACTCCTCCTCCTTCCTCGTGCTCTCTCCTTCCCAGTTGATCTAGCAACCGGCCATGGCTTCGATTCCATTCTCCAATCCTTTGGCCAGGTCTTCTCTTCACTCCTATCTCTTTCTACAAATTCGTCCTACACTACTTTGTAATCATATATGTTATACTTGATTCATGAATCAAGACTGTTGCGCATGTGCAATTCATATATATTTGGTAGGGTAATCACTCGTCAACGTTTTTTGAACGATTCGTGTAAAGTGAGATGCAATTGCTGTGGATTAATCTGGATAAAAACTAGGGCTACACCAGTGATTCTGGTATCAAGTTGCTGTGGATTTGTAAACGGAACTTGTTTTTGTAATGTGAAATGCCAGCCAGATGTGCTCATCAATTGTGCTGCCATCTCTGTTCCTCGTGCTTGCGAGGATGATCCAGCAGCTGCAATGTCCATCAATGTGCCTTCCTCTCTTGTAAAATGGTTATCTGGTTTTAAAGACAGAAATACTCTTCTGATTCACCTTTCAACTGATCAAGGTACCGTTCTTACATTTGTGCTGTGGGTGAAAAGTTTCCTTGATCTAATGGTGGCTTCGATCATGTTAAATCTCGTTTTGTTTTCTTGATGGTCAGTATATGAAGGGTCCAAGTCCTTCTACAAAGAGGAAGATGATACTGCTCCAGTGAATGTTTATGGAAGATCTAAGGTGCAGGCTGAGAAGTTAATATCTGCTAATTGGTCTAACTTTGCAATTTTGAGAAGCAGTATCATTGTTGGCCCCCAAACATTGTCACCTATTCCAAAGTCGCTTCCAATTCAGGTGTGGATAAATAAAAAAGAATGGACTTTGTACATGCTTTCTTTGAGAATTGTTTCATGACATGATATCTTTGGTACAAATTTATGATGGTTCTTATTTGAATGTGGAGCAATCAAGATTGAATCAAATAAAAACTATGTAAAATTTATTTCTACTTGGATTTCACATTTTATTAAGAAGCCAAATACTAATCTCCATTTTAGGAAGATCCCCTTCCTTTAGCTTTCTATTTTATGCCCTTCTTCAAATTGAGCTATAAAAAGCCTACACTTCATTGTACGTTGATACCTTTTTCTTGTGATCACGCTAAGCTATGAAATTGTCATTATGACTTAAAAGTTTCCTGTTCTTAAACCCCAAAATTTTAATATCTGGAGACTCTGGTGTCTTATGAACGTGCCGTTGCTGCTTGCAAGTCCTAATCTGTCCAATGCTAAGGCTCATATCTTATTTTTTGCTTTTAAGTAATTGTCCACTTCTCTTTGGTTTGTCTTCCAGTGGATTGATAATGTACTATCTGAAGGAAACAAAGTGAATTTCTTCTACGATGAGTTCCGTTGCCCAGTATATGTCAAAGATGTTGTGGCTACAATTTTAGCTTTGACAGAAAAGTGGTTCTCAGGTTTGTATCTTCTTTTCTGCTTAGTTGGCACTAGTGTGCAGTTTTGTTGCTTGCAAAAACAAAAAAAAAATTGTGTGATTGTGTTTTTTTCCCCCCAGATGGTAAGCAAATGCAACTACTGCTAAACCTTGGCGGGCCAGATAGGTTATCTCGTGCTCAGATGGCAGAGACTGTGGCAGACATCAGAGGATACGACTCCTCGTTGATCAATTCTGTATCGGCATCAACGGTATGTCTCTCTCCATATACTCTTGTTATTTTCCCGAGTTCATACTAAGTGCTTTTAACAATACACGATCCTTAATAAGCTCAAAGTTGACCTTATAACATGATAACCCAAATAATAAAACTATAGTTTTTTAGGCCTTTGAGAAACATTCAATTAAATCAGATGTTTGTTCCTGTTGTTAATCTTGATTCCTCAGGTTGATCGTGGTGTGAAGTCTCCACCTGACATATCCATGGACATCAGTAAGCTTGTTGAAATGCTTGGCATATCACCTACTCCGTTCAAAGACGCTGTGAAATCGACACTTGAATCTGCTGCCAGTTCCTGAGCTCTCCCAAGATTTTTTATGCATATTGTTAATGGTTCTCAGTTCATTTATTTAAACTATAAAACTGAACTTCAGGTTTGATTTTACTGCACCGTTATTATGGTACTAATGTTGAAGCATCCTCCTCGTTGAGAATCTAAATCGTCTGTCTCTAATTCATATAACTGTATCATAGTACATGTAGACATTTGTCAACATGATTTAAAGAATGGATAAAACAGATACTAAATATTGTAAAGCATCCTTACCTCAGTTGGCTATGATACATGTATTAGACACAAAGGATTTGGATTCCCTCGTTGATGCCATCTTGTGTCTTTGTGATCGGCCAACATTTCGGACGGTACAACAAATTCTGGCTCACTTCCAACTTTTGGAATTTACCCTTGAATTTGAGGGTTCTTACTTCTTAACACATAAAATTCGAGAGCTTCACTTCTCACCATTTTTATCAAACCATCTTTGTAGGTATTTAATATGTACTTGCTATAAAGTATTGGTGATCTCGGTTCATGAAGCCCTTGTGACAGGTGCACCCATGTTTTTTGAGGTGTCATTTTTTTTTTGTCCTCAACCCATGAGTATAAAAAATCATAGGAAAAGTACTACTCATCTGTCTCATTTTGTTAGTCCCATTTCAATCAGGTACATATGTCGAAACATGTTTTGCATCGTTAATATCTCTAGTTATATGTTAATAAAAATTATAATTTTTTAATATTGTTAAAGTACTCATTAAGACGAATCAAACAAGACCTCACATGGCTATGTTTTTTCTTATATATTAGGAAAAATCTACAAGATTCTCTCGGTTTGTGAATAGTGTCACGAAAAGAAATGGAACTAACATTATGGGACGGAGGGAGTATAAAAAGTGATGTTCAAATAATATTTGTGGTGCCTCTATGACTCTATCAATACCGATAATACACTTATCGATCAACGATTTTCGTTTATAAATTGACGATGGAAACCTAACCCCTAAATAAAAGGTGGTTTTGATTCGGTAGAAGGACGGACCTATCGTCCTCTTGCCATTTTGACGCTTTCCCGTTCTTCTCTTGAAAATAAATAAATAAAACTTATTCTTAATGAATCTAAAATAAACTTATACTCTTAAGATAATGTTTTTATTCTTTTTTCAACCATGAGATTTATCGTAAGGTATGAAAAGGGTATTTTTTCCAACTATTGGAGGACTTTGGGATTAAAAATGGGTACATCCACCTAACCTACCTAACTACAGTATCTACCTAACTACAATATAAGGGAGAAACCAAATTTTTGTTAAAAATTACGCCACATGTTGCTAATTTATTGGTCATATATCCATAATTTAAAACATTTTAAGATTAAACTATACTCACCTTTTCCATCTGATTAGATTAAAATTGTTTTTGAAAAAAAATCTATTGAAAACTAAAGATAAGGTATTAAATTTATTAAAATGAGGTAGTAAAGGGACACTAACGTTGTCATATCCACTCTTGCTCTATGTACATTATTATCTGGCTTCATAAAAATAGGATTACAAATTTGCAAAAATAATATGATAGATTATTTTTTATTATTATATCTTCGTTATTTATCAAGCAGTCAATCTTTTTGTAATCTGACACATCATACAAATAAGATTACGAATCTGCAAAAATTACATAATAGGACATTGTCAAGTAAAAGTCTAAAAAGATTAACATGTAAATATCTTTTTTTGATTAAGCGGATCTTAAGCAATTTTTTTGTGATATTTCTAGTACATAGTTTTCCAATTACTTTTCATTCGAAAATTCCTAAAAACGGTAAAATAATTGTAACCAATGCAACTCTGACATTGGGTGACTGAAATGAAAGGATCATATGTGACATAGCTAGGTTGGGAGGACGAGATTTTGCTTTAGCAATTATATAGACACTAAAGTATTTTTTTTAGTTTCAATTGTAAATGAGGGTGTTGTGGATCAAATTGAGGATTGGGATATGTGATTTTATCGTGTTAAAACTTAAAAGCATCTAGACACTCCATCGGATAAGGAAATTAAATATCCGCCAAAATAAAATCCCATTATGTTTTACTCATTGCATTTTCTTGAACTTCATTCAAGTATGAAATCTACTTATACTCGGAGTCCTATATTTGACCCGACGCATGCACCTTGGTGAACTTTCATTCAAGTATGAAATATACTTATACTCGAACCTCGATAACCGACCTGATACGTACCAAAATGTATTTGTAATTCCAAGCTCGAGACCAAGAATACAAGTGAGCACCCCGGAACCTCAAAGCTCTCAATGCGCCGAACGAGTATATATTATGGATTAGGATATGCGTTTGAATCATACTAAAGGCATCCAGACGTTCTTTTAATTCCACATCGTATAAGATGGTTAAAAATCCACTAAAACAAAAAATGATTGTTTCTTACTCTCTGAACTATACACTAAACAGATTGCACCTTATAATTATGTACACTTTGTATTGCACTGATTGTGCCTTACTTTTGCACTTTCTCCAATCTTACAAAAACATGTGCACTTTTGTGAACTTCATCCAAGTATGTAACATACTTATATTCCGACTGTTGGAGCCGGTTCTCGATGGGCTCGCGGAACTCAAAGAGAGTCGAGTTAGGCCCAAAAGGCGCGACCCGAAGACGGCCCATGAAGTCAGCCCAGAAGACGCGACCAAGGACGGCCCATGAAGTCAGCCCAGGAGAACGAAAGCGGCCCAACACATACGGAGCCCAAAAAGAGGATCCGACGAGATTAGGTATCGGAGGGGCAAAGTGGTAATTGACTCGCGTGGGCCCTAGCGAGAGTATAAGAGCATAAACAAATGGAGAGAGAAAGGAGGGCTTGATTACTGGATAAACTCTCTTTTCTTCTTCCTCTCGAGAGCAAGAAAAACACAGAAGCAAACCAGAGATTCAATCTTCCTAAACGACCTTCTCCTTGAGGCGTTTGGACGATCAGCATTTGGGTAATGACTCCCAGTGTTGCTATCGAGCTTTTGATGTTGAAATGAATGATTTCTAAGGCCATACGGGTACTGGTAGCGTAGAATCTGAAACGTTTTAAATGACATTTTGAGTTCTCCTTTTCATTACTTTACTTCTTCCTATTCTCTCTTGCTCTTGTGTCAAATTGTACGGTCTTTAGTTGCTTATTTGCACGCTTGCTGATTTGAGCGTCGGAGAGCCAAATCCGGAGCCACCCCCTCCTGGTTTGGTTGCGCAGGTACCACAGGTGTCAAGAACAAGGTTGGTCCTTAGGGAGAAGATGATGTAGGGTTAGGTTTGATCGGGTGAAGTACTACATACAAGTTGTTTGTCCAGACTCGCGAAAGAGGTCTTCAGTATTCCCTCAAAGAACTGACGTCCAGTGTCTCGCGAGGTGTTGTGTCGCGAGACTGTAATTTCTGAGCTCCAACACCGACCCCGATATCTAACCCAACACGTACAAAAATGCATTTGTAATTCACATTGACCTGTAATTCTAAGCTCGCTTCCAAGTGTACAAGACTCCTATATCTTGAGCGAACCCAATCAAACTAAAATCATGAATAAATTACACGCTTCTAATATATTGTAGACTTCCTTTTTATTTTCACAGATTACCATTTATTTTCACATATTACGATTGCAGCGACTCCAAAAAGTGATAATACGTAGCATCGGGACCAACAACCTCCTCATATGTGTAAATACGGCTCGGATATGAGGTGATCTGGTGCGCCCTGCCTTAGGGCGTTTAACCCCGCACCCGAAAAATTATAACCCGCATCCGTTTTGGGCGCATCCGTAACGCGTTCAAAAAATCCAAGTCGGTTATTTTTTTTTTTTTTGCCTTCAAAATGCTTGAAAATCCGGTTTAGTTTTGGGAGCATCCTAGTGCGCCCAAAACTGAACCGGGTTTTAAAAAAAACTCTTGGGCGCAATAAAGATGCGCCCAAGAGTGGGTGGGAGTTATAATTTTCCGGGTGCGGGGTTTTTCCCCGTTGCCTTGCCTCCAAACAAGTCATGGCTCGCCTCAACGAGCACCTCCTGTGTCTGCTCTTCATCAAGACTATTTTGAGGTAAAGCACCGTTGGCGCCTCTTTTCTAGCGCTTTGTCTCGTGTCCCGTGCTACTATTCCAAGTTGAGGTTAGATTGCCCTCACGAGCGGCCGACACCAAAACCACCAGATCTTGAACCGCGCCGCCGACATCACTTCCATCGGCAACCACCTGGTTGTCGGAGATGGTCCAGCCGACGCCGACAAAAGCCCCCTCCAAGACACAGAACACCGCTCCAGCGCCTTGTCTAGGATCTTGACGTTTCAGCGCCTCGTGTCCATGCCTCGTCCTTGGCGACCTCCTTGGCTCGACACTATGGCGCCTCACCAAAAGCCTTGGTCAACTTGGTATGATCAAGCCATGGTTTTTCCATGCCTATCTTTATTTATCATCTTTCATCTTCGATACTCTTTTTAGGCACACTCGGGAAACTTGCTATTTTTAGTAAGTACTATTTTTAGTTCTCGTTTCCCGAGATAGAATTGCATTGCTGAACTTTCTATTTTTAGTAACTTTCCATTATTAACAGGTTTCTATTTTTGGGAAGTCTAGGTTCGTTTTTTCTAGAGTTTTAGAACTTTCTACTTTTAAAAGGTTTCTAAATATGAAGTGGTCCAACCTTGCATGATTTGGGCTGTCCTATTGGACTCTTGGCCATCAAGCCCAAGATCGTCCAAACCCTAGCCCAAACCAAATCCTAGTCGTCACCCTCTAGGTCAAGTCGTCTCTTCCTTGTTCTTTTCCTTTATAAGGCTTTTGCCTCCATCATTGTAACTCATGCTTAGAATTATTGAATTAGTACTTGTTGAGACATATTTTCTCTTCTCTTGGTCTAGGTGTCACCTTCCTACGGGCTCTGTCTTCTGATCTCCTTCACCATAGAGTTCTAACCTCTTCGTCTACACCCCTAACCAAAAGTTCTCATATCTTCTAGTCCATATCTTCTACATCTCGTCCCCTTTTCCTTTGTTTGAGTGAACCTCAATCACCATACTCGAAACCCTCACCAACTCAGTTTGTTGAAAGCCCCTCAACACTCATGTCCCAATTCGATAAGGCAACTTGTCGTCTATATCAAGTAGTTCTTCCGCTGCCTACTCCGTTACAACCCTCATTCCCCCCAAACACTTACTTGATTGTCAATCGAAGATCCTTAAGAGCACCATTGGCCTTCCAGGAGACCAAGGGCGCATCATGATCCCATACATCATTGGAACATTTTCATAAGCCATATGCTTAAACAAAACAGAATAATTTCAGAAACACAAAAGGAAACAGATTCTACACTGAATGTTGCTTTATTACACAAATTTTCATAAACCGGCTCATTCTGAAATAAAAACAACACTAAGAATATTCAAATTGCAACTAAGATTGCAACTAGATCTCCTTTAAACTCTCAAAACTTCAACAATTCAAACGAAACAGAATAATTTCATAAACACAAATGAAACAGAAACTGCACTGTAAAATTGCAACTAAACACTCTCAACTAGACACTCAGAAGGCATGGTACATTACTAGGCTACTACGGTAGTAAGTGTCATGTTACATTGCGGTAACCGCTTACAGTGAGAATGAAGGAAAGACACTCTCAACTAGACACTCAAAAGGCATGGTACATTACTAGGCTACTACGGTAGTAACCGCGGTAACCACTTACAGTGAGAATGAAGGAAAGGGGGTTTGTGAGCTCTGGTTCGTGTGAGGAAAAAAGAGCTCTGGTTCACAAGAAAGAGGTTTTATACTACGGTTCGTGTGGGCTTGTGAGCTCTAGTTTGTAATTTCGTAATATTATTTATTATAATAATACCGATTATAAAATAAGGCTCTACTTCTGCGGATCAACTCTTCCAGAGCGGGAGTCTAATTTTATTTTATTTTATTATAAAAAGACCATAAACCCTATCCAAGACCATAAAACCCTACATCAATAAATAATAAACCCTAAACTTTAAATAATAAATCCTAAAATAACATTAAAAAATATCTTTATGTTTTAACACATAAAAAGAGGACGATCGCAGCGCACTTTCTATAATACTTAGCGCGCCTTCAAATTTTCCATTAATGACGATTTTAACCATTAATTTAATTTGGAAATAATATTCCACTTTAATTCATTGTCTTCCTCGACTCGAGCGTTTTTTTCCTTTGAAAATTGACACTGCTGCTCTAATTCCCATTCCCGACAACGAACTGTCGTCTTCCTCAACTACGCTGTGATCATCCCCGTGATTTCCATCCGCTTCTGCTTCCAATTTCGCGTGGGCAAACCGACAACGACATGTGCTGTATTAGGGTTTGGGGGAAGGGGTGATATGGGTAAAAGGATGCCGATTGAAGACGAAGATGAACTCGAGCGACAGATCTGAGAGTAGATACAAAGTCGAGAACTAGGGATTAGAGGGAGGCAATGAGCTCTTATTGTTTGTTGCGAAGGGGGACTAGCTAGGGTTTGGAGGGATCAGGAACTGTAAATAGTAAATTACAATTTGGGCGTCGATCTGCTGTCTGGTTTCTTCAAAGGCAGTCGCGAACTGAAGGTAGTTGTGGTGGTTGAAGAAACCGATGAAGCCGGTAATGGAATAACAAAATGGGGGAGATGATGGTTGGAATGTAATTTAATGTACTCCCTCCGTTAAGAAATACTTGTCCCTGGAACAATTTTAGGGAGAATTTATTGATCAAAATTTTAGACAAATATACCCTTCATAGTTTAAGTAATGACATAGAGAATAAAAGAAAGAATAGTGAGAGAATAAAGAAAGAATCAATAACAGTAGGGTAAATTTGAAAAAAAAAGTGTAAAATTATGTTAAAAGACAATAATTTTTAACAAATAATCTGAACTCCAAGAACAAATAATTCTTAACGGAAAAGTACATAAAACGCTAATTTTTGTGTATTAGAAACAAAGAGAATGCGGGGGTGTATAAAGTAGCACCGACCGGGATCGGCGGTATGTTGATGGAATGGCATATATGATTTGTTTAAACCGCCGATCCCGGTCCGAACCAATTCCGTATTCGACTCGAACCGGCACTAGAAAAAGTGGTACGTCTTACGGAGAAGATTGGACTTTCGTGACTGGAGATTCATCTTTCTCAAAAGGTAAGCTTCTCAAGAACCCTAAATCTTTCCTTCCGTGTTTCCAACAGCTTCTCATTTCCACTCTCAATTATACCGAATCTGTTCCGAGTCGGCGTCCATTCACTCGATCCCTATGTTCAGTTTTTAGATTAGGCTTTGAATCTCCTTATCTAATTACTTCTATACCTTTCAATCTCGTCAATTTAGTCGGATCCATTCAATTTCCTGCTTACAGAGTAGCGGCGATCTGAAGAAATAGAGAGAAGAGAATGGGAGGAGGTGAACATGGTCATGGAGAAGGCGCTCATGGCGATTTCAGGGCCAAAGTATGGAGTATGCCTGGTGGTCCACACTGTCGTCCTAAGCACTGGAAGAGAAACACTGCCATTGCCTTATTCGGCGTCTTCCTTGTTTGCATCCCCATCGCAATGAAGTCTGCCGAGCTCGAGGTTCGCCTCTTCCTTCCGTGTTTTTTTTTTTTTCAATATGATTTGATTTTGCAACTGTAGTTCTATCTATGAATTTTGGTTGTACCTAATACTCCTTATGTGCTTTCTCCATTATCAACTATGAAGTTTGCCTTTCTCACATTGCTCACCCGCAGTTCCTCTTATACAAGATCATGTCTTTTAAGTCTTTTATTGGTTCAGTACATCGATTTTGATCTGTTTGATGCAAGCGGCTACATCTTTTATGGGACGTGTCTATCTGTGATCTGCATATAAATGGAGTTTTATTTTGATGAGATATTTAGGCATTGACTTCTTTCGTTTACTACGTGTTAAAAACTGGGAATTCAGGCATGAAGAATGCAAGAGACCTGTATGATACAAAAGACATGCTATTGGGTTGAGAGAGGGATTAAAAGTAGCTTTTAACTGTGTGAAAATATTCAAAATAATGTGTGAATGCCTGCTTGCTCATGGAAATCTATCTATGCATTGCTTGATTCATATTATTTGCAGCTAAGAGATTATATTCAAAGAAACAGATGTAGCTTGATGTAGATAAAGAATCTAAATGACCAACTGATTCTCTTGTGGTTTTAAAGAATAATAGATATGCTAAGTGACACATGGAAGAAGGTAGCTTGTAAGAAGTTGGTCCTTGGAGATTGAGGTAGAAATTAGAGATTGACTGGGACGTATTGAACAAGTTAGTGCAAAGAACAGTTTTTATTTGCTCACAAGGAGTAGTTTTTACTTGAAAAGAGGACATTTCAGAAGACAGGAGAGAGAAAAATAGATGGTGATGTAGTCAAACTATGGTGTATCTCAATTAGATAGGTGATTGCAATTTTATATCATATTATTCTCTGTGAATTATATACAACAGAGTTATATATGAAGTTCCTCCTCAAATAATTTAATTAGGCCTAAGGATGTAAGGATTTTTTTAGAATCATATACTCTTTCAATGGATCAGTTTTACTTGTCACAGTACCCTATCAAACTTCAAATGTTTGTATTTTGGTAGTAGGTCAGTTATCTATTCCAGTTGAGTAGAATAAATTTGTTGTGTAGCTCACTGGAAGGTTTGCAATTGCTATCTCCATGACTACTTATTCTTTACTTTCTGCAAAGGGGATGCAGTCAATAATCTGTCTGTGATCCTAGGATAAAAATGCACTTAGTTAACTTGTTCTTGAATGTTTTCTATATACAATTGGTTCAAACTTTGTCATAAGGCTGACATTTTGTTACTGTGCATTTTTTTCCTGCAGCAAAGACCTCACCACCCCGTGCGTCCAATTCCATCACAAATGTGGTGCAAGAACTTTGGAAAGAAAGATGATCCATATTCAAAAAAAGATGAATACTAGAGCATCTTTTTTCAAGTTAATCCAACCGATCCTGTGCAAGGTTGATTTCCCAGCTCTTTGAGATAAATCCTGTATTTTCATACTCAAGTATGTTTAAATAGCATCTGCATTTCGTTTGCATATTTTGCAATAAATTGAATACATGAGTAACTCAACAGATGATTATTCTCCAGAGTGTTTTGCGTGAACTTCGTGTTTTTTTTTTATGTAGTTCAGATGCTCTTCGTATTAGCTTCATTCTGATCAATATAATATCACCAATGCCTCGTACTCTAGTGCATTTTCTGCTTTAAATTTGGTTTACATCCCTGCATCAAAGGGAAATAGTGTCTCAGAAACTAAAAAATTATACCCTCTTTTCAGTAGTGAATTCATGTTGGTTCTTGGGATATAATTCTACCTTAGTTTTTGTCTCACTCTGACGGCTAAGCTATACTGCAAGTTTATGGTTGGTCCCAATCATCCTTAGGCGTGTTCACCATTTAAAAGTCAGTTCACCATTTAAAAGTCTCCAGTCTCCACCCAAGTTTCCCAAGCATGGCTAAATTCATAAGTTTAGGTTTACGAATCCCTACGCAATCCTCAAGCTTCGCCTTACAAAGATTATTCCATGAGATAAAGATGCATTCTTTTCTTTTTCTCTCCACAGTACTAAGGTACTGGAGGATAAGGGCAAAACCGTACAAATCATCATGTATTGGCTGTCAAAATTAGACCGACCCAAAATGCCCGACCAGTTCAACCAGAAAAAAGCCCGGCTGAAACCCAAAAAATGAAAACGTTTATGTCTGAGACGAATCTGACCCGGCTGATTAATTCTGAAACCCAAAAACTGTGCGACTCGAAAAATATACCAAATCCGATATCATCCGATTCAAACCTCGTCCGACCCGAAATTATCCAATCCGAACCTCGTCTGAAGCCCAAAATTCCGATCTGAACCTCGTCCGAAATCCGAGATTGTCCGACCCGAACTTGTCCGAAACTAGAGATTGTCCGAAACCCAAGATTATCTGAAACCCGTGATTATTCGATCAATTCCTACTTAATTATAGAACATTAGTAATTCATTCATATATTAATTAGTTTAAACTATCATTTTTAAAATTTAGTATTATCTTTTTCAAAATCGACCTGACCCGAAACATGTCTGGACCCGAAAACGACCCAACCCGAAACACGTCCGGACCCAAAAACTTTCCGACCCGAAAACTGCCAGACAAAAGTTTTGCCCGAAAACCCGATTTTGGCCGATAAATAGGTGTCTGGTCCGGTCCGAACCCGACCGACCGACTTGTTATAATGTTCAACCTGGAATTGTCCGAAATACGAAATTGTCCGAAATACGAAATTGTCCGAAATACGAAATTGTCCGAAATACGAAATTGTCCGAGCAAAACCCAACCCGAGTGTCCGAATTGACACCCCTATGTGTTACGGATACAGTAGCATAGTTACCTCTTTTATATTGAAAAAATATACAGTAAAATATTTCATTTAAAATAATAAAAAACATAAACAACGAGAGAAAACCCAACTCTTAAGCAGTTTGGCCAGGACTAAAAACCCCGAGAAATGCCTGACATCTACATGAAAGTCCCTGAAGGACTAAAAATGCCTGAATCTTGCACATCAAAACCCCGAGAAATGTTCTCTATAAAATTGAGAAGA
Source organism: Oxyria digyna (assembly GCA_029168935.1). Classification (NCBI taxonomy): domain Eukaryota; kingdom Viridiplantae; phylum Streptophyta; class Magnoliopsida; order Caryophyllales; family Polygonaceae; genus Oxyria; species Oxyria digyna. Next base: position 37,117,396 of record JAPVLV010000009.1, read on the forward strand.
TCCTTGTATGGACTAAAACAATCTGGGCGAATGTGGTACAATCGTCTTAGTGAGTATCTTTCAAAAGAAGGATATAAAAATGATGCAAGATGTCCATGCATTTTTATCAAGAGAACTGAATCAGGTTTTGCTATCATTGCAGTCTATGTTGACGATTTGAATATCGTAGGAACACCAAATGAGATTGCAAATACCGCAAAATACTTGATGAAAGAGTTCGAGATGAAGGATCTAGGCAAGACAAAGTTTTGTCTTGGCTTGCAAATTGAACATTTCAAAGATGAAGGTTTTGTCCATCAGTCCATCTATACAGAGAAAATCTTGAAAAGATTTCATATGGACAAAGCCCATCTTCTAAATTCACCAATGGTAGGTCGTTCTCTCAATATACATGATGACCCATTTCGTCCTCGAGAGGATGAAGAGGAAATCCTTGGGCCTGAGGTACCATACTTGAGTGCTATTGATGCTCTGATGTACCTGGCCAATAATGCAAGGCCAAATATTGCTTTCTCTGTAAACCTATTATCAAGATACAGTTCAACACCAACAAGGAAACATTGGAACGGAATCAAACATTTATTCCGTTATCTACGAGGTACTAATGACCTTGGATTCTTTTATCGTGATTCCCCAAATACTACTCTTGTTGGTTATGCAGATGCAGGATATCTATCTGATCCACACAAAGCCAAATCTCAAAATGGCTACGTCTTCACTTATGGAGAGACAACCATATCATGGAGATCCACGAAGCAAACTTTGACTGCAACATAATCCAACCAGCAGAATTAATTGCTCTTTATGAAGCAGGAAGAGAATGTGTATGGTTAAGAAAGGTGATAAAGTACATACAGAAAGAATGTGGACTCATATCAATCAAAGGCAATCCAACAGTGATATATGAAGACAACTCTGCCTGTGTCACTCAAGTGAAAGAGGGTTATATCAAAGGAGATCGGACGAAGCACATATCACCAAAGTTCTTCTCCACTCATGAACTCGAGAAGAAAGGGAAAATTGAAGTACGACAAATTCGATCAGAAGAAAATCTTGCAGATCTCTTCACAAAATCACTGAGCCCCAAGAAGTTTGAACAACTTGTGCGGAAGATTGGAATGTGCCGACTTCGAGAAATCCACTAAATGAATAAAGCTCAGGGGGGCATTATATGCGCTACACTTTTTTTCCCTTCATTCAGGTTTTTATCCCAAAGGGTTTTTCCTGACAAGGTTTTTAATGAGGCATCATCATCAAAGCATATAACAATGAGTTGGTTGTACTCTTTTTCCTACGTCCGGGTTTTATCCCAATGGGTTTTCCCTGACGAGGTTTTAATGAGGCAACATATACTCCAGATGGAAGTTGTGTATAATGAAAGACGATCATTCAAGGGGGAGTGTTATACATATATTACACCAGATGAATGATTAACCTTCATTAATATTACCATCTAGATTTTACTATTAGTGGGACACTAGATCAGTACCCGTGCCCTGCACGGGATTTGTTTATATTTTGTATTTTTAAAAAAGTTTTAAACGTCAAGAGTTACATCTCTATATAATAAAGCCACCATTTAGATTGACATAACTAAATGACATATTATAATAGTAGAAAGAAATGCAACTCTGTCTAATAATTTTTTGAAAATAGAAGATCTTGACAACATTAAATCAAAACGGGGTAGTTAATCCCATTAAAACAATAAAAACAAAAGTATTTAAACAAAAAAATGTAACTCTAAAAAGACAAATATACTAAGAAATTCTAGTACTGGTACAAATTACTAAAAACTTCTTTGTATACTACATTCGTTGTAGTATCAGATCTTTTGTTATTTTTGTCGCATATCAAAATCTTCAAACCTTTTTTGCTAGTCACTCTTGACGTTCCAACATAAAACTGACCATGAGAGAAAACAGGGCGCGGAAGATACAAACCAACATTAGCCAAAGATTGACCTTGACTTTTGTTAATTGTCATACCAAAACACACACTCACTGGGAATTGTCTTCGTTGAAACTTGAACGGGAATGTAGTGTCTGATGGCGTCATGACCATGCGAGGAATCAAAACTATATGGCCAATATTGTTGCCTGAAATGATTCTAGCTTGAATAACATGCTTCCCGAGTTGAGTAGTTATCAGTCTCGTCCCATTGCATAAACCCGAAGTTTGATCAATATTTCTAAGCAACATTATAGGGACCCCAACTTTTAGTTTCAGCACATGATTTGGCACACCAGAACACCTAACGCTGTTCAAGTACTCTGGCGTATAGACCTTGTCTTCATTGTCTCTGGGATCACGCGTCTTGCACAGACTATCAGAACTGAGATACACTGTCTCGTCGTCAAGTAATTTAGACAGTACATATTCATTAACCTTATCAACTTCTTCATGCGTTGGTGCAAGAATTGCTCGTTCCTCAAAGTAATTTGAGGTTGATCTATTGTCCAAAATAAACGGATATATAGACTGAACAATTGCTGGAATCGGTTCTAACTCATAGTTCTTAACCAGAAGTTCATCAGGAATCTTAATTTGTGCTTCACCATCGTTGTCCTCCCCTATAGTACCATCTCCGATGCTTAATACCCATTCTGCAAAATCCTTTGCTTCTTGGATTTCGGATTCAGTGGTACCTCGTTGAATCCGCATGTTTTTTGTCAGATGAAGGACTTTGCAGTGTTCCCACAACTTAGAAGAATTAATTGTGGCGAAAACAATATCTTGCTTGCTTCCTTTTGATATGACGGGAAGAATCTACCTAAAGTCTCCACCAAATACAATGACTTTTCCTCCGAACGGCTGCTGTAAACTGTTTGGATTTGTAGCACGACAAATATCTCTTAGAGTCTTATCTAAGGCTTCAAAACATAACTTGTTTGTCATCGGAGCTTCGTCCCAGATGATAAGTTTAGCAGCACATATCAACTCAGCCAGATCTGTACCTAAACGTATATGACACGTCGAAGACTTGTTAGCTGCTATACGACAACACATTAGATATAATTATCGTAAATAGTTTGAGTTTTGTACATGCACTTATATGACATGTTGTTGCCTCGTCGACTTGCAAAGGTATTTTAAATCTTGAATGAGCAGTTCTTCCTCCGGGTATTAAGAGAGCAGCATTTCCACTCGAAGCAACAGTGAGGACTATTTCTCCCTTAGATCGTATAGCAGCTGAAAGTGCCCTCCATATAAATGTTTTCCCAGTTCCGCCATAGCCATATAAGAAAAAAACACCTCCATTATCCTCTAAAACAGAATTCATGATCTCATCATAAACTCCTTTTTGCTCAGTTGTAAAGCTAGAAACCAATCGTACATGTTCATCGGATAGAGCTGCTTTGTCGTATCTAAGTTCATCCTGTATAAGCTTGTTTGAACCTTCTGATAAGAGATTTTCATCAATAAGAGGCATAGTACTATAGTTTTTCAAGCTATAACCGCTTCGCTGTAATAACTTCTCAATTTCTGCAAGAGCATAGTTTTGCAACTGATTGTCTGTTAGCTTCAAATCTGCATATAAAAACACATAGTTGTTAATGGAAAAATATGACAAAATAACTAAACAATTGAGATAAGCATATAATTTAAAAACGGAAAGCTCGAAATATAGATATGGCATAATAAAAAATATATAAGAAATAAAGTACATACCGTCAATTCGAAGTATCCTCCTCTGTTTCCTGATGATATCATCTGATTGATGTTTCCATGTTCGTTGCCAAACGTATTCAGGCCTTGCCATGCTATCAGAAATCAAAAGAAATACAAAGAGACTCTTGAGATAGTCTGCTGTTCCCCAAAAACTTGCTTCAATGATCCCTTCAACATATTCTTTGTCATCATCTAATAATCCCATCTCAAAGCATGCTTCCTTGAAGGTAGGATAAGGGTTACCATGAACAGTCCTTAAAGCTTCAAAAGAAGTTGGCCCCTTAATATGATTTAACATAATCCGGAGATAGTACTTCTCCCCACTACCAGGAAGCACGAGATAGATTCTTCCAATAGAAGCAGTTCCCTTCTCCCGAATCTTCGACTTTCGTTTCTCAGCAACCCATACAAACTTCTCCGGAAACTGGCAATATGTCAAAGTTTTAGCCGTTTCATTTGTTTTGTTACACTCCATCCACTGCAGAAACATAGTGTTTGCTATGTCTGGATCATCTATGACTTCATCAATATTATCAGCATCATCAAATAAAACACTCTGCTCACCGGGAAGGTGGAAATTCAAACGTACAACTGGCGTAGTCCGATAATGAATGGGAAAAGCAAAAATCCTCCAAGATGCTTCACACGCAGATATATAACGACAGTTGAGGTAATCTGTGATTTCATCAACACCGTTATTTTCAGAATTCTGCTTTGTTTCTGAGAATGCAGCTGTCACACGGTCTGGACCTTTGTTCACATACTTGAACAGGTATTTAATAGTGGCCGTCCGATTGCACCACTCAACATTTATATGGGCATTGTACTTTAAGAGAAGAGTTGCATTGTAAGGAACAACATTCCGATTATCTAGTACAACTCCACTCTTTTCTATCGTCCTCCCATCTTGACGCCTTCGATAAATAGCATAGCCATTTTCAGAAATAGATGTCAGGTCGTTGAACTCTTTCGGGAAGTATTTGGTACACTTCAATTCTTTCATACACGGCGATGTCAGATTAAAAACTCCACACGGACCATGAATCATGAATTCACTGACTGCCTTGAATAAATCAGCATCGTGTATTTGGTCAGGAAGCTCAGCTGATATAACTCTATCAATATCTGTTGTAGTAGGCAACTTATGTTCCTTATCTAGAAACAACAAAATGTGGGCATGTGGTAAACCACGTTTCTGAAATTCGATGGTGTATATTACTGCAACAAAGATAGAAGCAATAATAACTTAGAGTTTTAGAAATTAAAGATTCACAACAAAAATATCAACGATAATTCAATATGTAGGGATTAAATGTATTGGGAGTAATTTAAAAATATAACGACTTAGTTACCTGATTTGATTTTTCCGAAAATTTTACCATTTCTGAAATCTTGAATCATTTCGGTCAATTTGATGTGGAACTGCCTGCATACAATGTCAGGCCGATCCTCTGGATGTAGACCCCTCTCTTCAAGAAACCTTGTAATTTCAGGCCATTTTGAATTACATGTGAATGTTATAAACAAATCAGGATAACCATGATGCATGCAGATCGCCATTGCATCTTGATAGTTCTGCCTCATGTATCTCGGTCCGCCTGTAAATATAGATGCTAATATTGTACGCTTTCCGGATGAAGATGGTTCAATGTTGCCCTTGCTAGTTGCTCTAGCAAGATTATTGTATAAATCAGACCGAAGCTTCTTCTGGTTAGCTTTCTGGTAGCTAAGCCTTTCTGATTCAACCATTGTATAAAGATCGACCAAGAACTGTTGGAATAATTTTCTGGATGACCTTAGAGCAGGCGATTCTCCTTCCCGCTCATGGATTCTAAACTGAGCAAACTCTTTTATGGTAATCCTCAACCTCTTTCTTGAAGGGTTGTTTGAAATATCACTGAGAGCAATATCAGGTCTGTATCCATCCTCTCCATACGGGAATGCTAGTGGATACTGAAGAGGAAGGTAAGAAGGATGCAACTCGTGTATTCTTTGCAATCGACCACTCCTTGTGTGAAGTACGATGTCTCTCTTTCCTAAATCTGTGTCAATATCACCAATAATAAGAGCAGCAACCTCAGATCTTGTTGGCAGATTATATCTTCGCGCATCTGTGTTTCTCTTACTAATAAGACGCAGCTGGACGTTTGCTGAATTGTCTTCTTTAAAGCGATCCCTTGCCATTCTAAACGCCTTTGCATGAGGGTTGTATTCATCTATCATATTTTTCAAGTCACTCACCAGTGAGTCATCTACTTTTTTTACTCTAGAGCTGCATTGAAAACAAATTAATTTATTATAGCATTGAATATGTTAATAAATATTACGCTAATGAAGATGATGTAGTCTAAAGAGGATATTTTACTAATTAAGTAAAGAATACCAAACAATTCATGAATTTAACATACCTTATGACACCAATTCTATTTGCATCCTCATTTTCTGTATCAAAGATATATAGTTGTGAAAACTTTGGTCCTGACCCAGGTACAGGTAACAAACTCCCAATTCTGTGAAAGTTTTGACCATGCATTCTGTAGCAGTAAGGTCCACGCCCTCCGCTAATTGGTGCCATCTTGCCTCCTAATGAGGTGAAAGAAAACATCATGTTGTAAGCAATGATGTTTTCACAGAATTGTTTGCTTTTTGGATGCCTATTAGTCAAAAGACTTTTGAGCAACGGGGGTGGCTCTTTCAACAAAGGAAGCTGAATTTTCCCTTTCATACAACAAAGAGAAGACTTTGAAGAATTATCATCACATGAGTTATTTTCTTCATCTTCATCTGATTTCGGTTGTTTGTTTTTGCTGATTTCATCATGCCATAGCAACGCACCACAATACTGACATTGATATTTAGCATCACCATGATCAAGGTACTTGACTACAAAATAAAAATAAGTTGTCTACATTAATAATTAAACAATAAATGACATATAATTTTAAACTATGAATTGTGAACCATCACAATTTAGATACATTGTTAACCTTTATGAATTTGCTTTTGTCTTTGTCTCATTTCTTTGATTGCCTCAATTCTTATCATTCTCATACGGCGAGCTAAAAAGAACCCATACAATTTTTTTTTAGCACTTTAACCCAAAAACCACATTTGTTAAAAGTATTTTCATACCTTTCTCAATCTTTTCGATGGCCAATGGATCGTTAAGTCTCGAGTCATGCAATTGGACTACAAACAAAAAGTTAATTAAATATTAAAAAAATAGGGTAGAAGTCTCTATTTATATACATCCACTAATAAGAACACATGTTGTTAACCTGTATGTACTCCATGTAGATTCAGTGTCCTCTTTAGCTTGATTGCATTCATTCTCAACATCCTCATATTCCGATCTAATATATCAATATAAACTTTCTAATAGTTTTAACATTTAGATATATAAATTCACATGTAGGTTGGTTGAATCATACCTTTTTCTTTTTTTCCTACAACCAATTGGTTGTTAAACATTGATCCATGCACTTGCCCTACCAAAAACAAATTAAAAATCAATATCAAAATAGATAAATTCATAAGATATAATATTTAATTTCCAATAACGACATACAATTAGCGTCACTGTGTAACGGTGCACCCTCATTAATAGAAGAACTGCAAATATTCTCATTTTCTCGATCTGCAAGAATATAATTAAAAAATGATTTTCAAATATAAGAAAGGAATATTATTTTAAAATTATAAAAATAATATACTACCAACCTGATTGATTTCCTTGTTTCTTACGCCTGTTTTGATTAATCTGTTTAACTACGATAAGAATCAATATAGTACATTCAATATAATCTACTAACTAATCCAACAATCTGAATAAATAAAGTAACCATTAGATGAAAATATAAGTTGTACCATTGTTTTTTTTGTGTGGGACGCAACCGGGTAAAACTGAAGTATGAGAAATTGGATCTTGTTGATGAATTTGACGATATCTCGGTGTAACATGTTGATACACTACAAAATTCAATCAACGTATTCAAAGTCTAATATTTAACAATAGAAATTATAAAAAAATACTAAATTTGTTTAAACAAAAATGAAACATATATTGTTGAATTGAATAAAAAACATCTAATTAATCCGCTAGAAACTTACCTTTGGAAATATCGGACATCGGGGTACGCAAACCATTTAAAGAATCTCTACTAACTGGGTCAATAGATCCTGCACATATTTAATTAATATATGAATTTGAATATGTTTTTATATATATATGCTTTAATGCTAAAAATGAACATATACTGTTCTAACATTTAACAATAAAAACATAAAAAACTAAAATTTGTTCAAACATAGATAAAACATATATTTCAATTGAACAAAAACAAAAATAATTAATACAATAAATTACTTACCATTGGAAATATCAGACATCGGGGAACGCAAGCCATTTAAAGAAGATCTAGTCACTCGGTTAGTAGATCCTGCACATATTTAATTAATAAATGATTTTAATAATAACAAATAAATTCATATATAAATCTCAAAAAAAAAAACGATACCCAATTCTTTAGCTGATTGAATACCTGATAAATTTGATTCTGTTCCTTGTTCGTTTTCTAAAACTTTACGCTTTCGCACCATTTTCTCTAATCACTGAATAATATTGGAAACAAAACATAAATATAATATAACATGTATTTAATAACAAAAATAAATGTGAAGATACAAATAAGCTAACATCAACTATTTACTTAAAATATTTATTATTTATTTTATCTTCAACAATAAATATAAATGCATAAATTTGGTTTTGATGTCTCTCTCTTTAAGGAAACCCTGATTTCTCCGCCTCCACTCATTTCCTTCTCACATTTCAGATGTCTGTATGAAGCCTCATCCACTCTCTCAAACCCTCGATTTGGTGCTCAGTTCTCCACAACTTTCTTCGTTCAGATACTCTTCTCCTTTCTCTGCTAAGATCTGAACGAAGCCCTCCTTTCTCTGCTCATTTCCTTCTCCTACATTTCAGATGTCTTCTCCTTCTCGATTGCCTCAGATCTGTAAGCCTCATCCACTCTCAAACCCTCGATTTGGTGCTCAGTTCTCCACAACTTTCTTCGTTCAGATCCTCTTCTCCTTTCTCTGCTCAGATCTGAACGAAGCCTTCCTTTCTCTGCTCATCCTCCTCAAGATCCTCTCCGCCATCGATCTTTCACAAACCATCAATACCAGAGCCTCTCCGCTCTCAAACTCTCAAACCCTCCTTTCTCTGCTCAGATCTGAACGAAGCCCTTCCAGATCTAGGGTTTCTTATTAATGGTTCTATCTTTAATTTTTTGAAGATGATTTCACATGGAGAGGTAGGATCTGCACCGTAATGAAGATAGGGGAAGGTGGGGAGAGGTGATGAGGTAATGGAAGAGGAGGAAGAGTCGAAAAAGTCTTCTCTTCTCAGATCTAGGGTTTCTTTTGAAATAAATGAGTAAAAGGTACATGAATAACTCCTGGATCTGTACATCTCGCATGTCTGCTATTATTTTTTTATCTTAAGATGATTTGTTCTCGTTCCTTTTTAGGTTTCTGAAATCTAGGGTTTCTGTTTGACATTTTAGCAACATTGGTCATGTTATAAATTCTGATATTGCTTCATGTGCCTGTTTGCATAAAAGATCACAAAGTAATCTGTGAAAATTTTCTATCTAGGTGAAGGCACAGGAAAATTTTCTATCTAGGGCTATGTCTTGTTTTCATTTTGTATCCATGATCAACACGGGTCTTCAAAATAATTGATTGATTGGTTTTGAATAACCTTATTAATTGGTCATATATATTCATTATGTAGGTGAAAGCTAGCATTTCGTGCTGATGAGCTAATGGAGTTTTATAAGGTTAGTTTTTATTTTATTTTCATGTTACTGTCAATTATTGATTGTATCCTTGCTGCCAGCTTCTTTACGACCTCTACTGCAGTTCTAATAAAGATAATAATTTGAATAAGCCTTTTTTTTTATCTTATTATAGTTCTTTGAAGGCCTAATAAAAATTTGGTCTTTGTAATAAATGGCTCTTACCATCTTACTGCAGTCAGATATGAAGCTGAAGAAATTCATGCACAATCCCCTTAGTTGAAGAAATTTCATTCTGAGGTAATATTACTTAACCTATTGAATATGCACCACACCTAATAAATGGCTCTTACCATCTTAATGTAATGATAAGGTCTCAAACTTTTCAATCAAATGTGCATCACTTGAGATGTGTGTCACAGTATAAGGGAAGTTTTAAACTAAAGGTTTTGCAAATGTTGTTTCACTGTTGGTGAAAGTTTTGATTATGCACCACACCTATATTCCACCAACTTGATACTTGATTGCTAACTCTCTTCAATAGCATGGAGTTGTTAGTTCCAATCTACTTTCATTGCTGACCTCCTAATCAATGTTTTTTTGCCTTTGTCTATCATTAATTTAAAACTGTGAACCATCTCATGCTTAATTAAACACAATTATTTTGCATTTTTCTTCTTCCTCTTCAGTTTTAGGTCTAGTGTGTGAATTGTGAACCATCATAGAATTGGATATTTTTCTGCAAGTGTTTCTTCTTCTCTTTTCTCTGTTGTATTTATGCTTTCAAGTTAAGCAAATTCCTTTTCTTATTTGGATTCAGAGATTAATAAGGTAATATTTCTTGAGCTAATGGTTGAACCCGCGCATGCAGGTTGACGTTCTTCTATGATCTATGGAGCCAAGAAGAATGTGAGTTTAGGTAATATGTATTGGTTCCTACTTCTCAGCTGTAGTTTATTACTATTTAGGAAGCAAAATTAATAATACAAAATTGATAAAAAATTAAAATTGCAGACACCTTCCTTTTCTCTGAATCCAGAGAAAAGGAAGATGTGAAACAACAAAGCAAAGAAGATCCAATCAAGCCTAAGGAGGTGGAGGAGAAGAAGGAAATGAGAACTTATTGATGAGATGAAGTTATTAAAAAATACCACAGTAAGTTTACTTATTGTATTTATTTTATGTTTTGATATGCAATACAAAAACATAAGATAAATATTTTAATAAAATGAATATTTCAATACAGCTAAGGCTAAAAATCAACTAAAATAAGTTTTTAAGTCATCCACCATCTATTCCTTCACTTCCTTGGGCATACAAAAGTTTTTTGCAGATTAGATCAATTACGTTATTTAAAATAAATGTATCTGCAGAATCACTTTATGGTCTAAATAATAAATTAAGTTGTACTTTTTATGCAGAAAATGAACATAGTTGTGATTGTTTTACAGATCTAAAATGAACTTAGAGAAAACTATTCTACAACTATAATAAAAATAATTTACCTTGAAGTAGAAGAATACTCTAGAAGACTACTCTTGATTTCTCCCAAGTGCACACAAATTTCTTTGTCTTTTGCTTTGTAAGGGATGACAGAAACACTTATGTATTGGTAGAGAGAGTGGAAAACTGATAATAAATGAATTAGGGATGAATGAAACACTTGTGTATTTATATACACACTGAAAAACGAAATTGTGAATTAGGGTTTAGGAATGTGAATTAGGGTTTAGGAATAGTTGCATTTAGTGCATCCTGATATTTTTTAAGCATGGTAATGAAATCTGTGGTGGGATATCTTGAACTGCTTAAATATGACATATTGAGTTGAATACATAGATATATTTTCCCTTATTACTACATTCTGTGTGATAAAACCTATATATATATACTTACTTTGTGATTTATTTTTAATTTCCAAACATAAAGTGTTTTATATTATGGTTAGTAGAAACTTATGTAATTACGGTTTAGGAATCTCTATATTTGGTACACTTGCAAAATAACCCCTATTTTCAAAATTAGTTAATATGATATCTATGGGATTTCTTGAATAATAATATTTTAACATAACTTTACTCTTACTTTATTTTATTTTCGTTGAAATTATAATGTGCATATATTGTTTTTTTTGGTAGAGTGCATATATTGGTTTATTAATCCTGAATTATTTTTTGGTAGAGTGCATATATTGGTTTATTAATCCTGAATTATTTTACTGCACTATATGGAATTCGAAAATAGATTGGAAAGAGTAAATAACATTGCTTAAATTTAGAATAAATATGGAATATAAAATAACCAACTTCATAATAATAGATAATGAATAAAACCTGTTTGAAAACTTGCAATATATTAAAAGAAACTTATTGTAGGTAATGATAAAACTCTTCTAAACTTTATAATAACTATTCTAGATAAATCTTCAAGGTCTTCACTTTTAACCTCCTTCAAGGATTTTCTGTCAAATCAATCAATCTCTTTCGCCCTTCTAAGTATTGCCAAGGTAGACGATTAGCTGCAGCATACTGATCCAACTTATTCCACAAATGCAAACCATTACATCCTTCATTCATGCTTAAGACACATGACAGTTGCCATGGCATCATGCTTCGAGCACTGATCTTTAAATTAACATCATTTCCTAGATCTTCAAACCCTATATTCACGTCTGAACTTCGCCATATGACATAAGTTTTGTCTCCATCAATCTCTTGGTTTAATCTAACAAAACGATCATGTCCATATTGCTTAAACATTTCTTCTAGAGCAAAAGAATCCATTTCCACATTAGTAAGAACACATATCATAGGATTGTAAGACGAAAAAGTCCTATGGAAAGAAGTAACTTCAGCTTCACTCATATCAGCAACAACACTCTTAATAGCAAAATTCATCTTGATATTTGGAAATATGATTGGATCCTTTTCATCTATCCATGGGTGAAACCTGATGTTCATTTCATTCAAAGCATTCCGAAATCTGTATGTAATAAACAATGTTTTAAGCACAAAAAATAAACACACTTGGATGTATAAAATTCATCCCATTATTCATATTGTAGAGTGTATGGATTTCTGAAATTAGATTGTTGTAATTACCTGTCTGTAGCATTCATCACATCTGGGGGGATAAATAGCCTGCATTTTATATAATTTAGATCCAACTCCAATGCTACTGGAAAAGTAAGTTGAATCCAAAAAGTAGACACTAATGGTGGTAAACTGAAAAAGTGGTTTGATGGCATAAGGTCAGAAAGCATTATGATAGAATCTCCCTTGACTACGTCATGCTTAGTTGGATGAACCATTATTAGGACCTGAAATAAAGAAGAAATAACAGAAATAATAAGCCTTTCAGATTATATAAAGTTTAAGACAGTTTTATAAAAACTGCATTAAAGACACTTTACCTTGATATTGATGAATTTTTTTGATTTCTCTGAAGTGCACAAAGATTCTCTACCTTCTGTTTTTAAGGGTTGCACTTCATTACCTATGTATTTATATAGACAGTGGAAACAAAATTTTATATTATGGTTTAGGAATAGCTGCATTTAGTGCAGAATGTTATAATTTTAAGCATGGTAATGGTATATCTATGGGATATCTTAAACATAGAAAATATGACTTATATGGTCAAAACTTTTAAATTTCCGAATAAAATAATGATTTATATCTTTCCTTTTAGTTTTCCCTTATTACTATATTATGTGCACATAGTTATGGAATTTGAAATTATCTATTTTAAATGCTATTGAATCTCTCAGAACCAATATGTGCAAAGTGTTTTATGTGTTGTATTTAATTTCTATATTTTTGCTGGAAATCAAAATTTATGCACCATAATATTGATTAGGAAATATGATTTATGCAAAAGGCAACTGTATTGTTTAAATATCTTCATGCACAATAAGTGGTTAAAAAGGCATAATGGATATTTTCTGATGTATAATTTTTCCATTTAAAAATTAGCTTTTTCTTATTTTATATGGACTGTTAGAATATATATTTTAATGAACCTAATTTCGTAATTCTGCAAACCCCTCAGTTCATTTTCTTATGTACTAAAAGAACACTTGTCCATTTTCTTATGTGCTTTTTATCCTGTAGACGGTTCCAGTGGAAGCTCATACAACTCTTCATCTATCACACTCTGGTGCTCTATTGCTTTTTGTACCAAGTAAGTTTGCTGCTTAAATCTACTTTAGACAGGCAATTACTTTGAAGAGTATGACATGGCCAATGAATTTGTTAACTTATAAAATTCAATATGCAGAGGGGAGATGTGAATCTGGGTTGCAGATTGCATAGACTTCAGAGGAAGATCATCTAAAGGGGAGCAAGTAATGCAATTTAAATGTTGAGAAAGTAATTTAGACTGCTTTAAACCAAGTAAGTTTGCTGCTGAAATTAATTATGAATCAATTACTTTTTTAAAATATTTTGAGTTTTAAAAAAGGGAATGATGTTGCATGATAAGAAGATTAGATATAGATACTTTGCATGATAAGCAGATTGGATATAGATAAAGAAAAACTGAAAAAACTTAATCCTTGCATGATTGAGTATAATAATCTGAAAAAGTAATTATTGAAAAACCAAAAGTGCTAAAAATCCTCTAAAAACTTAAAATAATTCGGCCATCTAATCCTTCTTCTCCTTCTCGTCCATCTTTTCCTTTTTAACTTCTATGAGCTGCTTCTTAGTTGATGAATACTCCCCCTCCTCATGTTTGCTAGAATTTGGTTCATCATCAATAAACATAAATGATCTTTTTGACGGGGTACTCATGTCATTAGAAGAAGTTTTTGATGATTTTGATATCAGATCAATGTCAGTAATTGTAGTTTCTTCATTTTCCTAAAAAAAAATTTGTAATAAGTAGACTATATTTCATAAATAATGAATTGATTTGACATATATATTAAACTTATTCAATAGGTTAAGTAATATTACCTCAGAATGTAATGATAAGGTCTCAAACTTTTCAATCAAATGTGCATCACTTGAGATGTGTGTGACAGTATATGCTGATGCCATTGGTAGGTTAAGTATATTGTATTCAGAAATGAGAACCTTGAATAGAAATTCCCTGTTTAAGAATATCTTCAATTCTTCAGGAATCTCATTATCATCGTCTTCCTGTAAAACACTCAAAAATATTAGAGAAGTTCAAGATTGTATATATTAGCAAAAAGATATAAAAATCACCTCTTTTCTTGATTCCAGAATGTCAGTAACACTTTTCTCTAAGATTTGTGAAGCTTCTTTATCAAAAATTGTTAATTGAGCGTTTCCTGTTCCATCAATTACTGAAACTTGTATTGCAAACCTAGGTATTGGAAAAGTGACTATTTTTTCACATTTCTTGCACCAGTGACCCTCCTCTGAGCCCGGTTTAACTTTACTCTTGCACTTTTTGCATGAGTTATAGTACCAACCTGTAGGATTATCAATATGTTCTATGGTGGCAACTGTAACAACTCTCAATACCTATAAAATAATTCAGAATTAATAATTGTAAAAATTCATTGGAAATAAACTTTTTACAACTTACAGTTTTATTTTCAAATAGATGCTCATGAAGCTCTTCCAATGTTCTCCTGTCATTGGCCTTTAGGAAAATATCAGCCGGTAATTTTGAAGCCTCATTTGAAAGCTGAAAAATATTCTCAACTTGTAGCCCTTCTATTTCTTTGAAACTGTATCAAATTATTAAAGAACATAGTTTAGTTCAAATAATTTTCTGCATATCAATATCAAGTTTGTATGGGTGAGAGTATTAAAAGGATTAGATTTGACTATTTTTCTGCACATAAATAGTATAAAAATAAATAGTTTTACATAGATAAAATTCGAATGTTTGTTTACCTCTTTTTGAAATCTGAAATTTCTGCAATTGAGTCATCATCTAGAAAGAGTCTAGTTCCATCATAACCATTTGAGAAATTAGGCTCATTATTCCATTTTGATAGTCGTGCAAATTGAATGACTAATACAATCTTCTTATTCTCAAGTGATAATCCGAGTAGGGGTCGACACATCTCAGCATAAGCATCCCAAAGTGTAATGTCTACTGTATTGTTCCTATAAAATAAATGTAAAGTCAATGAGTTTTAAAATATATGGGCTGTAAGAATAATCATTCAACTGCATAAACTGTAGATCTGAATAATATATTAAATGAGCCTAAAAACCTGAAGGTAAAAATGGCTGAAAATTGGAATATAAATGTACACTTTGTGAAAAGTGGCTTATTCAATAGATTTAGTAATTATATAGTAGATTACATAATACTTTATACTTTCTGAAAAAAAATTCATTTTATACTACTTATTGCTGATACCAGGTATATTTTACTGAAAAGTGGCTTATTGATTAACTGCTTCATGTTTCTGCAGAAAGGTGGAACACAAGTGCAAAGAATACTACTTATTGCTCATACCAGGTATATTTTAATGTAAAGTGGCTTATTCATAAACTGCTTCATGTTTTAGTTCATAAAAATATAAATGTTTCAGATCTGCAGTATTAAAATCCAAAACCATACCTGGAATCCATTAACTTCAAGAATAGCCTTTTTCCATCAGGTTTTTTTGCAGACCATTTGACAATATCTCCAATTCCAGCCAACAACCCAATAAGATCTGAAACAATAAATTAAAATAACAGCAGATCAGTTAGGTATCGATAATACGTTGAACTGCTTCCATGGTGTATGATTGGAAGAATGACAGTAGGTTTAAAGTGAGAATAGGGAAGAACGTGAAAACATTAGGGTTTCATTTTATAATGAAACATTAGGGTTTCCTTTTGTGCATAATACTGCTGCCTCTTATTTCTGGAACAAAATGCAGTAATACAGCTTGCAGATTGTGTTTATTGCCTTTTGAGTTGTCTTTCCTTTTCTTTCTTTGCAGATTGTGTTTATTGCCTTTTGAGTTGTCTTTCCTTTTCTTGCTTTGCAGATTGTGTACGATTTTAAAGGTGTTCAAAATCTTTTAGGTAAATGCAGTAATACAACTTGCAGATTGTGTACATTTTTTTGAGTTGTCTTTCCTTTTTCTTGCTTTACAGATTTTCTGGGCTGTTTGAATGCAGTAATTACAGATTTTCTATTATGTATTATTAATTTTCTTTTTCTTGCTTTACAGGTTTGTGCAAATTTCAGTCCAGAATTTTTGGCATGAGTTTCCTTTTCTTTATACTGTTGCAGATTCATTTAGGGTTTCAGTTTTTTATGCAGAAAGAGTTGTAATAATGCAGGTTCATATCGGTTTTGGTCTAGGGTGAAATGTAATAATGGTTTTTCAGTTTTTTGCGTTTGGGTTTCATTTTTTTGGCATTACAGGTTTAATCATTGAACTGAAAAGTGGCTTGTTTTACATGTTAGTTTTATATTGATTTTAGGTTAATAACATAAAGATTACGTATTAGGGCTTAGAGCATGATAATATTTCTATGTATACCCTCTTTTAGGTAAATTAGGGAATTAGTTAATATCATTACTGAATTGGCAAAAAAAAGAAAAATATGTTCGACACTGAAAATAAAAAAGATTTCCTAAAATTCTTCTAAAAAAATTCGGTCAAGATTAGACAGCAGTGTCAACAAAAAAAATTGGCAAAAAAAAGGATAAAAACGCAACCAATCATATTGTGCCACGTGGCAGAAACGTGGATAGGCTGAAATGCCTTCTTGCCACGTGGCATAGCTAGGGTGACAGGAAGGGATTCTGCTTTAGTAGTTATATAGTAGATTACCCTTGACTTGTAAGCATAACCTTACTATTAGTGGGACATTGTTCTTGCTTTGTAAGTACACCCTCTCCTATAAATAAAGGGCATTCATTGCTAATTTACACAAGCAAGAAACACTTAAAACACTTGCTAAATTTCATACAAAAAGTTCTAAGTTCTAGCTTTTTACTTCTCTTTTGGTTTAATTATAGAGGAAATTTCAGAAAACCACCCTTTAAATAGGTTATTTTACCTACAACCACCCCTTAAATCAATAATTACATACAACCACCCTTTAAATTAATTCCGTTTGCAATCAACCACCCCTCACCTAAATCTGTTAAAAATTTCCGTTAAAGATGTCAAATTACCCAAATGACCTCGATTTGACCGGTTTAAGGTAATTTAATTGGATTTTCAATTATTTGGTTTCAAAACCGATTTACTTACCTATTTTGACCGGTTCAGGGTTTCCTTCCACTATCGATTTCAATTTCTCTCTTCCATCTCCAAATCACCACTGTCGATTTCGATTTCTCTCTTCCATCTCCAAATCAAAAGGGGGGCATTTAGGGGCGATTTGTGGGTGATCCTGGGTTCTAGGGTTCCAGAAATTTGGGATCTAGGGTTCTTCATTTCAATCTTGGGATATAGGGTTCTAGGGAGATTGAGGGCGATGTCGAAGGTGATTTCGAAGGCGGTCTCGAGGGCGATTTGGAAGAGGCGATAGCGAAACATTCTGAAGAGGCGATTTGGAATTGCAGAAAAATTAGGGTTCATAAACCCTTGGATGTCTCGACTACTTGAAGGTAAGAATTTCTATGACTTTGCAATTCTTTGGTTTCAGTACTTTACAATTTGGAATTGGATTGAGGTGTTGTGGTTAATATGCTAAACTTTTCATTCTAGTTCTTGTGGTTAATATGATGCATTTCTGGTGCCAAGGAGATTTAAAATTGGGCAATGGTTTCTTTTGGCATCTAGTGTACGATGAACCAAAAGCTAATAAATGTAACAGATGCCAAAGAAATCTGTTGCCAGTATAGGTTTGAATTAATAAAATATGGTTGCTTCGGTATTGTCTGATTGTCAAATTTGGTTGATTTACACTTGCTTGCTTCTTATTATGTTTTGATAATCTTCTTTTGATTTACTCAAATCTGTGGGTACTGATGCACTCACTCTTTGTTTGGATTTGGTGGTGCTTTTTGTTGGTTGTATTATTGAATGTAATTTATGTGATTAAGTAGAAATGACATATGAGGTATTTTGTGATTTTCAATGATGGTAATATTATTTTGCAAGATCACTAGAGCCATGATCTTATCTCTGCCTCTAAATTTTACTTTTGTTGACCTAAATATCCTCTTCATTACCGTTTTCATCGACTGCTAACACCATAACTTGTAAAATTTCATATGCTCTCAAGATTCGATGGTTTGTAAAATTACTGTACTGAAGTTGATTTACCTCCGTCTTCTTTGCACTTGCTTTGATATTTACTTGTTAAAATTCCGATTATACTATTAATCCTTGATTCTTTGTGTACTTTGTCAAGATTTTGTAAACATTTTAGGTAAATACGTACTGTAGTTGTTAAATGGTTTGAGGTGTGTGATGTTTGCAGGGGTTATGGTGGTTTTGGAGCTCTGGGACATACTGTTTTTACTAGGGAGTTGATTCCTCAGTTGGTGGAAGGATCATGGAGCGAGAAGATAAAACATATTGCTAATAGTGGAACACATAATGCAGTTGTACTGGCTTCGGACGAGGATGGTGAAACTTTGTGATAAGTCGGTCAAAGTGTTTTTTTTTAGCAGTTATGAAGTTGTTGCCTAAGTAGTTTTTGTCTGTTTTGTGTCAATTTGGTTGTAGTTATTCTAGCCAATTTGTTTTGGTTTAGGTTTGGTTTTGTGTCAGTTTGTTTGTTGTCGAAGTACAGGCTCTCCTTTGCATTTTTGATTCAATAAAACAGCTTCGATTGATCACTTTTGTTTGGTGTCAATTTCGATTCAATTTCAGTATTACTTTGTAAATTTGTCATCAAATTGTTTAGACAGGCAACTCTAAACTAGACGTACATTGTCAATTTCTCATCAAATTGTTTAGACAGAAAACCCTAAACCGGTCAAAATAGGTAAGTAAATAGGCTTTGAAACCAAATAATTGAAAACCCAATTATATTAGCCAAAACCGGTCAAAAATTGGTCAAATGAGGTCATTTGGGTAATTTGGCATACTTAACAGAAATTTTTAACAGATTTTGAGGAGGGGTGGTTGATTGCAAACGGAATTGATTTAAAGGGTGGTTGTATGTAATTATTAATTTAAGGGGTGGTTGTAGGTAAAATGACCTATTTAAAGGGTGATTTTATGAAATTCCCTCTTAATTATAACAATAACGAAGATACTAAACATTTGTGACATCCAACGTTTTTTCGGTAAGTCGAATATATGTTGACTTTTTGTGATTATATTTTGGAATAAAGACACCCTCCTCCATATTCGAGCTTGGAGTTACTCTTGCACTCTCTCGCTATCTTCCTTATCTCTCTGCACTGCACCAATTTTTCAGTCACTGTAAGCACTGCATCTCAAGCCTCCATTGGTCCATTCAGTTTCGTTCTTTCTGGTTTTTGTTGATCTGACATTTTCAATTTGTCTTTTTGGAGTGTGAATGTGGAGGCTTGCGCGATCCGCCGCGTCGTCGGCCTCGAATCTCCGCCGATCATGTCGGTTCTACACTGTGATTCCCGGTCCCAGTTACGTCCCCAAGCGTGGTGCTGATATTCTTCACGATCCTTGGTTCAATAAGGTCTCTTTTCATGCTCATCTTCTTCTTTGATTATTATTTGTTGATTGTGTCGGTGTCAGTTTGTGTGATTCCGGAGCACAATGGAGAATTTCTACTTAGTGAAGGATTTAGTAGAGCTGCTGCGTTTTATTCAACTGATAATTGTCAAAGCTTGATTCGGATCTTAGAGAAGGAAAAATGGAATGGACGAAATTTCTACTGAATTCTTTCACATTTGGAACTATTATCAATCAATAAGAAACGAAGAGAATTACTTTATATGACATTTGGTGTTTCTTTGTCCGTGGCAAAGTCATGAACACGTGATGGAAGTTAATTGTGTGAATTGCATTACAAGCAATATCTGAATCTGGTAGATATTAGTAGTTTGTAATCTTTCATTTCAGATATCCTAGGAATTTGTGTATCAAGAAAACACCTTAACATCAAATCATCTTGACTTAACTGCTGTGAGCTGTCCAATGGTTTAATTAGTTCGTTATTTGATTATGTTCATAGATATTGCCGCATATTAAAAGCACAGATTTCCAATTTCTACTCAATATTTATGTTTGTATATATCTTTGTCTCTTTTGAGCAGGACACTGGCTTCCCTTTGACAGAAAGAGACCGCCTTGGACTCCGTGGTCTATTGCCTCCTCGTGTATTTACTTTTGAACAGCAATATGATCGTTTCAGTAAGTCTATTCCCCAATTTTTCATGAAATCTGTGCTGAAATGTTCACATGGTATTTTATGTTGCATCTATATTTCTAAGACTGAACCAGTGGATTAATCAGTGGCCATGGTGCTAAATTGAATTTGATTCATCACCTTTCTGATATTATATCTTGTTTATCTGTTCATCTGAGGTAAAGCTTCAGTGTTGCTACCTTCATATGCTCCGTATGTTCCGTCTTTTGCTGAACACGATTCATTGGAACAATAGAACCAAGGCTTATCAAACAATCATCTAAGCTCATATTAAGCTTTATACTTTTTATCTGTTGCATACCTTATATTTCCTGAAATGTCATTTTTCTAAGATTTTAAGATTTATGTTTTTGCATCGTATTCTCTAGTGCAATCTTATCGGTCTCTGGAGAAGAACACTCAATGTCAACCAGATATTGTTAAAGCCTTGTCAAAATGGAGGATCTTAAATAGATTACACGACAGGAATGAGACATTATACTATAGAGTAAGTACACTTTTATCTTCTAGCAGCTCTTCTGAGCATAAGTAATAACCTCACACGATTTTGGTATTGTCTCAGGTCCTTATTGATAATATCAAAGACTTCGCCCCAATAATATATACTCCAACTGTGGGGTTGGTGTGTCAAAATTATTCAGGTTTGTTTAGGCGACCACGTGGAATGTATTTCAGTGGAAAGGATAAAGGAGAGATGATGTCTATGATCTATAACTGGCCAGCTCAAGAGGTATAGTGTAAATCTCAACCATCCAGCTATTTTCTTCTCTTAGAGATTCAATCCTTGGCCTTTCATTGTGTTCAGGCTGTTTTGTCCTATTATGATCAAACTCATCTTGGTGATTTAGCTGCACAAAGAGGGGAGGGAGGGTCACATGTCTTAAATGGAAGAATTAGAGGAATGAATGGACGCTTGTAAATATAGAGATCATTCTGTCACAAATTACTTGAATCATAGGTTTGGGTTTCATTTGGTGAGCAGCACAGGTTGTGGTCAATGACTCAATATACAACGATCCAACAGTAAAAGAGGTTAAATTGAATAATTGAATGAATTACATGGTATTGAGTAAACACATTATACTATTAATAAGAATGACTTCTCGTTCCAACTATTTTCATATTTTGCATGGTTTGCAAGGAAAGATGGAATCAGTTTTAAGTGGACTGGCATGAGAATTGACAAAGTGGTGAAGGATTTTGTTGTGCTTTATTATTATTTTCTTGTCAGAGGTTTCAATTCTGGTTCTGAAACACTGAAGATTTATTTGAACTAACAAGAAAGTTTGAGTGTGGTAGATCATTTGCAGTAGAATTCTTAGAGGAGATTCTAGATGTTCGTATCTAAATACGTCAAGACTTGAGGCTGGGTCCACCATTGGTTGATGTTTCCTCACTCCTTTCTTTGTTATAAGCAGGTTGATATGGTAGTTGTGACAGATGGAAGTCGTATTCTTGGTCTTGGTGACCTTGGAGTTCAAGGAATTGGAATTCCTATCGGAAAACTAGATGTCTATGTTGCTGCGGCAGGCATCAATCCACAAAGAGTAGGTTTTGATTCACCTATTGCTCCTAGTTTATACAATTTATCTGGAGAGATTGTTACATCTTTTTCCTTTGACTATTTATCTTATTACTTCAATTTTACAGGTCCTCCCAGTTATGCTTGATGTGGGTACCAACAACCAAAAGCTACTCGAAGACCCCCTTTGTAATTATCATCCCAAATGCAGTTTGTCTGTCTTACTGCCTGCTTTGTTCTGACTTCATTGGCTCTTGCAAGGATTCTCTATAGTTTTCTTCTACCTGTAGTCGGTTCTCTGTTAAATATACAATTACAACAAATGTATAACCTTATGTGTCCATTATGGTTTCGATACGATATCTTTGACTTAGTTCAATACCATGAATTGACCTCAATCTGCTGAAAAGAAAACACTGCTGCTTATCAGTAGCATCTTTAGACAATTAGCAGGAATGGGCAAGAATATGGGATTACCCTTGTTAAGATTTGGAGATTCTTAATGCAACAAGTTTCTTGTGTATACCTTTGCAATGCTTAGTGAACCACTTTGTTAGGAATATTAGTTGATGGATACGTAAAGTGCAGGCTGTCTAAATATTTGTATTTCCTACAATTGGCAATTCCTGTGGTTTAATTTTTTCATCAATCAGTTTATATCTTTGTAGTAGTGAAGTTTCTGCAATACTATAATTTTCTGTCAGTAATATTGTTTAACTTTATCTCAAATTAATTTTGTAGATTTAGGATTAAGACAACCTAGATTAGAAGGGGAAGAGTATATGTCTATCGTTGATGAATTTATGGAAGCAGTCCATACACGTTATCCAAAGGCTATTGTACAGGTTTGTTCCTTCCAATATCATCTTGATTTGGTTTTTATTGCATATTAACATCTTTCAGGATTGGCTCGTAGTTTGAGGATTTCCAAATGAAGTGGGCTTTTGAAACTCTGGAACGCTATCGTAGAAGGTTTTGCATGTTCAATGATGACATACAGGTCAGTTGCTAGGTTTCTTATAACAGCAAGTAAACAACATGGTGCATGTTGCAATGAGGCTGCCTTACAATTCTTATCTGTAGTCATTTTCTGGTTTATATGAAAGGTGTGTCCTGGAAGTACTTAATTTCCTAGTTTTTAGGGAACTGCTGGAGTTGCATTGGCTGGACTATTGGGTGCTGTACGAGCACAAGGCCGGCCATTGAGTGATTTCATGAATCAAAAGATAGTTGTGGTTGGAGCTGGAAGGTAAATATTTTATTGATATGACCCGTCAACCTTTTACTTATTTGCAGTATATCTTTTCACTATTTTTTTTGAAAATATTCTTTTGTTCATTCCTTTTGAAATTCGTTACTGATTTGATTTCTTAATCTGCATTTCAGTGCAGGGCTTGGTGTTATTAACATGGCTGTGCAGGCTGTGTCTAGGATGGCTGGGACTAAAGGAGTGACTTCAAATCACCAATTTTACATGCTGGATAAAGATGTAGGTTGCTGCATTTAGGCTTCACTAGACGGCTGACAAGTCCTGCTGTTAAATTGAACATTTTTTTTGGTAGAAGCTTTTAATTTGAACTATATTTGTTTCTGCATTTTATCTTCTCTGAGAAAGGTTTTATATACGATTTGTTGATGTCTTTATTTGATAAGATCTATACTCCTTTTCACTTGCTTTGACATGCTGTTTGCAACTTATTTGAAGATATACCTCCAACATTAAACCGTTGAAAGTTAATTTGGTTATTAGAAGCTGGCATATCCTCTGATGAGTTGCGTCTTGGGCTTTGTCGGTCCACATCCTCCTGACGAGTTGTCAGAGAACGGATTGTCCACACTCACCGCCCAGACCCTGCTTCTTCGGGGATAAACCGGGTTGATTGTTGTTGTTGTTGTATTAGAAGCTGGCATATCTACACCTTTTATGGAGCTGACAGTTCTAAACAAAATTAGATCTTTACATGATGTGAATACTCAGGATACTTATTTTTTTATTAGTGTAATGACCATATTAGCATAAGTACCTTTATTCTTGCATTTGATATTATTAAGGCCACATGGCATTCTCGTCAACGGCTTTGAAACTGTAGCTTTTCCGTAAAGGTAAATACTGCTTTTTTAGTCTGTAATTGGAAAATAAATTTGTGATGCAGGGTCTCCTTACCAAAGACAGACAAAACTTGGATCCTGGTGCTGCTCCTTTTGCTAGAAATCCAGCAGAGAGTAATGGCCTTAAGGAGGGGGCTAGTCTTCTTGAAGTGGTAAAAAGTTGCTTCGTACGCTAGTGATTATAATGCCAGATTCAAGAAATAAAATGTTTACTGAAGTTATGTAGTGTTCCATTGTTATACCCAAGATTGCTTCCACTAAGCCATTTATTATACAGGTTAAGAAGGTGAAGCCTGATGTGCTTCTTGGTCTCTCTGGGGTTGGTGGCATCTTTACTGAAGAGGTGTGTATGTCTTTAAAATTTTGCTTTTATCACAAAAGAGTGTATTTATCTGTTTTGCATACACTAATACTATTATGTGCTTCTTGGTCTCTCTGGATTTCTCTATGATGCTCAAAAGCACGTGTTACCACCTACCTTTTTTTTCTTTATCCACTGATTCTGATTTTGTTGTGGTTAATAATCATTTTGGATCATGAATTGAAGTCTGAGTCATACATGCACTAATATTTATTATTGATAAAAAGCAGATGACTATAATTTTACGTTTCACTGTTAAGTGTAAAGAACGAAGGTTCAGCATGTCCTTGTTACTCTTCTTCCATATCATTAATGCCAAATCAGGGACGTGTAGACACTTTTTGCAAGCTTCCCCTTTTGAAACTAAGGAATTAGACCAAACTAGACCTTCCAGTAGGTGTCATTATATACTCTTCAGTGCTTTTGAGTTTCTGTAAAATTGCCTAATATTATTGCTTGGGATGAGATCAGGTGCTTCGGGCTATGAGGGAATCTGATTGCCCTAAGCCTGCAATTTTTGCAATGTCAAATCCCACAGCTAAAGGTTTGTTTCTTGAGACGTGCTTCATAACTTATTGTCCCTGTCATTATATTTATTTTCAACTTGATATTCCAAATTATCTTTACTATAGTGGATAATTTGTTTTATCTTCCCATCGTACAGCTGAGTGCACTCCTGCTGATGCTTTCAAGTATGCTGGAGAAAACATAGTATTTGCAAGTGGAAGTCCCTTCCAGAATGTTGATTTGGGTATATTTCTCTATCACCAGTGTCTTAGCCTCTGAAGTTGCGGCATATTGATATTTCCTTAAATTAATTCTTGCAGGGAATGGGAAAGTAGGTCATGTGAACCAAGCCAACAACATGTATCTTTTTCCAGGGTAATTTTTATTATCAAGATTGCAATCTCTATGCTGATGACACGATGTTTCCGTGAGTTATTAAGCGAAACAGTTTTTGCTTGTTATTCAGTATTGGTTTGGGAGCACTAGTTTCTGGAGCTCATTATATCACAGATGAAATGATGCAAGCTGCTTCTGAAAGGTAAAAAAATAATTTGGTAATTCTTGTTTCATGAATTATAAGCTTTTCTAAATTCTTTCAACTGGAATTTTTCTTTAAATTTGGATGAACAGATCATAGTATATTCCATCTCTATCCTTGTCTTTCTTCACTTTAGTGGTATATGGCTGGCCTCATGTATTGATATTATTCTCAGTTTGCCTGCTGTCTATTTCTCATAACATTTGTATATGTGCTGAGATTATGATCAGTACATTGATTTTTCTCGTGTGATTTATAACTGTGCTGAATCCTTGTTCTGTAGAATAAATGGATTAAAATTGTTGTTCTGGATTTCTCTTCTTCACTTCTGGCTGTCCATTTCATATTCTGAAGTTTTGTTTGCTCTATTCTGTCTTTGTTTGTGACCTTTTTGCAATTGGTTATGAGAAAATTCCTTGAATCACGTGGCAAAGTTTTTCGGTCCAGAACTGAAATAAGTGCTACTCCTGAATAATTTATATTACAAGTTTCAACCTCACTTTTTGCGTAGCATTACTATCTGATTGATATCTTCTGTAAAAGTTGTGCTTCTGTTGTTTTTGTTGCTTTAAAAAATGAGTTATATTTTTCTTTCTTCTTACAGATTTTTATTTGTTTATCTCGTTTGATTCTAATATGTGATTTTCCTTAAATGCAGCCTTGCTTCATATATTACTGATGATGACATCCAAAAGGGAATTCTATATCCTCCTGTTGAAAGGTCAATTCCTTCATTTGTTTATTTAGTGTTAGTGTATAGTCAGATTGATATGCAAATGGAACTCTCATTCTGTCTTGCCTTTGACTGTATGAAATGATATCTCAAAGGTGGTGTACGGTAGGTAGAGAAAGAAGAGAAAGAGAACCCTACCTTATTAGGACTTTAAGATTATTTGCATCTGATATCATAAATTGATCACCTAAAATGCTAGAAGGAATGGAGCTACAAATGAAATTGATTTGAAGGATTGTTTAGTCGTGATCCAGGAATGGATCTACTAATGACAGTCACAGAGTGATTTGAGGGATTGTTTAGCTGTGAGATCTCTAACAAGTAGTTCACTAATCTGAGGTTCCAACCTTTAGCTAATGACATTTTCAAATGTATATGTATTGTTGAAGCGGTAGTAATGCCGATTTTATTTGAAAGCTAAAGACCCTAAATTGTTTTGATATGGTAGTTGATAAATAGAACCTAAATTGTACACTAATGCAACATATGTCGGGATCTTGATTTAGGTCTGAAGATGGCCTGTCAGTAGTTGAAGGCTATATGTTATTGTGTCCTTTGTGCACTGCTCATAATTTGTCATATATATTATGTCTAACAATTAGTTTCATCATCCAGCATAAGAAAGATCACCGCTGAGGTAGGTGCTGCTGTCTTACGAGAAGCCGTTGCTGAAGGGCTTGCTGAAGGATATGGAGATGTGGGTCCAAAAGAGCTCAGCCTAATGTCAAAAGTAAGAAATTTAACCAAAAAACAATCTTTTTTAATAGTCCAAACTTTCACTTATGAATAAAAAATAGTCTCAACTTTCAATCTACGAACCAAAAATGGTCCAAATGATTTTTTCGATTGAAATTTCGCTTAACTTGATGATGTTTACTAGAGATTTTTTCATAATTGGTCTTAGTAATTGTGTTTATGTGTGTAATCTTTATTATAAGATGTCGTCTTATTATTAAATTACCCTAAATTTTAATGGAAAAAATCGTTTGGACCGTGTTGAGATTATTTTTGGTTGATATAAAAGTTGGGACTATTTTCTGTTCATAAGTGAAAGTTGGGATTATTTTTGGTTATTTCTCCTTTTTCTTTTACTAAGTTGTTGTTATGTTTGTTTTACAATGCAGGAGGAAACTGTGGATTTTGTCAAAAAGCATATGTGGTTTCCTGTCTACTCTCCTCTCGTCCATGATTAATGATGCACTGTTGTTCTTCAAGCATTGTGTACTACACAAACTACAGCTTGTACACTTTCCTTTTCTTTGAGTTATCATTCATGAACCACCTCTTCTTCGTTTGTATCCATCTCTTGTCTTTGTTCCACAACTCCTGCTTTCCTCCCCTTTCTTCGGATTGTATTTTCATTTCCTTCCCTTGTTCCATCCTTTGCTTCTCAACTCTTTCTTGTTCCTTTCCTTGTTCTTTCTCAAACTGTTAATAGAAATAATGATGAACATAACTCAATAATGTAATGAACATTGATAGAACAATTGATGAACATTTATAAGGAATTTATAATTTATGTACCTGATTCTCTTTCTCTATTTCTTGTTCTTCCATCCTCACCTCATCACCAACATGATTTATTTCCTCAACTGTCTCATCAACATTGTTGTCAACAACAGGAGTACTTTCTTCTATATCTTCAGAGTGTGTGGTAGCTGCATCCAATCTCTTTTGTCTCTCAACCACAGATTTAGGAATCTTCAATTGAAATTAAACACAACAACTTATTATACATAAAAGCATAGAGAATAATAAGAGTTAAGAAGCCTTGTATATTACCTTGAATGTTATTTTCCTTTTGTACTGTCTTGTGGGATTTGTTGGCGGATCAACTACCATCGCAGGCCTCTCTGGTGATTGGGAGAATACTCCCAATGAGAAGGATGAAATCTCTAAAGTGTAATCTCTAGCAATGCTTCTTATAGTCTCACCAACAACTTCACCTGGTGTCTTCTCTGGAACTTCATCTTCAGTTTTCACAACATAACTCTTCTTGACCTTCACAGTTATCTCAACTTCTTCCAAACATTTCGATGTCTCGCGCCAAAACTGTTGCTGGGTGTCTCTTCCTCTTCCTCTGTTTGATGTGGTTGCTCTGCATTTTCTTCATCATCCCTCACATTTAGCATTCTTTCAATAGCTTCATGCACCTTCTTGAACAAGCTATTACTTGCTATACGTGAGGGAGCCTTCTCAATTCTTCTCAAGAACTTTCTAATCTTTGTAGCAAGTTCTTGTCCTTCTTTTATATGGTCTTTTAAGGATTCCTGTTTCAATATTAAAAAATGAAACTTTGATGAACAAAAACAGAAACTATAATGAACTAATGGAGCAAAGATGATGAACATAGTTAGACAATGTGATGAACATTGTTCATAAATGTGATGAACATTGTTCAGAAATGTGATGAACATTGTTCAGAAATGTGATGAACATTGTTCACAGATGTGACGAACAGATAGAGCAAATCTGATGAACATATAAAATTTTTTTGATGAACATTAATAAGGAACTTGATGAACACACATTGGAAAACTTACCAGTAAACTTGCATCATCATTTTCTTCTTCTTCTAAATGATAAGAGGCGGATGGACTGTCTCTTCTGTTTGCATCAGTGTTCACATCACCAACAATAAAAATTGGAGGATCTCTGACATAACCCTTTCCAAATCCACAAATTTTGATCTATTGTGCCTCTCTAGCCCTCAGCATGGCTGCATCCCAATTAACAATTATTGGAAACTCTCTCTCATGTTCAACATTCTTGAGAATTACACGATCAAAATATATCAACTGCAAGCAAATAAAGTAAATGATTAAATATTAGTTTGATGAACATATAATGGAATGATAATGAACATAATGAAGAAAATTGGTGAACACTAACTTGTAGTAGAAGGATTGGTCCTCTGAAAAAACTAGCATTTGTTGTCCTATCAAAAGACTCCTTTGTCTTTATAAGAAGGTCAACTAGCAATTTTGACCAGTCGTAGTGTGTGATCATCTCTGTGCACTCAAGGTAATGAAGAACATTGTAATTCAACCCACCATTCGGCTGACTGTCGATAATGGTTGCAACAAGCAACATTATGAAATTTCTCTTGAACCATTCTCCAGGTACTTCTTTACCAAAAGATCTGCCACATGTGATGCATGAATCTTTGAGGCGTCACGCAACTTGGGTTCATCCATTTCATAGTCGATATCCAGTGGAAATTGATTCCTTAACCTTTGGTGAAGATCTTGATATTGTAAATCTTCATGTTCTGTAAATGATCTTTTCAAGTCAATTTGCAGTCCACCAACAGGAATGCCAAGGTAGTCATGGACATCCTGCGTTGTAATTTTGTGCCTCACTGACTTGCCAAGCTTCATTGCGCAGGAAACCACATCAAAGTTCTTCAACAACCAGTGACTGATTTTAGGTGTTAGTTTGTCTACTTTCCATTGTAGCAAACTTCCAAAGCCCATCTCTATTATGAAGCTTTTCTGAATTGGAGTCATTCTAGCCATAGTTGCAACCAAAAGTGCTGGAGAACTTCTACATTTTGAGCCAGGAACTCCTTCTTGTTGCTTTCAGTCAATTTTTCCTTCCCTTTCCTTGATTGCACAATTTCATACTTGTTTGTCCTGGATGCTTGTTCTAGTTGGTCTTCAACATCTCGTATCACTATTCCCCCTCTAGGCCTTTTCAGCTTCTTCATGATTTGGGTCACAGGAATTTCTGGGCTGTACAACTGTATTTCTTTTCCCTTGGTCTGAGAACAGTGTATCCTTTGGCTACTTCTTTTTCCCTTGCTTGTTGTGGCAGGTACTTTTATGGATTTTGCCTTCTTAGGTTTAGGGGATGCTATAATATTAAAAGTCATTTATTAGTATAAAGAAATGTAAAAGTAAAGATAATGAAACACTAGATATTGAACATTTTAAAAACTCATAGTGAACATTAGCAAAAAAATTGATGAACAAAATTAAGGATTATGGTGAACAATATCAAACAAGATGATGAACATTTTGAAATACAATGATGAACATTAACAAACATACTGATGAACTATATATGAAAGGAATGATGAACTTTATTAAACAATTTGATGAACATTATGAAGATTCGTGATGAACAAAGAAAAAAGAGTTGATGAACACAAGAATAATATACATGAACATTTATCACCATCTACTTTTTTTTCCTCCTGTTGAAGTTGTTCTTGTGATGACACATTCTTTTGTTTTCCGTCATTTGTTTTTTTGCTTCTTATCTCTGTAATATTGAACATACAAGTTATAGATTGTGCAAAAATACAAAGTTTATAAGAAGTATAATATTCATACCTCTTGGACATTCGATAACATCAAGATTCTCCACTCTTAATGTTGCATCTTGAAATTCAATAACTGCAAACATACATAAGCACTGAGATGAACATTTATGGAAACTGTGATGACAATATGTAAGAAATGTGATGAACAATCACAAGTTTTATGATGAACAAATAAGAGAAATCTGATGAACAATCTTAAGACATATGATGAACTTATATAGGCAATGAGATGAACAATCACAAGATTTTTGGTGAACATTGACAAGAAATCTGAAGAACAAGCTTCCAAAATCTAATGAACATGTATACAAGATCTGATGAACAAATACAAGATATATGATGAACATTTAGAAGAACTGTGATGAACACGTATTTTGATGAACTTTTTAGGAACTGTGATGAACATATATACAAGATCTGATGAACATAGAGTAAAAAACACAGTCATGATAAAAAAGTGACCACTCAGTACATACAAATGAACATTTCACACCGAATATAGTAGATCTACTCATACAAATGAACTTTTCACACACAGTATGCATGTAACCAAATCTAGCATGTCGAAGCAAAAACCTAACTCTAAATACCAGATTATACTCCATACCTTTTGGTTCTTGGCTTTTCTGAGATCCTGCAATTTTTAGTAGCGAGTTGATGGATTTTGGTGAACGACAGAGTGAAATGAAGAGAAATCAGTGAGAAATCACAGGAAAAATCATCGTATACACTAAAATTAGGGATTATACACCATACCTCTTCCTTCGTTCTTCTTCTGGGATCCAGCCATCGCAAAATTGTACGAGTAGGTTGTATTTGATGATAGACGAGAGAAAACGAAGTGATTTCGTTGAGAAATCGAAGAAAAAGCTTGCGAGTAGGGAGGTTAGGGTTTGATCGCCTTTTGCGTGAGAGCTTTGCTGTGGAAGTTTTGAGAAGAATGTGAAGAGACGGTTTTCGCTCCAATTTTGAATCACGATAGAAGCGAGCGCGTGTGTTGCACACAAAAAGCAAGCGAGTAGGAAGTTGCCAGCGTGGATAGTGAGAGCAATCTGGACCGTTGATCAATTCTAATGAACGGTCCCTGTTCATTCTCATTTTATCTCTAAGAGGGCCATTATGACCAGATTCAAATCCATCTTTTAATATATAAGAAGAAATATTGTCGTGTGGAGTCTTCTTTGTTTTATTGGTCGTTTCAATGAGTACTTTAATGATATCAAAATTTTATATTTCCACCAAAAGATTATTAAAGATATTAACGATACAAAACTACATCGATAAACGTGTCAAATCAAATGGATTAACATTTAAAGTCGGATGAAAAATATGACATTTTTTGAATTCGGTTGGAGATGTATAACTATTGATATTTTTTATTAATTGACTTTTATGAATTATATAAATCCGTGCATGAGACCGTAGTCGGAGAATTCTTTTATTTCTCCCCCGAAGATTCGTTTTCTATACCATCTTCGTATCCTAGCCTTCACTCATTTTACGACATCACTTCTCGTAGCTAGGATGCATATTTGAACACGTATATCATTCATTTATTTTACATACTTGTCTCATAGCCATATGGCTCCAAACCCTGTACATATTCTACAAGCCTCTCACATTCCCATCCACACCCGAAATTAGAAAATCATCTTCATCAATCAATCTCCAATGGCAGATTCCTCATTCCTCTCCACCAACAGGTACCCATCTCTCAATCTCTATGAAATCTGAAACTACTCCAATACATTCAACTTACCGATTTTACCCTTTGGTGGGAGTGTAGATATGCAGTTGTGACAGGGGCAAACAAGGGAATTGGGCTTGAAATCTGCAGGCAATTGGCTTCCAAAGGAGTAACTGTTGTGTTAACTTCAAGAGATGAAAACAGAGGAATTCAAGCCCTTCAAAATCTCAAGATACAGGACGACTCTCTTTCTGATTTCTTGGTGTTTCATCAGCTAGATGTGGCTGATCCTTCAAGCATTGATAGGCTTGCTGATTTTGTTAAATCCAAGTTTGGAAAGCTTGATATATTGGTAATTATATTAATCAGTATATATAAACCTGTTTTACGTTAACTGATTATCTTTGAAGTTTTTCCTACGTTAAGCTTTGTTCTCGCCGGAATTTTTCCCCTTTTTCTTCCCAAGAAAAAAATAACAATATTTTTTTTATATGCAGGTGAACAATGCTGGAATAAATGGAAGCCATATTGATTCTGATGCTTTTGTCGCGGCAGTTAGCAAGGTAGGCATATTTACGTTTTAGCCCCATCTCTACAATTGTTTCCCTTGACAGGATCACTAACCAATGAATTGGCGAAGCCTCATTAGTCATTACATCTAAACTAAGATTCTCACATTATAATTTCTTCTCTGTTTCATGGAAAGTGATGTATATTATAATAGTTATGTTTCGTTCATCAAGGTTTTTTTCTCTCTATATTAATGGCTTAACAATTGGTATCTTTTTTAACTGCAAAATGACCTATATAACGGGTGGTTTTCTGCAAAAACCCCTATACTTTATTGTAGAGTGTTTGATAAAAGAAAAATTGTTAATCAACCTTGTATAATTCTCTTATATTTTTGAAAATTAACAAGTAATTAATTTTTTATTTTAATATTTAAGCTTTCCATAACGAAAACCAACTGTAGTATTTTAGACTTAGTTTGAGTTCTAGCTTCAGCTATTCATTCACCTTCAAGTTTCATTTTAGCGAGGACTGATCGAACAAAGTCTTAATAATTCCATTAGCATAATTCCAAGAACTCACAATCAATTTTGACCTAAAGAAAACAAAGCACAAACTTATTTGCTTTGCATTCATTGTAATGTATAAGTTAGCATGAGCGTGAATCATCTAAAAGTTATTTGGTTAACCCAGCCAAGGGATCAAATCAACTACAATGAGATTGTGACGGAGGACTATGACATGGGCGTGCAATGCTTGAACACCAACTACTATGGCGCCAAGAGACTCACCGAAGCTTTTCTACCCCTCCTTCGCCTTTCTGATTCCCCTCGGATTGTTAATGTTTCCTCGGGAATGGGGAGGCTCAAGGTATGGCTTAATTCCTTCCTAGTTAAGTAGAAATTACATTAAAGCTTAGGTTTAGATGCTTTATGGTGTTTATTCTTGAGTGATTTTTCTTTATGATGGGTTTATAGTTACTAATTTAACATAGTAGTTTCCAAAACTAGCATGCTTAACCGTTTGAAAGACAATATATACAAATAGAAAATAATACTCCGTATAACATTTGTAACAAAATGCTTATTGTACAAGAAAAAATCTCGTAAAGATGAGCTTTTAGATGAGTATTGGGGATGAGGCATACATTTATGAGAGATACACACATTTATGCATGAGTTATAGCATATGTGTGCATGAATCATAAGTCATATTGTATGTGTCATCATTCTCGTTCCTTATCTAAGGACCCATCCCCACTGGAAACAAACCTCTAGTTGTACATATAGGTTTATCTTAAAATATTCTTCTCATGATTGAATATAAGTATTTTGATGTATACTATTTTAGAACATACCAAATGAGCGGGTTAGAGAGATCTTAGACGATGTTGAGAGCCTCACAGAAGAGAAGATCGACGCGATCCTGAATGAATTCTCGGAAGATTTAAAGAATGGCGAGCTAAAGACGAAAGGATGGCCTTCTTCCCTGGCTTCCTACATTGTCTCAAAAGCAGCCATGAATGCTTACACTAGGATAATGGCAATGAAATATCATGATGTCGATATCAATAGCGTTTGTCCAGGCTATGTGAAGACAGATATCAACCTTAATACCGGTCACTTGACGGTTGAACAAGGAGCAGAAAGTCCAGTTAGACTTGCATTATTGCCGAAAGGGGAGATTTCAGGGATTTTCTTTAGTCAGAAGGAGCTTTCGCCCTTTTAGTTTGGATTATCTTTAATTAAATGTAATCATGTAAAACTGGTTTTGAAAGCTGGTCATACATACACAATAAATGAACATGTGCGTGGATATAGGAATATGGTGTTGTACTTGAGGAGATAATCTATGCCTATTCGAAACTTAAGGCAAAAAATAAAGTATTATACACTGTTGTTAATCTATTTTTCTTGACTTAACAAGATCAACAATCATTTAAAAAGTTTACACTAAAAAAAAAAAAGAGAAGAGGAAGCAAAGACTCAAAAAAAGAAAATTTAACATTGCAAGATAATGAGCTATGAGCTCTAATTCTGGTACATATAGGTGAGCTAGTATCATTGACGTCATAACCAATAATGCTAACATTAGCATACCTAACCACCCTTTATTCTAACATATTGTTAAACTAATCTAATAACTTAACATTCCCTTTCAATTTTGGGGGTTAAACATGTTTACCATTCCTAAATTGAGTAAATGCTTGCTATACTGATCATGAGTAACTACTTTAATGAAAATATCAGCTGACTGATTCAAGGTTGAGATGTAATCCAGTACAACTTCTTTCTTCAACACTTTATCAAACAGGGTGACAATCTCCCTCTATATGCTTTGTTCTCTCATGGAACACTGAGTTTTTGGCAATATGAAAGGTTGCTTGGTTGTCACAACTCATTTGAACTAGTTCTTTAGTCATGGCCTGATCTATACTCTGACTGTGCAGTGGACTGAGCCATGTATGATTGCTTCTTTGATCTCCAGGAGACCTAGGATTTCCCCAACAAAATACAGAACCATGTTAATTGATAGAATTGGCACTCGAGTCTACTCAAATCTTGGCACAAACAGAAAGTAAAGAACACGATCAAATGTTATCGAGGTTCAGACTCAGCCTATTCCCCGTGGCCTCAAGATTGGAAGCTAAATCCACTAAGCAAGACAAAGCGTTTACAAGAGAGCATTACACAGAGGATCTCAGAACAAGCTCATGCAATACAAAACAAGAGTAAAGCAAAGGTAAAGGAAACTCCCTAGGATCTGTCGCCAACAAGAAAGTCTCTCGCGAGCCCGATGAGCATCCGGGGATCTCCAATACAACCTTCAGCAAAGCTAGCACCAACAAGACCACCGTCTCCCTGGAAACACCAGAAGCAAGGCTTGCTTCTTCAGTGAACAAATCAACGAACCACCGTCGAAGATCTGGCTAACCTCTCGAACCAGAAACCCTAGAGCTCTCTCTCTTTCTCTTAGAAGTGGAGCAGCGGAATGAATAGTGCCAGAGGAGAGAGAAGATCATCAGATTATATACCAGCCCGCT
Source organism: Oxyria digyna (assembly GCA_029168935.1). Classification (NCBI taxonomy): domain Eukaryota; kingdom Viridiplantae; phylum Streptophyta; class Magnoliopsida; order Caryophyllales; family Polygonaceae; genus Oxyria; species Oxyria digyna. The sequence goes on from JAPVLV010000009.1 coordinate 37,153,458, forward strand.
AGGTCACACGCGGAGCCCCGGATTCCCTCAAACCGGGTCGGGCAACACTTCTGGGCATCAGATCACTAATGGGCTAATCCCAACTATATGGACCAAAGCCCAAACACTAACTTTACCCTTATATTCTATACATGAACTTATTACAGATAGATCCAATAAACTATGGGTTGATCCACAATAGGAAATCACTCATTACATATGCCCTCCTGATTTGCTATGTCTTACCATACCTAACTCAAGCTGTAGAACACAACCCTTTACTGAGAGAGGAGTGGTTTTGAAGCTTTCCTACCATCGTCGGCCAATCCTTCCTGCTAGTCATCAAGGAACATCCCAAATATGCAAGAAGTCCCTGCAGAAAGCAAACTTATCAGCAGTCACAATCTTAGTTCCAAAGTCAGCAGGATTAAGGTCACCCTTAATTTTCATCACAATTATTTGTTCCTTCTCCATAAGATCCCTAATAAAATGATGTCTGATGTCTATATGTTTAGACCTCTCATGATACATGGGATCTTTGCACAGATACAAAGCACTCTGACTATCAGTATGTAAAATAGGAACATAAGTCACACTCTGAATCTCATTCAACAAACCAGTCAACCAAATTGCTTCTTTAGCTGCCTCAGCAGTGGCTATATACTCAGCCTCAGTGGAAGACAAGGCAACCACTGACTGTTTCTGAGCTTTCCAAGAAATACAATTGCCTGCCCAAGTGTAATAGTAAGAGGTAACAGACTTTCTGTTATCCTTATAATTACCATGATCAGAATCAACAAAGCCAAGCAACTGTCTTTTCTTGTCATGATCAGAATAAACCAAACCTAAATTTTTGGTTCCACAAATGTATCTCAGAGTATATTTCATAGCAATCCAGTGAACATTACCAGGGTCTGACATGAACCTACTTAACACACTAACAGCAAAAGCTAAATCAGGTCTGGAGCAAATCATAGCATACATTACTGACCCAACAACAACATCATAAGGAATTTTAGACATAGCACTTCTCTCAATCTGGTTTTTGGGACAACCAGTAGTTCTAAGTGCCCTCCTAAAGGTATAGATGTAGGTTTAGTGTTATCCATATTGAACCTATCTAGCACCTTTTGAATATAATCCTTTTGAGACAACCACATAAGTTTCTTCTGCCTATCTCTTTTAATTCTAACTCCTAGAATAATCTGAGCTGGGCCTAAGTCTTTCATGTCAAAATGCAGTTTCAGGTCTCTTTTTACTCCAGAAATCAAGACTTTAGAACTACACATTAGCAAGATGTCATCCACATATAGTAACACATACAAAGCAGAATCAGACTTGACATTTTTAAAATACAAACAGGTGTCATAACTACTTCTGGTGAATCCAAGTTTCTTCATACAAGCATCAAACTTCAAATTCCATTGCCTAGGGGATTGTTTTAAACCATAAATGGGCTTATTAAGTAAGCAAGCATGATCAGGATTATTTTCATCAGTAAAGCCTTTAGGCTGCCTCATGTAAATAGTCTCAACAAGGTCACCATGTAAGAAAACAGTTTTTACATCCATTTGTTCTAATTCCCAGTCAAACACAGTACACATAGCAAGAAGTAACCTCATAGTTTTATATTTAACCACAAGAGCAAATATGTCATTATAGTCAATTCCTTCTCTTTGGGTAAACCCTTTAGCCACAAGCCTAGCCTTGAACCTAGGTGGGTCATTAGGGTTATTCCCTTCCTTAATCTTATAAATCCATTTGCACTCAATAAGTTTAGCATTCTTAGGTTTAGAAACTAGAGTCCAGGTGTTATTAAATTTCATGGATTCTATTTCTTCCCTCATAGCACTCAGCCACTTCTTAGAATCTAAACACTGAATGGCTTGATCATAAGTATCAGGAGTATAAGTGGGTTTTTTAAGCACATCAGCAGTTATAAAGGCATAATCAACAAAACCAATATGAACTGCAGCAGTCACAAACTCAACAACATTAGAAGAAAACTTCTTACTGGGTATTCTCATCCTAGGTGTTCTATCTCTAGTTAACTGATAATTATCAAGGTTATTATCAGTTACATGCTGTTCTACACTACTGGAAGAACTAGCAACAACAGTTTGAACATTATTAGTAAGAGTAAGAGGGAGATGAGAAGTTTCTTCCTTGCTTCCTTCCCCTAATTGTTGTGAGTTTTGAGCTCCTAGCACAGATTCCACAGAGGATTCTTCTCTGGAGCATAGAAATTTCTGCTGGGGTTTGAGTCTTCACCCTCTTCTTCTGAATTTGTACCTGTCTTCTCAGTAGCAGCTGTTAGAATATTCTTAAAATGAAACTCATTTTCATTAAAAGTTACACTTCTGGATACTATCACTTTATAGTTCCCAGGTTGGACAAGAAGTAACTTATAACCCTTAACACCCTCAGGATAACCCAACATAATACATTTTTGGGCTCTAGGTTTCAATTTCCCTTGAGAGATTTTTGAATAGGCAGTACAACCAAATGGTCTTAAGTGACTTATGCTTGGTTGTTTGCTTGTCCACAACTCTTTAGGAGTTTTGAAATTGATAACAGATGAGGGAGATCTGTTAATAAGGTATGCAGCAGTATTAACAGCTTCCCCCCCATAGGGTGTGTTTTATTCCTGAGCTAACTAGCATGCACCTAGCCTTTTCAAGTAAGGTTCTATTCATCCTTTAAGTTGTACCATTTTGTTGGGGAGTACCAGACACAGTTAAGTGTCTTTTAATCCCATTCTTAAGACAATACTCATTAAACTCATTATTGCAGAATTCTAAACCATTATCAGTTCTTAGACATTTGAGTTTCTTGTCAGTTTGGTTTTCTACTATGTTTTTCCAATTTAAGAAGGCATTAAAAGCCTCATCTTTGGTTTTAAGCAGATAAATCCAAACTTTCCTAGAATAATGATCTATGAGGGATATAAAATACCTCTTACCTCCAACTGTACTTACCTGTGCTGGTCCCCAAAGATCTAAGTGAACATACTCAAGAGGGGCTTTAGCTACATACACAGACTTAGAGAAAGAATCATTAGTCTTTTTTCCATAGATACAATCTTCACAGAAACTCAAGTTTACAGGTTTCTTATCAATCAAACCATGTCTAAACAGATAATCCAGACCTTTGTTTCCTATGTGGCCTAATCTATTATTCCACATTTTAGTTTGATCAAGAGTTAAGTTGTTCTCAATTTTGGAGAGATTTAATTCAGGTGAAGTTATAGCATGATATAGCCCACCTTTCTTAATTCCCTTAATAACAGTAGTCCCATTCTTGATGACTTCTCTTATACCATTATGAGTGACAATTTGACACTTAAGATCATCAAAGGCAGATTCAGATAAAAGGTTTCTTCTAAGTTCTGGAACCCATCTCACACTTTGTAAGACTCTAACCTTACCATCATGCATACAGAGAGGAAAATTTCCCACCCCTCTAATAGCTAAGGAACTATGATCTCCTAGCATAACTTTCCCACCATTGAACTCAATCAAGGAACTAAAGAAAGACTTATTAGGAGTAGCATGCATGGTACATCCAGAATCAAGAATTCAATCATCATCAATAGCAGAGTCAGAACACATAAGGAGTTCACAGTCATAGTAATCATTAAACTCAAGTAATGAAGCAGAATTTTCATTTTCATTTTTACTAGAGCCAGCTTTCTTCTTTTTATGACAGTCCTTAATGAAGTGTCCTATCTTGTTGCAATAGAAGCATTTTTTCTTCTTATCATTTTCATTTCCAGAGTTGAAGGACTCAAACTTTTTATCCTTTTTCTGAATGAATTTCTTTTTAGCCTTGCCATTAGCCATAAAGGCTTCAGCTTTAACCTCAGGTTTCTTCTCAGAATTTTTGGTCTAAACACTTTTAAGGTCTCATTCTTCTGAGTGATAGATTCTATAATCTTAGCTTTGGTTAAAGTCTCAGTCCCATATTGAATAACATCCTTAAAGTTATCAAATTGAGCAGGCAAAGCATTCAAGAGTAAAACAGATTGATGTGTTTCCTCTATTTTATCATCACATCTCTCTAAATCTTGTGTCATCCTAAGGAATTTATCTAGATTATCATTCAAAGTCAGATTTGTATCCATTTTGAAAGCAAATAATCTACACAGAAGAGAAATCCTAGATGGCATGGATTTAGTAAGGTAAAGTGCCTCAAGGGCATCCCAAAGTGACTTAGCAGTAGTGAATTTTACCACTTGTCGAGTCACATCATCAGATAGCCTGATCAAGATCTCAGAATGTGCTTGCTCATCCATTTCCAGCCTCCTAGCTGCAGAGGTCTCAACAGTGTAGTCCTCCTTGATGGCCTTATTGCATATTTCTTTGATCAAGATGGCTTTCATTTTGACTTGTCACATTGCAAAGTCACTTGTCCCATTGAAGGGCTTCATTCTCACATTATTCTCTGACATAGTACCTTCAAGGACACACAAGTCAGAAAAGAAGGCTTAGTTTTACAGTATTTCAGAGAAGCAAGCAAGTAGTAATATTCTTGAGCTTAAGCAGAAGTCAAGAATGCTCACTTAACACACACAGATGAACATGTAACTTTCAGGTTCAAGATTTAAGTAGATACTGAGTACACAAACTGTGAGCGGAAGCAAAGGACCAAGATCTTACAGATAGCCACACAGAGAACCCTAGAAATGTCAATCTAATCACACAAGATAAGAGAAGACACAGAAATTAGGGCAACCTGGCTCTGATACCAATTTGATAGAATTGGTACTCGAGTCTACTCAAATCTTGGCACAAACAGAAAGTAAAGAACACGATCAAATGTTATCGAGGTTCAGACTCAGCCTATTCCCCGTGGCCTCAAGATTGGAAGCCAAATCCACTAAGCAAGACAAAACGTTTACAAGAGAGCATTACACAGAGGATCTCAGAACAAGCTCATGCAATACAGAACAAGAGTAAAGCAAAGGTAAAGGAAACTCCCTAGGATCTGTCGCCAACAAGAAAGTCTCTCGCGATCCCGATGAGCATCCGGGGATCTCCAAGACAACCTTCAGCAAAGCTAGCACCAACAAGACCACCGTCTCCCTGGAAACACCAGAAGCAAGGTTTGCTTCTTCAGTGAACAAATCAACGAACCACCGTCTAAGATATGGCTAACCTCTCGAACCAGAAACCCTAGAGCTCTCTCTCTTTCTCTTAGAAGTGGAGCAACGGAATGAATAGTGCCGGAGGAGAGAGAAGATCATCAGATTATATACCAGCCCGCTAGGTCACATGCGGAGCCCCGGATTCCCTCAAACCGGGTCGGGCAACACTTTTGGACATCAGATCACTAATGGGCTAATCCCAGCTATTTGGACCAAAGCCCAAACACTAACTTTATCCTTATATTCTATACATGAACTTATTACAGATAGATCCAATAAACTATGGGTTGATCCACAATAGGAAATCACCCATTACATTAATGATTTTCTGGTTTAAGGACATCCCTCCCAATCTGCATCACAGAAGGCTCTTAGTTTCAATTTAGAGTCTTCAACCAACATAATCCCTTGACCTGTTGCTTTCTTCAAGTACCTCAACACATGTTTTGCAGCTCGTCAGTGTTCATCAACTGGATCATGCATAAGTGGACTTAGTACTTGAATTGCATAACAGATATCTGGTGTGATGGTTAGATAAATGAGAAGTCTTCTATAAGAACTAGGATCAAAAGAAGTTCTCGACCCTTTTTCTGAGAGCTTTATCCTAGGATCACGAGGTGTGGCAACAAGTTTTGAATCTGTCATCCATGTTTCTTTCAGAAGTTGTAAAGTACACTTCCTTTGATTTTAGTGGAATCCTTTCCATGACATGTCCACTTCTCTTCCTAATTAAGAAATATCTTTGCTCCCCTAAATCCTTCATCTGGAATTTCTTGCGAAGATGACCGTTCTTGGAGGCGAGAGAGTGTTTTAGAGCTGAGTTCTGCTCAGAAAAGAGATAAACTGATCCGAGCCAATAGTCCCTCTTTGATGGTAATGCAGCTGACTTTTGGGCTCGTCTGATTTCAAACGGTAACTCTGCTTGTACTTGAGGTTTGTCCGACATTGAGCTGGGACCTCACTTGGACTTGTCTCCGGGTCATTGAACCGGTATCCGACTCGTTTGTGAAATAGGCCCATTATCTAGTAGGCCAATATGGGCTTGGAGTCTGGATTTAGAAGGATTTGTGCACTCGTTTTTTAAACACTATGAAAATACCCTTCCCTCTCCCTCTGTCAAGAACACGCGCTACACAGAACATCTCAGACTCTCTCTTCCATTCTCATCGCATTTTTCATGCGCCTTCAATCGCAACCTCCTCTCCCTCTAGTCCTAGATCCAAACTCTCCAGATCCGGCCACATAGTTCTCAGATCTGTCTTGCCGCAAACCTAATCGAAATCTGAAGCCAGATCTGTCTCCCGCAGACCAAATCAAAATCGAAGTCGCTCCTAGATCTAAGCAAGATCTGGCATCAAAATCGAAATCGCTTCATTGCAGCAGCAACAACAGGCTTAGGCTAAGCCAAATCTGTCTCCGCTTCTTGTTCGCCGCAGTTCTCAACCTCTTCGTAGAAATCGGCTCTAATCGGAAAGAGTCGAAGCCTAGCGAAAACCTCGTCCATAGCTGAGAGTTCTAATGTTGTCACACATGTTCCTCCTCCTGGTTATATCTTGAATACAACAACTTAAGATAATTGCTAGTTACTGTACTTTGATTTGTTCCTTAAGCATTATATGATCAATATAGGCACAGAAATGGCGCATCTAGTTTGTGCAGGATGCCACACAGCTCTTATGTACATCAGAGGAGCCACAAGCATTCAGTGTTCTTGATGTCACACTGTAAATCTTGCATTAGAAGGTTCTGATGAATTTAAAATGTTTGACTGCTTAAACACTTGTTATTGATGTTGATTTTGGATTGTGTTATGATGCGTGCAGCAAATCAAGTAGCACATGTGAACTGTGGGAATTGCAGGATGATGCTAATGTACCAATATGGAGCGCGATCTGATTTGGTTAAGCTTATGCGGGTAGAAGATGAGAGCAAGCTAAGTTCAGCGGAAGAGGTTTCTCTCATCTTATGAAACTGATTTACTGATTTGGTGTTGACAAGACAAGTTTTGTTAAGCTTATGCTTAACCAAATCAGTTTTGTAAAGTGTTGACAATTTATTATAGTGGTGTTGTCAAAAACCACTATAATAAGTTGCTATCCAGTTTCTTTTTTTGGTTTGATTTACTGGAGAAATATAGGGTTTGATGATTATCAGATTGAATGCAACTTTTTTATTTGCCTGAAGTAGGTCATCTCAAATATATAAACTGAACTGAAGTATTCTTGTAACTTACCCAATTTGAGCATTTAAGTCTTGTTTTACATGATTTAATTGATTGCTGTCTTTATTTTCTTGGTCCTGGTCCTTAAGATGATGAACAAGAGTAGAATTTTGCACTAAAAAAAAGGTTAGAAGAATTTAACAATAATGCATTATAATAATCAGTCAGATGATATCTTAGAATCCGATCAGTAATACTAATGGCTAATCATTAACATGAGCATGGCTGATTCTTATTTGAAACCGCTGATTCTTATTTGAAACCGTTTCAGATATGGATTCAGATGAGATAAATCAAGCTGAAAAGAAGTTAGACGAAGAAAGTGATGCAGAATTACTTCTGTCAGATAGATGACAGTGTAATATAGTGGTGTTGACAGGACAAGTTTTGTAAAGTGTTGACAATGTTGACAATTTTGTAATATTACTCGTGTTGTATGTTGTTGACCGTTTTTTAGTCGTGTAAACAATTTATTTAGTTGGGTTGACAACTTATTTAGTCGTGTTGACAACTTATTATTCTTGTTGACAGCTCTGTTAAAATTTTTGTTGACAACTCTGTTAAATTTTTTGTTGACAACTTTGTTGACAAATTTTGTTGACAGCTCTGTTATAATTTTCACGTCAGCAAAGGGTTATTATTTGTGTTGACAACTTATTATTCTTGTTGACATCTCTCTTAAAAAATTTGTTGACAGCTCTTTTAAAAAATTTATTGACAACTCTGTTAAAATTTTTGTTGACAGCTCTGTTATAATTGTCACGTTAGCAAAGGAGTATTTTTTTATAACTTAAAAAAGTGATGGGGTATTTCATATAACTTTAAAAAGTGATGTAAAAACTTAAAAAACATTACGGTTTTGAGGTATTTATCCAAAAACTGGATGGATTTACTTATCTGGCCCAAACGAGTTTTATGTCTCTATAATGCCGTTTTTTAACCCAAAATTTTTTGCGTGTTATTTTGGGCTCCCGTGAAGAAAATGGCCACCATACATGACTCATGTAGCATATTTAGGGACTAAAACGTATAAGAATGAGTTTGCTAATACAAGGAAGAACTAGTGATCGTCCTCTACCACGTATGAGTAATAAAATGATTATTATGTAATAAATAAATTAAAAAGTATATTATACAATAATTGACTATCTATATCAGACAATCAGAATAAACTTTCAATATTACTTTGTTTTTATTAAGTACATCATATGCATATATTTATATATATAAATAAATAAATACAATAACTAACTACCTATGTTTCATATCATACGTAATTGTCAGTAGATATAAATAAGGTATTTAAAAATTAATAGATATAAATAAGTTTCAACATCTGGACAACATTGACTCCATGTCATAACTCTCCTTAAAGTTTAACACAAAATCCTACAATGTCATGTGAAGTAAAGTTTGTTTCATAACCCTTCAACATCGGGAGTATTAATATGTTATAATGTTTCATTACCAACAAAAATCCTTAAAACTAATAAAAAAATATCTACCAACAAAAATCCTTAAAATTAATAAAAAAAATATCTACCTTGGAAAGAGGATCAAATTGACCCCGACGGAAAAGAAAAACAATACACCTCTTCCTAACACAAAAAATTCCAACCAACACAAGTATTGAGGTTGAAATTAGATATTTAAAATGATATGAAAAATCTGCACTTGGTGATGTAACACTTACAGAAATAAAAATAGAATTATCTTCAAGAAATTAGCAATAAAAATAAGATGAATTAATAAATTGATAAAAATATCATCATTTACGTACGTCCAATCTAATCCATATCCAATCCAAATTAAGATATCAAATGTTAAATCATGTAATAATATGACCAGGATTTTTTGCTAGAAAATTTGTACTCCATCTAATTTCTTGTATAATAAAAGCCAGGAATTTGCTCTCAGGATTTCCCCAGTTGTCTTCATGCCGAGTCACATTACCTTGGATAGTTTAAAAAAGGGAAATTGATTCTCTGTACAAAATGAGTCAAATATGAACTGTATTGAGTTTGCGAAAAGTTTGGCCTATTTTTCTTTACCTCACTGAAGGAAAGTTATACTATCAGTATAATATTAATGAAATAAAGGTATTAAGAAAATGTGGTTCATCATTGGATTGTTAGTACCTGATCCCATCGGAAATGATTCATTGCAGAATCGTGTCCGTAGCTGTTATTATTTCCGAATCGAGTATGTCCATTTTCGTCGCCCATTAGCATCATTGGAGTCCCCTGTCAATAGGAAATAAATAGGATAAAAAATGATCAAAATGAAGAAAGAGAGTAGATAGAGCTAGATGAAAGTTACGTGAGATATCATCAAAGCTAGATGAAAGTTCTTCATCTGGCGGGAACGCGGATTCTTGATGTTTTTATCTGCTAGCTGTTTCTCCTGCACCATTATTTTATATAGTGTAGTGATGAATAGACCAAACATAATGAAAAGTGAAGTTAAAAAAGAAATTCGAAGCCAACCTTCAAATCCCAATTCCAGGAAAAGTTATCATTGCAGCCATCTCTACATTTGATAATGGATTTTGATGGGTGCGTTAATGGATTTATATCTTAGTGTTTGAGATAGTGGCATAAAATTTTTATGTGTTAGGTTATAGGCAAAAATATGAATTAGTGGGGTAAGTGGTTTAACATTGTGGGTAAGTGGGTTTTATTCAATGATAAATAGTGAAAAAAAAATACACATGTCTTCCCTCAAATTGTACCAAGTGACGCAATTTTTTGTGAATACATGACTTCAAGTTTGATATTGTATATAGTAGATATTCAGAGCCGGCTCTGAGGGTGTGTAAGATGGGCCACCGCACAGGGCTCCAAAATTCTAAGGGTTCAAAATCTGAAGGCCCGATATAAGATAAAGGTAGCAAGTAGTGACCTTGAGACCCGTGTTCGAATCCTTCATTTTAACTATGCCCCTCTATTTTTGCTTATTCTTCCATTTTTGCTTATTCGAGATTTTGCTTATTCAAGATTTTGTGCAAGCGTGCAACCCATGTCCATCCCATCTTTCCCTCCTTTCATTTATGAAATGTTTAAAAAACTATTGATTCTAAGTGCTAAGAATTTTATGGGACCATAAATTTTGATTTTTCTCCATATATTTTCATTCAACTTTGTAAATATGCACATTTGTATTTTTTAAATCTACTAAGTTAAAATTATTAAGTTTAAACAATATTACTTTGATTATTTAAAACATTAAAAATTCTTACTAATACATGGAATACTCAATAAATTAGAGTTAATTGATGGCTTAGAATATAATTTTATCTTTCATTAATGCAAACACAATACATGTTTCTAAATATATATTTTATTTTAGTAATTATTTAAAATTAAATCACATATTACATGATAAAATAATTATTTTATTAGTTGTATACCCCTTAAAATATTATTTTCCGAAAGTCGTAATTAAATGATAAAATAACTATTTTATTAGTTGTATACCCCTTAAAATATTAAAATAATATTTATCGAAAGTCGTAATAAAATTTTGGGATACTAGGATTTTTCGGCCCGCGCTGGTTCTAATATTTAGCTAATCACACCTAATAAAATAAAAAGGGAATATATATATATGTTTGTTCAAACTGCAGAAAAAAATTATAACATTCAGATAAAATTTCATTTCTAGTTAGTCACTAACATTAGATGCTCCATAATTTGAGTATTGTATTATATAAAAGTGTTGTACTCCATTTAAATGTGTTGTCGCCAATATTCCTGAACTCAAATCGGAGTTTTCTTTACAAAATTCAAGCGTCTTTACCAAGTGCGCCATTGAAAGATGATTAACTGCCCTTCTTTTGATTATAAACATGTTTATACGTTGGTTATTTTTGAAAGTATAAATATTGCTTAGATATGAGATCTTCGATACGGACGGAAGTGGGGCTGGGAACGGGATCAGATGCAGCATCACGGGTAGCTCCAGGTTGCTCCATTGGTGATTGCGGGGAGGGATGGGTGAAATGGGTTTGAGACAGTAGGGTAGTCGATGTGCAACACTATCAAGTATTTATAGGGCAAAGCCGGGAGAGTTGAACAGACTGCATGCTCCATTACTACAGGGCTTGTAACGGATGAAGGTTGAAGGACAAAATAACAAAGGACGCCCCAGTGGAGTTCGAATTGCAGGCAAATAAAGAGTAATGATAGCCTCCCCGTCTCCCCGATGGAGTTCGAATTGAAGGCAAAGAAGGAGTAATGAAAGTCGCCCCGGTGAAGATCGAATTGAAGGAAAAGAGAGAAACCTGTGCAACTCATCTGAATGGAAGACAGGGGAGTGGATGAGTGGGCTGGAACCAATCTGAATTTTTGATTGGATATTGGATTGGTAATAAGATTGGATCAAATGAAATGATAACTGATGTGGCCCATCTGAGATTGAAATGGATTGAGATTAATTTTGTGGCCTATCTGAATTGGGTTAATTTTGATGCATAGAATTTTGGGAGTGACATTTATGAAGTGAAATTTATTAACTTACATTTTACTTTATATTATACAAATTGTCCCGGAAGCTGAATACCAAATCTCTTCTGAATTGACTGTAATATGTATAAATCATTATCGTCGGAATCAGGATTCGTCAAAGGAAGCGTCGAGATTGGCGCCATAGTTGTTCCGACACTTGTGTTGATAGTCGCACAACAACAACAACCCCGCTATCGAGGCTGAGAGAGGTGGGAGGCGACACACTTATGTAATGTTGCATTTGGACACGAGAGCTCTCTGCAAAGCTAGACTAACGTTAGTCAGACCCAGTGGCGGATCTAAAGTATATTATTCGGGCGGGCTTAAAACCTATTTAAAGTGTACATATTAGTGATATATCATAATTCAAGATACTTATTATTAAAAAACGCTTATACTAATTTTTGAAATCGATGACAATAAGGATAGGGTCCAACGCGAGCAATGAGATACGCGCCTAACGCGAGCTCTAACTTTTTAGTATTTTAAATAATTTAACAATTTTGAGTAAAGTCTCTACGCCCCAAAATTCAAACCCTATAAATGATTTCAAAATAAAACAATTACAATAGCTAACGATAAAAGCTACTTATAAACCCTGCTAATTAAGAAATTTTCTTAATAATGGAATGATGTTTAGAAAATTAGATCTAAATAATTAAACATCAATAAAATAGATGAAAATAAAGAAAATGAAAAACAGGTCAACCAATTGAAAGGTAGGGTCGGTGCACAGTGTACCAGAAGTAAATTTAGTATTTAATTAAATAAAAGAATATCGTTGGAAGCTTTACTTTTTCAACTTCGTCTTCTCCGTCAATACTCCTTCAGATCCAGTTCGAGCTTTCGACCCCACTGAGACTTGGTCGTGGCGTTGAATGTAAGCGTCTGGTCGGAAAAGTCCCACCACTGAGACCCCATACGGAGATCAGAGAATGCAATCGTCTCCCTCTTTTTGCTAAGGTAAGGAAAGAAGGTAAGGGAAAGTATGATTCACCCACCTTGAACAACCTATTTAAACCAGAATTGAATGCGTAAACCCTACTGGCCCCATTAGTAACGATCTACATAGTTTCGTTTTGAACCAATTGCAAAATGGGTTTTTTTATGGTGCAATATACCCGATTGGGCCAAAAAAATCGTGGAAAGTGGGTCAATATTTCGATTACTGATTAGAATACGCTTTCTTTCATGCTTCGCGCCGAAAAATCACGATTTCGGTATGCGGTTTAACATTGTTAAATAGACGTCTTAAAATTAGATTGACTAATCATATTCAGAACTTTTCAATCTAATAGTTTCAAAAGTTAAATTTATAAACATGATCGATCAAGAAAATGACAAAAGTACAACGATGACTCGTTCGGCAGAAAAAGAGAAGTCGCTCTAGCCTCTGTAAATAAGGGATATAAATACATTAATATCTCTACATAGTTCTGACATAATACAATACAATTTTACAACTTATAAAATGCAAATACAATTATTTAGCATACATTGATGTGGTCAACAACTTTTGTGACCATGCTAGACAACTGCAGAATCTTATATTCCCACCTTAATCAGTACGATTTTAACAACATACGTCTTTGCCCATCCGAAAGCAACTTGTACGTATAAACTCCTCAAGTTTGTAGATGAGGATCGACATAGACTTATTGACTCTTGTTTCAGTTATTAGTTGAAGATTTCCAGTCACTCTTGTTCAAAGTTGAATATTTCTTTCACCTAAAATAATTTAATTTCTAAAGAAAACTTAGATATATAAGGTTTCTGCATTCGAGGCTTAACAAATCAAGAGAGTAATATGCGAAATTATGAAAAGCAAACTCTTTCTATCTGTAACATCAACGCAGTCTTGCATGAGAATGGAAATATGAGAAACATACATTACGCACATACACATTCTCCCTCTCCGAGTTTGTTTTTAACGCCAATCTGTTTTCTCTCTCTCAGTTTCTTTCACATTTTCAACTTAAATTTAAATAGAAAATAAAGGAAAGTGCAACGGAGTCTCTTTCGGAAATCTTAAACTTGTATTGGACTGTTTATTAGCAGCAGTGAGTATTCAACCAAGTTGATGTTGCTGATAATGGGGCCCACAAATATATAAGTGTCAGCTGACTCGACTATTTTTGCACGGAAGGTGGTGCTAAACGCTCCCCATTTGAGTATCTCTTTTACCCGCTTGCATCAGCGAGCTGGAAAAGTGCATCAGATGCCTTGGCTATGCGTAGCTTGGGCGCACCAAACTTGTCGAGTTGTCAGGCTTCACCGCCTTGTTTATGAACTTGGTTGTAGCCTCTACCGCCTTCCAGCCTCTATTAGTAACTTAGCCTGTTAGAAAGAACAACATTTACACCTGTTAATCATGAATACATAATATTCTATTGCTAACTGTACAATGAGAAAAAAAGATCTGACTATTATTCCTTGTCCTACTTTTAACAGTTTCGGACTGCAAAATCAACTTTGATTCAAATTGAATCAATAAAATGCTTTTGAAATAATCAATGCTTGCTGACTAACAAAGTCAATTAATATAGTAGTAGTTTTTCAAGTGTCGAACTAAAATAAACATGATTAGTGAAGGAGTGTAAAGAATCTGCATGAAACCAGTATGAGAAGATTATACCTAGTGGAGAGTGAGAACTTAAAAGGATCCCTGTTGAAAGTAGGATGACGACTTGGAGCTAGTCTGCAACCGATGCTTACGTAAACCGGCTTGTTTTCATTCAACGTTGTTAAAATGGCGGTGTCGGTCTGCTCATGCACACAACTTCTCATATAAATATGTATATAGATCTTCTAGACGTTATATTTCTGTTTAAAGAACTACAGTAATCAAGACAATGAATGGCCCATTTCTTCTGGTAAGACAACAAAGAGAGTCATAATTAGTGACTGAGTTGTATTTCGCATAAAAAACAACAGTCATAGCAGTTGCATGAGCACATTTTTATAGCATAAAATTTATGTAGACCTAGCTACAAATGCTAGAGAATTATGAAAACTCTCGATATAACTATTTACGACTTCTGACAGATAAAATAAGCAGAATTTAAAGGCTATGTTGACTGATCAGTTGACTGATTTTTGAAAGGTTAGAGTTACTATGTATAGAATCAGATAGATGTATGTTATAGATGCAGCTTTAGCAATTAAAAAATCTGTTGGATTTGCAACAGAGAAATGCTACTGGAGTATTATTAAAATCAACTTTGTGAAGGTTATGGGTTACAGTTTAGAGTTTCTTTTCATCTTAATCAACGTCTTTTGCTACTTCAAAGACTATTTTGTCAACTTTGTGTAGTTTTTTAGACTTACAAAAAGCCTATAATAATATATAGTCCATATCTAAAGTGAAAATAGATGCTCTATAATTACATACAACAATAATGGATGCCTACATTTATATATAAACAAAATGCACAACAAAAAGTAAATTTATCATCAGAAGTGTTTTTAGCCTCTTAATTAAAAAATATTAATGCTAGATGATGTGTTAATCCATAATTGGTATATGAGAACTCAAAACAAAAAATTGAGGAATTTAATAGATGAGTTGCTTACGCATGGCATAGTGCAACTTATCTTTAATACTAGACACCCCGACCTTGCCTCGAATAACTTCATTACGGACCCTATCCAATCTAGTATGACCACACATCCAGCGTAGCATCCGCATCTCAGCTACCATAATTTGTTGCTCCTGAGCCAGAGTAACTGGCCAACATTCACCTCCATAGATCATCGCTGGTCTGACTACCACTCTATAAAATTTACCTTTCAGCTTAAGGGGGACTTTCTTGTCGCACAAGACTCCAGATGCCTGTCTCCAACGATGCCAACCTATCTGAATCCTGGACTTGATGTCCTCATCCACTCCTCCATCTCTCTGCAAGATCGAGCCTAGGTACTTAAAGGAGTCTCTCACGCGCAGCGAAGTCTCTCCAAGCAACAACCCTACATCCCTGTCTGACGAAGCTCCAAAATCAAACTCCACATACTCGGTCTTGGCTCTACTCAGCCCGAGGCCCTTTGGTTCTAATGTTGCTCTCCAATCTTCCAATCTGTTACAGACTCCCTCTTTGGACTCGTCAACTAACACAATATCATCTGCGAACAACATGCACCATGGGACCTCCCCTTGCAAGTCACCTGTAAGCACATCCATCAAAACCGTGAAAAGGATAGAGCTTAGAGCGGATCCTTGGTGCAACCCAATCCGCACCCCAAAGAAGTCCGTATCTCCGCTCGGCGTGCAGACGCTTGACTTCGCATCCTTGTACATATCCCTTAGAATTCTAATGTACGTCCCTGACACACCCTTTGCTTCCAAGCACTCCCAAAGCAGTTCCCTAGGCACTCTGTCATAAGCCTTCTCTAGGTCAATAAAAACCATGTGTAGACTCTTCTTCCTCTCTCTGTAACTCTCAATGAGACGCCTCATCACATGAATAGCTTCCACAGAGGACCTTCCCGGCATGAAACCAAATTGGTTTCCAGAAACCTGGACCATGTTTCTTAACCTCAACTCAATAAGTTTCTCCCAGATCTTCATAGAATGACTAAGGAGTTTGATTCCCCTGTAATTACCACAATCCTGCACATCTCCCTTATTCTTATAAACAGGAACCAACTTACTAAACCTCCACTCATCCGACATTTTAACTGTTCAGAGGATTACGTTAAATAGAGTTGTAAGCCAGTCCAAACCTCTTACCCCTAGGCATTTCCAAGCTTCTGTAGGAATCTCATCTGAACCAACAGCGCGTCTATTCTTCATCCCACGATTAGCATATTTCACTTCCTCTCTCGAAATACGCCTACTAAAAGTGCAATCCGTTCGACTCCCGGCACTCCGAGTATCCCCCTCTGACTCAAAACCTTCATTAAGTAGGCTCGAGAAATAGTCCCGCCAACGATCCTTAATATTCGCATCGTCCACCAAAACCTGTCTGTCTACAGCCTTAATACACCTTACTCTATCGAACTCCTTACGAGCACCTTCTCTAACCTGGGCCAAACGGTACAACAAACGCTCTCCCCCTTCTCATCAAGAGCTTTATAGATGTGCTCGAAGGCCTGCTCCTTCGCCTGTGCTACTGCTCTCTTGGCAACCCTCTTTGCCTCCCTGTATTCCGACATATAACTCCCTCGGTCTTCCTCGCTAGTACAGAGACGCACTCTCTTGAAGGCCAATTGTTTAGCTTTGACCTTAGCCTGAACATCAGCATTCCACCACTCCTCTCCTTTGCGTCGACCTCCACTTCTACCGCTCCACTGACCCAACACTTCTCGCGCTACACGCCGAATACAATCTGACATGCTAACCCACATAGAATTGGCATTGCTCGCCATACCCCAAGCTCCATGCTTCTCTACCTCTTCACAAACTCTCTCTCTGAAACGGACCCCGGTCGATTCTGACAAATTGCCCCACTTAATTCTGGGCTGAGCCCTCGTCTTCCCCATGGTAAAATTACCGATCAACTCAAAATCAAGGATGAGCAAGTTGTGCTGAGTCGCCAGACCATCAAGCGGACTAACCTTACAATCCCAACACCTACTCTTGTCTCTTCTCCTAACAAGGAATTAGTCAATCTGGGTAGTACTAGTGGCATTCCGAAAAGTGACGAGATGACTGTCCCGTTTGCGAAACCATGAGTTTGTAATCACACAATCAAAATCCACAACAAACTCCAGCAGCACGACTTCGTTGGCGTTTCTATCCCCGTAACCAAAACCTCCATGAACATCTTCATAAACTGTCCTGTCTTTGCCAATGTGACCATTGAAATCACCTCCAATCACAAAACTCTCTGAAACTGGAATACCTCTGAGCAAACAATCCAATTCCTCCCAGAAACACCTTTTCTCTTCCTCCCCTAGGCCCGCATGAGGGGCATAGGCGCTAATGACATGGAGAATACTGCCAGCAACCACCACTCTGACTTCCATCACACGGTCACTAAAGCGTTGAACACCAACCACATGGTCTCTCAACTTCTCCCCAAGAAGTATACCCACGTCATTCTTCCTACCGCAAGAGCCTGAAAACCACAACTTCCAACCATCAATAACATGAGTGGCCCTAGAATCGCTTCCCGGAAACTTAGACTCCTGCACACAAGCTATATCTATTTGACGGAAACGCGGGATTTTAACGAGCTCGATGGACTTGCCGGTCAACGTCCCCACATTCCACGAACCTAGTCTCAACTTAGAGACCTTCCTCTGACTTCGAGCCTCCGCGGACAAAGATGGACCTGACATAAACACTCACAAAGACACAACAAACGAGGACAATAATACCAAGCGCCCGCAAGGATAGAATAAGCGCAAAAATAAAAGAAACTATATAAACTAACTATGGCAAAACCTAACCAGTACGAAAAAAATGCAAGTGAAATGGGCCAACTCACAAAACAAATTAGGAAAAAGGACAAGACAATAGAAGTGCCTAAACCAAAAACAAGGAGAATATTTAACGAGAGCGCAAAAAATGCAGTAACGAGAGGGGGATTAGTAGAATATTTAAGTAATTAATCAGCAGAGGGGCAAACCCGCAGGGTGCAAGTTTTCAAAGTTAATGCCGAGAAGGAGCGGGTGGCGCCAACGCTCACCGAAAAAGGAGGGCTAGGTCACGGGGAGGTACGACCTTGTGGACCAAGGGGCAGAAACGGGCGGCGAGAAGGTGGGTGGTGAAGGTCTAGGTCAAGGATGGGGTCGGGAAGACGGGCCGGGGTGCCACCTACTGCGCTAAGGGACAGGTGGTCTAGGAGGGTGTCGGGCTAGAGGGGTGGAAGAGTCTGGAGGTTTGGGTGGAGTTGGAGCTCGCTGAGAAGGTGAGGTCTGCCTGGTAAGGAGGGGGGAGCGTGGCGACGGGCTGTCGCCGGAAGCCCAGTGACCGGGTTCACAATTGGGAAAAGAAGAATGAGCAAAACCGGGTCTATAACTGTCACACACCACAACTCAATTCACGGATCTAAATACACCAATTAATACTTAAACAAAAGGTCATCTTTATATTATATATAAGATAGTGTTTAATTTATGATTTTATGCTCATATATTAAGGTCGTTTAACCGTGCACTCAACGTTTTTTAACCGTACACTCACTTGAGGACTACACGACGTGTAGTTGGAATACGTTTCAAATTTTAATTTTTAATATAATTTCAATAAAATAATTAATTGAACCGGTTCGGTCCGGACCGTTCCGGACCGGTTCGGGTTAAGGGTAAACCGGTTTGGGTCTTCGAAGCCAACTACACGCCATGAAGTTGGATCGAAGCCAACTACACGCCATGTAGTTGGATCGAAGCCAACTACACGCCATGAAGTTGGATCGAAGCCAACTACACGCCATGTAGTTGGATCGAAGCCAACTACATGACATGTAGTTGGCTCGGTGCCAACTACACGACGTGTAGTTGGACTTATATTTAAGTGCAAGCCAACTACATTTCGTGTAGTTGGACCAGAAGCCAACTACACGTCGTGTAGTTGGACCAGAAGCTTTCATAACGGCTAGTAACGGACCGTTACTAGCCGTTATGGTCCAAAACTAACGGCTATATTGAGTGTTTTGGGGCCTATATAGACATGTTTTGTGTATGGAGTTGATGCACCATCGATGAATTTCATTAGGAATCACAAAAAAAATGACGTCTTCAAACAGTTCAGATAATAACTCAAGGGCGGGTAGCTGGAGGCAACCAACGGAGCATTCTTCCACTAGTGGGACGTCTGTAGACGAGGAGAGAGATTTGGAGTCGCCGTTAGAAGCTACATATTTCTAAGTAAGTACATTTGATGTTGTTATTGATACTAAGTAATTTTTTTTCATGTAATAATTGATTATGTAAATTATGTAAATTTGATGTCGTCTTTTTTAGCATGTAATTAATTATATAAATTTGAATTTTGAAATAGAGTTATTGTAGTGATGATCAATATTTAGAAATCGACTATTTTTCCCATTTTACGACTAGTGAGAGATTTCTGACTATGGAAGCTTTGAGAGAGTGGGTTAGAAGTGTCAGATACGGTCTTTATATGGTAATCACTGAAAAATCATCACGTGCGAACAAGAATATTGTCCTTCATTGTGAGCAATCAGGCTGTTATAGACCGCATCGAAAAAATAGTAGTTCAGAAGGTGTTGTACAACCTTCTTCCAAGGGCAAAAACAAAATGAGGACAAAGAAAAATAAGTGTCCTTTTTTGTTGAAAGGATATTATCGTCAAACAACTGAATATCTGCCGGCGGGGTGGATATTAAAAGTAGTCTTTGCATGCCACAACCATTGTCTTTCGTCTAGTTTGATTGGTCATGCATTTGCTTCGAGAATGACGAAAGCACAACGACGAAAAGTAATGATTGCCTCAGCAGCGGGTACAAGGACGAAGGTGATTTATACACAGATGCTTCATGAAGATCCAACTGCCCCGATATCAAGGAGGCAAGTCTACACTGTTAGGGCAAAGGAGAGGATAAAATCACTGGGAAATCTGAATGTGACCCAATGGTCTTTGGAATTTTTAAGGAGAGACGCTACTGTATCGACATTGAGGAAGAAGTGAATGCAGGAGGGGAAAAAGTCCTGATAGCCCTTTTCATTTCTCATCCGGACGCCCGACATTTGTTGAGAATGTTCCCTCGGGTGGTAGTCATGGATGCGACATACAAGACGAATAGGTACATCCAGTGTTATTAAGCTTCTTTATTTATTAGATTTTTTCAAATATAACAAAATGTCTATTCAAATTCCTAGGTATGGTTGGCCATTGCTTCAATTTGTTGGATTCAACTGCACCAACTATACATATTGTATTGCCATGACCTTCATTTCTAGTGAGATAGCACGATTCTATGCATGCGCATTGAAACGAGTGCAGTGGTTGTATGGGCCTCTTGTGGGACCAGATTGCATCATGTCTGATCGAGAGCTAGGTTGTATTAAGGCGGTTGACTATGTATTTCTGGGTGTGCGCCATATGCTTTTCCAGGTCCACGTTGATCATAATGTACAAGCATTTGCGAAATTGAACAACCTGAACGAAGAAGGTGCATCTGCTAGTGTTCGACGAGTGATGCGGTCACACACTGAGAAGCAGTATGAGGAGAGGCTTGCTCACTTCCGTGAAACATGGAATAATGGGCATCTTGTACAATATGTTGAGAACACATGGTTCACCCCCCACAAGGAGAAACTTATAGTTGCGTATTGCGATGATGTACGCCATTTTGGCACAAGAACATCCAACTGGTAAATATAAATCTAATTTCTTGTTTAAGGATATGCGTCATTTTAATTAAACTTTAAACATGTATAATGATGTTTTCAGGGTTGAAGGTCAACACTCCATGTTGAAGGATATATTTGATTCAACTGTTGGAGGGTTTGACACGCTAGCGCAACACATTGACAATATGTTTGTTGATCAGCACCGTCGATTACGGTTTGAGATGGAGCTTTCCAACCATACCACGCCAAAGGAGATACAAGAAGGGCCCCAATGGTTGAAGATTACTTTCATGCGCCTCGTGAGGAAGTGCTCTGACAAATGTTTGAGGATGCTACTGACACAAGCTATTAAGGCAAAGGAGGGGAAGATTGTGACCTGACAGAAATTAACCCGACCCGCAAACCCGACCCGGTCCAACCCGATTTTTCTGGGTCATAACCGGTCAAATTGAACCCGTGACCCGTTTTCTGTCAAACCCGATTGACCCGATTTTTTTGGGTAAAAAATGGGTTGACCCGCCCCAACCCGTTTTTGACCCAAAAATTTGGCCAAAAAGAAAAAAGTAATAAAGAAGCGGAAAATTATAAATTTTACCAAAAAATGACAATAATTGATAATTTCCCAAAATTCAGGGTTTGGTGAGCAAGACACCTAACCTAACTAAATCGTATACTCCCAAAATTTAAGGCTTAATTTGGCAAACAACGCCCAAACGATGTCAGAATTGAATGAAACTTGATTTCAATGCCTATTAGAGATATTTGACCATGTGGGAACTCCAATCAAAACTTCTTCATTTTCAAGTAACACCTCCTTTCTAAACATCAAACTAGTTATTACTCTCTAACTTGTTGCAATATGTATGGTCAACAACATCGATGTATTATTATGTCTGAAAATATTATACAACTTAGTCATATTAGGCATATAAAGTCACGATAACTTCTCCCTCACAAAAAAAGAGGCTTGAAACTATTCGTAAACGCTAAAAAGCCTTAAAAGGCCTTAAATCGGCTTAAGGTCCAATTTTGAAAAACGATGTCAGAATGGAATGAAACTTGGTTTCAATGCCTATTAGATATATTTAACCATGTGGGTAACTTCCAATCACAACTTCTACCATTTCAAATAGCTTCTCCTTTGTAAAAAATCAAACTAGTGTTAACTCTCTAACTTGTCGCAATATGTATGATCTACAACATCGATGTTGATTATTGTTGAAAACATTATAAAAAATAGTCTTATTAGGCATATAAATTACCAATAAGGTCTCGCTTATACAAAACGAGGCTCGAAACTATGCGTAAACACTATAAGGCCTTAAATGGGATTAAGGCCCAATTTGGCAAAACGATGTCTGAATGGAATGAAACTTGATTTCAATGCATATTAGATATATTTGACCATGTCGGTAACTCTCAATCAAAACTTCTTCATGTTCAAGTACCACATCATTTTCTAAACATTAAACTAGTCATCACTCTCTAACTTGTGGGAATATGTTTGGTCAACAACATCGATGTATTATTATGTTGAAAAAACAACTTAGTCTTATTAGGCATAATAAAGTCCCATTAAGGTCTCGCTTACACTAAACGAGGCTTGAAACTATGCGTAAACGCTAAAAAGCCTTAAAAGGCCTTAAATGGGCTTAAGGCCCAATTTGGAAAAACGATGTCGGAATGGAATGAAACTTGGTTCCAATGCCTATTACCATGTGGGTAACTTCCAATCACAACTTCTAACATTTCAAATAGCACCTCCTTTGTAAAACCAAACTAGTGATAACTCTATAGCTTGGCGCAATATGTATGGTCTACAACATCGATGTTGATTATTTGAAAAAATTATACAAATTAGTTTTATTAGGCATATAAAATATCAATAAGGTCTCGCTCATACAAAACGAGGCTCAGAACTATGCGTAAATGCTAAAAGGCCTTAAATGGGCTTAAGACCCAATTTGGCAAAACGACGCCCAAATGATGTCGGAATGAAATGAAACTTGATTTCAATGCCTATTTAAGATATTTAACCATGTGGTTATCATTTAGTCAAAACCCGTAACAACCCGACCTGTTTTGACCTTGTGATTTCTGACCCAAACCCGACTCGACCCGCCTATAAACCCGTAACAACCCGACCTGTTTTGACCCGGTAATTTTAGACCCGAACCTGACCCGACCCGCCTATAAACCCGGAGCAACCCGAACCCGAAATGACCCGACCCGAAAAATACCAGACCAGGAGCACTATAACCCGAACCCGGCCGACCCGACCCGATTGCCAGGTCTATATGTGACCCATGTGAGGATCCTTGGTGGGAATCAACACTCGGATTGCCTTGCCCACACAAAGTCAAAGTGTTTGTAGAAGAAGGAATGTCGTTGTAACCCGACGACATTGATATCTTGTGGAAGCAGATCAAGTGGGAAGAAGTGAAATTGAAGGATCTCGACTTTGATGATGACGTTCAACTGACAGTGGATAAGGTCCTCATGGAAGAGTTCATTGAAGAGGTATTTTGCGGGGAAGTTGATGATTTTGACATGAAAAAATGGCTGAAAAGTGGCGTGAGTGCAAGGATCCTTGTTCAAGTGATATTCGTGACCCCCCACGAGGGCATACCAAAAATGGAAGGCCTAGGACCAATGCGAAGAAGACGGGTACAAAGCGGGATCCGAGTTGGGTCGAGCATGTTGATCTTGATAAGGAAGAAGACAAATGCAAAGAAAAAGGAGGAGGCACCGCAAGACATTCCAAAGAAGAAGGAATCTTCAGTTGGATCTAATAGAGATCGAAGCGGAGCAACGTCAGGAAAAAGGAGTGCATCTAAACCACCGAGGGCTAGAGCAAAGTCCAAATCTAGTACCGACAAATCGATATAATCTCAACACTTGGGCGCCAATTGTTTGTAGCGAAATTATCAATGAGATGATAACTAAGCAATTGTAGAGCAAAGATCAAAGAGCACGGTATAATCTCAACACTCAAGAACGAAATGGAAAATTAGGGTTGAAGCTTTAACTTAGGTATTATTCGAATGGTGGTTGCATGATTACAAAGAAGGCGTTAACCCTAATGATATCTTTAAGGAAACGAGATCTTATCTTTTCCTCCTATCTTATGACGACACAAAATTAAGGTAAAAAGATATTCTTCCTAGTATCTTTTACCAATTACAACAATATAATAAAGAAAAGAGATAATATTCACTCGGCCGACTTTATCTTCATCGTCGACGACATCTTCATTTCTTCTCGTCACGTCAACGCGATCAGCCTATGCGTAGCTCTAGACGCGTTCCTTACTCGTCGTATTTTTAGGCACAAACAACGGGCATAATAGCTTCAATTCCCACCGCTACAGCGACATCAATAGCGTTGTCCGGTCCGATAACGCTTCTCGGGCCCACCTCTTCCTCTCGTTCCACTTCCTCTTCCCGACTACAAGACGTGTAGTTGGGGTCTTCTTCTCCTTCCCAACTACACTGTGTGTAGTTGGGATCTTCTTCTCCAAATAATTTCTACAACACCCGGGATGCACCCCCTCCTCCTCCACCACTCTCGCCCAGCTGAGTCGGAGAAGCCCCATCCACCTCTTCCTCTTCTCTGACACCGGGCTGCACCACCTCTCCCTCTTCTCCGACCCCGACGCATGCAGACCCGACCCCGCCCAGCTCATCCTCTCCGACCCCCAGACGCAGCCCCGACCCCAGCCCACCAAAGCCAGACCCCAACCCCGATCCCAGCTCATCCTCTCCGACCCCCAGATTCGCAGCGGCAGCTCCGACCCTCCCAGACGCAGCCCCGACCCCAGCCCACCAACGCCAGCTCCGACTTCGCCATCCCGGATTTCTGCAACTCCAGCCGCCGCCTCAGCCACCATGTATATCTCGGAGGTCACATCATCCCTAATCAACGCTTCGATCCAATCGTATTTTGAATCCAGCATCTGAATCGTATCGAATTTTTCACGAATTTTTCAAACGTAACCCGACAACAACCCGGCGACAAAAGTGTGTCGTCGAGACTATTTGTTGAGTTTTTCAAAAAAAAACCCAACTACATATTGTGTAGTTGGGTTTCAAATTCGAATTTCAGCACAAAATTCGAATTTCAGCACAAAATTCGAATTTCAAATTTCAAATTTTTTTTAGCCGTTGTTGATGACGTCGGCATGGTGACGTCATCATGCTTACGTCAGCATGGTGACGTCATCATGCTTACGTCAACAACAACGGCTAAAAAAAATTGAAATTCGAATTTTGATGACGTCATCAAAGTCGAAAAAAAATATGACGTCATCGCGACTTGTAGCCGAACCGGTTTTCAAAAATATAATTAATTATTTAATTTATATACTGAACCGGTTTACAATTAATTATTAAACCGGCTATCAAAACCGGTTTAGTAATGAACCGGTTCAAGCCAACTACACGTCGTGTAGTTGGCCTATTTTCCCCAAAAAAAAATCCGGTTTAAGCCAACTACACGACGTGTAGTCCCGGGCTAAGTGTATGGTGTAAAAAAGGTGAGTGTGTGGTTTTTCCCGTATTCCGTATATGGCTCTTTTTTCGCTCTAGGCCGTGTAGGGTTCTTTTTTAATACTCCGTATAATTTCCGGACCTCATTAATTAGTAACCACATATCACGGATGTTAACACGAAGCAAATAATTGAGAAGTTATTTGGTTTGAAGAAACCGGTCGGTTGGTTTGTCAAGGTTAATTCGGATGTGGTGGTTAAACTTGGTAAACCTTCTTATGTAGGTGTGTTGAGAGATCATGATGGAAGTTGGATAGTTGGGTTCATCCACAATCTTGGTTGTTGTTTAGTATGTTGGATAGTTGGGTTCATCAACAATCTTGGTAATTCTATTACTAAACAAACCTATGGATTATTGTCATCCTCTTTTCGGTCTTGTTACCCAGGCACAAGACTTTATCAAATATCAATAGGAATTGGATACTCCGGTTCCGTCATGTTTTTAGAAAAGAGAATTCGACTGTCGATGGGATTGTTTCTTTGCTTTCAGATGATGCTCAGGGTCGTAGTACCCCCGAGTGATTCCTTTCTATTTTGTTTTTGTTTTTCAATGAAATTTTTCAGAATGTCGCCTCTCATTACACCAAAACCGGTGATCAAAACAAAAACAAAAACTATTAAACACGTGATTCTTGTAAACGTTACGAAAAGTCATAGATTTCAATGTGTTGTTCACATAGGATTGAGATGAAATTGGTTAATAATTACCGACGATGACACTTCCGTAAATATGTAGATTATGTTTTCGGTCATATTTTATGCAATTCGTAACTGTTTCTCTATAATTGTCATTCTAGCTTTTTCACACAATTTAACTGAAAATTGAACTTTTTTTCTTTCTAAATTACTCTTAGTAATATCTAAAGTTATAATTATTTAAGATTCCAAAAATAATAGTAAACATAAGGGCAAATTTGTCAAAATCTTGTCAAAATAGTTACAACGAAAATTAAATAGGAATAAGAGAAAACAATTTTAAATGATAATTAAAAGAGAACAAAGGTAGTACTAGTTTGGTAACTTTCACATACAAACAAATTATATTTATTTGTGAACCTTATACTATTTATATGTGAACGTTCTCAAAATAATTATATTCTTACTATATGCGTACCGAGAAAAGTTTCAGTGAGCACAAGACTTAACGTAGGAGAAACGGATTTTTTTGCGTTTATAGATAACAAGCTAATGTTCATAATTTGAGCGGTAATGTTAATAATTTGGGCGATAAAAAAATTTGAGGTCATTTTGAGAAAAAAAAAGTTTACAGTAATTACAAGTATGTCACCGCGTGCCTCACTTAAAACGTTCAAAAAAATTTATGGCCCAATTATAAACATTACCATACATAATATGAACATTGACGTATAATATGTGAACGCGATTTATTATTTTTCATATTAAGAGTTATTTACATCCAAATTAAGATCATTTGTTGACGCAAAAATAAAGCATATGACTAATATGGACATCAACACAAAATATTTCCAAAATACGGTTAAGATTAGAAAGTTTAAACAAAAAATAAACTGCTATGAATCATTAGACAATATTAAATACTACTCACATAATGACATTACTCAAACCATTACAAAGGACCTACAAACAAGATTCCAACCTAATCATACAACTAATATTACTGATATTGATCTTAAAATGATACCGAAACTAATCACAGATGAAGATAATAATGAACTTCTTAAACAACCTTCGGCCCAGGAAATTAAACAAGTCGTTTTCGAATTACCTAATAATAAAACCCCGGGACCTGATGGATTCACTGCGGAATTCGATCAACATTACTAGCAAATAATTTCGGATAGTATGGTGGCAGCTATTCAATCCTTTTCCATTCAGGAATACTGTTAGCTGATTGTGCACAATCTTTCATAACATTAATCCCAAAAATTGATAATCCAACAACTATTAATCATTTCCGCCCAATTAGTTTATGTACCACTATTTACAAAATAATTACAAAAATTATGGCTAATAGATTACAAAAACTATTACCAAAAAAATTAACCCATGTCAGGGAGCGTTTGTTCAAGGCAGATCCATTTTTGATAACATTTTAATTTCACATGAAATTTTCCATTCCTTCCACAAGCGGAAAAAAGGGAAGCGAGACTGGATGGCTCTTAAACTAGACATGGAAAAATCATATGATAAGCAGATTGTATTAAATCTGCCTCTTTCTCTGTCCTTGTTAGTAATATCACGGGACCTACTTTTAAACCGAAATGTGGGTTAAGACAAGGTGATCCTATTGCTCCTTTTTTATTTATTATCGCCATGGAATACCTAGCCAGGTCTCTACAAACAGAAGCAGGTAGACAACAACATAAAGTAGGAATTCAGCTTTCTCAGCATGGGACTAGAATCCCTTTTCTTTGCTTTGCTGATGATACCCTCATATTTGCCAATGCAAATAGCACAAACATGTCGTTCCTCAAGAAGATCCTAGACAAACTAACAATATTATCAGGACTGACTATCAATTTCCACAAAAGCTCTTTTCAAACAACACCAAATATTACACAAACTCAAAAACAAGCACTTGCGTCTATCCTTAATCTTCAGGTAACTACCTCTATGGAAAAATATTTAGGAATACCCATCGTTAGGGGTTGGGTTAAAAGTGAAAGTTTTGAATATGCTATCCAAAATATGTCCTCTAAGCTTTCAAAATGGAAAGCAAACTCTATATCACAAGCAGGGAGAGCAATCCTAATTCAATCAAATCTAATGTCAACTGCTAACCACCTAATGCAATGTTTCTCGCTTCCCAACAATATATGTGACAAAATGGATAAAATTAATAAAGACTTCTTCTGGAATAGCTCAAATCCAAATTACTTTGGAAACCAAAATCTGAAGGAGGGCTAGGTTTACACAAAGCAAAACATATGAATAATGCTCTACAAATGAAATTACTTTGGAAACTAATGACGGATCAAGACAATTTATGGGTTAAGATTATCCTACAAAAATATATAAAAACTAATAATATACTTACTTATAAGAAAGGTAATAAATGTCAATCCTGGCAGTTCTCACGATTGTTACACTTGAGGAAAATTTTCCAAGAAGGTATTTTCTGGAAAATAGGAGATGGTACTACTATCAAATTCTGGAAAGATAACTGGACCCAAAATCTAAATTTAAAATCGTATTTCAATCCTACTCTATCAGACATTAACGAAACTATTAGCCATTATATAACTGACTCTCGTACTTGGGACATACAACGACTTCAGACTGTGCTTCCAATAGATGTTGTAAAACATTACAACTATATATATTCCAAAAATTTCTTGCCCTGATCAAATTATCTGGAAACTGGAAAACTCGGGAGAATTCACAACACGGTCAGCTAGACAACTACACACACAACTCTGATCAAAACTTTAATAATCTATTTGATTGGTTATGGAGTCTTAAAATCCCACCCAGACTTAAGAACTTCATGTGGAAAGCTGTTTCAGATAATTTGCCAACAACAGAACGACTAAATAGATACTACAACCGAGTTCCAAATCATTGTTCTCGTTGTAATCACCCTCTTGAAGATTCACAACACTTCTTTTTCCAGTGCTCAAATACTAAACAACACCTTCAAAAAAATTCACGAATTCTTAACCACCACATCAACTTTCCAAAAGATAAAACACTTAACGAATACATAGAAGAAACGATTAATTCTAACACACAACATGTAAAAATACTACAACTTCTTATATTCTTCTGGTATGAACTATGGCAGCTCGGGAATAAAATTGTCTTCAACAGAGTTACCTCGGATAGCAAAGACCCCGCGAACATAGCTTACTTTAATTTACACAATTGGGATACTTCCCAACTTAAAGGTGTAAGCCCAAAACAACGTAATCTACGCAATAGGAATAAGAAGAATAATAGAACTTGGAACCCATGATAGGAGCATGTTATATGGTGATAACTAGCGACTATTAGCATAGGATTAGAGGAGTTTAGGTGCTTGTCGAGTGTTATTTCCGGAATCCGGTTGGAGTTGTTATTATGGATTTGCGGGAAGCTCGAAAGCGATTTTGGTGGTGGAGTTAGGAGATTCCGCTTGTATCCTTCATTGGTACTTGCGGGATGGAGCTTAGGAGGAGTACACACCACACTTGCACCAGAGGAGTGGTCGAGAGGTGAAGCCGAGCTGCCTCGAGACCAGAAGAAGACGGAGAGAAGAAGCTGCAGACAAGAAATAGCGGTCGAGATTTGTCAAATCGCGGTCGAGATTTTGCCATTTTCCAGCATCGAGATTCTGTTGATTCCACGTCATTCCACGTCAGCATGTGCAAATCGCGGTCGAGATTTCCAACATCTCGGTCGAGATTTCTACCCGGAGTCAGCATTGAATTGATGGCATTGGATGCTAGACCTTCCTCTCTCCATTTGATTTGTAACTCCAAAATTAGTTATGTCTATCTTTAATTTGCTGCATTAAGACTTGGTTTTTATTTATTTTTCTTGGTTTTTCTAGGGAGAAAATATATAAACTCTTCTCCTTCTCCCTAGAGTTTTTATCTTGGTTTTTAGTAAGAAAACTCCGTTGTTGAGAGCTTCCATGACTTTGTGCAACTAAATCTCCATTGTTCACTTTGAGGTTTGAAGCCTTCTTTCATTGGAGGATTGTGATTTTCCTACATCTTATATTCTATTTCAATTGTTGTTTTATTTTATAATCTCTTGTGCCTCAATTTGCTATTGAGAGATATTGGTTTAATCTAGGTTGCAAACTAGGTTTGATTTCTATCTTTTATATTGCTAGACTTGATAATTCTTGTTGAAGAGTCTTGTCTTTGGTAGCAATCCTTATTTGCATGAACTTGTTGAGAATGTTCATAGGGTAGAGATTATAAACTTGTGTCAAGTACCGGCTTGTCGCCAATGGTATTGCACAAGCCTACATATCTTTGTGCTTAATGCTATTTGATTATTGAATCTTAGTTGTTCTAGGGTTATAATCAAATAAGGGTTTCTAGGACTTGTTGGACTAGTTACTTTATATGAACAAAGAGTAGGATAAAATCAATTGAATGTGATGAATATAGGGTGTTAGGTTGCTATGATCAATTCTCCTTGCATGATTGATGTGCTAAAAACCGAGAAGTGAACTTCTTTTCCATCATACTACTTAATCTCAACTCTTGCGTTTTTGTTTACTTCCTTGATCTCAACTACATACAAACCCCCCCCAAAATTGGTTACTTGTTAGGAACAAGAGTTGTGATTTGAATTGTACTTTGACTCCCTTGGGTTCGACCCTTGCTTCCCACTATATTAGTGGATTCAAGCTAGGTATTACTTTGATAGGCATCGCGATAAACGCCTCATCAAATTTGGCGCCGTTGCCGGGGAGTCTAATTTACAGTCTTTATCTCATTTTTTTTGTTTCTAACCTTGGTGTGGATCATTCGTATGGTCCACACTCGTTCTACTAATCAAGCCTTGTTTCCTTTTGATCCAGAAATCGAGAGAACTTTCTTACGGAATCTCCGAGAAGGTATTCACGAGATCGTAGTGGAAAACATGGCGGAACAAACCTTGCGGCAGCTGACCGATCCGGATTTGAATGCCCAACATCTTGGGATCACTTATCCTGCCCTCAATGAAGGAGTTCACTTCGAGCTCAAAACAGGATTCATCAACTTGCTCCCGAAGTTCCATGGCTTGAGTGGTGAGGACCCAATCATGCATTTGAGCGAGTTCCACGACATTTGCAACTGTAGCAAGCCAAGTAATGTTACGGAGGAGCAGTTGAAGATGAGAGCCTTCGGATTGACTTTGAAAGATGGGGCTCGAAGGTGGTACTACTTGCTTCCGGTGGGGACTATTGACACTTGGGCCAAGCTGCATAAGGCCTTTCTTGAGAAGTACTTCCCATCGAAGAAGGCGGTTGCTTTGAAAAGAGCGATGGAAAATGTTGAGCAGGCTGATGATGAAACGCTCTATGACTATTGTGAGCGTTTCGCCCGGTTGTGTGCTAGCTGCCCGTTTCACGGGTTTGAGGAGAAGGATTTGGTGACCCACCTCTATAATGGGTTACTAGATCATGAGAGGAGGCTCATAGACGCCGCTTGCAATGGAAGCGTCTTGAATTTGACTCCTGCTGCTGCCCGAAACCGGATCCATGAGATTGCGGAGGGAACAAGAAGTTTCGGGCGAACTTATACAAAGAAAGGAGCAAGTGCAGTGAGCTCCGAGAATACCGAGCTGAAAGAGGAAATTGCTGAGTTGAAGAGCATGATCAAAGGTTTCACTCTTGGCAATCAAAAGCCGGGGGTCGTTTGTGGGATATGTACTCAAGAAGGGCATCATACTGATCAATGCCCCCAGCTAGAAGATCCCGCTATTGCTGAAGTTCATGCTTTGGGAGGTTACGGACCTCCTAGACCTCGTTATGATCAGAACAATGCCAACTACAATCAACGAGGGAATGATCATCCGGGCTTCCGATGGAGTGATCCGGCAGGTGCTCAGAATTTCAATCAAAACCGAGCTCCTTATGCACCCAAGCCTCAAGGCCCTTCCACCGAGGATATGCTGAAGTCCTTGGCCCAACATTTCACCACTCATGTCCAACACTTCACCACTCATGTCCAAACCTCTGAATCCGGCATGAGGGATCTCAGGAAACAAGTTGGGCAATTGGCGGAATCGGTAACTAGGCTTGAACAGCGTATCTCGTCATCCTTGCCTTCTCAAACGGTGGTGAATCCGAGAGAGAACATAAGTTCTATCCATTTGCGCAGTGGTAAGGTTCTTGAGGGAAGTTTGGAAGGAGAAAAGTTGGTGGAAGGCCAATCGATTCCCGAGCTCCAAGCTGATTCGGACAGAAAAGCTACAGGGGAAAAATCGCGGTCGAGATCCCAAAATCTCGGTCGAGATTTTGCTTCTGGAGACGGTGATTGCATTTTCGAAAAATCGACAGAGGGAAATCTCGATCGAGATAGGGGCATTCGCGGTCGAGATTTTCTTTCTGGAAGTGGATCTCGACCTGTTGGTGACATTCTCGACCGAGATCTGGAAAAGGGGGGTCCTAAGACTAAAACCACACATCCAAGGCCCGAAGAGGAGTACGAGGATAGAGGAGACTTTGCTTTGAGGCAAGAGGACTATGTGCGCCCCAGTTTCCCTCCCTTATACTCCGAGAAGCCTCCCGCTCCCTTTCCAGAAGCTCTCAAGGACACAAAAAGGCCCGCCAACGACCAAGAGATCTTTGAGACGTTTAGCAAGTGTGAGGTAAATATCCCTTTACTTAAACTTGTTAAAAGTATTCCTAGGTATGCCAAGTTCTTGAAGGAGTTGTGCACCATCAAGAGGAATCAAAAGTTGAAGGGCAAGCAAAAGGTCCAGGTGAGCGAGAGAGTGTCCGCTGTGTTCCAACACAAGGTCGCAAAGAAGTGTAGCGACCCAGGTATGGTTACTATCCCTTGTGTGATAGGTGAGACTAAAATTGATAAAGCTATGCTTGATTTGGGTGCTTCCATCAATGTTCTTCCTTACTCATTATACAAGTTGTTAGGACTAGGACCCCTGAATGAAACGGGGATTGTTATTCAATTAGCCGATAGGTCTACGGTCGTCCCGAAAGGGGTGGTTGAAGATGTATTGGTCATGGTTGATAGTCTCATATTCCCTGCTGATTTCTACGTGCTAGACATGGAACATGATAATCAAGCTGCACCTATCCTTTTGGGTAGACCTTTTATGAGAGCAGCGAACACTAAAATTGATCTAGCTAGTGGGGCGCTTACACTTGAGTTTGATGGGGAAGTGGTGAGCTTTAACATCTATGAAGCTATGAAACACCCCTCAAGTGATAATTCGGTTTTCTCTATTGATGTTATTGAGCCTATAGTGCAAGAGACTTTTGACTTGTGTGCTATTGATTCATTGCGTTCTGTTTTAGAGAATAGTTTGACTACTTCTAGTGAGCATGATTTGGTTTTCACTTCGGATATGTATGAGGATTTGGCTCAGTTAGATGCTCCAGATATGCGATTGGCCGGTGGGCCCTTGTCACTAACTCTTGAGAGCGAGAAATTGCTCCCTTCTATTGTGCAGGCACCCACTATTGAGCTCCAAGAGCTGCCTTCGCATTTGAAGTATGCTTTCTTAGGGACAGGTGACACGTTGCCGGTTATCATCTCGCGCATCCTCACTAAGGATCAAGAGGATCGGTTGGTGCAAGTGTTGAAGGAAAACGTCACGGCATTGGGATGGACCATTGCCGATATCAAGGGCATAAGCCCTTCGACTTGCATGCACCGAATCCTCCTAGAAGAAGGGGCAAAGCCTAGCCGTCAACCGCAGCGACGATTGAACCCACCTATGATGGAGGTGGTGAAGAAAGAAGTGCTTAAGCTGCTGTCCGCGGACATGATCTATCCAATCTCCGATAGCCGGTGGGTTAGTCCTACTCAAGTTGTCAAGAAGAAGGGAGGGATCACAATCGTGGAGAATGACGCAGGAGAGATGGTGCCCCAAAGAACTCAAAAGGGCTGGCGTGTCTGCATTGATTACCGCAAGCTGAACGCGGTAACTCGTAAGGATCACTTCCCTCTTCCTTTCATTGATCAAATGCTAGAACGCCTTGCAGGTCGCCCTTATTATTGCTTCCTTGATGGCTATTCGGGGTACTTCCAAGTAGCCATAGCTCCGGAAGATCAGGAGAAGACCACCTTCACTTGTCCCTTTGGCACTTTTGCTTATCGTAGAATGCCATTCGGCTTGTGCAACGCACCCGGTACTTTCCAACGATGTATGGTGAGTATCTTCTCCGATTTTGTTGAGAATTTTATTGAGGTCTTTATGGATGATTTCACTGTGCATGGGGACTCATTTGATGCTTGTTTACTTAATTTGACACGAGTACTTCAAAGATGTGTTGAGACTAATCTTGTCTTGAACTCGGAGAAGTGTCATTTTATGGTAAACCATGGCATTGTTTTGGGCCACATTGTGTCATCCAAAGGGATAGAGGTTGATAAGGCAAAGATTGACGTGATTCAATCTTTACCTTATCCTACTAATGTGCGCGAAGTGCGTTCCTTTCTTGGCCATGCAGGGTTTTATCGCAGGTTCATTAAGGATTTCTCAAAAATCGCGACACCCCTTTGTGATCTCTTGAAGAAGGATGTGACTTTTGATCTCACCGACGAGTGCAAGCTTGCATTCGACACTTTGAAGTCACACCTCACAGCCGCACCCATTATCAAGGCTCCGGATTGGTCTCTCCCATTCGAGATCATGTGTGATGCTAGCGATTATGCGGTTGGAGCCGTTCTAGGTCAAAGAGTGGGGCGAGCCTCACATGTCATTTACTATGCCTCTATGACCTTGAATGGGGCTCAAAAGAACTACTCCACCACGGAGAAAGA
Source organism: Oxyria digyna (assembly GCA_029168935.1). NCBI lineage: Eukaryota > Viridiplantae > Streptophyta > Magnoliopsida > Caryophyllales > Polygonaceae > Oxyria > Oxyria digyna. The sequence continues at coordinate 37,188,530 of JAPVLV010000009.1, forward strand.
GTTGTTAGCCGTGGTCTACGCCTTGGACAAGTTCCGGCAATACTTGCTAGGGGTGAAGGTGATCATCCACACGGACCATGCAGCCCTTCGTTATCTAATGACGAAGAAGGAATCAAAACCTCGACTCATTCGGTGGGTTCTCTTGCTAAGTGAGTTTGATGTTGAGATTCGTGATAAGAAAGGGTCCGAGAACCCCGTAGCGGATCACCTTAGCCGGATTGTTCATGATGGAGGAGAAGAAGCGAGACCAAGGCTAGGCTCCTTCCCGGATGAATCTCTTTTCCGGGTTGACATGGGTCCTCCTTCTCTTTCGGCTGCTCAACTCTTAGCTCTTCGGTCCCTTAAGCCATGGTATGCTCATATTGTGAACTATCTTGTGCGGGGTGAATTTCCGCCCAATTACACCAAGGCTCAACGGGAACGGATCAAGAGTGAGGCCCGGTTCTATGTGTGGGATGACCCATACTTGTGGAAGCATTGTGTTGATAAGGTTATCCGAAGATGTCTCCCGGATAGTGAGGTACAATCGGTTCTTTCCTTTTGTCATTCTTATGCTTGTGGGGGTCATTTTGGGCCTAATAAGACTGCTAGGAAGGTTTTAGATACCGGCTTCTTTTGGCCTCACATCTTTCGGGATGCGCACGTTTTTTGCAAAGCTTGTGATCGGTGTCAAAGGGTTGGTAAGATCTCCCGGAAAGATGAGATGCCACAAACATCGATGATCTTTTGTGAGGTTTTCGATGTTTGGGGGATTGATTTCATGGGTCCCTTTCCTAGCTCTTATGGGAATCTTTACATATTGCTTGCGGTGGACTATGTTTCCAAGTGGGTGGAAGCAAAGGCCACTAGAACTAACGACTCGAAAGTAGTGTCTACTTTTTTGAAAGAGAACATCTTTTCTCGGTTTGGGATTCCTAAAGCTCTTGTGAGTGATAGGGGAACTCATTTCTTGAATAGAACGATGAGTGCTCTTCTAAAGAAGTATGGCGTTACCCATCGAGTTTCTACCGCTTATCATCCGCAGAGTAATGGGCTGGCCGAGGTGTCTAACCGGCAGATTAAGAGTGTCTTGGAAAAGACGGTGGCACCAAACCGAAAGGATTGGAGTCTCCGCCTTGACGATGCACTTTGGGCCTACCGGACCGCTTGCAAGACGCCCATTGGAATGTCTCCCTATCGTCTTGTGTTTGGGAAAGGATGCCACCTTCCGGTGGAACTTGAGCACAAGGCGTGGTGGGCTGTGAAACAATGTAATATGCGGATGGATGAAGCCTGTGAGTCCCGGAAGCTGGAATTGCATGAGCTTGAAGAGATACGTCGAGAGGCGTATGAGAATGCGGCTATCTATAAGGAGAAGACGAAGGCTTGGCATGACAAGCAAGTCTTGCGGAAGGAATTCAAAGTAGGAGACAAAGTCCTCCTATATCAATCCCGTCTTCAACTTTTTCCGGGCAAGCTACGATCGAGGTGGAGTGGGCCCTACGTGGTAGCACGTGTCTTTCCTCATGGAGCGGTTGAGCTCTTTGATAAGGGAAGCCACACCACGTTTAAAGTGAATGGTCAAAGGTTGAAACTTTACCATGATGGTTTTTCTACCAAGGTTGTTGAGGAGTTGGCTCTTGAGGAGCCCGAGTCCGCTACTTGAGTTGCAAACTCACGTCGAGTCAAGACGTTAAAAGCGACGCTTATCGGGAGGCAACCCGAGGGGTATTCCTTACCCTATCTTTCTTTTCTATTTTTTTTCTTTTCTTTCTTTTGTGTTGAGGGACTAACTTTGCAGGTCCGATCTCGGAAATTCGCTCCCGCGTATTTTTCTAAGTATGGGGGAGATGCTGACAAGCGGCGGTTTGCAGACGCAAAATCTCGGTCGAGATTTTGAAATTTCGGTCGAGATTTTGCTGGCCCTTCTAAAAAAAAAACAAACGGCTGAAGAAAAAAATACGTAACTCTCCCTCCCTCATTCTCTTTCCATTCCCACTTCATCTTCCTCAAACCCTCACCTCCATTTTCACACAAATCTCAAGCTTTCACTCTCAAATCTCACCACATTCACCCATCTTCTCCATTCTCATCTCCTTACTCTCCCACTCACTCCCATTCCTTCATTAAACCATCCACCATCTTCACAAACCCTAACCCCCAAATTTTCACCTTTCATCTCCATTGTCACCAAGAAGAAGGTTTTGGGCCAGATTTGAAGAAGATTCGGCTTTGGTTTTTGATTTCCGCGGTCGAGAGGTGAGTTTCGCGGTCGAGGGTTGTCCAACTTTGAAAATCGCGGCAGATGTGGAGTTTTTCGGGGTCGAGATTTGACGGGTTGAAGGGCTGACACACCTGTTTTCCAGCGAGGAAAATCGCGGTCGAGAGGTATTCGTTCGCGGTCGAGATTTTCGTGCGGCAGCTACTGTTGTTTCCAGAACGTAAATCGCGGTCGAGAGGGGCACTTTCGCGGTCGAGATTTTTCTGTTCTGGCCAGCTTTTGCTCCTCGTTGCTCAGGTATCCTCCTCGGGTCATTCTTTTCCTTTGGCGGTGCCCGCCTTGAATTTGTGCTTGGCTAGTGTTGGATAATGGCTTCTTCATCCAAGCGCTCTAGAGCTAGTCATGAGCCCACTGATCCAAAGACTATTGTGGCTGATAAGAACATTGAGGTTACTAAGTTTGTTGATCTCCCGATTCTTGACAAGTTGGGTTTGGGAAGAGTTACGAGGGAGATGTTTGATAAAGCTGGTTTGGGAGGATTCCTTGACCAATTTGCCGCAACTCACCCTAATTTGACTAGGGCCTTTCTCACCACCATGAAGCCAGTGTATTCTGAGGGAAAGTATGTTCGGAGTCTCAGTTTCACGTATCAAAAGAGAACCTACACCGCCACTCTTGAGCAAATGCGTGATGCCTTCGGGGTCACCAAGCAGGACAATTGGGATGATTCGGTGACGAATGATGTAGTGACTGACTGGTGGGAAGATATGACAGGTATTGCGTTTGATCACAAGAATGAGACGGACACTAAGGTGAATTTCCCTCCTCTCCGGATTATCCATAAGATCATTGCCATGTGTTTTGCCAGAAAGGGGGAGACAAATAAGGTCTCGAAGGTGCAGCTCTTCCTTATGTATCCATTTGCTCTGGAGTGCAACTACTATCCGTGTTGGGTGTCAGAATTTGTAAAGTCTTGTGTTGAATGCCGGACACTAAAAGGCGGTGATATTTCGCAAGGTGGGATGATCACCCTTGTTGCTTTGGCTGCGGGGGTTCCGCAAACGGTTCTCGATCGTGACCCTCCTCCTGTTGGTAAGATTGCCTATGATGAGGATTGGTGGTATGTTCATGGTTGGTTGAAAAGGCGGGAGCCGGTCAAGAGACGTTGGTTGTACCGGTATGGTCACAAGTTCAAGTTTGGGGTGTGGTACCCACGTTCCGAGGAAGTACGTTTGCTGCCCTCCGGAGACATGCGGATTGAGCCGGATGTGCTTCCGAAGTATGCTGAAGCAGACTACGGGTATGAGGCTAGTGGGTCGAGGAGGCGGCCTCGAGAGGATGATGTCCCGATGGACGATGTGCCGACGGGGGGTGTGCCGTTGGTTGATATGCAACCTGAGCAGGATGAGCCTCGGAGGGAGGATATTCATGAGCTTGAGGCCCGGTTGGGTCGAGTTGAGGTTAGTGTGCAGTCGTTGGTGTCATGGTCGGGCGAGTTTGATCAGCGCCAAGAGGCGCATTGGGCACAGCAGGTTGCGCGGTGGGGCAACCCACCTCCACCTCCTCCCGGGATGGACCAGTGATTGTATGTCTTCTTTTCCTCTCCTACTATGATTTGTTCTCTTTTGCTGCATTGGGGACACTGCGCTGTTTAAGTATGGGGGAGGTAGTCGAGGCATGCTCTTACTTGTTTATTGCTTTGAGTTTGTGATTGAGTCTGTAGAATTGCGTTGTGATGTTGTCTTTGCATCTTTGAGCTTCTTTCAAAAAAAAAAAAAAAAAAAAAAAAAAAAAGAATTGATGTCTTGAGAAGGGAGGTGAAAACCCGAAAGGGCGCCGAACTTAATGTGTTGTGATTTGTTTGACTTCATTGTTGAATGATTTGCACTTTTATGGCGTTGGAGACATAAGAAGGGAGTAGAAGGATTGTCTCGGGTTTTAGGATTCACCATGGAGGGATAAGGAGTTAGATATCTTGCTTCTTTTTCTCTCATTGATCTTTATTGCATACCCATGATCATTTTACTATCTCTTTCTTTGATTTGAGATTTGTTTTGGTACATCTTTGGCGGTTGTGATAGCTCTAGGGTTAGGTTCTTTTCTTGGAGTTTGATGCATATTGTTGGGGTTGTACTATGCAGATTTCTTGTTTTAGGATTGGTGGTTGATGTGTTGATTGGATATTATGTAGTGGTTTAGGACATCAAAAGAAGAGGAGGAATAAGAAGTGTGTTAAGCGAGTGGGTGACTCGGTTTTATTTTTCTATTATTGCCCATTATTTGTTCCCTTAGCCTTAGAGGAGATTAGGAGTCCACTTGTGCTTATTGCACGTCACTTGGTTCGATATTGGTTACTATTTTGGAGTGGCGTCATATGAAGTGGTGATATAAGGAGGGAATTGGGTAGGTCACCTCGGAGTGATAAGAAGCTAGTCAGGAGCTAGGATTAGAGTTACTTGCTTACACACGGAGTTTGGAGTATAGTCGCTAGCAAGCTTTCCCATGCTTTTGTGACCTTTGTGCTCATTGGAGGAGTTAGCATCACTTTGCTTTCTCGGGGACGAGCAAGGTTTAAGTATGGGGGAGTTTGATAGGAGCATGTTATATGGTGATAACTAGCGACTATTAGCATAGGATTAGAGGAGTTTAGGTGCTTGTCGAGTGTTATTTCCGGAATCCGGTTGGAGTTGTTATTATGGATTTGCGGGAAGCTCGAAAGCGATTTTGGTGGTGGAGTTAGGAGATTCCGCTTGTATCCTTCATTGGTACTTGCGGGATGGAGCTTAGGAGGAGTACACACCACACTTGCACCAGAGGAGTGGTCGAGAGGCGAAGCCGAGCTGCCTCGAGACCAGAAGAAGACGGAGAGAAGAAGCTGCAGACAAGAAATCGCGGTCGAGATTTGTCAAATCGCGGTCGAGATTTTGCCATTTTCCAGCATCGAGATTCTGTTGATTCCACGTCATTCCACGTCAGCATGTGCAAATCGCGGTCGAGATTTCCAACATCTCGGTCGAGATTTCTACCCGGAGTCAGCATTGAATTGATGGCATTGGATGCTAGACCTTCCTCTCTCCATTTGATTTGTAACTCCAAAATTAGTTATGTCTATCTTTAATTTGCTGCATTAAGACTTGGTTTTTATTTATTTTTCTTGGTTTTTCTAGGGAGAAAATATATAAACTCTTCTCCTTCTCCCTAGAGTTTTTATCTTGGTTTTTAGTAAGAAAACTCCGTTGTTGAGAGCTTCCATGACTTTGTGCAACTAAATCTCCATTGTTCACTTTGAGGTTTGAAGCCTTCTTTCATTGGAGGATTGTGATTTTCCTACATCTTATATTCTATTTCAATTGTTGTTTTATTTTATAATCTCTTGTGCCTCAATTTGCTATTGAGAGATATTGGTTTAATCTAGGTTGCAAACTAGGTTTGATTTCTATCTTTTATATTGCTAGACTTGATAATTCTTGTTGAAGAGTCTTGTCTTTGGTAGCAATCCTTATTTGCATGAACTTGTTGAGAATGTTCATAGGGTAGAGATTATAAACTTGTGTCAAGTACCGGCTTGTCGCCAATGGTATTGCACAAGCCTACATATCTTTGTGCTTAATGCTATTTGATTATTGAATCTTAGTTGTTCTAGGGTTATAATCAAATAAGGGTTTCTAGGACTTGTTGGACTAGTTACTTTATATGAACAAAGAGTAGGATAAAATCAATTGAATGTGATGAATATAGGGTGTTAGGTTGCTATGATCAATTCTCCTTGCATGATTGATGTGCTAAAAACCGAGAAGTGAACTTCTTTTCCATCATACTACTTAATCTCAACTCTTGCGTTTTTGTTTACTTCCTTGATCTCAACTACATACAAACCCCCCCCAAAATTGGTTACTTGTTAGGAACAAGAGTTGTGATTTGAATTGTACTTTGACTCCCTTGGGTTCGACCCTTGCTTCCCACTATATTAGTGGATTCAAGCTAGGTATTACTTTGATAGGCATCGCGATAAACGCCTCATCAAATTTGGCGCCGTTGCCGGGGAGTCTAATTTACAGTCTTTATCTCATTTTTTTTGTTTCTAACCTTGGTGTGGATCATTCGTATGGTCCACACTCGTTCTACTAATCAAGCCTTGTTTCCTTTTGATCCAGAAATCGAGAGAACTTTCTTACGGAATCTCCGAGAAGGTATTCACGAGATCGTAGTGGAAAACATGGCGGAACAAACCTTGCGGCAGCTGACCGATCCGGATTTGAATGCCCAACATCTTGGGATCACTTATCCTGCCCTCAATGAAGGAGTTCACTTCGAGCTCAAAACAGGATTCATCAACTTGCTCCCGAAGTTCCATGGCTTGAGTGGTGAGGACCCAATCATGCATTTGAGCGAGTTCCACGACATTTGCAACTGTAGCAAGCCAAGTAATGTTACGGAGGAGCAGTTGAAGATGAGAGCCTTCGGATTGACTTTGAAAGATGGGGCTCGAAGGTGGTACTACTTGCTTCCGGTGGGGACTATTGACACTTGGGCCAAGCTGCATAAGGCCTTTCTTGAGAAGTACTTCCCATCGAAGAAGGCGGTTGCTTTGAAAAGAGCGATGGAAAATGTTGAGCAGGCTGATGATGAAACGCTCTATGACTATTGTGAGCGTTTCGCCCGGTTGTGTGCTAGCTGCCCGTTTCACGGGTTTGAGGAGAAGGATTTGGTGACCCACCTCTATAATGGGTTACTAGATCATGAGAGGAGGCTCATAGACGCCGCTTGCAATGGAAGCGTCTTGAATTTGACTCCTGCTGCTGCCCGAAACCGGATCCATGAGATTGCGGAGGGAACAAGAAGTTTCGGGCGAACTTATACAAAGAAAGGAGCAAGTGCAGTGAGCTCCGAGAATACCGAGCTGAAAGAGGAAATTGCTGAGTTGAAGAGCATGATCAAAGGTTTCACTCTTGGCAATCAAAAGCCGGGGGTCGTTTGTGGGATATGTACTCAAGAAGGGCATCATACTGATCAATGCCCCCAGCTAGAAGATCCCGCTATTGCTGAAGTTCATGCTTTGGGAGGTTACGGACCTCCTAGACCTCGTTATGATCAGAACAATGCCAACTACAATCAACGAGGGAATGATCATCCGGGCTTCCGATGGAGTGATCCGGCAGGTGCTCAGAATTTCAATCAAAACCGAGCTCCTTATGCACCCAAGCCTCAAGGCCCTTCCACCGAGGATATGCTGAAGTCCTTGGCCCAACATTTCACCACTCATGTCCAACACTTCACCACTCATGTCCAAACCTCTGAATCCGGCATGAGGGATCTCAGGAAACAAGTTGGGCAATTGGCGGAATCGGTAACTAGGCTTGAACAGCGTATCTCGTCATCCTTGCCTTCTCAAATGGTGGTGAATCCGAGAGAGAACATAAGTTCTATCCATTTGCGCAGTGGTAAGGTTCTTGAGGGAAGTTTGGAAGGAGAAAAGTTGGTGGAAGGCCAATCGATTCCCGAGCTCCAAGCTGATTCGGACAGAAAAGCTACAGGGGAAAAATCGCGGTCGAGATCCCAAAATCTCGGTCGAGATTTTGCTTCTGGAGACGGTGATTGCATTTTCGAAAAATCGACAGAGGGAAATCTCGATCGAGATAGGGGCATTCGCGGTCGAGATTTTCTTTCTGGAAGTGGATCTCGACCTGTTGGTGACATTCTCGACCGAGATCTGGAAAAGGGGGGTCCTAAGACTAAAACCACACATCCAAGGCCCGAAGAGGAGTACGAGGATAGAGGAGACTTTGCTTTGAGGCAAGAGGACTATGTGCGCCCCAGTTTCCCTCCCTTATACTCCGAGAAGCCTCCCGCTCCCTTTCCAGAAGCTCTCAAGGACACAAAAAGGCCCGCCAACGACCAAGAGATCTTTGAGACGTTTAGCAAGTGTGAGGTAAATATCCCTTTACTTAAACTTGTTAAAAGTATTCCTAGGTATGCCAAGTTCTTGAAGGAGTTGTGCACCATCAAGAGGAATCAAAAGTTGAAGGGCAAGCAAAAGGTCCAGGTGAGCGAGAGAGTGTCCGCTGTGTTCCAACACAAGGTCGCAAAGAAGTGTAGCGACCCAGGTATGGTTACTATCCCTTGTGTGATAGGTGAGACTAAAATTGATAAAGCTATGCTTGATTTGGGTGCTTCCATCAATGTTCTTCCTTACTCATTATACAAGTTGTTAGGACTAGGACCCCTGAATGAAACGGGGATTGTTATTCAATTAGCCGATAGGTCTACGGTCGTCCCGAAAGGGGTGGTTGAAGATGTATTGGTCATGGTTGATAGTCTCATATTCCCTGCTGATTTCTACGTGCTAGACATGGAACATGATAATCAAGCTGCACCTATCCTTTTGGGTAGACCTTTTATGAGAGCAGCGAACACTAAAATTGATCTAGCTAGTGGGGCGCTTACACTTGAGTTTGATGGGGAAGTGGTGAGCTTTAACATCTATGAAGCTATGAAACACCCCTCAAGTGATAATTCGGTTTTCTCTATTGATGTTATTGAGCCTATAGTGCAAGAGACTTTTGACTTGTGTGCTATTGATTCATTGCGTTCTGTTTTAGAGAATAGTTTGACTACTTCTAGTGAGCATGATTTGGTTTTCACTTCGGATATGTATGAGGATTTGGCTCAGTTAGATGCTCCAGATATGCGATTGGCCGGTGGGCCCTTGTCACTAACTCTTGAGAGCGAGAAATTGCTCCCTTCTATTGTGCAGGCACCCACTATTGAGCTCCAAGAGCTGCCTTCGCATTTGAAGTATGCTTTCTTAGGGACAGGTGACACGTTGCCGGTTATCATCTCGCGCATCCTCACTAAGGATCAAGAGGATCGGTTGGTGCAAGTGTTGAAGGAAAACGTCACGGCATTGGGATGGACCATTGCCGATATCAAGGGCATAAGCCCTTCGACTTGCATGCACCGAATCCTCCTAGAAGAAGGGGCAAAGCCTAGCCGTCAACCGCAGCGACGATTGAACCCACCTATGATGGAGGTGGTGAAGAAAGAAGTGCTTAAGCTGCTGTCCGCGGACATGATCTATCCAATCTCCGATAGCCGGTGGGTTAGTCCTACTCAAGTTGTCAAGAAGAAGGGAGGGATCACAATCGTGGAGAATGACGCAGGAGAGATGGTGCCCCAAAGAACTCAAAAGGGCTGGCGTGTCTGCATTGATTACCGCAAGCTGAACGCGGTAACTCGTAAGGATCACTTCCCTCTTCCTTTCATTGATCAAATGCTAGAACGCCTTGCAGGTCGCCCTTATTATTGCTTCCTTGATGGCTATTCGGGGTACTTCCAAGTAGCCATAGCTCCGGAAGATCAGGAGAAGACCACCTTCACTTGTCCCTTTGGCACTTTTGCTTATCGTAGAATGCCATTCGGCTTGTGCAACGCACCCGGTACTTTCCAACGATGTATGGTGAGTATCTTCTCCGATTTTGTTGAGAATTTTATTGAGGTCTTTATGGATGATTTCACTGTGCATGGGGACTCATTTGATGCTTGTTTACTTAATTTGACACGAGTACTTCAAAGATGTGTTGAGACTAATCTTGTCTTGAACTCGGAGAAGTGTCATTTTATGGTAAACCATGGCATTGTTTTGGGCCACATTGTGTCATCCAAAGGGATAGAGGTTGATAAGGCAAAGATTGACGTGATTCAATCTTTACCTTATCCTACTAATGTGCGCGAAGTGCGTTCCTTTCTTGGCCATGCAGGGTTTTATCGCAGGTTCATTAAGGATTTCTCAAAAATCGCGACACCCCTTTGTGATCTCTTGAAGAAGGATGTGACTTTTGATCTCACCGACGAGTGCAAGCTTGCATTCGACACTTTGAAGTCACACCTCACAGCCGCACCCATTATCAAGGCTCCGGATTGGTCTCTCCCATTCGAGATCATGTGTGATGCTAGCGATTATGCGGTTGGAGCCGTTCTAGGTCAAAGAGTGGGGCGAGCCTCACATGTCATTTACTATGCCTCTATGACCTTGAATGGGGCTCAAAAGAACTACTCCACCACGGAGAAAGAGTTGTTAGCCGTGGTCTACGCCTTGGACAAGTTCCGGCAATACTTGCTAGGGGTGAAGGTGATCATCCACACGGACCATGCAGCCCTTCGTTATCTAATGACGAAGAAGGAATCAAAACCTCGACTCATTCGGTGGGTTCTCTTGCTAAGTGAGTTTGATGTTGAGATTCGTGATAAGAAAGGGTCCGAGAACCCCGTAGCGGATCACCTTAGCCGGATTGTTCATGATGGAGGAGAAGAAGCGAGACCAAGGCTAGGCTCCTTCCCGGATGAATCTCTTTTCCGGGTTGACATGGGTCCTCCTTCTCTTTCGGCTGCTCAACTCTTAGCTCTTCGGTCCCTTAAGCCATGGTATGCTCATATTGTGAACTATCTTGTGCGGGGTGAATTTCCGCCCAATTACACCAAGGCTCAACGGGAACGGATCAAGAGTGAGGCCCGGTTCTATGTGTGGGATGACCCATACTTGTGGAAGCATTGTGTTGATAAGGTTATCCGAAGATGTCTCCCGGATAGTGAGGTACAATCGGTTCTTTCCTTTTGTCATTCTTATGCTTGTGGGGGTCATTTTGGGCCTAATAAGACTGCTAGGAAGGTTTTAGATACCGGCTTCTTTTGGCCTCACATCTTTCGGGATGCGCACGTTTTTTGCAAAGCTTGTGATCGGTGTCAAAGGGTTGGTAAGATCTCCCGGAAAGATGAGATGCCACAAACATCGATGATCTTTTGTGAGGTTTTCGATGTTTGGGGGATTGATTTCATGGGTCCCTTTCCTAGCTCTTATGGGAATCTTTACATATTGCTTGCGGTGGACTATGTTTCCAAGTGGGTGGAAGCAAAGGCCACTAGAACTAACGACTCGAAAGTAGTGTCTACTTTTTTGAAAGAGAACATCTTTTCTCGGTTTGGGATTCCTAAAGCTCTTGTGAGTGATAGGGGAACTCATTTCTTGAATAGAACGATGAGTGCTCTTCTAAAGAAGTATGGCGTTACCCATCGAGTTTCTACCGCTTATCATCCGCAGAGTAATGGGCTGGCCGAGGTGTCTAACCGGCAGATTAAGAGTGTCTTGGAAAAGACGGTGGCACCAAACCGAAAGGATTGGAGTCTCCGCCTTGACGATGCACTTTGGGCCTACCGGACCGCTTGCAAGACGCCCATTGGAATGTCTCCCTATCGTCTTGTGTTTGGGAAAGGATGCCACCTTCCGGTGGAACTTGAGCACAAGGCGTGGTGGGCTGTGAAACAATGTAATATGCGGATGGATGAAGCCTGTGAGTCCCGGAAGCTGGAATTGCATGAGCTTGAAGAGATACGTCGAGAGGCGTATGAGAATGCGGCTATCTATAAGGAGAAGACGAAGGCTTGGCATGACAAGCAAGTCTTGCGGAAGGAATTCAAAGTAGGAGACAAAGTCCTCCTATATCAATCCCGTCTTCAACTTTTTCCGGGCAAGCTACGATCGAGGTGGAGTGGGCCCTACGTGGTAGCACGTGTCTTTCCTCATGGAGCGGTTGAGCTCTTTGATAAGGGAAGCCACACCACGTTTAAAGTGAATGGTCAAAGGTTGAAACTTTACCATGATGGTTTTTCTACCAAGGTTGTTGAGGAGTTGGCTCTTGAGGAGCCCGAGTCCGCTACTTGAGTTGCAAACTCACGTCGAGTCAAGACGTTAAAAGCGACGCTTATCGGGAGGCAACCCGAGGGGTATTCCTTACCCTATCTTTCTTTTCTATTTTTTTTCTTTTCTTTCTTTTGTGTTGAGGGACTAACTTTGCAGGTCCGATCTCGGAAATTCGCTCCCGCGTATTTTTCTAAGTATGGGGGAGATGCTGACAAGCGGCGGTTTGCAGACGCAAAATCTCGGTCGAGATTTTGAAATTTCGGTCGAGATTTTGCTGGCCCTTCTAAAAAAAAAACAAACGGCTGAAGAAAAAAATACGTAACTCTCCCTCCCTCATTCTCTTTCCATTCCCACTTCATCTTCCTCAAACCCTCACCTCCATTTTCACACAAATCTCAAGCTTTCACTCTCAAATCTCACCACATTCACCCATCTTCTCCATTCTCATCTCCTTACTCTCCCACTCACTCCCATTCCTTCATTAAACCATCCACCATCTTCACAAACCCTAACCCCCAAATTTTCACCTTTCATCTCCATTGTCACCAAGAAGAAGGTTTTGGGCCAGATTTGAAGAAGATTCGGCTTTGGTTTTTGATTTCCGCGGTCGAGAGGTGAGTTTCGCGGTCGAGGGTTGTCCAACTTTGAAAATCGCGGCAGATGTGGAGTTTTTCGGGGTCGAGATTTGACGGGTTGAAGGGCTGACACACCTGTTTTCCAGCGAGGAAAATCGCGGTCGAGAGGTATTCGTTCGCGGTCGAGATTTTCGTGCGGCAGCTACTGTTGTTTCCAGAACGTAAATCGCGGTCGAGAGGGGCACTTTCGCGGTCGAGATTTTTCTGTTCTGGCCAGCTTTTGCTCCTCGTTGCTCAGGTATCCTCCTCGGGTCATTCTTTTCCTTTGGCGGTGCCCGCCTTGAATTTGTGCTTGGCTAGTGTTGGATAATGGCTTCTTCATCCAAGCGCTCTAGAGCTAGTCATGAGCCCACTGATCCAAAGACTATTGTGGCTGATAAGAACATTGAGGTTACTAAGTTTGTTGATCTCCCGATTCTTGACAAGTTGGGTTTGGGAAGAGTTACGAGGGAGATGTTTGATAAAGCTGGTTTGGGAGGATTCCTTGACCAATTTGCCGCAACTCACCCTAATTTGACTAGGGCCTTTCTCACCACCATGAAGCCAGTGTATTCTGAGGGAAAGTATGTTCGGAGTCTCAGTTTCACGTATCAAAAGAGAACCTACACCGCCACTCTTGAGCAAATGCGTGATGCCTTCGGGGTCACCAAGCAGGACAATTGGGATGATTCGGTGACGAATGATGTAGTGACTGACTGGTGGGAAGATATGACAGGTATTGCGTTTGATCACAAGAATGAGACGGACACTAAGGTGAATTTCCCTCCTCTCCGGATTATCCATAAGATCATTGCCATGTGTTTTGCCAGAAAGGGGGAGACAAATAAGGTCTCGAAGGTGCAGCTCTTCCTTATGTATCCATTTGCTCTGGAGTGCAACTACTATCCGTGTTGGGTGTCAGAATTTGTAAAGTCTTGTGTTGAATGCCGGACACTAAAAGGCGGTGATATTTCGCAAGGTGGGATGATCACCCTTGTTGCTTTGGCTGCGGGGGTTCCGCAAACGGTTCTCGATCGTGACCCTCCTCCTGTTGGTAAGATTGCCTATGATGAGGATTGGTGGTATGTTCATGGTTGGTTGAAAAGGCGGGAGCCGGTCAAGAGACGTTGGTTGTACCGGTATGGTCACAAGTTCAAGTTTGGGGTGTGGTACCCACGTTCCGAGGAAGTACGTTTGCTGCCCTCCGGAGACATGCGGATTGAGCCGGATGTGCTTCCGAAGTATGCTGAAGCAGACTACGGGTATGAGGCTAGTGGGTCGAGGAGGCGGCCTCGAGAGGATGATGTCCCGATGGACGATGTGCCGACGGGGGGTGTGCCGTTGGTTGATATGCAACCTGAGCAGGATGAGCCTCGGAGGGAGGATATTCATGAGCTTGAGGCCCGGTTGGGTCGAGTTGAGGTTAGTGTGCAGTCGTTGGTGTCATGGTCGGGCGAGTTTGATCAGCGCCAAGAGGCGCATTGGGCACAGCAGGTTGCGCGGTGGGGCAACCCACCTCCACCTCCTCCCGGGATGGACCAGTGATTGTATGTCTTCTTTTCCTCTCCTACTATGATTTGTTCTCTTTTGCTGCATTGGGGACACTGCGCTGTTTAAGTATGGGGGAGGTAGTCGAGGCATGCTCTTACTTGTTTATTGCTTTGAGTTTGTGATTGAGTCTGTAGAATTGCGTTGTGATGTTGTCTTTGCATCTTTGAGCTTCTTTCAAAAAAAAAAAAAAAAAAAAAAAAAAAAAGAATTGATGTCTTGAGAAGGGAGGTGAAAACCCGAAAGGGCGCCGAACTTAATGTGTTGTGATTTGTTTGACTTCATTGTTGAATGATTTGCACTTTTATGGCGTTGGAGACATAAGAAGGGAGTAGAAGGATTGTCTCGGGTTTTAGGATTCACCATGGAGGGATAAGGAGTTAGATATCTTGCTTCTTTTTCTCTCATTGATCTTTATTGCATACCCATGATCATTTTACTATCTCTTTCTTTGATTTGAGATTTGTTTTGGTACATCTTTGGCGGTTGTGATAGCTCTAGGGTTAGGTTCTTTTCTTGGAGTTTGATGCATATTGTTGGGGTTGTACTATGCAGATTTCTTGTTTTAGGATTGGTGGTTGATGTGTTGATTGGATATTATGTAGTGGTTTAGGACATCAAAAGAAGAGGAGGAATAAGAAGTGTGTTAAGCGAGTGGGTGACTCGGTTTTATTTTTCTATTATTGCCCATTATTTGTTCCCTTAGCCTTAGAGGAGATTAGGAGTCCACTTGTGCTTATTGCACGTCACTTGGTTCGATATTGGTTACTATTTTGGAGTGGCGTCATATGAAGTGGTGATATAAGGAGGGAATTGGGTAGGTCACCTCGGAGTGATAAGAAGCTAGTCAGGAGCTAGGATTAGAGTTACTTGCTTACACACGGAGTTTGGAGTATAGTCGCTAGCAAGCTTTCCCATGCTTTTGTGACCTTTGTGCTCATTGGAGGAGTTAGCATCACTTTGCTTTCTCGGGGACGAGCAAGGTTTAAGTATGGGGGAGTTTGATAGGAGCATGTTATATGGTGATAACTAGCGACTATTAGCATAGGATTAGAGGAGTTTAGGTGCTTGTCGAGTGTTATTTCCGGAATCCGGTTGGAGTTGTTATTATGGATTTGCGGGAAGCTCGAAAGCGATTTTGGTGGTGGAGTTAGGAGATTCCGCTTGTATCCTTCATTGGTACTTGCGGGATGGAGCTTAGGAGGAGTACACACCACACTTGCACCAGAGGAGTGGTCGAGAGGCGAAGCCGAGCTGCCTCGAGACCAGAAGAAGACGGAGAGAAGAAGCTGCAGACAAGAAATCGCGGTCGAGATTTGTCAAATCGCGGTCGAGATTTTGCCATTTTCCAGCATCGAGATTCTGTTGATTCCACGTCATTCCACGTCAGCATGTGCAAATCGCGGTCGAGATTTCCAACATCTCGGTCGAGATTTCTACCCGGAGTCAGCATTGAATTGATGGCATTGGATGCTAGACCTTCCTCTCTCCATTTGATTTGTAACTCCAAAATTAGTTATGTCTATCTTTAATTTGCTGCATTAAGACTTGGTTTTTATTTATTTTTCTTGGTTTTTCTAGGGAGAAAATATATAAACTCTTCTCCTTCTCCCTAGAGTTTTTATCTTGGTTTTTAGTAAGAAAACTCCGTTGTTGAGAGCTTCCATGACTTTGTGCAACTAAATCTCCATTGTTCACTTTGAGGTTTGAAGCCTTCTTTCATTGGAGGATTGTGATTTTCCTACATCTTATATTCTATTTCAATTGTTGTTTTATTTTATAATCTCTTGTGCCTCAATTTGCTATTGAGAGATATTGGTTTAATCTAGGTTGCAAACTAGGTTTGATTTCTATCTTTTATATTGCTAGACTTGATAATTCTTGTTGAAGAGTCTTGTCTTTGGTAGCAATCCTTATTTGCATGAACTTGTTGAGAATGTTCATAGGGTAGAGATTATAAACTTGTGTCAAGTACCGGCTTGTCGCCAATGGTATTGCACAAGCCTACATATCTTTGTGCTTAATGCTATTTGATTATTGAATCTTAGTTGTTCTAGGGTTATAATCAAATAAGGGTTTCTAGGACTTGTTGGACTAGTTACTTTATATGAACAAAGAGTAGGATAAAATCAATTGAATGTGATGAATATAGGGTGTTAGGTTGCTATGATCAATTCTCCTTGCATGATTGATGTGCTAAAAACCGAGAAGTGAACTTCTTTTCCATCATACTACTTAATCTCAACTCTTGCGTTTTTGTTTACTTCCTTGATCTCAACTACATACAAACCCCCCCCCCCAAAATTGGTTACTTGTTAGGAACAAGAGTTGTGATTTGAATTGTACTTTGACTCCCTTGGGTTCGACCCTTGCTTCCCACTATATTAGTGGATTCAAGCTAGGTATTACTTTGATAGGCATCGCGATAAACGCCTCATCAACCCACCACCAGATAACTGGTATAAAATAAATTTTGACGGGTCCTTAAATACAAACACAGATGCTTTTGTTGCTAATATTTGCAGAACCAACACTGGTAAAATACTTTTCGTTAATAACCAAAAAACAAATTTACATACAATTCTTCAAATTGAAGCTTATGCAGCTCTTCAAGCAATTCAATCAACACTATTTTATAATCTTAATAATATCATCTTTGAAGGTGATAACTTAACAATTATTAATTCAATTGCACGCATTTGGAAGATTTCATGGGAAATTAAGACAATTATTATGGATTGTTGGCATCTCCTTAAATTTATTCCTAACTATTCCTTTAAACATTGTTTTAGAGAGGCGAATCAAGCTGCTGATTTCCTTGCTAATAAAGATGTTAACATTACGGACATTAAGCTCTCTTTGTATGGTCATCGGTCCACATGCTTACCTGATGCGAATATCAGAAATCTACGAAGTTTCCTTCTATCTCAAGGTTGCCCCCCAACCTTGATGTCCTTTTTTCGGATCATCTTGAAGGATGATCAGGCGCCGCCATTGCTCTGAGAGCATGGGGCCTCGGTTCTTGCCTTACGCAAAAAAAAAAAAAAAAAAAGATCATTTGCTGACGTGTTGCACTTCAAAACATGAGGTCCAAAAAACACATGACAAATTCTATGATAAGAAAAGCCTCTCACTTCCCCGCCTACACCGCCATTGTTAAGACCCAAAAGACAACATAGAAAATCATCTTCATCAATCAATCTCCAATGGCAGATTCCTCATTCCTCTCCACCAACAGGTACCCATCTCTCAATCTCTATGAAATCTGAAACTACTCCAATACATTCAACTTACCGATTTTACCCTTTGGTGGGAGTGTAGATATGCAGTTGTGACAGGGGCAAACAAGGGAATTGGGCTTGAAATCTGCAGGCAATTGGCTTCCAAAGGAGTAACTGTTGTGTTAACTTCAAGAGATGAAAACAGAGGAATTCAAGCCCTTCAAAATCTCAAGATACAGGACAACTCTCTTTCTGATTTCTTGGTGTTTCATCAGCTAGATGTGGCTGATCCTTCAAGCATTGATAGGCTTGTTGATTTTGTTAAATCCAAGTTTGGAAAGCTTGATATATTGGTATTCAATAATTTTATTCATTCTGAATCTACTCCTTCTGTTCATATCGAAAATGTGGGATTGTTAATTCTCGGCATGATTATATGCAGGTGAACAATGCAGGAATTATTGGAAGCCATGTAAATGCTAATACTTTTCTCGATGCATTTAACAAGGTAAATAACTTTGCGTTAATTTCAGCCTGTAAAGTAGACGTATATTTAATTTAAGTAAAATATCGGGTGAGAATAACTTTTAAAGTACGAATGTAAGAATGATGTACATTAATAATAAATTGGTGAACATTTTAGTATTAATTTGATGCACATTGACAAATTTAAAACATTTAAAATTTGAAGAACGCTCATTTTTTAAACATAATTTATTGAGAAACTGAAGAACATTCAGGTAAAAACTATATTTGTACATCATTTTTTAAGGATGTGCATTAAAAAATTTGATGCATATTTAAGTATATTTTGATGCATATTAGTCATTCGCACGTTCTTATTTTAAAAATTGTTCTCACCGAGACCGCACCCTTTAATTTAACACATGTAACGATGTTTTTTTTAATTATGTTACGTGATATGTGTCACCTCTTCAAACTATCGTCACCTAGAAAGGAGTATTTTTTTCATGGGATGGTGTATACCAAAGAAACAAGTCACAACCAAAGAACTCGATTTGTACATCTAACAAGGTGGAAGAGAGAGCTAGAACTCTCCATGTATAGTTGATACAACTTAAAACATCTATCCTCATGTTATTCATTTTGATTAATTAACCTAGCTAGTTTTTTTAATTTTTTTTTTTTTTTTTGTATATGGTAAGGACCAGGGACTCACCTACGGGTAGGTGACAACCCTTGACCATCCAAGAGAATGACCCTATAAACGTCGGTATGAGAGGACATCATACTCGACTGTAAGAACAGTGGTCTCATAATTCTGATATAATCATCAGATATGATATTATCCTTATTGCACTTAAGGATAGTTTTAAGGAAGTGCATATTAATATGCGGCTTAGCTAGTAAGTCCGCAGGTTTATTCGCTTCTCTAAAGCAATGAAAAATCTTGACATTACCAATAATGGTAAGTAGATTTTGAATATCAAGTATAATATTGCGAATCTCCCATGGTATCTTCCAAATATTCTTAATACTATTAATAACAGTTAGATTATCTCCTTCTAATATTAGTTTATCAGAATTCAGCTTTTTTGCAAGCTTAACTGCAAAAAGTGCACTTAAAGCCTCTGTTTGAAGAGGTGAGTTGGACCTGATCTTTTTGTTGAATAAATCTATTACAATCCCTTCCTTATTACGTGCAATACATCCGGCCCAAGAATCATGTATAGATGTAAATGAACCATCAAAATTAATCTTAATCCAATCTTCTGTAGGTTTTTTCCACCTTCTATTAATTATCTTATTTCTGTTTCGTCTATTCTTCTGTTTGGGTCCTTTTATATTTGCATTATTATTTTCCCAGAATTTGAATTGTTCAAAAGCAATTCTGTACGGGTCTTTTTTGCTGGTATTATCTTTTCCAAAAATTATAGAGTTTCTATATATCCATATCGAATACCATAGATGGATTAGGGCTTCCAACATATTTTTATTACCTTTGAGGCTATTAATATTTTTTCTCTTTATATCAACACTTGTTACTCTAAATTCTATATTATTTGTTATTTCACTCAAGTTTCGTATACCCATATTTTATTGGGTGTGAATCCCATAATAAAATCTCTTATAGAGATAAATAAGAATGAATCTAAGTCATTGGATGCCTTGGTAACTAATGGCTTAGATTAAACTAGTTACCCCACTACAAGTGGGGGTAGTTGTGGTGGTCCGGCGACCACCCGGTAGTTGTCCGGCGACCGTCCGACGACGGTCTGGCGGGGGTCCGGCAGAGGTCCAGCGGAGGTTCAACGATGGTCCGGTGGCGGTCCGACGGTGGTCTGGTGGCGGTCCGGTGGAGGTCCGGCGATGGTCCAATAATAAATGAAAAAGTTAAAGTATAAAAATAAATGAAAATTTAAGTCTAATTCAAATTGGTGAACATTTAAATATAATGTGATGAACATTTAATTATAATGTGATGAACATTCTGTTGGTGAACATGTAAGTAACATGTGATGAACATTCAGTAGAGTATATCAAAATGAATGTTTATCAACATTTTGATGAACATTTATGAACAACGTGATGAACATTTAGGCTAATTGTAATAAACTTTTGAGTAATGAACATTTAAGTATGAGATGATGAACATTTAGGTAATTTTTTATGAAGATCAAGTGTTTTTTTTTACTCGAAATTATATTAAAGTGGTGTTCCACATAAGTGGTGGTCCGGTGGTCCGACGGTGGCTTGACGGTGGGTTAGTGGTGGTGCGGTCGTGGTGGTCTGGTGGTGGTCCGACGGTGGTCCTCCGTTTGTCCAAATAACATAACCATTTAAGTGTTATAAACTTGGTGAACATTTAAAAATAATTTGATGAACATTCACTTGATGAACATTTAAGCATAATGTGATGAACATTCAGTTCGTGAACATTTAAGTATAATGTGATGAACATTTATCAACATTTTGATGAACATTTATGACTAACGTGATGAACATTTAAGCCGATTGTAATGAACTTTGAGTAATGAACATTTTATTAAATTCTTGTGAACATTGAAGTATGAGATGGTGAACATTTAGGTGATTTTTGTTGAAAATTAAGTGTGTTTTTAAAAGAAATTATATTAAAGTGGTGTTCCACATAAGTGGTGGTCCGGTGGTGGCTTGATGGTGGGTCAGTGGTGGTGCGGTGGTGGTCCGGTGGTGGTTCGTCGTTTGTCCAAATAACATAAACATTTAAGTGTAATAAACTTGGTGAACATTTAAATATAATTTGATGAACATTTAAGTATATTGTGATGAACATTCATTGGTGAACATTTAAGTATAATATGATGAACATTCAATTGGTGAACATTTAAGTATAATATGTATGTATGTGTATGTATGTACATTTCAGCTAACAAATTTTCCCTGAGATTAATTAGGTGTAGTAAGTTTTCTTACATGTTAATTCAGGAAAAAGAGACGAAGTTCGTTGTTACAGACTACGACCTGGGTGTAGAGTGCTTGAACACCAACTACTACGGCACAAAGAGACTCACCGAAGCTCTCTTCCACCTCCTTCGCCTCTCTGACTCTCCGCGAATTGTTAATGTTTCCTCAATAGCCGGGAATCTCAAGGTACTTCATTTCAAACAAAATTCATTGCTATAACTTTATTTATGTGAAAGTTCAACATACAAGTCCACTCAAATTCTATCATAAAACTATTTGGCACTAAAAATACTGAACATTACCATTCAGAATATGATCATTGACGTAAAATTTGTGAACGTGATCCATTCGTTTTTCCTACGTTAAGAGTTATTTGTACCGAGACTTCCCTCTACCTATCTAATCATTTGACGTTGTTTCTTGATCGTTTTATCAGAACATACCAAGCGGTCGAGTTAGAGAGATCCTAGATGACGTCGAGAGCCTGACAGTGGAAAAGATCGACGCGGTCCTGAATGAATTCCTAGAGGACTTAAAGAAAGGCGAAGAGCTAACGGAGAAAGGATGGCCTTGGTTCTTGGCTCCTTATAGTCTCTCGAAAGCAGCCATGAATGCTTATAGTAGGATGATGGTAAAAAAGTATCCTGATGTTGATATCAATTGTGTTTGTCCTGGATATGCCAAGACAGATATCAACTTCAATACCGGTAACTTATCGGTTGAAGAAGGGGCAGAAAGTCCGGTGAGGCTTGCATTGTTGCCTCGAGGACAAGTTTCAGGGAATTTCTTCTATCGGAAGGAAATATTACCCTTCTAATTTGATCTAGTGCTTGACGAGTAACGTGTAAAGCTAGATATTGAATAAAACACAGTGACTTGTATAGATAATATTTATCTAAATACGCTTTAGTTATAATATTTTATAATATGATAAGAAAATACAATGACTGGTATAGATTTATGAATTTATCAAGTCTAATATATTTTCAATTTCGAAGGTACTATTTACCAATCTCGTATAGATTTAGATAAATTTTATAACATTAATTTCCACATGCAAATTATTAATTATATTTAATTAATATTAATTACTATTACGTCTCGGATATTTTCAAAGATACTATTTGCCAATCTAGTAATTAATATTTTATCTTTTATAAGTTTATCAATTTAGGGACCATTCGGTAAAATTTGTGTAATTTAGGTTGAAGTTGAAGTGCTACTTCAAGTACCACTTCAACTCCTTATTTCCTTCTCCTACCCTCTCCCCCACCTGAAGTACCCCAACTTCAACCCCGAGGCCTTAGTGTATATTAGCTACTAATATTGATTGAGCATTGGAATAATACAGTTTGTGAAGTGTTAAAACTTTAAAATTTATTAATTTATGTAAATTAATTATTTTTGTTTCACATTATTTGTTAATATTTCAATTATTGTTATCAAATTTGTTAATATTTGTAATTATAAGTATTATTTATTTTCTCATATTTATATTTGTAGTTTTGGAACACAATATTGGTTCATATATATAATTTCATTGAAATGACTCAAAAGTCTCAACCTTCAAAAATTTGTCGTGCAAACACTGA
The DNA here is from genome assembly GCA_029168935.1 of Oxyria digyna. Classification (NCBI taxonomy): domain Eukaryota; kingdom Viridiplantae; phylum Streptophyta; class Magnoliopsida; order Caryophyllales; family Polygonaceae; genus Oxyria; species Oxyria digyna. Next base: position 37,210,807 of record JAPVLV010000009.1, read on the forward strand.
AATGTAACTCCTTTAATACGAAATGAGATAAAAAAAAGTTTAAAATTACATTCGCGAAGTTTTATTTTTAGTTAATAATCACTCTTTTTAATCATAAAAAACTCAACATAAAAAAACGAAAAAACATGTCAAGAGAATTTGCTATGAGAAATATTAGGAATATTGATTGTGGTGGAAATAAGTACCAATTACATTCATTTTTTAAAAAGACAACAAGTTTTTGATATATATAAGATAAGATAAGATATTGAATATTAGATTAGATTAGAATTAAAATTAAAATAAGATAATTAATTAATTAAAATTAAAAAAATTGAATAGATTTAAAATTAGTTAGGTACCAACTGCATTCATTTCGTTCAACGGATACATATCCTTTATATATATATATGACTAGTTTACTTTTATCGTATTTATATATTTCATATTATTTTCAAATATCTATTTATGCAGTAACTTTTAATAAATTATAGATGTTTTTGATTAATTAAATACATAAATTTTAACATATTGATTAGTAACAGAATCTGAAAGGTATAAGTAATAATTTGTGATATTTTAAAATCATTATCTATACAATAACAACCTGCTGAAAGAAAATCTCAAAAGACAACCAACAACCAACATGTCCAAGAAGAATCTCAAAAGACATACGCACGAAACATATAAAAAACGGTGAGAGAAATACGATACATAAACGAACACACAAACAAACACTCAAAAGTCAAAACATAACTAAAAGACCCAAATTAGGAGATTAAATGAAAGGAAGAGCAACTGACATAAACGAACAGACGTGAGACGACTACTGTAGGAGCCTCATTAAATGTAATATTAACTCAATGTATTAACCTTTCAAAAAAAAATCAATGCATTAACTAAGTACCAATTGACATTACTTAATCAAACCCAACAATTTTTATATAGACTAGTGGTCTATAGGCCGTGCTACGCAAGACCGGATTAACTGTAAATGTTATGAACATTGATGGATTCCCGAATGTCCTGCAGACGACCATAACATCTTGGTAGTTTTGTATCATGTACCTTTGGCCTGCTGTGTAACTTAAAGGAAGAACAATTCATTGTCCAACATACTTTGCCTCTGTATCCCCCTTTGTAACAGCATCACCTTAGTTGTTGTACACGTCTGATCTGATTTGTGTCTTATTACTGTTAATCCAATGCAACCGTGATTCTTTTATGTAGGTGTACGGATCTACAATGTACTGTGGTACAAACGTCCTCCCCAAATTAATGTGTTTGCATCACATTTCCGATGTTGCATTGTGTATGAAGATAACTCTTTCATGTGGTTGTTCCCTGGGTTGTTTGTCTTGTTCCAACATTTGCAAAGTACGGGATGTTTGGATGGTACCCATCCTCCCCATGATATTCGGCTAGGCCATCCATTTTTATTCTTGATGTATACATCTCTTAGCTTTGTTCCCTTTCCAAAGTCCACGACAATCATGCCAACTCTTTTATGATGCGAGGTTGTATTGTGGTTATCTTTTTTCCTCTCTCCTCTCAACCGAAGGGTTAATTCCGTCGTTTCATTACTCTGTGGCCATTTTGGATACTTATGCAACAACACTTGTTTCGTCAAGCATACTTATCAGAATCTGGACAATATCATGGTCGATGTCTAATTTAGTGAGATTCATACATTCCATTTTGTTTGCTAGTTCTTCTTTAGATTCAATGAAATACAATTGAGCATATACATAAGATGCTCAAGCCTAAGGAATCAATGAACTAATGTGGTGGTAATTTTGTCCAGATTCCCTGAAGGTATAAGGTCCTCTAGACCTGTTATTTTTTCTTCAAAACGTGCCCCGAACGACGTAAATGAAAACAGGTTGTTGTAAATCCGTATATTGTCCCTAAATGTAGTCGATGATGAGTTTGTTTCACTCAGTAGTCCTTTCAACGACTCGGGGGTCTCTTGTATCCTTGGTAACCCAAACTTCCCTTCTTGACAACATATTGATGTTGTAAATTGAGATTATGTGGCTTTACTTTACTTCTCCTCCAACCACATTTTGTCCCCCACAAAACGACAAACATAGATCGGTGATCCGAGTTTCGCATATTGTATTACTCTCCCTATAAGTGTCATCATTAAACCGGTTACAAAAGACATTGTTGTGCGGCTATACATGCGTAGGTTTATTACTCAAAGACTATTCATACACACCTGAAGAATTACGGGCAACTCCTAGTTTCTTTGGTTTGGGAGGTCTCATGCGCGACTCCGTAGTCATGGGCCAAAACCAACATTAAAAACATTATGCATCTCCAACATTATGTTGTAGAGTGTGACCTTACTTTTTTGTTTCGTATATGCCTTGCCCGAAACCATATTAGTGTCATCAGTTGATTCCTTTGCAATTTGGCCCGTGGAAACCGAACATGGGAAAATATGTATTGAAATTATAAATTGCAAATGTTTTCTTCATATGGGTATCTAAAACAATTTTTTTATTTATTTAATTTTGTAGATGAATCTTGTTCGTGTTTATTGCCCACAAACTCCAACGTGCAGAAGCTCTCAATCCTCCCATCTTGTCGTGTCAGCTTTCTGTGGAGAAACTGGAGGCTTTTGTCTTGTTCGAGTATTGTGTCAATGATACATGTGGTTTTGTACATTGGTTTGGACATAGAGTACGGTGAGTGCATTTGTTGGTGTTAAATTAACGTCATTTTTGTTTTATGTCGGCATTTTGTACGTTATGTACCTAGTGCACTGGTTTCTCTCGAAAGTTGGAGGCCGCCAGAAGGCCTGTGTTTTCCTATCTGTACGTGTCACGGTTCTGCGATGGAGCTGAATGGTTGATTTCTGACCCCCTAGTGTTTGTAGGATACTTGTGGTATTGAAATCAGGGATGTATACATGGTTTGTGAGTGAATAAACCTACAGTTGTGAAGAATATGTCGGTGATGTTACTTGATGACTTTATGCATCTTATTTTTGTTTGTTCGTTGAATGCATTTTCGAGCCCTATCCTTTGATCTATGCATTGAGGGGATAAAATGGTGTATACAGCCTCGCATTCAAACACACACAACTTCATGTTATTATTTTAGGTTTTCTTTTGCGTATTTAGCGAGTAACCTAATGTTATGTATTTTTGGACCATCATCGGCGCACAACAACTCTCTATCTTGTTGGTTTCGTCCATAACTGCATTGGGGAAGTCTGGTGTAATGTGGGTTGGAAAAATGTATGCCGCACTCAAATTGAAGTAAGCCACTTATGGGAGGTAATGTATTTCTCAATTAACATACCTTTTTGGTGTTTGAGACATTTCTTCTTCTAGAGTCCGGAATCACGCTTCACGCAAGTCTTTTAAGACTAACATCTGCCTTGTTGGATCCCATAAAGCACTCACGTTGACCGGTTTAGGCTATAAGTCCTTTTAGATGGAGTAATGTTTGACATCAGAGTGCAAGAGTGTTATTTTCATCAAAAGGAGCATTTAGCTAAAATAGAAATGAGCAAACACGACAAATATAGAAGCAAAACCATAATATCATATGCTTCAAGTTCACCTTGCTAAGCGATGCATATTGCACATTAGTATTAACATGTGGAGCAGAAGAGTTCAAAGAGCTTAATAGTATATAAATTTGAATTAGCATTAACATACTCTGTATATTTGAATTCGCTCCATCAAATGCTCAATTTAACAATTGTGTGGCATACATTTTTGTCGTATATAAATTATAGATGTTTTTGATTAATTAAATACATAAAATTTAACATATTGATTAGTAACAGAATCTGAAAGGTATAAGTAATAATTTGTGATATTTTAAAATTATTATCTATACAATAACAACCTGCTGAAAGAAAATCTCAAAAGACAACCAACAACCAATATGTCCAAGAAGAATCTCAAAAGACATACGCACGAAACATATAAAAAACGGTGAGAGAAATACGATACATAAACGAACACACAAACAAACACTCAAAAGTCAAAACATAACTAAAAGACCCAAATTAGGAGATTAAATGAAAGGAAGAGCAACTGACATAAACGAACAGACGTGAGACGACTACTGTAGGAGCCTCATTAAATGTAATATTAACTCAATGTATTAACCTTTCAAAAAAAAATCAATGCATTAACTAAGTACCAATTGACATTACTTAATCAAACCCAACAATTTTTATATAGACCAGTGGTCTATAGGCCGTGCTACGCACGACCGGATTAACTGTAAATGTTATGAACTTCTCGGATCATTGTTCAGGTTATTCACGTGGGCCCCCGAGCCCTTCGGGTTTCATGTCACATGGTTTTATAAACACGGTTCTTATATACAGCCCGGTGCTTTATTCAAACAACGTCGGGTCCCTCGCATTCTGCGAGGGACGTGACACTCGCGTTACGCGAGATTAGCAAAAAATTAGGTTAATTACATGCATGCTAATCTCGCGTAACGCGAGTGTCACGTCCCTCGCAGAACGCGAGATTAGCATGTCAGATGGACGTTGTTGTGCGCCATTACTACATGTCTTGTCCCCACCTAACTATAATAACTACCCCCTTATTTTAAGTAATCCGTAACACCTATTAACCCTACCCTAACACCTCTTTTTATCATCTTTCACCTCTTTCACCCTCCATTAAAACCCATTTTCAAAACCTTCAAACTTCAAAACACTCTAAAAACACCTAAAATAATGGAAGATGAAGAGGAATTCAACAAAGGAGGGGATGAAGATGATGGTTCATCAAGTTACCATTCAAATGAGGTAATGTTCTTACTTAATTTTTGAATTTTAATTTGTTTTGCACCATTAAGAGCTAAAATGAAGTTATTATGTTGTATTTCATGTTAAATGTAGTAGTAGTAAGTGTTGAAGAGATGACTTTTGCATATAATGTCAAAAACATAGATGTGTTCATGTTTTTAGGGTTTTTAATGTAGAAACTCATGTGATGAGACGAACACGTTGAATGACTAGTTTCAGGAAATAGCAACTTCTCGCGTTCTGCGAGAGGAAGCCACTCGCGTCACGCGAGATGTGCCTCCCTCGCAGAACGCGAGAATTTGCACATTACAGAGTATTAACAGAAGCATTGTGTATAGGTGAATTTTTCTTTGTTCACTGGATTGAATGCAATCCAGTTGAATGACTACAACTACCCCTCCCGGAATACAAGGCCATGTTCGCCACCGTCATTTGATTTAGGGATTGACCACTTTGGATATTATCATCAACCATCTTTATATGAACAACATGTGCCATCTACATATGAATTGCCTGTTCCATCTACTTATGAGTTGCCCGTGCCATCTACTTATGAATTGCCATGTACATATGAGGTGCCATCAAGCTATGATGCGTTTGATTCACAATTTGCTAACCCACCAACAAACGTAGGAGAGGAGATGTGTTTTCTTCCCTCTTTACGCACTACACCAAAGTTTGATAGTCCCGTATGTGAGGAAGAGGTTGTTTCTAGGGATTATTCGGAATATTTCACTACGGAGCAAGTGTTTGCCTCTAAGGAGATTGGTCATTTGTGGGCTTTGAATGTTGCAAAGCAACACAAGTTTATGATCTCTATTGGAAGGAGTGTACCATCTAAACCGGGGCAAAGTGATAAGATTCAAATCATTTGTGAGAAAGGGGGAAGCCATAGGCCTAAAGGTGTCGGTGTTAGATCAAACACAAAGAGCAAGAAAACAGGGTGTAAATTTCAGTTGAAGCTCATGGAGAATCGGGTTGAAGAGAATTGGAGATTAGTGGTTGTTTGTGGTTTGCACAACCATCCTATTGGAGATAGTTTGGTCGGGAATGCATTTGCCGGGAGGCCAACCCCGGATCAAAAGAAAAAGGTTCGTGAGATGGTACTTTCACATTGTTCTCCAAATCAGATTTACACTGAGATAAACAAGGATCCCGGAAGTTGCACAAAGAAGAACCAAGTGTACAATTTGGTAAGACATATAAGGGAAGAGGAAATGGAAGGTAGAACCGTGGTTCAAGAATTCTTTCACCAATGCAAAGAGAGCAACTACTTCATGGAGTATAGGCCAAGTGCAACGAATCCTTCGATAATAGGCGACTTGATCTTTGCTAGCCCCGAATCAATGAAACTCTTAAAGGCGTTTCCATATGTCCTTTTGATGGACTCGACTTATAGCACGAACAGGTAAGTATTTATCATTCTGTTTTTATGTTGTATTTATCTTACTGTATTTTGGTTTAAGGTACAATGTTCCCTTCCTGGAGATAGTCGGTTTGACTTCTACATGGAAGAATTTTGTTGTGTGCGGGGTATGGTTAGAGGCTGAGAGCGAGGATAGTTATTTATGGGCGTTGCAGCAGCTGCAGACGATGTATTTGAGAATAGGAGCATCGCCTACTTGCTTCGTCACTGACCGTGAGATGGCTCTTATGAATGCAACAGACAAGTTATGGCCAAATGCAAAGTTTCTCTTATGTAGGCGACATGTAAGGAAGAACATAGAGGCGAGAGCCAAGATAGGTATGGGCACACAAGCATTGGGGGATCATATTTCAAATGATTATTATAACGTGTTCGAACAAACCACTGAAGAAGATTACAAGAGTACTTTGAAGAAACTTGAGGACGAATGGCGAGCTTATCCAACCGTATTGAAGTATGTGAGAACGAATTGGCTAAACCGTTACAAAGAAAGACTTGTTTCAGCATGGACGGATAATGTCTTCACTCTCGGGAATAACACGACAAACAGGTATGTTCTGTTATTTATGTCTACCTTCTACATATGATAAAAAGAGCTTCTGTAATGCACACCTCGCAGAATGCGAGGGCATACCACCTCGCAGAACGCGAGTAAATTCCTTGATTCAGTGTTGATGCATTTTCGAATGCAAAGATCCTGGAACAATCAATGAACTCGCAGAACGCGAGGTGGACAGACCTCGCAGAACGCGAGAAGTTGCACATTACAGAAGGATCCACAGGTTCTGATTTGTATTTGCATATTATTGTTTTTCGAACATTTTAGAGTTGAAGGAACACATTCATGTCTTAAGTCATACTTGTCAAGTGGAAATGCTAGGCTAGACACAATGTTCAAAGAATACAAAACAATGGCGGAGAACCAACTTAAGGAGATTACTGTGTCTTTCACCGAGAGTTTGAATAAGAGCTTCACAGTTGTTGAAGGGGCGGACTTGTTTAAAGTCTTGAAGTTCAAAGTCTCTTACAAATGCATAGAATTTTTGCTTAAGGAATACACGAAGGGGGAGAGATTAGGTGCGCACTTTAATATGTTTTGTAGCTGCGGGATCAAGATTAGAGATGAGTTGATGTGTGTTCATCAGATTGTAAGACATTGGAAGGAGCAAAGACCACTAAGAGTATCAGAGTTGCACCCTTTCTGGAGTACTTTGAGTTTGGAAGAAGTTGATGTTCCCGGCATACTGGAAGTTAAGAGTAAGGTGGCAAGGCGTCTTTTTCAGACTTTCTATGAGGAAACGTTTCCGAAATTGTGCCCCCATGATCAAGAAAAGTGTGCAAACACTGTTTTAGACATTGGGAAAGTAAATACTCCTCTAAAAGAGCCGGCTATTTCAAAGCACACCGGAGGTCGTCCAGTCGGAGCTCCTAACAAACAACCTAGGTCAACGCAAAGAAGACCGTCTGCATGGGAGCACACTAATGTTGAGATGGATGCTAGAGATTTGGAAGAAACACCCCCAAAGAAGCAAAGAAATGCTTCTAATTCTGAAACATTCAAGAAACCAAAGATTAAGGTGATTGGCAAGTACAAGTCTCACATACCCGCGTCAATGCGCCCCCATGTGAATGGTTGGTTTGAGGTAAATGGAGATGGAAATTGTGGATTTAGAGCAATAGCTCATGAATTGCATGACAACCAACACTTATGGAGGGAAGTAAGAGATTTGATGATAGCTAAGGTCAAAGAGATTTGGCACCTAGTTCAAGGAACTTGGATTGGACCTCCACAACAAGCAACTTTGGAGAGCGCTTTACACCAACTTACATGGGAAGGAATAGGAAGGGCTCCAGAAGATTACTGGCTAGCTACCCCGGAAATGGGATGCCTTGTGGCATCCACATTCAACATAGTGTTCGTAACGGTGGGAAAAAATGCTAACTACACTTACCTTCCTCTACAACGTCCTACTTGGTTAGAAGATGGTGACACACTTCCGACGTTCTGCTTATTCTATATTCAGAGTGAGAGACATTTTGTTCCGGTAAGTTTTTGGATCTACTTATGAATTACTATCTAATATGCAACTTCCTAACGTTGTTGTTTTCTTGTAGTTGCGTCTTGAAGAAAACTGCCCATTACCACATGTGTTTACTCCTTGGTGGCGAAACGCTGAAAGAGATGCTTTTTCTTTGCACGATCTTGTGTCACATCGATGTGCCACCTTTGAAATGTAATGTTGAAGTTATGTTTTATTCGCTGAATTTGTAATGTAATGTTGAACTGGATATGGTTTTTTAAATTCTTAAACAGGAACTCATGTCATTGACATTTTCCAGAAACTGTCATTCCTCGCGTTCTGCGAGTGGTGTACACCTCGCGTTCTGCGAGGTTATGCAAAATTGAAGCAGAACCAACATATCCCTAAACATAATCCAACAAAATCATCCAAGCAACAAAATTATCCAAAACACAAAATTATCCAAAATTATCCAAGGCTACTCGTCTTCTCGTGGTCGGAAGGGAGCGAGATTTGACATACATAGTAGCAAATTGGCGTGAATTGAAGAAAAATCCTCTGGAGTGGCAAACCGATACCGGTCCATGTCATTGTACACCCGGCCAATCACCTATACGCAAGTAAACATTCATTCTATGTTAATATTAGAGACAAACAAAGACTAGAAACGCAAGATAAACCAAAACAATTAATATTACCTGTCTCTCAGTAATCATCCCAGGGATTGCAGGACGGATATACCTATGGGTCCTCTTGATGTACCAATCCATGTAATCATGGGAGCATTCATGTGGTGCAAAGGCAACTGGCCCCATATCATCGAGAGACAAAGAGTGAACATCTCTTGACTCCCAAAGCCATTGGTTGGCGTCATAAAAAACACTATAACACCTAATGTTTTTCAACCTATGAGCTTTGAGCGGTTCGATGACTGGCCTAGGAATACGCTGCACTCTCCCAAATTGTCTCGGACACCTATCAGGCATGTGTGGTTCGGTGATGTCACAGCAGGATAGCACCCCGTGAAATAGAGCGGGAGCAAGCTCAGGATCGGTGAAGTCTTGTGCTCCATACGGGTTCCAACATACCTAAAAAAATGACAGAAAAACGCCTGGTGAAGTCTGTAAAACAGCAGAAAATGCAGAAACTAGGACAAAATGTAGAAACTAGGACAAAATGCAGAAACTTGTATTTTCTCGCGTTCTGCGAGTGTGTGCATCCTCGCGTTCTGCGAGTGTGTGCATCCTCGCGTTCTGCGAGTGTGTGCATCCTCGCGTTCTGCGAGGAGCCACAAACTCGCGTTCTGCGAGAAAATGTTGCGTAATCAAACAAATGACTGCTGCGTACTCAAAAATGCAGAAAGCCCAGAAAATGCAGAAACTTACCATCTCCGACATAAGAATATCGAGCGCTCCCCTATAGTCCCTTCCGACTTGCCCCTTCTTCAGCTTTACATTCTTAGGCATCCACCGGTATGCCCATGGTTGCTCTGCTCTCCACCGAGGACGTTCAGTAGGTCGAAAGTGTGGGAAGTAGTTGTAGATCCATGCCTAAGAAATACAAAGTACGTTAAATATGAAAATATATATAAGTATGTAAATTAAACGCTTAGAAAGTATAATACCTGCAACAAGGTGTAACAGAAAGACATCTGGGCACAACCCTGTCGTGTGCATATCCCCAGCTGCCTATACAGATGGGCCAAAGCAGCTGAACCCCACGATATGCCCGTAGCATGGGCATAGGTTTTCAAAAAAGGCCCATATCTAAGCCGAATCAAGTTCTGTGACTTGTCCGGAAATAAGAGCGAGGAAGCAGTATACAACACCCAACCTAAACCCTTTCGCTCTGGACCTAGGTTTTCACAATGCCTTTTAAACCATTCAGCTTTCACCCTCCCAGAATCTAAAGTATGAGGATCTATTCCAAAAATTTCCGCCCCCTTCCTACCATAGTATTTTAGAATCTCATCATGACTAAACTTGGCACCCAGTTTCTTACATGTCGTCATTGCTTTTCCTTCTATAGGTAGGCCTAAAATCATATGTACATCAAGAAGGCCAATAGTGACGCACCCTCGCGTTCTGCGAGTATGCGCTCCCTCGGGTAACGCGAGGGCCCGGGCGTTTTCTAAATAACGCCCGGATTGTATTTAGCAAGGGCCTTTTATAAACTTGTCGGATCAAAATAAGTGGAGTTGTTTTCGAAGCGAGTTGATGTAAAAATTGCCTTGGATCTGGTGAGAGATCGTTATGCCCAAGTGGTAGTGTGGTGGTACCACAAATCGATCCACGAATTCCCAATTTGTAAAAAAACCTTATATATTGGTCCTTCTTTGTCAACACACCTACTCAAAGCACCCCCTCATTTCCAGGCAAGGTAATCCTACTCTTCATCTTCCATTTACATCTTCCTCTGTTTGAATCTCAATTGCTACATGCCGAGCTCGAATTATTGATTGCAGATCCAGATCCCTTTCGACTGCACATAATTTCATAATTTGTATGAGTAACCTGTCGTCGGAGCTTAATTTCTCTGATCTGAGTATTTCTTGCAATTAGTGTGTATGTCAGCTGAGTCTGAAGAGATATTTTCTTAGGCAGAATGGCTGTGAGAACACCTGCCTTGATTGCTTTGTTTGATGTTGATGGGACTCTTACAAGACCAAGAAATGTGAGTTTTGTTCATCTGATTCCAATTTTCCAGTTGTCTATAATTTTGAATGTAAGAGAAAGAGTTGAAATTATTCTAAGAATGGATTTGCTTTATGATACATTTGTCAAACAAAATTGAAAATTGCTGATATATTTTGATGGTGCACAGGTGGTTACTTCTGAAATGTTATCTTTCATGAAAGAATTGCGAAAGGTATGAGGCTTAATGAGGAAACTATGCTGAATTTGTAAACTGCATTCCTTTTTGAGTATGATGTTGCTGTTGTTTGTTAATTTTATGGATTCATTTGACTGCAGGTTGTTACAGTTGGCGTCGTTGGAGGATCTGACTTTGTGAAGATATCTGAACAGCTTGGACAGACTGGTTTGCTACTATAAGCTCTTTGTTTTCTTAATATACAGTTCAGGGTAGTACTAAAAAAAATAAAAATGAGTGATTTGGTACTTACCTCAGTTACTCCCTTCTCTTTATATCCTTGTCTGGTTCTCTTATTTATAGGAATGGTGTATCAAATTCTTTTAGGTTGGATCTTCGCTGTTATGACCACAGATTCCTCATATTTGTCTTGTTTGTGCAGTTGTTGATGACTATGACTATGTGTTTTCTGAGAATGGTCTTGTGGCTCACAAAGACGGGAAGTTGATTGGCACACAGGTAGGTAGAAAATATAGTCAATGTTGATTCAAGCCATGACCTAGCAATCTTTGTGTCAAGGGAACAATTCATGCTAATTAATATTCGAATAAAAATAGGTTGATGAGACTGTTGTGCGCTGCATTGGTGTTTTGATAGGGGTCTCATAACAGAATTTATTTTATCACTGAACACAACGGTGATGATGTTGTAGCATGTTAAAATTCGATTAACTTGCATTATTTGTCTTTGCTTAACTATCCCATTCTAAACTTCAATATCTATCGTCTTCAGAGCTTGAAGTCATACCTTGGAGATGAAAAGCTTATGGTAAGATCTACTTTTTTCCTTTCACATTTTCTGGAAATTCAGATAGCTTTTATTGCCTACTATATTTATTTGGTCATCACCATATCACAGGAGTTCATTAATTTTACTCTACATTACATTGCCGACCTGGATATTCCTATTAAAAGGTATGTTTGATGACTTCAGTATGCTTGCTACTGTTTGTAATCTTTATCATTCGTCATTTATCCAAAAAAAAATCAGGGGAACGTTCATAGAGTTCAGAAGCGGAATGCTGAATGTTTCTCCTATTGGGAGAAATTGCAGTCAAGAAGAAAGGGATGATTTTGAGAAGTATGACAAGGTACATAACTACAACTTCCTTCACTCAATATTCCCTTACATCAATCTAGATTCCTAACTTATGCTCTTTTACTCTTTTTTTAATGAACATTTTAGATTCACAATGTAAGATCAAAGATGGTGTCTATACTGCGCGAGAAATTTGGTCACTTCAATTTGACATTTTCAGTTGGAGGACAAATCAGCTTCGATGTATGTAATGTACTCATGTTCTTGAAACTACACTTTGATCTTTATTTCCGTACTTTTATAACAGGTTTTCCCTCACGGTTGGGACAAGACATATTGTTTGAAGTATCTCGAGGAATTTGATGAGATCCACTTTTTTGGGGACAAAACATACAAGGTATAAATCTTTTAAACCATTTTTCAGCAATAAACCAAGATCTATGATTATGTCGTGTTTCTGCTAATTATTACTCCGTTTGTCTTAATGTAGGGAGGAAACGACTATGAGATATTTGAATCTGAGAGGACTATTGGACACACAGGTTTGCTAGCTAGCTACTGTTTTTTTTTTGTTCTTATCATCTTCATAGATGACTAATTCATAAAAATACATTTGTTTGCAGTAATCAGCCCTGAAGATACAATGAAGCAGTGCACAGAAATTTTCCTAGCGAAGAAAGATTAGAGCCTGTAACGAGCTGATACACGTCACTTATACATGACTATGAGATGATGGTCATCTTATACATGCTGTATTGCATTATTTATGTAACTCAGGAAGAAGATGAGTTCAGTAAGAAACTATGATTTGATTTTTACGATGAACTGGCATGCCAAATTTCTTTTTGTAACAATGAAGTGATGTAAGTTTGAAGTTCTTTTCATAGTTTGCTCTATTTTAAGTAAAGTATAAGTATACAATATTACAAATATGCTTTCCCACGGATTCGGGATTTCTTTAGATGGCTCCCCATATTTGGAGTACAAGTTGCCTCTATTTTGGGTATGTTTGGATGTCAACTGTTAATGCATTATCTTGCATTATAATGTCAAAATACAGCATTAAATCTTAAGATTTAATAGAACTTTTTGACATTATAATGTCAGATGAATAGATGATGTATGGTGTAACTACATGTATGGTACTATGGTGTAATCACAAAAAATTTACGATATTGCTATGACTAGCTAACTTGTTTTTCTATGTTAAATGTAACATATCATAAATAGATTACAAGAATTTAAAAAATACTATCACATGAGGATTAAACTATAATATAAAAATTATAAGAATTAATAGGAGAACAAATAATCTTCTAAATACTTTTTTGTTACACGCACAAGGACAAAACATTTCGAATAAAACATGCAAGAGAATATATATAATCTTCAATCATCCAAAACAAAAAGTATACATCTTCAAAATTCAAATATATATATGATGTGTGGTCTGAGAAAAAAAGAGGGAAAAATCAAAAGGTCCATAAAAATGACATTTCCAATTTCCAAATCCACTATATAGACTTCAAAAAAACCTGTTTTTCAAGATTCATCTTCCTTGTTTTTCCCTTGAGTTTTAGTGGCGGGCTCAGAATTATCATCAACGTTTTTCTTATGCTTGGCCGCCGCCTCGATAATATGAGTGTAAGTTCCTTTCTCCATGAAAAGCTGACCAAAATGATGCTTGCAGTAAAGGATCCCGTCAAGCGCAGCGTACGAGGAGTGCGTGAGAGCGCATCCTCCCGTTGCGCACTTGAAACATGTCTTGTGATACGACTCTCCTTCCAGCATTATCTTTTCGGTTCACAAATTCAAACTTAATATTTAAGTTAATGTCTAATGAGAGTTGTTATGGTAAAATGTAGATTGAATTGAATGGAAAGAAAGTGCTAACCTTTTCTAGTGGGTAAACTGTTTTTTGGCAAGTAGCACATTTTTCTTGTGTGCCACAAAATACTGAGGAGAATTTGTTAGGAGCCTTTGACTGCTGTCACAAAATAAAAGAGAGTATGTAAAGTTTTATGATATGTTTCCAGGGTAGAATAATAAAAATAAGTTTTTTTTAGTGGTACTGCAATGATATTTCATAAAGATTTGAGTATGTCTATAAATCATGTACAGAAAATGAATGTATTGATTATGTACTTGCTAAAAATCATGCGCGTCATATAAGCGAAATTCCTTAGCACACAAACATTAATACGTACACATACGATTTTCGTTTGAATATTTTATGGTTTGTAATTACTCATACGATTTTAGTTTGAATATTTTATGGTCTGTAATTTTGTATAGCTATGTATATGAGGACAAACTTACCGTATCACCAGTCTTCTCCTTTTGAGCTGCATTTGAATAAAACATGAGCGTCAATAAATTTATATCATTGATAGAAAATATAATCAATAAGTGAAAAAAGCTAATGTACAGAGAAATGCTAATTAAGTTGATTAGTCAAATTACCAGCCTGAAAGTTCTTGCTAAAATTTCCAGACTCTTTGAAGAGTTGCTCAAAGTGAGTTTTGCAATATAGGACTCCGTCCATTGACGAGTAGTTGCTCATCTGCCCAAAATTTGAGTGAATTTTTTTTTATCACAACAAAAAAACAATTTAATCTAGAAAAAAACATAAAAGGGTTGATTCACATAGCAACGCCATTAAAATGTGCATGGCCTTGAATATTAATGTTCATAACGATGAACAAAGATACAATTCGGTAAACAAATCTTTGTGGTCGTATTAAACGCGAATAATTTGGTAAAATTTGAGAGTGTGGAATTATTCGGTATTGAAATGAATTTCTAATCTTGACCGGTGGCATTCTAAATCTGGCAATGTGGATTCATTCTCAATTACTTGGTAAGAAATAGTTGCTATGACATGATTCCCCTCAACATACGAAGATTATTATATATACCTGGAGGGTTGCTTTGCAGTGATTACACTTGAAACAGGTCTTGTGGAAAGTAATGCCATCAACGGTTAACAAATCGACGAAGTAGACGGTCTTGTCGCAAACCTTGCACTTGTCTGTGGTTCCTGTGAACGACATCTTCTTTTGTATTAATGACAATTAGAGATTGACAATTAGACAGTCTTGTTAGATTGATTGTGAAGGCTCAAACAAATCGTCCTGTGAGGAAGCGATTTGTAAAAAAGAAAGGTCGCTAGCCTCAAAGTTTCAATCGGTTTTCAACAAATTCCCTTTTGTATTTTAAGAGATAATTGTTGCATCAACTCCATGAATTAAGGTGGGAATTTTGCAAAAGAATTCTAGAGAATGAGAGGTGGGGATCCCATGCAAACCTTTTCTAATTGTGGAAAATAAATTCCGGAATTCTTGAGGGGGAAATAAGATGAGTAGATAGAAAAAATTTATGAAGCTAAAAAATAGCATTGGCTATTAAAATTATGGCAAAAATCCAGAAATTTGTTAATTCTAATGAATCAGTTTAAATGGTGTTTTCGCATTGTTACTTTACAAAGCTACAGAAAAAATCATGCTCTAAGATACATATTCCATCACTAGCCAAAGATTGAATTAGTTTTAAATCAGATTGAATTAGTTTAAGATCTGATTTAAATCTTTAGATCACTCAACAGAAACACTCTCAACAGAAAGCAA
The DNA here is from genome assembly GCA_029168935.1 of Oxyria digyna. NCBI lineage: Eukaryota > Viridiplantae > Streptophyta > Magnoliopsida > Caryophyllales > Polygonaceae > Oxyria > Oxyria digyna. The sequence continues at coordinate 37,226,557 of JAPVLV010000009.1, forward strand.
TTTCATACTTGAATACCACATCAATTTCATTAGTTACACAAAAACTCCAATCAACTCGCCAATTCTGGAGTTAAGATGACAAGAGTCTCATTTATCCATCAACAACATCTCTCAAACTTGAGTTCTATATATTAAACGAACCAGAAGAAGCACAAGTCTTTTCTTCCTCATATTTTTGAGACAGACTACGAATAACCCTCAGTTTCTTTGTGAGGTCAATAGCATTGATTTATCATTTCCTATATGACATGGCAAGATTCGGAAGTAAAAAGACTATCAATTTCTACCTGCTTTAATCTTAAGTTTCAAGACTGGCAAAATGGTGAAGATTGCTCCAATGACTAATTTAGAGCTGGTTTGGGGTTGTCACCTGAATCCGCGCTTCAAAGTGATCAATTCCTGATGTAGCCTCTTGCTTCCTTTTCCGAAGAACTGAAATCTGCACTTGATGGAAATGTGGTATTAGTAACTAAAATTCCCAGCAGAATATGTTTCGGGTCATTTTAGGATTCAGTTCACAACAATAACATCAAAACATAGTATCATAAACATTTCTAAAAGACATTACCTTCGGCCTAATCATAGAGCTTCCAAAATAACCTACACCAAATGAGAGGGATGAATATGCAGCAGCAATTTCAACAGCTTTCAGCCTGGGCAAGTTTTCAGGGCCCTGAAGCAATAACGCAAATACAAGGATAAGTAAAACTTCATCTTCGTCCTGTAATGTCCCAATATTGAGGAAGTTCCCGTCCCTTATACATCTTGTTAAAGACTAAAAAAGCTATTTCATTATGACATATATAGAAAAGGGTTGAGTTTCTAGTACCGTTTCGGGGGCATCTGCTTGCACAAACAGAATGCCTGCACTGCTGTCAGAACCCCGTCGCCTGCAATCTTGAACAACAGATCGAAGAACTTTGATACAGGCAGAAGCAGGCCCAGTATGTGATCTGTTGAAAAAGCAGACAGTTTTTTATATTTCTAGGAAAGAAAACTTTTACAGGTCACAAAGTACAGCTCAAATGTGAAGCTTATAAAAGCTCGGAATTTGTAATTGGGTAAACCTAATATAAAACAAACTTTGCTGTAACTTGGGCCATTTTGCACAAAATCATCAATTATAAACAAAATGATTTTATTTATCCATTATCCATATAGAATGTCTATATGAGGAGTATTTTAGACATGTTGTGCTTTTTTAATGTTTTATTACAGGTAAACAGGTTGAGTGGTAAACTGCTTATTGAGATTCCAGATTCAACGAGTGGCTTGGCGTGATCTGGGATTAAGCACACAATTTATAATAGTCTTATGGAAGTCTGAGCTTATAGGAAACATACAGTGATGCTGAGACACAGCATTCCCTGGCTGCAAATCCTTTCATAAGGTATTCTCCTGCTCCTGTTGCACAACAACCTGCTCTATGTGGCTCACCACAGGGACCTTTAGATGATGCCCAGCAACCGGAACCATACATGGCCGCTAATCCTACTCGCCCACTAACCTGTTATTGTCGAATTAAAAGAAAAAGGGTACATCCATTTACTACGGAAAACTCAGTATAAAGTTCTACATTTTGATGTCATTAGCATAATAAGGAAAGAAAAATAGTTAAACAATGTCACCAAGACAATCTGGGGAACAAACTCAGAAAAAGTGTCATAATTTAATGCATCTTCGTTACCTTTAATGCAATACCCCCACTTGAGGCTCCAGCTGCAACTTGACCAGCACTATCAACACAAATCACCCCACAAGTGTCCATAACACAATCTTCTTCAGTTGCATCCTCCTTGGACAAATGAACATTTCCACTGCAGCTTGAAGCATGAGATTTTGTAGCCCCATCTGGGCAGCAAAAAGGACAAGGAGAAATATCGGTATATATAACTATAATCTTGACAATAACTGAGTTTATGATAATGCAATCTAAGAAACTTCTGCATGGTGTCCATATACTATGTGCTTTTCCATGTAATGTTTACAATAAATTTTAAATCCAACCAACACTACTATAGTTTGATATATTTGGTATCACTGAAAATACCAAATAATTCAAGGCCGGGGTCCCTAATTGATTTATGCAAGTCAGTACCACAGACTCCTATTATCTATTGTCTATTTTTCCTGTAATATGATGGTCCCTACTTAACAACTAGTCTGGTCTGCGCTGTTATATAACACAAAATATCGTTGAACTTCTCTGTTAATTTTTTATATTTTTCGTTTACATGAATCACAATATTAAGTAGGCCTTGAGAAAAATGTGACGGCAGGACCTAAAGTAAAGGACACCAACTAAATTTCGTAAGGAAGTGACAACGCCATGGAAAATCTGTAATAAGAAGAAACCAATTCAAATTTCGTAGAATCTATGCTGCAAGAACATTTAAAAAATTTAAACAAAATTATTTTTTATGGCATCAGTCATTATTATTGTAACAGGGTATGTGCTCTAAGTCTAACTACTAACTGCAGCAGCAATATACCTGATACATCAGCTGTTCGATTCTCTAAAGCATTATTGACCCTTTCCTGCTGTGTACTACGCAGCATAGCCTTATACTTCGTCCACTGGGCTTTGGTTCTGTCAGTAACCAACCACTGATTCGGAAAGAAATGAAACTGTATTGTGAAAACTAAAGAGAAACCAACAACTCCTCCTAATTTGGAAAATCATCGAACTCTAACCTCATCAGACTCTTCAGTGGTTTTTGGCATAACAACACCCTTAGACTGTGCCCATAATCGAGCTCCTTCACCAACTAAAAAGCTGGAAAAGCAGTTACAGTTAGGTAAAGTACATGTATAGAAGTGGACAATTACAACAATTAAAAAAGAACATCAAGGACAAGATAATTAGGCCTTCTTACCTCTGCACATCTAATCAAAATTAGTACTTCGTTATCTAAAAGAGCTACAAAACAAAAATATGCAGGCTGATACCTTGGTGGTATTCGACCAAGTAGTGAAGAGCTCATCATTTGTTCCTTTAATAATAAATCAGCAACTTGTATGGCATTCCGAACACCTGTCTACAGAAAACAACTATAATAATTAGTTATATAAAAAAACATTTCATGACTTAGTTTCAAGGAAAGTGCTCGTTTTCAAAACTAATGTCCATTGAAAGAATTTATCAGAAAAAAGAATTCCCTTATATTTCATTTTCAGTGTTCCATCAATTGGAGAGAATGCCCCCCTGTTTTCATCAAAGACCGTATATAAATTTTAAAGTTTACATCCAGCAGTTCAAACCTAAAACAGATAATCAAATCAATGGGAAGGAATAGAAAAATATTGGGCAAGAACACACCTGGAACTGCTCCAACAGCACCAAATTCCCCTGTCTCACCATCCATAATACTGGCATCACATTCTACATGACCACCTTCTGTTAAATTTGAACCACGTCCTGCATTTATGCAAGGATCATCCTTCAAACAAAATCATCTTAGGTCATACAAAACAATTAAAAATCAATCTAGATGGGAGGCATAAAACACAAGAAAAGGAAAAGATATAATATAAAAACTACTATAGATATGCCTCAACCGGATTAAAATTCTAAAAATAAATCAAACTGCTTAGCCAGGAATATCAACCATTTTCAGACAAATCCTAATGTATTCGAAATTCATTACTTCAATGGACATGGGCATAATTCCCACAAACAAATTATTTATGCAATTAGATGTGCAGAGGTAAGAAAAAAGCCCATCTCAGATTGGTTTGACAAGACTTTCTAAACTAGCTCATAATCTATCATATTCCCTTCTTCATTGTCAAACACCATACATCAATTTAAGAATTCAATCATACTATGTATGTTCTACATTTCATGTTGATCCACTTATCACTAGGATCTACATTTCATTTTTGTAGAATTACCACTTTTTTCATAAGAAATTAGTCCTAATCTGGCAATATGACTCCAACAAATAGCATCACGTACAAATTCCCAGGCTTACCTCCAGTATACTAACAGCCGCCACAACTGCATCTAAGCTTCGACCTGAGCCCTATACAAAAATCAAAATCGCACATGTAATTTCATCGAAACTGAGAGCAAATTAACCTAATTCTACTATCTGGTGCCAACTATAGGAGTAAGAACAGATAATTGATCGAACTAAGCGGCGACAGAGGAAGAAATAGGGGAGTAAAGAAAGAAGCAGCGAACCTGGCGAAGAAGAGAAGCAGCGGCGAGACAAGCTCTTTTCATGGCGGACCTGAGAAGCTTTTCGTTGGAGGGAGAGTGGTATCCAGCTCCGACGTGTACGGCGACGAAGAACGTCTCTTTGTCTTCCTCCTCTGCTCTCTCCATTGATCTCAAACTTTGATTACTCTCGCTCACTTCTGAGCTGACACTGAGAATTAGAAAGGAAAGCACATAAAACTTTTTTTTTTTGTCAGAAAGAAAGGCCGGACTCTTCGAAATGCATAAAAATTAGGATAAGATTAAACGGGGCTTACCCAATTCCCTAACATCATCTCTTAAAGAGTTTTCAATAGAAAAAGGAGGGTCAAACAAAATATGCAAGCCAATCGGAAAAGAAAAAGCGAGTGAGGCAAGAGCTTCGGCGACACAATTGGCTTCTCGGTAGATGTGGCGGAATTTGACAATCCAATCCCTACGAAGGTAGCCTTGACAAGCAATGACGAGGCTAGCGAGAGGATGGTGGGGGGAGGAGCGATTGTTGATGAGGGTAACCGCGAGGAGGGAGTCGGTCTCGACAATGATTTTTCTGAAGTTGTTGTTCCAAGCTAAAGTGAGACCTTGAAGAATCCCCCAAAGCTTGGCCATAGGGACCGAGCAAGAGCCAATATGATGGAGGAAACCTTCCAAGTGCCATGGTCATTGCGAATAAGGCCAGCAGCAGAAGCCATCCCAGAAGAGGAGACCGAGCCGTCCGTATTGATGGTGACCCAATCAGGTGGTGGGAAAGCTCAAGAGATCGGACGGGTAGTCCTGGGCAGGTTTTGAAGGCCATTGCAATTACGAGCCCAGACCTGCATATACTCCTTAGCTTGGAAAAGGATGAAAGGAGCTTTAGGAGTGTTGGACATATCCTAGCGGAAGATTCTACCATTACGCCACTTCCACACCCAAAAGAGAGCAAGGGAGAAGATGGATGCCCACGAAGACCCGCTAGCATGGCGAGAGGAGTCCATGATGTTGGCCGTGATCCAAGAAGTGAAATCAAGAGAGAAGAAATCCGAGAAGTTCATAGGAGGATCGAGAGCCTGCCAAACATGAGAGAACCACAAGGCAGGCAACCTGGGAATGAAAGAATCTGGGAGGAGATAAGAGAAGAGGGGCCATTGCCAACCATCCCCGTGGACCCAGAAGCTGCTAATAGTCATGGAAAGGCTGGAAGAGGGAACGCAGCAGGAGGCAAAGTTGATAAGAGGCTCATCATCAATCCAGGAGTCAAGCCAAAATCTGATATCAAGGCCATTACCGAGCACCCAACGAACACCATTGCAAACAACCTTGTTAAGACCACGCTTGAGACTACGCCAAATGTGGGACGGGCTCGCACTCGTGTCAACCCCACCAGATTTGATATATTTGGTCTGAAGAACTTTGACCCAAAGTTTATCCGGTTCGTTAAGAAACCGCCAAGCAAGTTTAGCAACCATAGCAAGATTAAGGTCTTCCATGCTACGAATATCGAGCCCACCTTGCTATTTAGACTTGCAAATCTCCTTCCAAGAGACGAGGTGAGTCTTCTTCTTATCCTCCCAGTCACCCCAAACAAAACGTTTTTATTTAAGCATACATACAATTTCGCCTCCTAACCTCAGTTTCGGTCTTTTTCGACAAATACCCAGACATTTGGACATTTTCGCGTGGTAACCCTATATTCTTTACTTAGTTTGTCAAATGCTTCATTGTGGCAAATCCAACAAGATATAAGGTGACTATGTTTATTCTTATAGATTTTGTAAATTATATTAAATAGTGAATAGTGTAAAAATAAGAAGCTGAAACAGCAATTATGGTTCATTGTTCACATTAATCAGAGAAAGAAGAAGAGAGAGTTTGTGCGGTAATCCTTGAAGAGCTTGTTTGATCTTTGTGGTGGCAGGCAGGCCCGACCCAATGGGTTAGGCGAGAGGGGCGACCGCCTAGTGCCCATTAAAAATAGGGGCCCAATCCAAGTTTAAAATTAATACTATATGTAAATTTTAAGCATTATGCACAAAGAAACATCTGGCTCAGTGGTAGTTAATCGTTGGTACTTCTGATCTCTAGAGAAAGTTTCTAGGTTCGATTCGTACATCTTTCCACCTTTTCTTTTAATTTGTTATCACGTTTGCATTTAATGGGCCTCTTTTATGTATTTTCCGAAATTTAGCTAATCTAGTACCTTTTTGATTTTTAAAATATTTATTTTAACTAATTTGCTAATGTGTTTATTTAACAAATACAAATGCCAAAATTAGTTTTACACTGGTATATTTTGTATATTGCTTTTAAATATTGAAACTTTTTACCTTCACTTTCAAGAGGAAATTTCACGTGAGAAGGATTGTTGCGGTAGGAAAAACGAAGTAACAAGAGCCGTTTGATCGAGCAAACCAACATCTGAGATTAAAAGATCAAAAGCAAGTTACTGTTCATCAACGGTCGCATTTTTGTAATTAATAACAAATTTCAAGGGAGAAATCGGACATTTTAACAAAGCTTCTTTCCCATTCTCCTTCCCTTATGCTCAAACATCATCTCGCTCTTTCCAATTCACGAAAAAACTCTGCTTGCCCTTTCAAATTCGCGGAGATTTGAACCACATTCTCTCCTTCCTCAAGGTTTCCTTCGAAGTTTATCAATGGCAGAAAGCGAGGATGAGCTTTACAAACCATCTGATGGAGGTAATTACCACAACGCTCTTGTTTCTCGATTTTTAGGGTTTTTCTTATTTTTGTAGGTTGATTTTAGGGATTTCTGCAATTTTGTATTCATGATTGAAGTTCCATGGTTCAATGTTTACTGTTCATTGTTCTAAGATTTCAATTTTGTATTGATTCACTATCTAGGGTTTCTTCTTGTTCTAGGGTTTAATGTTTATTGTTCAACGTTTCTTCTTGTTATTTTCCATTCTCCTTCCCTTACGAAGCTTTTGTGATGATTCACTACTATAGACTTGTGATCAATGAACAGAAGCCAATATCAATGAACAAAAGCTTATATCAATGAACATGCCTATATCTATGAACATGAAGTCTATATCTATGAATATGAAGTCTATATCAATGAACATGAAGCCATGGCCAACCCTATATTTACATCCGTTCAGTCATACACATGCACATACAATCACAAGTCTATAGTAGTGAATCATCACAAAAGCTTCTTGTTCTAGGGTTTAATGTTTATTGTTCAACGTTTCTTCTTGTTATTTTCCATTCTCCTTCCCTTACGAAGCTTTTGTGATGATTCACTACTATAGACTTGTGATTGTATGTGCATGTGTATGACTGAACGGATGTAAATATAGGGTTGGCCATGGCTTCATGTTCATTGATATAGACTTCATATTCATAGATATAGACTTCATGTTCATAGATATAGGCATGTTCATTGATATAAGCTTTTGTTCATTGATATTGGCTTCTGTTCATTGATATAGACTTCATGTTCATTGATATAGGCTTCAAGGTTAGTGATATAGGGTTGTATATAAATATGTTCATCAAGTTATTATATATGTTCATCAAGTAATTATATATGTTCAACAACTAAAGCATTACGTTCATTGATACTTTTGTTTACTATATGTGGCTAATGTGTTAAATTCTAGAATGTGGTGAAAACAGAAGAAGCTAAAATGGAAGTAGTGATAAAACTGAGGAAGAATGTGAGGTTAATAGCATGAATGAGTTTGTCACTCCACCACCAAATGTGAAAAGCACAATCTACAAAGCAAGTAAAAGGAAATGTGATTCAAAGAAGAAGCTTGTCCTAATAAAGAACTCAATTGTCAAGGGTCAACAAGGTGAACTAGCCACAAGGGAAAAAAAGGAACACAATGAAGTCAAGGCACAATGGACTGAAACTCAAAAACTTGTCAAACACTCTTGTTGAAGCTATGAGGAGCTTGAGTGATGAGCAGAAAAAATGGTTACAGAGCATGGGTTTTGACCATTTATGTTCACTCACTATAAATGAAGTTCGACTGTATCTAGCATATTAGTTCATAGATTATTTGTCCAGGTTCACTGTATAATAGAACAAATGCACTTAATAAAGGTTGTATTCAACAAATTTTGCAAGAATTTTTAAACTACAAGAATGTTCACATCTCGTCTGTAAATGTTCAAATATTGTATGATAATGTAAGGACCTATAAATAAATATTGATGTACATGTCAGGTGAAGGTATACCCGGCCAAATGTTCATATATTGACGTCAAATGTTCATCATCTGAATGTTAAAGTTCACAAATAATAACTAGAAATGTCATCGAGAGTCTTATGACCATACCAAACATGACCTAGAGGACATGAGAAAAATGATATTTGTAAACTTTGGTGTCAACATGAATATGAGCATTTTACCAAACATAACACCAACTTCAATGGCTCGATATCGACTCAATTAGAAACTGGGCTGCTTGAAATCAAATTGTACTGATTGAAATCAAATTGTACTGATTGAAATCAAATTGTACGAATGATAGGCTTTAAGAGGTTCTTTAGGGGTGATTCAACGCTTCGATTATTGTTTAGTGTGGCAGCTAAAGGTGATACCTTTTTTTATCAGCCCATTCATACTCATACTCTCTTATAAGCATTTTGTCGAACACCTCATGGGCATCTATACTCCCACTATAACCAAAACCAACCACATCGATCCCCAACCTAGAAATCAATAACAACAACAACCAAAATACAAATTGGTTGAAATTCTTAAAACGCAGAAGAACATGAGTAGAACGAAGCTGCAACATGGTGATGAAGAAATGAGATGAAGATTGACTTAAATGTTAAATAAAAAGGCAACGAAAGAAATAAACTCTTCTAACGAAAACCACAAGCAAATGCATACTGAAATACAAAAAACCAGCTTGTAAAAAAAGGTTCATAGAGTGACTTCGAAATTTCATACATGGACACACGAAATGCATTGCATGAAAGCCAAGTAAAAATGCGTGTAAAACAGAATGTTCATATATTGAAGATAGTGTTCATTGTTTGAAGAGTTATGTTCATATATAATAGCTATGGTAAAACAATCGAAATAAAGCTTAAGAGGACATATGGTCCTCTTATGATGAAAGAACCGAAGTGATTGATATCTCAGCCCTCCTTACAAGTGCGCATGTTGTGTGTTTAGTTGTTTGCATTTACCGCAAACGCCTCTTTGGAAGAAAAGACTTGGCAATTGCGACTTCCTTACCAGACTTGATAAGCGAGCCAATCCCTTTATTCCTAGCTTTTTCGGGGGGAAGACACTTACGTCAGTAGTTATGCTAGCTTGTTCCAGCCAAATCCTCTACATTCTTCACAATTAATGTTTTTATGCCACTAAATTCATCAAGGCGAATTGCATTAGACAAGCCTCTCTTTTGAATGCTAAGAGCACAGTCTACAAAGAAGAAGCATTAGCACCAACATCATCAGTTCTGACCATATCAACACTTGGAACACTAATTGCATTAGACATATCATGGAAAGTAACAATTGCAGTCGATGCTGAAACCAAAATATGAAATGTTCATATATTAAGTACCAATGTTCATAAATAAAACGTAATGTTCAAAAAGAACGTCAAATCATGCCAGAAACAAGGTTCACACAACAAACAAAATCACAACCAAATCAGTTACACAGAGAAGAAACGAAAACACATCAATTGATTTAGGATGACTCCGTTCAAGCTACAACATAAGTTTTCATGGCGAATTAAGATCAAACACTATAAATTGGGTGATAGGAAAACTTGAATAAACTTACGGATATACATGGCTGAAACGAAGACTTGATTGAGGAGATGAAGAAACGAGATGGACGAGGTGATTGTTGATGATAGGCGAGCTCCAATTTGCGAACGAAGCTGAAATCTAGAAGCTCCAATTGGGAACAAAGGTGCAGGAAAAATTTCTCGTGAACAGTAACTTGATGGGGGAAGGAGACCCCTATTGTCAAGGGGAATTGACTAAAATATCCCTGCTTCATTAACATTACAAAGAGTTGGCGCGCCTCATTACAACCATAGATGACTTTCATTCGACGATCCACAACGCTTCACATTTCCTATTTTAATATCATTTCCTACCCGAGTCGGCAGAGGAAAGTTCGGGTGCAAATAACTCTTAACGTAGGAAAAACGAACAGATCGTGTTCACAGATTACCCGTTAATGTTCATATTCCGGATGGTAGTGTTCATAATACAGGCCACATTTTTTTTGAACGCTTTAAGTGAGAGACGCGGTGGCATACTTGTAATTACTGCGAACTTTGATTTTTTTTAACGAAACGCCTATATGCACGCGACTTTTTCACTATATGCACACGATTTGGTGCGCAGAAATTATGCGCATAGGTTGGTGCGCTGTTGTATTGCGCACAGGGGTATTTTCGGGATAAATTTGAAAATTCTGGCAATGGCTGACAAACTCGTGCGTAGGACACCAACGCACATAAAAGGTAATGCGCAAACGTCCAGCGCACAACTTCGGGAATCCGAAATGTCGTGCGCTGAAAGATGTGCGCATTTGGCCTGCGCACAGAAAGATGTGCTCAGATCCAATGCGCATATAAGGCCTTTTAGCGTTTTTGCGTATTTTCGAGCCACTTTTTATGACGGGGAGACCTTATACGCACTTTATATGCCTAATAACACTAAATTGTATAAGTTTTTCCAACATAATCATCATCGATGTGCTAGACCCTTCATATCGCAACTATTTCAACTATTTCGAAGATTGAAAGACTAGTAAAGGTTTACAAAGGAGGTGTTACTTGAAGAGTACGAGATTTCGACTTGAAGTTACCGACAATGTTAAATAGCTATAATATTCATTGAAAACAAGTTTCATTGCATTCCGACGTCGTTTGGGCATCGTTCCGCCTTATTGGACCTTAAAAGGCCTTAAGGTCCATTAAGGCCTTTTAGCGTTTTGCGTATTTTCGAGCCACTTTTTGTGACGGGGAGACCTTATACGCACTTTATATGCCTAATAACACTAATTTGTATAAGTTTTTCAAACATAATCAAATATTGAAAATAACACAACCTTATGCGCTGACGCGGACAAAGTAAGCAAATTTTAACGGCTACTTCTTTAACCTGTGCGCAGAATCTAGGCGCACATATGTTCAACCTGTGCGCAGTCGTTCCGCGCACCAGGTTTTACATATTCTGAAAATTTACGAAAAGTACCCGTAATACCCCGTAATACCTAAGTGCGCAGAACACCAGCGCACAGAGTGGTGCGCATAAGATGCGCGCACGAAATCGCGTGCATATAGGCCTCGATTCGCGTGCATATAGCCATTGCCTTTTTTAATTATTTTCTCAAAATGACAAAAAGAAATTTATCGCCTAGATTATGAACGTTACCGCTCAAATTATGAACATTAACTTGCTATCTGTGAACGCAAAAACTTCATTTTTCCTACGTTAAGCTTTGTTCTCACCGAAAGCTTTGTTCTCAAGGCTGAAACTTTTTACTTTACTGAAATACATAAGATTTTTTTAAAACGTAATTTTTATCTTAAATTTTTTATATATTAAAATTTCCAGTTTAAAAATATACTAAGCTTATATAGAAAAAAATACCTACAAAATACAATAAACATTATCTTAGTTATTTAAATCGAATTATATATATTTCAATAATTTAATTAATTTTTAATGTTATATATATTGGGGCCTCGATTTTTATTTTGCCTAGGGCCTATAGGAACGGCCCTGGTGGCGGGTTGGCGTTTGGCTGTTGACTTTTGAGGTTTCCGACGACTGTTGTAGCCAAATCTCTTGCTTCTCTTCTTGCTTCTTCTCTGAAAGCTTATTGGTGTTTTGTGATGTCGTAGATGTCATCCAGGGTTTACATCTGTCAACTGTGTTCTTGTGTAACCTCTTTGTGGTGACTTTGATCGTTATAGTGTATTAAGACGAATCTACCTCAAGAGCAGACTTAAGGGTTTATCTCAATTGGGTGAACAATTCTTGATGTTCTGTCGGTTTCGATTTCTTTACTTTGAATCTTGTGATTGTATGAATCGAGATCTGTTACCACTCGATTTTATCACTTTGACCAAGCGTATATCATTGTACGTTTGACGATGTGATGATTTTCCTTGTCAATTTAGTTCAACTTAGATTCGCTTTCGATTGTTTCCTGATCCATGACTGAACTAACAAACCAGGCCTGAAAATCAACCAAGTAAAAGACGTTAGGAAATTGGACAAGCCAAATGACAGAAGGAAGAATTTCTTATTATAACCAGAATCAGCACCCCATTCAGCGTAGCATCTTTGTAATATTTGCGTATTTTATCCACCAAACTAATTCACAGTTTCCATTTGTATATCTAAATAAATCAAACATTTCTAGCAAGAGAGCAATGACGGCGAAGGTCTTTGATGAGAATAATCATCAGTGTTACTGTAAAGTAATACTCCGTATCAAAGGAAAATTAAGGACTTTCTAAACCACCAAGAAAAGGCATGTTATGTATAGCCTTTTGCACCCTAGTATGCCAACATTCATGGAGTGAGCCTCATCATAACACCCAAAACCTGAATTTCAAATCAATGCCAAAGTTGGAACCAATACAAGTACGCTCCTGCCTATGAGAATCACTTGTCAAGATGGACAAACCTAAAAATCAGAAGAGGCAGATAAACCATAAGCAATATTTATACTTAGTGCATGCCAGTGGGAAATGCACCATATTCAAGGTTTTTGAAAGGGTAAAAACATACCTGATTTCCTTGTTGGATAGGAGGGGATTCATTTTAGATGAGTTGATCATCAATACAGATTTCAGGAATGTGAGATATGAGACGCCAATCGCTTCCAACGTCTTTCTCACACCTTTGGCTTAGACGAGGACATCCAACAATATATAGCTCTTGCAAATTCTTGAGAGTAGCCATGTCCCTTGGTAGAGCACTAAGGTTAGGACAATTGCTCAAGGTTAGCCTTAAAAGTGAAGTAAAATACTGCATTCCTTCTGGCATTGCTCTTAAGCTTTCACACTTTCCAATTTTAAGAATCTGTAAACACCTAACAGAGTTAACCATATCAGGAAACTCTACCAGTTTAGGAAGCCCTGTAAAGTCTAGATACTCAAGGCTTCGTAACCCCTGTAGTCCTTCCCATCCCTTCAAATCTAGCCTTTCACAATAATGAAGCCTCAATTCCTTAAGATTGGTGAGATATTTCATGTCATTTGGAAGACAGCTCATACTATCACAACATACTATTTGCAAAATGCGAAGGTTCTTTAAGCACCCCATTCCTTCAAACAAAGATGTCAAATGCCGACACGACCAAAATCCCAACATTCGCAAAGAGCCTAACTCATATATGCCTTGTTTAGGAAGGGATATGAGTTTTGATGTAATACGAATGTATCTTAAACATAGCAGTTTGTGTATATCCATGGGAAGCTTTGTCAACCGGATACAATTGCAGAGATCCAATGTCTGGAGATTAACTAGCTTGCTTATTGACAGAGGAAGCACAACAAGTTTTGGGTTCCATGAGAGATCAAGATATCTCAAGTGCTTTAAACCACCTATTGTCTCTGGTAACTCTTCAAACTCGGAATTGTTTAGGTTTAGGACGCGTAAGCACTTGAAATTGGACATCAACTCATTCAGAAAAGATTTACTCACCGAGCCCATTGGGTGTAGAAATGCAAATACCCTTGCCTTGCTTGCCTCAAAGATGTGCAGCTTGTCACAATCCCAAACAATATGTTTGGCCCTTGGTGATATTGCTTGTCTATACGATGTGACAACGACGGTCTCCTCCTCTGATACATATGCTGCTAAATCATGCAATAAATCATGCATTTCTACAAACATTGGCTGATCATTAATTTGAAACAATGCTTTCCTGACTAAAACCGTCTTTTCAATTAACTTGTTCTTGAAAAGATTGGCATAGTATTCCAGCGAGCTTTTCTCACTAAGCACTTGTGCATATTTTTTAGCTACTTTATTTGCAACATCATATCCAGGAAGCTGCAAGAAACATCTTGATAAAAGCTCATTGAAATACCTTTCTCCCATGTCTTCAACATCATCATCTTCTCTTAGTTGACCAAGTCTTAGTGCCATCCACATGTTAATCAACTCTGTTTTAAACAAAGGGTAGCCCTTTCTAAATATTGAACAAAAGGCAAAGCATGATCTGAGATGTTGTGGAGTTTGATCATAGCTTAGTTTCAACGCCGGCAATATATCATTTGATCCTTGTTCAATCTTCCAAAGCTCGCTTTCTTGGATCTGCTTCCAAACCTGACCATTTCTCTCACTATACAACACACACCCTAAAGTCTTTGCTGCCAAAGGAACTCCACAACACTTTCGAACAATAGATTTCCCGATCCTCACTAGCAATGGATACATTTCCTCTTCACCATGGTTGAATGCACACTTTGCAAATATGGACCAGCAATGATCATCTGATAGACCTTTTAGATTATATGCTTCCATAGTCCCAGTCACAGAGGCTACCCTTTTATCACGAGTAGTCACTATAATCTTGCTCCTTGATGAACCTGTTGCCAACAACTCCTTCAGCTCCATCCATTCCCTTGGATCTCTAATCCACACATCATCAAGAATAAGAAGATAAGTCCGACCACTTAGTGTCTCATAGAGTTTGTTCTGCAACGATTCCATATTCAACCAGAAGAAATCCAAGCCTGTAGCAACTTGAAGAATGCTAAGTATCAAAGTCCTCAACACGAATTTGTTGGAGACATAAACCCATAGTCTCAAATCAAAGTAGGATGCAACTCTTGGATCGTTGTATAACAACTTTGCAAGAGTTGTTTTACCCATACCCCCGATTCCGATTATTGGAATGACAGATAAACAATAATCAACTTCATGACTTAAAGAAGAGCTCATTAGACAACCAATAATCTCTTCTCTATCTTCTTCCCTTCCAATAACATCGGATCCACGAACATGTGAATAGGTCTCTCTCTTTTGATCACTACTCAGTAATGATACTTGAACGCTATAACTCCTCTCTTCAAAAGCAAAACTCTTTCGATTGTACTCGATTTCCTCCAACCGACAGCGAATCGCCTTAATCTCCCGAGCCACATCGTAGTCCGTGAATAGCTTGGTAATTCTTCGAAACAAGCTTCTTCCATTGACCTTGAGCTCCAAATCTTGCGTTGAGATGAGATCAAGTACATCCTCTATATCATAAGCAACGAGCTTGAGATTTTGAAGCCAGTTTCTCGTGGACTTGCTTGTAGATTGTTGATTCTGTGCATCCACAAGAACAGAGTCAATTGCAAGCAGGGTTTTCCTAATCATTTGCAGCTCATCTTTGACTCCATAGATCCAACTGATTTCTTGGAGAGCAGATGAGCCAAGGGTTTTAAGAATTCCGGTGACAAGCTCGGATACATCCATGTTTGAGAGTAGACCTATTTAAATCAAACAAGTATTGATTCATCAGACATGACCATGAGTCACACGAGTGCTATAACCAAAGACAGATTCGAAGAATGTTTCAAATCCGAGTGCAAAACGGATTAAATTACCAGGCGACGATTCAATCGAATGAGGAGATCAGATGGCTGCTGGTTATATGATTATCCAGATTTTGTTGTTTGTTTGTTCGTGTACTGCATTGACTTATTTAGAGAAAAATGGACTAAAAAAAAAGCAAGTTTGTTGGACCGACTAACTACAAGTTTTTTTAAAAAGATAAGGTACGTGTCTTTTTAAGGATTTTAAGTTTGTATCACCTACTTGATTGATCAATCTGCTTGATTATGTTTTCAGAGTTCTTTTTTTTTTTTTGTCAAGAAACGGGGGAAGCCCCCTGCGAGTACTGAATTTAAATTGAAAGATTACCCATGAGGGTTTACAAGATCAGCAGCAAGGAATTCATGAAGTGAACTAGGAGGTAAAACAAATTCAGTAAAATTAGAATCTAAAGAAATAGAGAGATTCGCCAAGTAATCCGCCGCCGTGTTAGCAGATCTTCGAACGTGGATGATCCGAATTTCACCAGCAAAGTCCTTGACAAATTCTTGGCATTGCTTAATCAAGTAGTAATCAGAATGGGTCTGAAGATTGAGCGTAGTAAGGCAGGAGCAAGCCTGAGCCGAGTCAGAAAAGAGAATGAGGCGTTGATAACCTGATTGAAGAGCAAGCTGAAGACCATGGAATATGGCCCAAAGTTCAGCAGTAAGAGCATCAGTAACCCCACAGGTGAAGACAAAGGCCTTCAGAAAGGCCCCAGCAGAATCACGAAACAGCCCTCCACCACCTGCGCAGCCCGGGTTTCCTTTGGAGACGACATCCGTGTTCAAAGCAAACCAATTTGGCGGGGGAGGAGACCAAAAATTTGGAGATAAGTCAGCACCTGTGTTCAGCTGAGAAGCACCATGAAGCAAACTAGTACCGTCACGATACTTTGCAGACCAAAAGGATGAGACAAGGGAGGTAACAATGAGGGATAACTTGCTGCATTCATCAACTCGGGTGAAGACGAGTGTGTTCCTAGTCTTCCAGGAATGCCAAAGCATGAAACCAAAAATGGAGCTCCATCTGTTTCGACTTTTTATGTTAATATAAATCCACCTCCGAATATCAAGTGTAGAGAAGAATTCAGAAGGCAGATTATTCCCACTTAAGGCGAGCCATATATCATGAATTTTAGGACAATCTCTCAGGACATGTAGGCATGTTTCAACAGCAGGGCAACGAGGACAGCAAGCAGCAGCTGTCATGTGGCGATAGGCACGAGTGGCATTACAGAGAAAAGCTTCGTGTGCTGCCAAAAACACAAATTGTCGGACTCTTTACTGCGCAGGGAGAGCCCAAATATGAGGCCAAATAGGACTATGATCAAGCTGCGTTTGATCCTGAATAAGACGGCTAGCAGAAGCAGTGGAGAAAAGTCCTGATGGAGAGTGTTTCCAAAAGAACCTGTCGTGAGCAGCAATAGAATTAAGAGGACGGATAGCGATCAATTTCTTACAAACATCAGCAGGCAAGAGATGTGAGAAAAGGGTCCAACGCCAATTGTTGCCATCCCACATCTCAGACACAGTTGCACCAAGTAACTCATCAGGGATAGGAGCAATAGAGACATCAGCAAGCGGATGATCAAGTGCCCATATGTGGTCCCAAAAGAGGGTGGAGTTACCGTTGCCTATCGTCATCTTTAAACCCTGCAGAAGAGTCGGAGACCCTTGGATGATCCCTTTCCACACAGCAGAGCAGTCTCTTCTGGGCTGGAACATGTCAGCGTCTAACCGACCGCAGCAATACTTTCCCCGAATCACTCGGCTCCATAGCGACAGTGGTTCTTGGATTAGTCTCCAACCAAGTTAGAAAGAATTGCTGTATTCGATTGCTCCATAGATCGTATCCCAAGACCACCATACTTGCGAGGGCGGGAAACCTTATTCCAGTGTAAAAGGTGGACCTTTCGTTGCTCAGCTGTAGAACCCCAGATGAACCCCCTAACTTGTTTATCAAGCGCCTCAGTAGTAGACGCAAGTAAAGGAGTGGACTGCATAATATAAAGAGGAGTGCTTGCTATGACAGATTGAGCAAGAGTCACTCTACCGGCCATGGAGAGTGATTTCGATTGCCACCCTCGTAGACGACTTGCTGTTTTTTCCACCAAAAAAGCATATCTTTCTTTAGTCATCCTGCCGCAGGCAATCGGAACACCTAGGTAGGTGCCAAAGTCATCAACCTCCGGAATACCAAGCTGTGCTGAAATAGTAGCCCTTACTTGGCGTCTAACCTTTCGAGAGAACAACATATTACTTTTCTCAAAATTGACCTGCTCACCTGAGAACCGACAAAAACTATCAAGACATTCCCTGATAACAGCAGCTTGCTCAGATGTGGCTTCTCCAAAAAGTATAAGATCATCAGCAAAGAACAAGTGCGATAACTGAACACCGCCTAACTCAATCGGTGTCCATCGACCTTGATTAACTGCATCTTGAATCAAATGAGAGAGAAACTCCATACATAAAACAAAGAGATATGGTGACAGCGGGTCTCCCTGGCGAACCCCACGAGTAGGCTTGAAAGAACCAGACCGTGAGCCATTCCATAGTAGTTCCATCGAGCCAGTAGTTTGACAATTCATAATTGTATTAATCAAAGAAGCTGGAAACTTACAGCGGTTCAGCATTTCACGCAGGAAGTTCCACCGAACCCGATCGTAGGCTTTGGCCAAGTCAATCTTTAAAGTCATCCATCTCGTAGTGCCTGAAGAAGCTGACATAGTGTGGATAACTTCCTGAACAATAACAACGTTATCAATGATTTGTCTACACGGGATGAAGCCGGCCTGAGCCGGGGAAACAAGTGAGGGCAAGAGGGGTTTAAGCCTTTGAACAATCATCTTGGTAGCGATCTTGAAGACTACATTTAGTAGTGAAATCGGTCGGAATTGCGCAGGAGTTTGAGGTGCATCAACCTTAGGTATAAGGACCATGAGCGCATCAGCAACACCTGCTTCAAAAATTCCGTCATTCAAGAGCCGTAAAACAGAATCAGTCACAAGGGGCCCGACAGTAGACCAACACTTCTGATAAAAAAGAGCGGGAAAGCCGTCGGGACCGGGAGCCTTGTAAGGACCCATCAGCTTGAGAGTTTCCCATACTTCTGAACTCGTGTAGGGCTGCGCAAGCATATCAATATCAGTCTGCAACAGAGGAGGGAAAGAGATCCCCACATGAGGAATTATGCGTGCCGAATCCGGAACAGCATCGGCCTGATATAATTGCTCAAAAAAATCCAAGACAAGAGCACTGATCTGATTCAAATCATTAATCCACTCACCAGTCGAATTCTGCAAAGTCGTAATCTTATTAGCACGTCGTCGCACAATAGTAGACAGGTGGTAGTATCTCGTGTTACGGTCTCCCTCAAGCAGAAAAGAAGAGCGAGATTTTTGGAACCAGAGTATTTGTTCCTGGTGAAGGACATCATCAAGTTCCCAGCACAGGCAACGCTCCAAATCAATGAGACGTTGTGATGGCCTGGTTATAAGAGCTCTTCTTGCACCCTCAAGCTGAGACCATAATTTCTTCTTGCGATAAAAGATATTTCCAAAAATTCTCCTGTTCCATACACGAAGATCAGACGCTAGCTTCGTCAGAGCAGAATTCAGCGGTGCAGAATTTGGCCAGAGGTGCACCAGAGTGTCCTTGAAAGACTCATGTAATAACCATGCTCCCTGGAAATGAAAAGGACGGTCGACCGGGTCACTTGTAGCCGAGTGTTCCAGTGAAAGCAAAATGGGAGAATGATCCGAGTGAGAAGAAACTAAGTGACTGACAACAGCCTCAGGAAAATGAATGCGCCAGCTATCAGAGCAGAGGCTTCGATCAAGTCTGCTGGCTTTGTAAGTGGCCAACGAAACACCCCTCGACCATGTGAAGGGATTACCGGAGAAACCCAAATCAATTAACTGAAGCTCATCAACCCATTGTGAGAAAGCCAGAGAAGCTCGATCAGAGTGTTCCGACTGATAAGTACGTTCTGCTGAGTGCAAAGTGGCATTGAAGTCCCCACCTAAGACCCAAGGCTTGCTATTAGTGCGTGCAAAATTTCCCAAATCGTTCCAGAGCTGCAGACGCCTATGAGCATTCGGAGAAGCATAGATTGCGGAGAGAATCCAAGGATCCTCACCTCGACGAAATATTTCTACTGTAATGTGCTGCCTATTAATCGAGATAGGAGCAACTGAAACCTCATTAGTGCGCCACAATAACCAAATACCGCCAACGAAACCTTCAGCGTCTACTCTCAGAATACCATCAAAGCCAATAAGACGACACACTTGATCTGCTCGAACTCCGCTGATGCGAGTCTCGACTAGTGCAAGCACACTAGGATTATGTAAACGGATCAAATCCCTTAGAGCAGGAATGAAGTTGGTGCTTCCCGCACCTCTAGTATTCCAGAAAAGAATGTTGATGTTCTTCATAGGAAACAATGAATTGAGGAGGTCCCCGAAAAGAGGCGAAGAGCTTGAATTGATTGACAATGCATAGAACAGGGCTGCTTCAGCAAACCTGGCCATAGCATCATAGAGTCTTGGAGCCATCAAGGCTCGGCATAGCAACGGCTGAAACTCCGTGAGCATTGGGAGAAATTCCACTGTCATTCTGTTGGCGAGTAGAGGCAGTTTGGCTATGAAAGGACCCGTCTGGCGGTTTGTGAGCAGGTAACTTACTCGAGGAAGAACCGTTCGCTGGATCACTGTCTGGTGGTTTGCCATTCTGCCGAAGTATCTGTGGGTTAATTGGTGGGTGTGTTTTCTGATTCAGAAGTGAAAGATGGGATGGAGCAAAAGGCGGAGCCGTGTTCTTAATAAGGAGACTGGGGGCTTGATTTTTCTTAGGGAAAATCATGTCCGAAATCAGTTGTGATTTTTTGGACGCAAAATCTTTATTTACCATATACTGGCGTGAGGTATTCTTTCCGGTAATTGTCTTCTGTAAAGATAAGGCAACTTCCCTATCCTTCTTTTCCTTTTTTTTCTGACTTTTGGCCAGCAGATCGCGATTATTTTGCTTAGGTGCCGATTCGGGTGGAATGAATTCCGCCTTGCCTTGATTTACGGGATTTTCCAAATTTGCAGTGGAGCCTTGGAGCTCTGCTTGTAACGAAGTCTTGGTCAACGGCGTGTGAGAAACTGTGGTGGCTGCACTCTCAGACGTTACTGTCGCACCAGGATTTTCTGTCATGGGTTCTGTGTGATCTGCTGCATTAGTGTCCTGTTCAGCATCATTCTGAAGTGCCTCCTGTACCTCAAGACATACCTCATCAACATTCTCTTCAGTGGTTTCATTGAAAATCGCATATCTTGATCCCGTAGCCGATGGTTTCGGCTTCTCAGCCTGGTGATCCTTGCTAGCAGTCTGGTATTTTCTTCTTGGTTTGATGACTTGATTCCAAACTCCCAAGCCGTCCGGGACATCAGCGGGATGAGGCATTGAAGTAAGATCAGTGCTCATTATAGCTTCGATAGCCTCATCACTTAGATCATCTAGATCGTCATGAACAGCCAAAGGACATTTGTCCATTACATGACCAATTTTACCGCAGTGATAACAGAGGTTTCGTATGCCTTCATATTGAATAGGCCAAGTTCTTCCTCGGAAATGGAACTTCGGGAGCAGCTTTTTGGTTATATCCACTTCAATCCCGAGACGAACAAACTGCCCTCTGTCCGCCTTTAAGGTCGTCTTGTCAATGCGCACAACTTTGCCAATGAGTTGCCCTACCCGACGAAGAAAGCCTTCATGAAAATATTCTACACTCAAACCTGGGATCCGGACCCATGCTGTCAGAACCTTTGCTTTGGAGTTATAAGCATCGAAGTTAGGAACCCAACGCCGTATCATTAAATAATTGTCGCCAATCATCCATGGCCCCTGCATGAGGACATGGTTGTAGTCGTCTTCATTGGAGAATTTAGCAACGTAGTGAGCATTGCCAATATCGACCAATGTTAGCTCACCTTTAAGTGCCCATTTCTTCTCCAAGTTCCTCATGATTGTAATGTAGCCTGGCCCTTTATCGAACATATTGACGATCAGAGATTTTTCCCATGGCCGCCTCAACTCTCTTTTTTCTGTAGCTGTCAGTCGTACAGATGGATATTTTGGATCCGATGTCTCTTCCTCTTTATCATCATCTGTCTCATAAAGATCGGGACGATTCTCCCATGGGGCAGGCTCCTCCTGAACAGTTGTTGGTTGCCCTGTGTTTGCTCCAGTAACCAGATCTTTGTAAGAGGGAGGGGCAGAAGAACTGGTTAACGCTGCAGTATTGGCATTCCGAGTGAGTGCTGGGAAGACAACAGAAGTATGTTGGCCTTGAAACAACGGGTTGGAAATGGGTGACGAAATGCCGTCCACTTCCATGCCAGAGTTGGTAGTGTCTCCTGGCGAAGACGCCATCCAAGAGAGGCGCTGAAAATCAAAGACTTCATTGATGTGATGATTTTCCTTGTCAATTTAGTTCAATATAGACTTGATTTCAATTTCTTCACGATCTATGATTGAAGTAACAAGCAATGCCTGAAAATCAAAGTAAAAGACGTTGGGAAATTGGACAAGAATTCCTATTGTAACCAGGATCAGGAGCCCATTCAGCTGATGAAGCGTAGCATCTCTGTAATATTTGCGTGTTTTTATTTTGTCTACAAAAATCACAAAAGGAACTTATCCCCAAACTCATTCACTGTTGCCATTTCTATATCTAAATAAATCAAAAACATTTCTAGCAAGACCAATGATGACGAAGTTCATTTGTAAATTCACCCTCATTTTGTTCTCGTGATGACTATGTGAGTAAGATCTACAAGGGCACGTCTCGACCTTCTTACATTCTCGTCTTCACTTTCCGGTAAAGATTCAATGGCTTCTGCAGCAAGGCTCGCATGTTTTTTTGCTAGCTCCTTTGCTCTTTGTAGACCTCGACTTCTTCCAAGGTATTCTAAAGCCTGAAACACGAGATTCAGCGGCCCCAAAATAATCTAAATTAGAAGACATTAATACATGACATTTTTTGCTTCATCCTTCAAGTTTTGCTTACCAGATCAACGTTTGCAGGGTTATCAAAACCTTTATGCACAATTTCACGTAGTTGAGGGTATTCCTCCATAGCAAACAATATAGGAGCTGTGACAATACCCTGTAACAACATTCCAGACGTGAAAATAAGCAACTGGAAACTGATGGTGAAATTTGTTGTCATACTGCATTATCAAAGAATGCAATGACCACATTCATCAGTATTTTATAAAAAATCTATGTCGGGTGCAGTATATAGCAATGAGAACTACAAGGATAAAAGGAATTACGTGGCGGATGTCGGACAAAGAACCCTTGCCAAGTGATGCTGACGTGCCCGTGAAATCAAGAACGTCATCAATCAACTGAAACGCCAGTCCCTGATAAAAAAGAAGAAGATGTACAACACATTTTCATCTTAAAATTTCAGAATGCTACTGTAGTGTTTAACCAACAAAAATCCACTGACATCTTCAATATATGGATCTTATAACCATGTTCACATGGTGAAATACACAGCCAGACACATTAGTTCAGAACTTTAATGCTAATATATCAGTTAAGATTTGAAGCCTAACTATGATATAATAAGGAATTATGAATGAAACTAAACTATATTTACATTAAAATCTTTGATTTTTAAGGTATATACTGAAACTGGACTTACTAGATTTTTTCCGTACTCATAGGCCAAGGTTGCAACTTCGGAAGCTTGCCCCGTGAGAAGGGCAATGGCCTTACAGCTATTTGAAATTAGAGATGCAGTCTTGTAAAACGTCTTCTGCATGTAGTACTCCATGCTGTAGTGATGTAAAATATATGCTCAAACAGCTACCATCATGTATACAGAAGTAGCAAAAATATAGGGAACTGATTATTTAACTGTTGTCAGCTTCAGTTAAACCAGCACCTTTCAACAGCATCAAGAGCCTTTACAAATTCTCTAATTCAAACATCAAATATAATCTAGTAAAAACTTACTGGTCCTGAACTTTCTCAACGTATACCTTTTCTACAACTTTTTCCGCTCTATAAATTATTAAGCATGTAAAAACCTAAACATAATTTTTATCTTTGGAAGACAACAAGCTTCAGGAAGAAGAAAGTTTGATTCATAATGCTCATTGAGAATTCTTTGTAAAGCTCTAATTAGGTTATTTTTCTTGTAACAAGAGCAGCACCAAAGATATAATAAATACATTGACTCTCTACAGTAAAGGAGTACTAACAGAGAGAGGATACCTCCTCAGCAGTAGTCACAGCCTTATGTAACTTTTTTCTAATTCTTTTTATTTGCGTATGGAAGCCATATGCCATCACATTCACTTCCTAGCTCCTATATACCTTAAAAGTGTCTGTTTCCTATACCAATTGACCTCCAACTCGGAGCTCAAGACTTTTTTCAAAAATAAACTTTCATCTGTATACACACGACATATATGCAACAAAAGTACACGTTGAGAATATGCAGTGCAATCTCGACAAAATGTAGGCTATGAGGGCAGCGTGTTAGTGAGAATATTCTTACTGTTTTAGCTGTCGAAGGCTTACTTAACTAGAGTATGGTTAGACCATAGCAGAGGGAGGGAGTATGGAAATAAGCATTCTTGCATTGCAAATCATTAGTGAAAAAAGTTAAGAGCAAGGGCTTCACTGTTGTAGAAAAGAAGACAGCCTACTTGCAGGGGAATTTCCTTCAGCTTATTGGTCATTCAAGAGATTTATCAATTTTGACATATTAGCATTTGATATAAGAGATCGATATATTAATCTTGAAGGCATTGTTCTATGGTTGAGAGAGCAGGGCCGAACAGAAAGCAACTTTCTAAAGCATTACTCATTTCTGGTTCACATAGGATGTACATTTTATCCGGTAATAGTATCCTCCAACTGTTTAAATATGTGACACATTATTACCAGTGCACTTGTGTACTTTGAAGCATATGAAGCATTCTGTTCTGTATTGTGACACGCTACAGTTAATCATGATCGAAGACCTGCATACCTACAACATTGATCAGCTGTTGTGCTCATTTGCATTGTTTCACCCGTGACAAGGTGCTCCACAACCTGAGCCAATAAAGATACAACCTACACACGATATATTTTTGATTAAATTGCATCATGTATCTGTTGAAGTTCAAAGCTGGCTAGAAAAGTTATCTTTTGACTACATATACTTTCACAAATCACTGGGATATAGCCATGTATTCTCACCTCTGTGTTTTCCAGAGAGGCTAGTGCCACACAAGCTCTGGATAGCAAAAAGTCTCCTGCTAGCACAGACAGCTGAAGAAGGTAAAAGTGGATTATCTTAGCGAACATATCCACTTTCAGTTATGTACTTTCAAATGTTCCCAACTAATATCATTATGACTAGTTATGAGTTAAGAAAGACAAAAGGCTGGCTAGCATCTATACAGATCGCAAGTGAATGCTCATAAACGATTTTCATGCTATAATAAAATTCACAAATGTTAGAAAACAGGCTGAATTCATTACTAGCTCGAAACAAAGCAAAATACCTTATTTCCCATCAACATGTTTAAAGATCCTACACCACGCCTTGTCTCGGCATCATCCAATACATCATCATGTAGAAGACTAGCCACCTGATTTAGGGTGAAAAGAAATCAAGTAAATAAAAACCAGAAAGAAATAGCTAAAAGAAAAATAATTTGTAGCATCAAGTGTAAGAACTATGGTTTAACAGCATGCTATCAGTGCCTAAATATATTTTACTGACATGAATCATCTCTGTAATCTCAGCTATGGACTGCTGTCTAGAACGTAGGTCTGTTTCCCATGTATTAGCCACTGTCCCTGTATGTGTAACTGGTACTGGCATATTCAAAGCTGTTGCCATCAACAGAAGCACCTGCATCCAAAATTGCTTCAGTAACATGTGCAGATAATATTATGTGTATATGCCGGCAAAAACCCTTTAAAAGTCATTGCACTCCTTAGTAGATGAACTAAGCAACATAATTAACATCAAGATCAAAAGGGAAGGCGAAAATAAGTGAAATCAGGAGAGTCATCCTGAGAAACAGAGCAAATGCTGAGAAGCCACAACTCACAACCAGTTGACGTGATATTTTACTTATCAACAAAAGATCTCATACGTCAAATCAGTTTTTGCTGGAATAGAAAAGTCAGTTATCTTATAATGCAACTATCAAACGAGAAATGTACAACTACTGGGCAATTTTTCAATCCAAAACACCAAGGCATGTCCCTAACACCCTATTGAGATAAGCAAGAAACTGAGTAAAAGAGTTAACAAACTGAATAACAATCAAGAGAAAAGCTTAAATATTTTGACATCAATCAGTATAATTTCAAGAGGCATTAGACAGAAACTAACTAAAACTAGTATGTAAGCTCAAGTTAACTGATTTTCTTCTTCAAAAGGGGATAAAAAAAATCTTTACTAGCTTTTAAACTGCAGAGTAACAGGCAATGTGGCAACAATAATTCAAGCACTTCTGGTTAAAAGTGGACGTTACTAAATAAGTGCAAAGATAGATTCAAAGAAAACATGTATTGCTGAATCAAGCATCAAAATTGCAAATAAAAGATAAGAAAATGTGTCGTAATAAAATAGACCACAAATCATAAATTTCCATGGCACCCTCAAAAGAAAGAGAAGAAGCAAACCGTAGGTCGAAATCGCTTTCCTTCGACTCCTATCTTAAAGAAGTGCTCAGCAGCAGATGCAAGCTTGGGCACCTGAATAGAGACATCTTAAGGGGGTTAGATAGAATCCTCATTTTTTCAGAAAACTAAAGTTTGTTTTGATCCACCCAACAAAGATACAACAAAGTACTCCACATCATATACCTCAGCAACTACCATATCACGCAACCGATTCGCAACGAGTGATAATTCATCAGCAACAAGGGAGAATGGATCAGACTGTTCCTGTAAATAGCATTTCAGCATGAACAACAGCTTTTGTGGACAAAAACTAAAATCTCTTATAGAATAAATTTCTTCTTTTCAGTAAACAATCAGAAATTAGTGACAGAAGACTGTTAGAAAATCAAGGCTAGAAAGAAAAATAGATAATGGTTCCACCAGAATTTCAGAACACAGGTTTTGCACTATTCCTAACACACTTATTCATATTAGCATTTAGGTTCTCATTCTTTTCGTTTCATATTTCGTAATTAATGATGTTTCCCTGCTTTATTTACAACATTCATCTTCTAGAAGGACCTGAATTCAGAGATTGTAGTGCCTAGTAGCACCGTATGTGTGATATTATTAGCTTTGCCTAAGGCTTGGCCTTAATCCTATCTATCTTGTGGTGTAATACTTCACAACACATGCTGGATGCTTACTTTCCTTTTGTTTTCATATTGAGCTAATCAGATCTAAATAGCATCGTCTTCAGTTTGACTTTATATATATATAAGTCAATTGGTCAAAATATTAAAATGAGCATTGATCTTGGGCCAGTTCTCCTTAGTTAAACAAAAAAGGTGACGAGAAAGGTTTCAAGAGAGAAGTTCAATTTTTTGATTAAACGTTCCTTTCTGAAGTCCTTACAGAACTCAGGATCCTATATAGCTTTATATTCCTGTCATTTCTTGGGAGGTAATCTAAAGTCACAAACCTCAAGATGAGATGCTGCACCATAGTGAATCTGATGTCTGAAACCATTGAACAGGATGAAAGCCCTTGGATAACTTTCGCTGCACACTGAAGCCTACTAATCACCCGAAGCCATATAATTAGAAAAAAAGACATAAAAAGAAGATCAGAAACTCAAATTGATGAAGGAAACAAGGCACCAATTAGATCGTCAACATAACAAGAAACAATAACTCAGAAACAGTGGATATAAAGACGGAATTCATATACGGCATACAGCTGTAAAGTTGTTCTGTAAGCATGGTGTAAGTTCAGAAAAAAGGGAAATTAAAGGCATTAACAGCATGAAACCCAGAAAGTGGAACGAAGAAGCTTTGTCAAGATGAATCTTAGACAGAGTTTTTAATGGAATAAACTTGAACCATTCTGGAGTAAGTTTTGGATTCCTTTCTTTCAACACCCTATCTTTATGAAGTAAACAATAAGCAGTTTTGCAGGTCCAATATTTTAAAAACAAACATAGCAAAAAATCATCAACAAATTACCTAGGCTCTATCAACAAATTAGGAATTTCATGTAACATAAGGAATGCAAGTTTAACAAAACACAAAATCAATTGCTGAACAAACACCAATAGGAATAAAAACTCAGAAGAAAACTATATTAACATACAACAACACAAAACTGCAATTTGAAGAATTTAATTCAAAGACTAGCCGAGGTCTACTGAAATGTCATGATCACTGCAGCAGTCCCAAACTGATATGGGAATAAATCCCCTGACATGCAAGCCACTTTTGAAAGAACATTATCAGATCAAACAGTAAATCAATATACTGAAAGCGTTGTAGCCTATTTCAATCTCTTCAAGTAGTGTCCCCCTTAAACATATTATTGAAAGAACATAATCAAATCAAAGTAATTGGCAACAGATTTCTTCATATATACTGTATCCAACAACAGAAGTGGTAGATTACATAGTCAACAGAAGTGCTAAATTGAGACAGCAGGCAGTAAAAAAAGGGTTTTTTTCAGCAAGGTGCAGAAATTAACAGAAACAGTAGCAGAAGTAGTTACAAAAGCAAGAGAAAAGGTTGAAAATTGGAATACAGATAAACAGAAAAGCATTACCCTAGAAGAAGAAGAAGCATTAGGGGAGATAAGAGAAGAATCGATGAATCGATGATGAAGTTGGAAAGATTGTAGCAAACGGGGGTGATTGGATCCAGGTCTTAGGTATCGAGAAACCCTTCTTAAACCCAACATCGCTTTGCGCAATGGAATTGAATGCCGGATTCGGGATTGGATCGAGGAACTGAAAGCTGTGTAGGAGAGGAGAGAAGGAGGCGATTGCTGTAGCGGTGATCAATGGAGTAGAGGAAGCTTAGTAAACTTGGTCTCGTGTCATTACCATTACTACAATTTTGGGATAAACTATGAATTGAAGACGGCCGCCACCATTTTTATTTAAAATTAAAGTTAAATGTTTATGAAAGTTAAGTGACGTTTTCTGTGTTTTAGGCAGAAATTTACTTCTCTCCCCCAAAACGGGAACTCTGAAGTCATCTGTTAAAATTTTGTTTCGATCATTATCTGTTGATACTTCTCTGGATCACTCATGACTCACCATGATTTCATGTCGTTCATTCAATCACTCATGGAAAAAGTAATTGTTCAACTAATAAGAGCTTTACAATCTAGAAATAATGGAATTGAAAAATCAACTGCCCTACAATGAGGTGCAAATCTGATATGATCTCAGTTTAGTGCTCGACCAAGAGTTGTTGTGGTTCAAAAAATTAAGGGGGGTTAATGTCAAGAGACCAAAACACTTTGTATTTTAACGTGTCCACGATGATGAGGAGGAAACAAGACATACTAAAGGCGCGGAGAACACACGACTTCATGAATGACACGGAAACACACACTAGTTTAGCATTTAAGCATTGTGTATATGAAAACTATGTATTGTGGAGGTTGAATGAACAAACTTTGAACAAGTTTGGGACTGAAGTTCACTGAACATAAGATCCAAATCCACATACAATATTCACTCATCAGTCATTAGACTGTTGATTTTGATGACGAGTGCCGAACTTGTGGTTTATAGAAGCTTGTATTTCTTCAAGTGTTCTCCCCTTTGTTTCAGGTACCAACATAACCACAAACACAACCCTGAAAGCACTGATACCACTTAGTATAAAAAATGTTCCTGCAATAAACCAGAAAATTATACATTAAGGTGACGTTTGTTACCACACTTTGGAAAGAGAAAGAGAATCAAAATGTATCTAGACAATATTTACTATCATGATTCAAAAACAAAATAATAATATTTTAATAAGAAAAATGACAATGACACGTTCAAGAGGGGAAGAGAAGGGGTGAGGGGAGTGAATCACCCTTTTTGACTCCTCAACTATGAGGTGGGTTTCAACATCACTCTCTCTCTTGTATTTATAGACTTTTTTTTATGACAACCACCTTCACTCTTGCAAACTTACATATTTTAATCCATGAACCACAATACTAAATGTTGTCTACATTCATTTTGACTCTCATTCCCTTTCCGGAATGGTGTAACAAACGCCACCTAAGTATACAACTTGAAGCTTATTAGAATTCAATGAATATAGAGCATATAAAAACAGGATTCTTATATACCGCCCGGCACTTTATTCAAACAACGCCGGGTCACTCGCGTTCTGCGAGGACACGTACACTCGCGTTCTGCGAGATTAGCAAAAAATTAGGTTAATTACATGCATGCTAATCTCGCGTTCTGCGAGTGCACGTGTCCTCGCAGAACGCGAGTGTACGTGTCCTCGCAGAACGCGAGCTTAGCATGTCAGATTGACGTTGTTGTGCGCCATTACTACATGTCTTGTCCCCACCTAACTATAATAACTACCCCCTTATTTTAAGTATTCCGTAACACCTATTAACCCTACCCTAACACCTCTTTTTATCATCTTTCACCTCTTTCACCCTCCATTAAAACCCATTTTCAAAACCTTAAAACTTCAAAACACTCTAAAAACACCTAAAATAATGGAAGATGAAGAGGAATTCAACAAAGGAGGGAATGAAGATGGTGGTTCATCAAGTTACCATTCAAATGAGGTAATGTTCTTACTTATTTTTTGAAATTTAATTTGTTTTGCACCATTAAGAGCTAAAATGAACTTATTATGTTGTATTTCATGTTAAATCTAGTAGTAGTGGTAAGTGTTGAAGAGATGACTTTTGCATATAATGTCAAAAACTTAGATGTGTTCATGTTTTTAGGGTTTTTATGGTTTTGAATGTAGGAACTCATGTTATGTTAAATTATCCCGTTCAATAACTAGTTTCAGGAAATAGCAACTTCTCGCGTTCTGCGAGAGGAAGACACTCGCAGAACGCGAGAAGTGCCTCCCTCGCAGAACGCGAGAAGTTGCACATTACAGAGTATTAACAGAAGCACTGTGTATAGGTGAATTTTTCTTTGTTCACTGGATTGAATGCAATCCAGTTGAATGACTACACCTACCCCTCGCGGAATACGGTGCCCGTTTCGCCACCGTCATTTGATTTAGGGATTGACGACTTTGGATATTATCATCAACCATCTTTATATGAACAACATGTGCCATCTACATATAAATTGCCTGTGCCATCTACTTATGAGTTGCCCGTGCCATCTACTTATGAATTGCCATGTACATATGAGGTGCCATCAAGCTATGATGCGTTTGATTCACAATTTGCTAACCCACCAACAAACGTAGGAGAGGAGATGTGTTTTCTTCCCTCTTTACGCACTGCACCAAAGTTTGATAGTCCCGTATGTGAGGAAGAGGTTGTTTCTAGGGATTATTCGGAATATTTCACTACGGAGCAAGTGTTTGCCTCTAAGGAGATTGGTCATTTGTGGGCTTTGAATGTTGCAAAGCAACACAAGTTTATGATCTCTATTGGAAGGACTGTACCATCTAAACTGGGGCAAAGTGGTAAGATTCAAATCATTTGTGAGAAAGGGGGAAGCCATAGGCCTAAAGGTGTCGGTGTTAGATCAAACACAAAGAGCAAGAAAACGGGGTGTAAATTTCAGTTGAAGCTCATGGAGAACCGGGTTGAAGAGAATTGGAGATTAGTGGTTGTTTGTGGTTTGCACAACCATCCTATTGGAGATAGTTTGGTCGGGAATGCATTTGCCGGGAGGCCAACCCCGGATCAAAAGAAAAAGGTTCGTGAGATGGTACTTTCACATTGTTCTCCAAATCAGATTTACACTGAGATAAACAAGGATCCCGGAAGTTGCACAAAGAAGAACCAAGTGTACAATTTGGTAAGACATATAAGGGAAGAGGAAATGGAAGGTAGAACCGTGGTTCAAGAATTCTTTCACCAATGCAAAGAGAGCAACTACTTCATGGAGTATAGGCCAAGTGCAACGAACCCTTCGATAATAGGCGACTTGTTCTTTGCTAGCCCCGAATCAATGAAACTCTTAAAGGCGTTTCCATATGTCCTTTTGATGGACTCGACTTATAGCACGAACAGGTAAGTATTTATCATTCTGTTTTTATGTTGTATTTATCTTACTGTATTTTGGTTCCAGGTACAATGTTCCCTTCCTGGAGATAGTCGGTTTGACTTCTACATGGAAGAATTTTGTTGTGTGCGGGGTATGGTTAGAGGCTGAGAGCGAGGATAGTTATTTATGGGCGTTGCAGCAGCTGCAGACGATGTATTTGAGAATAGGAGCATCGCCTACTTGCTTCGTCACTGACCGTGAGATGGCTCTTATGAATGCAACAGACAAGTTATGGCCAAATGCAAAGTTTCTCTTATGTAGGCGACATGTAAGGAAGAACATAGAGGCGAGAGCCAAGATAGCTATGGGCACACAAGCATTGGGGGTTCATATTTCAAATGATTATTATAACGTGTTCGAACAAACCACTGAAGAAGATTACAAGAGTACTTTGAAGAAACTTGAGGACGAATGGCGAGCTTATCCAACCGTATTGAAGTACGTGAGAACGAATTGGCTAAACCGTTACAAAGAAAGACTTGTTTCAGCATGGACGGATAATGTCTTCACTCTCGGGAATAACACGACAAACAGGTATGTTCTGTAATTTATGTCTACCTTCTACATATGATAAAAAGAGCTTCTGTAATGCACACCTCGCAGAACGCGAGGGCATACCAACTCGCAGAACGCGAGTAAATTCCTTGATTCAGTGTTGATGCATTTTCGAATGCAAAGATCCTGGAACAATGTATGAACTCGCAGAACGCGAGGAGTTACACATTACAGAAGGATCCACAGGTTCTGATTTGAATTTGCATTTTATTGTTTTTTCGAACATTTTTGAGTTGAAGGAGCACATTCATGTCTTAAGTCATACTTGTCAAGTGGAAATGCTAGGCTAGACACAATGTTCAAAGAATACAAAACAATGGCGGAGAACCAACTTAAGGAGATTACTGTGTCTTTCACCGAGAGTTTGAATAAGAGCTTCACAGTTGTTGAAGGGGCGGACTTGTTTAAAGTCTTGAAGTTCAAAGTCTCTTACAAATGCATAGAATTTTTGCTTAAGGAATACACGAAGGGGGAGAGATTAGGTGCGCACTTTAATATGTTTTGTAGCTGCGGGATCAAGATTAGAGATGGGTTGATGTGTGTTCATCAGATTGTAAGACATTGGAAGGAGCAAAGACCACTAAGAGTATCAGAGTTGCACCCTTTCTGGAGTACTTTGAGTTTGGAAGAAGTTGATGTTCCCGGCATACTGGAAGTTAAGAGTAAGGTGGCAAGGCGTCTTTTTCAGACTTTCTATGAGGAAACGTTTCCGAAATTGTGCCCCCATGATCAAGAAAAGTGTGCACAAACTGTTTTAGACATTGGGAAAGTAAATACTCCTCTAAAAGAGCCGGCTATTTCAAAGCACACCGGAGGTCGTCCAGTCGGAGCTCCTAACAAACAACCTAGGTCAACGCAAAGAAGACCGTCTGCATGGGAGCACACTAATGTTGAGATGGATGCTAGAGATTTGGAAGAAACACCCCCAAAGAAGCAAAAAAATGCTTCTAATTCTGAAACATTCAAGAAACCAAAGATTAAGGTGATTGGCAAGTACAAGTCTCACATACCCGCGTCAATGCGCACCCATGTGAATGGTTGGTTTGAGGTAAATGGAGATGGAAATTGTGGATTTAGAGCAATAGCTCATGAATTGCATGACAACCAACACTTATGGAGGGAAGTAAGAGATTTGATGATAGCTAAGGTCAAAGAGATTTGGCACCTAGTTCAAGGAACTTGGATTGGACCTCCACAACAACCAACTTTGGAGAGCGCTTTACACCAACTTACATGGGAAGGAATAGGAAGGGCTCCAGAAGATCACTGGCTAGCTACCCCGGAAATGGGATGCCTTGTGGCATCCACATTCAACATAGTGTTCGTAACGGTGGGAAAAAATGCTAACTACACTTACCTTCCTCTACAACGTCCTACTTGGTTAGAAGATGGTGACACACTTCCGACGTTCTGCTTATTCTATATTCAGAGTGAGAGACATTTTGTTCCGGTAAGTTTTTGGATCTACTTATGAATTACTATCTAATATGCAACTTCCTAACGTTGTTGTTTTCTTGTAGTTGCGTCTTGAAGAAAACTGCCCATTACCTCATGTGTTTACTCCTTGGTGGCGAAACGCTGAAAGAGATGCTTTTTCTTTGCACGATCTTGTGTCACATCGATGTGCCGCCTTTGAAATGTAATGTTGAAGTTATGTTTTATTCGCTGAATTTGTAATGTAATGTTGAACTGGAGATGGTTTTTTAAATTCTTAAACTGGAACTAATGTCATGGACATTTTCCAGAAAATGTCATTCCTCGCGTTCTGCGAGGATGGTGTCACTCGCAGAACGCGAGTAACACCAACCGTGCCACAGACCGTGCATATCAACTGAGAGCACCCTGTTTCCTATAGGGCAGACTCGCGTTCTGCGAGTGGTGTACACCTCGCGTTCTGCGAGGTTATGCAAAAAACGAACAGAATTGAAGCAACACCAACATATCCCTAAACATAATCCAACAAAATTATCCAATCAACAAAACACCTAAGAAAGCAATCCAAAACACAATCCAAAACACAAAACGAAAGGCTACTCGTCTTCTCGTGGTCGGAAGGGAGCGAGATTTGACATACTTAGTAGCATTTGGGCGTGATATGAATCAAAATCCTCTAGAGTGGCAAACCGATACCGGTCCATGTCATTGTACACCCGGCCAATCACCTATACGCAAGTAAACATTCATTCTATGTTAATATTCGAGAAAAACAAAGACTAGAAACGCAAGATAAACCAAAACAATTAATATTACCTGTCTCTCAGTCATCATCCCAGGGATTGCAGGACGGATATACCTATGGGTCCTCTTGATGTACCAATCCATGTAATCATGGGAGCATTCATGTGGTGCATAGGCAACTGGCCCCATATCATCGAGAGACAAAGAGTGAACATCTCTTGACTCCCAAAGCCATTGGTTGGCGTCATAAAAAACACTATAACACCTAATGTTTTTCAACCTATGAGCTTTGAGCGGTTCGATGACTGGCCTAGGAATACGCTGCACTCTCCCAAATTGTCTGGGACACCTATCAGGCATGTGTGGTTCGGTGATGTCACAGCAAGATAGCACCCCGTGAAATAGAGCGGGAGCAAGCTCAGGATCGGTGAAGTCTTGTGCTCCATACGGGTTCCAACATACCTAACAAAATGACAGAAAAACGCATGGTGAAGTCTGTAAAACACCAGAAACTGCAGAAACTATGACAAAATGCAGGAACTTGCATTTTCTCGCGTTCTGCGAGTGTGCACAAACTCGCGTTCTGCGAGGATGCACAAACTCGCGTTCTGCGAGAAAATGCAAGTTACACCTAATGACTGATGCGTACTCAAAAAATGCAGAAATCCCAGAAAATGCAGAAACTTACCATCTCCGGCATAAGAATATCGAGCGCTCCCCTATAGTCCCTTCCGACTTGCCCCTTCTTCAGCTTTACATTCTTAGGCATCCACCGGTATGCCCATGGTTGCTCCGCTCTCCACCGAGGACGTTCAGTAGGTCGGAAGTGTGGGAAGTAGTTGTAGATCCATGCCTAAGAAATACAAAGTACGTTAAATATGAAAATATATATAAGTATGTAAATTAAACGCTTAGAAAGTATAATACCTGCAACAAGGTGTAACAGAAAGACATCTGCGCACAACCCTGTCGTGTGCATACCCCCAGCTGCCTATACAGATGGGCCAAAGCAGCTGAACCCCACGATATGCCCGTAGCATGGGCATAGGTTTCCAAAAAAGGCCCATATCTAAGCCGAATCAAGTTCTGTGACTTGTCCGGAAATAAGAGCGAGGAAGCAGTATACAACACCCATCCTAAACCCTTTCGCTCTGGACCTAGGTTTTCACAATGCCTTCTAAACCAATCAGCTTTCACCCTCCCAGAATCTAAAGTGTGCGGATCTACTCCAAAAATTTCCGCCCCCTTCCTACCATAGTATTTTATAATCTCATCATGACTAAACTTGGCACCCAGTTTCTTACAAGTAGTCATTGCTTTCCCTTCTATAGGTAGGCCTAAAATCATATGTACATCCAGAAGGCCAATAGTGATCTCACCACAAGGGAGGTGGAATGAGTTAGTCTCCGGTTGCCATCGTTCGATGAACGCTTCAATCAACGGATAGTCGATTGCTTCGTACATCATGTCAGGTAGATCTGACAATCCAACAGCACCGGGAATCTCTGACCAGTCATCGTTGTCCAATGGCCAATCACTGCTTTGCTTTGTCCGTTGTTGTGGCTTCATCGGACCTTTCAACTGCAGAAAAATACAAAATTACACACTGCAGGCCAAATTTACAAAAAATACAGTTTCTGCAGAATTATCAGCTTCTGCAGAAACCAAGCATTTTCTCGCGTTCTGCGAAGAGTAACACCCTCGCGTTCTGCGAGTATGCCACTCCTCGCGTTCTGCGAGAAAATGCACAGAAATTGCATTTTCTGTGCATTCTGCAGAATTTCTGTTAATGTATTAAAAATGCAGAAAATCAATAAATTAGTAAATTACCTCCCCTTTCTGGATGTGGAACGCCACATGTGCTTCAAATCCCTTAAGCAACTCGGGATCTTCTGGACCGCCAGGTGTGGCATGAGTGAGCTCAGGATCATACTTTGGCTCATTCTTCTTGGACTTCCTCTTTCTTGTTGGTTTCTGGACCAATTCTTCTTCTTCTTCTTCTTCTTCATCATCATCATCACCTTCTTCTTCGTGTTCTTCCCCAACACCTTCATCCTGGTACTCTTGTTCCATCGGTTCTGGTTGAGGATTGTAAGAAGAAGAACAAGCTTGTCCACTTCCTTGACCCATGTCTTCAGGAACACTTCCCTCACCAAATGCACCTCCCCAACATTGTCCACCGACCCAACTTTGTCCACCCCACCCTTGTCCAACTTCCACTACAGCATACTGAGGAATGAAATTGTCCCAGCTACCCGATTGTTCATATGGAGTTGATTGTGGTGCCCATTGAGTTGACGGTTGTGCACATGAAACTGACTCTTGAGAATAAAGGTCCCAATCATCATTTCGATACCCTTGATATGTATCTGCTCGTTCTATCCCACTAGGCACAGAACAGTCTTCCCCGGCATAACTATGGACACCACTGTACCGCTCTATGGGGCGATAATCAACGTCGGGGAGCCCCTCGGGGAAGAGCTCTACCGGTGTTGTATTCTTTGCTCTCCTTTTCCCTTTTGCATTTTCAACCGGTGGATTTTCTCTCACAGCGTTCCTATTTCTTCGACGGGTTGAACGTCCAGGAAGATCCATTACCTAAAAAAATGTAAAGTAGAATCAGTATATAAATATAACATTATATAAAGTAAAATCAGTATATAATAAAAATCTGCAGAAGAGGAAAGAATTTCCAGTTTTGTCAATTACTCGCGTTCTGCGAGGGTCATGGTACTCGCGTTCTGCGAATACCATGACCCTCGCGTTCTGCGAGTAACATGACCCTCGCGTTCTGCGAGTATACTACACCCCTCGCGTTCTGCGTCAATTTGCACAATCATGAGTTTCCGACAACAGTTTCCGGCGAGATTTTCCGACGAAAATTCAATATTTTAGCTAAAATACCTATCAATTTAAGTAAATTACCAAATAAACATCAAAACCCTAAATAAAATCAACAACCCTAATCAAAAACCCTAACCCTAATGAATTTCAACATAAAACAACATCCACTCATCCACCATAATTCAAAATCATCATCTTTCATCCATTATACAACCATTTCTAAATCAACATTCAATATCAAAACATCATATAATATGCAATTTTCTATACTAACAACATATATTCATCTAAAAACAACATTAAAAAGCATAAGAGTATTAGAAACATACCTTATATGGAGATTTGAATTGAAAAGAGGAAGAAGAAGTAGGTTGAAATTGAGAGAGATGGTAAAATGAGAAGAGAGCGGCGGAATTTTTTTATGGTGGCTGTAAAAATGGGCCGAGTAGGGTTTTTCCCCTTTTATAGGGAAAAAACACCCTCGCGTTCTGCGAGGGGACGCACCCTCGCGTTCTGCGAGGGGACGCACCCTCGCGTTCTGCGAGGGGACGCACCCTCGCGTTCTGCGAGGGGACGCACTCTCGCAGAACGCGAGGGACCGGGCGTTATTTAGCAAGGGCCAGAACTCCATTCCATGGAGAAGTTAAAAGCATAACTAACAGCCCAAGACGTTATCCACCCTACTAAAGTAGCCACACTTCCTGCTAATCCTTTAATATTCATAGGGTATATCTGCAGTTAATTAACATTATAATTAAGTTAAGGTGCTAAATATATTTATAGAGATATATAGGGTCCTTTCAGATGACATCAGATAATGCACTATCTGACATTATAATGTAAAAAAGTGGTATTAAGTCTTAGAATTTAAGGCCATAAAGTGCTTTGAGAATGTCTTGATTTCACCGGTTCTCGATGGGCTCGCAAGGCCATAGGGAATTGGGTCAGGTCCATGGAACGCGAGCCGGGTCGGTTCAAGAAGTCAGCCCAGCAGAATAAAGCGGCCCATAAACAGGTGAAGCCCAGTAAGAGGATACAACGAGATTAAGTATCGAGGGGCAAATCGGTAATTGACTCGCGTGGGTCCCTGTTGATAGTATAAAAACGCAACCCAATGGATAAGAAAGAGAGATCTTTTTACAAATAGAAAAACGCTTCACCTTCCTCTCTCGAGTAAGAAAATCACAAGAGCAAGCCCAAGCCTCAATCTGCTAAAACATCCACCACCAGGAAGAGTTTGGACGTGTAGCACTTGCTTTATTACTCATAGTTTTGCTAACAAGCTTCTGTTGTTGTTATGTGTATTTTCTAAAACCATTAAGTTTGTTGTAAGCTTTGAACTTGATACGTTTAATTGGCATATAAGACTCTTTTTCCTTCACTTTGTTTCTTCTTTCTTCCTCGTTTACTTGCGTTGATTTCGATATCTCTGGCTGTGTGTCAAGATAAGGTGAGTCAAGGAAGAAGACTAAGTGGCGCGTTACGAACTAGTTGACTGTCCAGACGCCCTGTGTCACGCGAAGTGTTGTGTCGCGTGATCGCAATTTCTGGGCTCCAACACTGGCGCCGACCGTGGGGACCTCCTCGCACAAGTAAGGCTTACTACATATACTCGCATATTCCTAATACTTAACTGCCTGAGAAGATGAACACTAGTGGCGAAAGAAGCGACAACACCCCTCCCCAGACGAGAACACAAGACGTTAATAGTACGCGAGCACATCTTTCACACGTACATGAGGAAGAGATTGTTCTGGTAGGGCCCGCACTGGTTCAGTATCGCGCTTTCCTGCAGACGATGGGTCAAAGTGCAGACAGGGGCCGAAACCAAGAACAACCGAGAACCAGATCACGCGAGCATGAACAGAATCAGAGCGGACGAGAACAATCAGTCGCTGAAGAGAGTGCTGAACACGTACCTGACGACAGAGTCTTAGTGTCACGTAGGACCAGGGTCGAGGGACGCGAGAGGCCTTGTCACCCTGGTAGGTTCGATTTGAATCAACCCCCTGTGAGCTATGTGGAGAACCAATCTTGCAGGGGAAGAACCGAGACAAGAGGGCAGGGGATTCGCGCCGAGCAAAGGCCTTCCCGCCGCCAGTACGAGGGGGAACCTTTTTGCAACCAGGCCACCCACCCGCGGCAGGCTTCTGAGGCCTACCCGTCCGTCAACCCGTCAACCTTATTCGGCCCGACTGCTTTCGCGAAGCACATAGTCAGGTCAGTCCCTCTGCCTAATTTCAGATTCCCTATTATCAAAGAGTACAATGGTAAAGAAGATCCCAACGAACACCTAGCGCGCTACAAGTATGCTATGCTCGCGAGGTGCCCTGATGAAGCCACGATGTGCAAAGGTTTCCCAGGCACACTCGCGGGACCCGCCATGACCTGGATGCTTAACCAGCCGTCAGGGAGCATCCATTGTTTCGCTGATCTAGAGAAGAGTTTCTTATTGCACTTTGGATCCTCGAGGAAAAGAAAAGTGACAATGCAAGAAGTAGTAGGTGTCAAACAAGGACCACATGAATCACTAGAGGGTTATGTTAAGAGGTTCACGGAAAAGATCTTGGAAGCCGAAGATTTTCATGATAAGACCGCTCGGGTCGCGTTCCTTGACGGACTCACTGATGGAAGCTCCTTCAAGCAATACCTATACCGCAAGAAAGATTTGGATTACCAAGGCATGCTCGAAAGAGCATACACAGAGATTAACGTGGAAGCACACTCAGGCATCGCGTTGAAAGGGAATAATCAGAGCAAGCCCGCTCAGGGTCAGAAGAGAGAGAACCAGAGCTGGGGGAATAAGCGCCATCAAGGTAGTCAGGGGAAGGAGCAGATCGACTCGCGAGTGCCCGGTTTACAGATTCAAGATCAGAATCAGGGTCAAAGGCAGTTCAGGGGCCAAAATCACGATCAGAATCAATTTCACTCGCAAAATTTTGTAGCCGAGCAGGATAACCGACGCGAGGCTGAGAGGAGAGGGGATCGCGGTCGTGACCGCCACGAGCCAACCACCTGGTGTGAATACCACGGAGTGAATACTCACTCTACAGAGGAATGTTGGTCGCGACATCATCACCCAAGAGAGCAGGAAGTCCTAACTGCTCGGAGGGGAAACGTTGATGGAGGTCGCGGCATCGCAAACAGGGGGCGGGGGGTAGAGGAGGAAGAGGAGCCAGAACACAGAACGAGACAAGGCAGCAAACCCCCGCAAGAGATAACCAGAATCAGGGGCCTAATCGCCACCCACCCCAGAACTTCCCTCGCATGGACGGCCATATAGGCACGATCGCAGGCCGCCATGAACCCGTTCCCCTGGGCAAACGAGAGCAAAGGCTTATTAACAACGCACCCAAGCCTCAGGGAAAGCCAATCTATAGTGTCGCGAGATCGAAGTCTGAACCTTACACGCTTGCCTTCAGTGACAAGGAAGTAGATACCTGGGCTGTCGAGGCCGCTGATCCACTGGTCATTCATGCTCAGATAGGAACCAAACTTGTAAAAAGGATCCTTGTGGACACAGGGAGCTCAGCCGATATACTGTACTGGGACGCGTTCGAGAAAATGGGGATTGATCAGTCTACACTCAGGCCTACTAAAACCACGCTGGTAGGTTTCGCGGGTGACAGAGTGAGGGCCCTGGGCGTCGTCACCCTAGATCTCATCCTGGGTGAAAAACGCAGGAGCTACATTCCAGAGACTGGTGGACATGATCTTCAGCGACCAAAGAGGTGACACTGTAGAGGCCTATGTTGATGATATAGTAGTCAAGAGCAAGAAGCAAGCGGATCACGACCTTATTTCCATGCTCATCCCATCGAAAGCAGTGCTCGCGTTGATAACAGCCGCTCGTAAACTCCGACCTTATTTCCATGCTCATCCCATCGAAGTATTGACAGATTTACCACTCCCATCTTTTATGAGTAAACCAACAACCTCTGGAAGGCTCGCTAAATGGGTCATTGAAATGACAGAATTTGACGTGGTCTATAGACCACGACCCACTATCAAAGCACAGGCTTTAGCAGATTTCATAGTTGAAACAAGTTTCAGAGAGTTAGAAAAAGATGTTATAGCTCCAGAACACCCCGCGTGGGTAATGCACATTGACGGGTCAGCAAACGTAGATGGTTGCGGGGCGGGAGTCGTCCTGACATCCCCGGCTGGGGACAAAATAGATCACGCGATTGCGCTAAGGTTCAAGGCCACTAACAATGAAGCAGAGTATGAAGCGCTCATCGTAGGACTGGAAATTGCCATTCACGCAGGTGTTCACGTGGTAAAATGCCTGAGCGACTCTCAGATTGTCGTGAATCAGATCAATGGGACCTACGAAGCCCGAACAGGCAATCTCCCCAGATATCATGCGAGGGCCACTGCCCTGATTTCGCTGTTCAGGCATTTTGAGATTGAAGCGGTGTCAAGGGAAGACAATACGCGAGCAGATGAACTCGCAAAGCGAGGTTCCCAAGCCCAGTATGCGAGTATGGAGCGTCCCGACGAGAATTGTACTGTCGTTTTCAAAGATGGAAAGGCCCAATACTTCTGGTTAGTGAAGTCTGAGAGCGCCATAAGCAATCAGGTGGAGCTGATGGAGGTTGACGAGCCAGTCAGCGACTGGCGAACCCCTATAATTCAATATCTTGCTATCGGGACAGGACCCTCGGATCCAAAAGAAATGAGAAAGCTTGTCTCTATGGCTGCGCGTTTCTACATGTGTCGTGGGGAACTCTACAAAAGGGGGTACGGACCACGCGAGCTCAGGTGTTTGTCTAAGATAGACACTGACGTGCTGATGAGAGAGCTTCACGCAGGATTGTGCGGAACCCACGCGGGTTGGAGACCAATGGTCTATAAAGCATTAAGACAGGGGAGTTTCTGGCCAACCATGAAGCAAGACGCACAACGCGAGTCTCAGAAGTGTAAGCCGTGCCAGTACTTTTCCCCAGCTTCTCATCAGCCAGGTGTGGAGTTGCAGATAATGTCGAGCCCTTGTCCCTTCGCGATGTGGGGGCTAGATCTATTGGGACCTTTCAAACCAAAAGCGCCTGGTCAACTAGAGTACATCATTGTAGCAGTTGATTATTTTACCAAATGGATCGAAGCCGAGGCTCTCGCGAGCACTACCGTCCCGGCAGTTAAAAAGTTCCTTTGGAAGAACATCATTTGCAGATATGGCCTCCCTCACGAGATCGTAACCGACAGAGGACCGCAATTCAATTCGCCGCAGTTGCTTACATGGTGCAGAGACATAGGGATCGCTTTGAGAATTGCTTCAGTCGCTCACCCGCATTGCAATGGCCAGGTAGAAGCAGTGAACAAGAGTATTGTCATGGACCTGAAAAGACGGCTAGAAGGCTCCAAAGGCATGTGGGCTGAAGTGTTACCTCTAGTACTCTGGGCAAACAGGACCACGGTAAAGAAGGCAACTGGGGAAACACCTTTTACTCTCGCTTATGGAATAGAGGCCACAGTACCAGTCGAGTTCATTGTGCCCACGGACCGCGTGATTCAGTATAGTCCGGACGACAATGACGAAGAAATGCAGCTAGAGTTGCAGATGCGGGAAGAGACTCGCGACTTGGCAACCATCAGAGCGGCCAATCATAAAGCCGGCGTCGCAAAGTATTACAACAAGCACGTAAAGTTGAGGGGATTTGCCAGAGGAGACCTCGTGCTCTGTAGAACAGAAGGAGGAAAGCTCGACCCCAACTGGGAAGGACCTTACATTATAGATCGCGAAGTCGCGCCCGGGGCATATCGCCTCAAGGACCACTCTGGAAATCACAT
Organism: Oxyria digyna; assembly: GCA_029168935.1. NCBI lineage: Eukaryota > Viridiplantae > Streptophyta > Magnoliopsida > Caryophyllales > Polygonaceae > Oxyria > Oxyria digyna. The sequence goes on from JAPVLV010000009.1 coordinate 37,269,883, forward strand.
TGCCAACTCCTGGAACGTGATGCGACTTCGTCGCTTCTATGCCTAATCCTCCCACAAAACTCAGGTGCGCTTTGACAGTTTAAAACAGCAAAATTTTCCCTCATCCTTGGTCACAATACTTATTACGTTAGGGCACTAAAAGCATTCGATTACTATAGCATGATAAGCACAGGTCGACACCAGCAATTCGTAAACCAGCTTACCAAGGAATAAGTATCGCGACCAAGTCAACCAATGCTCATCCACCTAAAAGGTAGCGCTTCAACTCGAAAGACAAAAGCCGTCAGGTCGCGTGTCAAGCTTCCAGCTTCCAGGGTTGAGCTAAAAAACTCCCTCTGGTCGCGAAAGCATAGACGGCTGGGCTGGGCTAAAAAACCCCCCCAGGTCGCGTGCCAAGCTTCCAGCTTCTAGGGCTGAGCTAAAAAACTCCCCCTGGTCGCGAAAGCATAGACGGCTGGGCTGGGCTAAAAAATCCCCCCAGGTCGCGTGTCCTGCTTCCAGCTTCCAGGGCTGAGCTAAAAAACTCCCCCTGGTCGCGAAAGCATAGACGGCTGGGCTGGGCTAAAAAACCCCCCAGGTCGCGTGTCAAGCTTCCAGCTTCCAGCTTCCAGGGCTGAGCTAAAAAAAAAAACTCCCCCTGGTCGCGAAAGCATAGACGGCTGGGCTGGGCTAAAAAACCCCCCGAGGTCGCGTGTCAAGCTTCCAGCTTCCAGGGCTGAGCTAAAAAAAAACTCCCCCTGGTCGCGAAAGCATAGACGGCTGGGCTGGGCTAAAAAAAAACCCCCCAGGTCGCGTGTCCTGCTTCCAGCTTCCAGGGCTGAGCTAAAAAACTCCCCCTGGTCGCGAAAGCATAGACGGCTGGGCTGGGCTAAACCCCCCCCCCCCCCCCCAAGTCGCGTGTCTAGCTTCCAGCTTCCAGCTTCCAGGGCTGAGCTAAAAAACTCCCTCTGGTTGCGAAAGTATAGGCAGGTTTGCATCATGACTCACCCGTCTTTCAAAAGTTCTTACTACCTAAGAATAAAAACCAAAAACTGAATGCTTCTCTACATGTGCAGTGCTTGGTATCCTCCGCAAGAGCAACATCATGCCCAGATTCTCTACAAAGACCAGAAATTCTCCGCAACAACCACATCAAAGAAAAACTATCCTGCTGTTTCGCGACTAACAAGAGCTCAAGACGAACCCCGCGAGTATCAACAATCACTAAGAATTCGCGTGTAAAGTTCATGCAATAGTTAGCTGAAGAATAGTTTGCAATGCTTACTCTCGCAAAATTATGTAACAGGTCACTTTTGCCTCTTACTATACAGGAGGGACCGTAATTATGAAACACTTCTCTTTACGTTTAACTTTTTCGCAAACTTACTCATTTTTCCGAAACGCAAAACGGGGGGAATGAGGCGAGATAAGTGTATACGAAACAAGCAGACAGAAGCAAAACCAGAAATATAGAAACAACATATAGCTCGCGACAACAATACCCACATTAAATATACAAAAAGTTGATTACAAAAAATCCCAATTCTAGGTAGTGTCATCAAAAACATTGTTCAAAAGACCACCAGGAAAATTACTTAGCAACAGGCTCATGAGCAATCCCCGCGTCCTCTACGCTATCCGCCTCTAGATCCACGACGTCTTGAACACCAGCTACCCGCGATCCTGACCCCCCCGCTTGATCTAAACAAGAACGCTTCAAGGGCTGAATGGTGTCAAGAAGGGCATCGGACGCGAATACCTTTCTCTTGCGAGGAGAGAGGGTCGGAGAAGGAGGGCTCGGTAGCGTGCGAGGAACAGGTTCTGACCTCTCGAGCGGAGGAGGAGCGACCATCTTCGGGAGAGGGGGCCTGGGAACCTGATTCTCTTTACCCTTAACAATGCCTCTCTCAGGCGCGAGACGCGTAACCCCCCAAGCCTCGAGTGGAGTCTCCCCATCGTCAATGAAAGTTCCCGGCAACGGGGGCTGGTACTCGGGAAGGTCAGTGGAAAAACCACATAAGTCCTGAGCGTTGAAGGGGAAGTCTTTGACTTTGAACTTTCGCATCTGAACCTTTACCATGCAAAGGAGAAGCGTGTTGACAGCATTTTTGTAAAAGTCGACGCGAGCACGTTGGCGATAACCCCCGCAATACTCCTCCACCGCCATGTTCCTCTCATAGGCAATTCTCTCAGACATCATCGCATGAAGCTTCTCATTTTCTTGTCTGAGGTCGTTCACTTGCGTATTATATTCAGTGACGATGTTGACATGGGTGGACCTCTCATACGCGAGTTGGGCTTCCAGCTCCTTTATCCTCGCATCTTTAGACCTCTCATACGCGAGTTGGGCTTCCATCTCCTTTATCCTTGCGTCTTTAGATTCCCCCAACGCGTTGGCCTTCGAAAGCTCCTCCTCCAAAGCTTTGTTTTCCCCCATAAGCCGAGACTTGGCCGCTCTGTTGGCATCGCGGATTGACTGATCCTCGTCCATCAGCTCCTTGAGTTTGTCCTCAGCAGCAAGCACCCTCCGACTTGCGCTCGCGATGATGTTCATCCCCTGCAAAATAACCAACTCCAGGGTTAAAAATACCCCAAGGAAACAAGAAATAGATAAAAGCAGGAGACTTACGGCAAAGAGAAGTTTAGACAGGCCACCAGGCCGATCCGAAACTTCCTCGTAGAGGCTAGGTTCGGGAGGAAAAACAGTCGGTATCGTCTCAAAGAATGCATGCGTCGCCGATAAACCATGGATGAAGGTGGGGTTTGCGACCGAAGTGTGAGTAGGCTCTGGAGAAGAGACAAACTCCACTTCCGTCGTCCTCTTGCGGCTTCTCTTTGATACTTTCTGTTTCCCCTTATCACGAGCTGATATTACGCGAGATCTCTTGGCCAGAGGGACCTCCTCAGAAACCGTCGTCGCGAACTCAACAGGTGATTCCAAAATAGCAGCCGGGGGAGTAGTGGTCGAGCCAGGAACGGATGAAACGTCGCGAGTAGGAGCCTCAAGGGTTAGCAAGCCCGACTCGTCAAAAACCAACCCCCCCAGGTCCGGAAGATCGGCAAACATATCAGCATCTGCAAAAACCACCACAAGTGAGCATAAAGTGTAAATAATAATAATAAACGCGAGCGCTAAAACAAAAACGAACAAAAACCTAGGGCATGAGCCTTGAGACTAAGTCCCCTGGCAACCAGTAAAGCGTCCGAGATTGTCAACTCAAAACGTTTTTGAACTGCTTTGTCGGGGTAATCCTTATAGTCACGAATGAATTTATCGCGAGTCTCCTTTGGGAAAAAGCATGGGGCCTTTCTCGCATTAGGCTCGCGTACTTGGACAGAAATTTCAGAACCAAGAGGAGGACGAACTAAAAACCTACAAGTTTTCCACCCCTCGATCTTCGAAGGTAGTCGGAAGGCGCTAGGGGTCTTGGCTTGAGCAGTATAAAAGCCATCCTCGCGCGAGTTCTTCTTATACGAATTAATGAGAGCGTAGTGAGGTGTGTTGGGAACTATCCCAATGTCCTGACATCGCATGATGTAAACGATCAGTGAACTCCAGAAGTTTGGATGCATCTGGGAAGGGCTGAAGCCTAAATCCGCCATTACTTCAGTCTGGAAGGACGTCCACGGAAGGCGGAAGCCAGCTTCTAAAGACTGCCTGCTCAAAGCGAACAAGGGCCCATATTGGTCGAGAGAAGTACCTTCGAGGCCGGGGAGGGCAAAGATGGTCCCTTCAGGAAAGGGATATCGCGTAGCAAGGCGACGAAGATCGTCAAAATTAAGACTGCTACGATGGGCCGTGTTGGGAATTAAGGTGCGAGAATGTGTTATTCTCTTTGCAAGGATACTTAATTATGCGGCCGGGGTCCGCGAGAAAGGGTTTCTCTATAACTATGTGGGGTAAAGACCCCTTATGGGAGAAGAAGCTGGCGAATTGACCATAATTGGTCTCGGCTCGCTCTTGAATGACGCGAGACGGGAGTCTGGTTTTAGATCTCTTGGGCGTCTTCGCTTTGCTCCACTTGGATTTCTTAGTAACGCGAGATCGTCTACGAGAGTTCGGCTCGCGATCATCAGAGCATCCCTCGGATCCGGACGTAGTACGCCCCGAATACTCAGCCCGAGCTGAACGTTCATAAAAATCATCGCTACCTGAAAGCATAGGCAAAGTAAGTTTCAGTTTTCCAGGGATGGAAAGAGGGAAAAGAGAGCATCAAAATTGGGAACAACGCGAGTCTGTAGGAAGTAAACAAACAAGAAATCCCTGGAAAAGCTGAAACTCGAAGAATCAAAAGAGAAGCTAAAACGACGTCAGAATGGACCAAGCCAAAGAACACGAAGAACATTACAAAGGACGAAAATGGCGGAAATTGACCAAAACACGCTTTTTTCCAAACAAACGCATTGAGAAATGAGATTCGAAAGGGGAATTCGACACAAAAAACACCCAATGAACAAAAAATGACTTTCAGAAGCCTTTCAATTCGAAAAGTCCGAGCGGGATTTCTGATGACAGGTGAGCGGGAAGAAATTGAGCGACAATGGAAGCCCTAAAATCAAGAAAACGAAGTAGAAAAGAGAAAGGAGAGCGGAAGACTAACCTGCCATGGAGAATCGACTGAGAACGACGGCGAAGATGGCAGTGGAGAAGGAAGGAGAGAACCGGCGAAGAGAGCAAGATTACAGTTTTGCAGAGAGAATGGAAGTTGTGGCGGAAGGGAAGAGAGGAAGACGAAGACGAGTTTATATAAGGAAAAATCGGGGAAAAGAAGGTGCAATAAGAAGACAACACGTGGACGGCGTGCGCTCAGCGCGGGAATTCGTAAGGGTTTTTTGAATTCAAAACGTCGCCCAGAGAAACATAGCCGGAATACACGCGACCCTATCACGCGATGGAATCATGCGAAGTCTGAGAGCCACTCTCATATCGAGAACGCGACTTCAAGAAGACAGGCCCAAGCCTTAAGCTATTCAGCGTGAAAGCTTGGGGGGCTGGATGTTGGAGCCGGTTCTCGATGGGCTCGCGAGGCCCATAGGGAATTGGGTCAGGCCCATGGAACGCGAGCCGGGTCGGTCCAAGAAGTCAGCCCAGAAGAATAAAGCGGCCCATAAACAGGTGAAGCCCAGTAAGAGGATACAACGAGATTAAGTATCGAGGGGCAAATCGGTAATTGACTCGCGTGGGTCCCTGTTGATAGTATTAAAACGCAACCCAATGGATAAGAAAGGGAGATCTTTTTACAAATAGAAAAACGCTTCACCTTCCTCTCTCGAGTAAGAAAATCACAAGAGCGAGCCCAAGCCTCAATCTGCTAAAACATCCACCACCAGGAAGAGTTTGGACGTGTAGCACTTGCTTTATTACTCATAGTTTTGCTAACAAGCTTCTGTTGTTGTTATGTGTATTTTCTAAAACCATTAAGTTTGTTGTAAGCTTTGAACTTGATACGTTTAATTGGCATATAAGACTCTTTTTCCTTCACTTTGTTTCTTCTTTCTTCCTCGTTTACTTGCGTTGATTTCGATATCTCTGGCTGTGTGTCAAGATAAGGTGAGTCAAGGAAGAAGACTAAGTGGCGCGTTACGAACTAGTTGACTGTCCAGACGCCCTGTGTCACGCGAAGTGTTGTGTCGCGTGATCGCAATTTCTGGGCTCCAACAGTGGAGGTTGAATGAACAAACTTTGAACAAGTTTGGGACTGAAGTTCACTGAACATAAGATCCAAATCCACATACAATATTCACTCATCAGTCTAATGACTGCTGATTTTGATGACGAGTGTCGAACTTGTGGTTTATAGAAGCTTGTATTTCTTCAAGTGTTCTCCCCTTTGTTTCAGGTACCAACATAACCACAAACACAACCGTGAAAGCACTGATACCACTTAGTATAAAAAATGTTCCTGCAATAAACCAGAAAATTATACATTAAGGTGACGTTTGTTACCACACTTTGGAAAGAGAAAGAGAATAAAAATGTATCTAGACAATATTTACTATCATGATTCAAAAACAAAATAATAATATTTTAATAAGAAAAATGACAATGACACGTTCAAGAGGGGAAAAGAAGGGGTGAGGGGAGTGAATCACCCCTTTTGACTCCTCAACTATGAGGTGGGTTTCAACATCACTCTCTCTCTTGTATTTATAGACTTTTTTTTATGACAACCACCTTCACTCTTGCAAACTTACATATTTTAATCCATGAACCACAATACTAAATGTTGTCTACATTCATTTTGACTCTCATTCCCTTTCCGGAATGGTGTAACAAACGCCACCTAAGTATACAACTTGAAGCTTATTAGAATTCAATGAATATAGAGCATATAAAAACTAGTTATACCTGCAGAACTCCATTCCATGGAGAAGTTAAAAGCATAACTAACAGCCCAAGACGTTATCCACCCTACTAAAGTAGCCACACTTCCTGCTAATCCTTTAATATTCATAGGGTATATCTGCAGTTAATTAACATTATAATTAAGTTAAGGTGCTAAATATATTTATAGAGATATATAGGGTCCTTTCAGATGGCATCAGATAATGCACTATCTGACATTATAATGTAAAAAAGTGGTATTAAGTCTTAGAATTTAAGGCCATAAAGTGCTTTGAGAATCATGGATGATCTCGGCCTTTCGACATCTGAGGTAATCGAAATATTCTCCTGCCTTTAAGTTATGAGATTGTTTAAATTTTCGAGCCAAAAAATTTGATTTTTGCACCAATTTAATATGTTTTTGGCGTTTAAAAATTGACTTTATATCACGGCTATGTAAAATCCAGGCTATAAAGTATAGTTTTTAGCTCGGTTCTGAAACTTGTGGGTTATAAAGTCTGTGGACACAAGCACCCTTAAATTTAGTATTCCCCTCCTAATACTCCTTAACAGTCTTTCTCAAGAACTTGGCTTGATAAACAAATCCCAAGGCACCATTACACACACCCTTTCATTTCTCCACTTCCACACTCACCAGACTACCAGTGGCCTTTCAACCCAAGATCCCTAGTCTCATCCATATTGATGAACACCCATTCTGACAGAGGAAGTGTGAAGAACAAATCTTGATTTTCGACATCACCACACGTACACACATCATCATCACACAACTTCCATCAGAAACTTTCGTTATTTTTAGTCCGCTTAGACTCGACTAGACTAGGCACTAAGTCCTCCTCTACCGATTATCTCCCGCCCAACGGTTTTTTAAATATTGATTGTAAGTTGTTGATTGTATACATGCAACATAATACATGTTTTTCTCAATTGATGTCATCCAATTTTCATTGCCTCAGTATTCCCTTTTTGGATCAATTATGACAATTGGAGGGGCTTTAGGTGCCATAGCATCCGGAAAGATGAGCGATTGCCTTGGCCGAAGAGGGGTTAGTTAGTTTTCTAATACCATCACAATGCTTGAATTACTCTTAAAGTCAACTTAATTGTATTGAATTTGCAGACATTTGTGATAACTGATATAGTCTCCATTGCCGGTTGGATTGCCATAATAGCATCACAGGTATATATATGTTTCTACTATAAGAGTGTGTGGCAAAGCCAATAACCATTTATTGAAGATATTTTAGGAATATCTTTATTCTAGCATATATTGTATCTTAGGCTCCAAGGAGCAATCTTTTCCTTATAGATAGAATCTCTGTAAAGTATATATATACATGACCTAATCAATGAAAAGAGCAAGGAAGTATTTTCCACAAAATCTCTACTCTCTCTAAAGTTTATCATGGTATCAGCCTAATCTCGATCCTTCCAAACACAACCCTTCCGCCACCCCCTCAGTTTTGCCCTAATTTCGGCCGCCGCCGTCTTCTCAGCCTTCCTACTCGTCGGTTTCATTCATCGACGTCGCTAAGTTGTCTTTTCCTGCAATGGGAGATACAACCAAAGAAATACCCGTGAGTTTTTCCTCACCTTACTACCTTCATCCTTCGGATCATCCGGGTCTTTCAATTTGTCCCGTGATGTTCAAAGGTGATAACTTTGATGAATGGGTTATTCACAATTCACTGTGCGCCAAGAGAAAGCTTGGCTTTATTGACAGATCTCTTGTCAGGCCTGCTCCTACTTCGACAACTCATCCGACTATTGAAGATTGGTGTATGGTCAACTCTATGTTGGTCAGTTGGGTTCTGCAATCCATCGACGTTTCTCTTCGTTCTTCTATCACATGGTTCCCCACTGTGAAAGAATTATGGGATGATCTGCAGCAACGTTTCTGCATTGGAAACGGTGCTCGAAAACTTCAACTTCGTGAGCAGATCTATAGTTGTCGTCAATCTGGACAAAGTGTTGCCTCCTACTACAATGTTCTTCACAAATTATGGGAGGAATTGCATCATTATGTTCCGGTTCGAAACTGCTCATGTGGACTGTGCAAATGCAACTTAAACTCTTTCTGGTCAAACGAACACACTGAAGAACGTGTTCACCAGTTTCTGATTGGTTTGGACGCCAATCTATTTGGGTCTCTTCGATCACAGATCATGGCGCAAGACCCCTTACCCCCGTTGAATAAGGTGTACGCTCTTGCTATCCAGGAAGAACGAATGAAGACTATTGTCGCCTCTCAAACACCAACCCCGACGGATACAGTTGCCTTTGCTGCTCGTCAGTAGCATTCCGCACCACCTTCGTCAACTTCTGTCGGACATCAGCGGGTTAACAAAAAGAACCTGCATTGTACCCATTGTGATCGTAAAGGTCATGAGAAAGCTGGTTGTTTTCAACTTATTGGCTATCCCGACTGGCTCAAGGAGCGTTGGGCTGTTCGTGATGCTGCAAAAACGCAGTCAAAACCGCATCAGTCTGGTGTCGCTAACGCTGCAGTGCAGCCCTCGCCGGCTTCATTCACGCCGCTTTCACCTGCTGATCAAGCAGCACTCAGTCCGGCTTTGACTCCAACTCAGATGGCAGCAGTGTTGAACATGTTCAACACATTACAGACCAACAAAAATCAGTCCGGTATGTTGTTTAATTGGATTTTAGATACCGGTGCGTCGTTCCATATGACCGGCGATTCGTCTAGTCTTCGGGATATAGTTGATGTGCAGGCCGTCAATATTAAATTACCGGATGGGAGACTCTCCTCTGCTACTCAGGAGGGTCGTATTTATATGGGCAATATTTGTTTGTCCAATGTTCTTTTTGTGCCAAACTTAACCTGCAATTTGCTCTCTCTTGCTCAATTGTCTAAAGATCTTCAACTGCTTGTTCTTTTAACACCGGCGATTATTGTACTTCAGGAAATCAGTTCGAGGACGGTGATTGGCGTGGGTAGAGAGCATGGTGGGGTTTATTGGCTGCAGACAATTGGTGCAGATGTTCGGGCTTCGTCTGCTCAGTCTTCTGCTGATTCGGCTATTTTGTGGCATCGTCGACTTGGTCATCCGTCGTCGTCTGTCTTGTCGTCTATTTCGTCATTTTGTTTGAATAAAGACTCGCTTGTGAGTCTACCTCCATGTACTTCTTGTTTTGAAGCTAAACAAACTAGATTGTCTTTTCCAGAGAGTTCTAATAAAGCCACTGAATTGTTTGAATTGGTTCATTGTGATGTGTGGGGTCCCTATAGCACTCCTTCTTTAAGTGGCGCTCGATCTTTTCTTACTATTGTTGACGATTACTCTCGTACAGTTTGGGTTTGTCTTATTCAATCCAAAACAGAGGTAGCTGCTCGGTTTCAGAAATTTTGTGCTTTCGTCCATACTCAATTCCGCACTCAAGTCAGGCGAGTTCGCGCTGACAATGGCACTGAATTTCTGCCACTACGTTCCTATTTTGAGGATCAGGGTATTGTTTTTGAAACATCATGTGTCGCTACACCTCAGCAAAATGGTAGAGCAGAGCGAAAACATCGTCACTTGCTAAATGTAGCACGTGCTCTTCGGTTTCAGGCACATCTTCCTCTTGCTTTTTGGGGAGAATGTGTCACAACAGCAGCATTCCTGATCAACCGTACACCCACACCACTATTGGGAAATCGCTCGCCATATGAGGTATTATATAAGCATCCACCTTTATATGACTCCATTAAAGTTTTTGGTAGTCTTTGTTTTGCTGCTCGGAATCCAAAGAATAGGGATAAGTTTGCCTCCCGCAGTAGAAAATGTGTATTCATGGGATACCCGCAAGGAAAACGAGGTTGGTCTCTTTATGATCTAGAGACCAAAGAGATGTTTGTCAGTCGTGATGTTATTTTCTTCGAGGAATTCTTTCCCTTTGCTACGACTCCTCCTGTATCATCTCCAGAGCCGATCTCAACGTCATCTCCCGCAATATATGATGATGTTCCATTACCTGCGGTCGTTGGGGAAATTTCTGAAACTCCTTCTCCTTCGATTGAGTCGTCTTCCTTGGATCAGACATCTCAGGCATCCCCGTCTGATGACAGGGGGAGTGATGTTGCTATCGTTCCTTCTTCGTCTGTGGCTGATCCTCAGCCTTCTGCAGTTCGACACAGTGCTCATACTAAGCAACCACCTACTCGCCTCAAAGACTATGTTTGTCAGACAGTACTTCAAGCAACACCCCATGCTCTCCCTTCTACTCCCGCGCCACAATCATCGTCCTCAGGTACATCTCATCCCCTAGCAGCTTTTGTTTCATGTGCTAATTTTTCTCCTTCCCATGTTAGATTTCTAGCCGCTGTTACAGCAGGTCACGAACCATCCTCTTTTAAAGAGGCAGCTCTGCATAAACCATGGCGTGACGCAATGCTTTCAGAAATTCAGGCTCTTGAACGAAATGGTACTTGGAAGTTGGCCACTTTACCTCCTGATAAGAAACCAATTGGTTGCAAATGGGTGTATCGCATCAAGTACAATTCTAATGGGTCTATTGAAAGATACAAGGCTCGATTGGTTGTTCTTGGCAATCGTCAAGTTGAAGGCATAGATTATTCAGAGACATTTGCTCCCGTTGCCAAAATGGCATCTGTTCGCGTTTTCCTATCTGTTGCAGCCATTCGTGGATGGGAGCTTCATCAAATGGATGTTCACAATGCATTCTTACATGGTGACCTGGCCGAGGAGGTGTACATGATTCCACCGCCTGGTCTTCTGCACGTCCCTCCCGGACATTTCTGTCGATTGCAGAAGTCCTTATACGGTCTTAAGCAGGCTCCAAGAAATTGGTTTGCCAAATTATCCTCTGCTCTGCGTGTTTTTGGCTTTGTTCAAAGTTATGCTGATTATTCTCTTTTCTCTTATACGCTGAGGGATATCAGTATACATGTTCTCGTCTATGTCGATGACCTTATTATAGCAGGAAATAACTCTGGCGCTATTGCTCGATTCAAGGTCTATCTTTGCTCCTGTTTTCACATGAAAGACCTTGGTCATTTGAAGTATTTTCTCGGAATTGAGATTGCCCGAAATGCTTCAGGATTGTTTCTTTCCCAACGCAAGTATACTCTTGATATTTTGTCTGAGGCAGGACTTCTCGGTGCCAAGCCTGCCGAGTTTCCTATGGAGCAACATCATCAGCTTGCGAAGTCCTCTAGCCGTCTGTTTGATCAGCCCGAGCGTTATCGGCGTCTAGTTGGTCGTCTTATCTATCTTACTATTACTCGTCCTGAGCTAGCTTACTCTATCCACATATTAGCACAATTTATGCAGGCTCCTAAGACTGATCATTGGGATGCTGCTAATCGTGTCCTTCACTACTTAAAGGGCCATCCAGGACAGGGTCTGCTCCTGTCAGCTACGAGTTCTTTACAGGTTACCGCCTTCTGTGACTCTGATTGGGCAACATGTCCCAAAACTAGACGCTCTCTCACTGGATACTTTGTTATGCTTGGACAGTCTCCCATCGCTTGGAAGACAAAGAAACAGGCTACTGTGTCTCGTTCGTCGGCAGAGGCGGAATACCGGGCTATGGCTTCGGTCTGTTGCGAGATGATCTGGCTCAAATCGCTCTTGCGTTCTTTGGGAGTCCGACATTCTACTCCTATGAGACTATTTTGTGATAGTCAGGCAGCCATTCATATTGCTGCAAATCCTGTCTTTCATGAACGAACCAAACATATTGAGATCGACTGTCATTTGGTTCGTGAGCAGATTCAATCGGGCAATGTTGCTACTGCCTATATCCATACCACAGAACAACCAGCTGATTTGTTTACAAAGGCTCTTGGCAAGGTGCAATTTCAGCTTCTATTGGGCAAGTTGGGCATTCTTGATCCTCATGCTCCAACTTGAGGGGGAGTATTGAAGATATTTTAGGAATATCTTTATTCTAGCATATATTGTATCTTAGGCTCCAAGGAGCAATCTTTTCCTTATAGATAGAATCTCTGTAAAGTATATATATACATGACCTAATCAATGAAAAGAGCAAGGAAGTATTTTCCACAAAATCTCTACTCTCTCTAAAGTTTATCACCATTGTTTGAAGTTGCATTAACCGTTTAGAAAATATTGAATAGAAGGACAAGGAAAGTTTCGGTGAGAACAAAGCTTAACGTAGAAAAAAATGAAGTTTTCGCGTTCACAGATAACAAGTTAATGTTCATAATTTGAGCGGTAACGTTTATAATCTAGGCGATAAATTTTTTTAAGGTAATTTTAAGAAAATAATTTAAAAAAAATGGAGTTCGTAGTAATTACAAGTTTTTCCTTCACTTACACTGATAAAATCTCCCATTATTTAACTTCCCGGGGATTTACATTTAGTATGTAAATGTAACCAAACGAACACTGTCTAATCACAAAAAGTAGTGATGTTTTCTTCCTTAGAAATTTGATCTGATTTGTGTAACTTTTTCAAACAGGGTATTTTGCCACTATATGTGGGTAGACTAATGCTGGGATTTACACTGGGCCTCGATCTTTATGTGGTTAGTTACAATTCCTATGCTCTAATTAAAAATCACTCATGAAAAGGGTTAGCTTGTAGAGTACTAGCACTTTTGTTTTGTTGATTTTGCGTTTTAGATTCCAGTTTATATTGCTGAAATCACTCCCAAGGATCTGCGTGGAAGGTTTGTTTCTCTTCATATGGTAAGCACATAGGAAATGTACACTTGGTAGTTGTTTTGTTCTTGAGAGTTTTTATCAATTCTGTATTGTACAGATTATGGTATCTAGCAGCATAGCCACTGCATATATACTCGGAGTCTTCATTTCCTGGCGTGTCCTAGCTACAATAGGTATATTTGTTGGCATATCATCACATATCATTTTATTGGATAGAAGTGGTTAGAAGTTTGTTATTCAATTATGCCACGTGTTAGTGTTTAATTAGCTTTGGTTAGTCTAGCTGTTAGTTAGTTAGTTAGATGTTAGCTGCGTGTATATATTGGTTTGTAAATACTTTTCATAGGCAAGATTGCCAAATACAGAAATCAAAAAATCTCCAAACTCCTCTCTCGTCTCAATTCGATTTCGATCAAACCTGAGTCTAGGTTTGTAAATGGTATCAGAGCCACTGGTACATTTCGTTTTGTCGATTGTTTGAGGACGGAATTGGAAGTGCAATCTTCGACTACTGGTTCTTGATTGTTGATTCAGCTGATCAATTTGGAGTTCTTTGATCTTCGCTAATCAACAATGGAGGATGATAGGCAATATGTTACTGGAAATAGAGACGGCGCTCGTGAAGATGCTGATAATCTTCGCAGGCGATCTAGGTCAAGGTAACAACAGTCATTCCGATCCTTTGTTTTTGTCTAATTTGGATCAACCTGGATCTCAGCTGATAGCTACTCACTTCAATGGAACTAATTTCACATCCTGGAGTAGAGGTGTTCGTATGCCTTTAGGATCAAAGATGAAATTAGGTTTCATTGATGGAACTTGCTTAATGCCCCTGAATGAAAATGACAAGATTCAGAAATGGATTAGGGCTGATTATATGGTCAGATGTTGGATATTGAACTCGATGATATCTGAAATTGCTGAAGGATTTATGATTGTCACTTCTGCTGAAGAACTTTGGTCAGAAGTCTTGGAAATATTTGCTGAATCGAACGCTCCTCTTGTTTATCAATTGCAAAAGGATCTTAGCAATATTAAAAAAGAGAATTTGAGCATTGCTGCTTATTATGGAAAGTTGAAGAAAGTTTGGGATGAGCTACAAGTTTTGGAAGGTATTCCTACCTGTGATTGTGGCATTTTGACACAATGTACTTGCTTACTTTTGAAAAGGATGCTAGATCGTGAACAAAAGACAAGAGTTATGCAATTCTTGATGGGATTGAATGAGTGCTATGATATTGTGAGAAGCACTATCCTATCTTCTGAACCTCTACCATCTGTCAATAAGGCTTATCAGATGGTGATGAGAATTGAAAGGCAGAAAGAAATCAATAGTCATTTTGTGCCTAGTCAAGAGACTATGGCCTTGGCTGTCAATAGGTTCATGCAATCTAGAGGTTTTGATTCTCGAAACCAGAATACCAGAAACAATGGTGAAAGATCTATTGGTAATAGAAGAGATCTTGATAGACAAAACACTATAGGTCCTAAGAGGGATTATTACAGGGAAAGAATGGATAAGAAAGACCTGAAATTATGAAGATGGTAGGTTACCCTGACTGGTACAAAGGGCTCAAGGAAGGAAATTCCCAAAGGTTTGTTGGGAATGTTCAGGATACTTACATGGAAGACAGCCCTATGGATGATGGAGATTGTTCTGGTACACAGAATGGAGCTGATCCAGTGGTGGTCAATGTTGTCTTCAAGGAAATTATGAAGATGATGAAAGGAAAGACATCTATGAATGATGCAGAATCAAGTGAACCAGCTTATGTGAATTTCGCAGGTAATCTGAAATCTTGCTCTATTCCTTCTTTGACTGAGAATGACAGATATACTTGGATCATTGATTCTGGAGCCAGTGATCACATAGCTTATGACTTCACTGATTTACATGAACTTATTAAAGAAATCTTTGTGGCATTGCCTGATGGGAGTACAAAGAGAGTGCAATTTGCAGTGGCTGTTCAGTTGACTACTTCTCTTACTTTGCAGAGAGTATTACTTGTGCCTGAGTTCAAACATAACTTGCTTTCTGTTTCAAAGTTGGTTAAGATAAGGCAGTATTTGTGATGTTTGATGAGTTTCTTGTCTGCTACAGGACCGTGAAAGTGGTGCTAGCTATGGTACTATCCCTATGGAAGGAGGCTTATACAAGTTGAAACTTCAGAATAATGTTGCTGAGTCTTCTTTAAAGACTAATAACACAAACACTCTTTTACATATGTGTAATAGTGTTGAACAAATATCTTTACAACATGCCAGGTTTGGGCATTCTTCTCTTTCCAAAATGAAGCATATGGATATATGCAAATGTATAGACCTTAAAGAATTCTTCTGTGAAAGTTGCTGTTTGGCTAAGAATCATAGATTGCCTTTTGAAAAGAGTAATTCTTTGGCTAAGTCTTTGTTTGAGCTTGTTCACATGGATCTCTGGGGTCCATATAGAACTCCTGCTTTAGATGGATCCATATATTTTCTTACTATCTTAGATGACTGCTCTAGATGTACTTGGACTTATTTGCTTCAAAACAAGACTCAGGTCTACAAGGTTATCTCAGGTTTCATTGCTATGGTCGAGAATCAATTCCATACCACTGTCAAAACTATCGTAACTGACAATGGTACTGAGTTTACACAACATCTATGTACTGAATTGTTCCTCCAAAAAGGCATCCTTCATCAAAGGTCTGCTCCTGGTGTCCAAGAGCAGAATGGCAGAGTTGAACGCAAACATCGCCACCTTGTTGAAACTGCAAGAGCTATTCGACTACATGCTTCTTTACCTGTGACTTTCTGGGGTTATTGTATTCTTGGAGCTACATTTCTCATCAACAGGCTACCTTCATCAGTGCTCAAATGGCAAACTCCTTACCAGGTTTTATTTCAAACCTCCCCTTCCTATGAGCACTTACGAGTCATTGGCTGCCTATGCTTTACTCTAAACTTAGAAAAGTCTAGAGACAAGTTTGCTTCTAAAGCCAAGAAATGTGTTTTTCTTGGTTATCCTCCAAACCAAAAAGCCTATATTCTGTATGACATTGAGTCTAAGAAAGTGTTTACTGCTAGACATGTCACTTTCAATGAGAAAGTCTTCCCATTTGCACCACACACTACTCTTATTCACAAAAATTGACCTACTCACACTCTACCTTTGGTCAATCCTGCTTTAGACTATTCTCATACAGTAGTTCCCACTCCACCAACTATCTCACCTACTCCCTCTGATATTTCACCTCCTATTCCCATTTTTTCTCCTATTATTCCTTCCCCTTCATCCACACTTCCATCACCACTTCCCTCTCTAGTACTACCACCTCAAAACACAAGACCCACACACACTCATAACCCTCCTATCAAGCTGCAAGACTATGTGTGTCCTACTATACATCCTTCTACATCTTTATCTCAAACCTTTCTTGCTTATCAGGACTTTTCTACTCTTCCCTCTCCTTACGTGGCTTCTCTTTTCAATGTTTTAACTACTTTTGCACCACACTCCTACACTCAAGCCAAAGCTTTTCCCCAATGGGTTGAAGCTATCAACAAAGAGCCTCATGCTCTGGAAGAGAAAAAAACATGGGAACTTGTCCCATTACCTCCACGAAAGAAGAGTATTGGTTCGAAATGGATATTCAAGATCAAGTACAAAGCTGATGGTGAGATTGAGAGATACAAAGCTCGCTTGGTTGCCAAGGGGTTCAATCAAGTGAAGGACACTGACTACAAACACACCTATTCTTCTGTTGCTAAATTCCCAACTGTTAGAATGGTGCTTGCCCTTGCTGCTACCAAAGGCTGGGATCTTCACCAACTTGATATCAACAATGCATTTTTGCATGGTTATATTGAGGAGGAAATTTATATGCAACCTCCACCTGGCTACAAAAAGGCTCTTCCTGGTCAAGTATGTAAACTAGTCAGATCCTTATATGGCTTGAAGCAAGCTAGCCGCCAGTGGAATGTGGAACTTACAAAACATCTCACAAGCCTTGGTTTTGCTCAGTCCCAGCATGACTTCTCCATCTTCACTTTGACTTCCAATGGTCAATTTACCATTGCCTTGATATATGTTGATGACATGCTTCTCACAGGTACGTAGCTCTCTTTCTGTCATCAACTCTGTCAAGCAATCCCTGGATACAGCTTTCACCATCAAAAATTTAGGCCTGGCTAGATATTTTTTGGGGATGGAAATTGCTAGATTTTCTTCAGGCCTTCAGCTTAATCAGCATAAGTTCATCCTAGACATTCTTAAAGACATGAAGATGCTTGATTGCAAACCAGTGTCTTTCCCTATGCAACGTGGAACCAAGTTATCTGATGAAGATGGTGAAGTTCTTCCTAACCCTGGCCCTTATAGACGCTTAGTTGGCCGTCTCCTTTATCTCACTTTGACTAGTCCAGACATCAGTTTCACACTACAACAGCTGAGTCAATTTTTTTGTTGTCCACGTCTTCCCCACTTTCAAGCTGCCATTTTCTTGTTGCGTTATCTCAAGCACACCTTCAATGCAACTCTCTTTTACTCTGCTCGATCAACTCTACAAATAACTGGATACTGTGATGCAGATTGGGGTAACTGTGAGGATATTGGACGTTCAATCACGGGCTATTGATCTTCCTTGGTTCTTCCCTGATTTCCTGGAAAGCTAAAAAGCAAAAGACTGTGTCCAAATCCACTGCTGAGAGTGAATACATGAGTATGTCCATGACTGCTAGTGAGCTTATTTGGATTCATGGCCTTTTATCTGATCTTGGCATCACTTTGGCACTTCCTCTCACTCTTCACTGTGACAACGAAGCTGCTCAACACATTGTCGCCAACCCTGTCTTCCACGAGCGTACCAAACACATACGTTTGGATTGTCATTTTATTCGGGAGCAGGTCAAGTCTGGTTTCATCAAAACAGCTCACGTTTCCTCTGGTTCGCAGCTCGCTGACATTCTAACCAAAGCATTATGTGGTCCACAACACAGGTTCATTTCGTCCAAGCTAGGACTTGTCTTTACCAATCCATGTCTTGCTTGAGGGGGGAATATTGGATAGAAGTGGTTAGAAGTTTGTTATTCAGTTATGCCACGTGTCAGTGTTTAATTAGCTTTGGTTAGTCTAGCTGTTAGTTAGTTAGTTAGATGTTAGTTGCGTGTATATATTGGTTTGTAAATACTTTTCATAGGCAAGATTGCCAAATACAGAAATCAGAAAATCTCCAAACTCCCCTCTCGTCTCAATTCGATTTCGATCAAACCTGATTCTAGGTTTGTAACATTTCTTGGATAAAATTGTCTAATATATAAGCTAAGCTACTTAGTTGATTATTCAATTGGTTTAAAATGGATCATCATTTTACTCTCTGTTTGAGTTGGTGTAAACGTGTGTGATCGTGAAATTACTTTGTTTGCAGGGATTACTCCGAATCTTATTCAGCTAATTGGCGTATGCTTCATTCCTGAATCGCCTAGATGGTTGGTATGTCTACATCTCTTTTCGTTTTGTGAGTAAACTAGAGCATGCATAAGTTCAACAGAAGTGCAGAATTATTCCCTTCATCCCCAAAACAACTCTCAATTGCTACTTTTTTTAATGGAAGAACATTAAGGTTAAACAAATCCTTACAAGACATGTTTCCCCCGCGATGAATGGATGAAATAAAATTGAAATCTTAACCCAGAAAAATATTTCAGAGAATTCTAAAAGAGTTATTGGATTGGGCCAAAAATTCTAAAAGAGTTAATTAACTATGATGTATTCGTGTTGAAGAAGAATTACATAATGGAAGAGAAAGAAAACATACACTACAAGAAATATTGGATTTGGCCACAAAATTATTCGCCGCCTATGGTTAATATTTCGTCGCCCAACACCTAGGGCGACAAAATGAGTTTTGTCACGGAACCGTCGTTATATTCGAGTCGCCCTTTATCTACAACTACAAAAACTAGTTTGTCGCCCAAAATGAGTTGTTGTGACAATGTTATGTTTGTTGCCCAAAATCTTGTGCCACGAAACAAAATTTTTGTGACCTAAAACTTTGTGTCACGGGAAAAAGTATTGGTGGCGTAAGACTTTGTCCACGAAATTTCTTATTTTGTCGTCTAAGCTCTTGTCCTATGAAAATTTACGTCCTCTCCCAAACGCTTATGCTATAAAGTCTTATACTCCCTTCGTCTCTTAATGTTCTTCCTAATTCAATTTTTTACACTATTTAAAATTTGCTAGATTGTTTCCAATTCATAAGAATAAATATGGCCATGTGAGATCTTGTTTGTTCGTCTCATTGAGTACTTTAAAAATATCAATTTTTTAGAAATATATAATTAGTGATATTAACAACGAAAAACGTGTCTCGACAAATGTGTCCAAGTGAAATGAAAAGAAAATTAAGGGACGTAGGGAGTACTAAGTTATGGGCGACAACATATAGAATTCGTCGTCACCGGTGTGCTTCCTCTCGCCCGAATTTCAGATTTTGTTGCCAATTAGTTTTTTGGGCGATGAAATATGGTTTGTCGGCTTGTCGCTCATGTTCTATTTTGGGCGACAAATTCTTTACTTGGTCTCTCATGTTCAATTTTGGGCCACAAATTTCATGTTCTATTTTGGGCTACAAATTCATTGTTCTATTGCCCATGTTCTATTTTGGACCACGAATTCAACGTGTTGCCGCCCATGTTTTATTTTGGGCCACGTGAGCCACAAAATCATTGATTTGTAGCCTATGATTTGTTTTGGACAATAAAATTCCATTTGTCGCCGTAAATTTCTTTTTTCGTCGCCAAATCAATTCTTCATGTAGTGATACTTACCTTCTTCTAATAACATCTAAAGAGAAAACAGATTACATAACAATAAAGTCAAAGGCTATAAACAGTCAGATAATTAGATCTATCATTGATTGGTATTATTACAGGCTAAGGTTCATAAGGAGACTGAATTCAGAGCTGCATTGCAGCGCCTCAGAGGATCAAGTGTCGACATTTCCATAGAAGCAGCTTGTTGGATCGTTAGTTCAATTACTTCTGAGGGAACAAAGTGTAATGTTCCTTCAGAGGTGTAGCAGCGGAATATTAACGCAGGAAGTATAGAAGAACACAAGTATTTAGAGTGGAAACCTCAATCACTAAGAGTTGAGTAAAACCACTACCTTCAAGCTTCTCACTTGAAGGATTTGAATGAGTATACTTATCTTATTAATCTCTTGTTTGTTACAAAAGAAAGCAAGGATTACGATCACGAATCTCTTCTTTCACTCGAGCCCAAACTCAACGCCTAAGACTAAGTATTGCTCACTCTTTCTCTCTTTTCTTCTTGTTCTTCTTTTGGACGATCACACTTGATTCACACAAGTATAGATTCTCTCTATCGTCACACTAATTCCTAAGCCTAAGACTAGTTTATATAGCAAAGATAAAACTAGGTTTAAACTTGGAAAAACAAGAATATGGAAAATATATCTTTCGCATAAGAAGATATAATTTCCATCATTTAAATATATCTTTTTCCTTAAGATCTTCATGAAATCTTTGCAGCTCAACCGTATTTTCCATAAAGAAAACATTGATATCTTCGTTGTGCTCTCTCAGCCATTTCTTTCCTTATTTAGCTCGCCTCTGTTGAGTAACGTTCCTGCTCAAGTAGACATCCTGAAACACTCAAGTAAACATTAGTAGAGATGTTTGTTACCATCAAAACCAGAAGGAACTTTACTTCAGCTGTAGCTTCAACAAATTCCCCCTTTTTGATGGTGACAAACATACTCATTGAATACTTCTAAAACTCATCTAAACAGTTCTCCTAAGGGAACGTTACTTATAAGGATTAAGTACAGATGTTCCCCCTCAAACCTTGACCATTCCTTTCTTCCCCCTTTTGGCATCATCAAAAAGTAAGTCTAAACATGCACTTGAAATAAAAGAACTCCAGAACACATCAAAACAAGCAAATCATTGATTAAAACAAGCGTCATAAGAACAGACGCTGATATATATACTGGACGAGGAAAAGAAAACATTAACATAGAGAAAGAAAAAGAAGACACATAAAACCCTAAGCAAAGGGTACAATAAGCGCAAGAGAAGATAGATAGATGTGCTAGGAACAGAGAGTGGGGGTCAGAGAGAGGAGGAAAGGTGTGGAGAAGAGACTGTTAAACTGCCAAGGGAACCTCTAGTTGGATGACGTCCAACGACGTATCTCAGCCTTCAAGGCAGCAACTTCATTCACCAGATTTGAAACCAGTGAGCACAGCTCTTCCATCCTCTGTTGTTGGTAGACCATAGTTGGTTCTTCACTCTGTTCATGTGGAGGGTCCTCAGATACATGCTCTGTTTCACAAAACTCAGCAGAGCGGACCCAATCTCCATCTTCATTCTTCTCAAATTTCATCTTCCTTAAATTTGCTTCAGCTAACTCCCTAGCAAAGACAACCTCACAAGGACCAACTTCATACACCCTCAGGTACTCTAGGATCTTCTTTACTACGCCTGGGAAGGGAAGACCATGCCTGTCGTTCCTCCGAGCATGGGCCATGTGTAGCATGATGATTTTTGGTAGGTTTATGGCTTGCCTGAGGAGGAGCTTGTCCATGAGAAGGCAATCCTGAATGAGGATGGTAGTGCGCTTCTGCTCTCTGGGGGTAATGTTACTGATTAGATAGCTGTGCAGAATCCGGTTCGCTACCCCCATGGACGAGGTGGTCATTTCCCCAACAACTTCAGTGGAGTAGTCCTGAGAAACCCTTTGGATTGCAGCCAACCCTATGTCTTTTGGCCACTGCCCTTTGACGTATTCTTCAAAACCTTCGTGAGGTACCCCGAGTATGACTCCCAGTTCGGTGCTTGAGACCACGTGGGTGTCCTTCCCAAGGACGAAGGAGGCTTGTATGGCGTGAGGCCTCTCAGTGATGGTGATGGAGCTGTAGAACTGCTTTATCATTCCCTCATTTACCTATGGCGCTGTGCAGAACAGGTTTTCCCAACCTTGGTGGCGGATGATGTCCACCAGGATATCCATCCTGTTGGCGACTAGAAACTCCTCATCAAACAGAAGATCTCTGATGATGGTTCGTTTCCCCAAGGCTTTTCCTGCAGCCACTTGTTTGGGAACTTTCCTTCCTTTGGGTGGCTTTGCTGCAGCGCTCCTTGTTCGTGGACGAGAAAGGGAAGGCTCCACTTTTGCTCTTTTGAGCACTGGTTCCTGAGGCTCGTCGTCTTCCTCACTGAGATTTAGAATCTCAGGGAACTTTCCCTTAAATAATGGCGAGTTCTCCTCCTCGATTTCGGCAAGGATCAGGTCTGTTTGTGGGGGAGAGGAGTGTGGAGGGCTAGTGGTGGTTTCTTTTTGGGCTTTTTCTTGAGAGATGGGGCTTGAGACTTTTTCAGTGGTAGGGGAGGCTAATTTCTCAGTAGAGGTACTTGACTGGGATAAGGTGGGTGTGACCGGCGGTGTTGTTTCTTTTGCCGGCGAGGGTTCTTGATGGGTTTCTTTTGAAGACGAAGAAGGTTCTTTATTGATTTCTTTTGGAGGGGATGAGGGTTCTTTGGCTGGGGATTGTGGCTTTGGAGATTCTGTGAGGATGCCTAAGGAAGCAAGGATGCTTCTTAGTGTTTCTGGGCTTTCGTTTCCTGTGAGAGATACAGAGGTGGTGTTCACCATTGTTGCAGGGAGGGTTTCTGAGAAAGCTTGTGTTTAGGAGAGGGTAAAGAGAAGGTTGTGGCGAGGGAGATCTTGGGAAAATGCCTTTAAGTAGTTGCCGAATTTTCCATATCTGAACATCAGATCACTCGTTTCAAATTCAAAAATCCTTTTTCCAAATCTGAACAGTTTTCCATAAATATGCCGCTTTTTCCTCCAATCAGATATACTCAAGAACCATCATTACCTTTCTAGGTTCCAGAACCTACTCTAGTCCTTTAGACTCCTGCCGAATGCATGTATCTGTCACCTCAGAGCTATTAATCCCCTCAGCAATTTTTCAAATCTCAACCCTTATCCTTTCCTTTCTCAATCTGATATCGAAGGTATTGTGATGCTTGGGGTATGTTTACCAGGGATGGTACAAAAGAACATCACATAGAAAAAAAAATTCACATAATATGAATTTAAAATATTTTATATCATGATGAGGGAGTCCAGTTGTGAATGGAAAAACATGGCTCATAGGACTATCGATCATGAAGGTTTATAGGGTGGCCGTAGATTCCCTCTATCCTTTGGGCTTATATTGAGGGATCAGTACATCAAGAGGGATCTTTTGGGTTAGAAAATAAGACCTTTGCCTAAGGAATCATGCATTTATCAATTTCAATCTCTAGCAAGGTATCTTTCCTAATCACGTATAGATCATGCAAGCAGTTCAAAGGACTCAAGTTTATTTCATAGAAAAGCAGGTATTAAAATGCTTAAAGGACTAATACTCAAGATGAATAAACTCACTAATTTTACCAATCATTGGGGGTTTCAAGGAAGATCAAGATTAGTTGAGAGAAATCATACCTAGACCCATACGTAATTTCTTAAAGGGAGCCTTGTTTAGTGGCTTTGTGAAGATATCCGCGATTTGATCCTCAGAGCGGACATGTTCCATAGAGACAATTCCTTTCTCCACACAATCACGAAGGAAGTGATGTCTTATGTCAATATGCTTAGTCCTAGAGTGCTGCACAGGATTCTTAGAAATATCAATAGCACTAGTGTTATCACAAAGTATAGGAACGTTACCTGAAATGATGCCAAAGTCACTTAGCTGTTGTTTGAGCCATATGAGTTGAGAACAACAAGCTGCGGCGGCGACATACTCAGCTTCGGCAGTGGATAGGGCGACAGTGGTTTGTTTCTTTGATCCCCAAGACACAAGACAAGGGCCAAGGAATTGAGCCATCCCAGATGTTGATTTCCTATCTGGCTTGTGTCCATCAAAGTCAGCATCTGTGTACCCTAGTAATTCAAGACTTCCCCCTCTTGGGTACCACAGACATAGATCATCAGTCCCCTTAAGGTAACGCAAGATCCTTTTCACAGCAATGACATGAGTATCTCTGGGACTTGCTTGAAATCTAGCACAAAAACATACACTCTGCATGATATCAGGCCTACTGGCGGTTAGATAAAGCAATGAGCCTATCATTCCACGATAGACCTTTTGATCAGCTTCTTTCTTGTCGACATCCATTCCTATTGAATCATTTGGGGACATAGGGGTTGAATAATTCTTTGCATCCATCATACCAAACTTCTTGATGCACTCTCGTAGGTACTTTTGTTGATGCACCTTTGTTCCTTCCTCTGTTTGAACAACATGTAGGCCTAGAAAGAACTTAAGCTCGCCCACCATACTCATCTCAAATTCACTCTCCATCAGCTTTGTGAACTTGGTGACTAAGTGCTCGTTGGTGGAGCCAAAGATAATGTCATCCACATATACTTGTACTACTAAGGTATGCTTTCCCTCTCTTAATAGAAATAACGTTCTGTCTACTTCCCCTCTTACGTAACCATGAGATAAGAGGAATTGAGAAAGCCTTTCATACCAGGCGCGAGGAGCTTGCTTCAGACCATAGAGTGCCTTATCAAGTATGTAGACGTGGTCAGGATAGGAAGAGTCTTCGAATCCAGGCGTTTGTTCCACATAAACTTCTTCTTTTAGAACCCCGTTCAGGAACGCTGTCTTGACGTCCATTTGTTGCAACTTGAATCCATAGTGGGCAGAGTAGGCGATCAAGAGACGTATTGCTACTAATCTTGCAACCGGCGCAAAAGTTTCATCATAGTCAATTCCCTCTTGTTGATTGTAGCCTTTTACTACCAGTCTTGCTTTGTTCCTTATCACTTGTCCTCTTTCATCCATCTTGTTCCTGAACACCCATTTGGTACCTATGACGGAGCGATCCTTAGGTCTGGGAACTAGTCTCCATACTTTATTCCTCTCAAATTGATGAAGTTCCTCTTGCATAGCATTGACCCATTCTGGGTCTTCTAGGGCATCTTTCACTGTTCTTGGTTCAGCTGTGGAGACAAAGGCACAGAAGGCATGAAATGTAGGATCTAATGTGAGTACGAAACAAACCTTGTCGCTGGGTTCTAGAGATACATCGGAGGAGGGAAGCGAAGCACAGTTGCATACGTAGTCCATGAGTCTTGATGGGGGCCCATGGATACGAGTGCTGCGTCGCGTTTCTTCCTCTTCATGGTGAGTATCTTCTTCAGATTGTTCCTGAGATGGGGATAATTGTTCCCCCTGAGTTCCAGAATCTTCATTAGGTACACTTGCATCTTGATCAGGGACAGCTTCTTCTTCTGCGTTCATGTCCGTAGTGGGGATGCATTCCTCAGCATCAGCGAGAATGAATTGTTCCCTATCGGCTTCAGTCAGTGGAGGAACGTTTGGATCATGGACAACGTTACCTGCCATGATCTTTTCATCAAAGACCACATGGATGCTTTCCTCCACCTTCCTTGTCCTCTTGTTGTAAACTTTGTAGGCCCTACTATGTGTGGAATAACCTACAAACGTTCCTTCATCGCTTCTTGGATCGAACTTGCCCAGATTGTCCTTTCCATTGTTGTGGACGAAGCACTTGCACCCAAAGACCCTTAGATGAGAAATGTTCGGCTTCCTTCCTCTGAACAGCTCATATGGTGTCTTCTCAATCATAGGTCTCAACATGGCACGGTTCAGTACATAGCAAGCAGAGTTGAGTGCTTCAGCCCAGAAGTTTCTTGGCAATCCACTTGCAATTAGCATTGTCCTTGTCATATCCTCCAGAGTCCTATTCTTTCTTTCAACAACTCCATTCTGTTGAGGCGTTCTTGGCGCAGAAAAATTATGATTTATGCCTTTGTTCCCGCACAAGGAAAGAAACTGGGAGTTCTCGAACTCTGTACCATGGTCAGTGCGTATAGCCCTTAGATGAAATCCAGATTGATTTTCAATAGCATATAACCAAAATTCAAACTCATCAAACACATCCTCCTTTGAAGCAATGAAAATAGTCCAAGTAAACCTAGAGAAATCATCTACAATGACAAACACGTACTTGTTTCCCCCACGGCTAAGTGTGCGCATAGGCCCACACAAGTCCATGTGAATAAGTTCTAAGGGTTCAGAGGTACTTACCTGGTTTTTGGACTTGAAGGATGATCTTACTTGTTTTCCTCTTGTGCAAGCAATGCACACCTCTTCAGATTGACTCTCTATCTTTGGTAAACCAATAACTAGGTCTTTGTTGTGAAGTTTGTGTAGAAGTCTAAGGCTTGCATGAGAGAACCTTTGATGCCATAGATTGGATTCCTCAGATTGTGCAGAAAGGCACAGTTCCTCTTCAGGGATAAAAGATGGATCTACTTTGTATAGGTTGTTCTCTATGATTCCCCTGAGGAGAACTTTCCCTGTCTCAACATTCTCAACCAAACACTCATTAGTAGTAAAGATAACCCTATTTTGACCATCCTGGCACATTTGACGTACGCTCAATAGATCAAAGGTTAGGTTATCCACTAAGGTAACGTTATTCACAACAAGATTGTCAGAGATCCTTACCTTTCCCATGCCAATTACTTCCCCTTTACTGTTGTTCCCAAAGGTTATAGAACCTTTGTTTTCAGGATGGAGAGATATAAACCATGCTTTGTTCCCAGTCATGTGTATTGAGCAAGCGCTATCTATATACCAGGAACTCTTCTTCTTTCCATCCTGCAAGTAAGGGATTAGTTTTTGCGCACCCAGGCAAGCCTAGGCTTACCTGGGATGAAGAACAATCTTCTATCCTCATTATCTTTTAAAACAACCTTGATCCTGGGAGTGTTCCTAACAGAAGAATTATTGCAATAATTGTAGGCTATCTCCTCATCTCTTGATTTTTTCCAACACTCTTGTTGATGATGTCCTGACTCACCACAGTACCAGCAAACCCTGTGGTGTTTCAGATTGACATACCTACTTTGTCCAGGCCAGATGGTTTTGTTTTCAATTCTAGACCTAAAATCCACCTCTACTGGCTTGGTGCTATTGGCATGTTTTTGCCATATCTTATAGGCCTTCTGTCCATCAAACCACACCTTCTCTTCCTGAGCAATTTTCTTCCCTTTATCTTCAGAACCATTGTGGGAACAATGTGTGATTGATTCTCCACAGGGTTCTTTATGACAGAGGGAATTTTGTATACCAGGAGACGAAATGGCAGTTTGTGAACAAGAGGCGCTATCGTAGCCTAATCCAGCACGTGGTACAAAGCGTTTAGAGAAATCAGCATTCTCCTTATCAATTTTAGAGGTAATATATTCATCTAACCAAATTTTCCTTTTGTTTTCTTCCTCTATTAGAAATTCATCAACTTTCTTAGCAAATTTTGAATTTTCCTCAGTCAAAGTTTTAATTTCAGATTCAAGAATGACAATTTTCCTTTCCAGGGAAGCTATATCAGACACATACTTAGGACAGGATTTGCACAAGTCCGACGAAGGGAATGAAGCCTTTTCAAGTCTAGCAACCTTAGAAGCCCAAAGCTGGTTTTCCTCAATTAGACATGAAATGGTTTCATCCTTCTCATCGATCAAAGAATTCAGATTACTTTGTTCCTTTCCTAGAGAATGAATGAACCTAATAATCTGAGCTTTTGATTTGTTTTCTAAGAAAGAGTCAAATTCAGAAGTGTTTACCTCATCTTCGGATTTTTCTCCTGTAGCCATTAGACATGTGTAGGGAGATTCTTCTTTGGAGTCGGAAGTCCCTCCTGTAGCCACTAGACACGTTTCCTTGGGAGTGTAAAGAAATTCGTCTTCAGAGTCAGATGTCCCCCATGTTGCAATCATTGCTTCCTTCTTTTCCCTTTGAAGGACATTTGCATCTCCTCCCTTCTTTTTGAAGCAATTTCTCGCGAAGTGTCCCTTCTTCTGGCAGTGATAGCAGATGATAGTACTCATGTCTTTGTTCCCATCAGGGAGACGTTGTTTTTCTCTGCTATCCTTCCAAACTCTTCGAAAGGCTCTTGTGAAGAGAGCAACTTCTTCATCCTTATCAATAATTTCGTCCTCTTCCTGAGCAAGATCGAAGTCTTTTTCGATTTTTAGAGCAATGTTCTGGGACTTCTCTGCCTTCTCTCCTTCCCTTCGTAGCATCTTGCTCTGTTGAATCCCCGCGTTGCTCTGGAGACGAGCAACTAGTTCCTCCAAGGTGATGTTTTTGATATCATTCTGAGCTTGGAGTGCAAGAGAGAACGCGTCCCATTTAGAGGACAATCCCTGAAGAAATTGATGTGTTAGTTTCCACTCAGGGATCGTTTCCCCTAAGAACTCGAGTTGGCCTACGTATCCCTGGAAACGTGAATGGTAGTCATCCAAAGACTCATTCTTTCCTTGAACAGCACTATCATACTCCTTGATGAGAGTCAAGATCCTATTTTTCTTGATGTCTTCATTCCCCTCATACATCCTTTTGAGGGATTTGAATATGTCGTGAGCAGTCTTGTACTTTAGAACCTTCCTTTGATCGGATGGACCAAGGGCAGCGAGTATGACCTTCTTTGCTCTCATGTTGAGCTCCAAGACTTTGTAATCAGCATCTTGATAATCTTCTCTTTTCTTGAGTGTTCCTCCAGTCTCATCTGAGGGATCGAGAATCTTCACATCTCCAAATTCCACAATCTTCCACATCTGTCCATGCAGGGAACAGATATGTGATTCGATCTGTTCCACCCAGTATGAGAACTCTCCTGATTTGAGCATTGGTGGCTTCCAAAAGGAGTCGTTGATGGCTGTTCCTGACATTCTTCCTGCAAGGGTAACAATCTAGAGACCAGGCTCTGATACCAATTGTTGGATCGTTAGTTCAATTACTTCTGAGGGAACAAAGTGTAATGTTCCTTCAGAGGTGTAGCAGCGGAATATTAACGCAGGAAGTATAGAAGAACACAAGTATTTAGAGTGGAAACCTCAACCACTAAGAGTTGAGTAAAACCACTACCTTCAAGCTTCTCACTTGAAGGATTTGAATGAGTATACTTATCTTATTAATCTCTTGTTTGTTACAAAAGAAAGCAAGGATTACGATCACGAATCTCTTCTTTCACTCGAGCCCAAACTCAACGCCTAAGACTAAGTATTGCTCACTCTTTCTCTCTTTTCTTCTTGTTCTTCTTTTGGACGATCACACTTGATTCACACAAGTATAGACTCTCTCTATCGTCACACTAATTCCTAAGCCTAAGACTAGTTTATATAGCAAAGATAAAACTAGGTTTAAACTAGGAAAAACAAGAATATGGAAAATATATCTTTCGCATAAGAAGATATAATTTCCATCATTTAAATATATCTTTTTCCTTAAGATCTTCATGAAATCTTTGCAGCTCAACCGTATTTTCCATAAAGAAAACATTGATATCTTCGTTGTGCTCTCTCAGCCATTTCTTTCCTTATTTAGCTCGCCTCTGTTGAGTAACGTTCCTGCTCAAGTAGACATCCTGAAACACTCAAGTAAACATTAGTAGAGATGTTTGTTACCATCAAAACCAGAAGGAACTTTACTTCAGCTGTAGCTTCAACAGGGGTGTTGCTGGATGATTATGTTGTCTGAGAAATTGGCAGAGCGCTTATACCGGAAATTAGTTTAAAAACGAGCTGATATCGGGAATTTTTTTAAAAAAGGCCTGCTTAAGAAAAAAATTCTCTTGTTGAATGCTAAATGAATTTTCGTTTTGACAATTTCTTTTTCAGTACAATCAGTAGCAAGGATGATCTAATTGTTAAAGCAATCTGATCAAGCACTTGAACATTTCGAGCAAATAATGAAACAAAACACTGATAACATGCAATTAAGGCGGAAAGAATGTTCTACTAGCTTTCCACATCAAAAGATCCACTACAATGACAAACAACAACAACAACAAAGACAAAATTTTCAAAGTTTTTCTGTGTGAATTTGCTGGTTGTCAAATACGCAGAAAGCCAGAAATGCTAATAATTTCTTCAATGAAACATCACAGCTTAGGCTGCCAACTATTGCAATAAACAATCCGCATCTTGAAGAGAACAAATTGCTAGTCAATCTACGAGTACCGATCTCAAGTATTCAATTATGATTCCAAAAGGAAGACCATCCTCTTTCAAAATACCCACTCCCCAAAAACAACTGAATAAAAAGAGTTAGAAGTTGGTGAAGTGTCCAGCAGAATCATAAAGGATAAACTAACTTAACTTTTTACACGGGACCGCACTCTAATTTTACTACACAAAAGAGCAAACAAGCCAATTTCTCAGACAACATAATCATCCAGCAACACCCCTGTTGAAGCTACAGCTGAAGTAAAGTTCCTTCTGGTTTTGATGGTAACAAACATCTCTACTAATGTTTACTTGAGTGTTTCAGGATGTCTACTTGAGCAGGAACGTTACTCAACAGAGGCGAGCTAAATAAGGAAAGAAATGGCTGAGAGAGCACAACGAAGATATCAATGTTTTCTTTATGGAAAATACGGTTGAGCTGCAAAGATTTCATGAAGATCTTAAGGAAAAAGATATATTTAAATGATGGAAATTATATCTTCTTATGCGAAAGATATATTTTCCATATTCTTGTTTTTCCTAGTTTAAACCTAGTTTTATCTTTGCTATATAAACTAGTCTTAGGCTTAGGAATTAGTGTGACGATAGAGAGAGTCTATACTTGTGTGAATCAAGTGTGATCGTCCAAAAGAAGAACAAGAAGAAAAGAGAGAAAGAGTGAGCAATACTTAGTCTTAGGCGTTGAGTTTGGGCTCGAGTGAAAGAAGAGATTCGTGATCGTAATCCTTGCTTTCTTTTGTAACAAACAAGAGATTAATAAGATAAGTATACTCATTCAAATCCTTCAAGTGAGAAGCTTGAAGGTAGTGGTTTTACTCAACTCTTAGTGGTTGAGGTTTCCACTCTAAATACTTGTGTTCTTCTATACTTCCTGCGTTAATATTCCGCTGCTACACCTCTGAAGGAACATTACACTTTGTTCCCTCAGAAGTAATTGAACTAACGATCCAACAATTGGTATCAGAGCCTGGTCTCTAGATTGTTACCCTTGCAGGAAGAATGTCAGGAACAGCCATCAACGACTCCTTTTGGAAGCCACCAATGCTCAAATCAGGAGAGTTCTCATACTGGGTGGAACAGATCGAATCACATATCTGTTCCCTGCATGGACAGATGTGGAAGATTGTGGAATTTGGAGATGTGAAGATTCTCGATCCCTCAGATGAGACTGGAGGAACACTCAAGAAAAGAGAAGATTATCAAGATGCTGATTACAAAGTCTTGGAGCTCAACATGAGAGCAAAGAAGGTCATACTCGCTGCCCTTGGTCCATCCGATCAAAGGAAGGTTCTAAAGTACAAGACTGCTCACGACATATTCAAATCCCTCAAAAGGATGTATGAGGGGAATGAAGACATTAAGAAAAATAGGATCTTGACTCTCATCAAGGAGTATGATAGTGCTGTTCAAGGAAAGAATGAGTCTTTGGATGACTACCATTCACGTTTCCAGGGATACGTAGGCCAACTCGAGTTCTTAGGGGAAACGATCCCTGAGTGGAAACTAACACATCAATTTCTTCAGGGATTGTCCTCTAAATGGGACGCGTTCTCTCTTGCACTCCAAGCTCAGAATGATATCAAAAACATCACCTTGGAAGAACTAGTTGCTCGTCTCCAGAGCAATGCGGGGATTCAACAGAGCAAGATGCTAAGAAGGGAAGGAGAGAAGGCAGAGAAGTCCCAGAACATTGCTCTAAAAATCGAAAAAGCCTTCGATCTTGCTCAGGAAGAGGATGAAATTATTGATAAGGATGAAGAAGTTGCTCTTTTCACAAGAGCCTTTCGAAGAGTTTGGAAGGATAGCAGAGAAAAACAACGTCTCCCTGATGGGAACAAAGACATGAGTACTATCATCTGCTATCACTGCCAGAAGAAGGGACACTTCGCAAGAAATTGCTTCAAAAAGAAGGGAGGAGATGCAAATGTCCCTCAAAGGGAAAAGAAGGAAGCAATGATTGCAACATGGGGGACATCTGACTCTGAAGACGAATTTCTCTACACTCCCAAGGAAACATGTCTAAAGGCTACAGGAGGGACTTCAGACTCCAAAGAAGAATCTCCCTATACATGTCTAATGGCTACAGGAGAAAAATCCGAAGATGAGGTAAACATTTCTGAATTTGACTCTTTCTTAGAAAACAAATCAAAAGCTCAGATTATTAGGTTCATTCATTCTCTAGGAAAGGAACAAAGTAATCTGAATTCTTTGATCGATGAGAAGGATGAAACCATTTCATGTCTGATTGAGGAAAACCAGCTTTGGGCTTCTAAGGTTGCTAGACTTGAAAAGGCTTCGTTCCCTTCGTCAGACTCATGCAAGTCCTGTCCTAAGTATGTGTCTGATATAGCTTCCCTGGAAAGGAAAATTGTCATTCTTGAATCTGAAATTAAAACTTTGACTGAGGAAAATTCAAAATTTGCTAAGAAAGTTGATGAATTTCTAATAGAGGAAGAAAACAAAAGGAAAATTTGGTTAGATGAATATATCACCTCTAAAATTGATAAGGAGAAGGCTGATTTCTCTAAACGCTTTGTACCACGTGCTGGATTAGGCTATGATAGCGCCTCTTGTTCACAAACTGCCACCTCGTCTCCTGGTATACAAAATTCCCTCTGTCATAAAGGATCCTGTGGAGGATCAATCACACATTGTTCCCACAATGGTTCTGAAAACAAAGGGAAGAAAATTGCTCAGGAAGAGAAGGTGTGGTTTGATGGACAGAAGGCCTATAAGATATGGCAAAAACATGCCAACAACACTAAGCCAGTAGAGGTGGATTTTAGATCTAGAATTGAAAACAAAACCATCTGGCCTGGACAAAGTAGGTATGTCAATCTGAAACACCACAGGGTTTGCTGGTACTGTGGTGAGTCAGGACATCATCAACAAGAGTGTTGGAAAAAATCAAGAGATGAGGAGATAGCCTACAATTATTGCAATAATTCTTCTGTTAGGAACACTCCCAGGATCAAAGTTGTTTTAAAAGATAATGAGGATAGAAGATTGTTCTTCATCCCAGGTAAGCCTAGGCTTGCCTGGGTGTGCAAAAACTAATCTCTTATTTGCAGGATGGAAAGAAGAAGAGTTCCTGGTATATAGATAGCGCTTGCTCAATACACATGACTGGGAACAAAGCATGGTTTATATCTCTCCATCCTGAAAACAAAGGTTCTATAACCTTTGGGAACAACAGTAAAGGGGAAGTAATTGGCATGGGAAGGGTAAGGATCTCTGACAATCTTGTTGTGAATAACGTTACTTTAGTGGATAACCTAACCTTTGATCTATTGAGCGTACGTCAAATGTGCCAGGATGGTCAAAATAGGGTTATCTTTACTACTAATGAGTGTTTGGTTGAGAATGTTGAGACAGGGAAAGTTCTCCTCAGGGGAATCATAGAGAACAACCTATACAAAGTAGATCCATCTTTTATCCCCGAAGAGGAACTGTGCCTTTCTGCACAATCTGAGGAATCAAATCTATGGCATCAAAGGTTCTCTCATGCAAGCCTTAGACTTCTACACAAACTTCACAATAAAGACCTAGTTATTGGTTTACCAAAGATAGAGAGTCAATCTGAAGAGGTGTGCATTGCTTGCACAAGAGGAAAACAAGTAAGATCATCCTTTAAGTCCAAAAACCAGGTAAGTACCTCTGAACCCTTAGAACTTATTCACATGGACTTGTGTGGGCCTATGCGCACACTTAGCCGTGGGGGAAACAAGTACGTGTTCGTCATTGTAGATGATTTCTCTAGGTTTACTTGGACTATTTTCATTGCTTCAAAGGAGGATGTGTTTGATGAGTTTGAATTTTGGTTACATGCAATTGAAAATCAATCTGGATTTCATCTAAGGGCTATACGCACTGACCATGGTACAGAGTTCGAGAACTCCCAGTTTCTTTCCTTGTGCAGGAACAAAGGCATAAATCACAATTTTTCTGCGCCAAGAACGCCTCAACAAAATGGAGTTGTTGAAAGAAAGAATAGGACTCTGGAGGATATGACAAGGACAATGCTAATTGCAAGTGGATTGCCAAGAAACTTCTGGGCTGAAGCACTCAACTCTGCTTGCTATGTACTGAACCGTGCCATGTTGAGACCTATGATTGAGAAGACACCATATGAGTTGTTCAGAGGAAGAAAGCCGAACATTTCTCATCTAAGGGTCTTTGGGTGCAAGTGCTTCGTCCACAACAATGGAAAGGACAATCTGGGCAAGTTCGATCCAAGAAGTGATGAAGGAACGTTTGTAGGTTATTCCACACATAGTAGGGCCTACAAAGTTTACAACAAGAGAACAAGGAAGGTGGAGGAAAGCATCCATGTGGTCTTTGATGAAAAGATCATGGCAGGTAACGTTGTCCACGATCCAAACGTTCCTCCACTGACTGAAGCCGATAGGGAACAATTCATTCTCGCTGATGCTGAGGAATACATCCCCACTACGGACATGAACGCAGAAGAAGAAGCAGTCCCTGATCAAGATGCAAGTGTACCTAATGAAGATTCTGGAACTCAGGGGGAACAATCCCCATCTCAGGAACAATCTGAAGAAGATACTCACCATGAAGAGGAAGGAACGCGACGCAACACTCGTATCCATGGGCCCCCATCAAGACTCATGGACTACGTATGCAACTGTGCTTCGCTTCCCTCCTCCGATCTATCTCTTGAACCCAGCGACAAGGTTTGTTCCGTACTCACATTAGATCCTACATTTCATGCCTTCTGTGCTTTTGTCTCCACAGCTGAACCAAGAACAGTGAAAGACGCCCTAGAAGACCCAGAATGGGTCAATGCTATGCAAGAGGAACTTCATCAATTTGAGAGGAATAAAGTATGGAGACTAGTTCCCAGACCTAAGGATCGCTCCGTCATAGGTACCAAATGGGTGTTCAGGAACAAGATGGATGAGAGAGGTCAAGTGATAAGGAACAAAGCAAGACTGGTTGTAAAAGGCTACAATCAACAAGAGGGAATTGACTATGATGAAACCTTTGCGCCAGTTGCAAGATTAGAAGCAATACGCCTCTTGATCGCCTACTCTGCCCACTATGGATTCAAGTTGCAACAAATGGACGTCAAGACAGCGTTCCTGAACGGGGTACTAAAGGAAGAAGTTTATGTGGAGCAAACGCCTGGATTCGAAGATTCTTCCTATCCTGACCACGTTTACATACTTGATAAGGCACTCTATGGTCTGAAGCAAGCTCCTCGCGCCTGGTATGAAAGACTTTCTCAATTCCTCTTATCTCATGGTTACGTAAGAGGGGAAGTAGACAGAACCTTATTTCTATTAAGAGAGGGAAAGCATACCTTGGTAGTACAAGTATATGTGGATGACATAATATTTGGCTCCACCAACGAACACTTAGTTACCAAGTTCACAAAGCTGATGGAGAGTGAATTTGAGATGAGTATGGTGGGCGAGCTTAAGTTCTTTCTAGGCCTACATGTTGTTCAAACAGAGGAAGGAACAAAGGTGCATCAACAAAAGTACCTACGAGAGTGCATCAAGAAGTTTGGTATGATGGATGCAAAGAATTATTCAACTCCTATGTCCCCAAATGATTCAATAGGATTGGATGTTGACAAGAAAGAAGCTGATCAAAAGGTCTATCGTGGAATGATAGGCTCATTGCTTTATCTAACCGCCAGTAGGCCTGATATCATGCAGAGTGTATGTTTTTGTGCCAGATTTCAAGCCAGTCCTAGAGAAACTCATGTCATTGCTGTGAAAAGGATCCTGCGTTACCTTAAGGGGACTGATGATCTATGTCTGTGGTACCCAAGAGGGGGAAGTCTTGAATTACTGGGGTACACAGATGCTGACTTTGATGGACACAAGCCAGATAGGAAATCAACATCTGGGATGGCTCAATTCCTTGGCCCTTGCCTTGTGTCTTGGGGATCAAAGAAACAAACCACTGTCGCCCTCTCCACTGCCGAAGCTGAGTATGTCGCCGCCGCAGCTTGTTGTTCTCAACTCATATGGCTCAAACAACAGCTAAGTGACTTTGGCATCATTTCAGGTAACGTTCCTATACTCTGTGATAACACTAGTGCTATTGATATTTCTAAGAATCCTGTGCAGCACTCTAGGACTAAGCATATTGACATAAGACATCATCTCCTTCGTGATTGTGTGGAGAAAGGAATTGTCTCTATGGAACATGTCCGCTCTGAGGATCAAATCGCGGATATCTTCACAAAGCCACTAAACAAGGCTCCCTTTGAGAAATTACGTATGGGTCTAGGTATGATTTCTCTCAACTAATCTTGATCTTTCTTGAAACCCCCAATGATTGGTGAAATTAGTGAGTTTATTCATCTTGAGTATTAGTCCTTTGAGCATATCAATACCTGCTTTTCTATGAAATAAACTTGAGTCCTTTGAACTGCTTGTATGATCTATACGTGATTAGGAAAGATACCTTGCTTGAGATTGAAATTGATAAATGCATGATTCCTTAGGCAAAGGTCTTATTTTCTAACCCAAAAGATCCCTCTTGATGTACTGATCCCTCAATACAAGCCCAAAGGATACAGGGAATCTACGGCCACCCTATAAACCTTCATGATCGATAGTCCTATGAGCCATGTTTTTCCATCCACAACTGGACTCCCTCGTCATGATATAAAATATTTTAAACTCATAATTATGTGAAATTTTTTTCTATGTGATGTTCTTTTGTACCATTCCTGGTAAACATACCCCAAGCATCACAATACCTTCGATATCAGATTGAGAAAGGAAAGGATAAGGGTTGAGATTTGAAAAATTGCTGAGGGGATTAATAGCTCTGAGGTGACAGATACATGCACTCGGCAGGAGTCTAAAGGGCTAGAGTAGGTTCTGGAACCAAGAATGGTAATGATGGCGTTTGAGTATATTTGATTGGAGGAAAAAGCGGCATATTTATGGAAAGCCGTTCAGATTTGGAAAAAGAGATTTTGAATTTGAAATGAGTGATCTGATGTTCAGATATGGAAAATTCGGCAACTACTTAAAGGTTTTCTCCCAGATCTCCATCGTCCACAACCTTTTCTTTACCCTCTCCTAAACACAAGCCTTCTCAGAAACCCTCCCTGCAACAATGGTGAACACCACATCTGTATCTCTCACAGGGAACGAAAGCCCAGAGACACTAAGAAGCATCCTTGCTTCCCTGGGCATCCCCACAGAATCTCCAAAGCCACAATCCCCAGCCAAAGAACCCTCATCCCCTCCAAAAGAAACCCCTAAAGAACCCTCATCGTCTCCTAAAGAAACACTTCAAGAACCCTCGCCGGCAAAAGAAACAACACCGCCGGTCACACCCACTATATCCCAATCAAGTACCTCTACCGAGAAACTAGCCTCCCCTACCACTGAAAAAATTCCAAGCCCCATCTCTCAAGAAAAAGCCCAAACAGAAACCACCCCTAGCCCTCCACACTCCTCTCCCCCACAAACAGACCTGATCCTTGCCGAAATCGAGGAGGAGAACTCGCCCTTATTTAAGGGAAAGTTCCCTGAGATCCTAGATCTTAGTGAGGAAGACGACGAGCCTCAGGAACCAGTGCTCAAAAGAGCAAAAGTGGAGCCTTCCCCTTCTCGTCCACGAACGAGGAGCGCTGCAGCAAAGCCACCCAAAGGAAGGAAAGTTCCCAAACAAGTGGCTGCAGGAAAAGCCTTGGGGAAACGAACCATCATCAGAGACCTTCTGTTTGATGAGGAGTTTCTTGTCGCCAACAGGATGGATATCCTGGTGGACATCATCCGCCACCAAGGTTGGGAAAACCTTTTCTGCACAGCGCCAAAGGTAAATGAGGGCATGATAAAGCAGTTCTACAGCTCATTCACCATCACTGAGAGGCCTCACGCCATACAAGCCTCCTTCGTCCTTGGGAAGGACACCCACGTGGTCTCAAGCACCGAACTGGGAGTCATACTCGGGGTACCTCACGAAGGATTTGAAGAATACGTCAAAGGGCAGTGGCCAAAAGACATAGGGCTGGCTGCAATCCAAAGGGTTTCACAGGATTACTCAACTGAAGTTGTTGGGGAGATGACCACCTCGTCCATGGGGGTAGCAAACCGGATCTTGCACAGCTACCTCATCAGTAACATTACCCCCAGAGAGCAGAAGCGCACTACCATTCTCATTCAGGACTGCCTTCTCATGGACAAGCTCCTCCTCAGGCAAGCCATAAACCTACCAAAGATCATTATGCTACACATGGCCCATGCCCGGAGGAACGATAGGCATGGTCTTCCCTTCCCAGGCGTAGTAAAGAAGATTCTAGAGTACCTGAGGGTGTATGAAGCTGGTCCTTCTGAGGTTGTCTTTGCTAGGGAGTTGGCTGAAGCGAATTTAAGGAAGATGAAATTTGAGAAGAATGAAGATGGTGATTGGGTCCGCTCTGCTGAGTTTTGTGAAACAGAGCATGTAACTGAGGACCCTCCACAGGAACAGAGTGAAGAACCAACTATGGTCTATCAACATCAGAGGATGGAAGAGTTGTGCTCACTGGTTGGAAACCTGGTGAATGAAGTTGCTGCCTTGAAGGCTGAGATACGTCGTTGGACGTCATCCAACTAGAGGTTCCCTTGGCAGTTTAACAGTCTCTTCTCCACACCTTTCCTCCTCTATCTGACCCCCACTCTCTGTTCCTAGCACATCTATCCTTCTTCTTTTGCGCTTATTGTACCCTTTGCTTAGGGTTTTATGTGTCTTCTTTTAAAATTCTCTATGCTTGTGTTTTCTTTTCCCAGTCCAGTATTTGTATCAGCGTCCGTTCTTATGACGCTTGTTTTAATCTATGATTAGCTTGTTTTGATGAGTTCTGGAGTTCTTTTATTTCAAGTACATGTTTAGACTTACTTTTTGATGATGCCAAAAGGGGGAAGAAAGGAACGGTCAAGGTTTGAGGGGGAACATCTGTACTTAAAACTTATAAGTAACGTTCCCTTAGGAGAACTGTTTAGATGTGTTTTAGAAGTATTCAATGAGTATGTTTGTCACCATCAAAAAGGGGGAATTTGTTGAAGCTACAGCTGAAGTAAAGTTCCTTCTGGTTTTGATGGTAACAAACATTCCTACTAATGTATACTTGAGTGTTTCAGGATGTCTACTCTGAGCAGGAACGTTACTCAACAGAGGCGAGCTAAATAAGGAAAGAAATGGCTGAAGGAGCACAACGAAGATATCAATGTTTTATTTATGGAAAATACGGTTGAGCAGCAAAGATTTCATGAAGATCTTAAGGAAAGAGATATATTTAAAAGATGGAAATAATATCTTCTTATGCGAAAGATATTTTTTCCATAATCTTGTTTATTCCCTAGTTTAAACCTAGTTTTATCCTTGCTATATAAACTAGTCTTATGCTTAGGTATTAGGTGACGATTGAGAGAGTTTTACTTGTGCGAATCAAGTGTGATCGTCTAAAAGAAGAACAAGAAGAAAAGAGAGAAAGAGTGAGCAATACTTTATCTTAGGCGTTGAGTTTGGGCTCGAGTGAAAGAAGAGATTCGTGATCGTAATCCTTGCTTTCTTTTGTAACAAACAAGAAATTAATAAGATAAGTATACTCATTCAAATCCTTCAAGTGAGAAGCTTGAAGGTAGTGGTTTTACTCAACTCTTAGTGGTTGAGGTTTCCACTCTAAATACTTGTGTTCTTCTATACTTCCTGCGTCAATATTCCGCTGCTACACCTCTGAAGGAACAATACACTTTGTTCCCTCAGAAGTAATTGAACTAACGATCCAACAACCCCACAAAAAAAGAATCAGATTCCCTACTTCTTTTCAACAATTTCATAAACCTTAATTTCTCGTCATTCTTTTCAACAAAAAACAGTATATAGCAAAAGGGAATTTTTCATATGCTCCCAGTAAGAATAAGGAAATGAATAGTGTATAAAAATAAGGAACAAGTTGAGCTACCATTTCTTCACAAGATTGCATAACTTACTCAGGACTCAGAGCACCAAAAGAGACTATAGGACCATCCAATGTATACAGAAAAATATTGTCTGATACTGTTCTGAGCTATAATAAACCAACTAGTTTAAAATAGTTTATCGAAGGTATAGAAAGAGAAAATGTAGGAAACTAGTGTTGTAGGTAAACTTGTATTAGAATTGTATTGAGTTGAAGTGATTTTACAAGGCTTAGGTGGAGACCTTTATATAGTTAAAAATCAAGAAAGTGGAGGGACGATGTAACGGGTCTTTTTATTAATAAGAACAGCCGGCTACACTAGTTACAAGAAGCCTAGGAAATGTGGGTGGAGCTGGTGCATGAATCTCAATATTCCCCCTCAAGTGGAGTGTATATTGCAAACATTTAACTTGGAAAATAGTGAAGTGAATGTGCGTGGACCAAGAGGCTTTGTAAAGATGTCGGCAGGTTGGTCCTTAGTACGAATATGAAAAGTCTTGACTTCACCTCTTTGGATCTTATCGCGTATAACATGACAATCGATTTCAATGTGTTTTGTGCGTTCATCGAATACGGGATTCGAGGCGATGTGGAGCGCTAATTTGTTGTCACAATAGAGAGTGCACGGCTGAGGGTGAGGGACCCGAACATCGTGAAGAAGTGCACGTAGCCATGTGAGTTCACAGCAAGTGTTAGCCATGGATTGGTATTCGGCTTCGGTACTAGAGAGGGAGTCGGTTGCTTGCTTTTTAGTCTTCCAAGAGATCGGAGCACCGCCAAGGAAGATGATATATCCGGTTGTGGAGCGTCGTGTGTCACAACAGCGTGCCCAATTGGCGTCACAATAGCCTGTCAGATGGAGGCGCCCATGAGCGGGCAAGAAGAATCTTTGGCCTGGAGTACCCTTGATATACCGAAGGACATGATGAGCAACATCGAGATGGGGATGGCGTGGACAAGCCATGAATTGGATTAGAATGTGGACAACATATGTGAGGTCGGGTCTTGTAATGGTGAGGTAAATGAGGTGGCCAACCAACCGGCGGTAGACGGAGGGTTCGGTAAGAATGTTGCCATAATAAGTCGTGAGAACCAAGTTCTCGGGAAGAGGAACAGTGGTCGGTTTAGCTTCGAGAAATCCTGTGTCATCAAGAATTTCAAGAGCACATTTTCTTTGGCAAAGAACAATCCCTTGTTTAGAACGAGCAACTTCGATGAAGTATTTGAGTGGTCCCATGTCTTTGAGGTTGAATCGAGTGGCAAGGAAGATCTCGGTGCTCTCAATATCCTGCAAGTTAGTGCCAGTGATAATAACATCATCGACATATACGAGAATGACTGTAAACTTACCTTGTTGATATTAAATGAACATAGAGTAGTCAGCTTGAGAGTGCTAAAATCCAGCTTGATTGAGGGCTGAGATGAGTTTGACAAACCATTGTCTAGACGCTTGTTTGAGGCCGTATAAAGATTTATGAAGTTTGCATACGCGAGTCTCACCTTTGGCATGAAATCCCGGGGAAAGCCGCATGTAGATATCCTATGTGAGATCTCCATTTAGGAAAGCGTTATTAACATCTAGTTGATGTAATGACCATCCGTTGGTGGCAGCAAGACTAATGATGACGCGGATTGCAGTGAGTTTGGCGATGGGTGCAAAAGTCTCGCGGTAGTCAATCCCTTCGACTTGATTGTAACCCTTCGCAAAAAGGCATGCTTTATGTCGTTCGACTGTGTCGTCAGGATTATGCTTGACTTTGTACACCCATTTACATCCAATAGGACTCTTTTTTGGAGGTAGTGGTACTAGACTCCAACCTCAAGGGCTTGGATTTCCTTCGCCATAGCCTCCCTTCATTGCGGGAATCGAGCAGCCTGCAAAAAAGTTCTAGGTTATTTCTCAAGCATAATGTTAGAGATGAAGTACTTATAATTGGAAGGCAATTTATGATATGATAGGAGATGAGAGAGATCGTGGGGATTTCCCGAAAAAACCTGATTCGAGGAAGACGTTGTATTGGATGAGTGAGATGGTAAAGTTACCTCAACATGGAAGTCCCGGAGGAGGGTGGATGGCTTTGTTTGTCAGGAAATACGAGGCAAAGGTGGTGGTGGTGTGGGATATGCAGTAGTGGGTACTGTTGTAGAATTTGATACAGGTGCGGAAGTTGGTGGGGGTGTGGGATTTACAGTAGTGGATACAGGTGTAGAATTTGGTACATGCGCGGAGATTTGTGGTGGTGTGGGGGTTTTTAGTAGCTGGTACGGTCGTATAATTTGATACAGGTGCGGAATTTGGTGGTGGTGTGGGGCTTACAGTAGTGGATACGAGTGTAAAATTTGGTACAGGTGCGGAGATTTGTGGTGTTATGGGGTTTTCAGTAGTTGGTACAGCCGTATAATTTGATACGGGTGCAGGGATTTGTGGTGTTATGGGATTGACAGTGGTTGATACGGTTGTATGAGATTTTACAGGCAACGCATCATCCCAAAAAATAGATGGGGTTGTAAAATTCGGAAGAGGTAAATCCGTATGGTTTTGAGAAATGTTGGAATTTTTTAGGAAAGGAAATTATGTTTCATGAAAAATTACATCACGTCAAATAATGGTTTTCTTATGAATAAAATCATAGAGTTTGTAACCTTTGATTCCGGATGGATATCTGATAAAAACACACTCCATTGAACGAGGTTCAAATTTGATAGGGCGAAGATGTAGAAGCAAAACAACGACAACCAAAAACACGTAAATGAGAATAATTAGGAGATTTGCAAAAGAGTATTTCAAAAGGAGTTTTATTTTTCAAGGTACGACTTGACATACGATTGATTAAATAAGTGGCGGTAAGGATGACATCGCCCCCAAACACATTTCGGTAAATGAGATTGAAAGAGGAGTGCACAAGCAACGTTCAACAAGTGGCGGTGCTTGCGTTC
Source organism: Oxyria digyna (assembly GCA_029168935.1). Classification (NCBI taxonomy): domain Eukaryota; kingdom Viridiplantae; phylum Streptophyta; class Magnoliopsida; order Caryophyllales; family Polygonaceae; genus Oxyria; species Oxyria digyna. Next base: position 37,312,797 of record JAPVLV010000009.1, read on the forward strand.
AGCCACACCATTTTGTTGAGGGGTATTGACACAACTAGTTTGATGTAAAATCCCTTTGGAGGAGTAAAAATCAAAACACTTGAATTCTGGTTCATTATCACTACGGACGACTTTTACACGTCTATCGAATTGATTTTCGATGAGTGTAAGGAATTGAATGACAAGAGGTCGGGCCTCGGATTTTCTTTTCATAAGATAAATCCATGTAAATTTTGAAAAGTCGTCTACAATAGTTAAGAAATAACGCGCCCCTGTTAAAAAAGGAACATGGTAGCCTCCCCAAATATCCATATGAATAAGATCGAAACATGAAGAACTAGTGGAAGTATACAGTGGAAAAGGGAGCTGATCGAGTTTGTTTGGCCAAAGGGCAAATTAAACAAGAATGTTCAAGTGAACCTTTGTTTTAAAAAACGGGAATGAGGGATGATACTTGTTGTGATGGATGTCCAATGCGTTGGTGCCATAGGGAGGCTGAGATCAGAGGCGGACCCACGTTGGGCCGAGGAGGGGCTATAGCCCCCCTTCGGAAAAAAATCCCGAATAAAAAAATTAGTGTAAAAAATAGCGATTTTTCTGATATAGCCTCTCCTGAAATATAGTATTTTAATTAATATATAATTTAGCCCCTCCTGGGTTCGAATCATGGGTACGCCACTAGTTGAGATGGTGACATTACATGAAGTGGTTTGTGGCTGGGATTTGAGGAAGTATAGGCCATCTCGTTCCTATCCATTCACAATCATCTTTTCCGTGAGGAAGTCCATAATCATAGGCCAATTTACTAATTGAAACAAGGTTAACGGAAAATCCAGGAACACAAAGGACATGCGAAATTGTTAATTGAGATGTAAAAGTTACGATTCTGATATGTGAAACGGTATTAGATTTTCCATCCGGTAAACGAACAAAACGATTTTTAGTTGGTTCATAAGAGTTTAAAAAACGAGTATGGTAGGTAACGATTTTTAGTTGGTTCATAAGAGTTTAATTGAGATGTAATAGTCTAGTTACATTTTTAAAAATAATTGTGTTTCTACTAAAAATTGTTCTTTAATTGCAAATCTATAAGCCAACTCAAATCGTTAAAATGATGATGTTGAAATTTTATTAGGCAAATAATTATATTTTATATTTAAATTTTGTTAAAAAACTTTTTTAATCTCACTATAAATTTTTGTTTAATAAATTAATAAACTATAAATCTAACAATTTATTCCTAAAAACACTCTTATAGCTTGAAATGTGTTAGCTTTAATATATTAGATAAATTCTCGTACTTCTCTTGTGTGAAGGCAGATGCAACAAAGTTGGAACTCAGAGAAGATTCATCCATGGAGGAAGCAACAACAAACTCCGAGCCTGGATTTGGTGGCTTCAAGGAATCACGATCCTATGGATATCCATGAAGTTTATATAAACGATCAATAATATGTCCCTACTTGTTACAATGATCACAAAAAAATGTCCTTCCTCTAGAGCGAGGACCAGAAGAACCATTGTTGTGAGATGAACCAGAATTCTGAGACTTAGAACCATGATTCTAGTGATAATTGCCACGAGATGCTTACGTAGTGGTTTCAGTGTCATTGTTAGAGTCAGGAGAACGAAGAGCACGTTAATACTCTTTTTGTAGCACAATGATGTAAACATTAACAACAGAACGTGGAGGATTAATAATGAGAATACCTCCTCTTATGACAGAAAAATCATCATTTAGTCCCGCGAGGAATTGAATAACTTGTTGATCTTGAACCAATTCACCTGTAATAACAGAAGAACCACAAACACAAGCACGGTCTTCAACTACAACAGAATATTCATACCAAAGCATTTTGCAACTGGTGAAATAAGACGAAACAAATTGCAAAACTTGAGAAATTGATGTGAGATCTTGATGAATCTGATACATCTTGGTGTGATTGGACTGGAAAAATAGAGAACCTAATTCGGCCAATATCTGATGAGCTATGCGCCTATGCAACATAACTGATTGAGCAATATCCTTCTTTACTAAGTGAAATAGCCAAGAAATGATCATAGTATTGCATCGTTCCCGATGTGAATGAAGAGGAGAATCTGAAGGAGGTTTGCGACATGTGTCTGTCACAAACCCTAGCTTATTATTAGCAATTAGCGAGACCTCAACAACTCGCTTCCATTGGATAAAGTTACGTTCATCAAGAGGTTCAAAAGCGAGCGAGTGAGCCGGATTCTCAAAATGATGGAGATAAAGCTCTTCCCAAGGATCAAGGTTGATAACTGGAAAGCGCCGATTTCATGGCGGTTGAGTCGGTGGATGGATTGGATGTTGATTCAGAGGCGGAAAAACTGGAGCGGAAAATACATGAGTAGAAGGAGAATTACGAACTATCATAACCTAGTTTGATACTATGTAATGATGTTGGATTGGAAATAAGAATGGGAAAAACCTGCACCCTGATTTTTATAACTGACACCCACTCTTGGGTGCATCCTGAGTGCATCCAAAACTATTTTTTTTAAATCCGATTTAGTTTTGGGCGCATCCTGGGTGCGCCCAACTTAACCGGAAGATCGACCCGGTTCATTTGGACGCACCCAAGATGCGCCTAAGAGCGGGTGTCGTTTATAATTTTCCGGGTGTGGGGTTAAACGCCTAATAAGAATGAAAGGAAATGAGAGAAATTCATTAGAGCTCTAGGACAAAAGCTTTACAGTTGTAACGATTGATAGTTTGTTAGGAGATTACAAGTGTATTTCATACCACTTGTTATTTGTAACTTCCTATACAAGCTATCTCTATTTAACCGGCTTACTCATTCCGGATGACACTTCAGTCATGGTTGTGTGATTTGGATTGTCTTCTTGAGATGAAGCACTTTCAGGAGTTATATACTTTCCTAGTTGCATCATACAACCAGAAGAATGATTGTTTTCTGCTCCCCGGTGTCACAATGCCTGTGTTGGCCTTAGTGCAACCCGTGTTCGTGTCCATTCTCTCTCCATCCCGGTTTGCAGAGTTTCACTCACTGTTTTGTTAGTTTCTTCTATAACGTTGTTTATTGTGCGGCGGACCTTATTGTTATATCTCACCTCGTCCCATCTTTACCTGTTTTTGTAACAATTTCTTAGATCTTTATGGTCTCATCCTTCAGGAAGCTCTAGGGCAGTTTATTTTTGTTAGGTGAACCCCCTAAATGCTTTCTCATTCAAAAAAAACGGCTTAGTCTCCACAAAAGAAATTAAGTTTTGGTGCAAATAACTGTTAACGTAGGAAAAACGAACAGATTGCGTTCACAGATTATACGTCAATGTTCATATTATGGACGATAATGTTCATAATCTGTGACATAATTTTTTTTGAACGTTTTGAGTGAGGGACGCGGTGACATTTTTGTAATTACTGTGAACTTTGTTTCTTTTTTCTCAAAATGACTTCAAATTTTTTTATCAGAACATTACACTCAAATTATAAACTACATTTATAACTAGAAAAGTATATTTAAGACACCTATCATCCAATCAAGCCATCACCTTCCTCTAAGGCACGTTGGTTCATCAACTTCCTCGTCTATGTTTGACGGCCACCAGCTTAAATCATGATCCTTTACTAAAATTGGGTAAGAAGTATATATACATAGAACTATAGCAGGCATGATAATTTCGGAAGATAGAGAGTAATTGTGAAGACATGGTTCATTTAAGTCTCAACAAATGAACAACAAGGGACAACTAATTAATGCTCTACTTAATCCAAGCCATACAACAAATCTAATTGAATCACACACTAAAGCCTACATACATCATCTCTTGCTTAATCTAAACAATGTTGACCTCAAGGTTTCCTTTTGACACCCAACTATCAATACTCTTCCTCATATTTTCCTGATGATCAAGAAAAGCATTAGTCTTTTTAGGACCTTGATCTTGCCACATCAAACAAGGATCGGTTCGTGAAGGTCCTTCCGCCATCGAATCTTCTTTGAATTGTCGGTCGAGGCCTTGGATCGAGCACGCTAGTGTCTCTGAACACACTTCAATTGCGTTAGGAGGTATAGTCGGCTTGTATTTAAGAAGCTTTCCGTATTCGTTTAGTAGATGAAACATGTAGTCGTATACATTCTCCATTTCCAGTTCTTGTTGAACAAACTTGCTCCCTGTTTTTCCTATCTTTTGTGCCTGCAAAATTTGATCATTATAATGCCTGCAAAATTGCAATTTCTAGGAAGGGTCCAGGAGTGCATTTTGTAAGCTGAACTAAATGTCATAAAATACATATAATCTTGATTTCCATGATAATGAGTTAATAACATTATAATGTTATTTTTGACATTATGATACATCGTAATAACAAGATAATGTTAATAATTTGAACGGCAATGTTTGTAATCTGGGCGATAAATTTTTTTGAAGATAATGTTCATAATTTGAACGGCAATGTTCGTAATCTGGGCGATAAAAAATTTTGAGGTCATTTTGAGAAGAAGAAAAAGAAAACCAAAAACCAAAGTTTGCAGTAATTATAAGTATGTCACCGCGTCCTTCAGTGAAAACGTTAAAACATTTTTATGGTCCTAATTATGAACATTTTAAAATATAAACATTGACGTGTAATATGTGGACGTGTAATAAGGTAAGATGGTAACCTGTTGAGGGTGTCGATTTCCCCAATCAACCGCAAACTTGACCGATTTGCAAATGTTGTTGGGATTGACTGGCCAAAAATGCTTCATGGGTTCTAAGCTTCTTGTAAAGAACTCGTAAAAATCTGGCTTTACCAATAAGGTCATAGAGTCGCATGATAAGATGTACTTCTCACTTACTGACCAAGCAATTCCTTCAATGTAAATCTTGTACCTACATCAATGTATTTGGTTCATCAGCAGCAGCGAAATCAACTCTATGTAATTCATTAGATTAATTCTCTACCTATAATTGCACTGATCTGCCAGATTTGATGACTTGAACCCGTGTCTAGTTTCTTCATCCCAATTCTGCAAAACAGAGTAGATGTTAACATTGGCTCAGCATCTAAAATTTGTTGGGATTTGGACACAGAAAATGAATTGTAGTAGTGTGGGCCGTGCAAAGTTTTTTGCGTTCACAGATAACAAACTAATATTCATAATTTGAGAGATAATGTTCATAATTTGGCGATCATGTACGTTCAGGTCATTTTGAGGGGAAAAAAAATCAAAGTTCGTAGTAGATATAAGTATGTCACCGCGTCCCTTACTGAAAACGTTCAAAAATATTCATCGTCCATATTATGAACATTATCATCCAGAATATGAACATTGACGTGTTATCCGTGAACGCGAACTTCGTTTTTTAAGAGGTGTTCTCACCCGAACTTTCCTCTATCAACCGTTCACCCAATAAAATTGTTGCCCAACTAACGAGTAGTCAATCGAATTTATTCATCAACTAACATGTGTATACCAATATGTCATTACCTGAGTATGAAGGACAATGTTCCATAGTTCGGTAGAATTGCAATCATGAAGTTTCATCCTATCACCCATGAAAAAGTTTCCCTTCCAAAAAGCATGAGGAGACCTATTCTCCCACTTGATCTTCTTAGTCCCTTCTCTTAGATCCTTCTTCAAGAAACCCCATGGTTTTATATTGATCTCTGGCCTGCAACCAAAACCCATATTCAACCAATTAACATCCCTTAAGTCATACAAACAAGCCATTAGTTACATAAAAGTTTTATGAATTCAAACTATAAAGATGCTCATAAAATGTCAATAAGGGCTATTTCAGAGCTAAAATCTATAGTTTCACATAATCAAATGACATATAGTGTTTGCTCGGTATGAAAAGCTTGATATACCGACTTATTGGTTTCAGTAAGCTAGCTTATGTTTGGCAAAATGAAGGCAAAACTATATTTTGCCGAACAGACTGATAGATTGATCTTACCATCCCCAAAACGACCAATCAGGAAAGACAATATCGAGCGTCGTATTATCCCCACAATAGTGAAACATCACAGGCGCGTTTCCAACACCAACCGCGACATACTTATCCTTCTTAATCACCGGCTTATCACCACACTCGAACATAATATCCAAATCCGGCAACTTCCCAGGATACAACCTTAACAACTGCAAAATCCCCCATAGTGTAAAAATGTCTCTTGTTTGGTAACTTCCTCGGTATCTATCCAGGTAAGGTTTCCCTCCGACAACAACAAGACGAAAGTAAGCAAGGTCCTTAGCTGACTCCACCATTTCACGGGTTATTCCTTTATCTTTCCATGGTCGAAGATCCTCATGGATCCAACGGAAGTAACTAGGACATGTGTGGTTTGATGGTCTTGTGTTTTTTATCCGGGTCGGGTAATCCTTAGGGCATGTTTGGATCAGGTTTCTCCCTACGCATTCGAGTGGACGGTCGGACGATTCGTTCCTTTTGATGATTGATGTTTCAAGAGGCTTGTTTGATACTGGCCGGATGTTGTCAATTAGAGTTGTGGTGCCTCCAATTGTTGACTGAAAAACACCAACAATGTGATTTTAGTGCCAAAAAACTTGCTTTAATTCTTTACTAGGACAATTCCTAACTAGAAGGTGTGCATTTTCTTGCTTTGTTGTTAAAGATGAAAGTAAAGGTATCACGAGATATGTAACTTCAGTTGTGACAAACAAACTGGATCAATGTCACATTGGAAGTGAATTTGTATTTATTAGAATACAAATCATATCTTTTGTAATTATTATAAGATATGTAATTATTATGTATTTAGATCACTTCCCTATTCTCCCAGTCAGTATCTTGTATATATACATATCTTTTTATTAATGGAAATCAGAAAACCATTCAAACATTAACAACATTATTACTTCTTCTATTGTCAATTGATTATCGGATCCATCAATTCTTTGAACTTTAGATGTCCACAAGATAAATAGACATGGATCTTGTTTAAGTCTAACAAATCCCAATCAATAGTAACAAAACTGAGACAATGTAGAATAAAAAAGAAGAAGATATAGATGAAGATTGGTTAATTGTAGCTATAAAGATTTAAGGAGAAATGAGGGACTTACAAGGTTAACATAGCGAGTGGCGACAAGGGCGCCAAGAATAAGAATGGCGTAGAAGAAGAAGACAGTAGAGGGTCTTTTACTGAACGGCCATCCAATTACTTCAAACAATCGTTGCTTCATTTTGAGCTTGATTTTACATTTCCCACTCGGAAATTATGATAATCAATTCATCGATCTGTTCTTTGTTTCTTGTTTTTGTTTCTTGTTTTTGTTTCTTGTTTTTGTTGGTGTGGTCTTCCTTTCCTTTATAAGCGGAGGAGGAAAAGGAATGAAGAGAGAGAGGGAGGAGGAGCCTTGTGGTGTAGTGTGATTTCAACCTCCATTTGCATTTATATAAACAACTAAACACTTCACTTCACTTTGCTAATTTAAGTAACTATATTTTCCTAATTACTTCATGCTATAGCTTCTAATATTATGATATTATTATAGTTTTCTTAGTTGATTTCATCCTTTAATGATTTATACATATAGAGAACGGTTGGTTTCCGTATAAACTGATTTTATGATGCGTACAACTTTGTATATAAAATTGTACGAATTTATGTATCAAAGTTGTTAAAAGTACACTAAATAATTAGTGCACTTGTATTTTTTTTTTATAAAAAAGTGCAACTCTTTTCACCACAGTTCACAAAATTGTGCACCGTTTGCAAGACAAGGAATCGAAACTTTATTTGTTTTTATGAAATACAAAAATTGAATTTAAATATCTGAGTTATTTTATTAGAAAGTTTCAAGTAAATAAATTAGTTTAGTCACTTTCCAGTTAAGAATATAATACTTAAATTAAAGGAATTTAATTTGATTCCCAACCACAAGCAGTATTATGCACGATAGTCCTAGGGAGTAAGTGCTCTCTCCGTCCAATAATATAAACAACATTTGAAATTCTGACACTATTCACACTTCTATACTAATTTCTAAATTTATTCCAATATATAAAAAGAAATATAGTGATGTAAGGTTTTGTTTGATTCGTCTTGACGAGTACTTTAATAATATCAAAAATTTATAATTTTTATCACCATATAACTAGAGATATTAACGACGCAAAACGTGTATCGACATATGTGCCTAAAGCAAATGTTGCTTATATTGTGGGCCGGAGGGAGTATATTATACGTACAGTAAGTTTATAGTTATGAAGATCTGTTTTCAATTGATTAGAAATTTCAACGGCATACATATTTAGATTTTGATACTAACATAATTAATATAAATATGGCGACACAAGTTGAAGCATTATGCTTGTGAGATGGGGTAAAAGAGCCCCAAAATTCATGGGGACCGTTCCCTTTTCGCTCTTTTTAAGCCCATTTTTGGAATGTAAGGCTGAAAATGTGAACTCCCAACCATAATTCAGAGGGCACAATTTACATATGCACTAGACTTCATGTTGGATCGTTAGTTCAATTACTTCTGAGGGAACAAAGTGTGTTGTTCCTTCAGAGGTATAGCAGCGGAATATTAACGCAGGAAGTATAGAAGAACACAAGTATTTAGAGTGGAAACCTCAACCACTAAGAGTTGAGTAAAACCACTACCTTCAAGCTTCTCACTTGAAGGATTTGAATGAGTATACTTATCTTATTAATCTCTTGTTTGTTACAAAAGAAAGCAAGGATTACGATCACGAATCTCTTCTTTCACTCGAGCCCAAACTCAACGCCTAAGACAAGTATTGCTCACTCTTTCTCTCTTTTCTTCTTGTTCTTCTTTTAGACGATCACACTTGATTCACACAAGCATAAACTCTCTCTATCGTCACATCTATTCCTAAGCCTAAGACTAGTTTATATAGCAAAGATAAAACTAGGTTTAAACTAGGGAACAAATAAGAATATGGAAAATATATCTTTCGCATAAGAAGATATTATTTCCATCTTTTAATTCTATCTTTTTCCTTAACTTGTTCATGATATCTTCTCAGCTCAAACCATATTTTCCATAAAGGAAACATGATATCTTAGTTGCGCTCCCACAGCCCTTTGTTTCCTTAATTAGCTCGCCTCTGTTGAGTAACGTTCCTGCTCAAGTAGACATCCTGAAACACTCAAGTATACATTAGTAGGAATGTTTGTTACCATCAAAACCAGAAGGAACTTTACTTCAGCCGTAGCTTCAACAAATTCCCCCTTTTTGATGGTGACAAACATACTCATTGAATACTTCTAAAACTCATCTAAACAGTTCTCCTAAGGGAACGTTACTTATAAAGTATAAGTACAGATGTTCCCCCTCAAACCTTGACCATTCCTTTCTTCCCCCTTTTGGCATCATCAAAAAGCAAGTCTAAACATGCACTTGAAATAAAAGAGCTTCAGAACACATCAAAACAAGCGAATCATTGATTAAAAACAAGCGCCATAAGAACAGACGCTGATACATATACTGGACGGGGAATAGAACACACAAGCATAGAGAAATTAAAAGAAGACACATAACGCACTAAACAAAGGGTACAATAAGCACAAGAGAAGATAGATAGATATGCTAGGAACAGAGAGTGGGGGTCAGAGAGAGGAGGAAGGGTGTGGAGAAGAGACTTTTAAACTGCCAAGGGAACCTCTAGTTGGATGACGTCCAACGACGTATCTCAGCCTTCAAGGCAACAACTTCATTCACCAGAAGCCTTTGTTGTTCAGTCAAGGTGGCAACTAGTGAGCACAACTCTTCCATCCTCTGTTGTTGGTAGACCAAAGTTGGCTCTTCACTCTGTTCCTGTGGAGGGTCCTCAGATATAGGCTCTGTTTCACAAAACTCAGCAGAGCGGACCCAATCGCCATCTTCATTCTTCTCAAATTTCATCTTCCTTAAATTCGCTTCAGCTAACTCCCTAGCAAAGACAACCTCAGAAGGACCAGCTTCATACACCCTCAGATACTCTAAGATCTTCTTGACTACGCCTGGGAAGGGAAAACCGTGCCTATCGTTCCTCCGGGCATGGGCCATGTGTAGCATGATGATCTTTGGTAAGTTTATGGCTTGCCTGAGGAGGAGCTTGTCCATGAGAAGGCAGTCCTGAATAAGGATTGTAGTGCGCTTCTGCTCTCTGGGGGTAACATTACTAATTAGGTAGCTATGCAGGATCCGGTTAGCTACCCCCATGGACGAGGTGGTCATCTCCCCAACAACTTCAGTAGAGTAGTCCTGAGATACCCTTTGGATTGCAGTCAACCCTATGTCCTTTGGCCACTGCCCTTTGACGTACTCTTCAAAGCCTTCGTGAGGTACCCCGAGTATGACACCCAGTTCGGTGCTTGAGACCACGTGGGTGTCCTTACCAAGGACGAAGGAGGCTTGGATGGCGTGTGGCTTCTTAGTGATAGTGAAAGAACTATAGAACTGCCTTATCATTCCCTCATTTACCTTCGGCGCTGTGCAGAACAAGTTTTCACATAATATGAATTTAAAACATTTTATATCATGATGAGGGAGTCCAGTTGTGGATGGAAAAACATGGCTCATAGGACTATCGATCATGAAGGTTTATAGGGTGGCCGTAGATTCCCTCTATCCTTTGGGCTTGTATTGAGGGATCAGTACATCAAGAGGGATCTTTTGGGTTAGAAAATAAGACCTTTGCCTAAGAAATCATGCATTTATCAATTTCAATCACTAGCAAGGTATCTTTCCTAATCACGTATAGATCATGCAAGCAGTTCAAAGGACTCAAGTTTATTTCATAGAAAAGCAGGTATGAATATGCTTAAAGGACTAATACTCAGGATGAATAAACTCACTAATTTCTCCAATCATTGGGGGTTTCAAGGAAGATCAAGATTAGTTGAGAGAAATCATACCTAGACCCATACGTAATTTCTCAAAGGGAGCCTTGTTTAGTGGCTTTGTGAAGATATCCGCGATTTGTTCCTCAGAGCGGACATGTTCCATAGAGACAATCCCTTTCTCCACACAATCACGAAGGAAGTGATGTCTTATGTCAATATGCTTAGTCCTAGAGTGCTGCACAGGATTCTTAGAAATATCAATAGCACTAGTGTTATCACAAAGTATAGGAACGTTACCTAAAATGATGCCAAAGTCACTTAGCTGTTGTTTGAGCCATATGAGTTGAGAACAACAAGCTGCGGCGGCGACATACTCAGCTTCGGCAGTGGATAGGGCGACAGTGGTTTGTTTCTTTGATCCCCAAGACACAAGACAAGGGCCAAGGAATTGAGCCATCCCAGATGTTGATTTCCTATCTGGCTTGTGTCCATCAAATTCAGCATCTGTGTACCCTAGTAATTCAAGACTTCCCCCTCTTGGGTACCACAGACATAGATCATCAGTCCCCTTAAGGTAACGCAGGATCCTTTTCACAGCAATGACATGAGTCTCTCTAGGACTTGCTTGAAATCTAGCACAAAAACATACACTCTGCATGATATCAGGTCTATTGGCGGTTAGATAAAGCAATGAGCCTATCATCCCACGATAGACCTTTTGATCAGTTGCTTTCTTGTCAACATCCATTCCTATTGAATCATTTGGGGACATGGGGGTCGAATAGTTCTTTGCATCCATCATACCAAACTTCTTGATGCACTCTCGTAGGTACTTTTGTTGATGTACCTTTGTTCCTTCCTCTGTTTGAACAACATGTAGGCCTAGAAAGAACTTAAGCTCGCCCACCATACTCATCTCAAATTCACTCTCCATCAGTTTTATGAACTTGGTAACTAAGTGCTCGTTGGTGGAGCCAAAGATTATGTCATCCACATATACTTGTACTACCAAGGTATGCTTTCCCTCTCTTAATAGAAATAAAGTTCTTTCTACTTCCCCTCTTACGTCACCATGAGATAAGAGGAATTGAGAAAGCCTTTCATACCAGGCGCGAGGAGCTTGCTTCAGACCATAGAGTGCCTTATCAAGTATGTAAACGTGGTCAGGATAGGAAGAATCTTCGAATCCAGGCGTTTGTTCCACATAAACTTCTTCCTTTAGTACCCCGTTCAGGAACGCTGTCTTGACGTCCATTTGTTGCAACTTGAATCCATAGTGGGCAAAGTAGGCGATCAAGAGGCGTATTGCTTCTAATCTTGCAACTGGCGCAAAGGTTTCATCATAGTCAATTTCCTCTTGTTGGTTGTAGCCTTTTACCACCAGTCTTGCTTTGTTCCTTATCACTTGTCCTCTATCATCCATCTTGTTCCTGAACACCCATTTGGTACCTATGACGGAGCGATCCTTAGGTCTGGGAACAAGTCTCCATACTTTGTTCCTCTCAAATTGATGAAGTTCCTCTTGCATAGCATTGACCCATTCTGGGTCTTCTAGGGCATCTTTCACTGTTCTTGGTTCAGCTGTGGAGACAAAGGCACAGAAGGCATGAAATGTAGGATCTAATGTGAGCACGGAACAATCCTTGTCGTTGGGTTCTAGAGATATATCGGAGGAGGGAAGCGAAGCACAGTTGCATACGTAGTCCATGAGTCTTGATGGGGGCCCATGGATACGAGTGCTGCGTCGCGTTCCTTCCTCTTCATGGTGAGTATCTTCTTCAGATTGTTCCTGAGATGGGGATTGTTCCTGAGATGGGGATTGTTCCCCCTGAGTTCCAGAATCTCCATTTGGTACACTTGCATCTTGATCTGGGGCTGCTTCTTCTTCTGCGTTCATGTCCGTAGTAGGGATGAATTCCTCAGCATCAGCGAGAATGAATTGTTCCCTGTCGGCTTCAGTCAGTGGAGGAACGTTTGGATCATGGACAACGTTACCTGCCATGATCTTTTCATCAAAGACCACATGGATGCTTTCCTCCACCTTCCTTGTCCTCTTGTTGTAAACTTTGTAGGCCCTACTATGAGTGGAATAACCAACAAACGTTCCTTCATCACTTCTTGGATCGAACTTGCCCAGATTGTCCTTTCCATTGTTGTGGACGAAGCACTTGCACCCAAAGACCCTTAGATGGGAAATGTTCGGCTTCCTTCCTCTGAACAACTCATATGGTGTCTTCTCAATCATAGGTCTCAACATGGCACGGTTCAGTACATAGCAAGCAGAATTGAGTGCTTCAGCCCAGAAGTTTCTTGGCAATCCACTCGCAATTAGCATTGTCCTTGTCATATCCTCCAGAGTCCTATTCTTCCTTTCAACTACTCCATTCTGTTGAGGCGTTCTTGGCGCAGAAAAATTATGATTTATGCCTTTGTTCCTGCACAAGGAAAGAAACCGGGAGTTCTCGAACTCTGTTCCATGGTCAGTGCGTATAGCCCTTAGATGAAATCCAGATTGATTTTCAATAGCATATAACCAAAATTCAAACTCATCAAACACATCCTCCTTTGAAGTAATGAAAATAGTCCAAGTATACCTAGAGAAGTCATCTACAATGCCAAACACGTACTTGTTTCCTCCACGGCTGAGTGTGCGCATAGGCCCACACAAGTCCATGTGAATAAGCTCTAAGGGTTCAGAGGTACTTACCTGGTTTTTGGACTTGAAGGATGATCTTACTTGTTTTCCTCTTGTGCAAGCAATGCACACCTCTTCAGATTGACTCTCTATCTTTGGTAAACCAATAACTAGGTCTTTGTTGTGAAGTTTGTGTAGAAGTCTGAGGCTTGCATGAGAGAACCTTTGATGCCATAGATTGGATTCCTCAGATTGTGCAGAAAGGCACAGTTCCTCTTCAGGGATAAAAGATGGATCTACTCTGTATAGGTTGTTCTCTATGATTCCCCTGAGGAGAACTTTCCCTGTCTCAACATTCTCAACCAAACACTCATTAGTAGTAAAGATAACCCTATTTTGACCATCCTGGCACATTTGACGTACGCTCAATAGATCGAAGGTTAGGTTATCCACTAAAGTAACGTTATTCACAACAAGATTGTCAGAGATCCTTACCTTTCCCATGCCAATTACTTCCCCTTTACTGTTGTTCCCAAAGGTTATAGAACCTTTTTTTTCAGGATGGAGAGATATAAACCATGCTTTGTTCCCTGTCATGTGTATTGAGCAAGCGCTATCTATATACCAGGAACTCTTCTTCTTTCCATCCTGCAAGTAAGGGATTAGTTTTTGCGCACCCAGGCAAGCCTAGGCTTACCTGGGATGAAGAACAATCTTCTATCCTCATTATCTTTTAAAACAACCTTGATCCTGGGAGTGTTCCTAACAGAAGAATTATTGCAATAATTGTAGGCTATCTCCTCATCTCTTGATTTTTTCCAACACTCTTGTTGATGATGTCCTGACTCACCACAGTACCAGCAAACCCTGTGGTGTTTCAGATTGACATACCTACTTTGTCCAGGCCAGATGGTTTTGTTTTCAATTCTAGACCTAAAATCCACCTCTACTGGCTTAGTGCTTTTGACATGTTTTTGCCATATCTTATACGCCTTTTGTCCATCAAACCACACCTTCTCTTCCTGAGCAATTTTCTTCCCTTTATCTCCAGAACCATTGTGGGAACAATGTGTGATTGATCCTCCACAGGGTCCTTTATGACAGAGGGAATTTTGTATACCAGGAGACAAGATGGCAGTTTGTGAACAAGAGGCGCTATCATAGCCTAATCCAGCACGTGGAACAAAGCGTTTAGAGAAATCAGCCTTCTCCTTATCAATCTTAGAGGTGATATATTCATCTAACCAAATTTTCCTTTTGTTTTCTTCCTCTATTAGAAATTCATCAACTTTCTTAGCAAATTTTGAGTTATCCTCAGTCAAAGTTTTAATTTCAGATTCAAGAATGGAAATTTTCTTTTCCAGGGAAGCTATATCAGACACATACTTAGGACAGGATTTGCACGAGTCCGACGAAGGGAACGAAGCCTTTTCAAGTCTAGCAACCTTAGAAGCCCAAAGCTGGTTTTCCTCAATTAGACATGAAATGGTTTCTTCCTTCTCGTCGATCAAAGAATTCAGATTACTTTGTTCCTTTCCTAGAGAATGAATGAACCTAATAATCTGAGCTTTTGATTTGTTTTCTAAGAAAGAGTCAAATTCTGAAGTGTTTACCTCTTCTTCGGATTTTTCTCCTGTGGCCATTAGACATGTGTAGGGAAATTCGTCTTTAGAGTCGGATGTCCCTCCTGTAGCCATTAGACACGTTTCCTTGGGAGTGTAGAGAAATTCGTCTTCAGAGTCAGATGTCCCCCATGTTGTAATCATCGCTTCCTTCCTTTCCCTTTGAGGGACATTTGCTTCTCCTCCCTTCTTTTTAAAGCAATTTCTCGCGAAGTGTCCCTTCTTCTGGCAGTGATAGCAGATGATAGTACTAATATCTTTGTTCCCATCAGGGAGACGTTGTTTTTCTCTGCTATCCTTCCAAACTCTTCGAAAGGCTCTTGTGAAGAGAGCAACTTCTTCATCCTTATCAACAATTTCATCCTCTTCCTGAGCAAGATCGAAGGCTTTTTCGATTTTTAGAGCAATGTTCTGGGACTTCTCTGCCTTCTCTCCTTCCCTTCGTAGCATCTTGCTCTGTTGAATCCCCGCGTTGCTCTGGAGACGAGCAACTAGTTCCTCCAAGGTGATGTTTTTGATATCATTCTGAGCTTGGAGTGCAAGAGAGAACGCGTCCCATTTAGAGGACAATCCCTGAAGAAATTGATGCGTCAGTTTCCACTCAGGGATCGTTTCTCCTAAGAACTCGAGTTGGCCTATGTATCCCTGGAAACGTGAATGGTAGTCATCCAAAGACTCATTCTTTCCTTGAACAGCACTATCATACTCCTTGATAAGAGTCAAGATCCTATTTTTCTTGATGTCTTCATTTCCCTCATACATCCTTTTGAGGGATTTGAATATGTCGTGAGCAGTCTTGTACTTTAGAACCTTCCTTTGATCGGATGGACCAAGGGCAACGAGTATGACCTTCTTTGCTCTCATGTTGAGCTCCAAGACTTTGTAATCAGCATCTTGATAATCTTCTCTTTTCTTGAGTGTTCCTCCAGCCTCATCTGAGGGATCGAGAATCTTCACATCCCCAAATTCCACTATCTTCCACATCTGTCCATGCAGGGAACAGATATGTGATTCGATCTGTTCCACCCAGTATGAGAACTCTCCTGACTTGAGCATTGGTGGCTTCCAAAAGGAGTCGTTGATGGCTGTTCCCGACATTCTTCCTGCAAGGGTAACAATCTAGAGACCAGGCTCTGATACCAATTGTTGGATCGTTAGTTCAATTACTTCTGAGGGAACAAAGTGTGTTGTTCCTTCAGAGGTATAGCAGCGGAATATTAACGCAGGAAGTATAGAAGAACACAAGTATTTAGAGTGGAAACCTCAACCACTAAGAGTTGAGTAAAACCACTACCTTCAAGCTTCTCACTTGAAGGATTTGAATGAGTATACTTATCTTATTAATCTCTTGTTTGTTACAAAAGAAAGCAAGGATTACGATCATGAATCTCTTCTTTCACTCGAGCCCAAACTCAACGCCTAAGACTAAGTATTGCCCACTCTTTCTCTCTTTTCTTCTTGTTCTTCTTTTGGACGATCACACTTGATTCACACAAGCATAAACTCTCTCTATCGTCACATCTATTCCTAAGCCTAAGACTAGTTTATATAGCAAAGATAAAACTAGGTTTAAACTAGGGAACAAATAAGAATATGGAAAATATATCTTTCGCATAAGAAGATATTATTTCCATCTTTTAATTCTATCTCTTTCCTTAACTTGTTCATGATATCTTCTCAGCTCAAACCATATTTTCCATAAAGGAAACATGATATCTTCGTTGCGCTCCCACAGCCCTTTGTTTCCTTAATTAGCTCGCCTCTGTTGAGTAACGTTCCTGCTCAAGTAGACATCCTGAAACACTCAAGTATACATTAGTAGGAATGTTTGTTACCATCAAAACCAGAAGGAACTTTACTTCAGCCGTAGCTTCAACACTTGATTTCCTTGTGTGATTTTCCTAGTCATAAAACTTGTCTTAACAAGATAAAAAACGATGTATGTACTTCGAACACAAAAACGAAGAAGCAAGATCCGAAACGTTACAAGTCACGTTCTTGGATTTTGTTTGGTGTGCCCGGCACCCTTAATGTTGTTGCTACATGCTGGATGAATAATCAATATATTTGACCAAAAAAAAAAAAATCAATATATTTGACTTTTGTTGAGGCTCCTTCATGTTTTGAATGGAGACAAACATTCTGCTAATGAATTGTCTGAGTGTTTCAGGATCGTTGCTGAGAAAGGAACGTTACACAGCGGTGTTCTATTTTAGGAAAGCTCGATCGGAAAGAGAGCGAGATAAAAGAATGAGTTTTTAAGGAAAGATCTGATTGAAGATATATTCGAAGAAGATTGTAATCTTGGCAGTTGGGCGGATAAGTTTTTATGGAAGGAAATATTATCTTTTCCTAAAAGATTTTATTTCCTTATAGATTTACTTCCATGTTTTTAACCTAGACTATCTTAGTATAAAAGCTAGGTTTAGACATAGGAATTACTTGACGCATTGATTGAAGTTACACGGCTGAGAAATTCAGAGAAGAAGAAGAAGAGTGATCCTTAGGCTTAGCGATTGAGTTCGGGCTCGAGTGAGAGGAGTGATTCGTGATCGTAATCCGAGCTCTCTTTTGTAACGAACAAGAAATCAATAAGATAAGTACACCCTTCTAAATCCTTCAAGTGAGAAGCTTGAAGGTGGTGGTTTTACTCAACACAAAAAGGTTGAGATTTCCACTCTAAATCTTGTGTCAAAGTTTACTTCTTGCATATTATTATTCCGCTGCTATACCTCCTGAGGAACAATTCCTATTGTTCCCTAGGAAGTAACTGTGCTAACCGATCCAACAATTGGTATCAGAGCCTGGTCTCTAGATTTGTGTTAGCTTTGCAGGAAGTATGGGTTCACAAACTGCCATCAATGATTCGTTCTGGAAACCCCCGGTGCTCAAATTCGGAGAATTTTCTTATTGGGTGGAACAAATCGAGTCACATATCTGTTCGCTTCATGGACAGATGTGGAAAGTGGTAGAATTTGGTGATATAAAAATTCTTGATCCTACTGATCCCACTGGAGTCAAATTAAAGTCGAGGGCTGACTATCAAGATGCTGATTACAAGGTGCTGGAACTCAACATGCGAGCCAAGAAAGTCATGCTCGCAGCTCTAGGACCTTCTGATAAAAGAAAGGTCCTCCGCTACAAAACTGCCCATGATATCTTCAATGCACTTAAAAGGATGTATGAGGGAAACGAAGATATCAAGAAGAACAGGATTCTCGCACTCATTAAGGAGTATGATAGCGCTGTTCAAGGAAAGAATGAATCTCTTGATGAATTTCATTCTCGATTTCAGGGATATGTAGGTCAATTGGAGTTTCTAGGAGAAACAATTCCTGAGTGGAAGATTACTCATCAATTTCTTCAGGGATTATCAGCAAAGTGGGATGCCTTTTCTCTGG
Organism: Oxyria digyna; assembly: GCA_029168935.1. Taxonomy (NCBI): domain Eukaryota; kingdom Viridiplantae; phylum Streptophyta; class Magnoliopsida; order Caryophyllales; family Polygonaceae; genus Oxyria; species Oxyria digyna. Next base: position 37,331,229 of record JAPVLV010000009.1, read on the forward strand.
CTCTTCAGGCACAAAACGACATTAAGAACATCACTCTGGAGGAATTGGTTGCTCGACTTCAGAGCAATGCAGGCATTCAACAAAGCAAGGCCTCTAGAAGAGAAAGTGAAAAATCTGAAAAATCACATAGCATTGCTTTAAAGGTTGAAAAGGCTTTCGATCTTGCTCAGGAAGATGATGAGGATGAAGATGGTGATGAAGAAATTGCCCTTATCACTCGGGCATTTCGTAAAGTCTGGAGAGGAAGTCGCAACATGCAACGTTCCACTGATAGGAACAAAGATGCCAAAGACATTGTCTGCTATCACTGCCAAAGGAAAGGACATTTTGCAAGGAACTGTTTCAAGAAGAAGACAGGAGAAGCACCTGTCCCTGCTCGGGAAAGAAAGGAGGCCATGATAGCTGCATGGGGTGCGTCTGACTCAGACGATGACTCTACATTTATCTCAAAGGAAACGTGTCTTATGGCTGTTGGAGGAGAATCGGAAGATGAGGTAACTGATTCTGAACTCGACTCCATTTTACTTACCAGAACCAAATCTCAGATCATAAAAGCTATAAAGTCCTTAGGGGAGGAAAATGGAAATCTAAATTTACTTCTGGAAGAAAAGAATGAAACTATCTCTAACTTGGTTGAAGAAAACAAGCTTTGGGTTTCAAAAGTCACCAAACTTGAGAAAGTTTCATTCCCTTCCCAGATGTATGCAAGTCCTGCCCTACCTATCAATCTACCATCACTTCCCTTAACAGTAAAGTTACTAAGCTTGAATCGGAAATTCTTATGTTAAAACTGAGTAACTCTAAGTTAACTAAAGAAGCAGTAGAACTAAAGGGAAGTGAGGAAGAAAGAAAGAAGATCTGGCTGGATGAGTATGTTGCCTCCAAGATTGAAAAAGAAAAGGATGACTTCTCCAAACGATTTGTACCTCGTACTGGACTAGGTTACAGAAAACCTCTAAGTTCCCAAACTAGTAACATTCCCTCAGATACTCGAACTCCTTCTTCTTACGAGGAACATTGTGGTGGATCCAACTCTGGCTACTCCCACAGTGGATCCAAGGGGGAAGAAAGGTTCAAGAATAGTGAGGAGAAAGTCTGGTTTGATGGACAAAAGGCTTACCACATGTGGCTTAAACAAGTTCAGAACATCAAACCGGTACAGATTGACTTTCAATCAAGGATTAACAATAAACCCATCTGGCCAGGTCAAAGCAAGTATGTGAATCTATGGAATCACAAAGTTTGCTGGTAATGTGGTAAAGCAGGCCACTACAAACAGAACTGTAATCTTAAAAGGAAAGATGATGAAAGAGCTTACCATTCTAGGCAACAATCCAATGTTAGGAACACTCCTAGGATAAAAATTGTCCTTAATGAACCAAGAAATAGAAGGGTCTTTTCTAATCCAGGTAAGCCTAAGCTTGCATGGGTTCGTAAAAACTAATCTTTTACTTGCAGGATGGAGGGAAGAAATGTTCTTGGTATATAGATAGCGCTTGCTCGATTCACATGACAGGGAACAAAGACTGGTTCATATCTCTCCATCCACAAACCAAAGGTTCTATAACCTTTGGGAACAACAGTAAGGGTGAAGTAGTAGGAGTGGGAAAGGTAAGAATTTCTGAAAAACTCTTTGTGAATAACGTTACTCTTGTAGACAACCTTACTTTTGATCTGTTGAGTGTACGTCAAATGTGCCAGGATGGTCAAAATAGGGTTGTCTTTACTACTGATGAATGTTTGGTTGAGAATGTTAAGACATGGAAGGTTCTTCTAAGAGGCATTACTGAAAACAATCTATACAAAGTGGATCCTTCTTTCATCCCAGAAGAGGAACTATGCCTAACTGTCCAAACTGAGGAATCAAACCTATGGCACAAACGGTTTGCACATGCTAGCCTCAGACTTCTATCCAAACTTCACAACAAGGGCCTAGTGGTAGGTCTACCAAAGATAGACTGTCTAGCTGAAGAGGTATGCATAGCATGTACAAAAGGAAAACAGGTAAGATCATCCTTCAAATCGAAGAAACAGGTAAGTACTTCCAAACCTCTGGAACTCATCCACATGGATTTGTGCGGGCCTATGCGCACTCAGAGTCGTGGAGGAAATAAATATGTGTTTGTCATAGTGGACGATTATTCCAGGTACACATGGACAATCTTTCTTGCATCTAAGGAAGAGGTGTTTGATGAGTTTAAGTATTGGTTGCATGCTGTTGAAAATCAGTTAGGTCTACACTTAAAGTCTATTCGTACTGACCATGGAACGGAGTTCGAAAACTCTCAGTTCCTTTCCCTGTGCAGGACCAAAGGAATTAATCATAACTTCTCTGCTCCGAGAACTCCACAGCAAAATGGAGTGGTTGAGAGGAAAAACAGGACACTGGAAGACATGACAAGAAGAATGCTGATTGCAAGTGGTCTTCCTAGGAACTTCTGGGCTGAGGCACTGAATGCGGCTTGCTATGTGCTCAACCGTGCAATGCTAAGGCCCATGATAGAGAAAACCCCATATGAATTGCTTAGGGGAAGAAAGCCTAATGTTTCACATCTTAGAGTTTTTGGTTGCAAATGTTTTGTACACAATAACGGGAAGGAAAGTTTGGGAAAGTTTGATCCAAGAAGTGACGAAGGAACCTTCGTTGGATACTCACACCAAAGCAGAGCTTATAAAGTGTACAACAGGAGAACCAAAAAGGTTGAGGAAAGTATACATGTAGTCTTTGATGAAAATACTATGGCTGGTACCCTTGTGCAGGATTCAAATGTTCTTCCCCTAACTGAAGAAGACAAGGAACATTTTCAACTCTTGGAAGATCATGTACAGGATCCCAGTGAAGAAAACAACCAAGTACAAGGAACTCTCTCTACAGAAGCAAACAATGATCAAATTCAGACAGAAAGCGCAATGGATGAAGTATCTGGATCTCAGGGGGAACATATCCCTAACGAGGAACAAACAGATGTTGAAGAACTTCAAGTAGGAGGAACTCGTCATAGCACTCGTATCCATGGGCCCCCATCAAGACTCATGGACTACGTGTGCAACTGTGCTTCTGCTTCAACTTCTGATACATCACCTGATCCAAATTCGAAGGTTTGTTCCGTCCTAACCTTAAATCCTATATTTCATGTTTTTTGTGCTTTTGTTTCCGTAGTTGAACCAAAGACAACTGAAGAAGCTCTAAAAGATCCAGAGTGGGTAAATGCTATGCAAGAAGAGCTTCATCAATTTGAGAGAAACAAAGTGTGGAGACTGGTTCCCAGACCTAAGGATAGATCCGTCATCGGTACCAAATGGGTTTTTAGAAACAAGATGGATGACAAGGGACAAGTTACGAGGAACAAAGCTAGACTGGTTGTTAAGGGTTACAACCAGCAAGAAGGAATTGATTATGATGAGACTTTCGCTCCAGTTGCAAGGTTGGAAGCTATACGTCTTTTGATTGCTTACTCTGCTCATCATGGATTCAAGTTACAACAAATGGATGTAAAGACTGCCTTTTTGAACGGTGTTCTCAAAGAGGAGGTATATGTCGAGCAGACACCTGGTTTTGCAGACCCTTCCAATCCCGATCATGTATTCATCCTTGATAAGGCACTCTACGGTCTCAAACAGGCTCCTCGCGCATGGTATGAAAGGTTATCTCAGTTCCTCTTATCCCATGGTTACGTCAGAGGGGAAGTCGACATGACTCTGTTCCTACTGAAGGAAGGTAAGCACACTCTGGTTGTGCAAGTGTATGTTGATGACATCATCTTTGGTTCCACCAACGAGCAACTAGTTACAAAGTTCACTAAACTGATGGAAAGTGAATTTGAAATGAGCATGGTGGGAGAACTTAAGTTCTTTCTGGGATAACAAGTGGTCCAAACTGAAGAAGGAACAAAGGTTCATCAACAAAAGTACCTCAGGGAATGCATCAGAAAGTTTGGGATGGCAGATGCCAAGGATTGTTCCACTCCTATGTCCCCAAATGACACAATAGGAATTGATGCAGACAAGAAGGAAGCTGATCAAAAAGTCTACCGTGGAATGATAGGCTCATTGCTTTATCTAACTGCTAGTAGGCCTGATATTATGCAAAGTGTGTGTTTTTGTGCTAGGTTTCAAGCAAGCCCCAGAGAAACACATGTCGCTGCAGTGAAGAGGATTTTGAGGTACTTAAGAGGAACATATGATCTTTGCTTGTGGTACCCAAGAGGAGGAAGTCTTGAACTACTAGGATATACAGATGCAGACTTCGATGGTTACAAGCCAGACAGGAAATCCACCTTTGGGATGGCTCAATTTCTCGGTCCATGTCTTGTGTCATGGGCTTCCAAGAAACAAACCACAGTTGCTCTCTCCACCGCCGAAGCTGAGTATGTAGCCGCAGCTGCTTGTTGCTCTCAACTCATATGGCTGAAACAACAGCTAAGTGATTTTGGTATTACTCTAGGTAATGTTCCTATTTTGTGTGATAACACAAGTGCTGTTGATATTTCTAAAAAGCCTGTGCAGCACTCAAGGACCAAACACATTGATATTAGACATCACTTTCTACGTGATTGTGTGGAAAAGGGAATCGTCTCTATGGAGCACGTTCGGTCTGATGATCAAATCGCAGACATATTCACAAAGCCACTAAATAAGGCTCCTTTCGAGAAGTTACGACTAGGGTTAGGTATGATTTCTCTCGAATGATCTTGCTCTTCTATAAAATCCCCAATGATTGGAGAAATTAGCAAATCTATTCATTCTGCACTTGATCTTTTGAAGCATGGTCACTCTTGATTTCCTATGATATGAATTCGTGTCTTTTGTGCCGCATGCTAGTACTATTCATGCTTAGGAAAGTTACCAATCACTGTATTCAATTGATGTCATGTTATTTTGAGCAAAGGTCTTATTTCTAGCCCAAAAGATTCCTCTTGATGTACTGAACCCACAATATAAGCCCAAAGGATAGAGGAAATCTACAGCCACCCTTAGCCTTCATGGATGATAGTCCTATGAGCCCTGTTTATTCATTCACAACTAGACTCACTCGCCATGATATAAAATTATTAAAATTCATGCTATCTGTGTTATTTTCGTGTGATGTTCTCTTTGTACCCTTTCTGGTAACATTACCCCAACTATCACACACCATCGACATCAGATAAGGAAGGAAAGGTGAAAAAGCTGTGTTCTGAAATCTGCAAGTGGGAACTTTATGGTTATTAGCGCCGTATGAAATGACAGGAGGTACAGATCAATAATGGTAGTATTTCTCCCAAGGTTCATGATGAAAATGGAAGGATTTTGATTGGAGAAAATTGCGGCAACCAACTGGCGAATTTATGGAAATAAATTCACACAAGGAAAATTGCAGATTTGAAATTTGAAGAGATACTTCTGCAGACGTCTGAATATAAAAAGAGAATACTCTTGAGTCTTCTTCTTCACGCCCTCAAATCCTCTCAAGAACAAACCCTCAGAACCCTAAAACCCTCAAACCTCAAAAGCTCTCAGCAATGGTGAACATAAACTCCATCTCTCTCACAGGCAAAGAGAGCCCTGAAACCATAAGAAGAATACTGGCCGCCATAGGAGTTGCCATCGAATATCCTGCAGAAATCCAATCACCTTCCCCATCGCAGGCCAAAGAAAATTCACCCTCTCCATCACCAGCCAAATCAAAAACTCCCTCACCAAAGCCAGCCAAAACAAAGACACCCACACCATCTCCGACCAAATCTAAAACCCCTCCGGTCACACCTATTCACACCTCCTCCAACACCTCCACAGAAAAAATCTCTACTCCTTCCACAGTAAAGCTCCTCAGTCCGCCTCCCTCCACAGAGCCCTCTCCACAAAAACCTAACCCTAACCCTAGCTCTGTCCCTGACCCCATCACTGCTCCAAAATTAGCAGTGCCTGAGGCAAGCCCACAAGAAACTAAGTCTGAAGGCACCGCCTCGGCCACGACGCCAACAGATCTGGGTGTTGCAAATGTTCTAGATGAAATAGAGGAAGAAAGTCGAAGGAAGGAGAAGGGAAAAGGTCTGGATGTAACAGACTTGACAATGGAAGACGAGGATGAACCAATCATCAAACGAAAGGCTCGATCTACCCCTCGACGGTCGTCAACCGTCGTCTCTGAGGAATCCGATGAGCCCTCCCTCAAAAAGACAAAAATTGAAGCCTCTCTCTCTCGCCCTCGCACTCGGAGTCTTGCAGCAAAACCACCCAGAGCCAAGAAAGCTCCAAAATCAATTGTTGAAGGCAAAGCTCTGGGAAAGAGGGTGATCATCAGGGACCTGATATTCAACGCCCAATTCTTGATCAACAATGGAATGGAAGCACTGGTTGATATGATTCGCTTCCAAGGCTGGGAAAAGTTGTTCTGCTCCGCTGAACAGGTAAATGATCATCTGCTCCGTCAGTTCTACACATCCCTCACCATCACTGAGAAACCTCATGCTGTGCAAGCCTCCTTCAAACTAGGTAAGGAAACCCATGTTTTCTCAAGCACTGAGTTAGGATTGATTCTTGGAGTTCCTCACTGTGGGTTTGAGGAGTATGTTAAAGGTCAGTGGCCTAAGGATGTGAGTTTGGCCGCCATTCAGAGTGTCTCTCAGGACTTCAACACTGAAGTTGTAGGCGAGATGTCTACAGCCTCCATGGGAATTGTGAATCGTGTGCTTCACAGTTACATCATCAGCAACATTACCCCCAGAGAACAGAAGCGCACCACAATATTGATCCAAGACTTTCTAATCATGGATAAGATGCTCCTCAGGAAAGACATCAATCTGCCTAAGATCATCATGCTGCACATGGCTCATGCCAGGAAGAATGACAGGCATGGTCTTCCTTTCCCTGGAATTGTGAAAAAGGTCTTAGAATATCTGAAGGTGTATGAGTCTGGGCCTGCTGATGTTGTGCATGCAGGAGAGCTTGTTGAGGCTAACTTGAAGAAGATGAGATTTGACAAGAATGCTGATGGTGCTTGGGTAAGGGCCTTGGACAATATTGAGATTGATGCCCTGTCAGAAGACCCTCAAGAGGAACAGAATGAAGCGCCTACTATGGTCTATCACAATGATAAGTTGGAGGAATTGTGCACGCTTGTTGGACTTCTCTCTGAACAACAACACAGGCTAGCTAAGGAGATCACTGCCCTGAAGGATGAGATCCGTCGTTGGACGAAATCAAACCAGTAAGGTTCCCTTCGCAGTATCAAGACGCTGCCGTGCACCCTTCCTTCCTTACATCTGACCCCCACATTCTGTTCCCTAGCACATCAACCTCTTCTCTTCTATGTTTTATTGTACCCTTTGCCTAATCTGCTTGACCTTCTTTTGTTTGCTATGTTTGTGTTTTGTTTTCCCTGTTTGACTATGTACCAACGTCAGATCCTCAGACGCTTATTAATCAATGGAACGCTTGTTTTGTGACCTGACTTCACTTGCTTTAAGTTCTTATATTATTAAGTTAGCTTTTTGATGATGCCAAAAGGGGGAAAATAAAGGAAGTTCAAGGTTTTAGGGGGAATATCAGATCCTTTCTCTACGAGTAACAATCCTAAGGGAAACTATTTATGGGTATATTGTGAATACACTTTTCGTGTCTTATATCTTAAGTGTCTATATGCCTTAAAAGAGAGAATGTTTGTCACCATCAAAAAGGGGGAATTTGTTGAGGCTCCTTCATGTTTTGAATGGAGACAAACATTCTGCTAATGAATTGTCTGAGTGTTTCAGGATCGTTGCTGAGAAAGGAACGTTACACAGCGGTGTTCTATTTTAGGAAAGCTCGATCGGAAAGAGAGCGAGATAAAGGAATGAGTTTTTAAGGAAAGATCTGATTGAAGATATATTCGAAGAAGATATATTCGAAGAAGATTGTAATCTTGGCAGTTGGGCGGATAAGTTTTTATGGAAGGAAATATTATCTTTTCCTAAAAGATATTATTTCCTTATAGATTTACTTCCATGTTTTTAACCTAGACTATCTTAGTATAAAAGCTAGGTTTAGAGATAGGAATTACTTGACGCATTGATTGAAGTTACACGGCTGAGAAATTCAGAGAAGAAGAAGAAGAGTGATCCTTAGGCTTAGCGATTGAGTTCGGGCTCGAGTGAGAGGAGTGATTCGTGATCGTAATCCGAGCTCTCTTTTGTAACGAACAAGAAATCAATAAGATAAGTACACCCTTCTAAATCCTTCAAGTGAGAAGCTTGAAGGTGGTGGTTTTACTCAACACAAAAAGGTTGAGGTTTCCACTCTAAATCTTGTGTCAAAGTTTACTTCTTGCATATTATTATTCCGCTGCTATACCTCCTGAGGAACAATTCCTATTGTTCCCTAGGAAGTAACTGTGCTAACCGATCCAACAACTTTGTTTGTGATAGCTATATGATCTATCTATCTATATATGGCCTACTACTGTTTTAGCCGTTAAAAGTAAAATAATGTTGGAAAAATAGATATGGTCTACTAATTGCTTTGTGGTAGGAATGAATATAGGTGAAAGAGTTCCATTGGATCGATATCGATCTCTCCATGAACGAAGTAGAATCCACCTCAATATGTTTTGTTCGTTGGTGAAAGACCGGATTGCGGGCGATATGAAGTGTCAATTGGTTATCACAGTGAAGCAAGTTAGGGGTTGAATAAAGAATGACAGTACAATAAACGATTGCACAAAGTTCTCGTATGAATGTGGTAGAGACACCAACAAAATTAAAGCAACATCCTCATCTTCAATTTTCACATCAATATTACGCAATTCTAGTAATAATGTGTTCAGTTGATCTAAGTGATCCCGGAGTTGCGTACCTTCTTGCATTCACAGTCCGAATAGGCGTTGTTTCAGAAGCAACTTGTTGGTTAGAGATTTCGTCATGTACAAACTCTCCAACTTCAACCACAGACCGGCGGCAGTCTTTTCGTCTGAGACCTCAGTGATGACATCATCTTCAAGACACAACATGATCGTTGAATGTGCCTTCTCCTCCGGAGTATCCATCCCAGCAACGTCGCTCTTCTTGTCCTACGACAGCGGCGCCCACGGACCTTGTTGTTTCAACAAAGCTCGCATCTTGATTTGCCATAGACTGAAACTGTTTCTCCCTGTGAACTTGTCAATCTTCACGTTGAAAGCATACATCTTTTCTCACCAGATTACAAACCCAACTAACCCGAAGCTCTGATACCAGTTTGTTATGAAGGATGTGAGGAAGACGAAACATAAAACAGATATAATGAGAAGATAACAAAGCACACACAGATTTACGTGGTTCACCAACGTTGTGTTGGCTACGTCCACAGGCAAACAGAGATCAGATTGTATTTTAGAGGAAAAAACTGATTATAAGACTCACAAAAAACACTCTAGATCTAAGAACATTCTCTCTTGCTACTTGTGACGGTTATCAAAAACCCTAATTTTCCTCTCTACTAGGTTATGAGATAATAGAGAATATATATACTACTCTTCTAAAACACAAAACCTAAACAGACTCAATTGATCCCAATAAGCCCAACTTGGGATTTAAGGCACAAATCTAACAAATCTCTACCTTGACTTGAATCCTCTAGACACAGATATATATACCAGACGCACCATAAGAGTGCCAGATGTACCAGACGCACCATAAGAGTGCTAGATAACAGACTTGGATTCTCCAGACTCAGATGTAACAGATGCACAATAATAGTGCCAGATAAGTAGACTTCCCTCTACTCCAGATTTGTCAGATGCACCACGGCGGTGCCGGATAAGCAAACTTCTCCTTTGCTCCAGATTATCCATATGCACTAGTGCGGTGCCAGATAAGCAGACTTCTCCCTGCTCCATATTTTCCAGATGCACCAGTTTGGTGCCAGATGAGCAGACTTCTCTCTGCTCCAGATTTTCCAGATGCACTAGTGCGGTTCCAGATGAGCAGAATTCTCTCTGCTCCAGATTTGCCCCACAGGGCAAGTTATCAACTTGTGGTATTTAGCAAGTCCAAAGAATATTCAGACATGCTCTGAGGAACCGACTTGGTGAACTATATGAGCAGGAATATCAGCACTACCTACCTTCTTCACCTTGATTCTCTTCCCACCCATATGACTAAGGCTCATATTGCATAACTTAGTCATATCAACCGATGCAACATCACCAGAACTTGTTACCGTAGAACCTTGTAGAAAATACAAAGTACTCTGCCTAACACCTTTCAGAATCACATCGGAACCCTTGCAGACAAACAGAACTCCACCTTCACCTTTGAAATTGAACCCTCTACTATCTAGCAGACTCAGAGATATCATATTCTTTGTCATAGTGGACCATGTCTGACTTGATTCAATGTGCAGAATCTACCATCATGAGTCTGTATCTTGATCGAGCCTATCCCAACCGCCTTGCAGACATGATCATTAGCCATCGAAATGCTTTCACCATCTACTTGCTCATACGTTGAGAATCACTCTCTCCTTGGACAAATATGATAGGAAGCCCCAGAATCTAGAACCCACCCATCAGAGTGATGAGTGTGTCCATCAACAAATAGGACAATATCATCTTCAGAGTTGGCGTCATACTCTGCTATGCCTGCAAAATCTAAATTCTTTTCAGACTGCTTCTTCTTAGGGCAATCAAATTTCCAATGCCCTTTCTCTTTGCAGTAGTTACAAACATCATCTGGCTTAGGACCCTTTGAAAATTCTTACCATTTTCATGTCCTTTACCGCCACTAGCGACTAACCCAGAGGCTTGATTATGTGTTCCTGTACCGGTTGCCTTATGACGCAACTCCCAACTATGAAGAGATGACCTGACTTCTTCCAGAGTGACATTATCTTTCCCAACAATAAACGATTGAACAAAGTTCTCGTATGAATGTGGTAGAGACACCAACAAAATTAAAGCAGCATCCTCATCTTCAATTTTCACATCAATATTATGCAATTCTAGTAATAATGTGTTCAGTTGATCTAAGTGATCCCGGAGTTGCGTACCTTCCTCCATTCGCAGTCCGAATAGGCGTTGTTTCAGAAGCAACTTGTTGGTTAGAGATTTCGTCATGTACAAACTCTCCAACTTCAACCACAGACCGACGACAGTCTCTTCGTCTAAGACCTCAGTGATGACATCATCTTCAAGACACAACATGATCGTTGAATGTGCCTTCTCCTCCGGAGTATCCATCCCAACAGCGTCGCTCTTCTTGTCCTTCGACAGTGGCGCCCACAGACCTTGTTGTTTCAACAAAGCTCGCATCTTGATTTTCCATAGACTGAAACTGTTTCTCCCTGTGAACTTGTCGATCTTCACGTTGAAAGCAGACATCTTTTCTCACCAGATTACAAACCCAACTAACTAGAAGCTCTGATACCAGTTTATATGACGGATGTGAGGAAGACGAAACAGAAAACAGATATAATGAGAAGATAACAAAACACACACAGATTTACGTGGTTCACCAACGTTGTGTTGGCTACGTCCACGGGAAAACATAGATCAACTGTATTTCAGAGGAGAAAACTGATTACAAGACTCACAAGAAACGCTCTAGATCTAAGAACACTCTCTCTTGCTACTTGTGACGGTTATCAAAAACCCTAATTTTCTTCTCTTCTAGGTTATGAGATAATAGAGAGTATATATACTACTCTCCTAAAACACAAAATCTAAACAGACCCAATTGAGCCCAATAAGCTCAAGATTCAAGGCACAAATTTAACAATAATTATATGTTTGTTCACGATGAGGACGAATCTTTTTAAGAATATAAAGCATGAACTAGTTCGGTTTTTATCTGCACAAGAAAAAACGTTCTAGGAAGGGCTAGATCTTCGACTAAAACCACCTCGACGCAAAAATCAGTAATCGAGTTGTAGAGAAAATTGTATGGAGGCTAGAATTCAGAATGAGTCAATTAATACATTGGACGTTCAATTTGTGTAAGCTCTTAAAGGTACCTAAAACCCCTAATTAATTTATTCTCAATTCTTGCCTCCATACAATCTTTCTCTACGGCTGGATTGTTTTTTTTTTGGTCAAGAAACGGGACAAGCCCCTGCGAGAACTTCATTAAATAAATTAAGCAGAAATTACAAGATCCGAGCTTAAAACGTGCTCGAGTTCAGTTGGGGGAACATCAATGACAGTATAAGAATGCTCAAAGGACAAAGCAAGATTTGCTAGTAAATCTGTTGGACGATTAGCTTGGCGGCGTACATGGGTGATGCATATGGACCCTTGATAGCTCAAGACGAGTTGCCGGCATTGCTGGATAAGATGGAATTCTGGATGAGGCGTGAGTTCAGCTGAATTAATCAAAGCACATGCCTGTAAAGAATCAGTTTGTAGAAGCAAACGGGGGAAGTTGAGTTCTTGCGCCAGCAAAATACCGTGGTACACAGCCCATAGTTCAGCAGTACGAGCTCGGCAGCGCCCAATGCGGAACATGAAAGCTTTTATGAACCGGCCTTGTGTGTCTCGGAAGATGCCTTTTCCACCAGCATTTCCGGGGTTTCCTTTGGCTACTGCATCCGTGTTAAGAGCAGTCCATTTCAGTGGCGGTCTCTGCCATTTAATATTGTGTCTCTCTGCAGATTGAATAGAACTCACAACGGAGGGATCTAAACTGAAGCGTGCGGACCAGTAGGCCGAGGACACAGAGACAACAATGGATGACAAGCAAGAAATGTCATCAGTACCTGAGAAGACAAGGTTGTTTCTCAGTTTCCAAGTGTGCTATAGCATATAAGAAAAAGTGGAGCTCCATCGATCTTTCTGCTGAATGTTTTGAAGAATCCAAGTGAGAATATCCAAGCAAGTAAAGAAATCCGAGTGTAAAGCATTACCACTTAGTGCACACCATACTTTCCGGATCTCAGGGCAATCACGAAGCACGTGGAGGCATGATTCTGACATTGAGCAGCGGGGGCAGGAATCATCTTGTGCCAAATGATGCTGCACTCGAACCTTATTGCATAGAAACATCTCATGAGCAGCCAAGAAAATGAACTGTCTGACCCTTTGTTGTGCAGGCGTGGACCAGATGTGTTTCCAGAGCTCATTGTGATCATTCATAATATCCCCCTGAATTACCCGGTAAGCAGATGCTGTGGAGAATTTTCCACTAGGTGTGAAGCGCCAGAAAAGTTTGTCAGAGGCAGATCCATCGGGCAACACTCGAATAGAGCGCAGCTGTTCACAAACATCAGCAGGGAGGTAGGGCGAAATATTTGGCCAAATCCATCCATGTTCATCCCACATTTCAGCAACTATTGCAGGAAGAAGCATCTCCGGGATGTCTGCGACAGTGACGTCGCATAGAGGTCGATCAAGGAGCCAAGTATGAACCCAGAATAGAGTAGAGTGGCCATTACCAATTGAACTCTTGAGTCCTTTGCAGAGAGTCGAAGAGCCCTGCACAATTCCCCTCCATATATGTGAAGCGCCTGACCGAGACTGAAACATGTCCACATCTAGACGACTCGAGCAGTATTTCCCACGAATAACACGACTCCAAAGAGAAGTCGGTTCTTGTATAATCCTCCAGCCTAATTTTGTCAAGACCGCCTCATTAGATTGACGCATGGATCTCAGTCCCAGGCCCCCAAAGCAACGGGGTCTCGCTATTTTATTCAAGTGAAGAAGGTGAATCTTGCGTTGCTCCGAAGAAGAGCCCCAGACAAAGCCTCGAATTTTCCTCTCCATATCATCACATACAGACTTATGAATAGGGGTTGACTGCATGACATATAATGGAACACTGGAGAGGACGGACTGCGCAAGAACAACACGACCCGCCATCGATAATGTCTTAGATTGCCAACCTCGGAGCCGTGCAGAGATCTTGTCTAAAAGAAAAGCATACTTATCCTTCGTCAAATTTCCGCTGGCCATAGGAACTCCAAGGTAAGTATTGAAATTATTTACCGTTGGGATCGAGAGACGAGATGATATTGCTGCTGAAAGAGAAGGTCTGACGTGTCGAGAGAAAATCATGCTACTCTTAGCATAATTAACTTCCTCACCTGAATAGCAGCAGAATGTATCCAAACAACTCTGAATAACCTCAGCTTAATCAATTGTAGCTTCAGCAAAAAGGAAAAGGTCATCTGCAAAGAAAAGGTGTGACAATTGCACACCACCAAGCTCTATGGGATGCCATCGGCCCTCAGATACCGCATCCTGAATAAGATGAGACAAGAACTCCGTGCACATGACGAACAAATAAGGTGAGAGAGGGTCTCCCTGGCGCACACCTCGAGAAGGTGTGAAGGATTCGGATTTTGAGCCATTCCAGAGTAAGCTCATTTTCCCAGTCGTCTGGCACTGCATAATTACATCAACCAAGTGCTGCGGTAAGTGAGCTCGGATCAACATCTCTCGCAAAAAACTCCACCGAACTCGATCATATGCTTTAGCTAGGTCAATCTTTAGAACCATCCATCTAGTGGTTCCTGCAAAAGCTGACAACATATGAAGAGTGTCCTGAACAATAACAACGTTATCAATGATTTGTCTTCCAGGAATAAATCCAGCTTGTGCAGGGGAGATCAGACCCGACAGAATAGGTTTGATGCGCTGCACAATGAGTTTAGTGGCTAATTTGAAAGCAACATTTAACAGCGAGTTGGCTGCTGCGGTGGATCGACTTTAGGAATCAAAACAAGCAAAGCATCTTCCATGCCTTCTTCCAGAATGCCATTATTTAGTAGCTTAAGAATGCAATCACAAACAAGAGGACCCACTGTAGACCAACTCTGTTGGAAGAAGAGTGCGGGGAAACCATCTGGGTCGGGTGCCTTGTAAGGACCCCTCAACTTTAGAGCATCCCATACCTCAGTAGAAACAAATGGGCGGGATAAATTTGCAACAGTTATAGGAATACCATGGACAACAGCCGCGGGCGGGGGATCAGCTGAATATAAAGCAGCAAAAAAATTCAGAACCAATCCTCGGACCTGGTCTGGATCAGTGAGCCAAACGCCACTAGAGTCTTGCAGCGGTTTTACTTTATTCGCATGACGACGAATAACTATTGAGAGATGATAATATCTCGTATTTCGATCACCCTCCAAAAGGAAACTCGACCGAGACTTCTGAAACCATAGCAATTGTTCCTGGTGCAAAACGGCTTCAAGATCACAGCACAATTAACGTTCCAGATTAATTAGCCATTGGGACGGATGAGTTGTGAGTTTTCTGTGAGCACCTTCTAAACCGGCAAACAACTTTCGTTTTCGGTAAAAAATGTTTCCAAAGATTCGTCTGTTCCATACTGAAAGACCTTTTGCTAAAGACTTCAGGGCAGTGGGCAGAGCGGACGCAGTCGGCCATAAATGGTTCAAAGTGGCAGTGTACGAGTCGTGTGTAATCCAGGCTCCCTGAAAGCGAAAAGGTCTGTTGGAGGGATCCGAGGACACCACATGCTCAAGAGATAATAAGATCGGCGAATGATCCGAGTGAGTTGCAGTAAGATTGTAATGGATGATTGTCATTTTGTTGATGATCAATCCTTAAGTGTTTTGTTCAGATCATTTATGCGTAGTTCAGTTTTGGGCTTTAATCTGTAATTGGGCTTGGCCCACTATTAGAGGCCCAGAAGCCAGTTGTGGCCCAGATGCTCGACCCGACCCGTTTTGAGGTTGCTGGAGCTCCGCGTTTCACTTGTTGGGCTGAGGTATATAAGGCCTTAACCCTGGTTCTTCTCTCTTATCGAATCATTCTTCTTCTCCGCCTCCATCTGTGAAAGAGAGCTTGTGCTAGGGTTTGGGTTTCCTGAGTGTTCTTGACTGTGGATCGAGAGCTTGATCTCGACAGAAGCAAAGCTTTTGCTTCTAGAGATAACTTCGAGTGGATTGTGTTCTTGCTTGGAGTTGGAGGCCTTTGACGAGTGGTGAAGCTTGCAGATGCTCGACGGAGTTGAGGTTTGGAGGAGATCTGGTCACACGCGTGGTTTAGGGAGTTTCTCTTCTCTTTTTTTACAGATTCTTGTTGTCTCTGTTTTGTGTATTTGATATGAACTTAGAGCTTTGCTCTCTTGTAAGATTGTGACCTACTTAGTGGATTTGGCCATCAATCTTGAGGCCACGCGGAATAGGCTGAGTCCGAACCTCGTTAACAATTCCTTGAGTCATTTACATTCTGCATTAAGTTCTTTGTGCATGTTTGTGATAATCTGATTCAAATCTAGTTAATCTCACAGATTGGTATCAGGGCCAAGTTTCTTGATTACTGCTATATCTGAAATCTTGTGTGATTTGTGTAGATACTTGCATAATTAGGATCTATCATTGCTCTGTGAATGATCTTGGCCCATTGCTTCCGCATCTATTGATTCAGATTATCTCTGTGACCGTGTTAGTCTTGATCTGTGTGATATGGACCTAGGATCTGCAAATCTTGCTATTATTTGTTCAAGATTTACTACTCCAACTTCCTTGTTGTTCTGTTTTATTCTTATTCTTGAAACTTACTTGTGTGTTGAGTTTCAGGGGAAATAAAACTATGGGAGATAACAACATTAGGATGAAAGCTTTTGATAGAACTACAGATTTTGCAATGTGGCAAGTGAAGATGAAAGCTATGTTGGTGAAGGAAAAGTGTAGCAAAGCCATCAAGCAAGACTACCTTGCAGAAACCTCTCCTGCTAGAAGGATGGAGATGGATGAACAAGCCCACTCAGAGATCCTCATAAGGTTATCTGATGATGTGACTCGACAAGTGGTAAATCATACTACCACTAAATCTCTCTGGGATGCTTTAGAAGCTCTTTATCTTACCAAGTCTTTGCCCTCTAGGATTTCTTTGCTCTGCAGATTATTCACTTTTAAAATGGATACAAATCTGACTTTGAGTGATAACCTAGATAAGTATCTTAGGATGACTCAAGACTTAGAAAGATGTAATGATAAGATAGAAGAAACTCACCAAGTTGTCTTGCTTCTTAATTCTTTACCCTCTCAGTTTGATAACTTTAAGGATGTGATTCAGTATAGTAATGAAACTTTGACTACACAAAAGATCATAGATTTTGTTACTGAGAAAAATGAAACCTTAAAAGTGTTTAGAACTAAAAATTCTGACAAAAAGACTGAGGTGAAAGCTGAGGCTCTAATGATGAATGGTAAGAATAAGAAGAAGTTTAAGACCAAGAAAGAAAAGAGATATGAGCCTTCTAATTCTTCTGATAGTGATAAGAAGAGAAAGTGCTTCTACTGTAACAAAACTGGCCACTTTATTAAAGACTGTCATAAAAAGAAAAAAGATGAGTCTAATAAGGAAGGTCATGATAACTCTGCTTCTTTACTTGAGTCTCAGGATTATGAAAATTGTGAAGTGCTTATGTGTTGTGATTCCCTTGTTGATTATGACTGGATACTTGATTCTGGATGCACTATGCATGCCACTCCCTACAGAAACTTTTTTAGCTCCTTAACTGAGTGTGATGGAGGGAAAGTTATGTTAGGAGACCACAGTGCCCTAGCTATTAAAGGATTAGGTAAAGTCCCTCTAACTATGTTTGATGGAAAGATTAGGATTCTTCAAAATGTTAGGTGGGTTCCAGAATTAAGAAGAAATTTGTTATCTGAGTCAGTTTTTGATGACCTTAAGTGTCAAATTATTACTCATAATGGTATAAGGGAAGTCATCAGAAATGGGACAACTCTTATTAAGGGAATTAAAAGGGGTGGGTTGTATCATGTTATAACTACACCTGAGTTAAATCTCTCCAAAATGGATAATAGTCTGACCTTAGAACAAACAAAAGCTTGGCACAACAGAATGGGACACATAGGTAATAAAGGCTTGAATTATCTGTATAAACATGGTTTAATTGATAAAAAACCAGTGGACTTAATTTTCTGTGAAGATTGTATTTTTGGAAAGAAAACTAATAATTCTTTTTCTAGATCTTCTTATGTAGCCAGCAAACCCCTAGAGTATGTGCACTCCGATCTGTGGGGTCCAGCTCAGGTAAGTACAGTAGGTGGTAAGAGGTATTTTATATCTTTTATTGATCACTACTCTAGGAAAGTGTGGATTTACTTATTAAAAACTAAGGATGAAGCATTCTCTGCCTTTAAGAACTGGAAACTTGCTGTAGAAAAACAATCTGACTTGAAACTTAAGTGTCTTAGAACAGATAATGGCCTTGAATTTTGTAATCACTTGTTTAATGACTTCTGTACTCAAGAAGGGGTCAAAAGACACTTAACAGTGCCTGGAACACCTCAACAAAATGGCACTGCAGAAAGAATGAATAGAACTTTATTAGAAAAGGCTAGATGCATGCTAATAAGTTCAGGATTAAAACATTCCTTGTAGGGAGAAGCTGTTACCACAACTTCCTACCTCATAAATAGATCACCCTCTTCTGTTATTGATTTTAAGACTCCACAAGAAATGTGGACTGGCAGAAAACCAAGTATATCTCATTTGAGACCATTTGGTTGTACTGCCTACTCACAAATTTCTCAAGGAAAATTAAAACCAAGAGCTCAGAAGTGTATAATGTTAGGTTACCCTGAGGGAGTAAAAGGATATAAGTTGCTTATAATTCAACCTCATGGCTATAAAGTGATCTTGTCTAGGAGTGTAACATTTAATGAAAAAGACTTTCATTATAAAAATATTCTAACAACTGCAACCAAGAGTACAGGTACCAAAGAAGAAGAGAGTGTAGAAGTGGTGACTAGAAACCAATTCTACATACCAGAAGGACCAAGTGAAGTCCCAGGAGAGGAGGAGTTCGACCTAGGACATCCTTCCATGAGTCAGAATGAATCTGAAGAAGATTCAAGAGCAGCTGAACCAGACTCAAATAAAACCAGCCTGGAAGCTCAGAGTGACACAAACAACAACCATCAACATTTAGGGGAAGGAAACAGGGAAGTATCCCCCTCTATCAATGATATTCCTTTATATCCTGATGTGCACAATGATAACACTGTGGTGTCTGAGAATAATAATAATGTGCATGACTTAAATGAATATCAATTAACTAGAGATAGAGCCCCTAGACTTAGAATTCCAAATAAAAGGTTCTCTGTGAATAATGTTGAGGTTGTGGCTATGTGTACTGGTCTTGTTGACTATGCTTTCATGACTGTTAATGTGATCAATAATAGCTATACCCCTGATACTTATGAGCAAGCTGCTAGGTGTTCTGAGTCTAAGAAATGGCTTAGTGCTATGAATGATGAAATAGACTCTATGATGACTAATAAAACTTGGACTTTAGTGCCCAAACCTGAAAATGCTAGGCTCATTGATTGTAAATGGATTTACAAAATAAAAGAGGGTAATAGTTCTAAGGATCCTCCCAGATACAAAGTTAGGTTAGTAGCCAAAGGTTTTACCCAAAGAGAAGGCATAGATTACAATGACATATTTGCACATGTGGTTAAATATAAGACCATGAGACTTTTGCTTGCTATGTGTACTGTGTTTGACTGGGAACTAGAACAAATGGATGTTAAGACTGCTTTCTTACATGGTGAATTGGATGAGACAATTTACATGAGACAACCTAAGGGTTTTATTGACACTAAAAATCCTGATCATGCTTGTTTATTAAAAAGGTCTATCTATGGGTTAAAACAATCACCTAGACAATGGAACTTAAAATTGATGCTTGCATGAAACAATTAGGTTTCCACAAAAGCAGTTATGACACTTGTCTTTATTTTAAGGGTATTAAGACTAGTTCTCCTTTGTATGTGCTTCTTTATGTGGATGACATTCTTCTTATCAGTAACTCTAAAGTTTTAATTTCTGGTGTTAAGAGAGACTTAAAGTTACACTTTGATATGAAGGATTTAGGTCCTGCCCAAATGATTCTAGGTGTTAGAATAGTTAGAGATAGGAAGAGTAAGCTCATGAGGTTATCTCAAACTGAGTATGTTCAGAAAGTTCTGGATAAATTCAGTATGGATAACTCAAAGCCTACCTCTATACCCTTAGGAGGGCATTTGGAGCTAAGTAAGAATAGTTGTCCTACTGATCCTAAAGAAATAGAGCATATGTCTAGTGTGCCTTATGATGTGGCAGTGGGATCTGTAATGTATGCAATGTTGTGTACACGACCAGATCTTGCTTTTTCAATCAGTGTATTGAGCAGGTTCATGTCCAATCCAGGTAATGACCACTGGTTGGCTATGAAATATGCTCTAAGGTATATTAGTGGGACCAAAGACTTGTGTCTAGTGTATGGTGAGCATACATCTAGGGATGAGTTATTTGGTTATGTGGATTCAGACTATGCTAGTAACAAAGATACTAGAAAGTCTACTACTTCCTACTTTTATACTTGGGTTGGGAATTGTATTTCCTGGAAGACACAGCAACAGTCAGTTGTGGCACTCTCCTCTACAGAGGCTGAGTACATAGCTGCTACTGAAGCTGCTAAAGAAGCCATATGGCTAACTGGGATATTGAATGAAATCCAGTGTGCTACTTATGTACCTGTTTTACATATGGATAGTCAGAGTGCCTTATACTTATGTAAAGACCCTGTTTATCATGAAAGGTCTAAACACATTGATGTGAGGCATCATTTTATTAGAGATCTGATTGAAAAGAAGCAGATAGTTGTTACTAAGATTAAGGGTGACTTAAATCCTGCAGATTTTGGTACTAAGATTGTTACAGCTGACAATTTTACATTTTGTAGGGACTTCCTACATATTTGGAGCTGCCCATGATGAAGTGTGAGCCTTGGCCGACGATGGTGGATGTGCCAGAATTCACTCCTAGTTTAGTACGGCTGTGTGTTACTATTAGATTTAGGCTGAGTAGGTTTCATGACAATCAAGAGGGCAAATTGTAATGGATGATTGTCATTTTGTTGATGATCAATCCTTAAGTGTTTTGTTCAGATCATTTATGCGTAGTTCAGTTTTGGGCTTTAATCTGTAATTGGGCTTGGCCCACTATTAGAGGCCCAGAAGCCAGTTGTGGCCCAGATGCTCGACCCGACCCGTTTTGAGGTTGCTGGAGCTCCGCGTTTCACTTGTTGGGCTGAGGTATATAAGGCCTTAACCCTGGTTCTTCTCTCTTATCGAATCATTCTTCTTCTCCGCCTCCATCTGTGAAAGAGAGCTTGTGCTAGGGTTTGGGTTTCCTGAGTGTTCTTGACTGTGGATCGAGAGCTTGATCTCGACAGAAGCAAAGCTTTTGCTTCTAGAGATAACTTCGAGTGGATTGTGTTCTTGCTTGGAGTTGGAGGCCTTTGACGAGTGGTGAAGCTTGCATATGCTCGACGGAGTTGAGGTTTGGAGGAGATCTGGTCACACGCGTGGTTTAGGGAGTTTCTCTTCTCTTGTTTTACAGATTCTTGTTGTCTCTGTTTTGTGTATTTGATATGAACTTAGAGCTTTGCTCTCTTGTAAGATTGTGACCTACTTAGTGGATTTGGCCATCAATCTTGAGGCCACGGGGAATAGGCTGAGTCTGAACCTCGTTAACAATTCCTTGAGTCATTTACATTCTGCATTAAGTTCTTTGTGCATGTTTGTGATAATCTGATTCAAATCTAGTTAATCTCACAAAGATGTTGAACTGTAGCTTCGGGAAAGCGTAATCTCCATGAATCAGAGCAAATGGAGCGGTCAAGCCGACTAACTTTAAATGTTCTATCAGAAACCCCACAGAACCAGGTAAAGCAAGGACCATTAAAACCCAAGTCGACTAGATTCGAATCATCAAACCATTCCCAGAAATCAGCAGACGAGCGGTTTGTCGATTCAGAATTGTATGTGCATGCTGAGGTGTCCAAAGTAGCGTTGAAGTCACCACCCAGAACCCATGGTTTGTTATTAGAACGAGCAAAGTTGCCGAGATCATTCCAAAGTTGCAGCCTCCTGTGAGAATTTGGAGAGGCATAAATAGCAGAGAGGAGCCAAGGATCTCCCCCCCTGCGGAAAATTTCAACAATGATATGTTGTTGATCAAGAGTTATAGGAGACACCATGACCTCCGTTGAATGCCAGAGTAGCCAAATACCTCCAACAAAACCAGCAGCATCAACCCTGAGCATACCATCAAAACCCAAACGACGACAAACCTGATCGGCTCGGACTCCACTAATACGTGTTTCAACTAAAGCAAGGACACTTGGTTTGTGGATGCGATTGAGCTCTCGCATCGCTTCAGAGAATCTGGTGCCACCCGCACCTCTAGTATTCCAAAACATGATACTGATGTTCTTCATGGGAAACAAAGATTGAAGAAGGTCACCAAAAACTGGGGAGTTCATAGAATTATTTGCTAAAGCAAACGACATGGCCGCTTCCGAGAGACGGAACATGGCATCATAGAGATCGGGCGACATCGTCGCTCTACGTAGAATCGGTTGTGACTCCATTAACATTGGTAGTAATTCTGCTTTCATGCGGTTTGCTAGACACGGAAGAGTTGCTAGGAAGGGACCCATCCGGTGGTTTGAAAGTAGGAAGGAGGCTCGGGGAAGCACTGTTTTTTGGATTACTGGCGGGAGGGCAAGAGGGCTGTGGGTCTCCATCAGCTGACTTAGCAGATCGCAGGGTCGAGACAGAGGGCTCCCTATTCATTAGAGCTTCAAGAACTTTGTCACTTGGCCATTCCTCCGACGTTTCCGCAGCTAGTATTGGACAATTCTCTTGAACATGACCAACTTTTCCGCAATGATAACACAGATTTCTGATTCCCTCGTACTGAATGGGCCATGTCATACCTCAGAATTTGAACTTAAAAAGAAGAGGCTTTCGAAGATCAACCTCAACTCCCATACGAACAAACTGCCCCCTATCAGCTTTGATCGTTGTTTTATCGATTCGCAGCACCTTACCAACCAGTTGACCTACTCTGCGGAGAAATCCCTCATGGAAATATTCCAAACTAAGACCTGGGATACGAATCCAGGCTATGAGAATTCTGATTCTGTCATTGTACGGATCAAAGTTAGGGACCCAACGACGAATCATAAGATAGTTATCGCCAATCATCCATGGACCCTGAGTAAGGATGTGGTGGTAATCATCCACATTCGTCAGTTTGGCGACATAATGAGCATTGCCAATATCAACTAGAGTGAGGGTTCCGTTCAATGCCCACTTCTGCTCGAGATTTTTCTTGAGTAGCATGTATCCCGGGCCTTTGTCGAAAGTGTTCACAATCAACGAACGTTCCCAAGGCTTCTGCAATGATCTTTTTTCTTCTGTGGTCAGAGCTACCGAGGGGTACTTAGCATCAGTATCCGACTCATCTGTGTCATCATGTGTATCATATAACTCCGGTCTATCACCCCATGATGAGTCTTCTGAAGCAAATGTTGCAGTTTGGTTCATTGTTTGCCCCACGACCATTTCTTTGAAAGAAATTACGGCACAGGCACATTGGCATTGGTTGAAACATTGTTGTTCAAACTGGGAAAATTTTGCTGGAACAAAGGATTTGTTCTGCGTTTGAATTGATGTGTCAACTTCCATAGCGGAAGTGGGTGGTGTACGGTTTGTGCCCGGAGAGGTGGCCATCTGCCCCGCCGGCCAGAAAGATGGGAAGAGAAATCAAGCGCGTGGGGTAGAGGCCAGGCGCGTTCTTTTACTCCGGTGGATATTACTTAGAGAGTCTACGGCTGGATTGTTGACTTGAGCATCGGATTAAGACTTCCCCTTAAAACCCTTATTAATTAATTATCAACTACTTAGATTAAGAATTACTTTGACCAATTCATGAGACATATTCAAACTTCTCATTCAATTTGTATGAAATAGAACATTTTCATATCATAGTTGAATAAGCATTTACATTTTGTTTATCAATTGTCTTATCTATATAAAAGTTGGTTGTTTATTGCCAAAATTGAATGAAATTGGTACCAATTTAATGCATTACTCATTTCTTAATCACCTCTTATTGGACTTTTGGACATGTATTTAAATATCTTTCTTATATCCCTATGTTATATTTATTTATAGTCTACTTGATTAAGTCACAAATTAAATTAATGTGTGAGCTTCTCTTATGACAATGCAAACTTATTCTAATATTATGTTTTAAAACTACTTCAAACATAAATATAAGGAAATAAAAATACTTATATTTACAAATATTAATAAATTTGATAACAAAAACAACATATTAACAAATAATGTATAACTATATTAAATCACATACGAAAATCCGTAATTTTCTCGCGCGGAGCGCGATGCCCGTATCTAGTGAAAATAATTGTTAGGTATGTTGATTTGAAATTTTTTTTTTTTTTTGATGAATTTACTTTTTTGACATGTAGGAAACAATTTTCTAAACTAGTAAACTTAAGGCATGGGATAGAAAAACTTATTAATAATTGGAGAACATTAATTGACAAATTGAAAAACATTCTAAAAAATTGAAGAATATTTATTTTAAAGAGCATTTATTGAGAAATTAAAGAACATTTAGACGTAAAATCGTGTATGTTCATGATTTTTTCAAAGGATATGTATCAAAATTGTAATCAAATTTTTATGTATCAAACGTTCGTATATCCGCAACATAAAAACTGTTCGTAACTAACAACCCACTGATTGTTTAAGGTTGTGTTTTTGTTTTTAAAAAGATGATATTTCTGAACAATGTCCTAACTTCTAAGGAATAGGTTAAACTTACTCTGTATTTTTTTGAAAATTGTCATCTTAATGAAAATTATAAAATTTTCACAAGAAATTTAAAACTAATGGTATTTAATCATCTTTTTATTACGCGTATAATAATGTGAAAAATTCAGTAATTATTCAGCCTATGACCGCTCTTTTACTCCGATCTAACGGTCCACACACATTATTACTACTACTAGCATTTTGGGGTCCGCACTACGCGCGGGTCTATATCATTTTATATAAACGTTACTGATTTGTAGGAAAAATTCATGTTGTGTAATATAAAAGGTTATAAGCCCTTGATTGCTCTTTGTTGAGTTTCTCGTCATCTTAGTATTTCTCTAGAAAAATAATTTGGATATGTGATTAATGTTGATATTACATAGGTTGATATTATATAGACATAATTTGTAATTTTTATCAACTTCTGGAGTAATCTCCAAGACAATGATTTTTTTAGATTGAGATATGATAATCCAGTTTGATCATAAAAATCTTTCACTTTATCCTTTTGATGGACTCTAAGACTCCATAATTCAATGAGAAGTTAAATCATAGTATAAGCTTACCTTTTCGGTATGGTTCAATATCAACCATCCAATTTATAATTACATCTATAACAGAAAATATCAAACATCCACCTTATAATCAAACTACAATAAAACAACATTCACCAACTCGTTGAAAAAACAATGCTTAATTCATTAGTATATTTATACCCAATAAAACTATTAACATAAATGACTCACTCACATAACTTAAGAGCAAGATAGGGAAAAAGCGAATTTGAGATTTATCATCAAATTAATCCATTTTGAAATTGAAAACTAAAATAGAGTAAGAAATATGAGAAGAATAGGATTTTGTGTCTTTTGTTTTAATCCAAAGTAATGGGTCGTCTTTTTGTTGGACAACTCCAAAAAATATATAAGACTCGTAAAAATTGGTTGCATGAGACATACGTATTTAGCAAACCATTCAAATAATAAGAGAGAAAAAAAGATCATTTATAAAGTTTGATCCATTTGTCAAAATCGTAATTTATATGTTAGATTAGATAGATTAGATTGAAAATAAAAATAACCATCTTTTAAATATGTAAGTTTTAGTTGTATAAACTTTCACACATTCAATTATTTTTATAGAGTTTGATCAATTTATATTATATAAAATTAATCAATTAGAAAGTAATATTACTAGTTTGAGAAGTGTCACTAACCAATAAGAAAACAAAAATATTTAATGCGGTCTTTAATTTTCTTTCTCCGCGATTTTTATATTATATTAGAATTAGATTAGATTAGATAGACAGATAGATAGATTTCATTCGCACTACAAAGTGCCTCTTCAAAAAGTCAATTAATAACAACCTCTGGCTCTAGCAAAAGGAAAGGACAAGAAGTGATGAAGTTTTGAGGCCCGTATATAGTTAGATTATAAGAATGAGTTTTGACAAATCATGAGAAATACCCAAACTCCTCAAGATTTTCTATATAAACCCACAATTAACAAACCCATATAGATATAGCAATGAAGAGTCTTACCATTTCAACCTCTCCTCTCTTGGCCCTCACCCTAGTCATTCTAATTTCTCACTTCTCACAAGGCCATGCTCAATGCGTTCCTAGCGGAACCCTAATAGGCACCCAACCACCGGAAGACGAATGTGATCCGTCTGGTTCGGATTGTTGTGAGGCAGGTAAATCCTACTCTACATACCAATGCTCTCCTCCAGTGTCAGGACAAACCATAGCAACCCTTACACTTAACAGTTTTGAGTCTGGGGGAGATGGAGGAGGCGCGTCTGCCTGCGATGAGGAGTTCCACTCCAACGACACCCCGGTTGTAGCGTTGTCAACGGGGTGGTACGAGGGAGGAAGTAGGTGCGAGAGGGAGATTCTGATACGAGGTAATGGGAAGAGCGTTCGAGCTAAGGTGGTGGACGAGTGTGACTCGACCATTGGATGTGACGAGGAGCACGGTTATCAGCCACCGTGTAGGAACAACATTGTTGACGGGTCCAAGGCGGTTTGGAAGGCTCTTGGTGTGACTGAAGGCTCAAGCCAGTGGGGTGAGATGCAAGTTACTTGGTCTGATGCTTAAATGCACACTTAACTAAATGAAATCTATGTAAAGGGTGTTTTTTTATATGCTTTATAAACCAAACTGTAAGTTTCAGGCTACAAATTAACAAAGTTACACCCTTTGAGCAGACAAAGTTACCCTCAAAGATCAATGTGTGTACGAATTACATGAGTTAAGTGGGGTTATGATTATAATTCATTCGCTAGTTTGACAAAGTCTTCTTTTTTTAATTACAATTGACTTTTTATAGGTTCTACTAGCCATCTTTCTTTCTTGCTTTTTTACAATTGACTTTTTATAGGTTCTACTAGCCATCTTTCTTTCTTGCTTTTTTTTTTGTTTTTAAAGTATAACTAGTGTAGTGACCCGTGTCATGCACGTGTATTTCAGATTGTTTGTCGTAAAAATTCATACAGTTTAAGCCAAGTATGTCTAAAAATTAAGTTTAACTCATCAAATAAGCGAAATAAATTTAACTTTTTGTCTGTGAATACTAATTAATACATATTCATTTCATGAATGATATATAATTTAATTATATATAAATATCTCATTATATATATCATACTTGAATTTAAAATTTATTCTTAATAGAATAGGATAATCTGTATTGTTTTTATGTTGAATGAAGTGATTGTTTTATAAGATTTATTAATAAATTAACAACTTAACTTAGAATCACTCTAGAAGCTATAAAAGTCTTAACTAGTCTTAGCTTTAATATATAAGATAGATATTAATTGACTTCTTTTTTTTGATGAGGAAAGCGTTTAGGGGGGCACATCTAGCGAGAATGATACCGCCCTAGAGCATCCCGAAGGATGAGATCACGAAGATCTGGATAGGCTGCAAAATCAGGATGGGGTAAAAAATAGTACATTTTAGCTATAAGGTCAGCCGCACCATTAGTCTCCCGAAAAATATGGGATACTCGATATTCCGCAAAGGAGCGGAGTTCCATTAAGATATCAGTCATGATCAAGTCTATTTCCCATGGGCAGTCCCAAACGTCGTTTATGGCATCAATAAGGCGAAGATTATCGCCTTCGATCTCAACATGAGTGAGACCCAGCCGAATAGCCTCCTTAATGCCATAGCGCATCGCAAGGGCCTCAGCCATGATTGGTGTAACGGTACCTAATGGTTCGTTCGTCATTTTAATTGGTCTACCTTGGTCATTTCGAATTATACTCCCATAAGAGGCAGAACCAGCTGGGGGCAGGCAGCGTCAACATTAATTTTGTAGAAATTTTGCTTTGGTTTGACCCATCTTATAGCCTTTCTCTTCCTTCTAGTAAGCTTAGGAGTAAGAGGGTCGACTTCAATGTCCATTTTTTCTTCCATTTTAGGAAGTTTCCAGTCTTTTATTTGGTTTTTAATAAAATGGTGGATGTTGGGTAGTTGATTATGCTCCCCTATATCAAAGTTTTGTTTATTTCTGTAAAACCATAGGGTCCACCAGATAGTGGCCAGATCTTCAAATTCCCTTTTTGTGGCCTTATTTTTTATTTCATTATTTGACTCTGTTATGGTATGATATCTAAGTATTAGGGAGTTGATTATTCCATGAATCTTCCTATCAAAGTTTATGATTCTCTTTGTTCTTGGACATTCAAAGAGGATATGTCTGAGATCTTCGCTTGGAGAGTTGCATCCTAGACATTTTGTTGTTATAGGCATGTGTATGTTTTGAAGCTTGACTTTGATTGGTAATCCCGCTTTTGAGATTCTTCACAAGAAGGATTTTATTTTTGGTAGCAAATCAAGTTTCCATATCCATTCAGTATTTGATGGTGGGAGGTTTTGATTTCCATAAATCATTTTCATTGCACTTTTGGTTGAGAACCAACCATTCTTGCTGGATTCCCAATAGAATCTATCTTGGATGAAGTTAGTTGGTATTGGGTATGATTTTAGTTTGTCTATGGTTATATTACTGAAGTATGCTCTGAGCTTGTCTTCATCCCAAGAGTTATCTTGATTAAGGAAGAAGGATACCGTAACATGTTCATTAATTGGTTCATTTGTTATTACTTGTTCTTTTAGTGGTTCAGGGAACCATTTATCTTTCCAGAATGTGATGGTTCTCCCGTCTCCTATTCTCCAAGTGAGACCTTTTTTGAATTGTACGATGAGTTTCGACATTTGGGTTCATTGCCAAGAATCATTTTTCTTAGGGTTTTTCTCATAGTCAAGGATGTGTATATTTTTGAGGTATTTTTCTCTTATAATTTTAACTCATAGGTTCTCTGGTTCTGCTAATATTTTCCAGATGAGTTTCATCTGAAGTACCGTATTAATATCTTTACTTTTTCGGATCCCTAGACCACTATTATAGACTGGTTGGCAAATTTCATCCCATTTTATCATTGGTTTATAATTATCTCCTTTATTCCAAAGGAATACTCGGTTTATCTTATCCAGTTTTTTATGTGTTTTGGAAGGTAACATGAAGTTTTGCATCATATAATTTGGTAGGGCTGATAGATTAGCTTTGATCAGTACTTTCTTTCCTTCCATTGAATGAGTGTCAGCTTTCCATTTTGTAAGTTGTTGAGAGGTTTTTTCTATAATTGAGAAGAAGGTATTGTGGTCCACCTTCCCAGTAATGATCGGGCAGCCTAGATATTTCTCCATAGCCATTGATTGGTTAATTTGGAATATTTGGGTGATATGTTGAATAGCATTATTACTTGTATTTTTGGATACTTGAAATGTTGATTTGTCATAGTTGACTCGTTGTCCCGAAACTTCACAGTACTCATCTATAATGGTTTTGATTTTTTGACACGTGGATGTTTTGGTTTCTGCAAAGATGATTATGTCATCTGCAAAGGCTAGGAACGGGATTTTAGTACCCCCCCCCCCCCCCCCCCTCTAGAGATTTTGATACCTATAGGGTTGGGTCTTGTTTCAGAAGCCTTTTGAAGACTTCTAGATAAGATTTTTGCACTGATTATGAAGAGAAAGGGGGAGAGGGGGTCGCCCTGTCTTAGTCCTCTAGTTGGGTAGAAGAGATCTGTAGGTCCTTGATTAACCAAAACAGAAAAGGAAACAGTGTGTGTGCATTCTTTGATCCAGTTAATGAATTTTTCACAGAATCCAAATTTCTTTAATGTTAGCAGAAGGAACGCCCAGTCAACTCGGTCATACGCTTTTTTCATATCTAATTTAAGGGCTATCCATCCATTATTTCCTGCTTTCTTTTTGAAAGAGTGGAATATTTCATGTGCTATTAGGACATTATCTTGGATGCTTCTGTTTTGAACAAAAGCACCTTGGAGAGGATGTGTAATTTTATTCATAACTGTCTTAAGTCTATTAGTGAGGATTTTTGAGATTATTTTATATACTGTGTTGCATAGGCTGATGGGTCTATAATGGTTAGTTGATTGAGGGTTATCATTTTTTGGTATCAGTGTAATAAAGGTTTGGTTAATTTGTTTTAAAATCTTCTCTGAGTGAAAGAAACTCTTTGTGGCCTTGATGAGATATCGGGGCCAATGATATCCCAATATTTTTTATAGAAGCCTGTTGGCATTCCATCTGGTCCTGGTGTTTTGTCGTCTTTGATTTCACTTAGTTCTTTATAAATTTCACTATTTGTTACATTTTTTATGAGTTTGTCATTAGCCTCATTAGTAATTTATGGTTCTATGTCAATCAGAACTTGTTCAATCTTCCTAAGATCTATATGTGGTTTAGTAAACCTTTTTTCAAAATCTCTCTTTATCTCTGTTTTAATGTTGTCATAGCCAATAATTTGTGTGCCTTCATTGGTAGTTATTTCTTTAATGTTTTTCCTATTTCTTCTCCCAGTAGCAATTCTATGAAAGTACTTTGTGTTTGAGTTAACATTTTTTATATGTTTTAGTTTTGCTCTTTGTCTACAGTAGATTCTCCGGAAGGAGAGGAGTCCTTGTTTTTTTCCTTATAAGGTTATTCTGCTTAATAACATTACTTTCTAGGCAAGATGTTTGGGGTATATTCTGGATTAAGATTAATTATTCCTCCACTTTATTCAGTTGTTCAAAGATATTGCCAAATCTGGTTTTATTCCATTCCTTTAATTTTGTTTGGACTAATTAAGTTTTCTTTATAAGTTGGTATAGGGGTGTTCCTATAATTTGGTTTCTCCAAGTTTGTGCAACAAGAACCTTCATATCTTTTCGCTTGGTCCACATCATTTCGAATTTAAATGGTTGGGCTTGGTGTATAGTTTCGTTTGTTATATCTAGTGATATTGGGCAATGGTCTGAGGAGGTAAACACATGATTTTTTGTAGTTAAGTTTGGGTACCATGTTACCACTTGTTGATGAATCAATACTCTATCTAATTTCTCTTTAATTGTGTTGTTCATCGTTCTTGATTTTCTCCAAGTGAATCTGTTACCAATTGTCGGGGGATAAAAAAGATCGTGTTTTTGGACAAATTTATTTAATCTTTGGAGTTTGTTACAAGTGGGAATGATTCCTCCTTCCTTGTCATCACACACCAAAATATCATTGAGATCTCCAATGATAATGAAAGGTTCGTTGATTACTCTGATAAAGCAATCAATTAGTTTTCAAAATTCATCTTTGTCTTTCTCTTGAGGGGGCATAGACAAAGATAATGTAGAATTGTGTGTTGTTTTCTAGATTTTTGTATATAAATGCTATAAATCTTTCATCTATTGTATGTAGGGTTACTGTTTCGTTTCTTAGTTGGAAATCTTTCCATAGAACAATGATTCCTCCTGCATATCCTTTGACAGGTGAGACAACAATATTGTCAAAACCCACCTTTTTCCATTTTTTTTCATTTGGGTAGTTGGGGGATTTTGTTTCAACAAGCCTCGTCATTTGGATATGGTTAATTTTACAGAACGAATCAATATTCGTCCATACGTTATTTCGTTTAATGCCTCTAACATTCCATAGATTTATCTTCATCTTATACTATATAGATTTTTGTCCCGTGATATTAGTGCGGGGGATATCCAGTTTATAATTTTCGTAGGAGAGGTAGCCGGACGCTTGATTAGCAGCAATCCGAATTTCACGCTATATAATTTGGTAGTTGCCTTTTGTTTGGAGGTTGTGATGAGTATGGACCAATGTGTACTGATGAAATATAATCACAAAGGGCCTATTTGGTGCTAATTTTGTTCGAAGTGGACCAATTCATTTCATGGATCTACTGCTCAAATGATACATATGTACAAATTTACGCACAAGGATGCAAAAACATTTCAACTTGGTGTGGTTTTTTGTTTTTTACGGTCTAGTACTGGTGATTTGGTAGCTGCTTATCTCCTTAATTCTTCCAGCTACTATATCTTGGTATTGGACTCTTTCAGATGTTACCTTGGTTATTTTGATCATACAATTCTCTCTGTATTGATATTCAGCAGTTTGGTTAATAATTGTGTTCCGTTTTTTATCACTTCCAGTGTAGCTTGATTGCTGTTTTGTGTAGTCTTTTTTGTTGGTGTTTTTTTTTAATTTTGACATGACGTCCCTGCTTTTGTTTGGTCCAAAACCTGTTAGCTTGGTACGCAGAACATAGTCCAATACTAGTCCTATAGTTTACATTCATAAAGATAGTCCCTTTATAATAGATTTTTTGCTCGAGGTAAGAACTATAATTGGTATGATAGATTTGTTTTCTGGGCAGCAAAGCAAGCAGAGTCAAATCCCTTGTACTCATTGTTCTCTTATTCATGCTCCGTGTATGCCTCATTTTATCTTCATGCTCTTCATGCCCACTGGTCCATGAATTGGTTTCATTACCTGCAGTCAAATTCATTAGTTTGAATGACCTCATAATGTAGATAACATGAGTAGAAACGAAAGTTACGGCTACTGAGCTTGTCTCTTGACTTATTGTAACAGTCATCCTAAAGGAGACATTCATTATTTTATAAGTTTGATTAATTTCAAGTCCAGTCAGATTTATCAGGGAACAAAATTTGTACCAGAAATATGCTGGAATACAATAGGAGAATCTCTGATTATTATTGACACTATTAATGGTATTGCTCTCTGATCCTAGAGACATTTGTTGAGATATGATGAGGTTTTGATTGAATGACAAACATCCACTAATGGTTTACTTGAGTGCGTAGATATTGTTACTAGTTTGTGCAGGAACAAAGGAAGTCTACTTGTTTGTAGACAGGAACGAAGGAAGTCTACTTGTGCGTAGACAGGAACAAAGGAAGTACAAGCAGGTACGAAGGAAGTCTTGCTGGAATCCATGAGACATAAGGTTACGACGAATGGAAGACAGCTGTGAAGAATAAGTTCATCCGAAGAAGATTATTGGTCGAAGATATCTTGGAGAATGGACTTGAAGAATTATGGAAGAGTTGCATTTCAAAGAAGGAAAGAAGATCTTGTCAAAGAAGGAAAAGAAGATCTCGCCAAATAAGAAAAGTGGCAACTCGGCAAGGTTGGACATTGGACGCGCGTGTGAAGTAGTGTCAAAAGAATAAGGAAATATTACGCGCAAGGAATATTTCCTTATGCGCTTTGTTTCCTTATATTTTCAAGGCGGCGCGCCGAAGTGTAAGGCCCAAGGTGACTACTTGGAGAACAAGTTGGAATGTCACACGGAAGGAAAGATTTATTAGGAAGAGAATTCCTTGTGAAAGATATTTTAGGAAGCGATTTCCTTGTAGAAAGATATTGTGAGATTTATGGTAATATTAGAACGGCTAGATTGGTAGTTAGGTATGAGCTATTTAGTGTGTTATATATTGCATGGGAATTGCATAGCTTAGTAAGACTTTGAAGAGCGAAAACCTAATACTCGGTTTAGAGTTGTTCTACGTGTGTGAGATTGAGATTCAAGTGAGAAGAGTGATCTGATATCTACCTAGGAAGTCTAGGTGAGTGATCAAAGTTCTATTGTAATCAAGATATCAATACAACAAGTAGACTCGTTCAAACTCTCTCTAGTGAAAGCTAGAGAGAAGTGGTTTTTCGCCTCGAGGACTTTTTGGTACTTGGAGTGTTTCCACTATATATCATCATGTTCAGGTTTGATTTACATTATTTTTTATCTTTCTGCATTATCTACTTATCAAGGAACAATAGTTTTTCACTACAAGAAAAATCATTTATAGCAACGACAAAAGTCGTTGCAAAATATGCAAAGTAGGACAAAAGTCATTGGCCGTAAGGCCGTAGTGAAAGGCTATTGCAACGACTTTTTCATTGCAAAAAAATAATATCTTTAGCAACGACTAAGGCTGTTGCAATAAATTTATCGTTGCAAAAAACATGTTTACATAGTTAACTTTTCTTTTTTACCAACGACTTGAGTCGTTGCAATACATATATTTTTTGGCAACGACATTATTGTTGCATTACATCTATAGAGAATCTAATATAATTTATTCAAAATATTTCTCTCCAAGATCATAGCCTTATTTAAGCTTCAGAAATTTGTTCAAAATACAAAATAATTTCATTATGCTCTAAATGTTACATAGCAGAACGTATGAGAATAAATAATAACTAGTGTCATCCAATACAAAATATAGATCATTTCCAAGAAATCTTACATATAACAAAAAATTACATCCAATAGGGTCCCTATATAAGATATTCCACCAATCTTGATTCCAAATCTTGACCTTCAAGCTCAACATCTTATACCTTATAAACACATAAGACATGTGTAAGCCATTATATATATCTCACATCACCCCCAACAAATACAATAATATATAGCTCTCTTTGACAACTGTACAGAATCACATAAGAAAATAGAATGCACTGCCTACTAACTTACAAAACAAAAGCTACCAGCAGTCGTTGGAATAATTCACCCAAGTTGGTATATATAGAGAAGGGCGCCAGATTTATGGAGTTATCAGTAAATTTCCATTTTACAGAGCTTCAGAGCTCCATATGTAAAGTCATATATACAAGCACAAAAGGTAAACAATTAATGCATTCAAAAATAAAACTGATAATAATAAAGCCTTACTCATCTAGTTCACTAGTAAAAGAAGCAAAACCGTTGTGAGTGTACAACATTGATGAGAGTGAATGAAAATGGAAGCCATCAATTTGGTACTCCACGACCCACCTGCTCAAGAATTAGTAATTACTTTAAAATCAATGCTAACATTTGAACAAATGGTAATTCTAACAACCTCAATTAAAGAACAGTGAATATTTAAGAATGAATATGAACCCGAATTCGTATTTTGTGTTTACCAATTCAAATTTGAAAGCAAATAGTGTAGCACATCAGGGTCGCCATACTTGAACATTCTAGTTCCCCAGTACTTATGATGCCCTCGTTTTCCTGGCGAGCAAGAGAACACAGGCAATTAGTTCAGCACTATCTGAACAATATGTCAATGCCACAAATAACATGCATGCAAACAACATTCCACTTACAATCATGTCATTTTTTATCTACATCTTTTTATCTACATCTTTATATTATAGAAGCATTCCACTTAACTACTTTTCAAGAATGAGATATATTCCGCATAACACAATAACTTTCCTAGTCAACCATGAATTATGCTGCACAAACTAAGTTAAAAAAAGTTTTGAAGGCAGATGCTAGATATTCACAGAAGAAGCATGAATATCTAAGAGAAGGACATCTTATTTCCAGAAATATGAACTTATATGCCTGCCCTCAAAGTATGCAAGGAAAATCATTGGCATCAAGCAAAATGAATGGGAATTTGCAAATTTGGGCTACCAGTATGAAAGTAGCAGTCGTTTTATCCGTCATAAAGTGACAACCCAACCATCTCATCTGCTGCTGCGTAAGAGTGTACAATGCCCATGAAGAGGAGCAAACCTAGACCTCTATATTAACAAAAGCAAACAGCAAAAGTAAGTAACAAAAATTGCTTCATTTTCCTAGTTGCAGCACATAGTCTCTACCAATAATAATGACAGGTAGCAATTAGCACTAGTCACTAGAGTATCAAGGTTTCAGCATATGGATAGTAGGTTAGTGTTCCATCTACTAAAAAATGTTCACATGCTAGAAAGTGTAGTAGACAATTAAGTGCAATTAGAAAACAATGGTCTCTTAGAAAGATTATTTTTCTTCTCTTCACTTTTGAAAGAGTTCAAGATAATGAGCATTGCAAGTTTTAATATGTTTCCAGCTAAAACTGACAAACCATGAGCTTCATCAACCAAGCGCTTGAAGTCTTCAGGCGTGCCATATCTGCTACTGACAACAAATGCCATAAATGGTTATTCTGAATCTTGTTTCTTAGAGACTAATCTTAACATTCTTAAGTATTAGTCAACTCAGGTTTAGTGATTTTATCTGCAGCAAAGACAAAGATAAATATGATTATTAGAGAACACGAACTCCAAAACCATTTCTACTAATTGCTACAAACATAGGAAATAGAATGCGTAGTTTGCATTCAGTAAAGTGCAGTTTCTTGTATCCTAGAATATAATTTCAATGAAGAGAAAACAAGGTCAACAAGATGTATAATCACCCAAAGATACAAAGCACTAATACTAAGAGAAGAAACTCAGCCTATTCACAAAATCTTAAGTGCATAGGGCCAAACATTCATTTTTAAATTCTATATGAATCTCTTAAACATAAGTTGCATAGCCACATTCCTATAATCCCACTTTGCCCAATTTATGCACAGATTATACAAGCCTACATGACCACAGAATTTAGCATAGCCATCATCCCAGTTCAGACACCTTTGAATAAATTTGGTAAGAGATTGAGAGTTTAGGGAACATACTGTTGCGCATTGGACTAGGGAGGAAGAAGGCAGTGACGAGGACGAAGAGAAGAGGCGGTCGTGACGAGGACGAAGAGGAGCGGCGGCTCTGCATTAGGGAAGACCTTGTGCGACACAATAGATTAGGGCAGAAACACACCCCGCAGAGGAGCGGTGGTCGCGACAACAATGAAGAGGAGTAGCCGATTAGAGAAGGCTGCGATTGGAGAAAAAGAAGACAAAGAGGGGTTGTGCAAAGTTAGGAGAAGATGAACTGCGATTGAAGCCAGAAGAGGAACGAGAAGAGGAATGGGTTTCTGGAAAGTAAAGAGCGCATTAGAGAATAAAATTTTGATTTTTCAATTTTTTTTTTCGATTTTTTAGGGTCTTTGGCAATGACTAATTCGTTGTCAAATCTGTAAAATACTTATGGCAACGACATATTCCGTTGCAATACATGAATAATATCTATTGCAACGACAATGTTGTTGCCATATAAAATTTTCAATTGTCCGCCTAAAATAAGTGCGGAGGGAAATGAAATTTTTATGTTTAGCAACAATATTGGCAACGCTTGTTATTTGTCGTTGTGAAAACTATTTTTTGCAATGACATATTTTAGTCGTTGCAATAGCTCGTTGTTATAAATGATTTTTCTCGTAGTGTTTGTTCCTTGAGTTTTTATACGCTAATCGATCCAACAATTGGTATCAGAGTCTGGTCTCTAGATTGTTTCAATTCGCTTTGCAGGAAAAAGATGTCATCCAACAATGCAATCAACGACTCATTCTGGAAACCCCCAATGCTGAAGCCGAGAGAGTATGACTGGTGGGCAATCCAGTTTGAATCTCATACTCAATCCCTTGATGCCCAACTATGGAAGGTCATTGAATTCGGAGATATAGTTGTTATTGACCTTGTCGGGGAAGACAAGACTAAAGAGAGGAAGAGAATCGACTACGACGATGCCGATTACAAAGTCTTGGAGAAGAATGCTAGGGCCAAGAAGATCCTTCACATGGCTCTAAGTTCAAGTGATCTCAGAAAGGTATTAAAATACAAATCTGCGAAAGAGATATGGGATGCACTTAGTAGAACTTACTCAGGAAGTAGCGATGTGAAGAGAAATCGCCTCCTAGCGGCACAAAAGGACTATGAGAAGGCCCTCCAAGAAAAGAACGAATCTTTGGAAGATTTTCATGCCAGATTTGAAGGATATGTCAGCCAAATAGAGTTTCTTGGTGAAGATATCCCCCAATGGAAGGTTACGCATCAATTCATGCAAGCACTAAATTCCAAGTGGGATGGATTCATGAACGCTCTACAAGCACAAAGCGACATCAAAGATATATCCCTAGAAGATCTAGTCTGCTGCCTCAAGAGTCATTCAAGGATTCTCAAAAGAAAACTCCAAGGAAGGAAGGAGGTTGACAAGAGTCAACCCATTGCCCTGAAAGTTGAGAGAGCATTTGACCTATCCCGGATGGAAGACGTCGAGGCTGAAGACGATGAAACTGTAGCCTTGATCACAAGTGTCTTTCGTAAAGCTTGGAGGGGGGAAGGAGTGACTCCCGTCCCACTGACGGAACGAAATACATGAAGGAAGTCATATGCTATCACTGTCAGAAAACTGGTCACTTTGCCAGAAATTTCTACAAAAGGAGAGCGGGAGAACCACCCGCTCCAGAAGGAAAGCGAGCAATGATGGCAACTTGGGAGGATTCAGACTCAGATTAAGAAGACCAGAAGAGTGAGAAGGAAGTGTGCCTTATGGCAGCCGAAGATAGCACGCCTGAATCCGAGGTAAGTCTCTCTTCCATCATCACTAAATTACAGAGCATGTCTAGTACTCAATTGATTCATATTGTTAGAAGACTTGGAGAAGAGAACGGGGATATACAAGAGAAACTAGATAAAAGAGAAGAGGAACTCTCAAGACTGGCTAACGAAACAAGACTCTTGTCTGAAAAGGTTACCATGCTAGAAAGTCTCTCTTCTTCTTCTCTTTCTCTCGAGAACGAGAAGCTGTGTAATGATCTTGTGGTACTCAGGGAAGATGAGGATCACAAGAAAACGTTGTGTCTAGATGAGCATGCTAGATCCTACATAAACGGCCTAAAACCGATTACTCAAGTCGATTTGTGCCCCGCAGTGAATTGGATATGGCTCAGATAAAAACCCTAAAACTCATGAGTCACCTAACGTGAATTTGGAACCCCCCAAGGAACCATCGTTGGAAAACCCTTGCAAAAGGTGTGTCACCAAGGTGGAGTCCTTAGGGGGAAACAAATCCGTCGAAAGGATAAACACATGGTTTGATGGGAAAAAAGCATATGCTATCTGGTTGAGCCAACTTCAAAACACAGAGCCGGCACACATTGACTTCGAGTCCAGGAAAGCTAACATTCCCATCTGCCCAGGACAAAGCAAGCACGCCAATCTCAAGCAACATCGTGTTTGTTGGCACTGTGGTAACACTGGGCACTACAAGCATGAATGTTCCCTCAGAATCCAAATTGAGGAAAAGATACGTGCTCCTTATCGAGCTCAGAACGAGAGAAAATCAGA
The DNA here is from genome assembly GCA_029168935.1 of Oxyria digyna. Taxonomy (NCBI): domain Eukaryota; kingdom Viridiplantae; phylum Streptophyta; class Magnoliopsida; order Caryophyllales; family Polygonaceae; genus Oxyria; species Oxyria digyna. The sequence continues at coordinate 37,370,216 of JAPVLV010000009.1, forward strand.
GGATACATCGGAGACTCAATCCGAGTCAAAGATGGGATCCAAAGATCACTCCAAAGACACTCCCAAGACTAAGGGTGTTAATGCTCAAGGTAGGATAGGATCAAAAGGATCACCAAGAAGTACCCCAAGAGTAAAAGTTGAGGTTAATCAATCTGAACTCCAAGGTACTACGAATGATAGATTTGTCCCACAAAACTCAAGCAAGCCAAGACTTGCTTGGGTGAGGAAAAACTAACCCTTTCTCTCAGGTGAAGCGCAACTATCCTTGGTACACAAACAGGGTAAACTTACAGGGAACAAAGGATAGCTCCTTGCCACTTCACCAGATCATCTAGAGGGATCCCTCCCTTTGGATCAAAGGAAGGATACAACAGAGACGATCAAAGGCATTCACTCATTCGTCGCTCCTTGGTATTGACTTGTTGAGTTACTCAATTGTGTCAAAGGGGGAAGATACAAAGACGACTCAAGTACGAATCTAGTGATCAAGAACAAGTATGTTCTAAACGAAGTTGTGTTCCCCCACAGGTATGGTTCCCTTAATTCTAGTTTCTCTATTGCTTCCACTTTCGATTTCTGTACTTTGTTCTTTTTATCCTCCTTATCAATTAAAAAAAAAATTGAACTCTTACCTCGAAGGGAACACAACACCTCATACCGGAGGCTCTCCAAATCAGAAGTTTGCAAACCTTGGTCAAAGAAGGTACGTCACTCTCTCTCTATCTAAGCAAACTTTCCAATGAAGACAATATTCATTGGACAAATCAGTCTTCCCTAGCAAGAGCATTAAGCAAGATCAACCCAGAAAGGAAGGAACTCACTAAGGTATGTTTTCCTCTCTCTATGTTCCTTATATCCCTTGAAATCCTTCAATGATTGGCTGAAACTTGAATGATTTCTTGTCTCTTGCCCCTAAATCTCATAGAGCTCTACAACTCTTAATTTCTATGTAAGATTGACTTTGTGTAATGCCTGAATCATGTAGTTCCTCTCTATGATCATTTACGTGATTGCATGCTTCTCTGAAACTTCATTTTGCATGAACAAGGTCTTATTTTCAGCCCAAAAGAGTCCTCTTGATGATTTGATCCCTCATTATAAGCCCAAAGGATAGAGGTACTCTACAGTCGTCCCTTAAGCCTAAATCATGATTGTACATTCCTATGAGTCAATCTTATCTCATCATGATTTTTAAATTATCCATATTATTTTTGTATGATATTCTCTTGTACCATCTCTGGTAACGATACCCCCCATATCATACACTACGCTCTTTTTGGATTTCCTTGGAAAGAAAAGGATTGCTCTTTGTCACGCGAGGAGTCTGATTGGGTGGGGACAGTGGTGCAACGTGTCAGGGTTGCGTGTCTGCAGCGTGTGGTTGTCTTAAAGAGGAATGACGCAAGTAATTAAAAGGGAAGGCAATTATTATTGCCGCGTGAAAAAGGAAAGGTAAAGAAGAGTGTTTGGAAAGTGTGTACCTCTGTGATGATTGTGGCATGTGAACAAGGAAGGAATTTTTAAAACGGCTAATATTCAAAGTCTTCAAGAAACGATTCGCTCATCCGGGTAAATCTCTCCCATCCCTTATATAAACTCTCTTTCCCAAATCCCTAATCTCACGCTCCCAAAATTTCCCTGAATTTTCTCAAAACTTCTTTGCTCCTTAAAAATCCCAAGCTCCACAACAATGGCCTCCAACTCCTCCCAAAACCCATCACTCGTCACTGCCCACGATGAATACCTAGATTCCCTTCTTCAAAAATTAGTCGCCACTGGTTACATGTCCAGAAGCCCTCTCATCCCAAATCCTTCTCCTGTCCTCCCCGAGTCTCCATTCATCGATCTCATGTCCGCCATGGTGATCTACAAAGAACCCAAAGCCACAGAGCCCAAAAACCATGAGCCCACTATTCCTGAAATCCCTGCCTTCCCTCCCCCAAGTGAGCAAATCATCGATGTCGACGAGGATGAGTCTCGGCCTGCCGACGACAACTCAAAGACGACTCCAAGGCAGGACGAAACTCTAGATGACTTCGAGAAAGAACTTGAAGACGATATCCAAATTCTCTCCTCTCAAAAGGGAAGGAAGACGAGCAATGGCAACGGGGTCACAGGGAAGAGGAAAACCCACTCTCATCTGGCTAGAGAGGTTGCTCAGAAGTCATCTGAGGAAACTAGTGAAGAGATACCCGAGCCAAAATCGCCTGCACCAAAGAAAGAAAGGATTACTCCCCTGTCAAGGAAGAGCGCCAGGAAAGGGAAGGGAGCGATGGTGAAAAAGGAGAGTCTGTCACTGAAGAATGTGTCTGGAACGTCGATTGTGAGAGAGCTGATTTTAGAGGAGAAGTTTCTGGAAGAAAATAGCTTGGAAAAGGTGTCTGGGCTTCTCAAGGCTCAGAAATGGGGTCACTTGTTTGCAGAAGGGGAAAGCGTCAATTCAGAATTGTTCAAAGAGTTCTACGGGAGCTTTACTCTAGAAGAAAAACCACACGCCCTCACAGGAAGGTTTACGGCTCGAGGACAACCGTGCTCCATCTCTAGTATTGAGCTTGCCTTTATCCTTGGAGTTCCTCACGAAGGCTTCTACAGTTACTCCAAGGGACAGTGGACACAAGATGTTCAGCCTTTGGAGCTGAAAAGAAGGATTAGTGAAGATGAGAATCCACCAAATGCTGATGTCAAAACAAACTCCATGGGCGTAATCAATCGCCTTCTTCATTCCATCTTGATCAGTAACATTACTCCCAGAGAACAAAAGAGAAACACCATCTTAATCCAGGACTTTATGCTGATGGAGAAGCTGCTCAAAGAAGATCAGGTAAACTTGGCCAAAGTCGTCTTGCTGCACATGGAACACGCGAGTAGTAGTGAAACACATGCTCTTCCCTACCCCAGCATCGTCAAAAAGATTTTGAAGAGTCTGATGGTGTATTCGGAAGAGAGTGAAGTTGTGTTCTACAGGAATCTGGACGAGAGCAACCTGAGAAAGATGAAGTTCACAAAGGATGAAAATGCAGGTTGGATAAGGGCTCAAGATGCTTAGAAAGAGGAAGTTGAAGATATTTTGTTTGAGTGCCCTAAAGAGAAACAAAATGAAGCGCCAACGATGGTCTATGATATGCAAGATGCCTTAGGAAAGTTAAGCCGAGTTGTTTCCAGTCTTTCTGATAAAAAACAGCGGCTGATAGGAACCTTTAAGGAGGAGATGAGTCTTGTAAGACTCAGACTGGAGAAGATGGAGACGGTCCTTGAAAGTCTCCGGCCTCAGTCATCTCCTTGTGACGACACAAAATGATCCTATCTTTCCTTGGCACATCCGACCCCCACTTTTTGTTCCCTAGCCTCAATTACTGTCTTCTCTTTGTTTCTATTTCACTTTGTTCATGCTTTCTGCTGTTTATGATTGCATGTTTATCTTGTTTTAATTGTATGGCGGTCTGATGTAAGGAGGGCATGGCCCTTTGTTAATTTTTAATAGAATTATGCTTCAGTTGTTTCGATCTATGAGCTCTTAAGGTTGCAAGTTGACTTGATTTCACTCTTTTTGATGATGCCAAAAGGGGGAAATTAGAGGATAGCAGGACTTGAGGGGGAATTCATTACTTAGTTGTAGTTCGTTGTTTTTCTGAGGGGGAATTTTTAGTGCTTTGATAGTCTTTGTTCCTTAGCTAGTATATATGTCTCAGGTTTATACTCTTATTGTTAAGGATGTTTGTCATCATCAAAAAGGGGGAAATTGTTGAGATATGATGAGGTTTTGATTGAATGACAAACATCCACTAATGGTTTACTTGAGTGCGTAGGTATTGTTACTAGTTTGTGCAGGAACAAAGGAAGTCTACTTGTGTGTAGACAGGAACGAAGGAAGTCTACTTGTGCATAGATAGGAACAAAGGAAGTACAAGCAGGTACGAAGGACGTCTTGCTGGAATCCATGAGACGTAAGGTTACGACGAATGGAAGACAACTGTGAAGAATAAGTTCATCCGAAGAAGATTATTGGTCGAAGATATCTTGAAAAATGGACTTGAAGAATTATGGAAGAGTTGCATTTCAAATAAGGAAAGAAGATCTTGTCAAAGAAGGAAAAGAAGATCTCGCCAAATAAGGAAAGTGGCAACTCGCCAAGATTGGGCATTGGACGCGCGTGTGAAGTAGTGCCAAAGGAATAAGAAAATATTACGCGCAAGGAATATTTCCTTATGCGCTTTGTTTCCTTTTTTTTTCAAGGAGGCGCGCCGAAGTGAAAGGCCCAAGGTGACTACTTGGAGAACAAGTTGGAATGTCACACGGAAGGAAAGATTTATTAGGAAGAGAATTCCTTGTGAAAGATATTTTAGGAAGCGATTTCCTTGTAGAAAGATATTGTGAGATTTATGGTAATATTAGAACGGCTAGATTGGTAGTTAGGTATGAGCTATTTAGTGTGCTATATATTGCATGGGAATTGCATAGCTTAGTAAGACTTTGAAGAGCGAAAACCTAATACTCGGTTTAGAGTTGTTCTACGTGTGTGAGATTGAGATTCAAGTGAGAAGAGTGATCCGAGATCTACCTAGGAAGTCTAGGTGAGTGATCCAAGTTCTATTTTAATCAAGATATCAATACAACAAGTAGACTCGTTCAAACTCTCTCTAGTGAAAGCTAGAGAGGAGTGGTTTTTCGCCTCGAGGACTTTTTGGTACTTGGGGTGTTTCCACTATATATCATCGTGTCCAGGTTTGATTTACATTATTGTTTGTCTTTTTGCATTATCTACTTATCAAAGAACAATAACTTTTGTTCCTTTAGTTTTTATACGCTAATCGATCCAACAACATTACAGTGTAATACCAGTTCAATGTTCTCATTAAATTTGTAAGCTTTGCCACTTGAGCAATACAAGGATGATGTTTTCTATTTGGCCACAAGTTATGAGTATGTCTATTGAGTCTGCTAAGATTAGGGGTTTTCTAATTATTTGAGAAATCCTTGGTTTTGTTCTCATTGTTATTTGTATAAGGCATGTAAGGCATAAATAGAATCTATCCCATAATCTGGATAAATTATATGTTTTTGATGTAAGAGGATAACTTATCTGGTTGTCAGGGTAGGATATTCTGAATTTGAGGTGCACCGAGATGATTGCAGCCTTGAGAGCCAGATCAATGTACATACTCAATTCATTAATCACACCCGCAAGCCAATTAATATTAAAATCCTTAGCATAAGTAGTAGAGAGATTATTGGTATAGTAGAGGGAGTATTTACTATTGTTATAGTTGCAAGTGAATTTTCCTATTCCTAGTTGGGAAGCTATAACAGTAAGCCAGTTACAATGTTTCCAGGTATCATCCCTCAAGAGGATTAAGTTCAGAAAGCTTTGAGTCTTGATATTTTTGTTAGTGTGTAAGTGAGAATTATTACTCCTTCCCAAGTCTCCTGAAGCCAAGAGATAAATCCTGGTGTTGGAACCGGTTCTCGATGGGCTCGCGAGGCCCATAGAGAGTTGGGTCAGGCCCACGAATCGCGTGCCGAGTCGGTCCGGGAAGTCAGCCCAGAAGAATAAAGCGGCCCATAAGCAGGTGAAGCCCAATAAGAGGATACAACGGGACTAAGTATCGAGGGGCAAAACGGTAATAGACTCGCGTGGGTCCCAGGTGATAGTATAAAAACGCAACCCTATGGATAAGGAAAGGGATCCAGATCATAAGAGAAAAAACGCTTCACCTCCCTCTAAAGAAGAAAGAAAGCATAAGAGCAAACCCTAACTTCAATCTTCCGAAACACTCATCTCCTAGAGGAATTTAGGTATAAAGCACTTGTTGAATCACTTATAGTTTCGTTGTAAAGCCTTAGTGTTGTTGAGAGTGGTATCTGAGTTACTCGGTTTATTGTAAAGCTCAAAACGTGAAACGTCTTTGATAATATACTCTTCTTTCACGTCGCTTTTCTTTACCTTTGTGTATACTTGCGTTGTTTCGGTGTGTCCGATTTTACGTTAATCTTGTCGGAGCTTAAAAGAGCCGGAGCCGGTTTCCTTCTCGGTTAAGTTACGCAAGCGTCAGGTGTCGAGAGCGAGGTTAATTTCGAGGAAGAAGACGACTAATAGTATTACATAAGTTGATTGTCCAGACGCCCTGTGTCACGCGAAGTGTTGTGTCGCGTGATCGCAATTTCTGGGCTCCAACACTGGCGCCGACCGTGGGGACTTCCTCGCACAAGTAAGGCTTACTATCTATACTCGCGAAGTGTTTTCTAATACAACTATCTGAGAAGATGAATACTAGTGGCGAAAGAAGCGACAACACCCCTCCCCAGATGAGAACTCAAGACATAAGTAGCACGCGACCACGTTTTTCACATGTACATGAGGAGGAAATTGTTCTGGCAGGACCCGCACTAGTACAGTATCGTGCTTTCCTGCAGTCGATGGGGCAAAGTGCGGGCGGAAGCCGAAACCAGCGGCAACCAAGGACTCGATCACGCGAGCACGAACAGAATCAGAGCGGACGAGAACAGTCGGTCGCGGAAGAGAGTGCTGAACACGTACCTGACGACGGAATTTCAGTGTCGCATGGAACAAGGGTCGAAGGACGCGAAAGGCCTTGTCACCCTAGTAGATTCGATTTGAATCAACCCCCTGCGAGCCACGCGGAAGATCAATCTTACAGGGGGAGAACCGAAGGAAGAGGACAGGGGATTCACGCCGAACAAAGACCTTCCCGCCGCCGGTACGAGGGGGAACCTTTTTGCAACCAGGCCACCCACCCGCGGCAAGCCTTTGAGGCCTACCCGTCCGTCAACCCGACACTCTTGTTCGGCCCGACTGCTTTCGCGGGGCATATAGTCAGGTCAGTCCCTCTGCCTAATTTCAGATTTCCTATCATAAAAGAGTACAATGGTAAAGAAGATCCCAACGAGCACCTAGCACGCTACAAGTATGCTATGCTCGCGAGGTGCCCTGATGAGGCCACAATGTGCAAAGGTTTCCCAGGCACGCTCGCGGGACCCGCCATGACCTGGATGCTCAACCAACCGTCAGAAAGCATCCATTGTTTCGCCGATCTAGAGAAAAGTTTCTTGTTGCATTTCGGCTCCTCGAGGAAGAGAAAAGTGACAATGCAAGAAGTAGTAGGCGTCAAACAAGGGCCGCATGAATCACTAGAGGATTACGTTAAGAGGTTCGCGGAAAAGATCTTGGAAGCTGAAGATTTCCATGATAAAACCGCTCGGGTCGCGTTCCTTGACGGGCTCAATGATGGAAGCACCTTCAAGCAATACCTATACCGCAAGAGAGATTTAGACTACCAAGGCATGCTCGAGAGAGCATACACAGAAATTAATGTGGAAGCACACTCAGGAGTCGCTTTGAAGGGAAATAATCAGAGCAAGCCCGCTCAGGGTCATAAGAAAGAAAATCCGAACTGGGGGAATAAGCGCCATCAGGGTAATCAAGGGAAGGAACAGTTCGATTCGCGAGCACCCGGTTTACAGATTCAAGATCAGAATCAGGGTCAAAGACAGTTCAGGGGCCAAAATCATGATCAGAATCAATTTCAATCGCAGAATTTTGTGGCCGAACAAGACGACCGACGCGATGTTGAGGGGAGAGGTGGTCGCGGTCATAACCGCCAGGGGCCTACCACCTGGTGCGAATACCACGGAGTGAATACTCACTCTACATTGGAGTGTCGGTCGCGACGACATCACCCAAGTGAGCAGGAGGTCCTGACTGCTCAGAGGGGAAGCGTTGATGCAGGTCACGGCGTCACGTACAGAGGAGCGTGGAGTAAAGGGGGAGGCAGTAGAACGCAAAATGAGACGAGACAGCAAACCCCCGCGAGAAATAACCAGAATCAGGGGCCTAATCGCCACCCGTCCCAGAACTTCCCTCGCATGGACGGCCATGTAGGCACGATCGCGGGCCGCCATGAACCCATGCCCCTGGGCAAACGAGAGCGAAGACTCGTTAACAACGCACCCAAGCCTCAGGGAAAACCGATCTATAGTGTCGCGAGATCGAAGTCTGAACCTTACACGCTTGCCTTCAGTGACAAAGAGGTAGATACCTGGGCTGTCGAGGCCGCTGATCCACTGGTCATCCATGCTCAGATAGGAACCAAACTGGTAAAAAGAATCCTCGTCGACACTGGGAGCTCAGCCGATATACTATACTGGGACGCGTTCGAGAAAATGGGAATTGATCAGTCTACACTCAGGCCCACTAAAACCACGCTGGTAGGTTTCGCGGGTGACAGCGTAAGGGCCTTGGGCGTCGTCACCCTAGATCTCATCTTGGGTGAAGAGAAAGGGTCAAGAAGGTCAGAAAAGATAGATTTTGTGGTGATCCCAATAACATCCTCCTACAACGCGATACTGGGACGCGAGACGCTGTGCAGGTTTGAGGCGGTCGTATCGATCTGCCATTTTTGTTTAAAATTTCCAACATTGACAGGAGTAGGGGTCGCGAGAGGAAACCAAGAGGAGAGCCGTATCTGCTACGTCTCGTCCGAAAAGGGCAGCACCAAGACCTTGCTTGCCAACCAGTTATTTATTCCAGGGTTGCCACGCGTCCTGGAAGAAGCTGAGTTAGAAGTTCGCGCCTCACCTAGACCGCGAGATACTGAGGGAGAGGGAGAAGGGCATAAACCGCATTTTGATGGGTTTGAGAAACAGGTAATCACTCCTTTCCCCAACAAAGAGGAGAAACTTTACGTAGGGGGGAAACTGAATCAAAAAGTCGTACAAGAGATCGAGACCTTACTCACCCGCTCCCGGGATGTCTTCGCGTGGACGCCAAAGGATTTAAGAGGGATCCCGGCAAGTGTCATGACCCACTCCCTGAACATTAGTCCAGAGGTTAAGCCGCGTAGGCAGAAAAAAAGAAAACAAGCGGGACCAAAGAACGCGGCAGCTGCGGTAGAGCTCGCGAAGCTGATTAAAGCAGGGTTTGTAAAACCAGTGCAATACCCAACGTGGCTGTCAAACGTTGTAATGGTAGAGAAAAATCCCAAAGGGACGGGGAAGTGGCGCATGTGCGTAGATTTCACTGGTCTCAATAAAGCATGTCCCAAGGACAGTTATCCATTACCCTCGATCGACCAGTTGGTAGACTCCACCGCGGGTCATGAAGCTCTAAGCTTCCTCGACGCGTACTCTGGATATAATCAGGTTATGATGAACCCAGCCGACTCAGGGCACACTGCTTTTATCACAGACAAAGGAACCTTCTGCTATAAAGTAATGCCGTTCGGTTTGAAAAACGCGGGGGCTACATTCCAAAGACTGGTGGACATGATCTTTAGCGACCAAAGAGGTGACACTGTAGAGGCCTATGTTGACGATATAGTGGTTAAAAGCAAAAAGCAAGCGGATCATACTCGCGACCTGGCAGAGGTCTTTGAAACCCTGAGAAAGTACGGTATGAGCCTCAATCCAGAGAAATGCGTCTTCGGAGTCACCGAAGGCAAGTTCCTAGACTTCCAGATCAGTGCACGCGGTATCGAAGTCAATCCAGACAAAGTCCAGGCCGTAATAGATCTACAACCACCAAGGTCCATTCACGACGTCCAGAGATTTGTGGGAAAGGTCAACTATTTAGGAAGGTTTTGCGCAAAACTCGCGGAGCGAAACCTTCCCTTCTTCGACATACTAAGGAAGCCTAAAAACTTCGAGTGGTCTGAGGAATGTGAAAGAGCATTTATGAGTCTTAAAGATCATCTGGCTAAACTCCCAATCCTCGCGTCCCCAATACCTGGTGAAGGCTTGCAGTTGTACCTCGCGGCAGGCACGCGTGCAGTTAGCGCTGTTTTAGTAAAGGAACAACGAGTCCCCGTCTATTTCGTCAGTAAAGCACTTTTGTCGGCCGAGACCAGATATTCACCCGTTGAGAAAGCAGTGCTCGCGTTAATAACAGCCGCTCGTAAACTCCGACCTTATTTCCATGCTCATCCCATCGAAGTACTGACGGACTTACCACTACCGTCTTTTATGAGTAAACCAACAACCTCAGGAAGGCTCGCTAAATGGGTCATTGAAATGACAGAGTTTGACGTAGTCTATAGACCACGACCCGCCATCAAGGCACAAGCTTTGGCAGATTTCATAGTTGAAACAAGTTTCAGAGAGCTAGAAAAAGATATTATAGCTCCTGAACACCCCGCGTGGGTAATGCACATTGATGGATCGGCAAACGTAGATGGTTGCGGGGCGGGAGTCGTCCTGACTTCCCCGGCTGGGGATAAGATAGATCACGCGATTGCGCTAAGATTCAAAGCCACGAACAATGAAGCAGAGTATGAAGCACTCATCGCAGGGCTGGAAATTGCCGTTAACGCGGGTATTCATGTGGTAAAGTGCATGAGCGATTCCCAGATCGTCGTGAATCAGATCAATGGGACCTACAAGGCCAGAACAGGCAATCTCCCCAGATATCATGCGAGGGCCACAGCCCTGATTTCGTTGCTCGGGCATTTTGAAATTGAAGCTATATCAAGAGAGGAAAACACGCGAGCTGATGAACTCGCGAAGCGGGGTTCCCAAATTCAGTATGCAAATATAGAATGTACTAGCGAGGGTCCCACCGCCATTACTAAAGAAGGAAAGGCCCCATACTTTTGGTTCGTGAAGTCTGAAAGCGCCATAAGCAATCAGGTGGAACTGATGGAGATAAGCGAGCCAGTCAGCGACTGGCGCACCCCTATAATTCAATATCTTGCTAGCGGAACAGGGCCTTCAGATCCGAAAGAAATGAGAAAGCTTGTCTCCATGGCTGCACGCTTTTACATGTGTCGTGGAGAACTTTACAAAAGGGGATACGGACCACGCGAGCTTAAGTGCTTGACTAAGATAGAAAGTGACGTGCTGATAAAGGAGCTTCACGCGGGATTATGCGGAACTCACGCGGGTTGGAGACCAATGGTATATAAAGCATTAAGGCAGGGAAGTTTCTGGCCCACCATGAAACAAGACGCACAACGCGAGTCTCAGAGTTGCAAGCCATGCCAGTATTTTGCCCCAGCATCTCATCAACCAGGTGTTGAGTTGCAGATAATGTCGAGCCCTTGCCCCTTCGCGATGTGGGGACTAGATCTATTAGGACCTTTCAAACCAAAAGCGCCTGGTCAACTAGAGTACATCATTGTAGCAGTTGATTATTTCACCAAATGGATCGAAGCCGAAGCCCTCGCGAGCACCACCGTCCCGGCAGTTAAAAAGTTCCTTTGGAGAAACATCATCTGCAGGTATGGCCTCCCTCACGAGATCGTAACCGACAGGGGACCACAATTCAATTCGCCGCAATTGTTTACATGGTGCAGAGACATAGGGATCACTTTAAGGATTGCTTCAGTCGCTCACCCGCATTGCAATGGCCAGGTAGAAGCAGTGAACAAGAGCATTGTCATGGACTTGAAAAGACGGCTAGAAGGCTCCAAAGGCATGTGGGCCGAAGTGTTACCCCTAGTACTCTGGGCAAACAGGACCACAGTAAAGAAAGCAACTGGAGAAACGCCATTTGCTCTCGCTTATGGAATAGAGGCCACAGTACCAGTCGAGTTCATTGTGCCTACGGACCGCGTGATTCAGTATAGTCCGGACGACAACGATGAAAAAATGCAGCTAGAGTTGCAAATGCGAGAAGAGACTCGCGACCTGGCCACCATCAGAGCAGCCAATCATAAAGCGGGCGTTGCAAAATATTATAACAAGCACGTAAAACTGAGGAGATTTGCCAGAGGAGACCTTGTGCTACGTAGAACAGAGGGGGGGAAGCTCGACCCCAACTGGGAAGGACCTTACATTATAGATCGCGAAGTCGCGCCCGGGGCTTATCGCCTCAAGGACCACTCTGGAAATCACATTGCCAACTCCTGGAACGTGATGCGACTTCGTCGTTTCTACGCCTAGTCCTCCCGTAAAACTCAGGTACGTTCACAATACTTATGGTCGTTATAACATGAAAAGCACAGGTAACGCAGTCGGATCGAGCGTCGTGCTTCCAGCTTCCAGGGCTGAGCTAGAAAACTCCCCCTGGTCGCGAAAGAGAGGACTGCTCGTGCTTCCAGTTTCCAGGGCTGAGCTTGAAAACTCCCCCTGGTCGCGAAAGCGTAGACGGCTGGGCCGGGTTTGGCTAATAACCCCCCCCCCCCCCGGTCGCGTGTCCTCCTTCCAGCTTCCAGGGCTGAGCTAGAAAACTCCCCCTGGTCGCGAAAGAGAGGACTGCTCGTGCTTCCAGCTTCCAGGGCTGAGCTTGAAAACTCCCCCTGGTCGCGAAAGCGTAGACGGCTGGGCCGGGTTTGGCTAATAACCCCCCCCCCCCCCGGTCGCGTGTCCTCCTTCCAGCTTCCAGGGCTGAGCTAGAAAACTCCCCCTGGTCGCGAAAGAGAGGACTGCTCGTGCTTCCAGCTTCCAGGGCTGAGCTTGAAAACTCCCCCTGGTCGCGAAAGCGTAGACGGCTGGGCTGGGCTAAAAAACCCCCCCGGTCGCGTGTCCTACTTCCAGCTTCCAGGGCTGAGCTAGAAAACTCCCCTTGGTCGCGAAAGTAAGGACGGCTCGTGTTTCCAGCTTCCAGGGCTGAGCTAGAAAACTCCCCCTGGTCGCGAAAGCATGGGCGGATTTGCATCATGTGCAGTGCTACTACTTAAGGATAAAAACCAAAAGCTAAATGCTCCTCTACATGTGCAGTGCATGGTATCCCACGCGAGAGCAGCACCATGACTAAATGCTTTACAAAGACCGAGAATACTCCGTGACCATCACACCAAGGAAAAGCTATCCTACTGCGCCGCGGCTAACAAGGGCTAAAGATGAACCTCGCGAGTATCAACCGTCATTTAGAGATCGCGTGTAAAGATCATACAACAGTTGGCAAAAGAATAGTTTGCAATGCTCACTCACAAGATTATGTAACAAGTCAGTTTTGCCTTACTATACAAGATGGACCGTAATTGTGACTTATCTCTTTGCGTTTTCCTTTTTCGCGAACTTACTCATTTTTCCGAAACAAAAAACGGGGGGAACGAGACGAGATAAGTATGTACGAAACAAGCAAACAAAAGCAAAAACAATAATATAGAAACAGCATAAAGGTCGCGACCATTATACCCGCGATATATATAAAAGTTGATTACAAAATGTCACAATCCCTAAATACAGAAAACATTGTTCAAGACAAAAGACATTACTTAGAAACAGTCTTGGCAGCAGTCCCCGCGTCCTCTACACTATCCGCATCCAGATCCACGACGTCGCGAACACCAGCCACTCGCGAACCTGAGGCCCCCGCTTGATCTGAACTAGAACGCTTTGAAGGCTGAATGGTGTCGAGAAGGGCATCAGACGCGAATACCTTCCTCTTGCGAGACGAGAGGGATGGAGAAGGAGAGCTCGGAACTGACTTCTCAAGCGAAGGGGGAGCGACCACCTTCGGGAGAGGGGGCCTGAAAACCTAACTCTCTTTGCCCTTAACAATACCCCTCTCAGGCGCAAGACGCGTAATCCCCCATGCCTCGAGTGGAGTCTCCCCGTCATCAATGAAGGTTCCGGGCAATGGGGGCTGGTACTCAGGAAGATCAGTAGAAAGCCCGCACAGGTCCTGAGCATTGAAAGGGAAGTCCTTAACTCTGAACTTCAGCATCTGCATCTTTACCATGCAAAGGAGAAGCGTGTTGGCGACATTCTTGTAAAAATCGACGCGAGCACGCTGGCGATAACCCCCACAATACTCCTCCACCGCCATGTTCCTCTCGTAAGCGATTCTCTCAGACATCGTCGCGTGGAGCTTCTCGTTTTCCTGTCTAAGGTCGTTCAGTTGCGTATTGTACTCAGTGACGATGTTGACATGAGTGGACCTCTCATACGCAAGCTGAGCTTCCAGCTCCTTTATCCTCGCGTCTTTCACTGACAGGAACGCGAGCTCACCCTCCATCTCCTTCATCGTCGTCTTAGCTCTCGAAAGCTCCTCCTCCAAGGCTTTCTTTTCTCCCATAAGCCTAGACTTGGCCGCTCTGTGGGCATCGCGGGTCGACTGATCCTCTGCCCTCAGCTCCTTAAGTTCATCTTCAGCGGCAAGCACCTTTTGAGTCGCGCTCGCGATGAGATTCATCCCCTGCAAAAATGAAGAGTTAAAAACACCCCAAGAAAGCAAGAAATAGGTAGAAACAGGGGACTTACGGCGAAAAGAAGTTTGGACAAGCCGCCAGGCCTTTCCGAAATTTCCTCGTAGAGGCTAGGTGCGGGAGGGAAAACGGTCGGTATCGTCTCAACGAACGCACGCGTCGCGGATAAGCTATGGATGAAGGTTGGGTTCGCGACAGGGGTATCAGTAGGCTCCGGAGAGGAGACAAACTCCACTTCCGTCGTCCTCTTGCGTTTTTTCTCGACAACTTTCTGCTTCCCCTTATCGCGAACAGAAAGTACGCGAGACGTCTGGACCGGAGGAGCGTCCTCAGAAACTGTCGTCGCAAGCTCCGTTGGTGTTTCCGAAGCAGCGGCTGGGGGAGTAGGAGTCGGATCGGGGACGGATGGAACAATGCGGGTAGGCGCCTCGGTGGTTGTTAGCGCGCCCGACTCGTCAAGGGCCAACCCCCCCAGATCCGGAAGATCGGCGAAAAAGTCAGCATCTACAAAAGCCACCACAAGTGAGTATAGTGTAAATAATCGTAATAAACGCGAGCGTCGAAACAAAAACGAACAAAAACCTAAGGCATGAGCCTTGAGACTAAGTCCCCTGGCGACCAGTAAAGAGTCCGAGATAGCCAGCTCAAAACGTTTTTGAACTGCTTTGTCGGGGTAATCCTTGTAATCACGAATGAATCTGTCGCGAGTCTCCTTGGGGAAAAAGCATGGGGCCCTTCTCGCAGTGGGCTCGCGTACCTGGACGGAAATTTCAGAGCCAGGAGGGGGACAGACTAAAAACCAACAAGTTTTCCACCCCTCGATCTTCGAAGGCAGTCGGAAGGCGCTAGGAGTCTTGGCTTGAGCAGTGTAAAACCCATCCTCGCGTGAGTTCTTCTTATACGAATTGATGAGCGCGTAGTGAGGAGTATTAGGAACTATCCCAATGTCCTGACATCGCATGATGTAGACAATCAGAGAGCTCCAGAAATTTGGATGCATCTGAGAAGGGCTGAAGCCTAGATCTGCCATTACTTCAATCTGGAAGGACGTCCAAGGGAGACGGAAGCCGGCTTCTAAAGACTGCCTACTCAAAGCAAAGAAGGACCCATACTGGTCGAGGGAAGTGCCTTCAAGATCGGGGAGGGCAAAGACGGTCCCCTCAGGGAAGGGATATCGCGTAGCAAGGCGACGAAGATCGTCAAAAGTAAGACTGCTACGTTGGGCGGTGTTGGGAACTAGGGTGCGAGAATGCGTAATTCTCTTTGTAAGGATACTCACGTGTCCGGGGCCCGCGAGAAAGGGTTTCTCTATAACTACGTGGGGCAAAGACCCCTTGTGAGAGAAAAAGCTGGCAAATTGACCGTAATTGGTCTCGGCTCGCTCTTGAATGACGCGAGACGGGAGTCTGGTTTTGGATCTTTTGGGCGTCTTCGCTTTGCTCCTCTTAGATTTTCTAGAAACACGAGATCGTCTACGAGAGCCTGGCTCGCGATCACCAGAACCCCCTTCAGATCCGGACGTGGTACGCCCTGAATACTCAGCCCGAGCTGAGCGTTCATAAAAATCATCGCTACCTGAAAGCATAGGCAAAGTAAGTTTCAGTTTTCCAGGGATGGAAAGAAGGAAAAAAGAACATCAAAATTAGGAGCAACGCGTGTCTAAAGGTAACTAACGCGAGGCTATAGCAAACAAGAAATCCCTGGAAAAGCTGAAACTCAAGAATCAAAAGGGAAGCCAAAACGACATCAGAATGGACCAAGCCCAAGAACACGAAGAACATCACGAAGGTCGAAGATGGCAGAAATTGACCAAAACACGTTTTTGCCCAAACGAGCGCATCAAAGAATAAGAGTCGACATGGGATACAACGCAAAAACACCCAATGGACAAAAAGTGACCTTCAGAAACCTCTCAATCCAAAAGAACCGAATGAAATTTCTGCGGGCGAGATCGAATGGAACGACGATGGAGACCCTAAAAAATCGAAGAAACAAAGTAGAAAAGAGAAAGGAGAGCGGAAGACTAACCTGCCATGGAGAATCGACTGCGAACGACGGCGAAGATGACGATGGAGAAGGAAGGAAAGCACCGGCGGGTTTGAGGAGTTGCAGAGAAAGAGGAGAGAAAGAGGAGGTTATGGCGGAAAAGGGAAAGAGGAAGACGAGAATGGGTATATATAAGAAAAAATCGAGGGAAAGAGGGTACAATAATGAGTCAACACGTGGACGACATGCGCTCGGCGCGGGAATTCGTAAAGTTTTTGAATTCAAAACGTCGCCCAGAGAAAACGAAGCAGAAATACACGCGACCCTATCACGCGAGGGGAATGTGAAAAGTTTAAGAGCCAAGCTTACATCGAGAACGCGACTTCAAGAGGACAGGCCCAAGCCTTCAGCTATTCAGCATGAAAGCTTGGGGGGCTGGATGTTGGAACCGGTTCTCGATGGGCTCGCGAGGCCCATAGAGAGTTGGGTCAGGCCCATGAATCGCGTGCCGAGTCGGTCCGGGAAGTCAGCCCAGAAGAATAAAGCGGCCCATAAACAGGTGAAGCCCAATAAGAGGATACAACGGGACTAAGTATCGAGGGGCAAAACGGTAATAGACTCGCGTGGGTCCCAGGTGATAGTATAAAAACGCAACCCTATGGATAAGGAAAGGGATCCAGATCATAAGAGAAAAAACGCTTCACCTCCCTCTAAAGAAGAAAGAAAGCATAAGAGCAAACCCTAACTTCAATCTTCCGAAACACTCATCTCCTAGAGGAATTTAGGTATAAAGCACTTGTTGAATCACTTATAGTTTCATTGTAAAGCCTTAGTGTTGTTGAGAGTGGTATCTGAGTTACTCGGTTTATTGTAAAGCTCAAAACGTGAAACGTCTTTGATAATATACTCTTCTTTCACGTCGCTTTTCTTTACCTTTGTGTATACTTGCGTTGTTTCGGTGTGTCCGATTTTACGTTAATCTTGTCGGAGCTTAAAAGAGCCGGAGCCGGTTTCCTTCTCGGTTAAGTTACGCAAGCGTCAGGTGTCGAGAGTGAGGTTAATTTCGAGGAAGAAGACGACTAATAGTATTACATAAGTTGATTGTCCAGACGCCCTGTGTCACGCGAAGTGTTGTGTAGCGTGATCGCAATTTCTGGGCTCCAACACCTGGGGCAAGTCAGATATTTCCATTTTTTACAGTTAAGCTTATTATTGCAAATGTTGTTACTATTTTCTGGGCCTGAAATGAGATACACAGTAACAGCAAAATGAAATTTTCATTAAGATCATAGACATTGCTGCTTGAACGTTACAAGAAGTGATAAACCTAGAAGGCCACAGGTACCATTGATTCAGATTACAAACAGTAGTAAGGATAAAGGATCTAGCATTACAAAGATTTTGGGTAGGTGATTTTCCTGGTTTTGAAGAGACATAGCACTTTTGTTGCTACCTATCCAAAAGCATAGTGTAATTCATTTAAATTTTGGGTTTCTTGCATCCCAATTGGTAGGAGGATGCAGTGTCTTCATCACCTTCGTGTCCTTTCCTTTTGCTAGAGCGAGAGGTTGTTATTAATTGACTTTTTGAAGAGGCACTTTGTAGTGCGAATGAAATCTATCTATCTGTCTATCTAATCTAATATAATATAAAAATCGCGGAGAGAGAAAATTAAAGACCGCATTAAATATTTTTGCTTTCTTATTGGTTAGTGACACTTCTCAAACCAGTACTATTACTTTCTAATTGATTAATTTTATATAATATAAATTGATCAAACTCTATAAAAAATAATTGAATGTGTGAAAGTTTATACAACTAAAACTTACATATTTAAAAGATGGTTATTTTTATTTTCAATCTAATCTATCTAATCTAACATATAAATTACGATTTTGACAAATGGATCAAACTTTATAAATGATCTTTTTTTCTCTCTTATTATTTGAATGGTTTGCTAAACACGTATGTCTGATGCAACCAATTTTTACGAGTCTTATATATTTTTTGGAGTTGTCCAACAAAAAGACGACCCATTACTTTGGATTAAAACAAAAGACACAAAATCCTATTCTTCTCATATTTCTTACTCTATTTTAGTTTTGAATTTCAAAATGGATTAATTTGATGATAAATCTCAAATTTGTTTTTTCCCTATCTTGCTCTTAAGTTATGTGAGTGAGTCATTTATGTTAATAGTTTTATTGGGTATAAATATACTAATTAATTAAGCATTGTTTCTTCAATGAGTTGGTGAATGTTGTTTTATTGTAGTTTGATTATAAGGTGAATGTTTGATATTTTCTGTTATAGATGTAATTATAAATTGGATGGTTGATATTGAACCATACCGAAAAGGTAAGCTTATACTATGATTTAACTTCTCATTGAATTATGGAGTCTTAGAGTCCATCAAAAGGATAAAGTGAAATATTTTTATGATCAAACTGGATTATCATATCTCAATCTAAAAAAAATTATTGTCTTGGAGATTACTCCAGAAGTTGATAAAAATTACAAATTATGTCTATATAATATCAACCTATGTAATATCAACATTAATCACATATCCAAATTATCTTTCTAGAGAAATACTAAGATGACGAGAAACTCAACAAAGAGCAATCAAGGGCTTATAACCTTTTATATTACACAACATGAATTTTTCCTACAAATCAATAACGTTTATATAAAATGATATAGACCCGCGCGTAGTGCGGACCCCAAAATGCTAGTAGTAGTAATAATGTGTGTGGACCGTTAGATCGGAGTAAAAGAGCGGTCATAGGCTGAATAATTACTGAATTTTTCACATTATTATACGCGTAATAAAAAGATGATTAAATACCATTAGTTTTAAATTTCTTGTGAAAATTTTATAATTTTCATTAAGATGACAATTTTCAAAAAAATACAGAGTAAGTTTAACCTATTCCTTAGAAGTTAGGACATTGTTTAGAAATAGGCAATGGCTATATGCACGCGAATCGAGGCGTATATGCACGCGATTCTGTGCGCGCAACTTATGCGCACGCATCTGTGCGCGCAACTTATGCGCACGCATCTGTGCGCAGTTCTTATGCGCATACGTGTTTTACGGGGTATTACGGGTACTTTTCGTAAATTTTCAGAGTCTGTAACAACTTGTGCGCCTAACTACTGCGCACAGGTTGAGAATCTGTGCGCCCTGTTTCTGCGCACTACTCTAACATAGTAGCCGTTGAAATCTTTGAAAAAAGTAGCCGTTAAATGTAAAAGGGTGCGCTTAGGTTCTGCGCACAGGTGCTTAAGGGTTTGGGTTTGTGCGCGGATGGTTAGCGCACGGGTCTTTACAGTTTAGGATCCATCCATTTGGACCACAACGGTCATAAATGTGCCTATATAAAGCCACAATCTCTTCGTTTCCAACAAATTCATTCAAAACCTCTTCGTTTTCCAACAAATTCATTCAAAATGTCTCGTCGTAATCAAAACTCTCGTATGTTAGAGTTGATTAATCAAAGTTGTGAAGATAGTGATGACGAACACGATTGGGATAGCGGATCACAAGAAGAGGAAGACGACCCGAACGACGACGAATGGTTGGATGGTTTCTTAGAAGACGAAGAGTTCGGCGACTGGGATCCGAGTGGTGAATTTGTGGTTAGTATAATATGTTATAATTTGAAACATATGGTAGCGTAATTAGTTTCAAATTAGTTTCATATGCTAGCATAATTAGTTTCATATGCTAGCCTAATTAGTTTCATATGATAGCCTAATTAGTTTCATATGATATCCTAATTAGTTTAAAGTAATGATTCGTATTTTGCCTTGTTATTTTGGTAGTAGTGTAATTGTCGCTCTACAATTACGTATAGGGGAAAGATTATTCGGATTATTTTAGAACCGCACAATATTGGGATACTCCGCAAGAATTGTATGAGTGGGCGAGAGATAGAGGAAAGGAGTTAGTGATAGCTTTGGTAACGCGTAATTCAAGTCCGTACCAAATAAGTATTGTGTGCGATAGATTTGGAAAACCAAGATCTGGGAGGCCAAAGGTGAACAAAGAGAATCCAGAGTTGGCTGTTCCTAGGCTTAGAAAGTCGAAGTCGAAGAAGTGTGAGTGTAGATTTCAGCTACTGGCAGTGCGAAAGAAAAACATTCCCGGGGTCGCAGGAGAAAAATGGATTTTAGGTGTGATAGAAGGTCGGCATAACCATGTGCTACTTGCTAGTTTTCATGGGAATGCATTCATGGGTCGAATGACGGAGGAGCAAGAGCTTTGTGCTAGGCGGTGGGGAGATGGAACTGGACGCAAGACGCCAAAAGAAATTATCTCTAAATTGAGGGAGAAGTACACTGGTAATGTTACTTCAAGGAGACAAGTTGCAAACTTTTTGCAGAAGGTGAATTACGAAGATCGCGGAGAGCTAAACGTGACACAGTGGTCGCTTAAGTTTTTGCGAGACCACGACTACGTAGTTCACCCACATAGAGACACGACAAACGGAGAGGTTGCAATATTATTCTTTGCTAACCAAGAGTCGTTGCGTTTGTTGAAGAAGTACCCGTACGTGGTAATTATCGATGCGACGTACAAGACAAACAAGTAAGTCTCTACAATACCTTGGTCGATATTTAGTTTGGATAATGATATATGTTCTGTAGTGATATATGCTAATGTTTCAATAGATATGAAATGCCGCTCGTAGAGATCGTTGGATTCACCAGTACACACAAGACGTTCAACATCGCGTATGCATTCACTAAAGCGGAAAGGATTTATCATTACACATGGATAATGATTCAATTGAAGTCATTATTCATAGATTTGGGAGTGATGCCAACGGCTATAATGACAGATTGCGAAGACGCGCTGATAAAAGGGATAAAGACTGTTTTCGGGAGCGAAGTTCAACATCTGTTGTGTTGGGTGCATATCAAACACAACATTGAGGCACATGCTTCGACCATCCTAAAGAGACAAATTAAAGTGGAAGCCTTTGCAGGACAATGTTGGGGACTATTTTGCTCAGCTACTGAAGAGACCTATGAACTGCGGCTCGAACAGTTGAAGAGATCTTGGAAGAGCGGCCTTGTGGGATACGTCGAGAGAACATGGCTTAATCCTCACAAGACAAGTATAGTGAGGGCTTGGACAGATCATAAGCTTCATTTCCTTACGAGGACTTCAAACAGGTAAATATTGATATTTTTTAGTTAAAGACGATTATATCATAACGGCGTACTTTCTGAACTTACCAACTTAACTGTTTTTTAGAGTTGAAGGGATGCACAAGGTTTTGAAAGATATTATTGGTTCCAGCAGAGGGGGCTTTAACAGAGTGATCGTACGGATCCATCATTCAGTACTCCTTCAGATTGATTCAATTAGGGCGAGCATGAACATGTCTCTCTCCAAACGACCAACTGATTTTGATGATCCAAACATGCATCCGCTTGGAAGGGCTATTTTTTCCCGACTATTCTACAAAGTGTCAGACAGGTGTTTTGATCATTTGTTGGCTACTTATGAGATCATGTTGATGGGGAAATTTCCTGAACAATGCACCGACCATTGGGTGAGGAACTGTCTTGGGTTGCCGTGCGTCCATCAAATTGCACACGCTATCATTTCAAACACACCCCTGATTGAGGATGACATTCACCCGTTCTGGAGGGATTTGCATTGGGATGACACTCCTGAAACAGAAGACGACCCAAATCTGAAGGTCCGAATGAACATTATAGAGTTGCGACTCCATGAAATGTTCACCAAGTTGGAACTTAGAACCTTGAAGAAAAGCACGGCATACCAGCTAGGTGAGTTGTATCAGGACTTGGAGCATCCTGAACTAACTACCTTGAAAGAACCGACAAATGTGAGAAGAAAAGGCAGGCCAAAGGGTGCAAAGAACAAGGATAAGGAGGAGGTTGACAGTGAAAATGACAAGGAGGATGACATAAAACAAGAAGATATGGAGCAGTATGAGATGGAGGAGGCAAAGCAGAAATCAAAAGGAAAGAAGAGTACAGGAACAAGACGGCCAGGTCGTCCTAAAAAGGAGGAGGATGACAGTGAAAATGACAAGGAGGAATCGAGAGAGAAGAGTTATTTTGAGCACAAACAAGAAGAGCTGGAGAAGTATGAGAAGGAGGAGGCAAAGCAGAAATCAAAAGGAAAGAAGAAGGCAAACAATACAGGAGCAAAACGACCAGGTCGTCCTAGAGAGCAAACAACGACATCACTTCCCGTGGTCATTGAGGCCGAGGAGTTGCATTCTCAACCCATGCCCGACCTATCACAGCCTGAAGGATCAAACTACACTGACTTCGATCAGTGCCCTGAAGAACTTGGTGTTCCTCTCATTCATAGGGGGGTTGACTTCGGCATTGACAATTTGGATGATTTTTGGCTTCCATACATCACAGATGTTAGACAGGTACGTTCTGACGGACATTGTGGTTATAGGTCGATGGCCTTACTTCTGGGAAGAAAAGAACAAGAGTACGGAAACATTCGGTGTGAGCTGGTAACGGAGCTGCTTCAGAACCGAGAATTGTACGAGCCTATTCGTCGTCGTCTTCGTCCGGGTACTTGGGAGGATCTTATTCTCCAAGTTAACCATTGCAGAAGCCCTTGTTCAGAACTGTACTGGTTGCACTTTCCACTGATGGGATTAGTGTTTGCCACCCTATACCAAGTTGGCCTCGTGTTATTGTGTTGGGATGCTCCGACCTTTTGCTTACCGCTAAGGTGTAGAACAGAAAACGCTAATCCTCCACGACAGATTTTCGGCATGGCACACGTAGGCAACCGTGACCACTTCATACCGGTAAAGTAGACAATTGTACTTGATACTTGTGTAATCATAGTTTTTTGTTTAATATCT
Organism: Oxyria digyna; assembly: GCA_029168935.1. Taxonomy (NCBI): domain Eukaryota; kingdom Viridiplantae; phylum Streptophyta; class Magnoliopsida; order Caryophyllales; family Polygonaceae; genus Oxyria; species Oxyria digyna. The sequence goes on from JAPVLV010000009.1 coordinate 37,393,182, forward strand.
TAAGTCGATTGTGTTTATATAGGTGGCGTTGATGGTTGGTTCGCCACTACCGCATACTCCCGGTTCGTGGAAGAAACACGTAGATCCAAACATTCAATGGTGGGAAGAAACATTTGGGGACAATTTGAGGATGTATCGAGAGTACCGCATTTCAAATGGTCGGGCACCAGATCCATTCATGTATAAAGGAGGGACCGAACCCGTTCACATATCTGACTGAGTGAGATTGTCATGTAATAATTAGAAGACGCATTGGAATTTCTTAGTTTGTAATGCCTTGGTTTTTAATGTTTGGTATTTGTTATTTTGGTAGTAGTGTAATTGTGCTTTATATAACAATGAATGGATCAAATTGCATTGGAATTTCTTAACACGTTCGAGAGACAAAGAAGCGACAATGAAAATACATAATGAAAGTACATAATGAAAGTACACAACGAAAGTACACAATGCTCATAACATTAGATGTCTATGATTTAGGCGTCGTCGGCAGAAGAGGAAGAGGAGTCGGAAGCATAGACGATACTACAAACCATCAACCGCAATTCTTTTTCTTTAATCTTAAACCTTTCCATCAGGACCTTCACTCTATTGTCACTCTTCTTTTTCTTGATGATTAATTTCGTGATAGCGCGTAAAGCAGTAGGGGTATGCTCTGGATCCATAAACCTGATTCCGAAGAAACAATTGCATGCATAATGCCTTCGTCCATACTGGTCAGGCATGTCTTCTTCATTGTTAACGTAAACATTACACATTTGGCGACACCTTTTTGTACCAGTACACATTATCTGTGGAGGGTCAGGCTTCACACGTCTTGGTGATGATGATGATGATGCCATATTCGTAGTTATGTTCTTACAAATAAGTAAATAATAAAACTTTAGTTATAAACATGAAAGCATATACAAAAAACAAAGCATGTACAAAAATGAACAAAAGAAAAATTTACCGATTAAGTAGGGAAACTTCGATTTTTGCTCTAGTTGAGATGGATGAACTAGTTGAGATGGATGAAGTAGTTGAGATGGATGAAGAAATCACCACCTTCAAACCGTTGGTTTTATAGGAATTTATGTATATGGTGCGCGTTGATTCTGCGCACAAGGAGTTACCGATTCAAAATAACGGCAACTAAAAGTGCCCTATGTAGCTGCGCACAAATTTTTAACGGTAATTTTCTGTGCGCGTTACACCTGCGCACCAAAAGTTACAGATTCAAAAAGTTACAGAATAGGTGCGCTTTACCTTAGCGCATGGCTGAAATTTCTGTGCGTTCTACCACTGCGCACTATACTCTTCATTCTTCGAAATAGTTGCGATATGAAGGGTCTACCACATCGATGTGGATTATGTTTGAAAAACTTATACAAAATAGTGTTATTAGGCATATAAAGTGTGTATACGGTCTCCCCGTCACAAAAACGTTGATCGAAAATACGCAAAAACGCAAAAAAACCCTTATCGGTCCTGATGGCCTGTTAAGATCGAGAATAGGCGGTTCGATGCCCAAACGACGTCGGAATGCAATGAAACTTGTTTTCAATGCATATTATAGCTATTTAACCTTGTCGGTAACTTCGAGTCAAAAACTCGAGCTCTTCGAGTAACACCTCCTTTGTAAACCTTCACTAGTCTTTCATTCTTCGAAATAGTTGCGATATGAAAGGTCTAGCACATCGATGTGGATTATGTTTGAAAAACTTATACAAAATAGTGTTATTAGGCATATAAAGTGTGTATACGGTCTCCCCGTCACAAAAAGTTGATCGAAAATACGCGAAAACGCCTTGGAGGCCTTATATGCGCATTAGATCTGCGCACATGATTCTTTGCGCAAGTGTTAAGTGCACGGTTGAAGACCGTTAAAATATGGCGGTTGAAATATGACCGTTGCGTGCGCATAACATCTGCGCACGAAACGGTCATATTTCAACAGCAAAAAACAAAGCTATAAAAGGGGGGTTGCACTCACCTCAATTCACCAATCTCACCATTTCTCTCTTAACCTCACCAATCTCACCATTTGTCTCTTAACACTCGCTATGTCGCACAGTTCATCATCAAGCAACGCTGCCCTTTTTTATTGTAAATGTGATCGACCAGCGGTAATGAGGAGTTCAGAATCTCGAAGAAATCTCGCTCGAAGGTTCTGGACATGCGCTGGTACTGGTGGTTACATTTGTGAATTCCGCGAGTGGATCGATCCACCACACCCTTGTTACTCCTTAGCTGCAATAAGAGATCTATTCTCGAAGATACGTACGTTGGAGGAGGAAAACGCCGATCTTAAGGTGACCCTGGCTTCCAATCGTTAGTTAAGTGGTTGTTGTAATCGTTAGTTAAGTCATTGTTGTAATCGTTAGTTAAGTCATTGTTGTAATCGTTAGTAAACAAGCATAGCACTAGACAAAGAGAAGTTGAGGAGGGACAACCTATAAAGATCCCCAACCGATATTGGTTTCGATGTTCGGATTTAGCAAAATGTACGAACTAACAAGAGTTTGGAAACTGGTTATTAGTTGGTACATATTGCCGACTCCGAACATCGAAACCAATCATCGGTTTGGGGATCTTCATAGGTTGGTCTTCCTCACCATCTCTTTGTGTAGTGTTGTTGTTGAAATTTGTATTTCGTTTTCAAGTCAATATAGTTTTTCACGTCTTGTTGTTCAGATTTGTATTTGCATTATTGTTCGGAGTCATTTTGAATATTCAAACAAGCAAAACATAAAAGTTCAAACCATCACACAAAAAAAGGCATACATAAAACATCAATCGTACATAAAACATCCATCAAACAAAAACTGAAGTCGAGCGTCTAGTCCTGAGTCTCCTGAGTATAAGGCGGAGCATCCTCCCGAGGCACATCACCCTGAGTCATATCATCTTGGTGTGCATCCTCCTGAGTCGTATCATCCTGAGTGCCACATCCACTCCCCTGGCCTCTCTCATTAACAGAATCTCTGAAAACAGGAGGTGGTGGTGCCATCCGCGATGCACGTGGGGGAGATGGTGCCAAAGGTGCCTGAGGTGCCTCTAAGATTGCAAGCCAACCACGAATCACATCTTCAGTGGCCCAAGGTCGATCCGAGATAGGGGTGTCTAGAAAAGAGTGCATCATGGCTTGAAGGATCTGACAACGCTGCAAACAAAACGTAAATTTAATCGTTAGTTAAGGTATAAAGCTATGTTTTGTACAAACTTTATAAAATTTTACATACCGCTAATGCATCGATAGGCATCGGGGTATATCCATAGCGAGGCGGGCGATCATGTCTCTCAGAGGATGGATCGACGACGGGATGTGAGAACTCGTCCAGCCAATCCATATAGTCATCAGACATCTTCCATGCTGGCTCTGCAACCGGCCCATCCAGATCGATCAGAGGCCTCGGCTCTGCGTCCCATGCAAGAAGAAGCTGAGGTGCATAAACGACGTCATACCTCGTGCAACCCATGGGCCGATTAAATGACAACGGCTGAATGGGTGGGTCGGGAACGGGCTGAGCCCGCCCAAACTGCCGCAGGACTCTCCTAGGGTTGTAGGCCTCATGAAATTTCCATATGCTCAATACGCCCTCAAATCTCGAAGGAGAAACCTCTGGTGAGTTGAAGTCCAAATCTCTCCATGGCTGCCAGTTAACCTGAAACAAATAACAAGCCAAATTAGACACGTATTGCGGTAATGAAATAAAAAATATAAGAAATTAAATCCAAACCTGCTCATATCTCATGTTGTCGAGCATGCGACAGATGGCAACCAAACGCCCAGTATCCGAGCTAAGTGGTGTATACAATCCTACAGCAGCATCTCCATGGGCGAATGCAGGGTTCGTGACAAAGTGATCACGAAAATGAGGAAAGTATGCCCAGATCCAGCACTACATATAAACAATTACAGATTATTAGTAAAACTACGTGAATAGTTAAGAGTTATTCACCAAGACGTTAAAGACAAGATCTTACCCTCAGAAGAATCCCACATGAACCAATGGTTGTCGTCTCGACTCTAGATGCAGACCCTAAATTGCGATACACTAACGCAAGTATGTCGGCTCCCCATGCAATGTCCCCTGTACGATCATGGTTGAGAACAAGCGCCGCGTACTGGACCTTGACACCCTTTGTCGACCTGTCCACCAAGACAGTCGAGCCCAGAAGCAAAAGGAGATACAGAGTGGCAATGTGACTCTCATTCCTGACTGGCGCATCAAACAAAACTTCCAACCGAGCATTGAGGGCACCGAAATGAATGCCACCTGAGCTATAACATGCCTTCATGTCATCAGCCTCCTGACCCATAGCGTCCGCAAGCGCCGCATAGATCTGGTCATCTGTCATAGGTGAATTGCAGCTACGACCATGTATACGGACTCTGAGGATCTGCATCACGTCATGTAGGCAGATGGTCATCTCAGCAAATGGCATGTGGAAAGTGTTGGTCTCTGGATGCCACCTCTCCACAAAAGCAGAAATCAATGCAGCATCGATCTGAGACGCTATGCCCACTCGGCGCAGCTCTGTCAGCCCATAACGCTCAGCAAGCCTGAACCATGTACCCTCCTCAGCTGAAATATGATGCTCATAATCATGAACCTGTGCAGATCTGTACATCACCCTCAGGAGCTTCCTAGCCTAAATAAGTACAGAAAAAAATTTGCGTCCGGTTAGTAAATATGAAACGTATAACTTATTATAAGCAATCAGATCAATGTTATTGAACATACCGGATCTAACGGAGCCGCCTCAGCCTCGGCCTCATCCCCGTCCCCATCCTCTGGCTCATCCTCTGGATGAATATCTCCTACTCGTCGTCTCTGCCTGGGACGACGACCACCTCTAACTGGAGCCGCAACCTCCTCACCAACAACCTCCTCAACTGCAGCCCCCTCAGCGACTCCCTCAGCAGCAACACCCTCACCACCAACTCCCTCAGCACCCTCCTGACCTCTCCCTCTCCCTCTACCTCTCCCTCTCCCTCTCCCACCACCTCGGCCTCTGCCTACAGCACCCTCACCACCACCTCGGCCTCTGCCTCGGCCTACAGCTTCCCCCGCACGGGCACGCTTCCTAACCTGCACCGGGGGCACCAATGGTACACGGGAGCGGGCCCTGGAAGAGGACCACGCGACCATATCCATCTCGCTATATGCGTCTCATAAGAACACAATAGGTGAGGCGCACGTGGACGACAAATGTCCTGCATCGAGTCCCCGAGCCAAGGAAAATAGGTCGCTACGGCATGGTCATCGTCGTCTAAATCTCCCGACACTAGCTCTGAAGATGCGACTGGCTCTGCAGATGCGACCGTAGGAGGAGAAGATGTCGACGTTTCTGCATCTGTCACTGCAGGTAAATCCTGCTCTGTATGCTCTGAACTGCGAGGTAAAGCATCCTGAAACAGAGGTGCGTCCTGGATATCATAGTCATCCGTGGTCATCTGCGCCTGTACTGGTGTGGGCTCGATAGGGTCGAACGCAGTAACATATCGACCAGGATAATCTACGTCGTCATGGAAATCTCCTGTCTGTCCATCCATCTCCATATGCGAACCATCTATCTCCTGCTGCTGCAGCTGTGCCTCCTCGTACTCATTCCCTGGCTCACGGCGCTCAGGTGATCCGGTGCCGAAAAATCGTTCGAGGGCCTCGAACGATAATCGCACACCGGCTGCCACATCATGTCGACGTGGAAGTCGTTCCGCTACTGGTGCGGGCATCGTGTTGCCCATCTGATCCATGACTGCTTGTATAGTCTACATGTTTTTACATTTTTAGTATGACTAATTCATACTAAAATATTCGGAAATAATTTGCAACTTCGTAATCAAATTCGAGTCTTTATATCTACGAAAACTAAATTTTTTAATAGAAATTGTTACAAATTTAACAATTAAGTCATAACTAGTTATGACTGTTAAGTTTCTAATATTTAATTCATAATTACTAAAAAATAAACATCTCAACTAATACGAAATAATAATCACTACTATTACTAAAAAATTACAATTAATACGAATTCATAATAATTCGATTAGGCATTCGATTAATGCATAATAATCTGAAACTTAATCGTAATTATAAAAAATTACGATTAATAAGAATTCTAATATTTAATTCATAAAAAACTGAAATTTAATCGTAATTATGAAAAATTACGATTAAATTACAATTAATACGAATTCTAATATTTAATTCATAAAAAACTGAAATTTAAACGTAATTATGAAAAATTACGATTAAATTACAATTAAGATATGAATTCTAATATTTAATTCATAAAAAACTTAAATTTAATCGTAATTATTACAACAAAAAATTACGAATAAATTTCCAAAATTAAATACGATAAATATTTGAAAAAAGCGGGTTTAGAAATTTTATACCGAATAAAGATCGTGCGGTGTCTCCGGATCCGTAGTCGTCGTCGCCGGAACCCGAGTCGCCGGAATAGTCGTCGGAGGAGCATTTGCCGCTGCCAACGCCGCTCGAGTCGCATACCGCCGGCCACCTCCATCCACCAACGCTTCATCGTCGGACAAGGTCGCCGGAGGTGGCTCCGTTGGGACGGAAGTCGCCGGAGGTGTTGGGATTGGGACGAAAGTGGTGTGGTCGGGACCGGAAGAATGAGGGGGTTCAGAATCCATTGACGGAATTGTGTTTAGACGAGGGAAACGCTCGGAAATGGAAAAAAAGGGGTCGGCGCCGTCGAGTTACTGTGCGCAGAAAAGAAGCGAATGGAGGAAGAAGAAGAAGCTGCGGCGCAGGGTTTAATAGACCTTGTGCGCAGTTCTTCTGCGCACTAATATGTGCGCACAAGTTCAGCGCACACATTCGGGAATCCGAAACGTCGTGCGCTGAACTTTTGCGCATTATATCTTCTGTGCGCTTTGTTCCTGTGCACACATTTGACAGACATCGTCAGAATTTTCACATTTATCCCGAAAATACCCTTGTGCGCAAGAAAACTGCGCACCAACCTATGCGCATAACATCTGCGCACCAAATCGCGTGCATATAGAGAAAAAGTCGCGTGCATATAGGCGTTTCGTAGAAATATCATCTTTTTAAAAACAAATATACAACCTTAAACAATCAGTGGGTTACGAACAGTTTTTATGATGCGGATATACGAACGTTTGATACATAAAATTTTGATTACAATTTTGATTCATATCCTATGAAAAAATCATGAACATACACGTTTTTACGTCTTTACGTCTGAATGTTCTTCAATTTCTCAATAAATGCTCTTTAAAATAAATATTCTTCAATTTTTTAGAATGTTTTTCAATTTGTCATGTTCTCCAATTACTAATAAGTTTTTCTATCCCATGCCTTAAGTTTACTAGTTTAGAAAATTGTTTCCTACATGTCAAAAACGTAAATTTATCACAAAAAAAAAATTAATTTCAAATCAACATACCTAACAATTATTTTCATTATAAGCATCTTTATCTATGCCCTAAGAGAATAGGTTAGAAAAATCATACTAATAAATGTCCAACAAATTGATATTCATCATTCGTACCTTCATAGTACAAAGTATATTCGTATAAAAAAAAATTAATTTCAAATCAACATACCTAACAATTATTTTCATTATAAGCATCTTTATCTATGCCGTAAGAGAATAGGTTAGAAAAATCATACTAATAAATGTCCACCAAATTGATATTCATCATTCATACCTTCATAGTACAAAGTATATTCGTATACTAGATTTTGATCGGCCTTCTTCACATAGCCCAATTGTTTAATAATAAATATGTTTATTGAAGAGCGATCTAAAATATAGAAGAGCAAGAGACACAAACGGAAAGTCGTCAAAAGGCCTGGTATTAAAGCCGGTACCGATTATACTAAATCGGGAAAACGAAAAAGTCATTAAAACCTAATGCAAAGGACGAGCAAGCCCAAAAGGCCCGGAACTTAAATGAATGGTCCGGTGGGGGAAAAATTTGTGCCCAATACCGTAAACCCTACTAAATTTTAGGTTTCTAAACTCCCCCATTAAATTATAACAAAGTACCTCATTCTCTTATCTCTTCCCAAGTAGCAGCCACGCCTCAGTGGACGTACTCTTCCGCCTCTCCTCTTTCGCTTCTCCTCTTCCGCTTCTCCGGTCAGTAGCTAGTCTTCCTCCCGTCGCCGTGCTATTCATGTTGCTGCTTCTTGTGCTCGAACTCCGGCTACTGCTCCTGGTGTTGGATTCAGAAGATCCAGATCGGAATCCATGGATCTATAGATCTAGATTCAAAAGCTCCGGATCGGAATCCATGTATTCCACTTGAGCCGCTCCATACCAGGTCCAATTTCTTTCTCCTCTCTCTTCTCCGACAACGAAACAACGACGAAGCCACACTCCTTCTCACTTTCTCGTAACAAACTCGCATTTCAGATTCTCTCCTTCCCGCCACCGCCATAACCTCTGTTACAGGTAAGGTTTATGGATTCGCATATCACGAGTGTTCTGTTGTGCGCTAATCGCTATGGAGTGATTCAAATGTCTTCAATTTTAGGAATTTTCTAGGTTAGATTATAAGTTTCTGATTTGCAGAATTAATTGGTGATGTAGCAGTGTTGTAGTGGTAACTAGAAATGAACTTGTGAATAGGTTGAAGAATGTTGATCCATTTGGTCAATTGCAATCGAACATCTTGTGTGATGTACTCCTGTAGAGATTTTGGTTTTGGGATGCACAATAGATGATATTGAAACTTGAAAGATTAGTTATATATGTAATCATGGAACATAGGCTTATTTCTGCAGTTTGTCAGTAAGAGTTTGGTGAGTTTTTCATACAGTTGTGATTGTGTATTTTAGAGGAAGAAAAACTGAGATGAAACTGACGACGTGGAGATTGAATGATAAGTACAAGAGCCTAACTGATGTGTAATATATTTTCATATAAACTGGGTTGGTACTTCTTGATAGGGAAAATTATACACCACTCATATAAAGAATTGAAGGGAGTTGCCCCTCTCATTTTGAATTTTCCCTGAAATCAGATTGAGGAACAAAATCATTACCAAAATCATAGTAGCTTCTTGATGAGATTAGATGTTTTATATCTGAACTTTATTAGCTGTTCCTTTTGCATTCTATTGATTTGTTTTTAGCTCAAGTTACTTTGTTTATCAACTGGTAATAGTAAAGTTTTTAATTTTGGCAGAGATTGGAGTTTTATGGCAACTGCTACAATGGCCACAACAGCAGGAGCAGCTGCCCTGTTGTACTACACGCTAAATGATTTAGTTGACAGTGTGAATTATGCAGCAGTTTTTGTAATATTGCTCGTGTTGTATGTTGTTGACCGTATTTTAGTCGTGTTGACAACTTATTTAGTCGTGTTGACATCTTATTTAGTCGTGTTGACAACTTATTTAGTCGTGTTGAAATCTTATTTAGTCGTTTTGACAACTTATTTAGTCGTGCTGACATCTTATTTAGTCGTGCTGACATCTTATTTAGTCGTGTTGACAACTTATTTAGTCGTGTTGACAACTTATTTAGTCGTGTTGACAACTTATTATTATTCTTGTTGACAACTCTATTAAAAAATTTGTTGACAACTCTGTAAAAAAAATTGTTGACAACTTTGTAAAAAAATTTGTTGACAGCTCTGTAAAAAAATTTGTTGACAGCTCTGTAAAAAAATTTGTTGACAGCTCTGTAAAAAAAATTGTTGACAGCTCTAAAATTTTTGTTGACAGCAAATGGGGTATTTTCTTATAACTTAAAAAAGTGATGCAAAAACTTAAAAACATAACAGTTTTAGGGTATTTACCCAAAAACCGGCCGGTGGGGATGCATAAAAATGGCCCGGACCGAAAACCCAGATCAGATCGAAATATCTCGGGTTGGTCCGGTCTCCGGTACATATATTTTAGAAATTCAGAATTCTGGTCCGATCCATTAATTTTCTAGTCCGGTCCACGACTTGAAACCCAAATAAACTTTAAAAAATAAAAAATATAGTTAAGAAAATGTACTATTTTTTAATGTTGGTCCGGTCCAGAAATGTCCGAAAATTTCCGGTCCGGTCAATTAATTTTGCAGTTCGGTCCACGAGTGGAAACCCGAATAAATTTTATAAAATAAAAAAATAGTTAAGAAAATGTACTATTTTTTAATTTTTATATATAAAAATGTTGGTCTGGTCCCGAAATGTTTGGAAATTTGCGGTCCCGAGTCAATAAGTTTAGAAAATTCCGGTCCAACAGTCTGGTCCCTGGTTCATAGGTTTGAAAAATCTTGGTCCACCAATTCGGTCTAATCTGGTTTGGACCGGTTGTACATCCCTATGGTCTGATACCTAATACTAACTTTATCAAGGCAACTAATTTTTGAATATATATATATAAGTTTAGGCTCCTGCGAAACCACCTCATATGGTGAAACGGTGAAACCATTTGTAAACGTTGAGATTAGTTAGATGGACACATGAGATGAAATAAAATAGTCTTAAAAAAATAAACAAATCGTAAAATTTGTGGTCTTGATTTATGGGCTAAATTTGTGGCCTTGATTTACGGTCTCTTAGTGCCTTATCAGGTTTTGTATATCGTCTATAGTATAGTGCATATGTCTTAGCGAGTTCTACATCATTTATAATATGGTGCATATGTTGTGACAACCTCCATTTTTCCGTGTTTCTTTTCCTTGTTTTTTTTCTTTTGGCCAAGTTTCGGGGTCAAAACTTTTCTTAAGGGGGAAGTATTGTAATATCCCTATATTTCTATGAAGGGCACTTTTGTAATTTCTATTTGCGAATAATAAAAATAGATAATTATTTAGCCAAATTCGTTATTCTTTACAAAGTTTAGGTGCCACACTTCTTAAGAAAAGTTTCAACCCCGAAACTTGGCCAAAAGAAAAAAAAAACAAGGAAAAGAAACACGGAAAAATGGAGGTTGTCACATTACCACCACCTTAAGAAAAAGTTTCGACCCCGAAACTAGGCCGAAACATATCAAGGAACGACTACACATACAAGGTATTGCTTCATACCCTAGGGAAGGGAAGAAGGAAGTTCAGATGGATACGATAATCGAAATGATAAAAAGAGAAAGATTCTGAAATAAGATATTCATTCTCTATTAAAACAAACGATCGAAGAGTACTACAAAGGAAACCTTGAAATGAAGGGAAAGGTATTCGAATACGAAGGTTATGCACAACACGTCCTAACACTTATTCAAAAGGAATTCTTAAAAGGAAATGCTCTAAGAAATTATCTAATCAATAGGGAGATTCTCCTCGTCAACCTGATGCATGGCATAGAGTCGTTGACCTTGGCTTGACGATCCGGCAAGTGCCTTGCTTCCATTCCTACCAGTAGTCTGAAAAGAAGCGGACACCTCTGGCCCTTGATCTTTCTTATAGCCAACACTAGACGCTTGATGAGATTGTGACAGTTCACGACTCTTCTGTCGACAATAAATTTCAATGTGTCCTTCTTTTCCACAATGCAGGCACACCTGCTTCTCTTTCTGACAATTGAAGTTCTTATGCCCAACTTCACCACAATTGTGGTATACAAGATTACCACCATTATTTCCAGAGCGTTGGGTGGAACCAGACTGAGTTGACTTAATCTTCTGCCGAATAGATCTCTCCAACCTGGTGGGTGATGTTGGTCGTTTCAATCCTTTGGATATCCGACCTTGATCCCCATCTTTGGCCTTAACTCTTCCTGATATCCTTCTAGAAGATTCCTCCAACATGATTTCGACCTTAAGCGTTGCATCCACATACTGCTCCAAGGTTGAGCAACCATGACGCACCATTAGAGTTTTTATTTCTGGACTCATCCATTCCTGAAAGTACCGAATCTTCTCTTCCTCGGTGTGCATATCACACCCAGCATATTGCATTAGGTGGTTAAACTTGGAAGCTAACTCAATCACTCTTAACCCATCAGTCTCTGGGTAGAGAAACTCTTTCAACTTCCTCTCTCTCACAGCATGGAGGAAGGACCGATCTTGCCCATAACTATCATTCTTATTTTGGCCATGGGTCCCACGATTGAGATTTATTGGCTCTTGTCGGAGAATTTGTAGAGTTGGATCCGCTTGAGCGTGTAGTACCCCTTTGATAGCCATTTCAGTGACAGCTTGAACCACAATTAGCTTGATTGCCTCAATCGTAGCAGCATCGAGGATAATTGGAATGACCGGTGGGGTGTTGTCCCTTTCTTCTGCTGTCATGGGGTTGTTGTGAGGACCAATTCCCGTCTCAACTTCTTGGTTAGCGGAGGGGTTATCCTGACGAGTTTTATCCCATGTATTTTCCATCTGTATGTCGATCAGAATTATAAGAAGAACTCCAAAAGACCACTCTAAGGCAACTTAAGAAGAAAAAGGATTGGAACTATTTTCCGGAAATGAGACAATGAAGTTAAGATAACATCTAGTTATAACTCTTTATATAACTAGGAAAGAATAGAAGGCACATGACGTTGACAAGGGTTTTGAAACTCTTATTAAAGTATATATAAATTGTCTTCCCTTTCAAAAGCCTTTTAGTAATCTATATAGTTATACTCTCGAAATATAAAAAATCAAATAGTTAAATTTTATAAACAATTAAAACTTACTATTATACAATCTCAGAACTTTTGTTTATAAACATTATTCGACATGAAATATTTTTAAAATTATTTTAGAATTTGAAAAGTACCAAAAGTTTATTTCAAAACTTTATTAAACTAATAGATTGAAATCGTTTTAAAACGTTTTTAAGGAAGTTTTAGCTCTGATACCATAATTGTAACACTCTGATGCGGGGATAAGCCGCTGTTGTCCGATCTAGACACCAAACCTCGAACAGAGAAGAAAGGCGGAATTAGATTGAGATGAAAGAAGGATAAGTCGAATGATAGGCCAATTGGAACCATATCAAACAACGATAAAACCCCTGAACTTAAGAACAAGAACCTTACCGAATGATGAAGAAACCCCAACGGATGATTACAACCAAACACAATGACTATTGTGGGTCAATGCACCTGGAGGATGCTCTATGGAGTCCCGATAGCACCAACCTTATGGAGGAGATTGACATACACAAGTACAACTAGGGCGAGTTCAACAACAATGCACATGGGGCACTCTTCTCACAAAACCTCTCTTTTGGGAGGAAAAAACGATAAACGTTGTATTCAATATCAAAGTCTGGGGGGCGCCTAAACAATAACTAGGGCAAACCTTATATAGGGTCAATAAGGTGGCCAATTAAAAGAAATAAGTAAATAAAAGTATCTCCTAAAATAACAAAACCAATGGAAAGAAATAAATCCCGAAAATGAATTAAATCAAAGATATCTCGGATATCTTCAGCAGGGAATCCGCGGGCGCGGAATTGGAGCCGCGGTCGCGTATTTAGTTCTGCGAATCAATGGAATCAGCCCGCGATCCGCGGTCGCGGATTTGTAGAAATGTCGCCGACAACTCTTCTTGAAACGGCTCGTTCTCTCTCGTCCGAGATCGGAATTGAGCGATTCCAAAGCCTAGAGTTTCGTCTTGAAGTCTAGTTTATTTCATCTTCAGTACTTGAGTTCTCATCTGGACTCGAACCGGATCTCTACGAGCTTGAATGGCTACAATACGAGCTCGGGCTACTATCAATGACTTGAATGATGGCTCATAGCGATCTTTAGCCCTAGCTCCAGTGGTTAGCACATCTTTAGATTTAGGACGAGACGTCCTTGATGATAACTCAGATGCTCCCGCATCATTCTCCCCTTCTTGAAAAGGATTCGACCTCGAATCATATTTGATATGAATGATTGAACGATCTTCATAGGCGTCATCCTCTTTGATGCACAACTTCCTCTTGAATGTCTTGAGTGCATAGCTCCACCTTGAGGAAACGATGGATTGCTGCTGGAGTGCATTGCTTCCCTTCATCCCTTTAGCTCATTTGTCTTTGTCCTTCCTTTTGTCATACTTATCAGTGACCTGCAAAAGAACCATAGGTGGAAGAACAACATCTTTTCTAGGAAATGTAAACGAATAACAACTAGAAAAACCATCATGAGCAACTCTCTTATCATACTGCCATGGATATTCCAATAAAAGTTGACAAGCTTGCATAGGCACAACATCACATGAAATAGTATCATCACAATGTCCTAATGTCATGGCTTCCTTAACATGCTTGTTCAAAATCACATCAACACAATCAATCATCCAATGCAGTTTTAAAGGACTAGGGTACCATAATGAAGTAATTTGCAATTTAGTATTCAATTCCATGCTAGCAATATTACCACAACTACCTTCATCAATAATCATGTTGCAATCCTCAACTTTATCTAGACAATGAGTTTCTCCTAGAATTTCAACACAATGAGCAGTTTGTACATGCAAATCCTTCCTATCAATCAATGAATCAACATGCTCATAATCAATTTCAACCTCATTATCTAAATCAGTTTTAGGATCATCAATACAAACAACAACATCAATACTATCACCTATTTCATATTCAATCTCAATTTGTTCTAGGTGATTAAGCATATCAGGACAATCATTAATCATATGGCATTTCCCTCTACATTTTAAACACTCAATATCTCTAGCTCTAGTAGAAGGGTTAGAAGTACTTCCCTTGGGTCCAAGTTTGGCTCGTGGTGCAGCCGGAGGGGTGTAACTTCTTGGTCTATCCCTATCTCCTAGTAGCTCCTTGGAAGAGGCATCTCGTCCATAATAAGAATCCTTACGTCCTTGCTGATTTTTCCAAGTGTTGGAAGGACCATGTGCATTCCTATTCCCTTGATTCCTATACTTAGTCTTCCTTTCCACTTTGATGGCTAAGTGCAGCAACTCAGCCATAGAACTATATAGAAACATTTCAATTTCATTAGCCAAAAATGAATTGAGAATACGAAGATACCTTGCCATTGTCGCTTCTTCATCCTCAATCACATTGGCCCTGACCATGGCTATTTGCATAGCATTAAAGGTCTCTCCTACTCCCATTGATCCCTGTTTCAAATTCTCAAGTCGCTGTAGAAGCTCTCTAGTGTAGTGTGGGGAAATAAATCGAGCTCTTATCTTCCTCTTCATTAAGTCCCAAGTAGCAATGGGATAATCTCCATTTCCAACTCGAGCTTTCACTAATTTGTCCCACCAAACTAGAGCATAGCCATAAAACTCCAAAGATGCAAGTCGCACCTTCTTATGCTCGGGAAAGTTGTGACAATTCCAGATTTGCTCAATCTTCGTCTCCCACTCCATGTAGACAACTGGATCACACTTGCCCTCAAAACTTGGGATCTTCACCTTGATCTTCCCAACTCCATTTTGCTCAGGCTCTCTTCTCCTTCCTTGTTACCCTCCTTGTTGGCAATAGGATCGCCATCCTTCATTCTCATCATACTCCTTTTCAAAATATGCATCATCATCTAAAGCCTGAAATCTATCAAAACGGTTAGTAGCATTGTATCTATTAGAATGACGTAAAGGAGCATTAGGAGTGTGATATCGCTCCCTTGGAGCTGAAATTTCAGCACCCCCAGGGGTACCATGGTAGCGTTTATGATGAAGCTCATGTCTGATGGTTGTAGTAAGTCCACTAACAAACCTTTCACTAAATTTGTCGAAGGAGTTCATCAACTCCAGGGTGACAGGGCTAGTTGTCGGGTCCCTTGGGGTCTCCCTTTGGGATAAACTAACTTGTCCATTATCAAAGAAAAGACTAACACAGAACAATGTTAAGTGAGTGTAAATGAAAACAACTCGCAAGTGTTTACACTCGTATGTTTTCCTCTGCACTCTCTCTCAATTGTTGTTGTAACAAGCTTTTATTGATGAATTGCCTTGTATGGATCAATAGCCCAATAGATTGAAACTAACAAGCTCCTAGCACTTAATATGAGTGATGGTAGAGATGGAGATGGCTAGTGTAGAGGCGGGGTTTCAACTTCAAGGCTCTGACTCAAAACAAAAATGACTCAACGAAAGAAACAAACAAAGACTCAAAAACGTTTGCAAGAATGTAAATGCAAACAACTAATATGGCTCAAGTTTGAATTCAAGAGGGTCAACAAGGAAGCGTACCTTAACTTGTCCCGACTGGTGTCGATGAAGGATCGAAGACGGAGTCAAGAGGGCTAGGTAGTAATAGGGATGGCTCGTAGCTGTAGTAACAGGGAAAACTGAGGCAGTAGAAGATCTGCGGTCACGGTTCTGGGTGTCGCGGTCGCGGATTTAGGTTCTGGGGCAACAGTGCGATTTCCGCGATCGCGGGTGGAATTCTGCGGTCGCGGGTGAGATTCCGCGGTCGCGGGTGAGATTCTGCGATCGCGGTTCGCGTCTTGCGGCCTAAAACTCCTTCGTCTTCGTTCGGGCTCGTGGCAATCCCGATTCCTCCGATTTCTTGAATTCCGACTCAAACAATATCAAACTAGACTTTGACTCAACAAAACGTAAAATAAAATGCTGACTTTGAGACTTTTCGATTTCTCTTTTTTTTTGAATTTTTTTTTTTTTTGTCTCAGCAAAAACGAAAATTACAGACTCGATATGAGATGTTAATCTCAGCAAAAATTAAAAATAAATAAAATAACAACTAACTTGATTTCCTTGTTGAAGAGATAAGATTTTCCTTCTAGAATATAAGATTTTCTTCCTTGAAGATCTTGTTTGGGCTCCAAGGCAAGAAATTCCAGCAATTCCTTAGGGTTTCTGATGGCTGCGTTTTTGGTAGGGATGGATGAATTTGTGATGGGGTGAAGGGATGAATGGATTTTGGGGCAAAGGTGCTCCAAACTCCAATCTTTCGATCTCCACCAACACGAATCGATCCAAGCTTCTTGTATACAACCTGAAACAGACTCAACAAGAAAGATCAAAGTACTAGAAGACTCAAAATCAATTTATGAAAGAAACTGACAAACAGGCAAACAAAACTGACTCCTTTTTTTGTGATTTTCTGGATAGGGGTCTCTTGATGTTGTCGTGAAGACAGATGGTGTCAACACAGCTCTGATACCAATTTGATGCGGGGATAAGCCGCTGTTGTCCGATCTAGACACCAAACCTCGAACAGAGAAGAAAGGCGGAATTAGATTGAGATGAAAGAAGGATAAGTCGAATGATAGGCCAATTGGAACCAAATCAAACAACGATAAAACCCCTGAACTTAAGAACAAGAACCTTACCGAATGATGAAGAAACTCCAACGGATGATTACAACAAAACACAATGACGATGGTGGGTCAAGGCACCTGGAGGATGCTCTATGGAGTCCCGATAGCAGCAACCTTATGGAGGAGATTGACACACACAAGTACAACTAGGGCGAGTTCAACAACAATGCACACGGGGCACTCTTCTCACAAAAACTCTCTTTTGGGAGGAAAAAACGATAAACGTTGTATTCAATATCAAAGTCTGGGTGGGGGGAGCCTAAACAATAACTAGGGAAAACCTTATATAGGGTCAATAAGGTGGCCAATTAAAAGAAATAAGTAAATAAAAGTATCTCCTAAAATAACAAAACCAATGGAAAGAAATAAATCCCGAAAATGAATTAAATCAAAGATATCTCGGATATCTTCAGCAGGGAATCCGCGGGCGCGGAATTGGAGCCGCGGTCGCGGATTTAGTTCTGCGAATCAATGGAATCAGCCCGCGATCCGCGGTCGCGGATTTGTAGACATGTCGCCGACAACTCTTCTTGAAACGGCTCGTTCTCTCTCGTCCGAGATCGGAATGGAGCGATTCCAAAACGAATTAGGATGAGGCGTCCTTGATGATAACTCGGATGCTCCCGCATCACACCCCCAAAATCACTTGGGAATATTACCGCCACTGATCCCGGACTTAACCGCCCGAAACCACCCGAAACCACCCAAGGCTTATCACGGATTCCATAAATACAAAACAATTCAAAATAATATAAAACGTTTATGTCATAACTTAACGTTTACAATGCGAAAGCGTATTTATATAGTCTTAAATAAAATAGCGGAAGACTTAATTCAAAGATTACATAAAATGTCTTAATCCCAAATCCTTAAACAAACCTTATTTAAATAATAAAACGATCTTGTCTTCTGTAACGTCTGACTCCTCTTCACACCGCAGATCCGCCTGATGTGCCGTAATGGGACGGATGACACCAGCCAACCATGCAAGGAAAGGAAACGGTTGGTTAGTCTAATGAAAGACTACACAAGTGGAATTTATGTGAGGTTCTTGTAATCGTGTCTAGTAGCCACATACACTCTCGAGTGAAAGTCGAGAAGTGAAGGACGTTCGATACTCATACCGAATGTTTTATGTGTTTAGAATATGCAACAAGAGAAGACTCCAAAAGATTGAGTCTTATGGGAAGAATATGATTTGGGAACATTATAGTTAATTTACACACAATATGTTTAGAACAACCAACTTAGAATAATGAACTAACGATCAACCTCACCACATATATTGTGTGAATCACCACACATGTGAATCCAGATTGAAGAGATAGTCATTAAGCAAGAGGCCGAGCGGTTTCCACGTTGTACTCCTCGCCCGAGGTATATTAATTAGGTGCTCAATCTGCACTTATCTTATTCACTTCCAAAACGTACATTCACGTTATAAGCTTTTAAACCACATTTCATCCCCTCCAGGACATACGTGGACGAATTTATAATAGCACTAGCTAAGTGCACCTCCGCTTATATCCGAATAAGCGGATCGGTCATGACTCAATCAAAGAGGCAATAGGGCATTTCTCATCCTATCCCCTTATATTATCAAGAAGCCGCTAGCCTCCCGCGGGGCATATAGCGCTCATAAACTACTTATACATGTCATTCACAACAACACACAAAGTCCATCTATCACCCTACGGTAATAATAATATATAGGTCGTTCTAGCATCATATACAACCTAATAATAATGATTCATTTTATTCACATCATTAACATATAAGTTCCCATGCAAACAAAAGATTATATTTATCCCAACTTATTAACAATTCAAATTAATTGTTAAGTAATACGAATATGGAATAAAGAGCAAGAGCGAACCGCCACTTGCCTTATTGACGAACGAAGCTTGGATTCGGAACGGAGCGTAAGAACCTCGTCTACTTTGCTCGATCTTCTAGAATCCCGGTTTCATAAACACATAAATAACATAAAGTCAATATCTATTTGATATAATTTTCTCACTAAATTATATCTTTAAAATATGATTTTCTTATATAAATTATTTATTTTTTCCGGAAAAGACTAATACATATGTTATAAAAATATTAAATTTTATAACATATGCATTTTCTTGAATTTATAATGCATTACTTTATTTAATGCATTATAATCTCGGAATGTCTTTAAATAACAAACATTTAACAAAATAGAATTGGCTAGTTTAACGAATTGTATGGAAATGGGCAAATTGACTCATTCCTTCAATTGTTCCAGCCGGGCCCAGCAGAAGCTACTTGGACCAACGCCCAATTCATTTATGTGGCCTACAACTTGCTCCAGCCCAGGTGACTTTGTCACCTTCAACCTCTCGATGGAACGAGAGTTGCAGAGCAGCAAGGTCTCACCTCGGCACACTCTCCGGCGACAGACGCGACACCAGAGACGGACTGCGACGGCGGGGAATGCTCGGTTGCGACACGACTGGACAGAATACGAATAAAATAATTAAGGTTTATACCCGAATAGCTTGAATCGGTATTAATGGCGGAAACCGAAAACTTACCGGGATCACCTCGGAAATGAGACGCTTATAACGAGACCAACCTGACGACGCTCCTGGAATCAAAGGATCGAATAAACTCGTATTAAAGGACCTTGAATAAATATCGAAAACGATATCGAAACGGTATATGCACTATACTATAAGCGATACGCGGAATTCGTTAAGGCATACACATTATACCGTAGACGATAGAGTTGCACAACCGGTCCAGACCGGACCGAAATTTTCCGGGTCGGACCGTTTATCTTAGAAATTCCGGTCCGGTTCATTAATTTTCCGGTCCGGTCAAAGACCAGAAACCCGGATCATTACTAAACCAACCGGTTTAGTAATGAATTGTAAACCGGTTCAGTATATAAATTAAATAATTAATTATATTTCTGAAAACCATTTCAGTTAAAATTCGAGACGACGTCATCAGTAACGTCATATATATATATATATATTTTAAAAATTAATGACATCATGCTGACGTCATCGATTTTCAAAATTCAAATTATTTTAGCCGTTGTTGCCAACTCCGGGCCAACTACATGTTTGTCATCGATTTTCAAATTTCAAATTATTTTAGCCGTTGTTGCCAACTACACGCCTACACTTAACCATTTTAACAATATAAGTCCAACTACACGACGTGTAGTTGGCTTCGATCCAACTACATGGCATGTAGTTGGCTCTGATGACCCAAATCGGTTTACCTTTAACTCGAACCGGTCCTAAAATTAAAAATTGAACCGGTTTCCAACTACACAACGTGTAGTTAGGGTGAACCCAAAAAATTTCAACTACATGTCGTCGTGTAGTCCCCAAACGAGTGTACGATGTAAAAATGTTTAATACGCCGGTTAAACGGCCTATTTAAACTCTTCATAATTTCCCATCCAACAATTAAAAAAAAACAAAGATCGTCATTTTAACGCCATTTTCCAAAATTTGGGTTTTAACAAGTCTCGAGAGAGATCGTGCCCTTATGCCCATCCCAGTACCCCCCATGCAGGCAATGAAATGAGGACTCCCATATTAGAATTTTTATAGACTTTATTTGATAATTCGGAGCCTTACCTTCTTATAGTTCGTACCAACTAGCAATTTTGAAGTGACTCATCCTATACCTACAAATTAATACAAGTAGCCACTCAAAGCTGACTCTCAAAACATACTAAACCAAATTCATTCAAACCCATATTTCTATATAAACTCTTCACAATCTCCCATCCAATCAACACTCAATTTCACAAACCTCAACAAGAATGAACAGTCTTACCATTTCAAGTTCCCCTCTCCTAGCCCTCACCCTAGTCATTCTAATTTCTCTTTTCTCACAAGGCCATGCCCAATGTCGTGCTAGCGGAACCCTAATAGGTACCCAAGGTCAGACTGTTGTGAGGCGGGTAAATCCTACTCTACCTACAGATGCTCCCCTACAGTGTCGGCCCAAACTAAGGCAACCCTAACGCTTAACAGCTTTGAGGCTGGAGGAGACGGAGGAGGCCCATCCGCGTGTGATGGGAAGTACCACTCCAATAACACCCCGGTTGTAGCGTTGTCAACGGGGTGGTACAAAGCCGGAAGTAGGTGCGGGAAGGAGATTGTGGTACGAGCCAACGGGAAGAGCGTTCGGGCGAAGGTGGTGGACGAGCGTGACTCGACCATTGGATGTGATGAGGAGCACGGTTATCAGCCACCGTGTAGGAACAACATTGTTGACGGGTCCAAGGCGGTTTGGAAGGATCTTGGTGTGACTGAGAGCTCAAGCCAGTGGGGTGAGATGCAAGTTACTTGGTCTGATGCTTAAATGCATACTTACAAGTTATAACTAAGAATAAGATAAGAGATGACAATAATAATAATAATAACAACAGTAAAGAGCTTGAGTTGTGTAACTTGAGATAAAGTGTGATTGTTCTTTCATATAGTAAACCAAGTAGTATTTCAACTTTCATCCCTTTACCTTGCCTTATCTTACTCTCACAGATCCGTATATGCATGATTTAATGAATCCAGTCGTGTTTTGACTTACTACATTGGCAAATTTGTCAAAATCTGATTGAACTTCATCGAAAAATTTGACAAAAACTTAACCAACAAAGTACAATACAAATATTAGAATTTGTCAAGCATCTTTTTTTTCACATTACTAACTTTTATGTTATTAGACTATTTGAGACTCGGGGAGCTTCACGAATAACTCCACCAAATCTATACCAGTATATTTCAGAAAGTAAGGCTAATTGCCAATTGGAAGCACATTCTACCAAAATTGTGCAAAACTTACAAGTCACATGACTGGAAATGCTTCTATAGAACAGAGGAAACAGTAACAAAGCTACACAAGGAAAGCATACCTCCTGATATCTTGTGTCCTGTGTGGTTCATTTGTCATCCAAAACAACCTTGAGCCAGTTGATTTCTCATTTAGCTGCACTTAAAGGCAATATAAACAGATAGCAAGAATCCCAAGCTAAGTAATAATAACCAAGAAACTTTCAAGGACATATTTTGCAGATAAGAGACCATCCAGGATAATAAAAATCTATATTGAAATTCGATGTATCACAATATGTTCAATTTAAAGATCCATTCATAAGAAAAATGCTATATTGCTTGCTTCTTCGTTTTCCAATCTGTTGCATACTAAACAAGGTATTGAACATAAATTGATTTCATTAGAAAAAGGCTACAGTGGATCACTAAAGCAAATAAACAATTTCATTTCTCAAGTTGGAATTACAAAACTGAGTATGAAACAATTCACTGAATTTCATAGCATCAACCACTTCAGAATTATTGCCTAGTGAAGCAAAATTTCCTAGTTGACAAATGCATGAAAAATCCTATTCAATAGGCAAAATCGATATAATAGTATCCAGGTGTTGGAACCTCAATTGTCAAGCTCCATTGCTTGAGCAGCTTTTGCCTTCGCCAATGCTGTAAGCTTTGTCTTCACCTTCTTCTTTCCAACTTTGAAGTTGCTTCCCCCTTTCTTCTTCTTGTTTCCACCGTCAACCTGAACACAACAAAAGCCAATGCTAAATCCTCTTTTCAACACAAGCAATTAGTTCAACAATCCCCAATCAATTTACGAAATTGATAACCACATGGTGCCAATTTAGTCTAACAGAACAGACTGCAACACTGATTTGAATTCAGTTCAGCTTGTTGATAATAATCTGAATAACGCAAACCCTAGCTCGATGCCAGTGAATTAACTCTGAACCAGACAAACAACCAAGAAAAGATAGGTGGAATCCATACTTTCATGCTGTTCTTCTTGGCATTGAGCTTCTTCTGTTTCTTCTCTTGCTCCGCCTTCTCTTCTACAAATCGACAAAAAAAAAATCAAAATTCGCAGAAACCATTGAAGCAGAAATTAGGAACAGAAAAAGGAAAAGCAATAAATTGATTACTTCGGAGATCGTATTCGTGCTGCGTCTTCCGCTTTGATATACTATTCTTCTTCGACATCCTTCTTCCCCAATTTCAACCAGCAAAGGCGTTGCGATGCGATTCGAGCCTCTTCGTAACAGACGCCAAAACCCTAGAGGTTATAACTTATAAGGACAGTACAGCTTACTTACCAAAATCTAGCAAAAAATAATAATAATAATAATAATAATAATGAAGATATCTTTTAAAAGGGAAAATGTCAGGTGATATTGATAATAATTTTTAAAATAAGAATATAAGAATGGTGTATATTAGTAATAAATTATTTAATATTTAATATTAACTAGTTTTATTCTCGTGTCATATGCTGAATTTGCACAACGATTTTTATAACAATGTATATAAGCTATAAAACATAGAAGAAGTAACATTAATATAAATAAAAGTAAGCATTATATAATTATATAGATTTTAAAAATCAATATCAAATAAATAAAGGAATTTCAATTAATTTATAATCTTTATATTGATATGCATTTCAATAAGGAAATGATATCAATAGATTTATGATAGTGATTTGTGGTCAAATAAGGAAATGATATCATTAGAATTAGGTTAATTATCGTTAAATATATATTTAATTTTGAAAAAAATGAGTATCAAATGATGACATGAAATAGTTTATTGATGAGTAGATGACGTGACATAGCTTATTGATGAGTATAGTGTTTTGCTTTAGTAATTACATAGAGATTTGGTACACGTTCGTTGACAAACTTAAAAACATTAAAATTTGAAGAACATTCATTTTTTAAAGAACATTTATTAAGAAACTGAAGAACATTCAGGTAAAAATTGTATATGTGCATCACTTTTTCAAATGATGTGCATCAAAAAAACTGATGCACATTTAAGTACATTATGATGCACATTAGTCATTCGCACATTCTCATTTTAAAAATTGTTCTCAACGACCGCGCCCTCTTTAAAATACAGTATTATATTTTTATAACATCCCAAGTTCAGTTTTATGTTTAGACTAGGTAATTGCCCGTGCGAACACGTTTTATTATTGTCGATATTCATATATTTAAGATATTTTTTTATATATGTATTCTTCAGTAATTTTTAATTAAAAAAAATAGAATATATCTCATATATGTGCCAGAATCACATAGCCGTTAACGGTGCTCGGATTGATCTCCATCGCCATACGGATTAGAGGTGAAGAGAGAAGAGAGAAAAAAGTTGAAAATGGTGAAAATACTAACCAATTAAGCACATAGTTATAGTTTTATTAGACATTAATAAATCTCAAATGTCATTGGTTAATGTGAGAGAGAAAAATTAGATTTAAACATTAATTCATCCGAAGTGACATTACTTTTTTCAAATGATCAATTTTATAATATATTAGGTTTTTTGGCCCCGCACTACGTGTTATATTTACTTTGAGCAAAATGGATCAATTATTATATAGAGAGAAATTCATAAATTAATAGAATGAGATAACATTTATTAGGTACGGTTAACATTTACTTTCGCCTGATAGTGACCGTTTTTTATATATAGATAGATAGATGGATAGATATATAGATCGGAGGAATATTAGCACATGAAGTATTGGATATCATTTTATTACACCTATCTTTGATAGAATCGAATTTAAAACCTCTAAAATAAAATACTTGAGAAATTATAGCATCAAATCACTAGGAAGAGGAGGGGGAAAGTCGAGGAAGAAGATTGATGGCTCTCGAGCTTATTGACTTTGTGAGAATATACTTCCAATGAATATACTTCTAATACATTGAAAGTGGAGAGCTTGATGGTCTAATATATAAGCATGAGCTACTTCTTCTATCATCAATTAGTTTTAGAATGAAATTTTATGGATTTATGTGTTAGGCTATTGCACGTACACGCGTTTGTCCGCACGATCCAAATCCGTCATTGTCACGAGCCTATCGTGGACCCAATAGACTTATAGAAAGTTCAAAACACATTAGAACATGAATATAACTCACACATGAACGAGAGGGCGCGGTGAAAGCGGAGGAGTAGCTTGAATTAGTATTAATATAACGACAAGACTTTGTATACACGGGCAATGACTTTCTCTTCCCTACGTCTATTTGCATGTTTTAGATTTGATCGTTGTAATAAACTTGTACTCCCTCCGTCTCAGTATATAATTTCTGTTTCATTTTTTACATTATTCATCTTTTAATACATTTTGTCGTATAACTTTTAATATGTAAGAACAAACATAGTTATATAGGTTCTTGTTTGATTCGTCTTGATGAGTACTTTAACATATCAAAATTTTAGAATTTTTTATTAACATATAATTAGAGATATTAACGATACAAAACGTGTCTCGGACAGGCCCGGACATAAGCATGTTAAGAATGGGCTACTGAACAGGGCCCCCAAAATTTTAGGGCTCAAATATACAAATTTTACATAGGCCATTAAAAAAAGAAAATTAAAAAAAGCCAACCCTTCTTTACAGTAGCCGTATATACTGCTATCTACCCTCTTCCTCAATCAATTCCTTCCTCATTCAATTCCTTCCATAATCACTTAATTTCCTCCTCCATTTTTTCATTCCCAATTTTTCTTCAATTAAAATCTTTCCCTTTCCAATATTGAGCGTTTGATTTCTCCAACCACCAAAATTACAACTACAAATCCTACAATGATTCCACATATGAATTGCAATTTTTGTGTTCCTCAGTTAGGGTTTTATTTGACTTGTTCGTTCATCAAACCTTTCCAACGAAATTCTCAAATCAAGCAAGCAGATTTCAGATTTGTGCATCTGGCTTCTGCAATCTCAGATTTGAAGTTCTTCTCAAGTTCTCAACACGAAGTGCTTGTATTGGCTGAGTGTATAGGCCCCCTTTTGCTTCAATTTAAGGTTTGGTTAATTATCCATTATCTAGTTATTCTACTAGTTCTATTTTGTTCATTTCGTCTTGATTTAATGTCTTCCTTCTCTGTTTTTTTGAGACTTTGAGTATTGTACCTTTATTTGTCTTGTGTTGATTAACTGAGTCTTATTTACACTTTTACAGTGTGGTGGAAAAGCTCCAGGAGATACAATAGCTTGTAACAGTGAGCATACAACAATAAGTCATCATCCTAATATCCAGGTTGTTTTGTTACTTGTTAGTTATTTTATTTCATTGATTTTTGTTTGTATTGTCTAGCAGTTTTCATGTCTTCTAGGATTAGAAAATATGATTCCGGATATCAAAAGCGCAAAAAGAAAAAGAAAACTGATGAGATAATTCAATCTCAAAAAGGAGCACTTGATAAGTTTTTAACTAAAGAATCACAAGCTTCCCTTGATGATCAACAAGTTGATGCTGATATTAGTCTGGATGATAATAATGCTAATGTTTCTAATGAAAATCTAAGTATGGATGATAATAATGCTAATGTTTTTAATGAAAATCCAAGTTTTGATGACTCTCAAAATGACTTGAATGAGGTCCATGAAGATCTTGATGTTGATGCTACTACAAATGTGGATGTTGTTTATGTTGATGGTAATACATCTAATGAAATTCCTGATTTATCAAATTTCCTTGGCACTCAAAATGAAATTGATATTGATGTTGATAGTGGTGATCATATACTTCCTGATAATGTTTGTACTCAAAATGTTGTTGGTGTTGATGATGCTTTTAATAATATTGATATTTTTGACCCAAGAAATTGGGATGCTTTGGATTCAAAGATGATTGATGTTTTAGCTGTAAAAGGTCCTAAGAGAGATCTGTCCATTGAAAAAGGTCCGAAAGATAAGCTATCTAAACGATTTTCTTCTGCATGGTATACTAGAATTTTATCAAATGGTGAGAAGTGTGATAGAGATTGGCTTGTTTATTCGAAAGAGCTAGATAAAGTATTCTGTTTTTGTTGTAAATTCTTTAGGAAAAGGCATGGAAAGGGTGCTTTAACTACTGATGGATTTAGGGACTGGTCACACCTTAGCACTAGACTTAAAGAGCATGAAACAAGTTCTGAACATCTTACAAATATGAAAATTTGGTATGATCTGCGTCTAAGACTAAAAAAAAATCAAACTATTGATAAAGTGGCTCTTGAACAAATAGGGAAAGAAAAAAGTCATTGGAGAAAAGTATTGCTTAGAATTGTTTCTGCTGTGAAGTTTCTTGCAAAATATAATATTGCTTTTCGTGGTACTAATGAGAAATTGTATGATAAGAGTAATGGAAACTTTTTAGGCTTAATTGAGATGTTGGCTGAATTTGATCCATGTATTCAGGAGCATGTGAAACGTATTAAAAATGATGATATTCATTTTCATTATCTTGGTAATAAAATTCAGAATGAGTTAATAACTTTGCTTGCTAAGAGTATCAAAACTGAAATTCTTAACAAAGTAAAGGAAGCTAAGTATTTCTCTGTCATTCTGGATTGCACTCCTGATATTAGTCATCAAGAACAAATGTCCTTAATTTTAAGATATGTAGATGTCTCTGTTAAGAATGTTATTATTGAGGAATCTTTTCTAGGATTTATAGAGGTAAATGATACCACTGGACAAGGTTTGTTTGATGCTGTAAAATCTGAAGTGGAGTGTCTTGGTCTTGATATAGATAATGTGAGAGGGCAAAGTTATGATAATGGTTCAAACATGAAGGGAAGACATAAAGGAGTGCAGAAAATATTTTTAGATATAAATCCTAGAGCATTCAACGTATTTATACAATATTTGCGTTTTCAACTAAGAGATGGCAAGTGTTTAAAGAGAATGTAAAAGGCTGGACAGTCAAGTCATTGTCTACAACTCGTTGGGAGAGTCGGATTAATAGTGTCAAATCTATAAGATTTCAAGTCTTAGAAATAAGAGAAGCCTTACTTCAAGTTGCTGAAACTGATAATGATTCAAAAATCAGAAGTGAAGCAAAATCTTTAGCACACAATGAGCTTGGTGATTTTGAGTTTCTAGTGTCAATGATTGTTTGGTATGATATTTTAAGTGTTGTAAATGAGGTTAGTAAAAAATTGCAATTAAAAAGTATGTTAATTGATGTAGCAATTGAACAAGTTAAAGGGCTGATATCTTATTTTAAGGGATATAGACATACAGGATTATCAAAAGCCTTAGAATCAGCAAAGAAAATTGCTATTGAGTTGGGTGTTGAACCTTCGTTTCGTCAAAGACGTGTAATTCGACGAAAAAGGCATTTTGATGAAAATCCTAGAGATGAATCTGAAATAACTTCAAGGACTCCTGAAGAAGCATTTGAATTTCATTATTTTGATTTAGTTGTTGATCATGCAGTATCTTCACTTGAGACCAGATTTGAACAATATCAAGAATATGATAAAGTTTTTGGGTTTTTATTTTCTTCTAAAAGGTTGTGTTCTTTGACTGATGCATGTTTATTATCATGTTGTACTAATTTTGAAAGTGCACTTAGGAAACAAGACCAATATGATGTTGATGGTAATGATTTATATGTGGAACTGAAGTTGCTTCAAGAATTTTTGCATGATAGAGAGATTGGACCTGCTGATATTTTACAGTACTTAAAGCGTGTAGATTGCTTCCCTAATGCAGTTATTGCTTACAGAATTATGTTGACTATTCCTGTAACTGTTGCTTCTGCAGAAAGGAGCTTCTCTAAACTAAAGCTATTGAAGAACTACTTGCGTTCCACAATGACACAAGATCGACTCAACAATCTAGCTTTGATATCAATTGAGAATGAATTTTTGGAGCAAGTTGATTATGAAGAACTGGTTGAAGACTTTGTTTCAAAGAATATCAAGAGGATTCTCCTTTTTAAGTGATTTTAATTTCTAGAATTTTTAAATTTAAGGGATATTTGAGAACAGAATTTGTAGTACTTTTAATCTTTTATCATAATATATATGGTCTTTGTTATATACTTTTTTTTTTTGGGTAAAGTGTTATTTACAGTTTCGTATAGTTTCGTATAGGTATGAAATGTAACAATTAAACAATGTAACAGGGCCTCCAATTGGATTGGAACGGCCCTGGTCTCGGAAAATATGAAAAGTGAAAGAGGAATTATATTATAGGACGGATGGAGTACGAGATAAAAGAAGATTATATTGTGTCAACTAACGTCCACATCTTAACTCTTAAATTGATTGCGATGATACCCTTGTCGAGGCGAATACTGACGATTTGTGACACTCGGAACTCATACGCATGATCGATCTTTTTTCCAAGAAGTGGTGACTATAAGGAGAGAAAGGTGTTTCTGTCAAAGGGGCAGTGAGGTGGAACTACAGGTGTTAAAAAGTTAACCGGACCGGCCAAATCGGATCAGAACCGGCCCGGTCAAAACTAGAATCGGGTCGAAACCGGACCGGTCAAACCGCCTTCCTACCGGTTCAGGTTCAAGTTCATAAGATTATGAAACTTTAAAACGCCGGTTTCAATGATGATTAACCGGACGTACCAACCCGAAACTTAAACCGTCTGGTTAACCGTCAGTTCACACCAATAAATATAAAAAAGTGAGTGGAGGAGGAAGAGTTTCATTTTCGTAATATATAGACTTCAAACTCTCAGTTAGTTTTCGATGTACGAAGTTTTTAAATGTTTTATGTCGGTAATAAAAGAGCTTTCGACATTGAAAAATTAGAAGAAAAAACACTTTCATGCTTCTATATCTATATAAATTTTTTGACAAAGTAATATCAATCTGTACCGGACCAACGTAATTAATCCATCGGGCCTAATTGGGTTATTGGGTTAAATTTGATTTATCGATTATGCTTTATTTCTTCCGTTGATATTCAACCCTTCTTCTTCCCTTTAGTCTTTCATCTTCCCATTTGATTGCTGAATTAAAGGAAGATTTTACTTATGTTTTTTTATGAATATGTTTTGCCTATTACAGTATCCAAACGCCTTCTCGAGTTTTTCATTCTCGATTTTGGTTGTAACCACCGTTGTAATAGTTG
Organism: Oxyria digyna; assembly: GCA_029168935.1. NCBI lineage: Eukaryota > Viridiplantae > Streptophyta > Magnoliopsida > Caryophyllales > Polygonaceae > Oxyria > Oxyria digyna. The sequence goes on from JAPVLV010000009.1 coordinate 37,423,271, forward strand.
TATTTGTATTTTACGAGTTTGTAGAATTGTATTATATCATCGTTCACTCATTTTAAATTTAGGGCCTATTTTTTTTTTTTTTTTTTGGTTTCCCACTCTAGTTCAGCGGTTAGGGGACTCCCCTACTACCTTTATATCTAGAGTTCGAGCTGCGTGGGTGACTCTCCCAACAAACATTTTTTAATGAGACCTCATGTTGGGTGGTTGGGGTCCCTTACCACCCGACTACATGCTTGTTTATCAAACCATCTTTGTAGGTATTTAATATGTATATCTTGCTATAAAGTATTGGTGATCTCGGTCCATGAAGCCCTTGTTGAACTTAAATATTTGAGCTCATTGAAAAAAAATTATATATAATTTTTATTTAAAAAAAGTATTCTGATTCGGGATCGAACTGGAACCTTGCCGATTTAGGTTTAAATATATGTTGAACTTTGAACCGGCACAACCTCTAACCTCTAGGTCGAAATGTCCACACTCTTTGAATTCGAAAACATGTAAAAGTAAAAATGTCTGAGCCCGGGTTCGAACCGGGGACCTCTAGTGTGTGAGACTAGCGTGATAACCGACTACACCACCCAGACTGTTGTTTAAGTTTTGAATATTTAACAACTAAAATAGTATTTTGTTTTCCAGTAAAATTTATAAATTGATAACGTCTCTTACTCTCTGCAGTCTGCACCACGAACGAACGAACGCTGCAGTGAGGAGCGGAATACGACGACGACCACCACTCACCGAGTCGTTGCTAATCGGCAATGGAGAATCGCCCTCACCTCGTTACCGAGTCAACTCGCTTGCCGCATCAGACCCTGAACCGTCGAAGCGGTAACGAATTTGACGCCCATGAAGAAGATGACGAAAAGGTGGAGGAACTCGAAGACCAACTCAACCAGATGGCAAACAAGATTTTAGGTTACAGATCGACATTTCCCGATCAGCTCAGGTCTACTTTATCTGTCCTATTCGAAGCCGCGCGGCCCCAATTTCCCGTCTTTGATCAAGGTCAGGAAAAACAAAAAGTTAGGGTTTTGGCCCGATAAGTTGCTTTCTTTTTGGAATTCTGCTTATATGATTTGTTAGGCCTGAAATCTGCTTATGAATAATCCTGATTGATCCATGTATCCTAAGATAAGTAGACAAGCAGGGATTTTGTTTTACAGCTGCATATCAATGTCCATATGAATCATAACGAAATTAGCAGTTTATCCCAAAACTGGTTTTCAGAAGAACTAAAACAGTCTTTGCTAATGCTGAGATGCTGATTACTCATTCAACAAAAAACAAGTTTTCATGTTTTAGATACTGGTATGTGGCGCATATTGTGACTATGGGTTTGTTGTAGCTCGACGATGTTATGTTTTTAGGACTGTTTTCTTCTACGCGTAATGATTAGAATGAAAGACTGAGATTCCAGTTGAGGAACCTGCTCAGAGTGCTTTCTGCAATGTTTTTTCTTCTGTTTATGTTCATCCTTTAGTTACTCCATTTTTAGGTTGCTGTTAGTTTGGCGGCTAGTCTGCTACTTGTGTGCAGGATTTTCTAACCTCGTTTTTTACTTACTGATTGAGCATTGACCTGTTTCACTCTGATGCAGATACTCATGCTGCTGTTGGAGATCAAGAAATCACTAATGGAATAAGCCTAATGAAGAAGAAGATTTCCAGTAACGTCTCGACCATGCCTGTTGTTTTAGAGAGGATGAAAGAGTGTATGTCTATGATGGACAAACTTAGTTCCCATGATGACAGCATCATTTATCCTGCATTGAAAAGGAAAAGAATTAGAAAACTGGCATAGTTTGGCCTAACCATAGGTTTATTTTCTAGTATGATTGTGCATTTCGCATTGTGATTGTCAAATTTCATGATGTTTAAGCTAAATCACACTTGTATTTGTTGAAGAGCCAACAGCCATTTAAACCTAAGATGTCATCCTTATTTCTTAAGTTGCTCAATCAAATTCTCATTGAACCCTTTCAAGATATAGGTATTCGGATTGCGAAGGATTATCATGACCTGTACATGTTTTGGGTGAGAGAGATGCAGCACTCTCTGTAGTTTTATTAATAATGAAAAAATTAAGAGAATGGCTGGTGTGGGAATAGATAATGTTGATCTACTAGTTGATGAAATGAAATGTATCTCGTCCCTGGATGTGATCCTGGCCTATGCTCACATGGATCAAGTAGAGTAGTCACATTTGAGGGGTTTTATATCTGAAATTTACAGTTACAAATAAGGTGTCTTGTCCCTAGATCAATTAGTTCAATTGGCATCCTCCTCGCTCTGATCGATTGAATAGATTATTTGATGTTGAGTGTGGAACTTGTGGTTTATAGAAGCTTGTATTTCTTCTAGTGTTCTTCCCTTTGTTTCAGGTACCAACATCACCACAAACAATAGTGTGAAAGCACAAATACCACTTGATGTAAAAAACGTTCCTGCATTAAACAAGAAAACCATACATTAAGTGTACAATTTGAAGCATAAAAGAGGAAATCAATGAATAGTACATTAACTAGTTATACCTGCAGAACTCCATTCCATGGAGAAGTTAATAGCATAAGTAATAACCCAACACATTAGCCATGCTACTAAAGTAGCCACACTTCCTGCTAATCCTTTTATGCTCATGGGGAATATCTACAGTTAATTAATTTAGCCGAGGTTAAGATGCTAAATATGTATACATTGATCCTGTTTTGTATTCAGTTTCATGTCAAACCTCTGATATGAGAAGAAATGTTATAACTCCAACTCCTATTGTGTAAAATGCACAAAACATCTGCATGAAAAACACCAATTTGACAATAAAAAGACTGAAAATTTGATGCATATATACTCAAAGCAAAGAACAAATGTTCACCAAGATGCCAATGAGTGCCAAGTAGGGACTGAATCTTCCAAACCAAGCATGATCCTGCAAGATGAATGAAATTCCTGGCAATACATTCGTCAAGGACATCCCACCCGCAGAAACCTGAGTTCCATTCATGTTTTTACAAAGGTTGTGTTTAATTGCAAGAGTTGACAAGAAATGGTTTAGAGTAAGCTAGCTAACCATCAATAAAGTCCATCTTCCGAACATGTCCATTAAGAGCAAAGCTATAAAAGACGATGAAACCTGTAAAAGAAATCTAGATGGTGTGAAAAGGTTGATATGTTGAAACTGAGTCCTTATATCACTTAATAGATTAAACAGGACCTGAACCATCGCCATCGTGATACTCCCAAGTTTAGCGGAAACTCCTACGAAGAGCCAAAACGTCGTGTTTAATTAAGTTGATCATTTTGTGTTATGCAACTAACGTTAAAATAGATTTCACGTTTGAAGCTGAGACTAAACAAAGTCTAATATATAAATACATGGATTACTCCTCTTATTGTCAATTAATTTCATGACAAAACTTAGTCGTCTTACCACCCTCTGTCTAGCCAGCAATGTGATCTCACATAATATCACGAATAAAAGAATCGGTAGAAATGGGTTGATGAACTAACCAACTGATTCAAAATAGGAAATGACATAGTAAAGGATTCCATTTACACCATCCAGTTGTGAAAGAGCACACATTCCTATTGCAACCTGTAGTAGTATTTGTTAATTATGGGATCAGGAGAAAGTTATGGAGGCATAACAAAATAGGAGTTTGTAAGTTTAGACTTACAATTAGTGCGTACATATATTTCCTTTGGAATAGCTCAAATATGCTCACATTGATGATATACTCAAGGCCTTGAGTCACCTCCTAATGTGGGTATAATTAGTGTTTTCTTTTATGTCAAAGGTTCAAATGAGTGAGAATTTCGGAATAGATTGAATCTATATATGTAGACGAGGTAGTTTCTAGTGAAAACATATCTTACGGTGTGAAATGCGAACTCACCTTAATTGTGAACATTACTATCTTATACGTGAATCTTAACTATAATTGATCAAGGTTCACATATAAGCTTAACTATGAACCTTACATGTGAATTAGTATTATAGGTTCACATATAAGATAGTAATGTTCACAGTTCGCATTTCGCAGCGTAAGAATTATTTTCACCGAATCCTCCATATGTGTACACTTTGATGTCAGTTGCCTCTGTGAAAATGTTGACATTTGATCCCCTGAGCTGCTGCAAGGCATCTCTGAATTCAGCCTCCTTATGAACCTTAGCCTGCAGATCTAATTATTTCAATGTCTATAGCCTGACAAATATTTTACAAGTTAAGGACTTGTTAATGCTTCGATTGGTTAGTAAATGAAAAGAGATGTAAACATACCAACCATCTAAGCGATTCAGGAATAAAGCATAAACCAATTAGTTGAGCAAGATTCGGAAATATCCCTGTATACCAAGTAATTGCATGATATTTAAAATAAATTAAATCAAAGAGTAAAAATGTGATGCATGAAGAACAATAAATATACCAATTGATTCCACCAAAAAAAAAAAATACCAATTGCAGCTAGGAAACGCCAAGAAATGAAGACTCCGAGAATATATGCAGTGGCTATGCCACTCGATACCATAACCTGCAACATAACCCATATTCATAAAACTACCAACAACAACACAACTAGCCTACTTGTATAATCTACCTACTTACCATGTGTAATATTGGTTTTAATCCAAAAATTCACACACGTTTAATAGACAGAAATAAACACAAGAGACACAAGAGATTTGTTACGCAGTTCGGAGAATAACTCCTACGTCTGCGGGCCTCAGGACGAGAACCAAATCCACTATGCAAGGTTCGAACAGATTACAGGGACAAACCAACAACAACACAGGCTAGTAATCTAAGCAACCAACAAGCAATCTAAACCGAAACAGAAGAGAAGAAACAAGACTCCCTTCTTCCAGCCTACGACTAGAGTCACCAGCAAGAACCTTCGTCAAGCTCTCAGCGCTTCAACGTCGCCCGGAATAGACCACAGCCCACCCTTCTCAAGTAACGAACCACCGTCGTCACACAAGATTTCTCAGGCAAGAGATTTGCCAGAGAAACACTCACGCTCACAGATCGCCACAGATCTCTCTCAGGAGCGGCGCAGTCAAGAAAATGGTAAGGTTAGGTTAGAACTCAGCCCTTCAGGAGCTTAAGTACTAGGCACTATTCACAAACGCGGAGCCCCGAGAGAAGCTGACGGGTCGGATCCTGAGCATCTCTAGCTCGGTTACAGATATGCACACACATTGGGCCGAGGCCCATTACAGATTTAAACTAGCCTGTTAAACACTTAGGAAATTACATCCTAACAATTTGCCCTCTTAATTTTCTAATCCTTGCATTACTCCATCCTAGCTGTAGAACACAGCCATATCTTGGACAGAGAGTGGAATTTGATCTTCACCATCGTCGGACCATCTTAGTTGTAGCCTTCCTTAGGGAATGTCCGAAACATGGAGAAAATCCCTGCAGAAAGCAAACTTATCAGATGTGACTACCTTAGTTTCAAAATCAGCAGGGTTGTTGTCACATTTAACCTTTTTAACAATGATCTGTTTTGAATCAACCAGATCACGTATAAAATGCAATCTAACATCTATATGCTTAGATCTTTCATGATATACAGGTTCTTTGCAAAGGTATAAGGCACTCTGACTATCAATGTGCAAAACAGGAACATAATTGACACTCTAAATTTCATTAAGTAAACCTGTCAACCATATTGCTTCTTTAGCGGCCTCAGTAGCTGCTATATATTCTGCTTCAGTACTAGAAAGAGCCACCACAGATTGTTGTTGTGATTTCCATGAAATACAATTACCAGCCCAAGTATATACATACGAAGTAGTAGATTTCCTAGTATCTTTATTACTAGCATAATCACTATCAACAAAACCAAATAGCTCTTTCTCACTTGAGTGATTAGAGTAGCACAATCACAAGTTTTTAGTACCACACAGATATCTCAAGCCATACTTCATAGCAGTCCAGTGTAGTTCACCAGGGTTAGACATGAATCGACTTAAAACACTAATAGCAAAAGCAAGATCAGGTCTAGTACATATCATAACATACATAACAGACCCAACTGCCACATCATAAGGGAATTTAGACATCCTATCAGTTTCTTCTTGAGTTTTAGGACATTTATCTTTGGTCAACTCTAGATGCCCTCCTAAGGGTATAGTAGTAGGCTTAGAATCATTCATGTTAAACTTGTCAATGACTTTCTGGGAGATCTATTTATCAAGTAACACGCAGTTTTTACAGCTTCACCCCAGAAAACATGTTTAAGGCCAGAACTTATAAGCATGCATCTTGTCTTTTCTAAGAGAGTTCTATTCATTCTCTCAGCCACACCATTTTGTTGGGGAGTCCCAGGAACAGTTAGATGCCTCTTAATTCCATTTTCAAGACAAAAGTTGTTGAATAACTGGTTATAGTATTCTAAGCCATTATCAGTTTTAAGACACTTTAACTTGTGATTAACTTGGTTTTCAACAGCATGCTTCCAATTCTTAAAGGTCATAAAGGCCTCATCCTTAGTCCTAAGCAAGTAAATCCATGTTTTTCTAGAGAAATGATCAATGAAAGACATGAAATATCTCTTACCTCCAGGTGTACTTACTTGTGCAGGACCCCAAAGATCAGAATGTACATATTCTAAAGGATTTTTTGCCACATAAGATGATCTAGGAAACGGAGCATTAGTTTTCTTGCCAAGTATACAATATTCACATATGTCTAAATCACTAGGTTTTTTATTTAGTAACCCTAGCTTAAACAGATAGTTCAGACCCTTAGATCCAATATGACCCATTCTATTATGCCAATTTTGAGTTTCTACAACAGTCATAGTATCACTAGTAGTGGAGAAGTTCAATTCAGGTGTGGTGATAACATGGTACAACCCACCCTTCTTGATCCCCTTAACTAAAGTAAGTCCATTTTTGATGACTTCCCTAGTACCATTACTGGTGACAATTTGACATTGTAGGTCATCGAATACAGATTCAGACATCAAATTTCTTCTCAGTTTAGGGACCCACCTAACATTTTGAAGTAATCTGATTTTACCATCATGCATTCTTAAGGGAACACTCCCTATTCCTTTAATCCTAAGAGAGCTATTATCTCCTAACATCACTTCACCTCCATTAATCTCATGTAAAGAGCTGAAGAGGTTTTTATTAAAGGTAGCATGAACAGTACATCCAGAATCCAAGATCCAAGCATCATTATTAGCAGGTAAGTGAGAGCACATAAGCAAGTCACAGTCAAACATATCAGGGGACTCTAAGATAGAAGCTGAATTATCACTAGTAGGTTTAGCAGATTCATCTTTCTTTTTCTTATAACAGTCCTTAATGAAATGACCACCTTTCTTACAGTAGAAACATTTTTTCTTTTCATCAGTCTCTTTAGGTGAAGTATATCCCTTCTTCTTATCATCTTTATGTTTTTGTTTCTTCTTCCATTTTCCCTCAGAAAATAGAACTTCAGACTTAGATTCTCCTTTCTTGTCATTCTTATTCTTAAAGATTTTCAGAGACTCATTTTTTTCAGTGAGAGCTTCAATAACCTTAGTCTTAGTCAAGTTATCAGAACTAAATTGAATGACATCTTTAAGATTATCAAATTGAACAGGAAGAGAATTAAGTAACAGAACAACTTCATGGGTGTCTTTCCTTTTATCTTCACATCTAGCCAAATCTTGTGTCATTCTCAAGAATCTATCTAGGTTATCACTCAAGGTATGATTAACATCCATTTTGAATGTAAACAATCTACACAGAAGAAAAATTCTAGAAGACAAAGACTTAGCCAAGTATAGAGACTCAAGAGCATTCCACAATTCCTTAGTGGTAGTATACTGGATTACCTGTCTAGCCACATCATCAGCTAACCTTATCATTATCTCAAAATGAGCCTGCTCATCCATTTCCTGACGTCTAGCAGGTGAGGATTCCACAAGGTAGTCCCCAGTAATAGCTTTGTGGCATTTTTCCTTAGTCAAGATAGCTTTCATCTTGACTTGCCACATAGCAAAGTCAGTCGAGCCATCAAATAGCTTCATCCTGATGTTGTTTTCAGCCATAGTACCTAACCAAGCACACAGGTCAGTATAGGCAAATATCCTTATCTATGCAGTTTAACTCAGTAATAGACAAGAATCAAGAATTCCATAAATAGACTGTCACGATTCCAAGACACAACTTAGGATCAAGGTCAATTTCAGGAATGTGAGCAAGAATCAAGTGAACACACAAGTTCACTCCAGACTCAAGCACAACTCAGTAATCAAACGCGCAGAAGGCAAAGGAACTCAGAGTTGCCAATCAATAGCAGAAGCAAAGAACACAGAATCAATCAAGAGCAAAGTAATGATAGAATCTATACATGCAGATCTTGGTCAAAAACAAGCCAGAAATCGAACATGCAAGAACACTATCAACCTGGCTCTGATACCAATTTGTAATATTGGTTTTAATCCAAAGATTCACACACGTTTGATAGACAGAAATAAACACAAGAGACACAAGAAATTTGTTACGCAGTTCGGAGAATAACTCCTACGTCTGCGGGCCTCAGGACGAGAACCAAATCCACTATGCAAGGTTCGAACAGATTACAGGGACAAACCAACAACAACACAGGCTAGTAATCTAAGCAACCAACAAGCAATCTAAACCGAAACAGAAGAGAAGAAACAAGACTCCCTTCTTCCAGCCTACGACTAGCGTCACCAGCAAGAACCTCCGTCAAGCTCTCAGCGCTTCAACGTCGCCCGGAATAGACCACAACCCACCCTTCTCAAGTAACGAACCACCGTCGTCACACAAGATTTATCAAGCAAGAGATTAGCCAGAGAAACACTCACGCTCACAGATCGCCACAGATCTCTCTCAGGAGCGGCGCAGTCAAGAAAATGGTAAGGTTAGGTTAGAACTCAGCCCTTCAGGAGCTTAAGTACTAGGCACTATTCACAAACGCGGAGCCCCGAGAGAAGCTGACGGGTCGGATCCTGAGCATCTCTAGCCCGGTTACAGATATGCACACACATTGGGCCGAGGCCCATTACAGATTTAAACTAGCCTGTTAAACACTTAGGAAATTACATCCTAACACCATGTGGAGAGTAATAAACCTTCCTCGCAGATCCTTGGGACTGATTTCAGCAATATAAACTGGAATCTGAAACGCAAAATCAAAGTACTCTATAAGATAACGCCTTTATTAATCATCTTAAACTACAGCATGTTGAATTATAATTATAACTAACCACAAAAATGTCGAGGCCCATTGCAAATCCCAACAGTAGTCTGCCCACATATAGTGGCAAAACATCCTTTTTAAAGCCATTAATTAAAACAAATTATTCCAAATTGTCAAGAAGCTACATCAATCATCAATACTTATGTATATATATGTACCTGTGATGCTATTATGGCAATCCAACCAGCAATGGAGAATAGATCAGTTACTCCAAACGTCTGCAAATTCAATGCAAGTCGAGGCTAAGAGTAATTCATGTGTTACGTTGTAATGGTATAGAAAACGCCGATAAACTTTTGAACTGGAAAAGTTGAGTTTTGCACTGGTTTAAAACGCCATGGTGTGTAATTTAAAAATTTATTTTTTATCGCGGTCCTATAAAATCCAGGTTATAAGTTACACTTTTTATCTCGATTCTGAAAACTCTGGGTTATAAAATCCCTGAACTATTTGAAAACCGGGTTATAAAGTTGTTGTGGTGTTTTAATATTTTGTACCCCAGAATTTCAGAACCGTGATATAAACTAACTTATTTCAAACAAGACCCGTTAATTAAACTAACCCGTCTTCGTCCAAGGTAATCGCTCATCTTCCCGCATGCTATGGCACCTAAAGCCCCTCCAATCGTCAGAAATGATCCAAATAGTGAATACTGTGCAACATCAGGAATTAGCTGACATCAATTGGAAAAAACGTCTTCTTATCTCAAACACAAGAGAATTTTTTTGTTACCTCTGCTGTTGAAAGGCCGAAATCGTGCCTGATTTCAGACCGGCGAACAAAATCCTATCTGGCATTCATCGTTTAAGCTTTAGTCATCTTTTCGTAAAAGAATTACAAAAATGACAACAAAAAATTACTCTACTATCTTATTTTACTGTCATGACAATACGAAATACAGTTTTTCGAACCCTATGCCGAAGGATAAGACATTAAATGTGGAATTCCGATTGGTATGGCGATAGAAAACAATTCGAGCACCGTCAACGACTATGTGATTTTGGTACTATATGAGACATATTTTATTCTTTTATAAAAAATACATATATGAAAAAATATCTTAATTTTATAAATATCGATAAAAATAAAATTATTTGGGCCGCGGGCAATAACCTAGTACTAGTAAATAAAAATGAGTCCAAGGCATTATTCACTAAACCACGGGCGCTATAACAAAGGAGTTGGCTATTTGAAACACCTAGGAAATGTTTCCGAGAACTAGCTAGGAAATATATAAAACAACTAGAAAACGCCGAAGTTTTCGATTTCGTGGTCAATTAGATACGTTGGCTATTTGAAGCAACTAGGAAATGGTTTCAAGAACTTTCGAGTTTCCAATACGGAAAATATCAACTTTTCCGGATAATCTGGATTGTGTGTCTAAGTGAAAAGGAGAAAACTTACAGCTAGGCCATAATTGAAGGAACCACAAACTGCAACAAAGGTATTGATTAAGCAAGATCAACAATCACTCAAGAAATTTACACTCAGAGAAGAGAAGAGAAAGAAAGACTCCCAAACTGAAAACATGGCTTTACAAGATAACGAGCTTAAGCTCAAGTCTGAGTACATATAGTGAAGATAATGTGCTGACGTAATAACAACCTTATGCTTACATCAGCCTAACTAACTCACTCTTATTAACAGAAAGCAGTAATGATCTAACAGCTTAACACTCCCCTTTAATTTTGGGGGTTAAACATGTTAACAACTCCTAAATTGAGTAAATGCTTGTTGTATTGATCCTGGGTAACAATCTTGGTAAAGATATCAGCTGGTTGATTCAAAGTTGAAGTATATCCAAGAATCACTTCTTTGTTGAGTACTTTGTCTCGCACTAGATGACAGTCTCCTTCTATGTGCTTTGTTCTTTCATGGAACACAGGATTCTTTGCAATGTGCAAGGCAGCTTGATTGTCACAGCTTAGCTCAACTGGATCTGTAGTAACTCCTAAGTCACTTAGAAGCTTAACTAACCAGGTTGATTCACAACAAGTCATAGCCATTGACCTGTATTCGGACTCAGCAGTGGATTGAGCCATGTATGACTGTTTCTTTGATCTCCAGGAAACCAAAGACTTTACCAATAAGATACAAAAACCTGTCAATGATCTTCTGGTTAATGGGCAACCTTCCCAGTCAGCATCACAGAATGCTCTTATCTTCAATTCAGAATCCTTTGCCAATAAGAGACCTTGTCCTGGAGCTTTCTTCAAATATCTCAACACATGCTTTGCAGCTCTCCAGTGATCATCTGAAGGATCATGCATGAATTGACTCACTACTTGCACAACATAGCAAATATCTGGTCTTGTGATGGTTAGATATATAAGTCTACCAACAAGCCTCCTATATGCACTTGGATCAATAGAATCTCTTGATCCTTTCTCTGAAAAAATTTATTCTGGGATCCAGAGGAGTAGCAACAGGTTTTGACTCTGTCATTCCAGCTTCTTTCAGAAGTTCCAATGTATACTTTCTTTGATTTAAATGAAAGCCTTTTTCAGACCTGTCAACTTCAATCCCTAGGAAGTACCTCAGCTCCCCTAAGTCCTTCATTTGGAACCTCTTGTGAAGATGAGCTTTGAGTAACTCTATTTCCTTTGGACTGTCACCAGCTATGATCATGTCATCAACATAGACTAGTAAACAGGTGTAAGACTCACTTGTTTTCTTTATGAACAAGGAGTAATCTGCTCTGGATTGAATGAATCCTGCTTCCTTCACTACTTCAGAAAACTTGGCAAACCACTGCCTGGGTGCTTGCTTTAGTCCATACAATGACTTCTTGAGTTTGCAGACAGTGCTAGACTTGTGCTTGGTTTTGAGCTCAACATGACTCATGTTCTCCCCTTGAGCACAAACACCAGATTGTTGTAAGGAAGCAAACGCAGGAGGAAGCTCCATGAAGACATCCTCATCAAGATCACCATGCAGAAATGCATTGGTGACATCCATTTGAGAGATAGACCAATCCTTGACAGCTGCCACAACAAGTAAGGCCCTGACAGAGATCATCTTGGCCACTGGAGCAAAAGTCTCACTATAATCCACCCCCTCAACCTGAGAGAAATCTCTGGCGACCAATCTTGCCTTATACCTGTCATGAGTACCACCATCAGCTTTGTACTTGAGTCGGAACAACCATTTGCATGTCACGACAGATTGATTTTCTGGCCGTGAAACAATCTCCCAAGTGCCATTCCTCTCTAGTGCCTGAAGTTCAGTAACCATTGCCTCTCTCCATCCAGAGTGAGAGAGAGCCTCCTCTACAGTCTTAGGTTCAGTAGGTGAAGATACACTCACATTATTCATGAAAGATGTATAGGCAGCGGAGCAAGAATAATAATTTAAGATTGAGGATAATGGGTAAGGAGAAGACTTACTGGAAGAAGATGAAGCACTTGGTGGAAGAGGAGTGACAGTACAAGCATAGTCCTTAAGCCAGGGTGGTGGTTTAGATACTCGAGTAGAGTGTCTGATAGAGGGAATGGGGGTGGTAGATGTGTTTGGAATAACATCAAATGTAGGTGGAACTGGTGAGGGAGAGTAAGTGGATATAGAGTCAGTAGGTGTAAGAGGATTTAGAGATGGATAAGGTGGAGGAATGTAAGGTTCAATGGGGTGAAAGATGGGAAGATAGTCCTCTTCAATAGTAGAAGAAGGAGCAGGTTCAGATGAATGAGTAGTATGTGGGGATAGAGAAGTGGTGGAGTAGGGAAATTGGTGTTCCAGAAATAGAACATCCCTGCTAATGAAGCACTTTTGAGCCTTGATATCATACACTTTGTAACCCTTGAAACCAAAAGGGTAGCCCAGAAACATACAAGGTGAGGCTCTAGGATCAAACTTCTTCCTAGAAACTGAAGAAGTAGAGGTGTAGCAAAGGCAACCAAAAACTCTTAGAGATGAGTAGTCTGGTGGCTTGCCAAACAAGATCTCATAGGGGGACTTGTGACTCAAGAGAGGGGTAGGCAATCTGTTAATGAGATATGTGGCTGTGAGCACACAATCTCCCCAGAACCTAATAGGTAAAGAGGCTTGAAATCTGAGAGCTCTAGCAGTTTCAAGAATGTATCTGTGTTTTCTCTCCACATGGCCATTTTGTTGAGGTATGGCAGTGCATGAACTTTCATGAACAATGCCTTTAGAGGATAGAAAGGAATGGACAGCAGAATCGAAGAATTATGTGCCTTGATCAGTTCTAAGGGTCTTGACAGTGGCTTTGAAATGGTTTTCAACCCTGAGAATGAATTCTTGTAGAATTGTGGATGTTTCAGTTTTGGACTTCATGAGAAAAGCCCAAACACTCCTACTACAGTAATCAACAATAGTGAGGAAAAATTTATGTCCCTTATAAGTGCTAGTTTCATATGGTCCCCATAAGCCACAGTGTAGCAGCTCAAAGTTAGCTTTAGCATGAGATGTGCTAGAATGAAAAGTATTTCTGGTTTGTTTAGCCAAAGGACAAATGGAGCAATTGAACTCAGTTTGTTTATTAACATCCTTAGCAATACAAGGTACATGTAGAAATTTCTAAAAAGGAACATGACCAAGCCTAAGGTGCCAAAGAATGGACTTATCAGAAGTACAATGAGTAGGGAAAAACATAGGGAGAGTAGGTATAGTGGCACAAACAGTGCTAGGTAGTTCTTCCTCCATTTTAGCTTCAGGAACTACATAGTACAAGCCACCCACCTCCTTACCAAGTGCAATCACCTTCTTCCTTGCAGGGTCCTGGATAATGCACAAGTTAGCATATAGGTGAATTTGGCACTTGATATCTTTAATAAGGCGACTTAGAGAGAGAAGATTGAACTTAAAATGTGGTACATAAAGCACATTCTGAAGAGTAAGATGAGTGGTTAAGGATATTGTGCCAGTGAGAGTGATCTGACTAGATCTACCATCTGGAAGATGAATGTCAACCTTGTTGGACACTGGAGAGGTAGTGTCAAAGAAAGATAGATCACAAGACATGTGATCAGTGGCACCACTGTCTAAGATCCAGACATTAGAATGAGAGACATTGCAGCATAGAATTTTACCTGCCAAATTCACATCACTTGACTTATCTTGCTGTTGTTCCATAAACTGAAGAAAGGAGTTCATGAAGATTTTCTTGTTCTCCATGGATAGGCCCTGAAAATGTTCCCCAGAAGTAGCACCTTGTGCAGCATTAGCTTTGCTAGTGTACTCCTTACCTCTTTTCCTTCCTTCACCATCAACTCTGGAACCTTGAGGCTTGTGTTTGCTCTTGGAATGCCAGCTTGGATATCCAATAATCTCCCAGCACTTGTCTACTGAGTGATTTCCCTTGCAGTACTCACATTCTCTCTTAGGTCTCTCCCCTTTATCGTATGGTTTCTTGACCAACAGAGCAGTAACATCAGCTTTCTCAGCAGGCAATGTGAGTTTCTTACTCAGTTCTTCTTGAAGAAGAAGTGAGTGAACATGACTGGCTGAAGGCATAGGAGAGCTCATCAAGAATTGCCTCCTAGCATGAGCAAACTGATCACCAAGTCCCATAAGGAACTTCATGAGTTTGTCCTCATTTTCCACAGTCTCAAACTTACTGTTCAGATGACATTCACACTTGCCACAAGTGCACCTAATTGGACTAACTAATCCAGATAGTTGTTGCCACAAGCCTTTAAGTTTTGTAAAGTAATTTGTAACAGACAGATCACCTTGATTACATTCCTGAATTTCTTTCCTAAGTTGAAAAATCAGAGGTCCATTCTTTTGACCGAAGCTTTCCTCAAGATCATCCCACATTTCTTTTGCAGAATCATATTCATCAAGAGTAGCATAAATTTCCTTGGATACAGTGTTTAGGATCCAAGAAGAGACCATATCATTACAGCGAAGCCACAAGGCAGAGTTCTCAGTGGTTTGAACAACAGTTCCTTCAACAAAACCTAGTTTGTTTTTCACTGATAAAGCTTTTGTGATCGCTTTCCTCCATCGTCTATAATTCTCACCAGTAAGTTGAATTGTACTGAGAATCATACCTGAATTATCTGACGGATGGATGAAAAGAGGATTCTGAAGATCCATGGCGGTGATGTAATCTCTCTGACGTTCACCAGATCCTTCACCGTGATGCATAATCAATCGCAGAAAGAGGCGATCAAGACAATCACACAGCCAATCGCAGAATCAATAGACGAGAAAGAGGAATCAAGAATGCTTGCACACAGAATCAATCAAGAGCGAGATTGATACGATCGAGCAAATCCGACCTCTCAGACAGAAAAGAACTCAGAGATTCAAAGAGAATGAATCGCACAGATCATAATCAAGATCGATTGCAAATTGCAAATCATGCGCTCTCATACCATGTTGATTAAGCAAGATCAACAATCACTCAAGAAATTTACACTCAGAGAAGAGAAGAGAAAGAAAGACTCCCAAACTGAAAACATGGCTTTGCAAGATAATGAGCTTAAGCTCAAGTCTAAGTACATATAGTGAAGATAGTGTGCTGACGTAATAACAACCTTATGCTTACATCAGCCTAACTAACTCACCCTTTATTAACAGAAAGCAGTAATGATCTAACAGCTTAACGAGCTCAAGAGAAGCACACCAGTGAGAGATGAAGAATTATTATGCTCTCCCCTTACTTCCCCCGGATTTTGGTTTTCTCTATCAATTAGATGCCTTGTTAGTTGTTCTCCATTATGCTCCTCCATTGCTGTGAGGTATAAAATTATTAGCACGAGTTAGAAATTGATATTGAAACTGAAATTGGAGAAGTTGTCATAGAGTTTAGGTGGAATGGGCAATTAGATTTAGATTTAAACTAGTTTATTAGCACATGAAATGCACGACATAATTATAAAAGGAATTTATAATAGGGTAAAGATCAAATGAGAAATTAATTTTAAAATGAGAAATGAGAAGTAATCCTAGCTAGGAAAATTCAATGGCTAGAATTACACTCTTCTAGGGTTTTGACCCAAGTAATTGACCATTGACCAGGTTTGACCAGAATTGACCATTGACCAGGTTTTAGGCCGAATTTTGTACTTAAAAAATTAAGTGCTTCAAAATGCCTGAAATGTGCTACTATATGGTTGAAATGTGCTATGATATTTTAGGCCAAAATTTGAACTTGCAAAGTATGTGCTACCACAAGTGTTATGTGTTTCTATATTACTGAAATATGTTACCCTTTTGTCCATATGTGCTTCTATATGGCTAGCTGAACTGTGCTACGATATTGCATATATGTGCTTCTCTATGCTAGGTGAAATGTGCTACACTTTTTGCCTAGATGTGCTTCTTTATTGTTGAAATGTGCTACGCTTTTTGCCTATATATGTTTCTCTATTGCTAGCTGAATTGTGCTACACTTTTGCCTATATGTGCTTCTCTATGGCTAGCTAAAGTGTGCTACGCTTTTGTCTATATGTGCTTCTCTATTTTAGGTGAAAGGTGCTAAACTTTTGCCTCAATGTGCTTCTCTATGATCGAAATGTGCTACACTTTTTCGCCTATATGTTCTTCTCTATGGTTAGGTGAAAGGTGCTATGCTTTTGCCAGGATGTGCTTCTCTATTGTTGAAATGTGCTACACTTTTCGCATACATATGCTTCTCTATGGCTGAAATGTGCAACACTTTTCGCCTATTTGTGCTTCTCTATGCTAGGTGAAATGTGTTACGCTTTTGCCTATAAAAATATAGCACTTTTACTTACAAAGCATAACACTTTTTCTTACAAATCATAGCACAAAAAATTGGTAGAAAAAACATAGCACTTTTGCTTATAAATCGTAGCAAAAAATATTTGGTAGCAAAAAAAAAAAAAACATTTTTCCTTACAAAGAATAACAATTTTACTTACAAATCATAGCACAAAAAAACTGAAACGGAAAAAATCCGAAAAAACTGACATTTAAACAAAATAAAAAGTCAACGGGTGGTCAACGGCCAGTCAATGGGCGGTCAACGGCCAGTCAACGGGCGGTCAACGGGTGGTCAACGGGCGGTCAACTCCAAGAAGGAGGGAGGAGGAAGGAGGAAGGAGGAATGAGCTTCCTCCTTGTTTCTTATTTCTCATCTTAATGACATTTCTCATGGGATTTGGACCCTTTATAATAATAGTATTATTAATGGTGATGGTAAATTAACAATATATAATATCGTACATGCACTCCACTAGAATCATGTAAAGATTGATCTTTTATAATGTAAAATTAGTGTAATACCCCATGCCATGCACGGGGAATTGGGGATGTATTAATAAAATTTAACTATTTTTATAATAGTGATTTATAATTTTATAAAAATTATGATCTATCCTAAGAATTAATGTGGAATATTACTAAAATACAAAATAAATAAAATAATATTGATGATATTAATTTGCTTAGATATGATTGAAATTACATTTTATTTATTATTTTGCAAAAAGCGGTATTTTAGAGCCTCGAGACTTTTTAACAAATAAAAAAAATTATGCATATTATATTAGTTTAGTGAACCGTTACAAAATTTGTTAAAATTAAATTTTGATAGCTATTTATAATAATGAATTTAAATATAAAAAAATAATAGTTTAACAAATTACTCCTACAATCACTCACAAGGCTTGAAAAGCATCTATCTTATATATTAAAGCTGAGGGTCCGATTCCGGTGAGGACGACCCTCTAGATAAGGACTAAGGATCAAATTCATCCGAAGGATGAAGTTGATCCAAAGGCCCTAAATATAGGGGTCGGTCTGACTAGTCAAATCAGTTAGCGCTCCCTCCCTCTCCCAAAATCCCGCAAAAAACTTCCACCAAATCTCTCGACCTAGCTTTCTTCCTCTCGTCCATGATCTCCACAATTTCAACAATTCCTTCCCTCTCGTCCACGATTTCCTCCCTCTCGTCCACGATTTCCTCTCTCTCGTCCACGATTCCACTGCATATCCATTATATTGAGAGGAGTGAATGCGAAAAGGAAGCAGCGATCGAGCGAGAGCAGGCGAGCACAGTGTGGAAGGAGGCGAATCACATTCTCACAAGTGAATCAAGCAAAATGAGGAGTAAAATTGCAAGTTCTCAAGGTATAATACTCAAAACCGTTTCATTACAAGCAAAATGTTGTGTTTCTGGATGATTTTGATATTTCTGGATGATTTTGATATTTCATTGCATATGATTGTGATTTGCATGTTGTGTTTTATGTTTAATTTCACATTTCTGAGCTTGAGATGTCAAATCCTTTTGACAATGAGTTATTAACTGACATTACAGGGATTTAGAAAGATACAGTGCATGGAATATGAGTTTCTGTGTGTGCATTAGTTCTTAATTCTGTGTGCAAAGGTTTTTATGTTTGTGTGCATCAATACTGATGTGTATGGATGACTTTTAGAGTTGAATAATATTAATATAATAGAATTGATGTGTGTGCAATGGTTTTAAGGTGTGTGTATCGGATTTTGTGTCTGTGTGCAATGGTTTTAATGTGTGTGTGCATCAAATAAACACACATATGTTGTGTGCATGACTTTTAGAGTTGAATAGAATTAATACAAATAGAATTGATGTGTGTGCAAAGGTTTTAAGGTGTGTGCATCAGATTTTGTGTCTGTGTGCAATGGTTTTAATGTGTGTGTGCATTAGTTCTTAATTCTGTGTGTGCATTAGTTCTTAATTCTGTGTGCAAAGGTTTTTATGTTTGTGTGCATCAATACTGATGTGTATGGATGACTTTTAGAGTTGAATAATATTAATATAATAGAATTGATGTGTGTGCAATGGTTTTAAGGTGTGTGTGCATCAAATTTTGTGTCTGTGTGCAATGGTTTTAATGTGTGTGTGCATCAAATAAACACACATATGTTGTGTGCATGACTTTTAGAGTTGAATAGAATTAATACAAATAGAATTGATGTGTGTGCAAAGGTTTTAAGGTGTGTGCATCAGATTTTGTGTCTGTGTGCAATGGTTTTAATGTGTGTGTGCATCAAATAAACAGACATATATTGTGTGCATGACTTTTAGAGTTGAATAATATTAATACAATAGAATTGATGTATGTGCAATGGTTTTAAGGTGTGTGTGCATCAGATTTTGTGTCTGTGTGCAATGGTTTTAATGTGTGTGTGCATCAAATAAACAAACATATATTGTGTGCATGACTTTTAGAGTTAAATAATATTAATACAATAGTATTGATGTGTGTGCAATGGTTTTAAGGTGTGTGTGCATCGGATTTTGTGTCTGTGTGCAATGGTTTTAATGTGTGTGTGCATCAAATAAACAGACATATATTGTGTGCATGACTTTTAGAGTTGAATAATATTAATACAGATAGAATTGATGTGTGTGCAAAGGTTTTAAGGTGTGTGTGCATCAGATTTTGTTTATGTGTGCAATGGTTTTATTCTGTGTGTGTGTGCATCTTATGTATGTCCATCTTGTGTCCAAACATATGTAGGTGATGATACTGCAACTCCAGCTCCAGAAAAAGTAATAGAGGGTGAATTTGGAAAGATCACAGTTCCTCTCGATCAAGATCAAGGATCTCCAGGATCTTTCAAAGGGAAAAGAAGGAAGCATCCTGCTTCAAAAACAAAAGCAATCAAAAAGCCCAGGATAACACGTTCACAAACTTCTAATATGGAGGAACAAACAAGAGAACAAGAAAGTGAACAAGAAGGGGATGACGAAGAAGAAGATGAAGAAGAAACAAGTGCAGAGGAGGAAGATAATGGAGCATACAACAGGACTATGGGAGAAGAATTTAGAGAGATAAGAATGAGGAAAAAGCTGGACAAAGCAGCAGCAGCAACAACAGAAACAACAGCAACAACATCAAAATCAAAATCTTCAAAGTCAGAGAAAGGAAAACAGAAAGTAGAGGAGACAAAAACTTCTAAGAGAGAGAAAACAAAAAAGCAAAAGGACACTGTGTTTGTCTTAGCTTCAAAGGCACCAAAGGAAGGAACGAAGAAAGCTTCCAAACAACAAAGGAGTAAATACGAATCACTAAGGTGTCTAACATCTCCAAACAAGCTTGTGAGCTTCTTCACTGATGAGAAAGATCCTATCACTGCTGAGCAGAGGAAGGCTGTTATAGATCTCGGCTTTGGAGAATTACTTAATTGGAGATTAGAGGAACTGCCAATGAAGCTCGATATGTATGTCTGTGCAAGGTATGATCCAATCAAATGCACAATAAAGCTAAAGGATGGGAAGGAAATTCTTGTCACAAAATATGATGCACACGACTACTTGGGTGTTCCAAAAGGTAGAAGACAAATAGAGTTTCCAGAGAAGCTAACAAACACTGCATTTCTCGCAAAAATAAATGAAGATTTTGATGGCAAAGATCTCAGGAAGATCTCTCACACAGATATATACCACAAGATGAAGGAGTATCCTGGAGATGTGTGGTTTAAACGCTATTTCATCTTACTCCTTGCAAACACAATCATAGAGAGCCTTCCAAATGGGAACGTCATATTTAGGATCTGGGAGATCCTAGAAAATGTAGATGACGTCAAGAACTACAACTGGAGTAGTTTTTTGTTCCAAAGGCTCAACACATGCAGAAGTGTATGGGGGTGGCACTATCTTCAAAGGGAACTTACTTCTCCTCATGGTAAGCAAAGTGTTAAATATTTAATTAAATTTTGGCTTTTTGATGTGGCTCAGTTGTTTTATATAATGTGCATTATATTTCCCTTCCGTGTGCATTAGTTTCAGCATTGTGTGTGCATTGATTTAGCTTTTCGTGTGCATTACTGGTGCCCACCATCTTGATTTTGGAAAATGTGCATGGATGGTTTTTGTGTGTGCATCAGTTTTATATTGTGTGTGCATCAGTTTTATATTGTGTGTGCATAGGTTTTTTTTATTGTGTGTGCATCAGTTTATATTATGTGTGCATAGGTTTTATATTGTGTGTGCATCAGTTTTATATTGTGTGTGCATAGGTTTTATATTGTGTGTGCATCAACTTGTTACTCTATATGATTTTTGCTTTGTGTGCATCAGATAATTCCATTGTGTGCATCACATTTACACCATCAGTAATGCTTACATATCTCTGTTTTATTTTGTATTCTCCAGATAGTGTATGTTGATAGAATGAAGTGGAAAGGTGAGACACAAAATAGAAGTTTCCCAATCATAACAAACTGGACCACTGAAAAGCTTCGACAAATGGAGGATGACGAGATCATGTATGGAGGTTTTGGACAAGGATATCCCATTGAAAGACCAATTTTTGAAGAAAAAGAAGAAGATGTCATGGCAAGAGAGCAACACAATAATGTTGAAGATGTTGCTGCACCAAACATCAGTACAAACCATGGCCTTAGAGAGTATGTTGTGAGCCACATGAAAAAGGTGGAGGACATGGCCAAGAGTGTAAGATCACTCATTGAGTCGAAGAACCAGCTTCCCTCAGAGTTGACAAAGAGCAATGTCATAAACTCTGTGAACACTGAATGTGAAAAGATAATAAAGGCGAAGCTTAGTTTAGAAGCACCACAGAATGAGGAAGACACTCAAGGAAGCCAGAATGCAGATTTTTGGGACAACCGTCATATGCATGGAGGAGCTAGAGAAAACAATCCAGGCAACGAAAGGGAATGAAGAATCTCATTCGATTCTTGATATATCACATCTGGCAAATGAAATTGAGAGACAATATGGCCAAACAGGTCAAGAACAAGAGGTATAATTTAATTTGATGCCGTCTTTTAGTGTTCTTTTGTGTGCATTACTAATGCTCTTTTGTGTGCGTTACTAATGCTCTTTTGTGTGCATCAGATAAATGAAGAAGAGGTGCATCAAGCTAGACAAGAGCATATCGAAGTAAGTGAATCAAGATCCTATTCGAACATACACTCGTAACACAAGCTTCAAATCCACCTGGCTGCCTAATCCTTCTCTGAAAGTAAGAACCAGAATATTATATTAGTACATTGAAATACATATACATTAAAATAATATTAACTATGTTACTTTAATTTCAGTGATAGTCATGGAATTCCTTCATTCTCCTTGGGTTTATCACAGGTAAACATAATTACTATACATTTGCTCATTTACTTTTGTGTGCAACAGAATCTTTTTTTGTGTGCATTGGTTTGTGCTTTTGTGTGCAATACAATTTCAACACTTTGTTTTATTATTTGTAGGAAGATGTTGATCCAAAAATTAATGAGCAAGAAGAAGGTAATGAGGAACATGGAGCCAATGAAGGAGATGCTACTCTTCATGATCAAGATGTAATAATGCAAGAAAATGAGGAAGAACCAAAAGAAAAGGTAGTGTGTGCAACACTTTGATCTTCTGTGTGCAATGATTTTTGGATTGATTCTTGTCTTTGTTTTTTATAGGAAAGTGTGATGGCATAAACTGAGATTGAGACTGGAAAGAACAAAAAGGAAGGTGAAGAACAAGAGGTAGTTGAAAAAGAAAAGGTAGTGTGTGCAACACTTTGATCTTCTGTGTCCAATGATTTTTGAATTGATTCTTGTCTTCTTCTTTTTTTATAGGAAAGTGTGATGGAGGAAACTGAGATGGAGATGGAACAAAACACAAAGGAAGGTGAAGGGCAACAGGTAGTTGAACAAGAACAGGTAGTGTGTGCAACACTTTGATCTTCTGTGTGCAATGATTTTTGGATTGATTCCAGTCTTTATTTTTTATAGGAAGGTGTGATGGAGGACACTGAGATGGAGACGGGGAAGAACACAAAGGAAAGTGAAGCGCAACAACAACTAAAGGAGGTACAGTCTTTAATGTGCATTATATTTACTCTTCTGTGTGCACCAAAATTATAATTTTTATGGATTTATTTTGTTTTTTTGTTATAGGGGGAATTAGAAAAAGGGACAGAGGATGAGCCAATAGAAATGGAACCTGAGGTGGCTCAAGAAGTGGGTCAAAATGAGGTTCATACAATGGACAAGGGGCAGAAGGAAAGTGAGACACAAGATGTGGCTCAGGACAAGGAAAGTGAGACACAAGATGTGGCTCAAAAGGAAACTGAGGTGGATCCAGTGGAAGAAAACCAGAACACAGAGGACAAGGGAAAGGAGGTTGTAGATATTGAAAGTGAAAAGCATAAGGAGAAGGGAAAGGAGGCAACTGGAAGTGATAGTGACTTTCAGAAAAAGGTATATGATACATTAGTATAGCTTCTGTGTGCAGCATGTTTAGCTTCTGTGTGCACCATGTATTTGTGTGCAATGGTTTGTAATAGGTGTTTTTCCCAATACTAATTTTGTATTTGTGTACAGCATGTTTAGCTTCTGTGTGCATGACTTTTTTGGTTTTGTGTGCATGAATTTATTAGGATTCAAAACAAGAAACAGGGGCGAAGACAACGGAAGCTAAGAAGGACAATCTACCGAAAAGAGTAACAATATAACTATCATGTTTTTTAAATGAATATGTTTTTGGTATTCATTAATAATTGGTTGTGTGGCAGGTCAAATTTGTCTGCGGAACCAGTGCAACACCAGCACAAGAGAAAAGGAATATTAATCCTTTAGCGGTTCTAAACTCGCCATGGAGACAAAGAGAAGTGAATCTTTCTGAAAACATCACATCAGACGAAAAAGCCTTGTACAACTGGGCTACAGCAGAAAAGGGAAATGATGAAGAGTAAGTAGTTTTTTATTATGAATATCTAAAATGGAGAACTAAACAGTGTGGTACATGATGCCTATCTAAAATGAATATTTTATGTTTCTGTGTTGTAGTGGTTATCTATTCCATTTGGGCCCATACAGTTTAACTAGACTAGACAAGACTTTGTCACACTCAAGAAAAATGGTGAACTAGACGGTGTGGTTCTTGATGCATATACAGCCTATTTGAATGAAAATGAAAGATTCAAGGACTTGTTATCACCGTTAAGGTTCTTCATCCCATCATATATGCTGGTAAGAAAATTCAAAAAATTGATGCACACACAAAATTTATATGAAAATATTTGCACTGAATATATTTTATTTTCTTTTGCTAGAAATTAACGTGCAGCACAAACATTCTACAATGGAAGTGAAAGCGCAAGAATTCTCCCAAGCAATGATAGAAATCTTCAGTTGTGTCAACTCTTTTACGCTTAAGCAGAAAACACTACAAAATATTGATTTGGTAAATTCCATCTGTGTGCATGAACTTTCTCTTCTGTGTGCATCAAATATCTCTTCTGTGTGCATCAAATATCTCTTCTGTGTGCATCAAATATTTCTTCTGTGTGCATGAACTTTCTCTTCTGTGTGCATCAAATATCTCTTTTGTGTGCAACAAATATCTCTTCTGTGTGCATCAAATATTTCTTCTGTGTGCATGGACTTTCTCTTCTGTGTGCATCAAATATCTCTTCTGTGTGCATCAAATATCTCTTCTGTGTGCATCAAATATTTCTTCCTGTGTGCATAACATCCTACTCTCTCTGAAATTGCTCAGTTCATGTTCACTGTACACAACGAAGGACACTACTTCATGATAGCTATAAATGTCAAGTCTCCACAAGTGAATATTCTGGATAACTCAGCAAGTGGTGAAGAGGATAAATATGGCACAATCCCGCAATCATTGGTAAGTACACAAACAATATAATTATCATTTGATTATTACAATAAAATAAATAACTAGAAGCATTAAATATCTTATTTTGGTGCAGAGATATTGTTTTATCCAATTCCTAAAGACCAACAACATGGAAGCCAAAGCTCTGCTGTTTGAAGATGAAGTAAAAGTTCCAATAGAGAGGCTGGAAATGACTTGGAGGGATAAAAGACACAAGAAAGATTGCGGGGTATATGCTATCAGACACATGGAGACGTACATGGGGACAGGACTATCTGATTGGAACAGTGGCCTAAAAAAAGGAACCAAGAAGTTGTTGGACACTCTAAGGGTCAAGTACCTTCACAAGCTACTGACCAGCGAATTCAATTCACATCGAGATAAGGTGACGCAGATTATTCAAAGGGTGCAAAAAACAAAGACTGCAAAACCTTCTAAGAAAGTTTGTTAAACAATGTAGTAGGGAGAAACAAGATATATTATTGTTTTCTCGGAATCTGCAAATGGCGATACATATTTGAATCCTTCTCTCGAACAACAAAGATACCTCCACTTTATTGTTTTCTCTGAATCATTGAATTTCTTTGTTGAGCACACACGAGTAGCAAAACCACACGCCGTTGCATAAGATGCATAAAATTGCATGCCATGAAGAAGAGTTGGAAAGAGCTGACCAACATATGGCGTCAAGGCAACATCGCACTCAGGGGTGTAAAACTGAGCTAAACTACCAGGAGAAATAGATGACATGCTTCCTTCAATATGAGTTTCATCTCCTGAAAAAGGAATGAAACAACATAACACATTTAAACTTCTGTGTGCATCAACTATGTCTTGTGTGTGCAGTGATTTTGCCTCATGTGTGCATCACTTTTTTCCTGAATACATTATTTCAAACCATACACTAGTTCTAGTTTGTGTGTGCAACAGAAACTTCTTAGGAGTGCATCAGAGATACAAATCCAATGCAAAACCAATTTTGTTCGTCCAGAATTCTTATATACATGAAAACTTCGTATTGGATGGGTATACAAGACATTCGACCTAAAATCATACAAGAAAACATAATTGCAAATTATCATCTGCAACAATCAACTATAAAGCATGGAAAAACCTAGGATTTCATGTTCAGCTGTAGCATTTTGAGCTTAAGCATGGGAAAAAGGAAACCTAAATACATACACTTCCCAAATTTAAATCAAAACCAAAGCAAACACATAAGAGCTTCGATCAAGCAGAAATTGTGTGTTTATCAGTCCTGAACATTTGAATCACACACATTATCAAAATCATATGAAGTAAGGGATAAAAGTCGTCGACGAAGAGTTCGTAACCTGAATCGATCGAAACAAAGGCGGTTTGGACGGAGGGAGAGAAGTCGCCCGCGGCGGAATTCATGGAAGCCTCCATTAGTGGCGACAGAACGAGTGGCAAGAATGGAGCGCATGTATGAGCAGCAAGAGAATCGAGCGGAAGCGAGCGACAGCGAAGGAGAAAGAGAGAAATCTGGAGGAGAGAAAAAAAAACGGATTTCGGGATAAAAGTGACATGTGGACGCCTGGGATGGATTTGCCTGTTAAGGAATGGAGGGTGGGGATGGGTCCTTATTCCTCATATGGGAAGTCATCCTCATGGGATCTTTTTGCCCTTTTGAGCTCTTAGAGTGTGTTTAGGAAAGTTGTTAGGCTATTTATTTATTTATTTTTTAAAAACATTATTAACATATTAACAAATTACATTAAGAAAAATAAAAACATTAATTTGGAGCAAGTTATTTTCTAGATTTAAGTAAACTTAATCTATCTAATCATTATTCATCTATTTTACTTTTGATATATAATGAAATTTGAAACAGATATAAAACTATAAATATCTAACCATGTTAAAGAATAACAAGAACTTAATAAAACTCAAGATTAATTATATTTTTAATTATCCACTAAAAATTTGATAGTTAACCAATGAAAAAATACACAAATATATTTTATTTATTATAGATATTTTTGAGGTTGTAGCAATATAAAATACTATAACTTATATAAAACTTATGTCAAAATCGATTATAAAATTATTATTAAGTAATTATATAAACATATCCACGTGCATGGCACGGGTCTTGAAAAGCATTAACATTAAACATTAGCTTTAATAGTACAAGATACTACATGAAAATGTATTTTATTAGACTTTTGGATTGAAATGAAATTAAAGGCTTGGATCTCATCTCACAAAAGTCAACTCATCTATAATACTCACTTTCTAATATAAGTAGCGTGTGTTCCCGTATCATGTACGGGGTCGCATGTAATAATTATTTTAATAATATATTTATATTTTATACTATTAATTAGTTTATAAATTGTAGTTTATACTTTATGGTTTATATTTTATATATTATAGTTTATAGTTTAAATTTATGTTTTATAGTTTAAGTTCATGAATAACTAAATTTAATTAGATTGATAACATAATAATAGATAAAGATATATATATATAAGATAAAGATATAATATGATAAAAGATAAAAATCGATATTTTTTTGTAATATAACCTATTAGATATCTTTTTGATTTTTTACTTATTTAATTCAAAGATATATATCAAAATATAAAGTCGGGTGATGTGGAGGACACATAGACGAATTGAATATAAGGGCGACATGTGGCAAAACAGCGTTTTGTTTTAGTATATGTATAGATAGATTTTCGTTTGAGGGTATTCTCGTTTATGGTATTCTTTTAGTTTTAATTGTTGTTATTAGATTTGAAATATTAAATAATTATCTTTTTCGACATAGATATCTTAAGAATTAAGTAAGTGTAGAGTGGGAAAGAAAATCAATTTTTATCTAGTTAATGTA
Organism: Oxyria digyna; assembly: GCA_029168935.1. NCBI lineage: Eukaryota > Viridiplantae > Streptophyta > Magnoliopsida > Caryophyllales > Polygonaceae > Oxyria > Oxyria digyna. The sequence goes on from JAPVLV010000009.1 coordinate 37,450,921, forward strand.
TTTGTGAATCACATAAAATGGGTTACATAAAGTTGGATGAAAGCCGAGAAACAAGTTGCGCTCTCACACCTTTATGAATACAAAAACTCAATATGTGATAGATAAATGCATCATTCCTAGCATTGTTAGAGTGACTAATAGAAACGGAAAAAACCCCGCACCCACTTTTTTATAACTGGCACACACTCTTGGGCGCACCCGGGATGCGTCCAAACCTTTTTTTAAAAACCCGGTTCAGTTTAAATCAGACCGGATTTTTGAGTAGTTTGAAGGCAAAAAAATAAAAATAAATAAAAAATAAATCTTGGACGCATCCTGGATGCGCCCATAAATGACCCGGTTTAAAAAAAAAATTGGACGTACCCGGAATGCGCCCAAAGCGGGTGCCAGTTATAAAAAACCGGGTGCGGGTTAAACGGCCAATAGAAAAGATCTTGATACGTGAAAGTGTATCCAATGTCTCCTTGTCCAACAATTATATGGAAACGGTGAGAATATTTTTTTATCTTTTTATTCTCGATCATTTTTATCTGATGTTTTTTTTTCAGAGGCATAAAACTAAAGACCCTTCAGTGGACGAATATTTCAACAATCAAACACACATCTTCCACATAAATGAAATGGTAAGAGTTTGTACCAACTTAACTATAGTTCTTCAGTATATTAGCTCTAAGAAGTTACTGAACAAGTGAACAACGTCAAAACTTGTAACCGAGCAATTCACCATACAGACTTCTCAACTCCCTCAAACAAATTTTGACAAAAATAAAAATCTAAACTGTGATTCTCTTTGCATTTTTATTTCTAAAACACAACAAAATGCTGCGAAGATGCCTATACATGATCATATTCATACTCAGAAACCTGGACTGAGGACACGCCCTGGTGACCATTAATCAGCCTCCAAAAAAAAATACTTGATTAAACATTAGCAAACCAACATCAAGATCCTAAACACAATCACAACCCTTATACAGAGTTAACTGCGATGTCCAGTAACGAACCTTTTCGTGACTGGAAAAACAGGAGAATCACCTAAATAGCATGTTTTCCATATCGATATTGCTCTACTTCACACCCTACAGCTCATGGTGGATAGAAATTAGGCAAAGTGTTATCATACCTTTCCCTCCATTTCTGATTGTCAAAGTCAGTGAAATCAGGGCATATTTCTGAAGCTCCAATCGGGATTTCAAGCTCGGGCTTACGTTACTATGAACAGCTTATCTACTATCACACGAATGTCAAGGTCAATCCCATCTAAATCCAATTGCTTTCCAGTTCAGATGATTCAGGTGGAAGAACCGAAGAAAAAACAAGACTTGTAATGGCGTCTTCCATTAGCTCTTGGAAGATGTCGTTTTCAATCTCAAGGCCCACGCTTTCAGAACCGAGTCTCGGGTCCATCCATGTCCAAGATCTTGAGAAGTCTTTTGCAACTGCTTGATCAATTTTCGGTTTTCGATACTCTGATTCCAAATGTGAATGAACGCTGTCCCATACCTCATTGAAGACGTCCTTTTTCTTTAGCTTCAGCTGCACGTAAGGCGTATAAAGTGATGGGATTCCATCGAAGTCACGTCCACATACGTCCATGAGAGCCTCGTCCACTAAGTCGAAAAGGAGAGTCGGGTCACGACAAAGGCGGTCTTCAAGGACGTCCACTTGCTCAAATACAGATGGTGAGGGGTCAAGAAGATGCTCTGAGAAAAGAAACCTCTCAAGCAGAAGGTCTTGGGTCAATCCCGAATCATCTACCACCACTTTTACAAATTCAAATACGGCGTTTCTCTCCTCTTCCCAAGGTCTTGAGCTCGGTGTGGAAGAAATCTGTTCCTCGAATCTAATTTTTCGGGGTTGAATCAGTTCGGCAACTGCAAAAAGTTTGGAAATCAGCACTGTTGTATTTAAGCTTCACGACAATTGTAAATTTGTTTGGAATAGTACCAGGAAATTGCTTGACGTGCAGAGGACTGACGTCATCTTCTTTGAAGATCGGCTCAAGCACGGATATTGGGCTGGGGCGTTCTGACCTTGAGTCTTCAACCTCTTCGGTTCTTGAACTGACTGGTGAGGATGCCGATGGAGAAGAAGGTTGGTTTTCTACCACAACATCCTGCAGAAAGTGCAAGTAAATCTTCAGAGAAAACACTGAAAACACCCGAAAAAAGTGTAGTAGCTGCAAGCATGATGAAATTTAGCATTCTAGGTATATTCATTTGCATGGGTCTGTTTCTTCTATTGATAATCAAGAATAAAATAGCAATTAGCTTGAATGCAAAAGTAGAACAAACTAAAGGTGAATTAATAAAAATGGCCTACCAAGCATATCATTTGATTTTCCTCAGATTCTTCTAGACTCTCCTCAATCGCCTCACTCCTACTGGTGGAAAGTCGGTGTCGTTCATCCATAGATATGTGATTTTCTAGTTTAACACTATCAGGACTTTGAATCTTGGCATCACCTGCATTTTAAGAGAACATGCTCAACAAAGTGCCAAGAATATTGTACAAAATCAACAGGCCAACCTTAGCAAAGCAATACCTTCAATGTGGATCTCATTAGCAGCTGAACTCAAAGGATTACCCTCATATTTTGGAACATGTATATCATTCCTAATTTCTTCAGCGCTGCTGCTTAATTCATCTTTAGCAGGAGGCACTAAGCTGTTCACCCTATCCCTTCTAGGACTCAAGACTGGTGAATAGCTATAATCAGAATAAGAAATAAATCTTCCTAGTGACTTCATAATTGGCCTGCTGAAGTTTCCATCTACATCACTCTTTCCAACAATCTCAGCAAGATGCTTCTTCGCCTCAGTATAGATATCAGATATCCGTTGCTCTGGAGTCGAAGTAGCCTGATGTGACCCCCCTGCCTTATCGCCTTGCCTGTTAGAAGATTTTGGTATCTTTTCCATGAAAAAACGGTCTCTACTAGGAGATGCCATTCCAAGATTTTCTCCACCAACTGCTTTTTCGACATTACCCAAATGAAGTCGCTCTCTTTTCATGGCCTGTTTCAATCTCCTTGTTAAGTCGGTGAAGAAAAAATGAGAAGCCCTCTCACCTTGATCTTTCTTTCCAATTTCTTGAATTTTGCTATTTTGCCCTGGCTTCAGAACAACAATTGTACTTGCATCTTGGGGATGCTCATTCCTCTTTGATAAATTTCTATCTACACCCATAAATTTCCTCCAAAAGAAGCTTTGATGCTTACTTTTTCCTTTTTCAATAATGTCAGGTCCTACAGAAATATTATGATCCTCCAACTTCTCTATGTGCTTCACCAACTGAGAGTCGGGATCTTGTAGAAGCTTTAGGAACATATCTTTGTTAGAGTTCAGAACTTGAAGCGCATCCATCAATTCTCTCGACGGCTGCATTGTGCTGTCTTTAGTGCTCTTTCCATCAACAAAATGTCTCACAAAAACCTTTGTTGCCTCCCCCAATATTTCTTCGGTCACAGAGAAATCTTCCTCCGGTAAAATTGAGATATCTTTACGAGTTTGTTCGTGACTTAAACGTTTAACATTGTTCGCATTAACCTGGCTAGATAGCTCAGCCATCATCACCGTAACATCAAGACTGCTCAAAGATTTATGCTTCTTATGTTTAGGCTTTTCGGAAACAACATCTTTTGGATCTTCGCCAGATTTACTGATCTGCCCTTTGTCATGATTGTCAAACATTTCTTCCTCCATTAGCTCTTTCACGCTCAACTTCTCTGTGATTATAGCCTCACATAGTTCATCAGCCTGATACATTACACATTAAAAAATCAGTCAAGATATGTTATTATCTTTCAACAAATGTTGCATTTATCTAAGTTCACAACTATGATGTAACAATCCATAGAACTTCTTAAAAATATACTCCATTTCTTCAGTGATGAGAAGAAACAGCAACAAAGTTGCACAAGTTTCGGAATGAAAAAACAATAAAAGCGGAGGATATAAGACCAAAAGCACACTAGAAGGCAGCTTACATCAGCATCTATACAAACTTCACTTGAATCTTCTGGTCTCTTGAGTTCACTAGATGTAGCACCTGCAAAAGAGTAAGAAAATCGTATGTCTAAATTTTCTGATAAATCTGAGACCCATCAAATAAACAACAACTATGCAATAATAAGTTGTCAGCAGGGTTTTGAGTCCAAGTTAATCTCACCAATAATACGCCTGCTCCCTCTCTTCTTATCTACAACACGCTTCTTATCTGTGAGCATCTTTTGAGAGGGACTGCCATGACGGAAGTCGAAGATGTTGATCAGACCCCACATGCATCCTGACTGATCCTTGCCATATCTAACTACTTTCTTTTTAGATCCTTTTGCCATTATCACCAGTTACTGGCTTACTGCTTGATTTCAGCAATCTGTAAATTCAGCACCACAGTTCTGTTATTATTATGATTGAAAACAACAAAAAGGAGCTTAAAGCCTTAAACTGTCACTCTACATTGACTCCCCTACTCTGAATTAAATTACTGAATTAAAGTCTGTTGTAAGTCAGATCTCAAAATTAAAAAGGGGAATCACACAAATATGCATGCAGATTATCAGAGATGAAAACGACAAATGGTGATTTGCAATTGGAACAAAGATTACAACAGATGATGATGATGAAATGAAAGACATTATCAATACCTTAAAGTGACACCCAATTCCCCAAATTTGAGATGCTAAACAAAAGAGCTTCAACTCTTGCAAATCAGAACCAGATCTTCCACCACCAACTCAAAATCAACCAAGGTTGCCACAGTAAGTTGGTCTTGAGAATTATTTTAAACCTCTCTCTGAATGAAAAGGAATCCTAACTTTCTCTACTGTAATCAACAAAATGCAGTCCAGAATCTTGCTTTCTTCAATTCATCGTTCTTTTTTTTCAAAAAAAGAAACTATCCAAACCCACCAAATGGGTATAATCTCAACAAATCACCCGTAAAAAATCCAAATTAAAAGAAATGAATCAACAAAAAAAGGGAGAATACAATGCCATTTATTAAAGCAGATTCTTCTTTCCAGCCCGCCAGAAATTCTCAAAATTTAGACAGAAAAAGGGCATTCCGAATCCCTACTTTCCGATCTAACCAGAACTCAGCATCTGGATTGGAAAATCCAGCTCCAGAATCATCAGATTCAGAGCATTGTACCGAACACTGAATTGAATCCTTGTGGATTCTACTCCGCGCAAATCTTACCAACCAAATTTAGTGAGAGGAAAGGTGATGGTAATTATAGATAGATCTAGAGAGAGGGTACGGAAATCGAAATAAGAGCCTATTGTTGGGACATGTGACAGTATAGAAGCACAAATGGACCCCTCAATTGGATCGAAATCTTCTCTTCACTATGATTTTCTTTTCTCTGAACATTTTTAGGGATTATTTCTTCTTATGCTGCGGCACTACCACCATTAACAGTCATCGGATTTCACCAACTCTGACTCTTGTTTCGATGCCATTGGAGCGCGAAACAAATCCCGGGGGGAAAGGGAAAAGATAAAGCCGATGACTACTTTTTATTTAACTTGGATTCTTTTTCTCTTTTGCGGGATGAGAAATTCAAAAATGGGCGACGGGAAAAGGAAGAAGAGGAAGACGATGGAGATGGCGAGAGTGAGAGAGGTATGTTGGAGAGGTGTAGTGGAGGAATCGTCCATATTTGGTACTTGTATTCAATTTTCAATAACTTTTTCTTTCTCATGATGATGATGGCATGTGTCACTCATGATATTTAGTGAGGGATATATCTGTAATTAATGAAATATAAGGAGGACAGTTTCGAGAAATCAAATTAAACAATTTTATTAATAAGAACATTTTTCTAATATTAAAAGCTTCTTAACCTATGTCGTAAATCGTTATTAACATATCACACGACTCATGTTGAGAATCTGACACAGAATTTTGATAAGTCGATCAAAGCGCCAATCGGAAAAACAATAAGAAAGTAAAATAGTGACTAGCTAGTCTAAAGAGGTTGGTGGTTTGGGTGTTTAAGGTGTGGAAGACTTTAATCTCTCGTTGGCTAAATCGGGTTGGCGTTTTCATACGGATTGCGACGAGTCTTTGACGAATATGTGTTACAACACAAGTACATCAAGCGGTGGTTGGTTAGGAAACTAGTTCAAATACTTTGCATATCTAGTGTGGTTGGAATAAGGTGTTGGACAAGAGTCTTTAGGTCCTTTGCAATGGTCAACACATTAGGTTCCAGTTTGACTCATCATGTTAGCGAGTTTTTTTACCATGGTGTGGATTGGTTTGGTTCCTCTTCAACCACCTCATTCCCACTCTTTTGTTTCTCAAGTTTGTTCTGATTGTTGTCTCTAGTCTTGATGGGAACCATGATTATATCAACTAGAAGAATTTTCCGTCACGATCTTCTTATGTCTCATCTGCTTATAATTCCTTATGTCTCTCATATTTCTCTCCTAGTGTTGTTGCAAGGTGTTTAAGGTGAGGTGGAAGATCAAGGCCCTTGAAAGAGTGTGTGCCTTTGTTTGGATGGCATTCAAGGAGCGATTCTCACTAGAGAATAAAGACATCATCACTAGATGTCACCCTTCTTTGATTTTTACGAGAGTTGCAACCTGGATTCAGAGTCTCTTGCCCGCCTGTTTGGAGATTGTGGCTGCTTCACCTAAATTTGGCATGACCTAGACGCCCAAATGGATTATGCTGACTTATTCGACTCATTTTCGCCTCAGGGGGTACTTTATCTTTACCCATGCACTTTTTTGGGATTGGAAATGGAAAAAATAAAAGAGTTTTTAGGCATGAAGATCCTACCACCTCCAAGGCCCCACTTCATCTCGGGAAGGGACAGAAAATTCATGAATGTTATGAGGAATGTTTCGAGTGGTTCCTCTCTCCAACCTAAGGTGATCTTACTCTTCTGTTGGAACCTCCCGCTTATGGGTTTGTGACTGTCAACTTTGATGGTTCAGTTAACTCCTCTGGGCGTCTCAAACTCGTGGCATTATCTGTAACTACCATGGCGATTGGAAGATGGGTTTCATACGCCATTCCCATGGCGAATCTTTTAGGGGGTTCTCCAATGTCGTTAGCTCTGTCATAGCCTTTCAAAGTTACATTCATAGGAATCGGTTAGTATAATTTCTCAGATATACTGAGAAACTAATTTTATCGTCAACAATCTTATCTCGCCCGTTTTTTAGTTTTCCAATTAGTTTTCATATTTTGTTTGAGTTATGGATGACCTTACACAAACTTTTCTACTCAAAGGGCCCTCTCACTAGATTTTACAAGTACGGCATGCAGTGAATGAGCATAAATTACGGAAATCAACATGATTCTTGGTGTCATTACGGACAAAAAATTAAAATATAATGAATCGTAGTCACCTCCTATAAATTTCACCTCCTATAAATTTCACCTCCAACAATATTGCAAATCTGTATATGTAGAATTTATATTGGACATGTCCGTGTGTTAATGATATTATTAGGTGGACAATGGGCACCCACATTCCTCATTAATTTGTTTGTTTGTCCGTCATTTACATGTTCTCATGTTACATTTCCCTTCAAAACTAAAGCTATACACAATGGGAGAAACCCTTGGTTTCTTATCTAATTTAAAAATATAGAAAAATAAATCAGAATTTTGTAAGAGAAATTCTATTTACAAAAATCAGCTTTTTACATTTCAAAAATAATTAAAAAATGAAATAAGACTTGAAAATGAACTTATCAACCAATTAAAATAAATTGATGATATAAGCATGACATGTAAAGAAACTTTAGATATATTTCTCCATTGTGAGAAAAATAAGATAGAGTTTCGTATAATGACATGGAAGAAATAAAAAATCATAAAAATATCATTAGAGACTCAAATAGAGTTTCTCCATTGTGGATGACCTAAGCTATCCGTGTCTATCCCTCTTAGAACAAGGGATTCAACCTCCTTAACAAATTAACAATCCTACTAATTAATTTAGTGACAAATTAAGATAAATCTTATCTGTTAAGCACCTATAGTTTTTTATCTTTATTAAAACATTATATAACGTATATATGTAGTAATATTTGTGTCATTCAACGAACGAACATTCCTTTGTGGGGGTAAATAACCATTTTAATATATAGATTTGTGTTTTCTGACCTTTAAGAAATTGTGGTGCATTAAGTCCATCTTCATTAATGAAACTAGGATTTTTTAACAAGAAAATGAAAATAAGATGTCAGATTTTTGTATTGTATCTAGGTGATTTTTAGAGTTGAGTTTCAACTGCTTGAAATTCATTTCATTTAAACAAAATAAAATTATGACTTTTTATTTTTTTAATTGTTTTGAAACTCAATTTATAAAATTATGGATTTCATCCACCTTTTAAGACATGATGACATCTCATAAAGTACTTGACGACGGTTTCACCGATGACAGACAGTTACTGTCATTTAATTAATGACATAATATTATCATCGAATAATGGTAAAAAACGTCATTTAATGATAAAAAAAACTGTCATTATAAAATGCTAAAACGTCAGAAAACTAAAACTCTATTTTTTTTAGAGTAAGAAACTATAAAATTAATCTTAAAATCGCTATTGGGCCTAGTAATTTCCACAAGTTTTGTTACCTTGCCAAAGAGTAATCAATCCATGAGGCCCAAAAATATTTAAAGCCCAGTCCAGAACCAAGAAAGGATGTAAACGGAGGTCAAGTCCTTAAAACCCTAATCTTCTCCGTCATCTCTTCTTCCATTTTGTTGCATCTCCGATCCTCTCTGTTGCAGCGTCTCCTTGCACAAGGTAAACCCCCTCTGAACTTTCTCTACCTCTTGTCCTGATTACTCGCGCCGAATTGCTCCTTTCTTCTCTCATCTTGCTTATTCTTCAATCTGGGAGTTTTAATACGACTGTGGTAATGAAATTGTAGTTGTACTGATAGTGATTTTATTGTGAGGAGGTCACAGTGTCTGTTTCCGGATTGCTTCCTACAAAAGGCGTTTTCTTTCTTCTTGATTTGGTGAAATGGATGTATCCTATTCGGCTTGTTTGTTTGACAACTTATTGCTGTGATTTTGATTTGATTCAGCTGAATGCTCTGGCTCTCAATTTTCTGAATGTTTTAGATTATACATTCCCTGTCCTCTCGTCTCAGTTTTAAACTGGTACTATCTGATATAACAAAGATTACTCCCTGCTAATTTTGATTGATGTTTTCCAATTGCTAGGTTGATATCAGCATGATAAAAATTCACTTAGTATACGAACACTTAAATAACCTATTATGTGAATTTTATAGGTAAGCCATGGTGAAGCACAATAATGTCATTCCCAATGGCCACTTTAAGAAGCATTGGCAAAACTATGTGAAGACATGGTTCAACCAACCTGCCCGAAAGACCAGGAGACGAACTGGTAACCATTTCTTTTTCTCCTTACATTACAATATCTTGCCATTCCTTTTCTTACTGTGAACTGATTATTGGCACACTTCCTTTGTAACTTATCGCAGCAAGGCAAAAGAAAGCTGTCAAGATTTTCCCTCGCCCTACAGCTGGTCCTCTCCGTCCCATAGTTCATGGACAGACCTTGAAATACAACATGAAAGTCAGAGCTGGGAAGGGATTTTCTCTTGAGGAGCTCAAGGTTAGTTTTATATAAATGAGATTTTCTTGTTAATAATAATTTTTACCAGTTTAGTTAGCTGAATTTCTTTATGACTGTATTTTTCAATTCCCACAAATTTAGAGCTACTACACCTTTGATGAATTTGATATTAAAAGTGGTATAACTAGAAACTGTATAGTTGCTATATTTTTAGCAACTTCCAAGTACAGTAAATTTTTGCTTTTTGATAGTTTGGTGACTCAGATTTTATTGTTCTCTTAGTTGATAATGCCACCTCTTTTTATTTCTACTCTGTACCATTTTTAAAACATTTGAATTTTGTTTAGGCGGCTGGCATCAACAAGAAAGTTGCCCCAACCATCGGCATAGCAGTTGACCACAGGCGTAAGAATCGCTCCCTTGAGTCTCTTCAGGCCAATGTCCAGAGGTTGAAGACCTACAAGGCGAAGTTGGTCGTCTTCCCAAGACGCACCAAGAAGTTCAAGGTAAACATAACATTTAACTCCATTCATTTTGAAATCCATAATTCAGATGGCTCAAGGAATCAACAATTTTTTGGGTTTTTGTTTAGGGCGGTGATTCTTCTCCGGGGGAGTTGGCTAATGCAACCCAAGTCCAAGGAGATTACATGCCAATTGAGAGCGATAAGCCAACTGTCGAGCTGGTTAAGGTGACGGAGGAGATGAAGTCGTTCAAGGCGTATGACAAGATCAGATTGGAGAGGATGAACAAGAAGCATATGGGCGCCAGGTTGAAGAAGGCGGCTGAGGCTGAAAAGGAAGACAAGAAGTAAAAATAGTGTTAGCCTCTTAAGCTCGGCTTGCTTGCTCTTTTGTTTTACGCATTCCTGATTTTTGTTGTTGTTGGGGAGACTTGCAATTTTGAGTTTGGTACCTTGTGGCATTTATAGACCATATTTCTTGTTATTAACCCTACATTTATAGATGCTTTTATGAATTTATGAATTTATGATGCCTTTTTCATATGGTTCTTAGTTTAGATAGCTATAGCCTAATGAAAATGGGTTCTAGGCTTCTAACTATCTAAGCTAGGGCCCATCTTGTTTATGTTTTGCTCTCTGTTTGTGTACGTACAGACCAAACGTTTTGAACATGAGCACTATAAAAAATCTAAACCAATTCTACTACATTTGTCATATACACCCTCCATTTTAAAATAATTGTCATTCTAGCCACTTAAAAATTCCCTAAATAGTTGTTATAGTATTTCAAGACAATTAATACCATTTATTGGTTGTAAAAGTAGATGAATGTTCAAGACAATTAATCCATTTATTGGTTGTAAAAGGAGATGAATGAGTAGTGTGAGAAAAAAATTTAGATTTTCAATACACAAATTTAATCATTTCCTTAATATCTGAAAAATTCTACAATGTCAACTATTTTGAAACAAATGGAGTTTTTTTCCAGTGAAACCAAATAGATTATTGATACGATATCCTATACATTTTGTTGACGATGTTACTTTAATAGACAAGTACACGTGTAAATTTCCAAAATAAAAAAGGTAGATGTGTCACACACACATTAAAAGACAAAACACAAACATGTGAAAAAAAATCTTTTAATCTTTAAAGTTAAAATCTTCAGGGATTGATTATTGACCAACCTTTTTCAATTTTGAGTCGAGATTTTAAAGTGTTTAAAAATTTAATGACGAAAAATTGAGAACACCATGAGATGGTGTTCGTTTATTCGGCTCAATCATTAAGATTGTCAGTGTGAACTAATGCTCTGAAATCTTATCTAATAGGTAAGAATATTTGTTCAATTCAACTTATGAATGAAATACTAGTGAGGTGATTCTGATACGCTCATTGTAAGTCCATCTTAACTCTACCCTAAATAATAAATATCAATATATTGTGGCCAAACCAAATTGAGATGATTTGTTATTGAAATTTGATTCTCAATCTACCATCGACATCGTAATCATAAGAATAACGAACAGTTGATATAATGCGTTAAAAATTCGTATTAAAATAGATAATTAAAATTACTCAATATATTTCATCTTTTAGTTATTTATTGTGTGATTTTGAGAAACTTTTCTCGTTATCATGTTAGTCAAATTGCAAAAACAATTAAAATGATTGATGAGTGTATAGTTTTGTAGTGGGAGGTGGGCCCATATGGCTTGGATTAGGGACGGTGTCCGTACAGGATTGACAAAAAGGTAGGGCCCACAAGGAGTAGGATCCACGAATCTCACTCTTCCACGTTCACCTTCTGACGCTTTGTTCCGTGTTGGATCCGTAAAGTACGTTTAATAGTGAAATACTCCATAGCTTATTATCCAAACCAAATTCGTCGGAAAGTTCTCGTTACAACTCCAATTTTATTTGCCCTAAGTCATGTCATGTGTCAAATTCAGGTGTGCAATTCTTAATCAAGTCCGTCCAACTATTTTTCGGACCACCATTGTCTCTCCTTAATAAGTTGTAATATAGCTTTTCGCATCCGCAAACTGGTGCGAATGACTACTCTATAATACATGTCTCGACAAACGCAATATTATTTTTTTTTAGTTTGTCTCTAATGTCGCACCAACAATTTCTCTAATGACATGAACCTTTGGACACCACAAAAATGGATATTGATAAAGACACCACACAAATTACTTAACGCTGTGTTTTTATACTCTATTATTTGAAAGCACTAGACAATGATGAATCCTGAGGAAGATTCGTGCATTGATTTTTTCCTCCTTTAATTTCAATTTGAACCTGTCTCGGTAACGAAGACCTTCCTACTCAGTCCAAGGTGAGGCTATGCCCTTTCCCTTGAATCCACTCCGGGTCGGAAGAGCAGCTAGTTTAACTTCTTGAACAACGGATATTGAACAATGAACGTCTAGAGCCTTGTCGTAGCAGAAGGTCCATTTTACTTACTAAGATCCTAGACTTGATCTTTAATCCTACACCGATTATGCGATGGGAAATATTTGTAGCAGGGAGTAGGATGTGGATAACAATGTGAATGAGTGTTGGAGTGTCAATGGTTGCGCGAGACATTTGGTGTGAGTTCCCGATGAGTGATAGGCTGGAAGCCTTTAACTCTGTTGATCTTCCGAACTATGAGCTAAGGAGGTCGGATTCGTGGGCAAACCACCTTTGCTATTGGGGCATGCTGGATTTGGAAGTGCATGTGTACGAGGAGTTTTGATAGAGATTCCTACAAATAAGGTTGGTTTCATTCTTTCTCTTGTTGTTGAGTATAGGAATGCACTCAAACTGAAAGTCGTGGTAACGCTACGGCTTCTAACTAGGAATGTCCTACAAAAGCTTGGAAAATAATGTATCTGATTCTGCACAAGAGATGAAATTGAAAAATTTAATCCAAAATACAGTATAGGAGAAGAAAAACATATATATGTATTGTATACACATAAGATTACTAATTAATGAAAGCGGTATTAATTAGTAGTTGCATGCAATACAAGCAAAGTATGGTAATTGCGAAGATAGTCATATGCTCTTATCATGTAACGTAGATGATAATGACTCGTAATTTAAAAGTATATCACTTTTCTCTTTCGAAGAAACATTTGAATCGTATAAGAAGATAGATTTATGTGGAAACATAAAATAATTGTATATCTTACAGAAATGCTCCGCCCAAGCGGCAAGTTCTCTCTCCGTTGACTTGACTTTTGGAGTACTTGCATTTATCAATCGTACGATGTATACGGCAACAACTCTTAACCTTCCTTTCCAGTAACCGGTTAGAAATTGATTAATCCCCCACCTCCTTTCCAACACGCGCCAAAAAAAAAATGTTAGATTCGGTCAGAATGATGTATATTCCATTACGTTCTTCTATACAGACAAATATACATCTATAAATGTACATGTTTTAATATAGAAAAATATCTAAATGCTCTAAGTAAGCAAATCACATTTCTTATGTAGTGTACTGTAATAGCCAACGGAGCCATGTGGATTGCACGTGAGGAAATTTTCAAGTAGAGCGTGACTACACGCGTCAGAGGCGCGTAAATGGAATATTTTGATAAAAACAAAAGCGGGATAAATTAAAGAAGCGGCGTAGTTGTCATGACGAACCAGCAACAAGTCGTATCCCCATTTTGTCCTTCTCCTCTTCCCTCCCTTTTTTCCCCTCTCTCGAACTCACAAATCGAACCGCTAAATAATCTCTGTGTGTTTGGTAGAAATTTCATGAGGTCTAGTACTCCTTCCAATGTTGCGACTGTTGTTCTTCTCGTTGTCGTTGCTGTTTCCTCCCTCTCCCCTTCTCCGGCCTTCGCCGGCGAAGTAGTGCACGTTGACGATGTTGCTCCCAAAGGACCTGGTTGCCAGAACGATTTCGTCCTCGTGAGCTTCATCCTCTCTGACTAATTTGAATCATCGAATTTCAGTAATCGCTTTCATTCACAACTGTCTTGCCATGTAGATTTTGTTTGTTTGCCGAAATAATTTTGCTGTTTCATAAGCTTTTACTGTTTGACTGAGAAGCCTTTTTTACCGCTATAGGATTGTGTTATATGAGGCTTCAATTTGTCTGGTTTTCTGCTTTATTAATCTTTCTAATAGTTTCAAGTTCGATTTGAGTCAGGAGAGATCTCAGTTTGATAGCCTTGCCCTTGAGCATATTAAGCATATACTGGGTAGTATTTTTTTATGTCAGCTTATATATCTGCCTAAGTTCAATAGACTCTCTAGATCCAGAATGTTAAGTTGACAGCGATTGTCTAGATTGGGCATATCTATGGTGCCTTGTTATGCGGAGTTACTCTCTCAACTTTGCTGTTTACTTAGCTGGTTTCTAGTTTGAGATGTTAATTTTATTTCACTGTTTTGGTAAAGTGGTCTTAATGTTTTATGCGAGTAAAAGTCAGGGTTGAATCAAAGGGGGGGAAGAGATCTCAGAGTTTAACAGCAGGTTTATAAAGTTAGCCTGCTCAAGTTTGTGAATAATGAGAAATCATAGTGCAATGTCTGCAAATTTATAATGCTGCTGTAGATTTTAAATGCTGTACTTTCTATATTTGGTAGGTAAAAGTTCCATGTTTCGTTGGTGGGAGACGAGTTCTTGAGTATGTTGGTCTAGGAGCTCGATTTGGCCCTACCTTGGGAACGAAAGAGAATCATGTGAACAAGACAAATCTTGTAATTTCAGACCCTTCAGATTCATGCAGCACAGCCAAAAATAAGGTCTTGTTCGTGACTACCTTTCCGTTATGGAGTTCTGCATTTCCTTCAGTTTTAAATGATAATTGAACTATCTCTACTTCAAATTTCTTACGAGCTCTGTTCACTTATTTGGTTGATAGCTTGCGGGTGAGGTTATGCTTGTAGACCGTGGTAACTGCAGTTTCACTACGAAGACTAAATTAGCAGAAGCTTCTGGTGCTTCAGCTGTCCTTATTGTGAATAATGAGACACGTATGCACAATATCTCTCCCTGCTCCTTTTACTACATATTATGAAGTGATTGTATTCTTACTAAAGACCCAAATTCGTAGCTTCATTTTGTGTGAAACATAGCTCCTTACGATCAATGCTATGAAGCGTAGCAAGGATCGATATTAAGTCATCATGATTGTTTACTCTGCTTAGATTATTGTTTCTTCTTGATGGTAAAAAAACAGTGATGATAAGCTCACTTTAAGGAAATGAGTACTAATGGCCTTAACGTATTGCAATGGGAAAACTACCCCTCATTTTAACATCACATGTTTCTGATCAATAATATTAGCACGAGAACAATCTAGCAAGCAAAATGAACTCTATGAAGTGCTATATCACTTTTCAAGTTCAAAATTTCGAATAGCTAAGTCAGTTTGTGTAAGGTGGAAAGATTTTACACTCAGTAGCTTGTCAATTAGATTTTTAGCTCAATATATCTTTTTGTTTTATATAGGTCTTTTCAAGATGGTTTGTGAAGATGAAAGCGATAAAAATATTAGTATCCCTGCTGTCATCATTCCACAAGATGTCGGGGAAGAAATAAAAGCCCTCCTTTACAACCATTCAACAGGTCAGATTACTGATATGTTTTTTCGTTATAATATCTCTAATCTTCTTGTAGCTTGTTATAAGCTAGAATGTACCGCACCAAGTTCTATACCATGAAATAACGTTCTCATGTTTAATAACATTCACTGAACATTTCCTTTATTTTTTGTATAGCTATTTACAATACTGCCCTTTTAGTTTCTGTGCAGCTATACTCCCCCGAACGTCCCCAAGTTGATGTTGCAGAAGTTTTTCTGTGGCTCATAGCTGTTGGTATCATCTTAGGTGCATCTTATTGGTCTGCATGGACCACCAGGGAAGCAGCCATTGAGATGGATAAGCAATTGAAGGTGCTTTTGATCTTTGAATTGCTCAGAGCTCAGAAGCTTGAAATATACTTTACACCATTCCTTCAATAGCATTCAAATGTCTATTTCATTTGATCTGATGTATAGCACTGGTTCTCTTGTAGGATGCTTCAGATGAATTTATAGCTAACCAGTGTACTATTCCGAGTGGTTTCGTGGATGTCACTATCACATCAGCAATTCTTTTTGTTGTGGCTGCTTCAATTTTCTTGCTTCTGCTGTACAAGTTTATGTCAGTGTGGTTTTTTGACATTCTATTGGTTCTCTTCTGCATTGGTGGTGTTGAGGTGAGTTGCTTTATATTTTGTGCCTGACGACTTCTTGCAGTTATGTTTTTGTGACAGTGAAATACCCTTCTTTTTGAGTGAGAAAATATGGTCTGATATATTAGCACGGCACCTCAATTTGTCAAGTTCTAGTCATGACTAAAACTTAAGTACATACTCTGCATCCGAAGGGGGGGGGGGAATGAGTGTCAAGTGAAAGGAAACAGAGTAGAAGGGTAAAGAGCGAAAATGAGTCGTATTTACGTCTGACACTCTTGAATTTTTGGTAAGTTGGAAGGGGATAGTGAATATATATAATAAGGTATAATCATTGAACTCTTATCTGAGTTGCATAAATTATTTCCACATGTAATTTATTAAGGAGAAGCTTTTCATTATTCCAGCTGGATCATACGGTTGAGTTAGTGAACATCTTGGAAATCAGTAATATCATGAAGCATCTTCAGAATTTATTTACTGTGGTATCAAAGCAACTCATGAAATTTGACTAATCTTTCCGGGGTATGAAACACTTCTATATAAAAGATCCATCCATTGTCTTAAAGCTGTAAAGCAACTATCATTTTGCTTATAAAGAAACAATTGCTCATTTGGACATTTACACAAGTAGCATTACACGAATTCTTGTGCGAAATCAGGTGGGGATGCATTACTAGTGTTTGGTTCTTGGTTTTCAGTTCTCTCTATTGAATATTTGCAACAGAGTGCTGAGCTTGCATAAATTAGTTTGACATTCTTCTGATCCTATTTTCTTTTCTATCTTGCAGGGATTACAAACTTGCTTGGTGACTTTTCTCTCAAGGTACTTTCCTTCCTAGCAAACACCTATTCCTCTTGTGATTTTGTTTTCTGTAGGACAATCTTCTTTGCTGGACATTACTATAATTTGAAATGCATATAAAATACTTTAACTCTTGTGAGTTCACATCTGAAGATTTAATTACCTCTAATGACTGCTTTTCTAGTTCAAATTGACCTTTTTTGTTTGCTGATTATCAAATGATACTTCAAGCCATGCTTTTCATTTGTTACTTTTGTTTTGGTTCCCACAGTTTATTCCAAGTGTGTTTTTGCTTAATGTGCAAGTTCAAACTTTCCTTTGAATGTGAACAGCGATGCTTTTCATTTGCTACTTTCAACTATGCTTTTCAAAATTGATGATAGAAAAACATATGCAGTTTCAGGTGGTTTGAACGTGCTGCCATGTCAACTGTTAAGGTTCCCTATTTGGGACTTGTATCACATCTGACAGTCGCCGTTTCTCCATTCTGTCTGGTTTTTGCTGTTGTTTGGGCTGTTTTACACCGTCGAAGATACTTGGCTTGGATAGGTCAAGACATCCTGGTAATATGGAGACTAACCTTATATCATGATCGTCATAATCTGCATGGAGTATATCTTTTCCCGTGCAATTCTCAGCTGTTATATTATTTTCTTGGATATCTATATTGCAAATTTGCAATCATCTGATGAAATAGTTGTTACTTGGCAGGGTATTGCTTTGATCCTCACTGTGCTTCAAATAGTTCGAGTACCTAATTTAAAGGTGACAGTTCAAACTCCCTGAATAAACTGTGTTCTTCCTGCCTAGATATTGTTTAGGAATCATAAAAACAGTGACATGATTTTTAATCAGGTTGGCACAATTCTTCTGAGCATGGCATTCCTGTATGATATATTCTGGGTCTTCATCTCAAAACTATTTTTCCATGAGAGTGTGATGATTGTAGTAAGTGACTTCTATTGGTGCTTCCATTTGAAACGATAAGGAACAGACAATGTTCTTTTCCTTATAATATACACAATCATTTCTGATCCCTGCATAGGTTGCTCGAGGTGGGACGAGTGGAGAAGACGGAATACCAATGCTGCTGAAAATTCCACGGATGTTTGATCCTTGGGGCGGTTTCAGTGTCATTGGGTTCGGTGATATTATATTACCTGGACTAGTCCTAGCTTTCTCACTAAGGTCAGAAATCTAACTGGCTTGACATTTACAGCACAGGTTTTTTTTACTGACAAAATTAATATGGAGGGGCGTGCAGGTATGACTGGTTGTCGAATAAGAGTCTAAGAGCTGGATACTTCTTGTATGCAATGTCAGCTTATGGTCTAGGTATGGAAAATTACTGCATAATTATCTAGATATCGTGTCTTATAAAGAACTAGTTCTATATAACGCGTTTCAATGTCGATCCAGGTCTTCTGATAACGTATGTGGCTTTAAATATAATGAATGGACACGGCCAACCAGCTTTGCTCTACATTGTTCCCTTCATTCTTGGTAAGTTCATGCCATACCCCTATCTTCATAGTAGGATCTAGGCTTACTAAACTGTTCATCAAAGGTGTCATTAGTGATGTAAGATGAGAGAAAAACTTGATACGGTTTCGGTAACAACCATGTCTTAGGAAGCAACTTAGCAACCCCATGAACATGACTCCTAATATTCATTGTCACGAATATTAATGTTCATTGCTCTGAAAAATAATGTTAATGGTATGTTCACAACAATGAACATTATTAAAAGAAAAAATGTAATGAACACGATATACACTAATGTTCATGGTCTCGGACGTAAAACGTTCATGACTTTGTATACAAAATGTTCATGGTAAGTTCACATCGAAAATGCATTGAACGAAAAATAAAATCAGTGAAAATGCATGCCTAAAAAAGCCATGAACATTTTGGTACAAATGAGTGAACGTTTTATTAAGACAATAGTGAATCTTCAAAGCCAAATGCTACCTTAGCAACAAAAATATTTGAAGGGGCCGAATTATTCGTTTTTTTAATGAAACTCTAATCTGAAACGTCCATTCTTCTAATCTCGACGGTGGAGGATAGTTGCTAGTTGTCTCCTAATACCTTGTTGCTATTTGATGATTTCCCTTCTTAAGCTACTTCCATACTTATTTCTGCTCCAAAAACCACTTTTGGTGATGCATATAGGCTCTTATAATGCTTGATGAGCAAAAAGATTGTTGTAAGTGAAATTTGTTGCCATTTGCCACATTCCGAGTCTAGACAGGAGCAGAGCCACATTGGGGGCATAGAAATTTGTTGCCATTGAGAAATGATGAGATAAGAGATGTTTTTATTCAGATTGATGGAAAGAAAACTCATAATGCACTCGTGTGGGGAATTTCGGTACAGGCACGCTATTGGTGTTGGCGAAACGGAGAGGAGAGCTGAAGATAATGTGGACAAGAGGAGAACCAGAGAGGCCATGTCCACACATGGAACAATATTCTTGTGAACTTGAACCATCTGAATGAGAGGAGCTTCAAAAAAGTAAAGTTGTAACTGTAGTGTGCATAAGCTCGGTGTAGCTAGAAACAGCAAACGATTCAATTAACAAATGAAGAACAAAAGAGCATACGGGATATAGGAATACTGATTTTCACTTCCACTCTGTAAGTGTTTCATTGCTTTCCTACACTAGGGTTTTTTGTTTCTTCATCATGTCACCGGAGATCTTCTGTAACTCTTGTTTTCTGATTAAGATTTCAAGATTGGGGACTTGATCTAAGTTGAATGTCCATTAATGTGTTGCTCTTTTGTGGCCTTCTATTGTGTTCTGACTTTACTCTTTCTTCAATTTCTGCATTATGCAATCTTTCTGCATGACAATGAAGAAAAAATTGACATCCTTAGCAAGTAGATTCATGTAAGGTAAATGTAATTCTGTAATGGACACATGCTATGCTATGTTCTACCCCAAAAAAACATGCTATGCTATGTTCTTTGGTCTTCCAAAATCAGAAACTTAACGATGACAGTTGGTATTTTGGGAGGAGTTGAAGTATTGGCGAAACATAATGCATAATTATGAATTTAACTTTATAAGTAATAAATTAGTGGTATTAAATGATAATATAAAATGATAATGGTATATTTTTAAACTATAATAAATAAATAATAAATTTATAAAAATTTTGTTTTTACAAACTTAACGCATATGACTGTTTTAGACAAATTTTATATCCACGAACTCGTATTGAAATTCTCAACAAGATTATTGGAAAAAAAATGCTCCGTGATGGACTTAGAAGCTACATATATATATGTGCGAAATAGGCAATCCAATTAATATTGAGATTTGAATTGCTTCCAAACGGGGCCTTAGCAAGATGATAAAGCTAAGGTTCATAAATGGAAGGGTGCAGAAGTAGGTGTGCATATTGGCCAACCATTTAGTAGGGTACCAACTTATTGTACGTTATGGTTTTAATTTGATTGATTACATTATCTCTGTGTGTCATCTACCATATATCTCGATGACATTACATGAAATTATACTGACCTAGCTTGTTGAAAATGGGTGTATTTAATTTGTGCAGATAGCAGGGAATTTAGTGCAGTTCAACTTCCAACCCACCCACTAGAAAGAAACAAAGAAGCAAGCAAGGTGGAGAAGAAAATACAAGAGCTAGCTTATCTTATAGTAGTACATTTATGAATGTTATCAGAAGAAGCAGATTACCAAATTCCCACACCCGCCCCATGCACTTCACCAATGTCCAATACCCCAATGTTTCCTTAGTTAATGCCCAAATATCAAAAGTCAAAGGGTACCATCGTCCATTTATATAAACTACTTAGATACCAACCGTAAATATACATAATTTCTACCACCCACCATTTTTTCTATTCACGCCCATCCTCGGTGCGTCGCTTATAAATTCATTTCATATGTGACACACCGATGACATTAATAAAAAACTTATTCTTACATCGCGTATGAAATCCTTTCCTAATGTATGCTTTTTTGTTGCTTTTGTGTTTTTTCCCATAATAATATAGATAATTTCAATACGATATAAGCACGACCAAAACGGACATTGTCCGTCCCTTCAAAAAGCCAAAAAGATAAAGAAGATCTGCATCATTATGTTTATGTGTAACAAATCTATTACTTTATACGGAGTAGATGGTAGTTGTGGATTATATTTAACTATTACAAATTTATCACCAAATAAAATCATCGTTAAGTTATCTATCATAATATAAAAAATTAAAAAATAGTGTGTTGAGTTTTAACGAATTGTTGACACGGGAAACTATGTGTGATAAATTTGTTTTCCTGGCTTTTTAAAGGGTCATATGATGTCTGTTTTTGATGAATTATTTATATACGTACGCGATTGTAATGAAATTATCTACAAGATTATGAAGAAAAAAAATCCATATACGACGTATAAATGCGTTTTTTACTAATGACATCGACTCATCAGTGCATTATATATGAAATGAATCCTTACGCGATGCATCGAAGATAGACAGTAAATAACAAAATCGATGGGCGGTGAATAACATGCCCTATTTAATACACTTACAAAATCTATACTCCTTCAAAAAATGTACGATGATACCCTTCGATTGAGTGTAGTTTTGATATATGAAGTTCTCGAGTACAATAACAAAATGTAAGATGACCCCCTTTGAGTGTAGATTTGATATATGTAATCATATTGAACTCACACGATTTTATTACAAGGATATGCTTGTAATAAGTAAGTTGTTTCTTGTCTTTTGTGAATATTATGAGTTTCTAGTTCAATCAATGTAGCTTCTCCTTCCATCAAAAATAAAAAAATCTATCCAAATCAGAAATTAGTACTCACTTCCTAAAAACAGTCCTATCATGCAATCAGAACAGTCTACTATCTGATGATTATATCAAAACTATGAGATCTATCTTCTTACAGTCGAGCATGTTTTCCACATACTCGGACTTCTTTAGGATCACCCGTCAGAATGGTCAGGAATTGTCACATGTCCCCATGTGAGACTTCGATTTTGGCCTTTATAAAAAAAATCTATGAATTCATGTCTCTATTTTGATAATTTAGTCGTTTTTATCTTGAATTAGTGCCTTCTATTTAGGAAAAGATTTCTTGTGAGAACTCATAACACTTTTGTATTCATGTCATAATGTGGTGTTAATCAGTCACGACTTGTGTGTTCATGTGCCAGAGTATGTCTATAGTGTATTCATATGAACACAGTTCATACATCATAACGTGTATTAATGCGTCGTCACAACGTTTGTGTTCAGCGTCTTCAGCCCTCACTCAAAGATTTCTCATCGGAACTTAGCCCTTCTATTTATAAAAAATAGCGTCAAATAATTAAATAGAGTTTAGATTAAGTCATTACATTCAGAATAAAATTAAAACTGTTTAATTTAAATAAGTTGGATCTGGTCATTATATATTAACAGTCGAAATGGATCAAGAACATCATTTTTGAATATTTCATCATTATTAAATATTCAAAAATTATTTCAAGTATAGAAACAAATTCAAAACAATTATAAATTAGAAACATTAACCGCGTTGAATAAAATTATCATATACATTTTATATTTTAATAAAATTTAACCTTTTTCTCTTAGGCGGTGATATTTTTGTATTTTCGATGAATTTTTTATTTTATTTTGTTTAATATATAAGATAGATATTTATCATATTGATTCAAAAAATTATATTAAATAATTAATATCTTTTTACTTTAGCTATTTAGATAATAATTTAAATTAAATAATTATTTTTAAAAGCTATACTAATTGTATATAAGATAAATAAATTAAATCTATTTGATAAAATATTATAATCTAAATTATTTATATATTCAAATTAAACATTTTATAAAACTCATGCGACGTATAGAAAACTAGACTAGGATTTATAATAAATACCCCTAAATATTACTTTACTAATATAACTTAGAGACATGAACTTTCTCCTTCGGCTTTAAAGAATAACAACCGAAAGATAAAATAGGATCTTTTTGGTAATTTCGGAGAGTATAAAGCATTCCGTTTCCCTCCACAGTATTTAAAACCAGAATCAGTTCCCCTCAAACTCATCTCCCACAACTCAAAGCAACAACAGCCATGGCGACAAATCCGCCGGACCGATTCCCTCCGATCACTAAATTCAAGCCCTCATTCAAAGCCTACCACTCCGTCGCCGCAGATCTAGACGGAACTCTCTTAATCTCCAACTCCTCCTTCCCCTACTTCATGCTCGTCGCCGTCGAGGCCGGAAGCTTCCTCCGCGGCTTCATCCTCCTCCTCTCCCTCCCTTTCATCATCGTCTCCTACCTTTTCATCTCCGAATCGCTCGCTATCAAGACGATGATCTTCATCTCCTTCGCAGGGCTCCGGATCCGGGACATTGAGCTCGCCGCGAGAGGCGTTTTGCCGAGATTCTACGCGCGTGATGTGAGGAAGGAGAGTTGGGAGGTTTTCGATCGGTGTCAGGGGAAGCGCGTTGTTGTTACGGCGAATCCGACTGTTATGGTGGAGCCGTTCATCAAGGATTTCTTGGGAGGGGATAAGGTTTTGGGGACGGAGATCGAGGTGAATCCGAAAACGAAACGCGCTACTGGATTTGTGAAATCGCCTGGGGTTTTGGTTTCCAGCAGGAAGAAGGAGGCTGTTTTGGCCGAATTTGGGGATGAGTTGCCCCAGATTGGGCTTGGGGATCGCAAATCCGATCACGATTTCATGGCTCTCTGCAAGGTAATTTTTCAGCTCTTCTCTGGCTAGTCGAAGTAATTGATTGCTGATTGTTCTGTAAATCTAGTTTTATGCTTGTTTAATTGTTCTGCAAATCTTGTATTGTGAGTCAAGCTGTTTCTCAAAATGCTGTTTGCAATTTCGCATAGCTACTACTCCAAATAGAGCAAATAAGGGAACACAACACAAGTGTCACGTCTCATTGATTATATGTCAAGTAGCTCGTATCATGATTTATTTGATGTAACAAAATTTAGTATGGTATAGTAGCTAATTATACAAGATCTACAATGATCGATATTCTAAAGAGAGTACCAGACAAACTCAACCCTAGCCTTAGCTTGACGAATTTCATTAAATTGAAGATAAAATAGTTGGTGTAGTATCAATTGAATTGAATTGAATATCATGAGATGAAATTAATTTGGAGAGGGAGAAACTAGCTGTGAGGTAGTTGGGTTGGTGCAGTAGGAGTAAATAAAAGCGAAGCAAAACGGGTACAAAGCCATGTGGTGCCTTTAACACTAGGGGTGGATTAATGGTATTTGCAGAACCACCATAAGGCCGTTGTGCCTCAACTACTTTTGACTGCAGACATATTTACTATTTTGGGCTTAACTTATTTCTTTCCTCATAAGATAAAAACTCTTTTCTTTTTATTGGTTGTACATTTCTAGGTTTGGTTTTATTGCTCACCAACCCTACATGAAATGTCAAGAATTTTAAAGCCTCAAGCTATCTAATATTTGTGGCTAGTTATGAGAAGGAATATCACAGATCTATCTTATATATTAAAGCTGAAACTTTTTGAGCCTGAAAGTAATTTTAGCATAGGTTGTTAATTATCTATTTTTTAAATAATTATTAATTTTAAAAATTAAACAGTCAATAAAAATAATTTATTTATTAATAATGTGTCACACTACTATTTTATAAGTTTAATATATTGAATTGTCTAAATATTTTATTTATTTATTGAAAAGCTAATAGTTAACTATTTTACAAGCACATAATTTCGAAAAAAACTTTACTTGACATAAAACATTTATTGAGGCGTAGTAATATAAAATATATGCGGGTGCATAAAGTAATATTAATTGAAAGTTAGTGATGGGTAGTTTGATTGACAGGAAGCGTACATGGTCCCACGAGACAAGTCAGCGAAACCGGTAGCCCAGGAACAACTCCAATCCCGGATCATCTTCCACGACGGACGTCTAGTCCAACGCCCGGAGCCACTAAACGCGATCGTGACCTTCCTCTGGCTCCCGTTGGGGTTCATCCTCTCCCTAATGCGCGTCTACATCAACATCCCTCTCCCCGAGCGCATCGTTCGCTACACATACGCCATGCTCGGGATCAACCTCGTAATCAAGGGCACCCCTCCGCCCGCGCCCTCCCCGGGGTCCCCGGGTAACCTCTACATCTGCAACCATAAGACCGCGCTTGACCCCATCATTATCGCCATCGCGCTTGGGAGGAAAGTGTCCTGTGTTACTTATAGCGTCTCCAAGCTGTCGAGGTTTCAGTCCCCCATTCCCGCTGTGGCGCTCACCAGGGATCGAGACAGGGATGCGGAGATGATCAAGTCGATTCTGCACAAGGGTGATTTGGTCATTTGTCCTGAGGGTACCACTTGTCGCGAGCCTTACCTTCTCAGGTAATTAAAATACTCCTCCCTCTCCAACTCTTTAATGTGGATGATTGGTCGGTTAAATCGTCTATATTAACGTACTCATCCAAGATATCTTAAACTCATCATGTATACCGCCATATATATATGTGTTTTCAAAACTAACGATGAATGAATTTGGCAATTTGCAGATTCAGCGCATTATTTGCGGAGCTGAGCGACAGAATAGTACCCGTGGCGATAAACTGCCGACAGAACAGATTCAACGGGACGACAGTTCGAGGTACCAAATTCTGGGACGCCTACTTCTTCTTCATGAACCCAAGGCCAACCTACGAGGTGACGTTCCTCAAGAAGCTTCCGGAAGAGATGACGTGTAAAGCCGGAGGGAAGTCGTCGATCGAGGTGGCCAATCACGTGCAGAAGGTGATCTCTGGTGTGCTAGGGTTTGAGTGCACCCAACTTACTAGGAAGGATAAGTATATGCTTCTAGGTGGTAACGATGGTAAAGTCGAGTCCATTTCTGCTTCCAAAAAGTCCACTTAGCTATCTTCATGCCTTGTTTCTTTGTTTCCGAATAGATTTGTTTTGGGGTTGTATGTTCATGTAACGAGACTTTTTCGTTTTTGTTATTCAGATTGTACGTAATTATTTCCGAATAGGTGTTAAAAGGTTAACCGGTCCCGGTCCGGTCAAAACCGGAATCGGTCCAGAACCGGGACCGGACCGGCCAAACCGCATTCCTAACGGTTTAGGTTCAGGTTCATGATATTACGAAACCTTGAACCAACGATTTTAATGAAGGTTAACCGGACAAATCGGCCCGAAACCTAAACCGTCAGTTCACACCAAAAAATATAAAAATATATACATAAAGAATTGAGTAGAGGATGAAGAATTTCATTTTTTAATATATAGATTTCAACCTTTCATATAGTTTTCAATGTGAGAAGTTTTTAAATGTTTTATGTTGGTAATAAAACAATTTTCGACATTGGAATTTAGAAGAAGAAAAAACACCCTTGTGATTGTGTATATAAAAACAACAAATTAATTACAGGTTTCATGCCTCTAGTGACTCAATTTCTTGATTAGACTTAAATATTTGAGATTGTTAAAAAAATATAGTAAAAATTTAAAATATAAATTTCATATATATATTTTTTTTTATCTTTTTAAAAATTATTTCGGTTCAGGGTCGAACCGTAACCGAAACCGGTTAAAAAACCGACGGTTTTCCGGTCAAGACCGAAACCGAAATCGGCTCGGTTGAACCGTCCCTTTGTCGGTTTAGGTTTAGGTTCAAGTAGGGATGGCCGGACCGGACCGGGACCGCCGGTTCGAACCGGAACCGGACCGGGTCAAAACCTGGACCGGACCGGAACCGGCAGAAACCGGTTTGGTCACGGTCCGGTTCCGGTTCACGAAATGTAAAATAAAAAACCGGCGGTTCGAACCGGCGGTTAACCGGAACCGCCGGTTTTTTTTTTTTTAAATTATTTTTTAATTATTTTTTTAGTTTTATAAATTTATAAAATTATTTTAAAAAAAAAACCGCCGGTTTTGTTTTTTTTTTTTAATAAAAAACCGGTCCGGTTCAGCCCGAACCGGAACCGGACCGGGAGCCACCACTAGGGGTGGCTCGACCGGACCGGAACCGGCGGTTCGAACCGGAACCGGACCGGGTCAAAACCGGAACCGGACCGGGTCAAAACCGGAACCGGTTCGAACCGGTTTTGACCCGGTCCGGTTCCGGTTCAAGAAAAAAAGATTTTCGAACCGGCGGTTAACCGCCGGTTTTTTATTTATTTTTTTAAATTTTTTTAACCGGCGGTTAACCGGTTATTTTTTTAAAAAAATGTAAATTTTTTTTTAAAAATAATTTTTTTTTATTTTTTTTAATAAAAAACCGGTCCGGTTCAGCCCGAACCGGACTGAACCGGGCTGAACCGGCCGGTTCCGGTTCAAAACCGGAACCGGTAGAACCGGTTTTTCCCGGACCGGACCGGACCGGGAGCCATGCCTAGCCACCACTAGGTTCAAGCATATGTTGAACCTTGAACAGGCGGTTCATGATCCGGAACCGGCGGTTTTCGAACCGACAACACCTCTAGATGGGGAGAGTCAGTGAGCGTGTATCCATCATCACTTCATACTCTCAGTTCGTCAATACACGGCTCAACTTTTTTGTTAAAAACTACTGTATTTTCTGCGAATGATATGTGACGAAATAATTCATATAACTCGATTCCGGAAATTATTTAATGCATATAGATTAAATTAACGTAGAGAAATTCATCCACCGACAAATGTAGCAACACAATTACAATAGATCAAAGGCATAAGCAAGAATACAAACTTAAGTACAAGAAAGTGTCCTAACT
Organism: Oxyria digyna; assembly: GCA_029168935.1. Lineage (NCBI taxonomy): Eukaryota > Viridiplantae > Streptophyta > Magnoliopsida > Caryophyllales > Polygonaceae > Oxyria > Oxyria digyna. Next base: position 37,478,733 of record JAPVLV010000009.1, read on the forward strand.
GCGGTGGTGCTGATGCAAAATCTCCATGACCGATCAAATAACAAATTTTGTCGGTGGCTAGGGTTCCGACATCAAAAGTCGATTATTTATGCTCTCAAACAATCCACTCATTCAATCAATCATCTCTCATTCTCCTTTTATCTTGATCGAAAAGACATTAGGTAGTGGGATAGTGGATTTACATGCTAGGTGTGTGGGGGAGTGTGTTGAAATTTTTTTATTCAATCTATTTTAAAATGATAAATAATGAAAACAAAGTAGATGTCTCCATTCAAATCAATTGACACAATTTTTTGTAAAGACATTGTTTCAACTTTAACATTGTCCATGTTTTATGCTCGTAAAATTGATTTATCTATTTTTATAGTTTATCTCTTCTCAGATTTCTCAAAAACTATCTAAATTAACAAGAATATAGTTGTATAGAATATAGATTCTGAAATCATCTCAAAAAAGCTAGAAATACATCTATTAATAGAAGAGAGAGTATAAGTATATAACAAAAGAGGAAGGTTATGATTGGAGATGTAAAAGTTATCTTACATCTACACAAGTGTCTTGTAGGAATAAAACTAATGTCTTGTAGGAATAAAACTAATGTAACAAGACATATTAAAAATGTGATGCCACAATATGATCCTACACTTCTCAAATTTGACCGAAATAAGACTAATAATGTTCATAAACGCTCAATAAGGCCCAAAATGCCACAATGATGTTGGAATAAAGAAATAATGAGTTTTTAATCGTTTTACGATAGAATCATGTTGATAACTTTGTTTTACATCCTCATATTTCAAAACTATCATTTATCGTGTAATACGACACAACACACTACTTCCTCTTAATGTACTACTATTAATGTGACTACGCCTAGGTCAATCAAGACGCCAAAAAAGTCCAAGCCCTTGAAGAGCAAGCTATGGATGATCCACCACTTGAAGCCATCATACACTCACGAACCTGAAAACTCCATACATATGTGTATGGTTCGCAATCCTCATCTATATGATCATCCTCATCCTCCAAGCAACGAGAGCATTTTTAGATACATACAAATTTAAAAATCTCTAATTTGATCAGAGCCATTTTTAAATACATAACAAAATAAAATCTCTAACATTTTGTTTGCCTCATACGGAGCAATAATTCCTACAGTATATAATACTCCCTCCGTCCCTTAATATTTGCAACATTTCTTTTTTCGGGCGTTCCAAAATGTTTGCAACATTATTTTTCTATCCATTAATTTCCCCCCATAATACCCTTACTTTATTTATTTTATTCATATTCTAACAACACTTTATCAATCAAATCAACCATCTACCTAATCTATTTTATTCATCTTTTATATTTAGAAACACTTTATCAATCAAATCAACCATTTACTTAAACTTATTTTTCTTCCCCTATTCACTTTTTCCACTTTATCTTAATACTAGTGTCCGGGACCCGTGCTTCGCACGGGCTATACAATATTTTTTTTATATACACGAATTTGTATTAGAAAGGAAGATTGTAGCAAGGCTTCGGTAGTTACACGACAAACACAATTATTAGATTTCAAATTATACACATGAAAATGTATGCATCCACGTAGTAGGATATGAGGGGTAAGAATGTAAGATGTATGCATCCATGTCCTAACCATCGTTTACGCATGTAATTTATTTGTTGTTTTGAACGAAAGAAAGAAATCTCTAAGTAATGAGATTTAAGCACGGAACTGATACTTTTATTAAATCACTTTGTATAATAGGTATGTCATCCTTTCAGTATCTAACATCCTCAACATTGTTACTGTATCCACAAATAGCTCAGCAACTTCCATTTTATAGCAACCAAAGATATCCTCCAGTAATAAAAGCTCCAACCTTCCATCTCACCCGTCCATCCATCTTGAATAAAATTGGTAAATTCATCCATCTTGCTTCAAAGTCGCCCCTATGAATGGTGCGATTGGAACCGATACCCCCGTCACGAACGGCGGCCATATATTCACACCATTCGTATCCTGCACTCAACATATAAATTTTAATTAGATCATATCATAGCAAAGCAAATCATTATCGCCTCAAATTTTAATTAGATCATATCAAAGCAAATCCTCAAACTTTGACAAATTTGCAATGTTTACAATAAATTTTGAAACATTAGTAAAGTTTTTGGCGTGAAGGGTTGCTTTGTATCTGCATTCTGCACTCACCGTAGAATATATTCCTATCAACATCTATTCAATTATTTTTAGAATTATTACGTCAAGGCAATTCTATTTCAAAAAATAAGCATGTATTTCATTTTCATGGAATCCAAAAACAAATACAACATGTAGCATGTTACTTGAGCTCAACTTCTTTCAAACAGGAAAAGTGCAGTGTGCTCAAACACTCAAACCTGCGTCTCAGACTTGAGCAATAACTCTTAAATGTTAACACAATAAGGAAAAAAATACAAAATTTGACTATAGGTATAGAGAAATGGAGGAAGAAAACTGCACACCGCTCGAATATTTTTCTTCCTAAGCGGAACTTCTCTCCTGTTAGTAACATTTAAACAACTCACGTGAATTTGGAAGCATCTTCTCTGACACAATTTGATTGCAATCCCGCTTTTACATGAAAGATTTTTTGAAGCTTCATTTTTGTCTAATAGTTGTCCGGAGGGAAGAAGAGGGGCTCTCACGCTCTGTCCTCGCATGTTTAATGAGTAGATTCTTTGTACTGATAGATGGAGACACCTGAAACTATAAAAAAATCCTATAAATATCATGATGGAGCTATAAGAGAAGACCTATATTTCCCAAAAAAAAATGAAAGTGCCAAATTCATTCATATTGAAAATTTGAAACAACAAAAAACAGTTTGAGTACTTGTTCCATAGCAGTTTCAGCACACATATATGATTGAGAGATTGATGTCCACATAGTCACAAAAAGGCTCCACTCTTTTGGATGCTTCAAGCAAAACATCAGGGTCATTAGCACAAAATTGGACTGATAAGGGGCAATCCTCCTAAAAAGGTTTTCAAATTAATCTACTGTCAATCCAATGCAGATAATGTTAACCATGAAGAAATGCAAAGAGATTACATGTTTGTCAAAATGAACTCCTGCAAGCAGTTCACACATACACAGAAGACGTATTCATTCTTCACCATTAACCTTGCTACTCCCATATAATGGTAATCCAGTTCAGCAGGAAAAGGCTACACCCTTCTCCCACAAATATAACTATTCAACAAATATTTATTTTAGTTTTGAAGCAAAAATTGGTTGTTGATAGTACATTCAATCTATTCAATTGTAATCAAAACTGCTAAGTAAATCAACAACTATAGAAAAAGGAACAATATAACCTCCATGCTTAACTAAATCGATCAATCTCAAAGCACCAATCGACCACTAAATTTGCACATTTAGGGAGGCAGAAGCAAAGGAGTATAAGCAGTCTGTTGACTTGTTCTCCGTACTTCCAGCATTTTAGCAACACTAAAAAAAATACAATTGATATAAACAACATTTATGTACCTTGGATCAGGAAGCCGATCAAGATTATCCCATTAGGGGTGAAACTGATCCCTGCAAGTTATAAGAAAATAGTAACCAACAACAAAACATATAAAAAATGTTAGGAGAGATAAATAAAGTGTTTTTTGGATATAGTCATATAAACAAAGGAATTGAAACAGGCTAAAATACTAATTTGCATAATCAATTAAAATCAAAAAGAGAGAAAAGGTTAAGGGATTATTCAGATAAAGCGAATTGAATAACATATGCACGGCTGAAATTTCTTATGAAAATCAGGTTTAAGAAACCTAAAACACTTGCTTCGGTTCTCAATTTTGCACAGTGATATTCCAAGATGTTCATTTGAGAAATTTTAAGCTGCAAGTACAAGCAATACAAGCAAGAACAACAACAATTGCAAATCAACTTTCGCAAAGCGCAATTATGAGCTATTATCCAAGAAACAACTCGGAAAATCGAAATCGAAGGAGAAAATAATCCTAAAAGATTCTAATCGTGCCACAATCAGGACTACCAGGGGGGACTACGATTCTCTATGCAATTCAATGAATTCACATAAAAACATCTAAAGATCAACACCAAAAGCAATACCGTCTTTTCTTCAAGCTTGTTCGGACCGAAAACTTCAAGCCTCCTTTGTCCTTCACTGGATGTCAATCCCTCTTTTTTGCATCTCAGCTAGGTAAACACTTCCTCCATTGGAAGCTTGGCCTATTTTTCAAATAAAAGAACATTATCAATTTTCACTCATAAGAAAAGTATGAAATCATAAAAACAACACATGAAAACATGAGATTTTTAGAAAAGTGGCTAACCTTATCATTACGCTTGTATGCTCTTCTGCAACACAATTCTCTTAAGAAGAAGATCGTCAATATGTGGAAATTTTGTATTAAAAACATCCACCAATGCAACAAAAACATGCGTGAAGCCTAGCTCTACAAAAAAGACCACTTCCCGTAATTAAATTCTCGTTGAGCAACTCTGGGATTATATTCTTTATATTGGTGGCATTGACCTTGTTCACCAGACCATTAACATCAGCATCTGACACAACAACCACAAAAAAAAAAAAAAATAGATCTCAAATAATCAGAATCTATCACAGGAACGTAAATTAGTAAATAATTCAGTCTTACTCAAAAACCTCCTGCTTGCATCACTGCAACTGAAGTCAGATTCTTCTTTTAGCCTCTTGACAGTAGAAGCACACCATGCACGGTCCGTCTTGCTACCCTCGTTTTCCGACATGAATGCATGTTATATGTTACATAATTGCAGATTAGATGATGCACGAAAAAGAAATATGAAAGACGATTACCATAGAAGTGATGATTTCTCCAACTGTATCACAACCAAAACATTTGTCACCTGTCTCCATCCTGAGTGGAAATCACTGTCAACATTCTTGATCAGATCTAGAAGTTCTTTTTCAGAGGTGAGCACATTTATTATCTCCATAGATAATAGAAAGTTGTAGCCTCAAGGCAATTGATAAATATATGCACGTGACATATTTCTTGTACATAGAAAGGTGGCTAGTTTTTAAACTAAACACTGCTGTAAATAAGAACATGAAAACTGACTTAATGCAAACAGATAGCGCTTCTATCATAACTAAGAAATAATCCTCTCCCTTCATTCGTGTCAGACGAGGTAGTCAATTTGATTGACAAAGCGCAGCTGCAAATCAAAGTTGAACTCATGACAACAGCTTATTGGCATCAAAGTGATCAAACATCTTATTGGCAGTTTCTTCATGCATGGACAGTGTTCTGTAGAGCAATCACATTGTTCTATAATGGGTGTTTCGAGTTGGAATTTCCACAAAACATGTTCTAGTGTTGAGATTCAGCCTAATTTTCACATTGATTTATTTTAATTGCACTCTATTAGTATAAAAAAGCAACAAATTGAGCTAAAAGTATGCCTACAATGTACAAGCACAAATATTATAGAACACCTCTAGAATTCATGAAATAAATGATGTTGAAGTCGTCTGAAAATCTGAAAATACTGCATTTTCAAATCATACCACCCATGCTTCCTAGAATTTCTTTATCACATATATATACAAAAAAATAAACCTTAACTCAACAAAATCCATGTTCTCTTATAATATAATCTCATATTTTGAACCACTAATACGCTTATTCTCAGAAGAACAAAATTCAGAGAGAGAACCAGAATTAGCAGAAGCAACCTAAAGATTATTGTTATCATTAAATTGTACCTGGTACATGGGATATTGAACAGGATACGAAGATCCTCCATATAACATACTGGAATTCATGTCATTTCCCTGGAAATTAAATCATTTTTTTGGTCTGATTTGGACTGCACTTCAGTGTTCTCTGTAGTATTTGTCTTCTTGAGAGATGAGCAAAGAAGCATGAACCACTCTTCCAAGCATGATACTTTCTACAAGGATGAATGCCAACAAGATAAGATATCAAACACACACAAAAATTGATCATGGAAGATATGTACTCGTACAATATTTCATCCCTTCGTTTATTGTTCATGATTAGCTCAGTAGGGTGTTTACTATTTAGATATACTTGAATGTAGGTTTTTTTCGTAAAGTTAAGGTATTAGATGTATAACCAAGTACAAAGAAAATGAAATATTAACTGCGACAAACTGGGAGTAAACTGCTAACTGTAGTGAGAAATTCCTTCATGGGTTCATCAATATCATTTGAACAGAGGCCAAGCATATGCAACAAGGTTAAGGTTATTTTTTTTTTTTTGGTTTCTCACTCTAGTTCAGCGGTTAGGGGACTCCCCTACTATCCTTACATCTAGAGTTCGAGCTGCGTGAGTGGCTCTCCCAACAAACAAGGTTAAGGTTATTTGCAAGGAAGAAAATATAAACAATTAAAAAATTATACAAGATAAATGACCTAAAAATAAGACACATCAAAGATAATTCCAGTGCCACAATACTGATTGATTCCAATTTAGATGCATCGGACTGAACAAAAAGGTACTGTATAATTTTAGGCAAGGCAAAATGTATAAAATATATTTATAAAGTTCCTAAGAAGCCATAGTGACAAAATCTAGACGGAAGTAGACTCGTATGGTATCTCCAATCTATCTCTCGAATTTTGAGTTTGGTTTAGACGATGCAAACGCAATCTTCTTCCTTCTACTCTTTAAGGAGGTATGGCAGAATGAAAATAGATTAGACAACCACAATTTGTGCAACTAAAAACTAACAAACTAAAAACTAACTGTGTATTCTGTATATAAAACCAAGGCATGTTCTTAGATCTTCTATATATAAAACCAAGGCAGGTTTTGCAAGTAACAATCATTAACTGAGTACCACTATCACATACGGACAGAATAACTTCATATTCCAACTCTAATGAGAGAGTTAGGGATTACCTGATGTCGACTGAGACAATTTCTCTCAATTTTCCCCCAAATCGCTAAATTGAAGGTTTAGGGTTCTTCAATCGCCCTCCGAAACGCCTGGAAGAGGAACGAAGGAAGAAAGGGGACAGTTGGAGCTCGGGGACAGGAGGAACGAAGGATTAGGGTTCCTGTAATTGTTCTTGCAATTACCTGAGCAAAAGAAAAGAATAAAATACCAATCTCCCGCAGAAATCCTGCTGATGCTGAAGGGAAAGTACTGGAGAGCGAGATTGTCGAGTTTCTTTCCAGAAGCAACAGCGAAGAGAGAAGGAACGAAGCCGAGAGGAAAGCCTTGTCCAAGAAACGACATCTGAGCAACTCGGTGCGCTCGGCTGGCTCGAGCCGCGTCGAGCGGAATTGGCTCGCCGGGGAGGGTGTTTCACCTACGGATGCGGCTTCGACGACAGAGAAGAAGGGTGACAAGACGAGGCGAAGCGAGAAGCGACGAAGGAATCGGGGACGACTGACGAGGCGAAGAAGCGAGAATGGAGAAGGGAGAAGGAAGCTGCTGAACTGTGAACGAAGGGAAAAGTCACACTTGCCCTTTTCTATTTTTTAGAAGCTTAATAAAACCAGTGGCATTTTTCGTAATTGCTACGGAAATTCAAGTTACATTACAAAGTCAAAAACTTAAAATGAGATCTCAACCCTTTATTTAGTTTTAAGCCTACGTGGCCTATCTTACAACCCTTGATAAAAGTATTTCTTACACAATTGCATTCTCACATTTATTGTAGTTAGGATTTGTGCAAATCCCCTTAAGTTGCAAACATAAAGAGACGGATAGAGTAACTAAAACAAAACCCCACATTTATCAATTAGCTATGCCATATCCTCATATAACACATGTCAATTTAAAAAAAAATCAAAATTATTTCATCCGTCCCTTAATTATGTTCTCATTTTCCTTCTTTGCATAAGAACTAAGGAGAGGAGAGAATAAAGGAGAGAGTGATGAAAATAGGAGAGAGAGTGTATTGAGACGAGATAATGTCGAGAGATGAGAAATTAAATGGTTAAGATTGAGTGAGAAAATAATGAGAGAAAAAAAAATTAAAGTGTAGTTTGGATTGTTGTGGTTTTAGGGAAAATTAATAGGTTTTGATGAGGGTATATTGGTAAAGATTTATGGTATGAAAACGTCAAATTGGGACACTAAAAATGGAAACATAAAAAAGGGACGGAAGGAGTATATAAAGATCAATATCTTAATTCTAATGATATCATTTCTTTACTTGAACACAAATAAAATTAAAATATAAATCACTATTTTAAATCTTTTAACATCATTTCTTTATTGAATATATAAATTTGATTTAATAACCAATTAAAATGAATATAACATATTATTATTTTTATTAATTTTATTACTATGTCATAATGAATTATATACACACTTATAATAATCCGGATCAGGTGAGAATAATTAATACTGTGCGAATATACGAATATGCACATTTCTTCACATTTACATGCACATTTCTTCACATTTACCTGCACACACAACATGTGCATGTATTTTCATATGTTGTCAAAGACATGCACAAATGTGAAGAAATGTGCATGTAAATGTGAAAAAATGTGCATGTAAATGTGAAGAAATATGCATGTAAATGTGAAAAAATATGCATATTCGTATATTCGCACAATATTAATTATTGTGACCTCAATCTTTTTCCATTATTGTGACCTCAATCTTTTTCCACTTATAAAGAATCTTTATGTTACCTTCTTCTTCTTCTTCTTCTTCTTCTTACAAGCGGCTCCAAATCAGAGTCCGTCTCTCGCATCGCATCGCATTGTTTATCGACCCTCCCTCCCTCTCTCACACCTTACTTTCTCACTCTACCTAGTACCTCCTTTTCTCTCTTCAGCGCCTTTCACAACCGCCGCTGGAGCATTTCAATGTCAATTTGCTAATTCAAGGGCTATTATTTCTCATATGATCCATCACGGAACTCGATGAATTTCTTGATCTTGCTTCCGATTGTTGCTTAGGGTTTCGATCTCTGTCTCAATTCGGTCTAGGTCCACACTTTTCCTCTTCTCCTGCACTCCTTTCTAATTTTAGGGTTTCGAATATTGTGGATTGCGACGCTGCACGGTTCTCGGGCTTTGTATTCTTAGCAGTCTTGCGAAGCTAGGTGCATAAAGCAGGGGTGACAAATTGAGAATTTTGCGTAGTTGGGTTAAGAATTGGAAGCAAGGGTTTTTGGACCCTTCTGAAATCTGCTGAGTTGAATGCCTGGATTTAGCAATTAGTTTTAAATGCAACCCGGTGGTAGTGCACAGAAGGCGCAGGCTGCCGGCGGCCATGGTCGTAGCCCGGCGTCTGCAGCAGCCTCTCCGTCGTCTTCTTCTTCGGCCGCATCAGTTCCCACTATGGGGTTTGATTTGATTCAGCACCAACACCAACATCAACAACAACAACTCCATCAACACCAACAGCAACAGTTTCATCAGCAACAGCAACAGCTTGGGGCTAGACAGGTTATACATCTGTTAAAAGCTGGAGCCAATTTGGGCCTTTACTTTTGCATTATATATTGGTGGGTTATTGAATGCCTCAATCTGCAGGTCTTTTGGCATGACATGGGTCAATAATCAATGATTTGTTCCCCTTTAATTGCCAGCTACTAGACTTAGGATTTTTGTTGGTGCTTAGTCAATGTACTTACTCTGGCCCCACCAACATAGACCGATATTGGTTTTGGAAGAAATGGTCAGTGTGTGATTAGGAGCTTTCAGCTGGCTAGCTGGAGGTTTCCTTTAATTCCAAGATGGCTTACCTGATGAATTCTTTTATGCTTTTGTTTCGCTCGACCTGTGACATATGCAGATTTTCACAATTGGTCTTGTGCGATCCAGTTAAAGCTCGAATGCTCGATTATGAAGTTATATTAGAAAATCATTCTTTTTACCCTTGCAATGTTTGAACTACTAACTAAAACAATTCCAAAGTGTAAGGCTTTGTTTATTGCCAATTTTGAATGGTACCATAGCTTTCTTATTTTGGGTAGAACTGTATTAAAATGATATAGTTTATTTCTTCTTTGTATACTGTACAGCCATATAGATCTTTCTTACTTTTGGATTTTCTTCGAGTCCTGTTTATTTACTGAATATATGCTGCTTGATGAAAATATGTTCATACAAAAAGTTGTGTTTAAATTGTACGCCATCAAGTTTCTAATATGAAACTGTCTAGGGTCCTTTCATGCAGGCATTTCAACATCAACAACTTAGAAGGCAGGAAGGAAATGAAGCTTTTTTAGGGTTTCAAGCTGGAGGTCCCCAGGGACTCATGGCAGGGGAAAATTTCGCATCATCTTCTGGTTCAGTTCAGTCATCTCAGCAACCCAAAAAGTTCTTTGATATGACCCAGCAACAAGTCTCTCCTCAGTTACGTGAAGACAGTCAAAGCAAGGTTCATGGACCTCATAGCCACGGGCAACAAGCTATGAACCCTGTCCACCAAGCCTATCTACAATATGCTTTCCAGGCTGCACAACAGAAGGCAGCTTTGGGCATGCAATCACAGCAGCAAACAAAATCAGAAATGGATTCTGACCAGGTTCAGCCATCATCGGTGAAGAAAACAGCTGAACCTAGCTCTCATGGTGAGAGGCAGATGCCACATACTAATCCAACTTCTTTGAGGCCTATGCAAGTAACCCAGGCTCAGGAAGGCGGTCATAACGTCAACCAGAACCCGATGGCTATGGCTGCACAGTTGCAAGCATGGGCACTTGAGCGCAATATTGACCTTACTCAGCCTGCAAATGCAAATCTAGTTGCACAACTTATTCCTCTGATGCAGTCTCGTATGATGATGCCACAGAAAACAAATGATGGTAATTCACAGGCTTCTGTTGCCCCTGTTCAACGACAGCAGGTCGCTTCTCCTGTAGCCAGTGAAAATTCTCCCCGTGTTAGTTCATCTACTGAGGCTTCCAGAGCTAGACAGGTGTTTTCACCTGGCCCCTTTGGCTCTTCTTCCAGTACGGCTGCAAATCATCAACATGGTGGTGGTAACATGCAAATGCAACAGTTGTCTGGTCAGAGAAGAGACAGCCAAGGGCCTTTGGGACAGTTAAGCTCTGTACAGACTCAAAAATCTCAGGCGAACTTGAACCAAGGTTTGGACCAACATGGTAGAAATATGACGACTCGTCAAGAATCAGTAAATCAGACTTCTCTTTCAGCTAACGGTCGTAGTGATGGGGTCTCAGGAAGCCATATTCTGTCTCAAGCTGGACCTGTAACCCAGGTTCCACCACCACAAACTGGTTTTTCTAAGCAACAAATGCATGTACTGAAGGCACAGATTCTTGCATTTAGACGGATAAAGGTTTGTAGAATATGTGTTTGCTGACCTTTTTGTCCACTTAATTTATATTCTTTCCTTATATCTTGCAAAATTCTTACTGACAGAAAGGAGAAACCACTCTTCCTCCGGAACTGCTTCTTGCTATTACTCCTCCTCCTCTTGAGGCTGATTTCCAACCTGCTGGTAGTACTGATGATCAATTTGGTCGACGGATTGCTGACGAGAATGCAAGGCATGCAGAGTCTAATGATATTGAATCTCAGTCTGTTTCAATTCCCACTAGGCCATGTTTCTCCAAAGAGGAAACAATGGGGGATCAAAAGGCAAATGTGTTAACAACCCATACCTCAGGAGCAACAACAACGATGAGAGAGCCTCCTCCAATGATACATTCCGGTAAAGAAGACCAAAAACCTGTGGTGCTTCCTGTGAAGCCTGAGCCTGAAGCTAGTAGGAATGATTCAGCAACGGACAGGGGAAAGGCCATTGCCCTGCCGGCTGTGGCACAGCCATCTGAGACAGAGCAGCTGAGCAAACACTTGCAAACGGGCACCACTCCTCAAAGTAAAGATGTTGGACATACTAGAAAGTATCATGGTCCGCTATTTGATTTTCCCATTTTCACTAGAAAGCTTGATTCTTTAGGTTCAGGAATGATGGCTAATGGCAATAGCAATTTGACCTTGGCATATGATGTTAAAGACATTCTTCATGACGGAGGTAACGAAGTAATTAATAAGAGAAGGGAAGAAAATTTGAAAAAGATAGGTTCTTTGTTAGCAGTTAACTTAGAAAGAAAAAGGATCCGGCCTGATCTTGTTTTGCGACTCCAAATTGAAGAAAAAAAGTTAAAGCTCTTAGGTCTCCAGGCACATTTAAGGGGTAAGATCGACCTGGAGCAGCAAGAGATAATGAGCATGACTGACAGGGAGTATAGGAAGTTTGGTAAGCTATGTGAACGGCAGCGCTTGGAACTCTCCAGACAAGTGCAGGCCTCCCAAAGAGCCTTTAGAGACAAGCAACTCAAGTCTATTTTCCAATGGCGTAAGAAGCTTCTGGAGGCTCATTGGGCTATTCGTGATGCAAGAACTGCTCGAAACCGAGGTGTTGCTAAGTATCATGAGAGAATGCTGAGAGAATTTTCTAAGAGGAAGGATGATGATCGGAATAAAAGAATGGAGGCTTTGAAGAATAATGACATGGACAGGTACCGGGAGATGCTGCTGGAGAAACAAACTAGCGTCGCAGGTGATGGGGCAGAAAGATACGCCGTCCTTTCCACATTTTTGAGTCAGACAGAAGAATATCTTCATAAATTGGGAAGCAAGATAACCACTTCCAAATGTCAGCAGGAGGTTGAGGAGGCTGCAGCCGCTGCAGCCGCTGCTGCTCGTGCACAGGCATGATCTCTTGTGATCTTTAAGAGTTGTACATCATATTTAGTAGGGCTTCTCATTATTTCCTGATTATGGTTGTAATATGTTGTAGGGCTTGTCTGAAGATGAAATCAAGGCTGCTGCAGCTTGTGCTGGGGAAGAAGTAATGATAAGAAATCAGTTCTCAGAAATGAATGCCCCCAAAGATAGTTCATCTGTCAACAAGTATGCTTTTCTTTTTCTCTACATGAAGTTCTCGTGTTTTCATGCAATTTCATCAGATTCTAGGGCAAATTTGAAGGAGCCATAGAGACATCTTAATACACGTTTCTCCTGCTTCCGTACAGTCACTGATTTCATTTATATCTGTTATTTGCATTATCTAATTGTCAGTGTAAGGTATTTCCCATATTCTCACTTTCTATATTTTCGCAACTTCCCCGTTTAAATTATGTTGTTTTCCATTTTTTATGTTTTTTGTTATATGTTGTTGGGGTTCAAGGCCATGAACAATGTGTTTTCTCCATGAGTTTCTCACACAAGTAATAAAAGGACATGGAGAAGACATATATACAAAAGGGAGAGACAGTTTCTCACTTTATGATTCTTATTTTAATACTGAGAAGCCCCTGTCTCTTACTGATGTTCGAAATCTAAGTAGCTATTTCTATTATAAAAGGAGGACTAGCTAAGAATTTGGTAAAATGGGAAAAAGTTACCGAACTGGGTTCCCTCAATTGGTTGAACAATGGGATTCTTGCTTCACATTTCCCCTCCCCTCCTGTCTGTCAAAGAAGTCTTGAGTCTTGAGTGTCTAATAAATTTGTTTCCACTAGATACCATATCTGAAATTCACCGCAACACCTCATAAGCATAAGTAACTGAAGGATATGGATCTATATTTACTATGGTGGTATTTTCAATTTGTTAATTTTGCAAGTTGTAGTTTAGTTTGAATCTAACTTTGCTATTCATCAAACTGAATTTATAAAGAATAATTAGTGAAGTTGTACATGCTTATGAATTACGATTGCTGAGTCTTTGAGTTGATCATTTTTGTGAGTATTTTTAACCTACTATGTCATTATGATCACCCCCTCAAAAAGAAGAATAAATTGTTTCATGTTCTTCTAAAACGTTAATGGAGACTTTATCATGAATTTTTTGCAGGTATTACACTCTTGCCCATGCTGTGAATGAGAAGGTTGATAGACAGCCTTCAATGTTGAGAAAAGGAACCTTGCGAGAATATCAGCTTGTAGGTCACACTTACTGCTAAGATTGCGTAGCTGATTTTGTATGTGAAATAATCTATCTAATCACAACCTGAATGTACAGGTAGGATTGCAATGGATGCTTTCTTTGTATAATAACAAACTGAATGGCATTTTGGCCGATGAAATGGGCCTTGGGAAGACTGTACAGGCAAGATTGCTTCTACTATACTGTTTTTCAGGTGTCAAATAAAACATAACCTTATCCATTAATATCTTTGTTTTGTGTCTTAAGGATCATGCTTTATTCCTTAACCTTCCACTTTTTCTGAGTCGAGCAACCTTATCATTGTTGTGTTCAATGGTTGTTTGTAATGGTTCTCAAAGTGATGCATATCCTTTGCCGCTTCTACATTGGAAAATTTTAGTTAATGAATCTAACTTTTTCATGATCTTTCTCTATGCAGGTGATGGCATTGATTGCTTACTTAATGGAGTTCAAAGGAAACTATGGACCCCATCTGATCATAGTTCCTAATGCTGTGCTGGTTAATTGGAAGGTTGGCTATCTTCGTTATTTTTCTGCTTCTGTTTTCTGCTTGAATTCATATCCTGGCCTTTGTTTAGATTTTTGATGGGATACCATACCAGTTTCACTCAGTTCTAATTTCTTTCAGAGTGAGTTACACAGTTGGCTTCCTAGTGTCTCCTGCATCTATTATGTCGGTAATAAAGAACAAAGATACAGATTGTTCGCTCAGGTAATAGCTGTGTAACTGCACATTCTTATACTCATCATGACTTTATGTTACCTCTCTCTTAAGTCGACCTGTATGTATTGCAGGAAGTTCTTGCAATGAAGTTCAATGTCTTGGTCACTACGTACGAGTTCATTATGTTTGACCGGTCAAAACTTTCAAAGATTGATTGGAAGTACATCGTTATTGATGAGGCTCAGCGGATGAAGGACAGAGAATCTGTTCTAGCCCGTGATCTTGATAGATACCGCTGTCAAAGGCGACTTCTGTTAACTGGGACTCCTTTACAGGTTTGTAGATTGAAGTCACACGACAAAATGAAGGGAAAATTATATCTAATTGTCTGCATGTCTAGCTGTTCATTTACATACAGCTATTTAGAAACTTGACTTTTAGTTTGCCCATGCTGTTCATTTACATACAGCTATTTAGAGAACTAAGTACTTGACTTTTAGTTTGCCCATGCCGTCATGTTTTAGGCATGATACTGAAAGAAATTAACGAACTGGCAGAAAGTTTGGAAATATGACCAACTACTTCTCCTTGAAGTGTTTTTGTAACATCTATGTTCTGCTTTTGGATAGGCTAGTCGTCATTACTCATTATAGTGGGAGTGAGCTTCTATCATTTTCTTGATAATTACTTGTCAGAGCATCTTTATCTGAAATCTTTTGGCTTCTATTTTTCTTTGCAGAATGATCTGAAGGAACTCTGGTCATTATTGAATCTTCTCCTTCCTGAAGTATTTGATAATCGCAAGGCATTCCATGATTGGTTCTCACAACCCTTTCAGAAGGAAGCTGCACATAATGGTGAGGATGATTGGCTTGAGACAGAAAAGAAGGTTATAATTATCCACAGGCTCCATCAGATTTTGGAGCCCTTTATGCTTAGACGTCGAGTTGAAGATGTGGAAGGTTCTCTTCCTCCAAAGGTCTCTTTTGTTTTAAAATGTAAGATGTCTCCTATGCAAGGTGCTATTTATGACTGGATCAAATCCACCGGCACCATCAGAGTTGATCCCGAGGATGAGGAGCGTAGGGCTCAAAAGAGTACACTTTACCAGGCTAGAGTATACAAAACATTGCATAATCGGTGTATGGAGCTTCGTAAAGTTTGCAATCATCCACTACTTAGCTACCCATATTATAGCAACTTCTCAAATGAGTTTCTTGTGCGATCGTGTGGTAAGTTGTGGATTCTTGATAGAATTCTCATAAAACTTCAGAGGACAGGACACCGGGTACTTCTGTTCAGTACTATGACAAAACTTTTGGATATACTGGAGGATTATTTGCGATGGAGGCGCCTTGTCTACCGAAGGATTGATGGGACTACTACTTTAGATGATCGTGAGTCTGCCATTGTAGATTTCAACAGCCCTGAATCCGACTGTTTTATCTTTCTACTGAGCATTCGCGCAGCTGGTCGTGGCTTAAACCTTCAATCTGCTGATACTGTGATCATATATGATCCTGACCCGAACCCCAAGAATGAAGAACAGGCAGTTGCTAGAGCTCATCGTATTGGGCAAACTAGAGAAGTAAGAGTCCTTTACATGGAAGCTGTGGTTGATAAAATATCCAGCCATCAAAACACCGATGAGCTCAGGGGTGGAGGTTTGGCTGATTCAGAGGATGATCTTGCAGGAAAAGATCGCTACATTGGTTCAATCGAGAGTCTTATACGGAATAACATTCAACAGTATAAGATTGACATGGCCGATGAAGTGATTAATGCTGGACGGTTTGATCAAAGGACAACACATGAGGAGAGGCGATTGACGTTAGAAACCATGTTGCATGATGACGAAAGGTATCAGGAAACAGTTCATGATGTCCCCTCTTTGCAGGAGGTGAACCGGATGATTGCCCGAGGAGACGAGGAACTCGAAATGTTCGATCAAATGGATGAAGAATTCGATTGGGAAGAGGATATGATGAGTTACAATGAAGTTCCTAGGTGGCTTCAAGCCAGTACTAAAGAAGTCAATGTCACCGCAGCCGCTCTGTCAAAGAAGCCATCTAAATCTAAAGAGATATTTACCAACACTGCTCCTGTGGAATCCGATCCTGGAACTGAGAGAAGGGGAAGGCGTAAAGGGAAAAAACCAGTTTATACTGAATTGGATGATGAAATTGGCGATTCTTCTGAGGCTAGCTCTGAAGGAAAGAATGGGGAAGAGGAGGGGGAAGAGGAGGGAGAAGAGGAGGGAGAAGAGGAGGGAGAAGAGGAAGGAGAAGAGGAAGGAGAAGAGGAAGGAGAAGAGAAGGAGTTTGAAGATGAAGAGGAGGGTACGCCTGCAGTTGACAAGGATCATTCGGAAGAGGATGTTCCCGATCTTCCAAATAGACAGGTAGATCCTGGATCGTCATCTGACAGTCAAAGATTGTTACAGAGGGCCTCTCCGTCTTCTTCTTCTAAGAAGTTCACCTCACTATCTGCTTTAGATGCCAGGCCAAGTTCTCTTTCAAATAGACAGGTAGATGTCCACATCTTTAATTTGTGCCTGTATTCTGGAACTTATGATTGTTTTATTCTGCTTACTGTTTTGTGTTACACTTGTTTTGTAGCCTGATGATCTGGAGGAAGGAGAAATTGGAGCATCTGGGGATTCTCAAATCGATCTCCAGCAGTCAGGAAGTTGGAATCATGAGCGTGAAGAGGGTGAAGATGAACAGGTGGTACAGCCCAAAATTAAACGGAAGCGTAGTATTAGGCTTCGACCACGACCTGTTGTGGAAAGACAGGATGATGTATCCATTAAGGACAGGCTCTCTCTGATTCGAGGTGATTCATCACAGTTCCCATTTCAAGGAGAGCCACTTAATAAGCAAGAGAGAATCGAATCATCTGCAAAAAACCGTCGTAGTGTATCTACAAGAACAGGAAACGTGTCAAAACTGCAAAGTTCAGTGAAACTCACAAGAATGAATAGCTTACCTAACCCTAGTGAGGAACCCGAGAATGATTCTAGGGGAAGTGGGGATGGGAAAGCTAATAGTGCAAGCACAAATTCAAATAATGGAACGTCAGAGATCTTTCAAAGACGGGTACGCAATTTTGATTGTGTTTTATCCTATCTACCTTCTGAGCAATATTTTCTTGCATGGAATCTATTTTCCTATACTGAAAGCTTCTCGTGTGGTATTTGGTTATGTGCCCGTATGTTCTGTGCCTAATGACCTAGCAGTCTTGCTGGATCTTTATCGAGCACACTGCCTAAATCCTTGTCTTTTCTCTGGTGTCAGATGCTATCCAGTTCTCATTGCATTTATTTACCACTGTCAAATAAGCGATTTTCTTGTTCAGTCTTTTGCATGTCTACCATATAGAAGTGCTTGATTTGTTTTCTCGGTAACTATTTCAACCCGGTTGGAATTTGATCAGATAAAAACCTGATTGGTATTTCTTATGGATATTAAACATTAGGCAGTCATTAACTGGTTTCTAGTATAATTCTGAGCAATGCTTTTTTGTACTTGGAATTCTTTCTCGTACGGTGGAAGCTCTTAGTGTGGTATGTATGATAGGATTTGCCCCTAGAAAAAGACTAAACCCACAGTAGAGTTTTTTCCTTATAGTTTCCATTCCATCCATTCTGATGGATGATTATTATGTCTGTATACAGCATGTAAATGTATGTGCACCTGTTTATATGCTCTTGCCTTGCCGAGTCGCATTCAGTTTTAAAACTGTTTTGTAGTCTATGCACCTTTGTCTGGCGTGTAAAGATAGTCAACCCCTACGTGCCTGTCTGTTCTGTAAAATATACCCAACAGTCTAGGCAGTCGGCATATTGCATGTAATCCCCTGTATTGAAGAAAAATTTGATTGCTCTGTAATCACTTACGTGTCAAAATTGCCTGATTTATCTGCCCACTTCAAAATTGCCTGATTTCTTTTTCTGCAACAATTGAGGTCTCGTTTGAATTCTCTTGATGCTTGTTCGTTGTTATGAAGAAGGCTGCTAGGACGATCTCATTAAAATTGAAGAGGTTACCTCTTGGAAGTGTCTATTTTCTGAATGTCAACTGGTGGTTATTTGCTAATACATGCTCCTCAGTTTTCTGTCTGCTATCACAGAAAGTATATTTATTATTTGATTATGACAGAAGTTGGTGATATTGAATCTGCAGTGCAAGAATGTTATAAGCAAGCTCCAAAAGAAAATCGTAAAGGAGGGTCCCCATATTGTTCCTATGTTAGCAGATCTATGGAAGGCAGGGCCAGCAAACCGTCTATTGGATTTGAGGAAGATTGACCAGCGAGTTGACGGATTTGAATACCGTGGAGTGATGGACTTCGTTTCTGACATCCAGACCATGTTAAAAAGTGGCGTGCAATATTACGGATTCTCGTATGAGGTATTAACTTAACTGCCCGATAAATATTTAGTCTCTATTTAAAAGGACTGTTTTTGACAAATATTTTCGTGGTTTAAAATTTGTGTAGGTGAGGATTGAAGCGAGAAAAGTGCATGATCTGTTCTTCGATATATTGAAGATTGCATTTCCTGATACGGATTTCAAAGAAGCCAAAAATACATTGTCGTTCTCGGGTCCAACATCATCCTCTGCTTCTGGGCGGCATAAGTTGGTGAACGAGGTCGAACGGGAGACAAACGCGTCTCCTAGGGTTTCACCCCGTGGTTTGAACGAAGAAACGAGAGGGAGAGTTCAAAAGGAATCAAGGCTAGCAGACGGCAGTAAACGAGACCAAGACGAAGACGAGTCTCCACATCCTGGGGAGTTAGTTGTATGCAAGAAGAAGAGGAAAGACAGGGAAAACTCTGCCGTCAAGACAAGGGTGGGCCCGGTCTCATCGCCTCCTAGTGCGGGACGAAGCTTGAGGGGCCCACAAGGCTCCATGGGGGCCCAAAGGGAGGCCCAGTTGGGAGTTGATGGCCCGAGTGTCGGTTGGGCCAACCCGGTTAAGAGGCTGAGGACAGATGCTGGGAAGAGGAGACCTAGCCATATGTGACTCTACTATTAAAAGTAATAGGCCAAATTTGTAGTCGCTTTCTTTCTGTTATTTTAGATACTGGGATTGAAATGTAAAATAGATTTGAATTTGAGAATTGTAGATTAGCTGGAGATAGCTTGAGACAATCGTGTAGAGATTCAGTTCAACCCCTTTCAAGGTGATGTGTTGAGCAAGTACAGACCAAATGTCCCATATATTTGGAGAGTTGTCAAATGTTTGACTTCCGTCCCTTAATGTTCTTCCCATTTCATTTTGACACATTTGCCGAGACACGTTTTGCGTCGGTAATATCTCTTATTATATCTTTCTAAAAATTAAAAAAAATTGATATTGTCAAAGTACTCAACGAGACGAACAAAATAAGATTCCGCATGACCATGTTTGTTCTTATAGATTGACAATAATCTAGCGAATTGTATTGAATTATGAATAGTGTAATAATTGGAGATGGGAAGAACATTAGGGAACGGAGGAGGGAGTACTTGGGATAGGCTGTGTCTAAACGTAGTACATTTGTGTCCAACTTGGAAAAAGAATTTGTGTGATATAAGGAGATATATTTGTCACGATGTCTAAGACACAATATGTTGTCGGCGACTCAAGGAGATATGAGTTTCATGTTATCGGTGACTCAAGGAGATATATTTGTCAGGATGTCTAAGACACAATATGGTTGTATACTTGTGTCTACTCTTTAGTCTTTACGTTAATTTTCTAGCGTTTTTTCAAACCATCCGTTCTAATCTAGTGCCGGAAAAAAATCCTAATTAATCTATCTTCTAATCTAATCTACTATATAAATTGCGTTTTTTACAAATGAAAGGTTCACATTCAATTTTGAAGTGTTTTGATTGGTTCCTCCATAAATGACTTCAATTCTCCATTTCAATAAAGTCTACGAATTTATGAAGTCATATGTATGTGTTGTGATTTATTGTTATTTGTTGTTCGTCAAGTCCATAGAAAAATGTTTAAACATGTCTTTATGTTAAAAAAAATTTAGGCATATTAATTAGACATATTGTAACTGTAAAAGTGTTATGAGAATATTAATATACAGTAGATTATCCAGAAGCTAATGAAGAACTCTTTTTTGATTTAATCTAAATCTAATATAAAGTTAGCTTGGTACAAAAAAAAAGTTGAATGTACTTCTTTAATCACATTTATTAGTCACATTTATTAAATGATTTTACTTCTTTCTCTTTGCTTCCTTTTTTTTTATCCTCTCCTCATTTTAAATGTAACTCTCTCTTTTAATTTTGTTGATCTATGACCCATTAAACACTAATATAATTGACAATTTGATAAGATAATAAAAATTAGACCACCTCTTATGTTCAAATATCTTTGATACAATTCAAAGATATTATACAAACAAATAAACTTCATTCATATATTAAACTAAACATAAAAAGACATTCTAAAAATTAAATATATAATATCGTATCTCATAACGCCAGTGTTGCACGTAGCGCGGCGTCTAAATTCTAGTTTTTAAGAAAAAATGTAATTAAAAATCAGAGGTTTTGAAGAATCAACACAATTATTATTTTAAAAGAATATAATTCTTACTGTATAAATTCAATCTCACAAGTTTCATTTTACTCTTTTTCTAAATTATTGAAATTTGTATGGTTGAAAACAAAA